>OX243912.1:19922983-22771345 GCA_945859665.1 Anorthoa munda | reverse complement strand
ACATATTTGCGAGCTGGCTGACCAAAACCAGATCTATCCTCCGACTGCACAGCATGATTTTCTTCTTCTTTACGTCTTTTTAGTTCGCTACTTAAGCAGACGGGTTTTTTGATTTTTTTAATTAACTTTTTTTTATTTATAACTTTTTAGTTACTTTTTTTCGATAAATATTTGGGCCGCCACATTATGGCGCCCAAAATCTGCCATTTTTCTATCTTACAATTTTAATATAGCCAGTGACACTCGCAGGGTTTAGACGAATCGATTGACGTAAGAATCATCATAATCGGCCAACGCGTTTGGTCTCTAGAACGCCACATAGGAACAAACATACATACATACTTACATACATACATACATACATACTTACATACATACATACTTACGTACATACATACATAGACTGATAAACACATTACTCTCCTTCGGCAGTCGGGTAAAAATATGGTTTTAATGTATACGCTGAAGTCGTTATATAAACATATTTTTAGCATTCCAGGTAAACGTTAGATTATGTTTAATATGCTACATGGTAATGCAATATAAATTCTGGTTTGAATGACTCTTGAGTAGGTATCTCCTTAGGATGGGATAGGATAGATGGACTTAGACTCATATTTGGTCCGTTTTGCGAGCAGGCCTCCTCTCTGTGAGAGGGAATGGGCCGTAATCCACCACGCGAGCCCAGTGCGTGTTGGTGGATATCACATGACTTCGAATTTTTGGTTCTTAGACATGCCGGTTTCCTCACGATGTTTTCCGTCACCGTTTTGAGAGCAGTGGTGATGAAATAGTCTACACAACGTTAAGCACCTGCCTGGGTTCGAACCCACATCCTACAACTAGTAAGTTGCGGCCGTTACCACTGGGCCACCACTCCTCTAGTTGTCTAGGTATCTCCTTATATGAATATGAAATACAAAGGGAATGGCGAAAGTATGAAGTTACTTCAATTTAAGTAGACTTACTTAAGTCAAGAAAGAAAGACAAAGAGTTTATCTTACCTTATCACACTAATATTATAAAGGCGAAATTTTGTGAGTGTGTTTGTATGTTTGTTACTTCTTCACGCTCAAACGGCTGAACGAAATGGATGAAATTTGGCACAGAGATCAATTATAGTCAGAAATAGAATTATAGGATAGTTTTTATCCCGGGAATATGTTCTCTCGGGATAATTTTGACTTCCACGCGTTTGAAGCCGCTGGCAGAAGCTAGTAATAATATCATAAATGTGAAAGTTTGGATGTATGTTTGTTACTCAATCACGCTAGAACAGCTGAACGGATCTAGATGAAATTTCGGCACAGACATAGATTACAGTCTGTATTAACACATAGGCTACTTTTCATCCCGTTATAATGTTCCCTTGGGTTAAGAAAACACTTTTCACGCGGACGTGGCCGCTGGCAGCAAAAAAAACTAACACAAACAGTTAACGACCATCGTTCAGCATAATGATGGGACTCGTGTGTGCCATACCGCAGGTTTTCAGCAACAACCGGTGTTGACTGGGTAAAAATATTACTTTTGTTCACTCAGACAACAAAAAACATTGTCGGGAAATTGTATACAATGTTCAGAAAGGAAACTCATCGTGAGCAAGCGTGACGATCAAAAATATAATCTACAAAAGTGCATATCGACACTCAAAGACAATTATTTCAACAGCTATATTTATTAAGTGGACTGTGGGAAAAGGTTACTGGTCTGCTCACCACTTTCAATCTTCCTTTCAATTATAACGCCCTCCCACTAAAAACCTTTAATTCCTTATCATTATTGTACATCAACAACATCCAGAAAAACGGATCGAGAGTGCCATTTAACAATAAGAGTTTTTGCCACAGAGTAGGAAGAAATGGAGCACTCTGTGTGGAACGATTTTGGTGTCAACTACAATATCATTTTACCAATTCATTTCAGTACGGTTATTCAAAATCAGAACCCTAGTGACGAATGAATAGACAAACGTTCTTCTTCTTTTTTGTGTGAGGATGTGGTCACATCTGGTGTCAGAATTAATTAAACAGCCTCTGGGAACAAACTTGAGATGATTTTATTGCAACCGTGATTCTGTGATAAGACAGCTGGCATGGTGGAACATGGTTGGAACCAAGGCAGTTGACTCAAAACGTGTGTCATCATCATCATCAGCCTTTTAGTGTTAACACTGCTGGGACACAGGCCTCCTCTCTGTGAGAGAGAATGGGCCGTAATCCACCTCGTAGGTTGGTGGAGGACACATGTCTTCGAATTTTTGGTTCTAGGACATGCCGGTTACCTCACGATGTTTTTCTTCACCGTTTTGAGAGCAGTAGTGATGAAATAAGTTACACAAAATAAAGCGCCTGCCTGGGTTCGAGCTCACGATCTACAACTTGTAAGTCGCGGCCGCTACCATTGGGCCTCCACTGCTCTTCGAGACACAAAGCGTGTGTGTGTGGCTATATTTCTTCGCCACACCATCACATATGTACTAGTATATTCGAACGCACATCTATTATAATATTTGTACCTTGAGTTGGCTTTGCTTAGTACGGTGTTTCAATAGAAAAACAGGCCAGCTCACACTGGTTATGTCCTACTGTTCAGCGCAAAGGTGATGAAAGATTTATCTCAATCTCTAATCTTGATTTTTAGGCGGTTTTTTATATTTACGATGTCGATTAAATCTCAACACTCCATCCTTTACTCATTCTGGTGTTAACAAACGCACTATTTCAAAAAGATTGACCATCTTTATTCCCAGTTGTAATTGTGCACGATCGAATGTTTGTGAACCTGCGACTGGTTCTTTTTGCAACCAATTGCAACCTATGTTTATCGCTACGTCTCAATATTGCTTGTTCGTGTGGCCAGTAGGTCAGCGAATTCCATAGTATTGAAGAAGCTTTACGAAGTTTGAAAACCTGTATCAAATAAAACTGCATGCATATGCAAATAATAATGCATATAAGTGTGATAATATGTAACTGTCCTACAGCAGGGCAACAGCCTCCAGCCCAAAAAAAATAGCCAGGCTATTATAGGAAATCCAGCAGAACCCATTTCCAGCATTTTCAAATTTTTATCTGTTTGTCTGTTTAGTTGTGCGCGCGTTACGTAAAATGTACGAAACTAATGTAGATAACTTGTATATTTAAAAATTGTGTGTAACTTGAAGTATTACTAAGTTTTTGTTTCTTCGCAATCAGTTTTCATCTATCAAAAGTTAGTCGAATTTAAAGTATGTTTTAGTTCTAGAACAGAAGTAAAATATTTTATTTATTATATTTTATTAAGTAAAATATTTTATTTTTATTGCGTAAGTTGTGAACACATGCAGACAGTTGAACTCCATATTAGATAGATAGCGTTGTGCATTTGACGTCATTTTCTGAATGGTGGTGTTAAGATTCACCGCGGAAGAATAACCCTAGAAAATAAAAGGTAGTATAGGCAGTTAAAGGGAGCGAAGCCGCGGGCACAGCTAGTGTTTAATATATTGTGTAGGATTCTTTAGTGTGCAGTTTTTTAGCGCGAGCCTATATCAAATAAAAAACAAAAGTTATTAAACCTTCTCTATCAATTTCCTGCCCTGCTGTTCTCATTGAACGGCACTCATTAAAATATAACGCCTTTCTAATCATAAAAAAGCGCAACCCGCTATCGCTAACCGCTCATGTGGATTCCCTGCTAATTTTGTGGCCCCACCATAACCGATAATTTGCCTCACAATTAATGTTCATGTGTAGTTATCCAATTATTTGTCATTGATCATGCGAAATATCTGTATTTCTCCGTTTTTAATAATTTTACTCAATCAATTTGAACTTGCCTTGGGGTGTCAACAAACCGTTTATTTTAAGGAAATAAAATGACTAAATTTTGAACGAAATGTGCATTTTATTTTTAACAATTTATCAATCGGTTTATAAGACAGATGTTATTTTACAGGCTTTGTTAATGTCTTTATTCATTTAATTTGATTATTATTAAAAAAAATATGACTGCCTTCAGCAGCTTTTGTTGATTAAATAAAATAGTTCCTTCAATGCAATAAAAATGGGATCGAGATAAGTAATTTACATGTCGATATATTTTTGTATTTACCGTGAAACTATATTTTTTTATATTGTAGTCCTATGTTCAGAAATACTGGGCCCTCTTCAATTCTTCTTAGACTTTATTTTTCGGTTCAGTCTTGATTCTGTAACAACAAATAAAACCAAAATTAGTATTTAGGTAATCAAGAATATCTAACAAACTATAAACATCGTCATATTCAAAGCGTCCACTACGGATACAGATTTGCCTGAAAATTACATCCTAACTGCATAAAATCACTGTCCCAGGGATCATTTCCTTAACGCCTGCCTTAATAAACCATAAAACTACAATATTGTACAATTATATCAAAATAATAAAGAGAATAACTTAAGTAACTAATGTTATAAAGAGGTAAAATCGTTTGTTTGTTTAAGTCTGATAACCATTGGAAGTAAAATTTCTACCCACTTGCACCACTAGCACCACCAGCACCACCTTGGGTTATCTTACTAACTTCTGACTTTATGACATTTATGTATGATTTATTTTAATTTAACCTCGTGTTAGCATCTAACTCTGAGTCCAGTTTTTCGTGCAATTGGGCCTTAGGCCCATTTGCATCAGAAACTTAACTCAGAATTAGTTGCTAACAGGGCGATAAATAACAAATATGTCACACATAAATGGCCGTGTTAGCTACTAACTCGGAGTAAGTAAGAAATCCATGGTGGCGCAAGCGGGCCTAAATAGTCTCAAGTCGCCGTCTGCATTTGTATGTGTCTCCGTATAATTCTTCTAAACCACGCAACGGATTTTGATACGGCGTTCACTAATAGAAAAATAAATAAAAGAGTGATTTTAACCAACTTCAAAAAGGAGGAGGTTGTCAATACACCTTTTTATTTATAGGCCCCTTTTTCCCTACCAAAATTCGCCTTTCCTGTGAAAGCGAGTGCATAAAAGTTATATAATTCGAATAATTCAAGCATTCATACGAATACACCGGTTTAAAATATACTACTAACAATTATCATGAAATAATTAATTATTGTGCAAACTATACTACTAACATATATTATGAAATAATTAATTATTGCGCAAACTATCCAGAATATTTGTATTTGTGAGAACAAAAGCATATTATAAGCGTATTTTATTACCACAGAACACAGCATGGAGCAAAATGGGATGAAAGGCAATGAACGAAATAAATATTAATTAGAATGTTCATTTAATTGAATTGCATTGATTTTGATTTTACAGCAGCCACATAATATTAATATCTGATATTATTCTATTGGTAAAGCATTACAGATTAAAGTTTTGAGTATATGTAATTGGAATGCTTAGAACGATGTCAGATGCAGTTGCATATAATAATTTCAACGTAGGTTGACTATAAGTTTAAATAAAGCTAAGAAGAGAGATTTATCTAGGTCATCTTCATCTTCCTGCCGTTATTACATGTTGCTTGGGGTTGGCGCAACACGTTTTCTTCTTCCATACCGTCCCCCCTCACGCTATCAGTGTCTCCCTTTTCTTTGATATCACTCCTCACACTAGCCCATCCATCTGTTTTTTCTTTAGTCTTCCCCTCCCTCTCCATACATACGCATTTATATTCATAAACATGCGTTTCGTTCCATACTAGATATATTGACAAACGGTTTCCTTTCAACTTTTCTGTCACTAGCGCCACTTTCAAAATTCTTCTGTTTTTTTTCAACCTTACATTTTTATCATCTCCACCAGATACCCAGGCATCCTCGGCATAATGGAATGTTCCCGGGAGGCGTCAGGTCCTCAGATCCTGCCATAACTATTTTAGTAAAATGCGTTTTATCCTTCCTTATCCCATGACCATTACAGGACAAACGGTTTCCTTTCAACTTTACTGTCACTGGCGCCACTTTCAAACTCCGCAACTCCTAAAAACCAGAATCAACAGTGGCGACCACCAGAAAAGCGCCGAGACAATGAAGCCCGACGAAGTCCCGGAGAATGGATTTAACTGTCTTGGAACCTGCAACGAAATTAATCAGAAAAGAATAACGGAGGAATAGGAAAAATACAAAGAACAATGACAGGTCTTTAAATGAAAAATATCTGGTTTAACTCAGGGTGATGTTCTGAATTAGTTTGTGCAAGAATTTTTGTTCGAGAATGTAGAGAATAATAGATATTCAGTCATAAACTTTTGTAGGTTATGTCTAGGTAACTTTTAATAATGTGTTTAATAATAAATAAATATTATTCAATTTCGTGGAAGTAAAAGAGGAATATCGCATTAGTATTTCCCTTATCCAGTTATTTTAGCATGAAATGTGTAGTATACTCTTTGGAAAGAGTATATTTATTTAAACTAAGTGACTTTGACGTGTATCAAAAGGTTGTCATCAACAACCAAGCTATATTTTTTTTAGACTTGGGTACTAGTCTTTTAGCCAATCATTAATTGAAAATAATTCATTTATTTCTACTACACTACAATATTCTTACCTACCTGCAAGGAACATCTACACTTAGACATAAACTGTATTGTTAACTCAATTACTGGAATAAATACAATAATGATATTATTACTTAATATAGTTACTACTTGTCACTTAGCAGATAAAATATATAATGGCAACACTATGCTAAAGAAATGAACTAAAAAATCAAATAACTGTTTATTTATTATGTTTTTTTTTAATCTATTTTGGACCAGGCCTAATTATACTTTAAAAAACATAGACAATTAATAGAATGTCTTTCGTATACAACTCACTTTCAGACGCTAAAATTTAAGTCAGCTAAAATTTCGCCATTGTTCTTTCCGCTTCACTCCATACAAAGCAGGAGACAGAATAAACAAGGCCAATAGGGACAAAGGGTCGTTTACAACTGGGAAAAGCCCAGTTGCCGAGGACCACGGATAAAAATATCATTAATAATAATGGGTCCTAACATTGTGACTTGTAAACGGTTATCTTTGATTCCAATAATAGTATCTAGGCAAAGTACAATATTTAGAACTAAACAGCTTTTTAAATATTTTACCTGTGTGCATTTTCACTTAAATTTTAGGTGACAGACAGCCAAAGTTTCTTTTGCTATTATAATATTTGTATGGATGTTCATTTTGATACGATAACAAATCAACCAAATATCAAACAACCCTTCTGGGTGCGCTCGAGCAAACACACACTTCTAAGATTGATAAGTGACCAATCCATACTAATATTACGAGTATAAATGCGAAAGTAACTCTGTCTGTCTGTCGTCTATCTGTCTGTCTGTTATCTTTTCATGCATAAACTGCTGAACCGATTAAGATGCAATTTTACATGAAGATAGTTTGAGACCCTGGAAAGGATATAGGATAGCGGGCAACAGCTTGTTGATCATAAAACTCTTATTTTCTGCACCATAATGCCTTGTCCATCAACATCACTATAATCATTTGCGCATCGTGGCTATCTACATAGATACCCATGTAAGTACACGCTGTATCTCGTATCAATTAGTCCATCAGCCTTTGTAACCTGATATTGCATCATTGTTATTGGCGCTTCCAATTAGGTTTGTAACGGAGGCTTTCTTAGCGGAGGCGGAGACGAAGAGTTTCGATACCCTTTTAAATGAATAAAAAATGTTACAAATTATTGGTTACGTCATCAATCCATGTTGAAAGAAAAAAATAAAAAAAATTCATGTCATTGACACCACTTGAAAATCTACCTACCCCCACAAGAACGATGATGAACTTCATTATGCACAAACAAATCGATATACCAACGCTGCGTAGGTACGAAACACAATAGGCTCTCACGACACCCGCGGCGTCATTGTACCGGCTTCGATGCCCGGGTCGTGCTAATGAACCACTTGTGAATTTAACATGTGTACAGTAATGGGGTTTGGTATTGTTGATACCCGTTTTGAAATAACACCTGTACCTAAGAGTTAGATGTGTACCTACTTATTGAGATCAGTCAATGGTAACCGGATGTGAGAAAAGTAATCAACAGTGAATATAAACTGCCGAGCAATGAAAAAGTTCCACCCACAAAATGCCGACAAACACCTTAATTTAATTTTTTCACATTTAATTTAAAATTTTAACACAATATTTACGTTTTTAGTTGGTAATATTCTGATGCGCTGTTAAATGTACTTCAATATTGCAGACGGCGTCATTAAGCTAGCCTTGCCCGTTTAGGAGTAATTTGGTGCTAGGTCACTGGAACTTTTTCATTGCTCGTTAGTGTATTTTACACCTTACGCCCACGTAACGGTAGCGAAACGGCTAAGCCACATATTTTGACTAAGGTGTAGAATTTGTGAAGTTAAGGCTTGTATAGTCAGAAGCCACAACATAGCCACTTTTGCATGCAAACATTCATGCAATTCATCATCAAACATACAAACATTGATACACAAAAAAAAAAATATCAGCTAGAAAATCCAATACGGAGTAGTCAAATTTATTTAATAGAAGTACAGTTAGTTTATTATTGAAAGTTGCCCATTTTTCTGTCTTCAATTCTACATACAGGGTGTAAAATTTGATTATATTTAAAAACCTGACCCTGACCATAATAACCAACTGTCTTTTTTTTTTTTTACAAAATGTTGCCCCACACTAGGAATTTATTCCTGTATCGTGGGTGCGTTTACAAACATATAAACTCACATACACAACACCCAGAGCCGGAACAACTATCTGTAGGTCATACAAATTATTTGTTCCGTGCCGTGTCTCCAATGAAGACGTAGTCAATATCCAAAAAAAAATATGGATTGTCTATAAAAAGTGGTCTGCTGACCAATATTTTTATAGGAGATTCAATTTTTTTTAAATTGGCTGACTGCCATGGAAAAGGTTGTTCATACACACGAACAGAAGTAGTTTTTAAAATATGATCACAACTTTGCGCTCATCATCATCATCATATCAGTCAAAAGACGTCCACTGCTGGGCATAGCCTCCCCCAAGCGTCACCGCATTGACCGGCCCGTACGTCACGTATCCAGTGGATCCCCGCAACCTTCATGAGGTCATCGGTCCACCTAGTGGAAGGCCTTCCAACACAACGTCTTCCGGTTCGCGGTCGCCACTCCAGATCTTTTCTGCCCCATCGGCCATCCGTACTGCGAGCAATGTGCACTGCCAACTGCCATCTAAGTCTGGAAATTCTTCGGGCTGTGTCGGTAGCCCTGGTTCTCTTGCGAATCTCTACGCTTCTGATTCGGTCACGCAAGTAATCTCCGAGCATAGCCCTCTCATTGCCCTTAGGGTGACTGTGAGCTTTCTGATGAGCCTATTGCGAGCACCTTTTCGGGTCAAGATAAGACAAAAATTATTTAATTCAACTAGGCCATTAAGCGGCACTTTTGAACGTCAAATACAAATTTTAAGTTAATAATAATTGATTCTGCCGTCACCCTGTATACTTCGACAATATCACTACCCTATCTCAAGTAAAGTGTGTGCCCAATTATGTGCACCATGCCTGGCCAGCGAAGCCCATCGTATTAGCAATAAAATTTCCAAAGTGACAACGGCCATTTGTAGATACGTTATGTTCCTCGGCAGTCAACTGTTTTAGCGGTGACAACATATTGCTTTTACTGGTGAATGTTAAGTATACAGGCGTTATATTAGGGCAAGTTTTCACTGCGTATTGTTGTCACAAATATTGTCATTTCCAAAAAACGATCTAGCCAGGTTTTATAGCCAAGCATATCGTTATTAAATCACAGACAAATCTTGTTTATTATGTGTGGCAATCAGGCAGGCGATCCACTTAATGGTAAGTGGTCATCACTAATTGCAGACATCCAATACAAGGAGTGTTGCTCCTCAGAGACACAGCTATAATGACTCATATCAATGTAATTTCAATAGCACCCAAACGTAAACCTCCTAAACTCGGTTTTAGGCTCGGTGTTAGAAAGTTTTTAATAGTAATCTAACGTACTTATTCATAATAAATGTTGTCACAGATTATTCTGTTCCAAACTTAGAAAATACTGTTTTTACGAAACTAGTTTAAAGGTCTCAAACTCAAAGAATTTATTTCAATTCAATCACTTACAGGGCTTTTTGCATTGTCAAGTAGTTGGACAGTCAGCTTATTGCACGTTCCAAGAAAAGAAAAACAACTATTGTCTTGAACAACGGTGGTCAGCTTATGAAAACACTGCTTTACTGTGTATGTTCAAACAGTAGCGCTTTTCTATTTTCTAATAACTCGCAGTAGCGTTTTAAGTTGCATTGTTTAAACCCGTCGCCTTTAGAGGAAAGTTGTCAACGCATGTCGCTTCATGCTAGGCTTTCGGAAAATATGTGTAGACTGTAACCACTTCCCTTTACAAGGCATTATTCTCGACTAAAGGTTCATGCACACACATCAGTCAGCTCACCGTTAACCGCAGCATGACTCATGCTCAACTTCAAAACGAAAACTCATATTGACAATTATAGCTTGTTATAAATTGACTCGACTCGAGCAGTCAAATGTCAATGAGTTTAGCAGATGATTCTTCAGCTTGACATGTGTCAATTCGTGTCGAGCACGTTCATGCTAAAAAATAAAAAGCCATAGGGTCGATTTCTGAATTGAGTTTTCGAGAAACCCAACTTTAGTGCCAAATTTTGACAGGTTTTCAGGCTAAAGTAAAGTTTGACAAATACTTAACTCGTTCAAATACTTTATATTCAGAAATCGGCTCGTAACCATTTAGAGTTCCAGTTGAGCGTGAGTCACAATGCAGAATACTCACCGATCTGACAGATCAACATTAAAGACATTTGGGGTCAATTTCCTACGAAAGCCCACCTTAATTTACCTAGCCTATTGCCAAAAACGTTGAAGTTGGCTTTTAGTCATAGGACGCTCTTGAAAACAATAATTGTTTCACATGGAAAATCTACCTATCTGCCTTCTCCCTAGTTACGAGGTAAGACAGCGTCTTGATAATAATACTCGTCCGACTTTCAGGCTTCTACATTCTGTATCAGACTATTCTTTTACTCGATGACGAAGGTACCTAACTGAAGCTGATCTGTGTGTATGAACCTTTATTCCTAACAAAACCTAACTTGAGTGAAATGTGATCATATTGTGTGATGTAAGGACGTTATAAGTTAAATTTAAAAGGAATTCAATGCGATTTTGGAATGTTATTTGGCGATAATAATAGAGGAAGTGGCTGGGGGTCCCTTTGTCCCGTATAGTTAATGTGATGGGTTGTATAGGCCTTCGGTAAACTTGGGGTTTAGGTAAAGTGGACGTTAGTTTCGATAAATTGGTGGAGATAGCCGCTAGATGTTGTTGTTATTTGCTATATCCAGTTATTTACCAGCAATTCCACAAATTCTGCAGTCTCAGAAACTTGCTACTGTAACATCAGTATGTCAAAGTATGGATTGGCACCAATCTTCTCGCTTCATACCAGTGTACGGGAATTTCAATAAGATTATCAAATGCGAGTGCATTTTTAATATACACCCCTACCAATCCTTTAGGAAGATTCAGGCATGATGTAGGTACCTGTATAATTCATTACACGTATAACTGTTGGCGACAACCAGGAGTAGACACTAGGCACCCCTTTTCTTTTGAACACGTAAAACCTAAGGTGCATATTTTTCACCCTCAGACTTCCAAAAAAACAGAAGCGTCACTCAAAATCCTCTACATGCATGCTACACGAGGTTCCATTCCATTTAGAAGGACTACAACAAAAAAAAAAGTGTTACCCTCAAGACACCCAGTCGCGGTATGAACACGAGTGGAAGCATGCTCAGACAACGGTTTTTGAGCCAAAAAGCTGAGGTAAGTGCGAAAACTTGGGACAGGGACGGATAATTTTCATATTTACCATAAGCAAACGTGAAAAACGTGGATCTGTTGGATGCGAGACACACATGACCGTTCGATGTGGTGATACTTGTGGGAAGCATATGTTCAGCAGTGGACGTCATTCGGCTGAAGCTGGAAAATATAATATATCTAAGCTGAAACACATGTTTGGATAAGGGCACTTGGGTATCTAACTAGTCCATAAAACATCATGTCCCAAGATGTGTTTGCAGCGTCCTACCAGGGTGCCAGACCGATTGAGTGCCTTCCATTTAAGGCAGTTTACGTCCAGTGGCATGAAAACATGCACAGGAAGGAAATGTGTTGCAATAATTTAAGAAAATATTCATTCATCTTTCGACAATTCGATCTCATTAAGGCCACCTAGAAGAGACAATCGAATTGCGATAAAGCCGCAGATAAAGTCTTCAGATTGGGCGCACGGTTGGCGCAGTGGTTGAGCAATTGACTGCTGCGCTGCGTGTGTCGAGTTCGATTCCCGCTCGAAACAAATATTTGTATGACCTACAGATAGTTGTTCCGGCTCTGGGTGTTTGAGTATGTGAGTTTATATGTTTGTAAATGCACCTACGATACAGGAAGTAATTCCTAGTGTGGGGCAAAGTTAAAAAAAATATAAGATAATACTCTTCTACACGTCAGTTTAGACCGATCCTGAAGGTGAACGATCTCTCCTCGCGATGCCAGAAACCCTGAAAATGGTCGACTAACCGTAGAACTAAGAAGACAAAGAAAGAAATCAAACTATCTAGCTTAAAAGACCGTGTTTCGAACAAAGTGACAGTACATCCTGTAAATCAGCTCTAGGCGTGACACAAACCATTCAAACCCAAAAAAAGTGTAACAATACAAAAATACGGCCTTACGAAGTGCTATTTCTATTCTTTTGTCATATCTCGATACTTATCGTTACAATTATATCTCGGAATCGGGCAGAACTAAACAATGGGCGATCACGAACGTACCTTATCCGATATAATCGATAACGATCTATATCGAGCGATTATATCGATTCCATTGTTGTTAAATCGATAATTGGATAAACATTCGATTCAATAAATTAGATACCTTAGCACGCTTACATTTAGAGTCGTGATGTATTAGTAATAAAATACGTTTGTGCTTGTTTTCTGTGGGTTTATATTAATACTAGCTATTGTTCGCGACTTCGTCTGCGTCAAATCGTAAAACTAAAACAAAAACAGGATTTTTGCGCGGAAACATAATTCTTAAAAAAGTTGTCTTAGTAACTCCTTTTAGCAAGTGAAAGACTCATCAAAATGGATCCAGCTGTTTTGGCGATAAGCCGGAACAAAAAGAAAGACAGACAAAAAAAATCCAAAGAGTTTTTTTTTTTACTTTTGTACCGCATATACTTTCATATGCATGAAAATCTGTTATTTTGACATTACAAACAGACACTTTTTATGTTTTTGTATCGATGTATATTTTTTTTTTTTATTCTTGTCTTCTCTGGGTTTATAATAAATTAAAAAATTGTGTCTCACGACTTCGGATCCTTAATTGTTTTATAAATAATACCACGACTAGATGAAAAGTAAAAGTGGTATCTAATTGATTTTATATGTTACGACGTCGCTTGATATATGCAATTCAAACTCATAATGTTGTAAAAGACTTACATAAAACCTCCAGGCATTATTTTATAGGTTATAACTGCATTCGGACATACTGGTAACAGAACCTAAAATATTTGGGAAAAAGTAAAGAAATAGTTGCTTATGCAGATTTTTTAACTCTGATTATGATGAGATAAACTTTCAATAATCTCCCCCTTTTTCTCTGGGGGGTACCGCCCATCACCGGCGCACCAGAATACGTTGCACGCCGTGACCAACCCAGGGACCAAACAAGCACACCGCCACGACAATGCGGGCACCCACCGTGGGGGAATAATCTCCCCTATAAGCTTATTAGTACTAGATCTTTAGCAACATGACAATAGAATGTCACTGAGTACCAGTAGTTTACATGGAACGACTGCTTAATGTTACCCCCACAACGTATGTATGGATGGTCACCCATCCGCGGACCGACCTCGGCAACTTTTGCTTAACTTGCAAATCGACCCGTGCCATGTTATTTATCCCGGGCTCCTCAAAATCAGAATTAACCTATAGTAAATTTACCAGGCACATTGCTCGCAGAACGGATGGCCGATGGGGCAGAAAGGTTCTGGAGTGGCGACCGCGAACCGGAAGACGTTGCGTTGAAAGGCCTCCCACCAGGTGGACCGATGACCTGGTGAAGGTTGCGGGGATCCGCTGGTTGCGAGACGCACGGGACCGGTCAATGTGGCGACGCTTGGGGGAGGCCTATGTCCAGCAGTGGACGTCTTTCGGCTGATATGATGATGATGATGATGAAATTTACCAGGTACCAAGTTAGACGAAGTCCACACGTACAGTGACCACCTAGGACCAGCATCACAGCTTCCACCATTTTCTCATTCAACATTCCCATTTTCTTTTTCGCAGCATTAATTTTTCTTTTTAAGTTATTTCTATACCACTCTCCGTGCGCCCAATTTTAGATGACCTGCCAGACGGAGCGAACTTCGGTAAAATGTAGGCGTTTTCGGAAAAGAGAGAGGTCTAGTAAGGGTGGTTATTTTGGAGGGTAGTCAAAAACAAAAGGTTGGATGTATTGCTTGCTTTCTCGTCGGGCCGGTAACCGAACCCTCTCATTTGCGCCTCTTTAAAAATTCACGGCGCCCTAAACAGTTAGCTAGTGATTTTTATGTTGGTTCTCTTGCATTTAAAATCGTTTAGTCTGCTTTGTGATACAGGTTGGGCCAAACAGTCTGTTTTGTGGTGAGGCTTTTATTATTATGTGGTTGTATGCACACAGGTGACTCATGAATATGCACTTATGCCTGAATGACTAAAATTTCAAATGCGCTCTATTGATTTGAACGATACACATCATCACAAATATGTGGATGTCTCTAACTATTCTCAATCTCATTTTTTTTTCTTCTTTTAATTAGACTTTTACAATGGTTTTCAATCATCTTTATAGCCCTTTGCTAAGAATGCTTACAACACTGATAACAACATTTGTGTGCAAATGTTAAATTTAGTCTTGTTATACTTTTTTTTAACTTTTGTAGGTATAGATTCTTTTACCGATTGTTTTGTGAATGTGTGAACATTGTAGGCCTTCTAGATTTCTAGATGCTTGTTAAGATTTGTTAACTTTTTATCTCGTTTATATAAACTTTTTTTTTAGTTTCTTACGACGTTTTGTCGGGCCTACGTTGTCCCCCCATATCTAAGCACTAATGCTGTAACATGGAAATATTGTAAAAACAAACCATTTTTCAAAAGAGTAACCGTGGAGTTTCTTGCCAGTTCTTCTCCATAGGAAGCGACCAACCCGAACCGTGCGCCTTTTGTCGACGTTTTATAGGTGCCCATGTAGGCCTATGTGAAATAAAAAAATAATTGATTTGATTTGATCTGTATTGAAAAGAGCTTAGGTCAGTTTAATTATTAAGAATTTGAGATAATATTGCTATGGTCGCCCACTATTATTTATTTATTTAAAACTTCATGAAACATACAGGTACATAGGCGGCATTCTCTACCAGTCAACCAAGGGTGGTGGAGAGGTAACATGGCAGGAGCATAAAAACATGTAATAATTATTGTAGTAAAATTTAATAACAACATATATGTTATAGTTAAAATAAACATACATATATATTTACTACAATAAATACATCTATATATACGTATATAAATTAATAGAAAGGTGATTGCGACAAATCTGCTAATGGTGTAGAAAATAATCCTGCAACTGCCACTTAAATGCATATTGACTGCAAATGTATAATTGAACCATTCATACCAATAATTTTTCAACGCCCCGAGGTTCGACCCCTTAGGGCCCTCAGCGTGGACGCTTAGGTTAAGCTTTTTTTGCCTGGCCGGAGGCTCTAGTTTAGTCCCCACAGGATTGCCCAGTTAAGCAGTAGGAAAATCATTTTGATTTAACTGTAAGACGCCATATTGATACGACAATGAAAAAAAATTTATAACCCCCTTTTATTTGGGGGGGCGCTATTTTAAAAAAAACATAGCCGTGTCACTTCCATAGCATGTACTGTGGTTTGAATCAATATCAATACATTTTCTCGATTATTCGTTTCAACAAACATAATAATGGGGCCTAGAATCTATGTATAAGAAACTGTAGCAGGAAATAACTAGCTGAAGCACATAAAACGTCCGAGCCTTATTATATTTAAAAACTTTTTATACAGCATTATTATGAAGACAGTATTTAAAACTTACCATGTTTCCGTACATAATAATTATGTATCTTCATTTATCTTTTTATTATGTACGGGTAAATATATTATCAAATTCGCAAGAAATATCCACAGATACTCCACATTGCAAAGAATGCTTAGCATTACACCTACAAGAATCACCATTCGAAGTAGGTAATTCTCTTCCGTATTCCCCGAGAACCCGGCCTTAACAGACGGATGTAAGATGCTCCTAAAATTCACTGGATGAGCAGAAAACCGTAAATTTGTACCTACATAAGAACAAAAAACTATATTACCTTATTTGCAATTGGAAAACTGACCGTGACCTGTGTCGATGGGGTCAACAGGTTTTCCAACTGCAAAGTAAATTTTTTCCCTCAATCCAGTTTATCTTCTCGTTAGAGCAATGTTCGGTGCTTTTAATGTTTATGAAGTTCAGTAATGTTACCTAATTGTTTTGGTAAATGTTATTTGTACGAAAGTCTCGGTGCGCATCTGGCCGGTTTTTTTATGTTTAATTCTTCAAATTCCCAAGAAACATCTACAAGAACTCCACATTGCATAGTATGCTAAGCATAACACCTACAAAATCCACCATTAGAAGTAATTCCGTTTCAAATCCCCCGTGACCCGGCCGTAATAGACGGATTATAGGTACCTATGTAAGAATCTCCTAAAACTCACTGGATGAGCAAAAAAATCGTCAAGTATACCCGTGTATCACAAAAAGGGGGTGGGAAGGTGGGGTAAAGGGGTTGCCTCCTCAAGGTGGGGATGTTCGGCATCTGTCGCGAACGACAAATGAATTGGATGTGATTTCGGCGTTGTAAGTATTTTGTATGATTGATGTTGTTTGTCGGTGAGAAAATTGTGGAACAATGATCTTTGTGGTAATTTTCTTGTGATTTTTCTTTTTTTTCGTTTTGCATACTGCGTATGTAAACTCACTTTTTCAGGTGGTAGATAAACACGTTTTAATGAGGGGCAAAATCGGTTACAAAAAAAAAGTTAATTAAAAATATCAAAAAACCCGACTGCTTGAAAAGCGAACTAAAAAGACGTAAACAAGGTGAAAATCATGCTGTGCAGTCGGAGGATACATATTCGCGAGCTGGCTGACCAAAACCAGATGTATCCTCCGACTGCACAGCATGATTTTCTCCTTGTTTACGTCTTTTTAGTTCGCTTTACAAGCATTCGGGTTTTTTGTTATTTTTAATTAACTTTTTTTATTTATAACATTTTAGTTATTTTTTTTCGAATTAGGTACATTTTAACAAATAAGTGTAATACATTTTTGAAATCACCTCTTAAAATCCTTTATTTTGATACCCCACACGATAGGTTTGGAAGAAAAAATATATTTGGGCCCCCACAATATGGCGCCTAAGAACCGCCATTTTCCTATTTTTCAATTTTAATGTAGCCAGTGACACTCGCGGGGTTAAGACAAATCGATTGACGTAAGAACCATCAAAATCGGCCCACGCGTTTGGTTTCTAGAACGCCACATAGGAACAAACATACATACATACATACATACTTACATACATACATAGACTAATAAACACATTACCCTCCTTCGGCAGTCGGGTAAAAACATGCGTAACTAAGTTGAGAGTGAAGAAACGCATCAAACACTCCCTTTAGTTCTTTATATGTATTACCTACTAAATTAAGTTTTAGTTTTCACCCGCGTGTTTTCGAGTTTGCATTGAGATATTTTGGAAGCTACAGAACACACTCTACCTAAGAGTTATAAAAACAAATTACAAAAGATAGTCGCAAGATAATCTGTAGTTATTTTCTGATGTTAATTATGTTATATTTACTTTAAAACTTTCGCGTTTCATAATTGAAAAACAATATAACACGGCCGAAACGTCGGGTGAAATTGGTAATTAAATAATCTAAATCATCGCGTTAAATTCCCGTGATATATTGTTTTCCAGTAAATTATGTTATCTTAATTTTGACACTTAATTTAAAGCCCATATTGCCGCATAATTTCCTTCATCCCTCACTGGGGGCCAGTGGTTCGGTACAGAGGTAGGGGGTGTTGTCGTGATGAGTGCGGAGTCAGGCACAAGCGTGATCCCGCATTGAGGAATGACCAATCTCGCTTCCAGCCTACTTGTTTGCTGAGCCCAAGTGATTTTATTATGTACAACAAATTTTTAGCTAAGATTTTTGTGGGAAGAATATTTGGATTAAATGTGTGGTTTATTTTGGAAGGGCAAAATGAGTTGGCATGCCAATTTTGAAGTTGTTGAAAACTTATTTGAAGCAAGGAATGTAAGGTTATTGCTTAGGTGTTGCTAAGATAATAATGTTTCTGCAAAAGTCCCAATTACCAGGTGTATCATAGGATTAGACAGGAAATTCTGAGATTTACGATGCAAAATAAATAATGTCAATGAGACGCAATACTTCATAATAAATGATGTAAACAATGAAATAATGATTGATTACCTTAAACAAAGTTAAAATTAATTGATAAGCTTAAAGATATCAGAATCATTTTTGTTTCTTTTTTACAAGGTTATTATAAGGTTAAAAATAACTTTTAAAATGATGTTGCAATGCTTCGAATATCTATGCTAAACAAAGTAATATATTTCATATTATTATGCATCTCAGTAGTTTAACGGTTATGTTTCGAAACAGTTTTACGGTTCAACTTTCACGACGACAAAGTTTTCTTGTAATAAAATACTCATACAGCCATTATTTTATTATTTATTTTAAGTTTTTGGAAGAATATGGATCGTAAATTAATAAGAATATATTTTTTAGAATTCACAAATGTTTACGTTACATAATAAGTTGAGTTTTCTTTCACTGTTGTTTTCTCACCGAAATAATATCTTTATTTTTCACCTATTGACTATAAACACAAATCTGAATTTTTATTTTATGTAAACATGATAGAGATGGCTGTTATATATATTATTCGGTTAAGAATTGATGTTTCAATACTAAAACGAAAATTATCTATTCGGAGGTCAATTAGAAAATGAACGTAAGTATGGACACACGGGCCCTTAAGGGTACACTAGTCGACGGCACGAACTATTTTGTGCGCGGGGTTAAAATGCGTGCTATATCAACCGACAACACGTGCGGTTCAGATAGATGCTGTTATGAGCAATAAGAAGCTAGTACGCGTTACACACTTTTGCAAATTTCTTGCGAAATGGATGATAATTTAGAACGAAAACGAGCGCGCGAAATTTTCTAAACAGACCGTTGGGAGTCTGGATATCATGAAAAAACGATTGAATGTATCTGTTCAAAATAAAATTATTTGCATTGTTGGACTACTAATCTATCCGTATGGAGGCCGTTTTTCAATTTGCTTTCTTATTAAGGTACTTATTTGCGCTCAAAGATGCTTTAAAATTAGTGTTAAAATATGGGACTTTCGAAGCTCATAACTTTCAAGTAATTTTTTTTTACTTTTTTGCTTCCATACAGGGCTAGATAATGATGAGACAAATTGATATAATTTTTGATTTTGAACGTACATCGTCAAACAGTGGAGTAAAAGCCAGACTACGTGTGTATGGAAGAATTTTCGACTAGTGTACCCTTAAGTATTAATTTGCATTTACACCACCATTTACATTTGTTTATTATTGCACCTTTTGCTGTATATTTGTACACAAATTCATGTCTATTACAGCTGTTCTACCCCACCACACAAATTCCCGCGTTCCTACCTAACTCTAAAAATCCAATTTAACTATACCAAACATGCTTAAAATTTCACGTCACCGGCAAGCTCAAGTATGCCCAGAAAATTGGAAGCATGCACTATCTACCGATCTCTAGGCGAAGGACCGGATCCGTCACCTGAAGTACCACAGAAGTACCACCAAGTACCACGTAGTACCGAGAAGTACCACCAAGAGTACTGGAGAATCTGAAGAACATCAGAGAACTCTTGAGAGTGACAGACACTGATAGACTTTGCTCAGGGACTTTTAAATTTGAAGTCTTGAAAATAGATGTGGGTAGTCTGAGATTTGGCTTTTGATGTTAGGTTGGGTTAGGTCTTGGAGGAATAATCATTGATGGATTGAAACCTAGTTAACAAGTTCGATTCTCAGATTGTGCATCATTATGATTGTAAAGTGTTTTACAGTTGTACAATATTGTTGCTAGAGCAATCTTGCAAGACTTTTGATAGTGCCATGGCTTGTTCTAGGTTCTAAACACTTTCTAATTTTAAATGAATTAATTAATTCATGTAAGTATAACTAACTGAAGTAAATTTCTTGTAAAGTCTATTCAAAGGAAGTTTGTCTAGACTAACATCATTGGTAACAAAATTTATTGATGCCCAATAATGAAAACCTTATTTTTAAAAACAACATTAATATATTAGAAAAACAGTTATGTGGATCTGACGAAATCAATTTACCAAACAAATCTTTACAACTACATATTCAACTACAGATCAGTTACAACTTTATACTTTTAACAATAAGGTTGAGTTTAGATAGAATTGTTTTCAAGTGCAGTTTATCTTGGGTGGGGTACCATCGGTTCTCACGTACATCTTACGGTAGGTATGTGATTTATCGTGAATGAAACTAGGCGTAGGAAAGCGTAGGCGTAGGCAACTCGTTGCCGTGTCCCGAATATACTAGGTGCTTCAACACCATTAAAATATTATGTTTTGCATCAGATTTGTGCGCGTGAGATGAATTATTATGAGGTTTTGAATATCGAGGCGAGTACATACCATTATTTGGTGTACAAATAGTTAAAGGAGTTAAGAATTGTTTTTAATGCTGACGAGAGATGAGCAACGTGAGCAAGGTGCTTGGTAGTATTTTGGTTGGTCATTTTGATACTAAGTACAGTCTTTTAGGGAATGAAATGTATACTTAGCTGTTGTAGCTATAAGCCTTTATGTATCTTAGATCTGTAATATCACATCACACATCATCACATCATCAGCCTATTAATGTTACCACTGCTGGGACACAGGCCTCCTCTCTGAGAGGGAATGGGCCGTAATCCACCACGCGGGCCCAGTGCGGGTTGGTGGATGTCACATGTCTTCGAATTTTTGGTTCTAAGACATGCCGGCTTCCTCACGATGTTGTCCTTTACCGTTTTGAGAGCAGTGGTGAGGAAATAATTTACACAAAGTAAAGCGCCTGCCTGGGCTCGAACCCACGACCTACAACTTGTAAGTCGCGGCCGATACCACTGGGCCACCACTGCTCGCATCTGTAATATAGTATAGTATTATTATTTATTATCCTATAGTTTTAGGCAATCGATCCACTAAACCTACCAAACCCATAGACCAATACATTTTTCTCCATATTTTGCAATAGTCCTGCACCAACCGGGGATTGCCCTTAGGTCCACTTGCGCATCAGGCATGTATCGGGGTACATGCCTAACAAGGCCTCTGCGAGTTGGCTTCGGCCCCTCGCACGCCTTTCAAAGGACCGTGACTCCAGGGTTCGGTGATTGGCAAAATAATAATAATATTTATTAAATAATATAATTATTTATTTCACAAAACAAGAGCACATACATTGTAGATTATAAATTTTACATTTGTCACAGTATAAGCACAATTATATAGACTCTTACAATTGAATATTGATCCCATTCTACCGTGGACCTGTTCAGTAGAACAAGTGGGAATAGAGAATCCCAATAGTTCTACTATTTTGTTATACCTAAAATCGTAGTACTAGTGGGAAAAAAAATCCCATTAGTTCTACCGTAGAACTCTTCAGTAGAACTAGTGGGAACAAACCGTTTATTTTACTTTCACCACCTGAAAAATTTCCAATGAATTTAAAGTCACCCTGTTTAACTTTACCAGAGTACTGATAACCCTGCAAATGCATATGCATCAAGCTTCACCTAAACATATTTATTCTAACGACCTTCTTGTTGAGAATACACGCTTAGGTATACACAAGTACACACTTTTAACACCATTTGTTACCTAAGTGCTGTTTGCAGATTTATTACAACACAAAGGCTCGTTCTATTCACATAAAAGCCTCTTTTAATACGCTTTTAGTACAACTCAATTGATCTAACACCCACACTTTTTAAACACTATTTATTCAATCGAAAAATCTATACTTATTCAATCAAAGAATCAAATATTTAACTTTTATTTTCCTAAGTACTTCAGTCAATAAAAATGATGATTTATTCATAAACATTGCCGCTGTTTGCTAATTTCAAGACATTTAAATTTTATCAAATAGTGAATTTCCCATAGCACTCAGTTTGAGCCATATATTGCTTATACATAAAAGTCATGAAATAATATTGACTCTGGCTGACGTGTACACATTTACTAGTATTTGTATAGTTCCTCTTCATAAATGATATTAGCTGGTCATTGTCAATTGCTGTCAGCCATCTTATAAGTCCATACTTATTAAAGTTAAGGCTGGTAATCAATTACGCGTATTCATATTAGTAGGTATCTGATTGACTTGATTTTAGTTAAGTTACTTTGTGAGAACCATGTTCCTATTTATCAAGAGAAAGAATTTAATTAAATGTTCTAAAACACTTTATTTAAAAGTTACTCTTTTAAATAAAGTGTTTTACAACTTTAGAAGTTTGGAGTTTCTTGTTCGTTCTTCTCCATAACAAGCTACATTGCCGAATAGTCGGTAGAATCAATTATTATTAAATTTAAATTTATATTTTTGAAGTTCAAAAGTTCCGCTTTATGGCCTAGTTGAAATAAAGAGTTTTTGTCGTTTGTCTTTTACAAGTCACACTTTTTTGCATCAAGGCAAACTAAGTTTTTCGTTTCGTAAAAATTACTGTAATCACCATCCGATTTTTGCTTCTTTCCCATATAATGGGGGTCGGTACAAAACGGTTTCTATATTTTTCCAATAAAAATTTTGGCCCCTCTACAAACAAACTGAAACAACCCAACAAGATTAAATTATTACAAACTCTCGTCTCCTTTCATAAATTTGATTAATTAATTACCTTCCTAAATAGGTATTCATCTAATAAAATATGCGCGTCTTTTGCGATAAATCAGTGCGCACCTTTATTTCATAATCAGAAAGGTGTTAGTACTAAAAGTACCAAACATTATCTACTCAAAGCGAGTGTTAACATTTACTTGACGATGCTTGAGTTATGACATGTTTTAAATGTTGTTGTAAATATACACTTAAACGGTTTGAAACAGTCTTTTAAGTACTTACTTGAAGGTGTCCACACCAACACACATCCAAAATGTTCAAGTGACTAACGCCGTATACTTTTGTAGAGGACTTTTTTTGTCTATCAAGCTCTCTAATTGTCCAACAAGCAAGATTGAGGAGGTCAAAACTGACTGAGTACTCGCGTTTTAGGGTTCCGTTCCCGAAGGGTCTAAACGGAGCCCTATTGCTGTCTGTCTGTCCGTCGTCTGTCACACAGGTTACAGCCAAACGGTTGGAGCTAAACTGTTAAAATTTTGTAAAAAATGTCAGCTTCAATGCAGTCAAATTTTGTTCCTATGAACTTGGTGATAATGTTTATTATTATATTTTACTAACAAATCGCAATATATTGTTAAATCAGATCTTTTCTTTGAAATTTCCTCATTTTTCGGTTGAACCGACCAACTTGATTTTGCGGTTTAGTACAGAACGCGGTTTAGTACAGAACCCGAAACGTGCGAAATCCGACACGCACTTGGCCGGACTTTTGCTAACCTACGATGTGCCATTACTGAGGAAAAACTTCCCTCAGTTTCTTCCAGTAATGTGTTACTCGACGCAAATATTAATATTCCTTTACAAATGCTAGAAAATAAAACGATGATTTTAAAAAGGGGATGAGGATTTTTACGGCCTTGAAAATTCGGTGCATGAATTAGAATCTTACAACTAGCGTAGCGTAATAGGTACACCAACACACTACCTAAGCATTCCAATGGAAAGAAAATTAGAGGTATATAAGCCATGCTTCACAAAGTAACGTTTTATAACTGATTCGAGTAAGAACTGTTCCTACCACACCAAAAACTTCAAAGCCAGAACAAAAACAAAACTTAAAGAAAACGATCAACATTGTGTAACAGATAACATTGGTGCTAACGCGACAAGATAAGATTATTGATGTTGGACTGTTGGAGCAGTCACACCCACATAACGATAATAGTCCAACATGTTGTTAGGAACCGCCTCATTGTCGTCGCAGGCGCAGGTGTGATTCAGATCTGATTCTGGTGCTCAAACTGGGTGAAGCGGTTATTGATTTATCTTGTAAGGAAGGTACCAGTAGAGTAAAGCGGTACTTCTTTATCTTGTACAGAAATAAATCGTTATCTAAGATTTTGAATTGTCCGGTATGGGCGAAATATCGTCCCGTGTTAATTATATTATGTATTTAACCGCTTTCGTTTAATTTACTCAATAATTCAAGTTTCTTTTTTTTTTTGTGTTGATTGGCTCGAATTTGACCACTATCTCGCCCACGCTAAGCGATTATGTGGTCGACGGAGAAGCACGCCTGCCTAGAAGTAACCTATTCACTCTTTACTTAATGATCCCTAAGTTGGCTATTAGCAAACAAAGACTACGGCAGATAATTCCACTTCTTAGCTGTACGCATAATGAAAGTATTCGCAAAACGCTTTGTGCGTATGGGTGGTATGTCCACCATGTGTGCAGTAGAGGATTAAGTCGGATAAATCCATCCGTATTTTCAGGTGAATTTGCTCATAAAACTGCCCCTGAACTTTATTTACATGAAGGAAAACATCGTGAGGGAACATGGAATTATATAGTAAATGTAAGTCTGAAATAGCCAAGTCTGAGGCCTGTGGGGTACCTAGAAGCGGCTTAATTAACTCTGACGCCAGAGTTGGCTAAATCCATAGACATATTGAACAAAAAAATATTTTCAATTTGATATTACTTTGTGTAATAAAAGCCAAAAAAAAACAAAAATATATTTTTTTACGAAAACTTATATAATTATGATCTTTACAATTTTAATACAAAAAAAAAATGTTTCAACAAACCAAATTGTACAACGCCTTTTGTAGCGACAATAGATATTTATTGCCCCAAAGACAAGAGATTTATTTAGCGTTGTGTAACAGCACTAATAGTTGACAACATTAGTGTGGATGTCACAACACTACGATAAGCCGGTGATGCCGTCTCGACGCACCCACATTGTACGTGATAATCGCTTCAAAATACTCGAGCTTTGTTGAGGAGCGTTTGAATTAGATTGAAATCAGAAGCTTTCGAAAAACTTGCATACTGACAAACATTTATGACCAATTGGTAAAAAACCGAACCTCCTTTAAAAAAAAAGCTTTAACAGAACATCATGCCAATATTAGGCTAAGCAAACTTTAATGAAAGACCTCATGCCTGAATCAGTTCATCAGCAGCCAGGGAAGGCGATTAACACTGCCACGCACCACGCTGCATGTTGCGTGAAAACGCACCGAAGCGCGTACTTGCGTGCGTTTTTTTTTATAGAAAAACGCACGCAAGTACGCGTGTAGGTACGTTTTCACGCAACAGCCAGAGAAGGCGATTAACACTGCCGATTAACCTACGCGCGTACTTGCGTGCGTTTTTCAATAAAAAAAAACGCACGCAAGTACACGCGTCGGTGCGTTTTCACGCAACATGCAGCGTGTTGCGTGGCAGTGTGTTAATCGCCTTAAGTCTTCCACAAGCAAATAAGTACGTACTGTAATAAATTGATAGTGATATTTAGAGTACACCACAGTTTAGATCCTGATAGTTTATTCTGTAACATAATAATTATTAGAAGTCAAAATTTAAACGATATCGAGGTAACAGCGTAATGCAAATCTATGATGATTAAAACTAAAATTAAAAAAACCCCCAACATATTTTTATTTCATGTTACATATTTTATCTAGTAACACGCATCGATCGAAAATCTATTGAACACTTAATTATGACACGATATATTGCAAAAACATCCCGATTCAAACAGTAAAATGCCCATAACTTTAGAATGGCTTAACTGATTTTCATCAAAAATACTAAAAACACTTTCAAACCACCTGATAAAGTCACCTTTCAAACAAAAAACACGAAATCAAAATCGGTTCATCCGTTTAGGAGCTATGATGCCATCGACAGATACACAAATATACAAACACACAGGTACACACGTCAAACTTATAACACGCGTCTTTTTCCGTCGGGGGTTAAAACAATTGAATTTTGTTTGGTACAATGAGAGAGGCCATTTTCTGACGTTCAAAGTGAACACAAAATAGCACTACCCACCGATTTGTAAAACCTGTCAAATTGTCATGTTCTATTGGCATAATGTTGTTACAGACTTCCGTTTACCAAGAGGAACACAAGTTAATGCTACTGGTGACACCCTAATGGCTGTGTTAAATATTTTCTAGGACCCAGCTGATTTACGAGTTTAAAAATAAAACTTATTTATGTTGGCCACAAAGTATGTGCTTGTTCAAAACAAGAAGATGGAAGGAACGAGTGATTTAATAGATTGTAGAGAACTTAGTTATGTGAAAGTGTTTGGACACAAACTTGACACATCTTTTATTTTAAGGCTTAACACGCACTGCATGTTTTATTCGCGCGATTTTTTTCCGCACGTTCTGCGAAACATGGTAATGTATGAAGCCGCACGTATCGCGGTAAAAATATCGCGCGGAAATAATACCGCAAGAAACCCGTGTTTTGCCACAGAATCCACCGCACCGCGGTGCGGATTAAATTCGCGGGAATATTTTGAGCCCTATGAAAAGATAGAAAGAGATAAAAATCGCGTGGCATTTTATCCGCAGTGCGTGTTAGTATGATTCAAAACGCGGACAAACATTCGCGCGAATAAAATCCGCGCGGTTACAAATCGCAATGCGTGATGCAAAACTATAAGTCATACTATGTGTAATCTATCACTATTTTAAAAACGTTTCACAGGCATCAGCAGCCTTTACTTACAGAAATTGATCTCGCTCACATTGAGGTCCGTAACACAGGTAATGTCCTCCAACTAGACCAACTTGAAACATCAAATTGACAGAAACTGCCAATAGAAAAAAAACAAACAAGCTATACCTAATTGCTATAGCTTATTAGAGCTTTTCAATCAATAGAAAAAATTCTAACAAGCTATACCTAACTGTTAAAGCTTGTTAGTTTTATTCTATTGACATGGCTACTGAGCCGACTAGAACGTACTTTTAACTGACTTGGAATATGAGCCTTAGTCTAGGTTTCTTGATGGTTTCCACCGGTTTCGGGGTGAAGTAAAATGGAGGTTTATGTTTTTGACCGGTATGTATACATGTTTGTTCATCTGATCCCTTATAACTTCTAAAGTGCTTATCATAATTTGCCAAATGAGGTGTCGTTGGAAGCGGCTTGTTTGTCCGCTAGTTATAGGCTATTTAACGTCACATTAAACTGAATATGGCGCCCTCTAGGGGGCACGATGTCAAGAACAAAAAAAAAACATTTTTCGCTCCACCCCATCATCTGTGGTATCATTGAACAGGGATTTTAAAATGAAAGAAAGGTATCGTACATCATATTTTTGTCAAAGGAACCGTTTGCCTCATATACTTCATACCCCGTCTAAGTCATAAAAACTATTTTTTACCTGACTACGGGGCGTCGCAAACACTTTGCAGAATGTATTGTTTTGTTACGGTAGGTAGCATACGATCACGGTTATCCTCTGAACACCAATATGAATATTTAGAAATACAATAAAATATTTATTACATTTTTATGTAAGTTCTTTATTTAAGGGTACACTAGACGAAAATTCTTCCATACTAACGTAGTCTGGCTTTTACTCCACTGTTTGACGATGTACGTTCAAAATAAAAAATTATATCAATTTGTCTCATCATTATCTAGTCCTGTATGGAAGCAAAAAAGTAAAAAAAAAAAATACTTGAAAGTTATGAGCTTCGAAAGTTTGATATTTTAACACTAATTTTAACACATCTTTTGGCGCAAATAAGTACCATAAGAAGAAGGAAAATTGAAAAACGGCCTCCATACAGGGATAGATTAGTAGTTCAACAATGCAAATAATTTTATTTTGAACAGATACATTCAATCGTTTTATCATGATATCCAGACTCCCAAAGGTCTGTTTATAAAATTTCGCGCGCTCGTTTTCGTTCTAAATCATCATCCATTTCGCTACAAATTTGCAAAGTGTGTATTCGTACGCGTACTAGCTTCTTACTGCTCAAAACAGCATCTATCTGTTCCGCACGTGTATCAACCGACAAGGTTGATATTGCACGCATTTTAACCCCGCGCACAAAATAGTTCGTGCCGTCAACTAGTGTAACCTTAATACCCGATACGATTGTAGTTTTTGAACTTATTTTTTAATTGCTACACCTACTATTTTCCCTCTGCAACAAGAACTAGTATGAGAGTTTGATACAGTATAATCAATAGATTACTCGGATCATCATTAATTTTGCCCAACAAATCAAAATTCAAAAATCTCAAACTTTCTTATCCAATCCATTAATATCGAACCAACAGTTTTGAGGTTAGAATAACATCATTTTTAGAGAGTTGCCATGCCAGTCGTGTGAATGGGGCACAGCGCGGTACATTTGTTGCGCGTGGGCCGAAATAGTGTCAAGCGTTGCAAGCGCGGCCATTAGGAAACACGATGTTACCGGTGTACAACAGGCTTTATTGGAAACGCACTTTATATTGTGAAGCTAACTGGAATGGTGGCTTAATGGTGCTAGAAAAGAGAATCAATTACTGAGACATTCTTTGATCGAGGCAGTTTTGCCCAAACCCTAACCCTCTTACAAATAAACGCGGCATAAAGTTATACCAGGTATAACAAAGTGTAACGAGATATTTTCTTGGGAACAATAAAGCACCATATACTGAGAACGATGTTTATTATATTTAACCCTTGAACACGTTACCAAAGTAAATAAATTTAACAAAGGGTCGCTGGTTGCAGTTGGCTGGTCAACTTTTCTTCGTACCAAAATATTTCCCAACTAATTTATAGTGGTGGGTGGAAGAACAAAAATAAAAAAATAATAATAAAACGGAAGGGTCAGAAAAACCCGTCTCCTGAACCGTCGCGTAGCCAGCCAACTCCACACTGCGACAGCCTGCCTCGAGCAGATAGCCTCCGCCAGGCAATCAGCCCCAACCAGACAATCAGCCCCAACCAGACACCTCCTGAAGTTACAGAATAAAAACTTCTTAGCACAAAAACTCAAATTAAACACAAAGGGTTTTTAGTATATAGAACAGACAGGTCGCTAAAACACTGAAAGTAACATCCTATACACCGGGCTTTACATAGGCGAACACAATGGGTGAGCCGTCCGGCACTCTTCATGATTAAACACACAGAATTTAGGGTTAGACGGAGCAGACAATTCGCTACACATGGAAGGTATTATCTTACACAAAGGCTTTACATAAGTGAACACAATGGATGAGCTGTCCCGCACTCTTCATGATTAAACACACAGATTTTATTGTTATACGGATCAGACAAATCGTTGGGATACGGGGAATATTATCTTAAATACCGGGCTTTACATAGGCTAACATAATGGATGGCCCTCCTGAGTATATGGAAATCATGCCTAAGGTGTATGTAAATAGGTTTAATTGTATGGAGCTTGTCAACAAACACCCACAAGGGATAGGCCAGCCCAAATAATATAAATGTATCGGCCGCCCTAAGAAACCGAATACCAACTGACAGAGCCTTTAGGAAGTCAAACACGTACCTTTCGGAGGAAGTAAACCCGTAGGGTAGATAGGTCGGCCCAATTTCGACCCCACGCCACGTTGTTCTGAAAGAAACCAGCAAGTCAGCACACAGAACTCACAACGAAATACGATGGGGTCAATCCCCTGAGCAAGGCAACTTACCGTGAGGGATTATGAGCCCGACGTGGGAACACGTGGACAACGGGGCCAGTACCTGACCGAATCCCCGCTGCCACAGGAAGAAGCCCACGTTAAGATAACTCAGCAACACTATCAGTCAGGTCGCGGTCGCACGGACCTCACGGTTCCACGTGGACCAAAGCGACCTGATCAAAGCACAGCCAGGAGCAGCTTTTTCGGTCGCCGGGACGCACTCACGCGTCCCAATGCGGATCAGGCTACTCACACACACCAACTTCAGCACAACAGATTATTGGTTAGGGCTTCGGCCCAACCTGCACTTGGCAGGCGGGCGACCTAAACTCCGGTCGCCGCGCCGCCCAGACGAAAAAGAAAAACGATCTACGCACCCACAAGGCAAAACGTCAAGTCACCCAGTGCCGTTCGGATACACATCGCACTAAAATCAAATCACTATGATTTCAACTAACCCATAAAAGAATTCCAATCCTTGAAGAAATCACACGGAACAATCACCCTTCCGCAAAACACACTATCCCAGGTCCAAATCACATCCGTCAAATCATTCAAATACAATTTACAATTAAATTCTATAAAAACACAATCACTGACTAATTAAAATTATTTTAAACATGCACTGCGTCTAACTAACGATTTGCGCGTTTCCAAACGCAAATGCGGCACTCACAAATGACAGCTGGCAGTCTGTCAAAACAAACAAATAGAATTAAGTAAATATAAATTTCGGAGGACGAATATCAAGTGATTTTAAGTTATTTTAGTGAAATTAGAGTGTTTATAGGGAACTCGACGTCCCAGGGTGCGGTTCCAAAGTGGTTCCACCACCCAGCGGCAGTTTTAAGGCGAATGAGCAATACAAATACGGCGGCAAGAGGTAACTAATTTTCTTTTGACAAAACTTTTATCTACCACAAAAAAAGTGTTACAGTATCCCCTCACCCGCCAGAATTTCGCGAGGTAACAAGCGAAATTCGAGCTGGTCCCCAGCTCTATGACCCGGTGGAGGCATAAGGCATGGCACAGTATGCGCCTGCTAATTTGCGGGACTGTTTCTTCAGCCCGTCTTTGGATACACACATACAAACACATGAAACTAAGGGTAGCCACCATGCCAGCTACTCTGCAATACATATCAAAAATAATCAACACCCCTTGAGGCCCACAGTACTGGACATGATGACGCCAATGCAAAAAAAATAAAAAAAACGCCCAAAGGGAGGATCAATCGGCACTCTTTATGTCTTTCACATGGCAATCACTCCTTCTACCATTCTCATCTTCCAACAAGTAAACCAGATTAGACAACTTCCGCACAACCTTACATTTCTCAAACCGTGGAGCCAGCTTGTAGGAAAAATGTTTCGAGGCATCACTCCGAACATGAGTGCGCCGCCACACAAAATCATCCTTCTCAAAAACAGCGTCCCTTCTACGTTGATTGTAATACTTGGCATTACGCCAATGAGATTTTCTCAACTCTTGGTCAACTTTCAAGAACACTTCTTTCAGGGTGCCCAACTTGTCAACGTAGGCTTCACGGGAAGTAGTATCAATCTCATGGTTGGATTCAACAGAAACATCCTCAAACCTTTTGCAACCATCACTAGCTAACTTTTTCTGCCCCTCAGTCAACGCATCAAAAGGGTGCAACCGACTCACTTGGGACACTATAACTTCACTGGGTTTCCGATAAGATAAATCGGCCCGACCCGTCAGACTCAATACGCCAGGCGCAAGATTAAAGGCCCTCCAAAAATTTAATCCAAATAGCAGAGGAGTGGACACCTCCGGAATCACAAAAAACTTTATCACCCGCAAGACATGGTTCACCGTCACCGGCAAATACATATACCCAAGAACAGGGGAAGTTGAACCATTCGCGGTTCTCACAACATCTACATCATTCGACTTATGGATCTGGGCCATACCCGAAAAATGATCCACAACAGAACCACCAACAATCGAAATTTCCGAACCCGAATCTAAAAGGCCGGAACCAGACAAACCACAAATATCTACGTTTAAATAAGGACGGGTATCATCACCAGAGGAACGGACCGTCGCTACTTGTATTTTTGCATCCGGAGTCACCTTGTTTTTAGGAGAACACTTCGGACAATTCTTGGTTTTTACACCCTTCTCCCCACAGCGATAACAGATCATGACGCGAGGCGCCTTACACTCAAGGAGGTTATGATCCTTCACCCGACACCGTACACAAAACTTCTCCACCGCAGTCTCTACAGTCTCACAAACAGAGCGATTACCCTTACTAGCCTTGTACGCAAGATCGGGGGCAACAGCGTGTTGAACATTGCGTGGGGGTTCGGTAAAAAATTCCGACCTAACCTTCGCCGCTTCCAACTGCCGGCAGCGCCTTTTCAGTTCCGACCACGAATCAATATCAACCAAGGCCAGTTGGAGGGTATATGCTGGTCGGATATTAAACTTCGCGATGCTCAGCTTTTCTCTCTCACTCAGGGGACACCTCAAACGGGAAAAGTAGTTTTGTAGGATGCTGAGGTAATGGACTATGGACTCATCCGGACCCTGCGTCCGGGTTCGGATCTCCTGCAGCAAGCGGTGATCATAATCCGAAGGCAAATATTCCTCCAACAGCAAATTCCTTAACTGTTCCCAATTCTCAACCTCATCCCTGATACCTCGGTACCAGTACAATGCATCATCAACAAACAGCTCAACAGCAGACCTAAACAATCGATCTGAAGAGATACCCCTCGACAAACAAAGCTCCTCAACTCTTTCTAGAAACTCATGGACGCCAACCTTACCATTGAACTTAATGTTCAGGGAATGGATATTAGCCGTGCGATCACACGTGACACAACGTTTCTCCGCCTCAGCATCCTTAGCGGCTCCCACGGGGTAGGTCGGCTCGGATCCGTCTACTTGTGGTTTAAACTCAAAGGTACTGGAAAAAGTATGAAACACTTTGTCCATTTGCTGGAGAATAACCAGGAGGCTTGCATCCAGCTCCGTCTTCAGTTCCATGTCCCCCTTCTCCACCGGCTCGACACGGGTTAACCTATGAAACAAGTGGTTCCCTAAACCTTGGATGCGGTATAACCGCTTTAGCAAAAGTGGCTTTTTATCTAACAGTTCCTGCAGCTCTGCCAGTTTAGTTTTAATAGTTTGTAATTCCGAATGCACATCGCCTTCAAACATATTAACCTCATCAGTGGGTATCTCTTTGGACAGAGCCCTGATTTGAGTACGCAATCGACCAACCGTGGCCTCAGGTACACCATCACGGATGGCAACCTCGTACAGCAGCTCATCTTTGTTTAGGATATGAAAACGAATGGGGCGTTCCTCCATTTCAATAAATAACTACCAGTATAAATTATGAAGTTACACGATTCAACTTATTGACTAACACAAACACACATCAAAAATTGACCAGCCAATTCGTCCCTGAGCATAAGACCAGGGCCGAGGACCTGCACCAACAATGTCCTGTTCGGGCGCCGATGTAACGGGATATTTTCTTGGGAACAATAAAGCACCATATACTGAGAACGATGTTTATTATATTTAACCCTTGAACACGTTACCAAAGTAAATAAATTTAACAAAGGGTCGCTGGTTGCAGTTGGCTGGTCAACTTTTCTTCGTACCAAAATATTTCCCAACTAATTTATAGTGGTGGGTGGAAGAACAAAAATAAAAAAATAATAATAAAACGGAAGGGTCAGAAAAACCCGTCTCCTGAACCGTCGCGTAGCCAGCCAACTCCACACTGCGACAGCCTGCCTCGAGCAGATAGCCTCCGCCAGGCAATCAGCCCCAACCAGACAATCAGCCCCAACCAGACACCTCCTGAAGTTACAGAATAAAAACTTCTTAGCACAAAAACTCAAATTAAACACAAAGGGTTTTTAGTATATAGAACAGACAGGTCGCTAAAACACTGAAAGTAACATCCTATACACCGGGCTTTACATAGGCGAACACAATGGGTGAGCCGTCCGGCACTCTTCATGATTAAACACACAGAATTTAGGGTTAGACGGAGCAGACAATTCGCTACACATGGAAGGTATTATCTTACACACAGGCTTTACATAAGTGAACACAATGGATGAGCTGTCCCGCACTCTTCATGATTAAACACACAGATTTTATTGTTATACGGATCAGACAAATCGTTGGGATACGGGGAATATTATCTTAAATACCGGGCTTTACATAGGCTAACATAATGGATGGCCCTCCTGAGTATATGGAAATCATGCCTAAGGTGTATGTAAATAGGTTTAATTGTATGGAGCTTGTCAACAAACACCCACAAGGGATAGGCCAGCCCAAATAATATAAATGTATCGGCCGCCCTAAGAAACCGAATACCAACTGACAGAGCCTTTAGGAAGTCAAACACGTACCTTTCGGAGGAAGTAAACCCGTAGGGTAGATAGGTCGGCCCAATTTCGACCCCACGCCACGTTGTTCTGAAAGAAACCAGCAAGTCAGCACACAGAACTCACAACGAAATACGATGGGGTCAATCCCCTGAGCAAGGCAACTTACCGTGAGGGATTATGAGCCCGACGTGGGAACACGTGGACAACGGGGCCAGTACCTGACCGAATCCCCGCTGCCACAGGAAGAAGCCCACGTTAAGATAACTCAGCAACACTATCAGTCAGGTCGCGGTCGCACGGACCTCACGGTTCCACGTGGACCAAAGCGACCTGATCAAAGCACAGCCAGGAGCAGCTTTTTCGGTCGCCGGGACGCACTCACGCGTCCCAATGCGGATCAGGCTACTCACACACACCAACTTCAGCACAACAGATTATTGGTTAGGGCTTCGGCCCAACCTGCACTTGGCAGGCGGGCGACCTAAACTCCGGTCGCCGCGCCGCCCAGCCGAAAAAGAAAAACGATCTACGCACCCACAAGGCAAAACGTCAAGTCACCCAGTGCCGTTCGGATACACATCGCACTAAAATCAAATCACTATGATTTCAACTAACCCATAAAAGAATTCCAATCCTTGAAGAAATCACACGGAACAATCACCCTTCCGCAAAACACACTATCCCAGGTCCAAATCACATCCGTCAAATCATTCAAATACAATTTACAATTAAATTCTATAAAAACACAATCACTGACTAATTAAAATTATTTTAAACATGCACTGCGTCTAACTAACGATTTGCGCGTTTCCAAACGCAAATGCGGCACTCACAAATGACAGCTGGCAGTCTGTCAAAACAAACAAATAGAATTAAGTAAATATAAATTTCGGAGGACGAATATCAAGTGATTTTAAGTTATTTTAGTGAAATTAGAGTGTTTATAGGGAACTCGACGTCCCAGGGTGCGGTTCCAAAGTGGTTCCACCACCCAGCGGCAGTTTTAAGGCGAATGAGCAATACAAATACGGCGGCAAGAGGTAACTAATTTTCTTTTGACAAAACTTTTATCTACCACAAAAAAAGTGTTACAAAAGGAATAACCATACATTTTCATAGGTTTATACTTGGTATAACTTTATGCCGCGTTTATTTGTAAGAGGGTAAATATTTATAAAATGTAATAGGTACTTAAACTATACTTCATAAAAGATAGCTTGATCTCTGCGACAGCTGTCAGTATCAATACAGTAACAATAGCGCTTTACAGGCTAACAATAACGTATACGTCAGTTTGACGTATGTCGCAGAGATCAAGCTATCTTATATAGAGTATAAATCCTGTATTCTTAATTATTTTCTCCACTCGACTCTGTCATATTGACAGTTGTGGATTGATATTTATTAATGCTAGTCGAGGGTTTTATTCCGTTATCTTAGCGGCTAAGTCGAGTCGAGTGGAGGAAGTTTCCTTCAAAAGGACTCGGAATATAACCCTAAGGACTGGCATCAATGGTCATGAAGAAACGCGATAATTATGTTACCGGTGTACAACATGCTTTATTGGAAACGCACTTTATATTGTGAGGCTAACAGTAAAGGCGGCTTAATGGTGCTGGGAAGGAGAATCGATTATCGTATTGATCTTTGATTTAGGCGGTTTTGCGGCAATAGTTAAGGGCCTTCCATCGCTTTAGTTCCGTAAAACGATTACTTCCTGAAGCATACTATTTTGAAAAAGCTAAAAAAAAAAAAAAAAAAATTTAAATGTTTGAAAAAAAAACATATACATATTTATGTAAACTATTTGCGAAACATGGTTTTTTCGTGTAACTAATATGCGTTTCGCTTTGCTTTAAAAAAATATTAACAACACGATATTATTTTGCTACTTTTGGATACTTTGTATGTTTGTTCCTATGTGGCGTTCTAGAGACCAAACGCGTTGGCCGATTTTGATGATTCTTACGTCAATCGATTCGTCTTAATCCTGCGAGTGTCACTGGCTACATTAAAATGGGGAAATACTAAAATGGCGGATTTTGGGCGCCATTTTGTTTTTTTCTTCCAAACCCATCGTGTGGGGTATCAAAATAAAGGATTTTAAGAGGCGATTTCAAAAGTATATTACACTAATATGTTTAAATGTACCTAATCCTAAAAAAAATGAGTAAAAAGTTGTAAATAAAAAAAGGTAATTTAAAAAACCATAATACCCGACTGCTTAAAAAGCAAACTAAAAAGACGTAAACAAGAAGAAAATCATGCTGTGCAGTCGGAGGATACATCTGGTTTTGGTCCGCCAGCTCGCGAATATGTATCCTCCGACTGCACAGCATGATTTTCTTCTTGTTTACGTCTTTTTAGTTTGCTTTTTAAGCAGTCGGGTATTTTGGTTTTTATAATTAACTTTTTTAAGTATTTAAAGGCTTTCAATAAATTTTATATAACTCAACCTGTCAATCCCATCACACATAAACACATTTAACTCAATAATTGGACACTCAATTGACAACTACAACTCTAGCCTCTAAACAGAAAATAACGGCATACTCGTCGAACGTCCCAGTGTTGCCAGCGCATCGAAAATAAACATTTTACTGAACATTTTGTCATAAAATAAGGTTTGCGTAATTTCCGAGTCGACGGGGCTTTACCATCGAATCAATATGGCGGCTATCAGAAAATAGTAGGAGCCCGTTTATTGAATGAATATTGCAGCCACTGATTTCTATTCCAATAAAATGCATAATCAAGGCCTCAGAAAATCAGTTTAGCTCTGCAGTGGTAAGTAAATAAATTTTATGATGAAAGTTTCTTATTTTATTAACTCTTTAGTTGTGAGGCATACGTTTTAGAGGCTTTTATTGCATTAAGCTTTAGCTAGAATACTGACTTTAAAAGTTTAAACAAAGTTATTGTAAGTAGGTATAGGAAAATAAACTGCTGTTTTTTAAGTGATTAGATTTCATCAAAAATCCTGCTCCAAATAATGGCGAAAAGTATTTTTCTTGAAAAAAAAAAACAATTTAGAATCCATATACCAAATCAAATCCTCAGACTCAAACTCGAATAATCAAATTGATGGGGTGATGGAAGGGATGAAAAGTATCCTAAAAACCAGGACATGATCTACCTGTGTTCTAAGATTCATCTAAATATGATTAGTCATTTTTGCGTTAGAGACTATCAAACATCCTTACATCATATAGGTACTCACAAACTTTTGCATAATATATATTATTAGTATGGATATTGAACACACACGCCCCTACTCCCTACAACTTAGAAACATCACTCTTCCTCTCACTTGTAGGTAACTAAATTCCTCCATACGCCCTTCACGTATAATGTAAGTAAAGGAGACTCAAAGGAAAACTGGTAAAAATCCACGAATGAAAGAAAGGGTGGCTCCACATGTCAATGTGACGTGAGGGCGGGGCTTCACACCCTACAGGGCATTTTTCTTATTCTTACGATACTTTCTTAGAAGGTAAGTGTCGTATATATAGGTAGGTGGTACTTTGAGTCTGGTGTCTCCGGGATCGAACGCAGTACTATACGTCTTTGTGTTCGACGATGAATTTTAAATTTAGTTTACAATGCATGTCCTCGAAAAGAGCGTTTTCCAAGCAGCCAAACTGTGCGGAAAGAGTTACTTTTTTTCACTAGTGCTTTTTACTTTTCTGTATTTTAAAATTTTTTAACTCTGTCGTCAGCCAGACGCATAGTTTGTATTATTTGAGAAAAGTTTTACAAATTAGATAAGTACAGATTATCATTCATATAAAAGGTAAAATATAACTAATACTTCATTAAAGGCGATTTTAATTACTCTAGATTTAGATTTGATCAATAAATTAATTTTAAATATTCATTATATATGTTTGGAAAATCGTATATTTGTGCCTTTTTGCGTTACGACGTGACATCTATTTTCACATGCGCAGTAGATATGCCCGAGGAACTATTAGTTAATCTGTGGATATGCTGAGCGCGCTTGAATAAATCCGCCATTTTATTAATTTCTTGTATGGTTCAGATATATTTTTTTATTTCCTCGCACAATACATAGTAAAATGTTGTATGATAAATTTCGTAAGATGATTCCCGACTCGTGTCGATTTATTGACTAACTCGCTTCGCTCCCTCATAAATAAAAATGCCACTCATCGGGAATCACCTACCTTCCGCACTTGTAGCATAAATAACTATTTTCGAAATATAGAAAACACCTAATAGCGTATAAGCGCTAAAATAGCAACTTATTGCTATAAAGATACGCAATAAATAAAAACCCAACTGTCATATTAAAGGTCTATCCACACATATCAGGGCCGTGCCCGGGACGTGGACAGACCGTGCCCCGTCAGGGGTTAAAAATATATCGTTGTGTACATTTTATAAGAACTCGTTCACACACGTCCGTGCACGGGCCAGTGACGAAGCTTTAATGATTGGGCCCGTCCCTGTCATGTCGCGGGCTCGTCCCTGATATGTGTGAATAGACCTTAAGGCGGTTTTTGTAATATAACTTCTAATTTCGAATGAGTGTTTAAATCCAGCCAGTACTATTTAACCAACAACAACCAACCTTTACAGTACCTATGCATCCATTCCTGTGATGTGGTATTAGGAAAATTATACTAAGAATAGATTTTCCCATTTGGAAAACCAAGTCGGACACATTATTTGACCAAAAGAAGGACCAATAAAAATGAAAACATACATAAAACTGGCCAAGTGCGAGTCGGACTCGCGCACGAAGGGTTCCGTACCACTATCGCAAAAAACGGCAAAAAATCACGTTTGCCGTTTGGGAGCCCCACTTAAGTATTTATTTTATTCAGTTTTTAGTATTTGTTGTTATAGCGGCAACAGAAATACATCAACTGTCTAACTATCACGGTTCATGAGATACAGCCTGGTGGCAGACGGACAGACAGACAGACAGACGGATCATGGAGTCTTAGTAATCCTGTAGGGTCCCGTTTTTACTCTTTGGTTACGGAACCCTTGAGACGGATACTTATAAGTAGATAACCCATGACTTATAAACAGGAACCTAAGGACCAAATCGGGGCATGCAAGTTAATTCACAAAAACACAGCAACTGTTATTTACAATGATGTTAACAATCAATTACAATTAAAAAAATATAATGACCCTCGCAAATGTAAAGTCAACAACTTATTCCAAAGAAACGGGCAGCGCCGCGGGACATGCCTACTTAAAGGCTCACTGCCGAGCGGAACGGCACTGGCGACACTGACGCGGTGACTCTGAAATTCTTGAAAAGAAGATCCTAAATGCTGTAAAATATACGTCGCTTACGTAATCGAGTCGAACTACTTCGCAGCAACTGCGGCCGCTGCGATCGAAGTGTTTTGACTAGAACGCTTAAACGAATAAGTGACGCGTATTGCACGACGCTTACGACCTTCTTTCCACGAATTTCAAGTACCGCCGCGTCATTTTCACCACGTCATCTTCGCCGCGTCATTTTCACCACGTCATTATCGCCGCGTCATTGTCGCACCTCTGCTCGGAAGTGAAGCTTTAACCTGCAAAAAACACACACATTTATTACCCAGCCTTCGAAGTTTTTACCGAGTTAAATACCAATTTATTATGCGTATATATATTTAGGTACGATCATTCTTCGTCCTTATTTAGTTGCACAACAAAAAGATCATTGCATTCCGACCATGTAAAATATTGTTAATACTTGCGAGTAACTGGATACACTCATAACAAGCTTTTTAATTGACAGCGAGTGTACGTACAACAAGTGAATTTTTATATAATTTTATACGACATACATCTGACGTCATTGCAATTTGCATGAACAAAAGGACGCTGTATATTATTTCCAAGTTGAATGTAAATAACGGTAATTTTATTAGACATTCAATTAATCGAAAAAAGTAAGTTAACGCAACTCGGGTCCCCAAGATACAGGCGCTGCCTAGTTTGGGGTAGAGGTGAGACGTATATACTGGAATAGGTTTTTGGAATAGGTTTTTGGCCGGACGTGTAAAGACTTATTCCGCGCGCACCACATAAACGCGTATCGAGTATTTAAGCGTATGGCGTTTGACACGTAGACACGTACTACCATACTCGCGTCTCATGTTCGCGGCGGGCGACTCACAGGCTCGGTCAGTTCCGGTGACATTCGGAGACGTTCGATTCGGCACTCGAAGTTTGCGAGTCGAATTATTTGTTTCGCGTTTATAAACCTAATGTCTATACCAATAGAATCACTGTTACTTTGGTAGGCAGAGTTGAAAATGTTTATTCTACATTTGAGATAACACATTTAAATTATCCCAATTTACAGCCCGTTCAACCGATTTTGACTTTTATTGCGTTGGCGATATGACAAATGGCAGCTGCAGTAAACAGTTAGTATTGGTAACAGGTTTATGCTTTTTATGCCATCCTTATGCTTACGGAATAGAACTCAAAATTGGTTGAACGGACTGTAAAAAAGGGTTGTAGACATTTCTAATGAATTTTCTTTCTTTTGTTCAATGTTTGTTTTTTAAATCAGTACGTCACAATACGTCACAGGAGCGGTACCTATTGTTTACGTGAACGTATGTTTAAAGATGTATAGATAACTAACTTTTGTTTGATTTGTTGAAGTGTGTCATAGTGTTTAAGTATTGTTTATTTATATAATTCTAAATTTCAATTAACAATGGCTCCGAAGAGAAGTATCGCCTGGGATCATTTTGACGATAAAGGGGACTATAAAGCACAGTGCAAAATATGTAAAATAGACATTTCATTTAAAGCATCAGTGTCAAATTTGACGAAACATTTGAAGAGGCGACATGGTACTATACGTTTAGTGCCCAGAGAAAACGAACAAATGGAGCAGATAGAACCATCACTTCCAGAACCTTTACCATCAACTTCAACTACTGCTCCAGAAAGAGCCTCTACAAACGTTCAAGGTAATTCATCGAGAGTTACAAGAACTACTACAAATATAACTTCGTATTTGCGGAGAGACTGCTCAAAATTAAAAAAAGATATCGATCGACATATTATGAATTTATTCATATATGATCTACAACCATTTTCCGTAGTCGAAGATAAGGGTTTTAAACGGTTAATTAATTTTGCATTTCCGAATTATGTCATTCCATCTCGCAAATATTTTGCAAATAATATGTTGCCTTCATTATACGAAGAAACAAAAACGGAAATCAAGAAAATAATTGATACAGAAGTAGAAACGATATGTCTTACTACAGATATGTGGACATCTCGTGTAAATGACTGGTACATGGCCGTAACAGGTCACTTTATAGACAAGAACATGGTTTTGCAATCGCTTCTCTTAGAATGCTGTGCGTTGGACGGAGGTTCGCATACCGGCACAGTTTTAGCCCAAGAACTTCGACGTATAGTTCAAGAGTGGAACATTGAAGAAAAAATATTAATCGTGATTTCGGACAACGGTTCTAATATAAAGTATGCAATCGAAAAATGTTTGGGATGGCGACATTTTAGTTGCTATGCGCATACTTTAAATCTGGCTGTACAAAAGGCATTAAATAATGAAGACATTAATGCTATCACCTGTAAAGTAAAGGCTATAGTTTCTTACTTTAAAAAAAGCACCATAGGCTGGGATAAGTTGAAAAAGTATCAGCAACAAGCTGGTAAAGATATAAAAAGACCGCTACAAGATGTATCAACTCGCTGGAATTCTACATTTTACATGCTGGAAAGGTTCAATGAAATCAAAGAAGAAATAAATAGCTCCTTGTCGAATCTTAATCCAGGTTTGACTTTATTAACGGCACATGAATGGGTCGTTATTGAGAAGTTACTTCTAGTTTTGAAACCTTGCGAACAAGTAACAAAAGAAATGAGCGGGCAAAAGTATGTAACGGGCAGCGCTGTGATTCCCATAACCACCGCTTTAAAATCTTCGTTAGTGGACCTAATACTAAACGATGCTGAGCCCCTGCCCCATGAAGTTGAAAAAGTGAGAACAGATCTTTTTGGCGAACTGGTGTCTAGATTTTCGTCATTAGAAAATAGCCGGACATACACCGCATGCATGTTTCTCGACCCTCGCTATAAGCTGTATTTCGAAAACGAGGCAACGGCAGATAACACTAAAAAACATATAATAGGATTAGTGACCGATCTTATAAAAGAAGCTGAAGCTACTATTGGAAGAGAGAATCAAGTTGATCAACAAGCGAATGAATTAAATATCGAAAGAGATGACACCATTTGGAAGCATTACCACAAAAAAATGCAAAACATTCGCCCTGCTGGTACTGCTTACGCCAGGGCTATTGTGGAAGTACAGCGATATTTGGATGACAAAGTCATCAACATCAATGAGTCTCCATTGCAGTGGTGGTTACAAAACAAAAATTCGTATCCCCACTTGGCCATATTGGCTCGGCGCAAACAAAATGCACTAGCTACCAGTGTACCCTGCGAGCGCCTATTTTCTGTTGCAGGAAATATTCTGTCCGATCGAAGAACACGTTTAGGTGTTAGAAAAGTGAAGCAAATACTGTTTGTAAAAGAAAACATGAAAAACATTTAGAAAACAAAAAAAAATACACAAAAAAAAAAAAAAAAAACACATATAAAAAAAAAACGCTTTCTTCATATTGAAATAGATATTTAAGTTTGATTTTGTATATAAGATCAATTGAAACCTTCTAAATACGCCAGCTTTTATTTGAAATTAGTACCAAAAAAAAAAAAAAATCTCTTAATATCATGTTTAAAAAATAAGCTGACAGTCCTAAGCCTGTAAAGTATGAAGGGAAGATTTCAATAAAAATTTATTTAAGTATTTTTATGCAGGATTTCGTAGATTAATAAGTTATATTTAAGTATGTTTGATGTGTTACTTGTTTAGAATTTTGGATAGATAATTTAGTCAAGCCAAGAAAACTGTGTTTCACACTTTCACTCTCTCCAACAATCCCAGTCAATAGTTAATGTCCGTGTGTACAATTTTAAAATGTAGAAAATACACGAATATAGTTCTCGCCAAACTTCATGGCCGCCCTGAAGTTGGCTACAATGGCTGCGCAGTAGTAAATCTCATACAAAAACAGCACCGTTTCTTGACTCGCGCGTGCGGTAAATCAACTTCATGGCGGCCGAGAAGTTTGGCGAGGACTATACCAACGCGTAGTCTAATATACGTTAATAATCCATAAACCGAAAATACTCGCGACCTATGGAAACGTCAATAAACTAGATACGCCTAAATACTCGTGGACCTAGTTTTTGGAATAAGTATTTAAGCGGACGCGTACTTCTAAGACTCAGTACGCATTTTACCTAGTACGTCTCACCTCTAGTTTGGGGACCACAGTCCAAATAACCATTTTAATTTATCCTAGTTTCTGTATTATTAAAGATATATTTTGAAACTAGCTGTGCCCGCGACTTCGCTCCCGTCAACTGCCTATCCTACCCTATTTTTCATCCAACCTGCCCAGCTTATCTTCCTGCCTCCCCTACCAATTTTCTTAGGGTTTCATTCTTTAGCGGAGAATCTTAACACCGCCATTCAGAAAATGACTTCAAATGCACAACGCCATCTATCGAATATGGAGTTCAACTGTCCGAGTGGTAATTTTACTTCTTGAACATTTTAAATTCATCTAATTTTTGACAGAGTGAACTGATTGCGATGAAACAAAAACTGAAGTAATAGTAATTAGTAGTAACTAAAGTTATCTACATTGGTTTCGTACATTTTAATCGTACGTTTCGTTTGTTATGCGTGCACTAATAAATAGATAAACAGACAAACCGACAAACAGACAAAAATTCCAAAAATGTTGGCAATGAGTTCTGTTGGTTATCCTTTAACACCCTGGCTATTTTTTTTTTGTAATATTTTGATGTACAAAACGATTTTCCACAGATTTATTATTGTATTGATTGATAGTATCTCAACCAATTTTCTAATGTTTTCCCAACTACGTTAGAATTTGCTGTCAATCTAATCTGATGCACCTGGCCAGTATTTTACATGAATCGATTACCTTTCTGACCTCCACAACCCAGTAACTGGGTTACACGAGACCCTTTGGCTAAACTGGTGTCTGATTTTTTGGCATCTGACTGTCAAAGATGTCGTCCGGGACCAACGGCGTACCGTTTTTCGGGATCCGTACCCAAAGGGTAAAAACGGGACCCTATTACTAAAACTCTGTCTGTCTGTCTGTCACAAGGCTGTATATCAGGAACCGTGATAGTAGACAGATGAAATTATTACAGATGATGTATTTCTATTGCCGCTATAACAACAAATACTGAAATTAGAATAAAATTAATATTTAAGTGTTTTTTTTTCTGTTCCCATACAACAAAAGTGTTTTTATTGTTCGTTTTTTTTGCGATAATTGTACGGAACTCTTCGTGAGTGAGTCCGACTGTCACTTGGCCGGTTTTAATAAACATTAATGAATAGAAATCGTTTGTAAAAAGACTTGACCTGGGTCAACGAAACGCTGGGAAATCGTCTTTATGTCCTGACCTGTGTGGTGACTTGTGAACCCTTAAGAATATTAAAATTATCATAGAAGACGATATAATGGAAATTTTAGAAGTAAAGTTTCTCTTTTATTAGTCGTAGGCGCAACTTAGGTGCTAAATATACTATAAGGCTTGTTGTACAAAACGCTAGACTATGTTAGGCGATATTGTTAACAATTATTAATTTATTTACTTTAACATAACACGGACAAAGGCCAATTACATTAATTAAAGACATGTTTTAAAGAAAAGCATAAAAATATAAATAATAAAAACAAAAATAAACAACAATGATAATAATTATCTTTTAGCTTGGCTTCTAGATTAGAAGCCAAGCTAAAAGTATAATATTTATGTATGTTTATGTATGTATGTTTGTTCCTATGCGGAGTTCTAGAGACCAAACACGTTGGCTGATTTTGATGATTCGTCTTAACCTTGCGTAACTGGCTTCACTAAAATTGGAAAAAAATGGCGGTTTTTGGGCGCCATATTGTGAGGGCCCAATTTGTTTTTTAAATTGGCTAATCTTTTTAGAAGATTAGAAGCCAAGCTAAAAGTATATCAAATCTATAAATTTAAAGTGAATGAGCTTTACGAATAGGGATCAGGTAGAAAAAATAATAATTATATTTAGTCCGTCAGTGAGATTATCAAACAATATTGGACACGTATTTTTTGCTTTACCAAATCAATAAAAAATGCCAAAGTTAAAGCGCATCAAAGTTCAGGAGTGAGTGCTTGTGACGTCACCAATGCAGTATAAAGTGTACTAGCAGCGTGACGACACACGATATTTCAACGCATTATATCGTCGTCACTGTATGTTTACATGTGAAAAGAAAAAATACTTGTCCATTATTTTTTATTAACCTATCTGACGGACAAAAAACTAATTCTCATTTTTCAATTCAGTAAACTACCCTATTCCGGACTGATGTTGACAAAAAAAATCTATTCAGTGCAACAGTTAGTTATCAAAAAAAATTGGACAAGGTATTAAGGGATTGCTCTGGCGGGTGAAGTTAAAACCTCCTGACCACTTCATCGAGCCATGTCCTTCTGCCTGGGCACACGTTGCCGTGGCATATCTGGAAAACTTTAAACAGATTCCACAATTAGGTCGGCCGCAGCAAAGATAATCTCCCCAGCACCTGTAGCCAAGTTGACAAATAACAATCGATAACGCTAATAGAAAACGAATCAATGTATGAGAATGACACATCTGAACGTTAAGTCACGTGGTCACACGAAACAAATGAAAGAGATTCGATACGAAACGTTTCTAACTTGGCTAGGGGGGCAGGTGTTTTCGATCTTCGGTGTTTGTGCGGCGTCTCTCCGCAGACCATGGAGTATCTTTTATCTTGCCTATTGCTGTAAGGACCTTATGGCTGCGTCAGCGGACGGCGTTGCCGTGGTCGAATACTGGGCCAGGCAAGGGATTTAGCTAAAAGTCATCAACACGCTAATAAGAAGATTACCTTGCTTTTGTATGTATGTCTGGCAACTAGTAATAAATTTTTCAATCACTTCCTGCATACAATTAAGCTAAAACATGACGTTCTTATGTAACTTCGGAGACATTCGACATGGTTGGCGTATTAGTTGAGCGATCGGCTGCTGTGCTGCGTGTCGCAGGTTCGATATCCGCACGGAACAAATATTTGTATGACCTACTGATAGTTGTTCCGGGTCTTTGTGTCTTGTGTATATGAGTTTAAATGTTTGTAAACATACCTATGATAAGGTAGAAATTCCTAGTGTGGGGAAAGTTCTTTTTTTCTGAAAAATAATAATAATATGGTACTATGGCTATCTATGGCCGGCAGGTGGCCATAGCAACACATCAACCAAACACGATAGCACCATCGTGGATTTGTAATGACAAGCGATATTACATTTGGTACTTTTTAGTCCAATAAAAGCTTGTTTTAAAAAGATTTTACATTTAATTATTATTCCCTTGTCACTTAAGCAAAACATGACGACGATACAGCCTATTAAGACGTCTTGCCTAAGTATGGCGAGTGACTAATAGCGTGCAGCTATATTATAGGTACGCTAGGTCAGATCATGGATAACAATATATTTATGAAAAAAAAGACATTTAAAACATGTATAGAGCTAATATGAAAACTATTCCATAAAAATATTTTTGAGCTTTAAAAAATCTTTAGCCGACGACTGCTATAAATCGCAAAAGCTTCGCATAGCTGCACAGATGTAGTGTACAAAAACTTTTCTCACAAACTCATAACACAAGCTGGCTATTTATTTAACTGACTGGTCATATTTAACTGAATAATAAGCTGTTGTAGTATAAAACTAATGGGGTCATAAGCCACAGCATTCAGGGTTCAACTTTATAGACATGACAGCCCTTTGGAGAAATCGAGGTTTTATTTCTAGAATTTACTGAATATCTCTTTGTACCTATGTATTATTTTATTAATATTAATGATAGGCTCGCGTTTGACCATAATCTCACCTGATGGTAAGCTATGGTGTGGTCGACGGTGAAGCACGCAACGCTAGAAGTAGTTTATGAGTAAAATATTGTTATAATAATACTTAGGGCGATACTTACCATAGGACACTTCCCTAAAACCGGTAAGCATTGAAAGAAGATTGGGATGCCTTTGCCCTGCAGTAGGAAAAAATAAATAAAAAAAATCCGACGATACTAAAAAGTGCAGAAATAACAGTTAGTTTTAAGTGTTAAAAACGGGACCCTGTTAGGTACTAAGACTGCACTATCCGTCTGATTGTCTGTCTGTCTGTCACTAGCCGGGTGAGCACGGCCTCTGTGATAGGCTTCAGTCACACATTTTATCACAATGTTTGCCTCCAAACTGTGATAAAAATGTGTTACTCAAAGCCTGTCACAGTATGCCGTGCTCACCCGGCCAGGCTGTATCTCATGAAACGTGGACAGCTAGACAGTTGAAATTTTCACAGATAATGTATTTCTATTGCCGTTATAACAACAAATACTAATATTAATATTTTAGTGGAGCTACCATACAACAAACGTTATGTTTTTGCCGTTTTTTGCGATAATGGTACGGGACCCATCGTGCGCGGGTCCGACTCGCACTCGGCCGGTTTTTAGTGATTTGCTTTTGAAGTCGGTTTATTTTTTGTGAAAATGTTTTTATTTCTCTTTTTTTAGTTTTGGTACACTATAACTAAAAAGTGAGCAAGTTCTATAATAAGGTAGCATGTTGCATATCTTCAAATTATTTAACCGATTTTTATCAAACTTGCACTTTTCCCTAAGTTAAGAGATTCTTAATCCAATAAAAAAAATATGATCACGATCTGATAACCAGTTTCAGAGAAATGCGTGGATATACATACATGCACTTATGAAATTTGGGACACCTGTTCAGGCGCCCACATAGAGTAACATATATGTGAATATTGTGCAATTCCAACAATATACGTGTGTGTATCGCATTTTTGGACGCATTCATTGGTGAAGATACTCTTATCGGAAGAGTCCAATATTTTTTGGTAATATCTAATTATTTAAAGAGTATTTGTCATTTTCTATCATGGGGTCAAACCCTTTGCCATGCCGAATTCACTTACAGAATTAGAAAGAAAGAAAGTAAGAAAGAAAGAAAAAAAGAAAGAAAGTAAGAAAAAATAAAAAAGAAAGAAAAGAAAAATGAAAGAAAGAAAGAAAGTAAGAAAAAAATAGAAAGAAAAAAAGAAAAAAAGAAAGAAAGCAAACAGTTATTGCCAACTGTAACAGAACATGAACAAACACAAATTACCTTCGAGGCTCAAAAAAAGAACAAATCAAATAAAAAAAAATAATAAATAAAATCAATCAAACAAAAAAAAATAATCAATCATATTAGCTCTGGGGCATTAGACTGCTGGTCTGCCTACGTACCAACACCACACAAACGTAGTGCCAAGGTAACTGTATCTACTTAATTGAAAAGAGGCAGCCAGTACCTAAGTGTACCGGCTTTCAAAATACTTTTTGAAGTGATAACTTCAATCTTCATTTATCCTCTCCAGCAACTTCATTACTCCTTACAACGTTTCATATTAATATTAAAAACATCTAATTGAGTCATCATCCTTTAGCCCATAAGCCCATGTTACTGACCATATTTACGATTTATAACTTCCTCGGGATCGACTCACGCGCAAGTTATGATCGATAAACATCATCTTTCTGTAAATTATTGAGTCCTTGGCTCCTTATATGACAGGAGTTGTTTTTGCGTAATATTGCATGCAGATTGTAATAGATGGTTGATTATATGAGATTAAATTGCAATGAGTTAATTTCTGTTGAAGCTCGTTAAGAGAATCTAGATATAAAGATAGGTATAATCACTATATACCTATCTTTATATCTATATCTATACTAGCTGACCCGGCAAACTTTGTTTTGCCATAAAAACACCTAATATGCATCTACCCTACCTACCCTACCCTACCCTACCTACCCTACTTACCCTACCTACCCTACCCTACCTACCCTACCCTACCTACCCTACCCTACCTACCCTACCCTACCTACCCTACCCTACCTACCCTACCTACCCTACCCTACCTACCCTACCCTACCTACCCTACCCTACCTACCCTACCCTACCTACCCTACCCTACCTACCCTACCCTACCTACCCTACCCTACCTACCCTACCCTACCTACCCTACCCTACCTACCCTACCCTAATTTTCCATTTTTTTTTTTTTTTTTTTTGTAAATCTAAACCATTCTCGAATCTCCACGAACACACACAAAAAATTTCATCAAAATCGGTCCAGTCGTTTAGGAGGAGTTCAGTCACATACACACGCACACAAGAAATATATATATTAAGATATCTACATATAAAATGTGATATTATATGTAGATATAGATATTATTTTAGAATAACGATTTTATAATGTAAAAAATATCTATAACTATAACTAGGTATAATATATATATATAACTAGGTACATATTATAAACAAGATAAATACAAAATTAAAAAACCCCCGATTTTTATTTTTATTTCATACTTTTTAAACTACATATAGCCTAGTAGCAGACACGCTTCAATCGACAATCTATCGAAACACGTAATAATAACACGATATCTTGCGAAAAAACCCAGATTCAAAGAATAAAATGCGGATAACTTTTGAATGGCTGAACCGATTTCAATCAAACATAGCTAAGAACACTCTCGTCAAAGTCACCTTTCAAACAACCAAATAAAAATCGGTTCATCTGTTAAGGAGCTATGATGCCACAGACAGACACACAGATACACAGCAACACACGTCAAACTTATAACACCCCTCTTTTTCCGTCGGGGGTTAATAAAGTCCCCTGCCGCGTCTGTACGCGATGAACTCAAAAACTACTAAACGGATTTTCATGGTTTTCACCAATAGAAAGATTGAGGAACGAGGAAGGTTCTTGTGTATGATGTCAGCCAGGAGGGGTCGCTAGTACTTTTATAATGCACACCAATGCTCAGCCATTTTTTTTTATCGTAGCTCATGCATACTGCGCTACCACGGGGAGATAGCGCTGTTATGTGAAACTCCAACCCACTAAAACACCAAGATGTCCTCCTGTGCCACTTATGGCGGGAACACGGGCACGCGTTATCACTCGCCGCGGCTGTCCGTCACCGGATCCTCCTGTGGAGGTAATCCCCCATCACCGGCGCACCAGAACACATTGCACGCCGTGACGAACCCGTTTATGGCACCCTTGGTCCCCCTGTGACGGGTCAGGTCAGTGGCAACCTACCACTTTTCGGCCGCAGGGGATTGGGACCTCCCCTGCGGCCCACCGCGTCCACCATCAAACGGTGGCAACCCCGTAAAGACCGCGGAAGGTAGGGAGAGTGGCACACCGCAATACCGGCACTCCTCTCCCGCCGCGGCCTCCAACCCTCAGCCGCGATATCGTATGGGAGGCCCTGGGAAGCCCCATACGACATCGCGGCCCGCCTCAGTTGCGATGTCGCCTCTGTTACCAAGCGGCACCGCAACTTACTTGCCGCAACTGGACTGGACAATTTATAAGCCTTTGATTTCTACAAAACTGACACATAAAATATCGTTTTTCAATCACTTGGACAACACCGCAAGCTCAAGCTAGTACCAACCTACTGCAATAAAAGTGAAATTCCTCCGCCCAACTCAAGTAACCGACCACTTAACTAAATTAATTTAGTCAGCCATACTTATTAACAACGCTAAATAGCAATTTGAGACTTAATGATCATTAATAATGTTAAAAACATGGCTTTTTATCGTCAGCGTGTACGTTGAACATCAATTAAACGTTATAAATAAACGTTTTTTGGGCCGCCATCTTAAATTTTCGACTTCGATCTGAGATATCGTTGTCGAAAAAGTATTTTTATGTTTATTATCGGTATATCGAAGGTTTAAGAGTTTTAAAGTTGCGAAAGGTAATTTAAATCTAAATGTTAAAGAACAGCTGCAGCATAATTGCGTAAGACAGTTCAGCAGGGCAAAGGGAACAACTCCATAAAGAGTATGATACATTTCCTTTAAATGTTTTCGGTATTGCGTAAATAATTTAGAAAGGGTACGTTTTCCACCGTATGAGTTGAATTCACATATCCTTTCCATGAACTATGTCGAGTTTATTACGCAATAAGAAAGTCGTTACTTTAAAGGTATCGTCACCCTTACCTATACGTATTCTTTGCCGAATTCACTTATGCAATTAGGCTGCTGGTTTACCAATAAAAAAAAAAAGTTAAATAAAAAAATCAAAAAACCCGACTGCTTAAGAAGCGAACTAAAAAGACGTAAACAAGAAGAAAATCATGCTTGCTCACCAAAACCCGATGTATCCTCCGACTGCACAGCATGATTTTCTTCTTGTTTACGTCTTTTTAGTTCGCTTCTTAAGCAGTCGGGTTTTTTGATTTTTTTTATTAATTTTTTTTTATTTATAACTTTTTAGTTACTTTTTTTCGATTTTGGTACATAGAAATATATAAGTGTTATATATTTTTGAAATTGCCTTGTAAAACCCTTTATTTTGATACCCCACACGATGGGATAGAAAGAAAAAAAATATTTGGGCCCCCACAATATGCCGCCCAAAATCCGCCATTTTTCTGTCTTACAATTTTAATGTAGCCAGTGACACTCGCAGGGTTCAGACGAATCGATTGACGTATGAATCATCAAAATCGGCCAACGCGTTTGGTCTCTGGAACGCCACATAGGAACAAACATACATACATACATACATACATACATTCATACATACATAGACTGATAAACACATTACCCTCCTTCAGCAGTCGGGTAAAAAAGATTGAGCTTTTAAGTTGTGATACAGTTGTGCCGAATTTGATTTGAAAGAACTGGTAGATAATTAGTAAATAAGGTCTCTATGAGTAAATGTCCACTATTGTCCATAATATTTTTGAGTAAATTATAACTGGAAATTACATACATAAAATAACAAAATAATAAAAGTAAAAAAAGAATACAAATTTTTAATATTGGTCCTAAAGTCCTCGTGCCCTCTATTTGCTAGGACATGTTTCCAACATAATTTCCCCATGTTTTCAGGACATTTTTTGCTGAAACAAAAAGAAGACAACAAGACTGAAAGCAACCCAAGACTGGATACAGCTGAACAGTTACTCTGACTAGATGGGAACAGACCAAACTACAGTCTAGGTTAACGATATCATTAAAACAGCAGACAACACAAGGTTGAAACCAGTCTGAAATAGTACCAACAACCACGTGTAGGCAGAGCGACATTATGGATTCCATAAAGATAAGTTGCATAAAACCGTTACCGTCCATTGACCCCCACACATAGCCCAACACACACGTGGAGCCATCATCAACAATCACAACAGCTCTCTTATCTGGCCACAACGACAGTTCTCTCCGCTCGAAAAAACTACAATGGCCTCTTTAGTCCAAAATCCCACAAAACTTACGCAACTTGTAAACAAACGTGACCGTAGAAATACGATACTAACAAGAATTTACGACGAATCGTAAAAATCTTTGGCCATATCGACAGGCAATCTCACGAAATCCTCCACAACGGGATTTATCTTAACTACCACTTCCAATACACAGAAATAACAACTCTACATCGACGATCACACGTTTCAATTTTGTGTAACAGTTAATAGTTGTTATCACATTTTGTTTCTGAGTATATATTTAACAAGAATGTGTGAAAGGGGGCACGAAGGAGGGGTACCTCATATGTAGGCGGGTTACGTTAAGAAAAATCGTGATATACTCATCTTTGCTTTCATTGGCGTATGGGGTCACATACGAGAGGGAAGGTAGGTGCTATAAAAATGGTTCGATCGTAAGGGAATAGGGAAAGGGTATGTTTTCAGGATACAGGGAATAGGGAAAGGGTACACAACGTAGGTATGTTGTTGTTTGATTTTTAAGGAGTTAGACAGCCAAAGCTGTTATATATAAAATATCACATCAACAGCCTATTAATGTTCCCACTGCTGGGACACAGGCCTCCACTCTGTGAGAGGGAATGGGCCATTATCTACCACGTGGACCCAGTGCGGGTTAGTGGATGTCATATGTCTTCGAATTTTTGGTTCTAGGACATGCCGGTTTCTTCACCATGTTTTCCTTCACCGTTTTGGGAGCAGTGGTGATGAAATAATTTACACAAAGTAATGCGCCTGCCTGTGCTCGACCCACGACCTACAACTTGTAAGTCGCGGCCGATACCATTGGGCCACCACTGCTCTACAAAATATACAAAGTACAAACTACACAAGATTTTGCTTGGAGCAATCAAATGTCGTAATCACAATTCAATAGCATAACATACCTAGGCCTTCTATGTATCTTCTAGAACCTACATGATGGTACTCATCTACATTGAGATGAATTATCAGCATAGGTAATTGTCTAACATCGTCGCCGAATTGCCAGATTGTCGGTTTTTTATCGGTTTCATTCCGAGGAGAGTGCGATGGAATTGCATGATCTAATTACGCCCAGCCCGTTTCATAATCGAACTACCAGACGTACGTCCATGCGCCATCGGTACATGGTGGACATACCACCCATACGAACTAAACGTTTTGAGAACACTTTTATTATGCGTATAGCTAAGGAGTGGAATTCCCTGCCGGAGTCTGCGTTTCCCGATAGCTACAATCTAGGGGTCTTTAAGTCAAGGGTGAATAGGTTATTTCTAGGCAAGCGTGTTTCACCGTCGACCACATCATCGCTTACCATCAGATGAGATAGTGGTAAAGTGCGAGACTATTATAATAAATAAAAAAATCATCCGAATACCAAGTTGTCCTAGGCTTGTCGAACTATTCAGAACCGATACCGTCAGTAAAATAGTTTTTAACTAAACCTATTTCTTTTCAATTCTCAATTCTTTATTGCATACCATTTGTGTATACTTGGTAGGGAAATCATTATATTAGTGACATTTATGGACCCTGTCGGGCACAGCATAAATCAAGTAGGAGAGAGGAGGAAGAACACTGAGTGTTTAATGTGTTAAATTTTATTATCGGTTAATATAGTAAGTTAAACTTATTGTTTTATACATTATTATTTATTATTTATTTATTCAGTAACATTGTAAAACCATTTATATAAAATAAAAAATAAATATTTACTTATTAATATTTTTATTAGTTACGTAATTAATATGTATTATCCGAGTAACTAGTTTTTATCCACACTGCGATGCGGCTGCTGCCGGACGGTTGACCGCGTTCCGGTTTACCGCATAGTGCGTAGGAGGCCTAAGGTAAGTTATTTATTGGACGATTCATATTTATTTAAACCCATGAACCAATAGCACTCTAATGACCTGACAATCCCATTTACATTCTCTAACAATCCTCCCTCAATCCCAGCATTCAAATAAAAATAAATAACAAACCAAACTTTTTATCTTCCCAAGTGATATTAAAAACCTCTTAGCGTATCGAAGAGATTTCATTTTCAATACATCTCATATTTTTCATACTGCGCGGATGACATATCACCGTGGATCCTAATTTAGTGGTACAGCCAGGAGAAACTGAACTCTATGAGGTAAAGTCAGGGTTGTTTTTCGAGTGGAGGTGTGAACAATCCCTCTGATTCCATACGATTTCACCCAGTAATGATTTGGCTGGTAATGAGGGAGACGCGCGTAATATTCTGAGAGTAAAGTCATGGAATATGGTGTGGATGGATAAGGAATTTTGTTTACTTTAGGAAAAGTACCAATGGGTGTGGCCTTGTACTTAGGTTTTTGATAAGATTTTTTAGGTATTCTCCTGTGTTGTCTGCTTACGACAATCCATGAGGACATAAATATTTACCAAAAAAAAGCATGATTTTAAAGAACTAAAGTACTTGGTACTGTACTTAATGTAGGTATTTTCAGCAAGCCAAAATAAACGAATCTATTCAGACAAGTAAATTTCCTAACACTAACTTTGCCTAACGTAGAAGGTGAACTCTGAAATTCACACTACTTGCACTAACTTTATTATAATCAATTCTTATCCACACTCCTACAATCCAGGGAGGAAAACATTCGTTCTTCCGAAGTTTATTATTGCTGTTATTGCTTCCATACGTCAACAAACTTCCTTGCTATATAACATTATAAGTATATATGTATAGATACTTATAATATCAACAAATATATTGGATTAGCGAAATTAATCGTAAACAAGGTTTTGCACGGTTTATTGGGCGATGTTTTCAGCAGTGAACTGATTTGAAGGAATTAGAGATGATACATCGCAGTTCTTTTTACCCGACTGCCGAAGGAGGGTAATGTGTTTATCAGTCTATGTATGTATGTTTGTTCCTATGTGGCGTTCTAGAGACCAAACGCGTGGGCCGATTTTGATGGTTCTTACGTCAATCGATTTGTCTTAACCCCACAAGTGTCACTGGCTACATAAAAATTGGCAAATAGGAAAATAGCGGTTCTTGGGCGCCATAATGTGGGGGCCCATATTTTTATTTTCTGCCAAACCTATCATGTGGGGTATCAAAATAAAGGATTTTAAGAGGTGATTTCAAAAATATATAACACTTATATGTTTAAATGTAACAGATTCGAAAAAAAAAATAACTAAAAAGTTATAAATAAAAAAAAATAATTAAAAATATCAAAAAACCCGACTGCTTGAAAAGCGAACTAAAAAGACGTAAACAAGGTGAAAATCGTGCTGTGCAGTCGGAGGATACGTCTGGTTTTGGTCAGCCAGCTCGCGAAGATGTATCCTCCTACAGCACAGCATGATTTTCACCTTGTTTACGTCTTTTTAGTTCGCTTTTCAAGCAGTCGGGTTTTTTGAATTTTTGATTACATTTTTTTTTCTTTAAAATTTTGTGTTCGTTAGATAGAATATACTATACTTTCTTGAACACTAAACTATGTACGTAATAGCGGTCTTATCACTGACAGTGATGTCTACCAGACAACCTTTGGATGGACTGAACAAACTAGAAGGAACAGATTTAAGTTACGTATGGTAAATCTTCTTTTTTATTTTTAGGGTTCTGTACCCAAAGGGTGAAAACGGAACCCTATTACTAAGACTTCACTGTCCTTCTGTCTGTCTGTCACCAGGCTGTATCTCATGAACCATGACAGGTAGACATTTGAAATTTTCACAGATGATGTATTTCTGTTGCCGCTTTAACAACAAATACAAAAAAAAACAGAATAAAATAAATATATAAGTGGGGTTCCCATACAACATTTTTTTGCTATGCAGCAGAGTCATTAAAAATTGGACCTCCCGGATTCGTGCCACCATACGAAGCCGCGGCGGACATTTGAACGATGTCATATTCCATCCATAATTGGCATAAATGGGCCTTTTAAATAAAATATAAATTTCGTTAATATCTCACACACATCTTGTTTTATTCAATTTTAACATCGACCCGTCCTTGTTGAAAGACCCTTTATAATCTACCTCTGTGTAAACTTTTATCCAGATCCATTCAGCCGTTTTAGCGTGATTGAGTAACAAACATACATCCATACACCCAAACTTTCGCATTTATAATATTAGTATGATTGTTGTATGGGATTAACATGCGCTACTAAAATAAGTGGTCAATTCCAATCATGTTGATAATAGTTGATATACAATCATCATCATCATCATCAGCCTATTAATGTTCCCACTGCTGGGACACAGGCCTCCTCTCCGTGAGAGGGAATGGGCCGTAAACCACAACGCGGGCTCAGTGCGGGTTGGTACAATCACACTTATCTATACTAATATTATAAAGAGGAAAGATTTTTTTGTTTGTTTGTTTGTACCGAATAGGCTCCGAAACTACTGGACCGATTTAAAAAATTCTTTCACCAATAGAAAGCTACGTTATTCCTGAGTAACATAGGCTATTTTTAAATCCCAAAAACGGATCCTGTGGGGTGGCCCACGGGAGCGAAGCCGCGGGCAACTGCTCGTAATATTATAAAAGCGAAAGTCTGTGAGTGTGTATGTTTGTTACTTCTTCACGCTCAAACAGCTGGACGGAACTGGATGGAATTTGGCACAGAGATAAATTATAGTCTAGATTAGCACATAGGATACTTTTTATCCCGGGAATATGCTCCCTTGGGATAAATTTCGACATTCACGCGGGCGAAGCCGCTGACAGAAGCTAGTAATATTATAAAAGCGAAAGTTTGTGAGTGTGTTTGTATGTTTGTTACTTCTTCACGCTTAAACGGCTGGACGGTTCTGGATGAAAGTTTACACAGAGGTAGATTATAGTCTAGAATAGCACATAGCCATTTTTTATCTCGGAAATACATTCCCTCGCGATAAAATTACGACTTTCACGCGGGCGAAGCCGCTGGCAGAAGCTAGTATGCCATAAAATACAATATCTTCTGCAGATTTCTTGGTTATGCATTTTATAGCCCTAGCAACTCTCTCACTTGTGAGACAGCTACAAAATCTCAAAAGTTAAAAAGGTCGTTACAAACGGACACGTTACTTGAACAATCATAAAATTAACTAATAGGCTTTTAAAACCTTCAACGAATATACAATCTTTGTCATTTACTACTGCATTAAAATCTTCACGTAAAACACAGTACTTATCGTAAAATAAAATAACAATACATGCAATACCGTAAAATTTTGCAACTTTGATGTTTTATAGGCCATAGATACTCCAAATGGGTAATAAATTGACCCATAATACGAATTAAAAGTGTACATAAATATAAAATTGTAGTTAATCTGCCTTGTAAATACTAGCTCAGATACGCTTGTAAAGATAGTGATTTTAGTATGACATACACTGTATGTTAGCGATACTCATCTTGTGGGCAAAGTTGCCGCCTGCCCGGTCGGATTCAATATATTATTGTGGACTTAGCAATTTAAAGATGTATCCAGTTTATAATTGGCAAAATTATTCCTGCTGAAAAAACAGTAGAATATTTCGGAACATTTAATTTAATTCGCAACTTTGCCCAAGTTTTGTTTTCACTTTTGATCTTATAATTTTTGTGGTTTATCTTTACGTGTTTATGCTGACGGTACAAAAGTTTCTGTTAGGGCGCTGTGTCCACAAGTTTTGTAACCGGTGGCAACTCTCATCTCATTAGAGTTGACAACAGGCGCATTGCTTAAAAAGCTTCAAGCATTGTCACAAAGACGGTTACATTTTTCATAAAATACTTGTCAAAATGCCTCCCACACGGCGTCTCCGGCCCCGGGCTATGACGTAACGAGTGCTCGTGTATGGAGACTCTTAACACGATAGCCACTCGACTCAACCATGTCCCTCTCTTACCCCACAAGACAGAAAGAGAAAGCAACACCACTACTCTCCGTCATATTTTTCCCTTTACCACCCTCGCTTTCTGAAGCGTTCCTTTACATAAAAGAGGTTCTTGAGAAAATAATAACGCGACTGCTCAAAGGGCACCCAACTTTTGCTATTTGGATGCTTTGATTTTCGACTTGGCAAAGAATTTTGCGACCACAAAGGGAATTTCGATGCGATATTAAGCAAGGATTTAATTTTCAAGTTAATGCAGTAATACTCGTTTCAATAATTTTGTTTTACCTTAGAAGCTGAGGGTAAGTACAAATCTTAACTGGGTCAAGCACATTTTTATTATATTGCAAATTATTTTAACGTTTCTTCAGATTATATCTGCAATCGTTTGCGAGAAAAGAGGGTGCTCTTTTCATTCAGTCTCATCCACTCATTCGTTCCTTCAATGCTTCTTAGTACTTTTCTAATAAAATACCATATTTTACCTCAGGATCAACATCATCTTATTCTTAACATCTTGTCCTTCTTTTTCATTATTCTCTACCCCTTTAACTCTTATCCTAACTAAAAATTATTTCATGTCATTATCATCAACATCATCCCACTTTAAAAAAAGAAATAACTTTTTAATATCATCTGTTGGATCATTCTTCCTTCCATTTGTCACCCGTTATAATTCCTATGCTAACTATTTTAAAACTACCCACAAATCAACCAAAATATATTTAAAATTTTAAGCCTAGCAACAACCAATGAAGGGAAATGGTACACAATCGGAGGCCCGTTCACAAATTACTTTACTACATGCAAACCTATTTTGTAAGTATTTAATAGCGATAATAATAGCCCTCTCAATTGCTGTAACAATGGCGATACAATACTTTATTTAAATAGGGTTGCCACTACAATGGAATCGATTTGGAATCATTAAGCTATAAATAGTATAGAACGGATATATGGATATAGATTTTGGTCACAATTGAGTTGTTTGGGTTATAAACGAACATAAAACTGATTTTGATGATAATTTGGTAATGGTAGCAGCTCATCAACGTCAAGAACAGCTTGATTTTTGAGAGGAGTTTTATGGCTTTAGTTTATTAACCCGTCACCCCTGCCAAAGATTCAGAGATCAATGGCGAGCGATTGACGAAAACAAAATTGTCTCAGTGATGACAAACTAATTTGTGTTGTCATATAAACTTTAGATTTGCTACTCATTCAGTTTCACGTTTTAATTCCCACACAGTTTTTAAGCTCCAGCGTTATCATCTGCATCATTCTCTGCGACAATATTAAAACTTTCATATGCAGTAACTCCGACATATCTCATAACTTGAGAACGGCAAAAACATTTCAACGCGAATTTTTCTTTAGACGGAGAGATTTTATGACGACAAATGACAAAAATACTCAACGTTTCATTGTGGAACTTGGAAACGGCGCTGCGAGCATTTTTGTGCGCCCTCCGAGCCTCCTATACATGTGTACAGAAGGGCGAAGTTATTTGCCTTGCTTCTCTTCCGTCCATTTGAACCCCCCCCCTCGTCCCCCGCGCTTCCGGTGCCGCCGCCTACCACCCGGCGCGTCCGCACGACACACGCCAAACAAATACCTACTCTAACACCTTCGCGAAAGGATTTCATTCTCGAGGTGACGCACCAACTATTTTTCTTTTACATCCAAGAGCAACGTGACATCGGACGCTCGGAAAAGAATGCCAACTTTGAATTCAGAGAGACACACTCGAATTTGGAATATACAGTATGTGGTTGTTGCGACATTTTGGAAGTGTGGCACCGGGGACCGAGAGGAGCGGGGCGATTGCGACCGTACGAAAAACATATTTTTCAGATAACGACAATGAGAAAGGAAAATATTCAGATGAAAATTCCCCGATACGGCGCGCCGGGTGCGGCCGCGTGGAAGATATTAAGGGGCGGGCGTGTGCTACTTAACGATATTTTTCGACATGCTTTACTTTTATTGCTAACTCACGGCTCCGATATCGGATACGGTTTGTCGTATATCAAAAAAGAAACTCGATTCAGACGTACATAAAAAATATATTACGTATTTAGCGGAGCGAACTGAAATCAGTGAAGATAGCGGTCGGTTTCCACATCAACGGCTCCTTTGAATCATTTGGAGTCGAGCATTTTCGTGGAAACAAAAGAAAAATTCTTTGACGTATTACGGGAGCAATAATATTCTGGAAATTATTATCCGAGCGGTGTCCCAGTGGGATATTAAGTAACACGATATTAACATCCCCGGGGGTGAAAGGGACAGCTTTATGGATTAAACGGTTAATTAGAGAGGGACGGAGGTAGAGGGGGCGATCTTGTCTAAAGGACGTTGGCCTCCGGGGCACGCGATCGTTGATTCGAACTCCTTTTTAATTCTTTTTTATTAATTATACTGCGGCCGAGCGGTCTTGAGCGTTTCACTGAATATAAAAGTAGAGCTTCAAATTAACTGATTTTATAGTGGGCATGCTGCTTTGTCAAAGAATTTGTCTCTTACTGCTTTTATATTTTAATAATTTTTAATTTCGAGTAAACACTCTTGTCTAGCAAAGCATATATTAAAAAAGAACTTCGATCTGGCAGTTTACATCAATAAACGAAATTAAAACCGCTTGGCAATTTAAAATCACAAGTGTCAATCTCTATTCAAATGACAGACCCATATTCACCAAAATCACCGCCGTAGATTAAAATAAATCAATAATACCATTACGAAATTCTTTAATGAAAATAACACCAAGCACCAACTCCTCTCACCCTGAGCACATTTCTTAAACGTTCCATCTTCCTCATTAAAGAGCTTTTTCTCAACTAAGCGTCGCTGCTTTTATTCCCTACTTAATGGCCGTACGGCTCTTTCAATGTAAACTTGGCAATGAACGCCAGGGGAGGGACAAATTGGGTCAGTCTTTGACTTAATTTTTTTTACCCCAAGGTCGATTATAATCAATAGGACGTCGCTCCAAATTTACGCCTGTTTGTAATTAGATTTTTGCCCGATCGATTTTGGGGTAGGTCGGGACGAATCGATAGGTACTGCTTTGTGATTTGTTACACAATTAGGGATGGGAATTAAGTGGGAATGTTCTTTTTTTGAACTTTGATTAAAAATTGATTTTTTTTATTTTGGTTGGTGGGATGGGAAAGCTGGATTAGTGGTACCTACTAACTCCATGGCTGGAACTCTAAACAAAGTGACATTCTGTCTGCGATAATGATTGTCATAAGTTCTTAAACTTCATAAAAGATAGCTTGATCTCTGCGACATATGTCAAACTGACGTATACGTTATTGTTATCCTGTCAAGCGCTATTGTTACAGTATTGATACCGACAGCTGTCGCAGAGTTCAAGCTATCTTGAAGTATAATGTTTGGGATTCACCAAGTGATAGTAGGATAATACAGGTCCATCCCATTTTGACAATCTTAACGATAGTTTTTGCAGTTAGATTGATACATTGTCTGTAGAGATAAAGATTGTTTATTGTTTTCGTATACTGGAATTAGTGAAGGGACTTTATACAGAGTGACCTACCAGCTAAAATGTTTGTCAAAATATTTGGATTGATCACATGACCACGTCGGATTTTGGTAGATGTTTTCAATCCCTTATATTTTCATTGCTGGTAGAATATTTCTATGTCTTGACTCTCTGGTCTGCGATGGGATTAAAGAAAGTATGTTTGTTTATGCCTTAATAATGATCAATGAAAGACTTGATATCAAAGATAGGACTACACTTGATCGTCGGCTCTTTTATTACTGCGTTGGATATTGCTTGTTTTAATGTCTTTATTGGTTCTTTTATGTATGTGCGAATTACGCCAGTAAAACCAAACAAGCTAAGAGTGCATAAAATGTGCGTTTTCTTGGATTTCTGCATCAAGCGCAAATTTGAATGGGATTGGAATGGATTGGAGAAGTCTTAAAGATAAATTGTGTTAGATATGTATGCGAATTAACCGGTTTTTTCCGTGTTAACGAATAAGTTGTACTAGGTACAAGGTTACTTGTACAAGTAACTGAACTTAGAGTTAGGTGCTAACACGAGGTTAAATTAGCAGTTTGTCATACAATATTTTCAATTGACATTTTAAACACTAAGGAACCGCCACTATTCAAATATATATTGCGTAATTTTTTTATTGACAAAGCTTACTACACGTTCCAAGATTTTCTTAATAATTAGTACCTACTACAATCTGTCACCATTGTACTAATTCTTATTTTGTAAGATTTGCTTTATATGTGATACCTATGATTATTTTGCATGTTGACTTAATTATTGTATTCCTACTAGGCAGTACATAATGGAACTGTAATTTACCTAACATCTGTCTGTATAACCTATGCCCACAATAAAAAGATTTGATTTGATTTAATTTAAGCTCGTGTTAGCAACAAACTTGGAGTTAAGTTGGGCCTAAGCTTGTTACTAATAGGCCCGATTGCAGCACCCTGGGTTATCCTACTAACTCTGAGTTAGTAGCTAACCCGGCCAAATATTTATAACATATTTGTTTATTTAACCTCTGTTACTAACTAACTCTGAGTTAAGTTTTTGGCGCAAGTGCACCTTAAGAAGCACTCATAGGTAAATAGGCATGATAAATTAAGTGGCGAAATACTACAATATATGTCTAATGCCGATAAAACAAAAATAGCCTGGGGGGTGACCATAAGCTCTTAGAGTAAGGTTATTTTGAGTGTGTGTAAGGGACAGATGACTTATATGACTTGTATACATCTGTCACTTACGCGATCTCAAAATAACCTTACTCTAAGAGCTTATGGTCACCCCCCTGAACTTGTACACCACTATTATAATCTCGACATTGTTTAACAAAATGTTACTGTAAAATTTTCTATTGGTACAGAATTTGATTTTCGAACCTTTTAATAAATAATATTATTTTTACAAGCTTTTAATTAACTTGCAATGTATGTTTGTAAGTATGTATGAATGTATGTATGTGTGTTCGGGTCAAATCATGCAACTGAATTTTAAAGCAGTTATCCTCCACTGGTTAAGATGAAATTTTACTTACACGTTTAGTTTGGATGACAATGCATGGTTAGCTAAGTGACGTCATTCTAAATCAAATATGGCGGACGGCCCAAGTTGGCGGACTAGTTATTTTTTGTGCACTGCCATGATATGGGTATCAAATGAAAGGGTTTACGAAAAAAGCTTGTTTTAAAAAAAGATTTTTAATGAATAATTTTTTTATAATTGAGGCTCTTAATTATTTTAATCCTGAATGACGATAAAATCAAAATCAAAATCAAAATTTCTTTATTCAATTAAGCCATTAAGTGGCACTTTTGAACGTCACAAAAAAAGAAATTAAAAGTAACAATAATTGATTCTACCGTCCATTCGAAAATGTAGCTTGTTATGGAGAAGTATGGACAAGAAACCCCACACTTACTCTTTTAAAATAAAAAGTGTTTTACAAGTATTTGGTTACATCATTTCTTGTTGGAAAAAAAATACATATATGTGAGAACGATGTAAAAAGACGTGCACGTAAAAGCGTCTAGAGTAAAACAAACAATTGAAAAAATATCAATACATAGGCAATTAAATAGGCAATTTTAAACAGGCCGAGGCAGCTAAGTTATGACCAATCCCAACTGACAGCGCCAGTTCACGAACACGACACATAGCTAGATATATAGATAGATAGATAAGGTAAGTACCTACCTAGGATTCTAAATTCATTATCACAATAGCTACAGATTTCATCCCAAGACCAGTCTAATAAGTCCCGCCTCACTAAATCAGACAATAAAAGAAATCAATCTGGTATGTATGGGAGCTGCATACTAATGCCGCCGGGAGAGCTGGCCGCTAAGAACAAAGGGAAACGAGGAATTCTAATAAATCCCTCCATTTCTGTATTGATTTCGGATTTGAAAATGGAAGGCAAATATGAAGGGCAGTTTTGTAGCTGCTGTGGCATGGCATGACATATCTAGTAAGAGAGTGGTTATTTTGTGATTTTACCTTTTTTAGGGTTCCGTACCTAAAGAGTAAAAACGGGACCCTATTACTAAGACTCCGCGGTCCGTCTGTCTGTCTGTCCTGATAGCTAGACAGTTAAAAATTTCATAGATGATGTATTTCTGTTGCCGCTATAACAACAAATACTAAACAGAATAAAATAAATATTTAATCGGGGCTCCCATTCAACAAACGTGTTTTTTTAGCCGCTTTTTGCGATAATGGTACGGAACCCTTCGTGCGCGAGTCCGACTCGCACTTGGCCAGTTTTTTTTGTGATGTGCTTGCGCTAATATTTAAGCTTTTATCTAAGCTTTTATTTAACTTGCAATGTGTGTATGCATTGTAAGTGTGTTCGGGTCAAATCTTGCAACTAAATTTTAAAGCAGTTATCCTCAACCGATTAAAATGAATTATTGCAATCCACGTTTAGTTTGGATGACAATGCATGGTTAGCTAAGTGACGTCATTCTAAATCCAATATGGCGGACGGCCCAAGATGGCGGGCTAGCTATTTTTTGTGCACTACCATGATATGGGTATCAAATGAAAGGGTTTGCTGCAAAGAATACGAAAAAAGCTTGTTTTAAATAAGTTTTTTTAATTAATAATTTTATTTAATTTGTTTTTAACAATTTGAAAATCACCAAGATGTGTTGTAACAGGTTGCTAGTCTGAACTTGATATCTAGGTAGGTAAAATTAAGATAATAGGTAAATAATTTGAAGTTGTGTTGATAGCAAGTTGTTTACTATTTATTTATGGTTTGATCCTACTTTGAAGAGTTTACGTTCAGTTCAATATAGGTACTAAAACTAACGTCAGTTTTGAAATACAAACGTACTCGTATTTGTCTGCACAAGAAGCAATAGAAAATTATATTTTACTTTCCAGTGGAGATTATTTTCCAGTTTTATGGATCATAAAACTGTAATGCCTTGTTTCCTACCAGGCACTGTGATAGTACATTTTTCATTTGTTTCTAAAGTATAATTATAAGAAAGTCTGTTTGAAAACTAACGGATTGTTTCTAAAGTATAATTATGATAAAGTCTGTTTGAAAGCTAACGGGTTGTTTCTAAAGTATAATTGGTTTGTTGAACCATTTTTTTTTTATGAAATAGATAAATCATATATAAGTTTTCATACAAAACTATTTTTTTTTCTTTGTAATTACAAAGTAAAATACAATCGAAAATATTTTTTTTAATCCAGTACCGAAAACACTACGACAGTTTGCCGAATAAACCCGAGCCCCTGTGACGTCACAACGTTAATTTCTACTCATTGTGGCACATAGCTTATACAGTGTTTTGACTTTTAACCGATTCAATCTTGTTATTATCGTCAATATATTGATGAATATCGAATATATTGATCATAAATATCGAACCTTAAAAGTTATCGTGCTTGCTTCGAATCATTATGTACAAACACTACAAAAAGATCCCTATTATATGTGTTTCGCGCAATAGCCAAGTACCTAGCAATCTGTACTAAATTTGAGAAATGTTCTATGTCTAACTAGATTCCAATTATAATGTGTTAATTATGTTGTTATCTTGTTTTAATTTAGTATTAGATCCGTATTAATTTCTTACTTTGGTAATTAAAGACTGAGAAAAGTATATTTTTAAGGGAACTTTCGAGCAAAGTTGACATTGTTGTATAATTACGTAACTTGAAAACATGATTTTTTGTTTATGGAGATATATTCATTATTTTGTTCTTAAATGACAGATATAGGCGTAAAACTAATATTACTGTTTGAATTATGAAAATCGGTCGACGCATTTAAGAGATACTTACTGACGAATTAGTGTAACGAAAATCTACCAAGTTAACATTTTCACATTAGTACATTAATACCTCAGTGTATTTTCACGTTTCTGTTCTACAAACTTTTTAGTGTTTGTAAATATTTATATTTATTTATATATACTTTATTGTACACCAAGATAAAACAATACAAAAAAATACATAAAAATTAAAACAAACATACAACAGGCGGCCTTATCGCGCTCTGCGATCTCTTCCAGGCAACCTTGAATGGATAGAGATAGCCTGGACACGACATGGGGTTGCACTTGGTGCAAATTTGAAAACATACAAGTATTATTAAATACAATTAGGTACTAAAAACAAACTACTAAAATAGATACATAAATACATACATACAAAATAATCTAATTATACAAACAAGTAAACAATACAGCTTAAACAAGTACAGGATCACAGAGACAGGTAATGTTCTCTTATAAGTTTTTTAAAGACAGGCAACGACTGAGCACGTTTAATTGAGTCAGGCAATGCATTCCACAAACAAGCAGCCTGGACAGTAAATGATTTATCCAAGAACGTAAATAATATGTAATATAGATATTAGTGTTTAATATTATTAAGGATATGTAAATAATGTGAATTAACGAAAATGTTATGTTTATGTGTATCATATTTCGTGGCATCTAATGAATTTTTTTGATATCCAAAGTAGAAGTTTCGCGCCAATCGTGTTTGTTTACTTTTTATTTTACACCAATATCACCTACCCATATGTAAACACGATTAAGTTATGACAATTATGTTTCTAAATGTACCTGGTAAACAACAATAACTAACATCGGTCCACTAACACGACCCATGCACGGTCCATTACAACTACTTTATTTATGCTCAAAACATCCAAATCGTCCATCAGGTGGGTATATTATCGACATTAGCCTTTATGAATCCTTTATCACACATGACTAAATAAAATTTGTTGTTTAATAATATTTTTGCACTAATTTTCGGATATTTTTCGTCAATTCACGTGCAGTTGACACTGTATTATCGTGAAATTCCTTGAACGTTATGACGTCACCAACATGGCGACCAATCATGGCCCGTTTGTAGACAGGTGGTTCTTTTTAAAATTTTATCGATTTTCAATTGCTTATAATAAATTGAAAAAAATTATTTAAGAGATTTCTGCAACGACAATATAATTTATGATATGTAAAGTTTTAAAATACATTTCAAAGTCAAAGTCAAAGTCAAATATATTTATTTCAACTAGGCCAATAAGCGGCACTTTTGAACGTCAAACATTAAATCTAAATTAAAAATGTACAAGTAATAAAAATTGACTCTACCGTGCATTTTAAAAAATCGTATTTTTTTAAATTCAGCAACCCAATTATGAGAAACCCTGTTTGAAAACTAACGTCTTGTTTCTAAAGTATAATTATGAGAAAGTCTGTTTGAAAACTAACACGTTGTTTCTAAAGTATAATTATGAGAAAGTCTGTTTGAAAACTAACGGGTTGTTTATAAACTATTATTATGAGAAAGTCTGTTTTCCAGTCTCGTATTAAATTTAAATTAGGTATAGATACTACCACTATATCAACCCGTGGCTTCTCCACGCGCCTGAAAAGTGTCCATCAGCTGTTAAAAAAGCTTAACAAACACATTTATAATATTAGTTATGACTCTATATAGTGTATGCCGAATCAAATTTGACTGCCCCGACTTGGTGAACAGTTTGCGTTACCTGGTTCCTCGAACAGTGCAGGGGCGGGAGGTGCCAGGCAACTATTCGCTACTAACTCTTGCAAATCTAAAGCTGGTGTGCACTCACCGCTCCGCCTTTTTAACAGACTCCAAAAGGATCAATTCGACTGTATTTTATTTTTTTATTTGTGTTACCTCAGAATTTTTACTAGGATTTTGATATTTAAAAGCTATAGCTTCTCAAGCGGTCCCATTTAAATTTCATTAAGATCTGATGAAAAAGCCCTGTATTTGTAAAATGGTAGGTTGCAAAGGCCCTGGAGATCCGTTACACAGGGAGTTTGGAGACAAACTGGAGTCCTTACTAGGCGCAAGTAAGGACTCCAGTTTGTCTCCAAAAGAGCTTCATAGTTCAAGATGCTGTCATAATTCCAAGCCAACCTTTGTAGAGAAGAAAAATAAATTATTATTATTATGTGCAAAAGGGATGTTTCCTGGACAGATAAATTATAGTTCTATTTAGTTCGTCAGTAAGATCATCAAATCATTTTTGCCTTAGCAAATAAATAAAAATTGACAAAGATAAAGCGCATCAAAGTTTAGGAGTGGGGGCTTGTGACGTCACTTTGTCAGTATAAAGTGTAGCACACCGTGACGTCACACGATATTTCAACGCGCTGTATCGTCGTCACTTCATGTTTACGTCTCTAAAAAAAAATACGTGTCCAATATTTTTTATTAATCTACCTGACGGACAAAAAACAAATTTTCAGTCAACTACCCTAATGCATTGATTCGATAATCGACAACCCAACCGTGGAAATATGTAAAGATTTACTTTCTTATTCAGTTTATTCATAGATACACACATAACCTACAGTAACATGGCGAGATATCAAATTATCACTTCACCAAATAAAAAACATTCAAGTCGTACCGTGAATAGTAAGTATCAAACAAGTACCCCGGATATTCCAACTCAACCATCTCAAAATCCACTATCCACAAAAGTTCCCAAGTCAAATATCTACACGAAATCTAAATACCGAACACAATAGAAGTCACAAGTGCTGCCTACACCGTATAGTACAAAGCACAATGATACTTAACATCATCATCTTGGCTGATCCACTCAGCGGCCAAGCGTGTACGGTCGGCAAAAAAGCGAGTGTACGATGAAAGGTAAAGCCTACTTACAATATTTGTTTGGCAACGGAATGCGGTAGCTAAGAGTGCAAATATACGTTTGTGCTGTCGGTCAATACACTCACGGTGATGCTTAACCGTTGCTTGGTTTGGTAGCGTCAGCAGATTAGGTTTGGGGTGATAGTTTTGCCAAATCTTGGAAATAGAAATGAGGTGTGGGTGAAATGGGTTGCGGTTTGGTTTGTTCATAGGGCTTGGATTTTAGCCGAGATTAGTGTCTGTTGATATACAATCCCATTATTTTGTATGTGGATTCTTACGATTGTTATAATTTTGTTAGAATGCCGTCGAGAAATGTTGATACGACACGAAACTTTTACTTGAAAGTATTCCTCTGTGTATTGGTAATTGAAAAGGTGCAAAGCAGCTCTTCAATTACCAATACACAAAAAGCAAGACAAAAACAAATTATCTTCAGGAACCAAAGCATTTTTAATTTTTTTTTCAAATAAAAAAAGCATCATTATTACTGACTAAAGGCCGCTGCATAAGTAACGTCGGAACGGGACGACGTGGCGTTTCATACAAAACGCTAAGTCACCGTCCCGTCCGTGCCCGTACCCGTGACGTATGCTCTTTCGTATACATTTTGTATGATACGATATTTTCAAATCTTGTCGTCCCGTTCCGTCTGGGATTTAAACATGTTACTTATGCAGCGGCATTTAGGGTGAGGCCAAACGAACGTAATTTTTAGAGCTGTGAGTCACGTAAAATGAGTCGCGGAATTTACGCTGCATTCGGTTTCATACTAAAGTCCTGTTTTTACCACACGGCGATGCCAGAAGTATTATGTAAATTACGTGCCTCAAAAACGCCACTCACATCTCATAAAATTACGTCTGTATGGCCTCACCCTTAGATGAAATGGTTCTGTGATAGTGAAGTCGTAACCAAGTTCTAGGATGGCACTTATATCATTCCGACCAAATTTTGGCCACAGCGGCTAAACTCAACGGCAATTAGACAAACAAGAAGGAGATAAGTGTGTGCGCAAACACAGATGCCTCTATGTTCCTTTTTTAGGGTTCCGTACCCAAAGGAGAATACCTAAAAACAGAATAAACTAAATATTTTAGTTTATTCTGTTTTTAGTATTTGAGTGATCGAAAGTTGATCGAAAATTTAAGTAGATCGAAAATGGAACTATTTCACGACAAAAAAATTACATTTGTTAAGAAACTAGCGGCCCTTATTTAGTTTCTACTCATTTATGTCAGACTTAATTTTACCGATTGCATTTATTTTATTGTTGATTTCCTATTTAACACAATAAAATTTTATGTACTGTGTGTATGAATACTGTTATTTTTAAATATCTTACGTTTATATTCATACTAGCTGTTCCCTATGGCTTCGCTCCCGTGGGCCACCGCAAAGGACCCGTTTTCGGGATAAAAAAATAGCCTATAGCTTTCTATTGTTGAAATAATTTTTTAAATCGGTCCAGTAGTTTCGGAGCCTATTCGGTACAAACAAACGGGTCCTGTGGGGTGGTCCACGGGAGCGAAGCCGCGGGCAACAGCTAGTTAGTAGTATTTTTTTCTGGTAGTACCTAATAAGTGCATTTTTTATCTAAGGAAACTATTATTTTCTTCACCATCTCTGCTGACCGTACCTGTCACCTCAAATTTCTCCGTCGTACAAACAGACAGACATACGCAAATTATTATGTCTAATACAGACTGAATGGGCCGCGACCAGCGGTAATGTTAATCCTCGGCATGAGTCATGGCTGGGCTGGTGTTTGCTTGCCGTGTACCATGGGTACTGTAGAGAGTGACCACACGCCATTGTACAATATTTACTAGGATTTTACGAGTTAGCGGACGATTTTTGGGAGTATTCAGCTAGTTGATAGATGATTCTGAGAGAAATTGCAAACGATGAAATGTTGTCTCAAACTTGCTTAGTAAGCCGATGGAACCAGAAGAAATTATTAAATTATTTGATTTGATAATAAGTAATAAGTAACTTTATTTACATAAGAAAATAATACAATACATGGATTCCCTGACTCCTGTGCTAGGTGATTGACCTGTGTTACAGGAGCCAGTTCTCTCTTCCGGGGAGGAATTACAATTCATTCTTATGCAGATTAACAGAGTAAAAATTTAAACTAAGGTACATTTAATAAACTAATAATAAAATTAAAATCAAAGTCCGGCGCTAATGTGTATGTGTGTGAGTGTGTGAGCGAGTATATTTGTGTGTGTGATTGTGTGTGTGTGTGATTGTGTGTGTGTGTGTGTGATTGTGTGTGTGTGTGCACGTATGTGATAATGGGTCTACGTGTATTGTACTAATGGAAGGATTTGTCTCACGAGATGGTCACTGATTGATGATTAAAGAGCAATCAGTTAATCAACATTAATAAGTTTAAAGATAAGGAGTGCGTAAAGTCGTAGGCGTTCTGTGTGGTTCTGTAGTTTCGATCTACCCGCATGGAAAATTGAGCACAACTCACTATAGGTACATCAAACTAATCAGTCTATCTATATAATATTATAAAGGCGAAAGTTTGTGAGTGTTTGTATGTTTGTTACTTCTTCACGCTCAAACGGCTGGACGGTTCTGGATGAAATTTGGCACAGCGATAGACGATAGACTGGAATAGCACATAGGTTACTTTTTATCCTGGGAATATGTTTCCTCGGGATAATTTTCGACTTTCAGGTGGGCGAAGCCACTGGCCAAAGCTAGTAATTATGTAAATAAAATGGTTTAAAAACCGGTACAGTAGTCACAGCGGATATTTGTGTCTCTGAAGTTGGCTGCAAGATCCTGCGCAGTTGCTAAAGGGTCTTTCAACAAGGACGGGTCGATGTTAAAATTAAATAAAACAAGATGTGTGTGAGATATTAACGAAATTTATTTTTTATTTAAAAGGCCCATTTATGCCATTATGGATGGAATATGACATCGTTCAAGTGTCCGCCGCGGCTTCGTATGGTGGCACGAATCTGTGAGGTCCAATTTTTAATGACTCTGCTGCATAGATCCGGCTGAATCCGAGCGATGGCCTGCGTTATGTTGGCTTTCAGGGCAACGGTCGAATGTGGTTTATTGGCATAGACCTGCGACTTCAGAAAACCCCGCAAGAAAAAGTCTAGCGGAACTCTAACTCTACCCTCAAACCGTTCATGCAGAATGTCGATTGTGTCGTTTGCTGTGTGGCAAGTAGCGCCATCTTGCTGGAACCACATGTCGTTTACGTCCATATTGTTCAATTCAAGCCAAAATAAATTGTTTATCATTGATCTGTAGCGCTCGCTCGATCTATGCAGCAGAGTCATTAAAAATTGGACCTCTCGGATTCGTGCCACCATACGAAGCCGCGGCGGACATTTGAACGATGTCATATTCCATCCATAATGGCATAAATGGGCCTTTTAAATAAAAAATAAATTTCGTTAATATCTCACACACATCTTGTTTTATTCAATTTTAACATCGACCCGTCCTTGTTGAAAGACCCTTTATTTTTGTGTTAATGTTGTAGTAGAATATTACATTGTATAACTGTCTCTTTCAATCGCTTACGTTTGTCGCATCGTCCTATCTCGCTTACTGTATGCAGTATTCGCAATGACAAACTGTTTCTTGCGCAATGGTACGCAGAGCCTAACTTCAGAGGCACAAAGACCCACTGTGACTACTGTACCGGTTTTTTAAGCATTTTGTCTGAATATTTCGACGTTTAAATAAAATTTAATTGAAAAATAGGATAAAAAACCAAAAAATAATATTTTATTTTATTTACTAAGCGGTTCCCCAACGCGAGTATGAGGCTTATTATTTGCTTTTTAAAGGTTTTTATGTCGGGGTTTTATAAATAATTTTATCCTATTTTTCAATTACTTTTTAACAGTCGTGGGATTTTTCAAAATTTTTAATTTTGCTTTTCATTTTAAACTTTTTAGAGAGCATAGATATTACTGAAAACTGCATCAAAATTGGACTAGTAGTTTTGTAGATAAATGGCAACATGTATTTGCACAAACAAACTTCCACGACGGAATGGAAACGGTATATGCGTTTGGGGTGAGAAAACGCATATACCGTTTCCGTTCCGTCGTGGGTAAAAACATTAAAAGGGCTTCCAATTGTTCATACCCATGCAATAAAATGTATAGGGCTTTTGTGCAACGTTTAATTAAAGAATTACCATCATATGGGTCTAGAAGCCTACCTACCTTCAAATAGGTTTAGAAGCCTAAGGCTAAGGCAAATAGGGCTATTCAAAGCGCAAGCTCGCAAGCAAACCCAACTCAAAACTACTCGCCTAAATTCACAGACAGATGTAGACAGTCCACTCGACCGTCCATCATGGGCCAGTATCGATTACACACAGCATATGACGCAACCAAACATACGGGCAGAAAGTTAAATTTATCTTGTAAGACAAACAGAGATCGCATTCAAATACGAGTACTAATCATCCTTAATTTAATGGATAAACATTCAGAGTCAATTGTGATGTCATGTTGATTGTACTTACATAGTCTTAGTCATCATTTTCTACTTGATATCGGTGTACATAATAACGGAAAGTTATCATAATTCAAAAACTGCTTATGCCCATGTAAATTAGCAATTTTACCCAAGGAAGTAATACACGCAACAACAAAAAAAAACTTCTCCATACAGAGATGTCGTCAACTAACCAAAAGTTATTGATTGCTAGCTGTGTCCGCGGCTTCGCTCCCGTCAACTGCCTACCCTACCTACCCTATCTATCTACATACCTACCCTACCTACCTACACACCGTGGGAGATAGCACAAATAATAAGCAAAGTAATTTTTGCCGTAATATTACGTGCCAGCCCTACAAAAGCTGACAAGCAAAGCTAAACAAAAACACCTACAATTATTTTCCTAGCGTTCTGATTTCAATCACCTTCCAAAATTAAATAGTTATATTTGCCAATTTTATAAAAGGCAAGGAGGTTGCCTCTAAATAGGCGAGGAGTCCTCACAGTACCCACCTACCTACCTAACAATTCATTTTTAAGTTCTTTCTGCCGCGGCGGCGAATCTTAACACCGCCATTCAGAAATTGACGTCAAATGCACTACGCCATGTATCGAATATGGAGTTCAACTGTCCGAATATCTGAATTTCGTGTGTTGTGATATTTTACTACTTGAACACTTTTAATTCATATATATCTTTTGATAGAGTGAACCGATTGCGATGAAACAAACACTAAGTGATACTTCAAGTTACGCATAACTTTTATGTATAAAAAAAAGATAGTTAAAAAAGTCAAAAAACCCGACTGCTTGAAAAGCGGACTAAAAAGACTTAAACAAGAAGAAAATCATGATGTGCAGTCGGAGGATACATATTCGCGAGCTGGCTGACCAAAACCAGATGTATCCTCCGACTGCACATCATGATTTTCTTCTTGTTTACGTGTTTTTAGTCCGCTCTTCAAGCAGTCGGGTTTTTTTTACTTTTTAATTAACTTTTTTTATTTACAACTTTTTAGTATTTTTTTTTTTAGAATTACGTTCATTCAAACATATAAGAGTTATATATTTTTGAAATCACCTCTTAAAACCCTTTATTTTGATACCCCACACGATGGGTTTGCAGGAAAAAAAAATTGTCGCCCCCACAAAATGGCGCCCAAAAACAGCAATTTTTTTATTTTCCAATTTTAATGTAGCCAGTGACACTCGCAGGATTAAGACGAATCGATTGACGTAAAAAAGATCAAAATCGGCCAACGCGTTTGGTCTCTAGAACGCCACATAGGAACAAACATACATACATAGACTGATAAACACATTATCCTCCTTCGGCAGTCGGGTAAAAAGTTATTTAAATTGGTTACGTACATTTAACGTGATGCGTGCACAACTAAACAGACACATAGATAAAAATGCCAAAAAGCCCAGGTTTCCTCAAGATTTTTTCCTGCACCGTTGTCACCGATGTTCAAGATAAACTGAAAAAATTGTATGGTAGATATTCTTTTTTTGTGATTTGACTATGATATTCTTGGTGAAAATTGTTTCTAGACATAGGCAGATCCACTTTAAAAATATGATCTCACCTTTCCGTTACAACAACGTCCTGTAAATTAATCAGTTAAGAATAATATGTCTATCCGCATAATTTGGTCATCAGACCCTCGCGTCTGTAGTCCCAGAAGCGACAGACAGGAGTGATTAGGACCCTACGCTCAGCAATATGCTTACCCCTGTACTCAAAGTAATTACCTCCACAAGGCTCAACCAAATTGACAATTATAGCTTGTTATTTATTGACATTAAACAAGGGTCTTCATGTTGGTTGTCATGGCAGCTAAGTCAATTGAAGTGGAGGAAGTTTTCTGGACTAAGGCTAAGACCATTAGACCAACAAAGCAGTCTCATCTCGCCACTGTTCTTAAAACGGTGAAGGAAAACATCGTGAGGAAACCGGCATGTTGTAGAACCAAAAATTAGAAGACATGTGACATCCACCAACCCGCACTGGACCCGCGTGGTGGATTACGGCCCATTCCCTTTCACAGAGAGGAGGCCTGTGTCCCAGCAGTGGGAACATTAAGGCGCAGATACCCCTGAGTAGCTCATTTTACAATAAGAATCATGCCTAAACGGCTAGCCGTAATTTTTTGGAAAAAATATATGTTACATTAGACCATTTCCTTAATAATTTGATCTAAGAAAATGTTAAGTTTTATTCGTATAACATAGTGTAATTAATTTGTAAAGTTATGTCTAAAACGGACAAAAAACGTCAATCGCACCAATACCGCCGGTCGTATTTTAATGAAATTGACACCATCTCAAAGACAATTAAATTATCTACATTTTGATCTAAGGCTTCTTATTTAAAGTCATAGAATAATAAGGCAAGTACAAAAATCTACTGATTTTTGGGTCGCACGGATGTGAAATGAGTGCGCGTTTTGTTCCCTCAAGGTCGTTGGCGACTAGCCGTTTAGACGTGATTCAAATTTTAAAATCAGCTACTCAAGGGAATCTGCGCCTTAAAAGGCTGATGATGATGATGATGACGACGGCTGGTAAAATACCCGACAATTACCACGGATATCCTCTTTACTATCACTAATTCTTTTGGCAATCGGATGGATAAATGCAGATATGTTGTTACTTAGCAAACTGGAAGGGGATGCACCTTCCTCTAGGAGATGTTTATAATTTATTTAGTTTTTTTTTTACGTTTTTACGTGACTTTTTTATTGTGCAAGGGAACTTACTACCGGGTTGAAAAGTGTGGTATATCCAGGCCATAGTCTAACCGTGTGCCAAATTTTAAACAAAATCCGACGATTTAACGATATAGACGTGAAAACTTAACAGGCATACAGAGTTTTTTTTTTTTGTTGTATGTCATCCAATAACTTCCGAAGCGGGAGGGCGAGCTACCCATTAATTGCCGTCCGAAAGCCCGCGCCTACGGTGGCCAGGAATCGGCTTGCGACTCCCGACGCCCAGGGCGTCTCCTGCGATGGCTAGGGACGCGAGGGAGTCTCCGTTGCGTCTCCCTCACGCGTTCCGTCTCCTCCTTCGCGAGCATTACTGCTTCGCAGAATGAGGTGACAGCTGCCCATGCCCTCTCGCTCCGTACAATGGCCTGAACCAGGGCCGGCCGCGAGATTTCGCCACCGCTGATCGCCTCCTTGAGAACACAGCGGTGCTCCGCCCAAGCGAGGCAGACCTCCACCGTGTCCTCCGGGCGATCCACACAATGGTGTGACCCGGGATACAGACATACTGTTGCAATTACAATATCAGTACCTACCTACGTATTTCATGTTGCCTTCTTTAAATCGTATGATGTATAATTAAAGAGTCATTAAACGCTATGTCCGTAACGTTAAAAGATGCTTTAGCTAGTCTGAACCATCCTATTGTGGTTACAGCCTTAGGGGTCAAACTTGCTAATGAGTTACAAGTGTTAATAGGCTAAAAGCCTATCTCTGTTTACGACCAGGTAAATTTAATTGTCTATAACATTATCTTCAGTTGTGTTAACGTCCTTCTTGTGGCGTTGACATAAAACAAAAGCTGTGTTTAAAATTAAATCTTCATTTTGTGTTGCCTGATGATTGATTTATACCTACTTCTACAATATACCTATTGCTACTAAGAAACCATATAACGGAAAAAGCTCTCGTATTATCTATACTAATATTATAAAGCTGAAGAGTTTGTTTGTTTGAACGCGCTCATCTCAGGAACTACTTTGTGTTGGATAGTCCATTTATCGCAGAAGGTTATTGGCTATAAAACATCACGCTACAACCAATAGGAGCGGAGCATAAATTAGAAAAAATATTCCTTTTTAAGAGCTTCCGTTGCGTGCGCTGCGTAAGCGGTTAAAGTTACGCAACGTTCATGTACGTAGGATAGGTAGGGTAGGGAAAGTAGGTAGCCAGTTGACAGGAGCGAAGCCGCGTGGGACAGCTAGTGTCAAATAAAACTGTCAATTTGATTGAGTCTAATGGCAGAAATCACTGAGAATATAGGGTTAGAATTAGGTCTGTTCAGGTCTACTAGATCCTGAAAAAATGTGGTACACTCGTATCCTAAGAATACTTGGTCTGTGTACTAGTAAAAATACTTTTGTCATACCGTCCAGGGAAAACAGACTTGATGATGCATGCAGTGGTTAAATGGAAAACATGTTTAATAACGAACATTTGCTTAAGAAAACACTGCTCAAGATAATTTACCACCAAAGAACTGCCTGCAAACAATAAATACGGACAGAAACAGTTAGGAAGCGAACAAACACATTTATTATAAAAGGTAATTGCTCATTGGATTCTAGTTACAATCCTTTTACGTGAACAAACCCGGGTGCTTGGTAATGAGCCGACTAGCGATAGGTGGCTCGTAATGAGCCGACTAGTGACTAGATGGCTCTACGAATAGGCTAGGCACCATATTGTGCATCTATTAAGGCCCTTACTCCGGTTTAGTGCCGTAAAACGGTTACTTTCTAAAGAATACTACTTAGTAACGGCTAGGTTTGATAATAAAATACAATATATATTATTGATTCATGTACATTATTTATGAAACATGCTTTTTTCGAATAACTAATACTTTTGCTTTAAAATATAATTAACAAGACGATATTTTTTCGCTTCTTTTGAATACTTCTTCAAAATTACTTGGATGTTTAAAAATATTTTTTATATAAGAAAATTAATTGGTTAGAATTTCTTCTCTACTTTTTCTAACCTACGTAGGATATGTAAATCAAAAAAAATATTGCAAGCTAAACTGTCCAAAATGAGATCCAATATTAACATTCTGGCTCCGAGCGGGCGCACGGCAAGCACGGCAGTACCGCGTTAACATTGAGGAATATATACGCCTTAAGGCAAAGTGCACTGACTAATAACTTAGACACTAATTAAGCATTAGGGAGTGTTTTCAGTGGCCAAAACTTGATGCATAGATATGCCAACAAAAAGATCTGCAGCATAATTGCATAAGTGAATTCGGCAAGGCAAAGAGTTTAACCGCCATCAGTCGACCAATCACATGCGAGATTTGCTTTGCCGAATTAACTTGCGCAATTAGGCTGCTGGTCACAGAACATAGATATATTCTGTGACGTTTTGTTAATTTTTTCGGAATTGATATTTAGCTATTAGCATCTGGTAAAGCTAAGGTCTTTGGATGACCGGCAAATCTTTCTGGATGGTAAATTCAAATAGATTCAATAGGTAGGTAGTTTAGCCATTTAAACATACAGTATGCAAAAAACCGGCCAATTGCGAGTCGGACTCGCGCACGAAGGGTTCTGTACCATTATTGCAAAAAACGTCAAAAAAAACACGTTTGTTGTATAGCTCCACTTAAATATTTATTTTATTCTGTTTTTAGTATTTGTTGTTATAGCGGCAACAAAAATACATCAGCAGTGAAAATTTCAACTGTCTAGTTACCACGGTTCATGAGATACAGCCTGGTGACAGACAGACGGACCGCGGAATGTTGGTAATAGGGTCCCATTTTTACCCTTTGGGTACGTAACCCTAAAAAGGGACTTTACAATGATGAGATAGGTAATCAGTGGTTTCAATCATCGTTGTTTGACAAAACCATCTTCCAAACTTTGTCGATATGTAATGAGTTAGCAATGCGTAAATTTTCCCATACCTCACTGCTACTTACTCGGTAGTACTCAAACTCATCACTTCCATTCCACAAAACTCAACATCAAAATACCCGTCCACGTCAGCTAACACGATTAAACTAATTGAAAAATATATTATTTATGACGTTCACATTTATATTAATTAAAGCCAAGCCTCATCAGTATGTACGATATTTGAATAAGTAGTGGGGCCAATTAAAATTCTGTTTCCCCTTAAGCGGCAAGTACAGAACGATGCCGTCTCGAATACCTTCGGTTTTAATGAACGAACTAAGCTTAATAGGCAATTGGTGAATACAATTAATTCGAATGTATGTAGGTTTATTAAGAATCATAGGTTTTGCTTGCGGCTTTGCCCGTGTGGCGGCCAGAAAATTTTAAAATTACGAGAAATTTTAAAGCTATAAAGCAACACTCACTAAAGATGGCCCCCGGCTATCATACGTAAATCTTAGGCTTTTGTTATGGGTAGTCAGAATTCAGGAAGTCAGACAACAAGTCTGACCAAGGAGTTATTACTCCTTGGTAAGACTGGATGTTGCAAACTGGTTGTCATAACATATTTGTAGGTCGCGGATAAATTTGAAAGAGAGTGACCGCGGCCCTGGCTCAAGCAACTGAAGGAACACGGGTGGGTTTTCCTTCAGTTCAGAGCGGGCGAAGTCATTGGATGACTGCCCATACTAAAAAATAAACAAAAGAAGGGGTTATATGTAACAATGAACGTGTAAAATACTAAAGTCTCCGACAGATAACAAAAAAATAAAAGTCGTTGATCTGAATTGTACCAAAAAATCAAATTACGTAACTTGAAAATATGATTTTTTGTTTATGGATTTTTTTTTTGACAATTGGCGAGAAAAGACTTTTGGCAGACAATTGGCAGGTTAAGATCACACCACCTATAAAACCGATACTAATATTCAAGTCCTAATCATGGTTTATCTGTGAGTCTCAGCCGAATCCAATCAGCCGTTAAGATGTAATTAATTAAGGAACATTCAAATTTACAAAGTCACAAACATCGGACACACACTCTACAATATTATTAGTAGAATTAAGATTGCTGGCGTGCATGAAATGTAGGTGTATTTCTTGGCATATATGCTTGTTGACATCACGCGTTTGAACTCTTGGGTGACATATTGGCAAAGTTACTTATAAAAGACTCTATTAAATGATGTGCACGAATTCGTTTGATTGGTTAGGATTTTAAGTCAGGACAGAACTAGCTTATAAATTTTGCAATAATCAAGTTAGAGGTTCTTAACAAGTGACGGTATATCAATGAAGCATCGAAATAGCGATTGGAAAATTTTACTAATACACTAACGAGCAATAAAAAAGTTCCAGTGACATAGCACCAAATTACTCCTAAACGGGCAAGGCTAGCTTAATGACGCCGTCTGCAATATTGAAGTACCATTATTACCAACTAAAAACGTAAATATTGTGTTCAAATTTTAAATTAAATGTAAAAAATTAATTTAAGGTGTTTGTCGGCATTTTGTGGGTGGCACTTTTTCATTGCTCGGCAGTTTATTATAAATGCAAAAGTTTGGATGGATGAATGTATGTTTGTTACTCAATCACGCCAGAACGGCTGAACGGATCTGGATGAAATTTGGCTCAGTGATAGATGATGTCTGGAATAGCACACAGGCCACTTTATCCCGAGAATATGATCCCTCGGGATTATTTTCGTCTTTCACGCGAGCGAAGCCGCTGGCAAAAGCTAGTCTTATACTAATAAATGCAAAAGTTTGGATGGATGGATGTATGTTTGTAACTCAATCACGCCAGAACGGCTGAACTGATCAGAGATAGTTTATAGACAGGAATAGCACATAGGATACTTTTTATCCCGGGAATATGTTCCCTCGGGACAATTTTCGACTTTCACGCGGGCAAAGCCGCTGGCAGAAGGTAGTGTCAAATATTTATGGGATAGCCAAGCGCTATCAAAATGTCACGCGATCAATCCCTTACATTTTGGCATTTCGTTGATAGAATGTTGATATGTCTAAAGCGTTTACTTGAATACTGCAACATAAGTTTGATGATGGTTCTGTTTATTTGTATTGCTGCCATAACATGATTTTGAGACATTTTATTACACAAAACTTTTTTTTTAAGTAATTCAATGTCATTAAAACTAAGTAAATACAAATTTAAGAAAATAACAGTTGTTTTGAAAACTCATCATCATCATCATGAGCCTTTTAACACTATGACCAAAAATGAGATAGACTTCATCATAATAGATTGACTTACTTGACTTAATGTCCTACGTCCCCTGGATGGGGCAAAGGGCGTCCACAGTAGTCCTCCATCGCGATCGATCTTGAGCTTCACGCTTCACCTCGCTCCACGTCATACCGATGCTCGTCGCTTCCGCCAACACGGTGCGACGCCAGGTCTGACGGGGACGGCCACGCTTTCTTTTGCCTTGGGGATTCCAGTCCAGCGCTTGCTTCGGTATATGATTAGAATCCCTTCGCAGCGTGTGGCCAATCCAACTCCACTTGCGACGCTTGATCTGGCGGTCGATCGGGCTCTTGTGGCATTGCTCCAACAGTTCTACGTTGGTGATGGTCTCGGGCCAGTAAATGCCGAGTATGCGACGAAGACAGCGGTTGACGACGACTTGGATCTGGCGTGAGATGTCTTTTGTGACCTTCCACGTTTCGCACCCGTAAAGCAGCACGGATTTGACATTTGACCCGAAGATTTTGAGTTTAATCCTTCGGGTCAGCTTCCGCGATTGCCAAACGGGTCTCAGCTACGCGAAGGTAGCTCGTGCTTTGGCTATCCTTGAAGCGATGTCCTCTTCACTACCTCCAGTTTCTGACACGACGCTCCCGAGGTAAGTGAACTTGTGGACGCGTTCCACTGCCTCCGTGCCAATCAGCAACGGTGAAGTATTCTTCACACCAGATCTCATCTCTTGGATCTTCCGGGTGTTTATTTTTAGTCCCGTTTCTGCCGCTTTCTGACTTAATCTTTCAATTTAGCTTGCATGTCAGCGTGGGTATGACTCAGCAGGCATAGGTCATCGGCGTAATCCAAGTCCTCTAAGACGTTGGATAATCCCCACTCTATCCCGCGGCGCTTGTTGTCGAAAATGCGAAGCAAAATCCCGTCAAGAACGACTAAAAAGAGGAGCGGTGAAAGGAGACACCCTTGTCGGACACCTGCGTGTACTGCTATATCATCCGAGATGAGGCCGTCGTGAGTCACTCTACAGGAATAATTCTTGTATATACTCTCCAAGAGACGGACAATTTTCGGTGGCACTCCAATGTCCAGTAGGCGGGACCAGATGCTGGACCACTTCAGCGTATCAAATGCCTTTTCGAAATCGACAAAGGTGAGATAGATCTCCCTCTGCCATTCTGATGCCTGTTCTAAAATGATACGGAGAGTGTTGATCTGATCCGTGCACGAACGGTTCGCGCGGAAACCAGCCTGCTCTTTGCGTAGGAGAGGATCTACGGCCTTCGATAACCTGTCCAGGATAATCTTGCAGAAAACTTTCGAGGGAATTGAGAGCAACGTTATACCTCTCCAGTTATCGCATTGACTTAGATCTCCCTTCTTGGGTACAGTTATCAAAAGACCCCTGTTCCATTCGTCCGGAAGCTCTTCAGTTGCCCATATCCTCTCAATGAGAGGCGTCAGAACATTGACGGCGGAGGATAAATCAGCTTGTAGCATTTCCGCAGTTATCAGGTCGAGTCCTGGTGCTTACCCAGTCTTCAAAGAGAGGACTGCTCTTGCAACTTCCGAAGCTGACGGTGGTTCCGTGTCGATGTCGAGAGGCCGGGATGGTATAGAACTGACTTGCAGCGCGACAGGTGTTGATGTAGCTGACAAACGGAAGACCTCCTCAAAGTGATTACGCCAGCGTAAGAGTTCCCCTTCCGACGTCACTATGAGCTGACCGTCCTTAGACTTGAGCGGCTTCTTCTTATATTTGCTGTTACCTGCCAATGTTTTGGTAGCATTATACAATTCCTTCAGGTTACCGGTGTTTGCAACTTGTTGAGCACGATCAGCAATATCATCAGCCCACTGCCTCCTATCTTTGCGGGTGCTGCGATAGATTTCTCTGCGTTTCTGACGGTACTGCATGTTAAGGTCGGCTCGCATGGCGTCATTACGGGTCTCAAGCAATCTCAGATGAAGGTTTCTTCTGTCTTCGATCAGGCTCCAAGTGTGCTGTGACATCCAGTCTTCGCGAGAATGAGGCTGTTTGTGTCCTAGAACGATGGAGCTGGTTTCTGTATAGGCCACTTTGATGCGTTTCCACTCCTCGTCCAATGAATCCGAACCGGTATCAAGTCCCGAAAAACGATTACGTAGCTCGAGTTGGAACGTTTTACGGATGCCCGGGTCACGCAGTTTGCTCACATCGAACCTTCTTCCGATCTTGCCGGATCCTCCAGCCGCACGGGCCACTGCAACCTTAAGCCGGATTTCAGCAACTACCAGATGGTGATATAAGTTTTTAAGCTGACATGGTCACAATCATTAGAATTAATATTAAATATACATGGTAAATATCCCGAAACAAATATTAATACCAGATGGTGGTCGCTATCAATATCGGCGCCCCTGCGGTTTCGGACATCGAGCAATGAGGAACGCCATTTGGCGCTAATGGCAAGGTGGTCAATCTGGTTCTTGGTGACTCCATCGGGTGAGTTCCACGTGTACTTGTGGTGGTCGCCATGTATAAATAATGTTCCTCCAATGGTTAGGTCGTGGTTCTGGCAAAACTCGACAAATCGATCTCCGTTCTCATTACAAACTCCAAGCCCCTGCGTACCCATGTGCCGTTCGCGATTTGTGTTAACGCTCCCAACCTTTGCATTCAGGTCCCCCATGACTAGGACGATATCTTGCTTCTTGATGCTCCTAATGGTGGCGTTGAGGGCGTTGTAGAAATCGTCTTTGGTATCCTCTGGTGATGCATTAGTTGGGGCGTAGCATTGTACGATGGAGATCTTCCGGACTCTCGAGTAAAAACGGGCGTACATGATACGGTCTGAGATCGGCTTCCAGTCCAGGAGACTATTCCTAGCTGTATTAGAAAGGAGGAGCCCTACGCTATACTCGCGCACATCTTCCTCACTTTCTTTACCAGAATACAGCAAAGTCAAGCCCCCGGACGTTCTCAGCTCACCGAAGTCGTTTCTTCTCACTTCGCTCAGACCGAGTATTTGCAGGTTGTAATTTAGCATTACTGCTTCTGCTTGGGCAAGTCTACAGTCATCGCTAAGCGTTCTCACATTCCAAAAAGCAATTCGTGTCCGTGTTTTAAAGCCAAAAGTCGTCGGTAGGGTATCGGTCCGGTTTCTTACTGTTTCGGTTTCTTTAATCTGTTATTGTCGGGCAAGCGAGTGATTAGCCCACTGTACCTTAATCCGCTAGCGGGGCTGCCGCTTTAGAGCCTACAGATTTGCTCAGGTTTTTTTTCGGGTATCCTCCCTATTGAGTCGATTCTGTTTTAAGGCGCAGAATATTCGCCCTTCGCCCTGCATCCGTTAGCTCAGCTGCAACTCGGGGTGGTGGACGCGCGGCGGCGTGGTTGCAGCAGGTCCCAGGGAGAACGACGGGGACGTGGATGACTCGGACTGGCTAGGGCTCTGCTTGTTACGGTACTCCACCACGAGTACAGAAGAAGGTATTTTTGGCACTTTATAGGTAATGCTGTTCTCACCAACAGCGATTCCCACCAAAACTTACCCTAGCTTCTCTCCCCATCATCATAACAGATAAGAAGCATATATTCAGGGATGTCTCAGTGATCAACAGGTTTAATGCCGGCAGCGATCACAGACTTGTTCTCTGAATATCAACTTCAAGGCTCTCTGAATATCAACTTCAAGCTTGAGAGAACTCGTTTGATGAAGTCTAGGCTCCGTCCAAACATGCTCCAAACTATGTTAGGATCTGAAGCGTTCCAGTCAGACCTGGAGAAACGGTTCGCTGTCGTGAAAACCACAGACGACGTTGACCAGACACTCGACCAAATGGTGCAAATCCTCAGGGAGGAAGGTACGAGATTTTGTAAGATGCGGCGTACGGGCCGGAAGTCTAAACTTTCGGAAGAGACTCTAAAGCTCATGACGGAGCGACGTGAAAATCCACCAGCCACTTCGCCAGAACAGCGGGCACTCAACAAAAAAATTAGGAAACTGGTACGACGCGATCTCCGACGATCCAATACGCTCTCTATAGAGAAATCGATTGAGCGAAACCGGGGGTCAAAAGTGTTCTTCCAGCCACTTGGGAGGAGCCATCTGACGAAGCTGGCTAAATCGAGTGGGGATATCGTCGGCAGTTGAGGACTTCTACAGCCAACTGTACGCATCGCATGCATCTCGGCCTGATCCCGAAAATGAGGATTATAGAGCCACCTTAACCCGCCATTTTACAGAAGACCTGCCTGAAATAAGCCAAGATGAAATCGAGGCGGCTCTCAAACAGCTTAAAAATGGAAAAGCCCCGGGCGTGGACGGGATTACAACCGAGCTCCTGAAAGCGGGAGGACGCCCGGTATTGAAGAAGCTTGGGGAGCTCTTTAACTCTGTCATGTTCTCTGGGAGAACTCCAGTGGCGTGGCAGAGGAGCGTGGTCGTTCTTTTCTTCAAAAAGGGTGACAAGACCCTTTTGAAGAATTACAGACCCATTTTGCTTCTCGTCGAGTCGTCACGAATCGTCTAGCGCGAAGACTCGACGAGTTTCAGCCACCGGAGCAGGCCGGGTTCCGAGGAGGATACAGCACCATAGACCACATCCACACAGTGCGGCAAATTATACAAAACTCTGAAGAGTATAATCGGCCCCTGTGTTTTGCTTTTGTGGACTATGAGAAGGCTTTTGACTCCATCGAAACCTGGTCTGTTTTGGAGTCTATGCAGCGATGCCAAGTTGACTGGCGATATATCCAAGTGCTGAGATGTCTTTATGAAAACGCAACAATGACCGTCCAAAGTCAAGACCGGCAAACTAGACATATCTCACTGCGTCGAGGAGTTAGACAAGGGGACGTAATTTCCCCGAAATTGTTTAGTAACGCAGTGGAGGATATATTTAAGACGCTGGACTGGGAAGGACGCGGCATTAACATAAACGGCGAGTATATCTCACACTTAAGATTGCGGATGACATCGTCATAATGGCAGAGTCGCTGCACGACTTGCAGCAGATGCTGGATGGCCTAGCTTATTCTTCTGCACGCATCGGCCTCCGGATGAACTTGGATAAAACCCAGGTTATGTTTAATTGGTGACCTGTAACACAGGCTTTTTTAAAACCTACTTCAGGCACCAATCTCTTACAATGGTGGACTATAGCATTAGCCAAAAATATTGTTAATTTTAAGATAACCTATTATTGTAAAGAGAGAACAAATAAATGAATTGAATTGAATTGAATTCACACGTCACTCCGGGATCGATTGTGGTCAATGGCGGTGCTCTCAAAGTTGTTCGAGAATACGTTTACCTCGGGCAAACTTTGCAGTTTGGTAAGAACAACTTTGAGAAGGAGGCTAGCAGAAGAATACAGCTGGGCTGGGCGGCGTTTAGAAAACTTCGTCGAGTCTTCTCTTCGCGCATCCCGCAAAGCCTGAAGACTAAAGTCTTCAACCAGTGCGTCCTACCTGTTATGACCTACGGTGCCGAGACGTGGACACTCACAATACGGCTGGTTCATCAGTTCAAAGTTGCTCAGCGAGCTATGGAAAGGGAGCTCGGAGTCTCTCTAAGGGATCGAATCAGAAATGAGGTGATCCGGCAGAGAACCAAAGTTGTCGACATAGCTCACAGAATAAGTAAGCTGAAGTGGCAATGGGCCGGCCATATATGTCGTAGAACAGATGACCGTTGGAGTAAACGTGTTCTTGAGTGGAGGCCGCGAACTGGTACACGTAAGGTAGGGCGCCCTCAGGCTAGGTAGAGCGACGACCTTCGCAGGGTGACTGGTAGCAGCTGGATAACAGTTGCCGAAAATCGAACCAAATGGCGTGCAATAGAAGAGGCCTATGCCCAGCAGTGGACTGCTATGGGCTGATGATGATGAAAGGTTTTTATGTCGGGGTTTTTTAAATAATTTTATCATATTTTTCAATTACTTTTTAACAGTCGTGGGATTTTAAAAAAAAAATATTTTGCTTTTGATTTTAAACTTTTTAAAGAGCATAAATATTACTGAAAACTGCATCAAAATTGGACTAGTAGTTTTGTAGATAAATGGCATGTATTTGCACAAACAAACATCCACGACGGAATGGAAAAGGTATATGCGTTTGGGGTGAGAAAACGCATATACCGTTTCCGTTCCGTCGTGGGTAAAAACATTAAAAGGGCTTCCAATTTTTCATACCCATACAATAAAATGTATAGGGCTTTTGTGCGACCTTTAATTAAAGAATTACCATCATATGGGTCTAGAAGCCTACCTACCTTCAAATAGGTTTAGAAGCCTAAGGCTAAGGCAAATAGGGCTATTCAAAGCGCAAGCTCGCAAGCAAACCCAACTCAAAACTACTCGCCTAAATTCACAGACAGATGTAGACAGTCCACTCGACCGTCCATCATGGGCCAGTATCGATTACACACAGCATATGACGCAACCAAACATACGGGCAGAAAGTTAAATTTATCTTGTAAGACAAACAGAGATCGCATTCAAATACCAGTACTAATCATCCTTAATTTAATGGATAAACATTCAGAGTCAATTGTGATGTCATCTTGATTGTACTTACATAGTCTTAGTCATCATTTTCTACTTGATATCGGTGTACATAATAACGGAAAGTTATCATAATTCAAAAACTGCTTATGCCCATGTAAATTAGTAATTTTACCCAAGGAAGTAATACATGCAACAACAAAAAAAATCTTCTCCATACAGAGATGTCGTCAACTAACCAAAAGTTATTCATTGCTAGCTGTGTCCGCGGCTTCGCTCCCGTCAACTGCCTAACCTACCTACCCTATCTATCTACATACCTACCCTACCTACCTACACACCGTGGGAGATAGCACAAATAATAAGTACATACATACAAAGTAATTTTTGCCGTCATGTTACGTGCCTGCCCTACAAAAGCTGACAAGCAAAGCTAAACAAAAACACCTTCAATTATTTTCCTAGCGTTCTGATTTCAATCACCTTCCAAAATTAAATAGTTATATTTGCCAATTTTATAAAAGGCAAGGAGGTTGCCTCTAAATAGGCGAGGAGTCCTCACAGTACCCACCTACCTACCTAACAATTCATTTTTAAGTTCTTTCTGCCGCGGAGAATCTTAACACCGCCATTCAGAAATTGACGTCAAATGCACTACGCCATGTATCGAATATGGAGTTCAACTGTCCGAAAATCTGAATTTTTTCTTTGTCTTTGTCTTTGAGAAAAACTAAGTATTATTTCAAGTTACGCACAATTTTTATGTATAAAAGTTATCGTAACTGGTTTCGTACATTTAACGTGATGCTTGCACAACTAAACAGACAAATAGAGTAAAATGTAAAGAATCTGCGTTTTCCTCAAGATTTTTTCCTTCACCGTTGTCACCGATGTCCAGATATTCTTTTTTGTGATTTGACTATGGTATCCTTGGCGAAAATTGTTTATAAACATAGGCAGATGCATTTAAAAAAATATGATCTCGCCTTTCCGTTACAACAACGTCCTGTAAATTAATCAGTTAAGAATAATATGACTATCCGCATAATTTGGTCATCAGACCCTCGCGTCTGTAGTCCCAGAAGCGACAGACAGGAGTGATTAGGACCCTAAGCTCAACAATGTGCTTACCCCTGTATTCAAAGTAATTACCTCCACAAGGCTCAACCAAATTGACAATTATAGCTTGTTATTTATTGACATTAAACAAGGGTATTTTTGGTTGTCATGGCAGCTGAGTCAATTGAAGTGGAGGAAGTTTCCTGGACTAAGGATAAGACCATTAGACCAACAAAGCAGTCTCATGATTCATCATCAACCTTTTAATGTTTCTACTACTGGGACAAAGGCCTCCTCTCTGTGAGAGAGAATGAGTCGTAATCCACCACGCGGGCCCAGTGCGGGTTGGTGGATGTCACATGTCTTTGAATTTTTGGTTCTACAACATGCCGGTTTCCTCACGATGTGTGCCTTCACCGTTTTAAGAACAGCGGTGATGAAATAATTTAGACAAAGTAAAGCACCTGCCTGGGTTTGAACCCACGACGTGCAACTGTAAGTCACGGCTGATAACACTGGTCCACCACTGCTCTGTCTAATAATTAGCAGGGCAAAAATATTCTCTATTAAAATACGATCTCATACGGCCGGTAAAAACAGTGAAAGCAGTGGTAACCCAGTGGTAACGGCCGTGTGTTGGTGGTTCGAACCCTGGCAGGCGCTTTACTTTGAGTAAATTGTTTCAGTAGCACTGCTCTCAAAACGGTGAAGGACAAAATCATGAGGATTCTAGAATCTTAGGATATTAATAATAATCCTAGGATCCTAGAACCAAAAATTCGAAGATATGTGCCGCACTGGGCCCGCGTGGTAGTTTACGGCCCATACCCTCTCACAGAGAGGAGGCCTGTGTCCCAGCAGTGGGAACATTAAGGCACAGATACCCCTGAGTAGCTCATTTTACAATAAGACTCACGTCTAAACGGCTAGTCGTATTTTTTTGGAAAAAATATATGTTACATTAGACCATTTCCTTAATAATTTGATCTAAGAAAATGTTGAGTTTTATTCGTATAACATACGAGTAGTGTAATTAATTTGTAAAGTTATGTCTAAAACGGACTAAAAACGACAATTGCACCAAAACAGCCGGCGTATTTTAATGAAATTGACACCATCTCAAAGACAATTAAATTATCTACATTTTGATCTAAGGCTTCTTTTTTAAAGTCATAGAATAATAAAGAAAGTACAAAAATCTACTGATTTTTGGGTCGCACGGATGTGAAATGAGTGCGCGTTTTGTTCCCTCAAGGTCGTTGGCGACTAGCCGTTTAGACGTGATCTGCGCCTTAAAAGGCTGATGATGATGATGATGACGGCTGGTAAAATACCCAACAATTACCACGGATATCCTCTTTACCATCACCAATCCTTTTGGCAATCGGATGGATAAATGCAGATATGTTGTTACTTAGCAAACTGGAAGGGGATGCACCTTCCTCTAGGAGATGTTTATAATGTATTCAGTTTTTTTTGACGTTTTCACGTGACTTTTTTATTGTGCAAGGGAACTTACTACCGGGATGAAAAGTGTGGTATATCCAGGCCATAGTCTAACCGTGTGCCAAATTTTAAACAAAATCCGTTTAACGATATAGACGTGAAAACTTAACAGGCATACAGACATTTTTTTTTTTAGTTTTGTGTCATCCAATAACTTCTCCCGCTCTGGGTGAAGCGGGAGGGTGAGCTACCCATTCATTGCCGTTCGCAAGCCCGCGTCTACGGTGGCCGGGAATCGACTTGCGACTCCCGACGCCCAGGGCGTCTCCTGCGATGGCTAGGGGTGCGAGTGAGTCTCCGTTGCGTCTCCCTCACGCGTTCCCTCTCCTCCTTCGCGAGCATAACTACTTCGCAGAAGGAGGTGACAGCTTCCCATGCCCTCTCGCTCCGTACCATGGCCTGAACCAGGGCCGGCCGCGAGACTTCGCCACCGCTGATCGCCTCCTTGAGAACACAGCGGTGCTCCGCCCAAGCGAGGCTGACCTCCACCGTGTCCTCCGGGCGATCCACACAATGGTGTGACCCGGGATACAGACATACTGTTGCAATTACAATATCAGTACCTACCTACGTATTTCATGTTGCCTTCTTTAAATCGTATGATGTATAATTAAAGAGTCATTAAACGCTATGTCCGTAACGTTAAAAGATACTTTAGCTAGTCTGAACCATCCTATTGTGGTTACAGCCTTAGGGGTCAAACTTGCTAATGAGTTACAAGTGTTAATAGGCTAAAAGCCTATCTCTGTTTACGACCAGGTAAATTTAATTGTCTATAACATTATCTTCAGTTGTGTTAACGTCCTTCTTATGGCGTTGACATAAAACAAAAGCTGTGTTTAAAATTAAATCTTCATTTTGTGTTGCCTGATGATTGATTTATACCTACTTCTACAATATATACCTATTGCTACTAAGAAACCATATAACGGAAAAAGCTCTCGTATTATCTATACTAATATTATAAAGCTGAAGAGTTTGTTTGTTTGAACGCGCTCATCTCAGGAACTACTTTGTGTTGGATAGTCCATTTATCGCAGAAGGTTATATTCTATAAAACATCACGCTACAACAAATAGGAGCGGAGCATAAATTAGAAAAAATATTCATTTTTAAGAGCTTCCGTTGCGTGCGCTGCGTAAGCGGTTAAAGTTACGCAACATTCATGTACGTAGGATAGGTAGGGTAGGGTAAGTAGGTAGCCAGTTGACAGCAGCGAAGCCGCGTGGGACAGCTAGTGTCAAATAAAACTATCAATTTGATTGAGTCATTTGAGTCGAATGGCAGAAACCACTGAGAATATAGGGTTAGAATTAGGTCTGTTCAGGTCTACTAGATCCTGAAAAATTGTGGTACACTCGTATCCTAAGAATACTTGGTCTGTGTACTAGTAAAAATACTTTTGTCATACCGTCCAGGGAAAACAGCCTTGATGATGCATGCAGTGGTTAAATGGAAAACATGTTTAATAACGAACATTTGCTTAAGAAAACACTGCTCAAGATAATTTACCACCAAAGAACTGCCTGCAAACAATAAATACGGACAGAAACTGTTAGGAAGCGAACAAACACATTTATTATAAAAGGTAATTGCTCATTGGATTCTAGTTACAATCCTTTTACGTGAACAAACCCGGGTGCTTGGTAATGAGCCGACTAGCGATAGGTGGCTCGTAATGAGCCGACTTGTGACTAGATGGCTCTAGGAATGGGCTAGGCACCATATTGTGCATCTATTAAGGCCCTTACTCCGCTTTAGTGCCGCAAAACGGATACTTTCTAAAGCATACTCCTTAGTAACGGCTAGGTTTGATAATAAAATACAATATATATTATTGATTCATGTACATTATTTATGAAACATGCTTTTTTCGAATAACTAATACTTTTGCTTTAAAATATAATTAACAAGACGATATTTTTTCGCTTCTTTTGAATACTTCTCCAAAATTACTTGGATGTTTAAAAATATTATTTATATAAAAAAAAATAATTGGTTACAATTTCTTCTCTACTATTTCTAACCTACGTAGGATATGTAAATCAAAAAAAAAAATGCAAGCTAATCTGTCCAAAAGGAGATCCAATATTAACATTCTGGCACCGAGCGGGCGCACGGCCAGTACCGCGTTAACATTGGCGAATATATACGCCTTAAGGCAAAGTGCACTAACTAATAACTTAGACGCTAATTAAGCATTAGGGAGTGTTTTCAGTGGCCAAAACTTGATGCATAGATATACCAACAAAAAGATCTGCAGCCTAATTGCGTAAGTGAATTCGGCAAGGCAAAGGGTTTCACCGCCATCAATCGACCAATCACATGCGAGATGAAAGACACGATGTGGATTTCCGTCTATGTGATTGGTCAATTGATGGCGGTCAAACCCTTTGCCATGCCGAATTCACTTGCGCAATAGGGCTTCTGGTCTCAGAACATAGATATATTCTGTGACCATTTGTTTATATTTTCGGAATTGCTATTTAGCTAATAGCATCTGGTAAAGCTAAGGGTCTTTGGATGTCTGGAAAATCGTTCTGGATGCTAAAACCAAATAGATTCAATAGGTAGGTAGTTTAGCCATTTAAACATACAATATGCAAAAAACCGGCCAAGTGCGAGTCGGACTCGCGCACGAAGGGTTCCGTACCATTATAAAAAAATCACGTTTGTTGTATGGGAGCCCCATTTAAATATTTATTTTATTCTGTTTTTAGTATTTGTTGTTATAGCGGCAACAGAAATACGTCATCTGTGAAAATTTCAACTGTCTAGTTATCATGGTACATGAGATACAGCCTGTTGACAAACAGACAGACAGACGGACCGCGGAATGTTGGTAATAGGGTCCCATTTTTACCCTTTGGGTACGGAAAAAGGGAGTTTACAATGATGAGATAGGTAATCAGTGGTTTCAATCATCGTTGTTTGACAAAACCATCTTCAAAACTTTGTCGATATGAAATGAGTTTGCAATGCGTAAATTTTCCCATACCTCACTGCTACTTACTCGGCAGTACTCAAACTCATCACTTCCATTCCACAAAACTCAACATCAAAATAGCCGTCCACGTCAGCTAACACGATTAAACTAATTGAAAAATATATGATTTATGACGTTCACATTTATATTAATTAAAGCCTAGCCTCATCAGTATGTACGATATTTGAATAAGTAGCGGGGCCAATTAAAATTCTGTTTCCCCTTAAGCGGCAAGTACAGAACGATGCCGTCTCGAATACCTTCGGTTTTAATGAACGAACTAAGCTTAATAGGCAATTGGTGAATACAATTAATTCGAATGTATGTAGGTTTATTAAGCCTTATAGGTTTTTCTTGCGGCTTTGCCCGTGTGGCGGCCAGAAAATTTTAAAATTACGAGAAATTTTAAAGCTATAAAGCAACTCTTACTGAAGATGGTCCCCCTGCAGCCTAATTGCGTAAGTGAATTCTGCAAAGCAAACAAGTTGGAACCTTCCCAAAAACAACTTTTCATATTACACTCTGAAACGGAAAGGTTATGCTCCTTTCATTACCAATATTTTGACGTAGAATTGATTGTAAAATAATGAATGAAAGCGGAAGAATCGAGATATAACTTTACTATTGGTATTGTGTAATGCAAATGTCATATATCTTCAACTCCGTAGTATCTCTAAGTAGTCTGTGTTCAACTCAAAGGAGGATTTGGTAAGCTAACGCTAGCTTTCCAAATTAGTTTCGCAATACCGAAAAAGTTGAAAGAAATGATTCTGATTCTTTGAAAGAATCGACTTGTTTCCTTTGCAGAATTCACTTACGCAATTAGGCTGCTGGACCCTCGAACCCGGCTGTCATACGTAAATCTTAGGCTATTGTTATGGGTAGTCAGAATTCAGGAAGTCAGACAGACTAGCAGATACACACACAGACACAGACAGACACACACACACACACACACAGACAGACACACACACAGACGGACAGACTAGAGATTGACAGACTGGATGCTACACACTGGTTGTCACTGGTTGTCATAACATATTTGTAGGTGGCGGATAAAGAGACAGTTACCGCGGCCCTGGCTCAAGCAACTGAAGGAACACGGGTGGGTTTTCCTACAGTTCAGAGCGGGTGAAGTCATTGGATGACTGCCCATACTAAAAAATATACAAAAGAAGGGGTTATATGTAACAATGAACGTGTAAAATACTAAAGTCTCTGACAGATAACAATAAAATAAAAGTCGTTGATCCGACTTGTACCAAAAAGTAATTACGTAACTTGAAAATATGAAATTCGTTTATGGATTTTTTTTTTTGGCGATAAAAAACTTTTGGCAGACAATTGGCAGGTTAAGATCACACCACCTATAAAACCGATAATAATATTCAAGTCCTAATCATGGTTTATCTGTGTGTCTCAGCCGAATCCAATCAGCCGTTAAGATGTAATTAATTAAGGAACATTCAAATTTACAAAGTCACAAACATCGGACACACTCTACAATATTATTAGTAGAATTAAGATTGCTGGCGTGCATGAAATGTAGGTGTATTTCTTGGCATACATGCTTGTTGACATCACGCGTTTGAACTCTTGGGTGACATATTGGCAAAGTTACTAATAAAAGATTCTATTAAATGATGTGCACGAATTCGTTTGATTGGTTAGGATTTTAAGTCAGGACAGAACTAGCTTATAAATTTTGCAATAATCAAGTTAGAGGTTCTTAACAAGTGACGGTATATCAATGAAGCATTGAAATAGCAATTGGAAAAATCTTACTAATACACTAACGAGCAATAAAAAAGTTCCAGTGACATAGCACCAAATTACTCCTAAACGGGAAAGGCTAGCTTAATGACGCCGTCTGCAATATTGAAGTACAGCGCAGCGCATCAGAATATTACCAACTAAAAACGTAAATACTGTGTTCAAATTTTAAATTAAATGTGAAAAATTAAATTTAGGTGTTTATCGGCATTTTGTGGGTGGAACTTTTTCATTGGTCGGCAGTTTATTATAAATGCAAAAGTTTGGAGGGATGGATGTATGTTTGTTACTCAATCACGCCAGAACGGCTGAACGGATCTGGATGAAATTTGGCTCAGAGATAGATGATGTCTGTAATATCACATAGGCCACTTTATCCCGGGAATATGTTACCTCGGGATTATTTTCGTCTATCACTCGAGCGAAGCCGCTGGCAAAAGCTAGTCTTATACTAATAAATGCAAAAGTTTGGATGGATGCATATATGTTTGTTACTCAATCACGCCAGAACGGCTGAACTGATCAGAGATAGTTTATAGTCAGGAATAGCACATAGGATACTTTTTATCCCGAGAATATGTTCCCTCGGCATAATTTTCGTCTTTCACGCGGGCAAAGCCGCTGGCAGAAGCTAGTGTCAAATATTTATGGGATAGCCAAGCGCTATCAAAATGTCACGCGATCAATCCCTTACATTTTGGCATTTCGTTGATAGAATGTTGCAATGTCTAAAGCGTGTACTTGAATACTGCAACATAAGTTTGATGGTTCTGTTTATTTTTGTATGTATTTTGTATTGCTGCCATAACATGATTTTGAGACATTTCATTACGCAAAACTTGTTTCTTAAGTAATTCAATGTCATCAAAACTAAGTAAATACAAACTTAAGAAAATGCCAGGCCTCCTCTCTGTGAGAAGGAATGGGCCCTTAATCCACCACGCGGGCCCAGTGCGGTTTGGTAGATGTCACATGTCTTTGAATTTTTGGTTCTAGGACATGCCGGTTTCCTCACGACGTTTTTCATCGCCGTTTTTGAGAGCAGTGCTGCATCTTGGAGTGTGATAAATCCTTCTAAGAACCTCATCCAATATAAAGGCTTAAAGATCAAAAACGACCCTTTCAAATTAAATCAAGAACACGTAACATATTTCGTATATTCAAAGACATCAAAAAGAACATTAAAACCTAGTAAAATCCAAAGGCCAAACTATCAAAGAAATTACTTAGCAACGCGAAAAGTTTTCCTAATGATTGTGTAAAAAGGATCAGGTCGAATTAAATTCCAATATACACAGAGTAGGAATAAGTTAAGCAGTATTACAGGCAAAGTTACTAATTTGCTGAAAATTCTCGTAAATTAAATGCCAAATATTTTTGCCCGTAGCTCACATATTAAGTTTCACAGCTAATATTTGAAGACGGTGAGACTTGGGCCACGAAAACAGCGATGGTTATAAATAGTCGTGATTTTTCCCCAAAGCATCAAGTCACACTTTTAATTATTATAATAACCATCACTGCATCAACAAATAAACGTACATCGAGCGTACCTTTGATAAAGGAATTAACCGTAATAGGATTTTTTTCTGGGTAGAAAAGTGATAATTTTATTTAGTCCGTCAGTGAAATTATCCAACTATATTGGACACGTATTTTTTCTTACCAAATCAATATAAATTGACAAAGATAAAGCGCATCAAAGTTCAGAAGTGGGGACTTGTGACGTCAATATGTCAGTATAAAGTGTACTAACGGCGTGACGTTACACGATATCGCAACGCATGATATTATTGTCATCACTTTATGATTAGGGGCCAAAAGAAAAAATACGTGTCCAATATTTTTTAATAATCTACCTGACAGACTTCCGCACTAACGTCTCCATACTCCAAGGACTCGGCATCAAACAGCGTCTTTCAGCCTCGCATACTGAAATTCTTTGGCTATGTCTCAAGGCGGAATAACGACTCCATTGAGCGCCTGGTAGTGCAGGGCAGAGTAGACGGTAACAGGCCACGCGGGAGGTCACCGATGAGATGGACCGACCAAATTAAATCTGCGATAGGAGGTCCAGTAAATGAATGCGCTAAACTTTCATCTAACAGAGCCAAATGGAGAGAGATCGTGAGGCGAGTGACAAGAACACCAGCGATCGGACAAAATGCATCGTGACCACGACCGCTCTGTCAAGAGCAAAACGAATAAGAAGAAGACCTGACAGACAAAAAACAAATTTTCGGTTAAGATTTTGAGATAGAATCACACAGCTATGCTTTTGTTTATATTCTGGATGCTATAATGTTGACAAAAGCAATCATCATCAAGTAATTAATTAAGTCACCCTAATATTTATTCAGTTTAAATAAGACTACGTCTATATTATTGAATATTATTATTATTTGACGACACGGTTGGCGTAGTGGTTGGCGGCTGCTGCGCTGCGTGTCGCGAATTCGATTCCCGCACGGAACAAATATTTGCATAGCCTACAGATAATTGTTCCGGATCTGAGTGTCTTGTGTATGTGAGTTTAAATGTTTGTAAACGCACCCGAAATATAGGAAGAAATTTCTAGTGTGGCGAAAGGTTTTGTTCACAAAAAAAATATGCACCTTCCTATTCTCGATGCCAATAATATTTCAAAAAGAATATCCACATTTTCTTTCAATTTAACGTACTAATCATCACTTCCACGTCAGCTGCGTAGTACAAATTACATAGTAGTAGGTACCTCATGATGAATGTCTCATTGTTCTGGTACTTGGCAGTGATCTAACATTCATTACAATTATAAAATAATGGATCATTAATTTTCATTAATTACTATTTATATTTAGATGTTGATTAAGATATGGACATACGCCAATATTTTCTAATAATTAGACTTCAGTTTTATGATCATCACCGTAGGAAACACAAGACTTCGGCACGCCACAATTGCGGCGATAAAGCCCCTCTTTGAGGAGTGGCTTGAGAGGCGCCATGGCGCCCTCACCTTCCGCCTGACGCAGGTCCTCACCGGACACGGCTGTTTCGGGAGGTTCCTGTTTAGGATTGGGCGGGAGGAAACGCCCGGGTGTCACCATTGTGTGGATCGCCCGGAGGACACGGTGGAGCATACGGTGGAGATCTGCCCTGCTTGGGCTGGGTGGCAACATCTCGCGTCCGGCCCTGGTTCAGGCCATGTTACGGAGCGAGAGGGCATGGGAAGCTGTCTCCTCCTTCTGCGAAGCAGTACTGCTCGCAAAGGAGGAGGTGGAACGCGTGAGGTAGATGCAACGGAGACGCCCTCACGCCCCTAGCCACCGCAGGAGACGCCCTGAGCGTCGGGAGTCGCAAACCGATTCCCGGCCACCGTAGGCGCGGGCCTGCGGACGGCGAGTAATGGGTAGCTCGCCATCCGATAAGGACCAGGCCCGAGTCGACGGCGAACTGAGAGATGTCAGCAGAACTGACGGGGTCCGCGAGGGCCGATGCTTGTCTGGGTCGCGGATAAATTTGAAAAAGAGTTACCGCGGCCCTGGCTCAAGCAACTGAAGGAACACGGGTGGGTTTTAGTCAGTAAAAGTCTGACACGCCCTCCCGCCTCACCCAGAGCGGGAGAAGTCATTGGATGATTTCCCACCCAAAAAAATAAAAAGGAGACACAAGACTGATAAACAAACTGGCCTTGAATTCACCTCTCTTTTTCGTGTTGGGTGTACCTTTAAATGAATTTTTGGGTACAGTAGTTGGCGACGTTTATTGCAGCGTCAGAAGGACTGTACAGGTCATCTAGAGTATACCACCATACTTGCACGGATCCGTGCCCACTCGACCCTCTTAAACTCGACCCGAAGGAAAATACTAGATTTTTTACTACCAATTCAGTGCCATTTGTACAGCCAGGTAATATATTGTTAATATGTATTGTTTTAATTCTATATAACTTTTTAAGATATTATAACACAGAATATTTAATATTTTGTACCTACTGAACAGTAATCTTTTAATTGTTTAGTTTCTTACTTGAATGTTGATTATTTATAGAAAATTGATTTTGTATTGCTGAAAACTTTAATCTTTTAATTGTGTTGTTCCGTCCTAGTTCTGTATTCTTTAATTTAGGTACCTAATGTTAATTTTTAAAGATATTTAGTAAATCTTGTTTTTTTTTTATATTTAAGAAGTTAGTACCTAATTGGTAACCTAATAATTACTTACAATCACGTATAAAGACTGTTTCAATAAATAACACCGTGCCACTGGCTATAATATTGTAACGATAATTAACAATCATCTGTGATTTTTACTACAAAGACTACTGTTTCCTATATTAGAAAAGGATAAGTACTTACTTGTTTAATTATTGATTTATTTATCCAAACATTATTTAAATTTTACACTCTCCGTGGTGCAAGCGTTAAATCGACACTTTTCTGTTTGACTATACATCGACGTTTTTACGCCTATCAAAATAGAAATATACAGGTATTCGGGTCGAGTCTAAGCGGGGCGCGAACCCACTCGCACCGGGTGTTCAATGGATGAATTCATCATTAAACTCACAGAAGATGAAAGTACTCTTCAAATATTAACAACTTTTACTTTAATGAAACTTCATGCCTGAAATATGTAGAAAGTTATAATTTTCACGAACTTTACAAAAATCGCTATACCCAACAAAACGCCACCGCTTATCAATCCGCTGTTCTCATGGCCCCATCGCAAAGTTCACGCGTCGAAATCAATTTGCGTAGCGGGCGCGTCCGTCGTCAAAGAAAGAATTTCTCATAAGTTGGATAGGGGGTAGGGGGTTGGTAGTGGGCCTACATGAAACAAAATAGCATTATGCTACGAAAAAGTGGGTAGTTGGGTACGTCTTATGTAACGGGAATGTGTGAGATATTTCACTGTTTGTCGTGTATGTGTTGGACAAAAAATTTTAGGTATAGTCAAATGTTTGATGACTTTAGCTTTGCATGAAAACTATGAAAAAAAATCTTGTTTCTCTTCATAAGACGCCTGTCATGTCGTTGCCATAATTATAAGACTGATTTTACAAAAATCAACAATATTTCAAACTGTCACCATAATTCGTCAGAAAAAGAAGCTGACAGATTGAATAATCAGCCATCAGTTTTTTTTTTTCCAGTGTTGCTGGGCTTGGGGGAGGCCTATGTCCAGCAGTGGACGTTGTTTGGCTAAAATGATGATGAAGATGATGATTTTACTTTTAAATTCTGTCTCGAACAATTTCCATCAGTATTTCTTTGCGGTACTTAACTGCACATACATTAAATCTAACATACATAGCTACCAACCTAACAAAAACAAACGAACACAATTCAAAAAAGGAACACCCAAGTAAAGTACATTGCCTACATTCATCGTATATCTATAATGGCTTCTACACATAAAAATACAACTCGGCAAGCTAATAAAATGCTGGCAACATATCGCAAGAATCTTCACATCTCAAGGAAAGAATTCGCAATAAAGTCCGTGTAGCCCCGCCTTCCCCCACACACGTAGTCACTATTGGCGAATACAGTTATCGGAAAAATGGGGAAAATGGGGTAAAATGGAACGGTGAGCGAAAGAGTTGGGAGGAGCGTGTGTATGTGTTACAGTGTACTAATGTTCTACATGTTTGAGATATTTTTTTATTGGATGTTGTCTTCGGATGTGTTCGTATTTATCTGGGCTTTGATTACTTTTGTGAAGACATTGTTTTATGTTGCATCTGCAAGAAAATGGCTCTTGAATAAAACTTTTTTCGCATCGCATTAAATTCTGAGTTTTAGATTATAACTTTATTTAAAGTTTATTTAAATAAATAAAAGACTTTTGCTTTATGTTTACCAGTTCTTAAGAAACAATAAAAATCGGCCAAGTGTGATTCGGACTCGAGCACGAAGAGTTCCGTACCATTATCGCAAAAAAGGCAAAAAAACTGGCCAAGTGCGAGTCGGACTTGCGCACGAAGGGTTCCGTACCATTATCGCAAAAAACGGCACAAAATACATCATCTGTGAAAATTTCAACTGTCTAGCTATTACGGTTCATGAGATACATCCTGGTGACATACGGACAGACAGACAGACGGATCGTGGAGTCTTAGTAATAGGGTCCCGTTTTTACCCTTTGGGTACGGAACCCTAAAACCACGTTTTTTGTATGGGAGCCCCACTTTAATATTGATTTTATTCTGTTTTTAATATTTGTTGTTATAGCGGCAACAGAAATACATCATCTGTGAAAATTTCAACTATCTAGCTATCACGGTTCATGAGATACAGCCTGGTGACAGACAGATAGACAGACGGACAGTGGAGTCTTAATAATAGGGACCCGTTTTTACCCTTTGGGTACGGAACCCTAAAAAGTAATAAAATGCCTTGTAGTAGGTACTTCATATTACAACTTTCCTATTAACTTCAGCAAAGCGTGTCGGCAAATACTTATAACGTTCACACCACACCCCTACATGAAACACTTTACACCCAAACACTAAAATAAATCCTAGTCTTAATTACACCCTCCTTAATTGCTATAAAAAAATAGCAGCTATAGAAAAACAGCACACGAGCAAAGTTTTTTTAATTTCTTCCGAACGATAAAACTCCAAGGATTAAATGCCCACTTCCGAATGCAAAGTACACTGTTTAAAAAGCCAAATGCATGCAAAACACGGCATTACACGAATTCAGAAAACTACGAAATTTTTGTTCCAAAAAAAAGAAAAAAGAATTAAGAAGTTCCGTGACTTGGTATGAATGAAGGTTCCGTGGGACTATCGCAATATTGCTAAAGTTTAGCTTGGCTGGAAGTTTTTATTAATGGCTGCCAAGTCAGCTTTGTTCTATACCACTCCTTTTAACTCTCGCTCCGCACGAAAGTTGTAAATTTTACACTTTATAGAACCATCTTCTTTACAAAATACTACTAGTATTACTTCGCTGTTTCATAAAAGGAATTCTCTATTAATGCTCTTTTTAGGGTTCCGTACCCAAAGGGTAAAAACGGGATCTATAAGACTCCACGATCCGTCTTTCTGTCTGTCTTTCCGTCTATCACCAGGTTGTATCTCATGAACCATGATAGCTAGACAGTTGAAGTTTTCACAGATGATGTATTTCTGTTGCCGCTATAACAAAAATACTAAAAACAGAATAAAATAAATATGTAGAGAAGACTGTGTAATTGTCAGGAAAAGCCATTATTGCATGGGTTCTTTCGGGCTAGATGTTAAACAAACCAACTTGTTTGCTTGTATGTAGGCTCACAATGTAACTAATCACGTTATGTATTGGCAAATAACTTAAACTTAAGCTCGTAGTTTGATCTACACGAACACTCAGTAACTCTCACTGTATTTCTCCTTAGGTTTTTATCACGAATTCACAACTCAATCCAACCCACCATATTCTTACTCGATACCATCTTGTTCGCGCCAAAAACTAGTGCCCAGTGTTACGTCAAGTTGGCATCTGTCAAAGTCATACGAAACCATAGCTCTGTTCAGAAAGAAAACTTTTGAAATGCCTTCAAATATTTAAGTTGGGCTCCAATACAAACAACGTGATTTTTTGCCGTTTTTTGTGATTATGGTACGGAACACTACGTGCGCGAGTCCGACTCGCACTTGGCCGGTTTTATAGTTTTGATAGTACATTCGTTATATTTTTATAATTAACTGAATGTTTGTTTTGCACGAAATGTCAACATACCGCGAAGTCATTAGGAACTAAAGAAAGCACAATTCCTGGTGCTTTTCGATAATGAAACGGACCTATTAGGCGGACCTAATATCGATATAGTTAGTACTATTATCGAAGTATTAAAGCTAAAAGCATTCTGTTATAATTTTTGATTAACACGCGGCGAAATCCAAAACCAGTTTGCAGTGGCTTACCAACGTCTATTCAGGGGAAAGCTTTTCACGGAATTGGGTCAGATGCTTTCAGCTTTGAGCCTGGTCTGTGCTACTGTAATAACTCAGGGGTTGAGCTCACAATCTCCTCTGCAGAATGGTTTTGTCAATGGCCCTACCTGCCATTTGGATACGGGGTGGAGTAATAAACTATGTTGCTGCGTAAATAAATGCTTGGACTACGAATTCTGTTAGCGGAAAAAATACTAAGCCAACTGTGTATCTTCCTTTGTTGTGGTTTTTTAACTATGTGAATTATAAATTAGATGATAAATAAAATATCCACCACGTTTAAACAAAACAAAAAATATATATTTTATTGCAGACTACATAGTTTTGTTAGTATTGCAATACGTTTAGCGAAAACGGTAATAAAATGTTTCTCAACTTCTCAGACACTTTTGGCGGTTTCATAAATGAAAAAACTACAAGCTTATACAAATTCTAAGCATCAGCCTATAGCTTTTTCTACAACAATTTAGAGAGTTCAGATTTATTCAGTACCATAATATATTCCAGTGATGCAACACGCTTTTCTTCTTTTGTTACAACGATGGTATATTTGTATGAAGCTTTACTAACAAGTTAACAACCCATAAAATAAACCCCAACAAATCTACAACTACAATCAAGTTTCCCTTTACGATGACGTCTACCTAAAGTATTCCTAAAGTATTCAGGCACACAATCATAATCAGATCCATAAACATGGAACACTTGGCTCTATCACTATCTTTATCATAAATCTAGCTATGAATATAAAATTAAGTGCTTATCTCTCCTAGCTTACTATCTTTTGATAACTGAATAAGCGGTATTTTCTAAAGTCTGGAGTTTCTATAACGTCTACATTTAATTAGTCGATTTCTTAGTTCAAAAAGACAAAGGCAAATTTCTTTATTTCTATTAGGCCACCAAGCGGCACTTTTTAACGCCAAAAATTTAAATTTATAAGTAATAGATTCTACCGTCCATACGGAAAAGTAGATTGTTATGGAGAAGAACGGACAATAAACTCCACACCTACTTATAAAAAAAAGTGTGATACAATATTTACATACCTACATGCATTAATTCATATAGGTGAGGACAATTAACCCAGACTAACACTACTATAATACGTATAGTTATAAAGTATTACAAACACTAACAGGTAAATTCATTCATTCGATAAACAGGAACATGGTTCTCACATAGTTACAAATATTGCAATCATAGGTAAATTACCTAATGCAACAACAACGAAACAGTGTGCAAGTCAATTTCTTAAACAAAAAGAGAAGAAAAAATAAAAATTAATCAATACTTTATGAATATATAGATTAACCAAAATTATTGATTGTTTAGGTTTTTTTTTCTCTGCATCGCCTTATCCCATTTTATCTGGTTTTTCTTGTAATTCTTCGCCAGAATCTTACGGGGTCGGTCGTTAATATATTTAGGGGCCTGTTTAATAAAACTGATAGACGACAGATGTAAATCTGAATGTGGGTATCCACTATGTTTGCGAACCTCTTGCGCTCTGCGCTCCTGTAAGTTTGTCATCCTATTGACAAATATGTCGCAATTTCATAATAAATGGGGCCTTGTTCCTTTTTGAGTATTTTTACTCTTCAGATTGTTGTTGAAATAAATAGATACTGATATGAAATTCTTGTGGCATTAAAAATCACCCTCTTATTTTACAGCTGCAAAGTAAAAGATCCCTTCGAAAGGAAGAGAAAATCCTCTTAAGAATGTCCGTTTTCGTTAACATCTGGGTCATTGGGACAAAGTATGCTTATAATGGAAAATTCATCATTATTCTGCAACCCTTTCGGGCCCTATTATATAATTTTGGGATCATTTGTCGCGACCCTTTGTCCCTTTTTCACGAGATGTAGGTATGTACCTACTTTTTGGTTTGTTTGCTAAGTATGTGAGCATTAATGTTAAACCCTTGTCTAAATATAAAATGTATCACCGTATGTGTATCATCGCTTCGGCTATATAAATTATACTGTCCAGGCGTAATTTTCTCTCCCGTTTATGAAAATACTAGCTTCCGCCAGCGGCTTCGCCCGCACGATAGTCGATAATTATCACATGGGAACATAATATACCCGGGATAAAACCTAGCCTTTGTGCTATTCCAAACCATAACCTATCTCTGCGTCAAATTTCATCCAAATCCGTTCAGCTGTTCTGCCGTGATTTGAGTAGCACACATCCATCCAAACTGTCACATGTATAAAATAAGTAAGATTTGCAAATCTAAACCTAGCATTTATTAGACGCCAGTATTTGCCACCGGATTTGCCCGCGTGAAAATTAACCCAAGAGAACATACCAACTCCCGGAATAAAAGTGTGCTATATCCTAAATCCAAAACATGATCTTAGTACACGAATGTGTGTGAAGTTTTATCCAAATCCTTTTACCCGATTAAACTTGATAAAGTAACAAAAATACAGACAGACACAAGGTTTTTTTCGCTTTTTTTATAATAGTAAGGATACAATCCCACCGCACTATTCCCAAACCACTGTAACTCCTGAAAGCCAGAATCAACAGTGGCGACCACCAGAAAATCGCCGAGGCAATGAAGCTCGACGAAGTCCCGGAAAATGAAGATGATGATTATATTAGTGTGGATACGTTAAATAAATCCTTACATACAAGCCCGTTTCTAGCTCTTTCTGTCTCTAACCAGACTAAAAACTCTGTATCCCACCCCGCTGCAACTACTTTCAATCCACTTAACCGAATCTAAATAAACATAAACAAACCAAATCCAACATTGGCAAGGAAAAAATCATTTGTATTCGCGGAAAACCTGGCTACACTTATATCCTCCGTCGCCTCCTACTTTTTCATCCGTCTCGCTCAAATAGATCTGATATTTGGAGCGGATTGTGCTTGGGGGTTTAGATGCCACCCCCCTGGGTAAGACAACCCTGTTTTATATGAAAACAATGTCCATTTATATTCTGCGTGTTTCCTTCTTTGTTTAAATGAATTGGTTCTGTTCTTAATAAGGAGTTAAATCGGCATCTATCCTTCATGATGACGAAGGATGAGCTATGCTGGTGTGTTTTTGAATTTGTGCTTATCATGGTAAGACATTAATACGTAATTCCCTTCGAATTGTTTTATTTAGGGGTGAGAGTTAAACTGGCAATAGGGATGTTTCCTAGGTAGATAAATTATAATTCTATTTAGTCCTGCAGTGAGAATATCAAATTATATTGGATCCTATCTTTGTTTTATCAAATAAATAAAAATTGACAAACCTAAAGCGCATCAAAGTTCAGATGTGTGGGTTTGTAACGTCATACATATTTTTTTTTTTTTATTAAAAAAACGTTGCCCCACACTAGAAATTTCTTCCTGTATCGTGGGTGCGTTTACAAACATATAAACTCACATACACAACACCCAGAGCCGGAACAACTATCTGTAGGTCATACAAATATTTGTTCCGTGCGGGAATCGAACCCGTGACGTCCACACACACAGTCAATCGCTCAACCACTGCGTCAACCGTGTGCCCAAAACTTTGCCAGTATAAAGTGTAGCACACTGTGACGTCATACGATATTTCAACGCACGTGTCGTCGTAATATTTGTTTACGTGGCAAAAAAAAAATACGTGTCCAATATTTTTAGGTTATCTAAATTGATTACTTTTTGTCAACGACCCTATTAACTTATTCTGATTTTAGTGTTAAATTTTTGTAAAAATTTGCCAATTATTTCAATCTAAAGCCAAAGTAAAACTATGTACATTGGAGATCACTAATCAGCATAATTTACTTGCCCAGCAAATCGTGGGTTTCGAATCGTGTCTTTATTCTCTCATAAGTACTTCTTTAAAAAACTGTCATCGTAAAATATGTAGAACAATCACTTATAGATTTATTTATTATATTATTTATTGTACACAACAAAAATATATGTACAGGACAAACGTTTTTAAAAGTAAGTGTACGTACAATGGGTCCTTTGATTTCGATTTGAACATCCTTCGTTTGATACAACCTTAAGCTTATGTTATTCAAAATCCGTGCTCATTTCTTATCTACTTGTATTCAATACTCGATCTATGTACTCTACGCTTATGTACTTGCATTTCATTTACTAAAGATCTGCCCTCTCTATCTGGCGCATCTTTTTTCTCTTTTCCCAGGATTTCCAAGCGCCAAATCCTACTTATAGCGTCTCTTGGTTGAGCTGAAATGGATTTTTTCTAATGTATGTCACTCAGTACGTTTTGATACTTTATCTATTTTCATATAAATTATTTGTGTTATGGGCATGGCTATCATAAATCGTCAATATTTCCTTTTAAAGAAATTGGTATTGATTTATTCGCTACATTACCTGTATTGATAACAATTACACTGAAAATAATAATAATAACGTGTGAACTTTTTTCTTTAAGTATATAGTACCTATATAAAAATATATAATCGGTTTTAACCAACAACACATGTTTTGTAAATTTAAATTTAAGTAAACATTAGTTATAAGAAAATAAACTTTAATAAAATAATACAAAATTGTTTTGGTGCTGGTAACAAAAAAAAAGTTCCAAATTTTATTCAGTGTATTCTGTTTTAGTAAAAACATCAGTCTGGTCGTACAAATAATATAGTACAGAACCGCTTTCAAACATTTCATCCATCAATAAACGAATTCCCAAGCCTTTCAAAGCTCAACAATCAATGCACACGAGTTGCAACAAAAATCAAAACTCCGTATTTTCAATTGAAATAAAACAATGGCTAGCGTTCCTAGTAAACTGAAAACGAATTGTGTTTTGTAACGCGAGCCCAATAACTTTGTACACAACACGTGTAGGAGCGATGCCAAAATGTTGTTTATCCACAACAGAATCATGCCATTAGGAGTGATTTTTGTTTTCACTTAACTTCGGGAATGTATTGGTTGTATTTACGCTATTTCGATACGCGAGTTGTAAACTCGTGTGTAATTTCTTTATTATAACAGTACAGGAATGTGTATCAGTTACAATGATTGGGTTGCTATTCGTTCGTAATTTTGGTATGCAATACAATCGTTTTATTTGCGAAGTTTATACTGATGTTTTATGGTAATATTACTGAAGCCGCATATTTATTGCATTCTGTACTTACTCAAAGTGAACACTATTTAGACCAGTGGTGGGCAAACTTTCTTAATGGGGGGCCAGAAAGTTTAAGAAATTTTAGAGGAGGGCCAGAATTATAGGGAAAATGCATTTTGTGTTATAACTTTTAATCGTATAAAAAGATTACAGCATTACACACTTCAACAAATGTTAAAAATTACAATTTAACTTTTATTCGAAGGCCCTGCCATGGTAGGCGTGTGAGACATATGAAATTGCTTTTGATTTGGCATAATATTTTCGAATGCAGGTTCGAGCTGTGACGAAGTAACTTTCAGCAGCGCGAAAACAAGACGGTTTTTGATTAAGTTTTTCCACAATTTAATGGTCGAAAAAGTAGTTTTAAAAAAAATCATCTAAATATAATTATCGCGGGACATACACAATTCATGTTGTAGGACCGTCCCCGGGCTGGATAAAATGCTTTCGCGGGCCGTAGCTAGCCCGCGAGCCGTACTTTGCCCATCACTGATTTAGACTAAAACTTAGTTGTCGCTAATAAAATAGCTATTCTTTGTAAAAATTGAAAAAAAAAAAAATTGTTTTAAAAGTAATATTTTATCACCGACATCGACTATGGAAATGTCAAAATGTCACATGACATTTTAATAGCGCTTGTCAATTCCATATTTTTTAAACTTGTAATAATGACCAAAAAAAACAAGGCTTAAATGACAGACATTTTTCCCCAAGTATCAAAATCTCTCAATCGCCGTATTAAAAGGAGCGACGCGCAACGCACTCCGAGTGATATTTCTTTATAGCCCGCGACACAGCCACTCCTGGGAAATATACGACGCTCTTATAATGTGAAGCGCAGATGAATTTTGTATACGTTTAACAGTTAAATAAACCTAGAAGCATTTAAGTGTGTACAGGTTCACGCACTTTTTTGGTGGAACAAAAATTTAATTTCGAGCAGCGATATTCTACTCTTCGTGAACAAAGGGTGCAAAATATTCACGATGACTTTTTGTACATAAGTATTAAATGCAACTTATCTTTGATTACACATACACTTTTCTTTGATTTCTGAATTAAAAATTGAGGATTTGTCAAACCCTACATTTTGATTTTTAAATGCTATATAAATCCTGTCAAAATTAGGAGACACATTCTCAACTCCAAATACTCAATACAGAAATCGACACGTAGTATTCCAGGATTATGACCTGTTTAGAGCAGATTTTTGCTTAATCTGGCTCTGTATAACAAAGATGAGCTTTGCACAAAACAATTTTCTTCTGTCTCACTTCAAAACGGTCCCATTTCCATACTCTTCACTGCTCATTTATGGTCTCCCACATTAAGTAGCAACAAAGTTTAGCATGGCAAGACCATAGCCATTTAACATACCATCAATTAGTCACTTAAATTCAGATTATTTTCCAAGTACCATTGTTTTTTAAACCTATTCAAATTGGAGTCGTGTATTATTTAAGCATTTATTTTTGCCTAGTCTGGTCACAAACTTTCGTGGAATTAGGCGCGAAAATTCCTGTTGCCACTGCAGAATTCTAAATGTGATACTTGCAAATTATTTTGGGTTCCTTCTTCGTTTGAACGTTGTTTAGTTGCTGAATACTTTGGTACACTTTATTTTATCTATACCAATATTATGAAGAGGTAAAATTTGTGAGTTTGTGAGGTTGTAGGGGGTAATCTCTAGATCTACTGAACCGATAAAGATGAAATTTGGCATGGAAATAGTTTGAGACCTTGGAAAAGACATAGGATAATTTGTATTCCCTTGGGACGATAAAACACTCTTTACGTGGGCGACGCCGAGGGCAGAAGCTAGTTTATTTATAAACTGGATGTGAAACGTACAGGATCGGTCGATATCGCGACACTTGGGTAAGGCTTATCTTCAGCAGTGGCCGTCTTTCGGCTGAAATTAATGTTTTTTATTTGCCTTACTTGCCTAGGATGAGACTAGACCACACAACACAGGGAATCCTAGTGTTGGGTCCAGGAAATTTTTAAATACCTAGCACTTACGGTCCTCTATGTAATAAAGGGTCTTTCAACAAGGACGGGTCGGGTCGGTCTATGCCAATAAACCACATTCGACCGTTGCCCTGAAAGCCAACATAACGCAGGCCATCGCTCGGATTCAGCCGGATCTATGCAGCAGAGTCAATAAAAATTGGACCTCTCGGATTCGTGCCACCATACGAAGCCGCGGCGGACATTTGAACGATGTCATATTCCATCCTTATATGGCATAAATGGGCCTTTTAAATAAAAAATAAATTTCGTTAATATCTCACACACATCTTGTTTTATTCAATTTTAACATCGACCCGTCCTTGTTGAAAGACCCTTTATATTGGACGGAATAAAGATTGTTATTAGTGTTTTATTTATTAAATGGTCGTGGTGATACCTACTTCATTGTTACCCTCATAATAACCATATCACAAACATTTTATTATTATGAGGTTAACAATGAAGCAGGAATCATCATGACCTACTACTAAATATTGAGTCGCGCGGGTGTGAAACGAGTGCGCGTTTTGTTCCCTCAAGTTCTTTGGCGTTAGTCGTCGTCTTAAAGAACTTATAATACAGACCTAAAATGTTAACGCATTTTTGTACGATTCTTTATAAATGAAGAACAAAGCGTTTTCCATGAAAACGCGTTGTCGCATTGTCGCGTCGCTCCTATCTACGGGAACCTTTATTTCAAGTTACGAGTTATTCACAGCAATACCCATTTACTAGTAAACAGTTATTCATTTCCTCAAATTCTCATTTACATTTATTGGGTACCTAACCTGGGTTCAACTAGGTGGGTTTGAACCCGCGACCTCTCGACTGCCAGCGGATTCTATAGGATATTGGCCATTACGATGTCTATTAGGGTTAGTTGGACTATTTGTCAATGTTCTACGTTTATATTCTGATAATTGCCTAGCTCTTAGGTGTTTGTGATTTATAATAGAGGAATAAAGTCGTGAACAGAAGGAAGGTATATTAAGAGAGTACCTATGTATGGTTAATGGCACCTCTTACTAAGAGCCTCCATTAAGTGCTTGTTATCTGAATAACTTTTAATTTATTTTAAAAAGTCTTTACCTATTTACCCGACTGCCGAAGGTGGGTAATGTGTTTATCAGTCTATGTATGTATGTATGTATGTTCCTATGTGGCGTTCCAGGGACCAAACGCGTTGGCCGATTTTGATGATTCTTACGCCAATCGATTCGTCTTAACCTTGCGAGTGTCACTGGCTACATTAAAATTACATCTGGTTTTGGTCAACCAGCTCACGAATAAGTATCCTCCGACTGCACAGCATGATTTTCTTCTTGTTTACGTCTTTTTAGTTCGCTTTTTTTACATTTTGTTTTAGCCACACAACATAAACCTCACAGGGTTTAACTGTGTGATGACGAGAGTTTATTTTACACTAAATTACAAATTGCAATGCTGAGTTATTAATTTATAAAATTACACATAAAATAAAACTATCATAATAAACATTGATAAATTTTGTTGAAAAATTAATTAATTGAGGAATTTTACTGTGTTAAGAAACGTTTTAATTTGTACTTATAATCTTTCGAACCCTTTTTGTATAAAGTCGAATCGTTTTATTGAATCATCAAAATTAAGATGTGTTGCGCTAACCCTAAATATATTGGGATCCACTAAGAAGCTGCATCGAATTAATAAGTCGGGTACTGAATGACGAGTGGATAAGAACAAGGAGACTGTGGTACTGATGCACTGCTGGCACCCTATTAGTTTTTAGAACTTTGGTTGGCCTTTACAATGAACTTTAAAAAAGGTTCAGAATAATGTTTGTCAATTAACACATAGTGTAGAACTTGAGAGCAGTGGTGGCCCAGTGGTATCGGCCGCGACTTACAAGTTGTAGGTCGTGGGTTCGAACCCAGGCAGGCGCTTTACTTTGTGTAAATTATTTCATCACCACTGCTCTCAAAAACGGTGAAGGAAAACATCGTGAGGAAACCGGCATGTCCTAGAACCAAAAATTCGAAGAAATGTGACATCCACCAATCCGCACTGGGCCCGCGTGGTGGATTACGGCCCATCCCCTCTCACAGAGAGGAGGCCTGTGTCCCAGCAGTGGGAACATTAATAGGCTGATGATATGATGTGTGTAGAACTTCAGACATTTAGAGCAAAAAAATAAAAGTAAAATAGAAACGTCCGAATTTAGAACCCCCTCATTTTTGTGAAGTCGGTTAAAAAGTGAAAAGGGGGCAAAATAATTTGCAGCTTTTCGCGTAGTGCGCAGCGAGCACAAGTTTTACGAAGTTGTAAATTTGGATGCACATTGCCCTGGTCTATACAACATACCAATAAATTAGAACTACATCATACTTTGCGATTTTGGCCTTTTTTGTATGTATGTAAGTATGTATGTTTGTTCCTATGTGGCGTTCTAGAGACCAAACGCGTTGGCCCATTTTGATGATTCCTACCCTGCGAGTGTCACTGACTGCATTAAAATTGGATAATAGAAAAATGGCGGATTTTGGGCACCATACGTGGGAGACAAATTTTTTTTTCTTCCACACCGTGTGGGATATCAGAATGAAGGGTTTTAAGAGGCGATTCCAAAAATATATAACACTTATATGTTTAAATGTACCTAAATATTAAAAAAATATTTTTTAGCACCATAGAGACGTTTTCCATGATAGAATGTAACTTGTCTATAGGGTCTACTTTACTACGGTCTACGTTTTAAAAAATATGATCGACATGTAAAAGTGTTTGTACAAACCAACTTACAGAAATAAAATCATTTATCATTTACTACCTACCTACTAAAAATTGCACACAGCTGAAAACTCCATACGGAACCACTAACTCAAATCGCCATGCATATAAACGGACACCACTCATTCAATCATTCACCATTCGTTTTAACGATTAGCATATACTAAACGAGACAAATTTTAATCGAACTATGTTTAAAAACACCAGTTTATCTTGACCTGCGGCAAACAAAAGAACTAAATTAAAATGTACCGAATTTGACGTATACTTGACGTTTGTCTTAGCAAGCAACGCCGCCCTGAAGGGTCAAGGTTTTCTGGTGATGTATAAGTATGCAGTTTGTATAGTAGCTTTGGCGTTTTGTATGTCCCATTGTGTGGTAATATTGTAGAGTTAATTCCTTTAGCGATAATAATAATTTGTGTAACTATTTTGGAGTCGTTTGTTCTAAAGTTATGGGTATGGCGTTTTAATGGCAGCTTCTGGTCTTTTTAGTACCTGGTTAATGGGTAATAGTTGGCATTTTTTTATTCTTGGCCTTTTCCCTTTTTAGGGTTCCGTACCCAAAGGGTAAAAACGGGACCCTATTACTAAGACTTCGCGATCCGTCTGTCTGTCTGTCTGTCTGTCTGTCTGTCTGTCCGTCTGTCTCCAGGCTGTATCTCATGAACCGTGATAGCTAGACAGTTGAAATTTTCACAAATGATGTATTTCTGTTGCTGCTATAACAACAAATACTAAAAACAGTACAAAGTAAATATTAAAGGGGGGCTCCCATACAACAAACGTGATATGTTTGCCGTTTTTTGCTCGATATTAATAACGGCAACAGGTAGACGCTTGAAATATTCACAGAATGTTTAGTTGTATATTTACTTCAAAAAATAATAATTAATAAATTAAGGGGGGCTCCCATACAACAAACGTGATTTTTATGCAGTGTTTTGCGATAATGGTACGGAACCCTTCGTGTGCGAGTCCGACTCGCACTTGGCCGGTTTTTTATATTTTGGCTTCGCACGGTTTGTGCATTTAACCAGTGTCACATTTAGAATAGAAGTTCTAGTTTCTTTAGATTTTAGTCCAATATCCTAGTTTGGTCCCAATAAAATGGCGGTAACTTTATTGGAAGCTTCTACGGAGTTTTGTCGACAACATGTACAAACTCATGTTCTACCGCTGTGTTTTACTTACCACACTCGTGCACGTTCACTAATATTATTAGAATAAAAAACTTATTTTTTTCAGTAGGAAAATAAAACAGAGATGCAACATAGACGCCATCACGTTCCCGCCAAAACTACGCCTTGTTTTTCTTAATAAATGGACATAATATTGAGCCCGGACGTAAACAAAAATAAAGACAACATATTTACAGTTAAATTGATTGCTTGGAAAAACATAAACTTTAACAAATTGAACAAACTAAAGGCATATTCATACATGTAACATGAGTATTTTTCTGATTAAACGATTATTTATTGTTGTTTATTTATTATTATTATAAATGCTAATAAAACCTAAAGAATAAGGCCTCATGTAATTGATAGTCAAACCTCATCTTCATTTAAAACAGGTTTTAAACCAAAGAAGTCCATATCTTGATAATTTGAAGTCAGTAATTGATTGTAAGAAATAAAATAGGATATTTAAAGGTGATAAATAATCCACAAAGTAAGTTGTTAATATTAAGTTTTACCACCATCGTAGTTTTAATACCGTTGGGACTGAAATTATACAGGATATATGTGCTTGTTATAAAGATACTTTGTTTTGCGCTTTAAATAACTAACAGATATTAGTAATAAATTTTCCATGACAGTCCCATATCTTAAAAATATATATATATACATCTAAAATTATGAAAAATATACTTACTTCTCGCAGAATGTAAGCCTAAGTCCTGCTGGGACTTTAGTCGTCATAATAATATGCTGACTATGTTATTAGGTATAGAACAAAAGCTTCTTAAATGAACACAAACTGGAACGTATTTTTCTGAACTTGCCAACAGTCATATGATTTTGATTTTATAAATAATCAAAAGAATTATTTTTCATCATCATCATGATTTCAGAGACGTCTACTACTCCCCCTATTGGCATTTTTATTTTTGCAAATCTTTTTTGGCATAACGTTTTCGCATAACATTTATTAGTATAATATAACTGTGTCATAATAATACTTTGGCATAATGCAAAGGTTAGCATAACTGTCATTTGGTATAATTTGTTTAGGCATAAATTGGAGTTGCATAATTTTTTAAGGCATAAGTAATATTTATTCACCTATTAATCATGACTGAAAAATAAGAAATAGGTGTTATATACTTAATTATATATTATAATTTGGGTATTACTCTATTGGATTAGGTTAAGGTGCGGCGGGGGTGGCCTTTGGGCCACCCTTATTGAGTCGAAAACATGTTTGTTTGTACCCGACTGCCGAAGGAGGGTAATGTGTTTATCAGTCTATGTGTGTATGTATGTTTGTTCCTATGTGGCAATCCAGAGACGTTGGCCGATTTTGATGGTTCTTACGTCAATCGATTCGTCTTAACCCCGCGAGTGTCACTGACTAATTAAAATTGGAAAATAGGAAAATGGCGGTTCTTGGGCGCCATATTGTGGGGGCCCAAATATTTTTTTTCTTCCAAACCTATCGTGTGGGGTAAATAAAGGGTTTTAAGAGGTGGTTTCACACTTATATATTTAAATGTACCTAATTCGAAAAAAAAAGTAACTAAAAAGTTAATTAAAAATATCAAAAAACCCGACTGCTTGAAAAGCGAACTAAAAAGACGTAAACAAGGAAAAAATCATGCTGTGCAGTCGGAGGATACGTCAGGTTTTGGTCAGCCAGCTCGCGAATATGTATCCTCCGACTGCACAGCATGATTTTCTCCTTTCTTTTTTTATATGAGTTATATCATCGCAAACAACAAAAATTAAAAGCTTATCTTATGTGTAAATATCATTATGTGTTTGTAACATGATACTTTATAAAATTATGCTTCATTATTATTATGCCTTAAAGATCATGGCATAACATTTATGCCTAATAATATTATGCGTAATGATCATTATGCTGAATTTCGTTATGCCAATGTAGATTATGGCAGTATATTTTATGCTTATCATTAGTAAACCCTCTACTAAAAATAGCCCTCCCCCAAGCATTATCACAATGTCCGATCTCGTGCGTCTCACATCCAGCGGTTTCTCACTACCATAACCAGGTCATCGGTCTACCTAATCGGAGTCCATCCAACGCAGCATCTTTCGGTTCGCGGTTGCCACTCCAGAACTTTTTAGCCCCATCGACCATCCGTTCTGCGAGCAATGTGGCCTACCCACTGTCACGTAAGTTCTGCACTTCTTGGGACTACTTGATCCTGCTGCGGATATCCTCATTTCTGAAGCAATCACGCAAGAGGATTATTGTGACATACAAACGGAAACTCTTTAGAAAAAAATCCAAAAGTGGCTCAAAAACTACAAAATCAGTTGAAAACCCCAAAGTATTTCCTAAACCTAGACATAAAACAATTTAAACAGAACTGTCTCAAATTCAACATCAAAGACTTTTCCGTTCGAGTAATTCCAGCATTTTGAACCAACTTCTACAAGAAATAAAAAGCCACGGACCAACTCCACCGTACGCCACAATATTAAACAAAGTTTAAAGACTAAACGTTTTAATTTTTATTGTGTTCGTGATAAAAGTTGTAACTTTGTACAGAGGTTAATATTGTCTGAACTTTGTTTCATCGGCTCGTGTATGGGTCTTATAGTTCGGTAAATGATCTTTTTGTTTAAGTTTGGAGTTACCTTTGTTGTTTGAATATACGTTGAGGGATTATGTAAGGCCGATAAAAGGAGATTTCTCGACCTATCACTTTTATGTGTGTAGGTAATCTTTCAGATTTTCCTTCAAGACTTTAAAATCTGAAGGGTACAACTTTTGGGCAGTCAGTTATTAAGTTCGGTTTTTAGGTAAATCACACAAAACACCTGAGAAGACCTGTGATCAGCAGTGGGAACATTAACAGGCTGATAATTATGATGATGCTAAAAACACAGTCTGAGGCTCTATACAAATTAATTAAGCAAATATTTTTTGCTGAATTCAGATAACCCAAGATTGTTATTTTTATAATTGTGTGTTACTGAAGTGAGTCAAATCAAATTTTAATACAAGATCTACCAACTTCTCCATGAAATAAAAAGCCACGGACCAACTCCACCGTACGCCACAACATTTAACCAAGTCTAAAGACTAAACGTTTTAAATTTGTATTGTGTTCGTGATAAAAGTTATAACTTTGTACAGAGCTTAATATTGACTGAACTTTGTTTCATTGGCCCATGTGTGGGTCTTATAGTTCGGTAAATAAAGGTCTATCCACACATATCAGGGCCGTGCCCGGGACGTGACCGGGCCCAGGCATTGAAGCTCTGTCACTGGCCCTTGCCCAGCCCGTGCACGGACGTGTGTGAACGAGTTCATATAAAATGTACACCGATATTTTTTTGAGCCCCTTACGGGGCACGGTCCCTCCACGTCCCGGACACGGCCCTGATATGTGTGGATAGACCTTAATATTTTTGTTTAAGTTTGGAGTTACTTTTGTTGGTTTAGTATACGTTCAGGGATTATTGTAAGGCAGATTAAGGGAGATTTCTCGAACTATCGCTTTTATGTGTGTAGGTAATCTTTCTTATTTTCCTTCAAGACTTTTTAATCTGATTTTAAAACTTTATATAAGTCAGTTTTTAAGTTCCGCTTCTGGGTTTATCACACAGAATGCAGTCTGGACTGGGTAAAAACTATTTTTATTGCTAAATTTGTCTCATCCAGAGATTGTAATATATGTGACCTGCTTCTGATTTCTTTGAAGTAGACAAAAAGTAATGGAAGTCAGTCAAACTAAATTTTAATACAGGAACAATAAAGCAGTAAGAAACCTAATGAGGTGAATTGAACGTAATCTTAATACAGGATCGGAGTAGGTTCCATTATTATTTACTAGGTGTCCCGCGCGGCTTCGCTCCCGTCAACTAGTTACCCATCCTACCTACCCTACCTACCTACTTACCAATAAAGTATATAATAAATAAAATAAATAAATAAATACCCTACCCTACTCTATCTACCTACCTTACTCTACCCTACATACACGATTGTACGCAACGCACGCAACGGAAGCTCTCAAAAAGGAATAATTTTGCCCGTTTTTGCAACATTTTTCATTTATGCTCCGCTCCTACTGGTCGTAGCGTGATTTTATATAGCTTAAAGCCTTCCTCGGTAAATGGACTATCCAACACAAAAATATTTTTTTAATTCCAACCAAAAGTTCCTGAGATAAGCGAGTTCAAACAAACAAACTCTTCAGCTTATATATATTATATATTAGTATAGAATACAACAAAAATAGTCTACTTTACACCGTAAAGAAAATTGAAACAGGAGCTTAAAATGCAACGCAAAGGTTACTCCAATTTAAATTAAGCCTAAAAGTATTAAATACAGTGTAGAACACAGAAAATGACACATGAAAAGATTGTATCGTGGCTCCCAGCACTTTTGTACGATAATTACATATTACAATAAGCTTAACATTTAAACATCTATAACCTTTTTAATTTAGCTTATTTATTATGCTCGTAATACTATGGAAAATATGGAAGAGAACTTTGCAAGCATCGGTTTCGGTTAATAAAGTTTAACCCACTTTAATTACTACAAGTAGGTACCTTCTTGGGTGCACGGATGGCGCAGTGGTTAAGCGATTGACTGCTGCGCTGCGTGTCGCGGGTTCGATTCCCGCAAGGAACAAATATTTGTATGACCTACATATAGTTGTTCCGGCTCTGGGTGTTGTGTATGTGAGTTTATATGTTTGTAAACGCACCCACGATACAGGAAGAAATTCCTAGTGTAGGGCAAAGATAAAAAAACAAAAAAAAAATGGAAATGGGCAGGATATATGCTGAGAGAGATAACGGAAAACAATAACAGATTGGTACCCCAAGGATGGCAAAAGATGTAAAGGTCGATAAATCAAACTCAAAAGGGAAGATGACCTCAAAAAAGTTATCAGTCCAGAATAGGTCAGAATTGCGAGACAGATATAGATGGAAGTCGTTAGAGGAGGCCTTTGTCGAAGGACAAGCTGTTGTTGGAAAAACCAATCGTTAGGAATAAACATAGTATTGTATTGTAAATTATGATAAAACAGCAATAAAGGCATGTTTTATTTATTTTTATTATTTATTGTTGTTGAATACAGGCCTGCGGATCACAAGCTAAGCCAAAACACTGGGGCCCATGAGAAATGTTGCAAATCTTGGATTCTACAAGGTCTATAACCGCGAAACCGCGATACGCGGCAGCGGTAACTAGGGGTTTGTTTTTTGGGATACCGATTCCCGTACAGTTGGAAAGAGATAGTTCTACAAGTCTACAAGCGTACACAACTTATATGTAAGTACAACTCACATTTGTCCCCGCGGTGGTCTCCTGGTCTCGTTCAATCCCGTGTCCGGTCGGGGGTTATAGAGGAAAAATTATATATAATAATAAGGGACAACAGATGTGGTCTCGACCGGCAGGCTTATTACGTATCTTTTGCAAGAGCAAAACGATAGCGATTTTTGCGCAATAATTGCTCTTCCATACAAAAGTTTTAGAGTTGTTGGCGGTTTTTTTTAAATAAGTGCATTTGACAAACAGCGAGCGATTAGTAAACGATTGTGTAGGATCTAACATACCTACACTGCAGGTAACCCCGACTTTTATGCCATAAAGCGTTTGATCGCTATCGTTTTGCTCTTGCAAAAGATACGTAATAAGCCTGCGGGATTGCTGGCAGACCGCTAGACACGTTCCCGACAGAAATACTTCGCTGCGCGCGAAATCTATACACAAACAAATGCACAGGCGATTCACAGTACCATTCGCGGATCGCGAACGTAATTTTGAATAACGATTGATATCAACCAATTTCAACAAAATTAAATCAAGACCATCGTTATATTCTATTCTATATTTTAATATGGCAAGCAAAGCCGATGTCGACTATTCTGCCAATGTCAAAAGTTAAATGGAAGAGTTCACAAAATACATCTACTTACCAAGTTTCAACAGCATAGTTCTTATAGTTTCGGAAAGAAGTGGCTGTGACATACGGACGGACGGACAGACAGACATGACGAATCCGTAAGGGTTCCGTTTTTTGCCATTTGACTACGGAACCCTAAAAAGAGTTATAACTTAATTTTAAAACGTTAGACTTTGTTTGTTCATAGTAGATAAGTGTTATCGTTTATCCAATTTACTGATAGTAATCCTAATAACAAAGAATTCATTCACAGAAAGGAAGCCAAAGTAGTGCTTTATATTGGAATAGTTCACAGTTCCTGTTGGATAATCTACGGGAGCGTAGTGTCGGAAAATTTCACTTTAAATAAAGGAATATATATAATACAGTTAAAATCTAATAAAACTTACGATTTACACGTCCCAGCATTGAAAAAGCTGGAAAGTAATAAACTCACAAGTTACCTACAAGTAAATTTGTTTTGTAAATACTTTCATTATGCGTACAGCTAAGGAGTGGAATCCCTGCCATAGACTGTGTTTTCCGATAGCTACAATCTAGGGGTCTTTAAGTCAAGAGTGAATAGGTTACTTCTAGGCAAGCATACTACAACTCCGACCACATCATCGCTTACCAACCGGTGAGAAAGTGGTCAAGCGCGAGCCTATCAACAATAAAAAAAGAGAAAAGTAATTCCCTAGATTGAATTAGTCATAAGTCATCTTAAGTACATGCAAACTCCTACCTAAGTACCTACAGATAAAATCGACATCAATTACACACCTCAATCAGCATGAGACAATGTAACACAACACGATCTTAGACTCAATGTAAATTAATAATTTACATAAGTTTTAAAGACATGAGTTTTATTCTCTCATAATTTACATTTTTAATGAAATTGTTATTACTTTGAAGGCCGCAAACACCCAAGATGGGAAGGTAATCGTATCATACAATATTATGTGACGTGTCGAACGCCTGTTCAATTTGCAATAAAAAGGAATTGTTAATTTTTCACTTGTAAATATACCTAGAGTCTAGCCAAAGGCCTATAGGGTAAAGGTCGCTGGACCCCTGGAACCCTGGAGTGGGATAGCGCAGGCTAAGCTAACAAAAATATATATGAACTTGGGACCATTTTTTGTAGGTGAATAATTATGCCGAACATCGGAATGTAACAAGGTAAATATTATAAAAAGATTGAGATGTTTAAGACATTCTTGGTTTGGTTATTTTTTTAAATCTATGTCATTTCAATTGCAAAAGAGGGGTGTCATTAGTTTTACGTTTTTCTGTGTATCTGTGAGTCTGTCTATGGCATTATAGCTCCTAACTCCTGCCAAACTTAAATGGCAGTGGCCAGGGCACATTGCTCGCAGAACGGATGGCCGATGGGGCAAAATGGTTCTGTAGGCCACCGCGAACCGGAAGACGTTGCGTTGGAAGGCCTCCCACCAGGTGGACCGATGACCTGGTGAAGATTGCGGGGATCCGTTGGTTGCGGGACGCACGGGATCGGTCAATGTAGCGACGCTTGAGGGAGGCCCATCTCCAGCAGTGGACGTCTTTCGGCCGGTATGATGATGATTATGATGAGTCGAAAAGTCAAAATGTCAAGGTATTGACGACGTAAAAATTCGCTTTGTCTAAACCCTGACGCCTATATTTTAACCACTATATTACAACTAATTTGCTATGACTTAGAGTACAGAGTTGTGCGTTCCTTACAATGTTTTTATGATATAGCTTTTCTGTTGTGTGTGCATGATGAGTTACATTTGGGTACTTGCAATTCAAACATCAACAACAGCCTTTTTAAAATGTTCCCACTGCTGGGACTCAGGCCTCCTCTTATAGAGGGAGTGGGCTATAATCCACCACGCGGGCCCAGTGCGGTTTGGTAGATGTCACATGTCTTCGATGTCTTCGAATTCAAACAATGTATGTTTGAATTCGCTTGCTTAGCATAAAAAAATCGCCTATCGAAGTTACTGTAGTTTATCACAGATAACTCCAAGCAAACCTTCACAGCTTCTATCGTAGGTACTTCAAAAAGGTACACACGAATAAACACAGCAACCAGTCACGCCGCCGATAATTTATTTTATTAGTCGCCATATTGGATTTAAAGTCAATACTTCGACATTGCCGCGGTACAGTCGGGCTCAAGTAATTTTATAAAAAGTTAACTATTCGCCGCAATTTGTGCGCGCCACTGTACACAGCTTCGCCGTTCCGAGCTTTTTCTGTCTCGTTCCATTTAAATTTCATTTTAAACAGGACTGGAACCACTCTGCCGGCATTTCCAGACATATTGGAACTGCTGTGCAATGATTATTGCGGTTTCTTTTTTAAATTGTAGTTTCTAGGCTTTTAAACTGTTAAACAGAGATACATTTTGAATTTAGTAATGGGTGCAGTGTTGGACCAGTTGTGGTGGAACCGGCAAGACCTAAAACCAAAGATTCTAAGATATATGACCTGTAACGATGCGCAATGGAATGGAGCCGCGTGTTGAATCACAACCATATTAGGTACAGCCAAGAATCGAAGAAGCCACGACAAGAGAGGCTTGTGTCTCAGCAGTCGGAAAATTATAGACTGATCATGACAGTTATGTAATGTAAGGGTACACACGAATAAACACAGCAATAAGCTTAGATAAAGTACCTATAGATTTCGCCCTAAAATGAGCTTGATTGATAGAGCGAGATCGCAAGTTGGCAGCCCATGTAAATAATAAGGACAAAAGATTATTTTTTGTCTTTGTCACCATGTCCGGTTTCTGTTGTTTGTCAAACTCTAATATAATGGCACGTTTAATTTTCTATGATTTCGTGGTATTATGTGTTAATTGAGACAAGGAATTGGGTTATTTATAGATAATATAATATAAGTGCGATAATCGGCATCGACCGTCGATGCGATTTTTGGTTCTAGGACATGCCGGTTTCCTCACGATGTTTTCCTTCACCGTTTTGAGAGCAGTGGTGAACTGGTGATGAAATAATTTACACAAAGTAAAGCCTGCCTGGGCTCGAACCCACGACCTACAACTTGTATGTCGCGCGACCACGCTAAAATCGCTGAAACGATTTAAATGAAATCTGGTATAGTTTGAGACCCTGGGAAGGACATAGTATAGTTTTTATCCTGGAAATATATTCCCTTGGTAAGAGGGCGAAGCCGCAAGCAGAAACTTGTGTAGTTTATAATTCCCACGTATTGCGACGTTCAGCACTCGGAACAATATCCTGCTTGAATAGCAAGGTAGGTGTCAATTATTTTACCTCTCGATACTAGCATAAATACATGATGCTTAATCATCTTACTAATTCGAAAGTCTGGGTCATATCAAATCTTTTTATTGTGGGCATAGGTAATACAGACAGATATTAGGTAAATTACAGTTCCATTATGTCCAGCCTAGTAGGCATACAAAATTTAAGTCAACATGCAAAAAAAATCTAGTTATCACATTTGAGGAGCTCGTGGCTAAAAAATAACAGCCGCACGGGTCGATCATCAAGGTAAAGCAACACTTGACGAGGTCGGTCCGTGGATGGGTGACCATTTCAACATACCGAGTTTCCTCCGTGCCTCGGAAAGCACGTTAAGCCGTTGGTCCCGGCTGTCGTTTGAAGATCTATGACAGTCGTTACGGGTAGTCAGAAGCCTGAGATCTGACACCAGTCTTGCCAAGGGGTATCGTGTTACCCAGTTACTGGGTTGTGGAGGTCTGATAGGCAGTCGCTCCATGTAAAACGCTGGTACTTAGCTGAATCCGGTAAGACTGGAAGCCGACCCCAATATAGTTGGGAAAAGGCTAGGCAGATGATATAACAAATCTTACAAAATAAAAATTAGGTACATGGTGATAGATTGTAGTAGGTACGAGTACATATTAAGAAAATCTTGGAGCGCGTAACTAAGCTTTGTCAATAAAAAAAAAATGTAATTTATATTTTAATAGTGGCAGTTTCTTGGTGTTTAAAATGTCCACAGGTATCCTATTGTAAATTTTAGATGCCATGCCATTCCGAAAAGACTTTTGCTCAGATGAGCAGTTCTATGTGGTACACTAGATATCTTACGTATATATCTTTTAGATTTTAGTTCACCGAATAGATTTTTATTTATTTTAACAAATACCGCAACTTCATAGATGTAAGCTGATGGAAAGGTCAGAATTTTAAACTTTTTAAAATATGGTTCACATGATTCACATGAACAAAGGTACCAGCAATAGCGCGAACGCATCTTTTTTGCGCTCTCACTGATTTTCTATTTATGGCGTTTCCCCAGAATATAATAGCGTATTTTAGCGTTGATGATATAGGCATGATAGGCAGTTAGTGTTCGTGTTAAATGACGATATGATTAGGATATTGAATAATTTTTATTCCCGTAGTATATTCTACGTGAGATGAAAATTGTCCTGCAATGCAGACACTTTTCTCTGGCACAAACCTCACCAAAAATTATCTCCCAGACACAGTTCTATGTAAAATGATGATGCTAGTGCAAAATACTCGTCTGGCCGAAAGGTATTGATTTCTGAACGAACTGCTAGCAGAAAAATATGCTTACATCACACAGCCTTTGTCTCCGCTATGGAGATGCGACAGCTAGGTAAATATGGAGTAGGACTTTTTAATAAGGATAAAGCAAATGTTGGTTTAACAGAGATTAATAGCATGATATTTTTATTGCATTTTTTTACGTTTTTTTTTTTACAATTGCCAGTGAAATCCTTTTGCAAAGGCGTGTGTTACCTATGTTGCATTGTATACAGTTTATAAAAACCTTTTTACAAATAAAATACTACCGACTTCCAAATAAAAAGACTACAAAGTGAAAAATTACTTTATTTTTGGAAGTCGGTGTCTTTTGTAGGTACCAATTTTTCGCGTTATAGACACCGAATTCCAAAAATAAAGTTATTTTTCACTTTGTAGTATTTTTATTTGGCAGTCGGTAGTATTTTTTTTTGTAAAAAGCTTTTTTATTTTTCACTTTTTAGTTGTACCTACCTAATAGGCAAGTTGTTTAGTAGTGTACCTATAACGCCAGAATAGATTACCCGAATATCATGAAACTAGAGCATTACCGGTGAAATGAGAGATCTGCGTACCCCTTAAGAGCATACTGGCGTGATGTTATGTTATGAAATGGTATAAACAATAAAAAGACATACGATTGCAGCAATCCCGAGAGATTTGCCGTAATTTATTGAAGAGTTCTGTTGTATATCTTCGAAGTTCTTCATCAGATCTTCACCAAATTAAAATGGGACCAATTTCGAAACATACATTTTCAATCAACGTATTTTCAAATTCGGTCCAAATAAGACGGAGATAAGCGTGAACAAAAAAAAAAAAAAAAAACCAATAATGTCGAACATAGAGCCTCCTTTTTGGTAACTCGGTTAAAAATAATTGAAAGTAGTAAATTATTATTTTCAACTCATGCATATAGTAGCAGTAGAGTAGTAGTTACTGACTATGAGCCTTTTCACATGCCCCGGTTGAAGGTAGCCGGTGCCGGGTACCCCGCAGCAAATGTTTAGTCATGTACAGTCAAAGGTCAAAAGTGCAGTCATACTCTCCCAAAACTCAAATGGCTAGTTTTGTAGAAGAAGTTAAATTATCCACAACTTATTTTTATATTTTGTATAGAAATTAAAGTATAGATTAGTCCTACTAACCGCAAAATGTTGAAATTCAGCTGCCTACAAAAAAAAATGCCTTTTCTGTTTTGGTAGAGTGTGACTGCACTTTTGACCCTTATAGTACGCACATACATGGCAATACACTTCGCTGCGGGTTACCCGGTAGCGACTATCCGGCAACCGGGGCGTGTGAAAAGGCACTATATGAGATGAAAATTATACTGTGCAATGCAAATACTTTTCCCTGGCACAAGCCGCACCAAAAATTATCTCCCAGACACAGTTCTATAAAAAATTATGATGCTAGTGCAAAATGTTCGTCTGGTCGAAAGGTATTGATTTCTGAACGAACTGCTAGCAGAAAAATATGCTTACATCACACAGACTTTGTCTCCGCTATGGAGATGCGAAAGCTAGGTTAATGTGGAGTAGGACTTTTGAAAAAGGATAAAGCAAATGTTGGTTTAACAGAGATTAATAGCATGATAATTTTATTGCATTTTTTTACATTTTTTTTAACAATTTCCAGTGAAATACTATGCGTAAAGGCGTGTGTTACCTATGTTGTACTGTATACAGTTTAATCTGATGAAAGCCTTTCAAGAAACAATAACTGTAAGTGCTTTTATTAGTTATGGTATAGTAATAAAATTATAGTCGAGCTTAGAATCCCCACAATCCAGCAGTTTATGAAACGCATTACCAAGCGCTTTTTCGACTCTGCTGTCAACCATAGCAACCCCCTAATTCAAGCGGTCTCCCGCTATGAACCTTCCCAAATCTCACAAGTTCGCCGACCAAGGCTCACTCTCTCCATCCCCGATGACGCCACTACCATGCTCCAAGAGAGCAACAAAAATACCAGCACACTGAGAAAACACAGACCGCCTTCGTTCCGTTCTCGCCGCCGAGGCCCGCCACGACGTCCCCGTCAAGATATGCAAGCCAGCCCGCGCAATGCTGTGCCGTAGTTAAATTCTAGTTAGTTATTAAATTGGAGTTTCTTGTCCGTTCTTCTCCTCGTAGGCTTTTTCCGAACGAATGGTAGAATCACTTTATTAAGATCCAGCCCTAGCTGTCCCCCCAGCGACGCCCTGAGCCGAGGTTCGACCCCACAGGGGGTAGCCCTCAGCGTGGTCGCTTAGGTTTAGTTTTTTGTGCCTGACTGGAGGTTATATAGCTTAGTCTCCACGGGCTCGCCCGGTTAGGCAGAAGACGGCCACTTGGTTGAACAGCGAGACGCCATGCAGAAAAAAAAAAGGGAAGGTTGTACCGGTAAACTATTAACCTGGCAATTAATTCTTATTGTTGTAATAATAATTTACTACTATCATCAGATTAAACTGTATACAATACAATAGGTAATATTAATAAGTACTCATAAAGGTGCATTGTGACCAAGCATTAATTAGTGCTTTCCAAACAACTCGGCTGCATTTATTTATGTTAATCAAAACAATTAATGAAGCTCCAATAATAAAATAAATTATGAAGTAATAAACACGGTAACTGTTTAGTAACTGGTTTTCATTGATGTCAAATAATAGCACAATTACCACTTTAACTGTAAATGTAAATTATTTTCTATTGAAAGGTATGTGCGCCTGTATAAGTAAGCAGTTTCATTAATTAAGACGTATTGATCGATCTGCAATATCAAGCTTTGCTTGCCGTAATCAGTTTATAGATCTGTCTGTCTATCTGTCTTGTCATATTTGAATATCTGTCTGTCTATCTGACTGACAACTCCACAAATCTTTGCATTTACGTATTTTACGTAACTTGGTAAAATGTATATAGGGTGGCCAAAAAGTCGTGGATCAAACGCAACTAGAGGTTAGATGGGGTCATCAGATGCAAAAAATGGTTCTACGGGAGGTCCTTAAGGTCAAACCCTGCAGAGTTGTAATTTATTTTGTGTTTTTGTGAGAAAATTTACATTTTTTACAAAAAAAAAAACAAAAAAATATATAAAGGATGGAGATCTTTTCGAATTTTAATAAGAATTAGTTAAAAAAGACAACTTTCTCATAAAAACACAAAATAAATTATAACTCTGCAGGGTTTGATCTTAAGGACCTTCCGTAGAACAATTTTTTGCAACTGCTGGTCCCATCTAACCCCTAGTTACGTTTGGTCCATGACTTTTAGGCCACCCTGTTTAAGTAGTTCTGTGTTCTGTTCTTGTGTCATACAAGATACATAAATATGAAAAACTATAGAGTGGTCATTAAAAAAACAATAAGTATTAATTACCAGGTTAATAGTTTACCGGTACAACCTTCCTTACTATAATTTTATGATTGTACCATCACTAAGAAAAGCACTTACGGTTAATGTTTCTTGAAAGGCTTTTACAATAAATTTTAATGCGAATATTATAATTTTATTATTGCATACAATATTTTTCGATGCATTTATTTCACATTTGCATGTTGTACATTCATTTGTGAAACTATTACTTACGTATTAATTGTAATATTATGAACCTATGTTTTTATATTAGATATTATAATTATTATAAACTAATTACTGCGTAGGTTTTGCAGTTTCTTGTACAAGTTTTAATAAATCTTCTATATAAGTTTAATCGTAAAATTTCTTACCTATATGCAAATTTGATTACGAGACATTATAATGATATTGGCACATAAAAAGAACTTTAATGTTTAATACTGTAGCCATATGACGGTTAAAATTAATTTAGAAATTTGAAGCAGTTACAGATTTAATTAAGGCAAGCTCCAAAAATTTATTTAAATGACCATTTAAGTTTTCTATATCTGTAACGCGTGTAGTAATTTCTGGAGTAGCTAAGCAATTTTAGATAATAAAAAGCAAAAGATATATAAACTGCAATTTGTAAGAGGAAATGATGCATTTCCTGAGGTGATACGTTAACCACTTAATATTCCTGGTCTAATTGAGAAAACGACGTTTTCTAAAAATTAAACCTAGCTAGATCGATTTATCGCCCCCGAAACCCCCTGCATACTAAATTTCATGAAAATTGTTGTAGCCGGTTCCGAGATTCAGATTATATATAATTATAAATATACAAAAATTGCTCGTTTAAATGTATTATATAGATTAAAATAGACAATGGTTTGAACCATTGTCTATTTTAATCTATATGTGGATTTTCTTGATTGAAGTGCCTACAAATCAATATTTTATGTTAAAACACTTACTTGCCCACTGTTTTACTACTGGTTTATTATTTTCAGTAGTTACCAAAAAACATTATCTTAACTTATTATTGACTCATTTTAAAACCACAAAAAGAAACCAAAATAAAAAGCCCACTCCACACTAAGACACCCAGAGCATTTTCAGGATTTGGAACAAAGGACAGAGCTATACGAGCAAGCGAGAAGGCACACGTAATCCACTTATACGTCACGCGCGGGTTGTTCCCATATATTTTTACTGGAGAAAATTCGGGAATACCCTTAATGCATATTAAGCCGGGATCCCGGGTTATTTGCTATGAGGTATCGGGATACCTATTGAAATTAAATTTTCCGCAGTGTGGGCTTTTGGGATAACGAAGGTTCTCGAAGGTTCCGCACACTTTTGTAGGTAAGAATGTGACCCTTCCCGAGTTCGGCCGCCCGGATTATTGTTTCAAGTACTATATTTGGAATACCGCAGCGCGGTTTGGAAAACGGTCAGCTATTAATAGAATTTATGCGAAGTTTAATAAATGTTTTGTGGAACGAGACATTTAATAGTTGCGGTTTTCACATTCATTAAGTATTATGTATTTTAGCGTGTACATTTTAATATTTATAATGAACCAGCTGACCAGGCAAACTTTGTTTTGCCATAAAAACACCAAACATTCATCTACCCTACCTATCCTACCCTAGCTACCCTACCCTAACTACCCTACCCTACCTATGTAGGTAAGGTACCATTTTTTTTAGAACCTTCTCCTAACAATAACAAACACAACAAAAAAATAATAAGCGAAATCGGTCCAGCCGTTCACGCGTGATGCCGTGACCAAGGGAAATAGGGATTCATTTATATATATATAGATATAGATAGATAAGATACATAAGTAGTTCGTCGGTAAATTTAAAAAACATTAATTAATTCCTGTAAGGCGGTCATGTTTTAGCGGTAAGTAGTGTACTTTATAGTGTCATTATAATAAGTAGCGAATGCGGGATCAATACATCTTAAACGCTTATAAGGAAATGATAATATCTAATTACTTTGACCACGCATTAAATGATTCAATCTCTAATTTACAAAATCTTTCTTCTTTATAATATCATCATCAATATTATAAAGAAGAAACATTTTTTTGTTTGTATGTTTGTTTGTACCGAATAGGCTCCGAAACTACTGGACCGATTTAAAAATTATTTCACCAATAGAAAGATACATTATTCCTGAGTGGTATAGGCTATTTTTTATCCCGAAAACGGGTCCTGTGGGGTGGTCCACGGGAGCGAAGCCGCGGGCAACAGCTAGTTAGATATAATTTGTGGAATGGCATTGCTTGAAACTAATATTAAATACAAGGTATAATAATGGTTCATATTTAACAGGTAATTAAAAAAAAAATGTTTCTTAACTGACACTTAATTCTCAGTAGTAACCATTTGTCACGTAATATTAGCACAAAATATAACAATAGAAATCATAATGTATTAAACCCTCAAAAATGTTGAAACTAAATAAAACATGTACGGAACCTCGTTACATTTTCATAAATCTTTTTTTTTTAATCAACCGATATTTCATTATAAATCAACATATGAATACTTTGATAGACTTTTTGATAAATAACCCGGCAGTATTTTACCTCTATAAAACCGATTTTCTTCTTTACCAATACCGTCTTCAAAAAAAGTAGGTAATCAATTCAACACGTACGTATTTAAAATTGTTAGAATTGTCCAATATTCAAATATGTTACTCTAATTGGGCTTCTAAACATGTGTGCCAAATTTCATAAGTATATTATGTATGTATGTTTGTCCACGCATTTCTCCAAAACTACTTATCGGGTCGTGAGCATTCTTTTTTATTGGATTAGGTATATCTCAACTTAGGGAATAGTGCAAGTTTCATCCAATTCGGTTAAGCAGTTTTCAAAATATTCACTTTTTCACAAAAAAATAAACATGCTTCAAAAGAAAAACACTAAAATGTGCAAGATAGCTTTCGTTTCGGAAATCAGTGTCGAAAAACGATAAAAAGAAGTACCAAAGAGAGCGGCTTCTGAAACGAAAGCTATTTTGCACTATTTAGTGTTTGTCTTTCGAAGTCGGTTTATTTTTTATTTGTGAAACAGTGAGTGTTTTATTTTGGTTTTCGGACCGCAATAAACAACCTTGTGGCAAGAGTAGACAAGTGACCTTATATTCTTCTTCTTCTTCTTAAAAAAAACGTTGCCCCACACTAGGAATTTCTTCCTGTATCGTGGGTGCGTTTACAAACATATAAACTCACTTACAAACACCCAGAGCCGGAACAATTATCTGTAGGTCATACAAATTTTTGTTCCGTGCGGGAATCGAACCCGCGACACGCAGCGCAGCAGTCAATTGCTCAACCACTGCGCCAACCGTATATTATCGAAAGCGTAGATATAGCAATTGGAAAAATGTCAAAAATGAATTGATTGAAAATGGATTGTCAAACGCTATCAAAATGTCACGTGATCAATCCCTGACATTTTGGCATTTCTACCATCGCCATCGTCAAAATCGAAAGAAACGAAATGTTACAAAAAAAAACACCTACTTAAATATTCCTCCGTAGAAATAATCCCAGCCGTTACTACACAAGCAAGAAATAACTTACTAACACTTATTAATAGCGTATATTACGTGTTTAATAATATTAATTGCAGCCCGGTTCTCAGCGATACTCGGGTGAAGACCTCTCCTAATCCGTTCAGAAACATAAGCATTAACGTTTTCTTTAACGGTTTACATTAGTAATGTTAATTATACGTATTTATTTATCCATTCCATACTAACATTATAAATGGGAAATTAGTCTGTTTGCTGTGGTGGCCCAGAGTGGCAGTTGCTCATTAAACACTGTGTTCTAAAATACCACAATCTCGCAATCAACTGCTTCTGTGGCTACACTGACTATCTTTATGTTAACGCCTATCCTCCGTAGGGTTATGCAGAGTTCTACCTATGACTAATGTGTTCACCAATATTTCACAGTTAAGCTTAAGTTATATGTACCAATTTCCATATTACAGGCTCAAAAATAGACTCCGGATTGATATTGAAAGATTTCAGATGGAAGAACCAACAGCACTGCCTGCCGAACTTTTTTTTTTTAACCATAGTCTCGCGTTTGAGCACTATCTCGCCTAATGATAAGCTATGATGTGGTCGACGGTTAAGCACGCTTGTCTACAAATAACATATTTACTCATGACTTAAAGACCCCAAGGTTGTAGTTTTCAGGAAACAAAGACTCCGGCAGGGAATTCCACTACTTAGCTGTGCGCACAACGAAAGTATTCGCAAAACGCTATGTGCGTATGGGTGGGTCCACCATGTACCGATGGCGCATTTTCGTAGGTCTTGTAGTCCGATGACGAAAAGAGCTAGGCGGAATCAAATTGTGGAGTTCCATAGCACATTCCCCGAAATGTAACCGACAGGCTGGCAACTCGGCATCGAAGTTTGAGGCTCTGGAGCTTTGACTAGACCAGTGCATCGTAACTAGGAACTCGTGCTTAGTTGTGACCAAGATGAAGGAGACAAGAGACCAGACCAAGGAGACTGATATATTAATTTTGCTTCTTGAATTGGATTACTTTTTTCTACCAGAAAAAATAAGATCCATCACGGAATCTGGGTGAGGTTGGAAGTCGGGAAGTACGGATGATGATGATGAACAGAAAAAAAACTGGCCAAGTGCGAGTTGGACTCGCTTACCGAGGGTTCTGTACTTATAGTTACATTCACCAAAATAGTTCGGTAACATTACTGAAGATCATAAACAAAGAAAGCTTCAAAAATTGCTTTAACTAAAATATAAAGTGGATTTGTTATGAATATGAATGACTGTGACTTCTGCTATAAGAAATTGCTTCTTGCCAAATTTCATAGTTCTAAATCAACGGGATTTTAATTATTTTTTTATTTTTTTTATTTGTTTTGATTTCCTTGAGATTCGTCAAATTTACAACATAAACGGCGATATCTTTTGATTCCGTTTATCAAGAAGTTTGATTTTTTCACAGTTGTAAGGGGTTGCAGACTTGTACTTACGGGTTGAGTATAAAATATTAATTTCAACTTGATACCTCTAGGCGTTCCAGGGAAAAAGGTTTCGACACAAGGACAGACAGACAAAGAAGTGATCCTATATAGGTTCCGTTTTTTTCCTTTTGAGGAACGGAACACTAAAAATTACCCTTTAGTAAATGCCGGAGTCTTTAAATCAAAGTGAATAGGCCAATTCTAGGCAAGCGTGCTTCACCGTCGACCACATCATCGCTTAGCTCATAGAGCTCCTGTATTTTGTGTACGAGTATGATTTGTACTTAAAATCGCAGCAAACTATTTGTGACATAACTAGTTGAATGCCGTAGTTACCGAAACATTAAAAAGCCGTTGTGTCCCGCGTGGATTCACGTTTTAGGCACTCAAGTGGTTAATGGATATTACAGTAACACTGCAGCATCTACTTGTGATGTCTTAATGTTTTATTTATATTCCCTTTGGTAAGCTCTAGTGCTTATAAGTAGTTACAATGTAAAACGATATATAGGTATTTAATGTTATCATTTCGTGAGATGAGGGTCAAATGCGAATAAAAGGTAAATATTTGCGGAGCAGAGAAGAAAGTCCCACAAATCTCTATTGAAAAGGGTCGATCCTCCGACTAGATGGATCTTGTGTATGCTCCGGGCAACTGCCCAAAGATTGTTGTCGGACTGTTAATGATCAAATCGTGCCGAAAACTTTGCTTGCGCGATGCAGGATTTTAGTGTGGCATCAGGTCATTAGTTCGTATGCGGCGACATAGATGCCGCTGCAAATACATAAGATTTCACTTAATTTTACGATATTAGCCGATATAAACTCGTTTCATCTGATTTACATCAGCTATAAACAAGATATTAGAAGCTACATGCTAGTTTATATTGTAAGCTTTAATAACTTACAGTAATATTCATTATGGTTAAGTTTATGATAGATATTTCAATATTTTATTAGGTAGGAACTGACTAATGGTCATCTCTCAAAGCCAATAGCTTGCATATATGATAAAATGATGATATAATATCATTTGCAGTTCCGAAATAGGTAACAGAGACAGTATAATCAAATAAAACATTTTCTAATTCTAGACTATTTCACCATCTCCGAGCGTAAACGAATACACATGTAAATACATGTTTGGCCATCAGAGTCCTTTTATAAAATTATCGTTAGTTATATAAAAAAAATAATAGTAATAATTAAGTAAGTAAGTAATGTATGATAAACGTATATCAAAAATTCGGACTTTGAAATCAAACCTCTTTTTAATATTTATCCCGTCTCTTATTTTTGTCTTTATTTTCCGTAATGTGTTTATCAGTCTATGTATGTATGTTTGTTCCTATGTGGCATTCTAGAGACCAAACGCATTGCCAGATTTTGATGATTCTTACGTCAATCGATTCTTCTTAACCTTGCGTGTGTTACTGGCTACATTAAAATTGGAAAATAGAAAAATGGCGGCTTTTAATCGCCATATTTTGTGGGCCCAAAATCTTTTATTGTTCCAAACCCATCATGGGGGTATCAAAACAAAGGATTTAATAGGTGATTTCGAAAATATATAACACTTATATGTTTAAATGGAACTAATTGAAAAAAAAATGTTAACTAAAAAGGTATAAATAAAAAAAATACATAAAATCAGACTGCTTCAGAAGCGAACTAAAAATACGTAAATAAGAATAAAATTTATCATCCGACTGCTCAGGATGATTTTATTCTTGTTTACGTCTTTTTAGTTCGCTTCTAAAGCAGTCAGATTTTTTGATTATTTTTTCGTTTCTTAAAAAAAAATTTTTTGTCTTCAGCAGCTAATTTGGTCGTTCTAAAAGTATATAACCATGGAAATATCTATCGCAATATCTCAAGACTCCTTTGCGATGATTAGACCCTGGAGATATTTTTATATAAGAACTATGTCTGGCAACTCGTTTTATTACACGTTACAAAACAACCCAATTATCTTCGTGTGTTACCTAAATACTTTCCAAGACGATTCAAGTGCCATACAATAATCAGGTGGAGACAATCCTGAATGGCCTACTCTATCAAATAAATGTGACAATAAAATGAAACGAATGTTTTTATTGCAGATAGGCTCGCGCTTGACCACTATATCACCTGATGCGATGATGTGGTCGGCGGTGTAGCAAAGTTACCTAGAAGTAACCTAATCACTCTTGACTTAAATACCCCGAGGTTGTAGCTATCGGGAAACAGACTCCGGCAGGGAATTCCACTCCTTAGCTGTACGCATAATGAAAGTATTTCCAATACGCGTTATTTGTGATATAAATGTAGCCAGCAACAATTAATACAAGGCACGAAACCTATGCAACCTCATGCGTTGCACTGTTGCACTGACTACAGTTATCAAAGTTCCAACCAAATACGTTAAGTAGTATGGAAGTGTGCCAGCAGACACTTGCAAAAATAAATGCTTTTTAGGTGCATGTTGTGAGCCGGAAACCACTCAAGTATTGTTGATTGAGTTGAAATAATACATTATCCCTTATGCAGAGCCGTCAATGGCTATGCAGATAACTGCATCGATATTGACAGGGGGATAACGTATCGCATATAGCGCCTTAACAAGACGTTTCCTTAGTTAGCTCTGACAAATAACTGGAATCTCGGTATTTTGCTCGTTCGTTTCCTAAAATAGAGTTTACATCAACATACGTTTTGTCTAGCAGTTTTCCGCGGTTTCGTTCCCGTAGCATAATTCATAGAAAACGTGAGTTTACCAGTATAACAAGTAGCCTATGGCACTCGACAATAATATAGCTTTTTAGCTGTGAAAGAATTCACATAATCGTATCAATACTTCCAGACATAATATTTAATAATTATATATAAACAAACAAGCAATAATTTACCTCTTTATTACAAGCTTTTATTTAAATTGCAGTGTATGTAAGTGTGTTCGGGTCAAATCTTGCAACTGAATTTTAAAGCAGTTATCCTCCACCGATTAAGATGAAATTTTGCATACACGTTCAGTTTGGATGACAATGCATGGTTAGTTAAGTGTAATTATAGATATTATCATTGTTGTTTATTTTTGTTTTTATTATTTTTATTTTAAAGCTTTTTTTATTGTAAACATGTTTTTAACTAATGTAATTGGCCTTTGGCCGTGTTATGTTAAAGTAAATAAATAAATAAAATAAATTATAAATCCAATATGGCGGACGACCCAAGATGGCGGACTAGTTATTTTTTGTGCACTGCCATGATATGCCATGGGTATCAAATGAAAGGGTTTTGCTGAGAAGAATACGAAAAAAGTTTGTTTAACTAAAATATTTTTCATGAATAATTTTACTGTGTTAAGTTTAGGTTACAGAAGCTGTAGGAAACTAGCTCTAAGATGCAGATACTATCTTTGAAATTGTCGCGACGGCAAATTAATGTAAAACGTTGTACTATTGTAAAAGAAAGGAAACGCATCCGTCTAAATGTGTGTTACATTTACTAAAATCTCACCTTTGACTTCGGTAAACAACCATGACATAGGAAAACTCCCTTCGTTGATACGTTGAGATCACATGCTTTTGACAGAATCTGCCAAATTCCTGGCCGAAATATTCTGTCTTGTTTTGGTTCATCCCATGTTCGTCTTCTAGACCATCTTCCATTAGAATATTATCATCTTCTTTAACGTTACGATCCAACCTGATGTTGTATACATCTCCCAGATCAAAACAACTTTGACCTTCTTTGATCTTCGCTCAGATTCTACCCTCGACACAGAACAGCATAATTATATAAACACATATACAACAACACCACAAGTTGTTTGTCGACCACCAAACCACCACCAACAGTCCGTCACCAAAGACCGCGTAAAAACCACTTCACAAAACCCCCGAAAATTAATTACAAACAACATTTAAATGAGTTTAAAACGGTTTTAAAATCAGGCAGTGTGTTCACTACGACACCCCGACTTGCACTGGTGAGCTAAATGAGAAAGGTTTTCCTATTTCTTCCCATTCGAGAGAGAATATAAAACTCTTTTTCGCCTTTTTTTTACTTCCAACTTCGTCTTAATATGCCACCCGCTCGGACCTTGGGGTGAAGAGTTAGGGACCGTATAGAGCGGACAGACGCAAAAGATTTAAAAAATTTGAAATGTTGAAACTTTTATTCGAAGGACCAGTTAAAACTGGTCCTTCGAATAAAAGTTTCAAATCCACTGCTGATTTCATTTGCAAAATGTTCGTGAAACTACTAACTAATCCATCAATGTAAATTAAAAAGAACCCAAGATACAGGAATCGTAGTAATTAAAGGGATTTCGAATGAAAACCGGTTGCTTTGGTCTTGTGGACCAATTAATACGGCTATTATCTTTTATGACATTTTTATGATGATTTTATTACCTCATTGGCCTCGTGATGGTATGCAGCGCTTCGGATCGGAGTCACTTCGAAGATAACTTGTGCGTAGGTAAGCTAATGTTATTAGGATTTTGGCATATATTAAAATATACTTAGACTATGAGATTTTTTTTAAAAGATACAAATATTTCACTACAACAAACGCAAAACCTGAAAGGGATCATTGAACTCATCATTATGGACATCTTTCACTATGAGAGTGACCCTGAAATGGCGAAAACAAAAACAGCTGTTCAGTACATTGTCTCGAGTTATGTAAACATAAATGATGAACATGAAAGTTGCTTTAGTTCTCATAAATGCATACCACGTTACCTCGAGGTTTCCAAGCTAAAATAGACCAGGCATTGTTTCAGAAAGAAGGCCCTAAGAACTATCCCAACAAAGACACTTGCTAATGAGTGGCAATTCTAAAATTCTGTCAGCTCTTCTTTTTGACGAAGACATTTCTTACGAAAACCTGTGACTGCAAATACAAATCCCCATAATTATGTATGCAGAGACCACCACATCGGTAGTATCTGTTCAATGGCTTAGGCACTAAAAACAATGGATTATCATAAACCCTTGATCTCAAAATGTTAACGGACGTGTATTAGCATATATTCTATACAATACAACCCACGTGCGTATCGTAAATCTGTCCTAAAAGACAAGCCGTATTGGGTAAAGATATTCAAACATAAACATTAGATTATGCTGGAGAATTCAACAATCTCATATGACCTGTAACCTTATGTATGTCTATCTGATGTCTAAATGTTTGCAATAGGTACAGACTATCTACCGTTAGATCCATCTGTTGACTGAATCTTTAGATTTTAGTGATTTATGAGCCCATGAATAATGCCAATTTTCTCTAAACTTTCTCCGTTAAAATACAAACTAGTATAAAAACAAAAAATCCCGAATGTAATATATTTTTTTTTTTTATTGAACCAGTTCTCCAAATAAGTAATGTGGTAAACGATTATTTATTTTGCTATCAAAGTTACGCTTATCTTGAATTTGTCCTAGATAGTAACATAAAAGTGTTACGATATATATATATATTTGGAATGGTATATTTAGTAGCTTTCATTTGATACCCATATTGTTATGAAACGAAAAAAAATCGCCTTATTTTTAGGGGGCGCAATATTTAAATTTTATATAGCCTATGTCACGCCCACAATTTATACGAATTTAACGACACCTCATAATATATCATAATCCGTCAAGCCGATTAGGCTGTAGAGCGTGCTATAGAAATGGACATACATACATACATAGGCTCATGAGCTGTTCACCAGATTCTCAACTCACCAGATTCTCAATTAACCAGATTCTCAATTCACCTGATTCGCAACTCACCAAATGCCACACAGTCACAAAAAATAACAGAATAACATATATATATATACATACGCTCGAAAAACATTACCCTCCCGCAGTTGGGTAATAAAAAGAAATCTAAAGATATAAACAGTAGCCTGTAACACAGATAATATAATACTAGCATACAGATACCTCATCCCATATAAAGAAACCGTGCCAACGTAACTAGCGTTTTTCGTCTGCTTAATCTGGCAATTTTTTGTACATCGAACGCATTCGGTTCTGTTTCACGGTGATAGATGGTGTTAGCAGCGACTTGCAAGTAAAAGGGTTTACTAGGTTCGTGAATATTTTTTCTTTAAATACAGTGAAGGTTTGTTTTATTATAATTGGGAAAAAGGCTAGGCAGATGATGATGACAGTGAAGGTTTGTTTTCTAGTATTTATTTGCACGTTTTTACAGTTTTTTTTGCACCAAAAATTGGTTAAAATGCAAACTTTAACAATCGAGTGGAATGTCTCAGAAATTTAAAAATGCGCCATCTATTAGCATCAATTTTAATTGATCCGTCTAATAATCTTTGAAATGTGAATTAAGAGCCCAATATTCCATAATTTTGTACTTAGGAGAGTTGATTAAACAAGAAAATACATTTTTTATGTTTAATTCCAGAAAATGTTAATTTTACACACATTCAATAACAGATGGAGGTGCATATCGCGCCATCTAGTGAGATTAATTTGAACCAAATTTTCTTTCTTAGTAATGAGACCCTGTGCCTGTAGTCACTCAGATCAAGGTTTATTTCCGGTCATGTATAAAAAGCATACATACGGCTAAAGAATTAGTATTAACACCCAAAGTTTCAAATAGTTTGACATGCTGTGCAGTATTCCACGATATTGATTCTTTAATAAATCTTTGAACTGTATTATCATGTTATCATATCATATTATAATGCTACCCAATAACTAGTTTACGGAGGTCAGAGATTCCATATGGAGTCATTACTCCATATTGAGCGTGCAGCTGAATACACTGGCATGGAAGTCGAGTTGGGATAAAACTAAAAGCTGGATAGTTGAATAATCTTTTGGTTCAACCTGCTGATCAATGGCTGCATGGCAACTTAATAAGTTAAAACTAGCAATAGGGATGTTTCCTGGGTAGAAACATGATAATTCTATTTAGTCCGTCAGTGAGTTTATCAAATAATATTGAACCCGTATTTTTTAATATACATAAATTTACAAAGATAAAGCGCATCAAAGTTCAGGAGTGGGGGCTTGTGACATCACTTTGTCAGTATAAAGTTTAGCACACCGTGAGGTCACACGATATTTCAACGCACTGCATCGTCGTAATTTTTTGTTTAATTGTCAAAAGAGAAAATACGTGTCCAATATTTTTTATGAATCTACCTGACGGAAAAAAAAACTATTTTTTATTTATTTTAGGTCGCTTTTTAACATCTAAGGTCATTAGCGACTACAGTAAACATTATTAGAATAGGTTACATATATACATCTATACAAATAAATAAAATTAAAGTGTCTGTATGTAATATCAAAATAACAACGTTTTATTGAATGCACGTGAATTGAATATACGGTACTAACAACAAATAAGCAATTTTTAAGATTTTATTCTGTCTGTCTATCTGTCTGTCTGTCTGTTTGTTCCGGGTAATCTCCGAAACGGCTGGACCGATTTTGACGGGACTTTCACTGGTAGATACCTGATGTAATAACGAGTAACATAGGCACGTTTGATCACGAGAAAATTCAATTCAATCAAAAAAAAATTTTTTTAAGAGTTCGACGCGGACGAAGTCGCGGGCAACAGCTAGTTAGTTTTATATATATTAGAATAGGTTACATTAGTTTATATATATTAGAATAGGTTACATAAGTTAATACATATTTATCAATTTCAAAAACGTTAAGGTTCTTGTATAAGTATGGTTAGTGGTGAGTTAGTGCTAAAACCATCACAGCATCTGCAATAAAATACTTTATGGAACCCAAACCGCATAAAATTTCACTGCAAATAAGTTATTTTACTTTAAAGTACGTAGTAACAAAGTAATGTGTTATACTGTATATTTACTTACATACATTGTAATAACTTAAGTTGTAATTTAGTAATGGCTTAGTAATTTTTGTTACAATATTTGCTTTAAAATTAAGCTTTCAAAGATTTATAGTTTTAGTTTTACCTGCTTATAATAATTTCAATATTAAGGCTAGACAAGCGCCACAAAACAATGCGAAGACTATTTTACAAATAAATATTGTATATTTTTATTCAAATTTATAGTCGTATTGATGTTGCTTTATCACGTTGTTTTTAATACTCAATAATTCATCCAGCAAAATGCTAACCATATAAAAAAAAACAGCCTTTACTACTCCGGATAATTATATTCTTCTTCGAATCGTATCCACCCAATACCAAGATATCATAGGATATCCAAGACCGGTTCATATCTCCTAGTCTCGTTGTGAACCTCAAGAAGAAAGTTTTCAACGAGATTGGGGAGGAGTAGGTTATCTAGGGGACCACAAAAGTTCCCAATGGGTCGAAGTGTCCAAATTATTACTTGCCCCATCCGCAAGATAAGATAAGATTCACCGAATGCTGAGTGTAGGTCTCCTCCATTGCATTGCATCCACCTAATCTACGCATTTACCTAATCAACCCTGCCTGCTAATTTGATCAGATCGTCGGTCCACCTGGTCCATGCTTATAGCTTTTATACGTGGTCTTTTTTAAGTGCAGTAGCACCATCTCTTCCACCAATGAGAAGACGTTCTTCATCAGTTTTATTTTTACCATGCCTTACCGTTTATTCTACAAAGCCCTTTTGTTGCGCAGTCGCACAACTTTCTCCACCAATGACACAAACTTCTTCGTCAGGTCTATTTGTTCGTGAGTCTACGTGAGAGGGGCGGTTGTGTTAATCGCGGTGCCACCCCCGGTCTTCGTTAGTCTAGAATTAATTCGTTGATAAGACGCGCGCCTCCCAGCGATGTTGTCTTGAGATCACAGGGCTGCTACGTCGAGGAAAACTCAAGGAAATATTAAATATTTTTAGGAAATTGTTTTGTTATTTGGGCAAAGAGGAGTTTCTCTATTTCTTGAGGGGTTGGAAGGTACCTTTACTCTTGGAAATAAAGAAGAACAGATATATTTCTTGAAGCGTAGAAATAAGGTATTGGTTGATGAATAGAAAAGGTTATCCATGGTCAATGTGGCCATATATTAAGGAGATAGAACCTATCCTTAGTTAAGTAATTTAGGTAACTTAGGTAGGTAAATTTAGGTAAATTTAAGTAAATTTAGGTAAATTTAGGTATTTAGGTAGTTAGGTACCTACTAACATAATAAATGTAGTTTTTATGGTACACTAAAGTGGGCCCCAGTATTGTCCGGAACAAGGCTAGGCTAATAAGCCCTCTCAGAAAGACCGTGTCACTTCTACCACTGCTAGTTCAGCCCGAATTTCAGTGCACCTCAAAGCGAAAATGTAACACTAATGAAAAAACGAAATCATAAACTGCTACAAAGGAAAACCCCGAAAACATTTCTCGTAATGGCACAAAATAATTCTTTTATTTATGCGCCAATTTTCCGAATGTAGCCATCCCTGAAATCCAAGAGCAAATTAAAAAGACGACCACAAGATCGCCTCGGGGGGTAGGGGGGAGTTACACCCCCAGGCCTACGCTGACCCTCTTTAATGAACATTGCACCGCATGCTGTCTCGCTCCCTTCTCCAGCATCCTCGCTTTACTCCCTTTTTTATCTCCCTCTAATGGTGGAGATTTCACTGTGACATCAATTGTCTGCGTTGCATTTTATACGAAAACATTTTTGTGCGATGGGTTCGTTTCTTTAAATATTTGAATAGGATCCGTTTCAGTTCGATATGAAAAGTTTATTTGAAAGTAGAAACCGTATATACTATAATACTTTATAGAGGTTCGTTTAGTGGATATTTTGAACAAGTTAATCTGTGTGTTATTTGAAACGGAGAAGGATAACATCGTGAGGAATCCAACATGTCTGAGAACCAAAAAATCGAAGACATATAATGTGTCATCCGCGTTGTGGATTAGCCCACAGTGATGAGGCCTAACTGTCAGCTGTGGAAACACAATAGGCTGAATATTTTTATGCTTATTGTGTAAGCTTCTTCCAATATGTATTAAGCTTATCGATTTCACCTTTGAAAACACGTGAGTAAAGTCGTCACAATCTAAGACGTCCGTTGACGTTTCTCGTTTTACATGCCGCGATAACTTTCTACGTAAAAAATTGAAAAATCAAATCGATAATCCTAATTAATAACTATGTTACCCATACATAGAATCATATATATTAGTATCATTCGCAAGCATCAAGTTTAATTATTATTAAGTACAAGCTGACCCGGCAAACTTTATTTTGCCATAAAAACACCAAACATTCATCTACCCTACCTACCCTACCCTACCTACCCTACCCTACCTATCCTACCCTACCTACCCTACCCTACCTACCCTACCCTACCCTACCTACCCTACCCTACCTACCCTACCCTACCTACCCTACCCTACTTACCCTACCCTACCTACCCAACCCTACCTACCCTACCCTACCTACCCTACCCTACCTACCCTACCCTACCTACCCTACCTACCCTACCCTACCTATCCTACCCTACCTACATACCTACCCTACTAAACCCCTAAACGGGATAAAAAGTAAAATCCTATGTCCTTTTCCTGGTTTTTAGCTACCTCCCCACCAATTTTCAGCCAAATCGGTTCAGCCGTTCTTGAGTTATAAATAATGTAACTAACACGACTTTCTTTTATATATATAGATTTTTATAGCTGTCAAAACGGGGCTTTTATTTTTGACAATTTTAATACTTATAGGTCAAGTACGAAACTGGCAAGATAGTGACTTTTTGATTCAATTTTAATATCTTCAACGTAATATTAATTATAACAAACACGCCCTTTACCCATCTAACAGGCGTACCAAACTAATGAATCAATTTAAAACTTCAACAGACAATTTATCTTCTCCAAGAAATATCTTCGGACTAAAATTATATACGGGTCAAAAGTATAGACAAGGTACTTATTAGTGATATAAATGTGGCAACTCTACACGCCAGAGACAGCTGGAAAATGACTAGAGTATTATAAAATAAGAAGGTGATAGGACCAGAATTTATTGGTCCTAAGAATGTACATGCAACGGTTATTTATCGGTTACTCAAGGTTTCTTAGGTACTAGATAAAAAGATCAAAGTAATTAACTCTAAGATAAGGTCAGACTGTGAAGATAGATGTCTAGACCACCTTCGAACCTTTTATGAGTAATATTTAGATATGTTTCTACATTTATTTGAAGGCTTTTTAGGCCCCCTCGCTGTGACGAATATGCGACAACGCCTTTAAAATAAATTATCCCAAAAGTAACACTATTCCGCATTGTCGCATCGCGCCAGTCTCAGGCCAGTCTACATTAACTTTTATGGATACTGGACCTCGTTGTCAGGGTTGTAAGTGAGAGCAGTGGTGGCCCAGTGGTAACGGCCGCGACTTACAAGTTGTAGGTCGTGGGTTCGAACCCAGGCAAGCCCTTTGCATAAATGATTTCATCACCACTGCTCTCAAAACGGTGAAGGAAAACATCGTGAGGAAACTGGCATTGCTTACAACCGAAATTTCGAAGACTTGTGATACCCACTGACCCGAACTGGGCCCGCGTGGTGGATTTTGGCCCATTCTCTCTCAAAGAGAGGAGGCCTGCACGCACAACGGACCGAATGGCAGTCTAAGTGCGGAAAAGGGGCTCCATTTATCCTATCCTTTCCAGGGTTGTGAGTTCGGGCACTACCTAATTCAGTTTGATATATACCAGTACCCTCCAATGGTTCACATCCCTCCTCCTTGCATTCGTTTCCTCAATGATTTTCAAACTTTCTTCTTGATTATGTTTCTCCACTTGTTCCTGCTTTCAGTAACATGCACGGCTCCTGAGGCTTTAATTTTCAACGTGGTTCTCATTTGATCTGACCAGTGTGCAGGACTTCTTCCTCTAAATCGTTTGCTCCCGACATTGCCAGTGAGAATTACCTTCAATAGGCTGTCACCAAGATTGCGGCCGAAACAATCACAGAAGTCAAAAATCTATCACAGATGTTTTACAAAATAATATAAACATATTAATCGTTTTACCTGTTTTACCATTAAATGCAAGTACTGCAACAAAGGTCACACACATTATTTTAACCCCTGGAATGTCGAGCACATCACACATCCACTAATGAGAAGCCTTGTTTAGTGAACATCAAATAATTAACGATCTCATGTACCTTCTAAGTTATTTCAAGCTATTAAAATCGCACGGCATCGTTGCTAAAAGACCTAGCACAATGCAATAAACTGAAAAGAAATATTGGGTCTTGCGAACTTTTCTCAACAAAACTAGTATTGTATTATTTTATTAAATATTATTTTCTATTAACTAAAGTTTGCTTACATAAATTTATATCTGATTGTAACCAACACAAGTTTTATGAATTTAAAAAGATAACTTTAATTATTAGAAAATTAACTTTAATAAAATAATACAAAAATACTTTATTGCCACAGAAATCGCATATATCGCATTGCTATATATTAAATTACTAGCTGACCCGGCAAACTTTATTTTGCCATAAAAACACCAAACATTCATCTACCCTACCTACCCTACCTTAACAACCCTACACTACCTACCCTACCCTAATTACCCTACACTACCTACCCTACCTACCCTACCCTATACGGGATAAAAATATCCTATGTCCTTCTCCTGGTTCTTAGCTACCACCCTACCAATTTTCAGCTAAATCGGTTCAGCCGTTCTTGAGTTATAAATAGTGTAACTAACACGACTTTCTTTTATATATATAGATGTTAGTAAAGACAAAAATTCACTTATACCATAGATAATATAATACTAGCATATATATGCCTCATCCCATACAAAGAAACCGTGCCAATATTTCATAATTTTGTCCTTAGATAGATTGATTAAACATGAACATAAAATATTTATGAACAATTCAAGAAAATGTTAATTTTACACACAATTCAATAACAAATCGATGCGTATCACACCATCTAGTGACATTTTATTTGAACCAAATTTCCTTTGTTAGCGCTGGGACTCCGTGCTTATACTGTAGCGGCATCAACGCCGCCAATTACGAACTGATGACATGACGTCACACAAATCCTGCATCGCGCAAACAAACGTTTTCGGCGCGATTTGGGCAGTTGCCCGGGCCAGACACAACACCCGTCTGGTCGGAGGATCCTCCCTTTTCTACGGAGGTTTGTGGGACTTTACACCCTGTTCCGCATACCCCCAAACTGGTGACCCTCGAACATGAACATCAGCGCAGCCTTCGTGCAGAGCTACTTCATCGTGACGTCATCATCACTTCCTCAAGCTTTCGAACAGCGAGTCACATAGCCAGCCAGTACCCACGGCATCTACGGGGGTATCCTGACCACCAGCACGCAGTGGACACGCATTCCTGGTCATTACCCCCAGCTTCTTTCATCACCGCTCCGACCCACTGAAGCCAACAGCACTGTCCCGACTCACTGAGACATCCATCACCGCTCCAAACTGGAGCCAGCAACACTATCCCGACTTACTGGGATATCATCACCCCGACTCACTGGGGCACAACCGACTCACGGTAACCAAGCTTCCACTGGCCAGGCACGCATCACAAGATGTGCGGACGACTCAACCTGCTTCGACCTCCGGTCTCCGAAGGGGAGTGATGTAGCGGCATCGACGCAAAACAAAAGAAAGACACATGAAAACAGAAACTAGGCAGACCTACGTCATGACTGAGGCATGAAAGCTTCCAGCTCAGCACGATGCTGTGCCATGGGGACTCACAGTACGGCGTTGATATTCAGTGATTATTTTTTCTCCTTTGTCTCTTGTGTCTCATAGTGCCATCTCGTGCCTGAGGTCGTGGTTTCAAATCCGGGCAAGTACAAATGTGACTTTTTCAAATACATTTGTACTTTCTAAGTTTATCTTGGACACTACTGACAACGGTGAAAGAAAAACATCGTGAGGAAACCTAGAGTTATAGTTAATTTAAGTCTGAAATCGCCAACCCGCATTGAGCAAGCTTGGTGATCAATGCTCGGGCCTTCTCTGTATGAGAAGAGGCCTTTACCCTGCAGTGGGACAGTTACAGATTGGTATTATATATTATATATTTTTTTCTTACTAGCAACAACACTAGTATTATTGCTTGTAACAAAAAGTTCGCAAGTTCCAATTTCTTTTTTCATTTTATTTAACACCTTAGCTGCTAATAAGTTTTAAAAGACGACAAACAGTCATTTATTTTTAAGTGTATAATATTTTTTGTTCCAGTAATTAGGTCTCGTATCGAAGGCTTTTAATCTACCTTCTTGTACACGTTGAAATTATTTGTAAATAAAGGGTTTTATTGATATTGTTTAGTTTTATTGTCTTGTCTTGCTTTTCTTTATAACTACTTAAGTTAATGGTCGACTAGTCACTGACGTATTTCTTCATTAATATTATAATATATTGATCGAAAAGGAACACTAGCACAGTCATATATAAAAATATCACTAAACAGGGCGACTTTTTCTATAAACTCATTTACACTCAAATAAACAGCCAGACCCGGAACAATTAACTGTAGCCTATACAAATATTTGCTCCGTGCGGGAATCGAATTCATGACACGCAGTGCAGCAGCCGATCGCTCAACCACTGATATAACAGTGTCGTCAAAAATAAAAAAATACGAAATTATAATGACTTTACCAGATTGCCAGTAAATTAAAAGTCGCCTTATAAAACTATGGAAGGAAATCATTTATCTTATAAATTGTAATATCCAAGAGGCCCTAGATAAAATGACATGACAACGATAATCTTCGTTATTGATTGTCAAAATTCCAAAATGTTGGGAACTGGTCACGTGTCATTTGTCAATCCGATCTTCATCATCATCATTTCAGCCGAAAGACGTCCACTGCTGGACGACTGCTGCCTCCTCCAAGCGTCGCCACTTTGACCGATCCCGTGCGTCTCGCATCCAGCGCATTCCCGCAACCTTAACCAGGTCATCGGTCCACCTATTGGGAGGCCTTCCAACGCATCGTCTTCCGGATTACCGTTGCCATTCCAGAACTTTTCAGCCCCTTCAACCTTCCATCCTGCGAGCAATGTGCCCTATCCACTGCCACTTAAGTTTCGCAATTCTTCTAACTATGTCGGTAACTTTGGTTATCCTGCGGATATCCTCATTTCTGATGCGATCACGCAAGGTAACTCCGAGCATAGCCCTCTCCATTGCCCTTTGGGTGACTTTAAGCTTTCTGATAAATCCCATTGTGTAATTATTGGCAACACACACTGGTCAAAGATTTTTGTCTTGAGACACTGCGGTAAATTGGACGAGAACCCGACCTTATCTTTTGACAAATAATATCGCTGGTAAAATGTCTCTTTTTCTACACTCCAAGTACTCAGATAATACAAGAAAGAAATGAATGCCCAAGCGCATCCAACTCGTACTAAACTTCTTGATCAATGTAACAATTAACCATTTTGTCAACCAACTTTATCAACTGCGCTTATACGGGTACACTTAACCTTACAACTCTAGTCATCTTATAAGGCATGAAGTTTAACATTATACGGGTTACTCGAACTAGCTTCTGCTAGTGGCTTCGTCTGCGCAAAAGTTGAAAATTATCTCATGGAAACTACCAGGATAAAAAGTACTAGAAAACCTTTGATATGATCCAAGCTATGGCCTGTCTCCCATGACCCAAGTTACATCTAAAATAGTTTAGTCGTTGAGGCGTCATTGATCAATCCAAACATTATGCTATGCGATGGCCAATTTGCGAGGATGTGACGCATATTCATATCTCTTTTTTAGGGTTCCGTACCCAAAGGGTAAAAACGGGACCCTATTACTAAGACTTCTCTGTCCGTCTGTCCTTATGTCTGTCACCAGACTGGATCTCATGAGCCGTGACAGCTAGACAGTTAAATTTCCACAGACGATGTATTTCTGTTTCCGCTATAACAACATATACTAAAAACAGAATAAAATAAATATTGAAATGGGGCTCCATATAGGGCACGATACAACAAACATGATTTTTTGCCGTGTTTTGCAATAATGGTACGGCACCCTTCATGCGCGAGTCCGACTCGCACTTGGCCGGTTTTTCTTTTCACAATATTCTCTCTCTCGCATGTCAATCTAAGAGATTGTTGACTGCATAACAAGACTTGCCTGTGGTGAGCTTATTACAAATTAAAGCTTATTACAAAAAAAATAATCTCTTTTCAAACATACAGATTTCCACATTTCTTTATAGTACGATCAGTGGGATAAGGTGACTTTATAAATGTTTGTAATAAACGACATTCTCATTAACTAACATCTAATCTGCAAGGGTTATCGCCAACCTTTCTAATGGCTTCGTTTTGCAGATCATGCCATTAGCATAACTGCTATAATTGGTAGGACCACTCCTGAAGGGTCACCCATACTGCCATCCTACCAAGATTATCACTATCTCACAAAACCCATATTTTGAGTTATACACGAAAAACAAAAAGCCGCGAAATAATAAAATCGATGCTAAATAAAAGACAAAAGATTTGATTGTTTTCGATAAACTCAAAAACAACTTAACCGATTTTTTTAATTCTTTATGGCAAGCTACATTATTTCTGAGTGACATAGGCGAAAACGGGTACTGTGGGGTGGGCCACGGGAGCGCAGTCGCGGGGAAAACTAGTCAACTATAAATAACATGCGAGAGTTACCGGAATTACCGGATACGTTTGTAAACAGCAGTTTGAGGCGTTGTTATTTTTATCCGGAATCTATTGATAGTAGAAATAACAAAATTATTCATTAAAAAAACTTTTTTAAAACAAACTTTTTTCGTATTCTACTCAGCAAACCCTTTCATTTGATTCCCATATCAAGGCAGTGCACAAAAAATAACTTGTCCATCATCTTGGGCCGTCTGCCATATTGGATTTAGACGTCACTTAGCTACCCATGCATTGTCATCCAAACTAAACGTGAATGCAAAATTTCATCTTAATCGGTGGAGGATAACTGCTTTAAAATTCAGTTGCAAGATTTGACCTGAAAACACTTACATACAATCGTCAGTTTTTTTTGGGACATTCCTACCGTACTATTCCCAAACTACTGCAACTCCTTGAAGCTAGAATCAACAGTGGCGACCACCAGAAAAGCGCCGAGGCAATGAAGCTCGACGAAGTCCTCGACGGAGAATGAATATAACTGTCTTGGATCCCGCAACGAAATTAATCAGAAAAGAATAAAGGGAGTAGGAAAAAATACAAATTTCCACTTCCCTCTATATCAAGCAGGATACCGAACAAACAAGGCCAATAGGCACAAAGGGTCGTTTACAACTGGGATAAGCCCAGTTGCCCAGCACCACGGATAAAAATTAGCATTAATATTAATGGGTCCTAACATTGTGAGCTGCTATATTTGTTTCCAATAATAGGTATGGCAAAATCGCTTGAACGCACGGAAATTTGTTCTAGTTTCCATAAGGTGCGTATAGTAAACAAGTCCTGATGCAGCCTGTACATTATTCAACATAAAATTGCGTTTATTCTGTCAAAGAATACACTCCCATGAGATATGGTATATAATACAATCGTCATACAAAAATCGGCCAAATGTCATATACACTCTAGCTATAAGACGGCAGTATAGTTGGTTTGACCACTTCTTAGGGGTCACCATAACGTTAAGCGGTTCCCACGCCTCTAAGACGGAATCAATTTCATTCTATTCAGCTCTAGGTTGGTCAATAAACTGTGTCTACACCTACTTTCGAAGGTGTGGTATTAGCCCTTTTGGGATTAAGTTATTAAGTGTTATTCCAATTTTGAAGTTAAATTGCTTTTAGTCACGTTAGTTTTGAAGTGGAATTATTGCCTCACTTTTGTTCATAGTGGGTTGGTGTACCTGGATAAAAAATATTGCCTTGTGGTAAAGATTTCTCCCGCTCTGCTTATAATTTAATGGCATAGAATTAGTTTAGTTATTTTCCATCGTGGGTATAACAAACCTTTACTGCTTTTTATTCACCGAATACAGGCATATTCTCCCGAACTGTACTCACAATAAAATGAAATCGACGTTGTACTTCAACAAAAAAAAAAAAAAAATGCGACTGCAGAAAAAACATTCCCAATATAAAATTATTGTAATTATGTGAAGAGTTTAACGTTGAAAAAACCGTATGAGCTCTTTCGAAAGTACGACTTTTGGTCGCAATTAAAAGAATATGTTTTTATGGAATTATATCCTCGCAAAGCAGGTGCTAACAACCTATGGGCCTTTAATTATTTATATTTTAATATTCAGTAGGCCACACACAATAGCCTCATTCTCCGTCCGTTGTCTATGAGCGGCAGATGAAAGCAGCTGAAGGGCTCATTATTAATAAATATCGCATTATGATGTTAATTTCAAGCCAGACATCTGTTAGATGTGTATCTTTTAGTTTATTTGAAAGTGATATAATAAGCCCTTTTAGTATAACAAGCCGATTCACAGAGCACCAAGACGCCTCAGCGGCCAATTTTATAGACGGCATTGTCAAAACGTTCTATGCAAACCAAGAGTGTCAGTGAGTGTCACCGTTTACTTATAGAAATTGACGGCCCGCGACAATTCTGACTATGGCTATGACAATTCTGACTAGGGCTCTGACAATAGTGAGATGTACTTTTTTGGTGTACAATATATATACTATTCTCGTTCTGACTGTGATTTTGACAAATTCATTCACATACACATACATTTATTTTTACAGGTAAAACCCTAGGTAATAAAAGTAGTCATACAATGCGACTGTTACATACAGTGATGACACGTTACATAGAGGACAATACACTCACTGTCACCCTCTGGAATTCCGTCAAAGAGCAGGAAAAAATGTCCAATCGCTGAGAGATGATATTAATAATCGTAATTAGACCATTGGCTATGACAAATCTTACTATAGATATGAAAATTCTGTCTATGTCCATGACAATTCTAACTATAGCTATGACAATTCTGAATATGGCTATGACAATTCTGAGTATAGCTATCACACCGAAACTAAGCAATTTCGCGATCACGAATATTATTAGCAATGGCGTCTTTGGTCGCTGTCGTCACGGGTAGTCAGAAGCCAGAATCTAAAACCAGTTTTACCAAGGGATGTCGTGTTACTCAGTTAAAAGTGTTATTATAAAAAAAAACGTTGCCCCACACTAGGAATTTCTTCCTGTCTCGTGGGAGCGTTTACAAACATATAAACTCACATACACAAACCCAGAGCCGGAACAACTATCTATAGGTCATACAAATATTTGTTCCGTGCGGGAATCGAACCCGCGACACGCAGCGCAGCAGTCTGCGCCAACCGTGCGCCCAGTTACCGAGTTGTGGATGTCAGATAGGCAGCACATCATAGTGGTTAGACTAGACTGGATGCCAGCCCAACATAATTGATGCTTCAAGTGTCTAGTCAGATTTCAAATTAATTGGCGTCTATATAGTCTCTGGGGGACATTCCGTGGTCTGTCTTAACCTTATTACAGAGCCGATGCATGAACGCAGGCGCATAAGGGATTAATTCTATTCGCCATTTTAATCAAGTCCTTTGTAAAGGTTGAGGTTAGCGGACGTCGTTTATTAATATATTAATAATGGTAATAAAGCATGTGCTTGTATAGTTTAAATAATGCAGCAAGTATCCAGTTATTGTGAAAGCAGAAATGAATAGTCGGAAAAAGGCTAAGCAGATAATGAAAAGAATACCTAGGTATAGGTAGGAAATGGAATAAGTGTCTATTTTCACTATTCTCTGTATATTGTATGTATATTAGTAAAGCTACGCATTGAAAAGTAAAAAAAAAAAATTGTCGCAAATTTTGCAACATAATGTGGATTTGTAAGAAGCTGCACGCACTTGCGGTTAAAAAACCACGCGGTCAACATTCCGCAACAAATCGGGGTTTTGTCACAGAATCCACCGCACGCAAATTCGCGCGAATATTTGGAGCTCTATGTAGAAGTAGAAAGAGACAAAAATCGCGCGGTATTTTATCCACAGTGCGTGTTAGTTATGATTAGACAGTACACGGCAAAAAATTCAAAAATACGACAAAAGAAGAAAGAAATTACTGACCTCTGTTCAATTCAAGGTCTTTCAAGATTTTTGTTTGGTTCATCGGTTCACGAAACTCTGATAACAGAAAGGGCTGGCTATGTCTGACTTCAACACCAGACGTTGCACTGCTCATTCATTCAAAAATAATTACCAACCATCACGGATTAATTGAATTGTGTCAAACATTTGCTTTAATTACTAGTTATAACACATGATCTGTGTTTATTTTACTGCTTATAATTATTCTGAATGCAGAAATTAATAGGTTGTTACTATAGTTGGGGATAAAGTTATGGATTGGCGACCGCGTACTTCATTCATCCGAAAATAATTACCAACCTTACTTGGCCAGTTAATTGAATTGTATCAAACATTTGCTTTAATTGCTGGGTAAGAGACATGAGCTGTGTTTATTTTACAGCTTATAATTACTGGGTGCCTAGATGTAGCCCCACCCATACACATCACTTTCGTCGAATGAAGATTGTGTGCCGATGTTTATGTTAATGAGAAGGTAACTGTTTGTATCGTAAATATTAGTGGCAGACCCTTTTGAGTTGAAAGTTTTTGTATTCTTAGGTCTAGAATTAATGCGTGTAGTAATCTAAATCATTTGTTTGTTTATTTGTTTACCCTCTAACGCCTTGCAGCAATTACACCAATGGGAGCTCAAACTAATAATACTAAACTGTAAGTCCAGGTTTCCTAACGATGTTTTCCTTCACCGTTGTCAGCGAGATCCAAGATAAACTTAGAAAGTACATAATGAATTGATAGTGTGTTTATCTGAAAATATCTATATCTGTCAGTTTTTTTATTATTTATTTATTTAACTTACACACCCTATCTTACAGGTTGAAACCAATACAATAGAGTGGTTAAAATCTTAATCTAAAATCAGACTTTACTCAAATGTATAATAATTATATAAACCTAAACTTTTAACACTATTCAAATCTTCTAAACTAATATAAAGTAAAACTTTACTGACCTAGACTAGAGTAAAGAGCAAACCCATTAAAAAAAAAATTAAAATGTTAGAAAATGTCACATTGGTACTTGCCCAGATTTGAATCCACAACCTCATGCACGAGAGGCGGGCCACTGAGCCACCACGACATCACATATCAGCAATTCATATCATGTCAGCTAAAACTGAGAAACGATCTCGTAGCAAGTCGATGTAATGGCCTGTTTCTGAATTGAGTATTTGAGGTTAAGAACGTGTCAGTGTCAAAATTTGGCACTATACTTCATAAAAGATAGCTTGATCTCTGCGACATATGTCAATCTGACGTATAAGTTATTGTTAGCCTGTCAAGCGCTATTGTTACTGTAATGATACTGACACAGAGATCAAGCTATCTTTTATGAAGTATAGTGACACAGGTTTTCATGCAAAATTAGAGTTTGACAAATACTGTGAGGACTCACCCATTTAGAGGCAACATTCTATTTTATTATAATACTGGCAACAGATAACTATTTAGCTTTGGAAGGTGATTGAAATCGAAACGCTTGTAAAATAATTGAAGACGATTTTTTTAGCTTTGCTTTGTCACTTCGGTACTTGATAAAATATAACGTAGGAAAATTATTTCTGAGTATTATTTAAAGCTCTCTGAGCTATCTCCTCACAATACTCAGCTTGTTCTTAACCTCAAATACTTAAATCAGAAACCGGCCATATGTCTGCGTTTGATGGTATATTATTCAGAATGGCATTGGTAATATTATGGGACTGGAGAGAGATCGTAGAATCAACTCAGGCAACCTTGAAAATTTTCTGAACAATAGCCCAATGAAACTTTTGGCCCCGATGTTTTCGCCGTCAAAAGCACTAATGCTGTGCTTGGGGTCTTGGGATCCATCCTATTATGTAGAATATCTACACTATCTATACAAATAAATAAAATTGAAGTGTCTGTATGTAATATCAAAATAACAACGTTTTATTGAATGCACGTGAAATATACGATACTAACAACAAATAAGCAATTTTAAGATTTTTGTCTGTCTGTCTGTCTGTTTGTTCCGGGTAACCCCCGAAACGGCTTGACCGATTTTGACGGGACTTTCACTGGTAGATAGCTGATGTAATAACGAGTAACATAGGCTACGTTTGATCACGAGAAAATTCACAGTTCCGACGGGAAACTAAAAAAATAAAAATATATTTTTTACTAGTTTGACGCGGTCGAAGTCGCGGGCAACAGCTAGTCTATACTAATATAATAAAGCTGAATAGTTTGTTTGTTTGTTTGAACGCGCTAATCTAAGGAACTACTGAGGGGAATTGAAAAATTCTTGTTGTGTTGGATAGTCCATTTATCGAGTAAGGTTATAGGTTATATAACATCACGCTACGACCAATACGAGCCGAACATAAATGAAAATTGTCGCAATAACGGTAAAAAAATATTCCTTTTTGACAGCTTCCGTTGCGTGCGCTGCGTAAGCGGTTAAAGTTACGCAACATTCATGTATGTAGGTATGTAGGGTAGGTAGGTAGCTAGTTGACGGGAGCGAAGCCGCGTGGGACAGCTAGTTATACTATAAAAACGTAAAGAATAGTTTGAGTAAGCGTTTCTTTGATATGTAGAATTCTTTTTCTGTTTTTTTTTGTGTCTGTTGGGCGTTGTAGTCATACCTTTTTTTAGGGTTCCGTACCCAAAGGGTAAAAACGGGACCCTATTACTAAGACTTCGCGATCCGTCTGTCTGTCTGTCTGTCCGTCTGTCACCAGGCTGTATCTCAAGAACCGTGATAGCTAGACAGTTGAAATTTTCACAGATGATGTATTTCTGTTGCCGCTATAACAACAAATACTAAAAACAGTATAAAATAAATATTCAAGGGGGGCTCCCATACAACAAACGTGATATTTTTGCCTTTTTTTGCTCGATATTAATAACGGCAACAGGTAGACGCTTGAAATATTCACAGAATGTTTAGTTGTATATTCACTTCAAAAAATAATAATTATTAAATTAAAATAAAATAAATTAAGGGGGGCTCCCATACAACAAACGTGAATTTTTTTCAGTGTTTTGCAATAATGGTAAGTACGGAACCCTTCGTGTGCGAGTCCGACTCGCACTTGGCCAGTTTTTTCAAACTCTCGCTGATATGTGTTTTATGCAAATTTTTATGTCTGAAAACTTTTAATTGGCCGTTTTTTGCATGTTGCTTCTGCGTATTTATTGTATTAGCTGTAAGTTTTCCTAAGATTAATATTAATAAAATAATGATAAAAAGTTTGTTTGATTGAACGCGCTAATCTCAGGAACTACTGGTTCAAATAAAAAAAATCTTTTAGTGTTGGATAGCCTATTTATCGAGGAAGGCTAATGGCTATTCTAACATCATGCTACGACTAATAAAGGGTCTTTCAACAAGGACGGGTCGATGTTAAAATTGAATAAAACAAGATGTGTGTGAGATCTTGTTTTATTCAATTTTAACATCGACCCGTCCTTGTTGAAAGACCCTTTACGAGCAGAGCATCAATAAAAAATGTTCTTAAAACGGGGAAAATTTATTCCTTTTGAAAGCTTCCGTTTATAAACGGTTAAAGTTACAACATGTATGACGGAATTGTTCCTCTTAAAAATTTCAAAAAATAGAAGTGAGCCAACCTTAAAATTATGTCTATATTTTAAGGTTGGCTTACTATAACTTTACTTTCCTCGTGATTTTAAATTAGCACTGTAGGTACCAAATTTTATCAAATTTTGTTCAATGGTCCTCAAGTGGTTCGTCGATAGAACAAGTAAAGTTTCAGCTCCTTTAAAATTGTATTATAGGTGCCTCCACCCCATTCTCTCTAACCCTCTCTCTCTTTAATGACGCAGACGAAGATGCACGGGTTAGCTAATGAATGATAAATATGAAAAGCGTATCAAAAACATCATAATATTACTCACTGACAAACTAGATTCATAAAACCTGAATCCCTAAACCTACAAGACACAACTAAGCACACGCACTCTTCAATAATTTACTTTAAAGACGTCATTTCTCCCATAAAAGTCAGGCGTAATATCCCGATGAAATCGCTCTTTCATTGCGTAATGAAAATTTTAGTATTGGCAACATTGTTAGGTAGTGCGTGTAGTGCGATCTTGATGTTCGCATGAGGTGTAGACCTCCCCGGAGCGGCCACGGAGGAGGTCAGGAGCGGAGTCGGGTGTATTTGTTTGTAATTTGCTAGTTGCAGATTGATTTTGGGTCCAAAAGAATAGGAGTGGGCTAAGTTGTCACTTCTAGTGGAAGTTAGTTCTAAGGCTAGTGTTCTTTATATTTCGGTTTTTAAGACATTATTATCTGCAGTTTATTTTGCTTTTATAAACACAGGGGATGTTGTATTACTCAAATACATTACAGCCCACTGTGGAGGCCATGGTGGCAGTCGCTCAATACCTCAGATTATGTGATATCCCAGAATTCTGCTGCATCTACCTCTGGAAGGCAACACCTCAGGCAGATGATCATGATTTTTTTACTCCCGACGAAAAAAGAGGGGTCTTATAAATTTGACGTGTGTTTGTGTATCTGTATATGGCATCATAGCTCCTAAACGGATGAACCGATTTTGATTTCGTTTTATTTGTTTGAAATATGACTTTATCGAGAGGTTCTTAGCTATGTTTGATGATGAAATTATGGGCGTTTTACTGTTTGAATCGGGGTGTTTTCGCAAGATATATCGTATCATAATTACGTGTTCAATAGATCTTGTTAATCAATGTATACTAATGTATGTTTCTTTGTGACAATAAACTATTATTATTATTATTATTGTCGATCGAAGCGTGTCTACTACTAGAAAAATTATGTAGCATGAAATAAAAATGTCAGGGGCTTTAAATTTTTAATTTTTTTCTTGTTCTTGCATCCCTACAATATAAAAAAATTGGTGACGTTAACAATATCATGTTGTCAGATATTTAAAGTGATTATTCTGCTGAATGCATTTTAATCATCCAGACAAAGATTTAATTTCAAACTTTTTATAATTGCCTACAGTACAACTATTTTCTTAATGTCCCTCGGCAGTCATCGCATTTCCGGATACTAACCAATGCTAATTTCCATCTCCATCAATGATTAGATTTATCGTGCATAATAATTTGAATACAAACAAAGTACTGTATTGTTGTTTTGTTTTGATTTTCATGTGAACTATATAGATCTATAAAACTTTTTTCTATTTAACCGCAGCAGCTTTCCTCCCATTTAAAAGAGTATTAACAACTCTATATACTTCCAAAATGATTGAAAGCCTCCGGTCTGCACCGATTACAAAGGGCAACTGATAGAAAGCCGGCTACTGACGAAACACGAAGTTTGCCGAGGGACATTAAGATAGTAGTTATACTGTATTGTACTTAATTATGCATCGTAAAGATTCATGTAGGCGATCGCATGACAAAACAATAAAATGATACGCGATGTTTTTCATGCCATATCGCCATGTTAATACTCTTCATATGCTTAGCATAAATCTTCATAACTTACGATGACACGCGGTTTCACTCACAAAACTGTCAATCAAAGAATCTTCGTTGGATAAAAATTATACGAAAATCATTTAGCATAACGATTTGAGACAAGAAATAAAATATCAAGTCTTTATTTGCCGAAGGGTTGTATTGAAAAGCCTATTGTTCAGTTTATTGAAAAGCTTTGTTTGATATGCAAGAGCAATTTTTATTGCACTATTTATATAACTCTCTTGCCTTCGACTCGGGCGTCAATCCCGCCTTGCAATGCCAAACTTCGCCCACCTATTTCATCATCATCATCATCAGTCTATAGCAGTCCACTGCTGGACATAGGCCTCTCCAATTGCACGCCATTTGCTTTGATTTTCGGCAACTGTCATCCAGCTGCCACCAGCAACCCTGCGAAGATTGTCAGTCCACCTAGCCTGAAGGCCTGGGCCGGGCTGTACCTAATTGTACACCCACATTTTGCCCGTTATGTCTAAAGTCCATTCCACATTTATGGCATACATATAATATGGGGAAGCTTATTCCCATCAACCGGGCACAAGTCGAGACTCAGGGGGGTTGCTACTGAGAAATTCCAGATGGAAAACCGAATAATACTTTGCCAGAACCGGGAACTGAATCCTGTACCTCATGCTCAGGTAACACTTGCGACCATTAAGACCCGCAGCCTTATTGCGTAAGTGAATACGGCAACGCAAAGGGTTTGACCGCTATAAATCGACCGATCACACAGATGGAAATCCACATCGCGTCATTCATCTCGCATGTGATTGGTCGATTTGATAGCGGTCAAACTCTTCGCTTTGCCGAATTCACTTGCGGAATTCGGCTGCAGGGGTCGCAAATTATTTTCATTGGGGGTCCGTTTTATTAAATAATATGACTGTCGCGGTCCGTAAGGTTTAAAGTCAACTCCCCCCCGGACTTTACATCGTCACGTGCATTTACTTTGTTAAAATTGAAATAATAGACATATATGTATGTAAATATAAATATAGATACAATATCAATGAAGATTTTTTTGAGATGATTCGTCTTTGTTGAATCAACGGCAGTAAGACAAAGATAAATGATCAAATTAAGACGAAGACAGTCGCCAATGACCTTGAGGGAACAAAACGCGCACTCGTTTCACACCCGCGCGACCTAAAATTCAGTAGTTTTTTGTACTTTCCTTATTATTCTTAGACCTTTAAAAAAAACCTTAGATCAAAATGTAGATATTTAAACTATATTTGAGATGGTGACAATCTCATCAAAATACACCCGGCGGTTAATGCGACTGTCGTGTTAGACATAAACAAATTAATTACACTATGTTATACGAATAAAAATCAAAATTATCTTAGATCAAATTATTAAAAAAATAGTCTATTGTAACATATATTTTTTCCAACAAATTATGACCCGACGTTTAGACGTGAATCTCATTTTAAAATCAGCTACTGAGGAGAAAAAGCCTAAGTACTCAAATAACAAAAGTACATTTTATTACACTGTATACTTATGATCCAAACTTAGGAATCCGGATACGGACCGCGGTCCGCCATTTGGTGACCCCTGCACTAGACCTACGATGCAGTCCTAACGAAAAAGTCCAAATACGAAAGTCATTTATCAGAATAATTTTTGACAAGAAATAAAATGACCTGAAAACCACTCGTCATTATTCCATACATGTAATTGATATTTAAATATGACGACACAATGTAAAATGCAAATAATAATGCAGTCGGTGTGTTTATAGCAATACTATTTAATATGCAGTTCGGCCCTGTCAGATGCGTATCAAAAAAAAAAAAACAATGGCGTACAGAAAATAATTTTCGAAGGTATTACAATAATTTATAGCTTCATTCCAATCGATTGCACGCTCCTTGTAAATATTATATTTTTATGTTAAAATCTCCTTGTAATTAACTCACGTAGTTTATCAATAAAGTCGGTCGGGATTGGAAGTTAATTTACTACAAAATAATTGAACGCTGGGATCCTCGGCAATTTTAGTCGGGAACTGATATGGGCCACGTTGCCATAATTTTAATTGAATATGAGTGTATTTATGTAATTAAAAGGATGATCTTTGATTACAATATGAAAAAGTAAAGAGAATTAAATAAAAATCGCTGTAATCAATACAGTAGACTCCACACATGAGTCATTGTTGAATTATTTTTTTTATATACAATAGGCTCGCGCTTGACCACTATCTCACCTGATGGTAAGCGATGATGTGGTCGACGGTAAATCACGCTTGCCTAGAATAAACCTATTCACTCTTGAATTAAAGACCCCTAGATTGTAGCTGTCGGGAAACACAGACTCCGGCAGGGAATGACAACATGGACAGGAACAGGAAGTCAATAGTTATAACTAAAAAGATATAAATAAAAAAAGTTAGTGAAAAGATCAAAAATTTTCTTCATTTTTATGTCTTTATAGTTTGCTTCTTAAGTAGTCAGGCTTTTTGATTTTTTGAATTAACTTTTTAGTTACTTAATATTTTTTTTCGAATTAGGTAAATTTAAAAATATAAGTGTTATATATTTTTGAAATCACCTCATAAAATCCTTTATTTCGATACCCCCTAACCAATCTGACCTATTTTTTTTTTTTTTAAATTGGACCCCCACAAAACCCGCCATTTTTTTATTTTCTGATTTTAATTTAGCCAGTGACACTCGCAAGGTTAATACGAATCGATTGGCATAAGAATCATCAAAATCGGCTAACGCGTTTGGTCTCTAGAACGCCACATAGGAACATACAAACATAGACTGATAAACACATTACCCTCCTTCGGCAGTCTGGTAAAAACCGACACAAGAGGTAAAGGCAAGTACCAATGTGACTTTTTCAAATTCATATGTATTTTCTAAGTTTATCTTGGACATCCCAGGTCCCTTACCTGGGATGTCCTGATGAAGGAAAACATCGCGAGGAACCCTGGACTTATATAATATTAATAGGGAACTTTTTTGCTGCCGAATGTCGTTTACACGTTGTCTTTCTTAAAAAAAATAATGCAAGACAAATTGTCAAACGCACCTTAGTTACTTTGATTGATCGAGCGAATTTTCAATAGCCAATCGATTCACTAAGACTTGCGTTTGATTTGTGACGCATAAATAACTTCTTCCAGAAGCCGGTGGTGAATGTCATATAAAAAGTCTTCTAGATATCGCATGTATGTATAGAATCTAGCAAATTTTCCTTCACATCATGATTTATAATCTCAACAGCATCTCTGTCCAGCTAGCCTCATTCAAATCACGGCGCAAACAGTTTCATAAAAAAAATAATCAATATTTAATTTACGATTCACTTGCGTTCGCTCGATTCGATCACGAGCCGTTCTCTTTCCCATTCATCTTTCAACTGTTCCACACTTATTATAAGACGGAATCGATTCAGCGCAAACGAGATCTCGATTCTCGATTCCCGTTCCCATAAATCTTTTTGCGGACGCTTCGGGCGCACCGTAACCGATTAGTAGGTGCACCTCGGTTATCTGACGCGAGAAACAATTTCCAATGCATTATATAAATTATGACTTCATCGGAGAAACGCGGGTCACGACTAGCGAGGTGAAACAACAGTGAGTTGTGCGCAAATAGTAGGGCTGCGATGATGACTTGCTGTTTTGAGAAATTTGAAAATGGAATTCGATTGTGTTTTTTTTTTGTTTTTGGTGTTGATCGTCAGTTGGATTCGTAGAGCACCGTTTAGGGATTCGGTTTCAATTTCTGTGTTGAGTATTTGACTTTAAGAACGTGTCTAACCAAACTTTAATGCCAAATTTTTACAGGTTTTCCGGCTAAAGTACAGTTTGACAAATACTCATCTTCAAATTAAATCAGAAATCGGGGGTAAATCGTTAAAATAAACTGTTGTGCTTTCAGGAGTAAGTATAAATCATAGTCTATTGTATAAATACTTAAACTTGATAATTTTAACAGTTTTTTTTTTTCAAAAGCAGTTTAAATGTTCAAATATTATGAAGCAACAACTAAGTAACTAAATTAACTGCACTCACTTTCAAAAGTCTACTTACATTACAAACAGCAAAGATCAATAAAACTATCACGAATACGACCTTTGACCTTGAAAACTCTGTATCTAACCCTTGACCTCGGCATTTGCCATTATAAGCTCCTTTTCCGAAAAGATCAAAAGCTTCACAATAGCCTTTCATCCAAAAATTCGAAAAAAGAACACCAATTCGCCGCCCACTTACAAAAATTAACTTGACCACACACGTCGAAGAAAAAAGCACAATCGAAAAAAAAGAAAATCTGAAGATTCTAAATTCAAACATTCTCACGATCATGTTCGGCCATCTTCGGCCATTCAAAAAGGATGATGGCGTCGTGCCGTTTCCGGTTCCTCCAGACGCCATGGCTGGTGACATTAAATTTGATGGCCGTGACAATTGACGTAATTACTTCATTATTCTTACTTTGTTAGACAGAGGTTAAAATGAAAGACATGTGTGGTACAGACAGCAGGTTTTTTGATCTTTGTTTTTATTTTTATGTGGGAAATGGGAGACAATCGTATTTGGTTCTGAGTTGGTATGTTACTTTGGTAAGCAAACCGATGAGGCGATAACTGATGCCCCACTGATGCTAGCGCCACCTATTTATTGTGACCTGCCAGTTCACACATAGGACACAATTAGATTGAGCATCCTTGAAATCCCAAAATATTAAAAAATGGGTCAACGTAAAGCAACTGCAGTCTGGATATCACGAATTTATTATTATCATGCGCATGATTGCTTTGTATGGTGTCTCATCCCATACAAAGAAACCGTGCCGACGTTCTATACTGATTATTCTGATTATTTTTTGTACATCGATCGCGTTCGGTTCCGTTTCGTTTCACGGATATAGATGGTGATCTATCTATCGCCGGTATAATCAGATGAAAAACGCTAGTTACGTCGGCGCGGGTTGTTTGTATGGGATGAGGCATCTGTATTATATTATCTGTGCCGTGGTTCAAAGGGCCATTCTATCAGCGATTACGATAAAACTTTACTTTGTCTATGTGCTTAGGTACCAAAGTATCGCACAAAATGTAACTGGCTGATCGACTGACTGATGACTTACCTATGTAAATTCTGGCCAATTCATAGGTCTTTCAGTCGATTCATAGGGGAATTTAATACGAGAATAAGGACGTGGTTATAGACACGTTTTCAAATATTTTTCTACATAAAATATTTATTAATTTATGTGCACACAAAATACTTAACAGAGAAAACAAATAATGCAGATAGAAGAGCAAAGACAAAGATATTTTATTTCAACTAGGCCACCCAGCGGCACTTTTGAACGTTACATGAAAAATGATTCTACCGTGCATTCGGAAAGTAGCTTGTTATGGAGAAGAATGCACAAGAAACTACATAATCTTTTAAAAAAAATAGATATACATTATTAAATTCATACATGTAAGGACAATGCACCCAGAATAGCACTACACACTATACCACCTACAGGCATAAAGTATTAAGAGTACTCACACATGTAATGTGCAGTTATATAATAGATACTAGATAAAAAGCTTTTTTACAAAAAAAATACTAAAAAGCACAAAGGTACTGCTTATTTCAATACAAATTTCTTCCAGCAGACCAGCGACAGAAAAGTTGGATGATATACGAAGACAGTAGAAGTAGAAAACTGTAGAAGGAATTACGGAAACTTAAATTTAAAAAAAATATTGTAACTTAAAGACTAGTTTTCAATACAGGCCAGGTCTATAGTTGTCTAACTATTTTTCGCTTACGCACTTGTAAAATTATATTAGGATTATAAAAACATTGTTCACTGGATAAGCATTTCCTTTTCAATACTTTATCCAGTCAGATATGAAATTAGCCTCTTCACCATGGCATAGCTCCGCTTCCTTTACATTCTTAGTCATATTCTGTTCGATCTTGGCTTGATAGAAAAATAAACAAATTGATTGATCATTACTTTGTTTTCGTGTTCGTAAAGATTGATGATGTTTTTACTTACGTCTTAGTTAGGTAAACTTACTTGTAAATATTTATAAGACTTCAATTACAGAAAAGCAGGCTATTTTGTCTGTTTAAAAAGAAAACATTTTACTTGTACTTTATAAAAGATAGCTTGATCTCTGCGACAGCTGTCAGTATCAATAAAGTAACAATAGCGCTTGACAGGCTGACAATAGCGTAACAATAACGAATACGTCAGTTTGACATATGTCGCAGAGATCAAGCCATCTTTTATGAAGCTTAAGTCAAATCAAATCAAATATTTTTGATTGACAAATAAGATGTTCACACCGAAATAGTTGAAGCCCAGACTTCATATAAAATTCGATCTGTTTCGAAAAATTTATATCTGAATCTTATGATTTATACTTTTCGTATATTTTAAAAGAAGAGCCCGTTAACAATTAAAATACCTGGCTTGCACAGAAACTATTTTAACTAACTGAATATTTTTACAGAAATAAAAATTAATGAACTGTAGAAAGTACGTGGCTCGCCAAATGACCGGTCACATTAAACCAACCTTGATTAGTCAGATGTACGTAATTACACAAATTGGTGAACTCCCACTAATTGCCTCGGTACGGCACAGGATCATAAAAATAAGCACAGGGAGGTATTCAACCGGACTCGCATTCCGTCAATAAAAATTAACCATATCATTAAAAAAAGTAATAATATTTCTTCGGCGATTCCTCGACTAGTTCTACTACCATTATTGGTGTTTACATGTACAGTCTGATACGCAATTAGCGGCTCTCACACCTTTTCTGCCGAGTTTGTTGGACGTCATTCAATTTTATCGTGTAATTAGAGTCCATAAAATCAGTAGATGTCGGCGTCAGTTGCTAGTGAAGACGATGCTGCGGCATTTTTAGGATAGCGACCGACATTCCAACCACAGGGAGGTACTCACTTAGCCTCTATAATGAACCACGGTTACGCTTAATAAATCTAAATAAGTAGGCTCAGTTTATTACACTGTGAAGTATTTTTTTCAAACAATCGCTCGGTTAGCAACAACACATTGTTACATTCTCAAAGCTATTTATTTCCCAGTGTGAAATACATTTTACTTGACCAGAGAGCGACCACATAGTCTATGAAACTAGAACCACAGGCACGCAGCGCATGCAATTAGGTGCAACAATGTCAGAGATGTTACGGGTACAATGCTCCGATGTTTACTGCCATTATCCTTTTGAGTGCTAGGCTAAAACAGGAAGATATAAATAGAATTACACATTTCTGGGTATAAAAAAGTTATGAATAAAAGCGTCGCGGCAGGCGACTGCACCATACTGTGCAGCCTCGCTCCATCCCTGCGCGCGCTAGGATGCCAAGCGGTGCGTTCACGATATTTAAGCGAGTTTAAAACTAAGATTAAAGTTGTCGCCGCAACAGTTTTTGCGCTATTAACAAGCGTACTCATAAAGCAGTTTTTCTTTGTCGTCTCTTTAAAATAACAAGCTTAACCTTTTCGAAACCCGTCTATAAATAATGAATAGAAATCGTCGTCGAGATATTTCATGTTTTGCGTGGGATATTTATTATTGCGGTCTGCTTTTTAGGGTTCCGTACCCAAAGGGTAAAAACGGGACCCTATTACTAAGACTTCGCGATCTTCGCGTCTGTCTGTCTGTACGTCTGTCTCCAGGCTGTATCTCATGAACCGTGATAGCTAGACAATTGAATTTTTCACAGATGATGTATTTCTGTTGCCGCTATAACAACAAATACTAAAAACAGTATAAAATAAATATTTAAGGGGAGGAGGCGTTTTTGCTCGATATTAATAACGGCAACAGGTAGACGCTTGAAATATTCACAGAATGTTTAGTTGTATATTTACTTTAAAAAATAATAATTATTAAATTAAAATAAAGTAAATTAAGGGGGGCTCCCATACAATTTTTTTTGCAGTGTTTTGCGATAATGGTACGGAACCCTTCGTGTGCGAGTCCGACTCGCACTTGGGCGGTTTTTATTAATTAACTAGAGTGTTGTACCGTTAGAGTGTAGTTAGATTACATCTGGCCCACCTCTTCCCATTTCTCGACATGAATTATACATGATAGTTATCTAATTTACATCGTATCAAAATCACTTCGTGGCTCTAAATCGGCGATTTGGCCATGTCGGCGATTTAAACTGTAATTTTCCGGTTTAAGCGATCTATTATCATAACCTGATGATTTAGTGCAGAAGAGTTAGGCGCTCGGTCGAATTTGTAACACAAAAGCGTTCATTATAATGGACGAGAGTAGATTAGAGCTGCGATTCAAGAAATACTCGTAAAAATCAAGCTTTAACAAAAGACACGGAAATGGATTATTTATATTCTTCAGAGGTAAATATAAATCTTCCTTTTGTTCACATATCTAATTTTACCACATCCCGTTATCATAAACCCGCTCTATTTAAAATATGTAAAAATAAAAATCGTAGCAGGTGACATTCTGTAGTACCCACCATCGGAAAAGGGCGTGAATTTAGGTATATATAATATATTTTTTTTTTTTTTCATTTCTCATACCACTCAGAATCACCGTTTTACAATGAAATTAATTATAGATAACGAAGCGTGAATGTAACAATGGGTACTAAAACTAATCTAAAAAAGGCTACAACTTTACGACTCGCAAATTATACAAAGTTTTACAAACATGAACTATTGGTATTCGAAACAATAAGTTATCGTCTCTCGACGCGCCCGCGCAGCTCAATAGGTTTGCTCGACTATAAAATCAATAAAAACTTTTTCCCGCGGCCGGTGGCCTGTTCCACGGGATACTTGGCATTTTTTTTGTTGGAAAAACGTAGAATATGGCAGCCGGCGAAAGTTTTTTTTTCACTAAAAGAATATCGAATCGGAGTACTTTCAGAGATTACCAACTAAATAAAAAAATATTTTTACAAAAAATCTAAACCGACTTCCGAAAAGAAAGTTATTTTACGTTTTGTAGTATTTTGTTTTGGAAGTCAGTATAGTTTTTTTTGTTAAAAAGTTTTTTATTTTTATCTTTTTAGTTTTGGTACCTTATGTATTACCATCATAATCATTTATAGCCTCATAACAATTCCAACAAGCCTAAACACGACTGGGATACATTGTTTTATTACCGAGTTCTGGAGCCTAACTTCCACCTTCATTACCAGAGCAGTGCGATGGTACCATTTTCATTAGAATCATTTATTTAAATTTGCTATTCGGGATACCTTACATCCAAAACATACTTAACACTGAGAAGTTCCAGTGGCCATCTGTGGTCTTCGTCATTAGTTCCACTTCACCAAATGATAGTTTCTGAATGCAAATACGGCAAGTATTTGCATTCAGAAAGTGCATTCGGCAACTACTTGCCATGTTGATAAATATACCAAAATTGCTATATGTAAGCCTATAAGATTTGAGGAGTTCCCTCGATTTCCATGGGATGCCCTCATCAGATCCTGACTTGGTGGTAATGGGACCATCTCGAAAGTATAACCTTTCAAACAAAAAAAAAACAAAATCGGTCTATAATTGACGAAATAATCGGTGAACAATAACAAAAAAAACATACACCGAACATAGAACCTCCTCCTTTTTGAAAAGTCGGTTCAAAATAATTTCACTTATAATAAAAAACTTAGTAGTATCTACCTTCATAATTTGGAATGAATGAATGCTTATACTTTACAAATATGATTGCACACGATTTCAACCAGTTGATTTTTTTAAAGAATTTTATTGACAAGAGGGTTTTTTTTTTATTTTTTTTTATTGTCTATAGGCTTGCGCTTGACCACTATCTCACCTGATGGTAAGCGATGATGAGGTCGACGATGAAGCACGCTTGCCTAGAAGAAACCTATTCACTCTTGACTTAAAGACCCCTAGATTGTAGCTATCGGATTATTTGCAACACTCCTAGGGGAGCGTTCAAGTATTACGTAACGCAATTTGGGGGGGCGGGGGGGTCTCGTAAAACGTTACGATGCGTTACACGGGCGGGAGGGGGTCCTTCTTACAACACGTTACGTAACATTATTTCTTTTTTTATATAAAAAAATAGGGAAATAAAACTCCCAAATTGGCAACCCTTTTTATAGTGTTGCGAATTAAAAATCTCTTGTTTTATTATAAGGCAATTAAAACTATACGAAGGCTAAAAACTATAACAACTTTTTGCGACTTCAGGGTAAAAATGATGACTTGAGTGTTACGTAACCTTTAGAGAGGGGGGGGGGGGTACAGAAAAACGTTACGGAGCGTTACAGTGGGGGGAGGGGGGGTCAAAAATCTTCAAAAATTGCGTTACGTAATACTTGAACGCTCCCTAGAACCATTTCAAAGTGTTACCAACATGTTCACTCAACTACTAATTTACGATCTTTTTCAAACGCTTTCTTCAACCCTAGTTCAGTTATACAGTTGTCCAAGAGATCTGGTAACCCTGCTCCTAACTAATGGAACTGATTAGTGCTCGGGGTATTGTTTAATTGTTATAAATTACAGCGTGGCCATGCCACTCGTGCGCAATCGCAATTACTTGTCGTCTGGTAGATAGCGCTGTTAGCGATAAGACCGCCTTTGTACCCATAGTATTAGGTTCTTTTAGAGATGTGTAACTTTTTGGTGTACAATATAGTATATTATATTCTACTTTAAAATTAAATAAAAAATTAAAAACTTTATTTCAGAATCACTTCCATATTTGTTAGTAACAATGTAAACTTGCGCTTGCGCTTTGTACTTTGCGCTCTACGTGCTAGTGAAGCGACCTGGCGTTGCTTGGAAATACACAATATTCTTTTAAGCAAGCTAAGCCGATGTCGACTATTCTTCTAATATCTCAAGTTAATTGGAAGAAATACAGAATAATTGATATGGATTTGCATATTATTAGTGGGACGTAGCCTATGTATTAAGTTGTTACTAGTATCGAAAAATCTTTCAGGGTTTCGTGAACCCTTGGAAAATGTATCTTGATGATCGGAGCGATGATATGCAGGAATCGACAAATCTCATTGATTCATATCCACAAAAGTCTCTCGTCTGATCTGTGATTTGTCGATTCCTGTACGTTTCTGCCCCGCTGCTCTCACAAACAAACCAAGGGTTTACATATCTCCTCTTCAATGGAAGCGGAGAACCTTACCATTGGGATGTTTCTTAAGTAGACAACTGTGTATTTATAGGCACAACTAGCTTCTGCCAGCGGCTTCGCCTGCGTAAAGGTCGAAAATGATCCCGAGGGAACATATTCTCGGAATAAAAAGTATCCTTTGTGCTATTCCTGACTATAATCTATCTCTGTGCCAAATTTTATCCAGATCCGTCTAACCGTTTGAACGTGAAGAAGTAACAAACATACAAACACACACTGGCAAACTTTCGGCTTTATAATATAAGTGTGATGTCGACAAACACTCAGACCAGACTGTTTGCTTGCTTATACTACACACCTGTACATGTTAACCCGCCGCCACTAGGGCGCAAGAACAATTATTGATGAGCAGAAAAGTTTCGAAGTATTGTTGGACCTGCTGAAGACTGTATGAAATTTTTTGTATTGTATAAACTAAATTTCTTTTAGTATTATATAACTGCACAGCACATGTGTGAGTACTATGTTCCGACTGTAGATAAATCTACCATTCGCTGTACTTATGTGTTGTTCGTTGACTTCTGTGTGCCCTGGCAGTTGAGTGTGTCATGCTCTCTCTAATTTCTCTCTGATGGTGGCACATGTGTTGGATCATTCGGTTCCCTTCATGATGGTTGAGTTGAGTGGTGCCGATCCATGCGTCATGTTCGTGAACGGGCGCCATCAGTTGGGATTGGTCATAACTTGGCCTGTTAAAGTAGTTTTTTTTTTAAATTGTTTGTTACTCTAGACGCTTTTACGTACACGTCTTTTTACATCGTTCTCACATATATGTATTTTTTCAACAAGAATGATGTAACCAAAAACTTGTAATCAAAACTGATGGAAAAGAGTGTCCGTGGAGTTTCTTGCAAATTCTTCTCCATTGAGACCTACAGACGCTTGCGAATTTGCAACTAGAGTCATCTTTTTATTATTTTTTTGTTTGACAATTAAAGTACCTATATGGTTTACTTGAAATAAACTACTTGACTACTACTTGTCTACTTGTCTTTGTGATTCTTGAACACGCTTGAAGATGCCCATAGAACCTTACTTTCTGCCCAAAGACATGACCAAAGCGTCATGCAAACGCTTGAAGATTTTAGGTTGCCTTACGTGTCGATACAAATTCAAAATCATATCGAAATCAAACAAGACTGAGAGCCAGTACTTTTCGAACGTCATTAAATTCTACATAAAAGCAGTCCTCCAAAACGTCTGCCTGACACCACTTTCCTAGTCTTCCAAGTATTTAACCTGGGAAGAAGTGGCGCAACAAACTCCTCAAACATCATATTTTAGTGCAGTTATATTAGATAAATTTAAATATTCTATTAATAATTACTTAACGACACAATGTAATTAAAGATGAACTCATCTTCAACAGTTTATGTAAAGTAAAACCTCTTGATGGTATCATCTTGATTTACCATCAGTGATCATCATAAACACTTTGTACGTGGGCTGTACTTAAAGATAAACCTTCAATTTGTATTGTACTATGTCATCAACGAGATTAAACTCAATGATGATTGGGAGATCACGACTATCGTCGTTAAAAAGGTAACGATGCTTTTGATCCATCGATGATGTGGCAATTTGAAGTTTCAGTTATGTCATCCAAAGGTAGGAATGAGGGTCATGTTTTAAGCATTGCACAGTAACTTTGAACAAAAACAATCTTTTTAACTAAAAAGTTGGTGTCTTTGTTACCTATTCTTTTTAACCGATTTCAAAAAAAGGAGGAGCTTCTCAATTCGTCGGAATCTTTTTTTTTATGTATGTTCCCCGATTACTGTAAGACGCCTGGACCGATTTGGAAAATTCTTCTTTTGTTTGAAAGGGTATACTTCCCAGTTGGTCCCATAGTCATGAAGTCAGGGTCTGATGATGGGATCTTGGAGAAATCGAGGGAACTTCTCAAATATTATAGGCATACATATAGCGATTTTGGTATTTTTATCAAAAATGCAATCATCTGCACTCAGAAAGTAACATTTGTAAGAAGTGGAACTGGTGAAGAAGACCACAGATGGCCAATAGAATTCCTTAATGCTAAGTATGTCATGGGTTATAAGATATCTAGAATAGTTTAACGACTATGATGAAGCAAATAGTGCTGAAGAAAATGGTACCATCGAACTGATCTGATGATGAAGCCGGCAGGTAGGCACTGGTAATCCGAAATAAAACAATGTATCCTAGTCGTGTATGGGCTTATTGGAATCGTCATGAGATGTACTTTGGCTATATATGATGTTTATTGCAATTGGAAGTACCTATCAAAACTAAAAAGAGATAAATAAAAAACTTTTTAACAAAAAATTAAACCGACTTCCAAAAAAACACTGCAAAACGAAAAATAACTTTCTTTTCCGAAGTCGGTGTCGAAATACGGAAAACAATAATGTACCAAAGACACCGACTTCGGAAAAGAAAGTTATTTTTCGTTTTGCAGTGTTTTTTTGGAAGTCGGTTTAATTTTTTGTTAAAAAGTTTTTCATTTTTCAACACCTACTTCGGAAAAGAAAGTAAACTTTAGATTTTTAGTGTTTTGCTTTGAAAGTCGGCTTAATATTTTTATTAAAAAAGTGTTTTGTTTTTTCTCTTTTTAGTTTTCGTAGGTACCTCAAATTACTATATTATGAAAATCATTTTTGTCAAAGAACATTTTATGTCGTTTTGTGACAATTAAACACTTATTCTTTATTTCTTCCATCGCACGACGATTCCAATAAGACCAAACACGATTAGGATATATTTTTTTTCGGTGTTACCATTTTTATAAGTACCAATTATTTACTTAACCTTTTTTTCATAGTCGGTTAACTATTCGAGATGTCTTATACCCGTGACATACTTATCACAAAGGAGTTCCATTGACACTCTGTGATCTTCTTCATCAGTTTCACTTTACCAAATGATTCGCTATACGTAATGTCTATAATATTTGAGGTTTTCCCTCGGTTTCTCCAGGATTCCGTCATCAGATCCTGCCCTGATGACTATGGGATCACCTGGGAAGTATACCATTTCAAACAAAAGAAGAATTTTCCAAAACGGTCCGGGTGTCTTTGAATAATCGGAGAACATAAATCTATACAAATAAATAAAATTGAAGTGTCTGTATATAATATCAAAATAACAACGTTTTATTGAATGTACGTGAAAGTATATACGGTACTAACAACAAATAAGCAATTTTTAATATTTTTGTCTGTCTGTCTATCTGTCTGTCTGTCTGTCTGTCTGTTTGTTCCGGGTAATCTCCGAAACGGCTGGACCGATTATGACGGGACTTTCACTGGTAGATAGCTGATGTAATAACGAGTAACATAGGCTACGTTTGATCACGATAAAATTCATAGTTCCGACGGGAAACAAAAAAAAATTATTACTAACTAAAAAATATATTTTTACGAGCTTGACGCGGACGAAGTCGCGGACAAAAGCTAGTATAAAATAAAATACCGACGAATTAAGAACCTCCTCCTTTTTTACCCGACTGCCGAAGGAGGGTAATGTGTTTATCAGTCTATGTAAGTATGTATGTATGTTTGTTCCTATGTGGCGTTCTAGAGACCAAACGCGTGGGCCGATTTTGATGGTTCTTACGTCAATCGATTCGTCTTAATCCCATGAGTGTCACTGGTTATATGAAAATTGAAAAATAGGAAAATGGCGGTTTTTGGGTGCCATATTGTGGGGGACCAAATTTTTTTTTCTTCCAAACCTATCGTGTGGGTTATCAAAATAAAGGGTTTTAAGAGGTGATTTCAAAAATATACAACACTTATATGCTTAAATGTACCTAATTCGAAAAAAAATAACTAAAAAGTTATAAATATAAAAATGTAATTAAAAAAATCAAAAAACCCGACTGCTTGAAAAGCGAACTAAAAAGACACAAGGAGAAAATCATGCTGTGCAGTCGGAGGATACGTCTGGTTTTGGTCAGCCAGCTCGCGAAGATGTATCTTCCGACAGCACAGCATGATTTTCTCCTTGTTTACGTCTTTTTAGTTCGCTTTTCAAGCAGTCGGGTTTTTTTGATTTTTTTAATTTACTTTTTTTTTGAAGACGGTTAAAAAGTAAGCATGAATGGGTGATGATGGTGAAGCTTCAAATACTAAGGGTATTTGAAGTTTCTCCATCATCACCCACAGTCTGACTTCGTCCACATATGGCATATACACGTGGCATATGCCTCGTCTTCAGGTTCCAGCCACAATGACTGCAATAATCTGCAAAAATGACCTTATCTAGATTAGGTTTATTAGTACCTCAACACGCTTTTTAAACAGAAATTCAATAACACCATTTTTATACCAATTAAAATAGTGACAGCACGTCGGTATAAGGTGTCACTTTCCCCGAATACATTAATAACCAAGCTGGTCTTCCAACACGACATTGACAACACATAAATAAATATCCCATCTGCATCCAACAGTTGCAATTGAGCAATTTTGTAATTTAAAAATCGTAACAAACGAATGTACAGACAGAAAGACAGGTGCATTTTATAATGAGCTACGAAAATTGTTTCCGATATTTCATTTGGCACGATACGTTGATGGACGGTCAGCAAAATGAGGTGTTACTTCCAACATACACACCTCCGTGTGGGAATCCATTTCTTTTTTCAAATTCTTTTGTTTTTGTTTTGTTCCCGATTTCCCCTGCGTTTTGTTTTCTTTGAACTATTTTGTTTGGAATTCTTTTAAAAGAGCATGTGTGTTTAATGATTCCTGAATGTGTACTAATGTGTAGGGTTGCCAGGTGTGCAGTAATATATTAAATTAGCGCGAATGTGTTAATGAGTCGAGATTTATTAGTGAAATCTGCTGCAGTTTATTTATTTATTTATTTATTTATTTATTCAGGACCTCCAACGAAAGATGTACACAAAAAAACACAATGTATCATTAATATTAAGTAATGGCAAGTGCACTCCCTCAATTATAGGAGGCCACAGCATGCGTAATTAAACTAAAATATAAATTATTTTCTAATTCTAGAACTAATTAGAAACTAAAATAACTAAAATATCTAAAATATAAATTCGTAGTAAAACATATAAAAGAATAACAAATGAAAACATGACATACCTACTTATAAAAAGAGACTATCCTTATATTCAGTCAGACTATCCTTATATTCAGTTGTGAGAAAGTTTGCTTTATTTTTGTCGCTTCTTATTGGTAGTCGTTAGGTTTATTGGTTGTGGGAAAGTTGTGCAAAATAATATTATTGCAGCTTGAAACTCCGAAATATTCCTACGTTTTGGACACTGGGTATGATAGCGCCAGTCAGATAGTAATGTAGAACGAAAGTTGCAACGTGTGCACTGACAAGATAAGTGTCATTATTTATGTTAAGCTGATTTTGAGAGCATTAAAGGCTAACCCAGAGTTTCTCAGCTCTAAATTATCGCAGATATAATGTGACAAATTCTCAAGCACGCATTATCTGCTGTGATTGGCTGTTGAAAATTCATTCAACCAATCACAGCTGATAACGCGTGTTTGACAATTTGTCACTTTCATTCTGCGATAATTTAGAGCTGAGAAACTCGGGGTAAGTGTCACAAAGATAATTTCTACACGATGCATTTCGGCACACACCTTTTCTACCAGCAAAGAATGAGGTCGGACACGTTTGTCCTAAAATATTTAATTAATAATAAACACTGTTTTTTTGTTTTGTTTATTTGAGGTATCCAAAGCGATGTCAAAGAAAGCAAAAACTTTTCCTTTAACATGGTCATCAATCAAGAAACCATATTAACTCCTAATACTCCACTATTCTGAAGCACTAACCTTACCCCAAGTTCGCGATGTCGACATCGTCCAATATCTGTCGCCGCACTAAGCTTGGGCGTGTAAGCATTAAGTTTAGTGGTCACGATGCAGGCTCGCGGCCCACAATACATCTGACGAGGCCCTCAATGGGCCAATCGTTAACCCCACTACGGAGGGCCGTGCGAACCCACTAGCGACCCCTACTATAACTTTCTAGTATGAAAAGCTAAGGTAGGTACACCTTATATGACCCGGGACGCCAAATCTGGAAGTCATAGTGCCCCTTAATTACTTTCAGAGGTGGATAAAAGCATGAGGAATCTTGGTCGTTCATTGACTAACGTTGGGAGTGTCGGGATCAGAGTGAAGAGAAGTAGTTATTCGCTTAAGCACCTACTACTAGTTCATTTCTGCTTTCCTGGTAGTTTAAATAAATAAACAATTAGGACAGTTACCTTTAAAAACGCCTCAATATCATTTCCGCATCGATATCATTTATTACGAATCCTTCATGCTCTTCTCTACGTTTCATCGTAGGTGCGCTTCGAGGAATACTTTAGGTGCGCTTCAAAGTGGGTGCGCTTGGAGGAATACCCCTTAAATGTGTGCTGTCCAGCCTTTTACAGGTTTCAAATTACGTAAACAGTGGTAAAAATAGATCTTTACAAAACTATTGGACATTGAACTTTTTTTATTACGAGTACTATTTTGAGAGCTTCGATATAATGATACAAACAATTTGAAATACTTAAATTATTTTACAATTTTACAACCAACTAATTTTGGGTTTAATCAAAGAACTAGTTTTTATTACATCAATATAAATGTCTCCAATTACGCAGTAAGAACAGGTAACATAAAATTTTAATTAGGAACAAATTTTCACTTAGCAACAATCATTATTGCCATAAAGCGTAATTAACAGTTCATTATTTTTTATTTCCGACAAGCAATTAGAAGCGCGAACTAATTATAGAAATCGCGGCAATCCTCATTAATAATTTAGGTTTATTCGTGATACACGATTTCACATTATTAAATTGTGGCCGAATTTATTGAATTTGTGTGTTCGATAACTGTTAGTTCGAGATTTGAAATTAATTAGAGATACTGTACTTTTAATTGTGTGAAACTTCTTATGATTTGAGCAGATTAAATGTTTGTGCTATTAACATTCTTTTTAGGGTTCCATACCCAAAGGGTAAAAACGGGATCCTTTTTTTTTCACAGATGATGTATTTCTGTTGCCGCTATAACAACAAATACAAAAAACAGAATAAAATAAATATTTAAGTGGGGCTCCCATAAAACAAACGTGATTTTTTTGCCGGATTTTTTGAAAATGGTACAGAACCCTTCGTGCGCGAGTCTGACTCGCACTTGGCCGGTTTATTTTCTTATTTTACGGTTTTCTCGCTTTTGTCCACTATCTCGCCTGATGGTAAGCGATGATGTGGTCGACGGTGTAGCACGCTTGCCTAGAAGTAACCTAATCACTCTTGACTTTTTTCTGTGGGTTTTAAATAATTAATCAAGGTGATTGTGGTGGATCTTGTCAATCGAAAAGTTCTATGATATTTTATGCAGTGTAATGTATTCGGCCTGAAACAAATGAAAGCAGCATATTAGTTAAGAGTGAAAAAATCTGACCTAGAGCCGCCATCTTCCCGTTCACTGACATACAACTCACACCATAAACCACTGGTCAGTGCCGTCTTTACCATACGGGCACACGGGGCCCGTGCCCAGGGCCCCCATCCTCAGGGGGCCCCGAAGGGCCGACAACCGACAATTTCTCTCACATTTATTCTCAAAACATTTCAGTAACAGTGAGCACCCGGGGTCGAAAATAAAACTTACTTTTGTCTTAAAATCTTAGCCAAAATTTTGGAAAAAATGTAATGAATTTGCAGAATTTTATCATAAAGGATTTGAATATCTCAACCTTACTTAACCACATAAAGTCATATAAATGAGAAGGAACTTCCAAACGTTGAAGTTGTTACAAGAATATTCCTTTGCCTAATGGTTACCAATTGTAGTGGAGAGCGTTCATTTTCGCAGCATAAGAGAATAAAAAATGAATTGCGAACAACAATTTTACAAGAACGACTAAGTAATTTGTCAATTATGTGCATAGAAAGTGACATCCTTCAAAAAATTAACTTTTGGGATATAATAGAAGATTTTGCTAAACAGAAATCCCGAAAGAAACCACTATCGTAATCGTAACCAAACACCCAGCAGCATACTAATATCGTTAATGACATAATTATTATATTATATATTTGATTACCCATAATAAATAAAAGATCATAGTAGACAGTGGCGGCCTTAGGGGGTGGCGAACAGGGCAATCGCCCGGGGCCTCGCTCTTGCTTCGCGCTACAATCCAAAAAGCTTACAATTTTATCCTAAGCAAACAATAAAATAAAGTTGGTCGATTAGGAGTCGAGTATTAATAATCACACTAATATTATAAAGGCAAAAGTTTGTGAGTGTGTGTGTTTGTTACTTTACACTAAACATTTGCTACTTCTTCTCGTTCAAACGACTGTACGGATCTGGATGAAATGTGGCACAGATATAGATTTCAGTCTGGAATAGTACATAGGCCCCGGGAATATGTCCCCTTGGGCTAATTTTAGAAAAACCGCGGGCGTAGCCGCTGGCAGAAGCCAGTTAATAATAAAAACAATAAGTGCAAAGTTTTCCATTTCTCGTATATCTCATACATTGTAAAAAAGACAAGGGCCTCGCAAATACCTGCCACCCGCCAGGAGTCTCGCAGCGGTAAAGGCCGCCCCTGATAGTAGAAAAATGTTAGTATAATTCGCTTTCTTTATTTTCCAAAAGGGCCCCAAATTCTTGTGTGCCCTAGGGCCCCAGCATAGTTAAAGACGGCCTTGCCACTGGTCGAATAGAAGCGTAAAAATTTTGGCTCAATAGTACGTCGGTTAGCTCTATGGGTAAATTTTGAAAACTTATCCTTAAAGGAGTTACATAGGGGACGAGAATTTCATAGAAGGATTTATGAAAATAGAAACTTCTTTTAAATCATGAATCCTCAAATGGCTCTTAAGGTTACACTTGCCGACGGCACGAACTATTTTGTGCGCGGGGTTAAAATGCGTGCTATATCAACCGACAACACGTGCGGAACAGATAGATGCTGTTATGAGCAGTAAGAAGCTAGTACGCGTACGATTACACACTTTTGCAAATTTGTAGCGAAATGGGTGATGATTTAGAACGAAAACGAGCGCGCGAAATTTTATAAACAGACCTTTGGGAGTCCGGATATCATGAAAAAACTACTGAATGTATCTGTTCAAAATAAAATTATTTGCATTTTTGAACTATTAATCTATCCCTGTATGGAGGCCGTTTTTCAATTTTCCTTCTTCTTATGGTACTTATTTGCGCCCAAAGATGCGTTAAAATTTGTGATAAAATATGGAACTTTCGAAGCTCATAACTTTAAGTAATTTTTTGTTTTACTTTTTTGCTTTCATACAGGGCTAGATAATTTTTTTTTTTTTTTTTTTTTTTTTTTAAATAAACGTTGCCCCACACTAGGAATTTCTTCCTGTATCGTGGGTGCATTTACAAACATATAAACTCACATACACAAACACCCAGAGCCGAAACAACTATCTGTAGGTCATACAAATATTTGTTCCGTGCGGGAATCGAACCCGCGACACGCAGCGCAGCAGTCAATCGCTCAACCACTGCGCCAACCGTGCGCCCATAATGATGAGACAAATTTATATAATTTTTTATTTTGAACATACTTTGTCAAAAAGTGGAGAAAAAGCCAGACTACGTTTGTATGGAAGAATTTTCGACTAGTGTACCCTTAAGTGGGATATCTCTTGACCTAGGGATTTGCAATGATGTTATGGCCTACCTACATATTCATCAGGAAGGTACCCATATCTAATCATAGAACTTCACTAACCAATGGTAGTGGTCATTTGCCCATTAGCGGGTCGCATCGTGTAAAGTCAAAGTCAAATATATTTATTTCAACTAGGCCAATAAGCGGCACTTTTGAACGTCAAAAATTAAATCTAAATTAAAAATGTACAAGTAATAAAAATTGACTCTACCGTGCATTCGGAAAGTAGCTTGTTATGGAGAAGAGCGCACAAGAAACTCCAGTAGCCGATAGCATCATGTTGAAGCATCAGTGTCCACCAACCATAAGTAAAGGAGGTCCTCACATCGACTGCAGTATTGCCCAGCCATTACTTTCGGATGGACAAGAGGTTTCCGAGTCTTCAGAGGCAAGTGAGGAGGGATATGCAAGCTTAGGATGTTAGGATTCGATGAAGGATGTTGATATCTATCAAGTTAACTTACTGCGACAAGTATAAGGAGCTATCTAGCTCCTTATACTTGTCGCAGTAAGTTAATTACTGTGTAGCTTCTCTCTGTGGACCTTCTTCAATAGGCCATAATATGCCTCTGCTGAAATTAAACTTCGGTGTTCCCATCAGAGGGGAAGGGGACCATTTCTTCCTCAGAGTAAAGTGTTTTCACCTTGCTGTTGTAATTCCTTTAGCTTTTCCACAACCCCTGACTTGTTTATTCCGTAATACAGGAGTAAAACATTTGAAACAGAAAGAAAAAAAGAAAGAACAATTTGCTCCAGGCTACAATCTGTTTTTTAGGGTTCCGTTGTTAACAAGGAACCCTTATAGTTTAGTCTGTCCGTCCGTCCGCAGCTTAGCTCAGAGAGTACTTGAAAGCTATAATTTGGCATGGATATACGTATTAATCACGCCGACAAAGTGGTAAAACAAAAGTATAAAAAAATGAAATTGTGTGTCTCCTGTACACGAAAAATTATGACGACGCTTTTTTTTCTGTCTATACCATGGTGTGGGGTATCGTTGGATAGGCCATTCAAAAATATTACGGGTTTGTGAAAACCATTTTTCAATTCAGGATCTTTTTCGTAAAATTAGCAATTTGGTGCCAGCTAAATGGTTGCTTTTGGATATTATGATGTGAAATATTTACGGCTTTATTATATATAACGAAATTAAAAGGAAAACTATCACAGCTAATAGGCTTTACAAGTTTACGAGTAATAGTCTACCAACTTATAATGTACTAGGAAAAGTAAAAAAAAATATTTTCAGTAGAGCAATTTTCGGTGCTTTCATTGTTTATAAACTTCAGTATTTTTACCTAATCATTTATTTTTTTTAATTGTTGAATATAGCTGTTTGTACGGAACCCTCGGATCGTAAGTCCGACTCGCACATGGCCTGTTTTTTTTTAAATAATGTATACTTACACACTTACATAATCTTAAAAAATATAATTTGATTAAATGTTCAATTTTAAACAGAAATACCAAAACTAAACTATATTTCTCCTTCCGAGCTCGATGTCGCCCAATCTTTCCCACAAAAGGTAAGACCCTTATTACTAACGTTAGTACTTTCCAAAAGATATAAAACAATTGAGGATAATTGGGCAGTTTAGACGAACATTGATAGCGAGGAACGGGTAACTGGCGAAAGGTAAGCAACCTCGAGCCGAGACAAAATGGTGACGTTAGAGATATCGGGTCATGCCTATCAAACTACCAGGTTGGTAAGTGCGAAATACATTGAAGATCTACTGATAAGAGAGAGAAAATACTCTACGGATTTTATTACTATTTCTTGATACAGTCATGGCGCGTTTACACTAGGTCGGCCACCGTATATGGCGACCGCTTTCGGTTGAACAGGATCGGTTAACAGAATTGGGCCGTTTACATTAAGTTGGTCACCGAATACTGCGACCGTATTCGTTAAAGTTGTCGGTTTACTGGAGTCGGCGACCGCATTCAGCAAAACTGAAAACCTGTTTACACTAGTCGGTGAACGAATACGAGCTGTGGTCGAATACTGCTAACCGAAAACCTGTAAACACTAGTCGATGACCGAATACGGGATGTGGTCGAATACGGCTAACAGAAAACCCGTTTGCACTAGTCGGTGACCGAATACGGGCTGCAACCGAATCGGTCAAAACGACCTAATGTAAATGAGACATCATAATGACAAGCGGGCCAGAACTTGAGATGTACTAAAAATAATTTTCTTATTTTCAAAATCAGGCATCGCAGTGACCAGCGACTTCTTCATTTAGTGATATCAGTCAGTCTACATACGGTGGGCCAAAACATATTTTAATGGTAGCCATGAAAATAGCATTAGCAACTTCCACAGTCACACACTGTGTGTTTGTTTGTACACACACAGCGAGTGCCTGAAGACGGGCGTTGTTACCGAGGCAGGGCTAAGAAACGCTGGCGTGACGACTTGGACTTGTTTCTTACGGATTGGCCAGAGACGACAAAATATAAAGAACACTGGTAAAGCATGGGGAACCCTAAGCCCTGCAGTGTAATAATATGGTCAATTTAAAAAACTGATCCCACAGCTGGGACTCCGGCTTCCTCTCTATGAGAGGGAATGTGCCTTAAACCTCCATGCGAGTTTAGTGCGGATTGGTGGAAGATACATTATGACATCGATTCTTCTGGTTCCACATCTTCTTTTGGGACATACATATTGTTTAATTTTTTGTTGGAATTTTTCCATTGACTTGTCCCGCTCTGGGTATGAGGGCGTGTCAGACATTTCCTGACTAAAACCCACCCGTGTTCCTTCAGTTGCTTGTGCCAGGGTCGCGGTGACTCTCTCCTACCGGTTTCCTCACGATCATTTCCTTTACCGTTTTAATGCTCACCTGTAACAGAGACCATAATAACTTCCCTACCTTATGTATAACCTATGCCCACAATAAAATGAATTGATTTGATTTGATTATTATGGCATAATAGAAACTACATTTTCCCTTCACATTATTAGCATTCGACGTTGCCTGGATGTTTTACGCGGCCATCAACAATTTTATGTACTGAGTAACATCACAACGTTTCGTTAAACACACGTTATTACTTTATTACGACAATCAATAATAATTTCACAACATTTGTTTATATTACCTTGTACAAAGGTTTAAATGGTAGAATTTGCTAGCATCGGTAGAAAAATCGAAGGGTAATTTATTGCGTAAAATAGTAGAAAAAATTGATAAAGAAGGTCCGTGGTCTCCTTTATATCATGAGTTTAAAGCCAATCGATCAGTCGACCTCACGTTTGTGCAGAACATTAAAGTAAATAATAAACACACCACCGGTATTGAGGAAACAACTGAAGTTTTGCTGGATACTCTTATACCTGATGACTTACTTGCTAATGACAACGACTACCATCAACAGATCAGAGCGTGGGCAGCTGTACCACCTGAATGACCAGCGGAAGGTCTTCCATCCACTGAAGAATTTATTAACATTGTCAAGAGGTTACCACTCAACAAGTCATCAGGTGAAGATAAAATATCTAATCGGATGATTATAGAAGCGTGTAAAACAGCCTTTGATGCGATTTTAATCGTTTACAACGCTTGCCTGCGATTAACATCATGTGGGGCGATCGAAACTGCCTGACCTTTGCTCCGCACAAAACTTATCAACTCATTTTGAAAGGAAATCTTAAATCATGTCCTACTACGTATTAAATTTAATAACGTTTACGTAAAAAGGAAGCAACAACCTGGGAGTATTTAAGTCAGGAGTGAATAGGTTTCTTCTAGGCAAGCGTGCTTCATCGTCGACCACATCATCGCTTAACATCAGGTGAGATAGTGGTCAAGCGCAAGCCTATTACTAATAAATAAAAAATAAATAAGCAGTCCGTGTGCTATCTTGGTCTAGTGTTAGAGAGGAATTTGGCATTTGTAGATCATTCTCAATTGCACCCAGGGAGATAAATTACATTGATCTAATTTCGCCTATGTAAAGCACTGGTTTTTTTAAATGTTTTATAACAAACCAAAATTACAGAAAAAAATCCATATGAGAGGCAAATTATTAAAATTACAGTCTTTTCAACAAATCAAAATTTCAGAAAAATAAAACAGAACAATATAACAGCAAATCATCTGAGATACCCATAAAGATCATCGTACACCGATAAATCCATACCAGCACAGAACAACACTACTTCTCATTCACACCATTCAAAACAATCGTCACATCCCACACCGCCTGTCGCAAGCGCACATAAATCCGACATCTGACAATAACTCCCTAACCTTTGTCGATACCAATAGTTTGAATATTTCCCAACAAGATTTATCGCTAATCCCGAATTTACAGCCAACACTATTGTTTCTAATTTGACTGGCAGAGTGGTTTATAAATCTTAGGCTGCGTTTACAACTTCGTTAAGGCACCAACTTTTGATATAACTGTCGTGTTGAAAGTTATGTTGTTTTTAGCTATTGTCGTTGTGTTTAAGGTAGTCAAAGGCTAGCTGGATAATAATATGTCAAAAATTGGCAGGTGATATTTAGGTTACTGTTTAAGCGAAGGTCGAGACAAATAATACCTGGCCGGCGTTTTAATTAGATTTGAAACTGATCTATGAGTGATTTGAGCATGTTGTTGTTGTGTTCCTTGAAGGAGGCTATGGTAGAGCAGAAAGATTTGGCCTTAAGCTTTGTCGAGTGGGGTGATGACAATCTGGTCTCTTTTAACGCCACTAAATAAAACACAGTCGTGCCTTTTTACCGCTAAAAGGAGTTGTTTCGATCAAACTTACTTTTTAGGGTAAACACATCTTTTTCTATAACTGATCGGCTCGAGCCCCTAGGCATGGAGTTGACATCCAATCTCAACTTCGGCGCCTCCATTGAGTACAAAGCCCAAATTGCGGCCAAAAAACTGGCCATCTTAAATAAAGAGAAGCGATACATTACGCCTTTTTTACCCGACTGCCGAAGGAGGGTAATGTGTTTATCAGTCTATGTATGTATGTATGTATGTATGTATGTATGTTTGTTCCTATGTGGCGTTCTAGAGACCAAACGCGTGGGCCGATTTTGAAAATCAAAAAACCCGACTGCTTGAAAAGCGTTTTAGTTCGCTTTTCAAGCAGTCGGGTTTTTTTTTTTTTTTTTAACTCTATACAAAGCGCAAGTTCGATCCTGCATGGAATATTGCAGCTGGCACCTTTGGGATGGCTCAGCTAAATATCAACTTTCCGCGCTTGACTCGGTGGAACTCAGAGCTAAGAAGATATTTAACTGGTGGATGCCCCGCTTCACAGATTGGCACATCGCCGCAAAGTTGCCTGCTTGTCGGTCTTCTACAGACTGTACTTCGGTGAGTTTGCTCCGAACTCCACGACTTCATCCCACCAGTCCCCTTCTGCCATCGAACATCTAGACGCTCTGCTAGTTACCATCCTTGCCTGTTTTCCTTGCCATCAATTCGCACCAAGCGCTTCCAAACATCCTTCATAATGCGCACAGCAAAAGAGTGAAACTCACTGCCTGCGTCTGTGTTTCCTGAAAGCTACAACCTGGCCAAGAGTGAATAGGTTACTTCTAGACAAGCGTGCCCCATCGCCGACTACAGCATCGCTTACCATCAGGTGAGGTAGTGGTCAAACGCGAGCCTAAACTCCATTTGAAATAACATTAGACATGTTTCCAAATCTTTTTACAGTCCGTTCAACCGATTTTGAGTTCTATCCCGTAAACATAAGGATGACATAAAAAGCATAAACCTGTTACCAAAACCAACTGTTTACTTCAGCTACCATTTGTCGTATCACCAATGCAATAGAAGTCAAAATCGGTTGAACGAGCTGTACAAAAGGCTAATTTAAACGTCTAATGTTATCGCAAATGGAGTATAGCAATAATTAAAAAATAAGAATATTCTGTCGATCCCATCTTTCGTTTACACCATGCAAACACAGCTTTACAAATAAACATAATCGCATGGCGCGATTTCATAACACTTATGTAAGTTATCCATGTAATGTTTTGTAAGATATCTGTAATTTAATTCTACGAAACCGCGTAGGTGACTCGGTAGCGAGTAGCGAAGTAAATCAAACGCTACCGGCGTTCAAGAATTAGTACGTTCAGTAAACGTATTAATTTTAACCTTTATTATCTAGCGGTTAATATGACTATAAACTGTAGACTTTAATTAAAATTGAATGCTATGATTTGGGTAATAATACCTTCTAGGTAATAGTAGTTACTAAGTCCATTTATATCCTACGTAAGACATTTATAGCAAGCCGCATAAAGCTACAAAGTAACATCAATTTAATGTACTTCTCAAAAACCCTATCATTTTACCTGAATTACCGACAAACTAATAATAAACACATAACCATTATTCTTGAAGAAATTTGACATGATTACAGAACTACCCGCTAGTTCGACGGATCTTAGGTCGGACGAGTAGCTTTTACGAGTAGTTATCGGTATAAATAACGATCGCGTGAACGTTTCTCTGACTGTCGCGACAGAGTTTGTCAAACTTGTGCCATAGAATAATAAATCAGAATAGAAGCGGCACCAGTGTGGAGTTATTACCTATATGTCACATCTAGTTTTGGCGAAAGAATAGGCAAAACCCGCCTCACTTTTCCCAGACACTGCAACTCCTGAAGCCAGAATCGACAATAAGGTACCTACTACAGCCAGAAAAAGGCTAAGGCAATTCAGGTTGACGAGAACTATAGAAATGACTCAACATTGTTAAATCCCGTTTATATATCCCCATATTAGATAGTAGCGATAGTTGTCCCTATCCCTATTACCTACTTATTTTAACAATTTAAAAGTCAATTGCTGTAAGAGAGTACATTGAGTAAAGCTCGCCTTTATACATGTACTTTATTATCACACTGTATTGTAGCGTAACGTATAGCTCTTCTGAGCTATACGTAAGCCACGTTAATAAAAGTAAATAACTTAAAACTAAAAAAAGTATATATATAACAAATTAAGGTCCTGCTTCGCAAGACGTGGGCAACTAGGAAGGTCCGGCTTCTCACGTCATGGGTAGTTATCCAGGCAGTAGATCGGGCAGGAAGTCGTGGAATGCCCGATGTTGATAGGTGAGCAGTCTCCACAACGGAGAACCAGGCGAACGGATAGGTAGGCTGTAGAGTAGGCAGCAGGACGGATAGGCAGGAACACAGATGGATGGCCAAGGCAGCTGAACTAATAGTCAGGCAGTCAGTTAGGCAGTACAGTAGGCTGGCACTGGCAGATAGGAGTGTTGAGGTCGAGCTGTGGCTTATTATGCCGATCAATCAAGCCCTTTACTATGAAGCGATGACCGAGGAAGTTTATGAACCAGTAAAATGCACACATTTAAGGTCACACTCAATAAATTATATTTATTGCACTTCTAAGATTTTGTTACATTCACAGGCTGTATATAATATAGTTTTCAAGAGTTTTTAGATTCAATAGTACACCTGGTAGTATTCAACAGAAAACGGACTTTCCGCGTTCCGTCCAGATTAAAGACTAAAAAAGTGACGCCCGTCTTTGTTCGTTCTGACATGTCTTCTAAATTTTAAATTCTAATATCAATGAAGAAATCATGAACGAATAAAAATGATTTACAGAGGCGCAGTCTGCCGCTGCCCTTATTATGAAAATTATAATGTACAACGAGCTTAAGAAGATTGTCTATGGTATCTTATGTCTATGGTTTAAGAAAATAAAATAGACATATGTCATGTCAATAAAAATGACAGGGTTTAAAATATTCTATGATTTTTACAAATTAGTAGTAAAAATAAGTTTCTGAATTATTTTCAGGTGTTTACTAATGTAAATAATACATAAAAATAGGAAACATGAGATGATACAATTTCAAAAATTATAAAAATGATATATGTTAAGTAAGTATAAAACGTAAGTAGACTAAGCCATGTGGAATGAACACCACAGTATGTAATGTTGTTTTTGGTGTACAATAAAGAATTATGAGTCCGTTGCACTATTTGTGCTGTCAAGTAGACGAAGCAAATATGAATTTTGTTGGAGTGTCAGAAATACTGTTTCCCCGATAGACATTCTGACAGTGTGAGTCAATTAGGGTGCACGAATGTCATTTCTATACCGTTCATATTCTATGCTCAGCCCCTAGGGATATGACTACTTTGTTGATTAGTGGGCACGGCAAGGAGACAAAGAAATGTTGTATTAAGAGTGTTTTTGTTTTTCATTCGTTTTGAGTTAACTGAGTTATGTGATTATGTTAATCCTGTGATAAATGCTAAACTTCGTGAGTGAGAGATTAGGTGTTTGTTTATAAAATTAGGTATGTTTACTTCTACAATAAATGTTGTTTCTCCCATACAAACTTTGTTCAGCTGATGACAACTTTGTATGGAACACCCTAATTATTTTTTGGGAATTGACTATACCTCCAACACCCTCCTTTAAGAAAGTTTTAGTTTAATCAATTTGTAAAACATGAGCACACCTTTCCGTAACTCCGTTTTTTTTTTTGGTGGGCAGTCATCCAGTGACTTCTCCTGCTCTGCACTGGTGCGGGTGGGGCCGGATCTGGCGGAGAGCCAGTTTGGTTTCCGCAGGGGGCGCTCTATTTTGGACGCCATCATGTGCGTGCGAGCTCTTACGACGGGGGATGCAGTGTCTCTAGATTTCGCCAATGCCTTCAAGACCCTGCCCTGGAGTAGCATCAGGGAGGCACTTCGGTATCACCGGGTGTCTCCCTATCTTCCGTTACACCTTGTTATAACGTTTGATAATAATGTAAAGACCTTGTGAAGTGTGAAACAAGTCGAGGGCGTGGATAAAAGAGCTTTATTTATCTTGTGACTATCAGGTACGTCTTTCATCTTACAGGTCAGTGAAGACACGAAAATAAATATCACTTTACGTTGGCTAGATAAAGGTGAATCTTTTTCGGGATCTAAAAGAAAATAACCTTCATCTGAGGCTCTAGAGCAGGGGTCGGCAAGTAATTTTAAATGGGGTCAGAAAAAAATAACCTCATATGTAAGATAAGGTATATACAACACAAATAGGTATTCGTAAATTATGTCTGAAATTATATCTGCAGTCTCCAGTTTTTATAGTTTGATTCACGAGGGGAATATCTTATGAGAAGAGTGTCTTCTAAATGGACCTTCGTTAATCTTGAACGGAATTCGTTTTTCAAAAATAATATTTTACGAACATATGTGGAACCAAAAATACTATTTTTGGTAAGTTGATAGCTATACTACATAAAAAAGATAGCTTGATCTCTACGACAGCTGTCAGTATCAATACAGTAACAATAGCAGTTGACAGGCTAACAATAACGTATACGTCAGTTTGACATATGTCGCAGAGAGCAAGCCATCGTTTATGAAGTATCGCTTTTGCAATAATTTTCATATTTTTCAAAAACGTTAGATTAACCCTCAGACAACGGAATAAAGGAGTTGAAAGGTGAGGTTGCAATGGCGAGCCTAAAAAACCTAAAGGAGCACGAGAGGACGAGGCAAGAAAGTGCAAGGACCCCAGGGGATCCCAAGTGGGACACTATGGGAGCCGGCCTATCACGCCTCGATACAAATCTCACCAGCATCTCCAACCAGCTGGACGTCCTCCGGAAAACTCTGGAAAGGCTCAAAGAGGACCTCAACCGGCCAAGTGACACAGAGACGGACCCGAGTAGCCGCGAGACAGGCCTACTCACGACCGCGGCTTTCGAGGAGGAGATGGCAAATATAACCGCAAAGCTGCAGACCATCGCCAATAGGCCTGTGGCCTCCCCCCCACCACCACACACACCCATAAACATCACCGAACACCTCAAACCTATATCGGATAGGTTGGAGCTCGTCTCGGCGGACCTCCGCGTACTGCGCGACAAAGAGCCGCAAATCCAGGCGCACCCAGCGCTGAATCTGGAAACGGAGCTCGCAGTCGGGGAGGTAAAGAAGACGCTCCAAACTATACAGAAAGGGGTGGCGGACCTGGGCAAAGCGGATAAACCGCAAACACAACAACAGGGCCCCAAAACCTTTGCTCAGGTCGCCAGTACACCAAAGCCCCCCAAACCGCCCACACAACCCAACCACACCCTGATCGTCTCGTCGACGAACCCCAAGCACACTGGGGACAACGTGATCGAGAGGATCAGGACCGCCCTGGACCTCAAGTCAACCGGAGCCCGAGTCGACACCGTACGGAAAGCGCGCAACCAGAAAGTGGTCCTAAGGTGCGCCAGTAAGATGGACTTGAAGAAGATTAAAGACCAAGTCCAGTCGAACTCAGGGCTCAAGGTCCAGGAGCCGAAACCGCAAAACCCCTTAGTCTGCATCAAGGGTGTGCTGTCCAGCTACAGCGATGGGGAGATCGTCGATCTCCTTAAAGCGCAGAACCAACACCTTCTGCAAAACGTCGCTGTGGAGGGACAGACCATCAAGATGCGCTACAGGAAGCGCGCGCGTAACCCCCACGAGTGCCACCCCGTTCTGGAGCTTTCCCCGGAACTCTGGAAATCCTACACCTCTGTCCAAAAAGTCCATGTGGGCATCAAGCGATGCTCGATTGAGGACCAGTCCCCTCTAGTTCAGTGCACAAAGTGCCTTGCATATGGACACAATAAATCCATATGCAGGGCTGCAAAAGAAGTCTGCGGCTACTGCAGTGGATCGCACAATATCAGGGACTGCCTCACTCGAGCGGACGGCAAACAGCCCACATGCGCAAACTGCAAGGTAGCACACGGGACGGGCAACGACCTGGCACACACAGCATTCAGCGAAGACTGCCAGGAACGCCAAAAGTGGGATGGCATAGCTAGATCGCGCGTATCCTATTGCTAAGGGCAACGAGAACACACCAACAAACCAACAAGCCACCCCCGAAATCTTCTCAAGACCGACAGCAAGATTGCGGTTCATCCAAGCAAATCTTCACCGCTCCAAGCTGGCCACAGAAGAACTCTACATGGCGGCCCAGGCAAGAGGAATTTCAGTAGCACTTGTTCAAGAGCCCTACGTAGGAAGAACAGGTGTGATGAAACAAAACCCCGGCACACAAGTCATCCAGTGCAGCCTCAACCGCCAAAAGCCAGTCAAGGCAGCGATTGTTGTTTTCGGTGACAACCTGGAGGTCGTCCACGACCCCCAACTTGTGACCGAGAACATTGCTGCTGTCTTGCTAAAGGTGGGTCAGCTCAGCTTTGGAGTACTGTCGGTCTATTTTGAGGGTGACCAGGACATCGAACCATACCTATCCGAAACACAATACAAGACACACAAATTGAATACAAACAACATCGTGGTGGGAGGAGACGTAAATGCCTGGAGCCATTGGTGGGGAAGTGTTTCCGAAAACCATCGCGGGGCGGCGTACAGTTCTTTCCTCAATGAGCGGGATCTCCACATCCTAAATACGGGCCAAACACCAACGTTCGAGACATACAGAAATGACAGGTGGTGCACAAGCATCGTCGACGTGACAGCTTGCAGTTCGTCGCTGCTGGGCAAGGTCGAAGAGTGGCGGGTAGAAAGAAGTCTAACAACTTCAGACCACAACGCTATAACCTTCTCGATGCGCCTAGAAAAGGCCCTAGAACCCTTAAGGCCAATTTCGACGCGCATCTACAACACCAAGAAGGCCAAGTGGTCCGACTTCAACACCCACTTCAAGACCAGCCTAGCAGACAGTGGCATCACTCAAGTCAGAGTCTCGAACGCATCGAACCCAGAGGATCTGGAGACAATTATTTCAAACTATACTCAGAACATCCACCGCTCATGCGAGGAAGCGATTCCAAAACTTGGGTCGCCCAAACACAACGCCAAGCCCCCATGGTGGACCCCTTCTCTAGACCGTCTCAAAAAAGACGCCATGACGAAGAAGAGAAGGATCCGAAACGCAGCCGCAAGCCGGAGACACTTCACCATCCAAGAGTACGTGCTGGCCAAACAAACCTACAAGACAGCAGCAACGGAAGCAGCCACAGCCAACTGGAAGGAGTTCTGCACGAAGCAGGACCGAGAGAGCATGTGGGACGGCATCTACAGGGTAATAAGGAAGACAGCCAGAAGAAAGGACGACGCGCTCCTGAGAAACGCCGCAGGCGAGACGCTTAGTCCAGAGCAATCTGCGGATCTTCTGGCAAAAACCTTCTACCCCGACGACTCAACGGATGCCGAACAGCCCTACCACACTGCGCTAAGGAGGCTAGCGGAGGAGAAGAACCCCCAAGGTCTGTCTGCAGACGATCCGCCCTTCACGACCGCGGAGCTGGAAATGGTTCTCCAGAACCAAAATCCGAAAAAAGCCCCCGGTCCTGACGGATTAACAGCAGACATCTGCGCAGCGGCAATAAACTGCGATAGGGAGGTGTTCTTAGCGATAGCAAACAAGTGTCTGTCACTGTCACACTTCCCGAAGCAGTGGAAGATCGCCCACGTGTGCATTCTCCGCAAGCCAGGAAAGGACGACTACACCAGTCCTAAGTCGTACAGGCCTATAGGTCTGCTCTCGGTCCTAGGAAAAATCGTCGAGAAACTTCTAGTAGGCCGACTACAGTGGCATTTCCTCCCAACACTACACACAAACCAATACGGCTTCATGCCACAGCGCGGAACCGAGGACGCCCTCTATGCTCTAGTGGGCCACTTACGAGCCGAAATCAAAGCCAAAAAGATCGTGCTTTTGATATCACTGGACATAGAGGGGGCCTTTGACAACGCGTGGTGGCCCGCACTCAAGAAGCAGATGGTAGCCAAGAATTGTCCAGCAAATATCTACGCTCTCGTCGCCTCATACCTGGAAGACCGGAACATCAGGGTCAACTACGCCAGAGCGACTAGCGAGAAGGGAACCACGAAAGGATGCGTCCAGGGCTCAATAGCCGGACCGACGTTTTGGAACCTTATCCTAGATTCACTCCTACAAAAAATGGCTAGTATGGGGGTATACTGTCAAGCCTTCGCGGACGACGTTGTCCTGGTTTTCTCTGACTTCACAGCCGGTCCCCTGCAGCAATCAGCCAACAGCACGCTAGCCAAAGTATCGGAATGGGGCGTCCAAAATAAGCTACGTTTCGCCGCGCACAAGACCAATGCGATGGTGTTAACGAGGAAGCGAAAGTACGACGCTCCGGTACTTCATATGTCGGGCACGCAGCTAAACCTGGTTGAGGAAGTGAAGCTGTTAGGTCTCACGATAGACTCCAAGCTCACCTTCAATGCGCACGTGTCTGCGACCTGTAGAAAGGCCGCAGACATCTACAAGCAGTTGGCATGTGCGGCGAGGGTGACTTGGGGTCTGAACGGAGAGATAATCAGGACGATATACGTGTCGGTGATAGAGCCCATCGTGATGTATGCAGCGAGTGCGTGGGCCCCCGCAGCTGAGAAACTGATGACAAGGAAAAAGTTTGACTCACTGCAGAGGGGCTTCGCGCAGAAGATCTGCAAAGCATACCGCACGGTGTCTCTGACATCGGCACTTGTCCTGTCAGGACAACTCCCCCTAGACCTCCGGGTACTCGAAGCGGCAACCCTATTCAAGATCAAAAAGGGACATTCCCAAGAGTTCATACCGCTGGGCCGCGTGCTGGAGTGCAACGTGCACCACTCCAAAAATCCCCACCCAGCGCAACTCACAACAACCGAGTATGAATGCCTAGAGAATTTGACTCCCGAAACCCAGGCAACCCACCAAGTAATCGGCCCCCAAATATACACCGATGGCAGTAAGATAGAGGGGAAAGTCGGAGCTGCCCTAACTTGGTGGGAAAACGGGACGGAGTCAAGGTTCAGCACCTTCGGCTTGGAGCCTCACAACACAGTCTTCCAATCGGAAATGTACGCTCTCTTCAGAGCTGTCAGGATGGCAAGAGAATCCAAGGCGGCCTCCGTAAGCATCTTAAGTGACTCAAGATCGTCACTTGATCTGCTGAGGAGACCGTCTGTCACGCACCACCTGGCACTCCAAATCAAGAGAAGCGTCCGTGAAATCAGAGAGGAGGGCAGAGAAGTGAGGCTCTTTTGGCTCAAGGCCCATGTGGGAACTGCCGGGAATGAGAGAGCGGATGAGCTGGCCAAGGAGGCAGCCCTAACAAAACTCACATCAGACTACAGCAAGGTCCCCGTTTCATTCGTGAGGAGGAAGATACGGGAGGGGACTATAAGGAAGTGGCAAGCCCGGTACGACTCCTCGAGTACAGGATCGGTCACGAAAGTGTTCTTTCCAGACGTCCTAGCGGCGAAAAGGACACTCAGAGACGCAGTGCTCACACCGGTCCACGTACAAGTCCTTACAGGACACGGCGGATTTTCAGCATATCTCCACCGTTTCCATCTCAAAGATAGTCCCTCGTGCGTCTGTGACCCGAGTTGCGAAGAGACAGTCTGGCACTTGCTCTTCGAATGCCCAAGGTTCAGCCAAGACAGAATGGAGCTCGAAATAAAATTCGAAACCCAGCTTAGCCAGTCCACACTCCACACCATCATGGGGAGACTGGCTACTAGGATTCCATTCTTGGCATTCGCGAGCAAAGTCGCCACAATCGCAGCAAGGGCTAACAAAACGGACGTAACCTTGCGAAGTCGACCACACATTCGAACACACACAACCACAACAACAACCACAACCACAAACACACAAACAACAACCACAACTACACAAGCAACAACAAGCACACAATTGACTGATACACAAATTACACACACACATTCTAACCAACGGCCATTATCAACGGTAGCAGCAGCGGTAGCAGCAACAGCCAGCCTACAACCAGCCTCTAGCATGACTACCACACAATTCCTGGCATGCGGAGAAGACGGAGTCCCTGGCATCAGACTGCGAGGCGTCGCTCTGTTCATGAATAGGGAACAGGAGAAGTTAGGCATAGGCTTCTGCATAGGCTCAAGTCGAGCTACGGCCCGAATACACCTTTCACCGGGCCTTGCCGCCTTGATTAACGGAAGCACCACCAAAACGAGCATAAAAGGCAGCAAGTATGCTGCACTACCTCAAGTGGAAGTGGCCACTCACCGATGCCGTCTAATGCGATTTAAAGGGAAAACAATCGCATTACTCGAGTGGGGAGAGGCTACTCCATTTGCTCAGGCAAGCTCATTGCTTCAGAAGATCGGGGAGGCAGGATACTACACATCAGCCGCGGCCCGAACCATAAGTGTGGACGCAATGGTGGTGGGAGGAGAAAGAGGAGACGTCGCAGACCGCTTTGGCTGTCTAAAGGCCTCAGAACATCATGAGGTCGTTGTCTACGAGGATAGAGGGGAAACCCTAAGTTTCCTCAAAGCCCCCAGACAACCAACAGCCAGCGCGACGAGCTCCACAAAAAGCCCCACCACACAAAGCGGATCGGAAAGGGCCCAGCAGAAGGCAGCAGCCGAAAAAGCCGCTAAGAAGCAGTGCAACACCATAAACCCGGAGGACCGGGCCCGGTCGAGGAGTCGCCTGAAAGCGTTTGGCACTTTCCTCAGTGCACTGCTCCCAAGCACCAGCCATGCAACACCATCTCACAAGCAGGAAACAGCACTGGAGAGGTTCCTCAGAAAAACACCAAAGGAACCAACCCAGCAAAAGCCTAAGCCAACACGAGCCGACAAAGGGCAAGTCAGCCCGCCGACCCTCGCAGTAAAGTCGGGTACCACGGACCACGTAAAAAGCGCGTTCCTCGAGTACGTAGCAATCGTAAGAGCGACCAGAGATGTCAATCTTACGACATGCAGGAAGATCCTGCAGACCTTCCAAAGAGACACAGAGGGTCTGTTAAGGATACTGCTCGAGGAAGCAGGGGCAGCGGTTTACGACAACGTCACATCCCAAGTCATCAAAGGGGAAATGACGGGGTCGTATATGGCAGCCTACAGCGCGAGGAGTGGTTTTGTGGCCCTGGACAAGGAGGAGACGGAGCGCTCAGGCAAACTCAAGTTCAGTGTGCCAAATGACGACCCGATAGTGGTTACCGCCAAATGTACTAAGATCATGACGGATGATAAGATCCTGGAAATGGCACAGTCCATTTCGGGGACCCCAGGTATCCCGGCATCGCAGGAAAGTTGGGCGGTACCCAATATCAGGTGGATTAACGGAGTTCCGGGTTGCGGTAAGACAACCTGGCTGGTAAAGCACTTCGACGAGGACAGGGACGTGATAGCCACCACGACAACAGAAGCTGCCAAAGACCTTAGGGAAAAGCTTGCGCGCCGCTTAGGAGACCGAGCAAAGACCAAGGTGCGCACTATGGCCTCAATCCTAGCAAACGGTTTCAAGGGCCAAGACAAATGCTACCGTCTTACGGTAGACGAGGCTCTTATGAACCACTTTGGGGCAGTAGTCATGGCAGTAAAGTTGTCTGGAGCTAGCGAGCTTGTCCTCGTCGGAGACGTTAACCAGCTCCCATTTTTGGACAGAGAGAACCTTTTCGAGCTTAGGTACACCCGTCCAGACTTGGTGGCTGGCATCACCCGGGAGTTTCTCTGCACACACCGCAATCCAATGGACGTGGCGTTTGCACTGAGTGAGATATACCCCGGTATATACTCCTCCAAGTCGTCGCTGTCGCGGGTCCACTCCCTGAAGGTGAAAGGTTACACAGGGGCGCAAATACCGAGCACTGCCCAAAACACCCTGTTCCTGGTTCATACGCAGGAGGAGAAAGCCTCTCTTGCGAGCCAGGGATTTGGGTCCGGTGAAGGGTCGCGCCTGCTAACCATACACGAGGCTCAGGGGTTGACCTACGACAGCGTCATCATCATCAACACCAAGTCCAGGAGGCTTCAGGTCCACGACAGCATCTCCCACGCGGTAGTGGCGGTGTCCAGACATACAGTCAGTTGCGTCTATTACACCGACGACGCCGATGACGCCGCAGGCCGCCTTGCTAAGAGGGCGATGGATGCGCCGACTAAAACGGTCGTCAACTACAATCTTAAGACGGCCATGCAGCATCGAGACGTAGTCGTCATAGAGGCCTTGCTCACGCTGGTGAAGTCCCTGGTCAGCAGACATCACCAAAACACCACCTAACAAGTCCCATCCAAAAACTCCAACCCAAACACATACCCAAACCATCACCCTGTCTAAACCCTGAAACGCAAAAAAAAAAAAAAAAAATATATATATATTTGTAAAGCTGCATGGTGGAGCGAGTCAGTCATACACACCTTAACGTCCTAACGACGGGGTTCTATAGCCGGAACCGTCGGCCGGGACTGGTCTGCTCGCACTGCCATGCATCTTCCCCGAAAATGTACCAATAGATATTAGAAAACAAAATAACATAAGCAGTGTATCAATAGAAATAAGCAACAAAATAGAAATAACATTAATATAAGTAGCAAATAGAAACTTAAATTGTAACGCCGGTGTGTGATATATATATATATATATATATAGTATTTAGTGAGGGATGAACTCACGTAGACTTAAGTTAGTTAAGTAAGCCTAAAAATAATGTCCGACGTAGGAGTCAGACAATTGTAACGTTTATGAAAAAATAAGAAACAAACAAAATAAAACCACTATAAAAAAGATCGCGGAGTGCCACATGTCCGCGGTAGAATATTAAAATAAATAAAAAAAAAAAAAAACCCTCAGACAAAAGTATTATTTTAATTGAATTGGTAAGTGAGTATTTGACAATAATCTTACTAATATTGTAAATGCGAAAGTTTAGATGAATGGATGGATGTATGTTTGTTACTCATTTACGCAAAAACGGTTAAATGGATTTAGATGAAATTTGGGACATAGATAGATTATAATCTGGAATAACACATACGATACTTTTTATCCCGGGAGTGTATAGTATATTCCCTTGCGATGATTTTCAACTATCGCGCGGGCGAAACCGCCGGCAGAAGCTTGTATTTGATGTATTTGGCGGTCTAAGTTTCGACCTTTCGCGGTCCGGGTATGGACCGCGGTCCACCTGGTGGTGACCGATACTATAGGGATAGTGCCGTGCCGTTCTATCAATAAAAGAAATGGTCGAATTGTCAAAATGTGAGGAGGAGTCGATCACTTGACCTTTCAATAGTACTTGGGCTTCCCATACATTTTTGATACATTTTCAGTCACTATCGTAATGCTTTCGGTGATAGAATGCCACTTGTCTAGAGCCTCTGGTATTTTAAAAAGTGCATCAAGCAGATAATAATATGTATTTTTGCACATTCGACGATCGTTCTGAAATAGGAGTTTAATCACATATATAATCTAGATGAAGCGATTGTATGTACTATGGGACAAAGCTATATCTGCTCACTTTGAAAACAAAATCCCTTGCACAAGACGACCATAGCTGCGTCCGCCCTTTTTGCTTAGAGCATTTTTTGCATCGACCACTAGTTTTATGCCGTCTTTTTTTATTACGAAAACACTTTTTTTATTACAGTACATCGCGTGTTAAAAAACGGAGTAAAATTACGATCAATGATCGTACTTTGAGCTTTTCATTTAGCATTATTGGCAACGGCGATCCTCCGAAATCTAGAAATATGCCTAATTACGCCATGTTGAGCTGTAAAGACTATATAAAAAAGTTGGCCGAGGCATTGGAAATGATTTTTTTCATTTTAAATTGTGTGTGAAAAAGTGGCACGCTTGGTTTTCATACAGATGGAGGTACTTGTGTTATCTAGTTAGATTTATGTCTGTGAATTTTATGCTCTCTTTTCTCTTAGAAATAACTTTAGAAAACGCTTTCAATAATAGTTCAAGAATATCTGTCTACGAACATTACTAAAAAGCCACGCGGCCCGCGAGTGCTCCCTACAATACCCTACTCTTAAGGTAATTGCACACTAGCCAGATAAGTAACCCGATAACACATCATAACCCATATGCATTAAAAGTACTACCAACAAAAAAATAACGCCAAATTATACACGTAAATAATTAAGTTATTTAAGTCCGTTTTAAAATTTTAAACGGGGAATGTGAAGTTTGTTTTTTTAATAACAACTTCCTGTGCCAAAGTAAATGTTAAACAACCTACTTTAAAACGAGGTGGAATTCTTTAATTAGTTGTGCACATTGTGGCAGGCTTACAAAATTAAAAATTTAATTTTAATTATTATATTCTGGTTAAATGACTCAACGGTACTGCAAAGCGGTATCTCTTCTTCAATACAATACGGTATAATGAAAATAATCAAAACACCTGCTAGACAATGCGTGGCTGATCAGGGGTCATAATAAGCCACGCATTCCGACACTACCTGGCGTCATAAAGCGAATTATTACCCAACGAACCATACGTAGATATTAAAACATGGGCGGGGTTTAATTAGAAATTTAACCTGTTAATAAATTACCGATGGTCTGCCGCCACCCAGGGTGTGGCAACACTCAGCGTATTTCCCTAGAGAAATAACGACGGTGTTGCCAACGCAAACTCGAATTCTGGATATTTTCGGAACGCGTTCGTGATGTTTATTATGTCGTTTCCCCCGAAAACGAATTGTTACCCATTAGTGTCCTACGCGTTTGTATATTTCCATTTTTATTTTCACTAAAAACTAATTTAAATTTTCTTATAAACGACACTATTTTTATTATGTATACAGTCGCTATATTTTAAAATTAACGGATGTCACCATTATAAGTTTAAATAAATAAATCCATCAGGAATGTTCTGGAAATAAACTGAGAATAATGGGATCCATTTAAAAAGTTAGATTGTTTATGATTCTGGTTTGAAGTTAATACCATATTGTTAGTAGTCAATAGACTATCTAATTAAAATAGTAAAAACTGGTTGTAAAACTTGGTTTTAGGCACAGTTTAAAATTTAATAAAACATTTTACGACCGCTAGTGTATTTTGGAATTATACAAGGTGTTTCATTATTAGTTTTATGTGAAGTCGTTTTCTATGCCTTGATTTAGATGTTAAGAAGATTTTTAAGTGTTTCACATATTTGAAGCATTTGTTTTTTTTTTCACTGCTTAATGTCAAGTCTACGTTGAAGCAAACTAATCAGTTTTAAACATGATCAAAATAATAATAAAAAGTTTTTTTTTCCTGGTCTTTTGTATCTGCAATCAGTCTTGAGTACTTTAAGCAGATGTGATATGTGACAACTGGTATTTCGAGTGTGCTTTCCGGCTAGAGGAACTACTCATAGGTTTAGCATGTATTAAATGCTACTCAAGAGGGTACAGACAGAATGTCTTTTCTTTTGAGACGTTTCTGGTACGTGCGTGTTGTCAAACCAGTGGCTAGTTCATTTGGATGCCTCTCCAGCCTTTCCAAATATGTTTTACTTATGTCCAAGATTTCCTCTTTCACCGAGTTCATTTGAAATTGGTTGTGTATTTCACAATTTGTAATGAACCAAGGCCCATTGTATATGGATCTCAGAATCATATTTTGCATGCGCTGGATGATGGATATATTAGAATTGCTACAACTCCCCCATAGCTGGATGCCGTACATCCACACAGGCTTTAGAACGGTTTTATAAATAAGGAGTTTGTTATCAGTTGATAATTTTCTGTTACATATTTTGCTGGTATATAAAAAGATGAAACATATCTTATTGTGGGTACTAGTTGATCTGATTTATTTTTCCAAGCGTTTTGTAAATATCTTTATTTTTGCATTCTTACTCACCAAAACTAAATCACACACTACATATTATAATATACATTTCATTACGAAAAAATAAATACATCCAAAAACAAAAAAAGACAAAATTTAATTCCATTCTAGAACGACATTCAAATTTGGAAAAAAAAGTTTCAATTAAAAATATTTATTTATTTATTTATTTATTTAAACTTCATGTACAATGGTTATACATAGGCGGACTTAATGCAGCAAGGCATTCTCTACCAGTCAACCTTTGGGTTCAAAAAGGACACAACAGTGATAGGTGTACAAAATAAAAATAAAGGAATAATTAAATTCGAATATTAAAAAACTACATAACTAATAAAATACATAAATAGTTTCTAAAACAATAGACTAATAAATATAATAATAAATACCAAATTCTAAATGAGACTCAAATTTAAATATAATGACTATGACGAAGACAAATGAGAGGACAAATAATAGTTCCGGATTCTACGCTTAAATGACAATTTACTCTCAGCTTTTTTGATGTCAAGGGGAAGCACGTTCCAGAGTTTTATAGTTGAGACAGTGTAAGAATTAGATAGAAACCCAGTGCGGTGAGAAGGAATTTGGAGAAGTAAGTTTTTGGAAGCTCGAAGGTTAAGATCGTGAGAACTACCCAACACTTTAAAATATTGTTTTAAATAATCGGGAGTACAAGGATCGTTCATGATGCTGAAGAGCATGCAGAGGGATCTGATGGATCTCCTCTGACGGATAGGCAGCCATTTAAGCTGAGAGCGGAAGGAGGAAATGTGATCATATTTACGAAGGCCGAAAATAAAGCGAATGCAGTTGAAAATATTCCCGCAGTTAATCAAGTACCGGTATCGATTATTCGTTTAAATCGATACTACATGTTATCGAAGCGCCTCTAGCTTCGTTAAGGACGGTGTAATCGGCTTAGACATGCATCATGGCTAATTCATGTGTTATTCGATTTTAAGAAACGATAGCTGATGGGTTTTTGGATTCCGCTGGAGAAGGATTAAATCGATTTTGGCCAGATGTTGATTATTTTCTAAAATATAAGACAACTAAAAAGTAATTTAGGACTGTATTTTTATAATAAAGCTAGCTGAATTAGTTCAAAAAGTATAGCTAGATTATTTTATTTAATCTAGACATTTTTGAAAAACAGTAATTAAAAAAAAATAAGGAAGATGCGGTAAAAGTTCCTTGTCGAATCCTTATGGAATCTTATTTAGTGCCATAAACGAATTTAACGAATGATGTGACGTATTTCGGTAATATCAACTGCTAAACGAATGTCGAAGTAGTCTGTTAACGAGTTAAAATTACATTACAGTTCAGCCAAACACAAACGTTCAACCATCACAATCAACCACAGTTTAATATTTTGTACAGAACCCACCGTTCCACACACAGACACATGCTATGACTTTCTGTAGCGATACCCCAGTGTGGCCACAAATCGCTTAGCTTCACTTAATCCTACTCAAATCAAACGCAATTAGAGTAATAACATGAAGAGGTACTATAATAACGCAGTTGGTATAAATATAGTGCCAGTGTCGAGTCGAATGTGTCGTAGAATCGATTTGTTGATAGTTTTATTTTTTAGCCTCATGTGTAATTGTTGTGACAGAGAATATAACAGTTTTACTCTTTAAACAATAAACACATATGCGATTGCTGCAATCGCGGCATTTTGACGTCATTTCAAACAGTCAACGTCAGTTCCGTTGTTTATCTCCGAAATTCTTCATCAGATCTTCACCAAACTAAATGGGAGCACCTTGGGCCAATACTCTTCTAAACAAAAAATAATCATTAAAGTCAGGTAACAATAGACAAAGATATCACTGAACAGACATACAAAAAAATCTGTTGACTTCAAACCTCCTCCTTTGTTTGAACTCGTTTAAAAAACTCATAGGCTCTGAAACATAAGACTGATTTTAGTCGAATGTTTATTTGGTAAAATCTTAGTTAGTTTGATCAATAAATAAAACAGAAAAACATAAGCTCACAATTTAGCCTACAAAAATATATCATCATTGTTATAATTTCAGCGTTGCGCGGTATCTGCTCGTCCAATTTACCGCAGTGTCTTAAGACAAAACTCTATGACCAGTGTGTGTTGCCAGTGATCACCTATGGGACCGAGCCGTGGTCTTAAAGCCACCCAAAGAGTAATGGAGAGTGCTATGCTCGGAGTTTCCTTGCGTGAACGAAATGAGGATATCCGTAGGAGAACCAAAATTACCGACATAGCCCGAAGAATTGCGAAACTTATATGGCAGTGGGCAGGACACATAACGCAGAACGGATGGCCGATAGGATTGAAAAGTTCTGGAATGGCGATCGTGAACCGGAAGACGATGCGTTGGAAGGCCTCCCACTAGGAGGACCGATGACCTGGTTAAGGTTGCGGGAATGCGCTGGATGCGAGACGCACGGGATCGGTTAATGTGGCGACGCCTGGGGGAGGCCTATGTCCAGCAGTGGATGACTTTCGGCTGAAATGTGATGATGATAATAATTTCAGCTAAAAAGCGTCCACTGCTGAAATTTTCCGATAATTTGGGGAAAACCTATCGAAACAGATTTCGTCAGCATACAAAATATTGATTCAGAATTCAATAAACATTGCCGAGAATTTTGGATTTCCGATAATTTTAATTACGGAAACCCGGCTCCAAAATACATAGACGGTAACTGGCCTTTATGTGAAGTAAAGCTAGTTACAATATTGATAGATACCCAGCAACGGAATATTCTGTCTGTTCCGGTAGTAACAATCACCGCGCAGATTGGCATTCGAATAGTCGGTTTCGAAACATAGAATACAGGGAGTATCTCCAATTTCCATTGTGAACGGACAGACTGATAAGCTGCTTGTCCGTCTTTCATATAGGATGACTGAGGGAAAATCACCTTTGTTAGAGATGTTCTATGTCCAGCAGTGATGTAGTGAATTATTTAATATTGTTGGGCAATATGGCGCTGATACCCCTCAGTAGCTGATTTTAAAATGAGAATCACGTTAAACGGCTAGTCGTAATTTTTTGAATAGAATATATGTTACATAAGACCATTTTCTTAATAGTTTTATCTAAGAAAATTTTGAGTATTATTCGTATAAAATAGTGTAATTAATTTTTAAAGTTATGTTTTAAACGGACAAAAAATCTACAATCACACCAAAACTGCCCTGCGTATTTTAATGAAATTGTCAACATCTCAAAGACAATTTGATTAACAAAATTTTGATCTGAGGCTTTATTTTTAAGTAAAAAAAAACAAAGAAAGTAGTAGAGGAAATCACAAAAATCTACAATATTTTGGGTCGCGCGGGTGTGAAACGTATGCGCGTTTTGTTCCCCCAAGGTCGTTTGCGACTGTTGTCGAGTATCTATCTGGTCTCCGACTCCAACCTAATTACTGGGTAACATGATTCCAAATTGGAAAAACTGATTTTCTTTTGGGCTTCTGCGTACCGTTGCTCTTAAAGATCTACAAATGACTGCCAGGAGCTACGGCATAACATGCTTTCCGAAATACAAAGGGTATGGTATGGTTGGTATGCAACAGATGGACAGATCTCGGTAAGCGTTGACACTACCTTGAAGATCGATTGTGCTAAAAACTGCAAAGCTGCTTTTCTAGCACCTACCTACCATTACACAAAAAGTATACACAAGTTGCTTAAAGCTAGATCAGGGGGTGACCATAAGCTCTCAGAGTAAGGTTATTTTTTGTGTGCGTGTGTGTGTGTTTCACAGTCGAACCATGATAATTTTGACACGTCATGATACGGGGGCAAATCTCATTCAAAATATGATAGCTGTAAAAATATCATCGTTACTGTCTTCTATAATATATGACTCCTGCCATTTTTTTTTTTTTTTTTTTTTTTTTACTATGTATAGTCCTGTGTTTGACCACAATCTCACCGTGGTCAGTGATGATGTGGCCGATGGTGGTAAGCACACAAAGCCTAGAAGGGAACTGGCTCTCAAGTGCTGCTGTCGGAACACACCGGAAGGTGCTTGGCGACAGATTTTCAACTTGAGGGTGGTTGCCAGCCAGGCGGGTACTACAAAGTACCCTACCACCGTGCTATGGTTTCCTCACGATGTTTTCCTTCACCGAAAGCTCAAGCTCATTGTAGGATTCGAACCCGCGACCTTCGTCTCGGTATCCGACGTCACTACCACTGAGCTATCATCGCCTTAAAAGACAACAAGAAAACATTTAATACCAATTAATCATATTCTACGATCGCTAATTTTACATTCTTCCCAAAAATGTGTAAACAAATTGATTCTATCAAGAGTAAATTAATCATGTGTGATTGATTAATAAATCAAGTTTTAAACTTTAACAATCGTGATTAATAACTTGGTACCTTGATATTTATTAGAATGCTGGTTTGGCGCCACTATGAATTAGTATTAAGTCTAATAAATTACTGTTTTAAGTTAATTGGCTAAGCTTAGGTAATACAACGGTTTTATAAGTTCGGGCGCACGATGTTTATGTTACTAAGTTGTAAATACGTAATCATAATTGATTACTTATAAGTTGTAAATAAATAATCATAATTGATTACTAATTCCAATACAATGACTGACTTGAGTATTGCTACTAATCAAACTAGAGTTCTAAAATAAGAATTACTGAAATCAGTGCGCAGTTCATTTGACATTTTATGACGAATCGTTCTGTTTTTTAATTTGCCAAGCAATCTGTTATTTAAATGATAATAAACATACAAATAAGTTAACGAATAACTAAAAGTAAAAATTATGTATATCAGTTACTTAACTATATTTATTTATTTATTGATAGGAACACCAATTAAAAATATACAAAAAAAATACATATAATTGTATATTAATCTTCATTCAGTGCAACTAGGTCACTTATAGGTGAACACAGCCTAATATACAATATTGACTTTTATTACGTTATACATTAAATTATAGATAATTATATTAAATTAGATATATGACTCATTAATTAATAGGAACAAAAATTAATTATAAATTAGGTATAAAATTAATAAAATATTTGATTAAAAAATTTGGTTGTAATAATGAATTGGGTGTCAATAAATTTAATAGTAAAATGGTAAAACTGGTACATTTGGTTGTAAAATTATGAATTAGGTATATAAATACATTTGATTCATCATCAGCCCACTAATGTTCCCATTGCTGGGACACAGGCCTCCTCTCTGTGAGAGGGAACGGTCCATAATCCACCACGCGGGCCCAGTGCGGGTTGGTGGATGTCACAGGTCTTCAAATTTTGGGTTCTAGGACATGCCGGTTTCCTCACGATGTTTTCGTTCACTGTTTTGAGAGCATGCCCTGCCTGGGCTCGAACCCACGCCCTACAACTTGTAAGTCGCGGCCGATGCCACTGGGCCACCACTGCTCTTCGCGGATAAATATGTATGATGAACACGAGTGGGTTTTAGTCAGTAAAAGTCTGACACGCCCTCCCGCTTCACACAGAGCGGGAGAAGTCTTTGAATGATTTCCAAACCAAAAAAAAACCCTGCTCTAACGTATACGTTTGTTTAATAAATTGATAATAATTAATAATTGATTTAGTCATAATTATAAAATTAGGTAATTTAAGTACCTACATAAATACCACAGACTATAGTGACTACTTTAACGAGAAAACAATATTTTCTACGGGACAGTCATCCTATCGAATATTAGATCTTAAAGAGACAATACTTGTCCCACTACTTGGATCACAAACGTCTAATAGAGAAAAATCTGTTAACGATAAGAGTAATAATCAACCTGGTTACTGATATTGACAACTGTTCTTGTAGCCAGGTTGAATATGCCGTTGGGGTTATAAGTTAAGTGTTGCCCAGAAGTGGGATGATCCAGGTGGCTTTCATTTCACTGCTGGACAAAAGCCTATTCCCATGACTATCAACCGTAACTGTCCAGGACATAGCAATCAGTCATTATGAAATTATTTTCGCATTATTATATTTCTGTTTTTACTAACTGTAATCTTTACCCAGTCACAAGAGATTAAGTTTGGCCCACATAAATAAAATCGAACTAAAAGATCAAAGAACTAACTAGTCTAGACAGTACAAGGTACTTCACAAAGGATGCCAGAAAATATTACAATAAAGGAAATGTACCATAAAACGTTACAAGCTAGGTGTTATTACGGCTAGCTAGCATATTAGAAGCTAGGCCAGAGGTCCTCAAACTTTTTTGTCCTGAGGACCGCATAGCGAGTGTTTTTGTTTTTATACACTCCTGCTGTTATAACCGAGCTGAGCACTGTCTGTGGAAGAGAGCTTTCCAAAGCAGAGGTTTGCTATCACAGAACCCAATTATGGATTAAGCTAGCCTTTGTACATAAGTTTTCCTTTTGTATCTGTATATGTTTGTTTTGTACAATGAAGAATATGAATACGACAAAGCTTTTGCATCAGTTGGTGGAGCAGAAGACCAGTTCTTTCCACTTACCTTCAGTATTTAAAACGTGTAACGTGTACGAATCACATACTCTCCGTTTAAGTGGACTGAACTATCACAGGAAGCTAAATTAATATTGGTGACGGCTTGCCTTCATGGGATCCGGTCTCGCTTATCCTCATATAATTCTCATGCAACCCTAATTATATTTTCTTTCGTTTTGGACCCCTGGGGTCGAGGTGGACCACTTTGGAAATTACTGAGCTAGACAAACGATTCTTCACGCAAAACGGTGGTTCGGTCTCAGAAGTAATTCTGAGCGAGTATAATGTAGGCGCCATGCCACTCATTAGGCACTTCTAGTGGTTAAAATTCGTTGTACAGCTAACAAACAATACGTATTTGTCGAAATAATGGTTACACAATGTTTGTAGCTTTTTGAGGAATTTTCCTCGAATACTTCAGTGAAACAGCTGCTTGCTATATAAAGTAGAATAGTACACAAATAACAAGCTTACCTACTGGTTGGTCGTACGACCTGATTAGCTTACAAATTGAAGAGCCGTCTTCTAAAAGTATGCAACTGCTGATGTCGATAGGAGTCGGAGTATACACACCACCCCGTGCACCGCCATAAAGCATAAAAAAATTACACATGGAAAATGAGTTATTACATATTAACATAATTAATTATTAAAAGGAAACACTTCCTAGATTCGACCCTAAGTCCGACTACAATTCAAAAACGACAATTAACGAACATTGCCGCAAAATGTGCGTTATTTGTTGGTGATTTGTTACGTTTATGTCGTTATTTCTTCGTTTCAAAGATGGTATTTGCTCACAATATAAAATAGTTTCAATTTGAAACAATAAATGAATCAGCTGGTAGAACAGGTACTTAAGCCCAAACCAAATATATAAGTTTCTATCATTAATTTTGATTTTAGATTAGCACACAGAAAGAAGCCAACTACGCAACATCTTCACATATTCCCAAACAAACAAACAAAAAAACTCCAACTACTGTTACAAAATATACAATTTATAGCTTTAATAGGTCGCCATATTTTAACTAATTGAGTACAAACAGCGCCTGGGGGCAAGCCACTATCGGAGTGACGCACGCTCAGACAAAGAAAAATTATCCGCTGCACTCGCGAGTCGCGACATGACACTTACAATAAAAATAAATTAACTGCGCGCTCTTCTAATGAGGGACGTAGGGCTGGCATGTGTTCGAAGTCAGTAAAAGTTTTTGTTACGTTGTCTTGTTTCTTAACGGTCGATTTCTATAAGGTGTCATCATCAACAGTCTATTAGTTTTCCCACTGCTGGGACACAGGTCTCCTCTCTGTGACAGGGAATGGGCCATAATCCACCACGCGGGCCCAGTGCGGTTTGGTGGATGTCACATGTCTTCGAGTTTTTTGGTTCTAGGGTATGCCGGTTTCCTCACGATGTTTTCCTTCACCGTTTTGAGTGCAATGGTGATGAAATAATTTACACAAAGTAAAGCTCCTGCCTGGATTTGAACCCACGACCCACAACTTGTAAGTCGCGGCCGATACCGCTGGGTCACCACTGCTCTATAACGTGTCTGTCAGTAGATTTGCGTATTAGAGATAGAATTTTGACATAAAGTCCATACATGTAATATAAAATTCCTATCTACCAATCCGTTACAGAAATCGACCGAAGTCTTCTTTTGTTTTCGAGGTTAAAGGCTCTAGGAAAAGGGACATCCAGTTTGAAATATTGACACTCACTTCTACTAATATAAAGTCACATTATTGCAGTTATAAATAATGTATCTAACGTACGTTAAAATCCAGGATGGGATTTTATTCTGTTGCTCCTGTTGTTGTTGTTGTTGTTTGTTCTGTTGTTTTGTTGTTGTTGTTGCTGTTGTTGTTGTTGTCTTGTTGCTGTTGTTGTTGTTGTTTTTTGTTGTTGTTGTTGTTGCTCTGACTTGACAAGCTGATTGCGATTCAGTTTTACAAGAATATTTTTTAAGATTCTAAGGTTATAGAGAAAAAATTGCCTCATTTTTAAGAAGAATGACGTCCACTTCTTAACATTTACCTTATCTGCGAAACTAGGACTAAATCATCAGTTCTTCGGTAGCTCGATTTTTGTTATAACTTACCAAACGCTAAAATTGTTTAGTAGATAAATGCAGGTAACCCTATTTCCAAGTAGTGTAGCCAGTCATCTTAGATGAGCCGAGACACTTCCCGAAGCATGTTGTAAGAAACGAAGTAAGATGCTTCTAATTTCGTCATTAACTCGTCCCGTATCCACGTTCCCACACTGATTTTGTGACGAACGGGGACACATGGCGATGGGAGTTGCGAGTGATGGTCATGATGTCTTGTTTGAGAGCTACTGAGATACTTACATGAGGAATGATTTACTGATATTTTAATGGCCTTTAAATAGGTGAGACACCGTTCAAAGCACAGATAAAAATTTAACTAGATGACGTGATTGTATGTACTTCGCGTGTCAAAAAACGGAGTAAAATTACTGTAAATAATTTGAGTTTTTCATTTAGCATTATCGGCACTGAAAATCCACCGAAATCTAGTAAAATGCCTTGTTATGCCATATTGAGCTGTAAATACTGTATAGAAAAAGTTGGCCGAGGCATTGGAAATGTTTTCTTCCATTGGTAAGAAAATTTGTTTTAAAATTGTGTGTGAAAAAGTGGCACGCGCGATTTTTTTTTTTCTTTAATTTTTTCTTTTAATTCAGATGGAGGGACTTGCGTTATCTAGTTAGATTTATTTATGTGGTTCAAAGGCAGTTTCAAGTACAGCATTGACTTTGACGTAACAGGAAGAATGAAAAGGTGATTCCATAAATTCTCGACGTTTAACAAAGTACTCATAAGCACAGATAATATAATATTAGCATACAGATGCCTCATCCTATAGAAATAAATCGTGCCAACTAGCGATTTTCGTCTGATTATACTGATTATTTTATAAGTACATCGATCGCGTTCGGTTCCGTTCCACGGATATAGATGGTGTTAGCAGCAACTTGCAAGCAAAAGATGTTTTCGGTTCGTGACTATTATTTTCTTTAAATACAGTAACGATTTGTTTTATAGTATTTTTTCGCAAGTTACAATTTCATTGTACCAAAATATGTTAAAACACAAATTTAAAAAATCGAGTGGCATACCACTCGATTTTTTAAATTACCAGCAATCCTCAGAAATTTAAAAGCCGCGCCGCCCCATCTGTTTGAATCAATATTAAATGATCCGTTCAACTAATCTTTGAAACGTGAATTAAGAGCCCAATATGATTAAACAAGAACATACAATGTTTATGATCAATTATAGAAAATGTTAATTTTACACTCAATTCAATAACAAATCTATGCATATTGCGCCATCTAGTGATATTTATTTGAACCAAATTTTCTTTGTTAGCGCTAGGACCCCGTGTCATAAGTAACTAAGTAAACATTTATATATTCTACTTATCAGGTTGACCACGTAAGAATTTGCCTTGTAAAGGTCTATCAGGGTGAGGCATTGTATGGGATGTAACACCGCAATCGCATTGTAGCTGTTTTAAATACCCCAATCCGACTAAGTGAATGATTTTGCTCATTTTCAACTACCGTGATTTTTTTAGAAATTCAAACAGCTAAATTCCCTGTTGCTCCGGGTGTGGGTCAGCTGTGTTTTGTATTGTGCTAGAGCCGCCGCAAACTACAGACTTTTTATTGGGCGATAGTTTGGTCAATCCGATACCGAATCATTGTATACTTCGTCTTAGAGCCTGCGCGCATTAGCAACTTTTTGTTGACCAATAGTTTGATCGTTCAGTCGCTGAAGCTTTGATCAGTATGGAGTTATATTGAAGTGCACGGACTTGGCGATAAACATTGGATTATTTCGCGTGGCGTATGATAGCGATCAAACTATTTGTCAACTAACAGTTGCTAGTGCGCGCATCTTTTGATTAAGGGCCGGCCCAACTATCGGCCGATCAAACTGTTTGTAGTTTGCGGAGCTCTTAGTGCTTACCATTTTTAACCGACTTACCAAAAAAGGAGGAGGTTCTATGTTCGACATTATGTATGTTTCCATTTTTTTTTTTTTTTATGTATGTTCACCGATATCTCCGTCAATTGTGGACCGATTTAAAAAATTCTTTTTTTGTTTGAAAGGGTATATTCCGAAATTGGTCCCATTTTCATTTGTTGAAGATCTGATGAAGAACTTCGGAGATATACAATCTCTCGGGATTGCTGCAATCGCATGTCTGTTTATTGTTTATACCATTTCATAACATAACATCACGCCAGTACGCTCGAAAGGGGTATGCAGATATCTCATTTCACCGGTTATATTCAAGTTTCATGTTATTCGGGTAATCTATTCTGTCGTTATAGGTACTTACTTAACTACTTCCCTATTAGGTAAGTACAACTAAAAAGTGAAAAATAAAAAACTTTTTTACAAAAAAATACTACCGACTTCCAAATAAGAAAACTAGAAAGTGAAAAATAACTTTATTTTTGGAAGTCGGTGTCCACAACTTAAAAATTTGGTACCTATCAAAGACAGTATTAGTATTTTTTTGTAAAAAAGTTTTTTATTGAGTCATAGATACTCAACTAAAGATAATTCTATTCTGTTAACCATGTCACAAATCAAATGTTACCTGTACATGTCACATTTATGTATAAACTTATGACAGTGGCTGCCACAAGCCGATGATTCATCAACACTGACTCACACAGCGCAGTCTAACATATTAATATTACGAATAACAAAGAAAATATTATCCTTTGTTTGTTTGTTCTTTGTCTCCGCTCAAAATAACTTGTTCTCGTGAAACTGCGTCTGAATGATAAGTTAGGATTAGAAAAGTCAAATTGATCACAACGTATAACAAAACGCTGATTCACGCCTTATTCCTCAAAGGGTTAAATATAGTTCTCGCCAAACTTCTTGGCCGCCCTGACATTGGCTACAATGGTTGCGCGGTAGTAAATCTCATACAGAAAAGGTTAATAAAAAAATAAAAAAAAACTGATTAAGAAGCGAACTAAAAAGACGTAAACAAGAAGAAAATCATGCTGTGCAGTTGGAGGATACATATTCGCGAGCTGGCTGACCAAAACAGATGTATACTCCGATTGTAAAGCATGGTTTTCTTCTTGTTTATGTCTTTTTAGTTCGCTTTTTAAGCAGTCGAGTTTTTTGAATGAACTTTTTTATTTTTTTGCGTTGCCGTATTCACTTACGCAATAAGGCTGCAGAACGGCCAAGAAGTTTGGCGAGAACTATTAATAGAGGTGCACCTATCTACTCGTATAATACAATACATTTCGCCAGTTCTTTTTAAGTATCATATAGTGCATGAGAAAAGTACTGGCCCAGTGGTAGTGGCCGCGACTTACAAGTTGTAGGTAGTGGTTTCGAACCCAGGCAGCCGCTTAACTTTGTGTAAATTATTTCATTACCACTGCCCTAAAACGGTAAAGGAAAACATCATGAGGAAATCTGCAAGTTCTAGAACCAAAAATTCGAAAACATGTGACATCTACCAAGCCACACGGGCCTGCTTGATGGATAACGGCACATTTCCTCTCACAGAGGAGGCTTGTATCCCAGCAGTGGGACACAAGCCTTCTCTGTGAAAGGTAAAAGGCTGATGATGATGATGACCATGTAATAGGGACGAGCCCATTGTCATCAACAAGGCATAAGTCCTGTCTCCGGGCTGCTGCTGAGAAATTCCAGATATAATAACCCAATACTACCTTGCCTGAACCGGAAACTTAACCCAGGAATTCCTATAATTGGCTCGCGTTTGACGAATATCTCGCCTGATGGTAAGCGATGATGTGGTATAAGGTGAAGCACGCTTGCCTAGAAGTAACCTATTCACTCTTGACTTAAATACCCCAAGGTTGTAGCTGTCAGGGAACGAAGACCCCGGCAGGGAATTTCACCCCTTAACTGTGCGCACAGTGAAAGTATTAGCAAAACGCTTTGTGTGTATGGGTGGGATGTCTAACATATACCGATGGCGCATGGCCGTACGTCTTGTAGTCACACTCCCCGAAATGAAACCGATAAAAACCGACAGGCTGGCAACTCGGCGTCGATGTTCGAGGCAACCACTCAGCAGAATTACTTGCAACCACTTTATCATCATTTGCAACCTCTTGATCATCTTTTCTTTGAGCATTGGTTGCAGCATCACTTGCAACTACTTGACCATCTTTTCTTTGAGCATTGGTTGCAGAATCACTGACAACCACTTGATCATATGTTCTTTGACAATTGGTTGCAGAAACAATTACAACCACCTGATCATCTGTTTTTAAACATTGTTTGCAGAATAACTTGCAACCACTTGGTCATCTTTTTACCCGACTGCCGAAGGAGGGTAATGTGTTTATCAGTCTATGTATGTATGTATGTATGTATGTATGTTTGTTCCTATGTGGCGTTCCAGAGACCAAACGCGTTGGCCGATTTTGATGATTCTTATGTCAATCGATTCGTCTTAACCCTGCGAGTGTCATAGGCTACATTAAAATTGAAATAGGAAAAATGGCGGCTTTTGGGAGCCATATTGTGGGGGGCCAATTTAATTTTTTCTTCCAAACCCATCGTGTGGGATATCAAAATAAAGGGTTTCAAGAGGTGATTTTCTTTGAGCATTGGTTGCATAATCACTTGCAACCATTTGATCATCTTTTCTTTGAGCATTGGTTGTAGAATCACTTGCAACCACTATATCATCTTTTCTTTGAGCATTGTTTGCAGAATTACTTGTTACCACTTGATCATCTTTTCTCTGAGCATTGTTTGCAGAATCAATTGCAACCGCTTGATCATCTTTTCTTTGAGCATTGGTTGCAGCATCACTTGCAACCACTTGATCATCTTTTCTTTGAGCATTGGTTGCATAATCACTTGCAACCACTTGATCATCTTTTCTTTGAGCATTGGTTGTAGAATCACTTGCAACCACTTGATCATCTTTTCTTTAAGAATTGGTTGCAGAATCACTTGCAACCACTTGATTACCTTTTCATTGAGCATTGGTTGCAGAATCACTTGCAACCACTTTATCACCTTATCCCACACACCTTTCTAGGTACTGATGTTTCGTTTCAGCTTGGCGATAGCGGTCATTTCCCTCTACCTAATATCTCTTCGTGGAAATCCGAACAATACACTAAGTTATACGATTTTCAATAGGTAATAAAAAACCAAAACAAAATCGGTTCATCTTTTTAGGAGCTATGATACACAAATACAAAAACACACAGGCACTTGCGTCAAACTTATAACACCCCACTTTTTCATTCGGGGGTTAATATGGCGCCAAATGTAGACTGAAAACGACTTTAGGTATGTCTTTTCCTCCATTTTTTTAATAAGAATATCATCATAAATTTATTTATTTATTTATTTATTAGGTTAACCAACAATTGTTTACACATAAAAATACATTGTAATTGACAGAAATACATTTGCAAGTGTAACAATCAGTTATAGGCTAACACCGCATGTACAGTAAACGGATTAAATATATAAAATAAATTATTTTTTCAACATTTAGGTTAGTTTTGTTCTTAAGATTAGGTTAGTTCTAGTATAACATTCGAATTCTCCAAAAACATATCTACATGAAAAATACAATCATAAATTCAATTATAAATTCAATTCAATTCCCGAATAATAAAAGTGCCAATAATTTAAATTATAATAAAAAAAGAATAAACATTAATTAAAATCATCACATTTAAACTAAAAAAAATGTACAATTAATTAATTCTAGCAGGTACATATTGTTTAATTAATTAAAATGTTTGGTATAATAAAATAAAAAAATAAAAACTTAAATATAACATTGTGCTGGATGAATTAAGTTTTTGTGAGTGAATCATTTACAATTACTTTAATAATTTTATTAATACTGTCCTGGTTTATATCCACTAAATCACTGCAGCTATTGAATATTTTACATAATCTTGGTATAGGTGAGTTTGTGCCAAGTACAGTCCTTCGTAGTGGTGGGCATAGTGGTGTAATGATATTTCTCGGATATCTTGATGGAGCATGAAATCTAATAAGACTTAATAGTTTCGAGCAATCAATTCGATTTCTTAATAATTTGTACAAAAATATGGCGTCGGTGACATATCTGCGTGTGGATAGAGTATGCATTCTGAAATGACGCAGGCGGGTTTTGTAGGAGGGTAGCTGCTTAGATTTCATTTCACAAAAAGCTAGGTGCCAAACAAAACGTTTCTGCACTCGTTCTAACCGCAGCATATGAGTGGCATAGTGAGGTCTCCATACAACGCTGCAATACTTCAAGATGCTTCGCACGAGACTGTTGTACAACATTATTTTGGTGTTGCTTTTACGAAAACCCCTAGCATTACGAAGCAAGAAGCCTAACATTTTAGAAGATTTATTGATAATGTGTTCAATGTGAGGTATAAAGCTTACTTTCCTATCGAAGAGTACTCCTAGGTCCTTGATTATTTCGAGTTCTTTAACCTTAACTTGGTTTATGGAGTATTCCGTACTTATGTAATTATTTTTTCTCGTAAATTTAACGTGATAACATTTTTTAGAGTTCAGTTGCATTCTATTATTTTTACACCATTCAATTACTCTGTTAAGGTCGTTCTGTAGAAGCTCGTTATCTTTTGGGGATTCAATCATGCGTGCAAACTTCAAATCATCGGCATACAAAAAAGGTTCTGAATAAAGGAAGCATTGGGGAAGGTCATTAATAAATATATTAAACAATATCGGAGCTAAATGCGATCCTTGAGGAGCGCTAGAAGTTATTATATGTTCTGAAGATTTAAATCCGTTCACAACGACATAGAATTCGCGTTCGAATAGATATGATTTGAACCATTCCAGCAAAGACCCTGAAATACCGTAAGCTGCAAGTTTGTAGATTAGTATGGCATGTGACATTTTGTCGAATGCCATACTGAAGTCCGTATATATCACGTCAAATTGTTTATTTTTATCTACTGCCTGAATTAGTGACTCCGTGAAAGTTGCTAAGTTCGTAGCTGTAGATCTCGCCATTACAAAACCATGTTGGTGGTCGCTTAGGTAGATCTTAAAATGATGCTGGATGTATGGACAAATAATAGATTCAAAAATCTTTGCGAATGCGGATAGTATTGAAATAGGCCTGTAGTTGGAAATGGCATCTTTGCTATCTGACTTGTACACTGGAACCACTTTCGCTTTTTTCCATTCTAGCGGAAAAGTCCCTGTGGCTAGCGACGTATTAAAAATAATCAGTAAAGGAGAAACCAGGGCTGTTGCGCAGGAAGAAATGAATGTAGGTGGGATGCCATCAGGTCCTGGTCCCTTGGTAATATTAATAGATTTAAGTTTCTTAAGCAAACAGTCGCGATCGATTACTGGGGTATTCAAACACTGACTATTACTAAGTAGAGATTCTAGAAACTTTGTCTTGCAATTTATTTCTTTATTACTGTCAGATGTGTATACAGACGAGAAGTAATTGGCGAAAAGATTGCAGATTTCAGAACCATTAGATGTTACAATCTGTCCGTCAGTCATAGTCTGTGGGTAAGCACTAGATCCGCCTCGTTTAGCTTTTATATAACTCCAAAATAGCTTAGGATTCTCTTTAATGCCTTGTTCTAAATTCTTAAGATAATCATTATATAAATTCATGGCTAATTTTTCACATCGCTTGGAAATCAAATTCAATTCAATTCTATCCTTAGGATTATTATATTTTTTATAGCATATTCTGATAAAGATGGAACTATGTGGGTCAATGACCACTATTGCCGTATCGAAACGCAATATCTATACTGATACCTCTTGGTAAAAACTTATAACGCTTTTTCCCTACATACTCCATAAAACGGACACCTACCGATGATAGTTAAAATTCCATTAAATATTCAATAGTTATTATAATTATCTCTTTGATCAGTATCCGATGGGGTCCATAAAATGTCCTGGCGATATAAGGTAACCTGGATAGGTAGACCTTACCATACCTTGCGAGGAGTTAGTAAAAAACATGAAGATATCGTGAGCAATCGATCTAGAGCTGTGCAAATAAAATTATAAATATAACGTGCAGTAATTTGTATCCTGTTTGTGTATTTTTACTGGTTACGATTATACATATCGGATTGAAAGAGGGATGTGATGTGTTCCTAAAAGATTTGCCGAATATTTTTCGTATAAAAAAAACTTACATTAAAATTCATTTGACGTGTTTTTAAGGCGTATTATATTCCACAATATTAACGCAGTCTGGCCATCCGCTTGGTGCCTGAAGACCAATATGGGTGCTCCTTTTGGACAGTTTTGTTTACAAAATATTTTTTATATACATATCCTATATAGGCTAAGAAGAAATTCTAACCATATTTTTTTCTGTGTAAATTATTTTTAAACATCCAAGTCGTTTTGAAGGAGTATGCAAAAGGAGCGAAAAAATATCGTGACTTTACGTTCAGATGTGTCATTGGCATACATTGATTCGTTTTCTACAAGCGTTATCGATTATAGATTTTCAACTTGACTACAGGTGCTGGTCATATATGATCAATGGATGAATGACCAATGAGGTTTTACAGGCTAACCCCCGATATCTGAATTTGAAGTTCAGTCATTTTCAAACACTACTTTAGCCTGAAAACCTGTCAAACTTTGTGTTTTTTTTTTTATTTTAATCATTAGGGTTTGCTATGTTCGTAACTCCAAATACTCAATTCAGAAACCATCTTTACGTTTGTAACTATAGATTCTACCCTTTTTTTTTTTTTTTTTTTTTTTTTTATTCTAGATAGGCTCGCGCTTGACCACCCTTTAAGCAATCTTCTGCCCGATTATAATTACAGTCATATTTTAGAATACTGTTATGGCGGTTACGCACTTCACGTCCGGGTCCATGATCCGTATCCGCGATTAGAGTTCCGAGTTCAAAATGTTCTGAATTATGATAGATTTTGACGGATAGAGTTCGGATTCGATTTCACGGACACGGATCGGACGTAGTGCGTACCCTGAGTAGCCTAACCTGAGTATTCAAAATACATACGTAAACATTTTCCAATACTTCCTAAAGCTCTTCACTAAGACTCACGATATTATACATTCTGCTGAAGCGATCTTTTGTTTAGCAATGAATCAGACTTGCACACAATGGTTTCTGTTTTGACAAATATTAAAATTATTACTTGCAGTAAGTATTACGGAAATAGTTTAAACAATAAAAATAGATGGACCTTTTGTCTTTAATATTTACCTTTTGTTGTTAATGCTCGGTTTACAAATTTATTGAAGAACCTTAGAACTACTTTGACAGGGAATGGCTTTTCTGGTGAATTTACTTTAATAGGCAAATATTACCAGTATGTTACTATCCCATTGCAGAGCAAGGAACTTCTCATACAGCTTGCTCAGTGCGGGTTGGCGATTTCAAACTTATATAAACTTCAACATCGATGTCAGCAATGACCAAGATAAACTTAGAAAGTAGGTACATGAATTGAAAAAGTCACATTGGTGTTTGCCCAGATTTGAATCCACGAACTCAAGAACTAGAGGCGAGGTCTTAGCCACTGGGCCAACAAGACAACAAACTTCAATCTGTCAACTACCTAATACAAAAACTATAGCTACACTAATAGACAGCAGATTTAGAGAGCAGTGTCGTATGTCGGGGCCCAGGCAGGCGCTTTACTTTATGTAAATTATTTAATCACCACTGCTCTAAAAGAGTGAAGGAAAACACCGTGTGGAACCTAGAACCAAAAATTCGAAGACATATGACATCTACCAAACCAAGCCATGCCCACTCTCATCCAGACTGCCTGGGGGCCTGTGTTCCAGCAGTGGGAACATTAAAAGGATGATCATTACTATGATGAATTTAGACAAATTAGTTTTTCTTTTTTTTTCAATTTATCCATGATCATGATGCTTGCAACAGCACCGAAATATCGGAAACTCGCAACAAACAGTAAACATGGTAAATAGCCCGCTTCTAATGTTAATGTTCAGCTGTCTAAAATACGGAAAAAAAACGAGCAATTTTCAAAAACAAGTAGCTGCAATAAACAAAATCAACTTTGAAAACAACATAATCCAATTCTAGCCTATCTTTGTATCAGATAACTGCCTGCCTACTTTCTATCCCGGGCCTATAATCATTGACGCGAGCGATGTCGCCGTGAGCACTAGGCTTAATAAAACTGCAACCGACCGTAGAGACAACAAAGGTAGCTATTTCAAGCCTCATCAATATTTGCCATCTTTTGGTTCGCAGAAATAACGGTAACCGACTTTTTATTTGAATTTGGGATGTCTGTCTTTGGGTAATTAATAAAAGGTACGAGATAATTAGAAGGATTTGTACACGGCGTTGACGAAAATTTAGCTTAAAGTTTCGCAAATATGTCATAAGCTCCCAAGTTGCCAAAAAGATTTTCAAATCACAAAAAAAAAATATAACAATTTACACATTATATAAAAAAGATTCCGATGAATTGAGAACCTACTCCTTTTTTTGAAGTTGTTTAAAAATAATACCGACACGTGAGGAAGACAATTCTTTTATCGACAACTGCAGAAGGAAATAATAGTTTTTGAGCAAATTATTTCTGGCCTATGTATGAGGCCCAGCATAGATATATAACTGTTCATGGAATTGATCATAGTATGCTCAAAAGCTTTTATGACAAGTAAAACATGTCGGTGTCTTTACTATGATTATATGGTTATTGACAACAGTTTTTATCACAACAGGTCTTCTATAGGTTCTGACAAGAGCGCACTTAAATAGTGCCCGAGTGTTGCATGCGCTACCAAAATGATACATAGCAGACCCACTTGCGACTATTAATAGACAGCGCAAATTAAAACGATACTAAACATACAGTACAGTCAGGACCACGAATAAGTATATTATTTTACATTTTTAAAATATTGCACAGCAATTAGGAAGAGCCTTGAATAAAATTAAATATATATTTTTTCGGTAATTCAATATCAAAAAATCTATTCAAATTCGGCTGAGAGCCAGTACTTTTGAACGTCAAAGTTCTACATATTATATATCTCTCCATAAAAAAGTTATTTCAAAGAATCAAAAAACCCGACTGCTTAAAAATCGAACTAAAGAGACATAAACAAGAAGAAAATCGGTGGATTGTAGTCGGTTTTTTGATTCTTTGAATTAACTTTTCATTTTTATTTTTTATTTATGAATTTTTAGTTAAATTTATTTTTGGGTTAGATACATTTAAACATATAAATGTAATGTTATATATTTTTTAAATCACCTCTTAAAACCCTTTATTTTGATACCCCATATGAAGAGCATGGAAAAAAAATTGGGCCTCCACAATATGGTGCCCAAAAGCCACCATTCATCTGTTTTCTAATTTTAATGTAGCCAGTGACACTTGCATGGTTAAGATTAATCGATTGACGTAAGAATCATCAAAATCGCGCCAACGCGTTTGGTCTCTAGAACGCCACATTAGAACAAACATACATACATACGTACATAGACTGATAAAAACATAATCCTCTTTCGGCAGTCGGGTAAAAACAAACTTCAGGTTGGCCAAGAAGTTTGGCGAAATTTATACGCGGTCGCAAACTTTTCAGCCCATCCGTTTTGCGGGCAATGTGTCCTGCTCACTGCCACTTAAGTTTCAACTTCGGGCTATGTCAGTAACCTTGGTTCTCTTGCGCATGTGTTTCATTGACCAGCAATGAGTTATAGAAAATATATTGATTTCGACTTCAGAGATTTACAAAGAGACTTCAGATTTTCAGGGTTTTAAGTCTTACCGATGCAGCTGAGTAAACAATTAATTTAACTAACTTATCTATTCAATAGTACCTATTAATGGATGGATGTGCGGCGTGACGAGATTGAATAAAGTGAGAAATGAGCATATTAGACGCAGTTTGAAAGTGGCGCCAGTGGCAGAAAAGTTGAAAGGAAACCGTTTGTCCTGGTATGGTCATGTGATGAGGAGGCATTAAACGCATGTTACTAAAAGAGTTATGAATATGAATGTGGATGGATGGAGAGGAGAGGAAGGCCAAAGAAAAGATGGATGGACTGTGTGAGGAGTGATATGAAAGAAAAGGGAGTCAGTAATAACGTGACGGGGGACAGGACGGTATGGAAGAAGCAAACGTGTTGCGCCGACCCCAAGTAACATGGGATAAGGGCAGGAAGATGATGAAGATGAGTACCTATTAAAGCTTCAAAATTGCAAAGAAAAACATCGAGAGGAAACCAACAAGTTACCAACTCGCACTGTGGCCGTGTGGTGGATTACCACTCCTTCTCACAGAGGTAAGTCCTGTGTTAACGCAATTGGAACGTTAGAGGCTCATCCATTATATGCTTTTCGGTAAGATAAACAAAAATGATGCGATGTTGATCTGGATTTGTTCCGTAGTAAGATTAAAAACGTAAATAATAGTTTGAGTAATCGTTTCTTTGATTTGTAGAATTATTTTTCTGTTTCTATTTTTTTTTGTGTTTGTTGGGCGTTGAGTCATTTCTTTTATATTTTGAACTCTCACTGATATGTAAATTATGCAATTTTTTATATGTGTGAAAACTTTTAATTGGCCGTCTATTCATGTTGTTTCTGCGTATTTATTGTATTAGCTGTAAGTTTTCCTAAGATTAATAAGATAACATAACATAACATAACATAAGATATATTTATTTCTGAGTATATGGTACATTAAGATCTTAATATTAAACAGTTTCACATACACTACCGTTGCCGGTGTAGAAATATTAAAATTAACTTGAGGTGAGATAGTGGTTAAGCGCGAGCCTAATGATAATAAAAAAAAACTTACAAAATCAAAGTGTCCAAGTAATAATCCAATCCAATCCAGTGTAAATAAAATAAAAATGAGTATGCAATTTTAAAATAAAGGAGTATTTGTTCATTCGACTGTACCCTCGTCCACAATGTCAATCAACAACAGATTCTAAGAAACATAACAATTTATTACGCGTCGCATTCTCTCAGTACTAGCCAGTAGTTTCTAGAAACAGCTCTATTACAACAGGGGATAGGCAATTTACTTTTATGATCATACATTTGGTCTCCATCGCTATGCTTTGCTTGCTCATTATGGTCTCCACTAAGTATGTCTCGGAAGACAAGGTCGTTTAGGTTAGGGGCTATTCACGTGTTTCTGTATTGCTGATTGGCTGATACGGGTGATGGAGATTATTTGAGTTTTAATTGCTTTTGACAATATCTTCTCCACATTTTATAGTCATTAGAGCGATGCTTAAGAAAACATCACGAGGGAACCTTGATTTAATGGTACCAAATTGCCAACTTGCAATGAAACAGCGCAGTCAATTTTGTGTGTCCATGTACCTAGAGTTGTGTTTTTTTTATTTGTTTAAAATAGGCATAACAGAAGAATAAGTTAGTACTACGGTCGTGATATTACTTAAGGCGCTATATACGCCCCAATGCTAACGCAGTACTGGCCGTGCGCCCGCTCGATGCCAAAATATCAATATTGAACCTCCTTTTAAACAGTTTTGTTTGCATAATATTATTTGATTTACATATGCTATGTTAGTTATGAAGAAATTCCAACCATCAATTTTTCTGTACAAAAATATTTTTAAACATCCAAGTCGTTTAGGGGTTTCCAAAAGTTGCGAAAAAATAATATCGTGCTGTTATTTTTTATTTTAAAGCGTAACTATTCGTTACACGAAAAAACCTTGTGTTCATGAATCAATAATAAATATATTTTTTTTTCAAACCTTTTAACCTAGCCATTACAAAGGAGTATGCTTTAGAAAGTTACCGTTTTACGGCACTAAAGCGTATGCAGGCCCTTAAACAATCATATAAGTATCTTCACCATGTCTTTTATTCACAGAATAAACATTAATAAAGGTTTTACAATTGCAAGAAAATGTAATTTACATTAGTAATTCTGAGATGCATCTTTCTTTTCCGTACTTAGTTACTTTGTACATATTATGATAATGTAACTTTCAGAACAGTCATCATGGGTATGTTAACTTTAAAACTTTCACGTTTCATAATGGAAAACGGGAATTTAACGCGATGATTTAGATTATTTATTTACCTATTTAACCCGACGTTTTGGCCATGTTGCAACGACCGTGGTCCCGGGTAGACTGCTGTCTCTACCCGAGACATATTGACACATTCCATCATGGGTATATATTTCAGTAAATTTTCTCCACGACGCTGGTAACTGTAGCTGGTATAATTTTCTCTGTATAACTTGAATACTCAAGTTACAAAGATCCGCATCCTTCAGCGACCCCTAAAGCTCAACAAACACCAAGCAATGTATGCCAGTCAACCATTGTAAAATCGTCATACCTACATAATTGACCTGCAGTCATAAAAGGTATGAATAATGTAAAAAAAAACCGGCCAAGTGCGAGTCGGACTCACGCACGAAGGGTTCCGTACCATTATCGCAAAAAACGGCAATAAAATCACGTTTGTTGTATGGGAGCCCCACTTAAATATTTATTTTATTCTGCTTTTAGTATTTGTTGTTATAGCGGCAACAGAAATACATCATCTGTGAAAATTTCAACTGTCTAACTATCATGGTTCATGAGATACAGCCTGGTGACAGACAGACAGACGGACCACGAAGTCTCAGTAATAAGGTCCCGTTTTTACCCTTTGGGTACGGAACCCTAAAAACGGTATTTCTGATACAGTCCAAGGATGAACTGATGCAGAATATATACATATATAAGGAACTGAATGAATACTTCGTACAGAAGTGAACTAAAGTACAGTAGAAACAGGCCTATGGTAGTTATTTTACTTTTGAATCTTCATCACAGTAATCTTTATTACCATAGCTTTAAGATCCAAGATATAATGATTGTGAACGGACTGGTAGAGTGCGATTTTGAAGGCATTTTTTTTCATACGTCTTCTCTAGAGCATTGCTAACGACCCTATTAAGATAAATCATTCAATCACCTCCCAGATACCATACATTGTTTCCCACAGCCTCCTCCAGGCATTTCTTACTGGCCCAGTGTAGTCGCAGCTTATGGCGGCCGGTGCGCCGGTGCCGAAAGCGAGCGGTCGCTTTGATCGCGATAGCGGCACCTCTGAAGTCCGCACGGTCCGCCTAACGCGATGTATGGAAGCCTATTTACTGGCCAGGGATGGCACTGTTTATGTTACTGATTTGAAATGAGCTGATAGTGTGTAAATGCTGGATTGTAACTGGAGACTTAGTAAAGTTTTGTAAAGTACGGTTCGCACTTTGAAGGTTTCCGTGACAGCTTTCGTGATATTTGAAACTTTCAAACTTGGATGAAGTGTATTTACGGCTTCGGCCAAGACGTCTGCAATTATAACCTAGGTACACTAGACACTATTTAGATAATTATAACTTGTAGGGTGGAATGTGTAATGGCTTTGGAATCACCCAGGTAATAAAACAAAAAAAAATGGCCCTAAATTAAGCAAATATTTTTTTTCACATCCTTAATGCGTCATGGTCGTCATCAATTATCACCCTTGGATGTTCAGCCTACTTACAGCTGTAAGTTCGCTAGGTATTAAATAGATCATCCACGATGATTTGGCCATGGCAAGTTAGCTTTACATTCCATAGGGTTTTATATTCTTAGCTGATCTAATCGAACATTAAACATTACTCTGGCCTCTCTTCCTCTTTTTTCTTTGAGAGTCTTCACTGGTACTAAAAATCTGAATATTTAGACAATCAGTATTACCAAAACGGAATGGTTATACCCAGTAGCTTTATTTAAAATACTAGGTAGTTACCCAAGCACTAGGTTGCAGTGGTATAGAGACAGCCACGTCATGAAAAATACTAAAAAAGCACAATATATCTAAAACTAACTAAAATTACCAGCCCTAGAACTAAACACACGTAAGTACAGTCACGCTAGTGCCAAAAACATCGTTATAGATATAACGGTACAGACCGTTGACACTGCAAGAAGCTTGCCATCCCAACTGTACTTGCTCGGATTGTGTGGGATAGCAGGCATTTGTTTATTTTTTATCTTTGCTGTTCGAAGTAGCTGCTTTTTTTATAGCCAGACTGGCCAGTGGCTTCTGTTTTCAAATCAAATCATTTATAAACTCCGACGGACAAGAGGTGTGTCATAAGTTTGACGTGTTTACCTGTGTGTTTGTGTATCTGTCTGTGGCATTATAGCATATTGTACTTGTTCTATTTCTGCCCTTTGATTTGAAGATATAAGGCCGGTTACGCACTACACGTCCGTGTCCGTGATCCGTGACGGTGATTTGAGTTCCGAGTTCAAAATGTTCTGAATTATGACAGATAGAGTTCGGATGTGTGCGGAAGCTTCCCTACAAGAAGTACTACGGCTATTTTGGAACCGAAATTTCACGGACACGGATTGGATGTAGTACGTAACCGCCCTAAAGCTAGTTTTTTTCTTGAAAGCTTGAAGGGTAGTTTTGATGTTGCCTAAATGTAACACAGGGGCAATGCGACATATTTCTTCCGAAGTACAAGTTCTTGGTTACTGAAGTATGTCCGAACGAGGGTTAAACTCGGAGCAGTATGCAGAGTTAAATCAATATATTATCAAAAGCTATTATTTTAATTAATGCAAACAGATTTCAAATTAACCATCAAACATAAAAGGAACCCCTCAATAAATCCAGTGCAGTCAACACCATCCCCAATAAATAATTCTACCATCGACAGCTCGTTACCTCATTTACCTGACTACCCTTCGCCATCAATTCCTTAATAATCATCAATGAAAACAATCAAAAGCAATGCCCAATCAGTTAAATTAACTGCTTCATTAATCTCTTCACACTCGACGGTTTACGACACACGTTTTATCGTCCCATAAACCCGACCAGAATCGGCAACACAAACGAAAGGGTCAAGCCGAGATATCAGATCGATTAAAACAAATCGATAAGCTTCTCCTGAGAATTCTCCTTCTGCGGGATTCAACGCAATAAATACAAGTAGCCTCAATTTGTCGACCATAAAGTCCTTTAAGATGCAATTTGTCAACGTCAACTGCAATGCGTATATCGATCGGAATGGAGCGATCGAGATCGAGATATCTCGTCTTTGTATCGATGCTGACGATTATCCGATGTGCGATTGTGTAGTTGATTCTGCGCATGCAGCATGAATGGTAAATCGAGGAAGCTATATTCAAATGCAAAGGACTGTTTTGTTTATTCAGATTTCGAATAACAATAACTGTTGTTAGTGCGTTAGGAATACAGATGTCAGTCTGTATGTTGATCGTATCGGGGAAGTGTCCTATGTTATTTTAATGAAGTATGAGTGAACGAGGTAAGGTTGATCGGTTTAATTACAGAGTCGCTAACGTAACAGATATCATAATTATTAGTTTTTATAATAGTAATATGTGTGCTGGTTGCTATTCTTAAAGGCAAACAGCATTTCTGTACGCCCTTCTAATTTCATTATAAATATAATTCAGTTTTAAAACGTCACACCACATGCTTTGCATCCTGTCAATCAAACAGTATTACTCATTAGCATTTAAAAACAATACTTGATATAGGTATCTTACCTTCGATGAATATTTCATTCATTTTCCACGAGTTTATATCTTACACGTGGAAGTAACGGGAGACCACATAATGGAGCCAAGATGGCGTTAAATCACTTCTCATTAATATTTAACTCATCAACTACCCATTTTATTCATATTCTCCCACCGGAAGATTCATTCGACGATATACTATCCAAATTGAAAGTTTTACAAACTACATATAGCCTAAGATCCCACCGATAAAATCTGCAGGTAATTTTTATAAAGCTTAATTCATGAATAATTCTTGATTGTAGAATAGATCCCTGCAGGGTTGCATGGCAATATCTAGCAATATGTATTTTTTTTTAACTAGGCCTACTACTAACTACACTACGAATTTGTCCTGTATCTTGGGTGCCAACATCAGCCAACTCTCAGTTAGTCGCAGTCTGCAGGGATCCAGCAGAATATCAGCGTCAGGTATATTTGCCTGACATGTGCTGAGCTGGACTCCCATTTGGTGCAACCTTGAGACGCACACCGCACTGTGTTTTAATCGTTATACCTACTATTTGAGGTATGTATACTATGTCACTTTTATTTCGTGTATGTTTTTGTTTTCCTTTTTCTTTTTAGGGTTCCGTACCCAAAGGGTGATAGCTAAGAACCGTGATAGCTAGACAGTTGAAATTTTCACAGATGATGTAATTCTGTTGCCGCTATAACAACAAATACAAAAAACAGAATAAAATAAATATTTAAGTGGGGTTCCCATACAACATACGTGATTATTTTGCCGTTTTTTGCGATAATGGTACGGAACCCTTCGTGCGCGAGTCCGACTCGCACTTGGCCGGTTTTTTTATGTATGTTAGCCGCTTGTTTTATATACCTCGTTTAAATTGAAAATTGAATTGTGATTTTGTGTGTTGTGCTGTGTCTTTTGTGTGCACTAAATAAATGTTTTATTTATCTATCTATCAATTTCTTAATTGGGTACTAGAGTACTTACTGCGGAACAACACACAGTAAGCACTCAACAAACACAGCAGCAAGTACTCTATTCTCCTATCGAGTATAATTCTTAAAAATAAAGTTTTATCAAATAACCTGCAGATTTTGGCGGTGGGAACTTGTACTAATAAACGTGTGGCTTGGTTCATATTAAATGTAATAAATATTCGAACTAACGTTGTTAGATGGTAACGGAGTATCTTCCATATTTATGTTCGACTTCAAAGGCTCGTGACAACGTACGCGAGGACCCCGTCTCTGATCAAATTATCACAAACTAACTTAAAACAGACTGGCAGCCACCGAAGCCGGACTTCAAAGGGCAAAGGAAGCGAGTTATTAGTACCTATCAAACTATGGCTGATGGAAATTGGCGGAAGGCTGAAACTGCATCGTCGAGATGACGATGACGTTAGGTTTTCTTAAAAGACTCACCTGTACGAGGTTTAAGGGTACACTAGTCGACGGCACGAACTATTTTATGCGCGGGGTTAAAATGCGTGCTATATCAACCGACAACACGTGCGGAACAGATAGATGCTGTTATGGGCAGTAAGAAGCTAGTACGCGTACGAATACACACTTTTGCAAATTTGTAGCGAAATGGATGATGATTTAGAACGAAAACGAGCGCGCGAAATTTTATAAACAGACCTTTGGGAGTCTGGATATCATGAAAAAACGACTGAATGTATCTGTTCAAAATAAAATTATTTGCATTGTTGAACTACTAATCTATCTCTGTATGGAGGCCGTTTTTCAATTTTCCTTCTTCTTACGGTACCTATTTGCGCCCAAAGATGCGTTAAAATGAGTGTTAAAATATGCAACTTTCGAAGCTCATAACTTTCAAGGTAATTTTATTTTTACTATTTTGCTTTCATACAGGGCTAGATAATGATGAGACAAATTGATATCATTTTTTATTTTGAACGTACATCGTCAAACAGTGAAGTAAAAGCCAGACTACGTTTGTATGGAAGAATTTTCGACTAGTGTACCCTTAAGTTCATTATTAACAACATAATGTTATTACATTATGCATGCTCTAATACATTTTGAATGAGATTGATGGTGCTAATTGAAATATAAATAGAAGAAATACTTAACAACGTACGAACAGGGCACGTGTAGAGCAAAAACATCTATAGATCAACACAAAAGAATATTGTGTTTTGATTAAAGTTATTTACAGACAGAAAAGTTGAAGAACTCTCAAAGTCATGAGGGTAAGAACTGGGGTTTGAATGAAAAAAAGGTTTCAGACTGTACTTGGGAGTGTGGATCACTAATACTGACACATTTGGTCCCAAGTCTGATATATTCGTAGTTGTAGTAATTACAACCATATAATACAAATAATAATAGTAGTAGTACTAGTAGTAGTTACGAAATATACTTAATTCTAGACACATATAATACGGCGGTAAATCTTAACATCGAGATTCAGAAATCGATGGAAATTGGACAACGCCATCTAGTGACGAATAGACGAACAAATTTATATAACGATCGCGTTGTGTGAGGCTAGATAAATGCTATTACAGCAGGGCCAACTCTTAAACTGTTTACATCTGAATGACCATTATAAACAATTGAACTTTAGACAAATTTGGAAAGTAGAATGATCACCTGTAGTCCCATTTCATTGAATAGCATAAAACAGATCATTGTATAACCCTATAAAATATGTCCGCAACATAATCAAAAGCAATTTGTATCCAAATCACCCAAGTCATAATACGGAGCTGGACTTTAAAGGCAGTTCCTTATATTTGCAAGACTCGTGCAGGTATGTACGTACCCATGTAATATGCATGAACATACATATTAAGTGCACATACATACGTACAGAAGAAAGAGCTGGTTTGAATTCCATAAATTGCGTTAAGTCTTGAGATAGTTTGAATCAAGGCAATTGCGCAAGAGTTCTTTATCAGCGGAACTGGAATATTTGGTGTGTGGTCTTGGTTATTTATAGAGCAGACTTATAATTTATTGAGAATGCAGAAAGAGATAGTTATATAAAGGAATCTATGGAGGTTATGCAGTAATGTCCAGCTAGATTTTATCAGAGCATCTTCGTGCCGAAAGCTCATTTTAATCCTTATAAGATTATAAACTATAAAATTTGTGAGGATGGCTGTTTGTTCACGCAACTGCTCGCGTTGGCCGATTTTGATGATTCTTACGTCAATCGACTCGTCTTAACCTTGCGAGTGTCACTGGCTACAATAAAATTGTAATTTGAAAAATGTCGGATTTTGGGCGCCATATTGTGGGGGCCCAATTTTTTTTTCTTCCAAACCCATCCTGTGTGGTATTAAAATAAATGGTTTTAAGAGGTGAATATGTTTAAATGTAAATAATTCGAAAAAAAAAAATGTTAACTAAAAAGTTATATATAAGTAATTTTTTTAATAACTTTTTTAATTTAATTAAAATGTATACTACCAATGTGAAACTTTAGTTTTTATTTGTCCTCAAACACTTACGAAGTATAAATAAAAAAGAATATCTATTTACTAATAGTATATTTTTTTAATTAGTAAGGGGCATAAAAGATGCAATATTTAAATAAATTAAAATATTTTTTCCTAAAAATATACTTTAATTAATAATCTTTTAGTATCTTAGCAGGGCAAACCAAAATATGTGTTTAGTAAAATGTGCTCCATTGCACTTACTGGGTTTTAAAATGGAACAGCCGAGCTTTTGCTCATGCATATTTTTTTTTATTTTAAGTTCTCAGTCCACCCAAAGATTGTCTTATCGCAGTTAGCGATAAGACCGTCGTTCCCAAAGAATTAAGATTTTTGCGTAAAAGATATGTCTAACTTTCTTGGTCTACAATAAAGTATATTTTATTCTACTATAAATTTAAATTCTCTAAAAAATATTGAATTAAGAATCTGCTAATCAGTTGTTAAAAAAAAGGTTCAGAGATTTTTATAAATAGGTAGTAAAAACAAAAACTGCACCAAACCGTAGCCTGATCTCACACATACCAACAGTTATACATTCTACACAGACAATATAATAAGTTTAATTGAATGCAATAGACATTTACATGTGTCTGTCACAGTAAACTTCATCATAAAGTTAATACAGCTCAAGGGGGTTAAACTTTAATTGCCAGCCTATTGCGAATCACGAAGTCACGAGTTCCCATTTCAAGCAACATGACAGTTACACATCTAAAAGTGTACTAAAAGTCAGAACCACAGACTTCATCTGGCGCCAAGCTAGTGATTAAATCCGTTACTAGATTTGAAAGGGAAACATTAATTTACAATCAGATGCAGATCATCCATCATGGTCTGCAACGGAGGAAAACAGTCATAATCCATTTCCTATGACTACTATATTAATTATCGTCCTAAGGCGATCGGTAAGCAACCTCATTGTGGTATTTGTGCCAGGGAATAGCGAATGAATGGAGTGCCAATTTCAAATGTAAAGTCAAATTATTATTAAGTTTGTCAACACGGTTTTTTATTGTAAAATGTCACAAAAGGACACACAGTTGCTAATGAAAATTGCGACACTGCAATTAAATAAAACAGATTAGAACTGTGTTACATAAAATGGCCAGTCCACTAAATAGTTATTAATTAGTGGTTAAAAGGTTATTTTGAACATTTTTTCAAAAAAAATCTATATTATAGTTTTCTATGTATGCAGTATTCTGCTCGGTGCCGTAGGTCCAAAAGATATTATATTATTATAACTTAAAAATGATTGTTTTACCCGACTGTCGAAGAAAGGTATGTGTTTATCAGTCTATATATGTATGTTTGTTCCTGTGTGGTGTTATGGAGACCAAACTCTTTTGCCGATTTTGATGATTCTAACGTCAATCGATTTGTCTTAACCTTGCGAGTGTCACTGGCTACATTAAAATTGGAAAATATAAAAATGGTGGCTTTTGGGCGCCATATTGTGGGAGCCGATTTTTTATTCCTTCCAATCCCATCGAGTGGTGTATTAAAATAAAGGGTTTTAAGAGGTGATTTCAAAAATATGGTTTTGGTCAGTCAGCTCGCAAATATGTATCCTCCGACTGCACAGCATAGTTTTATACTTGTTTACGTATTTTTAGTTCGCAACACAGACTAAATCAGCCGAATATCAAACGCACACAAACTGATTATATCAGTTCACCGGCCAGCCATCATTCTGACACTGTATGGATCAGCAATCAAGATAAAAATAATTTATTCGTGACGCTCTACCGTTCAACAGCCTGTATCGATCTCTCCCCAAAAGGAGTGTTGCAGAAAACTGTTTCACTGACTTATCTAGACAGATGTCGTCGACTTGACAAATCTAGACTGGTCCAAAACGGATGCTTCAAAACCCGTTGGTTAACGGCGCGATGAGCGGACTTTGTAAGTGACAAATTCTGCAACTTTTTCATTCAATTTTCAAATCTTACTTACAAGCATGCATTCCATTTATTCCCTCCTCCATGTCTAAATAGCTATTGTGATCATAAACTCTATACATTATTGCAGCTGCCTCTAAGCTATGCTATAATATATCGCAACGAGTGAATGAACGAGCAATATTTCCACTGTAGCACATAATGCAATAAAAATTAACGCCCAAATAAATCTAAGGGCTCACGTATTTGAAAAATGTTCATATCCTCTCGTTATTTTTCTTTATGTCGGGGGCAAAATCCTAAGTATCAGCGTCAGTTCTCTAGAGGCTTACAAAGCCATATGTAACTAGAGAACCTGTTTGGAGATCACAATTGCTCATGTAGGAAGAAATATTAACTAACACGTAAGATAAAGTAAATAGTGATAGCTATTTAGAAAGATGGACACTTAACACACCTGAATTGTTTTGTGGAAACTTAGTTTTTAATGGTCTACAACGTGTCTAAGCGACAATTACATTCACATAGTATAAATACATACACATAGTTTTAATTTTTGGACTGTGAAAAAGATGGATGAAAAGAGATTGCATATAGCAGAGATGGAGAATGTTGAGATGGATGTGCGGAGTGACGAGAATGGATAATGTGAGAAATGAGTATATTAGATGTTTGAAAGTGACAGAAAAGTTGAAAGGAAACCGTTTGTCCCGGTATGGTCATGTAATGAGGAGGGATGAAACGCATGTTACTAAAAGAGTTATGAATATAAATGTGGAGGGATGGAAAGGGAGGGGACGGCCAAAGAAAATATTTTTTTTATCGTTGCCCACACTAGGAATTTCTGCCTGTATCGTGGGTGCGTTTACAAACATACACAACACCCAGAGCCGGAACAACTATCTGGAGGTCATACAAATATTTGTTCCGTGCGGGAATCGAACCCGCGACACGCAGCGCAGCAGTCAATCGCTCAACCACTGCGCCAACCGTGCGCCCGAAGAAGATGGATGGACTGTGTGAGGAGTGATATGAAAGAAAAGGGAGTCAGTTACAGCGTGACGGGGGACAGGACGGTGTGGAAGAAGAAAACGTGTTGCGCCAACCCCAAGCAACATGGGACAGGGGCGGGCAGATGATAAGTTTGATTTGAATCTATATGACAAACAAACCATTCAAAAGAAATTTAGATACATCTACCTAAACGTTGATACACAAACAAATGGGAAAAACAACTTTTGCCATTGCTCTTTCACAAAAAAACTCAGAGCTCGAAAACTAGGTTAATCAGAGAAATGCCAAGAAAATCAAGGTGCACTTGTTATTTCCAAAATGGCTATCTCTGCTATAGCTAAAATGAATACCAGCTCCTATAAAGTCGATGAGTCCAATAAATCCACAGCAGGTCCCAGAAACTAGATATCTCATAGCCAGCCGATATCCTAGATACGTTAAATGCAAATTGCGAAAAATACGCCGTCGGCATCCGAGAGATTTGTCGGAAGATACGCACCGTGTCAACGATGACCGCGTTCCTCTATTTTGCGTATCTGCATATTTTGCGTATACTACATAACAAGACAGCAAATTTTAAACTTTACAGCTATAAAAATAGGGATTATTTTCCTGTGAGGTTTTCTCGTCAACATGGATGGATAAATTTGTTACCTTATATCCAATATCGGAATGATACGTCGGGTAAACGAGCTGCATCAGATAAAATGCGAGCGGAGACACGCGAATAAGTTATGTGTGCTGCGTGTACGCAGCCTTGAGGCTCATATTACTCTACAATGTAATACAATAAACTATGGTCTTTTTAATTAGACTATAACTAGATTTTCTGCATTATTACTTTATTATCGCAATACAATAAGTGACTCGTATGCTGTAGATTATAAAGTTATTAACATATATATTTTCTGCGAGACATAAAATATCCGTGAAGGTGTGTAAATATAAAAATTGCAACGTTCAATGTTTCGTTTTTAATTGCAGTCATTAAAATAAGTGAGCAATTTATAGCATGACTCGGTGACATATCCACTCAACTCGGCATAGACAAAGACCACCTTGTTCTGATCGTACTCTTTGTCGTAAAGGTCAATATAGAAGGAATGGACAACAGTTTTTTTTTTCATAAGATTGCGTTTGACCATTATCTCACCTTATGGTAAGCCATGATGTTATCGACGATGAGTTCAAGATCCCCAGGTTATGGCTATCAGGAAACACAGGAATTCCATTCTTTCTCTTCTTTTTTTAAAAAACGTTGCCCCACACTAGGAATTTCTTCCTGTATCGTGGGTGCGTTTACAAACATATAAACTCACATACACAAACACCCAGAGCCGGAACAATTATTTGTAGGTCATACAAATTTTTGTTCCGTGCGGGAATCGAACCCGCGACACGCAGCGCAGCAGTCAATTGCTCAACCACTGCGCCAACCGTGCGCCCAAACCACCACCACCACCACACCACCACCACCACCATTTGCACCATTCGCTGTATGAGTGGGATTAGAATCGTGATCAGAACGATGAGCAACGTACTTACTTACTTATGGAGTTTCTTCTGCGTTCTTCTCCACAACAAGCTACTTTTCCGAATGCACCGTGCATATAAATTCAACAGAATAAATTTTTATTATTTGTAAATTTTAATTGCTGGCGTTCAAAAGGGCCGCTTGGTGGCCTAGTTGAAATAAATATATTTGACTTTACTAAAAAAGAATAAATATTTCAAATTAAAAACCAGTACTTTAACTGCTGAGAAATAAATATAAGTATTACGGTTTTGCAATTGTTTTTGGGATGAAGGTTAGGAGAGCAGTGATAGCGGCCGCCACTTACAAATTGTAGGTGAGTTTGAACCAAGGCAGGCGCTTTACTTTGTGTAAATTATTTCATCACCAGTGCTCTCAAAACGGTGAAGAAAAACATCGTGAGAAAACCGGTATGTCCTAGAACCAAAAATTCGAATACATGTGACATCCACCAACCCGCAATGGGCCCACGTGGTGAATTACGTACGGCTCTTACAGAGAAGAGGCCTGTGTCCCAGCAGTGGGAATATTAAAAAGGTTCACACTTTGCAGACAGTTTTCATTTTACCAAACACATGTAATACCCATCACTCACAACAATGACAGAAGACTGACACATGCAAATAATAAAATACATAATTCACATCGAGAATTAGGCAATGACTAACAACAAAAACATGCAAGCATGCACCACCGTTACTTAGCCATTTAAGACGATGACACATCCCAGCGACCATTATTCTTTTCGATCGCGGTACATTTAAATAATACTGTTTGAGTCCAGCAGATGGCCAAATCTATTGCAGCGTCGCTCGGTGGCGTCCAGGTTGTTTAGGGTGCAGGTAAACGAAGACTTGGGGCACTCCAGCACTTGCGACATAGTCTGAACTGGAGCACACACGCGCTAGGTGTTTGATCACATCACACTAATATTATAAGGAATATAATAACTTTTAAGACTAAACTTAAGGCATTCATTCTGACTTCACAAATAAAATTTAATGACATTAATATTGACAAATCGTTTATCTAATTCTTATCTTATCTTATTTTAATGTAATTTAATCCAATATTTATTATTTAATATCAATCATTTCCACATTAATTTAAAATTTAGTTTAATCCCTCAACTATTGTGCCTATTTCTGTGTAATGAGTCGGGAAGAGATTGGCTGGATGTGATGGGCCGGTTGTGTCTGAGCCACACTGCTATTTGGGGTTTTTTGAGACAATTTCATATCAGTAATCTGTGGACAATTTTAACCATCAAATTGTAGCACTTTATATTATATTACATTAAATATTTATTCTATTACTTTATATTATCTATTTTATGACATTATTATTTTAATTATCTATTTTATTTACCCACGTCCGTGTGTCACTAGCGGGGTGCCAACTGAAAATCAGCGCTGGGTGTCTGACACCCAGCAAATGCTGAGTTGGTGACCCTTTCGGTGTGGGCACGCCCGGCACAATGATTCTGCAACCCTGTTTGTACCTTTTTACTATTCTTCTCTGTTACTTTGTGATTATTGTTGTTGTGTTGTGTCTGTGTCGAATAAATGTTTTCTATTCTATTCTATTCTATAAAGATGAAAGTTTGTGAGTGTGTTTGTAGTGTCTTTTATCCCGAGAGTATGTTCCCTCGGGATAATTTTCACTTTTCACGCGGGCGAAGCCGCTGGAAGAAGCTAGAGAATCATAATCCGAACTTCACTAAAATTTATTTGCAACGGCCTTCTTGGGTACGAAATCGGTTTAATACTTTCCAAATAGGCTACTGCAATTCATGACCGAGAGCCAGGTGCTCTTAACAAAGTCATGAGATGGAAAATACCTCTCTTACCACAATTTGCTTCCAACGATCATGAGGGCGATATAGTCAAATTATTTAATCACCACTGCTCTCAAAATCGGTGAAGGAAAACATTGTGAGGAAACCGGCATGTCCAAGATGCAAAAAATTCGAAGACGTGACATCCACCAACCCGCACACCCACGTGATCTCTGGCTGGAGGCTTTAGTTTAGTATCCACAGGAAAGCCTAATTAAGCAGTAGCCAACCTTAGGTTGAACAACAAGAGGACACTAAAATTAAATTGTCTTTGAGATGGCGAAAATTGCATTAAAATAAGAGTGTCGTTTTGTTGTTCGCGTTAGACATTACTTTACAAATTAATTACACTATTAATTATAAAATTACGACTAGCCGTTACGACGTGATATTCATTTTAGAATCAGTTTTTTTTATATGATTAAATGGCATTGCCGTTAACATCAGTTAAAGTAGTTTATCTTCGCCTTAAAAATAACATGCACTTAGCTGGACTGTCCCTTGGCAGGTTACCAATACTACCTACTCGCATGATTCAGGGCTGCAAATATATTATTAAAACAATAGTGTGACGCATCCCATCTTCCGTGTTTACAATCGCGGTACAATTTATGGCCACACAAGTGTCGGGTCTACAAGTAAACCAGCTCTGATGTATCTTTAGACTAAAGATGGAGTAAACAGATGCATGAATCTATGTTGATGTCCTTGAGGTAGTGATGTGGCGATGTAATATCGATAGCGGTTGGGAATTTATTTCAATAAAGTATAGTGTTTTGTTGGGAGTCCAAGCATACAGAATGTTTCCATATTCGTTTGTCATTATTAGATAGTATTTTCACTATATCAAGTTGGTAAATTTAAGCTAAAGTTCATACTCATGAGTAACAAGTTCATATTGTACAGAATGTTTTCCGTTTTATTTTTACGGCTACGCATACCGGGACGGAATGGCAGAGGATTTAATTTTTTACCAAACTACATTCAAACTTTTCTAGTAGGATAAATGCGACATAAATGCCAATGTTTAAAATTGATTCCGTGGCATCAAAAGAGATTTCTTGACACGGCATTCGAAAGCGCGCTAAGGGATCCCGCGGCGGGATGCCGTAGGTCACTGCGGTATGCCACGGCATACCGAAGGATTCCGTGACATGTTGCGGGATGAGGTAGTGCAAGCGGGAGTATGCACACCACATTTGTTCAAACAACACTCATTAAAACTCAACTTATAACTGAAATGTGTATCAGGCAGCAGATGCTGCCGAGGCATACTTCGGCGGCATGCCACGGCACGTCGCGAGATGTCTTGGTAAGCTGCCGGAATTCTACAGTATCTAAGCGGCTAGTGTGTGCTGACCGGTGGCAAAATCCTTTGCCATACCGTACCGGTGTGGGAAATTGTGGAATCCGTAAAACGTATATGCGAAAAATTTAGAGAATTAAAAAAATTATTTATTTATGTTGGTGTAAACATCTTATCTTACTATTATAAATGTAAAAGTTTAGATGGATGCATGTTTGTTACTAAATCACGCCAGAACGGCTGAATGGATCTGGATAAAATTTGGCACAGAGATAGATAGTCTGGAAGAGCTTAAAGTCAACTATTGATCCCGATATTATTATGATGTTCCCGTGGGATAATTTCCTACTATTACGCGGGCGAAACCGCTAGCAGGATCTAGTGGCCAATGAAAAATATTTGATTTGATTTTGTTTGAGAAAATTCTTCCATTCTTGGCTATACCGCAGCCGAAAGTAAGTTTTTACCAAGAAAATGCTGACTTTCCTAATATTGTAACTTGCAACGATATTGCTGTTTCCCTGCCTAAGCTCCTAGCTTCTACACGTGTTCAAAAACAATGACTAACTGAACTGACTGAACCCATTAAAATAACATAAAAATAAAACACTATTAAAATCTAACGCGTGTCGATAAACTCGTGCTGTCATGCGTCTGCGCATCGCTGGGCTGCAGTTATAACACGTGACTGTAATGTATCGGTGACTAACTGAACTCGGTTTATAAAGCAGTGTGCTTATTCCGAGTTTTTTAACGTACTCACTCGTGATAACGTAAACGATCTCATATGTCAAAATGTATACTAAAAAACAGGTTTCTCTTGACCGTCATCAGACGGCGCTTATCCAGTTTCAATACAAATTGACGTTTACGTTAACGCGATTGAGCGTGAGTAAAAACTCGCACTAAGGCCTTGGTCCACAAAGTGAGTCTTCAGAATAGGTTCTTCAAAGATCCACTCGTACACAGTGACGACTTAAATATTTTGATAGATGAGGACATTACTTATAAATACTTATAACTATCATTTATTTTTAATCAGACATCAGTATCTATATTGCTAGTACACGATGTTGGTCAGTTTATTTGTTATTATTATTATTTATTATATACTTTATTGTACACCAAAAAATATGTACAGGACAAATATTCACAAAAACTAGTGTGCAATGGGCGGTCTTATCGCACAGGGCAATCTCTAGACAACCTTTGGATGGACTGTTCGATAGGAGAAGTATTTAGGGCTGTCAGTGTACTAAACTACATACTTAAATAATATTACTTAAACATTAAATATATATCAGAGAAAGGAGAAGAATAATAAAAAGCTTTTTACAAAAAAATACTACCGACTTCCAAATAAAAAGACTACAAAGTGAAAAATTACTTTATTTTTGGAAGTCGGTGTCTTTGGTAGGTACCATTTTTTTGCGTTATAGACACCGACTTCCAAAAATAAAGTTATTTTTCACTTTGCAGTCTTTTTATTTGGGAGTCGGTAGTATTTTTTTGTAAAAAGCTTTTTATTTTTCACCTTTTAGTTGTATAAGTTGTTTAGTAAGGTACCTATAACGCCAGAATAGATTACCCGAATATCATGAAACTAGAGTATTACCGGTGAAATGAGAGATCTGCGTACCCCTTTAGAGCGTACTGGCGTAATGTTATGTTATGAAATGGCGTAAACAATAAACAGACATGCGATTGCAGCAATTCCGAGAGATTTGCCGTAATTTATTGAATAGTTCTGTTGCATATCTTCGAAGTCCTTCATCAGATCTTCACCAAATTAAAATGGGACCAATTTCGAAACATACTCTTTCAAACAAAAAAGAATATTCAAAATCGGTCCAATATTGACGGAGATATGCGTTAACATAAACAAAAAAAAAAACAAACATAATGTCGAACATAGAACCTCCTCCTTTTTGGTAAGTCGGTTAAAAATTACAGTGACAGGTAATGCTCTTTTACCATTTTCTTAAACGTTGGCAGTGTTTGAGCACGTCTTATTTCAATTGACAATACATTCCACAACCGAGCCGATTGAATCGTGAAAGATTTGTCAAAAAAGAAAGTGGAATGCAATAACTGCTATACAATAAGTATAGATATTTTATCGCTGATTGAAATTATTGTGAAACAAATTGGATCAGTGTTCTGTACAATTCACAAAAGATTGCTAAAAACTATAAAACATGAATAAGAGACTGTAAAACTTAACCTCGCGTATCGATAAAATCTGCGCACGCTCGTCTCTAAGGAGCAGTTGTAACACGTGTAATGTATCGGTGACTAACTGTACTCAGTTTATGGAACAGCTCGTCACTACTATGAGTATCTCATAGTAGAGTACCGCGAGTTCGTTAGGTAGGTACAGTTCCCAGCATTAATACATACGCAATTTCAATTTTAAGTTTTTTATCACGCAAACTTCTAAAGCGTTTTCCTCCTAAAGTGTAATACAAATGGTATTTTGTTACGCATATTTTATTATGAGTCTGTAATGTCCCACTGTAGGGCAAAGGCGTCCCTTCCGTATTTCCATTTTTAGGGTTCCGTACCCAAAGGGTAAAAACGGGAGCCTATTACTAAGACTCCGCGGTCCGTCTGTCTGTCTGTCTGTCCGTCTGTCACCAGGCTGTATCTCATGAACCGTGATAGCTAGACAGTTAAAGTTTTCACAGATAATGTATTTCTGTTGCCGCTATAATAACAAATACTAAAAACAAAACAAAATAAATATTTAAGTGGGGCTCCCATACAACAAACGTGATTTTTTTGTCGTGTTTTGCGATAATGGTACGGAACCCTTCGAGCGCGAGTCCGACTCGCACTTGACGCGGTTTTTCCCTGTCTCTTAATGCATCTGGCCAATCCTTTAGAGACGCGTCCAATTCGTCACGCCATCTCTTTCTGGGCCTACCGCGTCGCCGGTTCCTGTTATTCGAAATCCAGACAGTGGCTACCACTATTATTTATTCTGTCCTACCACAGAGTACATTTTAATATTCTGAAAGTGGCTATTTTTGCCCAATTCTGTTGCGACATGCGGTAGATGTGTCCTACCCCCTTGTATTTTGGCGGCTGTTTTGCCTATGCCTGCAATTTGTATTTTGGAACGCAGTATACTGTTTCGAATGCGGTCTGTAATTTTGATTCCGAGAATACTTCGTTCCATTGCTCGCTGGAAGAGCTCGAGTGCGGCCTTTTGACGTTTCCAACAATAATGAAAAAATGGCTTTGTAGTTGTCACTCAGGCAAGCAAGTTACTAGCTTGTATAAAAGGTTTTTTTTTAGTTATAATTTTATTGTTATTTCACGAGGAAATTGCTTTGGATTTCGCTTGTGTACTTATGTGACTGGACTTTCAATAACAGAGTAGTAAGTACCCAGATGTACTCAGTAGGCGCTTGACTTAGGTAAAATAGTAGGCCCCCTCGAAGGGTTCCCGCATTGTCGAGGCTGGGGGGGTCAGTAACCGTGGCTTGGTGACCCACGGCGCAGCGTAGAGGATCCCGAGGAGGAACCGCTCGTCAGGGCTTTTGCCGATAAGCCGACGACGTAGCGGCCAATAAGTAGGTTGCGGTGCCGCTTGAGCGACATCGCAACTGAGACGGACCGCGATGTCATATGGGAGGTATCGCTGCTGAGGGTTGGAGGCCGCGGCGGGAGAGTGCCGGTATTGCGGTGCGTCGCCCTCCCTACCTTCCGAGGCCTGGACGGGGTCGCCACCGTGGGATGGCGGACGCGGTGGGGCCGCAGGGGAGGAGGAGTGTCGGTACAGCGTTGGCCTTTCTCCCTATCCCCTGCGGCCGAAAAGTGGGAAGCGGTGGGGCCACTGACCTGACCCGTCGCAGGGGGAAAAAGGATGCCACCATACACGGGGTCGACAGGCGCCATTTGCTGGCTTGGTTCCTGGGATGATCACGGCTTACAATGTGTGTTTGTGATACTGCTCAGAGGAGGGTCTGGTAACGGACAGCCGTTAGTTATTTTAACCGACTTCAAAAAAGGAGGTTTTCAATTTGACCCGTATGTTTACATGTATGTATGTTTCTCCACGATTTTCTCGGGTTTGGCTGAACCGATTTTGATGCGGTTTTCAGAAAAGTATTTGTTACATTCTGGAGAAGGTTTTGATATACATCAAGTGGATACCACGTGACGTCGTCGTTGTATGTATGTTTCTTCGAAACTAGTAATTGGATCATGATCAATCTTCTCAGAGAGCAAGTTTCATCAAAACCGGTTACGCAGTTTTCAAGATTTGGAGCATAAAACCGAACTCTTTAGCGACAAACAGCACGAATGTGTAAATTGAGGTAATATGGCTATTTTGTCAATCCTTTAAGTACCTTACTATGGAACTTGCTTAATTTGTTGTGATGGTAAACCAAACTATAAAGAGAGAATTAAAATGTTTTTCGCAAATAAATGAACTGATTTCAAAATCAAAACACTAAAAGTGCAAAATAACTTTCAGAGTATTAACTTTTTGAAGTCGGTTCATTTATTTGCGAAAAAGATTTTTCAACACACTTGCTCGTAAAGTGAGCCTTATTACATTGCTTTTAGGGCCATAAATCGAGCTATAACACATACGTGCGTAATAGCATTACATACCAGTGCGTAATAGAATTACACACTAGTGCGTAATAGAATTATCCCTACAAAGTTAAAATAGTACCTTTCTGCAAGTTATATGCGAGTAAACAGAGCATTTTCAATTTATTTATTTTCACTTTTTCACCAAGATGAAACAATTAAAAAAAAAACATCAAAATTAAAACAAACATACAACAAGCGGCCTTATCGCGCTCTGCGATCTCTTCCAGGCAACCTTGAATCGAAGCCTGGACACGACATCGGGTTGCACTTGGTGCAAATTACAATCAAACAAGTATTACTAGATACAATTAGGTATTAAACAAACTACTAAAATAGATACATAAATACAAAATAATCTAAATATACAAAAATGTGTGTGTGTACCAGAGTACACAGGTAAGAAGTGAAACTTCTTTACGACATATCATTTTTCTACTATTTGCAACTTCACGAAAATGGGGTAGATAAGCCTTAAGAAAAAAAAATTTTTCCGTGTTAAATTAAAGCTATTTTATTATTATAGACATGCATACAATTAATGAGTAATTTATTTTATCATTGTTCTTATTATAATATCATTGCTATTGTTGTATTTCATCAATAATAATGATAGCATCATTATTAAAAAGAATTTATAAAACGAAATATATAATCACTCACTTTTCTTGTAAATTCACTTAAATTTGAATAAGTCTTTTTACTAAACTTTGATAAAAAAAAAGCAACATGGCGCGTAACCGAAAAACGTGACGATAGAGTCCGTCCAACGAAAGAAGTCCCGTAGACGCGGCGCTAGTTTCTATGCGACTGTACGCTGTCCTCTAACAAATCTTGTTAGTTCCATGTATTTCCGCGGGACTTTTTTCGTTGGACGGACTCTACGTACAAAATTTCTCCCATACGTCGATAAAGAAGTTTCACTTCAAAAACAAGACAACAATACAGCCTAAACAAGGACAGGATCACAGAGACAGGTAATGTTCCTTTTTAAGTTTTTTAAAGACAGGCAATGACTGAGCACGTTTTATTGGGTCAGGCAATGCATTCCACATACGGGCAGTCTGGACAGTAAATGATTTATCTAAGAATGTAGTGGAATACATAGGCATTTCAATTCGCAAGTTTTCTGATGATCTAAGAGATTTCGTGTGGGAATCGCAGATAAACTGAAAACGATCCTTGAGGTAAAGAGGGATGACAAAATGACAAATATTTGCATTTTATCACTTAAAATTATAATTTTGTATGTTAACTCACCTTTCATATGGCGCGTGAAAAAAAAGCCCTTGTGCGCCATTTCCCAAAATTTTCATATTTTGTTTTTATCATTTGTCGTTGTGGAAAATTATATTAGAAATTTTAAGTTTTCGTACAGTAGATGAAAATTATTGATAGAGTTAACACCGCCAGAAATACTAAATAATCTGCCTACGATTGTTTCCTACAATGGAAGAGCAAGGTGAAAATGTTTTTGGCGTATTTCTCTGAAGTCGCAGTCGCGCTTTCAATTTCGTTGCAGGATGCTTTAATATTGGGTGTTATTGGTGCGTGTAGACGACAAGAGCTTCAAATTATTACAACAAAGGATGTAGAAACCCGAAAAGCCTTTATCGTCGACATTTACATAAGAAGAAAACGAAAGTATCTACTAAAGAAGTGGTCACTAATGTAACACAAACTGTGAAATTGCCATCCAAATCAATCCTATATCGCTTTGAAAATTGTACGTTTACCAATTGTTTTAATAATTAAACGATATAAGCAATACACAATGTTTGTTTTTTCCTCGCAAATGTGTTAAAAACGTCGTATGAAACTCGTGAGCCCTGCTCATTACACGCTCGGCTGAATTACGCCTCGCCACAGCCTCGTGTGTAATGAGCAACATAGCTCACTTGTTTCATAATATCATATTTTCAAACGATGTAATTTAAGCCCACTGCACCCACCATTAGTGCTAAAGCAGGCACCTATCTATTTTTACGACTATTATTACTGTTAAATCCGTAATTTCAGCAAACACTAGTAGTGAAATGTAAAACTGATCGTAAATGTGTACACTAATCGAGTTTACGATGCTGTAAATAATCTCCATAAATTTCAAGCACGCATGTGATTTTCACAAAATTACAATTAACAAAAGATAAGATCCCGGCTTTCATGGATTAATGTTCCAAGTTGGGCTTTTCTCCTCTATCTTATTTATTTTGATTTAATCAAACTTCAAAATTAGTTCTGAGGGATCGAACGAAATTTGTCAACATAGCTCAGAGAATAAGCAAGGTGAAGTGGCAATGGACCAGCCATATTACTCTTAACCGATAACCGTTGGGGTAGACGTTTTCTTGAGTGGAGACCATGAATGGGTAAACGTAATGTGGGCTCCCTCAGATTAAGTGCAGCGAAGATCTTCACTAAGCAGCTGGTAGAGCTGGATGAGAGCTGCTGCATATCGAGAAAAACCGGCCAAGTGCGAACCGGACTCGCGCGCGAATGGTTCCGTACCATGATCGCAAAAAACGGCAAAAAAATCACGTTGTTTGTATGGGAGCCCCACTTAAATATTTATGTTATTCTATTTTTAGTATTTGTTTTTATAGCGGTAACAGAAATACATCATCTGTCAAAAATTTACCTGTCTAGCTATCACGGTTCATTAGATACAGCCTGGTGACAGACGGACAGACAGACGGACCGTGGAGTCTTAGTAATAGGGTCCCGTTTTTATCCTTTGGGTACGGAACCCTAAAAAATGACGTGCGATTGCCGAGGCCTAAATATGTCCACCAGTGGACTAATATAGGCTGATGATGAAACTACAAAACGACGATTGTTCGACCAAATCTACGAACAGAAAAATTATTGACGCCTTTGAAAGGATCTGACGCAGAATGTCCCATTCGCAAAATGTCACCGTGAAAAAGAATGTCCTATTCGCGAAACGTCCTATTCGCAAAATGTGGTGCTGGCGCCGCCTATTAAGAATACCACGGACAACCTACCGGACAAATGTCTCTATCCTCAAACAATTCAAACTACAGAATGCTCAATATCTATCCTCAACCAGCCTGCAACGTGTCGAGAGATACTTCGGCCACATTGCCCGCAGAGGTACCAACATCATGGAAGCATGGAACGTCTTATGGTGACTGGAAAAACAGAGGAAAAAAGAAGAAAAAAGAAAGAAAACTAGTTCATTTGGCATACACAGATATACACAATGTAGGTACAAATAAAAGGGAACTTAATATTAAAACAATTACATACATAGTGTGCCCCGCGGCTGGGCCAAAAAGGTCCAGTTCAGAAAAATGCCAGACAACTGGGAGTTGCCTGACGCTGGTTTTTAACTAAACTTTACTTTGAAGTGTATGGATGAATCAGTTTTGAGCGCACGGTTGGCGCAGTGGTTGAGCAATTGACTGCTACGCTACGTGTCGCGGGTTCGATTCCCGCACGGAACAAATATTTGTATGACCTACAGATAGTTGTGCCGGCTCTGGGTGTTGTGTATGTGAGTTTATATGTTTGTAAACGCTCCCACGATACAGGAAGAAATTCCTAGTGTGGGGCAATGTTTTAAAAAAAAAAAAAAAAAAAAAGTTTAAAAGACCTAAACCGACCTAAGGCCGAAACCCAAAAGTTTGTCGGATCAAACTTCGGAGTATCTGGAGATACCTATCAGCGCCGCATATGCAGTAACAGATGGAGAAAACCGTTGCTAGTTTCAAACGGAGTCACGATTCTAGAATAGAGCGTAAGAATTCTGACTTTGCCTGCACAGATGAATGATAGGTATCAACAGTGGTCTGGTGGTGGTCCCGCAACCAGCGGATCCCCGCAACCTTCACCAGGTCATCGGTTCACCTGGTGGGACGCCTTCCAACGCAACGTCTTTCGGTTCGCGGTGGCCACTCCAGAACCTTTCTGCCTCATCGGCCATCGTTCTACGAGCAATGTGCCCTACCCACTGCCATTTAAGTTTGGCAATTCTTCGGACTAAGTCGGTTACCCTGGTTCTCTTACGGATCTCTACATTTCTGATTCGATCACGCAAGAAAACGCCGAGCATAGCCCTCTCCATTGCCCTTTGAGTGACTGTAAGCTTTCTGATGAGGCCCATTGTAAGCGACCACGTCTCAGAGCCATATGTCATCACTGGCAACACACACTGGTCATAGACTTTCGTCTTGAGACACTGTGGTAAGTTGGACGAGAAGACACCGCGCAACTACCCGAACGCTGCCCAGCCGAGTCGGATTCGACGATTGTCCAATTTCTCGAAGTTGGCCCTACCTAACTGGATCGTTTGTCCCAGGTAGACATAGTCATCCACAACTTTGAGTGTAAAGTCTCCGATCTTGATAGGAGTGGGTGTTACATGGTCATTTACCATGATCTTGGTTTTATCCATGTTCATTTTAAGACCTCTTTCGGAAGCTCTACTGAGGTTAACGTAGATACCTAGGCCCCTCCAGTCCAGAACCTTGAATACATCCTCCAGCGCAGCAGTGAACAGTTTCGGAGAAATGACGTCTCCCTGTCTCACGCCACGCTGGAGAAGGATTGGTTTCGAAGTCTGATCCTGAAGACGGACTGACATGGTGGCGTTTCTGTACAAACACTTCAACACCTCAATGTACCGGTAGTCGATCTGGCACCGTTAGAGAGACTGCAGTACAGCCCAAGTCTCGATCGAATCGAAGGCTCTCTCGTAGTCCACAAACGCTAAACGGAGACTGCTCAGCCGGGCATTGTCGCCCTTCTTGAAGAAGAGTACCACCACACCCCTGCACCATGCCTTTGTCGTTTTGCCCTCGAGTATGACGGAACGGAATCAAACAACTTCTGAAGGGCCTTAAGGACCGGTTTTCCACCCGCCTTCAGGAGTTCGGCCGTAATTCCGTCGTCACCCGGCGCCTTGTTGTTTTTAAGTTGTTTCAGAGCCATCCCAATCTCGGTTTGGCGGATACGATCCTACCATTGTCGGTGTTCAGCTTTGTGAGCTGGCTCTGCCCAATAGCCAGATCCCTTGAAACCTTGACCTTGGAGCCTTTATTTCGCTCAATCGGGTCTTTAATACGCTCGGTATTAAAGCGGCGGAGGTCGCTTTTCAAGGATTTAGAGATCTGTCTATTGAGCTGCCGGTACTTGCACGCCTCATCTGAAGACTGCAGGATCATGTCACGCCTCTCCTTCATAAGCTTCAGAGTAGGATCAGAGAGCTTTTTGATTCCATCTGTACGACGTGTCTTGAAAAATTTAGACCCGACCGTATGGACAGCTTCGACGAACCCATCGCTGTATTCGTCCACGAAGCTCCCTAGGCACTCGAAACGATTCTGGAGTTCGAGCTGAAAGCTCTCGGGGTTTTGGACCTGGATCTGTGTTGGACGGAGCGTGGACTTCATCAGTCGAGACCTTTCAAGCTTAATATTAATGTTCAATGTGACTCTTATCATGCGGTGATCGCTCCCGGATTTCACCGAATTGATCACAGAGACATCATTGAACATTTGCTTCTTGGTTGACATGATGAAGTCGGGGCTCTGCCAGGTCCACTTCCTGTGTTCACGCTTTTTGAAGAAGGAGTTCATCATATAGAGGCCCTCCTTCTTCATAAAACTGGCCAGTAGGTGACCCCGGTGGTTCCGACGTCCAACTCCAAATTGCCCCACTTGCAGCTCATCCTCGTCTCGTTTGCCCAGTTTCGCGTTGAAGTCCCCCATGACAACGGTGAAGTGAGTTTTGAAACCATGCATGGCTCTGGAGATATCCTCATACATGGTCTCTACCTCGTCGTCGGGGTGTGCCGAGGTTGGGGCGTAGACCTGTATGACCTTCAGCGAATATCTTGAGGAAATTCTGAGTATAAGGTACGCCACACTGGTCGACACACTCTCGATCTTCACCACGTTGTCCACAAGGGACTTGTGGACGATAAACCCGACACCACCCTGGGACTGCCGGTCACCCTCTCGGAAATAGAGCAGGTTACCTGATTTGAGGATTATCGAGACCTCCCCCTCTCTTCGGACTTCAGATAATCCTATAATACTCCATCGTAACCTGCTCAATTCTTCCTCGAGTTCAGCTATCTTCTCGTCTGTCCGGAGTGTTCGCGTGTTATACGTTGCCAGGTCCAGTCGTCGGTGTTTATTGGGGTAGCCGGGTCCACTCCGGGGATTCTTCGCACCCCTTGGCACGCCATTGCCTCGACCGCTACCGTAGTCGAGGGTAGACGGGCTGCCGGGCACTCTGGGTCGTTTTTTCTTAGTGCTTTTTATTTTGGTTTGGGGGGGGTTGCCGTAATCGCCACGCTTGGCAGGCGGGTTGGCGATCGCAGTATTTTTTAAAGTGCACAGAGAACGCTGCTGTCCATTCTCTGGTGTTTCCCTTAGTCGCCTCTTACGACACCCACGGGAAGATATGGGATGGTGATATTCTTTACGTCCGTCACCATACGGTACCTTAACTTAACCTTTACTGTTTATGATTTATAGAACATGAAATGCTGTATCGAAAACTTTAGTGAAACCTTCGACATTCAATCAACCGAAGAAAACTAATAGGTTCTAAAGTTAATTCTCCTACACATATTGGAAACCTTTTTGACCCTTGAGATCTTAGGTTCCTGTGCTAAGATTGAAACAAGGCCGTAACTTTGAAATACCCATTCCCATCACATTAAAATTTGAAAAGGTCATAAGAAATAACTCCAATTTACTGAAAAGCCTTCAATGAAAATGAAAATATACAGCCCTATTTATAAAATCTTTTTGCCTATATGATTAGTTTAAACACTTATTAGCAGATTCCAAATTCAAATTCTCAATAGAAAAGCTTTAATGAGGGCTTCGGCAGGCTTATAACGTATCTTTTGCAAGAGCAAAACGATAGCGATGTTTGCGCAATAATTGCTCTTTAATACAAACATTTTAGTCGAGTTGTTGGCGATTTTTTTTGAACTAATTGCATTTGACAAACAGCGAGTGATTAGCAAACGATTGTGTAGGACCAGCGTACCTACACTGCAGGTAATTCCGACTTTTATGACATAAAGCGTTTGATCGCTATCGTTTTGCTCTGGCAAAAGATTCGTAATAAGCCTGCCGATTTCGTGCCCACCAGTTAGCGCCACCGGCGACTAAGGTCCTTAAGGCTGCCCTAGTCAACGGCACGAACTATTTTGTGCGCGGCGTTAAAATGCATGCTATCTTATCCGACAACACGTGCGAAAGAGATAGATGCTGTGATGAGCAGTAAGAACTTAGTTCGCGTACGAATTAGCACTCTTGCAAATTTGTAGAGAAATGGATGGATGGGTTTGGTGATTTACGACGAAAACGAGCGCGCGTAATTTAATAAATAGACCTTTGGGAGTATGGATATAATGAAAATCGACTAAATGTATATTTTCAAAATAAAATTATTTGCATTGTTGAACTACTAATCTAGTCATGTATGGTGGCTATTTTACAATTTTCTTTCTTCTTATGGCATTTATTTCCGCCCAAAGATGCGTTAAAACTAGTGTTGAAATATGGAACTTTCGACGCTCATAACTTTTAAATATATATTTTTTTACTTTTTTGTTTCCATACAGGGCTAGATAATGATTAAAAAAACTATTAAGTTTGACATTTTGAAGATCTCACTCTACTACACCAGCGCTCCTAGCGGCAAATTAAAACACAAACTAGTTTAGTATAGGCCCCTTTAAGAATTTGCTATTTCTGCTTTTCAATGTTTAAAGTTTTGGCAATACAAAATTATTGTTAGCCAGTTAAAATACAATTTTGTCATTACACTATGTCTAATTGGAAACTAGTTTGCATAAAGAGTAAAAAAAAATAAGATTGTTAAACAGACCATCATAGTTGTCATCCGATATTTACTAAACAAAACCATAAACTTTTTATTTCTTGCAGTATTTTTACTATTCTAACCGAAGTTAAAATAACATTTTATCCGTAAACCCTTTGAAGTGCTCAATAAACTTAGTTTTAATGCCAGAGCTATGAAGTGTAAATAAAAATGTCTCTCTGTTATTTTATAAAACGGTTCGCTATTAAAATACAAATAGACTTATCACACGTTGGTAGTAAAAGCTTGTGATTTAGTTTTTTTTTAATTAAAATTAAATGATCAACATAGATTAAAGCCAGTTATAGAACACAATCTTTTTCGCTCCCATGGAATATTCCACACAATCCTTAATACTTTCCAGGATAAAAAGTTACCTAATACACTTAGTCATAGTGTAACTTTCTTCTATCAACGATATAATTCTCGTAATGAGGGCTATCGCGTTTGGGAATTTCCAAGCCAATATCAGGTACTTTTCGACCCTGTCCACCCTGTGACTCTGTGTGTTTTGGTCCAGTGCATAAAATTGGATACGATGAGGTGATCAATGCTGTGAAAAGGATGATAAACGGCAAAGCTGTTGGGCCAGATGATGTAACTACAGAAATATGGAAATGTTAGGACATATAGGCATAGAATGGGTCACAAAACTTTTTAATATCATCCTCCGATCGTAGAGAATCATGGAGACTTAGCGTTCTTGTACCTTTTTATAAAATAAAGGAGATGTCACACAATGCGCAAACTACAGAGGCATTAAGCTTACGTCCCATATCCTGAAAATCTGGGAAAGGGTATTGAATCACCGCATCCAATTACTTATTTCCATAAGCCAAAACCAATTTGGCTTCACATTCTCCAGGTCTACAACAGACTCTATACAAGCGGTCAGAATCTTGGTTGAAAAACCCCGTATGAACCGGGAAGACCTGCACCTAATTTTCATAGACCATGAAAAGGCTTTTGACCGAGTGCCACGGACGTTAGTGTGGCAAGCGCTTAGGGCACAACAGCTGCCCGAAGTCTATGTACGTAGTATACAAGATATGTACCGTAATGTACGTACGAAAGTTAGGAGCGCAGCTGGTCTGTCCATCAAGGCTCTGCACTGAGCCCCCTTTTATTAAACCTCGTGATGGATCGTATAACCAAATAAATCCAGGCTCCACTTCCCTGGAATCGCCTCTATGCAGACGATATCGTTCTGGTTTCCAGGAATGCGACAGACATGCAAGTTACTCTCTGCCGTTAGGTGAACGCATTAGAAAATGCTGGTCTCAGGGTTAGCAGAACGAAGACTGAACATCTCGCTTGTCATTTCAGTGGAAGCCAAGATAACACAGCTAAGGGAGTCTTTTACCCTGACAATACACCAATACCGACAGTAACCCAATTTAAATATCTCGGCTCAGTAATTTCCGAAAACGGAGACGTGGATGCAAACGTGGCGCACAGAGTAAATGTTGCCTGGCAAAAATGGCGAAGTATGACGGGAGTCTTATGCGACACCCGAATGCCTATACGCACAAAAGGCAAAGTATACAAGATGGCGGTTAGGCCGGCAATGATGAACGGTGCCGAATGCTGGGCCGTGAAAATCAGCCACGTCCAAAAACTACACACCGCTGAAATGAAAATGCTGAGGTGGTCTGGAGGAGTAACGAGAATGGATAGGGTCCGCAACGAATATATCCGAGGCACTTTAAGAGTGGCTCCAATACAGGACAAGTTGACGGAGAGTAGACTGAGATGGTATGGACATGTCATGAGAAGGACAGAAGAACACTTCGTTAGAACGGCTCTGAGCCTACCTGAAGTCAAAAGAGGCCGAGGACGACCTCCTTTATTTATTTATTTATTTATTACAGTGGACCAGTATGAAGAAGCTCCTCAAGAAGGAGAAATTGCCTGACCCGACAACCCTCGACAGATCGTCTTGGCGCCGTGAAATAAGGAGAGCCGAAAGTGGTAAAAGGCTAGGAAGAAGAAGAGGGCTATCACGTTTGAATTTGCTACTAGGGGCGCTGATGTAGAGTGAGGTCTTCAATTTTTCAAATTTCATAGATTTTTGGCTTTTAGCGCGAGTTTATCCACTACTATTTTGCCTTATGCCTATCTATTATTACCTATTGTATTCCCTGTTGGGGTGGTGCTGCAAAAACTATCCTTAAACCGTTGGAAGTTGCACATCGCGCCATACTGAAAGTGGCTACCTTCCGTCCACTAATTTATCCAACTGTTCAGTTATACCAAAACTGCAATGTTCTCAACGTGCGGCAACACTTTATTATACAATTAATTCTGTTGCAACACCGCATAACCCCCTACATTGAAATTACCAAACGCCGAAAAGATAAAATATGTACTCCTCCAAAAACTCGCTTGTCGTTTACTAGAAGATTCTTTTATTATTTAGGTCCGTCTCTTTATAATACAATAAACAAAAATTGTCCAATATATAAATTGTCTTATCGTAATTGTAAAGAGACCGTCCGCACATTCCTTCAAAATAAAACCTACGACGAAACAGAAAAATATTTAATTTAAGTAAATTATGATAAGTTTGTATATTGTACCACTCACCCAAAACATAGACCCAAACAAATCCAATCCCCTTACTTACGCACGCTTACACTGACTGACTCAGCCGCACGCTCACGCACATACACACACACACACACAAACCCATACACGCACACACAGCACACTCGCACAAATACACAAACACTCAGACACACACGCACACACACAAAAATGCGCTCGCGCTCTAATATCTATAGATTATAAGAATTTAAAAGTAACTTGTAAAAATTAAATTGTAGCAATAAAATTAGAGGGTATCGGCACTGTTACTCCTTAATACAGGCTATTTCATAGCCACACATAGGCTATAGGAGGACAGCACGTCACCCACTTGATTGTCAGAAATTTACAACTACCTACTTTGTAAAACTGTTACATATACTGCAATCTGTTTTATATAAATAAAGATTATATTATTATTATTATATTATTATTACTTTTTTATTGTTGTGAATATTTAAAAATATGGCAGATAGGTACGGGTTTTACCAATCACTGCTTTAGTGTAGTTTTTTTCGAAAATAGAGGCTGCGCGGAACTGCATCATACTCGATTTTATATTTAATCGCACTTCTACGGCATTAGAAATGATTTTAATTTAAACTTTGCTTCCGTGCGCTAAATAACAACGTGCAGCTATATTTAAGGACCTTACTCGCCAGTGGCGTGTAAGATCCTTAAATATACGTAGAATATGTGACTCAACTGGTGAGCAAAAAAGCTGAAGCCCTCATTGGATCAGTGCTATATATTACCTTTTAAAAGTCTACAATAAATAATTTCTCCTCTTATAACTTTATAACTTTAGATGATAAATTATATCTTCAGACAAATCTAGAACAACAACACTTTGTTACTAGCAGCTAACATGCATTGTACTGGCTAAATTTATTTAAGAAACATGAGATCAAGTCGTCCATATAATAAGGTTTTAATTAGTCGTAATGACACAATCAACAGATACAACACACGCCTGTATTCTTGTTTTATATTCATCTAAAGTAAATCATTAACCGTCTTGAAAAGCATTCTAAACACAGTAGTTCTATTACGTTTAAACTTACATTATAAAATGCATCGATATTCATAAATATTTAGATAAGGATCGCAAAGTACATAGTCTGCATCCTATATGAGATGTCGTCACTTCCACTTTATGACTTCGAAACTAATATAATGTGCAAAGGTTTTCATCCTTGCGACCTTGCCTTACATGCTTACTTTTTCATATTTAGTGACCTCATCAGGCTCTGGCCCATTTTCTTAACCATTTTTCATTTGTCTTCATCATTCTTTTAGTATTATATAACTGCACAGCACATGTGTGAGTACTATGTTCCGACTATAAATCTACTATTAACCGTACCTATGTGTCGTTCGTTGACTTCTGTGTGCCCTGCCATGTGTTGCATCATTCGGTTCCCTTCATGATGGTTGAGCTTAGTGGTGCCGATTCATGCGTCATGTTCGTGTACGGGCGCCATCAGTTGGGATTGGTCATAACTTAGCTGCCTCGGCCTGTTACTGTATTTTTTAAATTGTTTGTTACTCTAGACCCTTTTACGTGCACGCCTTTATACAACTATCTCATATATATGTGCTATTTTTTTCAACAAGAATGATGTAACCAAATACTTGTAATTAAAACTGATGGAAAAGAGTGTCTGTGGAGTTTCTTGCAAATTCTTCTCCATTGAGACCTACTGACGCTTGCGAATTTGTAACAAGAGTAATTTTTTTTTTGGTTGACAATTCAAAAGTACCTCTAAGGTTTATTAGAAATAAACTTTTTGATTTTGATTCACCATCATGTGCCTAGCTTTTCTAAAATACGTATGTTGGACTCGGCTTCCAGTCTAATAGGATGACACTATACTTCATAAAAGATAGCTTGATCTCTGCGACAGCTGTCAGTATCAATACAGTAACAATAGCGCTTGACAGGCTAACAATAACGTAACAATAACGTATACGTCAGTTTGACATATGTCGCAGAGCTCAAGCTATCTTTTATGAAGTAACGTAGGTATTCAACATAAAGCGACTGCCTATCTGATCTCCAAAGCACAGCTACTGAGTTACACTTTAAAACTTTGGTTTGGTGAAATTAAGCCCTAATTTGAGCTGAAATAATTTGTCGGAATCGTGAAATGGGTACTTTTATAGTCACGTCTTTTGACGCATTATGTCGTTTGTCAAACGAATCCTATCGCCCATCTTCGTTTTTAATTATTGCCTACAATTGGTACCTTATAAGAAACTATCCATTTTGTTGCCCAAACCAAGTAACAGAGTCCTTATAAAGATTTCCGTAATGAGGATCTTGACACTTACAGGGAGACAACTGACCCATATTCACCAGGCAAACCTAAAAACAAAAGTTATTTATGGTAACTTCAGCCAGACCTCATTCTTTGTACCAAATTGGCACCTCTAACTGACATAATTGCAAACTCAAACCCACAGAAAAAGATCGAAGCAAAAGATGAACTGATTCCCGCAACCGTTATTTCAAAACGTGAGCAGGGAAAGTGTGACAGACGGACAAACAAACCGACGGAAACCTTAAAAGGAGTGTTTTACCAATCGTATTACGTTTGTCGATGATATCTCGTCTCTTGGTATACTGCCCCTAGATCAGATGGCTGTAGTAAAATTAATAGCTAAATGTACTGTGATGCAAGTTTACGATTAAATGTTGGTATGTAGGTACTAGACACTGTTAATGAAGTACTGTAAATGGGTATGGATTTATCTTGGTTTAAGTTAGAATATTATTTTAACGACCTTGATTGAGGGAACAAAACGCAACTGCCAGGGCACAAACAATTTAACGAACGACATATAGGTACAGTGTTTACCCCCCCCTCGGTGGGTTCCCGCTTTGTTGATGCGGGGGGGCTCAGTAACCGTGGCTTGGTCACCCACGGTGAAGCGAAGAGGAACCCGAGGAGGGGCCGCTCGTCAGGGCTTTTGCCGATTAAGCCGACGACGTAGCGGCCAACTAGTAGGTTGCGGTGCCGCTTGGTAACGGGCGACATCGCAACTGAGGCGGGCCGCGATGTCTTATGGAGATTCCCAGGTCCCATACGATGTCGCGGCTGAGGGTTGGAGGCCGCGGTGGGAGAGGAGTGCCGGTATTGCGGTGCGCTGCTCTCCCTACCTTCCGCGGCCCGGACGGGGTCGCCACCGTCTGATGGCGGACGCGGTGGGGCCGCAGGGGAGGAGGAGTGTCGGTATTGCGTTAGCCGATCTCACTATCCCCTGCGGCCGAACAATGGTAGGTGGCGGGGGCCATTAACCTTGACCCGTCACAGGGGGACCAAGGGTGCCATACACGGGGTCGTCTGGCGCCCATGTGCTGATTGTTCATAAGGGTGGTCACGGCGTGCAGTGTGTTCTGGTGCGCCGGTGATGGGAGGACTCCCCCGAGGAGGGTCCGGTGACGGACAGCCGCGGCGGGTTCGCGGTGAGTGCTAACGCGTACCCATGCTCCCGCCATAAGCGGCACAGGAGGACACCGTGGAGTTTTAGTGGGTTAGAGTCCCACATAACTGCACTATCTCCCCGTGGTAGTGCAGCATGCATGAGCATTTCAAAACGCAAAAAAAAAAAAAAAGGTAAAAACTGGTTCTCAGCTGCATCCGGTAAGACTGGAAGCTGACCCCAAAATAGTTTGGAAACCTTATGATTAATTGCAGACAGATTGTTGAAAAACAACTCACGTCTCGATCAACAAGTCTCCTAGTAGATAGTAATTAATGCTCTTGTAAAATTAATGACATTAATCAATATAATCATTGGAACAGTCCTTCATCCACATTAAAATGGGCGTCCTTTAGTAAAAAGGCCGTCAATCCTCATATTATCATGTTTCAAGTCAACGGTCGATAATAATTGTGTCGCTGCCAGTAATTGTCTGGCGCCTGTCGAACCTGTCAATAGGTTAAAAAGACGTTATGTTGGTCAACAGAATAATTGTAGATAAGTAGCGTCATGTAAACAGCAATTCCAATTACTATAGTCTACTTGAACACAGCCTAAAAAAAGTACGTTTTTGCAGTACAACAATTACAAAATTGCCTTTTTTCGTGAGCCCGACCTTTGGCTTTTAACGGCCCGGGACATTTCGCCCGATAGCCCGACTATGGCGGCGGAAGCGAATTCTGGTCACGTCAAATCATTATCCGCACCGCTAACCTAAACGATCTGCACCATAAAAGGCAACAAAACGATACGAACAAATAGCCATATTGCAAGTAAATTGGTATTTTACAACATCAACTTTAGTGTTGCGGTACCATAAAAGACCTTGTCAATTTTACTTTTACACCTGTATCTACTTTGTTATCCCTACACTGCATTTTCAAACTTACTCATCAAAAAATAGGGTTGCATGTCATTTTATCAATGACAACTTTATGCAAGCTAAAGGTTTTCTAAAATTAAATGTCATTTTGAATGACAGTTGCTAAAGCGACATCTAGCGGTCAGATCACGAACGCACTTTGATGGCCTATTAAAATTTAGCAATGACAACCGCTAATTTTAAGTCGTGGCTGAAATGCAATTTTACAAACCGCTGACAGAATAACTATACTTCGCACACTATACTTTTAGCAGGTAACGACTTTAGGAACGCAGGCAGATATTTTACAATGGATCTAACAATAGATATAATTTAAAATAGTTCCACGCGTATGATCGATTTACCTGAATATAAAAAATAACAGTCGTGCAAAATTGTCTCTTTGAAACCTCAATAATTATTATGAAGCGACCATTTGCCTGCTATGACTTCTACCGCTTGCCAGCCTGTACTTGGTTTACTTCTACATCTAGCGTCACTAAGTGCCCCGACCATTTCCAAGTCCTTATACTAACAATCTGTTTGAAACAGAGGGATTTTGGTAGAGAAGCACGGAAGAAGACGACATGACTAATGAAAAAAAAAAAAAAAAAAAATGTTCCATTGACCCCAAGTTTTATTGGAATTAGGGCAAGAGATTTGATTATCCATAAGTACTCGTATATTGGATGTTGGACCCGTTCCTCCATCTTTAAAATGTCTCCCACTAACAAGAAAACAGAAGCCACATTAAAAACTACAGATATTTCAATAATAAACGAATAAACTACTACACTGCGTGTACAATGAGTGGTATACGATCATTTTTTTACTGTCTCCGTCGTAACTCAGTATCTGGAAGTCGCGGTCCCCTGCAAATTGTTACCGTCTCCTGAGCAACAAAAACAAACTTTATTTCGACGCCTCATACATTAAAACTTCTAAGTATGAATGGGCGAGTATAGAATACTGTTTGATATATTTCACATTCGCATTGCAGACGAAATCCGTCAATAACACCTCTAATTGCAATGATGTTATATTATACTGAGGTAGATACGTTTTACCGACGTCTGCGTGGCAATACAAACACAAGCTGACCAGCCTGAGTGAACTCAGTCCATCCTGCGTCTGGCCGTAACACGAACGTTCATTTGAACAGTATGTTTATCTCTTTCTGACAACGGGGTCTTATTTATATCTCTGTGATCTTTTAACTACTCAGTGATAGAAATAAAGTTCCAAGTAATAGGTCATATGTATGTAGCTAAAGTAAAATATCGCCATGTTTTTATTTAAATCTCATTGACTAATTGCTCAATATTTTGACAATTGTCTGTGTGTGTGACATTAATTGCAATCGAGATGATACTGCGACTTGAATTTGATCGTTTTAAAGCGAGGATTGGTATCTGATAGTAGAAACATTCTGGCTTAATGCCCATAAAGTTAAAACACCAACTTTCCAACAAAATTGCCTCTAAATCAATGAACAATAACTTGCCATCACCATTTAATTAGCATGGCGGTTATTGCAGTGTTCTTTTAATATAGTAAGGATTTTTAGCAGATATTTTAAGGGTTACAATATGGCAAGCGTAGATGTTTTGTGGGCTTCTATGTGCATTTACTTTCTTTCTCAGTGTTTTGTGTGTACATATATAAATAAATACTTAGTATTTCGTCAGACTCTGCTACTCTTGCATGTTGCCACGGAAAGGAATTATTCTTAGCAACTTTTATAGATATCTATGAATATAGAACTTATTTTGTCTGTTGTGGCTTAAAAGCCGGCAAGAGTACCAGGATGACAACTCAACAACTAGAGCTCTAAACAGGTGGGCTGCATTTGAATTGCAAACCACCTGCCAAACTGTAGTTTGGTTTCTATTTTTCAGCAGTTTCTGCTTAAAAACTGCCAACTGGCTGATCAGTTCACTCGTTAGAACTGCATGCATGGACACTGACTGTCAGCATCTTTCAATAGTTTTCCTATCAGAGCAGCACTTGTCCTTCGTGCGCTCTACAGCATCTTCATACACCAAGATCCCAATTCCATCGCCCGCTGTGCAATGTTTAGGTAATATTTATGTATGCTAACCTACTAGGAAAACATAAATATAATATAAGCGTGAAATGAGGCAACATCGTAAATAGAGAATTGAGTTGCCAATTAATGTAAATTTCTCAATGTCCTCTTGTAAAAGCTGGGTTAGCTCTTCTCTGATAAGTAATAATTTAGTTCCTTCTTATTCGAAATAATGGTTGTACGCATTCCTACAAATCTATACTGTAGGAAGCTGTCGTACTGTTAGGTTTACCATGCGGAGCAATTTCTAACAACCTGTCCTAGATTTTGTGATATAATTTAGTGTACAAAGATGTAATTTTATGTTCAGTGTTTGCTTAATCTGGTCCCCGTCAAACCTGGCGTCGCACCGTGTTGGCAGAAGCGGCGAGCATCGGAATGACATGGAACGAGGTGAAGCGTGAAGCTCAAGACCGATCGCGATGGAGGACATCTGTGGACGACCTCTGCCCCATCTAGGATTTATAGGACATTAAGTCAAAGATTCAAATTCCAATCATAGTACGTTAAAACAACAAACACACTTAGCAGCAATACATAGCACCAAGCAAGTTGTTGTGAAACATAAAAATTCTTAGTGTACCTTCCATTGATCTTCATTGGATGAAATTAACGGAAAATACAGTATACATCCGTTTTGAGGGCTGTTGTAAAACATCCAATATTTAAAAAGTGCTGCCTGAACTAAATCTTGGGCATAATTTTGGTAAAACAAGTTGTAATGTCTATCTTTCTAAAACATTGTCTGATAGTTCAAAAAGTCCGCAAGAAAAGATATAGGCAGAGTTTTCTTGACAGACCACCATCGACGGCCATTCAATCTGTTTTCTAAGTATAATCTTTCTTTCCACGCTATTTATACAAATTTCCCTAATATTCCTGCCGCCCATCATGGCCGCCGTACTCCGTCAGATCACGAACACCTGGCTGAGCTAATAATTTTCTCACACCACTTTATGTTGCATTTCACCCGTCATTAGGAACATTTCTAGATACTTCTAAATGAGACTGAAGATCTTCAACCTTAAAAGGTTGTTTTTTTTTTATTGTAGTCTAGTTTTAATCAATGGTGTTGAGATAAATATTTCAGTTACATTAAGCTTTCTAAAAAATGCGCAAGTTCATAAAACGTACAAAAATACTGTCAGAGCTTTCTTGAGAGACCACCATCGACGACTATTCAAACGTTTAACTTAGCCATTACTAAGACGATTTTTTTTTTTTGTTTTTTTTTTTATTTGATATAGGTTCGCGCTTGACCACCATCTCACCAATTTCCAGCTTAATCTTTCCTGCCACGTTATTTACACAGATTTCCCTAATATTCCTGCCTTCCATCATGGCTGCCGTACTCCGTCAGATCACGAACACCTGGCTGAACTAATAATTTGCTCATACCACTTCAGTTCCATTTCACCCGTCATTGGGAACTCTTCTGTACTTCCGTATTACTGGTCTATTACTAGTATTATATTACTACAGATGTCAATTGTCTAAGCTGTCGTTAAAGTTTCGCAAATTAATGGTTTTAGTATCTACTAGTTGATGTTAGACATATTTATGCAATACTAGCTTCAGCCCGCGGCTTTACCTGCGTAAAAAGTGTTTTTTTTTTCTATGGAACACAGCGTTCTATGGATCCGTACAGCCGTTAAGGCGAGAAAGACAATAGACAGACAGAGTTACTTAAGCATTTATAATATTACTAGCCGCCGCAGCTTCGCCTGCGTGGACTACACGATTTTGGCTGTCTCGTTTTTTGCAGTTCTGGCGGGATATTGCAAATTATTACCCAAACATACCTTACCGCCTGCGTCTTTGTTCGCTTAGACTACAAAATTTGCTCAACTTTATTAATTTATATCGGATTATTAAAATTATATGTAAAATGAGCATAAACTGAACTGCCGTCGTGTTCTAATAGCTAGAGCGTTGGACTTTCATTCTGGAGGTCTCGTGGAATCGATTTCCACGGGAATGTAAATATAGTGGATGACCACTTTGCTTTCAATTTCTGAATCCTACTACCGACGAGATTCAACAAACCATTTTTGGGGTATGCTTATGCATACTGCGCTATCACGGGGAGATAGCGCAGTTATGTGGCACTCGAACCCACTAAACCTCCAAGGTGTCCTCCTGTGCCGCTTATGGCGGGGATACGGGCACGCGTTAGCACTCATCCATGAAAAACAACACACCTAACAACCTAACACCTTTGAGCGGGTGTAATGACTCTTCCTGGATTATACGCGGAATTTCTGTGCCACAGAGTTGATAATTTTATTATTCACAGAGCTTCCTAATGATAATTTTCGATGAAAAGTCGTCTTCCTCGTGGTCATGATTTAAAATGGCTTGACGTAGCGTAGGTTACACGCGCTTGGAGGTTACCAGCTATATTTTGTATCTGTTTACTACACAAATGTCGAAGCAGAATTGTTGAAGAAAAAATTATAGCATCTGCCGATAGAGTGATGAATTTTGCGGCATTCTGTACAGTCTAGATATGGGTACTCCAATTAGTTTACGCTAACAAAGTCGTCAGCAGGCAGTTAGAATTTAATTATGCACTTCTTTGTATACCACATTGGTGGTTTTTCTGTCTGGTGCCAAAATGACCAGGCTTATAGTACTGACTCTGGAACAGGTAACGTAGAATTGCCCGTGTGAGATACAATCTTTCCTTAAATCTATGCCTGCCACCCTTAACGATTGACCCTGAGATTTATTTATGGTCATTGCAAAGCAGACCTTAAGGGGGAATTGAATCGTTTTTCGAGGAAAGAAACTGATTCCTTCCGAGCACATCCAGTAGGTAATCATTCATACAAACTTTAACACCCCGTTTTAACCCTTTAAGGGATGAAATTCAAAAAAACCTCAAACAGGTATTTCTTAATTTGTATTGAAGAGTAGAAATATTAAGTTTCAAATAATTTTGATGATAAACAATTTATTTTTCATACAAACTTTAACTTACTTTTTTACCCCATTAAAGGAAGAAATTAAAAAAATCCTTAAAACACATTTTCTATTTAGAGGCTAAATCCCATATTTCATAAAAATTTAATTAAAAATGACAGAGTTTCATACAAACTTTCATCCCCTATTTAACTCCTTTAGGGGTTGAATTTCGAAAAATCCTTCCTTATTCTTATTCTTAGCAAATAAACGATTTCATTTCATTTCATTTTTTCATTTCATTTCATTTCCTTGTCTACATTATAAAGAGAACCTCTGTGCAAAATTTCGGCTTTATAGGTCCAAGGATTTGGGCTGGGTATTGATGAGTCAGTCTATATATATAAAGAAGATAGATTATATACGATTATATTGGTTAAGTATGGACATCTCATCAATACTCGTAGTCTAATTTAGTTAAACGCAGTAAGACATTAAAAGAAATACCAAAAATAAAAATAAATATCTAAAGTAGAAACATGACATCTTTCATCTTGGTATAGCGGTACACTCGCTTTTAGGCACCCTATAATTGGCAGAGATTTTTATCCACCTGATGGTAAGCGATAATGTGGTCGACGGTGTAGCACGCTTGCCTAGAAGTAACCTATTCACTCTTGACTTAAAGACCCCGAGGTTGTAGCTAGGTATCGGGAAACACAGACTCCGGCAGGGAATTCCACTCCTTAGCTGTACGCATAATGAAAGTATTTCGAAAACGTTTGGCGCGTATGGGTGGGATGTCCAACATATACCGATGGCGCATTGTCGTACGTCTCGTAGCCTGATGATGAAACGGGCTAGGCGGAATTCGATCTTGCAATTCCATCGCACACTCCCCGAAATGCAGCCGATAAAAAACCGACAACCTCGCAACGCAACTCGGTGACGATGTTCAAGGCTCTGGAGCTTTGACTCGACCAGTGCCTCATTGCCGATGAGCCTCTTGTCCTGTTTTTAGATCGGTAGATTTTCTTACTTACCGGATATCTCTAAAATGTTGCCCAAGACGCTATCCCGTATGCAAATATTAGCTTACCCGTGCGACCGCTAATGAATTAATCAATCCTCTTAGCGTTTATTAAACTCGACACGTTGAATACATTAAAAATTTATAATTTTAAGCTATGTATGTTATAATAACAATAGTACGTGTTTTTAACAGTTATGGACACAAAGCTAAATAGTTGTTTTGTTAACCGTGTTTACTTTTATTTTTTTTTAAGCTATTGCATAGCTTCTATCGCGGGCCTTGAGCGCGGGGACCGAATCCAGATTTCCGTAACGAAAAAAACCTCACGCTCCCCACTCCGACGGGCAAGGAGGTGTGGCTTGAAGGCCGTGCATCGTCTAACGTCGTTTCAGTTCGGCAGTCTTCGACACGGCGTTGTGTGCGATTAGACGTATTGTACGAACTCTTATTATTATGGTTTTTAAACTTAAGTTTCTCAGGTAAGAACCTGGTGTTTTTATAAGATCTCACGGGTGTGAACCAAGGTGAAATCCTAAGTTTCTATTTGAACTGGTGAATTATTTTGTACTGCACTCAAATCGTAATCTAAATCTAACTGTAAAAATTTTCTTACTATTCGGCAAGTGTTCAATATTGCAGCTTTTTGTAGTGTTAGGTATGTGTATTTTGATAGATTGAGAACATTAACCGTATAGTTCGGACGGGGTACATTTTGGGGCTTGACAAGCATACCTCCGCTGGCTCAGCCGCGGCTCATTTTGGACCCCAGATAAATCTGGGGTCATACGACATCCTAATTAATATCTTAATTATTGACTAAGATACCTAACGAATCTAATGTGGGGGCTTTAATTAAAATAGTTGGATAAAAGGCGTACATGTAAGCGCAAATATTTTTTTTTAGATTAAGTGCGCAAGTTTATTAATTTACATTTGTTAAAAACAAGTGTATTATTACGATAATCGCCATTTTGATGACAGTGGTGGTCGAAGCTAAAAAACATAAAAATGCAGATTTTGGACACCCAAACTCCACGACAGGGGTAGTGGTTTGCTAATTGTTTAATTATTGGTCAAATTCATCCATATTTCAAAATAAATAATTAGTGGTAATGAAGTTATTTGTTATTCAAAGTCGAAGTTTCGCGCCAATCGTGTTTGTTTACATTTTATTTTACACAATTATCACCCACCCACATGTAAAAATAATTACAAATATGACTACTATGTCTCTAAATATAATAAACAACAAGAAGAAGCCCAGATCTTAACGTAATTAACAAGCACCGGTCCAATAATACGTAAAATTCATTACCACTACTTTATTTAGTTCAAAACTTCCAATTCATCAATGATATTGTTTTTTTTATTGTAATAGTGGTGTGCCAAAAAGGTTTTAGCAATCGATTTTTTTATACTATCGACTCGATTAATGAGCAATTATCCCAAATCGATTCATAAAAATTAAAATAAACCTGATTTAGGCATAAAATACAATTAGTACTTAAATTATTACTATTAATTATTTCTTAAAGTAATCTTAATAGATTTTGGACATTATTTGACTACAACCAACTAAACAATTTCATCGAACCGTGGATAATTTCGCGCCGAATTATTTAACCGATTCAAAATTCAAATTCGGAATGCGTTCGCTATTCAAAACTATTTTGTATAAAAATAATAATGATTGAGTCTTTTAATGTTTGATAGTCTCAGAAGTATACAGAGTGCCTAGTATATTTTTATGTAAGTTTGTAACGCAAGTGTACATAAATTTAGTTTCGGGGAACCAACGATTTTGTGATTATTCGTTATATTGCAATGAGTGTCGTACTGGCCCAGTGGCTAAAGGCCTCGCCTTGCCTGAGGTCATGGGTTCAAATCTGGACAAATACCAATGATTTCCTTTTTCAAATTAATTAATGTACTTTCTAAGTATATTTTAGAAATCGTTGACAACGGTGAATGAAAACATCATGAAGAAACCTGGTCTTATAGTCTCAAATCGCCAACCCGCATTGAGCAAGCGTAGTGATCAATGTTCGTGCCTTCTCTGTATGAGAAGAGGCCTTTGCCTTGCAGTGGGACAGTTATAGGCTGGTATTATTATTATATATTGAATAATGAGTTGAGAGTATGGTATGGTTAGGTTTTGAATTCGGTCGAGTTTGTTGTAATGTTATGAAAATTGGTTATTCTATACATACTTTTAAAAGTTTATTTTTATTCGTTTTTAGAACATAAGTTTGGTTTGTATTTACATCTGCATTCCCCGAAAACTATTAATGTCAATAACCTTGTGCGTATCTTCTTGCGCAGTTCCTTTCCAAGCGAGTTATGGCTTGGTTGTCAACCAACTAAGCTGAAAATCATCTAGAAGCATGAAATTTGGCAGAAAGGTTCCTCAAGTGACGTAAGTGTGCAGTAAGAAAGGATTTTTGGAAATTGCATCCCTTTTTTTTTTTTAAGCTGTTGCATAGCTTCTATCGCGGGCCTTGAGCGCGGGGACCGAATCCAGAAATTCCGTAACGAAAAAAAACCTCACGCTCCCCACTCCGACGGGCAAGGAGGTGTGGCTTGAAGGCCGTGCATCGTCTAACGTCGTTTCAGTTCGGCAGTCTTCGACACGGCGTTGTGTGCGATTAGACGTATTGTACGAACTCTCTCTATTATTATTATTATTATTTTTTGTAAAGTTTTTTAACTACTCAGCTCTTAGGCTGGTTTAAACTACATTTACAAGCCGAAACCAAGTAAATGCAGCGTGTTGTGTGTTATGAGGAGGGTGTGTTTTGATGTGGACCTACTTCGTTTTCTTCTATTTGCAAGAACTTTCTAACTATACGACATGTATTTAAGATGGCAGCTTTTTGTAAAGTGATATAGAGGGTTTCTTTTAGACTTAGCAATTTTAAACTTTGAAGAAGGTGATTTGGGATAACGCCTGTTGTGGAGAGGACTATAGGCACAACATAAACTTTTTCTTGACGCCATATTCTAGTTACCTCATCCTTCAAGTCTGCGTATTTACTGATTTTTTCAGTTATTGTTTTCTGTATGTTATGTGTGTTGGGAACAGCGATATCTATTAGGTAGGTAACTTTATTTATTTTATCCTGCAGAGTGATATCCGGTCTATTGTAATGAATTGTCCTGTCAGTGAGAATGGCGCGGTCATAGTAGAGTTTATGTGTGTCATTTTCTAATATGGTTTGTGGTGTATAATTATAATAAGTAGTGTTTGCGTCCTGTATAAGTGTGTATTTAACGGCTAGTTTTTGATGAATTACGTTTGCCACTTGATTGTGTCTGTGTGTGTAGTCTGTCTGCGTAAGAGTTGTGCACGCCCCAGTTATGTGCTGGATCGTTTCTGGCTGTAAGTGGCACCTACGACATTTATCGTTTGTAACTGAAGGATCCTTGATAATATATTTTCGGTAATTTTTAGTGTTAATTATTTGGTCTTGTATTGCAATTATAAATCCTTCAGTTTCAGGGAACAAACTACCTATCTTAAGCCATTTGTTTGACGCGACTTTATTTATATGGGATTGTTCCAAGTCGTGAGGATGTCGGCCATGAAGTACTTTTTTCTTCCAGTCTTCCATTTTTTGTATCTGTGGGTTAATGTTGGTGCTATCTAGTGGATCTGACTGTTCAACTAAGTTAAGTGGAGTGTAGTTGAAATCTTTTAGGGCTATAGTTTTATGAATATTGCTGGTACGAGATTTTGAGTGAAAGAATGTTTTAAGTCTACAGATTTGTTTTCTCCACAGATGCTGGATATCTATTAGACCTCTCCCTCCGTTTTGTCTTTTGATCGTAAGTCTTTCTATTGCAGATTTAGGGTGTAAGTTGTTATGTTTTGTAAGTGTGGTCCGAATGGTTCGCCCTAATTGTTCTGTATCTGTTTTTGTCCATTTAATAACACCGAACGAATACGTTAATATGGGGATCGCAAATGTATTTAGTGCCTTGATGAGATGTTTACCCGAAAGTTGTGTTTTACATAGAGCGTTAAGTCTCTTTTTAAACTCTGTCGTAAGTGTACCTTTAATTCTAACATGATCTAATCCCTTTAGTTGTGTATACCCTAAATATTTGTATAAATCAGTCGCTTCCATTGCTGAAAAATTTGTTTTCTTATCGGTCACCACGCTCAAAAAGTGTAACTTGAATTAATATCAAAGAAAAAGCAATACTGCATGAATAAAATAAATAAATAAAAAAAATATTATAATTGCATAAGTTGATACAAAATGCTATGCAATAGCTTTACCGCGGCAGTCCCCGAGTGCCACAAGTCTTTTTATATATATTTTGTGGGTGTGAGGTGTGTTGCCTTAGTACTTTTGCCCAGCAGTGGGACAACACAACTCAAAATCGATGCTAAGATTAAAATAAGGGAAAGAGCGCGTCAGGCCCAAAGCAAGTATTGTTAATGGCTTATGGGGCTGCCTCAAATTTAAATATTATATCTGCAATTATTTGATATAACACAATAACCATTTTTGCTGACCACGATCCTCAGACATGAGGGACCGACCAAGAGAGAGAGAGAGAGAGATTTAATGTAATACCTACTTTGGTGAAGCTAATCAATCAATCAAAGTGCGCCATAGACAATATAATTTTTCAACATTTTCTTTTGTGATTGCTAGTAAAAGGCTGAAATTTACGATTGACACAGACCATTTCGGAGTTTTACCAGTAACACTTGGTAAATCTTAGGTTTTGTTGGCAAATTCTAGGATTTACCGGCAAAAAGTTCGGGCTTTTTCAGTAACATATCGATACCATCATGTCATTGAAGTTTCGGCATATTTTTTTTGTTTGTTTATATTCAATGTGGGACCTGACTCAAAACTAGACTAAACAGTAATTTAGTTCTGTAGTGTGTAGGTCCAATAGATTGATTATTTAAAATAAACGTTTGATTCGACTGACTCACTGTTATATAATTCGTTGGTCCAAAATGGCGATCAACAATAAATAAGCTCACTGTTTTCAACGATAATATATAAGTATGAAAGTATTATGGTGTAGAAAGTAAAATTTTACACAACAGGAGTATTACGTCACTGAAAAAGCTCATATCAACATCACATTAAAGAAAATTATGCCTTCACGTTTAGGGATGTCAATTTCTGAAAGCTTGCAGGACATTATTTCGTGAATCGACTTTTCAAAAAAAATATTTTTAGAAAAAAGATACCACCGACTTCCAAATAAGAAAACTACAAAGTGAAAAATAACTTTATTTTTGGAAGTCGGTGTCTTTGGTAGGTACCAATTTTTTGCGTTAAAGACACCGACTTCCAAAAATAAAGTTATTTTTCACTTTGTAGTTTTCTTATTTGGAAGTCGGTAGTATTTTTTTGCTACAAAAATTTTTTTTTTTCACTTTTTAGTTGTACCTACCTAACAGGCAAGTTGTTTAGTAAGGTATCTATAACGCCAGAATAGATTACTCGAATATTATGAAATTTTAACATAACCGGTGAAATGAGAGATCTGCGTACCCCTTAAGAGCGTACTGGCGTGATGTTATGTTATTAAATGGTATAAACAATAAACAGATATGCGATTGCAGCAATCCCGAGAGATTTGCCGTAATTTATTGAGGAGTTCTGTTGTATATCTTCGAAGTTCTTCATCAGATCTTCACCAAATTAAAATGGGACCAATTTCGAAACATACTTTTCCAAACAAAAAAAGAATTTTCGAAAACGGTCCAAACGTGACGGAGACACGCACAAAAAAAATAAAAACTCATATAATGTCGAACATAGAACCTCCTCCTTTTTGGTAAGTCGGTTAAAAAGGAGGAGTTAGAAACTAACCAGGAGGCTGTTTGTTCGACATTCAGTTTATTTTTTGTGTTTTATCACCGATTTCAATGTCACCGATGTGAAAACAGGAACACAATGAAAAAACGAAGAAATGTAAACAGGAACACCGACTGCCGAAAAAGAAATTATTTTTCACATTATAGTGTTTTTATTTGGAAGCCGGTTGTATATTCTTAGTTTTTTTTTTCTTTTCCAAAACTCATTATAAAAAGAAATATTTACTAAAATAGTGTTGTTTCTGCTTGTAAACATAAATTATTACTACTTTCACAAATAGTAGTTAGTGACTCTTGAAACCGTTAAAACTCAAGTCGCAATTATATCGCCGACAATTAATGACAATCTTAATTAATATTATAAATGTGAAAGTTCGGATGGATGTGTGTATAGATGTATGTTTGTTACTCACGCCAGAACGGCTAAACGAATCAGGATGAAATTTGGTACTGAGATAGATTATAGTCTGGAATAGCAAATAGACTTTTCATCCCGGTATAATGCTCTCTTGGGATAATAAAACAAGTTTCACGCGGGCTAAGCCGCTGGCATAAGCTAGTTTGTCAATATGTAGGAAAACTAGAGGTGATTTTGACAATTTGTTCAATGTTTATTTCCCGCCTGCAACCCAAACTCCTGTATTAACTGTCCTTTTGAAATATAAACTAAAGAAAGCTTTTAATTCAAAAGGACTTGTCGTTTGCATTTAAAAGTCATAGCCAGTTGATGCACTAACATATCCTTCAATGTGGGATTGAAGGATATGTTAGTGCATCAACTGGCTATGACTTTTAAATGCAAACGACATGGCTAAAAAGCAGCTGCCCATGATTCAGTGTCAATTGAGGGTAACTGATTTAATGGTGCTCGTGGCAGATGGCTCACGAATTCCTTGCCTCGAGGACTATTTTGATCTTTAATCTCTGTGACGTTGTAGCAGATGGACGGATGAATGTGTCTTGTTATGCATGCGGCGACGCATTTGTACTTGAAAACAACCTACTTTGAAATTAATCTATTTTGCAATCGATGATATCATTGACTATCCAAGATCTCGTTTATCTTATCTTGTGGAGGGGCAGAGAAATAACTCGGACACTTCGACCCATTCGGATCTTTTGTGGTCCCCTAGAACGCCCTACACGACTTACTCCTCCCCAATATCGTTGAAAATCTTCTTCATGAGTTTTACAACGAAATTAGGAGATATGAAACTATAGTCTTCTGGTCTTGGATATCCTATCCCTAAGAGACTCATTCGCTTACTAGCCAGTGCATCGCATGTGCACAGAAGGTGCTCCATGCCTTCTGTGTGCTCCCCACACAACCTGCACATGGGTGTCGCGGTTAGACCCATCATCATAACCATGTCGTTGGTTCCAAAGTGGCTAGTAAAGGCCCCAAGCAGGTAGCAGATTTGCCCCCTGCTCATATTCCAAATGCAATTCCGTGCTTTGAACGTAGAGCCCAGGAATTTCTTGGAGTTCTGAGTTAGTTTTGAGAAGATCTGGTTTAGTTTTGTTTCACTTCTTCGTATCAAGTCTTAGTTCATTTTATATCCCAATGACTTTAGAAATAATCTATTAAAACTTACGCTACTTCATGGTATAGCCACCTATAACTACATATATCTATAAACCTACCAAAGCATGATCTAACTAGGAAGACGTAACTCATCATCATCATATCAGCCGAAATACGTCCACTGCTGGACATAGGCCTCCCCCAAGAGTCGCCACATTGACCACGTCCAGCATCCAGTGGATTTCCTCAAACTTCACCAGATCATAAGTCCACCTAGTGAGAGGCCTTCCAAAGCAACGTCTTCCGGTTCGCGGTCGCTACTCCAGAACTTTTCTGCCCCATCGGCCATCCGTTCTGCGATCAATGTGACACATACGTTTGGAATTTATTAGGAATTAAGGTCCAGATTTTAATATTACTACTCCGAAGAACATAGAACCTCTACATTTGTTAAATGTTTTTCAACCTTTATTGTCGCACTGCTGGAGAAAATGTTTCAGTATTTTGGCCAACGAACGCTCGTGATATTATAAGACCACAATCTTAAATAAAATCTTTCACATTTTTCTATGTATTCAAGCCAACGAATAGTTCTGTCATACGCAGACAAAATCACCTTAACTTTTCTGTTCCAACATTTCAGCACAGCCCTATCTCTTGGAATACAGTATTTATGTAAACAAGTATTCACTAGCCGCTGCCGACCCTCGGTCAATGATAGGTAAGCGCGGATAAGCGCTCATAATAGCACGTCGGTACCACGGGACAGGCAGGCTGCAGGTGTGGTGGACCTGACACTAACGCTGCGCTTGCGACACGGATGGCTTTCTCTTTGGGATTTGTTCAACCCGTGGTAGTTAGTGTATTAATTTTGTCAGTTTACCGTAGATTGTGTTAAACAAATTACAACTTAACATACACACCTGAATTTCTCAATGTGGCAGTCAAGGTGGACTCATCTTACTAGTAATATCATACTTTAGGGCTGAATTAACGTTAAACGTACGCCCGCGCGGTTCCATACAAAAGTGCTCCGTCGTGGAGACCCGCGCGGGTATCAGTCGCGGGAGCACGCGCGGTTCCCGCCAGTAGCAGCAACAATTGCAGTTTTTTGCTAGTCGTCGTTTTGCTACTTAACAATATATTAACTGTTTCATAGACACGGCTGTACATGCACACCGTTAAAATTTAACTAGCAACACTGCGTAAATAAAATAATCCGTGGCTACGCGCGTAGACACGCGACGAGTGCCTGTCGCGGGCGCCCGTTCGGCCCTATTGTCTAGTATATGGTAAATATTTGAAACTAAGAAACTTTAATAATTATTAGGCAATACATTTAATTCTAGAGAATTATTTTCAAATTCCTGAACCTATTAATATATAAATTTTCCTGCGTCTAATAAATCAGACAGCTGAGACCATCACACATAAAACTAATGAACCGTTGCAATTCAAAACTTCTGCTAATGAAAATGGCGTCTGCATAAACTACTTAACCAAGTTTAACCTGTGATCCCATAAATTAAACGTTTCAATAGAATATTACTAATAGCCTGCAATATAGAAGCTAGTCACAAATTACCTTTATGTGCCTGTGTAAATATCAAGAAACTAACTTCATATTTCAACTAAGCCTGACATAAAGAATAGTAAAAAATACCTATCACCACGCCTTTGCTAGAAAAGCTATTCAAAAACCCTTTATTGCCTGCTACATTACCATACTAAAATGCCTACAATGATATTTGCAACCTACAACTTTGATATTTCCTAAAGGTGTTTGTATATCAAAATGATTGAAGTCTTTACGCCCCGTGACAGCGGCAAGACAGCCATCGACCCTCACTCATTAAGCAACACCATGTACATAAATAAGTCCCGAGGTACACCGAGAACAACAATACTTCAATACTCACTTATATCCGCTATAGTCCGCAATCAAACCGCGCCCGAGGCGACGTCGGCCCCGCGATTGTTATCTGTCATTTTCATAGAATCGAAGCGGTAATGGAATGCGTCAACTTCTACATAATTATGGTAGCATGGTAGCCAGATAATTATTTCATATTACATATTTATTTCAAAAGTTCCGTGTCATGATCGCTGTAATTGTGGTAATTTAAAAATATTAAAATTCCCAATAAATTGGTCACGTTTTCGAATGTAAAGAAGGTGTGTACAAAGAAACATAAATGCATGTGCATTACAATAAAATTGGGCATGGCATGACACGATTTTCGATAAATAAATAATAATTGCCAATTGCAATTAATAGAATGATAATACTTACAATATTCAATATCAATATAAACACGGATGACGACCTCCCATCTTTAGCCTTTGACCTCCTAATGGATCATTTTCACAGCAACATATAGCGTAAATATGACCCATTAAACAGCGATCACAGTCCGATAACTCCCTATAACCGGCACCTAGTGTACCTTGCGGGTTAATAGACAACTAACCTGTGACATTGAGTAGGGAGGGCGATGATTATCGCGCTGGTACCGCCCCGGGCCTAAGAGGCACCACGTAATAATGCAACTATACCGCATCATCAAGATTGATGAGCTCGCATCCAGAGTATGTTCTGCATAATAATAAAGTTTTTCAATCGCTATTGACATTCTCTGCACCTTTTAAGGTAACAACTATACTGTGATTTTTAATTTCGTGGACTAAACTGACTGCTGCTATAGACCTTATTTTTTTAAATGTTGCAAGAGCGGAGCATAGTGTTGTAGGTAAGGCTCAATCATAAGTGATTCATCGAATCGATGTGACATGACTCCTGAATTTATTTTTATTAATTGGTGTAAATAAATGTTTTATGAATAAACGTATTATATTTAAATATAACAGTATTCATACACATAGTACATGAACTTTTATTGTGTTAAATATGAAATCAACAATAAAATAAATGCAATCGTTAAAATGAATTCTGATATAAATGAGTAGAAACTAAATAAGAGCCGCTAGTTAGAAGTTTTTTTTTTTTTTTGCCGTGACATAGTTTCATTTTCGATCTACTTCGATTTTCGATTAACTTTCGATCACTCAGGATAGTTAGGGTACGACACTATTTTAATGTAACGATAAAGTGACAACCCCCCAAATGTCAGTTTAGTCCACGAAATAAAAAATCACATTATAGTTGCATGTAAATTGTTCGACAAATGTATTTGAATATTTTTTCACCTAGGTGTGCCCTTGGCTTTGTATCTTCAACTTTAGATGTACTCTGGGGTTTTAATTAAACTCTGTGTGTAATGCGACCCAGAAACGTTGTAGTATGATAAATTGTATGGGAACTACACGAATAATTCTTAATTACAAAGAAACTAACTGCTTTCTCTATAGACAAAGGAATTGGATTCCACTAAGTTAACATTGGATGAGCCCATTGAAAACCCCGGCCAAATAAAAAAACCGGCCAAGTGTGAGTCGGACTCGCACACGAAGGGTTCCGTACCATTATCGCAAAACACTGCATAAAAATCACGTTTGTTGTATGGGAGCCCCCCTTAATTTATTTTATTTTAATTTATTAATTATTATTTTTTGAAGTAAATATACAACTGAACATTCTGTGAATATTTCAAGCGTCTACCTGTTGCCGTTATTAATATCGAGCAAAAAACGGCAAAAATATCACGTTTGTTGTATGGGAGCCCCCCTTTAATATTTACTTTATACTGTTTTTAGTATTTGTTGTTATAGTGGCAATAGAAATACATCATCTATGAAAATTTCAACTGTCTAGCTATCACGGTTCATGAGATACAGCCTGGAGACAGACGGACAGACAGACAGACAGACAGACAGACAGACAGACGGATCGCGAAGTCTTAGTAATAGGGTCCCGTTTTTACCCTTTGGGTACGGAACCCTAAAAAACAAAGGTTCAAAACAATAACACCGGTAGTTGACTTTCGATCAATCATAATCGAGTCTCAAATCGCCAAAAAGGTGCAAAGAAAATACTCAAAAGAAAACAATTTAGCCTTCCGACTACCTAGAACGTCATTATCTCTGGTCATAAATCTTCACGGAGTCAAATTGTTCTCATTTCACACCAAATAAGTTACGGGGAAGAGGCCTGCGTATGCACACAGGCGGCGTGCAATTACCCATGGTAATAACGCTCGAGGCGAACGTTGAAATACAATAATTCATTGTAGCACCGTCCAGCCTGTGGTTACCGGCGATTGGTTCAAACCTAACGATAATTGGGCTTACTTAGCTTCTTTAGTTTGTCTCAATATCGGCCAGTTTCCAGCTTTTGGTGTAGTTTCTGTTGTTTCAAACGGAAGGGAAGGGTCCAAACGGAACCCTATTGCTGTCACTCACGTGTACATCTCTCTGTCCGTCTTCTGTCACACGGGTTTAGCAACCAAACGGTTGGAGTTACAGTCTGAAATTGTCACTATAAGCATCGTGTTGACCCAAAGCCATGCAAATTGTCAAAAAATATTTTTAAATGTTTTTAAGGGGTGCTCCCATACAGCTAAAGGGGCGGGTGAAAATAATGTTTTTTACCTACTTTATCGAATGGGGTATATTTGTTTAGCGTTGAAAAGCGGCGAAAACACTGTATTTTTAGTTTTAAAAATATTGGAAAACAAAGGAATCAACAAGAACCAAAAACGAGAAGCCACCAAAGTCAGCTTTTTTTACAGAATTTTGTTTTAATGAATTTTTTAAATCCCCATTGACCTGTTGAAATTTGGTGATAATGTTTATTATTACGCATATTTTACTAACAAATACCAATGTATTGATAAATTTGATTTTTCTTTGAAAATCCCTAATTTTTTCTATTACAAACAACTTAATTTTGCGGTTTAAGGAACCCTAAATGTGTGAAATCCGATACTCTGGCGGTTTTTTGTGAATCTGGCAATAGATGACGATAAGTTCAATAGGTTACCGTTAGTTTTGACGTTGTCAGGGAAAATATGGGATTAGAATTTGTTCATCGTAAATTTCACAATTTTTTCACCATTGTTTATTGTGTCGCGTGTGTTTTTAAAGGAATACTACTTGCTTACAATGTATCCAGTTCTTGTTTTTGTAGTTGAATTTCCTACAAGCAACTAAGCGTGGAGGAATGTACCAAAAACATAATTCGATACACCAAACGATGGATTACACAACCTTTTGCTTGATGTCTCCATCTGGCCGTAAATGCGACATTTTTTCGCAACCAAACTACAATTTTTAAATCTAAATGATAATTAGATTGTAATCTTTAATTTCGTCTTGTCCATTTTAATTAGAACGCACGAAAAGGTTAAAAAGTTTTAAGCTTTTGAGCTCCAACTAGGATCAAATGTACAATTAAGTATAGAAAAGGAAAAAATAGTAACACATCACAAGTTTACTTCGTTTTAATATTATCCAGGTAATTATGTAGTGGCAAGCGAGTATTATATTGTAAGGCTGGCTGCCAACAAATTGATAAGGCTCATGAATAAAGATGGTCGTCCATGCGCAAGCGCATACAAGAGGTGCTTCCTTTGTCCACTATATTACACCTCGGGACTCGTCCGGAATGGCATGCAAGGTGCGCGGGCGCTGACCTACATACACATTTAACTGAATTTCGCGCTTATTTTCGCCTTTCGATGTGATTCTCAGACAATCGGGTTCAGTTATCCGTCCACGGTCTTGTTAACGCGTGTCATATCCATTTATCTGTATTCTGCGGGAAAAATATAATCTTAGCAAGGCAGTTTTATTCATTTAAAGACAAAAAAACTATTTTAAAATACGAGTTTACTCTCAAAACATTTACGTATTTTGTTTGTAACAGGAAATACAGTAAAACTAATAAAATACGACCAATTGAATTGAAACAATATTTTTTTTGTCCAGTGAATGAGATTTGAAAAAGAACGATTTTGTCTCAAAATGGCGGAAACGTTGACAGGCCCTCGTAAAACATAACATTGCCTCCTCAATGGTCGCGACACTTGAATCAGGTGTGATACAATAAAAAAACAATTGTTCGCTAATTATGACCGTTGCAGGCCATTGATAAAATAAAATAAACCAGCTTACACATCAGAAATTTAAAACGCGTAAAATGTTCAGAACATGAAACAAATACGACTGTCTCGTAATAAAACATGAAATGGGGGGAATAAATAAACTAAAATATAGTCGGATTTTAAATACAGCCGGTCAATAATAACCGTGGCATAGGATTATTTCATCGTCCTATAAGTTTCCGCACGTAACCGCGATCACTCAGCCTGGGCAGGTGCGCGAAGAACCGATCAAAACACGTGATTTATACAAAACATCTTACAGCTATCCACACTCCAACGAAAACCAAACCTTACACACTTGTAAGTAAAGTTGGAACTCAACTGTAGAAGCAACGGTCGTTGTATAATTTAAATTGCGAATTATATATTTTATCGACGTACGCGCACCAAGCAATTGCGGTAGCGACTACCGTCGGTGTATGCGTGAAGAATGACAAACTAGTATAGGTTCATACTTCTGACACGCCCCACGGCTTCGCTGCTCCCATCGTTGACTTTATTTCATTTCGAAATTTAAAACAATGAGGACAACTTCCTTTTAGGATATCAACTAATTGACGGGACGACGATAAATGTCTTGTTGAGGAAAAAAACACTTTTTTTACCTTTTTATTGCGCGTATAGTTGTTACAATATGTTATTATTATATATGTTACTATAAGTTATCAAGTCATTGTAAGCTCGATTCAATTGACTTGGACTCAGTTTACCAATTTGGTTGGAAACTGTATAGGGATTTACTTGAATAGATGTTAAAGCAGAGTAGTACCTTTTACAGTTGACAAATACTATGATTAAGCTACCTTGAAGCTTGCAGCTAAGACAGCTAGCTTCAAAATAGCTTAATCCTCCAAAAACCACCGAAAGATTGTACCAGTTGCTGAAACTATAAGCAATGATATTCGCGAAATTACCCTGAATGTCCTAATTCACCACTGCAGAAATTTACGCAGCAGTCCCTTGGAATATACCTTACTGTAACGCAGGAATTAAATATTTTATAAGTAGCCATAAAATTAGAAAACCAATCATAAACTCTTATAACTGAAAAATATAGACATCATAATAACACAACATTAATATCTAATCAAATATAATTGCCACCAAGCCAATTGATAACAACAGACAGACAGACGAAGTTTATATTGCTATAGTAGTGATAAATTAATCGGTAGCAGTCGACAGCGAAGCCCCTGTATCCTGTATTTGCTATTTATTTCATTGGCTACACACATGGCAACACACACATATCATAGACGCCATAAAAGTCTAGGACTAAACAAGGGCCTTCTCCGGACGTTGACTAAGGAACTGTGAAGGAGATGTTCGTTGAGACTTATGTTATATGGCTCTTGGACACTTTTGATAAATACTGTACAGTAGCCAGCCATAAATATGAAAAAACAAATTATTATAAAAACATAAAACCCGAATTCAAAAAAAAAAAATAACTAAAATACAGGTACGATTTATTTTCGATGGATCCCACTTTTGAATCCCATTTTAATATTTTTGGCGTTGGATCCCACAAAACATTAGGTATAATTTATACATTAACTATTATGAGATGCTTTTAAAATAATTTGTTTTATTTCAAACTTTTTAGTTTTATTAATGAACGTGTTCTCTAAATAAGATAAGTGGTAAAAGATTATTTATTCTGAATATATCTTGAATTTGTGCCAAAATAGTAACATAAAAGTGTTACGATATATATATATATATATTTGGAATGGTGTATTTAGTAGCTTTCATTAGTATCACCCTCTCGCAGTAGGGAAAACATTGAGCTTTAGGAAGAGATTCGTCACACAGATATATGAAGGTGACGGAGATAGATCTCAACATAGATATCCGCATTTTTTCTAGAAAAGATGTGCCTTCTTTGTTTTGTATGTCATTTGGCTGGGAATTCTTGGAAATTGGGTGGAGATCTCTACGCCAAAATCACACAGACCACTTTCAACGTTAATTTAAAAAAATTACAAAGAAGAAAACTTTATAATTAGGAATATGAAGCTTGTGTGAAGATTATGTGAAATCAAAAGTTTATCACAGGAATGTTAAAATGTTGTTTTACAAATCGAAAGGAAGTATCAAACTTATATGGAATTCCTTTCAAGCTTTAATTTTAAGACTTTAATTGGTCGTCAATTCACCATTCGCCAACGAAAGCTTCTAAGGAAATGGCAGTCTTCACAAACCCCATACATGACATTCAAGTCACTTGAAGTGAATGTATAGTTAATCTTAAAGATAGTGCCGTAAATATTTATTTAATAAGCTCCCGGTGTTCTGTGAAATATAGCTGACATAATATTAATCTCCCACTGGCCTACGCATAGCAGGGTATCGTAATAAATAAGGTTTTTAAAGAATGTCATTGTAAAGTATGAGTAAGTAATTAAGTTGGAGTGATGAGTAAGTAAAGCGGAGGTATAAGAAATATGTCGTAAGGAAAATTTTGAGTACGAATGTGAATGATGTTAGGGGTAGCTGGACACCAAAGAAATAACATATGGATTGTGCGAAAAATTATAAGCCATATGATGAACAAGATGACGGCAAATGCAGCATTATGTATGAAAGAAGAAGACATACTGTCTAAGACATACTGTCTAAGACATACTGTCTAAGACATACTGTCTAAGACATACTGTCTAAGACATACTGTCTAAGACATACTGTCTAAGACATACTGTCTCGTATTACTTCTTTTTTTTTTGGTGACTTACGACTTATTGTCGGGCCTACGTTGTCCCCCCATATATAAATACTAATAAAAAAAAAAAAGAGTAACCATGGAGTTTCTTGCCGGTTCTTCTCCATAGGAAACGACTAACCCGAACCGTGCACCTTTTGTCGACGTTTTATAAGTGCCCATTAGGCCTATGTGAAATAATAAAAATAATTTTGATTTTGTACTGATTTCTATCAAACTCGGATAAGAACAGAAGAATGATAACGAAAACATAGATAGGTATTAGTGCAGTAGAATAATTTCACTTTACAGTAAAACAAAAAGTACTCAAATTTAAGGGGTCACTAATCCGGACTGACTACAGCGGCGAAATTCTTGATAGGAAGCCCACAACCTGGCCTGCGAATCTCGTAATAAGAGACAAGCCTCTTGCCAATCGAACACAAATCCGGGCTGCTACTGCGAATTTGTGATTGTACAATTCCTGAAGCATAAATCCTGTATTACATGTGAGGCTAAACAAATAACGTGGCTACACGGGGGCTTCGTTAGCGAAGGGTCAGAGGGCAGTGTTACACAAGATCGTTAAGGTACAGTCGGGTACAGGAGGCAAAAGTATACGGACGAATGGGTGTTCAAAAATCCCAATGACACAAACGATATTGAACATTGTCATCCTGACAAAGAAAATTGCGAAGAGTACTAAAATAATTGCAGGGTGTGGAATTTGTACGTCCAATCAAGCATACCTACAGTTGACGAGTAGATACATTCATGCACATTTGCACATGTTGCAAAATTACTTCGACACCTCGTATGACACAACAGTTTTGATATTTTTCCGGTTTTTGTGGACGGAGCATTGATTTGGACTCCTGATTAGTCGGTACTAAAACCCCTCATTTCTAGGAAAAGAAAACATGGGTTGTTTCAGAATGAACCCTAAACTTGATAATTGCCATTCTGATAAGAATGGTATTCTATCGATATAATTCTTAGACTTGTCCTATCAAGGCATTTTATTTTGCAGACAAATCAAGTTTACAGTGACAGTAACAGTTTTGTTTTGCCAAATTCTGCTACTAGAAGGTCTGGTCTGTTTGAACAGTGTTCGCCCCAATGCTTTTGGCCCTGCCTGTACCCGTACCGTCTCTATCCACCACACTAATATTCTCCTTAAGGGGCAGCGAGATTTACTACGTGTTGGTACAGTTACCGCTTTGTATTGCGTTAATTTAAGGCGCAGTGCTCACCGTATTGTAATGTGGTGTTGCTGTTAATTCCTGTGTGTCCCACGGTCTTATTGTGGAGTGGTCGTGTTATCATTAGTACCTAAATACCGAAATGGTGGTAAATGTAGATCTTGACAGGACAGTTAACTGAATACTTTTTTGAATAGAAATTATCTATCCCCTTCCCCCTGGACCGCTAAAGCGTATAGACGTGTACACCGTGCAAATTTTATTTTTAAATCTCTATTATTCTATATTTTTGCCGAATAATTCAAATAATAAATACAGTGAAGTACCAGGCGCGCATAACTCAGAGCGTCAAACGCGGAGCCGCTGTGGAAAAAGGACAACAAGAGCAGAGACGGAACGAGCGGCTCAGCTACGCTGCTCGCGCGCATTCGCTGCGTCATCGTTGACTTGTTGCGCGACCGTTTGTGCCACAAGCGTACAAGCGAAGCGTCTAGCGGGCAACTGATGGTCCAAACTTAATTTTTGAGGTGATTATTGTTTATTATATTTTTATATCACTCACTTTTTATACATCGTCTGCCGAGATCCAAAATGTCCGTCTCAAAATCACCTTTAAAGAGTGGTAGCCAAAAGTCTACCCCAGTACATCGCGGGTCGACCTCGGCTCTAAATACCCAGGAGAAATCTGATCAGTCTGATTTAAACCAAAATAAAAGAATTAAACGGAAACAGGCCGACTCACCAGACTGCACTAAAAGCTCGATGTCTGACATAATGTGCATCCTCGATGACTGGCAAAGTAAACAAGACGCTAAGTTTGATGCTATTAAGTTGACCATGGACGCCATTGCTAAGCAGAATGATGAAATAAAGGCTTCTATGGATCTTCTCTCCACGAAGTATGATGGTATTTTGTTGGACATGAAGAAACTTCGACAGGAAAACACTAACAATAAAAACCACATAAAAACTCTAGAGGCACAATTAGAACAACATGAGAAAAAATCGCGAGCTTCCTCAATTGAGTTGCGTAATATACCCAAAATTGAATCGGAGACAAAGCAGAGTTTACTTGAATTAACTAAAAATATAGGCGCAATTATAAATACACCTGTGCGGGACTCTGATATTCGCGATGTGTACCGCATGACATTAAAAGATAAGCCGCACGGTCCCATAATAGTTGATTTCAACTCAATCTTCACCAAAGAAAAAATGATAAAATCTGTCATTACATTTAATAAGGAGAAACCCACTGATCAAAAACTTAATACTGTTAGTCTTAAAATTGAAGGCCCGGCTAAACCTATCTATGTATCTGAATCACTGACAAAAAAAGTCAAAAGACTACATTATTTGGCCAGAGTATTTGCCAAGGAATATGGCTATGATAGCTGCTGGACTTCCTACGGAAAAGTATATCTAAGACGCAGCAAATCGGATCAACGGGTATGCGTCGACAGTGAAGATACTTTGAATAAACTGAAAAGTACTATGTGACTAGATCGTTTTTCTTGGATAATGTTAAATTTAATATTTTTTTCTAATTATAATGCATGCATTATTTATCATTTGTGCTATAACTTTAATATCAAATTTAAAATATTATTATGTAATTTTAAGAAATCAATTAATTTATTTTTTTGTAAGGCACGCACAAACACAAATTTCCAACAATATATCGTACTCATCACACACAGAAACACGTTCACAATTTATTTGCCTAGCTGTACCTTGAGTCTGCTGCTAGTTATGATATCAAATACAAAATATGATCTATTTTATCAATATAACTTCATCATCCTTTTGGCTTCTAGATTATCCCAGTTAGAATATCCTACTGATAATTACATCATTAAAATTCAATGAGTTAAATCAAATACAAAATGAAATTGACTCTTTTAATGTAGCTGAATCCGCTCTTTGTGATGCAGAGGATTGTCGGACCATTATGTCAAACTCAAATAAAGGCCTAAAATTTATTCAACAGAACATTAGGAGTATTAAACGTAACATGGCTGGGCTACTTCCATTAATTGTTCGGACTGGCGTAAGCTGGGATTGTGTTGTTTTGACGGAGTGTTGGTTGCCATCGAATCCAAATATACCAAGTCTTGATGGTTATCATTATTCTGCCACAACAAAAAACTTTACACAAAATGAAGGCGTTGTTGTTTACTACAGGAATGACTTGTTTATGTCGTTCGAAGAACCTCAACTAGAAGAGGCAAATTGCCTTGCCCTAAAACCTGACAAAAATACAGTAGCACTGGCCATTTATCGTCCCCCTGGATATAAAAATGTAAATAAATTCATACAGTCCCTAAATGATCTATTAATGGGTTACACTAGTCTACAGAATGTTATACTATTGGGCGATATTAATATCGATATTTGTGAAAATAATTCTGATCCAAATTCCGCCCCGTATTTGAACATGTTGGCATACCATGGAATCCTACCAGCACACACACTCCCGACTCGCAGCAAAACGTGTCTAGACCATGTTATGCTCAAGACAAAGTCACCAGCTCGTAGCCTTGTGCTGCAAACATCACTAACAGACCATAATAGTGTTACTCTCTGCATATCAGCCAGGCAGTGTCTTAAACCAGCGAAAAAAAATGTTCGATTGAACCATTCAAGTCTCACAAGTGACCTATCAACCGTGGACTTTAATCACTTATACACGATGGCTGACGCTAATGCTGCTACAAATTACTTTTTAGAAACACTCCAAACTTTAATTACCCGTAATACCAAAACAACCAAATCCTCAACACGGAAAAGATTGCTAAAGCCTTGGATAACTACAGGGATTCTAAAATGCCTAAGAAATCGAGATAACCTACACAAAAAAATGAAAAAAGATCCTAACAACGACACTTTAAAAAATATATACAAGAGGTATAGGAATTTTTGCTCCACCCTTTTAAAAAGATTAAAAAGAGATTATGAAAAGCAACAGCTACAGAATGCAAAGAAAAACAACAAAAAACTATGGAAAGCTATAAAAGAGATCACTTATACCACAAAACCAAAAGATACTTCTTCTGAACTTGTGAACACAAAAGACCCAGTGACATCGATTAACAATGTAAATAACTTTTTTGCAAATGTAGGGAAAGCATTGGCAGAAAAGGTAATAAATACAAATATTCATGCCCAACCAATTATCCCTAAGTCATGCCCTGGTTCATTTGTATTGTTGCCAACCGATGAGGATGAGGTTGAGGCATTGATAAACAATCTTAACAGTGACTGTGCAACTGGACTTGATATGATACCCGCGGAGGTTATAAAGGAAAACAGAGGTGTTCTAATAAAACCCATAACTTTCATCTGCAACTTGGCTCTTTCAACTGGAGTGTTCCCCAAAGAACTTAAAAAGTCGAGAATTCGCCCAATTCACAAGGGTGGAGATGGAGACTGTGTCAATAATTACAGACCTATTTCAATACTGCCTATTATCTCAAAAATCCTCGAGCGCATCATAAATAAGAGGCTAGTGAATTACTTTGAGAATAACAACCTCCTATCTCCAGCACAGTTCGGCTTTAGGTCTAAAAAATCAACCTCAGATGCAGTTCATGAATTACTCAATTATGTAGTCACCAATCTAGACAGTAAAAAGAAAACTATTGCTATATTCTTGGACCTTGCTAAAGCATTTGACACAGTCTCTATTCCTATCCTGCTAAAAAAACTTGAGTGTCTAGGAATCAGGGACCTTCAGTTGAAATTGTTGGAAAGTTACCTCACGGAAAGAACACAATGTGTAAAACTTGATAACCTGACAAGTAATGATGCCACAGTTCTTTTCGGGGTTCCACAAGGTAGCATATTGGGTCCGACATTGTTCCTTGCCTACATCAACGATCTCTGCCAGTTAAATCTTCCAAAAGCTAAAATTGTTACGTTTGCTGACGATACGGCGTTACTTTTTAGTGGAGAAACATGGGGCGATGTTTTTTCGAGCGCACAAGCGGGTTTTAATTTGGTAACAGAGTGGTTACACAACAATGTCCTGACTCTAAATGTGGCTAAGACTAAATATCTAACTTTTTCGCTCAGAAACCCGGTAGCAGACATTTCCAATTATAAAATAACATGTCATGAGTGTACCGACTACACTGACGCTGACTGTATGTGTCCTAGTATTGAAGGGGCAAATACAGTTAAGTATCTGGGTGTACTGCTGGATGGGCGATTAAGCTTCCAGGAACATATTGACATGTTGGCAGCAAGGACACGGAAATTGATCTATATTTTCAAAAATTTACGGCACGTAGGTAACAAAGAGTTAATAAGAACAGTTTACCTTGCACTTGCTCAGTCACAGCTCAGTTACTGTATTTCTGCGTGGGGTGGGTCAGCGAAGACCCACTTGATAAAAGTTGAAAGGGCTCAAAGAGCTGTCCTAAAAGTAAGTATGTTCCTACCGTTCTTTCACCCAACCGTCGATGTTTATAGGCAGAGTAAGGTTCTCACAGTTCGTCAGCTTTACGTTCTCCACACAATCACTAAGCAACATTCTCTGCTGACATATGACGCAAAGTTGACTGAGAATCGGCGGAGAAAGGACATTGTCTGCACAAAACCATCCTTTAAAACCTGTTTTGCACATCGCTTCTTCTGCTATCAGGGTTGTAATCTTTATAACAAAATAAATAGGTTCTTGTCAATATACTCTCTTTCTAAAAACAAATGTAGCGCTGTAGTAAGGGACTGGTTGCAGACACAGGACTATATTTCCACAGAGAAACTTTTACAGTAGTCATTATCATTTGATAGCTAGGTATTATTATAACATCATCACCACACACACTCACATAAACACACATACTCTAACAGTCATACATACATCCATTTACATACACTCACAACACACACCCACTTCACTCTACTCCACGCACACTCACACTCATATTGTGCTTTGTGGCATTATGATATTTATTTTTCGTCGCTGAATCTGTTTCCTTAATTTACCTATTTAGATTGTTTTAGTTTATAGGTTTCATCAAACGCTTGTTTATTTAATTAAAAATTTGTTATGTTATACCTATTGTTCATGGGGTGAGGACCTGGTGATCTGTAGTACAGGTTAACACCTATAACAGACACCAGCTCCGCACACTCACTTGACTGCAAAATGTTCCCTGCTAAATGTAATTATGAAATAACTTATGTTCCATAAGGTCATGTTTTTGTGAGGAGAAATAAAGATTATGATTATGATTATGATTATGATTATGATTATCCATCGAATTCACCTATCATTGGTGAGAATTCGCCTGTTGGGTTTATTGAGCATCGCCCGACGATCCTACGAAAGCAAATCTGACGTGGGTCAAGGATTATCTATACTAATATTATAAAGAGGAAAGATTTTTTTGTTTGTTTGTTTGTACCGAATAGGCTCCGAAACTACCGGACCGATTTAAAAAAATCTTTCACGAATAGAAAGCTACGTTAGCTATTTTTTAATCCCGAAAACGGGTCCTGTGGGTTGGCCCACGGGAGCGAAGCCGCGGGGAACAGCTAGTTTTATATATGGCAAAAGTCTAAGCTCATTACTACGACTTGGGAAACTGACTTCAAGTACAAAGTGATGTTTTAGTGAAATAGACCTATTAGAGATGAGTGTTTTACTGAATTTCGACAGTTAATTATTTCGACACGGTCTCAATTTCGAAAAATAATAGTTCGAATATTCATTGCTTCGACAGAACATATATTCAAACAGCTAGTGTGACGAGATCACAACCACCTAATCGTATCTACATTAGGCCAGGGTAAGAACCACAGAACAGATAAAACAGGTCCTCTTTTATCTGTTCTGTGGTAAGAACTGTGAAATCTTTCGCTCTTACGAAAACCAATAGTAGTCAGATGTGGTGGTGATTGACAGCCCAAATCGGCCGTATTTATAGGCAAATCGTGTGACGTGATTAACAAATTATTGTTGTTGTACAAAAAAATAAAATTTAGGTTAAAATGAAGTCATTATATCACGGGCATTTAACGCGATGATTTCGATGTAACGGTGAAGGAAAACATCGTGAGGAAACCGGCATGTCCTAGAACCAAAAATTCGAAGACAAGTGACATCCACCAACCCGCACTGGACCCGCGTGGTAGATTCAAATCAAATCAAATGTTTTTTATTTCACATAGGCCTACATGGGCACTTATAAAACGTCGACAAAAGGTGCACGGTTCGGGTTGGTCGTTTCCTGTGGCAAGAAACACCACGGTTACTCTTTTAAAAAAATTGGTTAGTTTTTACAATATTTCCATGTTACATACTTATTAGTGCTTAGATATGGGGGACAACGTAGGCCCGACAATAAGTCGTAAGAAACTAAAATAAAATTGTATAAACGAGAGAGTTAACAAATGTTAAAAAGCGTCTAGAAATCTTGAAGGCCTACAATGTTCACACATTCACAAAACAATCAGTCAAAGAAACTATACAAAGGAAAAAATAAATAAAAATATATAACAAGACTAAATATAACATGTGGCACAAATGTTGTTATCAGTGCTGTAACTATTCATAGCAAAGGGCTATAAAGATTATTGAAATCATTGTTAAAAGTCTAATTAAAAGAAGGAAAAAAAGTAAAAATTAGATTGAGAATAGTTAGAGACATCCACATATTTGTGCCGTTTATGAGTTACCAGGGAAGCCGCATGCGCAGGAGCTAAAATTATTAATTAAGATTACGGTCCATTCCCTCTCACAGAGAGGAGGCCAGTGTCCCAGCAGTGGGAACATTAATAGGCTGATGATGATGATTTCGATGTTAAATGTGATATATTGTTTTTCAATTATGAAACGCGAAAGTTTTATAGTTAATAAAATGAAGTCGTTGTTAATAAAGAATTCATTGCAAAGCCGGCGCTGTTAATTCCCCACATAGCAACTAACTTTACTTGTATCATACATCCCATTCACCATCAAACACTAGCACATAACACATATAATATCCACGTTTCACTCACGTACGAACAAACCTATCCCATTACTTGATATCCACGAGTTTTTGCGCCATGTTGCAACACTCTTTGAATGGCGAATACGTGTGAAAAAGCTCTAACTATCTGCGAAACGAGCCGTTACTGTAATAACGTAACGTAGCTATATTAAATAACCGTTATATCCGACTTTAACACATAAATAATAACGCGTGTAGGGTTACCAGTGCAGCTATAGTTGTGGGAACAAAAAAGAAATCGCAGAACACAAGCTTGCTTATACAATAACCCATAAACTGTTGACTGACATGGTCTGCTTCTCAAGGGGTCGCAATCTCAACATTCAAACATGGAATCCCGGATAGTGTCAAACAGTTATAAGGGTTTTCTTTTAGGAAATTCTTAGTAGTAGCAAAGGTTCTCTATATTTCTCACTAGCTGTCCCACGCGGCTTTGCTCCCGTCAGCTGGCTACCTACCTACCCATCTACCTTACCTACCTATACATACATGATTGTTGCGTAACTTAAACCGTTTACGCAGCGCACGCATCGGAAGCTCTAAAAAGGAATATTTTTTCCCGTTTTTGCATTTTTCATTTATGCTCCGCCCCTATTGGTCGTAGCGTGATGGTATAAAGCCTACACTTTCCTCAATAAATGGACTATCCAACACAAAAATATTTTTTCAATTCCAACCAGTAGTGCCTCAGATTAGCGCATTCAAACAAACAAACTCTTCAGCTTTATAATATTAGTATAGATAAAGAAATTCTTAATAGCAGCTGAGGGTCGATATTTGCGGCCAGTTATGGACATTAGTATTGTTGTATATACGAGTACTGTATGTCGAATTGTCGTTCCATCGGACTATGACATTGAGGGAACAGAAAGTGCATCTGTGTATGCGGACCATAGAAATATAAAATACAGATGCGGACCAATGCGGACACACTATTCCACTAAATTTCCGATGGTCCAATTAGTCTATTCGACTATTATTATTACATAGGACTCAACAAAACTGGTGAAACCTCTACCTTACCTTTCAAGGAATACATATCATCATGTTACTTCATGGTATGCGTTTCGATGGCGCGGCCACGGAGTTTTTTTTTAAAAAGAACTATGCCAAGTTTATGTAAAAATTTGTAAAAGTTGATTCCCAAAACCATAAATTTGTCAAAGATAAGGTTAAAAAGTTTTAAGGGTTTGAACGTGGCCGCGCCATTGAAACGCGGCGAACCGCGCGGCCACGGAGATCTTTAAAACTAAGCGTTGCAGAGACCTGAAATTTAGGGAAATGACAGATTGAATTTGTAAAAAATTTGTAAAAATATAGAAAAAATTCCTAGGTTTATATTTTAGGAGCTGTAAGACTAAAACCCCATGGCCGCGCCATTGAAACGGTGAAAAACACGTTATCACCGATATCTCGCTGAAAAAGCATCGCAGAAGTCTGAAACTTTTTGTAATACCTAGATTTGAATTTGTCGAAATAGGTAAAAATACACAAAAAAATCCTAGGTTTATATTTCAGGAGCTATAAGACCAAAACCCTATGGCCGCGCCATTGAAACGGTGAAAAATACGCTATCGCCGATTTCTCGCTGAAAAAGCATCGCAGAGGTCTGAAGGTTTTTGTAAACGCTAGATTTGAATTTGTCAAAACATGTAAAATACACAAAAAAATCCTAGGTTTATATTTCAGGAGCTGTAAGACCAAAACGCTATGGCCGCGCCATTCAATACGTTTTGAATGTTCCGATAGGGTGACCATGACTTATTGTTTACAGAGAACTTTCCACCTGCAAGTATTAGAAATTATATCTCAAGGATTCTAAATCATGATAAGTATGAAATGATAAGTACACTAAGATATAGGTATCCAATAAACAAAAACAATCTGTGATTTGTGATTTTGAAAGAAATGATTAGTACCTATAACTTAGTGTAAGTAAACAATCTGTGATTTGTGATTTTGAAAGAAATGATAAGTACCTATACCTTAGTGTAAGTGAACAATTTGTGATTTTGAAAGAAATGATAATTACCTTTATCTTAGTGTAAGTAAACAATCTGTGATTTATTTGATTTTAAAGAAATAAATATATGTTTTTGTATCATAACGTTTCATTTTAATTTAATTTAGAATCCTTGAGATATAATTTCTAATATTTGCAAGTGGAAAGTTTTCTGTAAACAATAAGTCATGGTCACCCTATCGGAACATTCAAAACGTATTCAAGGTTTTATATTATGAAACAAAAAGAAAATTTTCGCCTATTATCGGTAATTATACATATTAATAGGTGTTTTTTACAAAAAAAGATCTCGCTAATACTTTATTTCCGATTAGATAACCACAACTTATTTCTACGCAATACCGTAATACAGCTCCTGAAATATAAACCTGGGATATTTTTGTGTATTTTTACATGTTTTGACAAATTCAAATCTAGCGTTTACAAAAAACTTCAGACCACTGCGATGCTTTTTCAGCGAGAAATCGGCGATAAAATATTTTTCACCGTTTCAATGGCGCGGCCATAGGGTTTTGGTCTTACAGGTCCTGAAATATAAACCTAGGATTTTTTTGTGTATTTTTACCTATTTCGACAAATTCAAATCTAGGTATTACAAAAAGTTTCAGACTTCTGCGATGCTTTTTCAGTGAGATATCGGTGATAACGTGTTTTTCACCGTTTCAATGGCGCGGCCATGGGGTTTTAGTCTTACAGCTCCTGAAATATAAACCTAGGATTTTTTTGTGTATTTTTACATACTTTGACAAATTCAAATCTAGGTTCTACAAAAAACTTCAGTCCTCTGCGATGCTTTTTCAGCGAGATATCGGCGATAACGTGTTTTACACCGTTTCAATGGCGCGGCCATAGGGTTTTGGTCTTATAGCTCCTGAAATATAAACCTAGTATTTTTTTGTGTATTTTTACCTATTTCGACAAATTCAAATCTAGGTATTACAAAAAGTTTCAGACGTCTGCGATGCTTTTTCAGCGAGATATCGGTGATAACGTGTTTTTCACCGTTTCAATGGCGCGGCCATGGGGTTTTAGTCTTACAGCTCCTAAAATATAAACCTAGGAATTTTTTCTATATTTTTACAAATTTTTTACAAAAACAATCTATCATTTCCCTAAATTTCAGGTCTCTGCAACGCTTAGTTTTAAAGATCTCCGTGGCCGCGCGGTTCGCCGCGTTTCAATGGCGCGGCCACGTTCAAACCCTTAAAACTTTTTAACCTTATCTTTGACAAATTTATGGTTTAGGGAATTAACTTTTACAAATTTTTACATAATCTTGGCATAGTTCTTTTTTTTAAAAATCTCCGTGGCCGCGCCATCGAAACGCATACTACTTCATGTAATCCATAAACGCATTCAATTAAACTCAAAGCTTGTACCCCAAGACAGAGAGACTTTGTAAGTTAATTCTCATGTTCATAATAAAGTTCTAACCTGTAGCACTGACAAAGGTAATATTGTACAGCCTGAACAAGTTGTAGTACATGACACTGCTTGCAAGCGAATCGTAAAATGTCAACATATTAAACAAGAAAGGATGTAAGTAAAATAAACTTAGACATAAAATGAGCAAAACGTTCATAGATAAAGAAAGGAATTAAAAAATAAAATAGTTTATTAATAAATTCACTGGAAGATCTCGGTTTAAAACAAGATAAAATTACAAATTTAAAAAACACTCCATTTTTATTTAAACTACATATAATATACCTCGCAGACACGCTTCAATCGACAATCTATCGAAACAAGTAGTAATAACACGATATCTTGCGGAAAAATCCAGATTCAAAGAGTAAAATGCGTATAACTTTTGAACGGCTAAACCGATTTTATTCAAACATAGCTAAGAACACTCTCGACAAAGTCACCTTTCAAAAAAACCTTTAAAAAAACTAAATCTATAATATAATATAATATAATATAATCTTTATTTATATAAAACAGATTGCAGTACATGTAATAGTTTTACAAAGTAGGTAGTTGTAAATTTCTGACAATCAAGTGGGTGACGTGCTGTCCTCCTTGCTAGGTTATGAAATAGCCTGTATTAAGGAGTAACAGTGCAATCTAAATCGGTACATCCGTTTAGGCGCTATGATGCCACAGACAGACATACAGATACACAGCAACAGTGCAACACACGTCAAACTTATAACACCCCTCTTTAAAAAAAAGGAATACCTAAAACTCATAGAGATGTCGTATTCATTCATTTTCAAACACATTGGTTTGTCCGTTTAAAACCTGATGAAATCTCAGATCTGCTGTCAAATAACGGTGTTTTTGTTGACAAGAATAACTACAGCTAACCACAAATACATTATTGAATAGTGTGTCAGCATGTTTCAGAAACAAGTAATCGTATGTCGACAAACATAGTTGCACAATAGGACTCATCTACCAAACGACAGCCCTAAGCCTAGTACACACTTATCTTGCTGCGTTGCAACTTATCGATTCGCAACGGTAAGTACACTGGTGGCCGAGAAATTAACTGCATCTAAGACAATAAATAATTGTTCGAAATTATCGTTCGCAATGTTGCCAACGCTGTTGCGTCCAGTATACAAACCACCTTAGAAGAAGTAGATACGAAAATTAGCCTATATTTTGGCTTTCACCTCCGGTAGTTTATCTTAGAACAATAATTTAATGATCAGAATAATAATTTCTTGTATCTGTTTTTCCTTGTTATAATAATTCATGTTTATTTGCAATATATTTACTGGAAAAGGCTGTTATTTAAACAAAGATGTCATCTAAATGTTCTCCGTTGGTAAAGCTACATTCAAATGTAAATTACTGCAAGAAACACCTGTGCCATTTGTGCTTCTTGAATTTATTTTACTTTGGAATTGAATACAGATATTATGTGACTACCACATTTTGTACTGAATAAATTACGGAAACTGCGGGACATATTGTAATTAAAATTATGGTAGAGACAAAGTAAAGGTCACATTAATTCTAACTTTTTGCATATAAAGCCACTATAAACTATCCATTTCATACGTTTACTCCATTACTTCCACTTTCTAATCATAAGTTTCTTATACATTCTGAATGATATATCGATAGAAAATAAACCTATATGTATTCAACCGACTAACCTTCAAAGTCAAAGTTCGCGAACATAATCTCCAGAAGATGACAGCAGTATCGTCACAGCTCAAAATTTTTCCAATTGTCTATTTCTACTAATTGTTTAGGTCCCATATTTCATTTATTATTTACTGTGTAAATTATATTGTATATATTAGCTAGCTTATATTTATGTATTGTATATATATATATATTTAAATCCATTCATTATCGTGATTGCACCTACCACTATTTATCTCTGCATAACCCAAAGGTTGACTGGTAGAAAATGCCTAAGGCATTAAGTCCGCCTCAGTAAATTTGTGTGCTTAATGTATTAAATAAATATGTCTTTTATGTCTGAAATATTTTCATCACATTTAAGTTTTAACTATCATAGCTTACAACCTAACTGTAAAAACTTATCTTACAGCACCGATGAATTTACATTACACATCGATGTGTCCATCTACCATCAATATTTCGTTTAATCTATGAAAATAATCTATCGAAAATTGTTTATTTTCCGAATTCCTTATACCTTTATACTGCAGTGACAGCTCGGTTCTAAATCTCATAGATAGCCAATACAAACTTAATTGAATGTCAACGTCGCTAGATTTATGTCAAACTTGCAAACCATAAAAGCCTCTGAGAGGCGACGGAACAATAGGCATAAAACTGCAGTTTCACTTACGGTGCTAGTAGTTTATGCGCTGGAGAAGGGAACCCACAACCTAGCGGTCATAGGTCGCAGCTTTATGACTCTCGGCCAGTAGGATGAGTTATGTTCCCCAATGGATGTGAGCAAGCTTTCTTGATAGAATATTTATTGTTTCTGCTTTATAATGGCGTCATTACTTCGTTAATTTATGAACTTAGCTTCGAGAAAGCTCGTTCAAACAGTTTTCTAAAGTGTGAGTGTCGATTTGGTTTATAAGTAGTGATAAGTTAATTGTAGCTTATTCTTAAAAGCAGCTATAAGAAACTGGGTCCTCGTTTAGGTGCTCTTACCATAAAACTGTGCTTTATCAAAGACTTATTATTACTATTACTTTAAAGCTTGGTATACACTGTATCTTTATACTGAGTTGCTATAAGTATAAAACCTTAGGTACTGGTCCCATATTGTTCTTACTAACTATAATTATTATTTACCTATCTTATTTTTACAAGCATTTATTTAACTTGCAATGTATGTATGTGAGTTCGGGTCAAATCTTGCAACTGAATTTTAAAGCAGTTATCCTCCACCGGTTAAGATGAAATTTTGCATACACGTTTAGTTTGGATGACAATGCATGATTAGCTAAGTGACGTCATTCTAAATCCAATTGGCGGACTAGTTATTTTTTGTGCACTGCCATGATAGGCTCAAGATCAGAAGGTCTAAATAGCTAAATGTCCAACAGCGTGAAACGTCTAATGAGCAGTAAGTCTTATAAGCATAATTTCCATGTAGCAAAACGTCCAGCTATCAGATGGTATGTGTAGCAGAACATATGGGTATCAAATGTAAGGGTTTGCTGAGAAGAATACGAAAAAAGCTAGTAATAAAAAAATAAAAAATAAATTCTAAATGAGGAGTTATTTGAGATGCATGCCATCCTGCCTTTTACCAAGATAGTTGTAAGAATCAGATTTACAAATCATTATAGCTTTGATAATAACCTGCGAATAATATCAGCTACCTACTTATACCTACTTATTTCATCAGCAATTATTCCGACCAATTTGTTTTCAAAAGTCACCAACAGAAAATCTATGACACTATTTACGTATTAGCACACCATAATGTTTAAACAAATTAACCGATCCATCGATCAATACGTAGAAAAATAAACGACTCTCCAACAGCCTAATTTTACGAGTTTTTACGTGGGAACATAAGTTACTACCGAACTAAATCTATTTATCTTGTGTGCTAGCCTGGGAAGCGAGAGGCACATCCAAATTACGTAGACGACTATAAATAAAACACGACCATTACGCACCTTTATGTCATCAACTATAAATCGAACTGTTCGGGCGTGATTGGAATACCTTCTGAGTTCTTAGGTCGTCACTTCGCCAATTACACGTGTGAGATAAAATAAAAAATAAGTACGTGCCTTTTTATGTACGCATTATTGTACGCTGGTGCTAAGTATCGTGAGTCACTAAATTTTTTACAACCATTTATCAAAGGAACCTTTTAACCCGTTTTGCTATCTATAGAATGTATATGTTACGAAGTGTTGGACCAAATGATAAATACGGTATTAATCATAATGCCCGGGAAATTTCAAAAATACCCACTATGAGTAAGAAACTATTGAAATAATTAAATTGACCGGGCTTTCTGAATAATGCCCATGACTTACACAGGATAAAAACAAAAAGATGTGTTTTATTTTAAAAAAAAATGTTGACGTTGATTTTAATATAAAATAGGTAAGTACGATTACTATATAAGAAACAAAGTCGACTATTTCTGTCTGCAGGGTATAAGGTAACCTAACGTGTCGGGATGCCCTAAACTCCCGAGCCCGCTTCACTCGCTTCACTCGCTCTCGGACTAATCATCATCATCATCATATCAGCCGAAAGACGTCCACTGCTGGACATAGACCTCCCCCAAGCTTCGCCACATTGACCGGTCCCGTGCGTCCTGCAACCAGCGGATCCCCGCAACCTTCACCAGGTCGTCGGTTCACCTGGTGAGAGACCTTCCGATGCAACGTCTTCCAGTTCGCGGTCGCCACTCGAGAACCTTTCTGCCCCATCGGCCATCCGTTCTGCGAGCAATGTGCCTTGCCCACTGCCACTTAAGTTTGGCAATTCTTCGGGCTATATCGGTAACCCAGGTTTTCTTGTGGATCTCTACATTTCTATCACGCAAGGAAACGCCGAGCATAGCCCTCTTCATTGCCCTTTGAGTGGCTGTAAGCTTTCTGATGAGGCATATTATGTCATCACTGGCAACACACGCTGGTCATAAACTTTCGTCTTGAGACACTATAGTAAGTTGGACGAAAAGATACCACGCAACTTCCCGAACGCTGCCCAGCCGAGTCGAATTCGACGGTTGCCCCCTTTCTCGAGGATGGCCCAACTGGATCGTTTGTCCCAGGTAGACATAGTCACCCACAACTTCGAGTGTAGAGTCTCCGACCATGATAGGAGTGGGTGTAACATGGGCATTCAACATCACCTCGGTTTTGTCCATGTTCATCCTAAGACCCACTCTTCAGTGTCTGTAGCAATATTCATACCAGACAATGTGATAAATATAGAAATGAATAGTAATTAAAATCAGTATTCATTACATTGCCCGATTAGACTTGACTAGATTATACATAGTGCACATATTAATCACTTGGTCCATGACATACAGACTATCATAATATTCGTTATGACGAATACGATACGATACGATGACCGAATAGAGAGATTGAAGATGACAATATCTTATTTAAATACGTAGCAAAACAATCTTGGTACAGGTAAGGTATGACTGGCTACCTTTTTGTGTGTATCTGTGTGTTTTTGTGTGTGACCTAACTTATGCCAATAATCAAATTCCTACGTGGTATTGATCTCGTAAAAAATCTCTGTTACGGACGGACAAAAAATGATTTAAAGAATCCGTTTTCCTTTCAGCAAAAATACTAGGAACTGCCATCTCTTTAGAAGTCTTTGAAGTTCAAAAAGGACTGGTTCTCAGAATCTTAGCGTAAGTTATTGAATAAATCACATAAAAAGCGCTGTTTCAATACTCAATACAATTGATCTGATTAATTTCCACAGTATGACCTTGATAGATTTACAGTTCCCACCTGTTTAGGTCTGTAATTTTATTACTCCCCAGCAAAATGTGTTAACTTTCTTTGTTCAACCAGGTATAGATACTTAATTACAATGTATAGTGCAAATTAGACAGAACCTTTAGAACTTCAATAAAATTTCATCAGGAGTAATACTGTAATAAACAGCTTTCTTGGTTGACTGTACATAAGTACTGGCAACAAAAAAACATAAGTGATGAAGTGTAAGCGATAGGTCACCGCCTATTATTACACACTTAATAGTAGTTACTGCTACATACATACCTGTTATTTCCACCGGCTTCGCTCGTTGCAATTATTTTAATAGAACTACTTACAAATGACCTGCTTAAGAAGTTTTTTTTGTAAGCTGTACGAGTCGGTTATAACGTGATAATTAACTAAGAGGTATGATTATGCCGATGCATTTTAAATCTGGCGAACACGTTATTATTTTTTGTAAATGAACTAAACCGCTCCGAAGAATAACTGTTTTTTATTAACATACAAAACTATTATCTAACGCTTGCCAAGCAAAGCAACGCTTAAAAACTTTTTTACAAAAAAATATAACCGACTTCCAAATAAAAACACTACAAAGTGAAAAATAACTTTCAGAAGTCGGTGTTCCTATACTCGTTTTTTGACACCACCTTCCGAAATTGAAGTAATTTTTCACTTTGTAGTGTTTTTATTTGGAAGTCGGTTGTAAAAAGTTTTTTATTTTTCACTTTTTAGTGGTACATAATGAACATGTTCTATAGTAAGGTACCTATAATGCCCACAGTGATGCCAGAATAGATTACCCGAATAACATGTAACTTGAATATAACTGGTGGAATGAGAGTATACCAGGGTGAACTGTACACATCTGGGTATTAACCATGGACCGTTTCTGAATAAACATCATTCGAAAAAAGAAAAATTTGCAAATCCGTTTACATATGACGGAGCTATGTCCGAAAATACATTAAAAAGTATATATATATAAATATACGAATTGAGAACCTCCTCCTTTTTGGGAAGTAGGTTAATAAAACGACTTGGCTATTATTTGTGGCTTGATAAGCGGAAATATGTGGAATGGACGATGAAGAAACATTATGCTGTTTCTTCATCGTCCATTCCACACAAAGGACTTCTATTCGTCAGCTGCTGATCCCCACCCTCCCCAAGCATCGCTTTATATACTGGGCCTATGCTTCATCCATCCATCTCGCGGAAGGTCTTAAGTCATTCAACATTTTAACCATTCATCTAACACCCTTAAGTACTTACTAATTATACGGGCTTACATTACCCTCACTTTATCCACTGTAAAATATTCCATCCCACACACGAAACAGACAATCCTGAACTCCTTTGTATTGCACAGCAGCCATTACAGTTATTGCTAGCAGTCCATAAGCCGAAACTATAAGTGCCTGCAACATTAATAACTCGCAGCCAGCTAATCAGCACATTGACAGCTTGCATAATATTTCACCATTATTATCATCATTCAGCCCAAAGACGGCCACTTGTGGGCATAACACGGCCACATCGAACGGTCCTTCGCTTCACGTATCCGGCGGTCTCCCCAGCGGGGCGAGCACGGCCTCTGTGATAGGCTTGAGTCACGCATTTTATCACGGCTTTTGCTCCCAAGCTGCGATAAAAATGTGTGACTCAAGACTATCACAGTAGGCTGTGCTCGCCCCGCAGGTCCACCTTGTGAGAGGTCTTACAATATAAAATATTTGGTCGAACAATATCTGAAATAATTTTATTCTTCATCCCACAGAACAGATAAAAGAGGTTAGAAAGGAAATAGTTCCTGATTTGTATTAGAACGCGTGTCGCCACTTGTCTCCCACTCTTTAACTCCACTACAAGCAAGAGTCCCATACGTACGCTCATTACGCACACAAATAAACTACACGCACTTAGATCGCGAGCTTGCTATTGATTGTCACACTAACGCAAACACTGTGCTTGACGTGCACTCACACACGCGCAAAAGCAATTTATTTCTCATACATGTTACGGTGACCAAAAGGTCGATTATCGATATCGATAAAATTAATGTATTTGTAAAATTATTTTTATTTAGGTTTTGCAATTATTCGCTATAGTATCGGGATGGGGACGGGGTACGAATAGTGTGGACATTCTAAATACATAATAATAATGTCAAATTAAAGGGGAACATCCGTTACAGCTATTTAATTAATTTCATGTGACTAATGTTAAATTCCCTGTGAATTTCTATATTATGCTTGGCTCAATACCGAGAGTTGAAAAAAACCGCCCGTGTGTACCTGGGCTTTGTTCCCGCGACAAACGTTATTCATGCATAGAAAGACATGGATTAAAGTTAGTAAGTAAATTAATGAAACAAGTAAAAAGTACAAGAGTATTTTTATATTTAACAATCATTTAAACAAAAATCAATACTGATTTTATTATTGGCCCTGAAATAATACGTATTTATTATTTTATATATATAATACGTATTTACGCATTTTCTGTAAAATTTTTAGAGCAAATTGTGCTACATTTGGTATCCATTCAATTCTACCGGTTGCCTCAATCCCCAATTTTCTTATATCTGGATCTGTTGGAAACCTAATAATAAAATGTAAATTTTCATTATAAACGGCTAACCACAAACCAAATTTTAGACGAAAACTATATTGATAACCACAATTAACAATAATTGGTGGTAATAAACGAAAGTATTTTAATTACAATATTACTGATAATAATCATTTGAATACATTCGTAATATCGACAGTGTTTACAACTTGGTACAATACTATCGATACACATGGAATTTCGCGGCATTCAAGCATTGGCTCGGCACACGCAAATCTCGCAACGAACGCAATACATTGCGCGATCGCTCGCGTAGTATAAGATGGTACCCATGCATTGCAAGCAATGTATAATTTTGCATCTGTTTGCGATTGCGTCGTTTTTGTCTACAAACTTCATAATACTATTGTAATAATTACAAATAACACTTGTATAATAAGGTTTTAGGACTAACCGGTGAAAAGAAATCCCTTCTCGGGCTACACTACACATCTGGCTTCTTTTCCGCCACGTTATGATAGCGCAAGACGGCATAATTCTTTTTTTTAGCGGAGCTTCGTACGTTGTTACAATATGAGCGCGACTGTTGGCCGGTGACGGTAATTTCGGTCGACATATGAGCGTTCACTTATATGAGCGGCGCGCCCGCCCCGCCCACAAGGCCCTTCTAACCTCTTTTATCTGTTCTGTGCTTCATCCTACCAACTCACTCACTTATCCTTACTAAAATATTCCGCATCGCACATCAAACATACATACCTCCACCTCCTTTGTATTGCGCAGCCATTACAGTTATTGCTAGCAGTCCATAAGCTGAAACTATAAGTGCCTGCAACATTAATAACTCGCAGCATGTAATTGCATTAGCTTCTAATCTGTAATTTATTGTGGATCCGGATGTACAGACCTGTTCGCCCTTAGGCGGGGTGCGCATGATACGCTTAATCGCTATCGACGGAAACGGCAACTGAACGATAGCCTTAGGTGTTTGGCAACTGGGCTTGTACCAGCTGTAAACGTCCTTTTGTGACTATTGGCATAGCCCTGTTCTGTCTCCTACTTGCGGAATATGGAGGAAACAAGAAATTTTATATTTTTCTTGCTCCTCTGCTGTTTTTTTCCACTTCTTTTCAACTCCACTTTTGTACATGAAGTGCAAACTACCCACTATCCATTATTTAGATATGACCGTTCACTAAAAATATAAAACGCTATCTGTATGCAGCCACCGCCGAAAACATGCAGATTGAAGTCTACAAGGACGCACGCGAAACCAAACTGTATTTAGGAATCAAAGACCCTGCAAAATCATAATTTTGAGGTATTCTGTTACAGGTATCCATACCTAAAATGAGGCCTTTGTACAAGCCTTCTAATTTGTAAAATTTGCTGCGAAATTAAATAATTTATTTTACCGAACAGAATAAAAAAAAACAAAATCTAACCCTATAAACAGGAAGCTGGTATTAAAAGGCATTTGAATTTCTAAATTAGAGATCCGACAACCACAATTACTGTTACTAAAGAAAACAATAAAACATTGACGAAATCGCAAAATCGCAACACATCGAAGCAGGTATGTAACACACCTTACACATGACTAGCTGTTGCTCACTGCTTTACCCGCTTCAATTAGTCCATGCACTTAATTTAGAGCCGTGCATCGATTTGTAATACATTTCCTTAATTATGCACAAAATAATTGCTTCATTCGCCGACATTTCATGCAAATCTGAGAAATAACAAGAAAAATGCGGTATCGGCTTCTATGGCAAGCTCTTAGACCATAAACTTTGTAGTTTTAAAGCAGTAATTATATAGTATCGTTTGCATGGAAGATATACACTGGTTTTACGATTAGAAAAGGTAATAGATTAGCTTAATGTCTCGACAATTATTTGTAGGTAAAACAACACTTTATTTTCTGTAGGATAAATGTGTTTACGAGGCTGGGACATTAGTTTATATTTATTTCTGTCTAATTGGCTGCTTTAAGAAAAGGAAGAAGTAAATAAATTAGGTAAGCTATTCTATGCCTATTAAAATAATCTCTATACACATTCATTCTTTCATTTATTCATTCATTCATTCATTCATCTCTCTCTCGCATTTCTTCGAAAAACAATATTAGATTCTGTCATATTATTAACACACATTATTTAAAAAAAAAAGATTCAGAATCAGATCAGATTCTAAATTCAAATTCTATATAGAAAATACGAATTAAGAATCTGCGAAACAGCTCAGAGAGGCCCCACAAAATGTTGTCATAGACTAGACGAAAACGCAAAAATCTGTCAACCACCATTAACCTGTTACTTGGGTCAACCAAAATCGGACAAATCTATGGAACCCTATTAAAAATCTCGATAAAATGTTTATCTTGAATTCCAGAGGGCGATGATGTCCGTACTTAAATAGTATTAGTCTACAGCATTAAGTGCAGCATCTAATAAAAGCTAGGCAAGCATTACGATAGCCCAGCACTATGCTTAGCGAAGAGCGGCTCGATTGAAGGTAACAACTGGTCATCACCACACCTTCGTTGCGTAGTATCACCATAGAGAAGATATACAGAAGGTTCATGCTTTGGCAAATGGTGTTTTTAGATGGACTACGATTAGATTTATGTGGTCGTTCATTGTACAATTTTACGAGAGAGAAATATATGCAGTTATATCCAAACTTAAAAAATCCACCTTTTAACGTCACTTATCTAAGAACACTTGGCGGTGAAGACGTATCTAACGATGTCTATAATATAATTATATAAATCTATCAAGCGGTTTGCAAGATATGAGGTAATAAAGAATAGTACATACATACAAAATACGCGCGAAAAACCTAACCTTGCAGTCGGATAAAAAGACGCTTGAATAACTCGTTCTTCCCGTCTTTGATTCATATTGATATTGTTTTTGTACTGGACCAAGGACAAAGCATGGTAACCTCAATATATCCGCCTCAGTAGCGGATCTACTGAGGCGGAGATATTGATATGAGGGTTCATTACAAACAGTGAACTCATTACAAACAATGACAAAAGGAAATCATGTAAATAAAATGAGTCAAGAGTAGAAAGTCCGTACGATATGGACAAACAGTCTGCGAAGATCACGCATGTTGGCGGGCAGCATTTTCATCCGAAACACAAAGGAGTTGTAAGTTCCAGTCAGTTGCACTTTTACGGATACAGTGTACCTTCTGTCCCTGTTTCTTTAGTGTGATTACTATGCAAGAAGATGTTCTAGATAAACATGGGCGTAAACGCGGCGCGGCCCGTTAATTTAAACATAACTGTGTGTGCTGCGTGTAGAACAATACGAGTATGAGTGACGTGGAAATATGCGAGATGATTGGATGAGTGATAGTGGGACTTTGTCGAGCAGGGTCTGTGAGGCCGGGCGTTGCAGTTTACGGGTTAGAAACTGACGTGGCTTCTGGTAAAGACGTTGGCTTTGACATAATAATAGCCCAGTCAAATGATGTATTGGGTTTGGGATCAAACTCCAAGCTGCTGGTGGTTAGGACTCATAAGAAAGGAACCGCCTTACTTACCGAATATGGGAGTACCTAATTCCGGTTGTTCCTAATTAGAAGGGCACAATAATGTCGACACTTTATGTAAACGTAAAACCAAGTCGGTTAATGTGTTTGTTTGTAACCTAATTATTAAGGTAACAACTGAATTATTATCCATTTTGGTTTTACTATCTGTCTCACAACTTTTTGCGGTAGAAGAACTGCGCCGTGAAACTTGTGTTTTTTACATTAAGAGTTACTGAGTCTACTTATACGCAAAAATTTTACTATTTTTGTTCCTAGCCTTGGATAGGCTGGCTTAGTAGGAAATGCTTTGTTGACTTATGCAGACAATTAGAAAAATTAAGAGAAACTGGGTGTACGAGCGAGCAGACAGTGCTCGAAAAATGATTACACCATTCATACACAATATTCCTTTGAAATAATGATGATATAATAGATAGGTACCACAGCTTGTTATTTTTTCGTCCAACGTAGGGCCCCACAGAGGTGGGTTCTGAAGCGTTTGCTACACAATAACTATAAAATACTTTTAGCAAAAATGTTGTTTGAAAACAATTTTAAGCTACTCATGTACACAAAAAAGAAACGAATAGTGTAATTACCTTGTAATAAGGCTGGACTCACACATTCTGAAATTCCTGTCTGAATTCAGAGCCGGAATTCATAAAGCACGAGTAAATCTTATTCTGAAAAAATCAGAATGTGTGTGGGGCATAGTGAAATTGTATGCTTTGCCGGGCTTGTTGCCTCTTAATTAATATTATGAATTCCGAGTCTGGATTCAGACAGGAATTCAGAATGTGTGTGAGAGCCCTAATAGATAATGTAGGTATCTCCGAGTCTCAGCTCCTTGTCGTATTTGAGCCATCTGAGGGGGCACGTTCCCCTTCCCCCTGGATCCGCCTTTGTTAGGCATTAGTACCAAGATAAGATAAACTTAAACTTAAAGGGTCACCCGTGCGATGTCTTACTTATTATTATAGTTATTCTATTACACAAATAAATAGGTCCAGCTGCCAAACACCAAAAGTCAGCCTAAGTAAAGTTATTCTAAGCTTTACTGTAAACGTGTTTCCCATGGAATCACAACACAATAACTTTAACATGTCCCATTACGAATAATATTCACTTCACTGCACAAACACTCAGTAAAAGGTCGCAGTAACACTCGGTACTTAGTAGTGATTGCATTCGAACCAAGATTTCCTTCACCACTCGACTAACAGATGACATTGACTCGAAATTCCTGCGAAACCCCATTTATTCCAATTAGCAACATTTAATGCTGCTTGGTAAATACTCCGACATAGATCAAATACTTTACATTTAAATTATTATCTATTCAATATACATGGCTTTTATGTAGGTAGCTTGAATTGAAGTGTTTGTTTGATTATTATCGATTTTATTTTTGTTCCTATTTTTTTTTTATTACAACGAAGTATTGACCGAATGGTGAAAAATCAAGGGTGTTCAAAATACCATTGGGTCGACATTATCACCAAAGTCGCGGGCAATACTGATAAGAACAAACAGAACCGGTAAGTATAGCAGAAAATAATACTTCTGTAGATACTGGAACAACATAACAAATATTTAATTATTTAGACAAACGTTTGATGGCATTTATAAACTAAAACTATCGGGTAAATTAAGTAGACACATTCAGCAATGAAAAATAAATATAATGCCACAAAGCACAATGTGAGTGTGAGTGTGCGTGGAGTGGGTGTGTGTTCTGTATGTGAATGTAAGTATGACTGTTTAGGTATTTGTGTTTATGTAAGTGAGTGTGGGTATGTGAGTGTGCGTGATGGTGATGAAATGTGTGTGAGATATGAAGGTAATAGGGAAGGCTAAAGATATAATTATAGTCTTACCCTCTAACAAATAAACGCGGTATAAAGTTATACCAAGTATAAACCTATGAAAATGTATGGTTATACCTTTGTTATACCTGGTATAACTTTATACCGCGTTTATTTGTAGGAGGGATAGAGTATTTAGTGTAAAATCAATTAATCCGCCTTAGGGTTGATAGACATTTAAAAACTGAAACGTAGGTACCGCTGACTTTAAATGAATCGGGCAATTAGGGAAACAGCAGCTATGAATGTTGTCCACCACTTGTAAAATATTTTATCTGAAGAAAACTTTCTGTGTTCATATTTACATTATATCAAAATCTGTAAGTATAACAGTTTAGTCACAAAAACATACGAAACAGACCAACCCATTCGCCAATTAGATAACCACCGAACCGCATCCCAATTTTTCCACGTACAGAAAGACCCAACCCTCCCGCACCCACTGGGTACCCTGACCACACCTTGCGATGTCTCGCAGCTAAATGCGCAAATATTTCAATGAATACATTACACGTTAGGCCCTTATACGTGCATTATTCACTAACGGCCAGTAATAAAGGCTTATCTGCCATCTATTCCATCGCGTATACACAATGGTCGCTGCGTTCCTGTGCGGAAAAACGCGATGGCCACAAGTGCGATATAATAGCGCAGTTATGTGCTGTGTGATCATAATGATGATTAATGAAGGAAGAGGCGAGGGTTAGGATTAATTGATAGTGGAAAATTACGTGGATGTAGGCTTGGGTCCATTCTCATCTCAGATATTCTCAGCGGCTGAGTATAACGGAATCTTAGCAGATTTTCTAACGTGTTGGTACAGTGTGCTAAACGGATATGATGTTAAGCGATATAAAAGGGAAAATGCAAACTTTTGTTGCCAGCACCTTTTAGGAATAATTTTACGAGTATCTAAGTTTTCTTGAAACTGAGGACACTCTTTTTATCGACTTTAAAAAAAGGAGGTTATCAATTCGACACGTATGTATGTAATATTGTTGGAATTGCACAATATGTTACTCTGTATGGGCTTCTAAATACGTCTGCCAAATTTCATAAGTGTGTGTATGTTTGTCCACAAATATGTCCGAAACTACTTATCGGATCGTGATCATTCGTTTTTATTGCATTAAATATTTCTCAACTTAGGGAACAGTGCAAGATTCATCAAAATCGGTTAAGCAGTTTTCAAGATATGGAACATACAACCGAACTCCTTAGCGACAAACAGCACGAATGTGTAAATTAAGTTATTATGGGTATTTTGTCAATCCTCTAAGTACCTTACTATAGACTTTGTTCACTTTTTAGTGGTAGGTTACTAAAACTAAAAACAGAGAAACAAAAACTTTTTCACAAAAAGTAAACCGACATGTAAAGCAAAACACAAAAAAAATGCAGAAATAACTTTCGTCTCGATATATTTCGTCGATAAAAACTCTTGTATTTATCGGTTTATTTTTTGGTGAAAACAGTTTTTATTTGTTAAAGGCTCAGGTTGGACGTCGCAACAATGCAACACCGAAGCGACGAAAATTTTTCATAGAAATTTAAGAGGTGGACAAATATGGTCAGCTAGGAACTACAAAGTTTCTTGTCTTGAAAAAGCTGAGAAAGATCACTAAGACCCTGTAAAGAGCGTCCTCACTTAGAACATTCTTTCGTGAGCATTTGTAGGCGAGCAACAAATGCTTCCCAGCGAGCCCAGCATTTACTTTCGAACAAAACTATGAACGTTCGAGCCGAACATTCCCTTGCGAGCTTGGAACATTCGAATACGATCTCGTTAAATATCATTAATTCGATAATGCGATTGACCAAGAAGGTCAATAACACTTAAGATCAAGGAACTGTTCCTTGCTTTACAAGTGGCCAGTAATATTCCTACATACAATTTCGTTATCTGAGTACTCGCTTTATGAGCGTTTTATTTGCGTGAACATTCGAATGCGAGCCGTTTCCGCGAAAATCGTTCGCGACGTCCACACCGGCCGAAGTTCGTGCTAGCGTGTTCTTTGTAACGCTCGGCTCAACGTCCACACCACTCGAATATTCGATGTCGAATGCTCATTACACGTGAATGCTCTCAGTGAGGACGTTCCTTTAGGAAACACAACCAGTTTTGCCGTAATTAATACTAAGCTAGTCCTAAAATTAGTCGTTACTTCGCTAGTCTCCAGATAGGCGTAGTAAACGTCTCCTTTGACTAATTCATCTCATTAATAAAGTGTGTAGCGATGGGTGGATCTGTACACACAATGGGCCATTGTGTGACGATGCTGGAATTCGATGGTCATTTGTGCCGGCAGCACGTAACGGGTTGATCGCTATTTTGCGATTAAACGAATGCCTAAGTAATAACCATAGTGTACTTGTTTGTTTTTTAGATTTGTAGATATAAAATGCATAGAAAAAGGTAATGTTTTTGATAATTATATTTTGATATATTGTTAAAAATATTTGTTTCTGATTGAGGAACGCTGACAAAATATTTATACAGCCTGTTCTGTTCCACTGCAAGGCAAAGGATTGAGTTCTTACTTATATTCTTTCTGGTTTTGGGCAACTGTGAACCAATCCTGTCAATAGACATCAAGTTCATCCTGCCATCTTAAGGTCTATCCCGTGCCCGGGACATGCACGGGACGTGGACAGACCGTGCCCCGTCAGGGGCTCAAAAAAATATCGTTGTGTACATTTTATATGAACTAGTTCACACACATCCGTGCACGCGAAGCTTCAATGCCTAGGCCCGGCCCTGTCACGTCCCGGGCACGTTCCTGATATGTGTGGATAAACCTTTAGCCTGGGTTTACCGCGATGTCGCCGGACATTTACCGGGACCCACATTGTGGTTGATTTAGAACTGATTCAAGAAAACAACGTTTTTACCTTCAAGCAAGTTTTTTTTCTTAAATATCATAAAATCAAATCAGATTAACAATATAAAAAAACATCCGAATTGAGAACCTCCTCCTTTTTGGGAAATCGGTTAAAAAGTACCTGGAACGCATAACACCAAATAACTCCACTGCTCCAGAAAGTATTCCTCGAGGGTTATACAGGGATGAACCTTCCTATAGTACGCCCAAGTCAAGCTAAGCAAATTGTGTCTTTCATCGATAACTTTCCAGAACAACTCAAACAGAGCTATTCAAGACTATGTCAAGACCACAGACATAAATGTAACTAGAAACGAAAGTCCCTCCATCGGTATGAATCAAATTTACTTATCAATGAAAGAAAACATTTCCAATGCCTCGGCCAACTTTTCTATAAAGTCTTTACAGCTCAATATGGCATATAGAGCAGTGGTGGCCCAGTGGTATCGGCCGCGACTTACAAGTTGTAGGTTGTGGGTTCGAGCCCTGGTAGGCGCTTTACTTTGTGTAAATTATTTCATCACCACTGCTCTCAAACCGGCATGTCCTAGAAGCAAAAATTCGAAGACATGTGACATCCACCAACCCTTACTGGGCCCGCGTGGTGGATTACGGCTTATTCCTTTACACACAGAGGAGGCCTGTGTCCCAGCAGTGGGAACATTAATAGGCTGATGATGTGACGTGATGGCATAAAAAGGCATTTTTCTAGATTTCGGTGGATTTCCGGTGCCGATAATGCTAAATGAAAACTCAAATTACGTTTATAGATCGTAATTTTACTCTGTTTTTTGACGCGCGAAGTTCATACAATTGCGGCATCTAGTTAGATTTTTATCTGTGGTCAAGACGTTTTTATCGACAAAACTATTTATTTCTATTAGAAGAAAGCCAACAATCTCTCTTACCACATCAATTAGTGATACAAACAAAAGCCCCATTACCATTACCGACCCACCTGTACCTACTCATTAGTCTATCAGCCAATCAGCGTATCAGGTCCCCGACACACGTCGAAGGTTCGTGCCCTGATGGCATCACCACGCGTGACTTCCTGGCCTGATGGAATGGACGCGACCTAGTGGGTGGATCTGATAGGCCGAGATAGATGGAAGTAGGTACTGCTCTATTGTAAGTTGGTTAAGGTTATGCTTGTTAAAATTATCTGTGATTGACATTAATTTTGGTATAATGTCTTAATTTCGGTAATTGTGGCAGTGAGGTAATAAATAATTGGGCATAAATGGGAAAGTGTTCTTTTGTTCTTTGCGTTTCGATAGACTGAAATTAAATTGTGTTGGACCTGTGTAGTTGTCGCCAAAGTTCTTGGTCGCCCTGAAGGTCAAGGATAAAAACAGCACCGATCCATGCCTTGCGCATCGGAAAGCTAACTTCAGGGCGGCCCAGAAGTTTGGAGGGAACTGTATTTAACTACCTGTACAGCTCTACCATTGGACTCCTTTAAAAGGAGCTCGGGGCTTAATAATAACAGCCGCACTGGTCGATTATCAAGGTTAAGCAACGCTTGACGAGGTCGGTCCGTGGATGGGTGACCATTTTCAACATACCGTGTTACCTCCGTGCCTCGGAAAGCACCCATTTTAACATAGGGGCTCTAAATAAACAATGCTGAGACGCACAACACAACTTACGTATTTTCGTTTTTCCCGTTCAACAAGGGGATCGCCATTCGCCATTACACTTCCCAAACAAACACGATACCTACATCGACTAAATTTTTAAACAAACTCCAGTCAGCTATCAAACGTAGGACGTAACTACATTAGCTCCGGCACATAATTACTAAAATGGCGCAACATACACTGCTAATTGAACACTGAACAAAAAGAGTGGCAGACGCGATCACCCTCAAACGGCGGGCAGGTCCGTCAGACCCACATCAAGAGAACAATTATACATCGGTCAAACGTGACCTTAAAAATACTGTGATAATTGTCACCGATGGGACAATTTATACATATGGCATGGAGAAATGTGCGGGTTATCCATATTTTATAGGTTTTAGCCCGGTAACGGTTTTCTAACCTGTCTCTGTACAGTGCATTGTCATCAGCTTTTGATGGATCAAAAATCTACGCTGGTTATTTTGTAGATTGTTTCTATTATTGGAAATCAGTAGCCCGAGAATCAATGACTTATCTGAATTGGGTAACAAGAAACAAATTTACTGTTAACAGGTTTTATAAGGACTATCTGTGCCCGTGGTTTCGCTCCCATCTACTGCCTACCCTATCCTACTTACCTACCGCGTTTGTTCTAGGGTTAGGAATCTTAACACCAGAAAATGTCATCAAATACACAAAGACATCTATAGAATAAGGGGTTCAACTGTCCGAGTGTCTAAATTGCGTGTGTTGTGATATATTACTTCTTGAACACTTTAAATTCATCTAACTTTTGATAGAGTGAACCAATTGCGATGAAACAAAAACTTAGTAATACTTTAAGTTAAGCACAATTGTTATATATGTTAAGTTATCTACATTGGTTTCGTACATTTTGATGCGTGCACAACTAAATAATCAAACAGATAACCAGACAAAAATTCCAAAAATGCTGGAAATGTTGTGTTCTGTTGGTAATCCTTTAACACCCTGGCTATTTATAGGAAATATTTTCGATACACAAAAACGACTTTATTTAGGTACTCTTTAATATTTCGTGAGACATATATTCATGTTTAACTCACTCGTGTTTGACTAAATATCACAGTGATCAGCATTAGTGATAACAGTGTTCAAAGCTAACCTGAATTTGAAACCGTTTGAGTTCTTACTTAGATGGATTCATATTTAAAAGAAAGTAAATCTAAAGCATCGCCATGGTTTTTAAGGCACTATACTTCATAAAACATAGCTTGATCTCTGCGACATATGTCAAACTGACGTACGTTATTGTTACTGTAGTGATACTGACAGCTGTCGCAGATATCAAGCTATCTTTTATGAAGTATAGACTTAAAATTAACCATGCCAAGTTTAAGTTAAACGATAGAACCAACAGTTACGAAATCCTATATCTCAAGTATCTGCATGGAGTGTCTACGACGATTTTATGTCTCCCTATAACTCAGAGATACAATCCATGCAGTAAAATGTTTGGCCGTAATTCACAACAACTGTATAATTCATTACGACGCCATCGCTATTGTAAAATATACGTTTCTGAGCTTTGTCTAAGTGTGAAGATTTTCTTAGATTTATTGATTTTAAAACTCACTGTGTTATTGTATAAGTAATAAGCTAACTTTGTGCTAATGTTCATCATAGTCGATACAGAAGTTTAGCAGTGGGAGCTTACCAGACTGACAGAGAGACAAGACGTACGGCAATTCGCCATCGGTTTATGTTGGACATCCCACCCATACGCACAAAACGTTTTGGGAACACTTTTATTATGCGTACAGCTAAGGAGTGGAATTCCCTGCCGGAGTCTGTGTTTCCCGATATTTACAATCTAGGGGTCTTTAAGTCAAGAGTAAATAGGTTATTTCTAGGCAAGCGTGTTTCACCGTCGAAAACATCTTCGCTTACCATCAGGTGAGATAGGGGTCAAGCGCGAGACTACAGAAAAGAAAAAAAAATACTGAGAAGCTCTCATTTAAGCCTCGTATTCACTAGGCAGCATTTGACGAGCAACACGTGATGCTCAATCTCAATCTTTATTGTTGTTTGTGTGGGTAAATCTTAATGGAAATCTTTCACCTGGGGTGAATAGAGAGTCTAAACGGACTCCTACTGAATAAAACCCCATACTTCCTCTCGCTACCATAAATCGGGACGTATTCCACATTGGGCACCTGTTTTAACGGCACCTGAGGTTAAATTTATAAATTATCCCAAATTTGGCACCTGCGAAAAATATCGATAGGTGCCGTATGTGGAATACCTCAGGTGCCATTCAATCAGGTGCCGTTAAAGCGGGTGCCCAATGTGGAATACGTGTAAATCGGTGGACCGGGAGGATAGAATACTAACATTCTATCAAAATCAATCGCTATCAGCACCAATCAGAAGGCCCTCGTACTTAGGGGGTATTACACTATCATAATTATATCTAGGATCATTCAGGATCATACATAGGATCCTAAAAAAAAAGATCAAAGACGATATGATTCATATGTCTGTCGGCATTTCTAAGATATCGTTCTGAAGAGCGCTATGGTTTCAAATGACTTTGACAGATGGCAACTTGACGTTAACACATGACATTGGTTTATGGTGCGAACAAGTGGTGATGACACAAGGATCGAGAGAGAAGATGGCGGGTTTGGTTTGAGTTGTAAATTCGTGATGAAAACCTAAGGAGAAATACAGTGAGAGTTACCGATTGTTCGTGTAGATCAAACCACGTGTTATAGTGGAACGTCGTTTAAGTTATTCGCCAATACATAACGTGATCAGTTACATTGTGAGCCTACATACAAGCAAAGAAGTTGGTTTGTTTAACATCTAGCCCGAAAGAACCCATGCAATAATGGCTTTTCCTGACAATTACACAGTCGTCCCTACATCAGATCGTGGGATATAAGGGCTTGATATTTAGGAGACTAGTGAAATAACAATCGAACAACTTGTAATCAGTGAAATTACCTACTGAAAGAAAGTCGGTACCTAGCGGGAAACTTCAAATACATGAAGACTTGTGTGACGGGTATTCGGTCAGAACATAATCTTATTTGCAGCACAAGGAGTGACTGAAAAACATTCCTCAACCATAAAGTTTGATCATAACGGTTTGAAAGCTTATTGAAAGGTCTACTTCTTGCTCAATTAAATTTGGAGAGTTTACAATAATAGTAACTAGTTTAAACTAATGAAGATAACTAAAGTCACATAATTATCATTTGCACTAAGACCGGTAAATGTTAGTTTAGTTGAAAAGTGCCTGAAAATGGTTTGTTTTAAATTAATCCTTCAGGCTTTTGAGCTCAGCTGTTCAGTTTAATTGAAAGAATACTGGAAAGATTCCAATTAATTGGTAGAAAAACCAGGAACTAAAATCAAGACATGATTTTGCAAATCATGGCCCGGAGAAAATCATGACTATTTTGGAAACATGGTTAACAAGTTTGAAAATTACCTCAAGTGATGGGATTCTCAACGCTACCTGCCTGGTAGTATGTTGTGTTAAAGTTAATGGTAATTGAAGAATCTGCTGCGCATGAGAAAGTTCAGATTTAACAAACATCTGGTTATGGAAAGTATCTACAGTAGCTGGTAAGGTCACTTTATTTTTATGTTCATGGAAAAAAAGAAACTTTACCAACCTTTTGTGGTTCCAATGCAGTTGGTTAAACAAAAATTACATTGTAAAGCCGTTGAACTTCTTGTACACTACAATATACAATGTTTTTGTCTGTTAAAAGAAAATAAGTGGAGAAAAAGAAAAAGCAATTGATTGCACATTACAGATTCAAGGTTGTTTCAAATTGTAGATTATTATGGTTTTCACAAAAGTCTAACTTTTGTGCCTTAGAAACATAGTATGATAATCTTTGCTGTTACTCATTGACGGTGTATTCATTTTACAATTTATGTGATGATTGATTTTTTTAATTGCTGTGTGATTGTTACCTAATTGTTTGACTGCCTTGTCCACAATTATTACTTGGGGTCTAGGGTTGAATCTCTGGACAACATGTAGTGGTATCCTATTGCTTGAAGCTTGAACTTGGTTGGTGAGTTAAGGGTGCGCTATACACCTTTGCTTGCAGACATCGATTGGTGAGTGCAGACATGTTATTTTGTGTTATAAAATTGTCTCTATGTAAAGATATTCGAATATGTCATAATATAGTGGTTAGTGCTTTAGTGACAGTACTTATCACAGACATTTTGTAATTTCTTCATATTGGTAGTGTGTCTTCATGGGGTTATTTATGCCGTTCATTAATTTTTACTACCATTGTGATGGCGCTGTGGCTGGGCCACTGGATGCTGCTCTGTGTGTTGCGGGTTCCATTCTCATGTGGAGTAGATGTTTGCGTGGCCTGCAGGTGGTTGTTCTGGATCTGACTGTTTGTGAGTTTGGAGTGTTTGTGAAAGCACCCATAATACCTGTTGATTTGATGTCTGATGGAAGGTGGGAGCCTGGTGCCTCCGGTGCTTTGGTGACCTGTTGTTTGGAGTATGTGACATAGTATGATGTGTTAAGGATCTGGAAGGTATGGCACCCTCGGTGCTTCGAGACCGACCTGACGTTTGTTGCAAGCCAGGTTCGTTAGGTAGGTTGGTGGGTGGTCGAAGGGGCCCAGCACGCCCGGTCCACGCCACGCGTTTTACAGGTGGATGGTCGAAGGGGCCCAGCACGCCCGGTCCATGCCACGCTGTTAGTAGGTGGGTGGTTGAAGGGGCCCAGCACGCCCGGTCCACGCCACGCGTTGTCCAGGTGGATGGTCGAAGGGGCCCAGTACGCCCGGTCCATGCCGCGCTGTGAGTAAGTGGGTGGTCGAAGGGGCCCAGTACGCCCGGTCCACGCCACGCGTTGTACAGGTGGATGGTCGAAGGGGCCCAGCACGCCCGGTCCATGCCACGCTGTTAGTAGGTTGGTGGTCGAAGGGGCCCAGTACGCCCGGTCCACGCCACGCGTTGTACAGGTGGATGGTCGAAGGGGCCCAGCACGCCCGGTCCATGCCACGCTGTGTAGGTGGGTGGTCGAAGGGGCCTAGCACGCCCGGTCCACGCCACGCGTTGTCCAGGTGGATGGTCGAAGGGGCCCAGTACGCCCGGTCCATGCCACGCTGTGAGTAGGTGGGTGGTCGAAGGGGCCCAGTACGCCCGGTCCACGCCACGCGTTGCGCAGGTGGATGGTCGAAGGGGCCCAGCACGCCCGGTCCATGCCACGCTGTGAATAGTTGGTTGGTCGAAAGGGCCCAGTGCGCCCGGTATACTTTGCGTGGTATGATGAGTCGTTGGATGATTGAAAAGGGCCTTGTGCGCCCGTTCCACACATGATATGATGAGTTGTTGGTTGATCTAAAGGATCTTGTGCGCCTGGTCTTCACCGTATGATATCGCAGAGTATGCATGTCAGGAATGGACGAGCGGATCCAAATGGAATGTTACTTTCTTTGGTGTGTGAGATTTGACGAGCCATTATAAGAATTGTTAAATGCTCGAGGCCTCGCAAAATGTCAGGAGGCCGTGTCGGCATTTCTAAGATATCGTTCTGAAGAGCGCTATGGTTTCAAATGACTTTGACAGATGGCAACTTGACGTTAACACATGACATTGGTTTATGGCGCGAACAAGTGGTGATGACACAAGGATCGAGAGAGAAGATGGCGGGTTTGGTTTGAGTTGTAAATTCGTGATGAAAACCTAAGGAGAAATACAGTGAGAGTTACCGATTGTTCGTGTAGATCAAACCACGTGTTATAGTGGAACGTCGTTTAAGTTATTTGCCAATACATAACGTGATCAGTTACATTGTGAGCCTACATACAAGCAAAGAAGTTGGTTTGTTTAACATCTAGCCCGAAAGAACCCATGCAATAATGGCTTTTCCTGACAATTACACAGTCGTCCCTACATGTCTATATTACATTATGATTTAAATATTACTCATAGATCTTTGATCCTAGTTTGATTATATGTAATACCCCTCTTAGTTTTTAATCGAGTTTTAGTCGCAATCTCATATCGGCGAAAGTCAATGTCTTCGTCTTTTCCTGACGAAAGTCAAAAACTTGTCAACATGCACGGAAATTAGATACTTTTAGAAACAGGAATAGCCCCTCTGACCGTTCCCTATTTGAAACGCGAATAAAAAAATTGCTGTAATAAAAAAGTTGTACTTTTTTAACTTGGTTAACATTTTCCAAACATTTTGAAAAACAAAATAGGTTAGTGTCAGTTTTATCAAGCCTTCCCTTTCGACTTGTAGTGAAATGTGAGATGAACGAAAAGTGTGTATGTGTGTTGCCGCTGCTGTGCGGAACACGTTTTCCGGTTGTTTTGTGAGTGTATAACGTATCTGTTTACTAGAATATCATTGATCTAAAGTAATTGATCAGGGACCTAAATCTTATGACTCCGTGACAGTTGACAGACAGAATAGAAGAAAAAAAACGTGTTGCGCGGACCCTAAGTAACATTTGACATCGGCAGGAAGATTATGATGATAATTACGTAGTTGTGTAATCCTTTTCAATATAATACCTGTTTTTGTGACCAATTAATAAGTAAGAAATAACTATGAAGCTCAAGAAAATAAATAGTATCTAACAAGCTATTAGTTACTAAACTATTACGTGCAATAAACACCAAATAGATTGGACAGTTAAACCGTTTTATGGTCATTCTGAAATGTCATTCCTTTGGTTAGTGATGTCGACTTTCGACAGCACGCGTTCTTTCTGACGACAGTGTAATGTCAGAAGGTACCTACTTGGTTACCAGCACTTTACTATTAATAAGCACTAATGCACCAATGCAAGCACAGTAAGAAAACTTTTAGGAAAGTCATTTTTTGTACCAGAGGCACCTGCATGCACTTGAACCGTTTATAAAATGAGCAAATTTTTTTTTTTTTTTTAATTTTATATAGGCTCGCGCTTGACCACTATCACACCTGATGGTAAGCAATGATGTGGTCGACGGTGTAACACGCTTGCCTAGAAGTAACCTATTCACTCTTGACTTAAAGACCCCAAGGTTGTAGCTATCTGGAAACACAGACTCCGGCAGGGAATTCCACTCCTTAGCTGTACGCATAATGAATGTATTTCCATAACGTTTAGTGCGTACAGGTGGGATGTCCACCATGTACGATGATTGTATGATGAAGTATTCGTAGCTTAGATTATAGGGAAGTTTTCCTTTCATTTATCAGTGGAAGCTTGTTATTAGCAATTTAGTTATATATTATTGTTATTATAATGTTATTAGTTACAGACTTTCCAAAAGGTAAAAAAAATACACATCTTTGAAATATACCGTTAAAAATAATGAGTACTAAACATTTTTGATTTCATAATTGCTCTTTTCAGCTTCAATCGATTCCCAAAGCTGGCTTGCAACAACAGCTAACGGTCGTGCACTAAACCCATTGATAGATCTGAAGCGATTGAAATATCGTGTTCCATAACCTTTGAGCAAATATGGTCAAAAAGCCATACAATGCATCGATCACTAAACTCGAAGATAATATTCATTTTACAGTCGTTCTGTCAATGTTTAACCTTTTGAACGTGGAGTCATGTCTTTACGACAAAACGTAATCACGACACTAATACTGCGTTTTGTACGTCAAAAGTATCACGACATAGACTTTGTATCGGGTTAGTAGTGTAGTTCTGCCCTCTATTGTTGTTACTGGGTTGTAGACAGGTTTGGGCAGTATTTAAATTACTTGTAATTAAAATACAAGTACGTATTTGTAATTCAATTACTTCTTAAAAATTTAATTTGTAATTGGTATTTCAAATACCTGACGGTAAGGTATTTTGTAGTTAGTATTTCAAATACTTATGGCTTCAAATCACATTTGACATAAATACATCACATCACATCATCAGCCTATCAATGTTCCCACTGCTGGGACAAAGGCCTCCTCTCTGTGAGGGAATGGGCCGTAATCCACCACGCGGGTCCAGTGCGAGTTGGTGGATTTATAAATACATATAGCGATCTTATTAATGGGTACGTTCTGCTGAAAATAGCGCGCGATATTTAGATAAAGTACCTATAGATTTCGCCATAAAATGAGCTTGATTGATAGAGCGAGATCGCTATTTGGCAGCCCCATGTAAATAGTAAGGACAAAAGATTATTTTTTGTCTTTGTCACCATGGCCGGCTTTTGCTGTTTGTCAAACTCTAATGTTATGGCAGGTTTAACAAAAAAACTCGGTCGTGTTTGATTTTCTGTGATTTCGTGGTATTATGTGTTTATTGAGACAAGGAATTGGGTTATTTATAGATAATAAGTGTCAGTGCGATGGTGGGTTTTAGTGTTCTTGTTCTTGTTGTAACACCAGAATTAACTATTGTTGTTTCATGTGCGGCCACGCCATGGCTACATCTGTAGGTACTTTATCTAAGGCGCGATAGCTTTCGTAAGCAAAATGGCGACCGCGTACATCAAATTGTCAAGTATCTTGTCAATTATCATTTTCATTTCAAACGGTTATTATCACGAAACTTCTGTGTATTATTTAAGTTTATTAGTACGAATGTCACGATGGATGATCGACTGTATTTTGTCATTTTGTATTTTAAATAAAATAGTAAATATACTGTATTTTGTATTTCAAATACACGTATTTTGTATACTTACTACTTTCAAATATTTCGAATTTCGCATTTTAAATACATGCGAGGAAGACGAATCACACCCGTACGCAAAATACGCGCTTAGACGTGGAGTTGCGGACACCAGCCCGTCTTAACTTAACTTACTTACATGCGAGGTAGCATTTTGTAATTTTTATTTGAATTAAAGCAAAGGATGTATTTTGCGCAACTCTGCTTGTAGACTTGTATGTACCCACAGCTATTATAAGCTGATGATCGATTGTAGGACGCACGCTGACACGCCCGATGTTTCTCAACAGCGCATTCTCGAAGGGCTCAAAATCACAAGTCATAAAGGTCACGCCTACAGTCGTAACCTTTCTATTTGATCAGTCTATCGACTCGGAACTTGGACCGCAAACAAATGATACCAATTCTAACGCCCAACCCGCCATTCTCGACTTTGTGCATTAGAAACTTTGATGTAAGTACGAGAAAACTAAGTTTGTACACGTTGAGAAGTTAATGTCCGTGACGCGAGCAGGCCCGTTCATTAAACTGGCAAACGAACAAACATACAGACACGCTACAACGCTGCGTGTGTGTCTATAGCACACTTTTATACTGTTAGCTTTAGAAAGCTCTATTGTCTGGTCGAAAGGGAAATGCAAACTTCGTAAGTTTTGAGCAAATAATAAATGTAACTAAGAAGTGACGCCGTAAAGTGGCGATTGCATCAGCCGCGGAGAGGCAACGACCGAGGTGAGAATGCATAAGATCACACTAAATGGAGAGGTAATCATTAACGAGTTGTAATTTGGGACCGGTCGGTCGTCGGCTTACTTGCACTGCACGTGTTACCACGACCATCTCTAAAGGGAGATGATTATCGCGTTCCGTGTGCGAAAAGGAAGTGTGGGGAATCCGTTATTGAGTGAACGGTACGCGAAGAATTTCCGCTAAATAAATTACAAAAACTACTACTTGATTACCTGAGGCTTCGATTTGTGCACGTGACGATGCGTCCGTCGCATCTCGCATCGCAATTACGGGAAAATCTACGCTACCGGCCAGCCGGCCTAATGGATCTAAACTAACTTCTTTTTCTTGAGAAAATTGTCGGCTAAGTATGTCGATTAAAGACGTGCCCGAACATGGATGGATTAACTGGCTTCTCACTACTTCTCGGTCCTCACGTGAGAACACAGAATCTCTTGCATTCCATAAGGCGCAGGCCACATAGAAATGACGTCGGGCGCGGGCGCCGAAATGGCGCGTCATAACCACGTCCGAGCAACGACATACCGTGTGTCTTAAATTGCACTTTATTTCCATGCATTTTGTTTGAAATTTGAATGTAATAGGAAGACGCCCGTGCCATGTCCGCGCCTGACGCCATTTCTGTGTGGCCTGCGCCTTAGATAGGTACACATATTTTTAAATTTCACACGTAGATTCTCGTAGATTGCTTGCCCGTTCTGGCAATAAAAGCACTTTCTTTGGCGATAGAATCCAATTAGTGAAAACGGGTATGCAAGTAATGTAAACCGATGACTGTATGAACTACTGTTAGTACATGATGTTTGCAGAACCGGTGGTGGTACCTACTACCGTACGTATACCGTAACGAGTAACTCTTTGCTTATTCTAAGGTTATAGTAGAATAGAATAGAACACATTTAATTATACAATATAACAGTCAGAAAGTAACAGAGAAGAATAGTAAAAAAGTTAATTTTAAAAACCAAATTCCCGAATGCTTAAAGACTAAAAAACATAAACAAGAAGAAAATTCATAGAAATCGCGAGCTGACTGAACAAAAACATATATTATGTATCCTTCGTCTGCACAGCATGATTTTCTTCCTGTTAACGTCTTTTTATTTCGCTTCTTAAGCATTTGGGCTTTTTGAATATTTTTTTATTTATCTATAACTTTTTAGTTAACATTTTTTTTTTCGAATTAGGTTCGTTTAAACATACAAGTGTTTTATATTTCTGAAATCACCTCTTAAAACCGTTTATTTTGATACCCCACATGAAGGGTTGGGAAGAAAAAATAACTGTGACTAGCAAGGTTAAGATGAATCAAACGACGCGGTAAGAATCATCAATATCGGCCAACGCTTTTGGTCTCTAGAACGCCACATAGGAACATACATACATACATAAATAGACTGATAAACACATTACCCTCCTTCGGCAGTCGGGTAAAAAGGCCGTGTATGGGATTGGCACGAGCTACATAAATGTCACGCGGTTGATTAACCATGTGACATTGATGAAAAGTCAAAATTAACGAACGATTAAAGGTATCCCTTACATTTTGACTTTTCATCCATTGTTATCGCTGGTCGCCTCTGTAGGTGAAGTTACGACAAGTATACAGGATCGCACGCATAAAAAAATAAAACGTTATAATTTCAAACGAACATATTCACACCACCGATAAAACCAACAACATAAAAAAACTTTTTTACAAAAAAATACTACCGACTTTCAAATAAGAAAACTAGAAAGTGAAAAATAACTTTATTTTTGGAAGTCGGTGTCTTTGGTAGGAACCAAATTTTTAAGTTATGGACATCGACTTCCAAAATTAAATTACTTTTCACTTTCTAGTTTTCTTATTTGGAAGACGGTAGTATTTTTTTGTAAAAAAGTTTTTTTATTTTTCACTTTTTAGTTGTTAGGTACAACTAAAAAGTGAAACATAAAAAACCTAATAGGGAAGTAGTTAAGTAAGTACCTATAACGACAGAAAAGAGTACCCGAATAACATAAAACTTGAATATAACCGGTGAAATGAGAGATCTGCATACCCCTTTCGAGCGTACTGGCGTGATGTTATGTTATGAAATGGTATAAACAATAAACAGACATGCGATTGCAGCAATCCCGAGAGATTTGCCGTTATTTATTGAAGAGTTCTGTTGTATATCTTCGAAGTTCTTCATCAGATCTTCACCAAATTTAAATGGGAAAAACGAATTTCGGACTATACTCTTTCAAACAAAAAAAGAATTTTCAAAATGGGTCTCCAATTGACGGAAATATCGGTGACCATACATAAAAAACAAAAAAAAAAAACTTACATAATGTCGAACATAGAACCTCCTCCTTTTTTGGTAAGTCGGTTAAAAAGGTCAACTAAGTTCAAAAAAACAAAAGACAATCACGATCAATCTCCACAACAATTTCATTACTGACAATCGAACCCGCAAACGTATCAGTACGGCGCGGCGCGGCGCCTACGCTACTAATCTTCCTACATAGTGTAGGAGCCCGTCAGAAAGCGACAAATAACTGTGCCAACGGCTATCTGTTCCTAATCGCAGGCAGTAAGGAAGCTGTTCAGGTCATTTAGAATGATCTGCAACATTTAGTTCACGCCAGAGCTTGGTCGATTTGTGCCAATCCTGGACCATTTGGATCGTAATTCTTGTGTGTAGTTCATAGGACTCGCCAGTATTTTTGAGAACCGAAGTGTACCACATCTTTTATTTTTGGGTTGGAAATCATCCAATGACTTCTCCCGCTCTGGGTGAAGCGGGAGGATGTGTCAGACTTTTACTGACTTTAATCCTCTCGTGTTCCTCCAGTTGCTTGTGCCAGGGCCGCGGTAACTCGCTTTCAAATTTATCCGCAACCCAAGTGTACCTCATCTAGGTTTGATTTATTTAATTAAACTTCATGCAACATACAGATATATAGGCAGACTTAATGCCTGAGGCATTCTCTACCAGTCAGCCAAGGGTGGTGGAGAGATAACATGGCAGGAGCATAAAAAAACGCAACTTTAGTTTAAATGCATAGTGGCTGGTGGCCGTCCTGATATCGAGAAAAAGCGCAATCTGGAAGAATGGAATGCATGTGAAAGGAAGAATTCATAAAATCAGATGTATGAGAATGACAAAGCAAGAGAAGATTGTGAGACGAACGCAGATTCCTAGCGTGTAAAATACAAAGAACTCAACACCAACAAACTCAAAATAACTCTGACACCAGAGGTGGCCACACCTCACACGAAAAGAAGAAGAAGAAGTACAAAGATATTGAAAGTGAGGTATGAGATAAGAAGGAGGGGTGGGAGAGTTGAGACACAGTATAAATATGGACAAACAGTACGGAAACTACCTACAAAAGCTCGAAATGGCACACTCACACTAACATGCGCATCAACGAGATCTCTAAGCGGCTCCCACTACTGACAGTATCGCGACAACTGCTTAGGGGTAGGGATTAGGGATGGCAATCTGATATCGATAGTAGTACTGAATCGAGCCAGTGAATAAAATTTGCTTTTTTTGTTTTAATATGAACCAAAATATTATTTAAAATTAGTTGAATCATTGAATGTACTAAACAAACACATATAAACTAATGAACAATTTTCAGTTTTATTGAAAACTTTTTAATGTAACCAAAATATATGTTTCATTTTTTATACATATTTATACTGTGGTTGAGATGAGAGAAAAGCGTGGTAAAAGCTCGCAAATTTCTCTCTGTCGAATGAGCATCCATTTGAGCTCCGTTCTGCAGCTCGATACATGGTCATATTTTCTGAGGTTGAATATGATCCGGATGCAGTTATATAGGAGCCTATCGAGCATATCCAGGAACACCGCGTTCAGACAACCTCAAAATACAATAATTAATTTATAACAGGCCGAGGCCACCAAGTTATGACCCATCCCAACTGATGGCGCCTGTTCACGAACATGACGCATGGATTGGCACCACTCAGCTTAACCATCATGAAGAGAACCAAATGATCTAACACACACACACACCATCAGATAGAAATTTGAGAGAGATTGACACACTCAACTTCCAGGGCACACACAAGTCAACGAACGACACATAGTTACAGTAAATGGTAGATTTACAGTTGGTACAAAGTACTCACATATGTGCTGTGCAGTTATATAATACTAAATGAAATTGAGTTTATACAATACAAATATATTCAACAATACTTCTAATCTTTCCGCCCATCAGTTGTTTTTGCGCCCTAGTGGCTGCGGAGCAGGACGAGCATTGAGCCAAGCATTTTTATTTATTTATTTATTTGTACTTTAATGTACACCAGAAAATAGAGGAAAAAAAGAAACTTAAAACTAAAAAATATACAACGGGCGACCTTATCGCTTGCCGCGATCTCTTCCAGGCATCCTGGAATGGACAGTAATTATCTGGAGATGACATGGGGTTGTCAGTGGTGCAACAATACCAACAAAGAACATAAAGATACAATTACATAATTATTACTTAATAAAAACACAAATTGATAAATATATATGCTATAAAATAGATACATAAATGCATACATATTTAAAATATAAGCAGGGAAAAATAAAAAATATAATTACGTATGACAATCATAGACAAAATGTACGTCTACAAACTAAGAGCACGATTACTGCGATAAGCAATGATATAAGTTTGACTTGATGAGTATTTTTAATACAGGCAACGACTGAGCACGTTTAATTGGGTAAGGCAATGCATTCCACAGACGAGCAGCCTGGACAGCAAAAGATTTGTCCATGAAAGTTGAGGAATGCATTGGCATTTTAAGTCGCAAGTTAACTGATGGCCTTAGTGATTTCGTGTGGGAATCGCAGATAAACTGAAAACGATCCTTAAGGTAAAGAGGGGTGGAAGGAGTAAAGAGCACATTAAACAAAAGAGAAAGAATATGAGTATTTAGCATCTTTATCAGCGATGTAATTCCCCAAATTATAATATTCCTGCCTGAAAAGAAGCCGCAAACCACACTTTCACTCAAAAACGTGTCACATATATTTATTCGGGTTCGATGTCACCATCAAATTCATCTAGGTACCTTATAATCGTCAAATTCAAATTCAATAGTACATTATGGTACAAGTGCGTAATGTTGGTGTTGTTGGTGATTACCGCTGAGGCGCCTTAAGAGAGCCGAGGACGGTTATCATCAATACACACGTGTATCATACGACGTTTTTCAAAACACTTGTGAATAAAATAATACTAAAAAATCATTTTATTTTGTAGATAATAGATATTATTCCTTGCAGTTTTCAGGTAGTAAACTTTCCATAAGTTAAGGGCTTCACATCTTATTTCGGGCGGTGTACAACATAAATCATTTTCTTCATAATTAGTACTTGTAGACATTTTAATTAATAAATAACTATAATTTCAACAGAGAAAACGAGTTATGAAAAATTTTTCGCAATGGCGGGAAAATATCATCAGTTTTCCAATGCGTGCGCATCTAACAATGGCGATCGGCCATAGACTAAATAATGAAGTTTAATTTTTTTTGGCTTTTGGCGGATAGCGTTTTAGCCACGTACAATATGGGCAATTTCAAGATTTCTTATTTACAGAGAAAACTAAAGTTCTATTTGAGTGAAAGTTTTATATTAAATTTGTACAAGTTGAAATTATCTATTTAAATACGAAGTTGTATGAAATGAGCAAGCAATAGGTAGGTACATTAATTTATTTGTACTATTGAGCACGATCTTTTTTGTATCGTACAAAGAACTCAACACCAACAAACTCAAAATAACTCTGACACCAGAGGTGGCCACACCTCACACGAAAAGAAGAAGAAGAAGTACAAAGATATTGAAAGTGAGGTATGAGATAAGAAGGAGGGGTGGGAGAGTTTAGACACAGTATAAATATGGACAAACAGTACGGAAACTACCTACAAAAGCTCGAAATGGCACACTCACACTAACATGCGCATCAACGAGATCTCTAAGCGGCTCCCACTACTGACAGTATCGCGACAACTGCTTAGGGGTAGGGATTAGGGATGGCAATCTGAAATCGATTCCTCGGACAAAATAAATCCATTTTTTAAATCGATAGTAGTACTGAATCGAGCCAGTGAATAAAATTTGCTTTTTTTGTTTTAATATGAACCAAAATATTATTTAAAATTAGTTGAATCATTGAATGTACTAAACAAACACATATAAACTAATGAACAATTTTCAGTTTTATTGAAAACTTTTTAATGTAACCAAAATATATGTTTCATTTTTTATACATATTTATACTGTGGTTGAGATGAGAGAAAAGCGTGGTGAAAGCTCGCAAATTTCTCTCTGTCGAATGAGCATCCATTTGAGCTCCGTTCTGCAGCTCGATACATGGTCATATTTTCTGAGGTTGAATATGATCCGGATGCAGTTATATAGGAGCCTATCGAGCATATCCAGGAACACCGCGTTCAGACAACCTCAAAATACAATAATTAATTTATAACAGGCCGAGGCAACCAAGTTATGACCCATCCCAACTGATGGCGCCTGTTCACGAACATGACGCATGGATTGGCACCACTCAGCTTAACCATCATGAAGAGAACCAAATGATCTAACACACACACACACCATCAGATAGAAATTTGAGAGAGATTGACACACTCAACTTCCAGGGCACACACAAGTCAACGAACGACACATAGTTACAGTAAATGGTAGATTTACAGTTGGTACAAAGTACTCACATATGTGCTGTGCAGTTATATAATACTAAATGAAATTGAGTTTATACAATACAAATATATTCAACAATACTTCTAATCTTTCCGCCCATCAGTTGTTTTTGCGCCCTAGTGGCTGCGGAGCAGGACGAGCATTGAGCCAAGCATTTTTATTTATTTATTTATTTGTACTTTAATGTACACCAGAAAATAGAGGAAAAAAAGAAACTTAAAACTAAAAAATATACAACGGGCGACCTTATCGCTTGCCGCGATCTCTTCCAGGCATCCTGGAATGGACAGTGATTATCTGGAGATGACATGGGGTTGTCAGTGGTGCAACAATACCAACAAAGAACATAAAGATACAATTACATAATTATTACTTAATAAAAACACAAATTGATAAATATATATGCTATAAAATAGATACATAAATGCATACATATTTAAAATATAAGCAGGGAAAAATAAAAAATATAATTACGTATGACAATCATAGACAAAATGTACGTCTACAAACTAAGAGCACGATTACTGCGATAAGCAATGATATAAGTTTGACTTGATGAGTATTTTTAATACAGGCAACGACTGAGCACGTTTAATTGGGTAAGGCAATGCATTCCACAGACGAGCAGCCTGGACAGCAAAAGATTTGTCCATGAAAGTTGAGGAATGCATTGGCATTTTAAGTCGCAAGTTAACTGATGGCCTTAGTGATTTCGTGTGGGAATCGCAGATAAACTGAAAACGATCCTTAAGGTAAAGAGGGGTGGAAGGAGTAAAGAGCACATTAAACAAAAGAGAAAGAATATGAGTATTTAGCATCTTTATCAGCGATGTAATTCCCCAAATTATAATATTCCTGCCTGAAAAGAAGCCGCAAACCACACTTTCACTCAAAAACGTGTCACATATATTTATTCGGGTTCGATGTCACCATCAAATTCATCTAGGTACCTTATAATCGTCAAATTCAAATTCAATAGTACATTATGGTACAAGTGCGTAATGTTGGTGTTGTTGGTGATTACCGCTGAGGCGCCTTAAGAGAGCCGAGGACGGTTATCATCAATACACACGTGTATCATACGACGTTTTTCAAAACACTTGTGAATAAAATAATACTAAAAAATCATTTTATTTTGTAGATAATAGATATTATTCCTTGCAGTTTTCAGGTGTTAAACTTTCCATAAGTTAAGGGCTTCACATCTTATTTCGGGCGGTGTACAACATAAATCATTTTCTTCATAATTAGTACTTGTAGACATTTTAATTAATAAATAACTATAATTTCAACAGAGAAAACGAGTTATGAAAGATTTTTCGCAATGGCGGGAAAATATCATCAGTTTTCCAATGCGTGCGCATCTAACAATGGCGATCGGCCATAGACTAAATAATGAAGTTTCATTTTTTTTGGCTTTTGGCGGATAGCGTTTTAGCCACGTACAATATGGGCAATTTCAAGATTTCTTATTTACAGAGAAAACTAAAGTTCTATTTGAGTGAAAGTTTTATATTAAATTTGTACAAGTTGAAATTATCTATTTAAATACGAAGTTGTATGAAATGATCAAGCAATAGGTAGGTACATTAATTTATTTGTACTATTGAGCACGATCTTTTTTGTATCGAAACTTTTTTGTAACACACACATTTACGTATTTCCACGCATGCTTGTAAATTAAGTCCATAGTATTAATTAAATTATATTATTAAATTAAATTATAATGAATTATTCTGTCATGTAATAAATTATTATTATTAAATTATAATGTATTCTTTAAGTTCAATTAATATTTTTAGCAAAATTAAAATTGTAGTTTTGGCATCCAATAAACTAAAGTGTAGATTGACTTGTAACTTTTAGCTGTAGGAGGAAGGCTCTGTAACACAGTTTATACTAGTACAGAGTACAGACATCGCCGTTCACTCTATCTTTAAAAACAAAAAAATCCTTAGTCATTAAGTTGTTTTTGATTAGGATAGATAAATTGTACCCATTTTTGATGAACACTTTTTTTTTTAAGATAATGCAACTCAACCAATAAAATAAAATAAGCTCTATAACTCACACTTGCTCATAAAGTGGTTCTAATTTCACCGCAATTAGGCACATAATGATACCTGTAATCAAACTGTGACTTTTTCATTGCTATTATTCATAAGTGAGTTATAGAGTTTTTTTTAAAATTATTTTATTGGTTGAGTTGCTTTGTTCTTAAAAAAGTTTCGATACACAAAAGATCGTGCTCAATAATACAAATAAATTAATGTACCTATTGCTTGTTCATTTCATGCAACTTCGTATTTAAATAGATAATTTCAACTTGCACGTGTTTAATAAATAAAACTTTCACTCAAATGTAACTTTTGTTTTCTCTGTAATAAAGAAAACTTGAAATTCCCCATTTTGTACGTGGCTAAAACGCCATCCGCGACACGCCAAAAAATAAACCTCATTCTTTTAGTCTATGGCCGATCGCCATTGTTAGATGCGCGCGCATAGGAAAACTGATTAATTTTGCCCACCATTGCGATTTTTTTTCACAAATCGTTTTCACTGTTGAAATTACAGTTATTTATTAATTAAAATGTCTACAAGTACTAATTATAAAGAAAATGATTTATGTTGTACACCGCCCGGTTTACGATGTGAGGCCCTTAACATTATGGAAAGTTTACAACCTGAAAACTCCAAGGAAAAATATCTATTAGCGTTCCAAAATTTCATACAATGGCAAAACAACAAGAATACGCAGTCTTTTTCAGAAAATTGTGTTCATGGCGTACTTTAAAGAATTATGTTCTAAGTTTTGTACTTAGTACCTAGCTCTTTGTGGTGTATATACTCAATGTTAAAAAGTACAGTCCGAACAAATAATGGAGTGGACTTAAAAACATACTCTAATTTGTAACCTTATCTAAAGAGACTATCCGATGGATTTAGAAGCAAGAAATCAAAGGTTTTATCGTCTGACGATATTGAAAAAATTGTAAAAGATGCTCCAGATAACCAATATCTGGCTTTACTAGCCAGATATAGGTTAGTTAAAAAAAAATTAAATATCTACGCGACTTCAGCCTGCATGTGTTGAACTTAATTATTGTTTATTTTTTCCAGGTTGGTTTAATATTGGGTGTAACTGGTGCTTGTAGTATACAAGAATTAACAAATATAACTGTAAATGACATAGAGAACCATGGCCAGATGCTTTTAATCAATAAACTTTTTATCTACTATATAAAATTATTTTTTAGTATTATTTTCTTCACAAGTGTGTAGAAAAACGTCGTATGATACATGTGTGTATTGATGATTACCGTCCTCGGCTCTCTTAAGACCCTCACCTAACGGCTCAGGTCTTAAAGGCGCCTCAGCAGTAATCACCAACATTACACACTTGTACCATAATGTACTATTATTTGTAGAACATAGGTAAATAAAAGGTACAGATGTCAATGTTAATAAAATGAACGCTTAATTATTATTTCTTGCCGTCAACGGCGTACAAATATTCGAATTATAATTTCTAATTAATACTTGAGAAAAGAAAAAATAATATGTACATTCAAAATTAATAAATAAAATGTGATAACATTACAATTTGTCTTCCAGGTGCTCATTGACTGTATAATAAGTTTTCTCGCCCAATAGATCAAGAAGAGCCTTTTTGAAGTGGTTTATGCTATCAAGATCTCTTATTGTAATGGGCAACTTATTATATAACTTGGGTGCCATTCCTAAAAAGCTCTTGTGTGGAATAGCACATAAACTGCCGAGCAATGAAAAAGTTCCAACCACAAAATGCCGACAAACACCTTAATTTAATTTTTTCACATTTAATTTAAAATTTGAACACAATATTTACGTTTTTAGTTGGTAATATTCTGATGCGCTGTTAAATGTACTTCAATATTGCAGACGGCGTCATTAAGCTAGCCTTTCCCGTTTAGGAGTAATTTGGTGCTATGTCACTGGAACGTCTGGAACTTTTTCATTGCTCGTTAGTGTATCTCTCTATTGCGACGTTTCGATCTCAGTGTTTGAAACAGATGCAAGTTTGATTTCACTCATCTAAAACCAAAGTAGCATCACCCTCCACTTTTCCAGACTCAGCACTCGCGTCTAGCCGTCAGTACCACGACAAATAGCCCCGCTGCCGGCTATCAGCATTTAATCGCAGCCTGTAAGGAAGCTGTCCAAGCCATTTAGAAACGCTTTCCGATGATTGCGAAACCGACCAGCTAATTATTCCGCAGAGCCGTGATGGATGGCCCGCTTCGAGGATTCGCTTATGCAAATACAAGCTGCATTAGATTGATGTATGCGTTTGTGTACGGCAGCCTTTATTTATTGGATAAGCTTTTAACGGAAGATTTATTAGCAATTTGTCATATTGCGATATGAATCTAATGGCTACTGTGTTGTGAAGCTCGGTTGAAGATTAACTTAATGGATAATTAAATTAAATATGTCTTTGGTTATTGGGGGCAAGTTTTGACCCTCCGCATGAATGTAAGTACATCAAATCAATTACGGATGAAGTGTCAGAGTTAATAAATACTGATCGTAAACTGAAAAGATTACCTACTTACTGACAGAAATTTAATACAAACTAATAAAATAACAATAAATATTTTGTATGTACAGACTATAAATATATTTTGAAATACGTGTTACGAAAATATGTGAAAGTTATAATGTAACTGACCCGTGTCATTGCAATGGCGCTCGTCGCTCAATAGCCAGTCTATGGTGCCTGTAATTTTTTCATCAGAGCAGGCATAGACAAAACAACATTTAAAATAGAAATCATTATTAAAGTATAAATTTAAGGACATATATATATAGTTAAAATAAATATACATATATATTTCCTATAATAAATACATATATAGAAATGTGATTGAGACGACTCTGCTATTGGTGTAGAAAGTAATGCCTTAACTTCCGCTTAAATGCATATTGACTGGTGGCCGACATTTCTCTTAGTTCAGAAGACCGTTGTTATTTTAAAACAGTGGTTCCAAGTTCCAACCAACACTGTTTAGACCTGACCACTATGATTTATTTGTTGTTACCAGAAAAGTCCAGAATTAAATCTAATTAAGTTAATCTAAAAATAATCTTAAAATTGAAATTCTAAAATCAAAAGTAAGAGCATACACAAAATTTCTGATAGAAACTTAAAATCAGAATAGAATAGATTATAATATACTTTATTGTACACCATAAAAGTTACACATCTATTTTATAAGAATAAACTTAATTATACGGGTACAAAGGCGGTCTTATCGCTGACAGTGATATCTACCAGACAACCTTTGGATGGACTGAAATAACTTGTATGTTTTTCGATGGCGTAGCCACGGCGATTTAAAAAAAAAAAACTATGCCATGATTATGTAAAAATTTATAAAAGTTGATTCCCAAAACCATAAATTTGTCAAAGTTATGGTTAAAAAGTTTTAAGGGTTTGAACGTGGCCGCGCCATTGAAACGCGGAGAACCGCGCGGCCACGGAGATCTTTAAAACTAAGCGTTGCAGAGCCCTGAAATTTAGGGAAATGACAGATTGATTTTGTAAAAAATTTGTAAAAATATAGAAATATATTCTAGGTCTATATTTTAGGAGCTATAAGACTAAAATCCCATGGCCGCGCCATTGAAACGGTGAAAAACACGTTATCGCCGATATCTCGCTGAAAAAGCGTCGCAGAAGTCTGAAACTTTTTGTTATACCTAGATTTGAATTTGTCGAAATAGGTAAAAATACACAAAACAATCCTAGGTTTATATTTCAGGAGTTATAAGACCAAAACCCTATGGCCGCGCCTTTGAAACGGTGAAAAACACGTTATTGCCGATATCTCGCTGAAAAAGCATCGCAGAGGACTGAAGTTTTTTGTAAAACCTAGATTTGAATTTGTCAAAGTATATAAAAATACACAAAAAGATCCTAGTTTTATATTTCAGGAGCTGTAAGACCAAAACCCTACGGCCGCGCCATTGAAACGGTGAAAAACACGTTATCGCCGACATCTCCCTGAAAAATCATCGCAGAAGTCTGAAGCTTTTTGTAAACCCTAGATTTGAATTTGTCAAACTATGTAAAAATACACAAAAATATCCTAGGATTATATTTCAGGAGCTGTAAAACCAAAACCCTATGGCCGCGCCATTCAATACGTTTTGAATGTTCCGATAGGGTGACCATGACTTATTGTTTACAGAAAACTTTCCCCCTGCAAGTATTAGAAATGATATCTCAAGGATTCTAAATTATGATAAGTATGAAATATACCTTAGTGTAAGTGAACAATCTGTGATTTGTGATTTTGAAAGAAATGATAAGAACCTATTTATATCTTAGTGTAAGTAAACAATCTGTGATTTATTTGATTTTAAAGAAATGTATATATTTATTTATTATTTAGGTATGATTTTAATACAATCAATTGTTTTTTTTAAACATGTTTTGTACACAACAATGTTTTTGTATCATAATGTTTCATTTTAATTTAATTTATTCTAAATTGAGATATAATTTCTAATACTTGCAGGTGGAAAGTTTTCTGTAAACAATAAGTAATGGTCACCCTATCGGAACATTCAAAACGTATTGAAGGTTTTATATTATAAAACAAAAATAATTTTTTTGCCTATTATCGGTAATTATACATATTAATAGGTGTTGTTTACAAAAAAAGATCTCGCTAATACTTTCTTCCCGATTAGATAACCATAACTTATTTCTACGCAATACCGTAATACAGCTCCTGAAATATAAACCTAGGATATTTTTGTGTATTTTTACATGTTTTGACAAATTCAAATCTAGCGTTTACAAAAAAATTCAGACCTCTGCGATGCTTTTTCAGCGAGAAATCGGTGATAACGTATTTTTCACCGCTTCAATGGCGCGGCCATAGGGTTTTGGTTTTAAAGCTCCTGAAATATAAACCTAGGATTTCTTTGTGTATTTTTACATAGTTTGACAAATTCAAATCTAGGGTTTACAAAAAGCTTCAGACCTCTGCGATGATTTTTCAGGGAGATATCGGCGATAACATGTTTTTTACCGTTTCAATGGCGCGGCCATAGGGTTTTGGTTTTTACAGCTCCTGAAATATAAACCCAGGATATTTTTGTGTATTTTTACATGTTTTGACAAATTCAAATCTAGCGTTTACAAAAAACTTCAGACCTCTGCGATGCTTTTTCAGCGAGAAATCGCCGATAACGTATTTTTCACCGTTTCAATGGCGCGGCCATAGGGTTTTGGTCTTATAACTCCTGAAATATAAACCTAGGATTGTTTTGTGTATTTTTACCTATTTCGACAAATTCAAATCTAGGTATAACAAAAAGTTTCAGACTTCTGCGATGCTTTTTCAGCGAGATATCGGCGATAACGTGTTTTTCACCGTTTCAATGGCGCGGCCATGGGATTTTAGTCTTATAGCTCCTAAAATATAGATCTAGGATATATTTCTATATTTTTACAATTTTTTTACAAATTCTATCTGTCATTTCCCTAAATTTCAGGGCTCTGCAACGCTTAGTTTTAAAGATCTCCGTGGCCGCGCAGTTCGCCGCGTTTCAATGGCGCGGCCACGTTCAAACCCTTAAAACTATTTTAACCATAACTTTGACAAATTTATGGTTTTGGGAATCAACTTTTACAAATTTTTACATAATCTTGGCATAGTTTAAAAAAAAAAATCGCCCTGGCCGCGCCATCGAAACGCATACAAAGAACTTAGAAGGAAATAAGGGGGTAGTCTGTGGTGTAGTGATAATATATTAAAACATAAATATATACAAAACTTTATTGTTATAATAAATACTATCCATAAACTTACATATACACTTACATACAGTCAGTCAAATAATCGAGACGAACAATCAGTTTGCATAAATTTTATTTTGGCGCTGAAAATATTGAAATTTTGGATCTTTCGTGGGCCATATTTTAGCTCTTACTGGACCACTATTGATCCGCAGATCAGTTTGGAAACCAATGAACATATTAACGGAGCACAGGTCCAATAATTTAAATCAAAGCAGACGCTGCCTCACCTCTAGCACCCTTTAATAATTACAAAATGATTTACTACTTTATTAACTAAAAACATGACAGGACTATGCAAATAAACGGGTTTTGTTCATCGCGTACAATCGCTATGTAACCTATTTTGAAAGATAAATAGCTGATGCAATTTACCAATCAATACACCAATTATCTTAAACATCGTATTAGGTGCAGCTTGAAGCTGTTAAATACCAATGACTTATTGATTTACCCATTACAGATGGCCATCCGTCCTTTGTGTTTATGGTTGGTTAAAGTTTTTTTGCGAAAGCACAACACTGCTATATCGCATCGTTATTTGTTGGTAAAGTACGTCATCCTAATCTGCAAACATCATCATCAGCCTATTAATGTTCCCACTGCTGGGACACAGGCCTCTCTGTGAGAGAGAATGGGCCGTAATCCACTACGCGGGCCCAGTGCGGTTTGGTGGATGTCACATGTCTTCGAATTTTTGGATCTAGGGCATGCCGGTTTCCTCACGATGTTTTCCTTCACCGTTTTGAGAGTATAATATAATATAATATAATAAGCCCTTTATTCTGAACTACGCATACAAAAACATAATAACAGATTAATTTGGTTTAAATAATGTCCCGCAGTTCAGCGTGCCTTTTGGCATAGGCCTCCTCTAACAACTTCCACTGGCTTCTGTCTCGCGCCACCCTTCTCCAGTGGCGACCAGCCGTCAGCTTCATATCATCCTCCCATCTTGCATGCTGGCGTCCTCTGTTGCGGTTCCCGTCTCTGGGGTACCAGTCGGCGACAGTTTTGCTCCATTTATCTGGGGTCTCTCGGATCATGTGGCCGGCCCATCTCCACTTCTGTTGGTCTATTCGGCTAATTATGTCTGTTACCTTAGTTTTCTGTCTTATTTCGCAACTTCTTACTTTATCTTGCTTCCTTATTCTTGTCATGCTTCTCTCCACGGCTCTCTGGCATCGCTCCAACTTTTCTCTGTGGTGTTTCGTGAGGGACCAAGTTTCGCACCCATAGCTAATGACTGGAAGTACACAGGAATCAAAGACTTTCCTTTTTATTGACATGCTTAGCTCCTTGGATTTTAAGACTTCTTTCAGTGACCAGTACTGCTTCCAGCCGTTCGCTATTCTGCTACTGATTTCTTTGGTGGTTTGGTCTTTGTGAGAAATAATCTGCCCTAGATAGATGTAATCTTGCACATATTCAAGCAACTGGTTGTCAATTTTTATAGCTATTGGTTCGGAGTTTGTAATTAATTTGGTTTTGTCTTTGTTCATAGTTAGACCTACTTTCTCACTTTCGAATTTAAGCGATTTTATCATTGCTATCAGTTGTTCCGGATTTTCTTCAAACTATAAGAACTATATCATCCGCAAATCTTAGGTGATTAAGTTTTATACCATCCACGTTTATGCCAAAGTCGTTCCAGTCCAGTTTGCGGAAGATGCTTTCCAGTACGGCAGAGAACAGTTTCGGTGACAGAGGGTCCCCCTGTCTTACCCCCCTCTCGATCTTAAACTTCTTTCCTAGAGTTTCCAGTTGTATCCTCGCTTCGGTATTTGAGTAGATATTTTTAATGATTTCGATGTACTTTGAAGGTATACTTGTTGTTCCAGGCTTTCCCATATGGATTTGTGGCTTATGCTATCGAAAGCTTTAGAGTTTTGAGAGTAGTGGTGATGAAATAATTTACACAAAGTAAAGCGCCTGCCTGGGCTCGAACCCACAACCTACAACATGTAAGTCACGGCCGATACCACTGGGCCACCACTGCTCAAACAAACATAGTTATCGGTAATTGGTAAAAAGAGATTCTTGATAAACCTATTGCAAAAATCTACAAATGTACAAGAACCTCTGATCATACATATTTTCTACTAAGTAGTCCAAATGCTTTAGATCTATAAGATTTCTTATAAGATATGATAAGATATTTATTTGCCCTAACATGTGTATACATACAACAAAACATTACTCTTGCATGCAGGATGACAAAAAAAATAAAACAAAGGTTCAGCCAAGTTTGCCATACTATGGCGTGCAAATATTATTACAAGAAATATAATTAAATGATAATAATTAATTACTCCAATGAATTTAAAAATAAAATAATTACGAATGACAAAAGAAAAAAAAATACAAACAATTATATAGTAACCATGTCAAAAATATCACGCAAACGTCAAATCTATGTAAAAATAATTCCAAATGTCAACAGTAAAAGAAAAATAAATAAAACTTTGGAAACTGCTAGACGCCCTTACCTTATATATTTGTACAGCTTGATCTAACAAACTGCATGATTAAGTGACATTAGGTAGTCTTATCGTGGGTATGGTCAATTTGATTACTACATCCAAATCAAAAGGCATACGTAAACCGTTTTAATATTCATCATCCTCCTGTTATTATCCCAATTTATGTCTAATCGGTGCCGCAAGTCTTGTTTATAACCTCCGAGGGAAAAAGAGGAGTGTTATAAGTTTGACGTGTGGTGTGTACCTGTGTGTTTGTGTGTCTCTATATCTATCTATATGTGTTTTTTTGTATCGATCTGTGGCTGTGTGGGCTCCTAAACGGATGAACCGATTTTAATTTCGTTACTTTATCGAGAGTGTTCTTAGCTATGTTTGATGCAAATCGGTTTAGCCGTTTTAAAGTTATGGGCGTTTTACTGTTTGAATCGGGGTGTTTTCCCATGATATCGTGTCATAATTACGTGCTCAATACGAGTAGATTGTCGATCGAGGCGTGTCTACTACTAGATAAATTATGTATCATAATTTCAGCCGAAAGACGTCCACTGCTGGACATAGGCCTCCCCCAGGCGTCGCCACATTGACCGATCCCGTGCGTCAGGTGTTTGTTGGGGTAGCCGGATCCCGTCCGGAGATTCTTGGCACCCCTTGCCATGCCGTAACCTCGACCGCTACCGTAGTCGAGGGTAGGCAGGCTGCCGGGCACTAGGGGCCATTTTTTATTTGTGCTATTCATGAGGGGGGTTTTGCCATAATCGCCACGTTTGGCAGGCGGGTTGGCGATCGCAGTATGGTTGTTATAGAAGCACAGATAACGCTGCTGCCCATTCTCTGGTTTGTCCCTTAGTCGCCTCTTACGACACCCACGGGAAGACATAGGATGGTGAAATTCTTTACGTCCGGCACCATACGGAACGGAATAAAATTATGTATCATGAAATAAAAATGTTTCGGGGATTTTTTTTTATTTAACTTGTTTCTATTTGTCTCTTACCATATAATGTTTCACATAATTCAACCATGATATAATGTTCATAAGTGAAATACCTCATAAGCTCATACATAAGAAACTAATGATATTGTCCCCCACAACACAGGTAACCACTCCGACAATCGACGTAATCGTGATATTGATACTATCACAAAATATGAGTATTGCGATCCCTGACATGACTAATGCGATAGATCTCAGCTTACTCGCGGCTTGAAAGTCGAAACTGATAAGGTTATACAGACATTCATACATTCATCATTGGTTTTAACGCAGTTGTAATACCTTCTTGGGTAAGATTCAACCTGGATGGTGTAATTGCAATGTTTTAAATTGCCTGGGGCTCTGGATAAAATGAAATGCTATCACAGATAACGGTTGTTAAAAGTTATAGCATTATAACATTGAACTAATTCAATCAACAACTCCTTTATCAAATTTCGCCATTTTGTACTGATGCGATACGACTTGACGCTATGGTTCGAAATAAGAAGAGAAAGCGGCGCAAAGAGTTTGAATGACACCTACGACGTCCACACGCCAAATTTAAAATTCAAATTCAAATGTATTTATTTGCTACAATGTAGGTTTACAAAGTATGATCTTAAATCTATGACAGTCCCTTTACATTCTACCATTAGATATGGTGTGCAAATATTTAATTTCAGCTTGTCCTATCATCTAAATTTATTTTTATTAAATTAAGAAAATAGACAGAAATAACAAAAATGAAAATCTCATGCATTAGGATTTAAAAAAAAAAACAAATTAATGAATTGATGTCAGAGTTACATTATTATATTAATTGATAACATCATAACTATTTTATTCTCAGTGTTTATTCCGTACATTTTAAACAACAATTAATTATTATAAGGTATATACCAATATTATATATTTCAGTTTTCTTCACCGCGATCTGACATGTATTCATTGAGATCGTAAAAGCATTTTTCTTTTAACCATTGCGTTAACTTTTTTTTCAACATTGTTAAAGGTAAATCTTTAAAGGCGTCTGGTAATTTGTTATATACCTTTACAGCATTTATGTACGAGTTCCTTTTATACAATTCGAGCCTGCATTGCGGTAAGCAGAGCTCAAGTTTAAATTTATTTTCATTTCTAGGCACTACATTGCGCTTGGTTACATCTTTGTGTTTTATAAAGTATTTCGGATGTTGTTGTAAAAATAGGCATAATTCTCCAATATACATACACGGTAATGGTAGAATATTGTTTTTAAACAAGGGCTTACAGCTATCCGTATACCAGGCCCCGCATATTGCTCGCACCCATTTTTTTTGTACTCTAAACACTCTTATAACATCCACCGAATTACCCCACAATAAGAGACCATAGGCAAGTACGGACGACACGTAACCATGATATGCACAAAGAGCCGCTTCTGTTGATACTGTGACTCTCAATCTTTTTATTGCGTAGGCAAATCTGTCGAGTTTATCATCACTGACGTCTGCGTGTGAAAGAGACCACAACAGTACATTTCTTAGTAAGCATAATTGTCTACAGTCTTATATTTTGCCATAAAGTCCATTAGGAGCGTCTAGAGTCTAGACCATAGATTTAGATTTTTTTTGCTATATCTATGGTCTAGACGCTCACAAAATGACATTCTACAGGCGACAGCGATAGCCTCTTGTCAAAGTTCTGCGTTCGAATTCGCTATTTGGAATGCTTTCCACATTGGCACCTTTGGCAATAGCATCGTGTCGTATAAAACAATTCAATATTGGATAAAATAAAATGTAACACTCCTCAGAATCCTTCATCATCAGCTGAAAGACGTCCACTGCTGGAAATTGCTTGGGGAGGCCTCCCAAGCATCTGCGTCAACCGGTCCTATGCTTCTCATATCCAGTGGTCTCTCTTAAATCATTTTGTAAATGGATCTGTAAACGCAAAACGGGCCTTTTTGAAGAAGCTGCGTATAGCGTACCTAATGAAGTCCGATCAAGACGTTAACATTGCATGATATATTATGATCGTAGGCCCATCATTCATCACAAAGACATAAAAAAATACTACCACACTTCAAGGAGCACAGCACATTATGATATTATCTAGGTACTTTTAACTTTTGCGAATGTTTTTCAATTTCTTCATCGTCCGTTCAACACCTTGTCATTATACCCCACACATATTCATTTTGCGTAAAAACAGCATATTTCAATATAAATCAAAGTACTCATTCCCATGGAGTACCCAAAACATATCATTATAACCCTTTTTTGTTGAAAGCAGCTTTCAACACTGGTACGTTTTTCAATCGTTTTCATCACCGGCGCAACCACATAATTATTACTTCTGTAATTACTTGTTTCCAGTTATTTGCACTAAGAATAATATTGCGGACCTAGATTCGTTTTGCAGGACACGGCCTGGGTGATAATTCTGCCAACTGCTGACACATTAGAAAATAAAGTTTAAAAAAATCAACCCAGTCGTATGTAGCACACAGCACTGGGTAGAGTTTTGAACTTATATCTAGATGGTTCTGAAAATTATTTCCAAAATAAGAGAAAGATTTAATATCTTCTTGTTCTTCTTTTCGTGTGAGGATGTGTTTAATATCTACTCAAAGATCGACGCTTAGAATCGCATCTGCTGACGCAGCTAAGAGCTGGTTGGTTCGGGCGCACGATTGGCGCAGTGGTTGAGTGATTGACTGCTGCGCTGCGTGTCGCGGGTTCGATTCCCGCACGGAACAAATATTTATATGATCTATGATAGTTGTTCCGGCTCTGGGTGTTGTGTATGTGAGATTATATGTTTGTAAACGCACCCACGATACAGGAAGAAGTTCCTAGTGTGGGGCAACGATTTTTTTTTAACAAGATTTTTTTTTTTCTTTCATTCATGTTGAGTAATCGCGTAAGTGAACTCGGCAAGGCGAAGGGTTTTGACGCGATCAATCGGCAATCACAGGCGAGATAATAGACGCTATGTGGATTTCCGTCTATGTGATTGGTCGAATGATGGCGGTCAAACCCAATGAAATGAAATGAAATGAAATCGTTTATTTGCTAAATGTAGGTGTACAGATTAGATGTTCTTTTTGTAGAGAGACCCTATACATTTTGCCTCACGGCATGCAAATTTTTATTATATAATTTAACACGTTCGTTGCCTGAATTACTGAAACAATTAAAAAGTTAGTGTCTTGCGCGAGGCGAGTCCTTGGTAATAAACAGAAACATCAATATTTTTATAAATTATCATCATTTCAAAGCAATAGCCAGTCAAACATAAAACATATAAAATGGCTTGAAACAGGTAATGAAAAATGATATAGGTTATTATTAGCAAAACATTATTTGAATACAACATTATAGACATTAATATAATAATAATCAATCATAACAATGAAATTTCACTACAGTAATTGGAAGTTATAAGAATGAGATGAATAATATTAGTAATGTCAAAATAATAATCAGATGTCAGATAAAATCTCTACAAGTATGAATGTCAATTTAATATAAAATTAATTATGTGCTAAAATATATAAATCAAATGTCAAATAAAATAATATAATTAAGTCATACCTATTTTAAATTCGTCTAATGTCAAAAATAATAATACAAATGTCAAAACAAAAGAATCTACCATAACATCGGAATAAAATAGAAAATAATAAATGTCAACAAAATAATTACAATGTCCAAGCAAAAGATTTATCATTTAAAAAATCAGAAATAGTGTAGTAACACTTGTCCAATAACATTTTTGATAACTGTTTTTTAAATACATTGGTTGGTGATTCTAATAGGCTATTGGGTAGCTTATTATAAATAAGAGGACCCATGGATAAAATATTTTTTCTTAATAGGGCTGTTTTGTGACCACCTGTATAAAGTTGATTTATATATATAGACCTTATAGGTCCTGTGCGTTTTCTTATATCAATCAATGAGGTAAATAACTGTTTATTAGTTTTAACGAATAGGGCAATTTCAAGAATATATAAGGATGGTAATGTGAGAATTTTTAATGATTTAAATACAGGTACACAGCTTTCTGTAGACTTCAGACCGGTCATCGATCTAAGGCAACGTTTTTGGGCCCTAAATATTCTTTCCCTTTCACTACAATTACCCCAAAATATGACTCCGTATCTTAACAATGACGCAACTAAGCCATGGTATGCTGTCACTAGTGTTTTTAAATTTACTTTTTTGGAAAGAATGTAAAGTAGATAGGCAGATTTACTTAGTTTTTGGCAAACGTGTTCAGCATGGGGTTTCCACGTCTGTTGACTGTCGATATGTACTCCTAGGAATTTTGCCACTGAGGTTGTATCTACAATTTGGTCTTTATATTTAGTAATTATGTTATCTGGCTGTAACCGCTGATAATAATGCATCACTTTGGTTTTATGTAGATTTATAACTAGGTTATTTTTATTGAGCCAATCAATTATTGCTTTTAGTGTGGTGTTTATATCTTTTTCGTATTCTGCGTTGTCTACGCTTGCAATTATGGCTGTGCTGTCATCCGCAAATAAAGTCATTGGATGACGAATTTGGCGAGGCAGATCGTTTATGTAAAGTAAAAATAACAGTGGCCCAAGTACGCTACCTTGCGGCACCCCAAATTTGGTTGTTCTACATGTAGATCGGTATTTGAATTCCCGTTTTGTTTTGGTACATACTCTTGATATCTCTGTGTATTGATTTCGATCAGTGAGGTATGATTTTATTAGGTTTAATACGTTGCCTCTTATACCATAATCATTTAGCTTTTTTAGGAGCGTGTCATGTTTTACATAGTCAAATGCTTTCGTCATGTCTGTAAATATAGCACAAACAGGGTTTTTAATATCCACATTAGTCAAAATCACCTTAATAAGCTCAAATATAGCCATATTGATATTTTTATTTTTTCGAAAGCCCTTTTGCTCTTCGCATAATATATTATGTTTTGTAACAAATTTATAGATAGATTCATAAATTATCATTTCAAATATTTTGGAAAATACAGAAATTAAAGCTACTGGCCTATAGTTCGCCATATCTTCCTTTATGCTTTTTTTATGTAATGGTTTTATGATAGTTGTCTTTAGTTTTTGCGGAAATATACCTGAGCTAATAGATGCATTTATAATATGACTTAGAGGATTTGCTATTATATCAGCAACAAATTTTACAACAACTGTAGAAATGCCATCACAACCAAAACTTTTTTTATTTTTTAAGTTTTCCCACTTACGCAATTAGGCAGCTGATATAAGAGAGATCGCATTGTATTAACCTGAACCATTGAACCAAAGCATTTTAACCTGTTTGACGAAAATAATGACTTTTTTCAGCAGCATAGATGTCTGTGAGTATATATGAATAGCCTAGCAATTCCTTTATAAGTATCATACATAAGCTTCATCTACACTCTACATCAATAAACTCTACCCTTTCCAGTACCAACAACATCTTCAAAGTAAACTCGTCGCCGTTAAAATCTCAACAGATATAATATGTTCATTTGAAGCGACAAGTTATTCATTTGCTTACCTTCTATAATTTAAGAGGGACGTTGTCTAGCCCCAAGTCTCGAGTCGTACGAGGTATAAAACATGGTAATTTGCTAAGTCTTGAGGCGACACTGAGCGATCTCCCGGCTAGTTATCACTTATTTTAATTTATGTTTGGACGTCTGAGATATATCTTTACTTGTATCCTAGATATTATGTGTCTAAGTAGAAATACTGTTGGTATTTAGATAGAGTAGTTAGTTAGTTTCTTTTATTTGAAACTACCTTTTGCCTGCGGCTCCGCGTGCGTGATAGATTAAAAATATCCCACGGGAACGTACTTACAACAACTGAACCAGATTATAAAATCTTATGTTCTCCAGACCATGGTCTATCTGGGTTCCAAATTTTATCCATATCTGTTCAGTTGGCTCAGTATCTGAAATTTTTTAATATAATTTATAGGAAAACGCAAAATATCCCATTATCGGCCAATCTCATGAAAAGTACATCATAAGTACATCGTTGATGACGTAAATGAAAAATTGAAAACGTCTCATCAGTAAAAACAGATATCGTTGATGACGTAAATGAAGTATTGTAAACATCTCATGTGACTGTAATATCGCCTGTTTATACCCATATCTTAAATTCAAAATTCAACTTTAAAACTTTCGCGTTTCATAATGGAAAACAATATATCACGGGAAAATACCTCGAAACGTCGGGTTAAATAGGTAAATAAATTAAATAATCTAAATCATCGCGTTAAATGCCCGTGATATATTGTGTTTCAAAATTCAAATTCATTTATTAATTTTACTCTCCTTTAAGACGACGACTAACCCCAACGACCTTGAGGGAACAAAACGCGCAATCGTTTCACACCCGCGCGACCCAATTTTTTTTAGTTTTTTGTACTTTCCTTATTATTCTATGACTTTAAAAAAAAAGCCTCAGATCAAAATGTAGATAATTAAATTGTCTTTGAGATGGTGTTAATTTCATTAAAATACGCCAGTAGTTTTGATGCGATTGTCGTATTTTTGTCCGTTTTAGACATAACTTTACAAATTAATTACACTAAGTTATACGAATAAAACTGAAAATTTTCTTAGATCAAATTATTTTGAAAATAGTCTAATGTAACATATATTTTTTCTACAAAATTATTAGCTGTTTAGACGTGATTCTAATTTCAAAATCAGCTACTCAAGAGAATGGGCGCCTTAAATTCTCGAAGAGCTAGTTCTTTGCGTGTTTATGATGGTCATATTTTAAAGTAAATCTAGTTTAAATAAGCTGCTAAGGTTTGCTACCACATTTCTAAGAAGCAGAAATTAATTAGCTATACCGGCAAACCTAAGAATTACAGGACGGTAGAGAAGATAAATATCTTCGCAAAGTAGGATATGTATAAAATAATGCATATTCATGTTGAAATCACACTATCACACTTCACGCTAATATTATAAAGGCCAAAGTTTGTGACTGTGTTTGTATGTTTGTTACTTCTTCACCTCAAACGGCTGGACGGATCCGGATGAAATTTGGCACAGAGATAAATAATAGTCTGGAATAGCACATAGGATACTCTTTATCCCGGGAATATGGTCCCTCGGGATAATTTTCGACATTCACGCAGACGAAGCCGCTGACAGAAGCTAGTATCACACAATATAATATTATAAAGGCGAAAGTTTGTGAATGTGTTAGTATGTTTGTTACTTCTTCACCTCAAACGGCTGGACGGATCCGGATGAAATTTGGCACAGAGATAGATCATAGTCTGGAATAGCACATAGGATACTTTTTATCCCGGGAATATGTTCCCCCGGGATAATTTTCGACATTCACGTAGACGAAGCCGCTGGCAGAAGTTGGTTTCACAATAAAGTAAAGTGTTAACTGAACAACGTACTAAATCATTCTCATCAAGCATTTGCGGCAAAAGTAAATACAGGTAGATTGCTTATATTACAGCCGTTACTCGCAGCTGATTCCAACTTTAAACTACTCCAGACCATAAACGGTTATCTTTCAAAATCTCCTTTCGTAAAATACCTGGCTAATGAAAGCGCATACCTACGTCTTTTCAACACCATTCTGATGGTTTTACGGTACACCTTTAAAGACATGGCTAGTTTATTTAACTGGTATTTTTTTAATTGCCCTGTTTTTAACTAAACTTACTTATGGGGGTCATAAATAAAAAAAACCGGCCAAGTGCGAGTCGGACTCGCACACGAAGGGTTCCGTACCATTATCGCAAAACACTGCATAAAAATCACGTTTGTTGTATGGGAGCCCCCTTTAATTTATTTTATTTTAATTTATTATTTATTTTTTTATGATGTAAATATACAACTAAACATTCTGTGAATATTTCAAGCGTCTACCTGTTGCCGTTATTAATATCGAGCAAAAAACGGCAAAAATATCACGTTTGTTGTATGGGAGCCCCCCTTAAATATTTACTTTATACTGTTTTTAGTATTTGTTGTTATAGCGGCAACAGAAATACATCATCTGTGAAAATTTCAACTGTCTAGCTATCACGGTTCATGAGATACAGCCTGGAGACAGACGGACAGACAGACAGACAGACAGACAGACAGACAGACAGACAGACAGACAGACGGATCGCGAAGTCTTAGTAATAGGGTCCCGTTTTTACCCTTTGGGTACGGAACCCTAAAAATGCCAATCGTAAATTTGGTTTTACACTTAGATAAAGTACCTATAGATTAAGCCCTGGCGTGGCCGCACATGAGACAGCAATAGTTAGTTCTGGTGTTACAACAAGAACAAGAACACTACAACCCACCATCGCACTGACACTTATTATCTATAAATAACCCAAACTCCTTGTCTTAATTAACACATAATACCACGAAATCACAGAAAATTAAACAAAACCGAGTTTGTTTGTCAAACCTGCCATTGTATTAGAAACAACAGAAACCGGCCATGGTGACAAATACAAAAAATAATCTTTTGTCCTTATTATTTACATGGAGCTGCCAATTAGCCATCTCGCTCTATCAATCAAGCTCATTTTAAGGCTTAATCTATAGGTACTTTATCTAAGGTTTTACATGAAATAGGCAGGGCAATTTTTTTTTAACTATTGAAATTTGTATGCACAGGGAATACAAATTTCAATTGTTAAAAAAAATAACCATATATTTATATCAAACCTATATCAGTCCATAAGTTGTTAGTGGTTAGTAACAGATTGTGCTTAAATGATAAGTTAGTGTTATTAGTACTTAATTAGAATAGAAAGAAGAATAGAAAACATTTAATCGACACAGACACAACAATAATAACAAGGTAACAGAGAAGAATTCGATTTAACATAAACGTATATTTATTTTTACCCAGTGTCTTTGGATGGGGCAGTCCATTCAGCCAACAATCATTTTAAGTGAGTCGCTTTCTTACGCATGATGGCGTGAAAGCCATCCGTACGAGCTGCAGCTAACATTCCCGATGCACTGCAACAAATTTCAAACAACATTTTTTTTGTTAATGTTTACGCTGATCGCTACGCAAGTCGCTCCACCTATCTTGACTTATTACGTTTGCCTAAACACAGGTCACACAGAGAGTCCTATTATTGTCTCTGCCCGATACAGTCATATTTATGGCGCAAATGGTGGCATCGTTCGATATTCAAACTATTTTTGGCGCCCGAAAATAGAACTTTCGACAATAAAACCAGTAAAATATTAGGAATAGAATAATTTATGGGCTGTGAAAATGGGCGCCTGTAAATAAGACGTAAGAAGCTAAGAAGTCACTGTAAATTAGTTACACGAAGCTCTTATAAAAGGTAGTTTATGGCCTTTTTATTTTGTCTTGACATGATGCTAGATTTTGGAAATAACTTCCATACTGTGATTTTTAATTTCGTAGACTACACTGACATTTGGAGGTTGTCACTTTATCGTTACATAAAAATAGTGTCGTATCCTGACTATCCTGACTTCTGAGTGATCGAAAGTTGATCGAAAATCGAAGTAGATCGAAAATGGAACTATTTCACGACAAAAAAAAATACATTTTTTAAGAAACTAGCGGCCCTTATTTAGTTTCTACTCATTTATGTCAGACTTAATTTTATCGATCGCATTTATTTTATTATTGATTAAATATTTAACACAATAAAAGTTTATGTACTTTTTATATTCATAAAACATTTATTTACACCAATTAGTAAAATTAAAATTGAGGAGTCATGTCACATCGATTCGATGAATAACTTTTGATTGAGCCTTACCTACAACACTATGATCCGCGCTTGCAACATTAAAAAAAATAAGGTCATTGGCAGCTGTCAGTTTAGTCTACGAAATTAAAAATCACAGTTTAATAGATATTCATACTCGTAAGTTGATGTTATGCGTTTTTGTGGAATATCCGAGATGTAGACTAACTGGAATATAAACTCTAAATAACTGACTTTTATAAAAAAATAATTAATTAAAAAAATCAATATTATATTTCTCCTTGTTTACGTCTTTTTAGTTCGCTTTTCAAGCAGTCGGGTTTTTTGTTTTTTTTAATTAACTTTTTTTATTTACAACTTTTTAGTTAATTTTTTTTTTCGAATCTGGTACATTTAAACATATAAGTGTTATATATTTTGAAAACAACTCTTAAAATCCTTTATTTTGATACCCCACACGATAGGTATAGAAGAAAAAAAAACTATTTTTGCCAATTTTTATGTAGCCAGTGACACTCGCGGGGTTAAGACGAATCGATTGACGTAAGAACCATCAAAATCGGCCCACGCGTTTGGTCTCTAGAACGCCACATAGGAACAAACATACATACATACATACATACATACTTACATACATACATACATAGACTGATAAACACATTACCCTCCTTCGGCAGTCGGGTAAAAACCTACACGTACCACTACCCAACTCATAAAAAAAAAAAAATGGGTGAGGCGAGTATTATCTAGACAATATTGAATCCATGTGAGTAGGTAAACAATATACCTTGAAATTCAACCTTAAAGGGAGTACCAAATACCTAAAGATTTTTCTAAAATAAGATCTGCCCGGCAACAACAGAATAAGGTTTATTCGTTTTGATTCTTCATCTCGAATGATGTAATGAAACCATAGTCAGTTTTTCAATTGCGACCACACTCCATTAGATAATACCAGGATTAATAACTTGTAATATAGTTCTCGCCATACTTCTTGGCCGCCCTGAAGTTGGCTACAATGGCTGCGCAGTAGTAAATATAATAAAAAAAAGTTTCGTCTAAAAATCAAAAAACCCGACAGCTTAAAAAGCGAACTAAAAAAAAACGTAAACATGAAAAAAATCATGCCGTGCAGTCGGAGGATACATCTAGTTTTGGTCAGCCAGCTCGCGAATATGTATCATCCGACTGCACGATTTTTTTCTTGTTTACGTCTTTTTAGTTCGCTTTTTAAGCAGTCAGGTTTTATTTTATTTTTTATTTAACCCCGTTTAGTTTTGAAATTGTCTCTTAAAACCCTTTATTTTGATACCTCACACGATGGTAAAGGAAGAAAATAAAAAATTGGGCCTTCACAATATGGCGCCCAAGAGCCGCCATTATTCTATTTTCCAATTTTAATGTTACCAGTGACACTCGCAAGATTAAGACGAATCGATTGACGTACGAATCATCAAAATCGGCCAACGCGTTTGGCCTCTAGAACGCCACATATAGGAACAAACATACATATATACATACATACATACATACATGCATACATATATACATAGACTGATAAACACATTACCCTCCTTCGGTAGTCGGCTAAAAAACAGCACCAATCCGTACCTTGCGAATTGGAAAGCCAACTTCAGGGCGGCCAAGAAGTTTGGTGGTTTGGTTTGGTGATTAACAGTTATGCAAATAAAAATATCACACTCTCACATAGCCATATGAACGGAAAGCCTTTTCACTTCTATGAGGTTATAACAGCCGACAACATATTCTAACCAAGTAACAGGCGAGTTGTTAATCTTTATTACTAATTTAATGTTATCACTTCATAGCAAAGCTTACGTTGCAGTACACAGCAATAAATATCCTTCTGACCTTTCAGCCAAGGTATTTATAGCGCAACTCTAATCGCATTGAAATATTGATATTGGACAGTAAATTTCATGCTAATGAGGCTGGCAACACCGGCTAGAGGTGCGAATGCAACTAGTGGGTATTAACAAGATGGCCCGTTTAGAATAATAGCACAGATTATATTTATTGGAGCATAGAGAATGAATGAGTGGTTCGACGGACTGTTATGTTTAATCTATGCATTCAATCAGCGATTACTGAATAATTGAAGATTTTGAGCTTGGAATAGCGGTAAAGCGTAGTTATACCAGCTCTACGACTGCGCAGTTATAACTAAGCTGTTCATATAAATATAAATTAGAATGGTAGATGTAGACTTGACCATGTAAGTTAGCAGGATAATGTCAGCACATTACACACAATTCAAATTAAGTACATATTTCTGTCAAAAACAGAGAATATCCCAACAGAATTAATAGCTATGACAAAATAGACACAATTTTGTAATCAAAGTCGGGAACCACAGTTTATTACCGCTTGGTTCCAATTAGATCAACTGGCTAACTTATTGAAGAATATCGTATTTTAGCTGTATCTCTCAACCATTAAAAACAATTTACAGATTCTAAAATTCTAAACAACATTCTCACAATAATAATATCGTCTAAAATATACTAATTATTGCATTAGAGAGCCAAGGTTGGAATGTTGATATTATCGTAAGGGCTACTACCGAAGGAGAGTAATGTTTTTATCAGTCTATATATGTATGTTTGTTCCTATGTGACATTCTAGAGACCAAACAAGTTGGCCGATTTTGATGATTCTTACGTCAATCGATTCGTCTTAACCTTGCGAGTGTTACTGGCCACATTGAATTTGAAAAATAGAAAAATGGCGTATTTTGGGCGCCATATTGTGGGGGCCCAATTTCTTTTCTTCCAAACCCATTGTGTGTGTTATCAAAATAAAGAATGTTTGAGGTGATTTCAAAAATATAAAACACAGCAATATATGTTTAAATGTACCTAGGTAATCGAAAAAAAATGTTAACTAAAAAGTTATAAATAAAAAAGTTAATTCAAAAAATCCTGACTGCTTAAGAAGTGAATCCGGTTTTGATCAGCCAGCTCGCGAATATGTATCCTCCGACTACACAGCATGATTTTCTTCTTGTTTACATATTTTTTGTTCGCTTCTTAAGCCGGGTTTTTTGATTTTATAAATTAACTTTTTTTATTCTTGTGACATATTATTTATAACTAGATGTATGAACGAAAACGAAGCGTGTCAGGTGGCGTTCTGTAGAAATTTCGTACGCGCGAAAAAGGAATAAGTGCTTCCAAAGATTACCTTCTGCAAGCAAATAATTTTACCTCGTAAGTATATGATAATAGTTTAGACATAGAATATATAGACTAGTATGGTTTAGATAATATCACTTAACAGATTGTGCTGATAACCGAAAATGGCTAATATTAATTTACCAAACTGTTTGATTCATAAGTTCGATTAAACAGCTATCAACGAGGTATAAACCTACGGACAAAATTCGCCAGTGCCCGACCCTTTATAAATTGTATTATAATGGAAACCAGAATGGAGTATGGAGAGCGTCAGAGATGAAAGGGCTAGGTAATATGAACTTAATAATAAACATGTATGTTAACTGTTGAATAGATACTGTTTGCAGGAAATATGAAGAAGATATTCAACTACTATAATAATAGGCAGAGATGGGTTTTTAATAGTTTGACATCATTAAAAATCCCCCAAAATCCTAAACGTGAAAGAAAGTCAAAGTCAAAGATTTATTTGCAGATAAATATGGTTGCAAAAGTTCTTACAATGTAGTATAATAGTAGCTTAACATATTTAATCATAGCATAATGAATTGCAAATTTTTTGGTTAGTATACAATTAAGGCCCAAATTTTCAATAGTAGTTAAATTACATTTGACATAAAGTATGTCTCATCCAGTTATCTCATGGGTGAAGGTCGATCTTCCACGTCTCTTAGACTATCAGTTTCTACTTTAGCGTAAGAACTTGACAAACTGTAACACTACAGAGTTTAAAAAATCTTCAAATTCGAATTCTCAATTCAAACATCCGTCCTTCTTTCACCGTTACAATGGCAGCATACCTACAAATGCATCAAGTAAATAACAGTAACAACTACCCAAAAACATGAAATCCCCACACTAACCTCGATCAACTAACAAATCACTAATCAGCCCGAACCCTCGCGGTGCGTTCAAATTATAACCGACCCAGTTCTCAAGCCCATCCCATGAACACATTCTATGGGCTCGTTCTTGGAGAACGACGATTGCATTTACTATTAATAACATCGTTTATATATGATTGATACTGCACAGTATTCAGCATACCGGTTGCTACGTCTCAAGTGATTTGGTTATTGTTACCTGTTCAATTCGTTTGTGTATTAATTGTCTGTCCTACATTGTTAAGTTCTCTGGTAAGCATTGAGATTGAAGATTTATAGGATTATGTCAGGAATTTGAGGAACAGCTAGACGAATCACGCCAACAGTTACTTCAGAGCATCGGCGATTTTGAGCAATGTTCACTACTATAAAAAAAAACTGGCCAAGTGCGAATCGAACTCGCGCACGAAGGGTTCCGTACCACTATCGCAAAAAACGGCAAAAAAATCATGTTTGTTGTATGGGAGCCCCACTTAAATATTTATTTTATTCTGTTTTTAGTATTTGTTGTTATAGCGGCAACAGAAATACATCATCTTCACCATTTTCACCATCACCACCTGGAGACTGATAGACCAGCTCTTCTTTTCCTTTCGGAGACGCAGATCGGATGTCCGTCAGACGTGTCGTACTTATCATACCCAGGGTTTACCCTGGAGCACAATTTTAAACCACGCGCGGGTGTTTGCATGTACGCCCGAGACGACATCTGTTATCGGCGTCTCCGAAACCTTGAGGACTCAAGGTTTTCCGTGCTCTGGGCACTGGTGGACACAGGCCTAGATAAAATTATTTACGCCTGTGTCTACCGATCGCACAGTGGAGATCAGGAGACAACCAGGCTTACGGAGCATCTGTGTGAGGCGGCTGATGCGGCACAGCAGCGGTACCCTTCTGCCCAATTAGTGATACTGGGGGATTTCAATGCCCACCACCAGGAGTGGCTCTTCCCATACCAGTACACTGATCATGCTGGGCGAGAGACGCGAAAGCTTGCGCTTGCGTTAAATCTCGCCCAGCTGGTCCAGGGAGCAACGAGGGTGCCGGATGTTGATTCGCACACTGCCAATTGCTTGGACCTTCTGCTGACAACAGATCCAGACCGCTACTCTGTGTCGGTATCTTCACCTTTGGGTAGCTCCGACCATTGTCTGGTGAAGTCTGTATCCGTTTACTCCCCGCCCGATCCCAGCCCAAGAGGCACTCGGCGGGTTTGGCGGTACAGGTCAGCAGATTGGGATGGGATGCGTTCGTTTTTCGCTTCTTATCCTTGGCGGCCCACTTGCTTTTCTTCAGCTGATCCCTCGTCGTGTGCGGACGCCGTAACCGATGTGTTGCATCAGGGAATGGAGTACTACATTCCATTCTCTGACGTAGCAATGTCTAGCGTTGACCGGCCATGGTTTGGCGCCGAGTGCAATCGCGCCAACACGCTTAAACATGAGGCGTACCTCGCATGGGTCGACGCTCGGACGCGCAAGGCTAGCGACGTGAGCCAGCGGAAGAGAGCCTTTAATAGGGCTGCCAAGTCCTGCAAGAGGGTATTGCGAAGGGCTCGGTTTGACCACATAAGCCGTATTGGGACCAAACTTGCTTCCTTCCCAGCCGGTAGTAAAGCGTTCTGGTCCCTGGCTAAGTCGGTTGAATCGAATTTCTGCCGTCCCTCACTACCACCACTGCTGAAACCCGACGGAACACTGGCCCACTCCGCTGAGGAGAAAGCAAACTTATTTGCCTCTCTTTTTGCGGAATCTTCACGCCTGGATTCTGGTAACGCGCAGCCCCCTCCTTCCCTTGACGGATGCGAGACGAGTATGTCGGACATTCGCATCCATCAAAGGGACGTCCGTAGGGTGCTGCGCAACCTTGACGTGAACAAAGCTAGTGGCCCCGATGGGATACCGGCAATTGTTCTGAGAACTTGTGCGCCTGAACTGTCTCCGATCCTGACACGCCTGTTTCGCCTTTCATATGAGACTGGAAAAGTGCCAAATGCATGGAAGCAAGCTAACGTTCAGCCTGTGCCCAAGAAGGGCAGTCGGGCTGACCCAGCCAACTACAGACCCATTTCAGTTACGTCCATTCTCTGTAAGAGTATGGAACGGGTGCTCAACTCCAAGCTCCTGGCATACCTAGAAGCTAACGACATCCTCAGTGACCGCCAATATGGCTTCCGCCAAAATCGGTCAACTGGGGATCTTCTAGCGTATGCCATTCACATCTGGAGTGAGGCCATCGAGAAGCACGGGGAAGCGCTTGCCGTCTCCCTCGATATCTCGAAGGCTTTCGACAGGGTCTGGCACGAGAGCCTTATTGGTAAGCTTCCTTCATTCGGTCTGCCCAGTGGACTGTGCGATTGGATCGCGGACTTCCTGAGGGACCGGTCTATACGAGTGGTTATTGATGGCCGCTCATCTGACCAACTGGATATCAATGCCGGGGTCCCTCAGGGATCGGTACTCTCAGCAACATTGTTCTTGTTGCACATAAATGATCTGTTAAAACCCGGCACCTTTGGGTATGCAGACGACAGCACTGTTGCTGAGAGATACGTATCCGACGCGCGTGCTACTGGGCCTCAGATCCAGTCTCTCCGGGAGGCCATGGTTGGGCGCTTGAATCTGTCCTTGAAGGCAGTCTCCGAGTGGGGTGATGCCAATCTGGTCAGGTTCAATGCTACTAAGACCCAGGCGTGTCTTTTTTCCGCTAAAAGGAGCCAATTCCACCCGGCTCCTTCTTTCCGTGATGTGACCGTGCCGATAACGGACCATCTTGAACTTCTTGGCGTTACATTGACATCGACCCTCAATTTTGGTCCATTCATTGAGGCAAAAGCTCAACTGGCTGCCAAAAAGTTGGGGATTCTTGCAAAGGTGAGACGGTACTTCACTCCAGAACAGTTGCTCAACTTGTACCAAGCGCAAGTTCGGTCATGCATGGAGTACTGCTCTCATCTCTGGGACGGATCTGCGAAGTACCAGCTGGATGCACTAGAGTCAATCGAAAAACGGGCCAAGAGGCTCATCGGCAATGAGATACTGGTCGAGTCTAGGCTTCAGAGCCTTGAACATCGGCGCCAAGTTGCCAGTCTGTCGGTTTTTTATCGGTTACATTTCGGGGAGTGTGCGATGGAATTGCATGAACTAATTCCTCCTAGCCCGTTCCATCATCGGACTACAAGACGTACGGCGATGCGTCATCGGTACATGGTGGACATCCCACCCATACGCACCAAACGTTTTGGGAATACTTTCATTATGCGTACAGCTAAGGAGTGGAATTCCCTGCCGGAGTCTGTATTTCCTGATAGTTACAACCTGAGAGTCTTTAAGTCAAGAGTGAATAGGTTTCTTCTAGGTAAGCGTGCTACATCGTCGACCACATCATCGCTTACCATCAGGTGAGATAGTGGTCAAGCGCAAGCCTATCAATAATAAAAAAAAAAAAAAAAAAAAAATCATCTGTGAAAATTTCAACTGTCTAGCTATCACGGTTCATGAGATACAGCCTGGTGACAGACGGACCGGAAAAACGGCAGAAATATTTGTTGTATGAGAGCCCCCCATACAACAAATATTTCTGCCGTTTTTTGCGATAATGTTACGGAACCCTTCGTGCGCGAGTCCGACTCGCACTTGGCCGGTTTTAAGCACATTGCGCGCACGCAAAGGTATGAAATTTGGCAGAATTAAATTTTATGTAAGAGAACTTTGAGACGGACTGCGGAGTGCGGACATCTAAAAGTGCTATCGAATTTCGAACACTGGCCCTGGGTGACCATTACTTAATAAATATTACTTCTGTGGTAATACTTAGTCTGTGTTAGGCTTAGATAAAGTAGGTATAGATTAAGCCTTAAAATGACCTTGATTGATAGAGCGAGATGGCTAATTGGCAGCTCCATGTAAATGATAAGGACAAAAGATTATTTTTTGTCTTTGTCACCGTGGCCGGTTTCTGTCGTTTGTCAAACTCTAATACAATGGCAGGTTTGACAAACAAACTCGGTTTTGTTTGATTTTCTATGATTTCGTGGTATTATGTGTTAATTGAGACAAAGAATTTGGGTTATTTATAGATAATAAGTGTCAGTGCGATGGTGGGTTGTAGTGTTCTTGTTCTTGTTGTAACACCAGAACTAACTATTGCTGTCTCTTGTGCGGCCACGCCAGTGCAATCTATACCTACTTTATCTAAGGTGTTAGGACTCGAAAACATCAACACACCATAATCATGAAATATTTATGACTATCGGCATCATTGCAACTGACGTTCTCCTTATATTAAATGTTAAATAATTCCAATTATCATCGAAATTACATGATTAGAATGTTAGTTATTGGCACAGACCTGTAATTCGTTAATATTTATAAGTGGGAAGGTTACTGTTAGGCATTTGTGTTTTCAAGTACCTAAATATTATAATAATGAGCGGATGGTTATGTAGGTTTGGTTTGTACTTTAAATATACATCACATCATCAGCCTATTAATGTTCCCACTGCTGGGACACAGGCCTCCTCTCTGTGAGAGGGAATGGGCCGTAATCCACCACGCGGGCCCAGTGCGGGTTGGTGGATGTCACATGTCTTCGAATTTTTGGTTCTAGGACATGTCGGTTTCCTCACGATGTTTTCCTTCACCGTTTTGAGAGCAGTGGTGATGAAATAATTTACACAAAGTAAAGCGCCTGCCTGGGCTCGAACCCACGATCTACAACTTGTAAGTCGCGGCCGATACCACTGGGCCACCACTGCTTTAAATACAATTGGTATTATATTTCTTCAGGTAATTATATAATCGGTTAGGTAGTTTACGCGCAGAATATAGAAATATAAGAAACAATAAGGAACATAAATAAAATTTCAAAATTTAAAAAACCCTCGACACATTTTTATTTCATGCTACATAATTTATCTAGTACATAGTAGATACGCTTCGATCGGCAATCTATTGAACACGTAATTATGACACGATATCTTGCGTAAACATCCCGATTCAAACAGTGAAACGCCCATAACTTTTTAACGGCTGAACCGATTTTATTCAAACATGGCTAAGAACACTCGACAAAATCACTTTTCAAACAAAAAACTAAATTAAAATCTGTACACCCGTTTGGACGCTACGATGCCACAGACAGACACACATAAACACAGCAACACACTTCAAACTTATAACACTCCTCTTTTTCCGTCGGGGGTTAATAAACATACATAAAGTTACTCATATTTGCATTGATTCACACAAACTCAGGAGGAAAGACTAGCGGCTCGCGTTGTTTAGCCCAAACAAACGTATGCCCACATTTTTTATTATTATTCTCTATAGGCTCGCGCTTGACCACTATCTCACCTGATGGTAAGCGATGATGTGGTCGACGATGTAGCACGCTTACCTAGAAGAAACCTATTCACTCTTGACTTAAAGACTCCCAGGTTGTAGCTATCAGAAAATATAGTCCTCGCCAAACTTCTTGGCCGCCCTGAAGTTGGTTTACCAGATGCGCGAGGCACGAAACGGTGCTGTTTTTGTACGAGATTTTCTACTGCGCAGCCATTGTAGCCAACATCAAGGCGGCCAAGAAGTTTGGCGAGAACTATACAGACTCTGGCAGGGAATTCCACTCTTTTGCTGTGCGCATAATAAAAGTATTCCCAAAAAGCTTGGTGCGTATGGGTGGGATGTCCACCATGTACCGATGCGTCCATCACCATACGTCTTGTAGTCCGATGATGGAACTGGGAGGAATTTATTAAATCGTTTCGATTTTATCCATAAAAATATAAACCCATTAACATGATGGATGGAATTGCCTAGTTACGTATCTTCTTAATAACATAAAAGAAGACATGGTCTAGAATTAAACAAAATCCATAAAACGAAGTCTTCAATTATTTTAATCAATTAGTAATTTATCAAGATACTTCACTAAATAACTATATACCTCGGTATTTCTGCTCACACCTATGATTTAACAACGATGGTATCTGCTCCAACTAACTAAAGTTATTAATCGATTCCTCTGACCTTTACTTAAAGTAGCACTTAACATTTACTATTGTGTTTCAATTAAAACAAACCAATAAATTGTTCGAAAGTAAATATTTGTTCACAACTACCATTTATTGTTTTATTATATTATATAAGTTGTTTTAATCCCCGGGTATGCTTGTTGTGTTAATAAAAACATGAAATAGGTACGTAGACTGTAATTATTATTAAAATAAATAGACTTGAATAAAATGGTCGTCGTTCTTTTTAATCCCCCCGATGGAAAAAGAGCGGTGTTACAAGTTTGACGTGTGTTGATGTGTATTGGTGTTCTGTGTATTTGTGTGTCTGTCTGTGGCATCATAGCTCCTAAATGGATGAACCGGCGTTTAGTTTATCATGTATGAAAGGTGACTTTATCGAGTGTTCGGCAGTCGGTGTCAAAAAACGAAGGAACAAAAACTAGAAAACCGACTTCCGAAATTGAAGTTATTTTAACGTTGTGTTTTTTGGAAGATGGTTGTATTTTTTAGTAAAAACATTTTTTTTTGTATTGGTACATAATGAGCATGTTCTATAGTTATGCCAGAATAGATTACTCGAACAACATAAAACTTGAACATAACTGGTAAAATGAGAGTATACCAAGGTGAACGGTACACATCTGCGTATCCCTTAAGAGCGTACCGGCGTGATGCTTTGTTATGAAATGGCGTAAACAATAAATACACATGCGATTGCAGTAATCCCGAGAGATTTTCCGTTGTTTATTGAAGAGTTGTATATCTCCAAAGTTCTTCATCAGATCTTTACCAAATTTAAATGGGACCACATGAAAATCACCAGCCTTCAAATAAAAAAAGAATCATTAAAATCGGTTCATAGAGTTTTGAGGTAAAACACATAAAAAAAAGGGGATAAATATAATGACCACCTAAAATTACTTTGTGACCATAACCTCTATTACCTAAAATTGTACTATGAAACCCAAATTTAGTAAATTGATCACCAAATTTAGTAAATTGATCACCAAATTTTAATAGCAAATTATTGCGCTATTTAATGTTGTAAAATAGGTTAGGTTAGGTTAGAACTGTGACCAACCGCGCGCGAGCCGAGCGAGCAAAGCGAGAGGTGCCGCGGCAGCGGCCGGCGAGCGCTACTTCCAAGTTGCTCCCAGAAATTTTATAATCTTTTTGGTCATTGGTTTAATTTTGGTGATCATTTACTACTTTTGGTGATCATTTACTACTTTTGGGTTAACAATGATTTATTTGGAGTCATTTTGCCTAAACAGGATAGCGAGATGTTAAAACTTTGGTTATAATTTTACAATAAGATGCGGGTTTAATTTTGGTGATCATTTACTATTTTTGTCTGTTATATGTTACTATATCTGGTGGTAAGTTAAACATGAGCCTAAAAAAAATACAGTCGTATTGAGAAATTCCTCCTTTTTGTCTGTTAAAAAAAAACAGTTTACAAAGAATTTATTTTATAAAGCTTTTCCTACCTTCAAATGCGTAAGTAATTGACAGTCAGCTTAATTTGCTTAACTTACAAAGCCAGGTGTCGTTAATTGGCTTCTAAATGAGTTTTTCCGTGTCACTATGCTAATTTCCCGTAACTATTCGCCGAACCATCTGATCGATCGCAATTTGCATGTATGTTTAATGATTTAATCATGGCGGCCTTTATCTAACTTCACTATAAGTTTCCCACGTAAAAATCGCGCCTAATTCGAAATACGAATTTAAATTATTTTTTTCAGAGTGGACAGACATAGGTACAAACCCGATCGGCTGTTTATGGTATAGTCTAGAGAAGATCGAAACGTTCTGGTCGATTCACAATGTCAATTTTATTAATCGATAATTCAAAATTGTTTTTTATTTTTCAATCGATAAGATCAGCAGTGTCGTGTCGAAGGAGTTTTTAAAGCGCACAGCGATTAGTCAAACGCCTCTGCGCGTTGAAACAAAGATCCAAAATGAAATATTTTAAATTATGTATTTTGACAGTATCAATTATCACGAAACAATAAATATTCCATAGTTTTTAATAACGAAGTCATTTCGTTTTATTTGTTTACTTTTAATTATAGAATGTTTGTTTAATGTCGTTTATAGAGCTCTGCCATCGATGGTCGCAGTTTATTTTCATTTGATAAAATCGGTAATGTGGAATATTTAAACCGCTAGCCGATTTATTGTTCCTGATTATAAGTCACGATTTAAATATATAAATACGTATTTTATCTATCTAGTCGTGTATGCAACCGCACACGCCTTGTAATGGAAATAATGAATAAATCGTGAATTTTGTTTTCATTTCTCGTTCGCTATCCATATTTGCATCCATGATTATGACAAAGCTTTTCGAAAAGACTTAATTTGGTTAAACATTATCATTTGGCCGACATATCGGTATAATGATTCGAGTGTAACTGTCACGACTCGTGCATACGTTGAGTACTTAATGCCGTATTAGCGTGTATTACAAAATCTCGACGATATTTAACGGTGGTTCAACACATGGTGGGCAAGGCAGATATTCAATTTATAATCTCATAAATGGAATAAGGTCGATGCGCCCGCGGCGGCAGCAAAGGTTAATCGGAACACGGTGAACACGTCACACGGTATTGTCGTGGCGCCCAGCGAGCAGCTATTGAGAAACTGAAATCTGAACACGATTAGATTTATTGCGATATTTCGCTACGATTGATTGCGATCGATTTCTGTGCCATACCGTGTGTGACTGATCGCGTCGTGTCGATCTTGTTTTATTGTTTGTTTCTCTTAACTGTGTATTGAATACAAACACTTTGCTTTTTCGCAATCAAAAAGGTAATGTGCACGTGCCAGCTATTCAACATAAATTTAATTCCACTATTCCGCGTAATAATTTTCATGTTTTTACCCGAGCTACCGCATAACTGTCAGCACATTGCCAACAAAAAGCATGAATTAGATGACAATAAATGAGTCGTCGTAAAAGATAGTACGCTGTTACGCCGAACATTTTTTAAACATCCGCTCCAGACAGACTCCCCGCGGCGCGACGATCGATCATCCGTGGAACAGCGCTGTTTTACGAGAAAAAAGACAATTGAATAAGCACTTTTCTATTGTGTGAAGGCAGCATTAAGGTTCCATTAAATAGCATTAAATAAATAGTTGTCGTTGCGAGTGTTGACCGGTGGGGGTCGTGCGCGTGGACGCTGTATGCGGCGCTCGTACGAGCACATCGGCATTCTGCCAGTGATCACGCGCACAGCTGCATTATTCAGCACAACTCACGCGCCGCTGTCGCATTATACCGTACGATCCTTAACGCCTCGCCTCCGACTCAACCCGCATATGGAGTACCGGAAAAACTAACAATGTCGTACCTATTACATGACAAATTGCGACTATTAGCGTCTCAACCTCGCTTGCCGGCTTTGGCAGCGCCTGCTCTAAGTCTCCGATGATTATGGAAACGTTGTTATGCAGTTCGCGGAAACCTTTTTACTGGATGTGCCGTTTGTCGAAGTTGTGAGTGCCGGTAAGGCTGTCACAAGCGAGTTCGTCTTGTGATGCTATTTGTTGAGATGTTACAACGGGAGCTAGGCTGCTTTATCATTTAATAACAAAGTTCTAAGATCTTATCCGCCTACAAACATCAAATTGGCGTCATTGTCTGCGCCAACAATGCCTACATTATCGCAGAAATACTTAGTAGGAATGAACGGCGAATTAACTTTGACATTAGAAACCGACAATCGCTTGTTAATACGAGCTACTCGTATGATATTAGTATGCCATACTTACATGACATTTAACTATCATTAAAGTAATCGATGTTTCGTAGAACAATCAAGTAGAATTTTACCTTGAATCCTTAACTCGAATAGATTGATCTTGTAGAAGGCCATGAACCTACCAATGAGGTACAACTTAAGCTAGGCTCTCATCTCAGAAGTAGACAATAACCTGTCGTTGCCGGCCGTACTCGAGTCTATGGTCGGTAGCGAGGAGTCCTGGGACGCGGAGGCTGCGGAAAGGGAGAGGGAGATTTTATCCATTCACCCGATTCGCAGCAAATGCGCCAGTTGGCGGAGGAAGGCGGACAAAGCCCTCTTCCAGCCCCTCTAAATGGGTCCAGGGGCGATGGACTCGGTGACGTCCGTCGCCCCCCCCACACATCAGGACCCGAGGTGGCGGCGCGTAGTGTTCCACGCGCGCCCCTCTTAGACATCGTGGGGGAAAGTTAAACACCTTACTATCCCCAACCCGAGGTCGAGGCCCGGTGGCGTGTGATGGAACACCGAGGTCGTTTTTAGTCAGTAGGAGTCTGAAAGATCCCTGTGCCCCCTAGGGCGGAGGACATCCAATGAGGATTTACCAACCCGGAACAAAAAAAAAGGCTTACCAATCTGTCAGGTAACATCAGTGGTCAAAATTGGCTTGGTAGATTTTGATTGAAAATTCCAAGATGTTTGTGCACCCAGCTCCCGACCTAACAAAGCCCTTTTCCGGCACACAACCAGATACATATTACCAGTGACAAAAACATGACTTTATCTTCTAAACCGATGTTCGCCAGTCTATACCATGTTCGCAGTTCTCGCTAATGGCACAAAAGTGTACATTCATTTTCATCAAAACTAACAATGGGCTGCTAAAGTCGCCTAATAGACCATTACAGGTTTATTTATGTCGGTAACAACATCTCAGGATTGAGGCATAGTTGACTAGCATTACCATATAAGAAGGGGGAATAAATAACATCGATTTCTGTTGGAAAATTATTCGTTAGATGTTGAGGCGAGTAATCATGAGCAGTGAGTAGGCTTCGATGTGCACACGCGTCTGAATCTAAATGGTTAATTTGTGTCTTTATAGGTAGCTGCTTTGTAAGGTAGGTATGTGCTTTGTTGAGGATTTATATCTTTCTAGAGTCTGGCCAACGAAAGTGTGATCTGAAAAACGCGGCAAATTCAAAAAATCCTAATGTGGTATCACCAACTATACCTCTAGTTAAAAGTTTTGATACTTGTATTATTTGTATTTATTATAATTTATTTTTTGATTTATTGGCTCCGTTTGGTGAAGTGTGACGGAGCCGTAACTGTCATGGATGTGAGTTAAAAAAGAGTGTGTAGATTTATTTATTAGTATGTACATAATATTAACCCACTTAACATTTAATTTATTAATTACTTAATCATCATACTCAAAATCATAATCCAAAAATTCAACCTCGTATTCATCTGTATCTGAATCATCATCTACACTTATATAAGTTTTTCCAATACTTCTTCTGTTATGGATCACATAACAGAAGAAGTATTGGAAGTCTTTGTCTTTGTTTATATTTATTTGCCACATTTATTACATGGTCCGTCAATTTTTCCAGTCTTCTGCAATTCGACCAAATGAGGAACATTGAAACATAAACATAAGAAAAGGTATCATCATATCGTAAATATATAACAATCAGCCAACATGGATCAAGATTACCAAGTCATACTAACAATCGCAATCACAGACAATACACAGATTAATAATGTTGCCATACCCCAACTTTGAAAATACCCCAGATCACGCTTTCGTTGGCCAGACTCTATACTTTATATATTTCTACTTTAATAATACCTGTACCTACTGGTTTCGGAAATAATGAGTAAAGAGATTTGGGTGCCATTCCAGGGGGGTGACCATAAGCTTATTTTATTTATTTATCTATAGGCTCGCTCGACCACTATCTCGCCTGATGGTAAGCGATGAAGTAACCTAAGGTAGAAGTAACCTATCCACTCTTGACTTAAAGACTCCAAGGTTGTAGGTATCAGGAAACAAAGACTCCGGCAGGGAATTCCACTCCTTAGCTGTGCGTACAATGAAAGTATTCGCAAAATGCTTTGTACGTATGTGTGGGATGTCCACCATGTACCGGTAGCGCATTGCCGTACGTCTTGTTGTTCGGTGATGGAAAGGGCTAGGCGGAATCAAATTGTGCAGTTCCATCGCACACTCCCCGAAATGTAACCGATAAAAAACCGACAGACTGGTCACCTGGCGTCGATGTTCAAGGCTCTGGAGCTTTGAGGCGACCAGTGCATCGTTGCCGATAAGCCTCTTGGCCCGTTTGTCAATCGACTCAAGTGCATCAAGTTGATATTTGTCAGATCCATCCCAGAGGTGAGAGCAGTACTCCATGCATGACCGAACTTGCGCTTCATACAATTTGAGCAGCCCAACTTTTTTTGCAAAGGTTATTTTGGGTGTGCGAAAGGGACAGATGTATATGACTTACTACCTAGTCTAAACAGGGTGTAACGGAAAGATGCGATCATATTTTAAAGACTGCTTCTGCCCACGTATATGAACAACTTTTTCCATGCAAGTCATGGAAAATTCTCAAAGAGGATTCCTTACTTTGTAGGTACGTATTGTAAATAGTTCAGGAATCGAGACTAGCAGTTTTTTCGCGTATTTTTTACCCAACTGTGGGAGGGTAATGCTTTTCGAGCGTATGTATATTTGTAAATATGTCCATTTCTATAGCACGCCCAAACGGCTTGACGGATTATGACTTATGAGGTGTTTTTGGATTCGTCTCAATTGTGGGAGTGACATAGGCTATATAATTTTTAAGTATTGCCCCCAAAAAAAAATTGTATCACCCCCTTTTTTAGAGGGGGGGGCCTCTATAAAAAAGGGGGTGATACAATTTTTTTTTTCGGTCTTCTTAACAATATGGGTATCGAAAGCTACTAAATAGGCCATTCCAATGTAAATATTATATTTCTTATAAGTTCCTATTTTGGCACAAATTCAAGATAAGCGTAACTTTAATAGCAAAATAACCACAACTTTGTTGGCGAACTCGTTCATTAAAAAAACTAAAAAGACTGAAAAACCCGACTGCTATAAAATAATTAACTGAAAAGAGAAAAACAAGTACTAGGTATAATTTTATACATATATGAGGTACTGCAGGCGGGGACAAACAAAAATTATAGAAAAACCTACCAAAACTTTGTTTGTCCCAGCTAACGGACTTTGTAAGAAAACACTTTTAGGGAAGTGTAGGCGGCCTTTGTCGATCAGAGAGAAAATACTGTAATGATGGGACAACAAAAACAAGAACCAAGTGTGGACAGACCGTTCCGCGGTAGGAATGTAGAGCTCTAAAGTAAGCTAGATCAATCAGGCAAAGAATGTGACCTGCAATATATTCACGCAATAAGATTTATTATTCAAGTTGATCTAATCGAACCATAGCAAGAAAAACGAATCGACAGATTCGCACAAAAAATATAAGCGAAACACACCCAGTTCCATAGATCAACTAGGAATGTAGAACAAAAACTCTATGACTGTATTCATGTTCTAAAAAACCGTTAACTTTAAAATTTTACAAGTTCTGCGATTAGGAAAAGTCAAGTGCGGTTTGCGCTGATACGGATCTTGAGAATAACAGTAAGCACTTCGGACTCGGAACACGGTTAACTGATTTTCTAATAAGCCATTAATAATTAATTAATCGTTTGAGTGGAATTGGCGACTGTGTAATGAGTGCCCTGTGTTGCGTGTGGCCATATGAAAAGCGTGGTAGATACAGTTCCGCCAAATATGTTTAAAGATTTCGGTTCTAAATTCAAATGATTGCTAGTCATGCAAGATTTTTGGAAGCCACAACAAGCAGGTTTTCATGTCAAGCAGGACTTTGTTATTATGGCATCATTCATTGACTTCTCCCGCTCTGAGTGAAGCGGGAGAGCGTGTCATACTTTTACTGACTAAAACCCACCCCACTCCAGTTGTTTGAACCAGGGCTGTGGTAACTCTTTTAAAATTTATCCACTACCCAGACAGGCATCGGCCCTAGCGGACCCCGTCAGTTATTGCTGACTTTTATTCATTTATTACGGCACTCCAACGTATTGTTCACAGAACAATGACAAACATAATAATCTCAATTTTAGTAACTTCGGCGAATTTTTAGGTGTGCACAGCACTTATATCAATCATAAAAAATAGTAATTAAAAGATACATAATAAAGAATTAGTCAATAATCATTAACATCTCTTTGAAGCGAGCGTGGAACACTATGCGCCGTCGTCTCGGGCCTGGTACTTATCGGATGGCACCTACGGTGGCTGGGAATCGCCTCCACCGTATGCTCTACCTTATCCTCCGGGCGATCCACACAATGGTGACACCCGGGCGTTTCCTTCACCTTATCCTGAACAGGAACCTCCCGAAACAGTCGTGGCCGGTGAGGACCTGCGTCAGGCGGAAGGTGAGGACGCCGCGTGGCGCCTCTCAAGCCACTCCTCAAAGAGGGGTCTTATCGCCGCAATTGTGGCGTGGTCCAGCGTTGGGGTTGCGCCAGTCGCTCTCTCCATGCCGCCATGAGATCCAGCCGGAGCTCTGTCTGGAACCTTACTCTAAGAGCTTATGGTCACCCCCCTGAAGGACCATACATATAGCCACCATGTTGATACATACATACCTATTACTATGATCGCAGGAGGTGCGTACCTACCACCTAATAGACCTACACGTGTCCACCATCCTAACCTGTCAGTATCTACATCTATTGTTTTATATGCAAATTAGGGTAGATACGTTTGATGCGTCGATGCATCTCTAATCCCTGATTCGCTTATTGCGACACGCGCTTTACTGATAGCAGGGGAAAGGGCAGCTGCTGTCGAAATTAATGCCCCATTTGAATTTCAGAATATCGGCAGAATGCAAGCCTTATAGATAGCTCCTTTATGTCTTTTACTTAGCATATCTAGAAAGCAGCTCTCACGTTTCATATTGAATAAGCATAAGCAGCATCAAAGATATCCAGCGATTTATATTCAGAATTATTTATCACACCGTCCTTTCGAATTCTGAAAACGTAGACATGTAATTTGTCATCTATTCAATTAACATTGCGATGGTAAGTTGCCAGTTTAATCAAAAGTGCGGGTACTTTAATTTGCCTTGTCATAGTAAGTATTAAATTTCATCCAAGGCATAACCCCACGCGGCGCATGTAAATGAAACATAAATCACTCCTACACTTGGTACCATTTATTTATATTAACTTCACTATAGCGGTATTATGCAAAGGTTCCACATGGAAATGGAAGAAAAAAAATGCAATTTAAATGTGAACAAAAATATATGTGTGGCTATTATAACGTTCTTGAAAGGGCGTGCACGAGAGGGTGTAAATCAAGTTAATTTGAAGTCATTCTATGTAGGAATGACTTATTGTTCAGTGAACTGTTTGCAGTTAAATTATTGAGACAAAGCTCAGCCTAGACAACTTGTGCAAGATATACTTGTACAATGCTTTAATAGGTACTTCGGTAAGTATATAATTGCCTACTAGGTACCTATTAAATTTACAGACAGCAATCTATGGTGATTAATTTTCTGTAAAAGACGCTCCCTGAGAAGACGGCTTTTAGCGCCTGACCATCGAATCGTAGCAGCCTGTTTAGAACGATCTCCGACCACTATGAGGTTTTATTTGTAAAGACTTGTGGATGGTAAGTACGTTAGATCTTAGTCGGATCAGTTCGTTTGTTGTGCCTGAGTGCATTATCAGGCATGTTCCCACAACTGGGCCACAGCAGGCTGCTGGGATAAAGAGAAGGAGTAAGCCGTAAACTTAGTCCACAACAGTGCATGTTGGACGTTGGTGGATGACGTGGATGTCACTTTTTTTTTTTAATTTTTGGTTCTAGAGCTTGCCGGTTTCCTCATTTGAAAGTGTCCCAGTACAGACGGGCAACAGACGGCCAGACTTCTCTAGGTTCAAAGTGAAGTTTCTATACATGACGAGATCTGTCAGTCCAAGAAGCCGAAAGCCGAATGTAATGTACCTACATTTACTTCACGAGCTATTCCCAAAACTTTGTTGTTTGGCAATAACAATTGAAGGGAACTAAGGTATGTGTAGTTGTAGTGTAGGGCGTGTGTAATCTGTTCGAATCTGACATGGCCCTCACTATCAAGGCAAAGGAGCCCAAAAAGGGCAAATTAGGTTACGACATCAACTCGCACGCACATCAACACACGCCTTTTGCAATTGATAAATGAGTAGATAACCCACGCATGTTATTTGACGCAGAGAATAGAAAAACCGACCTTGCCGTCTAAAATCACATCGTTGACCTACTGATCCATAAGCTTATAATATTGACCTTTGATTCTAGCGCCACCAGGGGTCAGGAACCTTCAATCATGTTTCTTATATCGGTGAATGTCCATAATAACGTATTTTCGTTAATTATGAGTGAAGTGCGTTAATCATTACTTGTCACTCAAGTTTGAATATAACGCTTCTTAGTTCAAAGAGCATGAATAAATTTGATTTTTCTTCTTAGCGCTGCGTTGCCTTATTTATATTTTAAACGATTTTTTTTGTTGTCTGTAACCTAACTGCGTAATTAAATAATGGGCTAACCATTATTTAATTACGCAGTTAGGTTAAGGCATGTTATTATCAGATAGGTTCCGATAAACTTATCCGGCAAGTAATTTCATACACATTCTGTGCCATTTTTATTTATCTGGCAGATAATGGCTGGGTTTCTCATAGCTAAATTAACGCAGAATTAATGTACAAATTGTCAAGGACGGGTTATCTGCTGTGATTGGTTGAATGAATTTTCAACAGCAAATCAAAGCAGATAATCGGCGATTATTCGTCTATTACGAGTGTTGAGAAACCGGGGGATCGTATCTCAAAACACGCTTTTTCTCTGCCAGTTCAACAAAAATATGAACCCCAAACAAACCCATACATCAAAAGCTGCATTCCTCATTAATAAAACAACAAATCAAATCGTATTCTGTATAATATAAAATTAAATATAATTGTAATAAATGCAATAATAACGCGCTAGTCTTCCCCTTCCACCAGGCTGACGTCGACATTGAACTGTCCCTTCTCAAGGTCGCAAGCCGCTTGGTACCGCCATCTGTACGTAACACTCGCGTCGTATGACTTTTTCTGTGGAGCAAAATAAGTTTATTACTATTTAGTTGTCCAGCTGGTAGGAAACATCGGTAGTGAAATAGTATGCAGGTACATAATCATCATTTTCCTACTTAGGTACTATGTTACTTGGGGTTGGCCATCTTCACTCTTTTTACCCGACTGCCGAAGGAGGGTTATGTTATACGAGCGTATGTATGTATGTCCATATGGTGCAGTGGTGGCCTAGTGGTATCGGCTGCGACTTATAAGTTGTAGGTCGTGGGTTCGAACCCAGGCAGGCGCTTTAGTTTATGTAAATTATTTCATCACCACTGCTCTCAAAACGGTGAAGGAAAACATCGTGAGGAAACCGACATGTCCTAGAACCAAAAATTCGAATACATGTGACATCCACAAACCCGCATTGGGCCCGCGTGGTGGATTACGGCCCATTGCCTTTCACAGAGAGGAGTCCTGTGTCCCACCAGGTGGGAACATTAAAAAGTTGGTTTTTTTCACCGTCCCCGTGAAACCTGGCGTCGCACCGTGTTGGCAAAAGCGACAAGTATGGGAATTATGTGGAGCGAGGTGAAGCGCGAAGTTCCAGACAGATCGCGATGGAGGACTACTGTGGACGCCCTCTGCCCCATCCAGGGGACATAGGACATTAAGCCAAGAGAATGACGATAGAGCAATGGATCCTATTCAAAATAAAGGGCATTGTGACTGTGGCACACAATTAAGGTGCAGATTTTTTAAATTAAAGATACGAAAAAATTGGTCTGTTTTTATTAAGAAAAGCTTTGTCATCCATTCAAGATAAGACTAGAAAACACGTAATTGCACCCAATGCGTAAGTTTAATAGAAGAGATAGCAGATGGCAAAAAAGTTCAGAAAACCAAACACTGATTTCAGAGGTCGAAGTTTTTTGAAGTCTGAGTTTTGTAACTGACTTCAAAAAGGAGGAGGTTTTTAAATTCGACTGTTTAATTTTTTTTATGTTTGTGACCTCAAAACTTTTTACTAGGTGAACCGATTTTAAAGATTCTTATGTATGATAATAACCAGCACCAGCTTTCAAATGTAAATTATATTTTTTATTTGAAAGCTGGCGCTTCTCATGTGGTCCCATTTAAATTTGGTGAAGATCTGATTAAGAACTTCGTAGATATACATTATATCTCTAATCTAATTAAATAAATAACGGCAAATCTCTCGGGATTGCTGCAATCGCATGTCAGTTTATTGTTTATGCCATTTCATAACATAACATCACGCTGGTACGCTCTAAAGGGGTACGCAGATGTATAGAGTTCACCCTGGTACACTCTAATTTCACCGGTTATGTTCAAGTTTTATGTTATTCCGGTAATCTATTCTGGCATAACTTTCTTTCATTATAGGTACCTTTTCATAGAACTTGCTCATCACAACTAAAAAGCGATAAATAAAAAAAACTTAAAAGGCACAATTATACTTTTTTTATTTTTGGTAACAATGTTCTGTTGTAGGTATTAAAACTCAATCACTTTTTCTGTTGACCGTACCTGCATAGCAGTATAAACAAATAATGAGTCTAATTATGTGTAGTGCATATAAAACCGATTGTCTAGTAAATACACAATCAGTTTTATGACTTGGCAACAGGGAAGTAAGCTGAGGCGGTAATTACTATGCAGGCTAGATTGCCAGGCTAATAAATGAATGTAGGTTATAATTGTTTTTATTATATGTATGTACTCCTGTTGTTCTACTTGCTTATTGGTATGAATAACTCTTAGTCCATAAGGCCACAGACATCAATCTATAACTAGATGACGAGTTTTTTTTTAAGAATTAAGAAGAAGAATAATAATAATAATATAATATAAAACGTTTATTTTTCTCTTCACAAAGTTTGTTATATTCTATGCCTTGTAGTATAAACCAGGGTATAACTTTGTGAGAGACTGGTGCCTGTGATAGGTTTCAATAAGAACCTGTATTACAGGTCACCAGGTCCCCCCCGCGGCCAAAAGCCCATCATGACATACTGATTGACAGCTTGGATACAAGAAAATAGATTTGAAAGAAAGTTTAGCTTCGTAGACATGGATGATAGAGAATTAGATAACAGTTTAAAATACAAATTACCCACATTAAGGAAATACAAGGAAAGACAATGAAAAAGATAAAATATTATACAAAAGGTGCTAAGGGTTTAGTTATTAGTATACGGGGATAAATATAATGACCACCTAAAATTACTTTGTGACCATAACCTCTATTACCTAAAATTGTACTATGAAACCCAAATTTAGTAAATTGATCACCAAATTTTAATAGCAAATTATTGCGCTATTTAATGTTGTAAAATAGGTTAGGTTAGGTTAGAACTGTGACCAACCGCGCGCGAGCCGAGCGAGCAAAGCGAGCGGTGCCGCGGCAGCGGCCGGCGAGCGCTACTTCCAAGTTGCTCCCAGAAATTTTATAATCTTTTTGGTCATTGGTTTAATTTTGGTGATCATTTACTACTTTTGGTGATCATTTACTACTTTTGGGTTAACAATGATTTATTTGGAGTCATTTTGCCTAAACAGGATAGCGAGATGTTAAAACTTTGGTTATAATTTTACAATAAGATGCGGGTTTAATTTTGGTGATCATTTACTATTTTTGTCTGTTATATGTTACTATATCTGGTGGTAAGTTAAACATAAGCCTTAGTATACTAGTATTATATTATCTGTGGTTATTAGATTTTTAGTAAGTAACAGAGTGAGCATGAAGAAAGTAAGTTTGTGTTTGTGTGGGATGTTGTTTAAGAGCTTGAGGTTGTGTGTTGTGGGAATGATCTTACTATGAGGTGCGCATTGGTTACAGGAGCAAAGCAGCTGAGGGGAAGAATGTGTCTACAGAACAACTATTTTCTTACTGTCCCTCGGCAATCATCGCATTTCCGGATACAAATGAATGCTAATTTCCATGTCCATCAATTATTAGATTTATCGAGGATAATAGTTTTAATTCAGATCTAAGTAATTTATTGTTTTGATTTCTGTGTGAAATATATCGAGCTGTAAAAATAGCAGCTTTCCTCCCATTTATTTAAATAAATTACATTATGTTAAAAGAGTATTAACAACTCTATATACTTTCAAGTTGATTGAGAGCGTCTGGTCTGCACCAAGTGCAAAAGGCAACTGATAGATTGATAGAAATCCGACGACTGATAAACCACGAAGTTTGCCGAGGGACATTAAGAAAATGTGAGTACTGTACTTCGCGTGTCAAAAAAGGAAGTAAAAATGAGAACAATGATCTTTGACTTCGATCAATACTACACTAGATACACAATCCCATACAAAACTTCACTTTAAAACTGTCGCCAATTGTGTTAACGTAATTCTAAAAATTCTATTTGAAATAAATATACATTAACGTATATTTATAGAGAATTTTCAGATTCAACCTTGCAAAACTTGCAAATTCAACCTTGAAAGCAATGCTTAAAGTTGCATTCACAAAGCTTGTACAAAAATAAATAAAAATTGTATAACCTTTCTTCGCTGCTCAACATCCATCAAAACAAATTTAATCTTATGCTCGCATGTTTTAAAGTCTAAATTACAAAGTTCCAGAACATTCGATATTTGGTAATTGAATCATATTTATGAAAAACACTTATACTTAAATTTCCTCGATTACCTATAGCTGTTTCTATTAGAGAACACCGTATCAAAATTCGTTGCATTTTCTATTTTACAGAGGCAGTCAGCGACTGTGTTTTATACTGTTTTATAGATAGAGAATACACATTGATCACCGACAAACTGTCAATCTTTTTTTAGCACTGTATCTGCCTAATGGACAACTGATAACCCGACTGCAAGAAAAGGGTTATGTTTTTCGTGCGTATCTTGTATGTATGTATGTAATATTCTTTGTTACCTCATATATTTCAAATCGCTAGACGGATTTATATAAATAAGACATCGGTAGATTTTCCGTTTTTGTTTCACTTCATAAAAAGGCTCTACCAAAGACTGCAGCAACTATAGGAACTTAGCACTTATTCCACATGTCAGCAAGATACTCCTGTACATAATAAATAATAGGCTGAAACATTTTCTTAATCCACAAATTCCAGGGGAACAAGCAGGGTTCGTTAAAGGCAAAGGAACTCGGGAACAAATCCTGAACGTTTGCCTAATCATAGAGAAAAGCCGGTAATTTAACAGCCCTGTGTTAATATGTTTCATTGACTATACTAAGGCATTTGATTGTGTGCAGTGGGATAAGGTGTGGGAGGTGCTAAAGGACATGGGTGTGCCTCAGCATCTTGTTGACTTGATCCGATGCCTCTACATCAGCAACCGCTCTTTCGTCAGAATAGACACCGATTGTTCAAATGTGTTCTCCATCAAGAAAGGCGTTAGACAGGGATGCATCCTTTCACCCTTACTCTTCAATGTATACGGAGAGTACATAATTCGGAAAACTCGGAGGGTTGGGAAGAAACCCCCCTTCCCAGCCCTCAAGAGTATTCCGAATGCTGTTGGTGGAAAGCGCATCTCCAATCTGCGCTATGCTAAAAATACTGTTCTCCTTGCTACAACATATGACGACATGAAGGAGATATTGCATAGATTGAAAGTGGAGAGAGGCAAGTTGGGGCTTGCAATAAATAGGCAGAAAACTAAACTTATGGTGATCGATCATACAGAAAAGCTATCGGGCGCCTACAGCATCCAAGGCATCGAAGTTGTGGATAGTAATATTTATCTGGGGTCTATTATTAATACTGAGGGCAGCTGCGACCCAGAAATAAAACGACGGATAGGTAGGGGTAAAGATTCTATGACACGCTTGCAGAAATATCTGGAAAAATCGTGGCATCTATACTATATAATATTATAAAGAGGAAAGATTTTTTTGTTTGTTTGTTTGTTTGTTTGTACCGAATAGGCTCCGAAACTACTGGACCGATTTATAAAATTCTTTCACCAATAGAAAGCTACGTTATTCCTGAGTAACATAGGCTATTTTTTAATCCCGAAAACGGGTCCTGTGGGGTGGCCCACGGGAGCGAAGCCGCGGGCAACTGCTAGTAAGTTATAAAACTTTAGCCCGTTTAGTTAGAGCATTAATTTTCTCCATTTTCCTCTATGGAGCTGAGACGTGGACAATCCGAGCAAGGCAAAGACAGAGGGTAGACGCATTCGAAATGTGGTGCTGGAGGCGGATGCTCCGAATACCATGGACAGCCAAACGCACAAATGTGTGTATCCTTTCCCAACTCGATATCAGGATCAGATTGTCTACAGAATGCCTACAGCGTATTTTGACCTATTTCGGTCACTTAATGCGAAGGTGAGATAGAAGTCTGGAAAAACTGGTCATTGTTGGCAATGCCGAAGGGAAAGGGCACGAGGCCGGTCGCCAACACGATGGTCTGACCAAGTGAAAGAAGCTACGTCCTCAAGCAAATTTCAGCAGGTGGTGATGGCAACTTTGGATCGGAATCGATGGAGGCAGATTGTCCGCTTAAAGGGGTCCAGTGACCACGATCCTCAGTAATGAGGGACCGATTAAAGAAGAAGAAGATACGTCTTGACCGCCCAAGAGTTCTTAGATAGGTGAAGATAAAAAACAAATATGGTGGATAAGTGGATTTTGGGCGCCATAATTATTGTGCGAGTGTAGTGCTGGTCCCAATTTTTTTTCCAATCCCGTCGTGTGGGGAGAAGGGTTTTAAGAGGTGATTACAGAAATATATACAATTTATATTATGTTTAAAAGTAATTTAAAAAAAAAAAACAACTAAAACGATGCAAATGAAAAAAAAAAATATCAAAAACCCTGCATAGGAAATGAACTAAAAAGATGTAAACAAGAAAAAACCATGCTGTCCAGTCGGATTATCAGTGGATCAGCCAGCTCGCGAATATGTATCCTGCGACTGCACAGCATGTTTTTTTTTTCTGTTTACAGCTTTTTAGTTCGATTTCTATGCAGTCGGGTATATGTTTTTTTTTTCTTGAACATTTTAAAGTTACTATTCAATCGGGCCAACACAAAACTTGCCCAAGCTTAGTTCAATGACGCCATAAACCAATTAAAAAGGATAACTAATGGATAATCTGCAGTTTAACTTGTGTTACTCAAACCTAAGCCGGGGGCTATGGTTTTAAGCCATTAATCTCTGGCTGAGTGCAGTTTACAGGCTTACATTATTGAGGAAGCTGTTAGGCACGGTTTTATTACATTAATCAATGTTTTAAATGACTAGGCAAACATTATAATTAAACATTCTGCTGATTTGACTGCATTATAGAGATAATAAAAAACCGGCCGAGTGCGTGTCTGGCCACGTGCAGTAATAGGGTTCCGTAGTTGCACAATAATGCGGACTAATAAGAGTGCTTTTTGTTGTATCATGAATATTTAAACGGTTTCGGAAGCTCACGCCAAACGATGTCGCCATCTCCAATGCGTTATTCGAGCGCAAACATTATTAATTTTGGCATAATTCAATTTATTCAATTTAATTTACATATTTTTACATTTTTAAACATTATTTTATAAAAAGTACATTTAAAAATACAAAAATAGTAGCCCACCGGTATCGGGAACAGGGTCCAAGCTACTAGTGGTCAGGGCTCCTGAGAGAGGAACCACCTGACTATACGTGTCGTGTCCAGGAGTACCACTTTCTGGATCAAGCCCTTGATCCAGCTGCCCAACGAGAGCTTCCTCAGATGTTCGTCGAGGCTCTTGGCTATTATGCCATTGGCCGTCACGGCGATCGGCACAATGACTGCTGTATTCACATCCCACATGTCGACAACCTCGCGAGCCAGATCAAGATACTTGCTTTTCTTATCTCTCTCAGCCTTCACGAGGTTCTCGTCATGGGGGACCGCTATATCAACAATTATTTCGCGACGCTCTAGTCAGTCTATCACCACTATGTCAGGCTTATTGGCAACAATAGTCCTGTCAGTGATGATAGACCGATCCCAATACAACGTGACATTGCAATTTTCGAAAACTGGGTCGGGCTCATACTTATAGTAAGGCACTTCCGATTCCAGAAGATTGTATTTAAGAGCAAGTTGCTGATGGATAATCCTGGCTTCAAGGTTGTGTCTATGCAAATAGTCTCCGTTAGCTAGACTAGAACAACCGGAAATAATGTGACGGATGGATGACATGCCCGACAGATGTCAAAATAATAATTGATGTAATTATTACTAAGGATGTTATGATTTTATTTTTGTATATTTTACATGGTTAATAAACTTATATTTATTACCTGTTTTACACAACTAACAACGTTATATATGTAATTTTTATGTGGTCGACTATTACTCGTAAACTTTTAAAGCCTACTTAGCTCTGATAGTTTTCCTTTTAATTTCGTTATATATACTGATGCCGGGAAATTTTTTCACATTTCCAAAAGCAACCATTTAGCTGGCAGAGGGGGGGGGGCTTGACTCTAACAAAAATTAGCGATTAAAAGCTTAATTTTACGCAAATGGATTCCTGAATCGAAAAATGGTTTTCACAGACCCGTAATATTTTTAAATGGCCTATCCAACGATACCCCACACTATGGGAGAGACGATTATAAAAAATACATCTCTTCTTTACGTGTACAGGAGGTGGTACCATAAAAAAATATGATTTTATTTTACCACTTTGTCGGCGTGATTAATATGTATATCCATGCCAAATTATTATAGCTTGCTAGTACTAAAAGTCTCTTAGGTAAGCTGCGGACGGACAGACAGACATGGCGAAACTATAAGGGTTCCTTGTTGACTACGGAACCTTAAAAACTGGCAATGTACGGGTCGTATTTTAATAGCTATTTCGTTTTTGTCCTAAGGTAATATTGAGGTAGATAGCATTGTTGGAACGGGGTAATTTTTGATAGAAAAGCAAAAACAAAAATTTTACCATCCTTGAAACGCAAAGCAAAAAAAAACCTTGAAAAAGTTTGAATAAATAAATGATGCAAATATCTTGAAAGCCTGCCTGGTGTGAGGGTCCTATTCCACTCTGTCCCACCACGGGCGCTTGTATGGGCCCGAACTCTGTTGGCCCCCAAACTTAGCGCCTTGTTTAAAACATAATGATGATGATACCTACGAATATCTTGACAGCCTGTCTGGTGTAAGGTTCCCATTTTACTATCTGTCCCACCACTGGAGGTTGTATGGGCCCCGGATTCTGTTGACCCCCAGTCTTCACCCCTTGTTTAAACCATAATGATGCTGATACTCACGAATATCTTGACAGCCTGCCTGGTGTGAGGGTCCCATTCCACTCTCTGTCCCACCACGGGCGGTTGTATGGGCCCCGAACTCTGTTGGCCCCCGATCTTCCACACCGTCCATAGAGCGAATCCGTTTATTTGTTGCTTCTCTTCTGCTTCTGGTTTACTAGAAATGTGAAAAAAGCAGTTTTATAATAAAAGTCGTCCAGAGTTTCGGACATATATTTAAAAATTGTATTGTATAAATATTCATAGCTTTTTCCGACTAAGGCCCAGTTTTTTTTATCCGTAGTTAACTCAAACAATGGTTAAATATGCTAATCAATGGTTGCAAATTTCGGTAAAACACCATTTACCTACAGTTGTTAGCCTCACAAATGATCAAATAAAACGGAGAGGTAATTATTTGACCTCTCGTTAAGACGAACAATTGACGAATAAACGCTTTTAAAATACGTTTTAAAAGCGTTTATTCGTCAAATACGTTGGTAAAATACGTTTTCTCATCAATTGTTATACTTACAAATGGTCAAACATTTGGCCGTTGGTCCCGGCTGTTGTTTGAAGATCTTTGACAGTCGTTACGGGTAGTCAGAAGCCTGAGATCTGAGACCAGTCTTGCCAAGGGGTATTGTGTTACCCAGTTACTGGGTTGTGGAGGTCAGATAGGCAGTTGCTCCATGTAAAATAGTGGTACTCAGCTGAATCCGGTAAGACTGGAAGCCGACCCCAACAATAATTGGGAAAAAGGCTAGGCAGATGATGATGGTCAAACATTAACTGTCCAATTTATTTGACCACTTGTGAAGCTAAGAACTGAAGAAAAAACGCATTTTATCGAAATTTATTTATTTATTAAAACTTTATGCATAAGTACAAAGGCGGACTTAATGCCTTAGGCATTTTCTACCAGTCGACCTTAGGGTGGTGCAGAGATAAACAAGGCAGGTGAAATGATGAAATTTCAAATCCATTGGTTATCATGTCTCATCAAAAGACTCGGCCTAATTGTGGGTCAACTATGGTTTCTTTAATTTGATGAAGATAAGCAAATTAAAGAAACGCACAAGACCGATCAGTGTGGCGACGGTTGGGGTTGGCCATGTCCAGTAGTGGACGTCTTCCGGCTGAAAAGATGATGATGAAATTTTGTAGAGATAGTTTGAGACCCTGGAAAGGACGTATAATAGTTTTTATCCTAGAGTTAACGTAAACAAATTTGAGTTAATATTACGTATTTTTTTTTTTGTGACAGAAACGAATCGCTGTAAAACCAACTCCACGTAGTGGGTGCTGAAAAGGGGGTCCATATATCCTATCCTGCTCTGAGTTTAGGGGCAAATTTAATAAGCTGGGCAAACATCACTTACACCACTTCCACCACGCCGTCCATAGCGTACGCCGGATTCAGGCGCGTGAACACGATCGACATCAGCCTGACCGGCTCCCCGCGGCTCTTACAAGGATACTCCCATAATGGCTGAGCTTCTATTTCAGCATCGCTGATTGTGCTGGAATTCTGGAGATAAACATGATTTTATCTGATTAATTTCGTCGCAAATATTGTTAAGGGCTTGTTATGAAATAAGGGTCTAATCCAGGGAATCCCAAATTAGTTCTCCATTAGGATTTCCCATATCGACCCCTTAGCGTGCACAAGTTCGTACAATATGAAAAAAGCGGCAAGTCAATAAGCGGCTTTTTAAGACGACGACTAACGCCAACGACCTTGAGGGAACAAAACGCGCAATCATTTCACACTCGCGCGACCCAAAATTTAGTTGTTTTTTGTACTTTAATATTCTATGACTTTAAAAAAAAAAGCTTCTGATCGAAATATAGATAAATAAATTGTCTTTGAGATGGTGTCAATTTCATTAAAATACGCCCAGCGGTTTTGGTGCGATTGTCGTGTTTTTGTCCGTTTTAGACATAAGTTTACAAATTAATTACACTATGTAATACGAATAAAACTCAAAATTTTCTTAGATCGAATTATTAAGAAAATGGTCTAATGTAACATATATTTTTTCCAAAAAATTATGACTAGCCGTTTAGACGTGATTCTCATTTTAAAATCAGCTACTCAAGGGAATATGCGCCTTAAAGTAATTTGGCTATGGGGTTCTGAGGTATCATTTTGGAAAAGGGGTCTCTTGACCAAAATAGTCTAAATAGACGGACAGCATTGGAAAATTAGAATACGGCTACAGCACGCCCACTGCGTAGTCGGTTGCCAGTTTTGATGCAATATTATGTCAATAGGGATATTTCCTGGGTAGAAAAATGATAATTATATTTAGCCCGTCGGTGAGATTATCAACACGTATTTTTTGCTTTACCAAATCAGTAAAAATCATAGAAATATTAAATACAGGAGAAGTGGCAAGGGGGCGTGTCCGTGTCCGCGCGATATGGACTGACTGACCATATCATACACAAATGGCCGTCTCTGCGAACTAGTGCGCTTTCGACCGTGATCGTGACAAATTATAAGAATGCCGTGTTGTTCAGTGGTTTCTTGTAAAAACCGAAGCCTAAACCAAAACTTTAAAAATCATGGAATCACTTACCATATGTAAGTACAAGTATTTTTCTATATTTGCCTTTAAAATCATAAAAAACAACAAATCGTAAAATATTTCTTGCTTGTACTATGTTATTTTGTTTTCAAATATCACAACGACTGTACAATTTTTGCGTTAAATACATTGCTTCTTAAACACTACCTAAGTTTGTCGCTAAGTAGTCCAGTAGCCAGAAGAATATGCCCTTTGATAATTCAAAAGTTTTTTATTTTCGCTGGGTGGATACTTTATGTGAATTCAACGCTATGGACAAAAATGCCAACAGTTTAGAGTTATGCAATAGGCATAAAGTAGGTATTTCCTATTATTTCGTGTTATAACAATAATATAAAATTTAAATTTGAATAATTTACTGTTTCTTTATTAGTACTATCTAAACTTTATATTAGTGAAAATGCTAACAGATACATACTGTGGAACAATGGAAAACTGAAAATGGCTCGTAACTCTTTCAATAAAAGATTTAAGTTTTCAAATCATTTCTTATGTGCATAGAGGGATTAGTTATACCTTACAACAAAAGTTCTAACAACTAAGTATAATGCTGCACAGGTTATTGTATTTTTACATTGTGATTTGCGAAATATTGAATTTAAGTTTATAAATTTGCGCCTACATATTCGAAATAATAAACTCTGCCACCATACAAAAGTTTAAACACTTATGTGCTATGCTAGTTTAATAAATCAAATACAATTTGGGTATTGCGGGGCGCGGTGTAGGTATGTACGATCAGTATAAATTCTTCGAACCATACAGACCACAGAGGCCCACATCATAAACGGACTCTTCTGATGATTTTTAGAAAAACATTACCGCGCAAATTCTTATTTCAAACTGGCGTCTAGTATCTGACATATCGTTCACTGTTATTTTGCCTATGAATGCAACCTTATTGCTACGATAATAAAGATCACTAAAATAGGTAATCTGGCATATGTTATACAAGCCTTCCCCGTGCTAATCGAATAAATATTAAAATTATGTCTGGTACTGTACGACTGCCCCATATAAGAACGCAGTAGGTGACATATTTTTATAATGGTTTTATACCCTGATAATCTTATTTATATTATTTTAATGAGTTTTAATATACTGCGATGGACTGTGTAATGTTAACCAGGAAATTTATAATTTGAATTGAGATTTGGTGCTTTAATTAATACATTACAATTACAATTAATTAATACATACAATAGGAAAGTCTCTTCAAATTGTAAAAACACCTTAAATTAGCAAATGTCCGGTACTTAATAGGTATTGAATTATCTTGTTTAGAGATATGTAAAATATTTAATAGATTTAGGACACCATTAATATAATTTGTGTTATTACGTACAGTTCACCCGTAAGCCTTGTTTAGTACTCGCTTATTTATTTTTTTTTCGTTTAGTTACCTAACACAAGATGACATTCCATAGGCTAATTCAAATAATATTTTTGCGCTTTCCTGGAATATAATATTTTATGGCATTTACTAGGTTTTGATGTACAGCAATCGTGTGGTAAGGTCACGTGGTGCCGATTTTTCGTTATAATAGAGTTTAAAAACTAATAGATAGGGCGCAATAGACACGATCATGTAAAATTTATCTATCTTTAAAATAAAAAAATGTTCTAAATCTTGGTAAGCGTATCACAAAACTGACACCTAAACTTGCCGGACTCACTAGGGTTGCTACTTTATTGATTCTGAATAAAAAAAATGAGTAGGTAATATTTTACAAACATAAATACATCGATTTGTATTTGCATACATCATATCATGCTTACAGTGTCATCTACTAAGGCTTAATGGGTAACACTGCCTTTATTGTATTAGGTCTTAGGACCAGCGATGTAGTCAATTTAGTTGTGACTGTTGCACCGGTTATAAGATGTTTGATATTTCTACAGTCACATCTGTTTGGAAAAGGCATTTGCTTGGACTTTTCCCTAATATGTTGGGGTTGACTTCCACTGTTTTCAGTGGAACCAGACGCATCTGAATACCAGTGTTTTATATGAAGTGAATGCCTACCCTGCCAACCCAGATTATACGGTAATCCTACTGGATAATACAGTACCCTTTTGTTAGGGTGGCCGCAGACTTTCGGGTTTCTGACGACCCGTAACGACTGTCAAAGATTCACGATACAGAGAATTTTATTATTCTGTCATCTCGATATTCTGTCAGCACGGCAGGTACGACTATTCCGTGTTCTGTGAATATTTCTTTCTTATTCTTTTTATAGGAACAAAGAAGTTAGAAATCGTATTCGACCTCAACATTAAAAATAACAAATTGCCATAAAATTAGATTTTATGAACGAGGTGTAAATGAACTGATGTGACAGTAATGAAATGGTTTCGCGCCTCATTCAATACATTCAGAGTGGAGTGTCACCGCGCCCCGCAATACCCAATTGTATTTGATTTATTAAACTAGCATAGCACATAAGTGTTTAAACTTTTGTATGGTGACAGAGTTTATTATTTCGAATATGTAGGCGCAAATTTATAAACTTAAATTCAATATTTCGCAAATCACAATGTAAAAATACAATAACCTGTGCAGCATTATACTTAGTTGTTAGAACTTTTGTTGTAAGGTATAACTAATCCCTCTACACATATAGGAAATGATTAGAAAACTTAAATCTTTTATTGAAAGAGTTACGAACCATTTTCAGTTTTCCATTGTTCCACAGTACGTATCTGTTAGCATTTTCACTAATATAAAGTTTAGATAGTACAAATAAAAAAACATTAAATGATTTAAATTTAAATTTTATATTATTGTTATAACACGAAATAATAGGAAATACCTACTTTATGCCTATTGCATCACTCTAAACTGTTAGCATTTTTGTATATAGCGTTGAATTCACATAAGGTATCCACCCAGCGAAAATAACAAACTTTTGAATTATCAAAGGTTATGTGGAAAATAATTGTATCCCTACTGGACTAAAGTGACTGGACAAGCAATGTAAAAATCACAAAACGATACTTTATTAAGCGGTCGCATCGCGTAGTACGGCCGCTGCTTCTTGCGATGAGTTAGTGATGTGCTTGTGCAGATCCACTAACGTAGGCTATCGACAACAATGTCGATTGACGAATGATATATTGCTACTATAGTTTATTTTTCAATTTGTCAACCGTTTTAACCCGGTTGGAAGATCGATGTGAAATAATGTTTATTACTTATTTTGATTATTTTACAGCGTAGTAGAGAAATGCGTAACCAACTTTCGTAACGTAAGTTAATAAAATTTTAGGTTATAATAATATAATCGGTGGATTGTGTTTTGAATTATTGTACCTATATTATGCTTTATCCTCGTGCTATTTCCTTACTTATTTATGGTCTTTGTATGTTACTTCCGACAAAGCTTCGAATGCATTATAGTAATCGGCATGGTTCACATAATATATAAGTGACTATTGCTTAAAATAAGTCAACATATTCATGCTATTTATTTGTTATGCATGGGTGTGTGTTTGTTTTCATATATTTAAGAATTTATTTACTAACTAGGGTTTTTTATAACAAAAACCTGCGGGGTGATTGCGTTACACATTTACAGTAGGAATTGGTTTCATTATGACAGTTCAATAACATTGATTGCATTATTTACTTTGATGAGCAGACCAATTTGTCGATCATATGAAGTAATGGATTAGAAATATGCTTCAAAATCATTCGATTTTGATTGATAGTGTGTTACGCAATTAGGGTTACTACATGGTGAGGTTTAGAAGTAGCTTAGGATATATGTAAATGTAAAATTTGTTGTTTTTGAACCTTTTCAGCTTCCCAAAAGATGCGAATTTAAAAAAGGAATGGATTGATGCCACAGGCATGCCATCTAACTGGTTCCCTACAAAAAATAGCACCATATGCTCGGTTCACTTTGAGGCAGAAATGTTCCAGCCTCTAAAAAAAAGTCGCAGGCTTAAAAAAAATTGTTTAATAATAAATGGAAATATCGATAAAATTCCGATTTAGTCAATCACTAGCGTATATGTAAAATAAATTGCTTTTGCACAGCACAACGAAAGCGCTCAATGTTGTTGTGTGGGCAAGTTGTACGGTGCATGGTAAATAAACGCTGTGTTTGAAGTGATAAGGTTTATAATTGATTGTGTAGTACGTTCTGATTTAAGAAATGCGGGTGTGTGCGCGACTGCGTATCTATTGCCTTTACTGAACTGCGTGTGTAGTAGTTGCCGTGTGGTAGGGGCAAACTGCAGACACAGGGTTCCGATATATTTTCGCCTACCGGGCATATCTCCTCTTGTTTATATATCTATGGTAAAAATTGACAAAGATAAAGCGCATCAAAGTCCAGGAGTGGGGGCTTGTGACGACACTATGACCTATGTCAGTATAAAGTGTATGTACTAACGGTGTGACGTCACACGATATTTCAACGCATTATATCGTCGTCACTTTATGTTTACGTGCCAAAAGAAAAAATACGCGTCCAATATTTTTTATTAGATTGATAAAAAATATTGGACACGTATTTTTTCATTTTACCTGACAGACTAAAAACTAATTTTCAGTTAACATCCCTATTGTACAAAAAAAAGCGAGGTGCTACGCGTCATGTCATAATAAGGTCATCATCTTCAGGGCGTTAACCATTACAATTTATGGAATGCATTTCAGGGTGGCTATGCTTGTAGAAAACATATTTTGACAATACATAGTCAAATTCTGTATATTCGGCATAATTATTACCGTGTGCTTACTAAGCAGGGAACACGACAGCGTTACTTTACTTGCTTTTAGTCATATTATTTATTAACAACTAAGGGCCAGTATTAATTGACTTTGGAAAAATAGCAACTAGATCGAAATAACTTAACGGTGAACATCGAAAGGGGTGATGAAGACTTCCTTCTACTGTAAAAATCTATTCAGTCGAAGGATTTCACAAAACTTCTGGCGGGCGCTTGGCACAAAGGTAAAATAATCATTATTATGTGGTATTTTTATGCAAACGATTAAAAAAGGGATCAAGGTCAACTGCTTGACAAGTCATCCAACTCCTGCCATTCTCTAACAGATTTTACAATGCATGTCCTCGAAAAGAGCGTTTTCCAAGCAGCCAAACTGTGCGGAAAGTGTCACTTTTTTCACTAGTGCTTTTTACTTTTCCGTATTTTTTTAATTTTTAACTCTGTCGTCAGCCAGACGCATAGAGATTTTATTATTTGAGAAAAGTTTTACAAATTAGTTAAGTACAAATTATCGTTTATAAAAAAGGTAAAATGTAACTAATACTTCATTAAAGGCGATTTTAATTACTCTAGATTAAGATTTGATCAATAAATTAATTTAAAATATTCATTAAATATGTTTGGAAGAACGTATATTTTGCTCGTGCCTTTTTGCGTTACGACGTAACAGCTATTTGCACATGCGCAGTAGATATACCCGAGGAACGATTAGTTAATCTGTGGATATGCTGAGCGCTCTTGAATAAGTCCGCCATTTTATTAATTTCTTGCTTGGGGTCAGATATATTTTTTATTTCCTCGCACAATGCATAGTAAAATGTTGTATGATATACGTACGTAAGATGATGCCCGACTCGTGTCGCCACTCATCACTAAATGCCACTCATCTGGCATCACCTACCTTCCGCACTTGTAGTATAAATAATTATTATAAAATCAGATACGAATCAAACAAATGCCTTAAATAACATAAGTAAATATACCTACACTCACCGCAAGTAATCCATCAAACACCGACATATTGATTCCTTCACAGTTCCCCAGCGGTGTCGCGATCTTGTGCAAGTCTTGAAACTCCACCGGCATGGCCCAAATCTCACAGCACTCCGGAATAAAATACTTACAATTATACAATTTAGTTCTATATTGATACAAAACGTACGCAATCTTTAAATTCTCCCACGGCAGTATTGCACTCGAGAAATTAGGATCAGCTATCATATTCGTAGTTTCACTTATTATTTCATCTGTAATTTCAGGTACAAAGTGTACATTTTCAAGGCTGTTTGTAGTAACATAATCTTGTAAAATCCCGAGATTCATGTTTAAACTTTCAAGTATATAAACTTTCTTCGCGCCAAACTTGGATGCGGCTAACCCCATAAGGCTGCTTCCATTCAAGTCTAGAACAACGGAATCACTGCTGATGTCTTCTTTTAATTTATCTAAAAACTTCTTGCTACGTTTGCCGTCATTTAGGTATGATACGTGAGTTCTTGATAGGGCCATGTGGACTCCACATTCGCAGTTAGGTCTTTTGTAGTCTGTTCTTTTCTTGTTTTCTGTTTCTAGGTAGAACCATAGTGAGTATTCGTCTTGGCACGAGACGAGGGTAGCTTCGGAGTCTTTCTCTAAGGTGACGCCTTGTGGTAGGTAGTAAACTGCTTGCATCCAGTGGTCGCGCCAGGGTATGGTATCCTGAGGTCGTTCTGAACATGTGTCGGCATCAGGGTGACACCACCAAGGTGCACAGCTGAGGACTATTCGACCTGGAATCAAAGGTTATATGGTACCTTTTAAAGTGTTCTTCTGTCTTCTAATATAATAATGATCATTCAAATGCTATCAAAAGCAATGATGGGATGCAAAATGGACATAAAGGATCCACAATGATTGATAATGGACACAATTTTTATGAATGAGATCGCTTATAATCACAGGCGTTTTTTAAACGGCCAAAACTGAGTTTGTTAGATCACATCTTCGATCACTTGATGTATTGAGTATATGGTAGATTGAACGTTCGATTTATTAACCATTCGATAATAATAACGTTCGATTATTTAGGCGTTCGATGTATAGTGGTCGATCAATTGTTATTCGATTATTTGGCGTTCGATTTGTGGTTTCCCGAAATTAAATAGTAATTCACACAAACAAATTACATTATGCTTGCCCCAGTATTCAGCGACGAAAACACCATTAGCTGATGGCATGCAGCCCAAAGGTTTCCCACTTATAGGAAATAGGCTGTAAGCTACATTTATCTCGGTTCCTGTGGGTCACGGAACCGAAGCTGGGGAAAAACTAGTTATATCAATATATTCAAACCCACCTTCAGTGTCCATATTAAGTTCCCACCACATGAACACAACCTGTGCGTTACCCGTTCCACTGGCAGTAAAGTCTTGTTTCACCGTACGCTTCATATCAATGGGTGTGCGTCCAGACCAGTCATAGTAGAACACTGGGACTTGGTCCGATAGCTCACGGAATGTGTGACGAGATAGCTGGGATAGTTGCAGATCATGGACTGCTGCAGACCCAGGGCAGTCAATCATCTGAAGCAATCAGAAAATGTTATGTTAAATCTCACAATAGTTGTTGTGATCAGTTGGCAAATATACAGGTCAGTTGATGATGACAACAGAATATTTTAATTTTTTACTTTTCTGTACTAATATTATAAAGAGGTAAAGTTTGTGAGTTTGTAGGGCCTAATCTCTGAATCTACTGAACCGATTTAGATGAAATTTGGCATGGAAATAGTTTGAGACCCTGCGAAGGTAGGTTTTTTTTTTGTTCCCTCGGGATGATAAAACACTTTATACGCGGGTGAAGCCGCGCGCAGAAGCTAGTATTCAATAAAAATGCGTAGAAAGTGCCTATGACGTAATACAAAGTGATTACCGCACAAATACACAATCGTCGCTGTTATTTTGTTCAGCAAAACCACGACAGACTCTCTGTCGGGGTTTGGGATTGCCAAACAAATGAACACGACGATATCGTATTCGCGCGAAGATCGTTTACATCATCAGTCATAAGAGTCCCACAGACAGGTCAGTCTGTGGGACAGCAAAGTAGAGTCCTTCTTGATTTTAATAAAGAGCAGATTGATTATGATGTTGCTATCGCCACAAGTCAAGCCCTTGGCAAAAGCTTTAAAAATTGAGTAAGCAATAGCGTAGTTGACTGAAATAGTAGATTGTTTATCTAGGGAGCAAACAACTATTTTAAAGGCGAGAGTGTTTTTTATTATCCAGAGCGGAGTTAAGGATTCTAAAGTAGAATCTTGAGCGCAGCGAGAATTTCAAAGTACATCACTCGAGCTTAAAATAATGTTGCTCCCGAGGTGAACTCTACTTTTAATCACCCTCTATGAGAAAATAAATGCAATTTATGAACAAGAAAGTTACGTTTATTTATTTACATATTATAATGAGTAACATAGAAATAATTAGTGGCTAATGTTTATATTTGAACAATTATGGAAGTGCATCGTAACAACTTTATTAGTACCATCCGTTACAGTCGCAGATTTATTTTATAGTTTCCAGCCAGTTTCTTGTTCAATACAATTTGCCCGTGCGGTCCGAAATAGAATTACAATCGCTCATTAGCCATTCGCCTCATACATTCGTCGTAATCGATTTTAGCGATGTAATCCTATTTTGGACCGCATTGTTTGTGATTCATCTCTTTGCTGATTGGAACATTTACTAACAATATCCACATTCCAAGTTCAAATCACTTTTAGTTAATTCCCTAGGGGGATTAACTTTTTGAGCGCCACGGTCTTCTATAGAAGACAACCGTTTCCGTGCCCTCTACGCCACGTCTTTATTAGAAGACAATATATAATCTTATCGTTTATTACATTAAAATACATGATCAAATGCTTTGTGCGTATTTTTACTATTGCCTAAAACCCTTAACTTAATGTTTGATTTCAATAGGGGTGTTTGTTTATATTAAAAACTGAAAAATAATACCAGCCAAATTTTTTTGTATCCCAGGGGCTATAGTCTTTATAGGAAGACGTCTAGTGCTGTGGTTACTTGATTAAGTTTCTAAAGTGTCGATATCCACAAAAGTTTAACTAAAAAACACTTTTATTTCGAACCAAAATGCTAAGTTTTGAAAACAATGCGATCCTTATGAAGAATTTACATAACTTTGCTAGCCCTTACACATGTATTTACTCAAATCTTGTAATACACATAAAGCCGGACTTTGGTTAATACTGATATCGATATTGAAAGATCCCGTCACTACGAAACTAATAGATATCGGTGCCTCGTGCGCCATGGTCATCAATAGAAGACAACCTATGACGTCTTAGGCGTAAGTGCATTAAGGTCAGTGTGAGATAGTGCAAGGCTGTTATGAATTGTTATCGAAATAAAACAATTAAAAATGCGTGAAGTTAATGAATTACGTTCTGAAGAACTTTAAAAAATCCTACAAGATGTGGATTAAAGGAAGCTGAATCCGATAAATACGAGAGTACATCAAACGAAGATTTCGAGTTAGTGTAAATTACTTAACGGTAAGAAAAAATAAAATATTTTCGTTCAATAACCTAATTAGATAGGCGTAAGTACGAGCACCTACATTCGAAATTAGTATGATATCTCAGAACACAGAACATAGGTACCAAAAATTGCGTTCTTTCTTTGAATGCGATACGCCGTATCCAGAAACGAAGCGTGTAACATGGCCAAGCAAAATCGATAATAATAATATTAATGTGTGTTTAGCATAAATACAAACATGGAAAATACAAAAAAAAATAAGAAAATTGAACATACCCATCCCTTATATCAATTGAAATTTTAAGTGCTACGGGCGCCACGGTCTTGATAAGAAGACTACTGGATGACGCCAAAAGACAATAGGGATGTAGCCAACTTCTTATGGCTGAATTAAGTTATGGATTTGTTTGGTCAATATCTATAGTGTATTCTGTTTTTTTTTTATCACAACTATTGTTAATAAAACAAGATATCGAAATTTTACATTATTTTATTCATTGAGATATCGAAATACGACATTAATTCTATTTTTCTGGTACATTTATAAAAAAAAACATGTAGGTAGTACGTAACATTTATCGATACTACAATTACCCTCATCACTACTTTTTACTATACATTAGTAATACATTTATAGCTTGGCGCTGGGGGACACATCGCGTTCGGTACCGCTTGGCGCTCAAAAGATTAATGAGCTATTTTAGTCCCTGTTCACGAAGTATAAACTAGCTATTTTTACCCGACTGCCGAAGGAGGGTAATGTGTTTATTTTTTTTCAAATCCGTGTGGGATATCAAAATAAAGGGGTGATTTCAAATATATATAACACTTATATGTTTAAATGTACCTAATTAAAAAAAATAACTGAAAAGTTGTAAATAAAAAAGTTAATTAAAAAAAACAAAAAATTCGTAACAAGAAGAAAATCATGCTGTGCAGTCGGAGGATACATCTGGTTTTGGTCAGCCAGCTCGCGAATATGTTTCAGTCGGGTTTTTTGTTTTTTTTAATTAACCGTTTTTGGATAGATGTGATATAAATTAGTTTTTCGTCAGGGCGATTAATAAAAAATATTGGACACGTATTTTTCTTTTGACACGTAAACAAAGTGACGATGATATAGTGCGTTGAAATATAGTGTGACGTCACGGTGTGCTGTGGCTTGTGTTGTCACTTTGTCAGTATAAAGTGTACTTTATACTGACAAAGTGACAACACAAGCCCCCCCACACAGGTGTGGGGGGGAACTTAATGCGCTTTATCTTTGTATTTTTTTATTTATTTGTTAACGCATAAATACGGGTCCAATATTATTAGATATTCTAACTGACGAACTAAATATAATTATCATTTTTCTACCACGGAAACATCGTGAGCAGTGGTGACACAGTGGTAACGGCCGACACTTACAAGTTGTAGATTGTGGGTTCGAATCCAGGCAGGTGCTTTACTTTTTGTAAATTATTTCATCACCACTGCTCTCAAAATGGGGAAGGAAAACATAGTGAAGAAACCAGCATGCCTTAGAACCAAAAATTCGAAGACATGTGACATCCACCAACCCACACTGGGCTAGCGTGATGAGATGAGATGGCTTGCACACACAATGGACCAAAAGGGAGTCTTAACTGCGGGAAACGGATCCATCAATCCTATCCCAGGAAACATCCCTTTTTAAAAATCCTACCTTTTGTGGTGTCTTCAGTACGATATCCAGTTCAGCATCAGCAAGATCATTGAGTTTGTTCCACTTCCACAAGGTAGGACACTCTACAACTTGTGCATAAATGACTGCGGAGTCCGGCACCACAATACAGTCTTCCTCCAACAGGCACTTGTGTGCATGTGCAAATGTAGACAGGGCCCCTGAAAATAATAAAATCCATATAGCAAATAAAAATAGTGTGACTGAATTCTAAAGTGATGTAATCAGACTTGCAAGAATAGGCAAGGATGGTCTCCTTTTTGGCTGAACATACTATTTCATAGAATAAGAACATAGTGCACATACATAATATATTTTTAATAATTCATAACATAGTCCATACCTTCACCAATCAACTCAGTATCGAAAACCTCTGTGACCAAGATGTTAGCTCTCTCCTTCATATCACCATCTTCACCCACAGTGATCTCTGTGGATCTCTTTGGTATCAGTTGTACCTTGTCTTCGACACCATTAATTTGCAGAATCTTTGCACAGCACTCCGCCATAGGTTTGAATGCTTCGCAAGCAACTATGGAATCGGCGCCAGCATGAGCTGCCATTATTGATAGAAGACCTGTTCCTGTGCCTGAAATTATATTTTAAACTCTGTTTATTCACAGATTCAATATTGTTGCTAGATAACGATTCAATAGTTAAAGGCGTACAGTTATATGATTCTTTGATAGGTAAGAGAAGACATTACAGCCAGCATTCATGTATGCCTACCACATTGAAAATGACGTGACCTTTTTTATGTATCTACATAACAGACATAAAGAATCATAATTAAATACAAACCTATATCCAAAACATTAGCTTTCTTGCCGGCACTATGCATTTTTTCGATAGCAAGTTGAAGGGCTCTTTGATACTTCTTATTCCTTTCAGTATCATGCAGCATATCGGCGAATCCAGAACGTGCAATTTCCTGGTGAAAATCATAGTTCTCGTCCTGGATGTCCCACTCTGTACTCCCTGTCATAGGGTTTCTCTTCTGGGTAAACACTTTCATCTTAGCGACGGAGCTTTTTAACCTGAAACACGTAAACTTTAAAGATATAAAGAGGTATTTTTTAAAACGCCGACAATCGCAAAAGTTATTATTAAACCTATAAAACATACCTTTTTGCTGAACAAGCTATAGAAAAATTACCTAATTTGACTAAATGTATTATTCTCATTTAAAATAACATTATTTTATCTACAATCATTTAATAAAATAACTTGGCTACAAGAACAAAAAACGTATTTCTTTAACCTAAAAACTGCCAGCTCTTCTTTTGTTTTTTTTTTCTGACACTGGCTCAACTGACTGACCGTGACAGTGACACTTTAGTTCGGAATTCATAATTTAGCTTTTTTAATGTTTTCTACTCTACTATCTATGCAATACCAAATTTTTAGCAATCATTTAATTTTTTTAATAACAATAGGTGATTTTATTTATGTAGTGATAGTTGTAGTCGCTAACGTAAGTTCTATCAATAATAATTACATTTGTGACTACTGGCCAGTTTTTGAGAGCTGATGTCAATATTATGTCGTTTTGATACGAGTTGTCGAAATTGTCACTCAAAAGCGCCTCAAAAGTAAACAGGCATTTATATATTCATGACAACGATATAATTCTAAAATAATTTTACAACTTTTATAAATCAGTCAGCATCGACAATATTATTTTCTAATGGCAGCATGACTCGTAGTTGTCAGCGGTTTGAGCTCTCGTTACGACGTTTTTCTATCATGGCGGCCGCCGTCGGTAGGATTTGTGGGGCACGTCTTTTGAGAAATAATGGTGTAGTTATTCCCCAGGTACTGGAAATGGTTCTAAACAGTTTGTTATGTAGCCCGAATTGATAATATGTACCCTTACCGTGATCAATATGTTACCAATGACGGAGAAGTTCAAGTTCGAAGTGTCACGGAAAACTGCTGTATTTTATGAATTTGTGCCATACCATGAGCTTCATAACGTGTTAAATGCTATGACGTGGTGTTCAGGACTCTCTGGAGAGTAAATGAGCACGAGTGTTTAAAATAAATTTTCATGGGCAAGTGATAACCTATTCTGCATTATGTAACAAGGACGTAAGAAATCTAATGGAAGCTGTCCCTTGCAGGTTTGTCAGCTGTCTACCGGAGCTCAAGGATGGACAAGGAACAGAAAAATGGTATGTTTTATTCGATTTATTTTTAAGAAGAAATATTTTAAAAATGTGCCCACGTAATCTTCGAAAATACGCATTCGTAGTAATCAAAATCAGTATTGATTTTATTATGTTGTGATATTTCTAAGAACACAGCAAATCTTGATAAAGTTTTCTTTTTTATGATATGTGTTAATGTTATTTATAATATAAAAACTAAACGAGATTGGTGAGTGACCAATGAAACTGGAAAGTTACCTCCAATGATAACCAACAAAATGTATTGTGTAATAATAACAGCTAGAACAATAACTCTAATGACACTACTTCATTTCTACAGTTATATTTACATGTGTCATGATTATTGCATACACAGACATGCCTAAAGTGGTACCTATTTAAATTTTTGAAAACATTACATATTTCTGCTCACTTAGAAAGAAGATATCATACCAAATCCATATTTATTTAACAATTCCAAATCCTCATTTCATTTATGATCATTTTGAAATTAATGATCATCAAATAAACAACAAAACTCCTCCTTTTTGCTTTATTTTAAAGTTTTCCTGTTCATTCTTACTTATTTTCCTGTACAGTGGCTGTCCACATTGGGAGTGGTGGGAGGCGGTGTGGGAGCACTCCTGTTCGCCCTTGAGCAGTCAGTACAGGCATCAGAATCTGAAGCCCATTCACCACACCATCCTTGGAGTCACGACGGCTGGTTCAAGTCCTTAGACCATGCCAGGTAAGTTCACTGCAACTTTTGGCAATAATTATTAACTTAAAAAGACCACAAGTAGAATTTTGGGCCTGTTTCTCCGTCATAGATAATCCCTATATATAACATCACTAGTTTACTGTCAGGTGACCATAAATTATCTATCTGTACTTGGTGAAACAGGCCATTACATTAAAAAAAAACCACATGGATCTCTGCATTTTTGCACATGCCAAATATGGCCTCAAACGTGAGGTGACTAATATTTTTAAGCAAAGGCACTTAAAAAAAAAGAGAGGAGTTTCTTCAGAATAAACTGACATGAAAAGCTATAGTAGGTTATGACTTTCTAACATAACTATGACACAGCATGGTGATAATTATTATGTTCAGATTCTATACTGTCATAATATCATGAGTCTAATTATGTCTGAGCACATGATAATCACATAATAATAAATAATAGTTTAAAAAAAAACTAAAAAAACATACTAATAGAAAGCCAAACTGAAAAGTAGAAAATCATTTTCAATAAATTTAAATTATGAATATTGTGATTAACAAAAAAAATATTTTTATTAAAAAAGTGTGGGGTGAGATTTTTCAAAATGTCTACTTTGACCAATATCTGTCAATAAAATATTATATCAATTGACATCAAACACCACATATTTTTAAAATAAAATAATTTTTTTGGTTAATCACACCATTCTTAATTTAAATTTATTGAAAATTATTTCCTACTTTTCAGTTTGGCTTTCTATTAGTGTGCTTTTTAGTTTTTTTTTTTAAATTTTCCTTTTTAGTTCAATCGCTTATCCTGAAGTTCCTAGTAAGGATAATGACACAAACTATTTAAATTATTTCATTGTCATCTTGATAAGTGTGCAAAGTTTCAAATTAATCTACGTTTTAAAGGTGGTCAAAATCATAGATAGATAGATACATACATACTAAGCTAAAAAACCCTTGTTAATTAATTAAACTATGAGTTACATGAATTATGTTGTATCATAGTTTTGTGTACATACAGAATCACTTAAATATTGCATTTATCTTATGTAAATATTTATGTTATCAAGAATAGATAGCAGGACTTCCTACACTTTGCTGCAGTTAGAACTTTTAGGAACTAAGCTAATGCATGTTTTTCATTCATACTGAATTGCTTGTATTATTTTATCACCATCCCCCTACCTTTATTTATTTTGGCATATGGCAGCATTTGTTCTTCCAGACATCTATCCAAATCCTAAGCTGAGTATCTTTTTATTTTGCATTATAGCTGCAAAGTAATAAAATACAAACCCATGCATCAAATTGTGATAATACAATGGTTGTTTTTCCATCTTGACAGTGTACGTCGTGGCTACGAAGTATACAAGCAAGTGTGCAAGGCCTGCCATTCATTGCAGTACATCGCCTTCCGAAACCTCGTCAATGTTACCCACACTGAAGAAGAGGCGAAGGCTGAGGCTGCTGACGTAAGTATACAACAGTAACTTAAGACCACATAGTAAGATAGGAGTGAGAGTAAGATTAGGGACTACAGGGCAGTGAGAGATTCATAACCAACCTGTACTTAATAACGAAATCGGTGTTCATGCTTCAGAATCGTTCTAGCATATGATTCTGAAGCCTAGACACATTATTGTGCAGCCGATGACGTCATAACCTGCTGCGACACACCATAACAAAATATGTGAACCTAGCTTGAATCTAGACTCCTGCTCACCTCGATGTTATGCAACATATAAAAAATAAATCCTTGATTATAATTTCACATACTGAAGTTCCAAAAGTAAAAAGGTTAAGACCTATGAAATTTTAGTCTATGTAGTAGGTAAATCTAATTGCTCTTATCAACCGCATGGCATTACATACAGCAAACACTGCGCGCGCGGTTTCAAAAACAGGCAATTTAGTTTTCAAGTATAGTTTTTTCTAAATAATATTTTACAATAACAAAGAAAGAAGTGCTACTATAAATATTGTGCATGATATAACCACATTCCTTTGACTTAAATTCTAAAGCTCTCTTTACAACAACTTATGTAACCAAAATGGCGAAAATTCGCAAACCACGTGCCTCTAACAACCTGCCCTAATGGAAAACATAATGAACCAAATAAATATTTGGCATCAACCCAGGATAGCAACTAACTTAATATGTATGTACACTTACATATTATATTCATGCTGTTGTGATGGAAACTATGACTTTTGCTCTGCAGACCTATAGGACGATTGCCAAATCATCTCGGTGCATTGGCCCCTAATCAGAGAAAGAATTCAATCAGCTACCACATTCTAACAAATACTTTGTTTGATGCAAAATATCCCAAATTCTTATTTTCTAACAATCATAATATTGTGAAATAAGCCGCTTATCACCTGATGGTAGTTAGTTGAAGCAAACCAATTAACAAACACAATAAATACATCTGATTAGGTAATTTTGACAACACAGTTAGCATAGTGGTTGAGCGATGGATTGCCGCACGGAACAAATATTTGTATGGCCTACAGATTGTTGATCTGGATCTGGGTGTTTGTGTATGTGAGTTTATATGTTTGTAAAAGCACCCACGATACAGAAAGAAATTCCTAGTGTAGGGCAATGTCTAATTAATAGATTAAAAAATAAAAGTAGTTGTTAAATTAGTGACAAACCTAATGTAACGGAAACACTTGATATTGCCATCATTTCAGCCGCAAGAGAAGTTTAGCTAAGCGTTTAATATTTTTTAAATTTTATAGAAAATTTGCTGTAAAGATAATTTTACTTGGACTATAATTATAAGAAAAAAATGCAGAGATTGCCGATAATAACATTGCTAAGGCCTCCCGTTTTATTTTTCTACCTCGTTGAAACTGCTGTACAGTACAAAATAGTATAACTACAAAAAAATAATTTTATTTGATACAGGTGATGATTAAGGACGGGCCTGATGAGGAGGGTAACTACTTCGAGCGGCCGGGCAAGCTTTCCGACTATTTGCCTTCTCCGTACCCCAACGAAAACGCTGCGAGAGCAGCTAACAATGGTAAGATTTTAACATAATAAACCAGCTTTATAGACTAACTTGCTTTTTATCCGGGGCTATGCTAAAATGGCCAATCCAGCAGAAACAGATAGTGTAGCTTTAATATCAGTGAAATCAGTTTTAAGTTTCCGTACCAACGGAGCATTATTGCTTCAATCACGTTTCTGTCTGCTGTCCGTCATCTGTCACAATTTTTTTTTCCGAATAATTTTTTAACTTCCCATTGACCTATGAACTTGAAATTTGGTGATAATGTTTATTATTATGTATACTTTACAAAAAAAAAACAATATATTGATAAATCTGAATTTTTCTTTGGTACGCAACCCTAAATGTGCGAAGTCCGACATGCACTTGGCCGGTTTTTGTAATTGGATCAGTACTACCAGAGATTAGCCATTCAATGTCACGTCTTAGTAATATAAGTTAAGACTAATCTCTTCCCGCAGTTTTCCTACCGTGGTTTATGTATAGGAACCATGCATTATATCGGGATAAAAAATAGCCTACACACCAGCGATATTGTAGCTATCAGTATTTTCAATAGTATAAGTAGTTTCGAAAATTACCTCCTATATTCAAACTACCTAACAATCTTAACCAATTTAGTTTGGACGGTAATTCCTAACATATCGCGAAGTTGTGATTGTTGATGATGTCATCAGGCAATGCGTCATCTATTGAGAACTCGTCGATCTTTTTTTTTGTGGCTAACTAAGTTTTTTTTAAAATAATACGTTGCATATTAGAAATAGCGCATTTTAAAATGAGTACCTAGGCGACCGAGCTTTGATTGCGTGAAAAATAGAGAAAACGACGTTTTCTAAATATGAAACCCCCTGAATCATACTAAATTTAATAAAACATTGTTGTGCCGTTTCCGAGATTCAGATTACATATATATATACACAAGAATTACTCATTTAAAGGTATTAGATACTTAGATAGATATCATAACAATATCTTGACCTACCCGTTTAAAACATAATCGGCTTTATAGATCTATCTATGATCACAAAAATCGGCACTAACAAATATTTATTATTCAAAATTCACAAATTCAGTAGGCACTGTAGAACAACCTGCATCAACTCTCATGCTCTAGTTTCTAATTTAGCAGCATGCAGATAGTATACTGAATGTCTGACATTGTGCCAGAAAAATAAATACTGAACAGTGGGCGTGGAATATTCTGTAAAAAACAAATCCTAGAATCCTAGCAATTTTTATAGTAAATATTGGCTTACGAATATGTTTTGCTGCGAGTGTAGTGTCATAATTTTAGAATTTTAATACTGGACCACATAGTTAATTTGAGTTAATCATCTAGATTCCACATCCCTCCTACTTTGCCTACTACTTTGAAATCATGACTTTATTTATTTTGTTTCTCGTATCATACCCAAAACACATTGACGTACCTAACTGTAGCTATGTCTGTATCAAATTTAGGATTATTATAAGGAAAATGTTCAGTTTCAAAGAGCAGATAGTGAACCTACGATTTTAATCATCATAATCGCGACCAGTGTTCAAAATGGTTTCTTGACTATTATTAAGATTGTGCATTGCTGAAGTGGCAATTACCACAATACACCACAAACTACTCCTCAGTTTTAACCTAGCTCTATGTATTGAGTCGGCAATTTTTGTCACACTAATATTCACAGACTAAGAAACTCTGCCTATTTGTAATTTTTCACGTCTGGCTGAATTGATTTTGATGAAACTTAGCACACGGGTAGGTCCTGTCCTGGATTATGTCCCATAGGAGTAATTTCACAATTTCACGCGAGTGAAGCCGCTGGCAGGAACTAGTCCAGACAAAAAATATTATTACTTTGTAATCAGGTCAAAAGTCTAGCTTCACTACCATACTCTGCCACCAAAGCCTATACCTTCGATTCTCGAACCTGGAAAGTGAACTTCTTTCTTAATTAAAGTAAAAGAGAGTCACTGCAATATCTTTATCTGACGATCACATGCAATTCAATCTCTGTAAAATGAATATAAAAACCAGTTCTAATCAATCCTGTCTCTCCTTCCCAGGTGCGTACCCGCCAGATCTATCGCTGATCGCCTCCGGTCGCAAGGGCGGCGAGGACTACATCTTCGCGCTCCTCACCGGCTACATGGATCCTCCGGCAGGAATAGTGCTGCGAGAGGGACAGAACTACAACCCGTACTTCCCTGGTGGCGCCATCGGTATGGCACAAGTACTTTTCGACGAGGTATGTTGATCAAAAGGTTCCGTCAATTAAGCTTTAAACTAATACTGGGATCTAGGATATGGATTCCAGTGTAATTACATGGTAATGAGACATTTCAGCTTTATCTCTGGACAAGGGATCTGATATATCTACCTCTAGTATTGCAGATGTCCATAGACTGTAAGTTATCTCGTAACATCATGTGTGGCGTCAATTTATTTTTTCATCCTTTATCAAAATAAAAACTTTTTGAAATAATCTGATCTGTTTGTTAAACCCACAGATAATATAATACTAGTATACAGATGCCTCATCCTATACAAAGAAACCGTGCCGACGTAACTAGCGTTTTTCATCTGATTATATACGCGTTCGGTTCGAACGCTATCGATGTACAAAAAATCATCAGTATAATCCGTACAGTACGTAGGCACGGTTTCTTTCTGTGGGATGCGTCACCACTGGTGAGACCTATGTCGAGCCACGGCCTGATAATGACCACAAATAAATAATTCCAGGCGGCTGAATACAGCGACGGCACGCCTGCGACCGCGTCGCAGCTGGCCAAGGACGTGTCGACGTTCCTGCGATGGTGCTCGGAGCCCGAGCTCGACGACCGCCGACTAATGACCATCAAGGCCATCGGCATGTTCTCCATGCTCGCCGTCGTCGCCTACTACTTCAAACGACACAAGTGGTCTACACTCAAGTCCAGAAAACTAGCCTACAAACCTGTTTCTAAGAAATAAACCGCCAGCATAAAAACAGTAGTATAAACAAACGTTCTAGACAATTTTTTTTTCTATAGGCACAGTAACATGTTATTTGTTTATAATTAAACTAATTTATTTTTTATTTCATCGCGTTTATTTCTTTCCTCAAGGTTCATAGTCATGTTTCTTTGCTGTGACCACTGTTACCATACGTATAAGGTTTTCACGCATCATGGGCGGAAGAGATAGCCGGGTGCGATACTTATGTAATATTTTGATTGATAGAGCATTTTGTCATCTCTTATGTTGGATGATGTAGCACAGACAAATTACTTAATTTTAGGTAATCCAATTATAACTGTGCTTGTGATTTTCCATTAAAGTTATAACTGTAAATCAGTGTACAGTTGAATAAATGAGTTATTGAAAATCTGAATTATTGGCTTTTTGTTTTAAGTCATTTCCTGTATTCCCAAATTAAACTATCCAGGTATACCCAAAAATATAATTGTAACAAAATAAAAAAGGTCATATTACAATGTTGGATTTCAATTTAGTACTCATTTCATTGGCAATAGATGTGGCTCAAACCCTAAACATGAACAGCTTACATCCACTTACAACACAATAATTCATTACACTAGTTTGGGAGGAAAGTAATCACAGAAAGTAATTAGAAGATGAAATTTATTATTAGTCTATGGATCAAAGTTGAAAACCACATGACGTTTAAAATTCAAACAAACCGCCATAGAGAAATGTAATAAGTTTATCTGTGGTATAAGTCGGCAAACCGCCCCGCCCCGTATTTGAGTGTGGTCCGTTCAGAAAATTAAGTTTTTTTGTACTTAAATACGCGCCAACCTAAGCCTGATTTTGTTATTATCGTATGCTCGTAACACGGATGTGTTGACTTTTATTAGCTTTTATTTAACTTGCTATGTAAGTTATTAATTAAGGGTCCAACCAATGATAAAACTGAAAGAAGATTTGCAATTTCGACCCAGACTTCGACAGAGTTGAGACCCTCCTTTTAGCTTTGCCGTATTCCGGGAAAAAAACTACGATTCTTTTAGATTTGCCGTATTCCGGAAAAAAAAACTACGATAGGCGTATTTTTTTTCCCGGAATACGGCAAAGCTAAAAGGAGGGTTATTGGTTATTGTCGTCTGAAGTGTGCGCTGCATGTAATTATTCAAGGAAATTCAGGTTTCTGAATAACAAAACCGATCGTGTGCGGCCAGCCTTACAAATTACTAGGCGCTGTAAATTATTACTATGCTGTTCTGAATTTTTGGTTGTGGTGACAATTCGTCACACTAGCTATTTCGTCACTATCTCCAATAGGTCTCTTTTACTAATTCGTCACTTTGTACATGTAGTCAAGGTTCCCAACTCATCTCAAGCCATATTTTGTCTCTTTCCCAACTCGACCGACGCATAATTATATTTAATATACAGTAACGTAGAAAATTATAAAGTGAATGTACCCGATGCAATACGAAGTCAGACCAACTGGATATTAATGCCGAAATCCCAAAGGGGTCGGTACTCTCAGCGACATTGTTCTTGCTCCACTTAAAGGATCTGCTAAAACTCGGACCTTTGATATGCAGACGCCAGCATTGTTGCTAAGAAATACGTGTCCGACGCAAGGCCACTGGGCCTCAGATCCGGTCTCTCCGGTAAGCCATGGTTGAACACATTAACCTGTCCTGTTTTGGTACACCATCACTAAAAGTATGCATGATTAAGGATAACTCAAAAACTACATATCAGATCTTGATCAAATTTGGGACCACATGAGAAACACTAGCTATCAAATAAAAAAGAATCATCATAATCGTCACATAAAATAATACAAAATTGAGAATCTCCTCCTTTTTGAAGTCGGTAAAACAACTACAAATAAAAGTAAGTTTCAAATATTAATCAGTGTGCTACACTAATTAATATTTGAAACTTACTTTTCGTCCTCAGAATCTTTTTCGCCAGATCATCGCGCATTGGTCGATTCACAAGGGGGTGGTCGTTGAACCATAATTGGTCCCCTGCCGAGATAGCTGGATAAGAGACCTTGACGGTGTAGGGGCTATCATCGGTGGAAACTCGGGGATCTCAACGCCAAATCTGTGGCTTGGGAATCCCCGGTGACTGAACCCAGAGGTGTGAAGTGTTGGAGGCTTGGGCTATCAGTCTATCAAGATGAGTTTGTCCGACTTAAATCGTGATTCTGCCAAAACGTGTGTTTGGCACCGGGGTGGGTCGTGGGAGATACATACGTTTTAACTTCTCCAACCAGACCGCTGGTGTCCGTAGCCAATCAGTCCCGCAAAGAGACGGTCTACGCTGGCTGCTCCTAAGCGTATTGACAGGGAAACTCTCGAGAAGGCTGCTGTCATACAGGCCAGAGGCCTTTATCTGGATGTTGGTGACAGCGGACCCATCGACGCTACCCTAACTAGCCTACTCTACCTAGACTACCCTACCTAACCTACCCTACCCTACCTATGTAGGTAACTATTCTTTTTTTTTGTCATAAGAACCTTCTAACATTAACAAACACAACAAAAAAAGAATTATCGAAATCGATTCAACTGTCCTCGAGATTTGCGCTTAGTTAGCTATTTTTATATTATAGATTGACTACCTCCGCAAAGCTTACTAGGAAGGTTGACTCGATACAATTTGCTGCCAAATGTATATTTAGGTCGGGTTTAGTCTTAGATAAAGTACCTATAGATTAAGCCTTAAAATGAGCTTGATTGATAGAGCGAGATGGTTAATTGGCAGCTCCATGTAAATAATAAGGACAAAAGATTATTTTTTGTCTTTGTCACCATGGCCGGTTTCTGTTGTTTGTCAAACTCTAATATAATGGCAGGTTTGACAAACAAACTCGGTTTTGTTTGATTTTCTCTGTGATTTCGTGGTATTATGTGTTACTTGAGACAAGGAATTTGGGTTATTTATTGATAATAAGTGTCAGTGCGATGGTGGGTTGTAGTGTTCTTGTAGTAACACCAGAACTAACTATTGTTGTCTCATGTGCGGCCACGCCAGGGTTTACTAAATAGTACGGACGTCAAAACAAATCGCAAGCACGCCATCTGGCGGCAAAGCAAGATTAACTACGCATTGGCGCGCTTTTCTAACCGCTTGCGTGGTGGGATTTGGGAACAGCAGAATATGGCAATTGAGTACTGACAGCCTTAGAGCTAAGACGTCGTAGAATCAATGTCGATCCATAATATTAGTAAGCAAGATTGTAACTGTAACTTGTCTATTCGAATTTACTCAATGTATCGAATAATTTTTGTTATTTCATTTTCACGATTATTCCCAACTACCTGCCCACTCACGATGTCTTACTTATGGGACAAGATTATTATTATTTCGCCGGCCATCCTGACGTTCCCCCGATAGATTGCTTCTATCGGCCAGCCTTGATGCGACATCAGAATTGGGATTCGGTCGTGCTAATGAGATCACACGTAAAAACAATGCTAGTGAAAATGGTTAGATTCTTGCAAAAAAAATCGCGGTGTCAGTTGCGACTACCCTCGGAAACTGGGATAATGAAAAAAAAAACAGTCCGGAAGGGAGCAGTAAGGAAGCTAGCAACAAACAAGGAGCTGGAAAGGTCAAGGAGGAGCGTGTGGACTTGTGGGAACATCCATACACACTGATCTTTATGCCAATCTGGTGAGTCGTTTTCAATTTGTTATGAGATGTGTTCAAAATTCTGGTTTTGTTTACGGTATGGCCCATGTCAGGTCATAATTTCATGTTAGTTATCGCTGGTCAAGTTCTAGTCTTGCTGAAGAGTTATTATACTACTATCACTGGTAAAAGTCTTTGTTTGGCAATTATTGTTCGGACTTTAGAGCGATGTAGTAGCATTGCCGTACCAAACACGTAATTCTGGAAATAATGATAATTCCTAATGAAATTATTAGTTTTGTGTTAATGCAGTTTGATGTGATTTATTTTCAAGCTGAGGTTAACTCTTTAGATAGTTTTAGCCTAGTATGTGGCTTCGTTAATTGCGACTTAAAATGCTATGGCATTCATTGTACTCTCTAAAGCCCATATATATATACCTACCTGTACACTTGGGACCCTAGAATGTGTGGTTCATGTTTTGGACAGGGACTCTGCACTCACATTCGGTGTCCATAATAACCCATTTAGCCGTGCCGGTTTAGGTTACTAAACCGCTGCACCGGTTAATTTCCATCAAAGCTGTGTATGGTTAAGATAACCATGTGAACATGTACTCTCGTAGTGTTTTTAATATTTCAGATACCATATTGTATCGCTTGTGTGTGTGTTGTATCCTCTTAGATGTTGATGTAAGAGGATAAGAGGAACGGCAGGCTAGCAGTTCGCAGGTGGTAGCCGAAAGTTCTACCCAACAGCTAATGCATTGCCTATTGGCGGTATAGTTTCATCATTTGGTTTAGTATAAACTTTAGGATGAGATATCCCATACGAAGGAGATGAGATATCCAAAATGACTGAACAACTAGTCGTTTTCAGTGGCAAAGCAAGTTAGTAATGTCATTTGGCCAACGCAATTGTATCGAGTTAGTTATAAAAATACTCCAAAAAACATTAGAATCTGTTACATCCGCATTCTAAAGAATGTTAAAACCCATTTAAGTATCAGACTGAAAGACTTGTATAATTTATGCCATGGTCATGAATAATAATAAAAAATAAAAACCGGCCAAGTGCAAGTCGGACTCGCGCACGAAGTTAAATTGCGGTTTACGATTTATGACGTATTAAAAAAAAACTACTTACTAGAACTCGTTCAAACCAATTTTCGGTGGAAATTTACATGGTACATCATATATTTTTTTTAGTTTTATCATTCTCTTATTTTAGATGTTACAGGGGAGGGGGGGCACACATTTTACCAATTTGGAAGTGTCCCTCGCGCAAATTATTCAGTTTAGAAAAAAATTTGAAACCTCAATATCATTTTTGAAGAATGGGATTGATGAAAAAAAAAATTGAGTTTCAGTTCTAGTTTTTTTTTGTTAGTTCTTGTTTTTTTTTGCGTAAAAATCTTAATGCGGTTGCAAGTACCAAGTTTCAACAGCATAGTTCTTATAGTTTCGGAAAAAAAGTGGCTGTGACATACGGACGGACAGACAGACAGACATGACGAATCCATTAGGGTTCCGTTTTTTGCCATTTGGCTACGGAACCCTAAAAATGTGTAAGTAAATGTCAACCCACTGTCAAAATGACGGTGACGGGTGACGGGCCGGCGATTTACGAAATTACGAATAGTCGACTAATGCCTGTCTGTCTAGTATATAGTGTCCGTCTAAATAAGTTTATCTGTGATATATAGTTATCTGTGCTCAGTGCTGTCAGTGTCAGCACTGTCAGCGATTGTTTGGGATTTTGTTTGCTTTGCGGTTTGCGGCCGTCTTTTTATTGTGGTTTACTGTTTTTGAGATAATGTCATAAATATCCGCGTCTTTTTATATTCTTCAGTAGATTGTAGAAAGATATTATTCATCTGTTAGTTAGCCTTTCATCAAGGATGCCATATCAGTGTTGTGCTATTGGTTGCCGAAGCGTTGGCGGTCATAAATTCCCAAAAGAAGTCGAAATTCGCAAGCAATGGGAAATTGCTTTGCGTCGCAAGAACTTTAAAGCTAAACCTCATTCAAGGCTGTGTCATGACCATTTTAGAGATGAAGATTATATAAAAGAAGGATATCATACAGGTCCGTAAAATAAAAGTATTATGGTAATACAATTTAAAAGATTCCAATAAAAAACAATTCTACGCAGATCAGTTCTAAAATAGCTATAATATGAAGTTACAATATATTTTCCATGGGTCCGCTAATAATAAATTGTCTCAAAATTTAAAAAAAACGTTACTATCAATATTTTGTAAAACAAAACTGATGATAAATTTACATTTTTATTTTTACCCGGCTGCAAGGAAAGGGTTATGTTTTTACTTGATGCACTTGTAATTATTTTGTTATAATAATTTTATTATTTGTAGTTTCCCCGTAATATATTTTATAATTTTTTTTCCGGAATTAATTTTGCATAACTTTTAATAATCTAATTTAAAGTACATAGTTTAAATGATCAAAACAAAATTCTCTTTAATCACACCTGTTTAAACTTGTAAAATGTAGATAAAACCTACATTTATATTTACAGGCTTGAAACTAGAGCGAAAAATATTAAAACATGGGGTAATTCCTTCCCTTTTTGTTTGGAATGAAATAGAAATAATGAAGGTTGAACAGAAAAGGAAAAGAAAAGAAATGAGAGCAGAAAGTAAATATATAAAATATTATGCTGATATGCCTGCAGACCCATTGGGGGATAATATGCCTGAAGACCGATTAGAGGATGATATGCTTGAAGACCCATTAGATGATGATATGCTTGAAGAACGATTAGAGGATGACATGCCCGAAGACCCACTAGAGGATAATAACCCTAAATACTCAATAAATACTGAGATGCTTGAAGTCACAACAAATTTTGTTGAGATTGATATGCATGCAGACACAATACAATTAATAAAAACTGAGAAATTGGAAAATCCTATTGATGAAATGAAAATTAGATGCTCTGTAGCAGATGACACAAACTGTGCTGTGGAGGTGGAATTGGAGGATGTTACTTTACAGGTGAAAGTGAGTGATGCTACCACTTCAACTTCACTTGACTCGCCAGAATTACAGTCGAAATCTACTTGCCATGTAGGCACACAAAAAAATTATCAGTTTTTCTGTATTGATGCACTTATGAAAAATAACAAGGCTATCAAATTTTACACTGGATTAGAGTCGTATGAGAAATTTCAGTTGGTTTTTTCTACTTTGTGCCCAGAGGCTCACTCTCTAAAATACAGGTGGAGTCAAGTTTTATTTTTAAGTGTGGAAGACCAGTTTTTGCTTACTTTAATCAAATTAAAAACAAACAAGCAAGACTTTGAATTAAGTTTTCTGTTTGACATTAGCACCACAACAGTGTCTAATGTCTTTGTGACATGGGTGAATTTCATGCACCAAATGTGGAGTGTATTAAATACCAGCCTGAGAAAAGATTTAATTGAAAATTATATTCCTGAAGAATATACCAACACAACTACACAGGCAGATGTTGTGAATGGAACTGAAGATACTGCCATGGCTGATGATAGATTTAATAACCGATATAGTTTTGATGTAGGAGTGACAAAAACTGCTTCTATAGAAAATAGAATATTAGCATTCAAAAATATAAATAATAAGCGATTAAAAGTCCAAATAAAAACATTTTGTTTTCTGCAGATGCAAAAACCTAAGAAATATGTTGAATTGATCACCAAAGCACGTTTAGTTTGTGAAATGCTGTGCAATTTTATGGAAAGCAAGATTTAGACGATGAAAGTCATTTGTTGCATCAATTTTATTATATGCCAGAAGCAAGTAACTTGCATCATGTGCATTGCATACTCCTCGAGGGTTGTGATTTCCCCAATGAGGAGTCATTGTCAGTTTGATAATATACTTCGCCATCTGTGCCTAATTTTGGCATTGTGAAGCAAGTAGTGTAAACAGGGCTTGTAATCTTAAGTTGAGAAAAAATAAATACCAACAAGAAGATCAAAAATAAATACCAATATTTTATTCCTAAAGGGTACTTGACGTATTCCCGACAGGTCGTGGTAGTGTGCTCTATTCGCAACAGTTAATAATCCCAAGCATTCTTAACAAAAATCCATCAGCTCGAGAAAACCAAGTTCCATCAGTGATGATGATGAACGATGTATTCCCGGCAGGAGATTAATTTCTTTTTTTGAGAGAGGAATTTCTTTCATATACCTACTTAAATGAACAGAAGCAGTTTTTAAGATATGATCACAACTTTCCATTTCACCTGTATACCGCCCGAAATTATCATTAAATTGTCACTATGGCATGCCAGTTGAAATTCGACAATATGATAGTTTGTTTTAGTTAGTTTCGTTTTCACCCTGTATACTGTACGAAATTATCATTAAATTGTCACTATGGCATGCCAGTTGAAATTCGACAATATGATAGTTTGTTTTAGTTAGTTTCGTTTTCACCCTGTATACTGCCCGAAATTATCATTAAATTATCAATATGGCATGCCAGTTGAAATTCGACAATATGATAGTTTAATATACACTGGACAGCAAATAAACCGAGCCACCCGCTACCTAGGAACTCTGATTCGATTTTCTCAAAAAGTATAAAACTTACAACTATCAAAGTTATACTTACAAAAAGTGCGTTTCATGGTGATTAAAATGACCACAAATTAATTCGAAAGTACCGTCAACTCACATTGTAATCAAGCAACAAACACAATGCTAACGATTTGCACTGTTTTCACCAGAGTTTGAAATTAGCGTTCTTTTTCTCTACAATGAGGGTAGTCGGATATTTCTTATCATTTCTTTAGTTTTTGTCCATCGTTTGCTCAGACGCGTGTGTTGTTGCTACTTTTTTCGATTAATAATGGATACAACACCTCAGGAAGCAGCTCAAGCGCAACGTGAAGTCGCTCGAAGGCTTCGAATCAGCAGATCTTCGGTGCAACGAGTTTACAGACGATACCTAGAGACTGGAGCATTCGACCGCCGTCCAGGTACGGGCAGACCTAGGGCTACATCAGCAGCAGATGATCGTTATATCCAGCTTACTGTTCTGCGAAATCGCCACCTCAACGCAGTTCAAGTCCAACAAAGTCTGCGTGACGAACGCCAAGTGGTCATAAGTTCAGATACCGTCAGAAGGAGACTTGCTGAACGGAACCTGACCCCAAAAAGAGCTGCAACAGGCCCAGCATTAACGGTAGCACACCGTCGAGCACGACTTGAATTTGCTCGAGAGCATAGGGATTGGACATTAGAGCAGTGGAGTAATGTACTCTTCACTGATGAGACCAGGGTGAGTCTACATGGAAGTGATCGACGTCAGAGAGTATATCGTCGCCCTGGAGAACGTTATTCTCAGTGTTGCATCGAGGAAACTGTTGCTTATGGAGGAGGATCTGTAATGGTCTGGGGCGGCATCTCGTTAACAGCACATACAGCGTTAGTTTTCATCGAACCGACGGGCCGAACACGTGGACTGACTTCTCATCGCTACATTACTGAAATCCTCGCAGACCATGTGGTACCTTACGCAGGATATATCGGACAGGATATGCAATTGATGCATGATAATGCACGGCCTCATGTTGCTCATGTGGTGACCCAGTATCTACGCGACGTCAGCATTCGTACGATGGACTGGCCAGCTCGAAGCCCGGACTTGAATCCGATAGAACACTTATGGGATGAGCTGAAACGTCGGGTTCGAGCCCGGGTACCTGCTCCAACAAGGCTTCCAGAGCTGCGAATCGCAATTGAAGAGGAGTGGAATACAATTCCTCAAGATTTTATCGTCAGGCTCGTAAGGTCGATGAATACAAGGATGCTGGCAGTTATCCGAGCAAGGGGAGGGAATACGGAATATTGATCAAAAACATTTTTTTGATTTTATCTTTGTTTTTGGCTTTAATTTTTTTTTCACTTTATCATTACTAACGATTGTCACGACTGGAAAACGACTCTTCTTTGTAAAATCCTTAATAAACACTGAAATATTGATTAAACCCAATGAGTTTCCTTTCATTTTAATCACCATGAAACGCACTTTCTGTAGGTACAACTTTGATAATTGTAGGTTTTTTAGTTTTTGAGAAAATCGAATTAGAGTGCCTAGGTAGCGGGTGGCTCGGTTTATTTGCTGTCCAGTGTAGTTAGATTCGTTTTCACCCTGTATACTGCCCGAAATTATCATTAAATTATCACTATGGCATGCCAGTTGAAATTCGAATAGTTTAATATAGTTAGATTCGTTTTCACCCTGTATACTGCCCGAAATTATCATTAAATTGTCACTATGGCATGCCAGTTGAAATTCGACAATATGATAGTTTAATATAGTTAGATTCGTTTTCACCCTGTATACTGCCCGAAATTATCATTAAATTGTCACTATGGCATGCCAGTTGAAATTCGACAATATGATAGTTTGATATAGTTAGGTACGTTTTCACTCTGTATACTGTACGAAATTATCATTAAATTGTCACTATGGCATGCCAGTTGAAATTCGACAATATGATAGTTTGATATAGTTAGGTTCGTTTTCACCCTGTATACTGTACGAAATTATCATTAAATTGTCACTATGGCATGCCAGTTGAAATTCGACAATATCATAGTTTGATATAGTTAGGTACGTTTCCGAAAACTATCAGTCAGGTAGGTGCCGGCAGGGGAGTTCTGTTACTGGACCTGTACCCTAAAGATTCCGGTCCGACCTAATGTGAACTAAGTTTACAGATTACTATTATATACCTACCCGTGCCCCAAACCCACCACTACTTAGCTACTGACGGTCGGTTGTCGGTTCAGTTATGTATTTGTCAAAGATCATATCATTGTTAACATCAGCCGGCTTACTATGGTTAGCGGCACCCTCAAATTTAAGTAGCAAAAATTTCGAAACTTTGTAAATAATGCCATTAGCACTTGAGTGGAATTAGATTTTTTTTCGTAACGTTGCAGGATTTGTATATTTTTTTCAGAAATGGCATCAAATCAAACAAATGAAATCGGCTAACAAAATTCACTAGCGAATTCGGCAGCTCTTTAAAAATCTAAATCCGAATACATGGGCCAGTAGGGTCAATGCGATATCTGCAATTAAACTTCGTTTTTCGATATAATAGGAAATAGTTCTCAAGAGTTATAGTAATGTGAGTGTAGTCAAGCAGAAAGAAAAACTGCAAAATTTTGAGTAGGTACGTGTTCCTTTGTGAATTCATGCACCATGTATTAAATGGCGTCAAATGCATTTAAAACTTTACAAAAATGCAATAACTACCTGTCACACAGACACATCCATACAGATGAACATAAAAAGAAAATTTTACCTTTCCAAGGTGCTAAAATTTTCTAGCTCGCTCGCTTAGGCCTGTAGCGTTTATGCCGAAGTCGACTTCTATATCTGTCGGTATGAATGATATTAGAAAATCTTAACTATCCGAGACGAGGGTCTTCAATTTTCAAATCAAGCTCACCTTCGCTTTTACATTTTTAATTAAAGACATAAGTATTTAAAGTTAGTCTGGGGCGGTCGCAGACCTCATAATCAGATCCTTGTTGATGATAAAGTAGCTTTCACCTTTAAACCGTTGGCGGCTCAAGCGACTGACTGCTGCGCTGCGTGTCGCGGGTTCGATTCCCGCATGGAACAAATATTTGTATGACCTACAGATAGTTGTTCTGGCTCTGGGCGTTTGTGTATGGCATTTATGTTTGTAAATGAACCCATGATACAGGTGAAATGCCTAGTGTGGGTAGGGATCCGTAAATTTTTAATAGTATCGATACCTACTCGATGCCTGATATCAAATCAAAAGTATCGATACTACTTGGTATTGAGTAATATTTGTAACAGATTAAAAGTGTCAATACTTTATTTAATAATCACATACGTACATAATTAATCACGTTTAAATACAGGTGTCGCGTAAAACGATTAAATCTAAATAAACATTATCATCCGAACATTATCATCTTAATTGTTATTAAATTTTCTTGTTCTTTTCAATCATTCATTTTCCTTTCTTCATCATCAGCCTATTAATGTTCCCACTGCTGGGACACAGGCTTCCTCTCTGTGTGAGAAGGAATGGGCCTTAATCCACCACGCGGGCCCAGGCCCAGCCGTAGTAACTATTCAGTAATCTGTGGTGCGGGTTGGTGAATGTGACGTCTTAGAATTTTTAGATAGAACTAAAAATTCTAAAACATTGTTGAGGAAACTCAATGTTTTCCTTTACCGTTTTGAGAGCAGTGGTGGTGAAATAATTTACACAAAGTAAAACGCCTGCCTGGGTTCGGACCCACAAGCCACTTCACAACTTGTAAGTCGCGGCCGATACCCCACTGCTCATTTTCTTTTCATTTCTTGCATAATCAAAAATGTAACATTTAATTTATAGTAGGGTTTCCCCGAAAAAAGGTACTCCATCGAGAGACAAAACGCTATCGGCTATATCGAAAACCGAATAGTAGACTATAGACTCCGATCTACGATTGAAGTCCTGCGGTGAAAGTTGGAACTAATGAATGATTGATGTCATTTAAAAATAGATTTTATGTCAACGGATTAGGGCAACTGTCAGAGGTACACCATTGACCATATTATATACAGAACAGTGGCAAGCGGCGCGTCTATCGGACTTATCTCGATTTTGGGAGTACCTATAGATTTCGCCATGGCGTGGCCGCACATGAAACAACAATAGTTAGTTCTGGTGTTACAACAAGAACACTACAACCCACCATCGCACTGACACTTATTATCTATAAATAACCCAATTCCTTGTCTCAATTAACACATAATACCACGAAATTACAGAAAATCAAACAAAACCGAGTTTGTCAAACCTGCCATACTATTAGAGTTTGACAAACAACAGAAACCGGCCATGGTGACAAAGACAAAAAATAATCTTTCGTCCTTATTATTTACATGGGGCTGCCAACTAGCGATCTCGCTCCATCAATCAAGCTCATTTTATGGCGAAATCTATAGGTACTTTATCTATGATTTTGGGTCTTAACTGTCTATTGTCAAATTGTCATTGATCTGACGGGTTAATCTAGTGAGGAGACAAAAGTATTATTTTTTTACAGCGACGCCGCGCCGATGCAGTCGTCACGTTTGCCTAGAAGAAGTTCTGGAAGAAATATCGAGTAAAATTGTGAAAGTATCGATACCTAGTATAATCCTAGACTTATCGTATCGGGTACAAAAATACTACGCATTGAACCGATACTATACTAATGACGCTTTTAGCGGATCCCTAAATGTGGGACAAAGTATTTATATATATATATCTATTTTGAATTGATCAAACATAAACAGTTTATTTTGCACTTAGGCTACGACTCTGATTAGGTTCCATATAATAGGGGGCACAAATACAAACTCCGGGCTTCTACTGAGAAATTGTATATGTCAAAACCTAATAACGCTTTCTCCGACCCAGGAATCTAATCCAATCCATATTGTATTTATAGTGGTATAATCTCGGTCTTAAGAGATGAAACCACGTTTTTAGCTGGCAAATCTTGTTTTTCTATTATTCACTATTGCAACACTGTTCACTCAAATGTCAATCAATGTCAAGTAAGTCAACTTCTCTTAGATAAAGTACCTATAGATTAAGCCTTAAAATGACCTTGATTGATAGAGCGAGATGGCTAATTGGCAGGTCCATGTAAATAATAAGGACAAAAGATTATTTTTTGTCTTTGTCACTGTGGCCGGTTTCTGTTGTTTGTCAAACTCTAATACGATGGCAGGTTTGACAAACAAACTCGGTTTTGTTTGATTTTCTATGATTTCGTGGTATTATGTGTTAATTGAGTCAAGGAATTTGGGTTATTTATAGATAATAAGTGTCAGTGCGATAGTAGTGGGTTGTAGTGTTCTTGTTCTTGTTGTAACACAAGAACTAACTATTGCTGTCTCATGTGCGGCCACGCCAATGCTTAATCTATAGGTACTTTATCTAAGCAACTTCTCATTGTCGAACAGCTGATGCTCTGACGTTTCTTCATTTCTTGAGATTCACTAAAATAATAGAAAACAACAAAACAAGTCACTTTACTTCCAATTCGCTATGCAATGAACGCTATTGTCGGATTGTGCCATTTTTGCGAGGCTCACGGCCCGCGGCCGTTGTTTTGCACCTTCACCACGGACAATGATAAAAATACAACGGAATCTTCAAGAGCCAGTGTTCAGTGCAGTGGCTGTACTTCTTTGGGTCCAGAAACAGTGTTTGTGTCACGGGAGGATGATGGCACAATATACTGTAGCAGGGAATCGGTCCCGAATGCAGATGTTACGTCGTTTTTGAGACAGGCCGCTATAAGGAGCATTACTTGTGAAGTAAGTCCTAACAGATTTTGTTTTAGCAATAATTAACAGATCAGGCTTAATTTCATGTAATTTTAAATTACCTACTATTGTTTTTCAGGTAAATTGGAGTAAAGAAGGTGGAGTGGTATACTTCAACGACACACACGGCCATGTCTTGAGCCTCACTTTCCAGGTCAAAGACACCTGGGCGAGGGGCTTGAAGAGATGGTTCTCAATAGTTGTACTGATGAAGGACAAAATGCTCCTGTTGAATATTACTCCGTTACTCTCTGAGCATATGCAGGTACTTACAATAATTAATTAATTAAATAAACTTACTAATAACTGGTTCAAGCAAATCAATGGGTTTCACTGGTTCTTGTGGCCAATACATTGTACCTCAGAAATCAGGCATTTTTTTGGAGTGAAAAGTAGCTTATGGCAAAAAGCATATCCAGCATTTGCTTAGAGGTAAAAGTAAGGAAACTCGAAAAATTGTGAAAGTTCATAGTCGGACCAAGTCTGTTGGGCCCTAGGGTGGCAAAAATAAACATATAAAATCAAAAATGTCAAATGAAGGAGTGATTCTTATGGTTGAAAATTTCTGTACCCAACTCGTAGTGTTTTCTCTTGAACAGTATAGTTGTCGGCACTTAACTTGGCAAGAGTCATTAGATGGGCACAAATCATTTTTTAGATCTCTCTGGTTACCAAGCGGGGAGAGTTTAGCACCACTCCGAGCGCGCGATTGGTTAGTCAGTTGACACAAGGATCGACTGACCAATCGCGTCGCGTCCACGTTTATTTATTTATTTATTTATTTATTTATTAATCACAAAATCCACAGCTCTTAAAAATACTTTAACACACTTATTGTACTACTATTACAGCCAATTACGGATTTACAATTTATTAACCTTACAATTAAAATTGCAACAGAAACTTAGAACAACCAAACATATCTAATATAACTAACTCATGTGAAGGAATTGTGTGTGAGTGTGTTATGCGTTTCAAATGAGAGGAAAATCGACTAACCCCCAGCAAGCTACAATCAGACAAGACTGCACAGCTAGCAAAACAACAATCTATTTCAAAAGCCTAGGGTCAGTTATTTATATTAACCCCCAGATTCCGAAACAAACCATTCCGCCGCCAACGGTACAATCCCGACGAATCGCGTCACAATGAGCGAAGGCGCCGACCGTCCTCTCATTCGGAACGCAAAGTAGTGTTAGTGTATTGTATAGTGTGGTGTAGTCTGTGTAGGTCTGTATTTGTACTTTCCATACAATTCAATTAATACTCGTTTCATTTAGCTTTAGCTTTATTATTCAGTTCGTCACATACAGAGGTTAGTAATAGTTTCCTGAACATACCTTTTTTGGAATTAAATATATCAATGTGAGCGAATTGTTTATTAAAGCTCCTTAGTATCCTATCGATAACTGAGTTTTTAGCGTAGTTTGTACTACTGTGTGGCACATCGAAAAACTGCGTGTGCCTAGTCCGTCGAGACGGAGTACTCAATCTTAGAACTAAGTCATTAAGAGCGATACTGTTAATGTTTCCACTACAAATATTATAAAGAAACAACATATCCGAAATCATACGTCTGTTCTCTAATGGAAGTATATTATGATGTTTGCATGATAGAAGATAATCTTTTTGTCTGAAATCACTGCGATAATTAATATATTTAATGAATTTAGACTGTATAGATTCTATCTGCTGAATATAAACCAAGTAGTGAGGATTCCAGATATTGCTACAGTATTCCAGGATACTGCGTATGTACGCAAAATAAAGTATTTTAATGCAATCTATGTCGGTAAATAGTTTACATATACGCATAATAAATCCAAGACTTCTGTACGCCTTACCAACGACATAGGTCACATGCTCCGAAAACAGAAGCTTTGCATCCAGAACGACACCAAGATCCTTAACAGTATTACCACGCACAATAGTGCCACCACTAAGATTATAACAGTAGCGGATGCAATTTCGCTTCCTAGTAAATGTTACGATCTGACATTTGTTTACATTCACATTGATTCTATTGGTACTATAGTAGTTAGATAATCTATCCAAGTCATTTTGTAGCTTCTCACAATCATCCTTATTCTTAATATTCATATAAATCTTGGTGTCGTCCGCATACATCAAAAACCTTGCATTGAGAACATGTTCTCCTATGTCGTATAGGTAGATAGAGTATAACAGGGGTGCCAAAATTGAGCCCTGTGGCACACCAGATGGTATGGTTACGCAGTTAGACCTTATTCCACCCAGTATAACAATTTGAGACCGATTCCTAAGGTACGACTCAAACCATCTGAGCAAGTTACCGCGGATTCCAAGCTCCTGCAGCTTACGCAGGAGGATCACGTGATCCACACGGTCGAAGGCTTTTTCAAAGTCCGTGTAGATCACGTCGACCTGTCCACCACCATCCATATCACTGGCAACACTATCAACAAATACTGCTAAATTAGTGTTAGTAGACCGGCCCTTAATAAACCCGTGCTGTTGTTGCGGAATTAATTTAGATATAGTTGGATAAATAAAGTTGTGTACTATTTTCTCCATTATTTTTCCTAAAACATTCAAAATTGATATGGGACGATAATTCTCTATACTATTTCTACAACCTTTTTTGTGGATGGGTACAATGTGTGCAGTTTTCCATATAGATGGGCAGTAACCCTCGCGGAAACACCGGTTAAAGATATAAGTGATTGGTAAAGACAGGGATTTAGCACAGTTAACAAAGAAAAGAGGGGGCACAGTGTCACTTCCTGGACCCTTCGATGTATCTAAATTCTGTAAGAGTTTGAGAATGCTCGCATTGTCAATGGTCAGGTTGTGTAGTGTGTCGCCGTATGTTTCACAGTCAGTTGAGAAAGGCGTGTAAGATCCGAGCCTACTGCTAAAATTCTTGTAGAAGAAGTCATTAAATGCGTTACATATTTCGGCCTCACTTGTTAGTTGGTTATTATCATACGTCATATATTTCGGGTAATTATTTTTATTATTTTTTCTAGCTTTAACGTAAGTCCAAAAATGTTTAGGTGAAGTTTTTATGTTTTCTTGTGATCGGTGTAAATAACGGTAATGACACTCCTTTTGAAGCTTTTTTTGCCGGTCCCTTAATAAAACGAAAGTTGCGTAATCGTGGGGGTTATTATATCTCTTCCATTGCCTGTGCGCCTTCGACTTTTCCTTAATGACACTAATTAATGCCCGACTGTACCAGACTGGGTAGCTGTAGGGTCCTCCTACGGTGACTTTTGGGATAAATTTACCAATAACCGAATAAATAGCTGAGTAAAACATGTCTATTACATGATGAAGTTGAGCATCATCATTACAAACTAATCCCCAATCACACTCCAGTAACTCGTTATTTATGACTTCATAATTCCCCTTCCTATAAACATGCTTTTGAAATAACTTCAATTTTAAGGGAGGAATTAGAATATCTAAAGCTTTGACAAGAATTGCAGGGTGAAACACGTCTTCAGGGACCAACGGACAACTCGATCTTATAGTGTTGTTAGGAAAATTGGCAAATATTAAATCAAGAGTGTGATTGTGAGAATTAGTGAAAAAATTAAATTGATTCAAACCGCAGTAAAACATTGTGTTAATAAGGTGGGACGCGGAGTTTTGTACCTCAACGGCGCCTTTTCTCAGCAGCACAGGCTGTCCACTTGTCCAGTCAATACCAGGTAAGTTAAAATCACCCGACAATAGGAAATAATCGTTAGGGTTCTGGTCTATTACCTCAGATATTACCTGCGTTAATAATTGAATACGTTCCGATATCGCGCGGTCTGGCGGCAAGTAAACAGTCGCGATGTGTAAATTGCGACTTATACCAAGTACTCGAGCGGGAATAGTTACCCAGATGCTTTCAAGGTCAGGGTGGCCCCACTCAGTGCGTACGCGAGCTTGCAGCCGCGAAGCGCAAGCAATCATTACTCCGCCGCCTAGCGAGCCGCGATCGCGTCTAAACAAATCATAAATATCGTTACATAGTTCGGAGTCTAAAATGCCGTCATGTAGCCAGGTTTCGGTAAACATTAATATATCACTATCTGATGACAGTATGTTCTCGTAAAAAATATTGGTTTTAGTGCGCAAACCCCGTACATTTTGATAGAAAAACTGTAGATAATCATTGTTACACTTGGCCATCGCTAATGAGTGTTTGCAGCGATGATTCATACATTAACAGTAACACAGTGACACACAGCTGTGAGTCGCCGTCACAACTAGGCACGTTCCGTCCGTTCTATACGGTGGTTGGTCAGTTCGCGCTTTATGCGCGAACTTACCCCCTCTACGTCAAATCCTTGCCAAGTTACATGCCGGGGACTATAAACTTTTAGAACAAAGTTCCCAAATTCAAAGATAATTTCATATGTTTGTGTTATAAATATTTTTTTTCCAAATAGACAATATTTTCCTAACTTCAATTGCGAAGTTGGAATTTATAACTCCTTCTTCAGTTACCAGTTAGTCAAGAACTTTTTAAACAAACTTTTTAGCTTACCCTGCATTGTCATCCAAACCAAATGTGTATGCAAAATTTCATCTTATTTGGTTGGGGATAACTGCTTTAGAATTCAGTTTAATACATTGCAAGTTAATAAAAAGCTTGTAATATAATTTGTTTTACAGAAAATATCAAAGGAACTGCAAGAGTTAGCCGAGGTGGTGTTTGATGCTGAACAGAAGGTGTGCTCACAGAGAGCACTCAGGCTGAAGACTGGGAGAAATGACTTTGTTCAATCTAGGTCACTGATGCACTTAACTGGTAAGTTTTGACTTTAAAGAATTACTTATTGCTGCAGTTTCAGTGAAGCAAAGAAACAATTTAAAATCTGTTCAGCCAGTACAATAAATCCTGTATTTCTCTGATATATTGTTCTTGCACAAGCTAAGGCCTATTTTCTCCATAAAATACTATCTTCTTCCACGGTTCACTCTCGTACCCTGTCCCGCAGGGACTGTGTTTTTTAGTCTCAGCAATGCTGTAGCTTTCTGTCAAAGAAAGAATTTTTGAGATTGCCTGTAACAAACATAAATAACGTATATGTTGTGGTGGCCCAGTGGCTAACATCTCTCCTCTCGTGCTTGAGATTGTGGGTTCGAATCCGGGCAAGTACCAATGTGACTTTTTCAATTCATATGTACTTTCTAAGTTTTGTGATTTTGCTCCATTGGTGTAATTGCTGCAAGGCGTTCTGGTGCGAGGATAAACGAATAAATAAATAAACTAATTTTACTCTTTATAATATCTATGCTTTTGTACCTTTGCAGGAGATGATAATGTATTCAAAAGGCTGCATTCCCATTTCACGTGGATGCTCAAAGCTGGTGCCCACACATATTCAGAAACATTGTACACAAGCCAAGATCTACTCAAGAAGTTGCAACCACATGCTGTGAAGAAGTCCATATTTGAGCCGGGCACCTGTTCAGTTACTGGGGACAAAGATTGCGTTTCACTCAGACTGTTGGAAAAATTGCTGTCAAAAGCAGTTTTTAGGGTATTGATGTACTGTACTTTAACTGGAGTTTATGTAAGTTACAACATTATTTACCTACGAGGTTTTGTGACTTGTGCTGATGAAAAGTACTCAATTGATCATTAAGAACATTGTCTCTGTTTACCAGTTATTGGTTTACAATTTGAGTTTCTCTGAAGAACAATGTGTAAGAAACTTATTTTACTATGGTTTCCTAATAGCTAGAAGAGTTTTATAACAATGCTTGAATACATTTATTAACCTATGTCAGAAAAGAGCAGTGGTGGCCCAGTGGTAACGGCCGCGACTTACAAGTTGTAGGTCGTGGGTTCTCGAACCCATGAGGCAGGCAGGTGCTTTACTTTGTGTTAATTATTTCATCACCACTGCTCTCAAAACGGTGAAGGAAAACATCGTGAGGAAACCGGCATGTTTAAGAACCAAAAATTCGGAGACCTGTGACATACACCAAGACCACCAACATGCACTGGGCCCGCGTGGTGGATTACGGCCCATTCCCTCTGACAGAGAGGAGGCCTGCACGCACAACGGACCAAATGAGAGTCTAAGTGAGGAAAAGGGGGGGTCCATCTATCCTATCCTATGTCAAAAAGTCATATTACTCAGAAATAGATTTTATCTAATTGTACCTAATACAGTATTTATTTTGTTTCAGATAGTTGTAAAATCAAGCAATATGGAAGCAGCAACTTTTGTAAATGGCTTGTGTAGACTGGTACCAGTAAATGTTACAGACAACCCTAGAATAAGGCAAGCCAGAAGTGAAGAGCAGTTACCACCAACTGTATGCTTTTTGGAAGACACAGAAAATAGTAATTTTTGTATCAAGTGGGCAGGATCATTGCCTGCTAAATGTGAGTTTATTTTTGAAGTGTTAGGGTCAGCTCAAACAAAGACCCAAAAATTTAAACAGATAGCAGCGCTTTGCTGCGGAAAGCATCGCGACGCCATAAGGCTCAACTTAACGCCAAATAAATGGTTGAGCGATCGGCTGCTACGTTTTGTGTCGCGGGTTCGATTATCCGTATGATATGGCCTAATAGTTGTTCCGGATCTGCCTGTTTGTGAGAGTTAATATACAGAAAGAAAGAAAAATGTTTATTTGCGCCAGGCACGACGCATACCATAAAAATAACAAAACAACTTAAATACAATAATTACAAAGTATGCGTCACTACTATGCAAAACGGTCATCGCTCAGCATAATGCTGTGACTCGTGTGCGAGACACCCACAGCGCTGGTTTTCAGCGATAGCCGATCCAACCGATATATGTTTGTTCGTATCCACAATATAGGAGAAATATATCTCAAGTGTGGGGCAAAGTTATTAAACATTACCCTCCTTTCTCGTAAGTCCCTCCTTCGGCAGTCGGGTAAAAAGGAAGAAGAAATATCGCTGCAAAGACACGGGGCGTATTCGAGTTCTCTCATTGAAATGTGTATTTTTTTATAGTAAATCAAGATCCCCGCCACGCCCTGGGTGTGAGTGAGTTAGCTAGTCTAATGTGAAGAAAGAAATGTTGTTAAATTGTGAAGAACGTAACCTATTGGAATATTTGTTTCAGGTCCTACACTGATGAATAGAATAGAAAATTCAATGAACAATGATAAGTTCAATGATGATGTTCTACATCAGCACGTCAAGTCTCTACAATTGGAGTGGCTTGGGTAAGTTATTCACAAAACAAACCAGGAAAACCGAAACATTATGATGACTGACAATTATGACGGATGTGTTACGTCAGGTAATGGAGTACTACATTCCGTTCTCTGTCGTTACAATGTCCAGCGTTGACCGGCCATGGTATGGCGCATGGTGGGTCAGAAGAAGAAGGCCTTCAAGAGGGCTGCCAAGTCCTGCAACATGGTGTTGCGAAGGGCTCGGTTCGCCCACATTGGCCAAATAGGGACCAAACTTGCTTCCTACCCAGCAGGAAGTAAAGCGTTTTGGTCCCTGGCTAAGTCTGTAGAGTCGAAATTCGGCCGTCGCTCATTACCACCACTGCTCGCCCGACGGTTTGTTGGCCCACTCCGCTGAGGAGAAGGCAAATTTATTTGCCTCTCTTTTTGCGGAATCTTCAAGTCTGAATACCTACTGGTGACGCGCGGCCCCCTCCTTCTCTTAATGGATGCAAGACGGGTATGTTGGACATTCTTCACATTCTCCTCCATCAAAAAGACGTCCGTAGGGTGCTGACTGCTGCGCAACCTCGACGTGAACAAGGGTAGCGGCCCTGATGGAATACCAGCAATAGTTCTTAGAACCTGTGCGCCTGAATTGTCTCCGATCTTGACACGCCTATTCCGCCTTTCGTATGAGACTGGAAAATTGCCGAATGTCTGGCAGCAAGCTAATGTACAGCCCGTGCATATGAAGGGCATTCGAGCTGACCCGGCCAACTACAGACGTGTCTCTATAACATCCATACTCACGTACTCAGTAAGAGTATGGAGCGTGTACTTAACACGAACCGCCTGGCATACCTAGAAACTAAGAATATCCTTAATGACCGCCAATAAGGCTTCCGCCGAAATCGATCTACTGGGGATCATCTAGCGTGTGCCATTCATATATGGAGTGAGGCCTTCGTGTGGCACGGTATTAATACCGGGGTCCCTCAGGGGTCGGTACCGTCAACAACATTATTCTTGCTGCACATTAACGATCTCCTAAAACACGGCACCTAAGGGTATGCAGACGACGGCAATGTTGCTAAGAGATACTTGACCAAATCACGGGCTGCTTGGGGATCCTTGCAAAGGTGAAAGGATACTTCACACTTAACAGCTCCTCAATTTTATCAAGCGCAAGTTCAATCATGCATGAAGTACTGTTCTCATCTCTGGGACGGATCTGCCAAATACCAGTTTGATGCATTAGAGTCGATCGAAAAGCGGGCGAAGAGGCCAATGAGGCACTGGTCAAGTCAAGACTCCAGAGTCTTGAACACCGTCGCCGAGTTGCCAATTTGTCGGTTACATTTCGGGGAGTGTGTGATGGAATTACACGATCCAATTCCAACTAGCCCGTTTCATCATCGGACTACTAGACGTACGGCGATGCGCCATCGGTACATGGTGGACATCCCACCCATACACACAAAACATTTTGGGAACACTTTTATTATGCATACAGCTAAGGAGTGGAATTCCCTGTCCGAGTCTGTATTTCAGGATAGTTACAACCTGGGAGTCTTTAAGTCAAGAGTGAATAGGTTTCTTCTAGGCAAGCGTGCTTCATCGTCAACCCCATCATCGCTTATCGTCAGGTGAGATAGTGGTCAAGCGCGAGCCTATGGAATATAAATAAACTAGTTTTATTTGCCCCCATTGCACTTCGTACCCTTGTCCCATGTATTTTTCTACCTCCATTCAATTATCCTACCCCTTCTTCTTTACATGTCGATTCGACACAAAGGTCCAACCAGAATGTGGCCATTACCCATTGGCCTCGTGCAACTCGTGGAAGGTACACAAGGAATTGGTGCATATCCTGTGAATCTCCACACAGGCATGTTTGGGATGACTCAAACCTGAATTGGACCACCGTGAAAAAAGTCGAATTTTCTTCTAGTGTTATAATTAGGATTTATACTGTCTACTTTGCACCAAGTAAACTCACTGGAAGTATGTGTTTTACTAAATGTTTTTTTTTTTACAGAATATCTAAAGCAGTGAAGGCAGCCATAGATTCCTCAGGATCTAGATCAGATGCTGTGGCTAAACTGAAGCAAGTGTTTGGAGTAGCACAGCATGATGAGCCACTGTTAAATTATTGGATGAGTGCATTTTGCAGCTAGTAGTAGTAGATTGTATTATTTATTATAGCAATAAATCTGTGATATGATATTATTGTCGTTTCATTTTTTACATGGATAATCTACATCTATCTAAAATACTGATGTGTGTGTAGGTTTGCCTGAAACCGGAAAGCTGAACTTTTAAGATTTGTGTAACTTTGGAAATAATCATTATTGTATTTCGAATCCAACTTGAAATAACTTCTTTATTAAGTTGGTTGGTAAAAAAAATTAAGTAAAATACCATCTAATTTGGTTCTACCAGATATATTGCCTATATTTTAAATGTGATGTGGTTTCTTATAAACTAGAAATAACACTACAGTATTAGATTTGTAGTCCTTATATTTAAAGATTACACGTTAGAACGACGGCTAGGCCGCGCGCGCTCGTGTCCCTTTGTGCGCACGTAGGGCTTCGTGTGCGAACGTGGAGCTCCAGGTGCAGGCCCGAAGTGGCGGACAGCCTCGCGCGCATTGCGGCGACCCTGCAGAAGCACGGTCTTGGCGCCGGTGGGGGCGCGCAGAGCCAGCTGATCGAAAGTCAGGATCTCTCCTGAAAAAAAATAAGTTTTGTTAATTTCTTGACTTTCAAATAGACTTACACTGTATCAGCATTTCTTCATGTCAATGGTATAGTTATCGCCAAAATTCTTGGCCGCCCTGATCTTGGCTACAATGGCTGCACAGTAGTAAACTTCATACTAAAACAGCATTGGAAAGCGAACTCTGGGCGGCCAAGAAGTTTGGCAAGAACTGTCTTTATTTGATTTGGGCCAAAGTTCGACCACTTACACAGCCTCGTCAGTGGCCACGCATAGCAGTTGTGCAAATGTGACTAGTTGAAGGGAGCCACTAGTATATTTTTTTTTAGAAGATAACAGCAAATCCGAAGTTAATTCTCTAGGGGCTAGCCAGATAGCACTGGAGTATCAACATCAACAATACTCATACTGTTGGCTGGCCATCACAAAGCTAGATTATAGTCCTCGCCAAACTTCTTGGCCGCCCTGAAGTTGGTTTACCTTTTTGTATGAGACTACTGCACAGCCATTGTAGCCAACTTCAGTGCGGCCAAGAAGTTTGGCGAGGACTATACACAGCTCCATATTTACAATCTCTGACCTAGATCTTCTGTGAGGCAGTTTAGTCCTGATAACCCAGTATTATCATCCTTACAGATTTGACCAAAACTAGACCATTATGGAAAACATTATTGACCAAGAGATACAAACATTATGACTAGCAGAGACCAGCAGTAAATTAATCATGGTTGGGAAAAGGCTAGCCCCAAGAAGTTAGATAGCAATGGCTGATGCCACTGGGACTAAGCCCTCCTTAAGTGAGGATCTTCATATTCGGAACAGTTCAGGGACATAGATTAACGTTTAAAGCGGTTATTTAACCAATTTCAAAAATGGATATAATTTGTTGCTTACAAATTGAAGTACAGTCGATAAATAGTTGAATATGGAATTGTTGGTAATACGGATATTTAGTCCAATTGCAACAAGCAGACCACTAGTTTCAAAGATTTAAATGGACATAATTATAGGCTAGATACACAGATTTATTTCTATTTATTCATTTTTTTGCTATCTAGACCAACAAGAATTATAATCCTCATTTTTTTTTGATAGAAATCAATTATGACCAAAATCAAGATGTGTGCCTGCCTTTGGTATATGTTGTTGGAGAGGTCTTTGAATGAAGCCAAGTATGGAAGAGAAGTTAATACATTTTAGAAAATGTACAAGCAAGTGTGTAGCAATGCATGGTTTCAAGCAAACAACTCTTGTATTAAAATCCTATATGGGAGTCTGCATGTTTTTCTTTAAAATGAGGTACAAGATGATCGGATTGTCTGCACAATGTCTGTAGAAGTTACACAATAGAAAAAGGACTATCCTTTGGGTCTCTTCAATTTAAAAATACCATGTTTGCATTGTTATATTTACTTGCATGCTTCCTAACCTCACTCAATAAATAATAACAACAGTACATACCTCCAGCAGCCAAGATGCGGGCACGGGCCTTCTCGGTAACGTGCAGAGCGGCGACTGACATCTTAGGCACCGTGTAGAGCCTGACATCGTTGGTGATGCTACCAACCACGACGGCAATCATGCCCTCGCGAGTGGGCTTCTTCATGTGACGAGCCAACCGCGACAGCGATAGCGGAGGGCGGTTGATGCGGCTCATGAACAGCCTACGAAGAATAATAGTGTTGAACTTGGCATTTGTACGCCTAGCCAAGTACCTGTATAGCTGGAAACAACAACAAGTTTAGGTTAGGAACTGGTGAATTAAAGTTGCTCACATTATCAAGGTACTTTTATAAAAATTGATAGATGCAGAATAGAGCTCAGTTAAGATATAGTAATAAAGTTCTACTTACTTTTACAAGCAATCTCAGGTACACATCCTGAGACTTGACTTCTGTACGCCTAACTTTCCTGTCGTGTTTGTGGTTGATGTCGATACCCTGAAATATGTAAAGGAACACATATTGATAACACTGCTCTAAGTAAAAACCACCATGAACTCACACAACACTTTGTATTTATCACGATTTTCAAAGATTTATTTTATTTTCACGGCATCGAAACTCACCATCTTGACAACCGGAAGAAAAAGAGACTATAGACAAAAGTGATTGTTGACAGCTGGCTGGAATGCTGCCAGAAATTAAAAATAACTTTTTTAAATATCTTTTTTTAGTCTGGTATACGTCAGACCATAGACTAATAACGGAACCAAAAAGTGGCAAGGGAAATTAGAATATCGAAAATATAAGGTCAGCAGTGTTAGCACTCCAATTTTTCTCTGTGCAGCACTCTCAGTACTGCCACCAATATGCGTAATTTCATCGCTAGTCTTTCGCGGTGGAATAAACTGCAATATAGACATTTTAGAGCACCTACCGTCAACTTGCCATTAGGTCTTAGTTAAACGACGCGAAAGTCTTCATGCGGTCCATTGCGGCCGCAGCGCGAATGCAGATTCTATTCTTTATATAAGGTAAAGTTGGCAAAAAATAAAAGGCCCGTTTTGACCGCTATAAAAATACTTAATAATAATTAAACTTGATGCTTGCGAATGATACTCGTTGATATAGTGCATGGGTAACATAGTAATTAATCAGGATTTTGAATGTAATTTTTAAATTTTTTACGTAGAAAGTTATCGCGGCATATAAAATGCGAAAGGTCAACGGACTTCTTAGATTGTGACGACTTTAACAACAACATAACACGGTCGGATAACATGAAATTTAAAATACCAATACAATTCACTAGGTACGTTCCTAGACAAATCTTTAACTAAAGGGCTTATTACACTACACGGTATTCAGGACCCTACACTCTAATTTAGGGTAGTGTAATAACTGTTAGGAATTTAGGGTTCTCATAATATCGATCTTAATGCATCAGAATGATTTAGTGACCCGGTATCCAGGGCCCTGAATACCGTGTAGTGTAATAAGCCCTTAAGTTAAGTTAAGACGGGCTGGTGTCCGAAACTCCACGTCTAAGCGCGTATTTTGCGCACGAAATCTATAACTAACCATGCGTCTTTGGAATGCATTGCCTGTGACTATAAAACGCGCGGGAAGTTGCGCGGTATCTTCTCGTCCAATTTACCGCAGTGTCTCAAGACAAAAGTCTATGACCAGTGTTTGTTCATTGTTGCTAGTGATCACCTATTGGACCAAAACGCTCACTATGGGCCTTAGCAGAAAGCTTAAATTCACTGGCGAGAGCTAGGCTCGGAGTGTCCTTGCGTGATCGAATCAGAAATGAGGATATCCGCAGGAGAACCAAAGTTACCAACAAAGCCCGAAGAATTGCGAAACTTAAATGGCAGTGGGCCAGGGCACATTGCTCGCAGAACGGAATGGCCGATGGAGCCGAAAAGTTCTGGAATGGCGACCGCATTGTCTTCTGACAATGCGTTGGAAGGCCTCCCACTAGGTGGACCGATGACCTGGTTAAGGTTGCGGGAAGGCGCTGGATGCGAGAAGCACGGGATTGGTCAATGAGGCGACGCCTGGGGGAAGCCTATGTCCAGCTTTCTGATAATGATAAAACGCGCGCAATCACTGCCTGTTTTTAAGAAACTTGTAAAGGAGCACTACTTGTCACTGTGATCTTTTTCATATATAAGCTGCATTGTTTTCTTGCCTGTATATTTAGATTTATATTATGTATGTATTTATGTATCTATTTTAGTAATTTGTACTTAGTACCTACCTTCTCTAATCAACTAATTGTTTGTTAAAAGTTTGCTCCAAGTGCAACCTGTGCAACCCCATGTCATGTCCAGGCTATCTCTTTCCATTCTTGGTTGCCTGGAAGAGATCGTGGAAAGCGATAAGGCCGCCTGTTGTATGTTTGTTTTGTTTTAAGGTTTTTTATGTATTGTTTTATCTTGGTGTACAATAAAGTATATATAAATAAATAAACATTCAAATGCCTCTGAATCATGTAAATGTGGTGTGCGTAGTAAACGGCTACTTTGAATTGATTGTGGAACTTTAATAAAATAAACAGAGTTTCTGGAAATAAATGCCTGTAACCAAATCGATATGCGACGATAAATTTGTGTAGGTGTACATCATTTAATAATTCGCAATAGAGAAAACTGCACTAGTATTTATTATTTATTCGGTTTATTTAAGTTTATGGCACACATAGCTTTAATATTTTTACTTAGGGCTAGATAAAAGCCTCGCCTCGATCTACTACCTCGTTGGTCTAGCTAGTGGTCGCTAGCACTACTGCTCCGCTGAGCATGAAGTCCTGGGTACGATGCCCGATTTGGGCAAAATGTGATTGGGCAGCCTTTTTTTTTTTTTTTTGCCTGGAGAAATGCTCATGCATACTGCACTACCACGGGGAGATAGTGCAGTTATGTGGGACTCTAACCCACTAAAACTCCACGGTGTCCTCCTGTGCCGCTTATGGCGCGAACACGGGCACACGTTAGCACTCACCGCGAACCCACCGCGGCTGTCCGTCACCGGACCCTCCTCGGGGGATTACCCCCCATCACCGGCGCACCAGAACACACTGTACGCCGTGACCACTCCAGGGCATCAGCCCATGGGCGCCAGACGACCCCGTGTATGGCGCCCTTGGTCCCCCTGTGACGGGTCAAGGTCAATGGCCCCGCCACCTACCATTGTTCGGCCGCAGGGGATAGGGAGAGCGGCTAACCCAATACCGACACTCCTCCTCCCCTGCGGCCCCACCGCGTCCGCCATCAGACGGTGGCGACCACGTCCGGGCCGCGGAAGGTAGGGAGAGCGGCGCACCGCAATACCGGCACTCCTCTCCCGCCGCGGCCTCCAACCTCCAGACGCGACATCGTATGGGACCTGGAAATCTCCATAAGACATCGCGGCCCGCTTCAGTTACGTTGTCACCTGTTCCCAAGCGGCACCGCAACCTACCAGTTGGCCGCTACGTCGTCGGCTTAATCGGCAAAAGCCCTGACGAGCGGTGATTGGGCAGCCTGGAGCCTGGATTTGAGCCTCGTAAATGGCAAGAGGCTCGCCATCTAGTGGTATTAGGTGTACCCGATAAATTACTTTCCTATACGGATGTATCTCTGCCTAACTTTTCGGGGATTACAGGCGTTGTGTTATATTATTCTATTGTTTGTTCTAATAGGAAGTGGTCGTCGAGAATCATGACCGATAAAGGTTCACAAATTACCAGAGTCATGAAGAAGTGTTTTGAAGAAATACTATGCAGTTAAACTTTTTTCTCAATATACAAATTGCGTATAATGGACACGTGCGAATCTCCAAATTTGTACAGGAGTGTAATTGAATTTAACGAAGCCGGCTACTATAAGATGGTGTGAAGTTGTTGTGTCTTTGCTCTTTTAATTGAAAACGTTGTTGCCAAATTAATAGAACGTATTTTGCTGTAACGTCGTGGTATTCGAGGTCGTTGTCGAAATGTTGAAGTTGGAAAGACTTAGGTGGCTGCGTTGAAGATATAGCTTAGTGTTTTTTGTGTACATAAATAAATAAATAAAATATACAAGCAAACTATTGCAAATGTTTAAAACATTTCATTTGCGCCTTGCATTGCAAATGATGTAACACCCACTCCTATCAAGATCGGAGACTCTACACTCGAAGTTGTAGACGATTATGTCTACCTGGGACAAATGGTCCAGTTGGGTAGGTATAATTTCGAGAAAGAGGTCAATCGTCGAATCCGACTCGGCTTGGCGGCGTTCGGGAATTTCGTGGTATCTTTTCGTCCAACTTACCGCAGTGTATCATGACAAAAGTCTATGTGTGTTGTCAGTGATCACCTATAGGACCTGGTTAAGGTGGCGGAAAGGCGCTGGATGCGAGACGTACGGGTTCGGTCAATGTGGCGACGCCTGGGGGAGGCCTATATCCAGCAGTGGACGTCTTTCGACTTTAAATTATGATGATGATTGTAAATGATGATGATTATAACAGACTTTGAAGGAAATATGAGAGGTGATTTTAATCTCTGCCAAAATAAGTCAGGCTGTCATAAAATACCGTAGAAAGAGGTAGATGCTGAAATTTGAATTTGCATGCCATAGGGAATTTAACAAATGAAACACAACTGTCTCCAAGCCTGTCATCGCGACAGATCAAGTTTCGACCGCCGTTTTTTCGAAAGGAATGGAATTTAATTCGAAACATCGAAAATTATCAAAAAATAAAAATTCTGTTCGTACTCCTTCATCCTCGAAACCCAGATTAAGCAAAAAGAAGATAGTCACGCGAAAACGAAAATGCGTCTGCCTCCCAGAAAATTATTCGGTTGTTGAGTTCCCTACGATATGGAATGAACTGAGACAGAACGATCAGCTGTGCGATGGAACTATCGTCTGCAGGGACATGAAAACAATCCGAGTACATCGGGCAATACTCTCTGCCGTTAGTCCATATTTTAAAGCCATATTTATTAATTCGTTGAAAAAAGGAGAGCCAGAGGAAACTGAGATTTTCGTCGATGTCCCTAGCTATTACATGTCCTTGATTCTCGATTATGCTTACACAGGAACATGTACAGTAACCGCCGAAAACGTTGAATATCTTTTGCCGTATGCGGATCAATTTGATGTTGTTGGTGTTATTCAGCTATGTTGTCAGTTCCTTTTGCACGAGCTAAGGCCGCACAACTGTCTCGGAATATTTAAATTCGCGCGATATTATTTCTGTAGTGAGCTAGAAAAAAAAGGGAAGTTGTATATAAGACAAAATTTTAGCAGAATACTTAAGGAATGTATTGAATTTAAAACACTCTCATATGATGAGTTGGAAGATATTTTGAGAGATGACGAACTGAATGTTCGAAACGAGGAAATAGTATTCCAGGCAGTTAAAACATGGGTGGAACATGACATAGAAAGTAGAAGAAAATGTATTCCACAGTTACTTTTGTGCGTACGGTTCGGTCACATAAGCTACAAATATTTTAAATCAAAAATTTTACAGTGGCAGCCGGTTGCTGACGACGAGGTAAGTTATGAGGCGTTCGGTTCGCAAGTCAATACTTTTTGAATGAACTCGAGAGAGTATTATTTTGTTACACAGAAATGTCAAGAAGCTTTATATCCCGCCGTGGTATTTCTCACGTTGTTGGATTCGAGGCCGGGTACAGAAGCAGATCTCAACGATCCATTAGCAAGACCTCGAATACCTTTTGAGATACTTTTTGCAGTTGGTGGCTGGAGTGCTGGAAGTCCCACTAGTTTTGTCGAAACATATGATACAAGGTATTATAATAACATTTACTTAGCTTGCGCGTGACATCAATGATTTAAGAGATTTCAGACTTTCCAATATCGATAAATGTTGGTCCCCCTCTAATATTGTCTGTGCTCTTTCTTGCGCGAAATTTAAATCTTGATTGTCCCATTTCGGGATTGTTCATTTAAAGGGAGGCACCATGGCGATATTTAGGTAAATGAAGCCTTTTTGTCACAAACAGGGCGGACCGATGGTTTCTGTCTATACACATGGACCTGACGCCTCGTGCGTACCACGGTCTCTGTACGTTGAACAATTTGATCTACATGATCGGTGGCTTCGACGGCAGTGACCATTTCAACACAGTCCGGTGCTACGACCCGGTGGCGAATACTTGGCATGAACGTGCCTGCATGTATCAGGCGAGATGCTATGTTAGCGTTGTGGCTCACGGTTAGTTGCCTTTGCTTGATTTTTTACAATAACAAAAATGCGTAATGATTTTCTTTGATACCAGTTGGGGTCCCGACCTTAGATAAAGTACCTATAGATTAAGCCCTGGCGTGGCCGCACATGAGACAGCAATAGTTAGTTCTGCTGTTACAACAAGAACAAGAACACTACAACCCACCATCGCACTGACACTTATTATCTATAAATAACCCAAATTCCTTGTCTCAATTAACACAATACCACGAAATCACAGAAAATTAAACAAAACTGAGTTTGTTTGTCAAACCTGCCATTGTATTAGAGTTTGACAAACAACAGAAACCAGCCATGGTGACAAAGACAAAAAATAATCTTTTGTCCTTATTATTTACATGGAGCTGCCAATAAGCCATCTCGCACTATCAATCAAGCTCATTTTAAGGCTTAATCTATATGTACTTTATCTAAGGTCCCGACTCTAAAAAATAAATTGGGGTTGCCAGAATAACGAAACCCATTTGGTTGTAAATTCCATTGCAGTATTTGCAGACTTGCAGTAATTTACCTTGGCTAGATGGTGACAATTTTTATATTGATTTAGATGGTCTTATCTATGCGTTGGGCGGGTACAACGGTCGCACGCGGATGTCCTCCGTCGAGCGCTACTACCCCGACAAGAATCAGTGGGAGATGACCACACCGATGAACAAGCAACGTTCAGACGCTAGCGCCGCTTCTCTCACCGGAAAAGTAATGATAATTCACGTACTATATTCATGGAGTTCACAGTTCACTACTTTCCGATATTTACGTCCGATTGGTCGCAATGACGAATGGTGATGTGGAATTTTGTTAACATTATTTGCTTCGCCTTTATCTAATTGACACTAAAGACAAGCATTGAACCTATCTTTGGATAAGTTTTCCGAATTAAGTCCACTCAAATACAACAAACTAAAAACTAATAATCTCCGATGGGACGCTCACACACTACGCCACTCCATTTCACTTCTCATTTCTCCAGATATACATTGTGGGTGGATTCAACGGCCAGGAAGTTCTAAGTTCTGCCGAGGTGTTCGACCCTGACACGAAACAGTGGAGCTTCATCAGATCGATGCTTAGTCCCCGCTCCGGAGTCAGTCTTATCGCTTACAGAGACTGCCTATACGCACTCGGAGGGTTTAATGGATATAGCCGGTTGAATACCGGTACGTACTCGTAAGATTTGATATGTTTCCTAAATTACAGCAGAGCATGAGCCATGACGAAATATGGACCAGTACCATGCGAACATTTGGTTAGTAGTAGTTCATATTTTATCGGTCTGCAAATTATGAATTTATTATTTTCCGACTTTCTACAGGTCAAAAGTCAAGACCGTTCTAGCTAGGAGTTCTTAGCACGGAAATAAAAATTATACAGAAATAGACTCAATTCGCATTAGGTTCATTTATAGCAACAGTTGGGTAACTGCGCGTCGCAAAGGAGGGTAATGTGTTTATCAGTCAGTCTATATAAGTATGTTTGTTCCTATGTGGCATTCTAGAGACCTAACGTCACAGAATAATAATAGTGCTAACGTGTAAGCCGATTTTAATAAACGATATGTTGTAAGATTCGTCTTACTAGCGCGAGTGTCATAGGCTATATTAAAATTAAAACAAATTAAATTATGGGTTTTTGGCGCCGTATTGTGGGGATCCCAATTAATTTTTTCATCTGCACCTATCGAGTGGGTATCAAAATGAAGGTTTTAAGTAATAATTACAAATAGTTGCGAGTTGCAGTTGTGCAGTTGGAGGATACATAATCGCGAGCTGACTGACCAAAACCAAAACCATAATGTATCCTCCGACTGCACAACATGATTTTTTCTTGTTTAAAAAATCTTTTTAGTTCGCTTCGCAAGCAGGTTTTTTGATTATTTAAATACCTATATTTTTTTATTTATAACTTTGTGGTCCGGCTGGAGGACCGGAACGGCCCAAGGCGGGACCGGCCCACCGGGAATAGTCCCGGTACTCCATGGGGCCAGTCCGACCCTATTCCTCAGTATGAATGGTCCGACGTTCTGGCTTCCGACTGTTCGTAACGATCGTCAAAGGTCTACAAATGACTAGGAATGTGTTTACCCATCCACGGATCGAACTCTGCAAACATTGCTTAACCCTGAACTAGTACGGCGGATATTAGTTAGCCATGCGAGCCCTTATTAATAAAACACGAATGGTAAGTACAATAAGCAAATACCTAAGCTGGCTGTTCGTTCACTCAACCTTTCTTATTTACTAACACTACGAAATTCTTTAAGTAGGTACCTAACAAAAGGAATGTCGGAACGTAAGCAAATTTTTATGTCTTCATTTACTAAACACACGATTAAGGGCCGGCAAAAACCTGCTCACGGTGACTTTTAGCAGTGATACAATCGCAAAAAGATTGCGATATAATCTGTTGCAGTCGAGATACAGTCTTCTCCAACTGCCTTTTTTTAAATTTAATGAAAACGACACCCATTACGAAAAGTTGTCAAATTCTAGTTGGCGCCTTCTTGAATTTTCAAGAGTCCATCATCGTTTTTAGGGTTCCGTACCCAAAGGGTAAAAACGGGACCCTATTACTAAGACTTCACGATCCGTCTGTCTGTCTGTCCGTCTGTCACCAGGCTGTATCTCATGAACCGTGATAGTTAGACAGTTGAAATTTTCACAGATGATGTATTTCTGTTGCCGCTATAACAACAAATACTAAAAACAGTATAACATAAATATTTAAGGGCGGGCTCCCATACAACAAACGTGATATTTTTGCCGTTTTTTGCTCGATATTATAATATTAACAACGGCAACAGGTAGACGCTTGAAATATTCACAGAATGTTTAGTTGTATATTCACTTCAAAAAATAATAATTATTAAATTAAAATAAAATAAATTAAGGGGGGCTCCCATACAAGAAACGTGTTTTTTTTTGCAGTGTTTTGCGATAATGGTACGGAACCCCTCGTGTGCGAGTCCGACTCGCACTTCGCCGGTTTTTTATTTATCCCGAAAACCATAAAACGACATCCTTATCGTAAAGTTGGCAAATTTCGTCTGCGCCATCTTGTTTTTAGGGTTCCGTACCCAAAAGGTAAAAACGGGACCCTATTACTGAGACTTCGCGGTCCGTCTGTCTGTCTGTCTGTCTGTCACCAGGCTGTATCTCATGAACCGTGACAGTTACAGCTGAAATTTTCACAGATGATGTATTTCTGTTGCCGCTATAAAACAAATACTAAAAACAGAATAAAATTAATATTTAAGTGGGGCTCCCATACAACATACGTGATTATTTTGCCGTTTTTTGCGATAATGGTACGGAACCCTTCGTGCGCGAGTCCGACTTGCACTTGGCCGGTTTTTATTTGGTTTTGACCTCATATTCGTTATAAGTGACCTCAAAAACCCATGAAAATTATACCTATGATAATAAAAACCGGCCAAGTGCGTGTCGGGCCACGCGCAGTAATAGGGTTCCGAAGTTGCATAATAATGCGGACTAAAAAGAGGGTTTTGTTGTTGTTAAGTATAAAACATTAGAACGGTTTCAGCGGCTCACAAAGTCTAAAAACGGGCCCACATAGGATGATATTTATTTTTAATCAATATTCTCGCGTTTGACCACTATCTCGCATGATGGTAAGCGATGATATGGTCTACGGTGAAGCACGCTTGCCTAGACGTAATCTATTCACTCTTGACTTAAACTAAATAAGGACTAACTGGTAACTGAAGAAGGAGTTATTGTTACTTGTTATAAAATCCAACTTCGCAACTGAAGTTAGAAAAATATTATCTATTTGAGTACCACCGCGGGTGCGAATTGAGAAAAGAGCCGATACGACCGCGCGTTAGAGCCACGTGGAATGGTATAGTTCGTTCCTGGATCATTGCCCGCACGCTCCATGTTTATTTCTCTTTCGGAATTAGAAAAAAATCATATCTAATCTCCTCTAATACCGCAGATTAGAGGTGAATCCTCTAATCTGCGGTATTCACTATTTCATTCTTGAATGTTTTACGCTACTCAATTAGTGCTGAAGTCAGGTCGAATATTGACATTATAGAAGTATATCGACAAAAGAAAATAAGTAATTTGCTTGGAAATCGAATCTAATTTGACTTTACTTTTACGTTTTAATTACAAAACGTCGAAATTACTTCTGCACTAACACAAAATAGACTCCGCCCGCATGCGCCGTATGGACTTCGGACTGCTACTGCCAACGACTCCGGCCACTCCAATGCGTTATTCGAGCTTAAACATTATTAATTTAGAAATAATTATTATTAAGGATGTTATGATTTTATTTTTGTATATTTTTACATGGATCATAAGCATATATTTACTGTCTGTTTTACACAGCTAACAACGTTATTTAAGTAATTTTTCAATGGCATTTGTACAAAAATTTTACTGTGCCAAGTACATTTTATAAGTTGGTCGACTATTACTAGTAAACTTGTAAAACCTGTTATGATTTCATTTTTGTATATTTTTACATGGTTCGTAAGCATTATATTTACTCTGTTTTACACAGCTATCAACGTTATTTAAGTAATTTTTCAATGGCATTTGTACAAAATTTTTACTGTTCCAAGTACATTTTATAAGTTGGTCGATTATTACTCGTAAACTTGTAAAGCCTTGTTATCCGTGATAATTTTCCTTTTAATTTCGTTATATTTACTACTGCCGTGAATTTTTTCATATAGCCGAGAGTAACCATTTCGCTGGCAGGGGGGGGGGACACTTGACTCTAACATAAATTTGCAACTTAAAGCTTAATTTTACGCAAACGAATCTCTGAATCGAAAAGCTTTCTAGTACTTAGATTCTCTGAGCTAAGCTGCGGACGGACAGACGGACAGAGCGAAACTATAAGGGTTCCTTGTTGACTTCGGAACCCTAAAAATGGCAGATTTGGACGCCATATTGTGAGGGCCCCAATTGTTTCCTTCTTCTAAACCCATCGACTGAGGTAAAGGGTTTTAAGAGGTGATTACAAAAAGTTGATTATAAAATCAAAAACCCGACTGCTTAGTAAGTGAACTTAAAAGATGTAAACAAGAAGAAAATCATTCTGTGCAGTCGGAGGATACATATCCGCGAGCTGGCAGACCAAAACCATACAACCATGACTTTTAAACTTAATTTTTTTACGTTTTGTGGTGTGTTTTATTTTTTCCAAAGGCGAAAGGTTCAACCCTCAGCGTGGCGGGGACTGGCAGGAGGTGACAGAGATGTTCAGCGCACGAAGCAACTTTGCCACAGTGCTGCTTGATGACATGATCTTCGTTATTGGAGGTTTTAACGGTAACAGCACTTTTCAAGTCCATCATTATTGCTGTTGACTCAAGAGAGCCACTTTACTTTTAAGAATATTGTAGTCTTTTATATTCATTATTAAATGGAACAGGCTCAATGCAAGATGGATTCGCTGACATTGTTGACAAGGTGATTCTTGGGAGGTCTATGTCTAGCTGTGGACTCCTTTCGGCTGAAAGGATCAAATGGCCTAATTATTTCTTTGGTATATAACTTCATTATTTTTTGGCAGGATCAACAACGATACAACACGTGGAGTGTTATGACGGTGATACGATGGAGTGGTACGACGCTGCACCCATGAACCTCAATCGCTCCGCACTCAGCGCATGTGTGCTAGCTGGGCTGCCCAACGCGCGCTCCTTCTCCTACCTCGCCAAGGCCGTACCTGCTGCGGGCGCAGACCAGGCTCACCACTCCTGACCAACCCTCAAACCCACAGAAATACACTCCACACAAGATGCAGCTGCTCCTCATCAATCCTTCGCTTCACCAAAAATTACTAAAACACCAACGATTATCAAGATATTTTCAGATGGTACCTACATTTTCAAGTGCCAGTTTTTGCACTTATCACGGCGCGGCGGCCATTGCGCGCTTTTGTGATTAATAGTGATAGTATGCACTGTGATATTATACCTATTGCTTGTAAATAAGAGTTTTGTGAATCTTTTTTATGTATCAAAAATCATGGTAGTATCGCCTTATTTTATTGTACAAATCATGTCCAATCATATTTTGTATTTTATTATTGTTTTGTAAGAACGGAGGCAGAGGCCTTGCGTTAAAATTAAAGGGAATAGGAGTCCCTCAAATAATATTGGTATTTTAGAAATTGTTTTAAAGCGAGGGATTTGTTGTAAATTTTCAAGTTTTTTTATAGTGTAATTTGTGAAAAATTTTATTTTCGTATATTTGTGTACAGTACGCGTCCGTAGGAAATCAGAGTGGTCGCGTTTTGGATGATGTGTGTACGATATTGCGGTGGGCGGAACCTTCGTGATATTGTTGTATCTGTGATATTTTTCACTTATTACTTGAGAAAATTCAAAAAAATGTAAAATTATTAATTTTATTTAATTTACTGAAAAATTTACTGTACCTGATTGAAACATAATAAATTGACAAATAAAGAAAAAAGTTGACTATATTTTGTTTTATTTTTAAATACCTTCCTTCTTCCCGCGTGACGCGGATAGAACAAAGATAGCAAAATATTCGGCACAACTGTTTCTCGGCGATCCGCCATACATTATTATACACCCACATGACCGTGTACAGTAGAGTAGCCGGCAGAAATACATCCGTATACAAGCCTGAATCAACGGGCAGGCGAGAGTAGAGTGCAATCGTGCGTATATTTACTACCGAAGGGGGAATTGGGGAGAAAACTGGAGACCGCCCCCTCCCGCCGTGCGGAGTTCCCGTCGCGATCGAACCACAACGAAGGCGGTAGTGAACGCGGTCGCTTCGGGGCGCGGCGCAAAATTCGAGCAGAAAATAATCAGACATGGAGCTCAAGGGAAAGGTAGCGCTCATTACTGGCGCTGCGGCCGGCATCGGCCTCGCTTATAGCCAGGAGTTGCTCAAACAAGGAGCCAAGGTAATATATTGAACATACTTCCTCCCAACACTTCCTTTTGCGCATGGCGTACTTCCTAAAGTAATTTTAAGTTCAAGGTAAATAACTGTTGAATGAAGTGTACTGGATATTCGCCAATATTGTCCAACTGTCATACTTATGTGTGCAACAAATGTGGACAAATAGATAGTACGTAAGGGCCACTCGAGAGCCGGCTCTCATTTGTATTGATTTTTGCCGGCGCCCCGGTCATTGGCGTGATTGTTTTCCTTTGAAGTTTCTTTGTGCCATTCTGCATTCTCGATGCTATGGTAGTTAATTATATTATTGTCTTAATGACTTTCTTTTGTTTATCATATGATGCACATACCTACAGCTTCAGTATATATCTATAAACATTTAAGTTTATATTTATAGGATGACACACCTCCCAAGACGCACAAAAATATTTTTTTTCTTTTTGTCCACTATCTTGAGATTTACTAGTGATCCATTTAGGATAGGTAATAATGTTACCTTTAGATCTGCTACCATATATTTATAGCTTTCCAACTATAAATAGGAATTCAACTCAATCACCAATAACAACTTGGTTATGCGCAATTAAACTACGCGCCGATCCAAACACACTGAAGGAAAAACAATACGAGCATGAATCACTATCGATAAGACTGCGTCTCCACAATGAATTTACCTATACAGGATTTATTAGGATGGTTTCCGTTCTAATAGTTTCCGACTTCGTAGTAATCGTGCAGACGGAATTATTGATCATTCCGAGGTATGTACTATGTAGCTACAAGTAGGATACATATATAGGTACGAGTATAGGTCTGTGGTAGTTTACGTACATTGTAGGTAGTGGGTACAATATTTTGATACTAGATCATTATTAACATCGTGCCCGTGCCTCAGAGAGCAGCAGTGGTGGCCCAGTGGTAACGGCCGGCGGCCGCGACTTACAAGTTGTAGGTTTTGGGTTCGATCCCAGGCAGGCGCTTTACTTTGTATAAATTATTTCATCACCACTGCTATCAAAACGGTGAAGGAAAACATCGTGAGAAAACCGGCATGTATTAGAACCAAAAATTCGAAGACATGTGACATGCACCAAACCGCACTGGGGCCGCGTGGTGGATTACGGCCCATTCCTTCTTCTCAAAGAGAAGAGGCCTGCACGCACAACGTATTCCATCTTAACATCGTGCCCGTATTCCACAAAAGGGTAGGCAGAGATGTAATGTAGCTACTCTCATTTTAACAGTTATGTTTTAGTCCCACGATCCTAATATGCTTAATCCATGTAACAATGCGCCCTTACTGCGATACACCGGGCACAAATACATCGATTCAAGTTGCTGGTTAGAAATAAAATATCAAATTGTTATAAAAATATCAATCTGCAGCCTAATTGCGTAAGTGAACTTCGTATTGCCACATGAGTTGTAGCCTCAGATTTTCAATCTTTTTTTCGCCACTGCAACCTCTTGACACTTCACAGGTTGCGATATGCGATATCGACTCGGAGATTGGCGAGCAGGTGGTCGACGATCTTGGCTCTAAGTATGGTCGGAAAAACGTGCTGTTCTGCCGGTGTGACGTCACTGACTACCCCCAGTACGAGGGTAAGTTCATAACATCGCGTGCAAATTTAACCCTTCACTTTGCTGTAAGGAAAAAGTTATTTTTAGACACATTGTCGGTCGTCGTTTAAAAGGGGAAGACTATAATATCGCCGGGTTAATTCAAAAACCAACTAACTCGGTGATTTTGGGATTTTGAGTTAAATGTACCCACCGATTCGAAATTGTATTCTCTTTCTACTGGTAAAACATACTAAGACGTGTGATGGTTAGTTTCAGAGATACTGAATAGTGAAACCAACTATCTAACCATACCGTTTATATTCAAAACAAATATTCCTTGTTAATCAGCAAAATTATGTTTTTTATCGAAGTCAAACAAGATACTTAAAATTAATCAGTTTTCAAAATAAAAAAAAACCTGCAAAATATACGGATTTTTTGGAAAGAAAATCGATCACATGCAAATATACGGTTTTAGTACTTAGAAAAAACAGGAAATAGCGTAAATATTCAATTATAATAGCAGTTATTAAAGGATAATAGCTATTACTTGTTGATTATTCATTCATTCTTGACACAAAATCAAGAAGTATTTGTTAGTAAATAGATTTAGTAGGTTTTACTTCTATAATTTTGAGAATTTTGATCATGATCTCAACAAAATATTGAGAAGTAAAACCGATTAACCGCGGGTAGTTGGTTTAAATTCTGCAATTTCTGAACGCGCATGCGTCGATCCTTGAGAAGACGAATGGTCGAAGTAAATAGCCCGTACACCAGCACGCGGTCCAGAACTTCTTAGACATCACCGAGTATCTCGACTTCAGTTCGCACGTGAACACGCCAGCTGGACCCACGAGCAATGGGTTCGAGTTCTGTTCACAAATGAGTGTCGAATTGCGTCGCGCCAGTTGGTCAGGAGCAAGTGTGGAGAAGAAGAGGAGAGAGGTTTCTACTAATTACAAACTGGGAGTTTTCATGGAGGTTCTTTTATGGTTTGGGGATGAATAAGTTCCGATGCTCGTACGGAGCTGGTTATTGTTGATAACTGGTTAACTGCAACCCGATACATCGAGGAGTTCCTTCAAGAACATGTTTTGCCATATTCGTGGTTCATTGGGCACGACGAGTTCCTCCTAATGCACTATAATCTACGCCCATACGATGCACATTGTGTTGATGAGTATTAATGAGCACTCATCTTCAAAACGTCGGTATTTCAAAATTGCAGTGGCCAGCTCGTAGTCCGGACCTAAACCCAATAGACAATAGACATGCTCTGGGACTTGCACAAAAGAAATACCAAGTCCACCTCCAACCCGCCAGAAACTCAACCAACTTCGCATCAACACTCAACCGGTCGCATGGGAAGCCACACATATAAATAAAAAACACTTATTTAGTGCATTTACCCATAATTCAGTGTGATGATAGATATGGATGGATGGAGAGGGAGGGGACGGCCAAAGAAAAGATGGATGGACTGTGTGAGGAGTGATATGAAATAAAAGGGCGTCAGTGATGGAGTGACGGGGGACAGGATGGTATGGATGAAGAAAACGTGTTGCGCCGATCCCAAGTAACATGGGAAAAGGGCAAGAAGATGATGATCCATAATTCAGTGTCAAAAATTAATTTATATACGACTTATCGATAAATTCGCATGTGGCCAAGTTTCCGTGGCGCTGAATTTAAAATCTTTGGCAGCCATCATAGTGTAAAACAAAAATAAAAGCATAGGAGACAGAGTGAACTGGTTAAACATTAAGAAAATGAAATTTGAAAAGAGTCAAATTAAAATTTTGCCTAACTATGACACGTCTGAGGATTCTTTGGTTGTAGATTTTGAAAATTAGGAAACAAACGTGGCAGCTAACTTCTACTGCTGGTCTTGACATTCCCGCTCGGCACTATGGAACCAGACAAAAAAGGCAGTAGCGAATTTACCAGCTGCAACTACAAATGCCATCGACTTACTGAAATTGTGCAAAAATGGAGTAATCCCCGAAGAATACCATGCGTGGAATGAAAATTTAGCGATTGATGAATGAAACTAAATTTGGCCTTGAACCGGATGCTACTGTGTCTAATTGACTTCTGATGAAGAATATTCTTTTATAAGTTTTCCATGCTTTTGTGTTAATTTTTCTTAAATATATATTTTTTTTCAACTCAGGTGTGTTTTTAATCAATCTATTTTCAATTTATTAAACCATCTTTAACACTTACGATAGTTTTCATGATGAAACCGCTTTGTTAAGGGACACGGTTACATAGGTTAGTTCAAAATTTCAACAAATATCGGGTGGTAAAAGCGACTAAAATTTATTTTTTTGCTTTATTGTCGAAACTAACAGGATTTATAAGAATAATACATTATTGTTCGATGTATATATTTGAATTAATGACCAGTGACTTTCTGAAATTCTACAGAAGCGCTTAATTTTGAAAATAATGCCTTTATTTTGTAGGGAGGTAAAAGCAATTAAATAAGGGGGTTTAGGGCACAAAATGCAATATTCTGTGCAACCCTGTTACTTTTCTATGAACTGCTATAAATCAACGCATACGTGATTTTATTATAAATCAGATGCTGTTTCTCATAATAACATTATCTAAGATAGTACATTTTTTTTTTTATACAAACTTTATAAACGCCCTAGCACAAAATCATAAAGTGGGCAGTTAGTTGGTTTTTGAATTAAACCGGCGATATATACTTCATGTTAACTAAAGTTACATAGTATATTTAAGTATTTCTAAAATTCTGTTGCAAAGATGTGGTTTGTGTTGGTTGGGCGCGTAGGAAGTACCTAAGTAATGACATTTTCCTCCCATTCAGATCACCATGTATTTCTTCATCATAAACTGCGTTCATTAATTTAGTTATACGAGTTTGTTGGTATAAAATTAAGATAAAGGCGAACAATTATGTAGTTTCACAGATATTTTAATTTTTCACTGAACAGAACAATAATTTCGGACTTTTTTAGAAGACTTTAGCAAACATTTTCTAGAACAAGGAGCCTTAAAATAATCAAAATATCGGTAACTTGCAGAGGCATTCGAGATGACAATGGAAGTGTTCAACCGCCTGGACATAGTGATCAACAACGCGGGTGTAATGAACGACAGATTCTGGGAACTCGAGGTGGACGTTAATTTAGTAAGTTTTATCTAATTATAGACGATACTTTATAGCTTCCCAACGATATTTGTGAACGGCGGAAGTCGCTTCTCTGTTCCTTCCTACAAAACTATAAATTCTGTTTAGAATATTTCATGGACTACATACATACTCGACGTTTTATTATGAGATGGATACAAATACAAATTGTTTATTTCTGTACCAACTAGTATACATTAGTTTATGATTGGAGCCTCCCTTTAAGCATGATGATGCCTGTGTTAGGAGACTGCTCCTCCTCTGTGTGGAGGATAAATTTCTACTAACGTTACAAATTAAGACAAGACGATTATTTTGATAAAAAACATTACCACGATTACCATAAGTAATAACGGTAACTAATTTTCGTAAATTGCTCGAAGGTCCAGCACAGAAACTTCTGTCGAAGATTATGAGGACAGCCAACCCCAAATAATAGAATAAGCATAGGCAAAGAGGGCGAGGTAAAGTTCGTGCTTAAAACCTCCTTATACTTGTTTTCCTCTAGAACGGCGTGATACGCGGCACGTTGCTTGCGTACCGCTTCATGAGCAAGGATCGCGGCGGCCAGGGTGGCACCATCGTCAATACGGCGTCCACCGCCTTCACTCGGCCTCAGGTCTCCACGCCCATCTACACCGCCACTAACTACGCCATCGTGGGACTTACCAGGGCTTATGGCGTAAGTTTTTAGTCAATTTACAGAGCTACCATATTTTATGGATAACACACACTTAATAGGAGTAAATTTTTTTACTGACTGACATTTTTCAAGAAGGAGGAGGTTCTCAATTCGACTGACGAGTGATTTTTTTGCCGTTTTTTGCGTTAATGGTACGGAACCCTTCGTGCGCGTGTCCGAATCGCACTTGACCGGTTTTTTTATGTATTGTGTTTTACCTGAGTCGAACTTTTTACTAGCTGAACCGATTTTGATAATTCTTTTTTTATTTGATAGCTGGTGCTTCTCATCTCAACACCACCCGTGCATTTTTTAGTTAAGATCTGCTAAAGAGCTTCGGCAAAAAGTAAACATATCTTCAATAAATGACGGCAGATGACGGATAGATGCAATCGCATGTCTGTTTATTGTTACTCCATTTCATAACATAACATCACGCCGGTATGCTTTAAAGGGGTACGCAGATGTGTACAGTTCACCCTGGTACACTCTCATTCCACCGGTTTTGTTCAAGTTTCATGTTATTCGGGTAATCTGGGTTTGATTCCCGCACGGAACAAATATTTGTTTGACCTACAGATAGTTGTTCCGGCTCTGGGTGTTGTGTATGTGAGTTTATATTTCTGTAAACGCAACCACGATACAGGAAGAAATTCCTAGTGTGGGGCAAAGTTTAAAAAAAAGAAAAAACTATTCCGGCATTCTGACTCTAGACTCCCAGGTTGTAGCTAAACTGTGAAATACAGACTCCAGCGGGGAATTCCACTCTTTTGCTGTACGCGTAATAAAGTATCCCCAAAACTGATGTCCACCATGTACCGATGACGCATCGTCGACTCGCCGTACCTACGTCTTGTAGTCTGATGATGGAACGGGCTAGGAGGAATTATTTCATGCAATTCAATCGCACATGGGGAATGTGCCATTGAATTGCTAACTAATACAAAATAATGCAACCGAAAAAAATCCGACAGGCTGGCGGCAACTCGGCGACTCAAGTGTATCCAGCTGGTATTTGGCAGATCCGTCCCAGAGATGAGGATCATCTAAACAAGAAAGAGACTCTAAAGATTGGGGTCGACAGTTTTTATTTAGAAACATTTCGTATCTAACTTGCCCAGGAGTTGCAGTTGGGCAAGACCCATCTATCTGATCTAATACCTAATGGTGTCAATATGCCTCGGTTCCTCCGTAGCTTTAAAAGCTTAACCGAGGGACAGTTCGAGCCATCATCAATCCGGGAAGGATGATTTCGGCGTGGGAAGCTACGCGGGGTTTCACAGGGACCGGTTCTTGGGCTGCTTTTATTGAACAAATATTTGCACATTATATGTTTGTAGTTGTACAAAATTTAAAACCTACATGTATTTATTTTTCCTTAGGATCAGTACCACGTGAATCTGACTGGCGTTCGAAGTATGGTGATTTGCCCAGGCCTGACTGACACGGGTCTGGTGAAGGAGATCCGTAAGCAGCTGATGTCTTCAGAGTATGAAGCAGCTTGGCAGAGGGACAATGCTAGCTGCAAAATGCAGAGGTAAGCAGCTTTCAGTTGCGAAAACAGTTTACGAACTAATCCAAGGAGGATTGACAAAACAATGTTCTGAAAATTATAGTACAGTAACGTACATTTGAAGGAGCTATAGTCCCCATCTGGAATGTCCTGTAAAATTATGAATATGGGTGATGCATGGTTTATGAAGCTCAATTTGTGCTAATATGAAGCTTAATAATGCAGTCGGTGTAAGGATACTTATTTATGTTAATTAGTGCAGACGCTCGACTGCCTAGTGTCTAGTACCGGCGGCATCTGCCTCCTAATCAGGAGTTTATGCAACGATTCATATCGCGGTAGTTGCATTTCAAGTATGAAAGAAAACTTAATTGCTGGGCAATTTGTGGAGCCACATTTCCCCAAATCAAACATCAAGATCATAGCTGCAAGCAGATCGACATCGTGGGGGTAGTCTTTTGTAAATTTTGCTGTCCATAAACAGCGGATTCAAAACATTATTTTAGTCATTTAAATTTTAACGATTTTTGGATTTGAATTTACTAACAGTTGCAAATATTTTTTCTCAGCTCCGAACACGTGGGACGCTCGTTAGTGGAGATTCTGGCAAAGGGTCAGAGCGGCTCAGTATGGATCGTGGACAACGGCACACCGGCGCGGGAGTGGCGCGGTTAAACTAATCTTGTGAACCCCTTATTTTACCAAACTATGCGTAATTTGCGCATTTTCCATTGTGGGACGAGACGATAAGTAGCTCGTGAAATGATTGTTGGTTACTGTAGGTTGTTCAAGTATTGAGAAATGAGATTTACGGGAGAAATGGCTGGGTTAATGAACCCTTGCTTGGTATTGATTAATACTAAATGTATTTGACCTATTTTTACACTTCCCCAGTTTTCGATCACAATGGAAAGCAAAACATTTATGGTAAGGACACATTCAATAATTTAGAAATATAACAATCACAAAATGCATTTTAAAAATCCTACATTTTCATACTGTGAATGTGCCTAGTATATTTTCTTTTGTATAACTTAGAAATTGGGGCATATATTGTAAGCTCAAGGAATACGATAGACTAGGAACATGCTTTGGATCTACTTATAAGTAAACTCTCTCTTCATAGTTATGGTCGAAAGTGGATACTAAACACATACTAGATGATTGGTCGTGATCGTGTAAATATTTCGTTCTACTAGTCCTAAAGCCTACTCACGTAAGGCATTATATTTTTTAAGATATACTTTTAAAACAAAAATATTAAGTAATATTATGTATAATGTCGTACATCGTGACATATATCGTGTACTTTAATCTACTTATATTGTATACAAACATATGTATATTAATAAGCGCATACTTTGTATTTTACCTGCTTTGAAGTGTAAGTTACGGATGTAAAACATTTTGTTTATGGACAGCATCTGCATTAAATGGGGTAAGCCCATTCCTTTGTATTTGTATGTGTAGGTAATGCAGGTATCTCTACTTGTCCTCCAAAGAATGTATGAATGATTAATTTAATGTTTTGTAAAATTTTGTATGACATATTTGTTGATTTATTTGATAACATAGAAAAGCTACGCTATTTTGCTTATTTGCAATAAAATTGGAAATTTCGACATGGTTGTTTCAAATAAAATTACCTTTTGGAAGATTTGTAGTAAAGTTATATTTTTATATTGATACAATCACCAGGTACAGCTTTTGAGTTACAGGTTTTTACAAATATTGTGTTCTTTGTCAAGTTTATTCAGAATTTATCATGAAAAGGACTCGCCAATATGAACACATGTAGGTAAAATTAATGATTCCAAATTAACTACAAGAAAATACAATAGTCCTTTTCTAGAACTAAATATTACAAGAATTTTATTGAATTGAATAAACATAGACTTTACTAATGTTGATATCGTGTTACAAATCAGTTGGTGGATCGGCCGGGAGCCGGACCTTCAACACAACTCCTACATTACAATGTGGCAGCAGTCCCTCTATCACATTTATTTAGTACTAACTACAAATGAACGACAGTCAACAAACACTTTACATTTAATAACATGCCGAGGCAGCCTCTAACCCACAATGATTTATATAATTACACATGAAAACATCTGGCCAGCAGGTTTTAGAAACTAATTTATCCTCGTATTAATTTACTAACACTTTAGCAGGACTGCTGCATAGACTGTCGCATGTCATCGCAAGAAAATAAATAAAATGGAGGCACAATGGCCGTTCGAGTGATAGCAGACCATTTCAGTACTTTAAATATTATATGGTTACAACTAAATAGGCACAAATAATCAATACAGGTGAGGAGGTAAGCTTTATGAAAATATTTATAATTCATTGCATAAATAAATGTCTCCTATGTAACTTTTATTACATAGCCTCCCTGAAATTTACAAGTGGCCTCTATCTCACTCTCCGATAACATTGGCATCTTTGAATCGCGTACATGAGCCTAATATCATCCAGCTATTGGTCGACTTGTGACATTATACAATTCAATTTAGCTGATGCCAACGCCCTCCTGTTTTCGTTATCGCTCACGACACTCCTATACTTACATTAAACTAACTGTGAGCCTTCTTAGTGTACCGACATTTTGTTCTGTCGGTTACGGGAAATTCCATCTTAATCCTTCCATTATATTGGATACAACACTATCACACCAAAACAATGTCCATCAACTGTAATCTGCTTAACATTTAAACTTCCCGCAAAGACATTACTTTTCGAATCAATACAAGACACTTCGATCACCAAACTAACACTTTTCCGTCACTTATCCATTTTTGAATAGTCCCTGCTGCGATAAAAAATTCTTTCTGTGTAGCGGACGGCCTCCAACCAATCCTACTTAGCTGTAAACAAAAAGAAAGTGCGTATTACAAATTAGTTCATTGTTAGAAAAGTTAAGATAATTTGTATAAACAAAAGTTACGAAATTAGGGTAGAGACGAATTAAATGGAGGTAACACAAAGACGAAGGTTTGAACAATTGCGAACTTGGGACACAATTTTGGAAACCTTACTGCTTGTGTGGAAAGTTTTTAGATATTTAGATCAAATGTGCCTCCAAAGAGCTCAAAACGCGATCTTGAGGAATATTGTCAATGCACCATGGTTCACACGGAATGAAGAAATCCATGATTATCTCAACACTCCGACCATTTTTGAGGAAATTAATAAAAATAAAAAGCGTTATGCTGATCGTCTAGCCATCCACCCAAATCCTTTGGCTGTTAAATTGCTGGACAGCAGCAAATCTATAAATCGACTTAAGAGAGGTCAAGTAATCTGAATAGGTATCAGCGGCAATGGCCCTTGTACCTGAAACGCCAAATAATTCATACAACTAAACTGATAATAGTTCAGTAAGGACTGATGGCAGTTAAATAAAAGGGAAAAAAAAAAAAAAAAAGATCAAATGTTGAAGTCAATACGTGATCAATCCTTTGGCTTAGGGAAAACTGGACTAATATTTCTACACAGAAAATGGTTATATTGTGCAATAAGTTAAGTATTAGAGATCTTCTTGATGAGCAAATATAATGTTATGGATATTTTTGTGAAAATCTTAGATTGTAAGTTGATGCATACCTGCAGTGGGTGCAGGCTGCGGCTGCACGGGCGCCACGTGAGTGGGCGCGGGCCCCACGCGCGGCCCCCGCGGGCCTCCCCGGGGTCCTCCACGGGGGCCCCCGCGCATCGCACGCCACCTGCCGTCGTCCGAGAAATTGTGCACGTAGTTGCTGTACAAAAAGACATGTTAAATTTGTGATCTCAACCAGTTGAGCATCTGTTTAAATGGCGAGCGAAACGTTCAAAGAAAGGTATTTGTAATTTTTCTCCATAAAGTTCTGGTTAAATAAACTGAATTGGGTAGCCACTGGGTATCAACTTTGATGGAATAAGGAAGAATACAGTCAGAAAATTGTATGAGACAAGGCAGTCAATTGTGCAGCCAGATTCTGATTGGGCCACGTCAGACTTGTCTGTGTCTGATTCGTCACTAAGACTCACAATAAATCACAGGTGTTGCCTGTGCAGTTGCAATATTTTTTTCTAAACAGTGGTCAATTTGCGAGGGCCGTTTACTATAGAATGGACTGAATATATATTCAGTCCAACTGCCCCTTTGGTCCCGTTAGCGCAAGTGCGATTGCATGCGACCTAGGTTCAAATCCCAGGTTGAGTTGTTATTGGGTTTTCCCTGTAGCAATATCTCAATGGCGTCTGCAGTCGGCAGTATGATATCCATATTAAGCTTGGGAAAGTTCATCAAGCCATTGGTCCTACGCCTAATCATTCTCAGGTCGTGTCGTGTTGCCATCCCATTGGAGAGAGTGACATGCGTTTAGCGCACACACTGGTGTTGGGTCAGTAGCCACTAGCCAGTAACAGTACTGCGGGTACTCACTTGTACTGCGGGTTGTGGTGGCGCCAGCCGCCGCGGCCGCGCCAGGCCCCGCGCCGCGCGGACGCCACGCCGAACGTCTCCGAGTTCAGCTTCCGTTCCGTCCGCCAGTCGGTCCTCTGGCTCCTGCCCTTGGACCTGCAAACCATTACCAGTATGTATAAATCATCTACATCAACTATGATATTCTGGTGCAAATTAAAGGGCCTTCTAGAAATAGTCGCCCATTACTTCATCTTCTTCAGATGATTTATACAAGCTTCTAAAAGCCCACATAGACTGCATTAGCATTGACTTCGGACAGATTTTTAAAGTACAGGTGAAGTTGCATAAGTTGGGAATAGGAGTAGTCTAGAACTGACAGGCAAAAAATATACTTTTAGCATCAACAATTTAGTGACTGCATCATGATTTGTCCACTCTCACTAGGCGTAGACTAGAATACATTTAAAAGTAAATAAGTCCAAAGTAATATCTCACCTCTCAACAGCCTCACAGGAGATGTTGTCAAAGAAACTCTTGGTCTTGTCATACCCTGTGTAACCATTCTGGTCCTCGTCTACTTCTGGTTCGCCAGCACCGGTCTCATTACCGGAGTCGTCCTTCTTGTCAACTTCTCCCTGCGGTATAATAATGACCTCAGACTCCTGCGATGTCCGAAAAGTAAAAAAAATATTAAAATTTTGATAAATACATTCAAAACAAATATAAAAACAAAGTTAGCTACGCTCGAAATAACATCAAAAGGAAGACGTAAAAAGTCCTTCCCAAGCTTTTTCAATGGCCCTTTATTTCCGAATAAGAAAGACAAGTATTTTGGGAGAAGCCCATTCGAATAAAATCAGAACAGAAAACATTCTATTTATTACGGCAGTAGACGCGAGATTTCTTTGGCCTATAATAGACACTTATGCAAGAAACCAACAAGGGTTTTACTTAGAAATGGCGAATAGTCAACAAGAACATTGGGGACAATAAAGGAAAATGCTCTTCGACTACGTCATTCAACACAGTCTAGGAATGTTTGCAGTTAGTTCCAGTAATCAAGTAGCCATGTTTACCGAAACTAGCTGTTTACGACCCGACAACGCGATGATGAATATTTAGTTACAATTAACCTTATTTCTCCATTGGAAAATCACTGCAAAACAGTAAAACTCTTACCCTCTTACAAATAAACGCGGCATAAAGTTATACCAAGTATAAACCTATGAAAATGTATGGTTATTCCTTTGTTATACCTGGTATAACTTTATTCCGCGTTTATTTGTAAGAGGGCTAGTGTCCGTGTGGCCGAATTCTTCCTATTTATCTTATTATACGATTGTAAACTCATTACGTCTGACAAAAAATCTGTCCATATTGAAAACGGTTGATTGAGCGCTGCGTGACGAAAAGTCGCGGTAAGATGAAAAACAAGAACAGGTAATCAGATCGTCATTGGAACACCTGACCGAATAAAATATAATATATAGATAAATAAATAAATTTAATGTAAGTGAAATCAATATTGCACACAGATTGATGTTATAATGACATGAGAGCGGAGAGCCGCCGAATCCCGAAATACGAGCTAGTCTCAGTTTGGGAATCAGTGTGTTATTTATAATTGCCCCACTGTACAATTATTTACCATTACCATTGTGTTGCATCGATTTATTTATTGTACTTTTTGAAAGAAATAAAATATTTATTAATATTTATTATTATTTACCTGAAATGCTTCATTTATTTCTATACAAATATAAAGGTTACAGCTCAAACCTTTACTATGGGGGTAGTAAAAAGTTCTGCAGTTTTTGCACAATATTAATTGCCTACCCCCGATTATTACGAAACTTACATAATTCTTTTGACTTATTTACGTTTAATGCCGCTGGTCATACAGGCGGGCTTGTTGCGTGTACTAAGAACCTGATTTTATTTAGGTTTTTTTTTTATGGGAAAGATATTATAATTTAGAAGGTATTTAAAAACCGGCCAAGTGCGAGTCGGACTCGCGCTCTTTGTTGTATCAACCTCCTAAAATATTTATTTTATTCTGTTTTTAGTATTTGTTTTTAAAATTTCAACTGTCTAGCTATCACGGTTGATGATATACAGCCTGGTGACAGACAGACGGACGGACAGTTGAGTCTAGTAATAGGGCCCCGTTTTTACCCTTTGGGTACGGAACCCTAAAAACATCTTACGTTTTAGAAATACCATCCAATTTTTTATTTTTGCACCAGTAGACGCAAAAACGTCTGTTACGTCTTATAAGTATAACAATGGAGTTCTATGCTGTGTTTTATTTGTAGCAAATCGTTATTGCGTAACCGGCGAATAATTTCCCATTGGACGTCATCAGCCGCTTGTGCAATTGCTTCAATTTCGTTCAAACGTAAGCTCAAATCAATTAGAGATCGTAATTGCTATGTAACATAATATACCGGCAAGACATAATGGTAACATATTTCGATTTACGATTTATGAATGGGACCACACTTATAAGGCTAGCCCATAGGCAATAACATTTAATAGTGTATAGAACTTGGCAGCTAATATTTTGATGAAAGTGGTATCTGTGGTGCTATTATCATAATTTATTATCCTAGAAAAAGATGTTTTTTTTTTTATTTGGGTTGCTTCATCTCTTCGCTTCAAGACTGTATGGGCTATAGCAAAACAACTTAACTGCAGATACCATAAAAATAGTGTATAAAGTTAAAAGGAGCCAAAAAATAAGAATTTAAATCATGAAATCCTAACAAAAAAATCAATAGTAATTTTTGGACTCCCTCGATCGCGAAGTCACGAACTCACGACCATTGTTATAAGCAACGTAACGCAACATCGCGAACTATTATAATTAGAAAGGTTTTGTTAAATCTCACCTCAACTTTCACCTCACTGGTGCCGTCAGAGATCTTAGCCTTAGCAAGTTGGCTGCGCAGCTCCTCAAACTCAGTGTTGGCTTGTTCGAAGTCATAGTCCTTATCGAACTTGAGAGTATTCTTGTTGCGGGGGACGAAGCCACGTCCACGACCGCGGGGCCGGCCTCTCCAGCCGCCACGGTTGTAGTTCTGGCCTGCGCCCGAGAAGTTACCTATGTGACAAAATAAACTGTTATTATAAGGATTGAAAGAACCAGGTTTGAAATTGGCATTGAAAGAATAACATAGGAAATGCGTCCCCCACGGGCACGGTAGTGCCCTGAAAGCACAACCTCCTGCACCATCCATGATTAACAAAGCCAATGACAGAGCTATTCAGGTGGTTTCTTTTTGCTTGGACAAAATTTTAATCAATGGCAAATAGAGAAGGGGGTCAAATGAAACAGGCAACACATATGACACATACTGGGTTTTATAAGGATTTAGAATTTGTCCCTTTATGAGCAGTGCTTTCATTTACATGTTCTATAACTTACCAGCTTGGTGATGATGAGGATGCTGGTTCGTGGGCGCCTGGTTGTGCTGGTTATGTTGGGTATGCTGCTGATGCTGCTGCTGCTGCGAATGATGCTGCTGCTGCTGATGATGCTGTTGCTGTTGGTGCATAGGCTGTTGATGCATGGGCTGCTGCGGCTGATGCTGTTGATGCGGTTGGTGGGGCACCTGGGCCCCGCCGCTCGGGTAGCGCTGACGGTTGCGCGAGTTGGTGCGGTTGCGGTTCGCCGGCCCCTTCTGCGCCTGTTGCCCGTTGCTGCCACGTCGGCTGTCTCGTTGCTGGCTAGACCCGCTAGCCACATTGCCAACCTGTACATACATAATGTGGAGCCTTATAGATGCAGAATGGCGCCGTTAAATTATGCTGTAATGATATATGTATGGATACTAATGTATAGAAAAAGTCGTAGCAGAAATGAGTGGAGAATGTTTCACGTATTTAACAACAAAAAAATGCATCAGAAACGTGGACATTTAAACAAAGGGTCGTATTTTTCTAAATAAACTGTTTTAAGTGTGTGTGTTTGAGTTTAATGTTTATTTGCGAATCGTCGCTTTTATTTTTCGAATTTTTTGTAAAAAAAAAACTATCTCTAAATAACTCTAGCAGTAAGTATTTTTGCTCCAAGCAGAAACATATAAAATCAAAGTAATTCAGGAATGAAAACTTGCCTTAAATAACTGCACGAAAATACAAAATATATTTAAATGAGGGTCAAAATATAACACTTAATAAACAGATTCTCCAGCTCATCCTTTCCAATAAAATTATATTAGAAATGGCTTTCTAGTCTAACTGGGATATGAATAAATAAGCAACAATCAATTGCACTTGCCACTTGTAATGATTGCGAGAATATCCCTCCAGAATCTGCTGTTGTAGTCTATGGCAAAGCCGCATCCAGAAAAACATTTATTATGTATTTACTAAGTTTTAATTACTGCTTAATTAACTTATGTTATTGCTTATAATTAATTAAGCTAACTTATTGGGACTATATATACCCTAAGATCCTAACTTAGTTTATGATTTATAGGAGGTAGGTTTATGGTATGGCAGTGGTCATATTAAAATTGACATTCCTAGTTTATAGTCTTACCTGTGTGCCCTGGTCAGCAGTAGGGCTCTTCCTGTGCGCGCCGACAGCGGGCGTTCCCGACCGCGATGCACTTTGCTGAGATCCTCCTCCAATAAGGTCAAGCATCGAGCCTACAACACATTTCCATGTACACACATTGTAGACAAAATAAAAATAACATGGGCACTTCACGCTAAGCTTAAGCTTTGAGGATTTACAAATAAATTGCTTTTACATAGTTCATTTTTCAAATTTCGTACAAGCAACAGACCAAGGAGAAATGATAATGCATGTTGCGATTTTTTTTGTTATTGTTGTAATTGCATGCCAATGTTGTTATTGTTTTATTAATTGGTTGCATGATTATTGTGTAGGAAATAAGCCACCACCAGTTCTAGTAATAAAATGATTTTTAAAGAAATTCTTGATATCTTTTATGGTCTACCACCCATGGTTCTTCTAACTAGAAATCTAAGTAATATTAATAACAAATAAATAAATAAAATACTAAATAAAAATTAAACTAAATTGATTTCATCTAGGTTTCTTTAAGAAAGATTAGTTCTTTTTTTGAGAGGTTTAGTTTTTTATGTAACAATGGAAACATTAGAAAATCAACCAACAGGAAATAAAAATATAAAATGTAACTACAATTACAATGTTAGAATAAATTGTGAGAAATAAAATGTAAACAAATACATAAATATGAAAATTCTTTGAACTGTCATCATTACAGTAAACCCAAAATGTAAGATAAGTCTGCATGCAAGTAAGGTGAAAGCATTGATCATAACTAGATACTTTATTAGTTAACAAACCAAACCAAAATTTAACTACTGAAGAGGAAAGAAGTTAGCAAAGTATATTTTTATGACATTGCAAAAATCGCAAAGTAGCATGTGTTGAAGCAGAAGCTAAAATTATCCAAGAGCAAAAACCTTGGTCTTTCACTTGATTGGCGTGATGCGCCACTCCTGAGCCAATTGGGCCCGTGACAGGCGGAGGCTGGGGTGCCAGCTCCACTGAGGGTTGCAGAGACAACTCACTGGTCTTGTTGAGCTGAGCTTGAGGGAAGCCAGCCATGGGCTGGTACTGAGAGTAGGGCGTCTGCCCCACCACCGGGTGGTTGTACTGCCCCGCGAACTGGCCTGGTGCACTGCCCGCACCAAGTGTCGGGGGCACCGACATCTGCATGATGGCCGGGTCATTGGGCAAAGAGGGAGCATTTGTCATCACACGAATGTCCTTGATGTCGGAACCCCGGAACAAGATGTAATCATACACCTGGCTCTGGGGCGCAACAGGGTACTGCGTCTCCCGATCCTCCGTGCCGAATGACCGCACTGTACAGAAAAACATTAAGATTTTAACTTCTAGTGTTTTAAGTTTGTGGGTAGTTTGAAAAAAGATATCTTACAACAATTAAAATGCTACTCAATTATTATTGGTACGGTTGTCTTTAATTTTCTAGTTACAAATAATTTTACCCATTGCACAGTGGCATCTTGAATACAATTTTAATAAAGTAGGTAGTTTGATCTAACATCCTACCACCTACTCATGTCAAAATAGTAAAAGTAGCGATTGAATTTTAGGACAAAGACGGTGCACAGTCTATCATCTGCTGAAGAAAACAAAATTGTAGCATACATAAGACGATATCAACGTCATCAATGTGAAACCGCGGTCATAGGTGGGACCAGCAATTTCGCTCTGAGGGTAGAAGAAAAACAATGTGATCCATTTAGCTAATAATCATGGAAAATTACAAGGAAAATGCCCATTAAGAAACATATTGGACGCTTTCCCAAACAATAAACAAAGATGGGCATAAATCGGGAGGGAAAAAGAGAACAGCTTTCTAGAGACGTCGATCGATGTTCCTGCAAGAAAAAATAATTATCGCCGGTTCATACAAGAAGAAAACATTAGATTGATGAAGAATACTGCAAAAGAGGACGTTCTAATAAGATAACAGTATCCATTTGTCAACTTACCGCTAGCCAAAGCGATGGTACATTCTTGAGGATCGACGGTGAAAAGTCGGCCCTCATAGCGAATGTCAGCTTTAGATATTAGGCTTATCTTGGAGCCCAATTCAGGCATTCCAGAACTCATAATGTCACTTTGGAAATAACTTGCCGATGTTAAAGATTTTTAACGATATCGTCGACCATAGAAATCAGCCACCGAACAAAATGACTGACGGGAAGTTGGCAACAAGCGATGCGTTTACAAACAGCTGTAATGGATGGGGGGGGGGGGAACTTTGGCAACACACTATTTGGCTATGGAAAAAAAAAACAATAATTACATAGTCTAAAAAAGCATTTTAATGAGCAGATTTAGCTAGAAATATGAAATTATTTCATATAGTGTTAAAGAGAATAACTAACTCTTATCATTAATTTGATTAACTTTCAAAATCACTGAATCATCAATAATCCTTCAATATATTTATTTATTTATATACACTTTCTTGTACACCATAATAAACAAAAAAAAGAAACTTAATACTAAAAACATACAATGGGCGGCGCATTCCGCGGTCTCTAATAAAATATATTATCATCAATGTTTGGTGCCAAAATTTTGTTGGAATTACAAAACATACCACCAGTACAACCACCATCCATTATGTTTATGATATTAATCATAGTGTTAATTAATTAATTGCTTGCAGAATCATTTTGAACTTCAAACTTCAAATTCTTGCTTTTTAGTCGATTTAATTTAAAACCATAGACAAGTAGATTCGACATTTTATCGATAATAGTTCACTTCGTAGAAAAATATCCCATCTCTATCTACAAGTGTCCGTTGCGTTTTGATTTGACGCTTGACGGAAAATATTATTTTTCGTAAATAGAGAAATCGGGTATTTTATTTTGAAAGTGTGTTTTACTTAATTAAACCTTGTGTACAAATAGGTGTATGCTACGTACGCGTAATGATGATAGACACCCCGTTAAGTTCTACCCCTGGGCTAGCCAGGACAAGTATTGGCGGGAGTAGCAATAGTTCTATTAGAAGGCGGAGTCTTATTCCGCAGACTCGACCAGCAGTCGCTAGAAATGAGGTTTGTCTGTCCTAACAGATCGTTTAATAACATTATAGTTGGTAATAAATAACTTAGAACACATTTCTCCTACGTTGTTTACAAACAACTACTTACTGAACTTGGCGGAACAGGCCTTTCGCGTACGCATTGCGGCATTTTTATAGACATAAATCGTGTACCACCCTGAGAGTTCTACTATAACTGTGTATTGAGATCACCCCAGATTTAGTTAGAAAGAAAAAGTAGTTGAATAAGTTTTACTCAATAATATGCTATGCTGTTCTAAAATACCAATAATGTATCTTATATGACAGGCTAGGATGACAGGGATGGTTCGCTATCCCTGTCATCGTCGTCAGCAAATTAGATGCGAAATATCTTATAGACAATAGGCTCACACTTTTGAGACATCTAACTCTAACACATATCTAACTCTTTATTTTACAGGAGCGCAATGATGATGATGCAGAGAGATCATCGCTGGTGGCTTCAGAGCGTGCCCTGGCATCATCAACCCCACAGACAGCATCACCCAGACGAGCCAGGGACACCATGACCTCTTCACCTCAAAAAGAGCATTTTCAAGGGTGCCTCAAGCTTTATGCTGAAAATGTTAGTATATATGAAGACTAACTAACAGACAATATGGCTATGTTGGGCTATAAAATGTAAAAATAAATATGACTTGGATAATAAACAATTTTCTATTTGTTATTTTATTTCAGAAAATAACAAAAGACAATGCATGGAACCTGCAACTGATAGACTTCATGACGTCAATGTTGAGGAGACATGACTCTCGCATGGACAACTTGCAGACTGCGTCCACAGTAGTAGATGCGTCTGCCAGGATATACTCGTTCAGAGTGGATGCGGTGCATTATGATGTGTTGAAGATGGCTGGTGGGCTTAGTAAAGCTGCTCAGGTTTGTTTGTAATCATATATAAGAGAATTTTAGAATGTACACTGCCCTTTTAATTGGTATTCTGTATCCAGTTAGACTGGAAGCCAACCCTAACTTAGTTGGTGAAAGGTTTGGTAGATCTAGCTGCCCGCCCCGGCTTCGCACAGCAAGAGAATATTTATATTTTACCTTTTTTTCTTTCTTACAAACCATGTCATGACAGTTACAAACACAACAAAAAAAGAATTAGTCAAATAGGTGCAGCCGTTCTGAAGTGATGCACTTACATACATTTGGCAATTGATTTTTATTTATATAGATTAATAATTCTAGTTACTTTTGGTTGGGCATCTAAAGACAACTGCAATGCTCACATATTTATTTATCTAGTCATGGCAATCAAGCTTTTATCTAGTCATTTGGAAATATTGATCAAAGTTAAATCATACTTTATTTCAATGACCATTAGGCACATCATTCAATTATTCCTTTGACACTACAATCTTTTGTATGTCTTGGCCTCCTCACAATATTCTTCAATTTCGTTCTATCTCTGGCCTCCCTTCACCAAGATGTTTTCCTCCTCAAATCTTCCTCTACACAATCTTTCCAATGTTTTCTGGGTCTTTTCTGATTCGGGGTATACTTTACTACCATTAGGCACATCAGAAATTCTAAATCCTAGTAATAAACATGTCCATATTATCTGGAACATCCAACAGACTAAACGAGGCAAGAAGGATGACGATAACATGCAAGACGAAGGCGCGGTAGACGGCGAGACTGCGGCGCCGGTCAAGAAGAAAAAAAAGAAGTCTAGGGGCGCCATCGCTTCCAACCCTGCAGTGTTTAATGGGGATTTCGATACCAATGATTGTATAGGTAAGGTTACACTATTATCACATCAGAGAACGGAATCGCGGCTCCATCAGCGATTAAAATTAATAAGATTTTATCGCGCAATATTCGCACAAACGGCCGTTACGTATTGTCATGGGCCATCTATACTGATTAATTTTATATTGTATTGCAGATCCATTCTTCGAGAGGCTGGCGGCGACGACTGGCGATGTGACGTCATCAAACAGAGCGTTCAACGCGACTCTACCCATACATGACAGAACACTGGGTTTGATATTAAGGTACATTCTTCTATACTATCATAATATAATATAATATTATAAAGAGGAAAGATTTTTTGTTTGTTTCTATCGAATAGGCTCCGAACCTACTGAACCGATTTTAAAAATTCTTTTACCAATACTAAGTTTCATTATTCATAGGCTATTTTTTAATCACGAAAATTAATCCTGTGGAGTGGTCCACGGGAGCGAAGCCGCGTGGAACAGCTAGTCTATTATAAATTCAGCAGGCCTAGACAAAAAACTGGAATGCCCATACCGATCTGCTCCGACTTTAGGTACCTAGAGTCGTAAGTCCGAGTTTATGGCGAGGAAGACCGAGACGGAACGCACCAGATCAACTCGGGATGAATAAAATGGCGACAGTTCACTGTAACAACTTGCGACCCGCGGATGCCCCTCAAGTTAAAGAGGAAAATCTACAAGTCCGTGATTAGACCTGTCGTACTGTATGGATCAGAATGTTGGGCTGTAAAAAAGATGGATGAAAAGAGATTGCATTGTAGCAGAGATGAGAATGTTGAGATGGATGTGCAGTGGTGAGGTTTGATAAAGTGAGAAATGATTATATTAGAGGTAGTTTGAAAGTAGCGTTGTGTTCCATTTTGAACCAGAAATGTTATCAATAGAAGTGGCATTGATGACAAATCTGGATATTTTGTTTCAATCAAACCTATATCATATCCTCTTCCAGAACTGATGACCAATTCCTAGAAGAGATAAAAGAGAACATTCCAGAGGAACAAAACATCGATCTATCGGAACGCATCACGTTGTCTGCCAAGCTGCTGCCCGCGTTTAGGGACAGTGACCACATTTGTGAACCTTTCACCGGGTTCTCTATCTCCAACTGGGATCCAGATACTGAGGACACGTGAGTTACATTTTTCTATTTATTTAACTGAAAACAGGAAAGCCGAACAGTTGTATAAACTGGCAAAGTGCACTGAGACTTTCGTGCCTTGGATGGAAAAAATATGTTTCTATTTTCAGAGTTAAGTTTTACATTACCAACCGCAGTTATACACCTGAGTTAATTGAAATAAGGAGTAAAGGAAATTGCTTTTATTATTTGTGAAGTTTCTCCAGTTAATTTAATTTGACTCTTGTTGAGTTATATCATCTTCCTGTCCCTTTCCCATATTAGTTGGGGTTAATCTCATCTCACTCACAAATTCACACAGTGTCTCGCACAGACAAACACAATCTCGTGCACACCATGTCAGTTACCACACCAACCATTACGGCAGTATGAATAAATAAAGTCTGACAATATTTTTATTATAATGAACATTGTATATTTGCTCACCAGTGACAATCGGGTAACCAACTGGGTAGAAGAGAACCGGCTGAACTTGTCGCAACAGGCGCTAGCGTTTGACGTCAACGCGGAGGTGGAACCTATACCTCAAGATGAACAGCACAACGATTTGTATGGTACGTAAATGTATGATTGTTTAGTTATGCAGGGTTTGGTCATTGGCGAGCCTCGATTAAGAAGTTGATTTTGATTTACAGGCAGTGAAAATATTATTAACTGTGCTACCGTTTTTCCTGGTTGCTTATTCCGAGTTTTATTACGCACTCGGTCGTGAGAACGTAAACGATATCCTTATGTTAATTTGTATACAAAAACTGGCCAAGTGCGAGTCGGACTCGCGCACGAAGGGTTCCATACCATTATCGCAACAAAATCACGTTTGTTGTATGGGAGCCCCACTTAAAAATTTATATTATTCTGTTTTTTAGTATTTGTTGTTATATCGGCAACAGAAATACATCATCTGTGAAAATTTCAACTGTCTAGCTATCACGGATCATAAGATACAGCCTGTTGTCAGATAGACAGACAGATGGACCGTGGAGTCTTAGTAATAGAGTCCCGTTTTTACCCTTTGGGTACGAAACCCTAAAAAAGAGGTTTATCCTTACTGTCACCAGACGGCGCTTACCCAGTTTCAATACAAATTGACGTTTACGTTAACGCGAATGAGCGTGAGTAAGAACTCACACTAAGCTCACTGGACTCGCTTGGTGGGCTGAAAAGTCCCCAATCTTACTGCCCGTGATCCCGCCTGCCTGAGCAGGCGGGGTTTCGGCGTTTTAGGCGTCGAGGTGATTGCCTCCTCGAGGCCTTCTTCTCTGAGCGGGATCGACCCTCCCACGATCCTACTCAGCTGCCTCCTTCTAGACCATCAGGGTCAGAAGGAGGCCGCCAAGAAACTGAAAGAAATGTCCTTCCAGTTTTCTGTCTCTACCAGCATTGCCTTTCTTGCTGGTGGGTGGCGGCATCAGGTCTCGCCCTACCCTGGCGAGTAAGACCCTCTCAGAGGCAGTCATCACAGTGTAGAATCCACGTCTCCTTCCCTTGACTGGGCGGTGACCTCGTCCTATTTGATCACTGCTCTAACGCACATTTTATTATTTATTTGATAGGCCCGCGTTTGACCACTATCTCACATTTCCAGATGACGAGCCCCTGGGCGGTATCGAGAGCGACGAGGAAGCGGACGTGGCGGTAGCAGCGTGTGTGGCGCGTGCGGGCGTGGCGCCGCCCCTGGCACGTCTGACCGACATGCGGCCGGCGCACGCGCAGGACACGCGCCTGGAGTACTCGTACTGCGGGGCCATCGTCACCGCCTGGGCCGGGCCCTCGCACTGGCGCCTGAAGAACAATCGAGGTAAGAGTGGCGCCGCCCCTGGCACGTCTGACCGACATGCGGCCGGCGCACGCGCAGGACACGCGCCTGGAGTACTCGTACTGCGGGGCCATCGTCACCGCCTGGGCCGGGCCCTCGCACTGGCGCCTGAAGAACAATCGAGGTAAGAGTGGCGCCGCCCCTGGCACGTCTGACCGACATGCGGCCGGCGCACGCGCAGGACACGCGCCTGGAGTACTCGTACTGCGGGGCCATCGTCACCGCCTGGGCCGGGCCCTCGCACTGGCGCCTGAAGAACAATCGAGGTAAGAGTGGCGCCGCCCCTGGCACGTCTGACCGACATGCGGCCGGCGCACGCGCAGGACACGCGCCTGGAGTACTCGTACTGCGGGGCCATCGTCACCGCCTGGGCCGGGCCCTCGCACTGGCGCCTGAAGAACAATCGAGGTAAGAGTGGCGCCGCCCCTGGCACGTCTGACCGACATGCGGCCGGCGCACGCGCAGGACACGCGCCTGGAGTACTCGTACTGCGGGGCCATCGTCACCGCCTGGGCCGGGCCCTCGCACTGGCGCCTGAAGAACAATCGAGGTAAGAGTGGCGCCGCCCCTGGCACGTCTGACCGACATGCGGCCGGCGCACGCGCAGGACACGCGCCTGGAGTACTCGTACTGCGGGGCCATCGTCACCGCCTGGGCCGGGCCCTCGCACTGGCGCCTGAAGAACAATCGAGGTAAGAGTGGCGCCGCCCCTGGCACGTCTGACCGACATGCGGCCGGCGCACGCGCAGGACACGCGCCTGGAGTACTCGTACTGCGGGGCCATCGTCACCGCCTGGGCCGGGCCCTCGCACTGGCGCCTGAAGAACAATCGAGGTAAGAGTGGCGCCGCCCCTGGCACGTCTGACCGACATGCGGCCGGCGCACGCGCAGGACACGCGCCTGGAGTACTCGTACTGCGGGGCCATCGTCACCGCCTGGGCCGGGCCCTCGCACTGGCGCCTGAAGAACAATCGAGGTAAGAGTGGCGCCGCCCCTGGCACGTCTGACCGACATGCGGCCGGCGCACGCGCAGGACACGCGCCTGGAGTACTCGTACTGCGGGGCCATCGTCACCGCCTGGGCCGGGCCCTCGCACTGGCGCCTGAAGAACAATCGAGGTAAGAGTGGCGCCTGGCACGTCTGACCGACATGCGGCCGGCCACACCAGAACGGCTGAAGGAATCTTGATAAAATTTGGCAAAGAGATAGATTATAGTCTTTATAAAACGACAATCCATATGCCAAAATACAGAAGACCTTGTATTTCCATCCACAAGATAGTAAATACACTACACTGGTTACATTTGTCCGCGTCGCCAGCCAGAAGCGTGTCGATAAGCGCATAGAGATTTAGCGTTCCTGTCATACTAGAAGTAACACATTTATGTTTTAAGCCGCGTTTTCACCTGCAATCAGCAAGTTGCATATAATTGCGGATTAACGAGGCATGATGTGATCACTCGCTCGATCGTGTCCAGCAATGTAATTAAATCTTGCGACTTGCATGCAGATGCAGAAGCGGCGGATCTTCATCTAAGGCCGCTTCTGCATCTGCAAGCAAGTCGCAAGAACGAGGAAGGTGGATTGCTGAATAGCAATCCTAATCACAATTTAACCTTTAAAAACATGATCACTATAATAACTCTTAATTAAAAACTTCCATAGAAAAACATAATAAAACTTTTTTATAACTATTAATATTACGTCCACAGCCTCAAAAATGTCCGAACGCACGCAGTCAGTAGCCGGACGTCTCACCGTTGAAGGCAAGAAACCTCCTCGAACGAAACGCCAGCTTGACTTCTTAGGAGCCGGCCTAGCGTTTGACTGTCGCTCCAACCCGGTGGGAGAGTACGAGTCTACCCAGCCTGCCAAGATCATGATCAGCAGGAAGACACTCGCCACTGGACATACGTGGAACGAGGCAAACTTTAAGACTCCTATTGATAGGTAAGGGGTTTTATTTAAAACTAGCTTTTGCTGGCGGCTCCTAACGCTTTAATCTAGATTTTGTCAATCAATTCTGGTTATCGATTTATTTCTACATGATTCTGATCTCCTGGTAGTTTGAGAGTCGTTACCACACATGATTCTATCCCTGGATATACTTCTTTACTTTGTTTCTGTTCTCCTGGTAGATTGAGTCACCGCTCTTGATTCCTGCCCTGGGTTTTTTATACTTCATAATTCTGGTTTCCTGGTTAGTGGCAGACATAAATAAGCCTGTCAGAGGCCCAGGCGGAAAATTTAACTTGATTTTCGGCTTGGGTTACTGTTATTATTCTTCCCCAATTTAGTGTCGTCAGGTATTATTTTTATTGCTAGAATTATTTTCCTCCCAAACTTTTAGACCTTCCTATGTAGCTTTCAAACTACAGTATTAAACATTGTTGCATAAGAGAAGATTTTATTTTAAACCTCATCTGAAATCACAAAAACACCGCTTCAGATAATGAATCGCCCGACTATTTTGAATCTCTTACCTCTCTACAACTAAAATGTATTCCTTTCCAGAGGTCTAGACGAGTCGCACTTCCGCAAGCTGTTCCTGCTGCACAACGTGATGATGCTGCGCAAGCGCGACCTGGAGCACAGCAAGCAGCCCGAGCCGGAGCCCGTCACTGTCTCTGTGGAAGAGGCCAGGGACTACGACTACAACAACGAGAACGATGCCTCGTACTGCCCTAATAATATTCCAGTAAGTACTCCAATAGCTTTTGGAGGTATGCGAAACAAGTTGGAGGAGGATGCTCCTGCCAGACGAGTTGTATATGTACAAATCATGCCGAAAACTCTGCTTGCGTGATGCAGGATTTTATGTGACGTTAAGTCATTAGTTTTTATATTACGGTATAGATGTCGCTACTAGGTAAAATAGTGATTAGAATTCCAAAAAAGATTTTGCCTCAATAATTTCAGGGGAGTAAGACGCAACGGTAAAGCGGCCGGCGCCATATACTTCTTGCTCAACCAGTGTCGCCTTCCGCGTCTCGTGTCCTAGGTACACGAGCGCATGATTGTGTTAAATAAAAAGTTCCGTTGCAGTGTTTAATCATCTCGTTCGTTTCATTGCTGATGAAAGATGCCGAAAAAAAAAGTGTTAACGAAGCAAGTGTTATCGAAGAAGCAAGCGCGAAAAACTTACAAAAAACTGTGTTTAAAGATTAAGCATTTATTAATATGATGATACGATAATGTGCCTAAACCACACTGTGTTAAAGTTAGCTATTTAAATATCCATTATACTCAAAATTTTTACTACCTTCAAACAAATAATTAGTTCAAATCACACTTATTAATTTTATGCGTGAATGTACACATGCACAAATCACCCCATCACTTTCACCGAGCACTCTAAAATCGTGCCGGTGTCTATACTTGTTTTGTATTACTAAGTTCGGCAATGTTCGCGGCCTCGGTTACAGCGACAAGACAATAATAGTCCCTTTGCAACTGGCTCATAGTATAAACCTTCATACAAACAGAAGATTTTGTGAAATTATTAGGGAAAATAATCTTAAAAGAAATGAAAGCCAGCAGGTTTATTTAACGCTCGCTGTGTAGACGCGATTGTGTCGTAACTAAGGTTGACGCAGCGATACGCACAATACATTTTAATTGAATTCTTTATTTTAGGACGGCGACGACTGGGCTAATGAAGACGCGACGGCTGCGGGCGAACTGCACGACCAAGTCAAAACGGCCGAGCCTGAAGAGATTACAGATATGTTGGAACCTCCCACTAAGGTGCCACAATAAAATAATGTTTGCCAATATATTTTAAGACAAAAAATACATTATTCAACGAGCTCTAAGTCTACCCTACTTGATGGGGTAGGTTTTTTTTATTCGCGCCCTCCCTTTGCTGTATGGGAGCCACCCTTGAAATGATTTTTTGGAAATTTGTATGGCTTTGGGTCAGCAAGATGCTAAACTATGAAAATTTTAAGATTGTAGCTCCAACCGTTTGGCTGTATAGTACTCGCCAAACTTCTTGGCCCCTTGAAGTTGATTTTCCGATGCGCAAGGCACGAAACGGTGGTGTTTTTGTATGGGATTTATTACTGCGCAACCATTGTAGCCAACTTCAGGGCGGCCAATAAGTTTGGCGAGAACTATAAAATCTGTTTGACAGACGACGGACGGACACGTCTAACAGCAATAGGGCTCCGTTTGGACCCTTCGGGTACGGTACCCTAAAAATTACGCATTTTTGTATATGTGACAAAAGAAAAATACGTATCCAACATATTTTTTTTTAATCTAGCTGACGGAAAAACAATCTTTTTGTCATCATCCCTATTCACTTGAACATAACTGACGAAATACGAATTCTTACCGCCTTTGGGAATGTGACGTTTCTTCTCTAACTCCAAATTTACTCCCACAGGTCGCAAAAATCTTCATCCCTTACGCGATGCGGGCTAAGAAAGTGGACATGAAACAGCTAAAACACTGCACATGGAAAATGTTAACAGAGAAGACGCCAGAAGGAGAAAAAGAGGAAGTCGCAGAAACGTCCTTCTTTTCAATATACCAGCGGTTACCACACAAACTTACACCGAATATGCGAGAATCGCTCAGTGTACCCCTAGCCTTACTTTCAGTACTCCATCTTGCAAATGAGAAAGGATTGGTTCTGGAAAAACGCGACGATCTAAATGATATTGGAATACTAGGTCTATTAAAATAGATTTTTATAAGTTTTTGTTTTTTTATGTATAAATAAATGTAGTGCAACTTTTGTTAAAACGTCATTCATAATGAATTTTGTATATTCAGTAAACCCTTTATTGAAAATAAGGCCAGATTCTGGGAGGCCAAGCATGATTCATTTCCAACACAAGATCTACTGATGTTTAATATTGCATTACGTTCGCGTGGTGATTCATAGAAAAATCGCGTGATATTGGTGTTGTTAATTAAACCATTAGAAATCATGTGCTTGTGAACTGAAGGACCAACGATTTCACTAATTATCGGGCTGGATCAGACCTCATTTTCATTTGTTTGCTTTTTCGTTGCCAATGCAGGACATTGTAAATATCAATTGATTTTCATATATTTTGTAGCGTATTTTCGATAAGGACAATGAGATAATCGCCATAATAACATTGTATAGATGTTTTTGTAATAACCTCTTTATATTTGTACGTAGTATTGTTAATGTCCAATAAAATATGTCCAACAAACACACCTATGTGTTTTCTTTACCACTAAGTTGGAATCCCCAAAGGATTAAGCACACAGGTGCCTCGGCTCGATCTGCAACGCTTGCCGAGTTTGGTATGTGGATAGCTGACCATCTGTTACATACGGAGACAGCTTACATGCTTTGAATAGGACGTAATGGGGTCAAAGCACACTGAGTCGTAGCGTGACTGCTCGCAGACCTGCACCTCCATTCTGTTGCATTATTATATTACTCTTAGACCTACACCCTAATAATTGCATACCTTCAAAGAAAGCGCGCGCCAGTGTAAAGCAAGTGCCTTGAAGTTAGATAAAATGGCTGATCTTTTAGGCAGCTAATTGAACAGCGCCGTTTAGCAAAAAGGCTAGGGTGTGTAAATGGCTGATTAGTTGGCTACGATATTTGTAGTACTGCGATATTGTAGGTAAGGATCAATATACTGACAAGGCGATCCTTAGCTGTCGGTGACGTCGTCGAAGTTAGTAGAAGGATTAATAATAAAAATACCGTTCGCTTTCTACATAGCTTTAATAATAAAAAAACGAAACATTTTTTCGCAGGACATCAGTCCCGACTTGGACAAGATGATTGATAAACAAAAAATAACACTAATCAATATTAACTTTCGGTATTCGTTGGGGAGGTGTCATGTGAAACTAATGTTAAAGTGAAGGGAATGTGTTTAATTACAATAAATTACGTCAATGTACATCTTAAAAACCACATGCTGTAATGAATGACCTTTTATCAATGAAAATATGTGCTTTCCCCAACGATACCAATAACCTAAAATAAAACTAAAAATACAAAAATGAGTATTTATAATAATGTTAAGAAGAAACGATAACAATTTTTTTATGAATAACTTGTAATTGTACAGATATTATTCATATAATTCTCTGTATTTTTTAATCACTCAAAACGTAACGATAAACACTGTCTCTAACGTTGCCACAATCAACATTTTCAATATATCAGCTATTTGAAAAGCCGACAATCAACAATATTATAAACAAAACAACACGTTAAACTAAATACGTCAAACCTTAACGGTAATATTTTATTCTGTATGTACTTCGTACAAAAATATATAAAAATAAGCTAACCAATATAGTATTGGCACTTGGTCTGACCAAAAGACGATGCAAACTATAAATTTATTGCATATTTGAATACAGCTGTAAGACACATTATATTGGTTTAAATCTAAAGAGATAAATATAATACAATGCGTAAAAGTTTTTTACGTGTTGTCTTACTAAAATATTTACAAACTCCTAACTTGCCTTGACAGTCTCTGTTTTAACCTCACTGGGTTCTGCTACTTTTTCTACAGAACTTGCTGTTTCTTTGATAGCAGTTTTGTCCGTTACTTTTTCGACAGAACTGTCCATAGCTTCTGCTACTTTCTCTCCAGATCGTTCTGTCTCAGCTTCATTAACTGTGAGTTTTTCAGTCTCTGGTTTAATTCCTGTAGTTTCTATTGCTATTTCTGGAAGACTTTCTGTTTCTTTGACAGCAGGTTTCTCCGTTACTTTTTCGACAGAACTGGCCGTAGTTTCTGGTACTTTCTCTCCAGATTGTTCTGTCTCTGTGTGTTTTTCAGTCTCTGGCTTAATTTCTGTAGTTTCTATCGCTTTTTCTGGAAGATTTTCTGTTGATTTAACAGGAGGATTTTCCGTAACTTTTTCGGCAGAACTGTCGGTTACATTATCTACTGGACTAGATTTTTCTTCAGCTATAGGTTCATTTGTTTCTGCAGGTTTCTCTGTAATAGTCTCTTCCGCCTTTTCTGTAAATTTCTCTGTAGGTTCAGACGTGTCTTTTGCTTCTTCTACTTTATCTGCAAGAGTTCCGGACTCCACACTAGTATTTAATGACTTATTAGGCGGTGAAACACAATCGCTAAATTCATCTCCTTCTACAGACTTTACAGTGTCGTTTGAATTCTCCAGTGTTCCCGACGATATATCTTTTGCCGGACTAGTGGCGGTATCGTCGTTTAGCTCATCGGCGACAATTTCTTCACTCAAACTGTCAACCTTAGCCTCAAAGGATTTGTTCTCAATAACTGTGTGGGTACTCTCTATGCTTTCGTCGAGATCAGCTTGTGAAGTGTTGTGTTCAGACTGTTGGTTTGCTGATTCTTCTAAATCATATGCTGCTTTATCTAACTCATTAGCTGCTTCTTCTGTAGATTCACTAGCTGCTTTTCTATTTAAGTCTTCTTCGGCAGACGTCGCTGGTTCTTCAGTCTTGTCTGTTGGGGTCTGGTCTAGTTTCAGATCAGAATAAAAATCTTTTCCATCAGACGTCAATTTAACAAGAGCCGGGTGTGTGGTGCTATCCAAGAATTCTATACTAATTGTAGCATCATCTAAAGTAAGTTCGTCCAGTTTAGTTTTACCACTTTCCATTAAAGCGGGATCGTCATTCGGTACGACTAGTCGGCAGCATCTTGCTAAAGGTTCTATTGCCGCGAGATCTTCAGGCAGCTGCCTGAATTCTTCGCATTTAGCCTTATTTCCGTAGTCTATAAAATGTACATGATAGCCAACGTCACAGAACTCTAAGATTTTCGCCCTGTACCATTGCTCATCTTCAGACCAAAAGGCGGCACATACCGATCCTACTTTTAGTTCTGAGACGGTCTCAAAGTCGGGGCTTTCATTCATCTTTACCGTAACTTTATCAAGATTTGATATAACGTCGTCGAGATGAACGTAGAATTCATCCACGCCCATGACGTAACAAATCTTCCCCGTGCCGTACGTCTCTTGTCCCACAGGAGCGACTCTCTCCGGCACCACTGTGTCGCACAGACCGACGAGCTCTTCAGTCACAGATTTTCCTTCAAGGAACAATTCCACGATGGATATATCACCAGACGCGATAAACTGTACATTAAATATTGTGGCTCCTTCTGCCGCTAATTCATTAAATTTAGTCTCAGACTGACGTGACCATTTGATGTCACGAGGTTTCTGTAAAGCACATTTTCTCGATAGCGCAGGTTTTATTTTAAGTTCATCTGGCAGACTTCTCAACTCGTTAGCGATGGATGCGTTGCCGTAATCCATAAAGAGAACCTCAGTTCCCTCTGAACCATCTACGATGACTTGCGCTCGGTACCACTCGCCGTCTTCTGGGTACTTGGCTGCGCAGATAACGCCTTCTTCCTTATCCGTTAGTTCCGGGAAGTTTTCTGCGTCAACCATTGCAGCTTCCATTGATTGTAACTCTGGTGTCGCTGTTTCTAATTGAATCCAGAACTCTGACGGCGAGTTCACATGACTGGCAAAGCAAGAGGGCAAATCACCCGCGCAGTCAGTTTCTTCAGACCTAGTCGCGTAACCCTCCGATACTAATTTATCAGTCAAGTTCAGACCGTTTACAAAGATATCGACATACGTTGTAACATCTTTTAGGACAATCAGGGCGTCTACTGGATTTGCCAAATCACCGACAAGTTGCGTGAAGTAGTCGGAGGACGCTTCTGACCACTGGCCTGTACCAGTGGGGACGGCGTTAACGCTGGACTTGACAGCATAGCGTTCCATCGCCTTAAACTTCTCTGGCATTTCCTTTATCAAACCGGGCTGGTTGTCAAGTACGTCTGTATTACCGTAGTCAATGAAACGAATTGTCGTGATATCGGAATCAGAGTCGAGTATTTCGGCACGGTACCACTGATCGTCGGCCAAATATTTGGCAACACACCACGTTCCCAACTCAGTGTTCGCAATATCTGCGTATTCGCTCGCTTCGCTTTGGAGCTCCGCTTGAATATTTTCAATTGTGTCTACTTTATCGACCATTTGTAGCCAGAAGTGTCCCGGGGTATCAATATGAGTGATGTACACTTGAGTACATCCGTCAGGCAGTGAGGCGGGCTCGGCGTCGGCTGGCGCTGGAGCTTGCGGCTCTTCCTCCACCTTCTCTTCTTCTGCTTCTACTTCACCACCTATCTGTGGCGTGGCCAATTTCTCGTTAACCAATTTCATGGACAAATCAACGCCGTCTAAATGCAAGCTCGCGAGCCACCCATCTGCGCCTACAGCCAGTGTAACTTGGACCTCCTTTTCGTTGGTCCATTCCTTGAGTTTCGGAAGCGCATCTTCTTGAAGGGCTACAAGACCTAAACTGGCGACTAACGCGAGTGTGCATGGTTCATAGAACTTGGGATCAAGGACGTTGAGAGATTCCTTGGGGAGTGTTTCTGTGTTCCCATAATCAACATATTGAACTTTGACTTGCGCGTCTTCAACGCTGATGATAGTGGCGCGGTACCAGTTGCCGTCGCCGGAGTGCGCCGCACAGATGCCGTCCACTTCGAACGTTGTCAGGGTCTCGGGAGTTCCTGTTGGGAATACAAATAATCTGAGATTGGGGAAAATCATATCAGTGAATGAGGGAGGCTTATGTCCAGCAGTAGACTGCTGTACTACAGATACACAGAAATTTATTCAATAATATTCAAATATTACGAGGTGCCAGAACATTACAATAGAATAATTTTCTTACCTTCTTCATAGAACTTATAAAGGTCATCCAGTAACTGTGCGATTCTATCACCATCGCTGGCCTTTTGAAGGTAGAACTCGTTCAAGTTCTCCGTGTGAACGACGTAGGCCATTCCGAAGTTGTAATTAAAGACGGATCTCATGCATAACTGGATGACTTCGTCGTACGCGCCCTCGTCAGGCTCGAATATGGCGATCTTGTGGCCGGTCACGCAGTCGTAAAGAGTTGTTACCAAGCTGGAACAAATTAATTCTCTTTTCAACTTATATTCAGATATGATCTTATCAAGTTTGGGAACCACAAAAATTAACAATTTAATTACAATAGAATAGAAGGTTACAATACAATTTGAAATTTGTCATGTATGGCATACATGACCAGATTCAAATTCTATTGTAACCAAAATGTTAACTTTTCTATTCCATAGACACAGTGGCAAACAATGGCGACTGGCGGCCCACCTGATGATAACAGGTCATTGCGGCCTTTGGACAATTTTGGTCACATAAAATTCAACCTAACTGTATAAAACTAAAGTAGATAGCTGAATTACTGTGATCAACTGTCAAATCTCAATTATCAATACTTCTGACGAAACAAGTGCTCACCTAATCCCCTCCACATGGTTGATGTACACAATGACACTGTTGCCGGTGAGTTTGGTCTGCAACTCCTCAAGAGTCATCAGCTTGTTGGACTCAGACGTGTAGTTGTGCAGACAACACTCCAGGGACTGGTAGAAGTACACACTCAGTTCCGTTGGTAAGATCATGAGCTGAAAATAATTATATAAAAATCATAAATCAAACTGTCTGTACACCATAGGAATGGTACGTCATGTTTTAATGTCCACTAAGTGAAATTTTCCACTTATATTTAAGATCCGTTGGATGCCATAAACACAGAATGGATTGATGTGGCAAAACTCAGGGAAGGCCTATGTCTAGCAGTGGATGTCTTTCGCCAAAAATGGTGATGATACAACGCGATAACTTAATAAAACCGAACTTACATTTTCCAAGGCAGTGGTGACTGATTTCCCGTAGTCTGGTATCACAGCCTTGATATTCGCTGGATCGGAGACGTCTTCCAATATGGCGCGGTATATTTTACCGTCGTGCTTCAGCGTGCAGTGGATACCATCGGCAAGGCTTTCCGCGGTCAATGGTGTCAGCTGTGTGAAAGAAAATAAAAGTTATAATGGATTACGAACGCCTGGAAAAAACAATGCAGCAGACCCAGAAATAGACGGTGGTGTGAGTTGGGAGTCCTTCCCAAAGGACTGACCTAAAATAGAACAGAAAACCGGCAAAAGTGGAAAGAGCATTTGCTCTGCAGTGGGACAGTACAGGCATCAATAAAAAAATCTCTTTTAGTGAATTGGATGTTATAGAAGTAAGTAATATGCTTTATTGTATAAATTAAAACAGCAGTGTGAGCAGTAGTTCAGTGGTATCGGCCGCGACTTACAAAATGTAGGTCGTGGGTTCGAGCCCAGGCAGGCGCTTTACTTTGTGTAAATTATCACCACTGCTCTCAAAACGGTGAAGGAAAAACATCGTGAGGAAACCGGCATGTCCTAGAATCAAAATTTCGAAGACATGTGACATCCACCAATACGCACTGGGGGTGGATTACGGCCCATTCCCTCTCACAGAGAGGAGGCCTGTGTCCCAGCAGTGGGAACATTAATAGGGTGATGATGATGATAAAGTAAATAACAACCTTATAAAAACACGGTAATCTATTTGTGGATGGTCAGCCTTATTCACGCTCGAGGGTGAGGAAAAAGTTACTCAAAATTTTATGTATTTTTATGATTGAGGATTAGGAAGAGTTTAGTAAAACAATGTCACTTACTTTGCTAGTATCAAAGTTGGCAATAGCTTCCTCAACCAACGTTGCCTTATCCATGTCAAGTTGGACATAGAACTTCTCGAAAGATTCCACATGGGTCACTCGGCACAGTATCTGCTGTCCTACGATGATAGTAAGGTCGATGGCTTCGTCTAAAAAAAAAGATGTATGTGTCAAGTACTGCTGAGTTTTTTATACTTGCTCAATGATAATGGAGATCTAGTCATAGTTTTTATTATGTGGAATTGCTCTTAATCTGGTTTTGGTTTTCCTGGGGTTTCTAGTTAGTTGCTAAAGCCAAACCAGTCCAAGAAACCATTGATTCTATTGGTTGCTGAAATCAGGAGCGTTAAGTTTCAACCAATGAATTCAATAGAAGAGTTCTATGTCAAGCAGTATAAGAAAAAGAAACAACGGACCAACACGGAATGTTTGGTAAACAAGTAGGCATACAAAATGCATCTGTATTTCTCACCCTTCAAAGTAACAGAGGACTGGTGCTCCGATAGTTTAGCGAGTTCCTTCTCCACCAACATATCAGCGACACTCACGCCATTGTTCCACAGCGACACCTTGTACATATCCTCCATATCCTCTTGGAACACGCACTGGTAGCGCGGCGCGTTGAAACACAAATCCACCAGGTTATTAGGCTTCCATTCTCCATCTACCGGCATGACACCAGATAAAGAACAACGTATGGCCATTTTCGGCAATTCCATCATTTGTCTATCCATCTGCCAAATGTCTTTCGCATCTACTAACTGCTTGTTGCCGAAGTCAACATATCGCACGATGAACTTCGAAAACGGCTGCACTGATTCTATTGTCGCTCGGTATAAGACGCCATCGACGGGGTAACGAGCTAAGACGGACCCTCCGACGGGAACCTCTCCAGTAAAGGACTTTACGCCTTTGTATATCTCTGGGATTTTGTGCATCATTTCGAGGAATTTGGGTTGGTGGGACATGATTTGAGCGTAGAAGTATTCAGGGGATATGATCCATGTGACGGAGACTTCGTGTTGCGCGCCGGGTTCTATGGGATCTAAGGGGGGAAATGGGGTCTCGAGCGGGACCGGGTCAGGCAGCTCCTTGTACTGAACCTGAGTGAACTTGCTGCGGCTCTTGTACGGGGGAGCCCTCCCGCTGTCTTGCGACCTAAAGCTCTTCTCAGACTTCTTGTCGTCAGACCCGAACGACCGATCAGCGCGGTCTCTGGGTGAAAAGTTGCTTCGCGGCGGTCTGTCTGAGTTCGGTCGGAATTCTCGTTTTTGATTCCAGTTTTCTTTCTTGTCTCCCCAGTTATCGCGCCTGTCACCGCGGTTGTCGCGGTTATCCCTGTCACTGCGGTTGTCTCTATCGCTTCGGTTATCTCTGTCACTGCGGTTGTCTCGGTTGTCGCGATTATCCCGACGTTCAGGGCGGTCCGGGCGGTCATTCCGGTCGAAACGGTTCTCCCGCTTGGGCCTGTTACCCCAGTCATCAGATCCTTTCTCTGTACGGTCGTCATGTTGACTGTATTTGTTTTCCCTGCAACCAGGAATAATATTGTAGAAAAAGGAAACATCGTTTTGACATGTTATTGCATGTTAAATATTACAAGAAACAAAGCAATAAAATTAGTAAATTATTTGTAAAAAAAACTACATAACTTTTTACATGATTTATTAAACATTATTGTGCTGACCATCACACCAAGCAACTACAGTGTAACAACATCAGAAGAAATAGCTGTGAAAATGTACAATTATTTCAATGGAATGACGTAGATAGTACAAAATGTGCTGAAATAAAAACTTACAACACTGAAAGACATCACTGTGCAATGGAATGTTATAAACAAGAGCCGACAGAAATGCAACGTATTGAGAACGCTCGATACGAATGTGCGGCGCAAACCAAGCGTGACAAGCAAATAGGGCGAAACAACGAGGACGACGCTGATACAACTATTAATGCTTTACTTTACGTGCTGCAATGATCGTCTGTTTTAACAATAAACTATCGACACAGTCGAAGTGAGAACACAAAATCAGCAAGCATGACTTCAACTCATTATGAAATCGCAAACAAAATTAAAACTTGGAAAGACGGACATAAACAACGGAACACAATGAGAAATCAATAAAGCATTAATGTTGATGGACCAGTAAGTGCAACAACCGCTGTCAACAGGTGTGTGATGTGCCGAGTTACATACACCTGATACACCACAGTACCGTTTGAGTCGATCCTGTACCGAGGCCCCCTTGGCTTGGGCGTTCTGAGCGTCGAGCGAGGCGGCTTCCGCGGCCTGCCTTAGCCTTTTCCCGACCCCACTCGAGTCTTTCTTCCAGCCAGGCTTTTGGCCCGGCTTATCGTGCTGAGGTTCCGACCTAGGCTTTCTTCTGTCGAATCATTGCAACTGTTTTATCAAACAGCCTAATTCGTAGTTAACGCATCGGGGAAAGTGGCGCGCTAATATTTTTTTTAGCTTATTATGCGTTTATTTTTTTTTATTCGGGCATTACGTGTGAATTGTAAATGGGCAATTTATGCTATCGGAAATAAGTCTACACTTACGGAACGAATTTTAAGTGTTGGGTAAACAATATTCGCAAATGAAAGTTAACTGAGTATAGTTAGAATTTGTTGCTACATACCTCTCTCTGGGATTATTCTCCCTGTCCCTTGGGGTGTATTCTCTTTCTCTGGGGTTGTATTCCCTGTCTCTATTTTGCCTGTGGGAAGGCTGGAATGTCGATTGCGCAGGAGTCGAATCCCATTCGTCATCACCAACTGACGTCGGCGCCGCATTCTCACGAGGTTTCGGGGGACCGCCACGTCTTTCATTGAAGGGAGGACTGTACAAGATGACAATTGCTATTAATTCACGTTTCCATTAGCACTATGAAATAAGAAAGTCACCTACCGAAATCGGAAACTCATTTTCGTATAAGAAAAAACGAATCTTAGTACGTGATTTCTTAATTAATGATCCCGATAATCCTAAATCTAAGTTTTTTTTATTACATTTCGGAACAATTAGAATAACTTCAGCTGAATACACGTTTAAAATGAGCGTTCAGACTCGTTTAGCACGACTGATCACTTTTTACTACTGACAATTTCTCTTGAAACATACATATTAATGTATGGTCATTTGTGCGCTGCGCGTTAGTAACTTGAGATTATGCATACTTTGAATTTTCGCGGCGCGCATTGAGATTTAGATTTCAAAGTATATGGTATGACCTGCTTGAGAGCATGTATCCGTAAAAATTATTAAGATTATGACTTTACAAAGTGTTGTGTGATTTGAAAACCCCAATACTACATATAAACCTAATCCAAAATAAACCATTAAAGACAATGCACTGTTTCACGAAGACAACGCATAATTATTTAAATTCAAAGTGCCAATTAGTGATTACATTTATGGATGACGCATGTGCGGCGTACGCTCTATCGATCGATTTTCCGCCATTCTTTTCACGAGTGTCATGTAAAAATAGAACATAGGTAAAATCTACATTCAACAAGGTAAACTTAAGCTTTTATTTTATGCAGTAAGTATAAAAATAGTATGCAAAACTCACCGTTCGCCTCTCTCCGGTCTGCCGCCAAACTTCTCGCTGTGCCTGCCCGGCCCAGACCTATCGAACCCTTCCCTGCCTTCCTTGTTGTCTCTGCACACAAAAAATACAACCACACGTTACTACAGACACTTCTCACACGTTACGACATTTCTTAAGAACACACGAAGTAATAAATCATTATTTTAATCACGAAATAACAGATTACCTATACATTTCTGTAGCTAGACTCGCCACAACTAAACTCATGGGTTCAAAGAACCGACATGAAGGTCAAACCGTCCATGAATCCTGACTCATGCTCTGTTATTACTTTTTTTGTTAGAAAATAAAAACTAAACTATTACGTATTGTGAGATTGCATAGACTCGATAGTAGTAGTTAGACGATGTTCTTATCTCGACTCTAGAGCTGTCATTTTGGGTTTATGTCATCTGGATTAAACACGATGATATCAAGCTGAAGATGCTAACCAAGATAATCAGTGAAGATTTGACCTAAATTATGATTAGTCAAAAACTTTCAGCATTTTACAGGTTGCCATTCTTTTATTAAATTTTCTCTGTGTGTGACGTCACTCTCGAAGTGATTTCATAGATTTATTTTTAAATAACCTTTTACAGGTACTTCTGGATACTCCATGCACGCCGATGCGAAACGTGAGGAGCCGAATGTAAATTTAGGGCATAGTAATTATGATAATGTTTTGCAGGTAGTTTCACAAAATATTATGCAGTGGTTCAATAATATGATTCAAAAACTCTGTTTGCAGTACTTTATTATTGTAAACATGCATAAAGTGTTATCAGGCGATTTCTGATTATGATTATGAAAGATAACCTGACAAATCATCGAACGAAACTCATTTTTAGTTTAGTCCATTGCAACAGATATATTTTAAAGACCGTCGAGTTAAGTGGATTATCTTCATAATTGTCGTCTTTCATCTCGTCAAAACGCGAGACATAGTAGACATTTTACTGTCTATAATTGAGCTTGTCAACCGACAATTAGCAGAACAAACATTAAAAACCGGCCAAGTGCGAGTCGGACTCGCGCACGAAGGGTTCCGTACCATTATCGCAAAAAACGGTAACAAAATCACGATTGTTGTATGGGAGACCCACTTAAATATTTATTTTATTCTGTTTTTAGTATATAGTTATTTGTTGTTATAGTGGCAATAGAAATACATCATCTGTGAAAATTTCAACTGGGTAGCTATCACGGTTCATGAGATACAGCCTGGTGACAGACAGACAGACAGACGGACCGCAGAGTCTTAGTAATAGGGTCCCGTTTTTACCCTTTGGGTACGGAACTCTAAAGAGAAAGTAACAATGTGCTGAATTGCCGAAAGTTATCATAATATGTCTAGACTTCATTAAGAGACGTCTCCTCAAGTCTTGCGAACGACTGGCATGGCGTTCTGTTTTTCTGCTGGTGAATACGCTAGTCCAGTATGGAGCCGCTCTGCCCACTCCAAATTAGTGGATACGGCTCTAAATGTGACATGCCGGATTACCACTAGTCAGTGGCGACCTTGCAAGGGCCTCGCGCTATCACCCAAAAAAGTTTGCAATTTAGATTTTTTATTTTATTCTTTGCAAGGCTGTCATTTGAAGATGTTTGACAGTCGTTACGGGTAGTCAGAAGCTTGAGTTCTGACACCAGTCTTGCCAAGAGGTATCGTGTTACCCAGTTACTGGGTTTTGGAGGTCAGATAGCAATCGCTCCATGTAAAACACTGGTACACAGCTGACTCCGGTAAGACTGGAAGACTAGGCTAGGGAGATTTCATCCTTTGCATGCACGCTATTCTTAATAAAATAAAGTAGGTTAAGTATTTCAAATTAAAGTATTAATAATACTAAGTGCCGAGTCTATAATCACTTTATTACATACATTGCAAAAAGGACAAGGGCCTCGCAAATATATGCCCGCCCGGAGTCTCGCAACGGTTAAGGCCGCCCCTGCCACTAGTTGCCTAAACCACTAAACGGCATTGCACCCCCGGGCAATTCGCAGGTCTATAGTTGGTCGCATAGAAAGGTCGAAACTAGAAAACGACCCACGCCATCCAATGCACAATTACAGCTCAGTTCCCCAGCGACTTCAAAGCCGAAAAAGCTTTTTCGGCTTTTACGTCGCGTGGTCTATCTGATAGCAACTCCACCTCGGCGAGAGTAGCCCAAGCCTCCTGATTATGTAAAGGAAACATCGGAGCCTTCCGTCTGGGCACGCGCTGCCGTGGTCGACCTGGAAAACTCTAGACTCCGCACCCGGGTAGGCCGCAGCAGGAAAGGTAACATCCACAAGTTGGGGTTCCCGGATGGCTCTAGCCTTCAGTGCTTGTGCAGCATCTCTCCGTAGACCATTGGCCCACCTCTCGGAGTGCGCAGCGTGCCCTGTCACGTCAAAGTTGTGACATAGATACCAAAAACGATAAACCACTGGCGACGAATTGATTTTATTGCCAGCTTTCTAGTTTTCTAGCTGTGTAGCTAGACTGTGCGGACTAACATAGTTTAGTTTAGTTTCGACGGGCAGTCCGCATTTCCACGACCAAGCGCGTATTTTGCGTACGGATAAGCGAGGTGGACTAACATAATTGTTTTTATTCAGTTAGTAGTTTCAAAAACTAATAACTCCTTATCAACACCCCTCATCAAAATGCATTCAGCCAATAAAGCGTGATTGAATTGATAAACTACTTTCACAATTATAATATTAGCAGTAGGTTGCTGTCTATTGTCCACATAGACTGATCACGGGCAGTACGCATTAGCGACCTTTATTATGGCTCAATGCGATTCCATTTATATCACACCGATAAGTGATTTTTACCCGACTACGGCGACCGGTATGTGTGTATGTTCATCTGTTCCCTCATAACTACTAAACTACTTATCATAATTTGACAAATGAGGTGTCGTTGGAACTGTTGGAAGCGCCACGTTTGTCCGCTGGTTATACGCTATGTGACGTCACATCAAATACAATATGGTGCCTGGTACGGTGCATGTAAAAAAATCGCCTCACCAATAGTTATGTGTGATATCATTGAACAGGTATTTTAAAATTAAGGTAAGTTTTGGTACATCATATTTTTGACAAGCGCACCGTTTGCGAGGTATATCCCGCCAAAGTCATGAAAACTATTTTTTACCCGACTACGGCGTCGCAAAGTCCACTCTTGTAACAACGTTCACATGGACGCAATGCGATGCAATTCGACCGATCTGCACTTGCAATATTCTAACCCTCTTACTAATAAACACAGAATAAAGTTATACCAAGTATAAACCTATGCAAATTTAGGGTTATTCCTTTGTTATACCTGGTATAACTTTATTCCCGTTAATTAGTAAGAGCAGTACCGTCTTTACCATAAGGGCACACGGGGCCCGTGCCCTGGGCCCCCAACCTCAGGGGGCCCCAAAGGACCGACAATTTCTCTCACATTTATTCTCAAAACATTATTGTCGGGCACATTAGGCACAATAGTAACATTGAGACGCCATTATTTATATTATATATTTGATTACCCATAATAAATAGAAGATCATAGAAAGAAAAATGTTAGTATAATTCGCTTTCTTTATTTTCCTAAAAGGGCCCCAAATTCTTGTGTTTCAAAGAGCCCCACATTCTTGTGTGCCCAAGGGCCCCAGCATAGTTTAAGACGGCCTTGAGTAAGAGGATAAGAAAATACGTGCGCGACATCGCCTATCGACACAATTTAAATCGAGCAGGTCCCCTAGTCTGTACTGTCGATACTTTGCTTTCATGCCGACTAGACTGCAACTAATATAGAATTAGTGATAAATAACACACAGTGAAAAGACCCATGCAAGAAACGCATTTAAATCTGAAATTTCATACTTCGTGTTTGCAATGAACAAATCATTTGATAGCTTTTTGTGCTGTCGAAAGTAGCACGCAAAACTTTCCAAAAATACTTGCGACTAATTTATTTTCTTATAAAAGTAATTATTGTTTTCGAAAACATTGCAACTAAAAAGTTATATAAACACGTTTGAATTGTTAGCAATATTATGACCGTTAATAGAACCTACTTGTATTAAAACTTTGATAAAATTACAAATTTATAAAACCCCGATTTTTTGTTTTTTTGCTTTTAGCAGACACGCTTCAATCGACAATCTATCGAAACACGTAATAATGACACGATATCTTAAGAAAAATCCAGATTCAAAGAGTAAAATGCGAATAACTTTTGAACGGCTAAACCGATTTTATTCAAACATAGCTAAGAACACTCTCGACAAAGTCGATACGCAACTAAATCAAAATCGGTTCATCCGTTTAGGCGCTATGATGCCACAGACAGACACACACGTCAAACTTATAACACCCCTCTTTTTCCGTCGGGGGTTAATAAAAATCAATTTACCAGTATTCTCCACTAATCTTCTCCATTTCGGTGAGGCGAAATGAAGACCAATGGCACAAAGAAAAAGTAACAACACACAAGCATTCGGCCAAGATTGCTCTAAATCATTCGAGCGATATACGTGAAAACGCAATCATCAACTTTTCCTTTTTGTTATAACAATCAATGATTATACATCACATCATCAGCCTATTAATGTTCCCACTGCTGGGACACAGGCCTCCTCTCTGTGAGAGGGAATGGGCCATAATCCACCACGCGGGCCCAGTGCGGGTTGGTGGATGTCACATGTCTTCGAATTTTTGGTTCTAGGACATGCCGGTTTCCTCACGATATTTTCCTTCACCGTTTTGAGAGCAGTGGTGATGAAATAATTTACACAAAGTAAAGTGCCTGCCTGGGCTCGAACCCACGACCTACAACTTGTAAGTCGCGGCCGATACCACTGGGCCACCACTGCTCTCAATCTCAATGATTAAATAATTACTTTAATTATAATTCATATCTTAGCTATATCATTAGGCCGTCAAAACTTAAAGACTTATTATTACACTTCTACGTCCGTTTATAATAATTTAATGACCGGCGTACAATAATTATGTACTATAATAATTATATACAATAATTACTCTTTTCGACCCAGAATACTGTATAAACATTATTTTATAAACATTATGTGCTGTTAGCACATTGTTTTCGTCAAAAATCTAGTGCAATGCGTATGTTTACGGTGCAAACGTTTCCAAAAATACTTATAGGCTTCGTACGAAAGAAGTGAACCAACCGGATTTGATTAAATTAGTTCAGCTGCCGACGAATGGCGCGATACGATAAGCTTTGAAATAGATAATATAAACGAGGGGTTTGGCAATGTTAACACGTGTGCCAATGGTATAGAACTATTCATTCGGCGTTCTATAGGACCATCGTATTGTTGAAACAAGTGGGTTGCTTGAACAAAGACAAATCGGCCACCTGAAGGACAGTGAATACAGAAAAAAAAAAGTTAATAAAAAAAATAAAAATCCAGACTGCTTGAAAAGCGAACTAAAAAGACGTAAACAAGGAGAAAATCATGCTGTGCAGTTCCGACTGCACAGCAATTCGCGAAGCTGAAATTCGGAAATTCGCGAGCTGGCTGACCAAAACCAGACGTATCCTCCGGGATACGTCTGGTTTTGGTCAGCCAGCTCGCGAATTTTTTTTATTTATAACTTTTTAGTTATTATTTTTTTCGAATTAGGTACATTTAAACATATAAGTGTTATATATTTATGAAATCACCTCTTAAAAAAAATTTGGGGCCCCAAAATATGGCGCCCAAGAACCGCCATTGTCCTATTTTCCAATTTTCATGTAGCCAGTGACACTCGCGGGGTTAAGACGAATCGATTGACGTAAGAACCATCAAAATCGGCCCAAGTGTTTAGTCTCTAGATCGCCACATAGGAACAAACATACATAGACTGATAAACACATTACCCTCCTTCGGCAGTCGGGTAAAAACCGGCCAAGTGCGAGTCGGACTCGCGCACGAAGGGTTCCGCTATCAAAAAAGTTAGGCAATTAAGGTGCTGGTTTACCCTTTTCTATGGATATAAGAGGACCCTATAATTTGCAGAAGGGACGGTTATCAGTAAACGGTGATATAATGTGCTTCTTCTTTTGTATCAGCCGGCCCCTGTAATATATGGAAGATCGGAGTTTTGAATTACATAGAAGTACATTACGTGAATAATGCTCACTTATCAATATAATTTTATTATTGTAGACGTGAATACCAATCACAAAAGTAGGACATTGTGATTTTCTCCGATATGTAATTGAAATTTGAAAGCAATCTGCGATTGATTATAATTATCAATTTACAGTTGGCTTGTATTCTGCGAAGTAAACTCAAAATTGTAATCATGTTCTATTTTGTTACAAAATCATATTAGCGGTAGTCAATCAGGTGGAAGATTTCTTATACCTCATTGCTTCAGTGTAGATCAATTCAAGTAAAACCTGTTTGGTAATTGTTTTTCTACAGTTATAAAGAACACCGTGTGTTATAAAATAGTGTTAGTAACCGATCATTCGTTACGAAGATCAATAAATCCAATCGAGTGGAAAAACCTCGTTGTACTGAATCTGCAATACTTTGGAGCGGAAAACTGAAGTTTTTGAAAATCGCGTTGATATTAGAGGTAAAATTTAACTACGGAAATCGACGTTACTGCTACGTAAAGGCACTGATAATTTGAGATTGATAAGAATGCAGTTCTGCTCGTAAAACTACTTAAAGAGTACTTAGGTTTTATTACAAACATGGTACAAAGAATAGGATGAAGCCAGCGAGAATGATAACAATAAGATTCTACAAATATTTAACTATGCCGAAATTCTTAATCTATACTAATATTATAAAGAGGTAAACTTTGTGAGGTTGTAGGGGGTAATCTCTGGATTTACTGAACCGATTTAGATGAAATTTGGCATGGAGATAGTTTGAGACCCTAGGAAGGACATAGGATAGTTTGTATTCCCTTGGAATGATAAAACACTTTTTACGCGGGCGAAGCCGCAGGCAGAAGCTAGTGACTTATAATCCCCGGCAGTCGGCACGTAATTTAGCACGAGTCGTTAGACGCGCATAAGTCGTTTTTTAGGTCTCTTTGGTAGTGAAGCGGGACGCGGGGAACGTTACGAGCGCGCGATTGGTTGGTCGTTTGACACAAGAACCGACTGACACATCGCGTCGCGTCCACGTTTCGTTCGCTCTATATGGTGATTAGTCAGTTCGCACTGTGGTGTGTGGCGCGCATATGGCTTTCGCCGGGGAAGGTCAACTAGCGATCTTCTTGTGTTTGTTACGCACTGCTGGGGCGAAGCCATCGAGATACACGGCGAAGCACTAGCTGTATCGCTTGATATCTCGAAGGCTTTTGACAGGGTATGGCGCGCTAGTCTACTCAGCAAGCTTCTTGCTTATGGCAACCCAGCTGGTTTTTGAATCTGGATATCAGACTTCCTTAGTGAACGGTCGATCCGAGTAGTCGTTGACGGCTGCTCCTCTGACCTTATGGCTATTAATGCCGGAGTTCTTCAGGGGTCTGTTCTCTCTGCAAGTCTGCAACTCTTTTCCTGCTGCACATCATTGACCTACTTCTGCATGTTATTTTTGGGTACGCAGATGATAGTACTGTTTCAGAGAGATACATGTCCAGCGCAAAAACCAGCGGGGATAAAGTTCGTTCCTTGAGAGAGGCTATGGTGGAGCGGACAGATTTGATCCTTAAGCCTTGTCTCCCAGTGGGGTGATGACAATCTGGTCTCTTTTAACGCCACCAAAACACTACCCACCTAACCCTACGGCATATAAGGCCTACAGGTTATTTTTTTCGACTTTGTGTATGATACTTGTATTTGTAAATTGTTTAAAAATAATAACACTTATAGTGATCGAAGCTTTTAGACGACCATTTTTAATTTTTTCATTTAAATTAGATGAAGGCGGTATTTCTTAGCGGACTACTACTCTGAGAAGAAATACCGAAACAAACTCAGAGGTCAGAGTCACTTTTAAAGTTCATAATAATTAATAGAATGGTCAGAATATAATAGTTAAAAAAGATAATCCATCAGACATATTATCTCTGGTTGTTCTCGTCTGGCTAAAGGCGAGTACTTACACAGACATAACCAAGTGGCCAGGATTATTCACCAGCAACTTGCTTTGAAATACAATCTAGTGGATTCTGAGGTACCGTATTACAAGTATGTGCCCGACCCAGTTCTCGAAAATGACCATATAACGTTGTACTGGGATCGGTCTATCATTACAATTGTACTGATAGGACTATTGTTGCCAGTAAGCCGGATATAGTGGTGATAGACCGATTAGCGCGCCGCACAATGATAATCGATGTGACCATCCCACATCCCACATGACGAGAATCTCGTGAAAGCTGAGAAAGAGAAACAAATCAAGTATCTCGACTTAGCACACGAGATTGTCGCCTGTGAAATGTGGACTCAGCGATCATTGTGCCGATTGTCGTTACGGCCAACGGCCTGATGGCCAATAGCCTCGATGACCATCTTTCGAGGCTGTCATTGCGCGGTTGGATCAAGGGCCTGATACAGAAGGCAGTAAGTACTCCTTGATACGGCTCGCATTGTGAGGAGGTTCCTGTTTCTGGAGCCTTAACCACCGGTAGCTTGGACCCTGTACCCGATACCGGTTGGCCTCTATTTTTATAAGAATGAAGAAAAATAAATAAAATAGAATGGTCAAAAATTATAAGAGAATTGGGAACCATGTAGGTTTATGTCTGATGATCAAATCATATAGATTTTATGAGAACCACGTTGGGTCGTAGGTTAATGTCTGAGGTGGTCTTCATTCGCTAATTATCAGTCTAGTCTGCTTTTCGTATTGAAAAATGCCTGCCTGTTGTAATACAGCATGTATTGAATAACTAATAATGCGAGGAGCTCGTGGCTAAATAATAACAGCCGCACGGGTCGATCATCAAGGTTAAGCAACGCTTGACGAGGTCGGTCCGTGGATGGGTGACCATTTCAACATACCGAGTTTCCTCCGTGCCTCGGAAAGCACGTTAAGCCGTTGGTCCCGGCTGTCATTTGAAGATCTTTGACAGTCGTTACGAGTAGTCAGAAGCTTGAGATCTGACACCAGTCTTGCCAAGGGGTACCGTGTTACCCAGTTAATGGGTTGTGGAGGTCAGATAGGCAGTCGCTCCATGTAAAACACTGGTACTCAGCTAAAATCCGGTAGGACTGGAAGCTGACCCCAATATACTTGGGAAAAAGGCCAGGCAGATTGATTGAATAACTAATAACAGAAATATCAGCGGTTGTTAAATGTTATTTTGAATAACTAATAACAGTATTATCTGTCGTTGTTAGATGTTATTTGAATAACTAATAACATAATTATCTGCCGTTGTTATATGATATACTTTTACGATTTATGGCTTTTAAAATATATTTCATAAAAGAGAGAGAGTTCTTTTATTTAGATTTTACATTAGTAGCTTGTACTATTATTTATTCTGTGTTAGTAGTCCTTATGACTATAAAACATATTTCATATTTAAATACTCTTGGACTCCTAATTAAACTAGGTCTTTGTTCATATGGCTTAAGGAATCAGTTTCAGAGATTTTTTTTTCCACCATTTCTAATAACGTCTCGTTTTTAATAACTTTAGTTTCCAAAGGAGTTAAATGAACTGTTTCTGTTTGTCGAACTGAATTAGTACAGTCACTAAAGTAACAGAACTGGTGTCAGCAACTACTTGGGTGCAATACAAACTTTTGTCATTGTAGCCAAGGGTAGGCAATATAGACACAATATTTTAGTTCAAAAAAATGTTTTTTTTTTTTAAATCCTTTGCCCCACACTAGGAATTTCTTCCTGTATCGTGGGTGCGTTTACAAACATATAAACTCACATACACAACACCCAGAGCCGGAACAACTATCTGTAGATCATACAAATATTTGTTCCGTGCGGGCATCGAACCCGCGACACGCAGCCCAGCAGTCAATCGCTCAACCACTGCGCCGGATTGATTTTATAGTTGTGAAATTAAGGATCTACTTTCCAACAAAATTGATCCCGAAAACTGGATTACTTTAATAGTTTCCAATAACTTGAGCGTTTGTGTTTAACCGTCGATTTCACCAACCGGTTAAATTATTATCAATGCATAACAATTAAACGCCAGTCAAATGATGCAAAACTTGGATTGGATCAATCGCAGTAGCTGACGCGCGTGTTTGACAATGCCACAAACCACAAAAAACCACAAACCACATAGTTGTCTTTAACCCCTTGTATGCCGCTAAACGAGACACAATTAAAAAGCTATGTGTCTCGTATAGATCTGCGTTCATACAAGGGGTTAAAGACAACTATGTTTTAGAACTCCTTCGCCAAGCAATATATTATTATATTTTCTATATTTTATTATGCACTAGCTGACCCGGCAAACTTTGTTTTGCCATAAAAACATCAAACATTCATTTATCCTACCTACCCTATCTACCCTACCCTACCTACCTACCCTACCCTACTCTACCTATCCTACCCTACCCTACTCTACCTATCCTACCCTACCTATCCTACACTACCTATGTAGGTATGGTACCAATTTTTTTTTAATTTTTTTTTTTCATAAGGACCTTCTCCTAACAATAACAAATACAACAAAAAAAGAATTAGCGAAATCGGTCCAGCCGTTCACGCGTGATGCCGTGACCAAGGGAAATAGGGATTCAATAGATGCACAAAAGCATTTTTGATATTTACTTTACAGAAAAATATTGCTTTGCCGAATTTATGTGATGTGATGATCATATGATGGTTTCCTTAGCAACACTACCTTAGTATTATAATTTATCTAAGGCTATATGCATTTGCAAATTATAAGAAAATCATTATCAGGCTTTAAGACAAGCACCATTGAGAAAATCCAAGATTATGATTTTATTTACAGGTACCTTGATGTCTGTAGCTTGTCTTGTTGTTTACCTTTGATTGGAATTGGGACTCAACTATGAGGCTGACAAATTGTTTTGAAAATAGAGATATCTAGATAGAATTTTGTGAAATTGGATATTTGTTTATTTTCACTGGCATTCAGACCAAGTGTTTGTTTTAGTACATTCACGAAAATGATTTTACCCACAAGATTCCTTGAACCAAATCGATGTTTGAAAATTAAGATCTCTAGATAATTTATTTTCAGTGGAATTCAGACTAAAACCTCTTCTAGTACGTTAAGGGCAATGGTAGCTTTTGGTCATATTTGTACTAAGAGCGCGACCTACATTAGAGAATATGTCAATCATACAGCAAAACATAGATGTAGCATTTTGTACATAATAACAACATAGTGTTCAATTAGACGTGGATTGAGTAGGACAACTTGCATTTTTATTTAGATTCAGGCTAGTTGAAACTCACTGACATATAATTTCATTTTCTACTTACATTGACAGTGCATGTTGCATTAGCTCTATTCACACACTTCTTGCAATAATGATTTCATTTTTAAATAATCAAAATGCTAATTATACAGTTAACAATTGAGTTTATTTTTACTTTGAACTGATTGTGCTCTACTCATAACAAGAGCTCAGTGTAGCTCTGTTTACGTAGGAATGTTTAAATAAACAACCTCTAAAGTATGTGTTAAGTAGACAGCCAGACTGCCAGCTAACTCAAGTCCCAGTCTGTCTCACCTCAGGAAACGGTTAATCGTTTATTGTTTTTTTTGTTTGATGGTATCATCGAATGCATTTTGCATTCGATTTGATTATTATTAAGCCTTAACAAATTTTGATGATATCTATTTAGTTTTAACAACAAGGTAATATCTAATTAGGTATCACATAGCTTCGAAGTTATCGTAGTGGAACTTTATTTTTGTTTGTTTTTAACATTCAATAAAAATTACTGAATGAATGAATTTACGATTCGTTGGAACATTTTATTTTGACCCAATATTCGTTTCGGTAAATTTGGCGTATTTTTTTTCGACCACGATCAAATCGTTGGAACTTTTATTTTAGATACATTAATGTCTTTCAACATAAATGGCATCGTTTTTATCGACCACGATTGATTCGTTGGAACTTATAAAAGTTCGGTCCAATAATATCTTTTGATGGAATTGGCAATTGATGTATTGCCATCATTTATTTTCTTCCACGATAACTCGTGGAACTTTTATTTTCGATCCAATAATATTTTTCGATAGAATTGGCAATTGATGTGTCGTTATCATTTATTTTCTACCACGATAACTCGTGGAGCTTTTATTTTCGATTTAATAATATTATATTTCGATAGAATTGGCAATATTGATGAGTCGTCATCATTTATTTTCTACCACGATAACTCGTGGAACTTTTATTTTCGATCCAATAATTCGTTTCGATAGAATTGGCAATTGATTTTTCGTCATAGTTTTTTCAAATAACGTAACGAAACCGTTGATCGTTGACAAAACTATATTTTGGTAACTATCTATTTCTAAATGTTTAATGTGACACCATACGGTGTAACTCAAACACCTATTATAGTGAACACCAAACGATTATTATAGTATACGATGAACTTCCCTTCGTACTTGTATACGACGAACTTCACTTCGTACTTTACCAGGCTTAGGACTGGCTCGATATCACGTCATGCTATTAACATTGCATTTCTGTGATTGCTAGTAAAAATCGAGATAGTAAATTGAAATTCGAAAGAAATGTGTCGCAGGTTACACTCGCAATGTATGCGACAAAGTCAAAGTTCAAAACGAAAATTTACATAATAATAATAATATCGTCCTAAGTTACTTAGAAATAAGCTACATTTTCGCATTGTCAAATTCAACTAAACATCCGGCCCAAAGAGTATAGCTCTCCTACTCGCATGCATCAAAACGCTTTACCTGGCTTATTCACTTCAACCAGATACGTTGACAACTTCAAGTATGTTATAGTTTGAGGGGATTTGACAACAGCTTTGGTTTCGTTTTGTAAATAATTTATATTTATGGGACATTATTTCATATAGTCACTTTACTTACTGCGCTTATACTATTCGCCAATGTGGTGTTCACTAGTAACACTAGTTAGGGTTTGGGTTTTATAATAAAACAACCAGATTTATCAGTAAGTAGACAGCACTGAATGGGACGTCCAGTCACCGCTTGGTGCAATCTAATAAATAGACGTAAGCATTATAGTGCTGGCTACGTTTAATAAGAGGATAACACACGCACAATATGCGCGAACTTACCCCCACTGTGCCAAAACCTTGCCAAGTTACATAAATACCGGGGATTATGCGTCCCCAAACATCTTTAACAACAAACCATAAAGTAACTAACCTGCTACGGAAGCTTCCGCCTCTTTGTGGCAACTCCTCACTATTCCCGTCCCGCGGAGGTCTCCACTCGTCCTTGAAGCTCTTCTCCCGACGGAAGCTCTTCTTCTTTCCGTCATCAGACACGCTTTCTGGCGAACTGAAGGATTCTGGTGCGTCTTTGCGGACGGGCGTAGTTGCTTTGATCTGTACGAGAATTATAATATAAATTTATGGGCAACTGTACGATTAAAATAATATACTATTAATTATAATATCGTATTCCTATAATAATCCAACGTTCTAGGTATAACCACGATAAAGTGAAAATAACTTCGGTATCGGTTAAACATGTCGCTGGCAACATGCAAAGTTGTCGTGCTCGTCCTACTGATCATATTTTCAAGTTTTAGTAAAGTAATATTGCGCTACATAGGATACCTTATTTTAAAACATATCTACGCTAATAATAAGTAGGATATTTATAAAAAAATCTGTATAAAAAAATCTGTCATTTGAATATACAGTGGGTTGTCAAATTTAGGGACCGTCACAGTTTTATCAACTTCTTTGGGCGCACTTGACTGCAGTTTCAAGTGGTGCAAACGTTGCAGGAATTTATTATTTACGTTCGCCATGCCTCGATATCTTAAATATTAAGTGGTTGTTGAGAGTTTTTCTAAAATTCTTTAAGTCACGTAAGAGCCGCTTTTGACGCTAATCAGTAAGAAAGACGAATTTGAATATTATAGTTTCGTATGGTGACGGACGTAAAGAATTTCACCATCCCATATCTTCCCGTGGGTGTCGTAAGAGGCGACTAAGGGACACACCAGAGAATGGGCAGCAGCGTTAACAACAAACTGCGATCGCCAACCCGCCTGCCAAGCGTGGCGATTATGGCAAACCCCCCCAATCCTAATGATCAGCACACAGAAAAAACGGCCCCGAGTGCCCGGCAGCCCGTATACGCTCAGCTACGGTAGCGGTCGAGGCGATGGCGTGGCAAGGGGTGCTAAGAATCCCCGGAGTGGACCCGGCTACCCCAATAAACACCGGGAAGGCCTCCCACCAGGTGGACCGATGACCTGGTGAAGGTTGCGGGGATCCGCTGGTTGCGGGACGCACGGGACCGGTCAATGTGGCGACGCTTGGGGGAGGCCTATGTCCAGCAGTGGAGGTCTTTCGGCTGATATGATGATGATGATTTTTATTATTATTATTATTGATAGGAACGCGTTTGACCACTATATAATACTTTAGATTTGGAAACAATAGTTGTTTCCAAATCTAAAGTATGATATAATGGTCTCATGTGTAGACGGGGGTTTACCTAAACTTGTAAACAATATCTAATCAAATTATATCAGTCTTTCTTTGCTTTAATCTAAAGTACAATCACACACAAAATATATTTTTAGAAAACGAGTTTGATCAATAAAGTAGATCTTTATTACAATAACCTCTTACATCAGCTGGGTCTTAGTCACCCATTGATTGCACATTATGTAAATAAGTTTCTATTATGACTAATGTTAATGGTTTCCCTATTATGTCTGTGGTAACTTGAAACTGCTAATATAATCAATAACTTTCTGCTAACAAGCACAACAGTTAAGCTAGAAACAGGGTCAGCAGATAAAGAGTTCTTCTTGCAGTGTAAGTACTAGGTAACTATGTCAATAAGATTTTTCGGCTAGATAGATAGAAACTTGTTTTAAGAACAAGGTTTACAACGATTTACTGTCTGAAAAAAAACTGTTGTTTAAATATTCAACTCACTTCATGGGAGCTCCTAGGCTGTGACAGCTGGGTCATCTTCCTGGCGACATCCAGTGGTGGGGAAACAGTCTCGTCAATCAGTGACACTACCATGGTAGAGGACAATATGCCAACTATGTGAGCAGTCAGGGTCTTCTCTAATGCTAACATCTCCAGTTGGTTTGACGTCTTCGTCTCTGGTTCCTTGTTCTCATAACCCTGGGCAGGAAGGACATTCTTTTGATGACAAATTGATATTATGATGTTGTGAAAGTTATTCATCTAGAGAAGCAAAGCAAGATTCAAGTTTACAAAAGAAAAATGGTCTTTTTACCGACATATAAAAAAGGAGGTAATTAATTCGACACATGTATGTAATATTGTTGGAATTGCACAATATTCACATTTATGTTACTCTGTATGGCAAGTGTGCCAAATTTCCTATATGTAATGTATGTTTGTTTGTATGTATGTATGATTGTCCATGCATTTCTTTGAAACTCCCTATCAGATTATAATCATTCTTTTTATTGGATTAAGTATCTCTCAACTTAGGGAACAGCGTAAGTTTCATCAAAATCGGTTCTGCCGTTTTCATGATATGGAACATACAACCGAACTCAATAGCGAATCAGCAAGTATGTGTAAATTGAGTTATTATGGGTAATTTGTCAATCTTTTAGGTACTATAAACTTTGCTCAGTTTTTAGTGATAGGGTACTAAAACTAAAAAAAGAGAAATAAAATCTTCACCACAAAAAATAAATACCAAAAGCAAACAAAATACAAAAAATTGCATTTACTTTCATTTCGGAAGTCGATGTTGAAAAACCGGACAAGTGCGAGTCGGACTTGCACACGAAGGGTTCTGTACCATTATCGAAAAAAACGGTACAAAAATCACGTTTGTTGTATGGGAGCCCCACTTAAATATTTATTTTATTCTGCTTTTAGTATTTTTGTTATAGAGGCAACAGATATACATCATCTGTGAAAATTTCAACTGTCTAGCAATCACGGTTCATGAGATACAACCTGGTGACAGACAGACGGACCGCGGAGTCTTAGTAATAGGGTCCCGTTTTTACCCTTTGGGTATGGAACCCTAAAAACCCTAAAGTTATTTTTGCACTTTTTTGTATTTTGCTTTTGAAATCTGTTTATTTTGTGTCAAAATGTCTGTATTATCATAGAGTTAGGGCATCATATTACAAAGGTTAGATTGTAGAATTTTAAGTAACAGGAACTTACCTTGAGGGCACATTTCATAGCCTGTGCTGGGAGTTTGATCAGTTCTGGAGTAATGGTCCTCAGATCAGACACCTCAACCTCTTGCTCATTGCCATAGTCCACATAAACTACAACCACTTTGTTCCTCCTGGTGTCTCTGACCCTCGCTCTGTACCAGTTGTTGTCGTCAGGGAAACGCGCGCAGCACGCCGCACCCACCGGCAGGTCACCAGGAGATGAGCTACTCTCACAGTGGGCACTCACAGCGTTCATCACAGCATTCAACTCATCTATGTGATCAGATAGCTGCACAAAGAACTTAATGCAGCTATCCACATAGGAAACTAGCACTGAATGCCTTGAACCCAGAGGAAGCATTTCAATCCATTTAAACTGCAGCTTGTCTTTCATATTAGCCATCAATAACTCAAGTACATTCTTATTGTCCAAGTAAAGCTCTCCATACTGAATCAGTGGAGGCCCTTCAGGTGCCACCACTTTCAGACTCATCACTTTTCCATTGACCAGCTGCTTGAAGGCTTCATTCAAATGTGGGCCTTTCTCCAATTTCTTTACTCCAGATAAACAGAATCTCATAGCAAAGACATTTGGCTTAACAAACTCTTCAGGTATATCAAAAATATCATAGTATGAAACCATTTCTGTGTCACCAAAGTCAACAAAGAACAACTTACATTGAGATCCAGAGAGATTCATCACAATAGCCCTACATATAATGCGGTCACCAGACATTCTGCCCAGGCACACTGTGCCGATCATGGGTGGCTCGGTCAAACTGCTGTGAGGTCTCTTGTTAATATCATCCATCATGTCCTGCAGTTTATTAGCATCAGTTACAAGCTGCACTGCAAATAGCTCTGGACCTTCCTCCGCATATGACACAAAAACTTTATGTTGAGAGTTGGCTTCCAGCAGTCTGCTTTTATAAGTAGAGGACTTCTTGGGAGAAGAAGGTTTTGCAGATATCATGAGAGCCGGGGGTGGTGTTGAGAGATTCACTGGAACACTTGTAGCAGCATGCTGAGGCTGACGTACTGGAGCTTTTAGGTTCACTGGATTTCTAGATGCCTTGTTTACTAGCAAGCGTTGACTAATCAAGGATGGAGCCATCTGTATACTTCCATTAAAAGGTAGAGATGCATTTTGCTGAATACGCATTGTTGATGCAGGGTTAGATGGAAAGTTTTGATTAATTAAAAATGGAACATGTTCTGGATAACTTAAAGATTCACTTACAAAACTGGGTTGCCAGTTCTGCATTTGTTGGTTCTCAGCTGATAACTGTTTTAGTAGCACCTCTTGTTTGGCTAGAGGTATAGCTACGCCATAACGGATGGATATAAGATGTGAAGACAAATCGGTGCCTTTGAATTGAATCGAAATTATTGGTGATGTCTGAGTTTGAGCATCAACAGTCACTGAATAATTTGCGTAGCAAAGTAGACTCTGCAGTGTTAATAAGAGTGGCTCCTCCCACCTTCCGGACGGATTCATAACTCCAGAGAGGTAATAATCAGTCGCTTGACCACGTAGCTGCAAGAACAGTGGGTCGTAGTTGTCGAGAAAACGTATAGCGCTTAGAGAAATTATATCTTTGTTTCCGAAGTCGATAAAATGTACACCAACCAAGCCAGTAGTCAAATTATTCGTGTTTATAATCTTAGCTCGATAATACGCTCCATCTTTGTATTTGGCGGCACAAATGACACCTTCGTGAATAGCCGCCGATGGCACGGCACCCATGCCTTTTTCAAGATCTTCTCGGGCAGCATTAAATAAGGTCTCTACCATTAAAGAAGCCTGATGATCAATTTGACCACTAATTTTAAGAAAATGGTTTTCGCCATCTACATGGGTCACGTAAAGACGAAAAGACCGAGAGGTTTCAGATGGCACAGCCATTTTTGAAATTTTAGTCTAAGAACTGCAAAAGTACGACTCACACAATTTTTTAAAAACAGGTATTTCAAACTCAGTTAAATAGCATCGCACTTTCGCTAAACTTATTTATAAAAAACAACACAGCCAGCTTTCTTTTACGATAACGTTACGTTTTCAATAAACATGGCGCTTTGTTCGCCGCCGTTCAACAACGATTTTTTTGCAAATAGAGATGCCACCTGAAAAAGTAGAAGAAAAAAAAGGTTTTAGTCGATTTACAATCAATTCAAAAATGTGTAGTATTTCTCAAATCATGGACTTTCCTGAGTATAATACCAATTGTCAACGAGGGAAATCATCCCGTGAAATTAGTTTCTTTCAAGAGTTTCTTACATACATAGGTGTGTGAATCTCCTTAAAATATTATCTATACTTACGAGTGTTATGGAGCAAGTCATTATTCATAATGCCCAGGTAGTTTGAAAATGCTCAATATGAGTAGGCAATATGATAAAAACTCTTGAAATAATTATATTGGCTGGGCTTTCTGAATAATACCCATCATTTATAGGGCTGACTAATAAAAAGATGTTTTTTTTTAATTATTTTAATCCTGACGTTTTATTATAGAATAGGTAAATACGATTACTATTTCTGTCTGCAGTCTAAAGTAAACTAACATGAAGGAGATGACGGTATGACGGGGATGACGGGAGCTGAAGTGAGCGAGTCGCTCACTTCAGCTTCCGTCATCTCCTTCGAACCAGACCTATCCGTGTCAGCGTGCCCTAAGCTCCTGATCTCGCTTCGCTCGCTCTTGGACTAATTCATTGCCCAGTCGTTACGTAGCAATATTCATAATGACCAGACAATATGTTAAATCAGTATTCAATACATTGACCGATTTGACTTGACTAGGTTCAGTCGCCCGGGCATTTTGAATAAAGTCAAGTCAAATCGGGCTAGGTTATGTTAGAAGGAGATGACGGGAGCTGAAGTGAGCGAGCAAAACGAGAAAACTCGACTTTGTTGCTTAAATAGTAATCGTACTTACCTATTCTATATTATTATCAACATCAACATTATAATAATAAAAAAATAACATATCTTTTTATTACCTGGCTCAATAAATAAGTGATAGCATTATTCAGAAAGCCCGGTCAATTTAATTATTGCAATTGTTTTTATCATGTTGCATAATAATATTGGGTATTTTTCAAATTACCCGGGCTTTATGAATAATGCCGTAGAGTCTACGGCGCAGACTCTGGCTATTATAACTCTGCAGAACTCATAATTGGTATCCTCAAAAAGTTTTAAGTGGTATGCTTTTACATATGTCACTTTCGTGATACTTGAGCTGTCAGAATCCAATTCCTGTCATCCTTCAATAAATTTCCCTTAGATAAAGTACCTATAGATTTAGCCTTAAAATGAGCTTGATTGATAGAGCTAGATGGCTAATTGGCAGCTCCATGTAAATAATAAGGACATAAGATTATTTTTTGTCTTTGTTACCATGGCCGGTTTCTGTTGTTTGTCAAACTCTAATATAATGGCAGGTTTGACAAACAAACTCGGTTTTGTTTGATTTTCTGTGATTTCGTGGTATTATGTGTTAATTGATGAGACAAGGAATTTGGGTTATTTATCATCACACTAATATTATAAAGGCGAAAGTCTGTGAGTGTGTATGTTTGTTACTTCTTCACGCTCAAACGGCTGAACGGATCTGGATGAAACTTGGCACAGAGATATATTATAGTCAGGAATAGCACATAGTAGAGATGGGTCTAAAATTAATAAGCTGGTAAATTAGCACTGCTAAATATTTTTAGTGTCAACACTTGTTAAATAAATTCTGATTTAACTGCTAAATTTAACAGTGACAACTCGCTAACACGACGGGGGTATTTTTTGTAGTAGAGCGTAATAAAATTTATGGCAGGGTTCAAGAAATTGTAAAAAATCTACAGCTGCGAAGACTTTCTAAGTTTCTACACATATCTTCCGAACAGATGTTTTGCAATATTTTTGGTAGTTTTTCAAGCAAAACAAAGGAAAGGACACCATGGTGTTACGTCTCAATTAAGGAACAAAAACCAAAAACGAAAAGTAAACTGTTAATTTTGTGTTCAGTCAGTTCAGTGTTGAGACAGACAGATTAAAATTTAATCGGGTCGATTTATTTAACTGCTAAGTGCTAACTGCTAAATGTTAACTGAGTTCGGAAATGTTAAATTTAACTTGTGAGTGTTAAATAAAGACTGATCTTCGTTACGATTACGAAGTATATTTACGTGTTTCTTATATATGTAATGAGTAGGTAATGAGTGTTGTGAGTTTAATTTAAATTGACTGTTTGTGTATTGTTATTTACTTTTTAAAATTAATACTTTTTAATTGCAATAGTAGTTTGTATGATGATTATTTAACAAAAATAATGAAAACTAAAAAAAAACAGCTATAAAAAAAGAAATCGTTGTAAACAAATTGATTCTCATTTTAAATACGCCAACAGAAAAAGTTGACAGTCCTAAGTCTGTTAAAAGTATGAAGGAAACTAGAATTAATTATGTTAACAATCGCTTGTGTTCAAAATTTAGCAGTTGCTAAAAATAACTGCTAATTTTAACTGTTAATTATTTTTAGCATTAGCATTTAGCAGTGTTATTTTTTTTCAACGTTAAAGCCCATCTCTAGCACATAGGATTCTTTTCATCCCGGGAATATGTTCCCTCAGGCTAATATTCGACATTCACGCGGGCGAAGCCGCTGGCAGAAGCTAGTAGATAATAAGTGTTAGTGCGATGATGGGTTGTAGTGTTCTCGTTCTTGTTGTAACACCAGAACTAACTATTGTTATCTCATGTGCGGCCACGCAAGGGCTTTATCTATAGGTACTTTATCTAAGAAATTTCCTAAATTTTGAAATTGGACATTTCTAATATATGTATATTGAGCCACAGAGTTCATGCGACTGTTCAAAAGTTTCATCTCGATAAATCTTTACAAAATTGCGTGTCTTTCATGAGAAAAAAAAATTGTATGTAATTATCATTATTACAATAAAAATTAAGAATTCGACCAATCGTTGATAGCGGATAGTAATTTTGCTTTAGAACTTTGTTATCAAAAATGATAATGCATGCATTCCTGCTAAAAAAAAATATGTTTGTAATATTATTTTTACGTGTTTTGCCGTTTTGCTTTGGTTGTGGTTTTGTTGCTTTTAGACTCAGATGAAGTAAAAAAAGTTTTTTTACTTCATCTGAGCTTTTAGATTAACAAGCCTGGTCATGGATGAAAATCGCATCGAACATCTTTTACGGCAGCTGGAAAATGGGGATGTATCAGAGGATGAAGGTGATGTTAGCGAGGACTCTATTGATTATTATGATAACGTAGGTGATATGGTTGCATCCTCAATATTCAGGAAATACTAGAGAAAGCGCCAGAATCGAATGAAATTAATTTAGATTCTGAGGCTCCAGTTTTGCCTGCTACTAGTAACTATACGACCGCTCATAAAGTTTGAAAAAAAAGGATATGGTCATGGTTGACAGAGCTTTCGATTATCAAATTGTTACAGATTACCAAGAAAATATTATGAAATCTCATCATCTTCTTGGTAATCTGTAGACTACACCTTCCCAGTTTTTGACATATCTTTTGAACAAAACCAACTAGAAGTCCTAGTTGAGGAGAGCAATAAATATGCCACACAGAACAATACCAATTTTGCCGACCCAATTACTCTGCTAGAACTTCGAAAATACATCGGTGTTTTGGTTTACACCTACTTCTGCATATCACTACCCAAGTACACGGTCTAAAGGTATCTGCCCACTACAGCGTATCATACCATGACCGTGCTAGGAATATATCAAATACGAAAAGCACCACGATACGCTCTACTATGCCCACTGAAACGGATCGACGGCGTTCTGTGCCCGTATATGTAGTAGTATAATAATATAGTATGCACAGAGCGTGTCAGCACCGGCAAAATATTCTCGCCAACAATTGTTGACGCTCCGTGCATGGTACGCGACGCGGTTGGTCGGTGACGGAACGGTCTAGTGCAGCGACCACTGGTCGATGGTCTAGTGGGAATAGTGTCTCCTATACTTTTAATACAAAGAATCTTTTTTTGCCTGATATGTTCCTAACGGTCATGGTATGATACGCAGTAGTGGGCAGAGATCTTTATTGGGCAGGGAATGAAGTAATTCACACAATGGCAGACACAATGACTGTAGTTAAATAGATTTGAAAAAAAAAATAGACCCATGTATTAAATTTACAAAATTAAATCAAAAATTAATTTGATACATTTAATTAGAAAAGGAAATTAAATTTAGACTTATTAAATTAGAATTATTTAAATAATAAATTGATATTTCACTAGAGAACTCGTTAATCTTATCTCATACAAAAATGCAGTGCTTAATGCATAGATTATCAAAAATAATAATTTTTATTATTAATAATAATGCCGATAAAAGCGATAGGATTCTTTTTAAAATAATTAGTACTATAACCACCTGTAAGGATTACGGTAATCCTTGCCGTTTAAGAGATAATTAGATTTTTCATATTAGCTTCATACACATTTTTCGTACAAAAATACAATTCCTTTGTTTTTGTTCAGAATTGACTCGGGTATCATTTTTGTATATAGTACTAATAGATTATAGAAGCGATATCCGGGCAAAATATCCGGCACTTGCAAATTGAAATCCCTAAAAGTCTATGAAAGCTGATTTTCAACCCACCATCGGTTCAAACGTGTCATACTTGCATTCACAGACTACTTAGAGATACTACCCTTGCATTTTTGTCTAGATTTGGACCGCGAACGACGTATTAATTAATTAATAAGTCAACATCGACACTTGCAGCTTTTTTTGTACTACCACGTGCGAATGATCAACTTATTCAACTGCCGAGAGATTGCGCCGTTTCACGGTGGCGGCGCCGAGCTGTGGTGATGTTTCCAGGCGGATTACATGTGTTTAATTTCTATATATTTAATTCATGATTCAATTTTAAAGTTCATAATTATAATAAGTCGCGGCCAGAAGGTAACTTAAGTACATATTAATTCCATGGTTCACCGGCTCATGGCCAACTTCGCTCGCTTGCTACTGTCACATGTCACTGTCATGTCAATTCACTACTGTCATCTGTCACCACCATCGTCAATTCGTCACCATCTCGTTGTTGTTTTTGTGTAAAACTAAAATGATCTGAAAGAAAAGTTTTTTTTCTATTTCTACAGGTACAAGTAGAATGTACTTAAGTTGAAGTGAGATAAACAAGTTTAAATTGTTCTTATAAACAAAATGATTGAAACTTGTTCGAAAAAATGCATGTTATTTGGGACCGTCTGTTTAGGAGTGTAAGTTTTCAATTTAAAACTATTTCTCTCTTTCCAAATCTGATGTTTACATACATTTTAAGTTAGGGTTCCGAAACATTCAATGCAACGTTTGGGCTTTGTTTATTTGAGCCACAAAAATTCTGCCTATCCCTGCTACTTGAGGTAGACATGTTCATAACTTTGTTAATAAATTTTTTGTCTAAATGATCGACGTTTGTTTACAGGTTGACGATAGTAGTGCTAATATTAGAGTCTCATTTAGCAGATTCAATGTCTGGCAGTTACAGGATGAAGAACAAGACATTCCCAACTGAGAACAACTCAACCTGCTGGCTTACTCAACCATACACGATTATTAATGAATGTCATCCTTGTTCAGGTAACATTTTATAATTTACAGGCTTTTGCATTTGGTTTCGCCCACATTAAAGACCAAGGTGGCAAGGTGGCCTTGATATAGTAAGATTTGCTGCACCCTAACAGGATCATGTACACATTTATAATCATTACAATCGAAGAAGTCCGATGACATTTTTCATTTTGCATGCCACTATAACTTTGTATGTAAAAATTGAAAAATCAAATTCATAATCATAAATAATTACTATGTAACCCAACAACGAGTATCATTTGTAAGCGTCAAGTTGAATATAAAGAAGTATTTAGTTGTAAGTATTTAGTTAAAGTATTTTTATAGCTGTCAAATCCGACTTCTTAGATTGTCTTGACTTTAGTTAAGACTCGTCTGTAACTGTTTAGGTATGTGTACATTGTATGCATTAAATAATATAGTTAACCCAAAGGAATGCAAATGCACTACTGGGATAGTAAGTATCGGTTTCATCCAAATCCAATTCACCTGGTGAATCATAATTGATGATTATTTATCCAAAAATATGTAACTATATACCTTCACATTTATAATATTACTATAATTATAATAATAGATAATAATTATAGAATATTGTTGTATCCTTTGTTCTCTTTCCAGCAACTGAATGGTGGCCAATGATAAAATTATATACAAAAATACTTCATCTGATACGTTGAGATATTTCATAAATATATTGTTTTTAAGTTTTTGTTGCATCATCTTATGATTTTATCTTTAACAATCAGCTGTGCATCTGCTCCATTTCCTTGTCTTATAGGAAAATATCTTTATAATGGTTGTATTTGTTTCAGACTTTGAAATACGAAGTAAGAGCATAGGAGTTTGCATCCATACAAGTTTCAAAGAAATACTAAAATGTCAAAATGGTGAAACTGTGACAAGGAGGTGTGTATAATCAGTCATCTCTTATTATTTCATGTACATTAAATTAATCAAAACTGAATTTTAGTATGGACACAGATAATATATAGCCTCATCCCATACAAAGAAACCGTGCATAACTAGCATTTTTCATCTGATTATATGTTCCACGGCGATAGATAGATCGCCATCTATATTCGTGGAACGGAACCGAACACGATTGATGTACAGAAAATAATCAGTACAGTACGTCGGCACGGTTTATTTTTATGGGATGAGACACCACTGGTACGGAGAAAAGTCTTCATGATTGGGCGATCTATTAGGTCTTCCAAGCATTGCCTAATCATAACTCATTATAATAAGTCTGTTGTATGTGTCTTTATATAAAAATTTACAATATAAATTTCAGCCTGGTCGTTCGGGGAATACCAATGGGTTGTTGAAAATATTTTTCTTGTTTTCAGTTGTGACCGAGTGGCCTATTTAGATGAACGAGCTTACTGGAAGTTCACAATATGGTCCTTTGCAATCGGAGCAGCGTCATCAACAGCTGTCATGTTAAGATTACGAGTTCTGAACTACCAAGCGAAACGACGAGCGAGACAAGTTCTCAGCAATGGGGCTATTTAAATAGTATTACTGAAGTGACCATCATTGATTAAGTACCAGTATCTTGTAAATAATCATTATAAACCTAATGAAGTTGCCGCATCAAACTTATCAATTTGAGTATCAAGTATTTAAGGACATAGTTATTTTACAAAAAAATTACAATACAAAATATTATGTAACTACAGTACAACTATTTTTATAATTACCCTTGGCAAACTTAGTTTTAACAACTATTTTCGTAATGTTCCTTTGGACTGGACGCGCTCAATCAACTTGGAAGTCTGATAGTAATCCGTCGACTGACGAAGTTTGCCGATGGACATTAAGAAAATAGTTCTACTATCAAATTATTGATTAATTATCTTATAAAACAAGCCCATTTATCCATCGCGATATATTGCAATTGACGTCTTCTTGGTTAGGAGGCTGCATCCACATCAGACTTGTCTAGGTATGGTTGCTCCATCGTCGAAGCCAACTTGGCCATTGGTTTAAATTTATGTCTTGTACCGCTAATGCGCATGTTTTTGGCACGGATTATTGATTAGTGATCTTAGCCAACCCATCACTATATAAAGGACCTATTCCAGCGGTCAGTGATTGCAGCAAATGATGTTTTACGAAGGTAGACATTTGTGGAGCGAAGACTCTGTCAACGGATGTAGCAAGAGGGATGAATATTGCATGTAGCAATTCACAAGCGTTTAAATATTTTCTTATTTTTTCGTCTTCGGCGGATTTTAGTACAGAGGCGACAGGCCGTGAAATATAAGAAGGAGCGTCAGTGTCTACGACATGGATATCAAATATCGCCTTCCTCTAAGCATCCCAAACGCCACACCTAGAAAGGTCTCTATGTAGTTCAGTCTCCTTCGGAGACGATGGGGACAAACTTATCAATTGTAGCATTGCATTTTGCTAGGCTTTAGCTAAGGCTAAGCTATGAATAAGGTCAAATTTTAAGAATGATAAATGTGCCAGTGTTTGCCAAAATTACCCAATTTTATTGTATTATGTTAATCTTTATTTTTAACTTTAGTGTGTATCCTAAAATTGTCATGCAAACTACAACACTATAATTCTATATGAAAATTAAGTAACTTATTATTTTGTAACATTAAAAAGTCATTGTAAAAATGTAAAATAAATATTTATTATTCAAAGAGTAATTTTAACAGTTCACTTATAACTTTGACATTAACACTATTACCTAACAAACGATAACATTGCTTCATAGATATATTTGTAGGCAAACTATAACTCTTAGGGAAGGACATTAACATTAAAACTTCTTTAGGAGTAAAAAACCTTAACTTCAATTCCTTTAAGGATTCAACAAAGGCATCACTACCAACTTCATTTAAATTAGATTTTTCATAACATTTTTGTACCATTTCTGGAGTTTTATCAGTAAACACAGACCCAGTGCCTTCTATATAATGAGTGTAAGCTTTTGTGAAGCAGCAAGATCTCTTTGAGTGTCTATAGCAGACATCCAGCACATTAGCACATCTCAGTTTTTTATCTGGTACTAAGAATTTATCAGGAACATCATCTTCAATTATGGACTCTAATGTGTCTGGAGCACCAAAGTCTTTCGATAGGCATGAAATCTGCAAAAGGGCAAAGAAAGGTTATGTAAAATAGTAATAAATAATGTTTATTCAATATACATATACATGGTGTATGAACTTACAATTTCATCCCTTCTTTTGAAAGGCCAAGTCAAGTTCTTCCTCCTGGCTATACAGTAATATCTAAGTCTAGAGTTAGGCACACCAACTGTCGATGGACATAGTAGAAACTCTTGGTAAATAAAGTTGCATTCTTTTAACTTTTCTATAAATAAATTCCTAACTGTGGAGCTTTCAAAACCTTTAACATTTTCCATAAGAATATAATCTATATTGTCTAACTGTTCCAGTATTCCGATTAAATATAAAAATGAATTAGTTCTAGGGTCATTGTCATCCAAGTACTTCCCATTTCTTGTAAATGGCTGGCATGGTGGAGACATAAGTATTGTATCAATCTTCAACTTTTTTATTTCTTGAACAGAAAGTTTTTGAATGTTTCTGTTCATTAAGTTAGTTTCAGGAAAGTTATATTTGTATACTTCATTGGCTACTGTGTTTATATCCACTGCAGCTGCTATTTCGCCTTGTAAACCAGATTCTGAAAAACAATAAGTACATTTTATAAAGTAAACAAGTTTTATAGCATGATATTCGCAGCTTGATGAATTAAATTGATTAGACAGATAGGTATTGAATAACCATTATTCGAGCTTGTGGTTGTTACTCATTTACTATCTCAATTGAATTTAATAAAAGTAACGGTAAGATACAATAGCATACGTGGTGGACGTCGTGGATACATACCATTCCATGCGCAGTGCATGCCTCCAATGCCACTATAAAGTTCTAAAATATTGTGTGACATGGTTACTTGTTTCGTAAGAAACTTTAACACATGTTAACAGTATGCTATTTTGTCGATATTATATTGTTTACAAAACCAAAAAGGTAATCATGAACAATGCAACGAGATATCGAGACAGAAGCATGATCGCACTTCACTTCACAGATGAACCTTGGCATTTGACATTTTAAAACATTTTGTTTTGACAGACATGACAAGACAACATGTCAAAAGCACGCACAGAGTACATTGAATATAAAGCACGTCTATTAACTTTTTGGCCAAATTGCCAAACAAAGATTTTCTGACATAAAATATAGCTGTTATTAGGACTAGTGTACAGGTTAAAATTTACATTATGGGCCGCTGATTTATGGCACGGCAAGGGGGGGGGGAGGGGAGTGGGGGATGGCCCCCTGTACCATCCCCACTACTCGGAGCCCCATGGTTATGGAGATATCCATGGTTAAAGTTTTTAGGTTAGAATAAAAATTTCCATCAATATCCATCGATTTTTGGGGCGGGAAAGGGGGTAGGGAAGTGGGGGGACAGGGGGCTACCCCACTGTACCATCCCCACCCCGCGAAACCCCATGGTTATGGAGATATCCATGGTTAAAATGTTTACCATTACTTTTTAACAACAATGTCGACGGAGCCCCGCTGTGCGGGGCTCCTATTTCTGTCTGGAGGGTCTAAAGTAACCTAACACGAAGAAGATGACGGGGGCTGAGTTCGCTCGCTTTGCTCGCTCACTTCAGCTCCCGTCATCTCTTCGAACCTAACCTGTCCGTGTCGGGGTGCCCTAAGCTCCCGAGCTCGCTTCGCTCGCTCTTGGACTAATTCTCATTTTTTTTCTCCACGAAAGACATACAAAAATACATAAAATTTCCGAGTCTTGAAAATTTGTAAAAAGCTTTCTTTTTATGAGTACTACCTATACAAAAAATATGAACTTCCAAATCAGCGGCCCATAATGGAAATTTTATCCCAGAAGCATGATCGTACTTCACTTCACAGATGAACCTTGGCATTTGACATTTTAAAACATTTTGTTTTGACAGACATGACAAGACAACATGTCAAAAGCACGCACAGAGTACATTGAATATAAAGCACGTCTATTAACTTTTTGGCCAAATTGCCAAACAAAGATTTTCTGACATAAAATATAGCTGTTATTAGGACTAGTGTACATCTCAGTGTTATATACTCTTTGGCAACCTTGTCACTCACGGAACAGAAAAAACTGTTTTTAGGGTTCCGTACCCAGAGGGTAAAAACGGGATCCTATTACTCCGCGGTCCATCTGTCTGTCACCAGGCTGTATCTTCTGCACCGTGCACCCACCCGTACCGTGATAGCTAGACAGTTGTCACAGATGATGAAATTGAAAGACGTGATTTTCTTGGCGTTTTTTTTTTGCGATTATGGTACGGAATGCTTCATGCGCGAGTCCGACTCGCACTTTTTTCTGTTCCGTGTTGTCACTATTTTGCTTGTATTGATAGGTGCTTTAACATGGGGTGCTTCAAAACTGGCTATTTGGCTTGACCAGAAGATAGCCAGCTAGGTACTCGTTAGCTATTCATAACGTCACGTCCAGCCAAGCTGACTTTTGCTGCTGTTGCTGAGGAGCTGTGGCTGAGATTTTGAAACACAAAACTTTAAAGCCGATTCTTCGCTGCTGTGTGTGGAAATGTGGACGTGAGAATCACTACGTGTGTACCTAGTATGATACTGAGCGAACTATATTATACAAAAAACTTCGTTTGGATACACAGTCAAAAATTAAAACGTTGACGTTTTGGTTTGTTGTAGTCGATGTCGGTGTTGATGAGTGAAAATAGTGAAGTGATAAGACCTTGATAAGCTCTATGGCCTTTGGTGATAAGTGCAAAAAAAAGAAAAGTCTGTCAGTCATGGCGGACGTTAAGAATGAGAAGGACGTGCCAAACGTCGGCGAGGGTGACTCTGTTTCAAAAGATGTTGTTTATCTTGAAGAAACATTTTACATTCTTTCCAAGAAGAATTCAGTATTTCGTGTTCGACTTACTCCCAAAGGTTTATCTCTAACAAAAGAAACAGACGGTAATTCAAAAGAGCAGACGATACTGTTGGGCGATATCATTGGCAGCAAATGCATGAGGAGCAAAAGACGACGCCCTGGAGCCGGCTCGTGCGTCTGCAGCTCCTTCGTCGGGAACCACCAGCTCAAAGTTGTGGACGAGAACAGCGGCGATCTCGACGAGAACGATATCAGTGCTTATCTGTACATCTATGCCTACATATTGAAACGAAGCCGCCGTACCTTAAAAAGAGAGAGGACAACAATAACACTGCGCTTCAGATCTTTTGATAAATATGAAGATAACAATAAGGAAGCACAGAAATGGAGATCTACAATAAAGTGTTTGATAGCCTGTCAGCCGATTACGTCCGTGCCGCCGAATAACGATAAGAAGTTGCTCGTGCTTCTGAACCCGAAGTCAGGGCCGGGGAAGGCCAGGGAGCTGTTTCAATCTAAGGTGGTGCCTATATTGCAGGAGGCTGAGGTGCCCTTCGATCTCCATGTTACTAAATATGCTCAATACGCACGAGAGTTTGTGCGCACGAGAAATGTTTATGGTTGGCGCGCAGTCCTGGCTATCGGTGGTGATGGTGTCCTGTATGAAATCATGAATGGCATGTTTGAGAGGTTGGACTGGCAGCAGGCGTTGGCGGAAGTGCCACTAGCCATATTACCCTGTGGTTCTGGCAACGGACTGGCTAGAACAGTTTGTCATCTTTTTAAGTGAGTACATATTATTTTCTATTTATTACTGAAGAGAAACATTTCATTGATTTTGAGAGTGAACAAGAAAATAAATTAACATTTAAGGTTGTTTGTCTTACTCTAATCACCATGTGAAAATCTGACAAAATTTATCAGATCATTTAATGATGTATTTATTTTCATTGTTTTACAAAGTTTATTATTTATATTCAACTAAAAGTTAGATATTTAGTATTACCTACATTTTTTTTTGTGTGTGTAGGTTTTGACTTCCAATTAAACACCTAGATTCTCAATGCACATGCAACTGCTAAATTTAATTAACTGCTAAATTACTGGCTGATAAAAAATATAATTTGGATTTTCCTAATTTAACTAAAATAATTGATAGGATTGGTTTTTCCCAAAGTTTGACTGTTCTATAAATAATTGTTGCAAAATAAAAATTTAATTTGGCTAAATTTCTGTTATTGATAGAATCAGTTTTTCCTTTAAAATTCACTTCTTTATCAGAACTGTATTCTTTTCTGATAGAAATTATTTTATCCATACTAATAATTTATAATTAGTAGTGTGATAATCCCAAAAACATAACTTAAATACTTAACACAGGCTGTTACTTATACTTTGTTCAGCTGTTTAACCATCACTCATAAAAAAAAAAAAAACACTTTATGCCAATGGATCATTAGCAAAAGAACTAACTCATATTCAATCAATTGTAATTATTGAAATGCAACTTTCTATAACAATATAATCTATTATTTAGTTATTATCTAATTTGAATTTCCTGGTTTTAATAATGACCATGAAATCTATAAAATCAATCATCATTTTGTACATTTTTAGCAACCGGTTTCAGTATTATCTGATAATTTATAAACTCATGACTCTTACTGATAACATTGTGGAAATTCATACAAATACTCAAATGATCTAGATGAACGCTAAACTAGTGAGTCGAGAAGGTCTCATTGTGTTAATCATGCATGCGGGTGACCTTGTGTAGGTCTTAATCGTTATACCAATGACCTGAAACACTGAAGAATTCTGTTGTTTATCATAGTGGTATTTGAATATCAAATAGGTTGTCTCGCCATCATGTTATGCTCAAACATCAATATGGTAAATCATACACAGTCAGTAATTTTTTGTTCTGTATACCATAACAAATTGATATTGGACAATTTATTTAGTTTTGATGGCTATTAAGTGGATGACTCAATATATAAACAGATGGCAAAGCTCGGAATTTTGTTTTTCACTCATTATTATGACTTGATTGGTGGGCCGTTAAAAGATAACACAGCTGTTATTAATATTGCAGTAAATCAAATTACAGTTGTGAATGATAAATCTCATTCATTAAGAGAAAAAACAAAGTAATATTTTAACTCTTATCTGCCCAGTAATTTAAGGTCCATTGAAATATTACCTCAAAATACACAACCTTAAAAAAATGAGGTATATAGGGAAGTTCTAAAATTTGAGGAATTTTTACAAAAAATTTCATATGTATTTTATTTTTTATAGGCTCGCGTTTGGCCACTATCTCGCCTGATGTTAAGTGATGATGTGGTCCAAGGTGAAGCACGCTTGCCTAGAAGTAACCTATTCACTCTTGACTTGAAGACCCCTAGGTTGTAGCTATCAGGAAACAAAGACAGGGAATTCCGCTCCTTAGCTGTACGCACAATGAAATTATTTTCAAAACGCTTTGTGCGCATGGGTGGGATATCCACCATTTACCGATGGCGCATTGCCGTACGTCTTGTAGTCCGATGATGGAATGGGGTAGGCGGAATCAAATTGTGCAGTTTCATCGCACACTCCCCGAAATGTAACTGATAGAAAACCGACAGGCTGGCAACTGGTTGTCGGTGTTCAAGGCTCTGGAGCTTTGAGTCGACCAGCGCATCGTTGCCGATAAGTCTCTTGGCCAGTCTGTCAATCGACTCAAGTGCATCAAGTTGGTACCTGGCAGATCCGTCCCAGAGGTGAGAGCAGTACTCCATGCATGACCGAACTTGCGCTTTATACAAGTTGAGCAGCTGTTCAGGCGTGAAGTACCGTCTCACCTTCGCAAGGATCCCCAACTTTTTTTGCAGCCAATTGAGCCTTTGCCTTAATGAATGGACCAAAATTGAGGGTCGACGTCAACGTAACACCACGAAGGTCGAGATAATCCGTTATCGGCACGGTTACACCACGGAAGGATGGAGCCGGGTGGAATTGGCTAATTTTTGCGGAAAAATGACACGCCTGGGTCTTAGCAGCATTGAAACTGACAAGATTGGAATTGCCCCATTTGGAGACTGCCTCCAAAGACAGGTTCAAGCGCTCAAACATGGCCTCCCGAAGAGGCCGGACTTGAGGCCCATTAGCCCGTGCGCCAGACAAGTATCTCTCAGCAACAGTCCTGTCGTCTGCATACCCTAAGGTTCCGGGTTTTAACAGGTCATTAGGTCAGGCTGCACAGCCAGAACAATGTTGCCGAGATCACTGACCCCTGAGGGACTCCCGCGTTAATACCTAATTGACCGGACGAGCAGCCATCGATAACCACTCGGATGGACCGATCCCTCAGGAAGTCTGCAATCCAGTCACACAGACCTTTAGGCAGACCGAAGGAAGGAAGCTTACCAATAAGGCTCTCGTGCCAGACCCTATCAAAGGCCTTTGATATGTCAAGGGAGACAGCAAGCGCCTCCCCGTGCTTCTCGATGGCTTCACTCACCAGATGTGGACGGCATACGCTAGAAGATCCCCAGTTGACCGGTTTCGGCGGAAGCCGTATTGGCGGTCACTAAGGAGGTCGTTGTCTTCCAGGTATGCCAGGAGCTTATCATTCAATACACGTTCCATACTTTTACAGAGGATGGACGTTACTGACATGGGTCTGTAGTTGGCCGGGTCAGCTCGATCTTGGGCACGGGCTGAACGTTAGCTTGCTTCCAAGCCTTCGGCACTTTTCCAGTCAACATCGAAAGGCGATATAGGCGTGTCAAGATCGGAGACAATTCAGGCGCACAAGTTTTAAGTACAATTGCTAGTATCCCGTCCGGGCCACTAGCCTTGTTCACGTCAAGATTATGCAGCACCCTACAGACCTCCCTCCGATGGATACGAATGTCCGACATACTCGTCTCACATCGAACAGAAGAAGGAGGGGGCCGCGTGCCATCAGTATTCAGACGCGAAGATTCCGCAAAGAGGGAGGCAAATAAGTTTGCCTTGTCCTCAGCGGAGTGAGCCAGCGACCCGTCGGGTCTCAGCAGTGGTGGTAGTGAGGGGCGACAGAAGTTTTATTCAACCGATTTAGCCAGGGACCAAAACGCCTTGCTACCTGTGGGGTGTGTAGTAAGTTTGTCCCCGATTCTGCTCATATGGTCAACCCGTGCCCTTCGCATCGCCTTTTTGCAGGACTTGAAGTTTGAGTTTGAGTTGAAGGCTCTCTTCTTCTGACTCACGTCACTTGCCTTGCGCACACGAGCGTCGACCCATGCTAGGTACGCCTTGTGTTTAACCGCGTTTGCGCGGTCACACTCGGCACTAAGCCATGGACGGTCAACGCTGGGATTGGAGGGGGAGTAGACGGATACAGACTCACCAGACAGTGGTCGGAACTACCCAAAGGTGATGATATCGACACTGAGTATCGGTCTGGATCAGTTGTCAGCAGAAGGTCCAAGCAATTGGCTGTATGTGAATCAACATCCGGCACCCTTGTAGCCTCTTGGACCAGCTGGGTGAGATTTAGCGCAATCGAAAGATTTCGCATCTCTCGTCCAGCATGGTCAGTGCACTGGTATAGAAAGAGTCACTCCTGGTGGTGAGAATTAAAGTCCCCCAGTAACACTAGTTGGGCGGAGGGGTACCGAGCCACATCTGCCGCCTCACTCAGGTACTGTGTGAGCCTGGTTGTCTCCATATCACCGCTATGCGATCGGTAGACACAGGCATAGATGATCTTATCCAGACCTGTGTCCACCAGGGCCCATAGCACTGAGTAATTTGAATTTTCAAGGTCACGGAGACGCCAATAGCAGATGTCGTCCCGGACGTACATGCATTCACCAGCGCGTGGCTTGAACATGTGCTCCAGGGTAAACCCTGGGTAAGATACGCCACGTCTGACGGGCATCCAATCTGCGTCTCCGTAAGGAACAAAAGTGCTGGTTTCTCAATCTCAAGGTGGTGATGGACTGCGACAAGGTTAGATTGCAGACCTCGGATGTTGCTGAGGTGCACCTTATGTGAGAGTGAGTGCTGCCGCTGTGCAGCTTTTTTTCTCTCTTGTTCCTTGGCATTAATGTTGTGAGTGAAAAGGAGGGAGAGGAGAAGGAAGTGAGATGAGGTTCCACTCCTGCAACCTACAGACACGCGCCGATAGGAAGCTATCATTGGGGGACTGGTCTGGAAACGCCCGAGCCCCCCCAGGAATGTCCATCGGGCACTCTCGTCTGGTCGCCAACCAGCACGATGGCGCATTCCGGGATTTTTCGACTGTTGGCGGGGCAGCCTTTCATGTGTGGCTGGCAAACTACTTGGGCCGCCAACTACCTGCGGTCGGCCAGCGGCGCACCGTGCCTCGGATTCCGCTACCCTCCGTGACCAGTCTCCCGATACGTCCATAACAGCGTGAGTCAGGCCGGCCTGCCTGCAGTGGAACAACTATCTCGACCCAACTCCTCTAGTGGCTGCATCGAGCATCATACCAGAACACGACTAGATCGCTGTGCGGTACGTCTTTGCCCGGTGGGCAAGCCTTCGGCCGAAGCCTACCACCAGTTTGTCACCTAATTTGCACCACCCGGGGACCACGTGTAGGGAATCGAATGGGGTACACTCCTACGGACGTGGGTGACTCGGCCCTCTCCTTAAAATGTCGTAGATATTTTCCTTCTTACATATCATTTCTAATTAGTTAAATTAATTAATCATATTTTGTCAGTATTTACCTATTTTGAAATCTACAAATCGCATGATAAGAACATATTGAACTGATTAAAAAGCTTAACAGTTTCTCAACCAGCCCACAATAGAATTACTAAATTATGAAGCAAGATTATGTAGAACATAGTAACACAATGCATGTAGTATTTTTACTGGCAGTTTCTTTAATTTATAAAAAAGATATTGCTGCATCCATATCAGATAAGATTTGAATAATTTAACTATATTTCTTTTTTTACTTTCTATTATAATTCCGAAATAATTTATGTAAAGAATTAAATGTAGCTAATTTTATTTTCGATTTTTTTTAAACTCAACCCAACTCAATACTTAATGTAAACAGGTAGGTCTGGGTAGGTAAAGATTTGACATCAAGTAATTGGCATTTGTGACTGAAGTCCTTGCTTGGTCATGGCATATAATATTTTTTGTTGTAGATAAAATGTTCTGCAAATAGTTGTTGCAACCAGTAATAAAACAACGAAGTATTTTGTGCAACTAACTTGCATGCCGCAAATAAGTTGCACAAAATCTTTTTGTTGTAATGGTTTAAAACTTGTATTAATTTAATGCCTTCTTAATGATGCTTTTGCATTGTGAAATTTTTCAAAGTCTGAATAATAATACCTAATATATATGTTCTCATGGTTAAAATGATGTTAGGTAATTTAATTTTAATAATAGCTATTGTTTAATTGTTTTTCTAAGTGTACTGAGGAACTAACAAATCATGAACTGACTTTTTAGTGCTCGTTCACACAGAGGTCCGTTTTACAGGTCCGCTTTATCGTATACGTTTTTATTCAGCATTGGCATAGGGTAGTTATATGAGCGAGTTCACACACACAACAGTTTAAAATACTGATCCGTTTTGTTTGAAAGTTGGTGGTCACTGGCTAAATGTGGTGTGAACATTCTCCCCCAGTAGCGACGGATCCGTTAAAAAGGTACTGTAAATGCGGTATGAAAATTACCTCCAGTAGCGACGGATCCGATAAAAACGATCCTGGAAGTACGGATGTTCTGTGTGTACGTATCTTTATTCAAGTAGGTAAAGCCAAAAATATATCTAGCTTTATAAAATACTAGTTTCTGCTCGAAGCTTCGGCCGCGTAAAAAGTGTTTTATCATCCCAAGGGAACACACTACCGAGATGAAATCTATCCTATGTCTCCTATTTTTTAACCATACAAAGTTCGATGAGAAATGAAGGCATGGATCGGGTAACAAGCATGTTATCCGATAAAATGCAAACTATATTTGTGTTTGAAAGGTCTTTTATGGTCGAAATCCCTCAATAAAAAGACTGGAGAAGGGACTCGATCCACCAGAACAAGATAGTCTGGTGTGGTACACTGATGGATCCAACATGGAATCAGGTACAGGAGCGGGAATATACGCAAAAGGTTACAACTGGACAACAAGGAAGATGGCAACTGTATTCCAAGCATAGAAACATATGCCATAATAACCAGTGCTCAAGAGAATATAGATAGAGGAACCAGAGGTAAATCCATATATATTCTTAGTGACAGTCAGGCTGCAATCAACAAAGCCATGGCATCCTACAAAGTGGACACCGGACTTATTCTGGATGCTATCCAAACCCTAAACAGGCTTGGGAATAACAACAGGGTAAGACTGATGTGGGTCCCTGGGCACAAAGGAATCCATGGTAACGAATTGGCAGATGAACTTGCAAGAGAGGGCTCAGCAAATGATTTTGTGGGCCCAGAACCATGTGTAGGCATTTCGACGTGACTCGTAAAAGCCGCATTTAGGGAGTTTGCAAATCACAGACAACGAACTTATTGGCTGTCTAATACCGGTCTACAACACTCCAAGAAATTCCTAGGCTCTACGTTCAAAGCCCGGTAATGCATTTGGAACATGAGCAGGGGGAAGTCCGCTACCCGCTTGGGGCCTTTACCGGGCACTTTGGAACCAACGACATGCTCATGAAGATGGGTCTAACCGCGACATCCATGTGCAGGTTGTGTGGGGAACATACGGAACGCACGGAGCACCTTCTGTGCACATGCGATGCACTGGCTGGTAAGCGAATGAGTCCCCTAGGGGTTGGACATCAAAAACCAGAAGACTATAGGCTCATATCTCCTAGTCTCGTCGTAAAACTCATGAAAACAGATGACTTTTTAGTTTCATCCCCTTAAGACGACGACTAACGCCATCGACCTTGAGGGAACAAAACGCGCTCTCGTTTCACACCCGCGCGACCCAAAATTTAGTAGTTTTTAGTACTTTCCTTATTATTTTATGACTTAAAAAAAGCCTCAGATCAAAATGTAGATAATTAAATTGTCTTTGAGATGGTGTTGATTTCATTAAAATACGCCCAGCGGTTTTGGTGCGATTGTCGTGTTTTTTTCCTTTTTAGACATAACTTTACAAATTAATTACACTATTTTATACGAATAAAACACAAAATTTGCATAGATCAAATTATTAAGAAAATGGTCTAATATAATATAACATATATTTTGTCCAAAAAATTACGACTAGCCAATTAGACGTGATTCTCATTTTAAAATCGGCTACTCAAGGGAATCGGTGCCTTAAAGGTTGAATTTCCAAAAATATCTTCTTAGTGCTCCCCTACATTATAAAAAGAAGCCCTGTACAGTAGAATTCATCAAAAATATTTAACACCCCCTAAATCGTCTTTTAGGATTAGTTTTGAAAAACTAATAATGAAAACCTTTACTATTTACTTAGGTTAGTATTTACGCCAAGTTTCCCAAAAAAATTCCACCTTTTCACCTCCTTAGTGGTAGAATTTCCAAAAACCAATAAATACATGATTTTTTTTATCAACCTAAAGCGTAAATCTTTAATTTCACGTGTCACACTTTATAGCGTAGAAGTTTCACACAAACTTTCAATCGACTTTTTACTCCCTTAGGGGTAGAACCACCGAAATTAAAAAAAAACTCATTGTTGTTTTTTTAACCAAGAGTGTAAACCAACAGTTTTAGATGTTTTACCTTTCAAACCGAAGAAATTTCACATAAAGTTTCAACCCCTATTTTATCCCCTTAGGGGTAGAATTTCCAAAAACCAATAAAATACATGAATTCTTTTTATCAACCAAGAGCGTAAATCAAAAATGTCATGTGTGCTATTTACAAACTATAAAAATTTAATACATACCTTTTGTTACCACTTTAAAGCTAGAATTTCCAAAAACCAATAAATGCATAAATTATAAAGGTATTGAAGCAGTCTTGAATATGAAGTATTTTGATAAGGATTTTTACCAAGATACAAATAAAGCGCCTTTTCTAGTGGCAGCATTTTTATTAAAATTTTAAAATACACTTGTTGTGGCATAACTATAATAGTTAGACATATGCTGTCGCAACACTTTTTGTAAATAATGATGTGTTCTGCAAAGTCGTAGTACATTATTTTATTCTATCATCAATAGATTTTGCAGCGCACGCGATGTAAAGTATATTTTAGAAAAAAAATTACACCTTTGGTTACATTATTGGAGTTTTAGTAAGGATCCCTATTTTTTTTGAAAATATAATATAGCCTATGCCACCCGGGGATAGTGTAGCTTTCCAACAGTAAATCGGTTCAGTAATTTCGGAGGCTATTCAATGCAAACAAACAATCAAATCTTTCATTTTTATAATATTGGTATAGAATGTGTAATTTCTTCACATAAATATTACGATATTGTTTGTGTAATTTTATAACATTTCAAATTACATAAAAAAACCATGTGCATGCAAGATTCACTTTTCTTTATTAACTACTTAACAAATTATTGTAATGACTTGTAAATTACTAAGTGCAAAGGCGTCTTCTCAGAAACAGAAGGTTTATTCATCGCGGTTTTTCCAGTGCGGTTTGATGACCTTAATTTATTTACCCAGATACTGTACTTAAATTTACAAAAAATGAACTTAGGTACCTACCCTGGTAATTTTTACACCTAAGATGTCCTTTAAGTCTGAACAGTAAAAAACAAAACGTGCAGGTAGGTATATTAAAAAGATAACAAAAATGAACCGAGCGAGACGAACTGATAATTAAACAAAAGAAAAATAAAACCATAAAAGTAGATAAGTGCAATGCAAATACCTAGGTTTTTTTTTCTTAACAAAACAACTGACTCAATCAGGAAAGACTATTTCTTTACTACGAGTAATTAATGTGTTTCTTCTTAGTCTTGTTTTATCTCCCACTAGCATCCCAGCGCGGTTTCGCCCGTGACAAATTATACACAAAAACCTTTCTCGTTTCTCACTATTGGTGTCACTGGCTACATTTAATTGGAAAATAGGAAAATGGCGGATTTTGTGCACCATATTGTGGGGGCCCAAATTTTTTTTCTTTCAAACCCATCGTTTGGGGTAACAAAATAAAGGGTTATAAGAAAAATCCTTTATTTTGAGATATAATATATCAAAAATATATAACACTTATATGTTTAACGAATACATTAGAAATAAGTAAAAAAAGTTAATTCAAAAAATCAATATACCCGACTGCTTGAAAAACAAACTAAAAAGACGTAAACAAGGAGAAAAACATGCTGTGCAGTCGGAGGATAACTCTGTTTCTGATCAGCCAGCTCGCGAATATGTATCTTCCGACTGCACAGCATGTTTTTCTCCTTGTTTACGTCTTTTTAGTTTGCTTTGCAAGCAGTCGTGTTTTTTGATTTTTTGAATTAACTTTTTTATAATATGTAGTGTTAGTAATAGCGATGTGGAGACATGAGAGATAATTATTTATGTGCATAGGAGTGTGTAATAAATAATTTGGCTTCCTGTACTCTTATAAAAGGTAGAACTAGTTAACAATGACGATATACCCTGTTTACGTTTTCGACATAATGAGTTACCTATGAGTGATAACCTAATTTATATCGTTATCTAACAGTTATTGTTACAAATTGATTTATGAACAGATGTTCTAAATTGCTCAAACCATTTGTTTGTTAACCTAGAACACCTTGCGCTTACAAATTATGATAATTATTGTCAGCATTAACAAACTTTAAACTAAGTAACTGATATTATTTTCTGTTGTCTAATTGGTTTCAAGGAGAATATGTTCTCGTTCGTTTTTTGTCAGGTAGTTAGCCAGTTGCTGTAATTTGTTGTTATTGCGCAGTACGTAAAAACAGTCTCATCGTTATTATCTAACATGTTAAAAGCCACATTATAATTCAACCGATACTCCTCTTGCTGATGATGACTAAAATAAACACGCCAACCTCTTAAAAAAAAAGTGTCAACTGTTCATCTAAGTATATTGACGACTTGTGCTAATATATGCAAATTTAAATTTTTTGGCTGGCGCGTTTACGTTTTAAAGCATAGGTATCCTATTCAATCAACAACTGGAGCTAATAAGTCGACATCTATTTTACAGATCACAGACCTGATCACGCTTTCAATATAGGCTTGTTCTAACTACTAGCTTTTCCTCGCGGCTTTGCACCCCACAGGACCCGTTTTCAAGATAAAAAAAATCGCCTATGTTACTCAGGTATAATGTAGCTTTGTACTGGTGAAAGAATTTTCAAAATCGGTTAAGTCGTTTTTTAGTTTATCCATTACAAACAAATCTTTCCTCTTTATAATATTAGTGTAGATTTACGCAGTTCCATTGGCACAAAATTGAATAAAAAATTATCCTGCTGCTCTATGAAGTTGAATATTATGTAATCATAACTTGTTTGTTTCTATAGGCCGCGACAAATTGGTCGTGCTATCAAAAAGCGCTCACGCAATTATGGCTTATGATGCAAGCAAAAGGGGGAAATGAAGCGAAGGAAATTGCTTGACGTTGCGCAGTCATGGTCGCTTGCCATTATTTTGTGTTACTCGTACTTTTACCGTAATTTATAAAAAAAAACCGGCCAAGTGCGAGTCGGACTCGTGCACGAAGGGTTCCTTACCATTATCGCAAAAAACGGCAAAAAAAACACGTTTGTTGTATGGGAGCCCTACTTAAATATTTATTTTATTCTGTTTTTAGTATTTGTTGTTATAGCGGCAACAGAAATACATCATCTCTGAAAATTTCAACTGTGTAGCTATCACGGTTCATGAGATACAGCCTGGTGACAGACAGACAGACAGACGGACCGCGAAGTCTCAGTAATAGGGTCCCGTTTTTACCCTTTGGGTACGGAACCCTAAAAACGGTCTTAATTCAGTACCGGTTCGATTTCCTTTGCGAGACGAGTTTCTGTTGATCATACCCATAGTACCTACCCAACAGCGTATATTTTTATCTATCTAAATGACAAGCTTACCTTGAATTTAGATACTAATTTAGCTATGATTGCCTAAAATCTAAAACTAGTCAGGGATTAAAATAGAATGAGAGATTTTAGTCTCTTGTTCTTCTTGATTACGGCTGCTCGGTAGTCAGAACGCATTTGTCCTCATACCTTGCCAATCGTCGACCTTGGCTGGACATGCATGTATTAGAAGTTAGAACCTTGCTGATGGTTGATATATTGCGAGAAAGAAGAAGAAAGAAAAAGCGTTTAATTGTCACAAAACGATATACAATATAAATACATGCTTATGCTAAACCCTTGACAGTAGTATTAGTAGTACTTAAATTAAGTCAGTAAAGACGAGAAATAAATAAAACAATAATTACATTTACTACCTACATTTTGTATAAAACAGAAAAGAAATAGGGTAAAAGATACCAGGCAGATGCATGTCGTGATTGTGGCAAGAAGGCTTCCACTCAGCATAATGCTGTGCCGTGGAGGACCCACAACACAGCGCTGATTTTTAGTGGTCGCCTAGGACGTGACTTACGGAAACTAAATCTGTTGTGTATGTAAAAATAGATACAAAGAACATAAAATAAATACAGTAAGATAAAAATATTCCACCCAAAATTATGATGTGAATAAAACACACCCGTGGTACACCCGTTAGTGCTATGAATCTGAAATCAATACTGTTCCTTTGGTATATTTCACCCAGGACACTATTTCATGTCTGGTGTGAGACCTCACAAGTCAGAGCCAAGTCGACGATGGATGACTCAGTTTGAAAAAGTTTGGTGGGACTGTTACATACTAAGAAATATAAAGGATATATCGTCAGCACTTGTGATCTTGCCTGATTTTCTTTACGGTGTCGAAACCTGGACCATGAATACTGCAAGCCTACGCCGCATCGACGCGGTTAAGATGAGATGAGTGATGCAGGAAATGTATATTGCGCATACTCTGGTCAGACTCTTAAAATCACTCCGAATAGCCAAAGACTTATGAGTATCTATCTCCAAAGAGTGCTGCAATACTTAAGCCATAATGCCCAAATTCCAGTACACACCCCTGGTTACCAGAAAGTACAGATCTAGCTAGGGAAATAAATACGATACGATGGTATGAAAACAACCTCTGGAGTTGACACAGACGCACTACAACAGGACGAAGATTAGCTACAAATGGAGGGTGATCGTCAAAAAGTCTGATTTCGTTTGTGAACAAAGGACTGAAGGACGAGACCTAAAATCTCTCAAAACGATGTTTTTGGGCAGGATTGCTATTCGTTGGTGTTATGTCAGTTTCATAATATAATCTGCACATACTGACTAACTCCTATCAGTGTGTACAGATTACGAGCATGACAGATATTAAGTTCAACATTGTTTTGTCAAGCATTATTATTTTCTATCATAGTGATAACAATTTCTACGCACGTTTTTCAATTACAAATCTTATCAATTTGGGAATAAAATCGTCATTCTCATTACTGTAATGTGTATTCGAGAAACCGTGTCTAATTTTCGAATTATTAATTTACCAAGCGATTATGTACCGTTTTATTTAAAACTGCATGCACTGTATGCGAATTGCATAGAGTGCTACTGGCCCTAAGTATCACAAGGGCATATTAATAACAGTAATAGTAAGGGTACGTTCACACAACATCCGTATTTCCAGATTCGTTTTTAACGGATCCGTCACTACTGGAGGTGATGATCATACCGCATTTAAGTACCGTTTTAACGGAACCGTCGCTACTAGGCGGTAATGTTCACACCACATTTAGTCAGTGTACCATCAACTTTCAAACAAAACGGATCAGTATTTGAATACTGTTATGTGTGTGAACTCGCTCATACAATGTTTTAACGGACCCGTCACTACTGACGTCCGATAAAACGGATCAGTGTTTTAATACTGTTGTGTGTGAACTCGCTCATACAACTACCTACGCCATTGCCGAATAAAATCGTATACGATAAAGCGGACCTGTGAAACGGACTGCTGTATATTTAGTTGGATCGGTATTTTTTACTGGATTCGGAATAATGTCATGTGTATGTACCTACTCCATACAACTACATACGTCAGCGCCGTATAAAAACGTATACGATAAAGTGGACCTGTAAAACGGATCTCTGTGTAAACGAGCACATACTCAAACCGTTGCCTGAGACAGGACACTAACCTCTATGACCTTGGCGAGGATAATACATAACATAAGTCCAACAACCTATACATAATGTATGAGTCGTATATGCTAAAAATAGTCTCAGGATTTCCTGTTGAAATATCGTAGCAATCAATTAAACTTAGTACATTCATTTTCCTCATTTTCTAATGGTCAGGGTTATGTGGTCAGCGAAAGTACAATTTATCCGCAGTTGTGGTTAGAACTAGCAGAAGTGAGATAGAAACTGGCTTGGAAGCGAACTCGAATTCTTGATTACGCGAGCAGTCGCTTCGTTCCAAATGGTTGGTCTTGTTTGATTACGATGTCTGTATACAAATCTGCTGTGAATGTTATAAAATAATCAATGGATTACGGTCGCTAATCTCCATTGCGTATCGCTTCACCTCGGACTGCTAGATACGCAGTCAATGGCGATGTGTACATAAACAGTACAGTGATCTCGGCTATTTCGTGGATACGGACGCCAGTCCATTTTACCTAGACTACGGCGAAGCAAAAGGGAGGGTTATGTTTTTGACCGGTATGTGGGTGGGCCGGTATGAGATGGCTATGTATGTATGTTCATCTGTTCTCTCATAACTTCTAAACTACTTATATATTTATAATTTGACAAATGAGGTGTTGTTGGAAGCGTCTTGTTTGTCCGCTGGTTAGGCTATACGAAGTCACGTTAAATTGAATATGGCGCCCTCTAGTGGGCCCGAAGTCAAGAACAAAAAAAAACTTTGCAGAATGTATTGTTTTGTTACGGTATACGACCACGGTAAATTTACGGAAATATTTTCTTGTTTCGTATTTTTTAGAGCGTTATTTTTCAGTAGTCGGGTTTTAGTTGTTCTTTTTAATAACGAGGCGAGTACTCCTTCACTTATTCAGCTAAGCCAATTCATTTTTTACCCGACTGCAGAAGGAGGGTAATGTGTATATCAATCTATGTATGTATGTATGTATGTATGTATGTTTGTATGTATGTATGTTTGTTCCTATGTGGCGTTCCAGAGACCTAACGCGTTGGCCGATTTTGATGATTCATACGTCAATCGATTCGTCTTAACCTTGCGAGTGTCATAAGCTACATTAAAATTGTAAAATAGAAAAATGGCGGCTTTTAGGCGCCATATTGTGGGGGGGCAATTTTATTTTTATCTTCCAAACCCGTCGTGTGGGGTATCAAAATAAAAGGTTGCAAGAGGTGATTTCAAAAATATATAACACTTATATATTTAAATGTACCTAATTCGAAAAAATGTTAACTAAAAAGTTATAAATAAAAAAATCAAAATACCCGACTGCTTAAAAAGCGAACTAAAAAGACGTAAACAAGAAGAAAATCATGCTGTGCAGTCGGAGGATACATCTGGTTTTGGTCAGCCAGCTCGCGAATATGTATCCTCCGATTGCACAGCATGATTATCTTCTTGTTTACGTCTTTTTAGTTCGCTTTTTAAGCAGTCAGGTATTTTGATTTTTTTAATTAACTTTTTTATTTATTGGATGGTGGCCTTCACCTTTTCGCGCTTATGTAAATAACGCTTTCCACCAGATATGGAAGGTGTTTGAATATCTATATGAAGATTTCCAGTTCATCTTGCACAGGTTCATATTTTATTATTTTATCTACACTTTTTATCTCCAATTATGCCGCTTGCAATTAAAATACCGTCAAACCACGTCATGATAGGTGCGTCACTGACGGTAATATTAAAAAAGTTATAAAGTGTATAACTATCGTTCAAATAGGGTCAGTAACGACATTATGGAATATCTCCAATTCCTAACAGGCTCCATAAATCAACATAAATCGATTTATAAGATTTATGTTACCATAAAATGAGAAATATAGTCTCATGTTGGAAAAAAATCTAAATAAGTTTTCTAGATTTCTCTATAACAAACAGTACGGAGTGTATCCCTTTTATCCCCTGATGTACCCGAGTCTGTTCGTCCTGGGCATGGTCGGTTACACCAGACTAGCAGTAAGAAGGGACGTTGCGCTGGTCAAATATGTGGCGAGCATAGAGGTGGGCGTTATTTAACGTAATCGGTTTCAGTAACTGCTTACGAGGCTGATAATCGTGTAACTAGTTTCGTGGACAAAAATGTAACGATTATTTTACGTACGCAGTTGACACATTGACACTCAAACAACGACGGCGCACGCATAATCGTTTCGTTCAACAGATGATTATTAAAATGATTTAGGTACGTGATACGATCTTAGAGCATTTCACTTACGAAACGAATACGAGTTCTCGCCAAACTTGTTGGCCTGGCCGCCCTGAAGTTGGCTACAATGGCTGCGCAGTAGTAAATCTCATACAAAAACAGCACCGTTTCGTGCCTCGCGCATGCGGTACTATAAAATGATACAAATGGAAAGAGACTGAAAGATACTGTACTGTACTGTTGTGATACGGTACTGTTTTTTGAAGAAATTGCTACCTTGACCAGTTGACCGTGTTTCTATTTATTTTTATAAATTTTACAAAAAATTACACACTTTAGCATACATATTATAATGCCTATAAACTGTTACATATATTCGTAATCATAACATAACACAAGATTAAAACTAATATTATAATATCTATAACCTGTAACATTTTCGTAATCATACCATAATACAAACGTAAAACTAACCAACGCACTACTGTATACGGCAATAACTAGTTGCAAAAATAAGCAGTTTTGAAACTAGTTACTCATATCCACGAAACTACGTATAACCGATTACGCCTAAAAGACGTTACGACCCACCCCTGCCGAGCATACTACTAGGGTCGCTGCACCACCCAGAGGTGCTGGAAGCGCTGCGGCTGCGCGCGCCGGTAGAGTGCGTGGGCGCGCGCGGCCGCCCCGCTTTCTTAGACGTGCCATCGGCTAGGACCAACCTCCTCAAGTTTGCCCCTATCTCACGAGCCGTGCGTATTATTAACGCTATTACAGTGTCGGAAGACATACTTGGTCAAAGCCTGCGGAGATTTCTCCAAAGGGCTCAAATAATTGTTGAAAGAGGCCTGGAGCTATAGACATTGGCATGGTTAATTTAATTGATTGATGTATATATGAATATTTATTATTATTTTATTGTGAGCAATTTTGCTGCTAGCTTATTTCAGATTTATGTAATTTCGTGTGTTGGTGACTTGTAGCATCATATTGGAGCAATCTGTAAAGATGTTATAATTGGTGATTATCTATATATATAAAAATGAATCCCGATTTCCCTTGGTCACGGCATCACGCGTGAACGGCTGGACCGATATCGCTTATTTTTTTTTTGTTGTGTTCGTTATTGTTAGGAGAAGGTTCTTATGTAGGGTAGGGTAGGGTAGGGTAGGTTAGGTAGGGTAGGTAGGTAGGTAGGGTAGGGTAGGTAAGGTAGGGTAGGTAGTTTAGGGTAGGTAGAGTAGTATAGGGTAGATGAATGTTTGGTGTTTTATGGCAAAACAAAGTTTGCCGGGTCAGCTAGTAAATAAATAAATAAAAAAACTTCAGAAATAAGTTAACAACAGTACTTAAACCACAGACATAAATCTAACTAGATAACACAAGTACCTCCATCTGTATGAAAACCAAGCGTGCCACTTTTTCACACACAATTTAAAAACATATTTACTTACCAATGAAAATAAAACATTTCCAATGCCTCGGCCAACTTTTTCTATACAGTATATTTACAGCTCAATATGGCATAATTAGGCATTTTTCTAAATTTCGGTGGATTTCCGTTGCCGATAAAGCTAAATGAAAATCTCAAAGTACGATCATTGATCGTAATTTTACTCCGTTTTTAGGGTTCCTTACCCAAAGGGTAAAAATGGGACCCTATTACTAAGACTCCACGATCTGTCTGTCTGTCTGTCCGTCTGTCACCAGGCTGTATCTCATGAACCGTGATAGCTAGACAGTTGAAATTTTCACAGATGATGTATTTCTGTTGGCGCTATAACAGCAAATACTAAAAACAGATTAACATAAATATTTAAGTGGGCTCCCATACAACAAACGTGACATTTTTTGCCGTTTTTTGCAATAATGGTACGGAACCCTTCGTGCGCGAGTCCGACTCGCACTTGGCCGGTTTTTAGACGCGGTTTTGTGACTTCAACGTTTATGCGGTACAAAGTCCATAAATGAGCAAAGGTGCTAGCCGCTAGGATGTCGATAAATAATAATGGCTCAAATTGAATAACTCATTTGTTTGTTTTATTAAGAAAAAGAATAATGATGAATTAAGCCGTACACGTGTTCCTAAGAAATTAAGTAATAACTCCTTTGTTACTGCTGATAACCTACTTAATAGGTACGAATAAACAAAGAAACAAAATAAAGCTGATCTCAGTAACTGCTAGTTAATGCGCAGTAAGTAAAATGAATAAAGAAATCAAGTCAACCAGACGTAATGTTTATAAAGATTTGTTAAGAACAAAAACACTTAGCCGATAAGAATCTACGCAAGACGTAGATAAATACTATATTTCATAAAAAATATACATACGCAATTTTTGGTGGGTTGATGAATGTTTAAGTTAAAGTTACAGTTACAAGTAAGCATAAGATTTAAATCCACGTGTACGAAATGAACGAATCCAGTGCCTCACATGAATGTTTTAGTTAAAGTTACAGTTACAAGTAAGCACAAGATTTAAATCCACGTGTACGAAATGAACGAATCCAGTGCCACACATGAATGTTTTAGTTAAAGTTACAGTTACAAGTAAGCACAAGATTTAAATCCACGTGTACGAAATGAACGAATCCAGTGCCTCACATGAATGTTTAAGTTAAAGTTACAGTTACAAGTAAGCACAAGATTTAAATCCACGTGTACGAAATGAACGAATCCGCTGCCTGTGAGGCACTATCTAATCTCATTCATCATCACAATGACCGATAGATATGAACGTCCGATATAGGACGTTCAAATCGGTCAAAAATAATATTCATTTTGCATTCGAGCTTTCCACTACTAGAACTTACTCTATGGCCTTCACCATAACTACTTCATCTTTCTCAAAGTGGTAAACATGTCGTCCATACACACTGCATTTTAGAGATAAGCAGTCTTCTATGGTCTAAGACTTCGTTGTACATTACATGCAGACTTCAACAGTTTCCTTTATTGTCTCCGAATTATTACTAAGTACATCTCCTTGCATCCGGAAATGTATCATTGTACCTTCCGATTTTTCGGACTATTTTTTACTACTTCCAATATCGGGCATGCAGACATATTCCTGGTATATTGTGGAAAATGAGAGCGATGTTAACTCAGGCGCTGTCCTACTCCTAATAAAACGCGAAAATCGCGTTCATTTGTATTGCAAACACGAATGCGTCGTCGCGCCAACAGAGGGCACTTTTCGATTTCGCCGTACAAATGAACTCGACGGTCGCGTATTCGCGCGATGATCGCGTTGTATTAGAACAGCGTCTTATACCTCACGTTGGTCCTGTCTGTCACACGGGTTTTACTGCCAAACGGGTGAAGCTACAATGTTCTGTCTTCAAATGTTCACAGTATAAGGGTTGATTTCACCAATTAAACTAATCGCGGTTAGTTCAACTAAACTCAGTTTAAGCAAATACAGCGTTCTGATTGGTTTTGATCGCTGAGAATCTTCCAATCAGAAAGCTGTATTTGTTTAAACTGAGTTTAGTTGAACTAATCGATCAATTATTCATGCCTTCTTCTTATCTGCTCTTTGGATGTCCCTTATTTTCTGTTCATAGAATATCACGTTCGGGCCACGTACTTTATTTAGGTAGTTTTATCACCTCTGTTTTTGATTCTACATAGCACGCCCTGTTTTACCGGTTGAAGAATATGTAGGAGATGAGTTTTTCAGAAATTTGTATCATTGTTATTCGGGAAGTATATGTTGATTCTCTGACTAATTTAAACTAATAGTTAATCATTAGCAAAACTAAGTACTGATTTGTTTTTCGTATTAGAGGAAAACTATGAACAAAAACAGCTTTTAACAATTTATGGGACCATTGTTTTAGATATTTGGCAGGAAGGAAAAAGTCCCAGTGAAACAAAACAGCTGTAATGCCGGCTGTACACTCGCGAGAGCCCGAGGAAACGCTGTTCATTGACTTATAAAACAAAATACTTTATGATTGAACTCAGTACTGAGAGCAATGTAATCACCCTCACCACAGTATAAATATGGACAAACAGTATGGAAACTACCTACAAACGCTTGAAACGGAACACTCACACAAACATGCGCAACGACGAGACCCCTAAGCAGCGTCCGCAGTGCCGTCAGTAATGCGAGCCGCTAGGGGTCTCGTCAATGGGTCGCGGATAAATTTGGCACAAGCAACTGAAGGAACACGGGTGGGTTTTAGTCAGTAAAAGTCTGACACGCTCTCCTGCTTCACCCAGAGCGGGAGAAGTCATTGGAAGATTTCCCAAAACAAAAAAAAAATGGGGTTTCGTTTATGCGCATGTTTGTGTGAGTGTTGCCGTTTCGAGCGTTTGTAGGAAGTTTCCGTACTGTTTTTCCATATTTATACCGTGCCCTCGCGGGCTCTCGCGCGAGAGTGTACAGCCGGCGAGGTTGTACTGTATATGCAGAATGTACCTAACTCAAATCTCTGAACAACGAACGGTGCCAGACTATGTAAAATGCCATACACGGTGTGACGAATCTCGCGACGGCGGCGGGTGTAATGCAATGCTACCTCTTATCGAATTAACCCAAGGCCATACCGGTTTCATATGCGCATAGTAATAAGGCAATGAAAAGATTTAATCTATTATATTCTTATTAAAGAGACAAATCATGACGATGTTGTTTATGCAAGCAAAACTTTGAACTGTGTCTATATGAATATCTAGATGTGTTCTAAATAACTCGAGAGTAGGATCCTTTTTGGTCTCGCACGGGGTTTTATTTTTATTATTGTTTTATTTGGGCTTATTTCTCGTGTCTCCTGTGCGGGTCATAACTATATACTTATCTTTTTTCAAAACTTTAAAAATTATAGTAAGCACCGCCTCGTCATAATACAAATACCAGAGTTACCGTTTACCCACACAAAAGATCACTAATCTTGTTTTTATAATAAAATGTACTTATCTATCTCTCTTAGCTAAAGTTAAATATTAGAGCAATTTCAAGATTTACAAGCAATAGAAAGCATTAAGCGGTTTTCGACCTTCCATCCAGTTTACAAAACAATGACAAAACCATAAGTATAATTGTAAGACGATGCTGACGTTGAGCGGCAACGCAGGGCTTTGGCGGGACGGGCGAACATCTTATCCCATAGCACAGTATAAATATGGACGAACAGTACGGAAACAACCTACAAACGCTTGAAACGGCACACTCACACAAACATGCGCATCGACGAGACCCCTAAGCGGCTCGCACTACTGACACTGACAGCACCGCGGACGCTGCTTGGGGGTCTCGTCGGTGCGCATGTTTGTGTGAGTGTGGCGTATCGAGCGTTTGCGGGAAGTTTCCATACTATTTGTATATTTATACTGTGCCCGTAGGGCGTAGGTTCGCTCGATGTACAGAAGCAGTCAAACACGCTTTTCAAAGCATACTGCACATCTCTGTACTCGAGCGCCCTCTGGATCAGCTGTACGAAACGTGCACCGTCAATGCGCTGCACGTCCAATATAAAAATGCCTTCAGGGCGCTGATGTGGCTGCCACGTTACTGCAGTGCGTCGGAGATGTTCGCAAAAGTTCGTCTCTGCTCACCGGATTGTTTGGCAGTGGCAACAGCCTCTTAAAGGTGATAGCTGACAGGCATGATGAGAGTCTCATAATGGGCCATCTCATCATAACAACACTGTCCGTCGTAGTATATAAGTACTAACATCCATACTAATATTATAAATGCGCAAGAATCTCTGTCTGTCTAAACCTTTTCACGCTTAAACCGCTGAACTGATTTAGATGAAATTTGGTATGGAGATAGTTGCAGGCCCTGGGAAGGAAATAGGACATAATTTTTATCCCGGAAATCATTCTTTACGGGGTGGACAGGGGGGTAGATGTTTGTATGGTGAACTAATAATTTCTGAAATAAGGCTGCCCACACGCCTATAATATTATGCGCGATATAAAAAATAGGCTATTCAAAGTACTAATGCTACGCAGACGAAGTCGCGGGCAACAGCTAGTAGATCATAAGCCACATTGTTACTAATACCCTAGTATGTAAGTACTAACGTAGGTCATAAGATACATTGTCACTAACATTTATTTATTTATTCAAAATTATGTAAATAACACGTTAACAGAACAACATATTAGTATGTAACTACTAATATAGGATATAATGTTTATTGTTACTAAAACTCTATATATTTTTGTTGTTGTCAGTGTGGACCTTTTGTCTGAGAAATAAATAAATAATTATTATTTAAAAAGTTACTAGCTGCCGCCCGCGTGTAATAATTTGTAGGTAGCTACTTAAAAACCTTTATAAATTATAATTATCCCATGTGTTATTCTGTGGTCAAAATCTGTTTTGTAGTTTTTGCATAAAAGAATAACAAACATCCTCACAAACTTTCACATTCTAATATTCGTAGGAAGTAGGTTTTTTAGGCTTAGCAATTTACGCGCAACCTAATTGCGTAAGTGAATTCGGCAAAGCAAAAGGTTTGACTCCATGAAAATGTATGACAAATTCTCTTTAAATAATTAGGTATTGCCAAAAATTATTGGTCTTTTTCGAAAAGAATATCTTCACCATTCAAAGTGTCCAATAATTTTAGTTTATTATACTCTTTCATGGGGTCAAGTCAAGTTTACCTTGCCGAATTCGCTTACGCAATTAGGCTGCTGCACTTTGTCCTCAGCATCTTTAACTCTTCTATCTTATTCGTGTGATGGCATTGCACTAAATCCGACTCGTGCGTTATTTTGCAATGTCATGTTTACTCATAAGTTTTGCTTATTTTTGTCTTTATGATAATTCATACCGAACCTTGGATGACGCAGCGTTGGAAAATCTCCCACTATGGGCCTGGCTATGGGTGCGAGTATCCGCTGGATGTAATGTGCGTCTCACCTCTCTCTGCTCTCCAGCGGACTCCGCAAGCCTTAACCAGGTCGTCGGTAAGGACCGGTTGTGTGGTGTGTGTCTTTATGATGAAGTGTTCATCGGTATCAGCCGTCGTGGGTTCGAGCCCAGGCAGGCGCTTTACCTAATTTTTGTCAATTATTTCATCACCACTGCTCTCAAAACGGTGAAGGAAAACATCGTGAGGAAACCGGCATGTCCTAGAACCAAACATTCGAAGACATGTGACATCCACCTACCCGCACTGGGCCAGCGTGGTGGGTTACGGCCCATTCCCTTTCACAGAGAGGAGGCCTGTGTCCCAGCAGTGGGAACATTAATAGGCTGATGATGTGATGTGAAATGGTCATTGGGAGGTCGAAAATATATTTTTTGTAGGAATGACTAGCACTTTTAAAATATACCTACCTACTTATTTCAAAGCAAATCCTTTTATACATGAGGTCATACAAATGTATTCTTGGTTTTATCATACAAGTAATTTTCCATTCGAAGAACTTGTATATAAGACGTAGGTACCTAGGTTATTACTTGTTTGTGCCATAGTCGTTGGGAAAAGTCAAGCTTGACTTATCAAGGACAGACTATGAAATGGAAATATTTTGTTGTTGTAGGTAGGCAACAAATTGTAATAATATTTACATCTTGTGTTTAAAAATAGCAATTTCCGCACCACAAAAACTTAAGTATATTATAGTTTCGCCATGTCCGTCTGTCCGTTCCCAGCTTAGTTTAGAGACTTAGTACTAGAAAGCTATAATTTGGCATGGATATACATATTAATCACGCTGACAAAATGGTAAATAAAACAGGTTTTTTTTTTCATTTACCTCCTATACACGTAAAATGGTATTTTCTCGTCTATCCCATGGTGTGGGTTATCGTTGGATAAGCTATTCAAAAATATTACGGGCCTGTAAAAAATATTTATCGATTCAGGGATCCGTTTGCGTAAAATTAAGCTTTATTGATTTATTTTATTTATAGGTAAACTTAAAACTAAAATACATACAATGGGCGGCCTTATAGCATACCGCGATCTCTTCCAGGCAACCCGGCTTTAAGGCGCAGATACCCCTCAGTATATCCTCAGAAACTGATTTTAAAATGAGAATCACGTCTAAACGGGTAGTCATAATTTTTTGGAAAAATTATATGTTACATATATTATGATGACCATTTTCTTAATCAATTGATTTCAGTAAATTTTGAGATTTGTTCTTAAAACATAGTGTAATTAATATATAAACAAAAAAAAGACTCGCACCATTATTTTAATGAAATTGTCACCATCTCAAAGACATTGTCATTATCTACATTTTGATCCAAGTCTTCTTTTTAAGTCATAGTATAATGAAAAATGTACAAAAACTCTTTTTTGTACAGAAAAAGCTACTAAATTTTGGGTCGCGCGGGTGAGAAACGAGTGCGCCTTTTTACCCTCAAGGTCGTTGCCGGCTGTCGTCGTCTTAATTTTAATTGCTATGCAAATTTTTGTTAAGAGTCAAGTTTCTCCTCCCTCCTGCTTGCTAAATAGTTGCTTTTGGATATATGAAAAAAATCACGGCAGTATATATATAACGAAATTAAAAGGAAAACTATCACAGCTAAGTAGGCTTTACAAGTTTGCGAGTAATATTCGGCTGTTTTTTTTATAATTTCCTATGATATGATAGGAGTCCTAGTCTATGTTACGTCTGCGAAAATTTCTGTACACTAAACTGAGTATTATGGATATTGGATAACCTACTCACTACTGAATAAGTAAGGTTTCATAAACGGATGAACTAATTGAGTGACCTACTAACCTACTATTTCTAAGCTATCTTCTTCATAAAATATTTGTAATAATTATTAATATTCGTTAATAAGTAACAGTTTCTCGAGGTTTTCGAATAAATTGAAATGCATTCAGGGCTTTAATAGCAAATATGTTTTGATAATTATACGCATTATCTCTGGTAATATTGAAACACTGATGGGCTTGAAAATGGTTGCTCACAATGTCCATACATTACATAAAAACGTTTGCTGTAAATTACATTTGCGAGAGAATACGCAAAATTCGTGATAATCCTAAGAATTTTCAATAGAAATCAGGCTTTTTCTCTAGACTTTTAAATTTTCAATCTGGGAACCCTCCTGGCTGCAATTTGTAGATCTTTGACGATCGTTTCGGGTAGTCAGACGTCAAATTACAGTCTTGCCAAGGAGTATCGTGTTACTTCGTTGTGGAGACCAGATAGGCAGTCATTCCATGTAAATTGATGTAAAATACTGGTATCCAGCTCAATCCGGTTAGACTCGAGGCCGACCCTAGTACAGGTAATTAAGAAGAGGCTAGGTTTTGATTCATTGTTGGAATATAGTATCCATTCCCTTATCTTACTTTGCGGGTTTAAACATAGGTATACTGTGATTTTTAATTTCGTAGACTAAACTGACAGCTGCCAAAGACCATTTTTTTTTAAATGTTGCAAGCGCGGAGCATAGTGTTGTAGGAATCGATGTGACTCCTCAATTTAATTTTACTTATTGATGTAAATAAATGTATTATTAATATAAACGTAATATATTTAAATGTATTCATACACATAGTACATACTCAAATGTCAGTTTAGTCTACGAAATTAATTAAAAATCAGAGTATAGGTACTTTACTTAACCATAAACAAAAACCGGCAAGGGCGTGTCGGACTTTGCACATTTAGGGTTCCGACCCAAACAGCAAAAACACGTTGGTTGTAATAGGAAAAAATGAGGCAATTTCAAATAAAATATCTGATTTATCAATATATTGGTATTTGTTAGTAAAATATTCGTAATAATAAACATTATCACCGAATTTGAAGGTCAGTATAGTTGGGTAGTTAGAAAATTCAATGGAACAAAATTTTATAAAAAAAATATTCTCTTGCTGTATGGGTTCCTTAAATATATTTCAAAATATTTTTTAACAATTTTTATGGTTTTGGGTGAACCTGATGCTTATACTTACCGTGAACATTAGAAGACTGTAGCTCCAACTGTTTGTCTGTAAAACCTGTGTGACAGACGTCAGACAGACAGACATACACGTGAGTGATAGCAATAGGGCTCCGTTTGGACCATTCGGGTACTATACCCTAAAAAAAGCTGATGAAGACTTTACTTATAAGTACTTAATTAAAAGATCTAGCAACACCTACCTACTAATGATTTCCTATTTGGTGTTGTTTTATTATATAAGATAAGAATTGATATTGTCGCAGTTAATAAACCATTGTGTTTGGTTAAACCATTGTTTGTTGATAAGTAATTAAAACATTTATGATTCCAGGTCGCTCTAGGATTTACATAGTTCTAAATTCATATGTAACTCCATAGATACTTAGTTAATATCTTATTTAATTAGACAAGATAAATAAGATATCAACATTAAGGATTATGGAAGATTACAACTTGAAGTATAAACTCTTAATTTCTATATTGTTCGTGTATTTTGTATACTATACCTACCTTAGTCTTTCTAAAGATTTATGAATGCTCAACTTCTGCCCAACTTAAACGAAATGATTGTAATTCTCAAACAAGACATGTCTTTAGAATTTTTTGGCCGTCTCAATAATATTTCATTATTTTGTTTCAGTGAACCATACATTCCTCAAAACCTAACCGGGCTCACGATGGGAATAGTGAAGGGTCGAACGGCGCCTATGGACGTCGTCAGAATTGAAACGAAAACCAGTGTAAGCATTCATCAGATTTGCTGTTTATGCAGCATTGCGGCACAAGGTGGCTCGCTTACGATGCTGGCGTACGGAGATAATTATGTTACGTTACAATATTCAATTGGATATGTCCGTCACAACAAACAACAAGTATCGCTTCGCGGATACAATTAATCGCACGTTGATACGCCACTGTTGATATTTACACTTGCCATTATCTTATACATTAACTCCATTTAAGGCGATATATACGCCCCAATGCTAACGCAGTACTGTCCGCTCGATGCCAAAATATCAATATTGAGCCTCCTTTTGAACAGTTTTGTTTGCAAAATATTATTTGATTTACGCTATATTAGTTATGAAGAAATTCCAGCCATCAATTTTTCTGTGTAAAAATATTTTTAGACATCCAACTGGTTTTGGAGGAGTTTCCAGAAGTTGCGAAAAAATATCGTGTTGTTAATAATTTTTTAAAGCAAAACTATTCGTTACACGAAAAAACCCTTGTGTTCAAAATTTTGTACATTAATCAATAATAAATATATATTTTATCAAACCTTTTAACCTAGCCGTTACTAAGGAGTATGCTTTAGAAACATACCGTTTTACGGCACTAAAGCGTATGTAGGCCCTTAATAAACGCCAACCCATTCTCAGCATTAAAGGCCAGCGTTAACGCCTCTCGGGCGCATTGACGTCATAATAAGATTCACTTGTTTTTATTTAATCACTTGAATTAATGAGCGTTCTTTTTTGTTGCAGATTATGTTTTCGTTTCTGTCCGTCGGCTGGGGCCTCCTATCAGACATTGATATCGAAAGCGAAAGATTACGAGCGATCGGAGGCCAAAGGTTCGCTGTCTGGGCACTAGCAAGACTCGTCGGACTGAGGACATATAAAGGTGTCGTTAGTTACGCGAAAATTAAGGATGTGAGCAATCTTCCTAAACCAAAACAACCGCTCACCCTCAGTCATAGCATCAGTCAGGACGGCGCGCTCGACTCCCCTGATGCGGAAGCGTTCATTGATGCGGACGAACATTCTGAAGTGTTCGTCAACGCTATTAATGGGAAACAACATCAAAGGGTGGATTCGTGGTATTCTGTCAACTCACGGAGGAGTGCGTTCTACAGCACACGCGGGTCAGAGTACCACAGCGTGACGAGTAGCGGCTCCGAAATGCGGTCGCCCGTGCACGCGTGCATGCACGGACCAGCTTCCCACCTGCCGTCTCTCATGTCCCACTTGCCGACGCACTGGGTGCACGAACATGGCGAGTTTGTCATGGTCCACGTATCGTATCAACCTTACATCGGGGAAGACTTTTTATTCGCTCCGCGGTCACAGCTTTCCGATGGAATCATGTGGATGTTGATCATCAAAGCAGGAATTTCTAGATCTCAATTATTATCGTTCCTACTGGGTGTGGGCCAGGGCACGCACGCCGATATGAATAATGAATATGTGAAAATGATTCCTGTCAGTGCGTTTAGAATAGTTCCGGAGGGGAGCACGGGGAACCTCACGGTAGACGGCGAGGTCGTCGAGTACGGACCCATACAGGCTGAAATATTCCCAAATATTATTAATTTATTAGTGCCAGACATGAAATAACGTCACATTTTAAGTAAGAGGTATTCAAAAATGACTGATATATTATTTGAACCATAACCGAGCCGATGCATGTGCAATATACGGGAATATTATGATTCCAAGCAAAGGTGGAAAATAATGGTTGTGTGAGAGATATCTAAATTATTAAAAATACTTTCCAAAAGTTATTGATTGCAGAGGCAATTGAGTTGATCATTCCGTGAATGTTGTGATTTATGTTATACAATTTTATTTTAAATTGGTTCAATAACTGAAAATGTGATATAATTTTGTAAGTGAATTACTAAAAGCCTAAATGAGAGCATATAATATAGCAGCTAGTCGTGGCTTGCACGAATACAAAGAACAAGTGCCAAATTTAAGCACTCTAAACACATTCATTTTGTATTCTAATCAGGAATTGATCATTTACACTACTTGCTCAATTGTAGAGCAATTGTTTGCACTTTTATGCCTACCTAGGATATTATTTCAGCAATCGTGTTACTTATAAAACTATTACAAAAATGTATTATCTAATAATATTGTAGTTAGTAGCTCAAAGCAAATTTTATTAATTATGTAATAGTTTATAATTCCATTTTAATGTTTAAGAGAACATAATTTACGCTCTCTTGGTACCATATTTTAGAAAGAATTACTTTTGTCTTCAAAGTAAAGGAGAATGGGCAAAATTGTATGGAGCCTGGGCTAACCGCGGCAAAACTTGAGTTTATTATTTTTTGATGTAGGTCCTACAATTACTGTGTAGAAGATTCATTGCCGCGATCGTATCGTTGTTTTGTGAAGTTTTAGGAAAACTCATTACACACGAAATAATAATTATTATGTTCTATGCAATTCCATCATGTTTACATGTAATTTTTTTATTCCTAAATGGATTGCAGTGAAACGTTTATAGTAAAAGTTGTTTAAGTTATCACTACTCTCATTTGACACTACTTTCATAAATGGCCGTTTGCCGCCCAAAAGTGCCCATTCTCCTTTTTAAACAAAATACTAAAGAGAATGCTGTTGCATGCTTTGTTAAGTTATCTTTTTGGATGTACATTTATAATAAACCGTCGACTTTTGATAATTTGTTATTACAATAGCTTGCCATACTTATAAAGTTGAAATGATTTAACTTGTCTATCTTGTGGTGTTTAGGAGAGAATGGGGTGAGGTAAATATTTCATTATGGTTTATTTATTGAATATGTTTAAATGGTTTGGGACTGCTGGTATAACTTAATGTAATTTATTTAGCAGTATTAATTATTATAGCAATTATGTTTTCTGTGATAATAACTCTTCTGCCATATTTCATTTGAACGTTCCAATATCTACTATTCATTGTAAGAATGAACTGTAATGCAAAACCCCATATATACAAGAGTAAAAGTTAATTAAGACTGTGATAATAATTGCAGTTAGTATACTTTTGAAACAAATACATTTCCCAGTTTTGTCCATATTGAAAATAAGATTAATGTACAAAAATAAGCAGTTGTTAGAATTTAGAGGTGTTACAGAAGTAACTTTAATTATACATAACATAATGTATTAGTAGCATTGTTTCAAAGTACCTTCTAGTTTTGAATACAGCATTTTATGTTTTGCACAAGACAATTGTTATTATTTTATATGTATTATAAAAGATCAGTGTTAATTATTCATATTAAACTACTACTTACTGTTGTATTGATGGTTTGTTACTGGATTATAAATCTTTTATTTTATGCATTCCATAGTCTTAGGTATATTTGGGCTTTTTAATACTTATTGAGTGTAATTCTAGATATAATAAAATACAGTAGCATATTAGCAAATTTTTACTGGATAATGTTGTGAATAAAAGTTATATAATTTTCAATTTTATGAAACTGTTGTCAATAAATGATAAATTCAAAGATGTTGGGTGTTTTTTTTAAAGTAAAAAACTAGTGTAGATGCAATAACTTTAATTATAATCTTTATTTATGATAGTTAACTAAAATACACTTAAAACTAATGTGACAATTAGTTATTCCAAATGTAATATTATATAATGAAAAACCAGCACACATTACAAAATCATAAAATAACTGTGATTATAGTAAACTTATATGGCAATTTACAAACATTACTTAAATAATTATAAAACAAATTGCCAAAGAACATTGAAGTTAAAAATTAAGTTTTTCTTATTAATAAATTCTCAGTTCATATGCAAAAAAAAACATGTTTAGAATATCTAAACATTGAAACTGAGCTCTTAACATTAGACAGTCATAAACAGTCTTCATAAAGATTTGCAATAACATATATAATTTATCTCAATTTGAGAGAATCTAGACTGTCCAGTAAGTTTTGCACTTCAGAGTCTACCTGCTCACGAGTGCTGACACGCTCAAGTCTCTGGCAGACAGATTCCAGATCCCCAGCATCAGCCTTCTGGATTTTCATATACTTCACCATCATTTCCACAACCAAACATATTTCTCCAATAAGTTGTCTTGTCTCCTCAAAATGTCCAGCCCCACTGGGACGCATCTGAATAAGTTTCAATTTGCTCTGTGCCAGCTGTATTGGGTTGTGCCCATTTTTATCATGTGAACTCACATCCGTACCCGCATCGAGCAGTTCTATAACTACTGGAATATGATTGGTACAAGCAGCCAGGTGTAGTGGTGTGTTGCCCAATGTATCCTTGATGTTGGGGTTGGCACCATGTCTTAGCAACGTTCTAATGACTTCAACGTAGCCGCGACATGCAGCCAAATGCAGTGGACTCCTTTTATGTTCATCTGAGGAATTTGGGTCAGCCCCTGATAGCAGAAGTTTCTCAACAAGCTCAGTGTTATTAGTAGAAGCGGCAAAGCGCAGTTTATGGTTTCTTGATGAACAAATTGTGCCTCCATACCTGTATTTCAGTCTACAGTGTCGGGCTTTAGTAGAACACTTGATTTTGCCGACATGGTCATGAGGCTCCGATAAAAATTCGACTGGCATTGGCTGGCCTGCTTGATTTATCGGTATAGCTGGTGGGCTGAATTCTAAAATACACTGAGAATGATCAAATATTGGATTATCGCTGCTCTCATTACTGGTGTCGACCCCTGAGTCGGCCATGGTTCACAAAAGTAAATGTAATTGTAGCAACTAAAACTCTTATCTTGGCTGGTACGCTACACTGCTTATAACAAACACACTATAATTAAAATAATAAGGGAAGAAACGAAGAAAGTTATCTTCTCGACTTGTTTATACTTGGCAACGAGCTGTCATTATTTCTCTTTTCTCTTTCATCTTTCTTTCACCGAACCGAAGTTTCACCTGCATTAGTTTATTACAGTTGCAACACAGGAATCCGCAAAAAGCATCGATACCTGAATAGTATCGATGCTATCCTTATGCTATCGGTTCGTACCTATAAATTAAGTCTTAACATTTTACTAGGTATCAATTCTTTGACAATTACTCGATAATTCTAAACAAATCTGCTAGAGTCTGGCCAACAAAAGTATGATCTGAAAAACGCGGCAAATTCAAAAAATCTTAATGTGGTATCACTAACTATACCACTGGTTAAATGTTTTGATACTTGTATTATTTGTATTTATTATAATTTATTTTTGATTTTATTGGCTCCGTTTGGTGATGTGTGACGGAGCCATGACTGTCATGGATGTGAGTTAAAAAACGAGTGTGTAGATTTATTTATTAGTATGTACATAATATTAACCCACTTAAAATCTAATTTATTAATTACTTAATCATCATACTCAGAATCAGAGTCCAAAAATTCAACCTCTAAGGATTCATCTGTATCTGCATCATCATCTACACTTACAGCTTGGCCAGAAAGAGTAGAAAAAAATTGAGGTCGCCACTATCGTTTATATGGCATCATTTATACTATAACAAAAATGAATTTGATACTTGAAGTATTTTTAAAGATAAATCAGAATGGGGAAAATCGTTAAATCAGATGCTAATTTTTTTTATTTTTCTGACTGTTAAATAAAAAGCCTAGGAGAGTAAAAACATATTTATTATAGTAACAATATATTTTCTAATCACTATCTAAATATTCTACACCCGACTCTATGCTTGGCTGTTGTTGCAAATTTGCCTTCGTTTTTATTGCCTTCGTTTATTTTGCGTTGAACAGTGCTTTCTGAGTTTCCTGTAATCAAAATAAAACATTAATGTAGAATGATGTGCGTGACTATCAAAAATTGCAGTCGCTCTATACCTAGTCACTGTGTCAAAGTACTTTCCCTATGTAAACATAACCTCTAAAATTAAATTAAATCCAAAAAAACTTCGATGATGTGGTATATTTTAAAGACCAAACCGGCTTTAACTGTAACTTAGATCATGAACTATGTGTATTATATAAAATAAAATTGAATAAATACCTGACATATCAGCAACTCGTTTGTAAAGGTCATCCAATTCTCTTAGAAGTTTTCCGGCATGATATTCCTCCAAACACCTCTTAAAAACATTGTTAATAACTTCTCTGGCACCACTTTTTATCGTCTTTCCCATTTTCAATAACAATTCACCGACTAATACGTTTAATATCTACCAAAAATCACATTAATTCACAATACACTTTTATTGTTTTGGTAGTTTGACTGATGTTTGACATTTCTTTCATGTTGCCATGTGTAGAAAAAATTAGTTCACATTTATTTAATTTCTACTCTTTCTGGCCAAGCTGTATTATATTTTTTTCCAATACTTCTTCTGTTATGTGATCTCTTTGTTTATATTTATTTTCCACATTTATTACATGGTCTTCTTCGTTTTCGTCAGTCTTTTGCAGTTATTCGACCAAATGAGGAACATTGAAATATAAACATATGAAAATGTATCATCATATCGTAAATATATAACAATCAGCCAACATGGATCAAGATCACCAAGTCATACTAACAATCGCAATCACAGACTTTGACGTACCTTTGACAGCTTAATAATGTTGCCATATTAAAACTTAGGAAATACCCCAGATCACGCTTTCGTTGGCCAGACTCTATAATACATATTGTACATCTTCGACCGCATTCATTTTAGCATACATACGTTGTAATAAAAACTTTTGTCTCCTCACTAGATTTCTCACGTAAGATTGATTACGATAGGTTTAAGGTGGAAACGTACTATTAAAACCCGACCTAACGCCACACCACCCGACGCCTTCTGACGCGTTGAAGTACTAACTAATCCATCCCATATATTTAATATGGTCAGAAACACATAGTCAACACGCCATGCATGTGACGACACGCAATCACACGCGGTAACACCCAGTCGGTTTGGATCAGCGTGTTGCCGGGAGAGGGGGCACACATGCCACCCGACGCTTCGCAAACACAGTGTGTTTTTATTTATCATCCGAGACGCCACGCCCACGCATCAGTTAGTCGAGAGCTTAGATAAAGTACCTATAGATGTAGCAATGGCGTGGCCGCACATGAAACAACAATAGTTATTTCTGCTGTTACAACAAGAACAAAAACACTAAAACCCACCATCGCACTGACACTTTTTATCTATAAATAACCCAATTCCTTGTCTCAATAAACACATAATACCACGAAATCACAGAAAATCAAACAAAACCGAGTATGTTTGTCAAACCTGAATTACGTGGGCTACGACCGGAGGATCCAAAAAAAAACAAAAGTTATTTAATAAAATTTAATTATACTAAAAGTTACAAGTTAATTATTTCTAAGAGGTTGACAATGTTCGAAGTGTGAATCAATTATGAATTTGGGTCCGCGTTTCCGTTATTGCGAAGCCGCTGTTGTCGTCATCGCGCGGCACGTTTCTGCTGACGCTGCACTGCGTGGTCGAGCCGTGTGCAGTGTTGATTTGGGTCAATGCTGTCTCGGCGATCCTTATAGATTAGCACCGCGTAACACCTCCCCCCGAAGAGCAGCCACCACCGATGATTTTCGTAGTAAATTGAGGTGGGGGTTGGTTGCAGCTTATCCTCTCTTTAGGTTCGGGAAGAGCGTAAATTCTTTCTGGACACCTTGGGTGACATTGTGGTTCCTCGTCTGGAGTCTTCTTAGATTTTGACCAGTACCGTCGGTAGATAAAGTAACCCATGAGTGCACATGCACCGGTTAGTGCTATGTACATTGGAATCGTGGTGTGGTAGATTCCGTAGTCATTCTTAGCTGGAATATGTGGCTGTTGTTGCATTATCTTCATATTGGCTGCATGTAGGTGGTCCAAGTTTATTGAGTTCAATTTTAGTGTCGGGACTGGAAGCTGATTATCTATGTCTTCTAGAGGTAGGTCCATAATCTTTAATACGTGACCCTTCAGACGATTTTTCTTATTGGCGATAGTGATCTGTGGTGTCTCTATGTAACAGTCCTGCGGTATGGTGAGTAAGTAACTTCCTTGAACTTCTTTGTACAGGTCTTGTCCACAGGAGAGATGAACCTTCGTGGGAACCGGGAAGCTGATGGTGTAGTATCTATCATCAAGTTCCTCGTACGCTGGCTGGTCCAAGGTGATAGCGACAGGTTTGCATGTTGAACTTTTCCTTTGCGTGGTGATGAGTTCATGTATGCAATCTTGAGAGGAATGACTCTGTAGACTTCGTTTCTCCTCACATATGAACCACTTGCTGGTCTTCGGGCATTCAGCCTCTATGTTCTTAGAATCTTTCTGGAAGATGGCTAGGAAAGGAGAGGATGGAATGAGGACTTCATGATATTTGTTAGGTATTATTGATAACTTATATAGATCGTATGTATGCGGTTGAAATATTGGAAACTTATATACTATAACTATATTATTGCTTACATAATATGAACCTAACTTAATTATATTATAATATTCTCTTATATCTATATCTACTACCTTTCTCACTACTATATAAACTTGTTAATTTATTTATTATAGCGCGTATTTCGTCTATGCTGAGAATGGAATGGTGCATTGTAGAGGTTTTTATAAATGCTAGAACATTCTGCAGCCGGTTTAGTTCCTGTGAAACTGCATCTACGTTATCGCTAAGGATAATAAGTATTTGAGCTAAATGTGCGTATTTTATCAAATCATGATCTCTATCTGCGTTGCTTTCGTTAATTCTATTTAGTAGGGCTGCCATTTTTTTCTGGTTATCTACAATATCGTCAATGATTTTAGAATATTGAGTGGACATCTCTTTTGTTAGACTAACATGCTGATTGAATTCAGTGACTAATTTGTGTTCATCGTTTTCGAGAGATTTTATAGCTTGATTATAATGTAATGCGTCGGTATAATCTAAATTTCCTGTAATGCTTTTCACAACACTACCGAGACCATCTATGAGCCCTCTTTTTACACGAGTTATCTCGAAAGATTTTAATTGTTCGGATACACTATTGAGTTTGGATCTCAGGTAATCTATATGAGGCTGGAATAATGATTTGGTTTGGTTATTAAGATTAGGGCTGCTGGTTAGTAATTGGCTATCAATAGAATTTATTTTATCTTGTAGAGTGTCTAAATTAACGTATTGTATGAAGGAATGGTGGTGTGATAAGATCTTAGCTGGGCCTAATTTAAAGGGTACAATCCCATGTCCATCGTCCAGGCTCTCAAGTCTTATTTCTTGAGATAGAGCTGTTCGCAGGAACAGGTGTAGAATCAGGAGCTTCCTGTAACAATCGGGCGGTTTTAGGAACCCTTTTTAGCCTAGACTTCGCAACAGGACCGCGTTTCTTCCTTGTATAGATGTGGATAGGGAGGTCCGCCATAACAACGTCATGAGTGTATCGAGGAGCTAATTTTTGCCTGGAAGCAAATGGATTCTTTACAAAAATCTGTTGTTCAGGTGAGTAATCGACTTCTGGTTCGCGTTGACGGTTACGACTATCAGTAGACTCCTTGCGGGTTTCGATACATAGCTCATGTATTGCATTATATGCAGTAGTCATTTTCTCTTTATGACTAGTCATATACTGCTGTAGCAAATGAGCGGATAAATCTATGTCAAAGGAATCGCGGGGATCAAAATGTCCGGTAATAACTTCGATAGGTTTACATTTTGTGAAACTATGGATACTGCTATTGTAAGCTAGGAGGGCGTAGGGCATGAGGTTAGTCACGGATTCACCTTTTTGACTTAATTTAAGGATACGAAGGTGTTCCAATATGGTAGCGTGGAATCTCTCAACTATACCATTTTCATTCGGAGTATGTGGTGCAACCCTATGGTGTTGAATTTTGTGTAACCTTGTGAATTCTGCTATTAGTTGGTTAGTAAACTCTGTCCCGTTATCAGTAACGATGGTAGATGGTATTCCATGGTGAGTGCAAAAGCTAAGCAAGGCTTGTACTACACTTATGGCTGTTCCATCTCTTAAGTAATACGCCTGAGCATACTTTGAAAATGAATCTACTAAAGTTAGAAACTTTTCGCTTTGAATAGTTAATAAATCGAGGTGTACTATTTCAAATGGTTTACTTGCTGGTGGAACTACTTTAAATTGTTGTTTGGTCGGATTGCGGTCGTACTTTGCCTGACCACAAGTAGTACATTCGTTAATAAATTTCGTTATATGTTCGCGCATTTTCGGCCAGTAGTACTTATGAGATAGAGCTAAGTAAGTTTCGTTAATACCCCTGTGGTTAGTTTTCCCATCATGATGCTTGTTAATAATTTCCTGTTGCCTCAAGTACTCTCTAACGTTATCCAATTCCTTTTTGGTTAACGTTAAGGTCATTGATGAATTTTTAAAGTTCTTTTGAATAATGGGAATTATTGAGTACATGCCTAAAGTTGGATTTATTAGTAGCCCTGTTTTAATTTTAGGATGAACGTTCTCTTTTATTGCATTAACTACGTCCTCCTCTAAATTTGATTCTGACACTTGAATGTTGATTCGTGTGTGGGTGTCAAAGGGTTTTGTTACAATTGTTCGACCCTTTATATCTCCTACTATATTAAAAATAATCTGTTTCGTAAACTTGTTTAATGGATCGTCAGAAATGGGAACCTCTAGGATGGGGTTCTCATTATCTGTGTGGACTGTAGCGGTACCCGAGTCATCCGCGGGTTCCGTAGCCGTAATGGTTCTAGAGTCATCAAGGGCAGGGTTATTTTCTGAAGGGTTAGCTACAATAGACATTAGTTCTTCATTATTAATTTCAAGCCGTGATAAAGCATCCGCGTTAGTATTGCATTTACCTTGTTTATATTCTATTGAAAAATCAAATTCACTCAGTTTTAGCCGCCATCTTGTGAGTCTCGAATTGGGTTCCTTCAAGTTCATGATCCATTGAAGGGGTTTATGGTCAGTAATTATTTTAAATCTTCTACCGAATAAATACGGCCTAAAATATTTGGTGGCCCAAACAATTGCTAACAATTCCTTTTCAATGGTACTGTAGTTTAACTCGCTAGAATTTAAAGTACGTGAAGCGTACGCTATGGGTTTATCTGAACCTATTACTCCCTGGGATAGGACGGCGCCGATCGCAACGTTAGATGCGTCGGTTGTTAGAATGAACTCTTTATTGAAATCTGGATATTGCAGAATAGGGTCGTTAGTAAGGAGTTTTTTACAGTGCTCAAAGCAATTAATGTATTTTTGATCCAAAGTTATTTTGCTACCCTTTTTCAGACATTGAGTTAGTGGTTTAGTTAATTTAGCAAAATCCGGGATAAATTTCCTATAATAACCGATCAGGCCGAGAAAACGTTTGATTTCTGTTGCTGTTTTAGGGAGAGGGTAGTTTTCTATGGCTTTAATTTTGTCTGGATTTGGCTTGACACCTTCGTTGCAAATGATGTGGCCTAGAAAGCTAGTTTCTAACTTTAAAAATTCGGACTTATCCATTTGAATTTTAAAGTTAGATTCTCGCAATCTTTTAAATACTTTTTCCAGGTTATTAATATGCTCCTGCAGGGATGTACTGAACACTACAATGTCATCCAGATATACCAGGCAGATGTGGTTTAGGTCTCTAAGGATATTATCCATAACTCTTTGAAATGTCGATGGAGAATTTTTAAGCCCCATCGGAATTCTAAGGAATTCATAATGGCCGTTTTCCACATTAAACGCCGTTTTATGTATATCTTCAGGGTTCATTTCGACCTGATAGAACCCGCTGGCTAAATCCAGGGTACTAAAATATTGACATTTACCTAATTTGTCGAGTACGTCTGTAATGTTGGGTATGGGATACTTGTCATCAATCGTTTTCTCGTTGACTTTTCGGAAATCCACGACAAGTCGCCATTTAACCTTGCCAGAAGCATCCGCCGTTTTGGGTACGATCCAAATAGGGGAACTCCAGGCCGAATCTGATGGTCGGATTATATTTTGATCAAGCATTTTGCTTATTTGATCTCTGACTTCTTGTCTGTGGACATAGGGATATCTATAAGTTTTTGTGTGTACTGGAATTTCATCAGTTGTTCGGATGCGATGTTTCACTTTATTTGTGAATGTCAATGATTCGCCTTCGAGATAAAAGACGTCGGCATAGTTCGCGCAGAGGTTTTTTAAGTTAGCAAGTTCCTCTGGGTTTAAATGTTCCGTTCTGAGACGAGAAAGTACGGCATTAACACGATCTGATGGAATTGCAGTACCTTCAACTTCAATGTTAAATAGCTCAGCCTCTACGGGGCGGTCCATTGAAAAGATGATGTCGTTACACGTAGGGTTAGTAATCTCCACCCAGCCACGGTTATTTTTAACATTAGTTATACAGTTTGAAATTAAGCAACTACAGATGACTTGATCCTCGATCATTACTTCACCATCCAACGTATTAATAGGTACTCTAACTAACTTGGATGAATTAGCTGATATTATGTCCTCATACAAATTAACATTGCGTGAGTCATACATCTGTATAGGTAGTTGTGCATTCTGTGTTATTAGTAATTTACGGTTAAGATCGATTTTACTTCCCCAATTTTCAAGCAAATCAAAGCCTAGGAGTCCGTCAAAGTAATTATGAAATTTGTAAACGAATAATGTAACATCTGAATGTTCGTTTAATTCTGAAAAGCATGGCAAAGTAATGGAATAGTCATTCTTAGACGTCCCGTGAACATTCGTTACTTCGAATGGCTCATAGTTTAGTGGTATATGGTTAAAATATTTGCTTACGGCTTCTGGACTTATAAACGATTGATTGGCTCCTGTATCAATTAGTAACTTAAGTGGTGGATCCTGAATCTGAATAAATCCGAGTTGCCTCTGTATATGAAAGTTGAGCTCTATTTTGGTTTTTCTAATTTGGATACCTTCTGAAAATTTTCAGCAGGTTGGGTATCTTGGTCTACCTCTTCTACCGAAGGAGTGTCGTGGTAGGGATACGAATCCTCATAATATCCAGATTCGGGGTACTGTTCGTTAGTATAATAATCTTGTTCGTAATCGGCATAGTAACAATTACTATAATCATAGTTGTAGTCTAAGTTGTTAAAATTAACCTCGCGTGTCCTGAAATAGTTGTTCGGAGGTGGATTACCATACTGTCTCCAATCGCGACCTGAGGGTGGCAAGGTTTTGGCCACAAAAGGACTAACGCCGCTCATTGGCTTAGGTGCGTTATTATAACTTGATTGTGGTTGCGGTTGAGGTCTAGGAGGCATTCTAAAGACGTTACTTTGCGGGTGATAAAATGGCAAGGGGGCGCGCATCATTTGTTGTGTACGGGTTAAGCCACGGGGTTGCTGTTGCATAGGCATGCTGGGCCTCCATCCTTGAGCATAAGGCTGCATTGACTGCTGTCGCTGCGGGCCAGGCGTATTGAACGCAAATTGTTTTGATGGTCCAGGCATGACAGGAACGTTAACAGGGTTTACTTTGGGGGTGAAATTGTTCAAAGGTAAATGATGATTCGGTTGTGGTTGAGCCCAGTCCTTTCTACTGGGTCCTCCCTCATTGCGGTGTTGCAGGTAAAGCGTGTTTAGTTCGTCTTGCACGTATTCCAATGCCTTTTCCATGGACTCGGGACGCATGCAACGTATTCTAGAGCCTAGGGGGTCTTTAAGACCCCTCAGATAAGCTTGGAGGGTTAACTTTTTATATAGCATTCGTTTAGCCTCAATAGTGGTGTTAACTGTCTCGTGAAGCGAGATATAAGTCATTATGGTGCTAAATAAGTTTTGGCACCTTTCATAGAATTCTTGAGGGCTACTGGAACCCTGGGTTTGCAAGGATAAGTCGCTGTATAAAGCGGTCTCATCTCGATGGTCAGCAAAGTTATTGATCAGGGCGGATCGAATACCCTGCCAGGTATCCGGGATACCATTGGAATTAATATGCCTAGCAGCGGGTCCCGTAACCTTATTTAAAATTCCGTTAATGAGGGCTAAATTCGTTAGTTCATAACCTTTTGCGGTTTTAAAATAAGTAACTACCAACTGGTCACATATACTAATGAAACGGGTTAGTACGTGCGGGTTCCCGTCGAACTCCGGCACTAATCTCAGGGATTTATAAATCGTGTCTACGTCGTCGCTCGACATCGCGCCTAAATTCCTGTTCTCGTCTATAGCCGCGAGCCTACTCCTGCTTCGGTCACTATTATCTAACCTATCAGATCGATATTCCGTTGGATGGAAAATCTTGAACGCTAAAAACTTACACACATACAGAAATTATAAGTAAAAAATAATATCATGAACATAGATTGGACAGGATATAAGAATATAGTAAGGATTAAACTTAGGGCTTGTGATATTCAAGGATACTTAAGGGTAAGATAGGCAAGGACTTGAAAGATTCAAGGACTTACAGCATTGCTTCTTCTTGACGAATCGAGAGTCGGATTCTCCTCTGGACTGCAGCTCCCGTAGGTTCGGATACCCGTAGACTAATCGTTAGATACGACACTGACTCTACTTTACTGGTATCCTACCGACTGCGCCAATTACGTGGGCTACGACCGGAGGATCCAAAAAAAAACAAAAGTTATTTAATAAAATTTAATTATACTAAAAGTTACAAGTTAATTATTTCTAAGAGGTTGACAATGTTCGAAGTGTGAATCAATTATGAATTTGGGTCCGCGTTTCCGTTATTGCGAAGCCGCTGTTGTCGTCATCGCGCGGCACGTTTCTGCTGACGCTGCACTGCGTGGTCGAGCCGTGTGCAGTGTTGATTTGGGTCAATGCTGTCTCGGCGATCCTTATAGATTAGCACCGCGTAACACCTGCCATAACAATAGAGTTTGACAAACAACAGAAACCGGCCGTGGTGACAAAGACAAAAAATAATCTTTTGTCCTTATTATTTACATGGGGCTGCCAACTAGCGATCACGTTCATTTTATGGCTAAATCTATAGGTACTTTATCTAAGGTCGAGAGCATGATCAGTGGTGCCAACTTAGGGTAATAAAGTTTCATCATCACGGTCATTTTTAGTGTACAAACTCGGTGAGGGTAATTTTTATGTTTATGCTATAATAGAAATTATTTACTTTTTTGAGTCATATTTGGAATGATGGTAAGTCCATCAGTTCAAATATTACATCATCAGTTTAAATATTTCCCTTGAACCCGCAATTTCTTAAAACATCCTTTTCGAAACGGCTATAATAGTGTCAATGAAGTAGTTAAGTACTTGGTATGGTACAAATCGTTAGATAGCCAGATTTATTTTAATGGTTTCAAATATTCTTATAGTAAAACTGATCTGTAATTATATTATAGATTGTAATGTTTCGTCTTATGTATGATCTTGCATGAAATGTATTAAAAATTAGAGGAAAAAAAATTGTATTTTTAGTAGTATTTTTTTCATTTAACTTAAAATCTAGGGTAAATTGAGATCAGATTTGGGATAAAACTAAAACGAGACCTGGCAATACTGGCTATGATACTAGCTAACGAAGCTTAGATAAAGTACCTATAGATTAAGCACTGGCGTGGCCGCACATGAGACAGCAATAGTTAGATCTGGTGTTACAACAAGAACAAGAACACTACAACCCACCATCGCACTGACACTTATTATCTATAAATAACCCAAATTCCTTGTCTCAATTAACACATAATACCACAAAATCACAGAAAATCAAACAAAACCGAGTTTGTTTGTCAAACCTGCCATTGTATTAGAGTTTGACAAACAACAGAAACCGGCCATGGTGACAAAGACAAAAAATAATCTTTTGTCCCTATTATTTACATGGAGCTGCCAATTAGCCATCTCGCTCTATCAATCAAGCTTATTTTAAGGCTTAATCTATAGGTACTTAATCTAAGTAACGAAGCGTGTTGTAGCATCACGTGGGGTATTGTATATGTGCACAGTTCGCGCCCGGTGGGGTTTTAATAGTATGTTTCCACTTTTATAGATATTATAGAGCCAAAATCACGAATAAAGTCCGGTAGACGTGGCGCTTTAAGCCACTGTTCATATATGGTGTACCACTGACCGTTGCCCTAATCCTTTGTTATAAAATCTATTTTTAAATGACCCAATCATTAGTTCCAATTTTTGCCGCAGGACTTCAATCGTGATTCGGTTCGAAGTTGGAGGAGTCTACTATTCTTTTTTCGATTGTCTCTCTCGCTGGAGTAGTTTTTTCGGGGAAAACCCTACTATAAATTGAATGACGCATTTATTAATTATCATACGGGTATTGGCTTAGATAAAGTAGGTATAGATTAAGCCTTAAAATGACCTTGATTGATAGAGCGAGATGGCTAATTGGCAGCTCCATGTAAATGATAAGGACCAAATATTATTTTTTGTCTTTGTCACCGTGGCCGATTTCTGTCGTTTGTCAAACTCTAATACAATGGCAGGTTTGACAAACAAACTCGGTTTTGTTTGATTTTCTATGATTTCGTGGTATTATGTGTTAATTGATACAAGGAATTTGGGTTATTTATAGATAATAAGTGTCAGTGCGATGGTGGGTTGTAGTGTTCTTGTTCTTGTTGTAACACCAGAACTAACTATTGCTGTCTCATGTGCGGCCACGCCAGTGCTTAATCTATACCTACTTTATCTAAGGGTATTGGCTTACCATCAGCCCAATCATACAGTTTTACAGTAATACAGTTCCTTTGCACAAAACTTTTGTAACATATTCCAATGTTTTTTTGGAATATTTGGCAGCAAATATATCGAGTCGGTCTTATAGCCAAGCTTTGCTGAGTTTTCATTACTAAAATAACACTCAGCTCCACTTTACCAAGATAGAACCTGTTTCAATGAATCCGAATTTTCTCCAGTTGCATAAACACTTGAGACATAAAACTACACCAAATTTACATCACTAGGAATCAATTTGCGAATAATTAAAACAGCCATTGAACTTTACTCAACTTTACTTAACTAATCCCTTGAATGATGCATTTTTGTTAATGTGGCACCAGGTAATAAAAAATAAGTGTTTAATTAGATTTAATCGTTTTACATGACACCTGTATTTAAACGTTTAAGTCTGTGCCAAACTTCTTGGCCGCCCTGAAGTTTACCGGATGCGGAGGCACGAAACGGTGCTGTTTTTGTATAAGATTTACTACTGCGCAGCCATTGTAGCCAATAGCTATTTGAGTAGGTATCGATATTTCGATACTATTAAAAATATTACGGGTCCCAATTACTCCCAATCCCAACACCGCAACATTCTTTATCTGAGCCACAACACAGTTAATTTCTTAGGTATAGTACCTATAGATTTCGCCATAAAACGAGCTTGATTGATAGAGCGAGATCGCAAGTTGGCAGCCCCATGTAAATAATAAGGACATAAGATAATTTTTGTGTCTTTGTCACCATGGCCGGTTTCTGTTGTTTGTCAAACTCTAATGTTATGGCAGGTTTGACAAACAAACTCGGTTTTGTTTGATTTTCTGTGATTTCGTGGTATTATGTGTTTATTGAGACAAGGAATTGGGTTATTTATAGATAATAAGTGTCAGTGCGATGGTGGGTTGTAGTGTTCTTGTTCTTGTTGTAACAGCAGAAATAACTACTGTTGTTTCATGTGCGGCCACGCCATTGCTACATCTATAGGTACTTTATCTAAGGTTAATTTTGACAAAATTCATAGACATAGACAAACTTCAGCTATGAACTTCAGACCGAGCGGAGTCGGAGCGTATGCCTATGCTGAGCGCTTAGATAAAGTACCTATAGATTAAGCCTTAAAATGACCTTGATTGATAGAGCGAGATGGCTAATTGGCAGCTCCATGTAAATGATAAGGACAAAAGATTATTTTTTGTCTTTGTCACCGTGGCCGGTTTCTGTTGTTTGTCAAACTCTAATACAATGGCAGGTTTGACAAACAAACTCGGTTTTGTTTGATTTTCTATGATTTCGTGATATTATGTGTTAATTGAGACAAGGAATTTGGGTTATTTATAGATAATAAGTGTCAGTGCGATGGTGAGTTGTAGTGTTCTTGTTCTTGTTGTAACACCAGAACTAACTATTGCTGTCTCATGTGCGGCGACGCCAGTGCTTAATCTATAGATACTTTATCTAAGGCTGAGCGTATTCGTTTTATGACCAAAATATCAGTTTCAGTCGAAGTCCGCTAAGTCGTTCTATTGCTGAAATCGGCACTAAAACGAAGAATTGGCAAGTTTACGAGCGAAACCGCGAAAGGAACGTACGTATTTCAATTCAACGACGTATCCTTCATCAAGAATGAATTGAATGACAGGTGGCGAAGTGACAGCTTATTCGGCCTCGGAAGAAATTTCGAACGTTATTTTTACCAACAATACTGCGTAAATTAAAGATAAAAACATGCAGCAGTTAACAGTATTCATGGTAAGTTAATGATTCAGATGTTACTATTTAGGAGTAGGTTTTGGTTTGCGATTATGTTCTTAACCTAAAACGTTTTGCCGATAGGATATTGAAAGTTCACGTTCGTATATCGACGAGCTGTACTCGTCAGATGCACCGAAGATTGTTGAGGCCTTAGTGACGCTGAAGAACTCAGTGATAGGCAGCAACAGACAGAAGAGCTCAGTAATACAGCAAGGAGTAGTGCCGCGACTTCTGCAGTTAATGTCTGATGACACATTGGACCCTAACATAAGACTGGAAGCCACCATCACAATCGGTAAAGTCTAGAACTCAAGTAATTATTTGACTTGCATAAAACTTAGTATTTGACAAGTTTTTATGTAGTACCCACATGAGGCTGTTCTGAAATGTGTTAAGTCACAGCATGAGTGTCATTAATCACCAAACTGGTGCCCTTTCTAATAATTTTGTGAAACATGTTCATGTTTGTTTTGTATAACTTTTCATACAGTTCTTACAACACATTTTATATAGACTTTACAACTTCCACCGAACATTTCACAAACATTGTATCTGTGTTTACCCTACAATTTAATTTTATGCCCTCGCAGGTTCACTCGCAAAAGGCACACCAGAAAATGTAAGCTCACTAGTGGAGCAGGGAGCAGCAGTAGCACTTGTTGAGCTCCTTAAGTCAGTGCCGGTTGGATCAAAGTTGGCAGAAGCAGGACTATGTGCATTACGGAGTGTGTTCATGCACCCGCCTGCTCCAATAGCCTCCTTACCAGCTGACATGAGACTATTGATGAGGCTCACACGTAAGTTTAATTCTATTATGTCCAATAATTCATTATTTAGTTAATTCACTATTTTATTTGGTAGTAAGCTTAAGCAGTAGGTCCCCTTATAGTTAAATGGTATGTTTCCACATGTGTGCACAAATCTTATTTATCAAAGAAGATTTCCAAGAACCCTAAAGCTGTTCCCCGTGGCTTCACTCCCGTGGACCACCGCACAGGACCCGTTTTTGGGATTAAAAAATAGCCTTTGTCACTCAGGAATAATGTAGCTTCCTATTGGTGTAAGAATTTTTCAAATCGGTCCAGTAGTTTCGGAGCCTATTCGGTACAAACAAACAAAAAAATCTTTCCTCTTTATAATATTAGTATAGATAAAAAGATGGGTTTTATGGAAATATAAAAGTATTATGTACTCTAAAAAAATGTAATCATGAAGTTTTGTAAATCAATCAGTTTTAATAACTGCGTGTATCTTTTAATAACAGTTCATTATTTTCATTAAGAATTCTGACCAGACAACCAACTCGGAACCCAGTTTCCTTAATATCATTAATTGAATTATCTAATTACATAACTTTATTTACATTATAGTGCCAGCTTTCAGTTTCAATACTAGTTCTTAAACTATTTCTACAAGTTAGAACCAGAGTCATTATCGATGTTGTAATATTGCAGATCTATCTATCTACCTCTGAAGGTTACTAGGCTTAAATACAGCAGTGAATGTTTTCTATGCCAGTAAGGTCATTTGCAATACTCCAACCTTGCCTAATCAACAAAAAAAAACAAATTGAGGTGTTGTGAAATTTTATAGACAAAAGATAACTAGCTTGACTTATGCTTGAATCAGCATATTCTGATGTTTGCATATTTTTATTTTCTGTTTATAATTGCTGACTATTCTATGCCAAGGAATTTAAAGAAAACTATATGTCGATAGATTATTGCAAACTATGTTGGTTTATGAATTACCTCAGGAAATTATAAATTTTTAATAAATCGCGAACTGGACATTTCCGCATAGAATACTACAATGTGTGTATAAATGTATATGTATATATATGTTTTGGGGATGTCAGTAAAATGGCAAACATAACTCTCATTGGTTGGTTCTGTGCCAGTAATTTCACAGCTCAAGTGAATATAGTTTTCATGCTGACTGCAGGGGATTGGCAAGTTCAATGCAGTTATGTTTGATGCACAAAAACTGCATCCTAACATCAATTTTGCAGTATACAGTTCAAATGCAGTCTGTCTGTTTCAGAACATCTTACTTTCAAATGTTTTAATATACAGGGATCTTTATAACCAAGGAATAACATTATGGAAATTACATAACAGCTCTAATCATGCTAATTGTTACTCAAGTATGAATGGGTGAAAAGATCCGCATAATAATGTTATGCTTGTATTATCGTGTGGTGGTGTTGTGTTCAATACCGTAATGTTTATTGTTTGAATTCTAAGTAGGCGTGAAATGCATGCATTAAGCTGCATTTACACAAGTGCAATTTCCCACCGGTTGAGAAGCGAAAATCAAACTAATTTTATACCGTACCATAAACGCAAAAAACGGCATAGAAATCACGGTTGTTGTATGGGAGCCCCACTTAAATATTTATTTTATTCTGTTTTTAGTATTTGTTGTTATAGCGGCAACAGAAATAAATCATCTGTGAAATTTTCAATTGTCTAGCTTTCACGGTTCATGAGATACAGCCTGGTGACAGACGGACAGACAGACAGACGGATCGCGGCGTCTTAGTAATAGGGTCCCGTTTTTACCCTTTGGGTACGGAACCCTAAAAAGAGTTGTAGATATTGTGTGTAGAGGGGAAAAACAAACACATAAAAGAATTCGAAGATAAACTTAGAGATACTACAAATTAAAAAAGACTTCACTTGGCCGAATTAGGTCTTATTAGCCACTGGGCCACCACGACATGTACATGATGACATGTGGCTAGCGAGTAGGTATTCATCCGTTTACACAAGTCAATTTTTTTTGCCAGTTTTCTGCAATACCTTAATATAGGCGAGAGACACGTGTAAATGAGTCTTTAGGTCATGTGTACACTAACACGTGCCTACACAAAATATGTGGCCTTGAATGTCGCAATAAGGGGCAATTTAGTCACACCAGCACCGTGAAAGCACCAGCAATCTTTAGTGCATTGATTTCGAAATCTTGAATGCTGATTTCTGAAACTGTTTAAAATTAACAAAAGGCAAAATGATGCGTTCCAATTCGCCTATCAAAAATAATCTGATAAACTGGCAAGAGTGATGTGCCCATAAAACACTTTGTTACTACCTGACTATTCTCAAAAAAAATATGCTTACAGTCCTTTTTCGGCCCTCGATCCTTAGTACAGATTAACCTTTTTATTTTTTTCTCTTAAAAAAGAAACGCTGCCAGACCATTATACCCACTGCCACATCCGAAATCTCCATACCTTTTCTAACAACATTAATGTCATCATCATCTTCCTGTCCTTGTCCCGTTTTACTCGGCGCAACACGGTTTTACTTCCATACCGTCCTGTCTCCCGTCACGCTGTCACTGAATCCCTTTACTTTCATATCACATATACATTTCATCCATCTTTTCTTTGCTTATCCCTCCCGCTCCGTCCATCCACATTTATATTCATTTCATAACTCTTTTAGTATCATGCGTTTCATCCCTCGTCATCACATGACCATATTAGGACAAACGGTTCCCTTTCATCTTTTCTGTTACTGGCGCCACTTTAAAATTTCCTCTAATATCATTCTCATTTCTCACTATATCCATTCTCGTCTCTCCGCATACCCATTTTAACATTCTCATCTCTGCTACATTCAATGTTTTTTCATCCGTCTTTTTCACAGCCCAACTTTCTGACCTTTAACTTGAGGGCCATCCGGGGATCGCAAGTTGTTCTAACAACATTAATTTCTTCTTCAGAAATAGCCCGCGAGGATTCCCCCACAGCGCGTGCCTGCGTGGTCCGGATTCTGTCCATCTGGTGCACGGGCAACGACGAGCAAGAGGCGCTCTGCGCGGCCGGCGCGTGCGAGGCCGCCGCTGCGCTGATGGCGGCCACCCCGGCGGCCGCACCCGCGCTCCCTGCCCTGGATCTGTTGGCCGCCATGTGCTTCGAGAACACGAATGTGTCGCGGTTTGCCTTGAATACGAAGTGAGTTATTTAAATTTAATATTTCGATCAATAAGGCTCGGCCAAGTGCGAGTTGGTCTCGCGCACCGAGGGTTCCGTATAACTCGCTGCATTCAACAAAAAATATTGTTAACAACTGACGTTTTTAAACAATGAAAGCACAGAACATTGCTCTAACGAAGGGACAAAATAAACTTTGCCGTTGCGTCAAAAAACTGTTGTCCCCATTCATCAATATAGCTCGCGGTCAGTTTACCAACTGCAAATTAGTTAATACTCGTTTTTTTTTCGTTATAGCTACAAATTTACAGTTTTCAGATTGTTTCCTTTACTTGGGCTGTAAGAGATGCTTCTTGCCAAATTTCATGATTCTAGGCCAACGGAAAGTACTCTTTAGGTTTTTGATTCCCTTGCGATTACTCAAATATGCGATATAAATGGCTGTATCTTTTTTGATTGCGATGATTTAAAAGGTTGATCATATTAATTTCAACTTGATACCTCCAGGCATTTCAGAGAAAAAGGTCTTGACACACGGTCAGACAGACAGACAGAGAATGAATTGAACCTATAAGGGTTACTTTATTGCCTTGAGGAATGGAACCCTAAAAAGAAGAAATTTGGATAAAAAATAAACTCCCGAGTTACTCAGCTCAAAATTATCGCAGAATTAAAGTGAACGCGCACCTATCCGCGCCGCAGGAGCCGCACGCGCCGCAGTCATCGCATTTTCTTAAGGCCCCGCGCAATCAGCATCGTACGCGCCGAACGCGCCGAACGCGCCGTACGCGCCGAACGAGGCGAACGCGCCGCACTCATTGTATCCACTTCTGTACATCTTGAACAATATTTTATACGGATACGGATGACGTCACCGCGCCGCCCGCATCGCACTCGCCGCAAGCATCGAACGCACCGAATCTGATGACGTCATAAGCACGCGCTAGTGGAATCCGTATACCTACAGCATTTTGCTGAAATGCGACTCGTGCGGCGTGGATAGGTGCGCGAGGCTGCATACGATTTCACATAAAGATTTACAAAATGCGATGACTGCGGCGCGTGCGGCTCCTGCGCTGCGGATAGGTGCGCGTTCACCTTTAATGTGACAAATTGTAAAGCACGCGCTTTATGCTGTGATTAGTTGAATGAATTTTCAACAGCCAATCACAGCAGATAACGCGTGCTTGACAATTTGTCACATTAATTCTGCGATAATTTTGAACTAAGGAACTCGGAGTTAGAAACCTATTAGATTGCTACAAAGTAAGGTTGTTGAATGATGGTTCAAAGTAGCTGGCGATATTATGACAAGGTCACCTTAATGCTTAGTAGCAATAGTAGGTAGTAGCATACATTTAAAACTGATTCTGATTCACAAAAAGTTTTTATAATGCCGGCTGTACATTCCGCGAGAGCCCGAGGAAACGCTGTACATTGAGTTTTTAAACAAAATACTTCATGATTGAACTCAGTGCTAAGTGCAATGAACATCATCCTCGCGGGATCTCGCGCGAGAGTGTACAGCCGGCATAATAGTAGTAACCTTGACCTTGAACAAATGAAGATCACGTGTCGAGAGTTGAACTCTATTAACCTTTTCGGAATTGAATTATGTATACAAGTTATTAGAACGGTATAATATCGATCGGTATATACTGAACAGAGTCAACAGTCCAGTTTTCTATATGATAGAATCTTTCAACTTGAATATACGGTATGTCATTTGTAGGGTAGACCCGTGGTCCGTCTGTCTGTCTATCACCAGGCTGTATCTCATGAACCGTGATAGCTAGGCAGTTGAAAATTTCACAGATGATGTAACGGTAAAACGGGGTGGATAGAAACTCAGGGGTGAATGGGAACAAAACTTTGATTAAGATTTTAACTTTGATACCACTTTGTGGTTTCAAACAAAACATCGTGTTATTCAAATAATTATTTAATATATTGGAGTACCTACTAAAATGTTGCAAATAATTTTTAAATAACGTGAAAATTCCCTTCAAAGTTTTGTGCCCATTCACCCCTGCAGTTCTATTCACCCCATTTTACGTATTTCTTTTGCCGCTATAACAACAAATACTAAAAACAGATTAAAATAAATATTTAAGTGGGGCTCCCATACAACAAACGTGATTTTTTGCCGTCTTTTGCGATAATGGTACGGAACCCTTCGTGCGCGAGACCAACTCGCACTTGGCCGGTTTTTTTACCTTTCACTAGAATTGAAAGATTTTATCAACTGTCATTTGGCGACCATATAATAGAATAGAATATACTTTATTGCATACCAAAAAGTTACATATAAATTTTACAAAATAAAAAATATATGTGTACCATTATAGCCATATTTTCGGCTGTTATTAAAAAAATAACTAGTTCAATTTTATTATTTTAAATCTAAACTCGTAAGAGGTAGAATTGATTGTTTATTTGAAGAATCTTTGGAAATACTGATCTGATCTCGAAAATTCTTTCACTGAGGAAAAGCTATACTATCGCCGAGTGCCTTTTTGTTGTTAGTCTATTCTGTCCCACTTCTGGGCAAAAACCTCCCTCCACTCCTTCCACTTTTGACCAGCCCGCGCTTCCTCCTTCCATTTCTGGCGAAATCTGGCCAGTTCGTCCTGCCATCTTTTTCGTGGACTGCCGCGACTCCTCACTGTCTCAGGTTACCTGCTCTGTGCTGCTTTGGTCCATAGTTTGTCTGGCATGCGATAGAATTGTCCTGCCCAGTCCCTGCTGAGTGCCTAATCCTGGAAAAATAGACGGGCCCGTTGGGATAGGCCATGGGCGCGAAGCCGCGGTAAAAAACTATATTGCTCGAAAAACTCGGATCGAATCTTACTATATCTAACGGTTGGCATAGCTGCCATAGTAAACTATTTAAAAAAAAACTCTTTCTGTACTCATTTTAGCAAGTTACCCTCTGTAAGCCCATTTGTATTGAACAGCTGCAAAACTTAGATAATAATTCACTGACGGGGCGTCAGTATAAGCCAAAGGTGACTTCGCTCGTCATCACTCGGTACAAAGAGAATCTCTCGGCACGTATCGCTCTGATAGATAGAGATATCACAGGTGACATGGTAACCTTTGACCTTTGTCGCAAAGATCATTTGACTCATATCTATCACATTGTTAGGCCTTCACCGACTTGCAGTTGGGGGTGCGTATGTTCTTGTATCCCAGTCCTGCGACTCATGGTAGCGTTAGGAATGTGGTATTTTAGTCAGTAGGAGTCCGATATAACCCTCCGTTTTCTCCCCAGACACCCTCCGTCTGGTAATCTCAAAGAAAAAGGCCTAACCCAAGTTATGTAGAAACCTTTTCTTTTTTTTATGGTTGGGAAATCATCCAATGACTTCTCGGTCTGGGTGAAGTGGGAGGGCGTGTCAGACTTTTACCGACTAAAACCGACCCGTGTTCCTTCAGTTGCTTGAGCCAGGGCCGCGGTAACTCTTTTTCAAATTTATCCGCGACAAGTTATGTAGATACCTAGATACCTACGTTTTATAGCTAGAGGATGTGAATTTAGACTTCCAGAGAGCCATTACGAAAGGTAACTTAACTGGTGGAGTTTCTACCGCTAATTGGTTTAATGGAAATAAGTTTGTTTTCGTTTTTGAAGGCCAAATTTCTACGATGAAAAATTGATTTATGGCAGCATCTACATTAGGAAACGGGTCTATTACTTCGACAATATTAATATTGTCGATGTGTCGCATCCTTTTCCATTAGTCCAAGAGCGAGCGAAGCGAGCTTGGGAACTAAGACTAGGAAACTTCTTCCTGTGAATATGAGTAGAAATGCATTAGATTTCATACAGATACCGATATTTTCCATCAAATAACAATACGTCAAAGTACACAAGTACACAAACGTAAGCAGCATTAATCGATTAATTAGTGTTAATAGTTAGTAGTTTTCGCCATTGACATCAAATTATTATGATAATAATATTGCACTGCAGTTACTAAGTCTCAGAGTTAATATAAATTACGCTGCAACTTTATGTCATTGAATATATCACAGGGTGAAAGTGATTATAAAATACTATGCAAGCATTCAATCCATTCGCCTATTACAGTCCACTGCATAGCATAGGCCTCTCTGAAGTAGCGTCAGCACACCCGATTCTCCGGCTTCCGCATGCTAACATTTGAATTGTTAGATTTTTTGTATTTTATTCTGTCATTGATTTGACTTTGACAAAGATCATTGTTGGTTGCCAAGAAAAGAAATTTGAATAACGATTGGCATAAGTAATAGTATTGTATTTATGCAACATAAATAATATTGTGATGATTATGATTTTGTAAAGTGGATTATCGTGCAATGCCGTCGCAGGCGCCGCCTGAGTGCATGCTACGTTTGCGTGTCTCACTCACGTACTCCGCAATATGGATGACAAATAATAAAAAAATATTGGACACGTATTTTTTCTTTTGTCATGTAAACACAAGCCGACACTCCTGGACTTTGACGAGCCTTATTTATTTCAAAAAATACTTGTTACATTTTTTTGATGACTAACTGACGGACTTCACGGACTTAATATATTTATTGGGGTCATGCATTTTCTGAAATTCTATTTCCACTAGCCATTATCTTTATTTTTATTGACAGGCATGAAGACAAAACAATCCCAGAGCTGTTATCTACCCTCGTGAGTCGCGACAAGCCACTACCGGTTGCTATGGGTGCCGCACGCTGCCTCACATTCATGCACCGCGCGGGGGCACTACAAGCTGACGATCCGCGGTAAGTAAAAAAAAATATCAGATGAATTTTATTGAGAACCTCCTCCTTTTTAGGGTTCCGTACCCAAAGGGTAAAAACGGGAGCCTATTACTGAGACTTCGCAAATAACTGATAGTTGCAAACAGTATTTTATAAAATATAACATTTTAAGTCTACCTTCCTTATTTATTTATGAAATAGCTAATTTTGTACGAACCAATCCTAATCTATTTAAGAAACAATCAGACGTTTCTATTCGTAATCGACGGGATAATAATACATTGTGCGTACCAAGATCGACCACGGCATTGATGCGTAAAAGTATTTTTGTTTAGCACCAATCATTTATAATAAAATACCAAAACCTATTAGACAAATGACTACTGCTCTGTTTAAAATACATTTAAAAAAATATCTCATAGCCAAATGCTATTATACCATATCGGAATTTTTAAATGACCGCAATTAATTGAATTGATTCCTATAATTACGACATTTTTATATCTAAATCTGTTAAAACAATACTTTCTTATTATTTTTAATTATTTATTAATTTTATAGTTTACTGTGTGGACTAAATTTTTTTCTTATGGTTTATATTCTAAACCAAAATTATGATGTTTTGTACGCCTTTACTTGCAAAAAATGCAGATATCTCTGTTATTTTAAGACCATATTATTTTATTGTATACTCATGTTTTATTATTATAATTTTTTTATAACTCGATTTTAATTTAAATTTTGACATACTGGTTTTTAATTGAATTTAAATTTTGACATACTGGTTTTTAATTGAATTTAAATTTTGACATATTGATTGTTAATTGAATTTAAATTAAGACATACTGATTTTTAATTGAATTAAAATTTTGACATAGTACTTTTTAATTGAATAAAATTTTTGATAATGTAATTTAATTTTTAAATTTTGATATAGTATTTTTTAAAGAATTTAAATTTTTGCGTTGTAATTTCTATTTAATTTAATTTTGATATTGTGTTTTTTTTATTGTTTGTCCAGTGTAACTAATTTTGTACGCCATAAATGGCAAAACATGTAGCCACCTCATTTTAATATAAGACCTTCATACTGTACTCATGTTTTACAAAATAAATATCTTATCTTATCTTATCTTATCTTATCTTCGCTGTCCGTCTGTCTGTCTGTCTGTCACCAGGCTGTATCTCATGAACCGTGATAGTTAGACAGTTGAAATTTTCACAGATGATGTATTCCTGATGCCGCTATAACAACAAATACTAAAAACAGTATAAAATTAATATTTAAGGGGGGCTCCCATACAAAAAACGTATTTTTTTTGCAGTTTTTTGCGATAATGGTACGGAACCCTTCGTGCGCGAGGCCGACTCGCACTTGGCCGGTTTTTTTGAAGTTAGTTAAAAAGACCTGACGTTACACTAATAGAACATCGCGCAAATAAAGTTCACCGTACGATTTGAATAACTGCCGACAACAACCATCAGGTATCAGCCAGTTTATCCGTCTCGTCGGAGTTTTCTCACTTTTTAAGGCGCAGATTCCCTTGAGTACCTGATTTTAAAATGAGAATCACGTCTAAACGGCCAGTCGTAATTTTTTGGAAAAAATATATGTTACATTAGACCATTTTCTTAATAATTTAATCTGAGATAATTTTGAGTTTTATTCGTATAACATAGTGTAATTAATTTCTAAAGTTATGTCTAAAACGGACAAAAACACGACAATCGCACCAAAACCGCTGGGTGTATTTAAAAAAAATCGACAACCACCAAAGACAATTGAATTATCTACATTTTGATCTGAGGCTTTTTTTTAAAGTCATAGAATAATAAGGAAAGTACAAAAAACTACTAAATTTTGGGTCGCGCGGGTGTGAAACTAGTGCGTGCAATTTTTGCATATCTCTATACTGCTGTACTGATCAGTTGGTCGTCAAACGCTTAGCTAAGTTCTGCCATTGTAAACAAGGGTTTGAATATGCAATAAGTTGTATCGCAATCGGTTTTTCGACGAGCATTTGTGGTGCCGTGTATCTTCGGGTAACTCTTCTCTTTATATTTTTTCTTCATGTACAGTCAGGGTACGCATCATTTGATACGAGGGACTCTTATTTCAAATAAATCAATTACAAATTAGGATCGCTGAGTAACTACACTAGCGAGCAATGAAAAAGTTCCAGTGACATAGCATCAAATTACTCCTAAACGGGAAAGGCTAGCTAGTCTGTCTGCAATATTGAAGTACATTTAACAGCGCATCAGAATATTACCAACTAAAAACGTAAATATTGTGATCAAATAATAAATTAAATGTGAAAAAATTAAATTAAGGTGTTTGTCGGCATTTTGTGGGTGGAACTTTTTCGTTGCTCGGTAGTTTATTTAGTACTAGACGTGGTACTAGCTCTAATACTTCAATGAAATTTACTGAAATTTTAAATCGCTTGTATTCGAATTCTTTTACTGAAATGTACTTTTTCGTTTAGTAAATAAAGTTCTTTATTGAATATATATTTAAAATTTCGCGTCTCCATGTTAACTGATCCTAGTTCGTTAAAGTTTAATTTGCTTTAAACTTAAGTTTTAGAGTTATTTATAAAAGACAACACATTTATTTGCGTTTAATATTTTGTAAACGTTGTGTTAATTAAAATTCAGATTAGTGCACACATTGGATAGGTCAAATGTTAGGTTATCTATTAAATACCAAAACAAATATGCATTTCACAGTTTGCCCAGAGTTGGAGTATTATTTTATTACTTGCTACTTATTTGTAAATAATCTGTTTTAATATGTCTTAATTATTACAGGTAATGAATTAATTTATTACAATAATAATTGAGAGTGGAGTCAGTTGCCAGGATTTTTCAAAAGAAACCGCCGAATTATAAAATTCTGATTTTACTGCAAAAACTTGCTGCACATTTTTCCTTAGCGTGACGTCCACTACGATTTTTAATAAAAGAGTCTCCATCAGGGACGGTACTCGGCTTCTTCAGCTACGTAACGTGCTAACTGTCTCATTTCTTAGCATGTTATGAGCTAGAATTCTAAAAAAACAGCACGTTGTCAAATACATACAATTTTTTTTTTTTTTTTTTTAAAAACGTTGCCCCACACTAGGAATTTCTTCCTGTATCGTGGGTGCGTTTACAAACATATAAACTCACATACACAAACACCCAGAGCCGGAACAACTATCTGTAGGTCATACAATTTTTTTGTTCCGTGCGGGAATCGAACCCGCGACACGCAGCGTAGCAGTCAATTGCTCAACCACTGCGCCAACCGTGCGCCCAAACACAATGACTTGTATGTATTTGATAACCCCCGACGAAAAAAGGGTCCCATAAGTTTGAAGTGTTCTGTGTTTTTGTGTATCTGTCTGTGGCATCATAGCTCCTAAACGGATGAACCGATTTTGATTTCGTTTTATTTTTGTTTGAAAGGTGTCTTTATCGAGAGTGTTCTTAGCTAAGTTTGATGAAAATCGATTCAGCCGTTCGGATTCAGTTTTTACCCTTTGGTTACGGAACTCTAAAAATGGAAACTCACGGGTTCGGTCAAGGTGGCGACGCCTGGGGGAGGCCTATGTTCAGCAGTAGCCATTTATCGGCTGTAATGATGATGATGCTGTGGTCCTATATAAGAACCGTTATCTTTATGTTCCAGGGTGGTGTTCGGCGCGCTGCCGTGCCTGGCGCGCCTGTGCACTAAGGACATGCCGGAGGACATCCGCGCGTCGGCGGCCGAGACCTTAGCTTACTTAGCAGAGGTATGCGACAGTTGCCTCACGTAAGGGAACACCATTATTCATGAATACAACAGCACTACATCTTGGTTACATTTGTGATTTATCATAAACTTCTTCTTTTCAAATGGATGGAAAACTCTTTACATATTTTGGGTCCATTAGGAGCCACGTTAATTGCAGCATCATTGGCGTGCATTACGTTCTCTAAAGGTCAGATGTTTTGGGACTTAGGGCACTCTAGAATTATTTTTTCAAATGTGCTGCATAGGGGCACCGTACTTACATTAAGTATCGGATGGTGTAGCTGTCGGTTTTACTCAAATTCTAGGGGAAAACATTCCCTGCCGGAGTCTGTATTTCCTGATAGCTACAACCTGGGAGTCTTTAAGTCAAGAGTGAATAGGTTTCTTCTAGGTAAGCGTGCTACATCGGTGACCACATCATCGCTTACCATCAGGTGAGATGGTGGTCAAGAGCGAGCCTAAAAAATAAATAAAAATGATTTAAAAATATTCCGTTATATTGACTCTGGTCTTGGTCTATTTGTGTGCCAAATATCATCCAAATCTGTTCACCAATATCCGAAATTCTAGACTTAAAAGGAGACCCCTCAGTTTATTTACGCATTTCCTTATAGACAGAAAATGTCCATCATCTACCTTAAAACTGATGGATTGAAATATCCAACTATACAGAATAAATTTACTATTTAATTACATCACACATGCGTCATTATTGATTCTGTCACCTGTTAAATATTAACACACAAGTGATTCTACATTCTCACATAAAGGATCGTACCGTCATCCCTTGAACCATTGAACCCGCTTAGCAAATTAAATATTCAAATTATCTACTGGCAGATTTGCAAGTGGTAAATATTGAAATAAAACAGACTTAGAGATCAACAGAAAAAAACGATTTTTTGTCTTCAGTACGCCTATGCAGTAGTGGTTGAGTAGGACTGTTTTGTCTCAACATTTTTTAGTTTTTGATAGGCTCGCGTTTTACCTGCATTATCCCTGATGGTAAACGATGATGTGGCCGACGATAGAACAAACTTACCTAGAAGCATCTATTCACTCTTCAGTTAAAGACCCCAGGAAATTGGGCTCCGACGAGAATTCTACTCATAATAGCAAAAATTTCCTACATTTCTAGGTAGACACAGCCCTTCAAAGGCTAGCAGCTATTTCAAACCACCTGATGACGTCACTAGCAGAGATCGTCAACTGCCAATCACCGGCCGCCAAACAGGGTGCGTTCAAATGTTTCGCGTCCCTGGGAGCCAACGACGAGGATATCCGCAAGAGGATCATAGAGACGCACGGCTTGATGGTGCATGTGGTCAATGGAATGAATAACCCTGAGGCTCCGGTAAAGATATTTGTTTAAATGTTAGGTAATGCCTCAGATCGGCTTTAAAAAATATTTGTCGAGTTGCAATAAAATAACATACCCATTGCAACTTGTAGATAAGCTTTTTTATGAGCGGATAATCAAAAAAACTATTTAGATTCAGATGATTTAAAAAAAAATTGCTTTGAATAAAGCTGTGCTCATAATAAATTATTGATTTTCAGGTAAGATTAGCAGCTGTAAGATGTTTACACTCACTTTCAAGATCTGTACAACAACTACGAACGACATTCCAGGTAAATATTTCTTCCTCAATAGCCACCACCATTTAATTTTGTGACTTACGTATAATAAAAATAAGGTTCAAAGAGGAGTGAATAGATAATATATAGATAAAATAATTTTCTAGGACCATGCTGTGTGGAAACCTCTCATGCAACTATTGACCGAGTCTCCCGGAACAGAACTCCTCACAGTCGGGTCATCCACACTGTGTAATTTACTCCTCGAATTCTCGCCGGCCAAAGAACCAATGTTAGACCAAGGTTTGTAAGGCATTTGATTGCTAATAAATTGCGTCAAATGCATGTGATCAGTAATTAACTTTTTCCTACCATTTATTTTAATTTTGACATAAGCATGCCCATGTAGTTAAATAATTATTAACAGGCAATCATACAAAAAAGAAACAATACTTTATGGACGCTATTTCTTCTTTACAATAGTGAAGCGACGTCTTTTGTAGCTCAGATATCTATCGATATCGATATTTATTAAGTCCACAGAATGTAATGATAATTATTCAAGTTGATTTTGCCACGAAAAATAAAAAATACAAATTGAATAAATCTCATATTTTTTTGTGGACTTGTTTTGTTTAACTCTTTATTAAAGTGGCGCCACCTGCTGGCTCATCTTGGCGTAATATTCCATATTGATTAGTACTCGAGCTGTGAAAAGTAAAAAAAAACATTTGGAAATACTATAATTGATGTATATTTCATAGGTGCAGTGGAAATGTTATGTAATTTGACGAAGATGCCCGAAGCGGCGTTGAGATTGAATGGAATTTGGGCGCTTATGAATATGGCTTTTCAGGTAAATAAACAATGCTTTGACTATATTTTTCCTATTGATTTTATTGTTCTGATGATAACATTTAAAAAGAAATTACTATCGGAGCCGCCGCGGTTATAAAACGCGGATGTTTAGAATCCTTATTAAATACATTAGTCTTATCCAAAATGCAATTGACTGGCTATTCAAGTTTTTATAAGACTGTAGACAAAGTATCTGTTCAAAATGACGCTATGTTCCTAGTGGCCTCTCTGTCTGCGGCGCGCTGTCGCTTACGTACTGCCGTGACACCGTGTGTAAACCGCCTTAGTGTGTTCTAAATTAAAAAACCAAAACAGTGATTAAAAGATGCTTTTTATTCACTGTTTTCAGTGAATAAAATAAGCTTTTTAGAGGGGGAATGGTATAAATAAGATAAACACGTTCAATTTTAATATCTGGGCCAATTTAGGCTAGTTTTTAATTGGGTTATTTATAGATAATAAGTGTCAGTGCGATGGTGGGTTGTAGTGTTCTTGTTCTTGTTGTAACACCAGAACTAACTATTGCTGTCTCATGTTCGGCCACGCCATGTCGGAATCTATAGGTACATTATCTAAGATCTTGCCTGATGTTAAGTGATGATGTGGTCGACGGTGAAGCACGCTTGAATTTGACTTTGACAACGCAAGTTTCAGTTTCGGCCGAAACTATATGAGAAACCGAAAATTCGGTTACGGTTTCACATGTTTTTTTTTTCTGTCGGATACTAGTTTCCAACGAGTGATTTTTTTTTCCAATCTTTCTTCATACTTAATCATACAATCAGCGACATACACTACACTTCACAGTATTCTAAGCTAGGCATCTCAAGTACAAGCTTTAGTAAAATAATCGCTTGGTTTTAGGGTTTCGTACCCGAGGGTTCCAAACGGAACTCTATTGCTAAGACTCCACGATCTGTCTGTCTGTCTGTCACCAGGCTGTATCTCATGAACCGTGATAGCTAGACAATTAAAATTCACAGATGATGTATTTCTGTTGCCGCTATAACAACAAATACAAAAACAGAATAAAATTAAAATTTAAGTAGGGCCCATACAACAAACGTGAATTTTTTGCCGTTTTTTTGCGATAGTGGTACGGAACCCTTCGTGCGCGAGTCCGACTGACACTTGGCCAGTTCTTTTAATAAAATGTTCTGTGTACGACTGATTTTATAAAATTCTGTGCGTTTCGTAAATTTAAGAGATGTTCAAGTTCTAAACACAGTATTATTATCATTCCAGGCTGAACAAAAAGTAAAGCAGCGCATCCTAAGCTGCTTAGGCACCGAGCAGATGTTCCGGTTGCTCGGCGACAGTGACACTCGGGTTATTATGAAGACGCTGGGGTTACTGCGCAACCTGTTGTCAACCAGACATCACATAGACGCCATCATGAGCGAATACTCCTCGCAAGTTATGCAGGTAAATTGCTCAAGATTGTGTTCGATTATTTGTGGAAGTAATCGTCCGCAGTTCTGGTTAGAACTACACACACATGTAAGAACGATTTTAGCGTCGCACCGAATAGGAAACCTTACTGCCAATTTCTTCCGCTAGATGTCTAATAAAAATATGAAAAAAAAACGGCTTTTATCCCGCCTATGGTTGGGTGATCGTTTTTAGGGTTTCATACCCAAAGGGTGAAATCGGGACCCTATTACTAAGACTCCACGATCCGTCTGTCTGTCTATCTGGCTGTCTGTCACCAGGCTGTATCTCATGAACCGTGATAGCTAGACAGTTGAAATTTTCACAGGTGATGTATTTCTGTTGCCGCTATAACAACAAAAACTAAAAACAGAATAAAATAAATATTTAACTCCCATACAACAAACGTGATTTTTTTGCGATAGTGGTATGGAACACTTCGTCCGCGAGTCCGACTCGCACTTGGCCAGTATTTTTTTTTTTTTTTTTTAATTTCTCTTTTTAGTTGTACTACCTTATAGGCAAGTTGTTTAGGTTTAGGTACCTATAATGCCAGAAAAGATTACCTGAATATCATGAAACTTGAAAATAAGCGGTGAAATGAGAGAGTACCAAGGTGAATTGTACACATCTGCGTACCCCTTTACATATTATGTTTTGGGGGAGCAGTTACGGGTATAATTGCCAAAGAGCATTCATACTACAGAAACGTGCATTGAGAACGATTGTCAGAATCCCACAACGAGAGTCGTGTAAAGAATACTTTAAAAAGTTAGGTATATTAACAGTACCAAGTTTATATGTTTTAGTACTACTCAGCCACTTTGCAAAATACATTTACGAGCACGAATCACAAGAAGAACGTGAACTTAGAGAGAACACTAGAAGAAACGTTATAAAAAACAAAATTGCAACTAAACTCAATATTGCTAAACATTGCTCTAAATACCAATCAGTAGAATTATTTAATAGGTTGCCTACCGACTTAAGATCTTTGATTTACAAGGGTACTCTATTTAAAGCTAAACTTAAGGAATTCCTGTTGAATAAATGTTTATATTCTCTATCTGAATTGTAGACAAAGGATGGTAAATAGTTTTTATATTTAGTAATTTACCATTTTGTATCCACCATTTATTCATGACATAAAATATACGCATTATTAGACTTTTTGTATTATATAGAATAAATTTAAAACATTTGACATGATAATTTTTACAACCATTCATTTATTAACTGTTTACAATCTATTGACATAATATTTATCATATGTTATTGATTATTTTTGGTGAAATTTACTGTTTGAAATTTATAATTTATGTTCTGAGCTGTGATAAATTAATGAATGTACTACAAAATTCAAACACAATGTGAATTGTTATATGAATAAATAAATAAAAATAAAAATATATACATCACGCCAGTACGCTCGTACTGGCGTGATGTTATGTTATGAAATGGTATAAACAATAAACAGACATGCGATTGCAGCTATCCCGAGAATTTTGCCATTATTTATTAAAGAGTTATGTTGTATATCTCCGAAGTGCTTCATCAGATCTTCACCAAATTAAAATGGGACCAATTTCGGTACATACTCTTTCAAACAAAAAAATAATTTTCAAAACTTGGTCCACAATTGACGGAGAAATCGGTGAACATACACAATAAAAAAACAAACAAAGTGAACCTCCTCCTTTTTAAAAAGTCGGTTAAAAATGCTAATATTTTTGCCGCACTTTTTTATATTGTTTCTATTTACTCTTCATTTACGTGCCGCTATCTGCTCAATCAGCATTGAGTAATGCTCCCTATTGACATCGTCCACGGTTATCGCTAGACGCACGTCTGAAATAAGACCTCAGAATTGCAACGTTATTGTACCGCGGAACGGCAACGTCGAATAGTAAAGGTCATGGCGGACGCAGTGTTAGCAGACTTGGCGATATGAGAGAGTTACAACACTGATTAATGGTATAGTGACAACGAATGAACATTGCTACATATTATACCTATAAAATCATGTGGAAAATATTACCACAAAGGCCCTGCGGGTGATCGGCATTTGTCGTTCCACCTACGGTAAATTTGGGGGCTAAAGCCCAAAGTGATATGATGGCTGTACCGGACAATGATAATACCTATTATCACATACGGCAGCATAGTGTGGTGGCCAAGAACAAAGCTTACACTCACCAGGTTACAAAGAACAGTGTGTCTCGGCATCACGGGTGCTTTCAGGACAACACCTACGGCAGCGATTGAGAGATACCTGAATATTCCTCCTCTGCATATGATGCTGTGTGGGGAACATACGGAACGCATGGAGCACCTTCTGTGCACATGCAATGCACTGGCTGCTAAGCGAGTGAGTCTCCTAGGGGTTGGATATCCAAAACCAGAAGACTATAGGCTCATATCTCCTAGTCTCGTTGTAAAACTCATGAAGAAAGTTTTCAACGAGATTGGGGAGGAGTAGGTCATCTAGGGGACCACAATAGATCCCAATGGGTCGAAGTGTCCGAGTTATTTCTCGGCCCCTTCCACAAGATAAGATAAGACCTGTAAAATCGTATTGAAAAGTCGCATGAACAGTCGCGTGTCACGTCGTCTTGTGTTACCGTCAAAAGACTGTATTTCTCTGAAAAAAATTGTGCTATCGTTTTAGTATCAAAAAACCTGATAGGCAATTTTTTTTTTGTTTGTCTCTTTTGTCTCACGGCTGGGCAAAGGCCTTCCCCCATTCCATTTCTCTCAGAGTTCTGCTTTAATTCTCTATGCAACTATTAACAAAATATTTGTTCTTGTCAACAGGCTGTGATAGTAGTACTAGAAGGATCGTACCCGGCCGAGGTGAAGGAACAAGCGTTATGCATCCTCGGAAACATTGGCGACGGAGAGATGGCTAAGGATCTCATAATGGCCAACGAAGATGTGCTCAGAAAACTTGTTGACTACCTGGTAAGAAAATAAATGTAGTGTGGGGATCTCCAGGTTCGGGTCAAACAACGGTTTACTAATAAACCTTCACACCATAGACACGTCTTTCTTATTTTCTATCCATCGCCATCTTTTTTCTTCCTTCACCTTTCACTCATTCGTTTATAAACATGCTTTTTTACAGTTTAGAAATGCTTAGCTAACTACAGCATAACCCAATAACCTAATAAGGGCCGATTTCACCAATGAAACTAATCGCGATTAGTCCATCTAAACTCAGTTTACGCAGAAACAGCGTTCTGATTGGTTGAAACCGCGAAGAAACTACCAATCAGAACCCTGTATTTGCATAAACTGAGTTTAGTTGAACTAATTGCGATAAGTTTCATTGGTGAAATCTGCCTTAAGTACACGAATCTTAAATTAATCCTACACCCTCGGTCATTTTAAACTCTGATTTTTAATTTTATAGACCAAAATGACAGCTGCCAATGACATTATTTTTTTTAATGTTGCAAGCACGGAGCGTTGTAGTCAATTTAATAAATAAATCTAAAATTGGTGTAAATAAATGTTTTATGAATATAAACGTAATAGATTTAAATGTACGCATATAAACTATTATTGTAATAAATAAGAAATGAACAATAAAATAAATGCAATCGATAGAATGTAGCCTGACATAAAAGATTAGAAGTTGAATAAAGGCTGCTAGTTTCTTTAAAAGTGTATTTATTTGCCGTGACATACAATCATTTTCGATATACTTCGATTTTCGATCGACTTTCTATCACTCAGGGTACAACACTATTTTTATGTAACGATAAAGTGGCAACCTACCAAATGTCAGTATAATCTACGAAATTAAAAATCAGAGTAAAAAACGAAATCGCGGTACAGACAAAACAGGGTGATAGTTGAGGTTATAAGAAAAAATAAAATTGTTACATTCGGAACTACTGCAAATAACCCCAACTATCGCCCTGTTTCGTTTGATCCACGATTTTTTGCCTACCCTGTATTTCTGACCTCAGAAATGAAAAATAAGGTTAATGCTACAATTTAAACTTATATCAGATGTGGTGGGCATACAAACAAGAAATAATAGAGAGTCGACTTACCAGTTAATAAAATAGGCAGACTACAAACATATCCTTAAAAAGTTTTAGTGCACAAACATTAGAAAAATATTAGAATATAGACTTTGTGTAGCCTCAGTACAGACATCACAAAGCAGAAATTGCGGTTGTATTTACAGTGGGGTAAACTCGGTAACTTCTTTTCATTATATTAAGTTATTTTTAAGTCATAGATCTGGATGTCTTCTTTACTTTCCATTGTTGTTCCAATCAGTAGTTCATTATGATTTTACGATTTTTTTAAATATATTTCATTTGAATACTGAAAGCAAGATCCCTAAATTTTTCATTAAGCATCCTGTTCCCTCCTGCATGGTTACTTTGCAAAAATACCTGCTTTAACCCAGTGATAGACCACAGAGCACGGAGGCGTCCCGTTGGCCGTTGCTTGGAAAGTGCTGACAATATCGACTCTCATATCATGTTTTTATTTGCTATATAAAATACTTATTAGCTCTAGTAAAGAAATATGAAATAATTTTTAAAATATCTTTATCAGCGACGAAGTTCTAAAGTATAAAAGTTGACAATTAGAAATAAGAAATCCGACGTGGTATCTGACGTCAAATACCGTGATGCCCATACAAAAAATCGACCAAGTGTGAGTCGGACTGTCGCATCGAGCGATTCGTGCAAACAGCTACATTCATCAAAATAATTAGGTAACATTACTGAAGTTCATAAAGAATGAAAGCACCGAGCTGTAACGAAAAGATAAACTGGATTGAGGGACAAAATTAAATTCGCAGTTGCAAAACTGTCGATTTATGGGGAAACATCGGCAAAGGTCGTGGTCAGTTTACCAACTGTAAATAAGTTAATAATCTTTTTTTATGTACGGCCGTATATTTTGATTGCTTTGATTTAGACGATTAGTATTTTCAAGGGTTTGCAGACTTTATATGATATAAATTTCAACTTGATACCTCCACGTGATTTTTGAGAAAAAGTTACATAAAAATAGGCAATATGCAATTGAGTAATGCTTATTAAATAGCATTCATGACAATAAGTGTCAGACACCATTAAACATGTATGATATACCCTACGAGTACATAGACTAAAGAGTCTGTATGTACAAATTATAATGCCGTGTCCGTTTCCCTCCCGATGCAATGTTTGTGTTGTATTTTGTGCCTGAGTATCCAGACATTTTGAAAATGTGACTTTTTCCTATATAGACGTTCTGCTATACAGACCATCGGACGTTTTGCTACATGGACATTTTGCTAATAAGACGTTTCGCGCTATTGGACATTAAGCTATTTAGACCTTCTGATCAGGAGGGGATTTTTTCACAGCTCCAAGAGATTGAAGACCTAAGTACATGATTTTATTTTGAACTTGAAACCTCCAGGCGTTCTTGAGAATAAAGTCTTAGCACACCAACAGAGAGACAGACAACGAAGTGATCCTATAAAGGTTCCTGTTTTTGAGGAACGGAAACCAAAAAAAGAAAAAAAAATATTCAGTGTTCACTGTTTTTATTCTAATTTTGTATATTAACTAGTTAGATTACAAATATTTTGTTAATGCTTTTTCCTTATTCAAATTCCTGTGTGGTCCAATTACAATGCCTGTCACATCCAAATTTGCGCCCAACGCTACTTCGCGGGCACGAATATTATTATTAGTGGCTTCTCTAATCCCTGCGCGGCGTTTCCGTGGTCTGTGGTAAGGACTAAGATAGGCTGTGCTTATACTTCGACTACTACGCGAATCTCTCATTTTCTGATGTAAGAAAATGTTGTTCACTGCTTTATATATATTTCAAGCGTGTGTTGCAGTCCATTCATAGTGCTGGTTGAAATTAATACATTTCTTTATAGAATTAGTTCAATACTGCTTGAATGTGCGAAGTGTGATTGTGATTATTTTTCATTTTGCTAGCAAATTGGTCCCGTAGCATTTGAAAACGATGAAAGCGATATTAACAACACAAATTGTATACACTCTATACATACATTGGAGATGTGTATGATGCCAAGCGCAAACAGTTTATGGAAGACAGAATAAATGATTTTATTGTAATAGACTTTCACAAACACTGTTAAAACACTTCCAAATTTAACAAAGTTCCTTCCCCTGCAATCATAAAACCTAATAATCGTAAATGACGTGACGTTTCTGTTAAAGTGAATCAATGTTCATTTTTGCAAGAATGTCGAAGATCATATATTGGGATGTTGGCCCTAGGTCCAAGGATCCAAACGGTCCTGGGGGCATACAATGACCGAGTACGTGGCCAGAGCATTTCAATGGGCGGTGCAAAAGGCGACGGAAGGTATGTGTTTATGTAAACAGAGTGAACGAACGTGTGAATAAGTGAACCATGTCTACTGATACTGCCAAGCAAAGTCGAACTCTTAACGCGCTCTTGATTGGAATATAGTACAAACATTTTGATGCGACATCAATGTGCATAAGCCCACAAGCAAAGGAGTAAACTACGCAGACATCAATACGAAGTTGTGTATGGAGCGAGTGTATGTTGCTTTTTGTCCGTGATTGTAATGTGTATAATTATGTAGGCCGAGATCTGACTGCGCATTCAATTCGGTGTTGAAGGCTTTGATGTATTCAGAACCTATGACCGACCTTGTCGAAAATTACGCATCGCAACAAAAGAAGGTTGGAGTTTCGTCGACCCGATTTTTACGCTTACGTCAAAACGCGAAGAAATTTCAGGCATATTATGTTATTAATGAAAGCATTGCAGACGTAAACACTCCAAATTTTCGTCAAGTAGATTCAGCAGGTGTGTAAAACAAAAGTATTTTTTTGGGAACTGCGGTTTTGCATGTTTTCATTATTGGAGGAGGATTAATGTAGCTTTTCAATGGGTGTGCAGGCACATCCGGAGAGCAAACTGCAGGAAGCCGCACTGTTCGTGGCGGGCAACCTTGTGTGGCGCGGCGAGGCGGGCGCCGCCGCTCGGCAAGCGCGGCTGGCCGACCTGGGCGTGCTGCGCGCGCTCAAGCTGCTGCGCGCAAGGCACGACGCCGCTCATCTGCACGACAAGTGAGTACAACCTGGTGTGGCGCGGCGAGGCGGGCGCCGCCGCTCGGCAAGCGCGGCTGGCCGACCTGGGCGTGCTGCGCGCGCTCAAGCTGCTGCGCGCAAGGCACGACGCCGCTCATCTGCACGACAAGTGAGTACAACCTGGTGTGGCGCGGCGAGGCGGGCGCCGCCGCTCGGCAAGCGCGGCTGGCCGACCTGGGCGTGCTGCGCGCGCTCAAGCTGCTGCGCGCAAGGCACGACGCCGCTCATCTGCACGACAAGTGAGTACAACCTGGTGTGGCGCGGCGAGGCGGGCGCCGCCGCTCGGCAAGCGCGGCTGGCCGACCTGGGCGTGCTGCGCGCGCTCAAGCTGCTGCGCGCAAGGCACGACGCCGCTCATCTGCACGACAAGTGAGTACAACCTGGTGTGGCGCGGCGAGGCGGGCGCCGCCGCTCGGCAAGCGCGGCTGGCCGACCTGGGCGTGCTGCGCGCGCTCAAGCTGCTGCGCGCAAGGCACGACGCCGCTCATCTGCACGACAAGTGAGTACAACCTGGTGTGGCGCGGCGAGGCGGGCGCCGCCGCTCGGCAAGCGCGGCTGGCCGACCTGGGCGTGCTGCGCGCGCTCAAGCTGCTGCGCGCAAGGCACGACGCCGCTCATCTGCACGACAAGTGAGTACAACCTGGTGTGGCGCGGCGAGGCGGGCGCCGCCGCTCGGCAAGCGCGGCTGGCCGACCTGGGCGTGCTGCGCGCGCTCAAGCTGCTGCGCGCAAGGCACGACGCCGCTCATCTGCACGACAAGTGAGTACAACCTGGTGTGGCGCGGCGAGGCGGGCGCCGCCGCTCGGCAAGCGCGGCTGGCCGACCTGGGCGTGCTGCGCGCGCTCAAGCTGCTGCGCGCAAGGCACGACGCCGCTCATCTGCACGACAAGTGAGTACAACCTGGTGTGGCGCGGCGAGGCGGGCGCCGCCGCTCGGCAAGCGCGGCTGGCCGACCTGGGCGTGCTGCGCGCGCTCAAGCTGCTGCGCGCAAGGCACGACGCCGCTCATCTGCACGACAAGTGAGTACAACCTGGTGTGGCGCGGCGAGGCGGGCGCCGCCGCTCGGCAAGCGCGGCTGGCCGACCTGGGCGTGCTGCGCGCGCTCAAGCTGCTGCGCGCAAGGCACGACGCCGCTCATCTGCACGACAAGTGAGTACAACCTGGTGTGGCGCGGCGAGGCGGGCGCCGCCGCTCGGCAAGCGCGGCTGGCCGACCTGGGCGTGCTGCGCGCGCTCAAGCTGCTGCGCGCAAGGCACGACGCCGCTCATCTGCACGACAAGTGAGTACAACCTGGTGTGGCGCGGCGAGGCGGGCGCCGCCGCTCGGCAAGCGCGGCTGGCCGACCTGGGCGTGCTGCGCGCGCTCAAGCTGCTGCGCGCAAGGCACGACGCCGCTCATCTGCACGACAAGTGAGTACAACCTGGTGTGGCGCGGCGAGGCGGGCGCCGCCGCTCGGCAAGCGCGGCTGGCCGACCTGGGCGTGCTGCGCGCGCTCAAGCTGCTGCGCGCAAGGCACGACGCCGCTCATCTGCACGACAAGTGAGTACAACCTGGTGTGGCGCGGCGAGGCGGGCGCCGCCGCTCGGCAAGCGCGGCTGGCCGACCTGGGCGTGCTGCGCGCGCTCAAGCTGCTGCGCGCAAGGCACGACGCCGCTCATCTGCACGACAAGTGAGTACAACCTGGTGTGGCGCGGCGAGGCGGGCGCCGCCGCTCGGCAAGCGCGGCTGGCCGACCTGGGCGTGCTGCGCGCGCTCAAGCTGCTGCGCGCAAGGCACGACGCCGCTCATCTGCACGACAAGTGAGTACAACCTGGTGTGGCGCGGCGAGGCGGGCGCCGCCGCTCGGCAAGCGCGGCTGGCCGACCTGGGCGTGCTGCGCGCGCTCAAGCTGCTGCGCGCAAGGCACGACGCCGCTCATCTGCACGACAAGTGAGTCATCCTCGTTATTATAAGCCTACAGCAGTTCACTACTGCTCATAGGCCTCTCCAATCGCACGCCATTTATCTGGTTACTCGGCAACTCTCATCCAGCTGCTACCAGCCACCCTGCGAAGATCGTCGCTCCATCAAGCATAAGAGCTTCTGTCCGTCAAGAATACGTCCATACCCCAACCGTCATCGGTTCTACGGCTAATATGGGCCCATTGCCAATTAAACTTGTTTATTCTATGAGCTATGACGACAACTTTGGTTCTTTGCCAGATCACCTAGTTCCGGTTCGATAAGTAAGTATGACCTGCTCAATGTGGAAATAGGATCCTAAAGTCTTTGCATGGAGGTACGACATGGACAGCTTCAAACAAAAATTGAAGAGAGTCCTCTTTAAAATCGGCAGAGATCGCACCTGTGGTGCCCCCGGTCACCACTTAAAGACCCTGATAGTAAGTGATGACCGCCACCTATGTGCGGCAGCTATTTTTGCCACGCTTCTTAAGATCCTCTGTCCCCAAGTTTTTTGCCACTCTTCTTAAGATCCTCTGTCCCCAAGTTTTTTGCCACTCTTCTTAAGATCCTATGTCCCCGAGTTTTATGCCATTCTTCTTAAGATCCTATGTCCCCGAGTTTTATGCCATTCTTCTTAAGATCCTATGTCCACGAGTTTTTTGCCACTCTTCTTATGATCCTGTCCCCGAGTTTTTGCCACTCTTCTTAAGATCCTGTCCCCGAGTTTTTTGCCACTCTTCTTAAGATCCTATGTCCCCTAGCTTTGTGCCACTCTTCTTAAGATCCTATGTCTCCTAGTTTTTTGCCACTCTTCTTAAGATCCTATGTCCCCTAGTTTTTTGCCACTCTTCTTAAAATCCTATGTCCCCGAGTTTTTTGCCACTCTTCTTAAGATCCTATGTCCACGAGTTTTTTGCCACTCTTCTTAAAATCCTATGTCCCCTAGTTTTTTGCCACTCTTCTTAAAATCCTATGTCCCCGAGTTTTTTGCCACTCTTCTTAAAATCCTATGTCCCCGAGTTTTTTGCCACTCTTCTTAAGATCCTATGTCCCCTAGCTTTTTGCCACTCTTCTTAAGATCCTATGTCCACGAGTTTCTTGCCACTCTTCTTAAGATCCTATGTCCACGAGTTTTTGCCACTCTTCTTAAGATCCTATGTCCCCGAGTTTCTTGCCACTCTTCTTAAGATCCTATGTCCACGAGTTTTTGCCACTCTTCTTAAGATCCTATGTCCCCTAGTTTTTTGCCTCTCTTCTTAAGATCCTATGTCCCCGAGTTTGTTGCCACTCTTCTTAAAATCCTATGTCCCCTAGTTTTTTGCCACTCTTCTTAAAATCCTATGTCCCCGAGTTTTTTGCCACTCTTCTTAAAATCCTATGTCCCCGAGTTTTTTGCCACTCTTCTTAAGATCCTATGTCCACGAGTTTTTTGCCACTCTTCTTAAGATCCTATGTCCCCTAGCTTTTTGCCACTCTTCTTAAGATCCTATGTCCACGAGTTTCTTGCCACTCTTCTTAAGATCCTATGTCCACGAGTTTTTGCCACTCTTCTTAAGATCCTATGTCCCCGAGTTTCTTGCCACTCTTCTTAAGATCCTATGTCCACGAGTTTTTGCCACTCTTCTTAAGATCCTATGTCCCCTAGTTTTTTGCCTCTCTTCTTAAGATCCTATGTCCCCGAGTTTTTTCCCACTCTTCTTAAGATCCTATGTCCCCGAGTTTTATTGCAACTCTTCTTAAGATCCTATGTAGTAGTTATTGGCCACTCTATGAAGTAAACACGATCAAGTACAATATCGCCATTAGTTATTGATTTAGATTTCTTTGTATTTACTGTAACAATTCTATTTCAGGGTGAAGACGGCTCTGGCGCAGTTTAACGAGTTCACATAATGCCGCAAGGGCCACAGGCACAAACGTATGAGACGATAGTGTCTGTTTAGTTGTAGTAGCGCTTGTGATTCAGTCGACAGTCGACAGTGAGTTATCCAGTCAGAAACCTTATGATATTACGACACTATGTGTAGATCTAAGTATTTAATTGTACATAAATAAGTTCACAAATTGTTAAATCTACGAGGAGTGTTATTGAATTTATTTATTTTTTAATTTAATCCTGTTAACGTCATCGTAAATTGTCAGTAACTGTATATTTCTTATGTAACATTTTGACAAGTATCTCTCCCAAAGATATCGATACGCGTTTCCAACGACAGAGGTGCTAGAACCCCTCGCAAAATGGATATTTTTGTGAAACTAGCGAAATGTAGTCAAACTACAATAGTGTAATTTAGTTAGTTGTTGATATTACGGACGTTTTATATGCGTGAGTATATTGCAATCATGTTTATTGGTAAACGTTGTCCGACAGTGGATGTCTTATTATTTTCTCATGTTCTTGCTTTGATAAAATCAGTATTGATTCTATTGTAAGGTTCGAACCATTTGGTATTTTTGAAATATAAATGTATATTTTATTATATACTGTTATTTAAATGACTTATATTGGTCAAAACTTGACGTTTATTGAATGAATATTAAATAAAATTGGTGTTTTTGACTATAGTGGTGGCTGTTGAAGTATGGTAACACAAACCAATTTTTTTATCAGTGTTACCAATTGTCGACAAATATTTTGAAGGAATAAATTATAATTTGTAATGTAATGTGCCTCTTCTATCTTTAAGGCTACTTATCCACCAGAAATGTGTGAGGTAACGAGGCTGCGTGAAATGCGTAGCGGTGATCTGATTAAGTTTAACTGTTTCCACCAAAGCTATACGAGGTTGCGGCGCGAAGATGCGTAGCGGATTCTATTCCGCTGTACAAAACACATCGGCATCCGTCTCGTCTCGCACACGTCTTAATTCTAAATGATTATTGTACACCAAAACAATACATTTACACAAAGTGAAATCAATATTCATGTACAAAGGCGAGCTCTGTCACTTTTTGTACGTAAAAGCTAGCTCTAAAAAATTGTCACGAACCGAGATAACCCTTTTACTTGCAAGTCGCTGCTAACATCATCTATAGCCGTGGAGCGGCACCAAACGCGATCTATGTACTTATAAAAATAATCAGTATAATCAGACGGAAATCGCTAGTTACGTCGGCATGGTTTCTTTGTATGGGATGAGGCATCTGTACGCTAGTATTATATTATCTATGGCTGCGCTAAGCCTAGCTAAGAAAATGAAGAGATCCGATTTGTATATATTTTCCTCACGGACCTCCTCGCTACCTCGCACATATTTGGTGGATAAGCATCCTTAGCTTCGTATATATGTTTTGAATAAGACTCAAAACATAGCTAAGTTAATATATATAAAAAAAACATAATTAACTTTTCCCCAGAAATGACCAAAGCGTCGTTTTCTGAGTTAGGGAATACTAAATAGGTCTCGGCGTTTAGATAAAAAAAATTGTATCGCCCCTGACGACCAATGGCTTAAAAAATATGAATCTATAAGATCCACAGTCGGACTAAAATAAAGTAAATTTAAAACGGGAAGTACGAACACTACATTCCTTGTTGTATCATAAATATTAAAGAATTTGTAAAAAAAATGCTGTGAAACCAAAACAAGAAATGTGTTTCGTGCTTTCATAAGAATGAGTCTCATAAGATGATGATATAACAGGTAGCTTTTGATAACGCATTCAATGTATGACTGTATGTAAATAACTTATTCTAATACTTGTACCTTCGGAATAATTGCTTGTGGGCTATATTTTATAAAATAATGTACTTGATGCCAACGCTGTGCAAATGTAATCTTCCATTTCCATAAATATATATTTTGATGTAATTTCGTTGGGCTACGAAAAGAGCAGTTGGGGACAAAAAAAAAAAAAAAAATATTCCGACGAATTGAGAACCTCCTCCTTTTTTTGAAGTCGGTTAAAAAAGGCTTGACGAAATGGTTGTGCGCTAATACCTCCAATCTGACTTTTTGTTCAATAATCTAGTAAGATTTCAATAAATAAATAAGGGTGTAAGTAATTATTTACGCTGAAAATCTTATTATCAACGTTCGATGTTCGTTCTTCGCTGTTTTCGTTGCCCAACCTGTCAGTTAGACTGATGTGATACCGACTTACATTGATGCATCTAATGTAAAGGCAATGAATTGTCTGCAAAAACAACTTGACAGATATATTCCCTGGCATGTAAGTTGGCAAGGTTTTGATGTAGTGGGGATAAGTGACACCATATAGAGCGAACGGAACGCGGACGCTACGCGGTTGGTCAGTCGATCCTTGTGTCAACTGACCAACCAATGGCGCGCTCGGAACGGTGCTTAAAGTTCCCCGCGTCCCGCTATACGGAAAGAGACCTAAAAAACGAGTTTTGCGCATCTAACAACTCTCGCCAAGTTACGTGCCGACAACTATAAATTCACATAGTTTTCATTATTCCAGTACTGTGACCATACGCACGGCGTAAAATGGGACATGGATAGATTCGTAACCTAGTTATGATGAGGGCTCCATCTATCGGACAAAAACTGTTATTATACTAAACGCTAACTTCCGTCGCAGGCGCAGTCATAAAACAAGGGAGCGATACGACACGAGAGTCAGTATGGAACTTATGGAAGCTCCTACTCGTACCTTTGATGACCGCGACTGCCGCGAGTCTTGTCGTTTATCGAATTAATCTAAAAATATGTCAAAGCGCTGAAAACCATACGAATAATAATTTAGCATTTTGAGCAAGGTAGCTTAATATAATTTTTTGCTCATTTGTTTATTCTATAATTTGAGCCATAAGTGACGATGGCCGAATATTGTACATTATTTTGATACTTTTATTGGTGTAATTATAATTTAAACACTTTAATGCTTGTATCAAATATTTCTTTCGCTTTAATATTTTGACGTAATAGGTGTTTTCACACTTGGTTGCTTGGCAAAAGATGGACAAGTGGTTTTGGGATGTAGATCGCTGTTGTTTTAAGTTTTCCTTTATACTCACGGAGTGTCTAGAGCTACATCTCCTGGCAGACATAGTCTCAGCTCTTTTCTCTTTGGTAACTAGGACTCTTCACAACGCGCCATGAGCGGGGCCAGTTTGCCACTCGGCCCCTGTTCAGGTAAGCGGAGCGCCCTGCTGAATCACCGTCCACTTATAGGCCAATAGCTCTGCTGAACTAGGTATGGTCGCCGCCAGATAACAAAAAATAAAAGTCATTGATCCGAGTAATTACGTAACTTGAAACATGATTTTCAAGTTACGTAATTGAAAAAACAAATGCAAGGTATAGGCTTAGAACCATTTTATTCGTTTATATCATGTAAATCGGTCAACGCGTTTATGAGATATTAACTTATTACTGAACGCCAAGTGAAAGGGTCAAGAACGCCCCTTACCGCGATACGTTTGTTTGATCGTGTTAGCGACACTGCCTTTACATTTTTTTCATATTTTTTTTAAATAGCATACATCGGTAGACAGTTGCTAACGACCTTTACGTTTTTATTATCTGACGGTGAAGTGACTTTAGGCAAGCTGGTAAGCGTATAATCACATGACTTCGACTGCCACTTGTACAGAAGGACGAACTTGGACGACAACCAGTTTGGGTTTCGACATGGGCGCTCTGCCATTAACGACGAACGGTAATGAGAGTTGTTGTTTAAAGTTAACCTAACCTATTTGCTAGTTACTATGTGTTCATTATTAGACTGTGCCTCAAACATGTTCGTCATAGGTAGGGACATATTAAATTTAAGTGAACTTGTATATCTAAGATAAGTGTTCTCAATGTTAAAGTTTTAGGTCATGCGATACTTTATTGGTCGTGCCATATCCTTCACAACAGGCTATGCAATCAAGTGTGAAAATTAAATATTCATTCTGATGTTTTCGTTTATAAATTTTATACAAATTATGTTCAAATGACTGATAGATTAGGCTAATTCTTTGACGAATGTATGAGTTTTAATTATTTCAATGAATGAGTCGTTCCGCATCCATTTATTATTTCTCTATTTATTGTAATTTGTAAATTTCTTCATTTATTTTTGAAATTGTGAATTCTGAAATGTGAAATAATATTATTTATGACAAGTTACGTTTTTCATATTAATATGAAGATAATGCGAAAACTATTTTTGTTTCATTTTCTGCGATCACCAATCCCTTTGTCAGTCGTGATGCTTGCTGGTTGTTTGACGATATTATAATGGTAAGGTAGTAAAAAAAATACAGGTAATCTCATGATGATACATTGTTTATTAGGCAATTTTTAAAAGTAGTACATAGGAATAACATATTATTATTATTTAAAATTACCAGTAGAGATTAAATAAACTTCAGTTCAAATCAAATCAAATCTCGATGTTTTCTTGTGAGTTGCAGATATCGACGGTTTCTCGAGTTGCTCGTAAATTTTTGTTTAGTTTTCTGCGACTACCAATCTCTCAACATCTCAATCAAATCGCTGGTTGTAATAAATAGTAAGGGTTTTAGGTGCTATTCCTATATCTATAGAAAATATGCGTGTAGAAAGAGGTTATAATATAGGTCACCTAATAATATGTTGTTTACTGCTGTAAATTTTAAAAAGATAGACACGTATTATTACTATTATTAAAAATAAGCAACGGAATCTGACTAATGCTCCATTAATTCATCTTTGGCAACAGCGATATCCATTTGCTCGCCGCCCTTCTTTATGTTTTCTTGTGTGGAGATCTCATTATATTCTTGTGCGATTTCTAACTCAACATTTTCTTGTGTGTTGCTGACCTCGACGGTTTCTTGTACGTTGCCGATCGCAACGTTTTCTTCCGAGTTTCCGATCTCAACGTTTTCTTGTACGTTGCCGATCGAAACATTTTCTTCCGAGTTTCCGACCTCAACGTTTTCTTGTACGTTGCCGATCTCGACGCTTTCTTCAAAGCTGCTGACCTCAACGGTTTTTTGTGAGTTGCTGACCCCAGCGCTATCTTGTACGTTGCCAATCTCGACGTTTTCTTCTGCGTTGCCGACCTTAACGGTTTCTTGTACGTTACCGTTAGCAACGTTGTCTTCTGAGTTGCTGACCTCGAAGGTTTCTTGTAAGTTGTTGACCCCAGCGGTATTTTGTAAGTTGCCAATCTCAGTGGTTTCTTGTAAGCTACCGATCTCAATGCTTTCGTGTGATTTAGCATCATCAGCGGTACCTTGTAAGTTGTCAGTCTCGACTCTTTCTTGTGGTTCTGTGTCCCTCGCTTCTGGCATCATTCGAGGTCGTTTATTCGCGTCACGTGAATGATCACGAACCAAGTAATATGAGTGGTCCGGTTGCAAAACAAACGGTCTCACTGGCACTCCATCGTTAAATGGCTCCGGTAAATTGAAGTCTTCGTCGGGAGCTACGGGAGCAGGAGGACGAGTAAAACAAATGAATCTCTGCAACGTCTCCCGAGTTTCTGCTTCAACATCACTAATCGCCTGCAAAAATTTCATTTTCGCCTTCAGTTTTTGAGAACGAGACATTCGTTGGAGCGCTGGTATTAACGATAAAAGAAAAAACCTGTCTTCGTCAATTAGTCGTGAAATTGGATGGGCACCTTGACCTGGTGCCACTGGGTAGGGTCCTTGTTCTGGTGCCATTGGGTGGACTCCTTGACCTGGTGCCATTGGGTAGGCTCGTAGTCCTGGTGCCAATGAGTGGACTCCTTGTCCTGGTGTCATTGGGTGGACTCCTTGTCCTGGTGCCATTGGGTGGGCTCGTTGTCCCGGTGTCATTGGCTGGGCTCGTTGACCTGGTGCTAAATACTGGTATGCTTGTCTTGGTGCCATTGCCTGGGCTCGTTGACTTGCCGCCATTGATTGAGCAGCTTGACCTGCTGTCATCGGTTGGGTAGCTTGATCTGCTGTCATTGGTTGAGCAGATTGACCAGCGCCGACTGTGAAGTTTTGTATTGATGGTAGGTTGTTTCCAGGAATTTGGACTGATGAAATGGTCTTGCGTTGTTCGCCTGTCGATGTCGGTGGGCTGAACGTATTTGAGCTGTCTTCAAACACCACTGGTGAAGCTGCTCTAGAAGTCATTTTTCGTTGCTTTGGTCTTTCGGTGCTTTTTGAAGAACTTCGTTTTAATGACACTGACGGCAGTAGAAAATGTAACTGATCATAGAACTCGTATTTCTTGCGCTTTTTTTGGGTGGGCGGATTACCGTGTTTAAGCGCTCTTTCCTCTTCTTTTTGTAAGTTGTACTCCCTTCTGAAGCAGGTCCTCAAATTTTTCCACCTGCTGTAAACTTTTATGCCTGAAATAGATGAAAATTAAGTATTAAAGTATTTATTAAAGAATGCTTACGTCGACCTAGATATCCTGTCCCAAACAAGATCATTGTTTGAGAATAGAATTTAGGGCTAAAACAGAAACTTACATCCGGTTTCAAAATTTAGAATTTTTATTTGAGTACTTTTCAAACTGTTTTGTAGCGTCTATTACACCGACGACGCCGATGACGCCGCAGGCCGCCTTGCTAAGAGGGCGATGGATGCGTGTGGCTGACTCTGGCTTGGCCACCATCAGGGATTTTAATTTTGATAACACAAATATTTAGTCGGTAATTGGTCGAAATTAGTCGCCAAATATTAGATTTAGTCGGTCACTGGTTCAAAAGTTAGAAGGGTTGTTAGGTGGCCGATCTGGAGAGACTCTCCCCAGCTTGGCCAATTTTATATCTCAAAAACTAGGGCACCTAGCGAAGATCTGTTTTCTCCCAGATTTAATCGGTAATTAGTCGAAATTAGTCGCCAAATATCAGAATTAGTCGATCACTGGTTTAAAAGTTAGAAGGTTTTATAGGTGGCCGATCTAGAGAGACTGACCCCAGCTTGGCCACATTTATATCTCAAAAACTAGGGCACCTAACGAAGATCTGTTTTCTCATAGATTTAGTCGCTAATTAGTCGAAATTAGTCGCCAAGTCACAGATTTAGTCGGGTCTTAGTTTCGAAGATAAAATGAGTTCAACTTTTAAGGTATAGTCCAAGAGCTAGATCATAAGTTTACGAAAGATAGCCAAGAAAAAAATATTTCTATTAATATGTGTAATAAACTTCTAGTTTTTAACCGATTTACCAAAAAGGAGGAGGTTCTATGTTCGACTTTATGTATGTTCATCCATATCTCCGTCAATTGTGGACCGATTTTGAAAATTCATTTTTTTTTCGAAGAGTATGTTTAGAAATTGGTCCCTTTTTACTTTGGTGAAGATCTGATAAAGAACTTTGGAGATATACAACAGAATTCTTCAATAAATAACGGCAGATCTCTCGGGATTGCTGCAATCGCATGTCTATTTATTGTTTATATCATTTCATAACATAACATAAAATCACGCCAGTTTGCTCTAAAGGTACGCAGATCTCTCATTTCACCGGTTGTCTTCAAGTTTCACGTTATTCGGCGTTAATCTTTTTTGGCGTTATAAATAACTTACTAAACAACTTGACTATTAGGTAAGTAAAACTAAAAAGGGAAAAAAACTTAAAAAAAAAATACTACCGACTTCCAAATAAAAAAATGTGAATGACCTCCTTCGGCAGTCGGGTAAAAATAAAAAGAACTTTTTTACAAAAGTACTACCGACTTCCAAAGAAGAAACTACAAAGTGAAAAATAACTTTATTTTTGGAAGTCGGTGTCCATATCGAATAAAAATGGTACCTATGAAAGAGAGTTTCTTCTTTGGAAGTCGGTAGTATTTTTTTTTGTAAAAAGTTTATTTTTATTTTTATCGGTCTAAAGTCCTTAGAAATGTCAGAGAGATATAAATTCTAAATTAAATATATATTTTTATGTTTTATGTTACTATTATAGGTTATTATACTCTTATTATTATTATTATACTATTATAGGTTAGAGTAGCTTAATCTTCTTTGAAAACATTAAACCTTGCTCTTGGTCTATTTGGTGTCAAGATGTACAGTCGCATACAACTGTTTTACCAAATTATAATGTTAGGGTCTAAATTACGTTAGAATAATAAAACTTCTGTTGCCCAATAAGAATATATGATGTATCTACTTAATACTATGCTTGCACGGGGACCCAGCGCTAAGAAAGAAAATTTGGTTCAAATAAATATTACTAGATGGCGAGATATGCACCGATTTGTTATTGAATTGTGTGTCAAATTAACATTCTCTGGAATTGTACATAAATATTTTATGTTCTTGTTCAACCAACTCTCCTCAGCACAAAATTATGTATATTATTTTGCTCATAATCCACATTTCAAAGATAATTTGAACAGATCATTTAACTGATACTCTTTCAAAAAAAAAAAGAATTTTCCAAATCGTTCCAGGCGTCTTTGAGAAATCGGGTAACACACATAAAAAAGAAGTTTACGATGAATTGAGAACCTCCTCCTTTTTTTGAAGTCGGTTAAAAATACATAACTAATAATCTTAAATCAAAGATGTATATACCTACTTAGATAGGTACCTAATATGACACCATTGGCTCTAATTATGGTAAGAATAATAAAAATTCTGTTGTCGAAATATATAATTATTTATTACTTAAAAAATATTATACTTGTTAGTTCAATATTTTTTAAGTAATAAATAATACCACTGAATAAAACACTGTACCACTGTATAATAATACTGTTGTAAATAGATAAAAATACCTAAAGCTCGTCCGCAGCGTCCGCTGCCGGGAGAGCTCGCAGCAGCGGACGCGGCCTGCATCTCAAGCAAAAATTTGTAAAATTCTCATACAACGCCATAGAATATTCTATGTTTGAATTTTGGTGCGAGCCGCCACGCCCGACGCGCCGCTGATCCAGAAACGAGGACTTAATCAAACATATAGGTACTAGGTACCTAAAAAATCAAATTTTAATCACAGTAGACATTTTAATTACAGTATTAATTTTAATCGCTGGAGCGCAGTGATCTATTTGCCAGCGACTGCCACATTATGTTCGATAAATAATTACATTATATTTATTGTAGATCTGTTTCTAGGTAATACATACTGCTTTCCTTTTTTGGTATAAAATAACATAGAATAACTTTATATTTAGGTTTATATTTTGAAACAAACATTCCACCTTAAGACATCATGTATTGTCTAGAAACTACTTATAGTATTTTGTACTTGCTTGTACCAATGTATGGAGAAATTTATTACTTTAATATCTTTTTAATTACACACCGACTATATCTGTGACTTGGCGACTAATTTAGACTAATTAGCGACTAAATCTATGTGAAAACAGATCTTCGTTAGGTGCCCTAGTTTTTGAGATATAAATGTGGCCAAGCTGGGGTCAGTCTCACCAGATCGGCCACCTATAAAACCTTCTAACTTTTGAACCAGTGATCGACTAACTCTGATATTTGGCGACTAATTTCGACTAATTACCGATTAAATCTGGGAGAAAACAGATCTTCGCTAGGTGCCCTAGTTTTTGAGATATAAATTTGGCCAAGCTGGGGAGAGTCTCTCCAGATCGGCCACCTAACAACCCTTCTAACTTTTGAACCAGTGACCGACTAAATCTAATATTTGGCGACTAATTTCGACCAATTACCGACTAAATATTTGTGTTATCAAAATTAAAATCCCTGATGGTGGCCAAGCCAGAGTCAGCCACACGATGGATGCGGCGACTAAAACGGTCGTCAACTACAATCTTAAGACGGCCATGCAGCATCGAGACGTAGTCGTCATAGAGGCCTTGCTCACGCTGGTGAAGTCCCTGGTCAGCAGACATCACCAAAACACCACCTAACAAGTCCCATCCAAAAACTCCAACCCAAACACATACCCAAACCATCACCCTGTCTAAACCCTGAAACGCAAAAAAATATATATATATTTGTAAAGCTGCATGGTGGAGCGAGTCAGTCATACACCTTAACGTCCTAACGACGGGGTTCTATAGCCGGAACCGTCGGCCGGGACTGGTCTGCTCGCACTGCCATGCATCTTCCCCGAAAATGTACCAATAGATATAAGAAAACAAAATAACATAAGCAGTGTATCAATAGAAATAAGCAACAAAATAGAAATAACATTAATATAAGTAGCAAATAGAAACTTAAATTGTAATGCCGGTGTGTGATATATATATATATATATATATAGTATTTAGTGAGGGATGAACTCACGTAGACTTTAGTAAGCCTAAAAATAATGTTCGACGTAGGAGTCAGACAATTGTAACGTTTATGAAAAAATAAGAAACAAACAAAATAAAACCACTATAAAAAAGATCGCGGAGTGCCACATGTCCGCGGTAGAATAATGAAAAAAAAAAAAAAAAAAATCTGTTATGTAAGTAAAAGATGTGCTGTTATCGTTTCTAGAGGTTGAAAAGTTTTTAACTTTAATTTCCAAATCAGAAATCTAGTTTGCGACACAATATTGCAGAAAGCGACCATGATCTTAGTGAACACTGAAAGCTGTTTTAGTAATAATACTTAATAATATAATAAAAACACAATAAATCCTTTTTATGTGAGTTAAAATATATACAGGTTTAGGTTTAGGTGTACGGGCCTAAACACAAGTGTGTGCATAGGCTCTTACGTTTTATATACCTTGATGGATTCGATTCTTGTCATCTATACTATCGCTGGCATCCGCTGGATATAGAAAGGGTTGCAAGGTTCTAAAACCGGAAAGTCGAACAGACTAGCTAAGTTAAACTTTTGGCAAACATTTGGTACAATAGGCCCGTTTGGTACAATATCTTATGAACTTATTTAGAAAGATTCGCCAAAAAAAAAAATTTTATGGACCTACTTTTTTCCTGTTTCTTTTTAGATCCTTGTTACCTTTATACATAGTTAAATAATCTTAACAATAAAGAAATAAAAAATAAAGTGACTGGTAAAATGTAAAAGCCCACCCCCCACGCCCTAATAAGTACCTACCGAAAGCCGCGGGTGGTTGGCCCTCATTTCAATACTTGAATTTTGATCTTATGTGTATACCGTAGGGCTGAGTAGAGAAATAAAACAACCAATTTATGATGCATAGCAGGTATTGAGCACCTGTGGGCTTCTGGCGGGGCTGCAGTTAGGGCCCTATGCCCCCTGCTCGCGGTATCGGTTGGTGCCCGTAATGACGGCACTCATTTAGATTGCCTTCCTGGGCACGGCGAGTGACAAGTGCAGGTCTGCGGCTTGTCTATTTGTTCATGTGGGATGTGCAGCGGAAGCGCCGGCGCCGCGGCGCTTCTTCACGATAACTCAGCGGGTTAGCTTTTTATTTGATCTGAGATCTCGACTGACAAGCTAAGGCGTAGTTCCGTTGTACGTATGTGCGTGTAATTGTGTATGTATACGGCAAGGCGTAGTTTTAACTGTCGTCACCTTGTTGTTTGCAACGTTCCATCTACCCAGTATATAATAGTAATCTTTGGTTCCATCTTGAATTTTAATTTGATCTGAGAACGCGTGCTTAACAATTTGTCACATTATTTCTGCGATAATTTAGCGGTGAGAAACCCGCAGCCGTATTGCCTAAGTGCGCAAAGAAGTTGAACTCTATCCAACCGACCAAATCGGCCAATTACACAAAACGGACGCGTCATTCATCTCGCATGTGATTGGTCGATTTGGTCGGTTGGATAGAGTTTAACTTCTTTGCGCACTTACGCAATAAGGCTGCCGGCCTAAGACTATCCCGCCCGCGCCATCGCATCGTGAGTAGAACAACTGACACAACGAAAGCGCGAACTATTTCGATGCCAACGCCATCTAGTTATTCTGTGCACCACGTTAACAAAAAACTGGTTGCATAATTTGTTTGATCAGCTGGCCAATTAGCCTAATTCTAGACAGCATCATAACAAATTGCAAAACATCAAAAATGCGCCAATCGCATGCCGTCATTTTTGACATGCAAAATGTTATAAATTTTAATGATGATGCTATTGGAATGTAATCGGTTTGTTAATGAGAATTGGGCTTCTGATAACAGTCATTAAGGGCGGCTTCGCACTGCATCCGATCCGTGTAATTTCTTAACTTAAGGGTACACAAGTCGAAAATTCTTCCATACAAACGCAGTCTGGCTTTTACTCCACTGTTTGACGATGTACGTTCAAAATAAAAAAATATATAAATTAGTCTCATCATTATCTAGCCCTGTATGGAAGCAAAAAAGTATAAAGAATATTTACTTGAAAGTTATGAGCTTCGGAAGTTCCATATTTCAACACTAATTTTAACGCATATTTGGGCGCAAATAAGTACCATAAGAAGAAAGAAAATTGAAAAACGGCCTCCATACAGGAATAGATTAGTAGTTCAACAATGCAAATAATTTTATTTTGCACAGATACCTTCAGTCGTTTTTTCATGAGATCCAGACTCCCAAAGGTCTGTTTATAAAATTTCGCACGCTCGTTATCGTTCTAAATCATCATCCATTTCGCTACAAATTTGCAAAAGTGTGTATTCGTACGCGAACTAGCTTCTTACTGCTCATAACGGCATCTATCTGTTCCGCACGTGTTGTCGTTTGATATAGCATGTATTTCAACCCCGCGCACAAAATAGTTCGTGCCGTCGACTAGTGTACCCTTAAATCCCGGATACGGACATGTAGTGCGTAACCGCCATAACAAAGCCGGGAGGCCGGTCACCGACAAATTTTATTTTACCCAGCCATAAAATAAAAAAGCCTGACTATTTACCTTATTAACATACTCGAAAGCACTGAGCTCCGTCCGAGCATTAAAAATACAGAAGTATTAGAAGCAACCCTGTAAGATTTCGCCTGTGCTAGATTACAATTTACAATATTAGGTCATTACATATGAAATTGGCGTTTTGTAAGGGAGGAACATGGCCGTTTTTTTTTAATATAATATATTTATTTAATCAAAGTATGTACCATTGCTATCTATACACTTTTGCCATCTCATAGGTAGTTCATTAATGCCTTTACTAAAATAACCATTCGGACGGGAATCAACAAAATCTTTGAAGGCGCTTTGGACTGCCCCATCGGAGTTGAATTTTTTACCTTGCAAAAAGTTATCCTAATTTCGAAAAAAATGGTAATCTGTTGGAGCAAGGTCCGGGGGGTATGGTGGATGTCTTAGACATTCCAATTGAAGCTCCTCTAATTTTGTAGCCGTCTGTTGTGCAGTGTTTGGTCTAGCGTTGTCCTGAAGCAGCAGAGGCCTAGAGCGATTGACCAGCCTCGGCTGGTTAGCAGCTAGCTTTTCCATCATGGTTTGCAGTTGCTGACAATAGACATCCGCCGTAATCGTATGGCCAGATTTAAGAAAGCTGTAGTGAACGACACCGGCACTAGTCCACCAAACACTCACAAGTAATGTTTTTAAGAGTCAATTTTCGCTAGCAGGCTGCCGGGCAGGATTTGGCTGTATCGCCAGGGTTCAGCCATTGCGATGAGCGTTTCCGATTATTGTACAGGATCCACTTTTCATCACAGGTAATGATACGATTTAAAATCTCTTCATTATTGTGCCGGTTGAGTAATGTAACGCAGCAGTCGACGCGCGTTTGTCGGTTTGCTGCACTCAATTCATGAGGTACCCACCTTTCCAGCTTTTTCACCTTCCCAATTTGCTTCAAGTGGATTATAACAGTTTTATCACTAACACCGGAACCTGCAGCTAACTCGGACGTGGTTTGCGATGGATCCGCTTCCACAATAGCTTTCAATTCATCTTTATCAACTTTGGTCTCCGGCCGTCCACGGGGCTTGTTCTGCAGGTCGAAATTTCCAGAATGAAAACGTTGGAACCAAAAACGCACTGTGTTTTCTTTTGCGACACCGTCGCCATACACATCATTAATCCTTCGAGCCGTTTCTGCAGCACTGGTGCCACGATGGAACTCGTACTCGTAAATAACGCGATATTTCAAGTTTTCCATTTTGTAAACTGACTGGCGCAAAGAAAAAACCAAAAGAGGAAAAACAAATGAATTACGGTTTTCCAAACACAAAAGCATGAGTATAAATATAAAATTGGAATTCCAAACCAAAGAGGATATATTTGAGATCAAAGTAACCAGTACGACAAAACGCCAATTTCATAGGTAGTTACCTAATATTATAGCTTACCGGCTCATTCAATTAAATTCCGACTACGACAACGACGAATTATGACTTTATAGCGGTCTGTATAACAATGTAGTATGTTATCTGCATCCTCACAAAACGGAATACATAAAAGAAAACGTCCTAAGCCATGCGCCGTCATATAGCGCAGCCATTTTAATTTATGGATGTTACGGAAGTGTTGATACCGGAATCGAAGTCGGAATCGGAGGTTTTAAATTTGATTTATCAGAATCTGAATCGGAAACGGATACGGAGGCTGAAGAAAGATGTGTTAAGAGAAAGCAGGTTTAATAAAATAAAATAATACATGTACATTGTTAATCAGGCTTTTTTAATTTCAGCTCAAACAATAGGCGTTGAAAGAAAAATTAACAAAATTTTCTAAAATTGCAATGAGTATTTTGTAAACAACTTTGTACGCGTTATCTACGGCCACGTGCCGACCCGCGCCGCCGCCGCCCGCCTCTGCCCATCGACCTCCGATTTGAAAGTTTCGGAACCGAAATCGAAATCGGAAGTTTAAAATAAATCGGCAGTTCCAACTTTTCGGCATCGGAATCATACCTCCGTAACATTAATATTAAATGCCCGTTTTCAGTCGACACCCACATGAAAGCCTAAAGAAAAGCTCGTTGATCAATTTTTAACCCTGGGCGCTAAGCCGAGCGTTGAAAATCTAACAGCACAAGTTCATTTGGGTGTCCTAGTGCTAATGAAAATGGGTAGGTAAGTGTTATACCTATTCGTAAAAAAACCACAAAACAGAAAAAAAACATAATTAGCAGTAATACCTATTTGATTTTTCTCAAGCTGAGGTCGTTCCTCCCAATCTCCTACCAATTCTTTGCAGATGCTGAACCACAAATGTTGCTTCTCCTTAGGGTCTGGTACGGGCAACGTTGTATCGTAGATTACGGGTTGATCCTTAATCAACGAAATTAACTTTTCGGTGTTAATTTCAATTTCTAAGTCATCGTCCATTTTGTAGCGAAACACGCGTAATGCTCGCGCTCGGGCGACAGCGGTCGGCCGACTAACGCACGTCTCTCCGATCTGGCTGGGCGCGGCGGCGCCGCCGGACGGCATGCATGATGCGCGCTCTTTCCAACTGCAGTAGCTAACTGTCTTGTCCCATTCCTGAAAATTATTGATTGACTTGTTAAGGTTCCGCGAGACGATCAAGTGCACTTGACAAGTCTACGTGATTGAATTGATAGTGATCGTTTACCGCGCATACTTAACGCTACCGTCAAGCGGTCTACGGCTTGATTTTGACTGACCGCACTTGATGCGCTTGCGCTTGACACGACTTGACAGGACTTAACAAGTTTTTTTCATTTGTGGCCGCAACATCGAAGAATTCAAAGAAAATACCGAGCGTGATTTTGTCCAATTGCTAATATCTCTCTACAGGGGTTTTCCTGTACTATGGAAAGAGTATGCTGACAAAAAAAAAGGTCGATTGCTCCTTTAAGATCATCGAATTAAACATCAAAATAATACCTGATTAATTATTATTATAAGGCCCTAAGGGTAGGAAAAACAGGAGAAAAAATGTAATAAGCAGAGAATTTGAGCTAATTAGTGTACAGATCGGTAGGCGACTGTGGCGTGCGCACTTGACCGGACTTGACGGGACTTGACTTGACCTTCAATGGGCGTAAGTCCCCCATCAGGTGAAACCGTCAATCACGTGAGACTTATCAAGTGCACTTGATCATCTCGCGGACCCATTACTACGTTGGGCGGATATTTAGGTACAGGTACCGAATTAAAAGTATCGACACAATCGTTTGTTATTAATATTACAGACAAAAAAGTATTAAAGTAGCAAATAACTGTTTAACCGACTTCAACAAAGGAGGGAATCAATTCGACCCGTATGAATGTATTGGTAGAAATGCACAATATTTATATTTTTATATTATTGGTCTTTGTAGTCCAGCGATTATCGCTAAGCCTCGCCACGTGTCCAGCCCATCGTCATTTAAGCTTTTGTGAGTAGCTGAGAGCGTCAATGGCTTTAGTTTTCTGACTTATATCAGTGTGGCGGATCTTTTGGATTTTCTTAATTTTCAAGATGCTTCTCTCCATTCCTTTGGCATTTTATGTTTTACTTTTCTGGTGTATTTCCAAGTTTGGCAGGTGTTCGCGACGAGACTCACCAACCAATTGTAATGGTTTTTGTAAATAAAGTATGTATTAGAGTCATACGTCTGCTCACGCCCGAGCGCCAAGTAGGAATGAAAATGTTGTAAACACGTCGGTCCTATTTATAAGCTCGGTATGTAATGGTATTTTGAATCGCATTTTTAAGGTAGTAATATAACGTCCTTAACGTTTATTTATGCGTATTAGGGTTTGGTAATACCAGATTAATAGAATAGAAGCATTGAATTATATAAATATTATAGTCTTCATACTTAAAACGTAAAATCAATTTCATGTGAATGCGTGCGTTCGCTGCGCCCGCCTAGTTCCGAATGGTGCGCCAGATGGCGGCGGGTAGTTTTATATGTTAGCGTTTTTCGTACAAAAATTCTTGTAAACAAACAAAATTGTTGAAATATGTAGACCCTTCAGGTCGAATAACTCCCTGAAGGGAATAGATGTACTTATTATAGAAGTACTTTCGGATGGCCCGTTGGACTAGCTATCAGGCCATCCCTTTGGAGCGAAAATCGCTCATATAGTTTAGGCACAAATCCAGACATGGTAATCTGGACTTGTGATTTTTGGCCCGTTTTTTGGCATTCCCAGGGACTATACACCCCTGAGACTTCCAAAAATAAGGAATTTTCGGGGACTTCCCGATGGCCCGATAGACGCGCCATCGTGTCGTCCCATAAAAATATAGAATCAGTTAAGTAGTTTAGGAGATAGCTAGACACAAAGGGAGTGACTAGCTGTCGAACTAACACTTTTTTGGGTACATTATGTACAAAATGTATATATATACTTATGGAGGCACTAGAACTGTAAAGTGCTCTCCCTCAGCCTCCAGGCCACCCATATTCGGTGGTGATAGCTTGGATGGTCTGAGTAGAAATCCAAGTAATAAAATAAATTGTCTAAAAACGTTAAGGAGCGTGTATTTAAGGGATGATATCCCACGATAAACGTCCGAAAATAAGCTTTTTTAAGCCGCCCATAGACGACTGGCTGAATTTGTCAGCAGGTCACCCCAACCTATAGTACTCTCTGGGCTAGGAATGTTGTTATACAACTTTCCGACATGAAAATAAGGGAACTTGTCCCTTTTTTTCTATAGATATAGCCTAGGGACGCTATCAATGCCTGGATATAGATGTATGGATTAGATACTGAGATAGGGGGTGCTACTGTGCTACAGTACACAGAAATCCAGGCGTTGATAGCACCATGGAAGGGATAGTACAGACCCAAAACCCACTGTCGGGTAAGGGATTTTTTTTGGCAAATAAAAATTATTTTCGGCACAAAATCGCGGGGCTCTCGATAGTAGTAACGACCGAGGGTATAAAACACCCTCGGTCCAAAGATAGAATTGTAGTCATCGGCCATAGCCACTAGAAACAAGTCACTTGAACTTAATTAGTAGTTACTTGTTGTCGGCTCCTAAATTCGTCGCAAGTGTCAATCAATTAAAGACACGCTGCCTTCAGAACATTTATTGGTCCTGTCGAACCGGATTTGATCAGCCTGGAACCTGGAAGAACAGCTCCAGGACGTCTAAGAAAAAGAAGGAAGAATCGTCGAAAATAAAATAAATCCGACACTAAATAGAATTTGTGCCGGATTTTAGAAACCTGGAAAACCGGGAAGAAATACTGAAATCCCACCAGGGATAGAGGAAATTCAGCCGCACAATATGCTGCCTTCAAACTGAAGATTGAAGCCAGGAAAGCAGCTCCAGGACAGCGGGAAGAAATAGTGGTGGAATTAATTTGTCGAATTCCTGACGAATTAATTTCACAAAAAACAAATTGAAGTCGAGCACCGCAGAGAATAGATCCTGCGTGCCCAAGCCCACCGCTGGACCAAAGAGGTAAATTCCGGGAGACAGTTATTAGAACTACCCTCTTGTTTTTAATAACTGTTAGAAGATTGAATATATTTCCTGTGAGCTGCAAAAGTGCCGTATGAAGACTGATGTGCATATATGAAGCTATAAGAATAGTTCCTGAAGACTTATCGCTGAAAACCACCCTATGTTCTCAGTGATTTGTTCTGGAACTGAACGCTGGTTTAATTTTACCAAGAATATGCGTTTTTAAGCCTGAATTGCGTCTTTTACGTCGAGCAAATAATTCCTGAAGGCTTATCGCTGAAAACTACCCTTACGTTTTTAGCGATTTCGTTCGAATACTAAGCGCCCGTCTAAACAAATAGAAGACGTGCGTTTATGAAACTGATGTGCAGCTTTGATGTTTGAACAAACATATCCTGAAGGCTTATGACTGAAAGCAACCCTTAAGCTTTCGGGAATTTTCGAAAATTGAAATTTCGTCAAATCGAAAGAAGATACGTACTCAGAAGATTGAGTTACGACTCTGACGTCTGGAACAAGCAGCTAGTGAGGCATTATCGCTGAAAAGTACATTCGACTTTTCGGTGATTGATATTTCGATTGAATTATAGTCAATCGTATTGAAGATACACGTTTTGAGAAAAAACAAACGTGTACTACAGATGTCTGAAGTTTCATAAGGACTTATCACCAACCGTGAGTTTTTGGTGATTTGAATTTTTGGAGATTGAATTATAGTCAATCCACTTGGTGAATTTTTTGAAAACTGACGTTTTGACCGTCGGAAATTTTGGGAATTAGGTCTTGTGTCGTAAATAGACGTTCTGACCGTCGCAATAAAAATATTGAACTGGAACTCATGCTGATAGGTTGACGTTCTGACCGTCGAATATTTAGAACTGGGGTTAATTTTGAATTTAAAAAAAAAAAAATATTTCAAACAACGATGCCGCTTACTAGATCCCAAGGCAAAGCGCCTGCGGCGTGGACCGTGGAAATGGATAGACCATCCACCGTCATCAGACATGATGAGCCGCCGTACTCGCCTTCCACTGTCGATGGGAACGAACAGATGGACGGGCAGCGCCCTCTAGCGCCTCAGTCTGAAAGTACCCCAGCGCATCAACCAATAGAAACAGACCAAGCAGTTTCCACAAAAATAACCAGTATAGAAGGAACTTCAGACTCAACATTGAAACCTTCTCGGAACGAGAAGACTTTAGAAGATAGACGTACAGCCATGCCGATGACTTCCCGGGGTGACACCCGTATCGAACATAGCCGTCCGCCGTCAACTAAAATGACTCGGCCACGGAGAAAAATAGTTGGGAGCTAGCCAAGAAATACAACTTGTGCTTTCGCTGCCTATGTCGAGGCATCCACACTTGCAGGTCAAAGCGGTGTGGCCAGGAGGGATGCCACCAGAAGGCCCGACGTTGAAGGGATCGCAAGAACCCAATCGAGCCAGGCGTTCCTCAAGATAGTGCCGGTCCGGGTCATCGGACCGGCGGGAGAGGTGGCGACATACGCCCTCCATAACAACTGATGATGCCATAGATCATCAGTTGCGCGAATTTTTCGCCATAGAATCGCTGTGCATAAACCACAGCGCCCCGCCTCATACCCTGGGAAAAGGGCAGAGGATCCACACTCGCAGGTCAAAGCGGTGTGGCCAGGAGGGATGCCACCAGAAGGCCCGACGTTGAAGGGATCGCAAGAACCCAATCGAGCCAGGCGTTCCTCAAGATAGTGCCGGTCCGGCGGGAGAGGTGGCGACATACGCCCTCCATAACAACTGATGATGCCATAGATCATCAGTTGCGCGAATTTTTCGCTATAGAATCGCTGTGCATAAACCCACAGCGCCCCGCCTCATACCCTGGGAATAGGGCAGAGGATCCACACTTGCAGGGCAAAGCGGTGTGGCCAGGAGGGATGCCACCAGAAGGCCCGACGTTGAAGGGATCGCAAGAACCCAATCGAGCCAGGCGTTCCTCAAGATAGTCCCGGTCCGGGTCATCGGACCGGCGGGAGAGGTGGCGACATACGCCCTCCATAACAACTGATGATGGCTTAGATCATCGGTTGCGCGAATTTTTCGCTATAGAATTGCTGTGCATAAACCCACAGCGCCCCGCCTCTGACCCTTGAGAAAAGGGCAGAGGACATATAGAAACCGCCATGTTATGGCGTGCGCGAATTTTTCGCTATAGAATCGCTGTGCATAAACCCACAGCGCCCCGCCTCTGACCCTGAGAAAAGGGCAGAGGACATTTTGAATCGAATGATTGTCCAGTTAGCAAATGGACATCATGGGAGGCGCCTGGGAGCGCCTAGTCCGCTGCGTAAAGAACACGCTGTACAATGTACTTACACACCCAACTGAAGAGGTGTTGTCCACACTGATTTGTGAGGCAGAGTACATTGTGAATAGCCGACCATTGACACATGTGTCAGTAGACAGCGATGATGATGGTCCATCACACCGAACCACTTCCTGCTCGGTGGGTCAGCCAGACTACCTACACCTGGCGTATTCACTGAGCAGGATATAGACAGCAGGAAAGTATGGCGACGATCACAGATCCTCGCTGATATGTTCTGGAGCCGCTGGGTCAGAGAGTACCTGCCTGAGCTCCAAAACCGGCGGGAGCCACATAGTAGTGGGCCCAAACTTAATGTGGGCGACCCCGTCCTGATAGCCGACGGCCAGCTGCCTCGAAACACATGGCCTCGAGGCCGCATTGTAGCCGTGTATCCAGGAATCGACGGAGAAACCCGGACTGCTGAGGTGCGCACACTTGGCGGCATCCTGAAGCGTCCGGTGAAGAAACTCGTCCCACTGCCTCAGTAACCAGAGACGCCGGGGCGGCGATCATCCTTCGGTGAGCCTGGCGACGGCATCCGAGACTGCCACTCGTCACTCACCATGGGAGTGCAGCGCCGCGCCGACATCACTTCGAGCCTGCACGGCACTGCACGGCGGGAGATATGTTCGCGACGAGACTCACCAACCAATTGTAATGGTTTTTGTAAATAAAGTATGTATTAGAGTCATACGTCTGCTCACGCCCGAGCGCCAAGTAGGAATGAAAATGTTGTAAACACGTCGGTCCTATTTATAAGCTCGGTATGTAATGGTATTTTGAATCGCATTTTTAAGGTAGTAATATAACGTACTTAACGTTTATTTATGCGTATTAGGGTTTGGTAATACCAGATTAATAGAATAGAAGCATTGAATTATATAAATATTATAGTCTTCATACTTAAAACGTAAAATCAATTTCATGTGAATGCGTGCGTTCGCTGCGCCCGCCTAGTTCCGAATGGTGCGCCAGATGGCGGCGGGTAGTTTTATATGTTAGCGTTTTTCGTACAAAAATTCTTGTAAACAAACAAAATTGTTGAAATATGTAGACCCTTCAGGTCGAATAACTCCCTGAAGGGAATAGATGTACTTATTATAGAAGTACTTTCGGATGGCCCGTTGGACTAGCTATCAGGCCATCCCTTTGGAGCGAAAATCGCTCATATAGTTTAGGCACAAATCCAGACATGGTAATCTGGACTTGTGATTTTTGGCCCGTTTTTTGGCATTCCCAGGGACTATACACCCCTGAGACTTCCAAAAATAAGGAATTTTCGGGGACTTCCCGATGGCCCGATAGACGCGCCATCGTGTCGTCCCATAAAAATATAGAATCAGTTAAGTAGTTTAGGAGATAGCTAGACACAAAGGGAGTGACTAGCTGTCGAACTAACACTTTTTTGGGTACATTATGTACAAAATGTATATATATACTTATGGAGGCACTAGAACTGTAAAGTGCTCTCCCTCAGCCTCCAGGCCACCCATATTCGGTGGTGATAGCTTGGATGGTCTGAGTAGAAATCCAAGTAATAAAATAAATTGTCTAAAAACGTTAAGGAGCGTGTATTTAAGGGATGATATCCCACGATAAACGTCCGAAAATAAGCTTTTTTAAGCCGCCCATAGACGACTGGCTGAATTTGTCAGCAGGTCACCCCAACCTATAGTACTCTCTGGGCTAGGAATGTTGTTATACAACTTTCCGACATGAAAATAAGGGAACTTGTCCCTTTTTTTCTATAGATATAGCCTAGGGACGCTATCAATGCCTGGATATAGATGTATGGATTAGATACTGAGATAGGGGGTGCTACTGTGCTACAGTACACAGAAATCCAGGCGTTGATAGCACCATGGAAGGGATAGTACAGACCCAAAACCCACTGTCGGGTAAGGGATTTTTTTTGGCAAATAAAAATTATTTTCGGCACAAAATCGCGGGGCTCTCGATAGTAGTAACGACCGAGGGTATAAAACACCCTCGGTCCAAAGATAGAATTGTAGTCATCGGCCATAGCCACTAGAAACAAGTCACTTGAACTTAATTAGTAGTTACTTGTTGAGAGCCCTAAATTCGTACCAAGTTTTAAATAATTGAAGTGTTTTATTTAATTAAACAATTATCATCCCTGCACCTGCTTGATTAGAAGTCCTGAGGCAACATTCCAAAGAGGTTACCAGATCCAATCTGAGAGTCAATGTTCTTCGGGCGTCCAGCGCGCCATCCGGGAGCTTTACGACCTCCCTCCTCGGGGAAGGCGATCACGCTACGTCCGCAACAGCAGGCGTATGTTAATGAGGGGAGTAGCCAGGTGTTCATGACTTTAGTTTTCATCCGTATCTTCATATCGCTCTTCTCTCTACTTCCAGTTTGTTATTTTATTGGTTGAATGAAACTTGCTTTTCCAGATAAATGTGGGCATCGACATATGTTAAAGCTGAATATTCGAGATATGGTTCGTCATGATATTAGTTAAAGATTAAAGATTTTTTAACTTTTTGGGTTTTAGTTCGTTATTGCATCAGTAAATTTCTTTGTTGAAAAGGTTTTTACTTTGTAATGGTTATACCCATGTTTTTTTTTCCCATGGGGATAGTAAAAGTTACTAAAGAATGCCACCTACTACGATCGTTACATACTCCTTTAGCATCCGTGATGTTCATCCTGCAGCCTGTTGTGATTTTCATACTCATTGCCCGTTGCCTTGCCGAATTCATTACGCAATAAAGCGTCGAATACTTAGGTCGGAAACCGGCCCTTAATTCCTACGTTTAGTTTCATATTGATTTTATGTATCCCTAAAATAATTGTACGAGTGATGAGATAGTACACAGAAAAAGATTACCTAACATCACGCCGTATTCCCTGATGGTTTAGGCAGAGGTTTCGAGATGTAGCACCAACTAGATCGCTCCGATTGTAATATGGCCTGCGGTATGCACAAGCCTCTCCCGTCATGCCGCCATTAAGACCTGATGGAGCTCCGACGGTGCAACATGATCTGTCGCTACACCAGTCTCTCAGACAATGAAGAACAAGACGTGGGGTCTTCGTTTCCTCGCACCACCGTTGAAAAGTCGCGAGTGCTTTCGCCTCAAGGTCCCAGGGCAGGGGATCCAACCAATACGCGATCCTCCTCGCAAGAGATCGTACGATGTTCTCTGATAACTGACGTATATAATATCGCTCTCTGCGGTTTACGTATTATTGCGATGTTGCGAGCCGTCAGATAAGCTGCCTACACCGAGGCTCCGTACAGGACCACCGTAGTACAGTTGTTCTATCCCACGAGGGCGGGTTGGTCTTAGTCGTGTGTGTACATGCACATGCACATTGCTTCTGTGTGCGTAAGCGATACTGAGCGCTACCGAACTTCAGTAAACAAACAACTGTACCTAAGTTTACCTCGTCTAGTATCCACCCCTAATCCCAATTTTTTATCTAATGGTCATAAGCGTAAGTTGCTTAACGCAAAGTTCAGCCTAAATTGGTGTGAACAACTAACAAATTAAACATATTACGCGCGGTAACAAGGGAATGCGCGAGCGCGGTAGCTCGAAACGGTTTTTTTTTTTTTTTAAACTTTGCCCCACACTATTTCTTCCTGTATCGTGGGTGCGATAACAAACATATAAACTCACATACACAACACCCAGAGTCGGAATAACTATCTGTAGGTCATACAAATATTTGTTGCGTGCGGGAATCGAACCCGCGACACGCAGCGCGCTAAGACCGTATCCTGTAAAATTATACTCGTATGACTGTGTGGACGTTTTACTATATTTGAATACAGTAAAACCCAAAATCAAAAGTATATTATTATATGAGGACCTACCTATATGACATGACGTTTTTTGATGAGCGATAAATATTTTTGGGTTTAATTGTTATCTCCGATTCTAGCTAGTTAGGTCTGTCAGTCTAGCCGCAGCAAGCGGATGAGGACAATTGGAAAAAAAATCCGTCGCGTCCGCCCCTCTATCGACAGTGATGCGGCCGGCGGTTTTGTTTGATTTTTTCCGCGCCCACTGCCGCCCCCGCGCTCCTCACTCTGTTTGAAGCCTCATGCTATACGCTAACCACATGTTTGTCTATATACAAACAAACAACATCGCCTGGTAGAGTCCCAATTCTAACGGCAACTGATACATTAGGTACCTTCTAATATCTTTACAATAACATAACTAACACTTTAATACTCTACACCTTTCTCTTTGCAAAGAGTATCCTGAAACAATAACCGTTCAGTTCCATTGATCCCCCTTTTATCTACTCTGACTAGGTTGCCCGCCATATTTTTCCAGTACGTCGATAATGGCGGCCTCGCGGCAGGAGGAAGCGATCGTCACGTATTATCGGTCCCGGCAGGTATGACCAGGGTACCCGAGTAAATAACCACACTCAGGTAAAGTTTATTTATTTATTTCTGACGGTATATGGTTTGTTTATTTTGTAGCGGTACGTTTTTGTTCTTTCAAACATATAGTTGGGCGACCGATGTAGATTTTCTCCATGTTCATTATCATCAGTCCATAGAATATGTACGCTATTTAACTCGATTAGTAACAACTCTCAGTGTCTGGTTATTATTTGGTCACCTGTCCACTAAAATCTAACTTGATTTTCCTGTTAGTAACAATTTAAGATTACGATGAGCATTGTTCGAATCTGAAAACAAAGAAACGAAGTTTTCAGATTTGCAGAACTTTGTAGGTGCCAAACTATGTTAGGTAGGTGGGTCGGTGTAATTATTAGTTTTCTAGATTGAGAAGGCGTTAGCCCATAACTGGCCAGAAGCCGGCGCTTACCGCAAAAAGTTTAATTAGAGATTTTAATGAATTCAGTTTTCCAAGCGAGTCTGGACGGAAACCTTTTAGGATTGTGGTTGAAAGATTTCAAAGAGAACGTCGGTAGATAGCTTATACAGAAAGTAGCATACGGAAACCATAACGGAAGTTACTTAATTAGGTTCGCTATTTATAGAACGGTCAGGGTTTTTTTACTGTTTGTTATTATAGTTTGCTGCATGCATGGTGTATACCTGGTGGATACTGTTAGAATGTTTGGTGATTTGCGAGAAGACAACGCTTTTTTATAACGAATAAAGTTAACATTTTGTATTAGTATTTCTTTGTGTTTTTATATTTGATTTTTAATCACTTAGCCTTCCGACCGTTCTATTTGTATTAAATAAATATTCAAATAGTTTAAGTACCTATCTATAGATGGCGATACCTATTTGTTAACCGACTCGGCGACTTTTTAAGTCTGGGTCATTGCTCATGTTCATGAGCATGTGCTAAACAATTTTGGGATCCACTCAAGACTTTCACAATCTTGAACTAGAAGATCTTTTGACCTCTAGATCTCTACTAGATTCGTAACCTTTATCAATCTTGAGATCTGCATACCCTACAAAATGATCACGTTTTGTGATCCAGAGCTATTAGTAGTCAGGGAATGGGGAGTGCATATCGAGAGCTCTTCGGAAATCTTGACCTTCGATGAATATCTGATAACCAGTGATGTTATCTGTTTTTGTCAGAAGATATAATAGCAGTTTACGTAATAACTTTTACTATGAGACCAACGTCTGTCAATAAAGTCTGTCGTATGTCAAGTGTGCACAAATTCACGTTTAATGTATGGTAAGAAAATATAGCTGAAAGGTATCATTTTGTAGAGCCTTCGCCTCTGTTACTAACCGACCTGCGGAAGCTATTACAGAATCCATATAATGGGGTGCGAAACCAAACCCCGGGAGGTAATTGAGACTTTTAGTCGAAAAATTGGTCCATGTCCGTAATTGGTTATTAGGACGGACCCATACATCTATTAAGGCGGTTAAGTGCGGTCTACCAGGTAACCGATGGGTTGAAGTACCCATATTGAATACCTTTGTCCCTCAATACCTTTTCACTAATCAAACAATCATTAATCATTTTACGTCTTGCTGAACTTCCATAGTAACCGAAAACCTGACATCTCTAGATACTTTATAGTTGAAGTTTGCAAGTTCTTCGAGAAGTTCAGTCTTAAGTAGTCAGCAATGTTAAATTCAATATCTAAGTTGTGACTAAAATGAGTTCAATAACTTTGGGCAGTTCTTGCGGGTAGACGAACACTTTGAAGATAAGTTTAGAGTTGTGGCAAAGTTCGTGATCTTGAGATTTTGAATGTGAATTAGTTATGTTATAGTCTTAGTAAATACATGAAATTCATAGTTGGCTATCTGACCCAAAATTGTTTTAGCTTGTACCTGTAGGTATGGGTTATATTAATGTTTCCTTACATTTAAGAGCAGTGGTAACCCTGTGGTATCGGCCGCGACTTACAAGTTGTGGGTCGTGGGTTCGAACCCAGGCAGGCGCTTTACATTGTGTAAATTATTTCATCACTACTGCTCTCAAAACGGTGAAGGAAAACATCGTGAGGAAACCGGCGGTCCTAGAACCAAAAATTCGAAGACATGTGACATCCGCCAGCCTGCACTGGGCCCGCGTGGTGGATTACGGCCCATTCCCTCTCACAGATAGGAGGCCTGTGTCCCAGCAGTGGGTAATTCCGATGAAGAATAAAAATAGGAACTAGGAATACAGTTTTTAATTCATCGGACTTACTATTCTGCGAATTTATCTAACACAGATCTCGGGGGTAAAGAGCAGATATTGGGTATTACTCTAACATTGATTATTTAGCAATGTAGTTAGGGTAGCGATTTCAAACATAGTTAACTTCTAAAACATTGAAGATGATATTCATACCAACATGTCGTTATTAGAAAGAAAGGACGTAAAATTGGTTATTTGCGCCAAGTATAAAAAACACAAACGCTTAAATTAATGCACGCATTTATTAGTTCTGTGCACGACAGTGCATGTTCGATTAGTTGCCTTTGTACTTGCTTTCAATACTCGTAGTAGCATTATATTTGATATCTAAAGTCAAAGGTTCGCTTTGTGCACAAAACTGCCAGTGGCCGGCAAGTAGCAATGATAGCCGACCATCCGGCGACCGGTACTCAGCTTGTCTTTGCGTCTACGTACTAGGTAAATACATCCTCCCCCCCGGTGGGTTCCCGCTTTGTCGATGCGGGGGGGCTCAGTAACCGTGGCTTGGTCACCCACGGTGAAGCGAAGAGGAACCCGAGGAGGGGCCGCTCGTCAGGGCTTTTGCCGATTAAGCCGACGACGTAGCGGCCAACTAGTAGGTTGCGGTGCCGCTTCGTAACAGGCGACATCGCAACTGAGGCGGGCCGCGATGTCTTATGGAGATTCCCAGGTTCCATACGATGTCGCGGCTGAGGGTTGGAGGCCGCGGTGGGAGAGGAGTGCCGGTATTGCGGTGCGCCGCTCTCCCTACCTTCCGCGGCCCGGACGGGGTCGCCACCGTCTGATGGCGGACGCGGTGGGGCCGCAGGGGAGGAGGAGTGTCGGTATTGCGTTAGCCGCTCTCCCTATCCCCTGCGGCCGAACAATGGTAGGTGGCCGGGCCATTGACCTTGACCCGTCACAGGGGGATCAAGGGTGCCATACACGGGGTCGGCGTGCAGTGTGTTCTGGTGCGCCGGTGATGGGGGGACTCCCCCGAGGTGGGTCCGGTGACGGACAGCCGCGGCGGGTTCGCGGTGAGTGCTAACGCGTACCCGTGCTCCCGCCATAAGCGGCACAGGAGGACACCGTGGAGTTTTAGTGGGTTAGAGTCCCACATAACTGCACTATCTCCCCGTGGTAGTGCAGTATGCATGAGCATTTCTCCACGTAAAAAAAAAAAAAAAAAAAAAAAATGTAAATACATCCTTTGACCATCTCCTTTAACGTTGACTTTTGAGACTAACTGGGACAGGAGTTGACTTCCCCTGTACATAAATATAGGTAAGTATCTACAATATTAAAGGAAAATAACTTTACCATAAAAACCTTAAAACCATTGACTTTATTTAGTTCAATTTAAAATCATTGAATCGTGTTTTTATTGTAAAATCAGTTCGAAATTTAATTTAATTTATTAGTCGTATTTATTTGAATATCCTTTCGAACTTGCCCTTCCCTGATCGGAAATCTTCCTGTTTGTTGAACTAACTTTGATTTTATGCATGAAGACGATGGAAGTGCCTTGCTACATTATGCAAACAACAGAGGTTTATAAGTTAGGTAGTACAACATTCATGTCTATCTAATGGTGCGTGCGGCTCATGGACGAATATTCATTAGGTAGTGTCGTGTAGTTAATTAGTCGTTAATTGAATTGACATACCTTTCATATACGCTGAACTAACACCTGCAACATCGGCTACTAACAGTTTGTTGTTTCATTTGGAAATAATCACTGAAATTATTTAACATAACCAATATTATAGACCACAATCACGAAATATCAATCATAATAGAATGTTTTCAAAAAATTCCATTTTCTCTGCCGCCATTTTTATTTTTTTTGTCTGTTTGGCTATAAACTATACAAACTTTTATGAATAAAAAAAGAAGCGCTATTCATATTAGCGTCCAAATCTTCAACAGCAAACATTATCACCAGCTATTATATAGAATCCATTCTCGTTGCCTCAAAAAAACTGTCTTCCAGAGACAGAAAGTAATCGTTGTTTTATGCAGCAACACAAAGTAAAGTGATTTTACTCAGGGCGTGAAAACTAAGCTTTATAGTAGAGCAGCTCTAGTGCTCGCTAATGGAGTACCGGTGACTGTAAGCTGACTAACGAATGATGCAGATAAGTTCAGCTAAGCCGTCTGAGTAAATGTGAGCATTATGCTGCTCAGATGAGCGGATAATTTATGGCGCAGCTTGTAATTGTACATTTGAGAAATGGAATTGGAATGTATTTAGATTGATATCCAATTCCATTTATAGTTGTTGTGTTTCTGGGTTGTGTAACGTGAATGGAGATTTACACCGGCAGAATTTTCAATCTTGCTAGTGTTTAATATTTGTACTAACGTAACGTTACCTACATTATTTTCAATCACACTCAAGAAAAGAAACAATAGTATAATAATTGTTTAATGAATAATTATGTGTAGATATTCCATGGAATTATTAAGTACCATCGGTCATCATTCAGGTCATATTGCCGGCTAGGAATATTGATTTTACAATAATCCAATGATTCCGGTTTTATCAACATTGGGCTCAAGAGTCCTTCGTATGTTTTTCGCTATTCCTCATAATTTCGGATTTGGCATGGGTTTGGCCATCCACGCCCCATTAAAAAACTCAGCAACCAAATAATAATCTAACTTCATTTGTCTAAGTTAGATACGTTTACCTTACTCAGTAGGCTAATCTTAGTATGAATAGTATAATATTATACTTAGGTGTACCTACTTCAGATTTCAGAGCATTTCAACAATGAAAAGCATAAATATTCAATGACCTTAAACAAGACAAACACAAAATTTCCGTTCATAAAACCGTTCCTGAACAGTCAGCATTTTCAACCAAATATTGGGCATAATAAAATCAGTTTACTTAACTCTCGACCCCTAATTCTGCCAGTCAAACTGACGTCCCTAATAAAAAGCTCTACGTCATAATTATTACCATAGATTTTTCCGCTAATTCTTCTTTTGTTTTCCAAAAGGCGTGGGTGCGATCCCGGATGTGCCGCAGCCATTATAATAACGGCTTACATAATGGCTAACAATATTTTCAACGAGCTATAATGGTTAAAGTTAGCTAGTGTGTTTTTTTGTTTACTTCTCTAATGTCCGTTTTCCCTTGTCCTAGTTTTTTCAGATTTTCTCTATTATTATTATTGCATTTATTTATTTTATATACATATTTTTACATTTTTAAATATTATTCTATATAAAAAATAATAATAAAAACATTTAAAAATACAAAAATAGTAGCCCACCGGTATCGGGAACAGGGTCCAAGCTACCGGTGGTCAGGGCTCCTGAGAGAGGAACCTCCTGACTATACGCGCCGTGTCCAGGAGTACCGCTTTCTGGATCAAGCCCTTGATCCAGCTGCCCAACGAGAGCCTCCTCAGATGTTCGTCGAGGCTCTTGGCTATTATACCATTGGCCGTCACGACTATCGGCACAATGACTGCTGTATTCACATCCCACATGTCGACAACCTCGCGAGCCAGATCAAGATACTTGCTTTTCTTATCTCTCTCAGCCTTCACGAGGTTCTCGTCATGGGGGACCGCTATATCAACAATCATTGCGCGACGCTCTGGTCGGTCTATCACCACTATGTCAGGTTTATTGGCAACAATAGTCCTGTCAGTGATGATAGACCGATCCCAATACAACGTGACATTGCCATTTTCGAGAACTGGGTCGGGCACATACTTATAGTAAGGCACTTCCGATTCCACAAGATTGTATTTAAGAGCAAGTTGCTGATGGATAATCCTGGCTACAAGGTTGTGTCTATGCAAATAGTCTCCGTTAGCCAGACTAGAACAACCGGAGATAATGTGACGGATAGATTCACCCGGCCGGTGACATGCCCGACAGATGTCAACTGTGCCATCCTTCACAATATATTTCCGGTAGTTGTTCGTCATCATAACTTTGTCCATAATCGCAAAGACAAAACCTTCGGTTTCCCCGAAAAGGTCACCAAATCGAAGCCAGGCCACGGACGCTAAAAGATCTACATCGGACCCATGTAGGACCCGGTAGAAGCGTCCGTGAAGCTCCTTGCTCTGCCATACCTCCCTGCGGTCATTAGTATCTAATACTATAGGTTTGCGCCAGTTCTCGTTAGCCAAGGAGAGCGGGGTAAGGCCCTTGTCCACCGCTACCACATCTCGATGCATACCCACGTCAGCGGCCTGGAAGTATTCCCTAAGACTGCATACCTCGCGGTTGTGCAGGGTCTTAGCATTTAAAAAGCCTCGACCCCCACACTTCCGCGGGATATACAGTCTCATGACCGATGACCGTGGGTGATGCATACGATTTGCGGTAAGCAGCGTGCGGACTCTCCTATCCAGGGCGTCAAGTTCTGTCTGAGTCCATTTGAGTATGCCGAAAGAATACATCAAGACCGGCATGACCCAGCCGTTGAAGGCGCGCACCTTGTTTCCGCCTGATAAAAGACTATTTAGTACTTTATTCAGGCGGCCAAAGAAGCGTTCCTTCAACGACTGTTTCACGTCACTAGCATTGATGCCTAATGCTTCCGACATACCCAAATACTTGTAAGTTTCGGTTGAGGAAAGGGATCGAAGGTGTATGGAATCCGAGAGTTGTATTCCCACGGATTCCATAATCTCCCCTCGCTTTACATGCATGACTGCACATTTGTCCACACCAAATTCCATCCTGATGGCGTCACTGAAGGTTTCTGTCACCTTCAGTAGCTTCATCAGTTGAAAGTTGTTGGGGGCAAAGAGCTTCAGATCATCCATGTAAAGGAGGTGTGATATAACCTGACCACCTCTTCTCAACCGATAGCCTAGGCCCGAACCCTCCAGCAGTGTACTGAGAGGGTTCAGGGCTAAACAAAACCACAGAGGACTCAGACTGTCGCCCTGAAATATTCCGCGCTCAATCCTTATAGGTTCGCTGTTTTCCTGAATCTGTCGACATCCTGGATAGTGAAGGACCGTCCTCCACTGCCCCATACATGACGTCAGGAAGGTGCGCAGTGTTGCATCAATTTTATACAACTCCAGCACCCTCATGAGCCATGTATGTGGCACTGAGTCATAGGCCTTCTTGTAATCTATCCAACATGTCGCCAGATCCTTGCGGGAACGGCGAACCTGTTGGCTAATAGCAATGTCTATGAGGAGCAGCTCCTTAGTACCGCGGGACCCATTCTTACATCCATTCTGAGAAGCAGACATGATGGAGTTATTGTCAATATGTTGATTAATTTTCGCTCTCAGAATGGATGTAAGAACTTTATAGACCGTCGGTAAACACGTTATCGGTCTATAATTTTTAGGTTCCGCAGTACTACCCGATTTATGGAGCAGGTGGGTTATTCCTGTCGTTAGGAACTGGGGCAGCGACCCTGACTCTAAGGCAGACTGGAACTGAGATGCCAAACGAGCGTGCGAACTTTGGAACCACTTAATCCAAAAGTTTTGCAGTCCGTCTGGCCCTGGAGATTTCCAATTGGGCAACGGACGGACTGCACGAGCCAGATCTTGGGGGCTGATGGTAATTGCCCCCATTTGTGGTATCGGATCGCACGCTTGCTCGACCTCCCGAGTCCAGTCACCCTCGGTGTGACTGACAGGCACCGACCAGATATCGCGCCAAAACGAACACATGGCGTCATTATCCGGTAGGCGCATGTCAGTCACACCTTGGTCGGGTCGCTCCCAAGCCCTATAAACCCACCTTTCGTTGCTCTGGAATGTGCGATTCTGAGTGTATCGCTCCACTCGCCGCTTGTACCGACGAATACGGCTTGCCCATGCATAGATCTTCTGCTTCAGAAAGTCGATACGCTCTGTGACGCGGGACAGATAATCTCGAGAACTGATATCAGTCCCCGAAAACGCCCGCCTCACAAAGCGCATCACTCTAGGGCGAGTGTTGCCCTCCCTGAAGCAGATAAGCTTGCCGATGAGTGCTCTAGCCTCACCGATACGATGCTCAATCCTGTACTGCCAAGCTGGTATAGCTGGTCGTGTAGCTCTGTCAGTTTTGGGAAACTTGACATTAGCTACACGACATGCCGCTGCAGCCGCACAGTACAAGATCGAGTGGGTATCGGCAAGATCTTTGCTGCTATCAAACACATTTGATAGCTGCGAATCTAGAGCACACACCAGCGCCCTATTTTTCTTATGCATGGGCAGACGAGGTAGTCGAGGTCTAAGCTCAGGCGGTGTGGAACGATACTCTCGGAATGCACACTCAAAAGCGCTCCTCAATCGTGCATTGCATTGGGTACTCACGGATATAGCCCCGTCGTCGTCATCCTCACCAACATGGTCGGGTCGCGGAGATACACTGGGTTGCAGTTGCACCGCGGCCGGAGGCAAGGCAGGCGAGACACGGCTACTCCGTGATTCCTCACGCAGTCTATCAAGTACGGTGTCATCCAGCATATGGTTACGCTGGATGACCCGCACCTGATCCGATAGACGTTGGGCCGACACGTTGACAGCTGGCTCAAGCACCTGAAACAGAGAGAGCATCCGACCACGGTACGCAGTCAGTTTACTTCCCCCCTCTGTAGCCCCAAAGTATGCGCGCATGACGTTTTCGTTAATTGATTGCGTCCATCGCATGCGCTGCACACTTCCACCGGGAGCGGGGACCCTGTCAGAGGCCGATGGGCCTCGAAGTCCCAGGCTGTCCGGCGGCCGGCGTCCTCCCCGTCGACGCGCAGGTGGTGGTGTCGTCGGCGGAGAGAAGTATTCGTCGCTCGAGCTCGACGCTACTGCAGTGTCCAGGATCTCTTCACTCATGGATGTAGGGGATCCCGGTGGCTGCGAGGCGGAGCTGAGCGACGAACCCGAAGATGTTGGGCGTGTGATTTTGGCTCGGGCCTGGCTTCGCGTGAGCATTTTCTTCTTAGCTTATGTCATTTTACGTGTGATTTTGTATGGTTTGGCATTGTAATTATATTATTTGTTTTCTTCTTGGTTTAATATATATATATATATATATGTCAACATTATTAAAATTTAATTTTATACAGATATTACGGTGATTTAAAACGGTTTGATAAATAAATTATAGAAAATACGAAGAGCTAAGAATTTTTTGAATGTCACTCTTGACAAGTCAGGCCACAGATTATTATTATTATTATTACTATTATTATTATTATTATGAGCCTGTTATGTCCCACTGCAGGGCAAAGGCCTCCCTTCCGTCTTTCCATTTTTCCCTGTCTCTTGCTACATCTGGCCAATCCCTCAGATAGACGTCTAATTCGTCACGCCATCTCTTTCTGGGCCGACCGCGTCGCCGGTTCCTGTTATTTGGAATCCAGTTAGTTATTACTTTTGCCCAATTCTGTGGCGACATGCGGCAGATGTGGCCTGCCCAATTCCACTTTAGTTTGGCGGCTGTTTTGCCTACGTCAGCGATTTGTGTTTTGGAGCGAAGTATACTGTTCCGAATTCGATCTATGATTTTGACTCCGAGAATACTTCGTTCCATCGCTCGCTGGCAGACCCTGAGCGCGGACTTTTGACGCTTCGTTAACGACCACGTTTGCGCTCCATAGGTGAGGGTAGGAAGGATGCACATATCCATGAGTCTCCTTTTTAGGGAAAGTGGAAGAGATCCTTTCATAAATTGTTTCATCGACCAATAGCTCTTCCATGCGTTTTCGGTGCGTCGAGCAACTTCTTTATCTTGCCTCGCCTGGAGAGAGACTATTTGGCCGAGGTATGTGTACTCATGGACATATTCAACCTCCACACCTGCAATGTCTACTTTGCGTTTCGTGCTGTTCGTCATTAATTTCGTTTTCGTCATATTCATTTTGAGTCCGACCTCGAGGCTGGCGTGGCTCAGTTGTTCCAGCATAAGGCTTAACTCAGCCGCCGAAGACGAGAAAATTACAATGTCGTCGGCGAAGCGTAGATTTGTTAATCTTCTGTCTCCAACGACAATACCCTTGTCCCGCCAGTGTACATCTAAATTTTGGAAAACTTCCTCAAGCGTTGCTGTGAAGAGTTTTGGTGACAGCGGATCCCCTTGTTTGACACCTTTTCGGATTGGAAAGGGTGGGCCAGTGGTATCTAAGCGTATGGCAGCTGTACTATTCAGATAAATTCGTTCCAGTAATTTAACATAAGTGGGTTCTATTTCCTGTTTATAGAGTGTCGTAAAAATGGCTTTGTGTGCTAGACTATCAAATGCTTTGGAATAATCCACGAATGCAAGGTACAACGGTAAGTTAAATTCTTCGTGCTTTTCTATCATCTGGTTCAAAGAATGTAGGTGATCGGTAGTGGACAAGCCGCGGCGGAAACCAGCTTGTTCAGGGGGTTGATGGAGGTCTAGTTGGTCGGAAATGCGATTTTCGAGGACCTTGATGAAAGCTTTGTACAGATGTGAGACAAGGCTAATAGGACGGTAATTGCTTATATCGGATTTATCTCCTTTTTTATGAAGCAGAATTATGTTGGAATGACAGAAATTACTTGGAAATATACCTGTTTTTAAAATTGAGTTAAATAGATTACAAATGTGTGGTAATAAATATTTCTCTCCGACTCGCAGTGCGTCTGTGGTAATGCCATCTTCTCCTGGGCTTTTATTGTACTTCATGCTACTGAGAGCCTTATGGACTTCAAAGCCAGTTATCATTGGGACATCATCAGAGCATGAGTAGACTTCATCTGCAAGCTGGAAGGTTGTGTCGTCATCTGAGTATACTGATTTGTAAAATTGAGTGCAAATTTGGATTAATTTTGTCCTATCACCCTGTCTCACACCATTACTGTCCTTCAAGTGTGTTATAGAGGATCTCCCCTCATCTATCCCACGCATGGCTGACCTCAAAGAGCGGTTATTCATTAAAGCGGAGTGAGCGAGTTCGGTGTTGTAGAGTCTTATATCTTTTCGGATGCTCCGCTTTACTTTTCGGTCCATCTCTCTGTATTCGGAAGACTGATATGGTAGATTCTGTCTCTCCTCTATAAGGTGAACTGTTTGGTCAGTAAGCTTTTTCTGTTTTTTCTTAAGGCACTTTATGTTTTGACTAGCTGTTGTGATGACTTGTTTGATGTTATTATACTGTGTTTGTATATCTTCTGAATTTTTAGATTCAAGTATGCTGAAACTATTCTTGATTTGTATATTAAATTTGTCCTTATTTGCAATTAATGTTGTTTTATCAATCCGTTTTATTGTTTTTCTAATCATTTTGTTACGATGAATCTTCATGTTGAAACTAACTACAACTCTAAGTGGACGATGGTCTGAACTAAATTTTAGATTGTTAAGCACTTCAACATTTTGTATTATTTGCTTGTTCGAGGAGAGACAAAAATCAATTTCATTCTTCGTGTGACCGTCTGGAGAAAATAGGTCCAACGACGTTGCGGCTTTTTGGGGAAAAAGCTGTTGCTTACACTTAAGTTCTGCCCAAAAGCAAATTGTAGCAGGCGCTGACCACGTTCATTCCTATCACCCAGACCGTACGGTTCTAGAACGTTCGTGCGATCGGAAGGTCTTCTTGGACCGATCTTGGCATTGTAATCGCCCATAATCAGTGTCCAAGTCCCTCTGTGTTCATCGCATGCTCTGTTGAGTAGATCATAGAACTCTTCTGCTTCGTCGTTACTATGCGAAGATGTTGGAGCATATACCTGGATTACTGTAAGTATATTTCCCTTTGCCACACAAAACTTGAGCAGTGCGATTCTGTTGGAATATGGGACAAATTCTATTATGTTTTCTTTCCAGCGTTTCGAGATCAGGAAGCCAACACCGTACCTCGTGTTACTTTCTCCAATATAATAGAAGATGGAATTATCTCTTTCTATAGTGTTTTCCCCTTCTCTTCTCACTTCTGCTAGACCAACTATATCCCAATTTACATTTTCTAAGGCATGCTCTAGCTCTAGCATTTTCTCTTTAGTTCGTAATGTCCGCACATTAAATGATAAAATTTTAAGCTTTTCGGTGTCCTTTTTGCGTTCCGTAGTTGTTTGGCAGTAGACCCTCGCTCGGAGATTACTCCCGATTTTCTCTATAGCATTGCAAAAACTTTGTTATTATATTTTTCCGATTGATTGAAGTTATTAAAGTTGTTCGTTTTTCCGATACGTTGGGTGCAGTAGTATTTTACGTCAATAGGGAATTCTTGAAGTGAGAACTGATCGGGTTATGAGTAGGTATTTCTACCTCGATGGTTTTAATGTGAAATCTATTAGAGCGTTCTATGATATGGGTATGAGTATAATAAATACATCACGTTAAAACTAATGCCGAAGATTGTATTGATTTCTATACTTTCAATCTTTGTTGCTACGGTGTAGCACTCGTGGCTACGCCGTAGTGTTACTGCTACGCCGCCCGCTACGGATGCGTGGCGTATTTATATCTCGCCATGCACCGCGTCTCGTCTTATTTCTCTAATTACATTTTTGTTCTTAAATTCAGTTTAACGTGCAAATGGGCCTTACACTTGCACGACAAACTTAACTCAGAGTTAGTCGCTAACACGAGGTCAAATGGGGGCCACGTATGAATTTGCAGCTAGAGGCGCTGGTGTAGCGGCAGGACTCCGATATGTCAAACTCCACTGTTTGTGTTGTGAGTTTTTCCTATTTATAATATTGTTGTGAATATTTAGCGATACCTCAGATTAGTTATGGCAAAAATGAGTTACGGGTCAATAATGGTAATGCTTTAAGGTATTAAATATCATTTAAATGTAAATTTGGTTTTCACGCCCGTAGTAGGTACCTTCGTAAAAAACATTGACAACTATTCTTCTGGACCTTAGTCAACGTTCCAAGTTTAAACTGGCGTTAATTAGTTCATCCTCATTGACAGTTTGTCATATAATATTGTCAATTTAAGCTCGTGGTAGTAACTAACTTTGAATTAAGTTTTTCGTGCAAGTGGACTTAAACTTATTAGCTGAGTTTCGGTTTAGCATGAAATTAGCGGTCATTGGCCCACCTTTTTTATTAATTGATAACTTATTTTAAAAACGAAATTTAAGACATTCAGGCTTTTTGAATCTTTAACAAACTTTAACATTATTTACTAATGAAAAAGTAAACATAGTGTATTGTTATGTTTCCTTTGAAGACATATTAGGGAAAGAACATTGACCGCTATTTCCATGCTAAAATGAAACAACTATAGAACTGTTTTCATTAATAAAATAGAACAAGTTTCTATAGACAGGAAGTATTTTTCTCAAAACACAACAGAAATTGAATTCAACCATTGACCGCTGGCTCCTTACCGGGAGCAGGCAGGGGGTGCAGATAGAAAACACGTAGTTCCGTGAGCGTATCGCGCTACGTGCACCGGTCGTACGTGCGACTGTCCCGGGAGATTGTGTCGTGTCGTGTCGTACGTAACTCGACTGGACACGGAACCTCTGCGGGAGAATATTTGATGCTGTACTGCTCTTTGTTTATCTTGCTGCATGTTGGTAATGTTTGTAGTACGCAAGGAAATGTTCTTCTGGAAAATTTTGTTAATGTTAGTATGTAAGAAGTATGGATGTTTACAATTTACATTACCTGTTTATAAGATCAATTCTCGTACTTAAAAACGTTCTGGTGTGGCGTGTAAATAGCCAACACCTTTTCTGTACTTGCGTACTAAGTTAATTTTTGGAAATGCCTATAAAAATGGCTACCCCCTATGTGAACTTATAGGTAGGATCCAACAAGAAACATCAGCATTTCCATAGTGCAGTATTAAATGCGCTCACTCACCTTGTCATCGAACCAGTGTCGCTTCCAATACTCCTCGAGAGAAGACCACGAGGATGAGCAGGACTCAGGAGTTGCGTGAAATCGCCGGCGAACAGTCCAAATGACGAGTAGCAGAGAAAGTTCACAACCACCAGCAATGTCCACTAAATTAAACACACAAGGCACGGCCGCGCTATCAATATGAGCAACAGAACAGTCTGTTTATAATGTCTCTTGTAGATAGGATTTTTCACACCAAGTTCACGTCCATTCAAAATCGAACAAGCCTTGACTCGTCTCCGATTTTTGCTGACACCAAAACAGCGCGAATATGCTGCATACGCGACCAATCACATCGCAGTTAAATCTATCAACTCGCGACTGCTAACGCCATCTCTGAGCTCGAAGGTTACAACTCTTGGACGAATCCATTGACAGTGAGCGTTGCACACTACTAATTTTCTTGTTGGATACGTATTTATGGATGTAAATCAATAAACACCATCTGATATAAATATGAATATTATGTTAATTACTATTTCAATTTTAAAGAAGCCATGGTGCTTCTCCATGCACCCCGCCTTGGAAGGTCGCAAGACTTTTCAACACGAGCAGAACAGTCACACAGTTAAACAATGTTGAGTAAAGAAGTCTGTTATAAACTATACATTATCTTAAAAATATTTACATTACATTTAATATGATCCTACTTCAGTCACTGAACTATAAGAAAACATGGACTCTTACTTTATTTTAGCAGTTACTTTACAATCTAAAAGATCTCAAATCATCGTATTGTTGGTTTACTTAACATTATAATAATTGTCTGTAGATAATCTATGGTTAAAGATTTGAAGAGCTTTCTGGTTGGGTTATTGATTGGGTAACGGATATAGTTTGACGACGGGACGTTTAAAGGAGCTATGCCTAGTCTTGACAGTTGCCACCCGAACAATGCCATCAAGCCCAGGGAAGATTTTAGTAATAACTCCCAGAGGCCACGATAATGGAGGAGCATCATCTTGTCCAATCAATACGATCGTGCCCAGTTGAATGGGACAATCATTGTTTTGCCACTTCTGTCTGACTTGCAAGGTGTGCAAATACTCAGTACGCCATCTCTTCCAATAGGAGGCCACTATATTATCCAGTAAATTTTTACGCTTTACGAGATTAATGCGCGAGTCTGATAAATCTGAAGCCGGTAAATATGTCAGAGGAGTGGACATTAAGAAATGTGCCGGTGTCAGAATCTCAGGATGTGGGTCTGAACTGATAACACCTAAAGGTCTTGAGTTCATTACGCACTCTATCTGCACTAACACAGTTTGTAATTCTTCGTAAGTCAGCAGTTGGTTGCCTATTACCCTATAAAGGTGGGTCTTTAAACTTTTTACGTTTGTTTCCCATATTGCACCAAAATGCGGCGCCCGAGGTGGGATCATTTTCCACTCGATGCGATGTTTCTCAAGTTCTCGCTTTATAGTCGCATTGTGTTGTGAGTTGAGAAGCAAATTATACATCTCATCTAACTGTGCACGCGCACCGACAAAATTGGTGCCGTTGTCTGAATACATGCAGGACACAGGCCCGCGACGCGCAATGAAGCGTTTGAAAGCGGCTAAGAAGCAGTCGCTTGAAAGCTCAGTGACAAGTTCAATATGAACTGCTTTGGTAACAAGACACACAAATAAACATATGTATGCCTTCTGAGAATGTTGTCCACGTCGACGTGAAAGAAGAATTCGTAGTGGGCCAGCGTAATCAACGCCCGTGTGCACGAATGCCTTGGCTTCCGTTATACGACAAGAAGGCAGATCTGCCATTTTTGGCGTCACATGAGAGGGATTAACACGGAAACAAGCATTACACTTACGCACTCGTGCTCTAATAACTGTTCTGGCATCCAATATCCAGAATTTCTGTCGCACAATGGACATCAGAAGTCCAGGACCGGCATGACAGTATAATTCATGGAAATGTCTTATGATCAAATCCACGACATGTTCATGTTTAGGGAGAAGCACAGGGTGCTTAACCTCAAACGGTAAGTCTGCCCGTGAAAGACGGCCTCCTATACGTAAAGTTCCTTCAGTGTCGATAAAAACTGAGAGGTTTCGCAATTTCTTCGAAGGTTGATTGCCTTTCTTAATTAATTTGATGTCGTCTGAAAAATGTCTTTTTTGAATGGTTTGAATTATAGCAATCTCGGCAACCGACAAATTTTCGACCACTTTGAATGGTTTATTAATTTTCTTAATAAAACGGAAGACATACACTGTAATTCTTAACAGTTTGTCCCAAGAAGACACATTTTGAGACAGCTCATATAATGACGACTGCTCTACCTGTACAATGGCAGTCATTACATTCGTTTTATGCTCCGGTAATTCTCCAATATTATAGGGTGTAAATTTACTAATCGGCCATCGACTGGGAGGACATTGAAGCCATTGGGGGCCATTCCACCAAAGACTTTGGGATACCAATTGGGACGGCAGCAGACCGCGCGAAAGGCAATCGCTCGGATTTTCTGCACCTGTGACATGATAGAAGTTATGAGGAGCTAGATTTTCCTGACACTGCGCGACTCTATTCCCGACAAAAATTGACCAACGATGTGGGGAAGAGCAAATCCATGAAAGAGCTATAGTGGAGTCTGAGAATGCATACACACCTGCTATCTGAATTCGCGCACGATAAGTGTCAAGTACAATCTTAATCAATTTGGACATCAAGACCGCTGCACACAACTCTAAACGGGCCAACGTCGTTATTTTTGTAGGAGAAACTTTAGACTTGGCACACAGTAATCGGACAGATATGTTTCCAGAGGAATCAGTCACGTGCAAATATATAACACAGCCATAGCCATTTAAGCTCGCGTCACAGAAACCTACGAGAACTACGTCTCCGGAGCTAAGCACACCCACATGACGAGGAATCTTCAGCGTAGATAGCAGTGAGAATTCCTGCATGAGAACAGAGAAACGCCGAATAATGTTTTCAGGTGGAGTATCATCCCATCCAATCTTGGCTAGCCATAACTCCTTTATGAGCAGCTTTGCATATAATATTACCGGCGCTGCTAAGCCTAAAACGTCAAATAAGCGAGCTATAACGGACAGTATATTTCTCTTTGTGCATTTTTCTTGTATATCCGTTGTTGTCAAAGAGAATCTATCTTCAACTGGATCCCAAGACAGACCCAATACCTTAGACTTCGAACAAATATTATCACTCTCATCAAAATTGATGGAGCTACGATGCGAGTTTGGGAGATTATCCAACAGAGTTGATGAATTACTTGTCCATTTTATTAAATCCATGCAACCGGACTTGAACAAAGCTATAAGTTCTGCAGCTAAAAGAACAGCTGAATGGTCATCTTCCACAGAGTATACAAGATCATCCATATAAAATTTAGATACTGCTACAGAAGCAGCTTCCGGAAAGTCGGCGGCCATGTCTGAGGCTAGCCTGTGAATAGTTTTCATTGCCAAGTATGGGCTGCATTTCAGCCCGAACGGAACACGGTTGAACTGAAATGTTCGAATCTCCTCCGTCTCGTTAAATCGAAATAATATCCTCAGATATTTACGATGGTCCTCAGGAACACCAACCTGTAAATACATCTGCTGCACATCTGCCGTCATTGCGATAGGAAACAGTCTAAATTCCAATAACAACAGGAATAAATCAGCTTGCAAATTGGGTCCAGCATGCAGTACATCATTAAGGGACAAACCAGTATGCGTCTTTGCACTAGCGTCTAGCACAATACGAGGGTGGGGCTTATCCTTTCGAACAACCGCGTGGTGAGGAATGTAATATCCATCACTACTGATATTCGAATCGGAAACTTCAGAAAGATAACCTTTATCAATATACTCATTTATAACAGTATTATAGTTTTCTCGCAGTCCAGGTACTTTCGCAAACTTCTTTTCCAATAAAACAAATCGACGATGAGCAGCATTTCGGGAGTTACCTAAATTATCGGGAGCTGAGCAAAACGGTAAAGCGACCGAATAACGGCATTCATTGTCACGTGACACAGATGCAGTGAACGAATTTTCACATTCTGTTTCTTCTGGACTCAAAAAACCCTTCGACGGAATCTCCTCTAACTCCCAAAATTTCTGTAATGAAGAGTCCAACTCATTTAAAGCGAATGCAGAAAACGAAGACTCACCTCGAGAAGATGGGACTGTAGCACTACTGGGAAAGTCACCCATCAGCACGTATCCGAAAGAAGTCAACAAAGCAGGTGGCGCTTTAGACCCGGAATTTATTTTATGACCGAGATAAATATGTGGGAACAATTGCGCTCCAAGAACAATCTCTACATTGCCAGGAATATTCCATGTTAGGTCAGCCATGGATAAGTTACATAAGTATGCCATGTCACATTTTTCGATCATATGTGAGGGCAACTGGTCGGTTATGCAGTCAACTACTAATGCATGTAATTTATATTTATCATGTGGGCTAACCCTAGACTCAATCTCGAAATCCACATATCCGTGTATAGGTCGAGAAGACAGACCAATTCCTCTGATTACAGAATTATTCAAAGGAACAACGGGTACGTTGAGTTTCTTGCAACATTCCAACGTTATCAGGTGATTTTGTGAACCATTATCAATCAAGCAGCGAACTATCTTTTTATTATTATTACTATTATTTACTTTTGCGTAGACCTGTGCAGTAGCTAAAAGTATGGTACTAGCATCAGCCTTAGAATTTGCATTTAAACATAAGGAAGGTTCCTGTGACATTAACGAATCTGAGCTACTGAATTCGCTTCGCTGTGGCACGTTTGTAGCGGACGCGCAGTCGCACGAGCCGAGCGCGGGCGGGACCGCGGAAGTAGCCGAAACATGAGCGGGCGCACAGGCGACGCATGTCGCAGAGATACTAGAATCAGTAGACATTACTTGAGACGTTTGAATATGCGTCTTGGTCGATTTCATACTCGACTTTTGATTATTATTATAATTTTTATCGAAATGTAAATATGTATGATGCCACTTATTCTTACATTTTTCGCAATTAGCGGGAGCTGTACAGGCCGACACAGTGTGAGAAACACTTAGGCAATTTACGCAGCCTTGCTTTGATTTAATATAATCAAACCGTACCTTAGGCGATTCCATACCCTTAAAAGATAAACATTCGGAAAGTTGCAAGTGATCGGCCTTATTGCACAGAACACAAGAGCGAGTTTCATTCGTAGATAACTCATTGCTCGTAACGAAAGCATTTGCGCGCACGGCGACCGATAACGTTTGTTTATTCGTATTGAACTTAGCGCGCGGATTCGACAAAGAACTCGAATTATTCGCATGCGATCTTTCTAATATTTTAACTTGAATCTGAACAAATGTTATCAAATCTTTATAAGACGGAATTTCCTTATCCTTAATCGACAGTTCAAATGCCTGCGTAATCTGAGCGTCCATCTTTTTTAGTGCACAATGCATCAATATAAAATCGGACAAATCGGGCATGTTTAATTGTTTCAATGCCGAAATAGACGCAGAATATTTCTCTATAAAGGAGTCGAGACTATCTGCCGTGTTCTGACAATGTTTTAAGTCAAAAATGTTATTTAAGTAATGCGTACCTAATGCACGTTTGTCCTGATATTTTTTAACCAAAGTATCCCATATGACGTGGTACGTGTCACCCGTAGGTACTATACCCGCGAGGACTTTCTGCGCATTATGTGTGAGCTTACCAACTAAATATTGCACACGTTGCGAGTCCGACAGCTGATCGTTATCGTGAATGTTTGACTTGAATGATTCATAGAATATGGGCCAGCTCTCAATTCTACCGTCAAAACTAGGCAGCTCGATCGGCGGTAATTTTATTGCGCTTGAAGCTTTTGAGCATTTCGTGGCTGAATCGGTGGATGTAGTAGTACTTAATATCTTATTTCTCACACGTTTTACTCTACTGTACAAATCATCGAAACTGACCAAGTCATTGTAACTCGGTTTCGCGTCTGCGTCGATAGTTAAATTTATCTCGTTAATTTCGTCAATTAAGAGTTCGAATTTCACACGATACTCATCTATCATTTCTGATTCCGCCATAAAATTCTCATTCGATCTGGACTCAAAGGTCGAAATATTCTTAGACAAACCGTAAACATTATTCAGCCTGTTAAAGATAGCTTCCTTTTTACACATCAATATTTTCAACTTAGATTCAGATACTGACGTACTTTGAAAACTCTGGTTTAACGCCATTTTAACAAATAATTGTCACAGACCTACCGAATAAGAGGCAAATATCTATTACAAAATATCGAGTAGGTAAATTCCTACTTGTATTAATGCAACACCACGATCACAAATACACAAATGATGCACTTATAAAATCTTATTACTACTACACATAGGCCATTATTATACCTAGGTACGCTACAACGCACAAGTGTATCTGCGATCGTACGCAGATAGTTATAAGTACTTATCTTTATAATTATGAGTTACACAAACAACCCAATCGAGTAGGTAAGTAATTAGAGAACAGCCACAAACAAACTCGCAAGAATATAGGTACGTACGACACGTACTAAATAGGTGAGTATATAAAGGTACAAGGTAGAAGATTTACTAAATAATATGTACTACCTACTTGCACGTATAAGAAATAAACAGTTAGAATTATTCTATGTAACGCAGATAGGCACTAAGAATTACGTACCGATTACAATTATTAATTTATTACGTAATACTTTTAGGTACAAAGTAGAAAATGTACTAAATAATATGTACTACCTACTCGCACGTGAAGACATAAACAGTAAGAATTATAAGTAACGTAGATAGGCACTAACAATTATGTACCGACTACAATTATTAATTTATTACGTATTACGTTTAGGTACAAAGTAGAAAATGTACTAAATAATATGTACTACCTACTCGCACGTGAAGACATAAACAGAAAGAATTATAAGTAACGTAGATAGGCACTAACAATTATGTACCGACCACAAATATTTCGTATTGTTTTTATTAATTAAATCTAAGATCGTTTGGTATCTAAGATTTATTGTATGTAAGTACTAACAACTTATGTACCTACTCCAATTTAACATAAACTGTTGAGTAACTACTAAAATTATGCATTACACAACATTGTTTAACTGGAACAATCCGTCTCGTTAGGACCATAATATGGTGTGGCGTGTAAATAGCCAACACCTTTTCTGTACTTGCGTACTAAGTTAATTTTTGGAAATGCCTATAAAAATGGCTACCCCCTATGTGAACTTATAGGTAGGATCCAACAAGAAACATCAGCATTTCCATAGTGCAGTATTAAATGCGCTCACTCACCTTGTCATCGAACCAGTGTCGCTTCCAATACTCCTCGAGAGAAGACCACGAGGATGAGCAGGACTCAGGAGTTGCGTGAAATCGCCGGCGAACAGTCCAAATGACGAGTAGCAGAGAAAGTTCACAACCACCAGCAATGTCCACTAAATTAAACACACAAGGCACGGCCGCGCTATCAATATGAGCAACAGAACAGTCTGTTTATAATGTCTCTTGTAGATAGGATTTTTCACACCAAGTTCACGTCCATTCAAAATCGAACAAGCCTTGACTCGTCTCCGATTTTTGCTGACACCAAAACAGCGCGAATATGCTGCATACGCGACCAATCACATCGCAGTTAAATCTATCAACTCGCGACTGCTAACGCCATCTCTGAGCTCGAAGGTTACAACTCTTGGACGAATCCATTGACAGTGAGCGTTGCACACTACTAATTTTCTTGTTGGATACGTATTTATGGATGTAAATCAATAAACACCATCTGATATAAATATGAATATTATGTTAATTACTATTTCAATTTTAAAGAAGCCATGGTGCTTCTCCACGTTCAAATGTATGTCGCAACCTCATCTTGGATTCTATCAATGCCTGAAACGTGTATAAATGTAGGGAAATTGGACAATTAGCTCTGTGCTATAACTTTGAACTTTTGTTCATACAAGTTTTACATTTGCATTTGTGTGTTTTAAAATCCCAAGAATTAGAGTTGAACATAGTAACTTCCAAGATTTGCGATCTTCTCTGCATTAACATTGAAGTAAGTATCTAAAGTTTAAAGTATTTGAAGAATCTTTCACAACTTCAGAGTTCTTGTTTTAGTTTCTTAACAAACGTTACAGTTTTTGTATGAGATGAATGGTAGCTTATTGAAAGTGCGGCTTATATTCTAGCCAAAAATTGGCTGAATAACTAGATACTCATCAAAACATTAATATCACGCACGGACGAGTTTGTGATTTGGCAGATAAGGTTTATATTGCGAAGGAGTTCAAAAAGTTGCAGTTACATCAAATTTCGAACATTGGGTGACCTCTAGTCATCATTATTGTCCATCAAAAACTGTATACCGATGACCGATTTTCCAGATAATCTGCCATCGTAATCACATAGAACTGTATGTCTATACTCTAAGATCTGTTGCAATAATCACTATGGCCAAGCTCACACAGCTGTAACGTTCCAGTGTTTAGCACATAATCCTCGTATCACGCTCGTAAACAAGGTATCAGCCGAACACAAGCACATAAGGGCCGTTACAGTGAATATTCACCGCAGTAGACAGTATGCAAATGGTTGCAAGCACTCCGTGACTGCGCATAGCTGCTGTTGTATCTATAGGTACCTGTAGCCCTGCCTACCCGTAGAATAATGTGCCGTGAACATATCCCACGCCCGCAGAATAACACTGAGTTAGCACGCGCCTACCAGCTATCTGAAATATTGCAGCGTTTTTCGTTTTGAGAAAAATTTTTTAATGTATGAGAGCTTTTGACTTTCAGTTAGTGGAGTGGCGTTTGCTCTCAAATTGGTGATGATTAAATTGGTTTGCAACTGTTCGTGACAGATTTTAAAGGTATTTCTAATCCGTATTTTTACAGTTTGAGAGCTTTTGCAACTGAATCAATCGAAATGCATATTTCACCAGATTATTTCAGACAATTTTAGTTTGTAATTAATTTTGGGAGATTATAAATTCTAGATATTTTGTGAACAGATCATTTCAAATACAGTAAATCCCATCCAAATTCGATGGTTAATAATATTTCAGTGTCTTATTGAGAAGAAAGAGTTTACAATATCACGCGATTTATTATAAACTTACGGTGTTTGCCTTAATCCAGTTACACATACATGCTTATAACGAAAACAAACTCTACAAAAGCGCGAAATAGTTAGCTAGCTCTTTGAAAGCGTATTATTTTATATACTTAGTTTTAATAGAAACTCGACTTCGCGACACAGAAGTCTAATACTCTCCTACTTTTCCTCATTGGATTAACCTGGAAAACTAAACAGTACTAACACAATTTTTCACGCAATATTATACACAGCATCATTACGATAGAATTTAATATATAAGAGAGCTTACCTTTGAAATACGGCCAGCTCTGGTTATTTCAATTTCTTGTGAGAAACTTGCAATCTGAGAGGAAAACTGTACCATTGAGTATGAATATGACAACGAATAGAGCAGATGGCAGATTTTCATCCTTTCTTTTTGTAGCGTCAAATAATAAGGCAGTTTATAATTACATCATCTGATAACTCGACAAGTTTGCTAAGGTTGGCAACAATACGCAAATAAATATATAAATAAATAAATAGATTTTTAATATAAACTAACTAAGACCCAGTTTTGTAATTTAATCTACAATTTCCATAGACAATTTGCTATTTTCATGATTAGATGCAGGCAGGATATAGTAAGATGGTAGGATTTACCTGCCGGTGTATGGAATAGTGTCTTCTATTTTGTTACGAAGTAACTGGAATCACCAAAAATCACAATCAATGAACACTTCTAGTAAAGGCCACCCTGCGCTGATATACCTACTTATATATTTACGGGAGAGCGGGCGATAGAGATAGATTTTGGTTACGAATGACATAACTAACTCATGTCCAAAAGTCTTTTGATGTGTCTGAATGTATCAATCTCAGTATAAGCGCTCTACTAATTTGTATTTTATCCTAATCCTCCGTTCTTCTTTTCTGATTAATTTCGTTGCGGGAATCTAGACAGTTAAATTTATTATCCAGGACTTCGTCGAGCTTCATTGTCTCGGCGCTTTTCTGGTGGTCGCCACTGTTGATTCTGGCTTTCTGGAGTGGTAGTGGTTTGGGAATAGTGCGGTGGGATTGTCCCAAAAAAAAAGCTCTCTACAGCTAATACATACTCCATCAAGTGTTTAAAACATAGGTCACGTCGAGGAAATATGCAAGCGCTACGTGACGCCTACATAGCACCTACGTTTTGGGGCCTAGGTAGATAGGAACTCGACCGATTGCCCGGATAAATATTAGCTGGCCTAGCTGAGCGCTATGTGGGTTATGTGCTACAAATTTGCGTTTCGGTATATTTTTGGCCGTTACTGGTATAATAATTTCAGTAAAGAGTTTCTTGGAGTATTTCGTAGTCTAGTTTCTTCTATAGTAGATTCAAGCTGAAAAAGCTACCTGCACCTTTTTGTGTTATCGTATTTCTTTCTAGATGATCTTTAGTATACAAGAGCTACTACTTTGTTCCATAATGTATAATTTTACATTTATTGCTAAATGTGGGTGCACCTCTATCTTACCCATCGTGAAAGTCAGGTGTGAGGGTATGTAATGTTAATGTCACTTTATGTCAGCGAAACTCGTTTAAAAACAAAGAAATATGATCCCATAAACCTTTTGGGTTCATATTTTTCCACCATGATAAATAGGACTTAAAAAGGAAAACAACTACACAATACACTGAACATCTCTCCACACAACAAAAATATAAAAAGACATGCAATCCATTCTTTAAAAAGTCCTACGATTTGTCATCCCGAGCATCCGCAGAAGCTGCGTGTTTTCTTCAGCCTGCCACCGTTAGCGGCCACTTCCGAAGCAATAAGTCAGCAGAACAAAAACAGCAGAGTCGAGGTGTAATGGTCCATCAACGAGATAAAAGGCATTCGCCACGATTTACCACTACCACTAAGAAACACGACACGCAAATTTTCATCTGGATTGTTCAGAGTTCAGATTTCGAAGAAGGTACTGTTTAGTTTGAGTTCTATTGCGCCGTTTACACGCGAAGTTGCCCAAGTCCTGGTGCTTATGTCGGAGGAACCTCGCAATGGATAGTTTTATGGAGTTTTGGACGTATTATTTAGTCTCATAGTAAAGTTCGTTGTAAGTTAGCAGGCCCAACATAAATTGGCGCAGACAAATGCCTCAAAATTGTTGAGATGCGAGTTAAGGCTCACCGAGACCTATCTGAAGGTCTTTTGTAAATTTTCTGAAGTCTCCGACTTTAACGAATGAGCTGGTTAGATTTTTGGGTTAAGTATTTTACAGGCACCCTTTGTGTGCCAGTTTAGTACCTAATATTAGCTATTTTTGGATGATAAAGGTTGGGTATTCAGGCCACTATATATAATACAGTACACACATTCCGGAGTTTACCAACGAACCTACACGTGCCAACTGATGTATTTAGGGCTTGCTTAAGTTCAGTATAATGCTGTAGGTATCATTACATCAATATTAGTTTTTGTCTTGAATATGGATCCATTTCCAAACAACTAATTTCGTATTCCTTTCGTATTTCGTTTTCGTGCGCGTGTGACTTAAATCTAGTAACGTAAATGAAGCAAAAGGATTATGTAAGGATCGTAGCATGTGAGTTCTGCCTACCCCCATAGGAAAAAGGCGTGAGTTTATGCATGTATAAAAATAATTTTACTGCCAATTTTACTTGAAATCACTTGAAAATTAAATTAAAAAGTTAATTCAAAAACCCAAAATATCTCGACTGCTTGAAAACCGAACTAAAAAGACGTAATTAAGCAGAAAATCATGCTGTGCATTTGGAGGATACATTTTCGCGAGCCGGCTGACCAAAACCAGATCGTCGTCGATCGAGTCGTTATTAATTTTTTGAATTAACTTTTTTATTTATATCTTTTTAGTTAGTTTTTTTTTCGAATTAGGTAGGTACATTTAAACATATAAGTGTTACATACTTTTAAAACACCTCTTAAAACTCTTAATTTTGATACCCCCACAATGAAAATTGGGTCCCCACAATATGGCGCCAAAAGCCGCCATTTTCCTATTTTAATGTAGCCAGTGACATTCGCAGGGTTAATGATGATATGACGAATCGATTAACTTAAGATCTATCAAAATCGGTCAAACGCCACATAGAAACAAACATACATACATACATACATAGACCGATAAACACATTACTCTCCTTCGGCAGTCGGGTAAAAAGTGCGTGTTTACCTAAGCCTCATAATATTTGTAATCCAAGGACAAAAACACCTTTCCCCGAAAACTTTAACATTAAACAAGTGCAATAGTCCTCATATTTACATAACCCAAAATCGTTTGAACATCAACAAGAAATAAAGAGTTACGTAATGCGCGGCCCACCGTATACCGGACCCATCATAATCCTTGTACAATACAGATCTACAGGATAGGCTTACGTGATATAGGTTTTACGGTCCCCATTGGCTTATGAAGGTGTTAATCTGTCTTTAAATCAAAGGGGGATTCGAATTGTGGCCAGTTTGTGTTTGTAAGCCTGGTTTTGCTTTTGAAACTTAATCTTTAGGGTCGGTCCGAAATTGGATTATTGTAATCCAATTTGGGAATATCTGATTTTGTATAGATAACAAATGTTACTTTGATTGCGGGTTTTAGGGGCACAAATGGAAAAATAGGACGTGACACGTGAGACGTACTACTAAGTAGTACTTAATGATCTCATTCGAAACGGCTTTAACCTCCACTTATCTTTCCTTTTTAGGGTTCCGTACCCGAAGGTTTCAAAAGGAGCCTATTGCTGTCACTAACGTGTCTGTCCGTCTGTCTGCTGTTCGTCGTCTGTCACAAAATTTTGAATTTTAAGAAGAATTTTATAAATTCCCCTTTGGCCTTTGAACTGACATTTGGTGATAATGTTTATTATTACGTATATTTTACTTGTAAATACCAAGATATTCAAAATTGGTACGGAACCCTAAATGTGCGAAGTCCGACACGCACTTGGCCGGTTTTTTACTTAAATTGATATGTATTTTTCGATAACTATATAATTAACGAGCGTAAACATATCACGGTGTGTACAATTATTACAGGCCACTTAAGACCCTCAACTTAGCCAACACCACAGTAACCTAACCTTTACAAACCACTCGCTACATGATGACGTGTTAGAAACTTTTAAAGTCTTAAAGCTCTGCACAAGGGCTGTACTTAATATCGACGAGCTGCACTCTTCCACTACACTTGGCAGTTATTAGAACTGGGTCACGCTCGCCACCTGCGCACGGGTTTGTAGGTATGTGTGTGCACGTGTAATGATGTGTGTAGGTATGTTTGTAATGTAATGTGGGCGTGCGTGAGATTTGTTTTGCTCTTCTGTTAGAGGAAATCAGGATTTCGTGGTATGTAATTTCGGTACAGATCATCCGAGAGGTAGAGTTTTTTTTAGAATTAGCAAATTAGTCATAGCTTTCGCGACTGGCAATTCATATCTACATGTGTGCAAAAATGTATCTTAGGAAAGCAGTCACGCTACCAACTTGCTTAGGTAGGTAAATATAAGTATAACGAAAAGGAACGAAAAAAGACAATTATTTAAAAAAAAATATGATCAGAGGTTATCTTAGAAGAAGCGCATTATGTAGATACATAAAAATGTGTGGACCAAGATGTGTCCTAGCCACGCAATCACCTTGTTTGCTTTTGAGGAAATGTCGAGCGCAAAAAGTACATATATCAAGTACATCAATGCGAGGAGATGTCATTTTAACGCCATTAAAGTGAGGTACAAAGATTGGTGGATGATTCAAAAGCCACATCAGTGGCTTTCTGGGTTTTAACTGTAGGGGAAAATTAGAGTGCACGTCTAGAAAGCTTATAAAGAACCAAAAATGTTATTTCCTGCAATGCTCAAGATAACTATTTAGACAACTGGTGAAAAATCTCTGAAGTGGTGCCGAAAGTTTGTAAATTTTTCATTTGCACTTCGCAATTTTGTCATCAGAGTGCACACACTTGGGATTTTAATGTTCACCTGCGGTGAAATATTTGTTTAAGTTAATTATAAAAAGGAGATTATAAGGGGCTTTCACCGCTTTAGTGCCGTAAAACGGTTAATTTCTGAAGCATACTCCTTAGTAACGACTAGGTTCTAAGGATTGAAAAAAAAAAAGATTAATTTACATTATTTGTGAAACATGGTGTTTGGTGTAACTAATAGATTTTCTTTGCTTTGCTTTAAAACAATAATTAACAACACTATATTTATTCGCTACTTTTGGATACTCCTCCAAAACGACTTGGATGATTAAAAATATTTTTACACAGAAAAATGTACGGCTAGTACTTCTTCATAACTGAAGTAGCATATGTAAGTCAATGAATATTTAGCAAACAAAACGGTCAAAAAGGAGGTTAAATATTGGTATTCTGGCTCTGAGCGGGCGCACGGCCAGTACTGCTTTAACATTGAGGAATATATACGCCTTAAGTGTAAAATTAAATTTGATTATAATTGAACAGCTTTCAGTGGTGAGAATTAGACACAAAACAATAATTTCTTGAGAGTTTCTTATTAAACTGAACATACCAGATTACCTAAGTATGTTTGTTGACTATACTAGTGTGCCCTGGCAGTTAATAGTGTGTCACGCTCTCTCTGATGGTGGCACATGTGTTGGATCATTCGGTTCCCTTCATGATGGTTGATCTGAGTGGTGCCGATCTATGTGTCATGTTCGTGAACGGGCGCCATCAGTTGGGATTGGTCATAACTTAGCTGCCTTGGCCTGTTTTTAATTACTTATGTATTGATATTTTTTTATTTGTTTGTTTTACACTAGACGCTTTTACGTGCACGTCTTTATACATCGTTCTCACATATATGTATTTTTCCAACAAGAAATGATGTAACCAAATACTTGTAAAACACTTTTTACTTTAAAAAAGTAAGTGTGGAGTTTCTTGTCCATTCTTCTCCATAACAAGCTACATTTCCGAATGGACGGTAGAATCAATTATTGTTACTTTTAAAATATTATTTTTTTGACGTTCAAAAGTGCGGCTTAATGGCTTAATTGAATAAAGATTTTTTTGATTTTGATTTTATAGGGTAGGGTAGGGAAGGCCCTTAACTCTTGTTGTAATTAAATAAGATTATGTTAACGAATAAGACTTTACTGAGATTTTATTTGCAAACTTTTCGAAAGAATTATTTAGGATTGAAGGCTCGAGCGACAATGATACAACGATGTGATGACCATTTGACACAGATCATATTTGATAATATATTATATCTGTAGTACAATGTATATAAAAAACCGGCCAAGTGCGAGTCGGACTCGCACACGAAGGGTTCCGTACCATTATCGCAAAACACTGCATGAAAATCACGTTTGTTGTATGGGAGCCCCCCTTAATTTATTTTATTTTAACTTATGAATTATTATTTTTTGAAGTAAATATACAACTAAACATTCTGTGAATATTTCAAGCGTTTACCTGTTGCCGTTATTAATATCGAGAAAAAACGGCAAAAATATCACGTTTGTTGTATGGGAGCTCCCCTTTAATATTTACTTTATACTGTTTTTAGTATTTGTTGTTATAGCGGCAACAGAAGTACATCATCTGTGAAAATTTCAACTGTCTAGCTATCACGGTTCATGAGATACAGCCTGGAGACAGACGGACAGACGGATCGCGAAGTCTTAGTAATAGGGTTCCGTTTTTCCCCTTTGGGTACGGAACCCTAAAAAGGGTTGTCGCCCCGTTGTCGCAATGTAGGGATGCATCTGTACTGCGGTATTTTTCCAGCAGTTTCTCATTCCACCAAAAATCTTCACTTCTTAATTAAATTCAACTCCATCCTAAACCACATCCATTAAACAAAGCGAGCGATCTTGATCTGCAACGTATAGCCTGCCTTAGGATTGACATTACATTCAAGTCAATTTTACAATAAATACACCAAAGATCCACTTCTAAATGAAAACCGAACCACATACATTAGTATCAAAGTCTCTGCATTACTTTTTGTAGCACACAACTCACACGAGCTAAAAGCTAGGGTGCTTGAGTATCAATGAGGGTACATTATCGAGACTCGCGCGTGTGCTCGAAACTCAGGCAATGTGGAGGCTGTAATCTCGTTACAAAGAGAGCCCACGGAATGTATTACAGTATATGAGATACAATATGTATTGTTGTAGATCCAGATGGATAATTTACCTTGTGATCAAAATTCGGTGAAGTACGGATCTGATTGTTTTATAGAATGCTTTGTGCTCATTTTGAGTCAGTCACCGGGTTATTGCAAACATCGTAAGTTCGTAATTAATGTTGCGAGTTTATAAATTCGCAATGTATTGTGGACAGATCATTTCAAATATAATTAACTTCCAAAATCTATAGTTTGCAACATATCCGTGTTTTATTAAGAAGAAATAGTTTACATAATCCGACGCAATTTTTTATAAACTTACGGTGCCCGGTGACAGTCACAACGCATCTTAGCACAACGCTTCGTGTTTTACGCACTTCGTATTTTATTCAACAGATGAATTTTTAGTTTCACCCCCTTATAGGTTGAATTTCCAAAAATACCTTCTTGTGCTTACATCATAAAAAGAAGCCCTGTACAGTAAAATTCTTCAAAAATCTTTAACGCCCCCCTAAATCGACTTTGAGGAGTAATTTTGAAAAACTAATAATGAAAATCTTTACTATTTACTTAAGTTAGTATTTATGTCAAATTTCAAATATTAAAGCCCAATAAATTTCCACCTTTTCCACCACCTCCTTAGTGGTAGAATCACCAAAAACCAATAAGTACATGAATTCTTTTTATCAACCAAAAGTGTAGTAAATCTTTAATTTCACGTGTCACACTTAAAAGCGTAGAACTTTAACCCCTTTTTGACCTCCTTAGAGGATGAATTTCCTAAAACCAATATACATGAATTCTTTTTATCAACCAAGAGTATAAATCTAAAAGTACAAGTGTCCAATTTACAAACGATAAAAATTTCATATAAACTTTCAACCCTTTTTTACCCCTTTAAGGATGGAATTGCCAAAAATCAATAAATAAATGAATTCTTTTTATCAATCAAGAGCGTAAATGTAAAATTTCACGTGTCCAACTTACAATATGTAGAAATTTCAAATTGAATTGTCTTCCAGTACCACCCTTACTAGATCGTCGTTAGGGTCGATTGCGGCTTGTAACACGAAATAACGGGTTGGAGTTCCGGACAGTACCGATTAGTGTTGGAGGAGCTCGTGACAAAATAAGAACAGCCGTATGGGTCGATATTCAAGATTAAGCAACGCTTGCCGAGGTCAGTCTGTGGATGCTGAACATTTTTACATAGTAAGATTTCTCTGTGTATCGGAAGGCACGTTAAGTTTCTGGCTGGCATTTGTAGCTCTTTGACAGCCGTTACGGATACCTAACATAGTCGGGTCACGGGGTCTCAGCACTAACAAAGAAAATTTGGTTCAAATAAATGTGACTAGATGGCAGGATATGCTTCGATTTGTTATTGAATTGTGTATAAAATTAATATTTTCTAGAATTTATCGTAAAAATGTTATGCTCTTTTTTAATCAACTCTCCTAAGCACAAAATTATGGGCTATTGGGCTCTTAATTCACCTTTCAAAGATTATTTGAACGGACCATTTAAAATTGATTTCATTAGATGGCGCGGTTTTAAATTTCTGGGGCATGAAATTAAAAAAATCAACTCACTTTGGTACAATCAAACTATAAAAACGTGCAAAAAAATACTATAAAACAAATCATCATTGTTTTTACAGAAAAAAATAGTCACGAAACGAGAAAAACCTTTTACTTGCAAGTCGCTGCTAACGCCATCTACAGCTGTGAAACGGAACCGAACGTGATCGAAGCACTTTTAAAAATAATTATCTTAATCAGACGAAAAACGATGACCAGAATCAGAAGAAACCGGTTTCTTTCTAAGGGACGAGGAATCTGTATGCTAGTGTTATATTATTATCTGTAGTTGGGTAAACGCTAGGCAGATTGATTGACCAATTAGTATTGGATTCAAATTAGTCAAATCTCTATCTTCTATTAAATTTACCAAAATCTAGAACCAATACCTATATAGGTACACTGTGACAATCTAAGAAGTCGGATTTGACAGTTATAAAATTACTTAATTTAAACTTGATGCTTACGAATGATACTCGTTGTTATAGTGAGTAACATAGTAACTGTATAGTAATTAATTAAGATTATGAATTAGATTTTTCAATATTTTACGTACAAAGTTATCGCAGTATGTAAAATGAAAAACGCCATCGGACTTCTTACATTGTCACGATTATAGTGACCATGACATACTTTCGATCCAATATTTAGGATAAGATCTTTTTTTTGTGTATTTTCAACGATATCTCCGTCAACTGTGGACCAAGTTTGTTTGTTTGAAAGAGTATGTTCGGTAGTCGGTGTCAAAATCACAGAAACAACTATGTAATGTTTTTATTTGGAAGTCCGTTGTATATTTTTCAAAAAAAATATCCCTTATTTTCACGTCTCCTTCGTTTTAGGAGTTCAAATATTGGCAAATTACTTCTGTACAGGAAATATTTTTCCTAAGTTTTACCGGAAGGTTAGCCACGGCTCCGCCCACATGTGTAACTTTTACATAATTTTTATGAAAGTTCTAGAAATCCTTCGATTGTATTTATAAAAGGCTTTTTAGTATGTAACGGATACAATCTATGTGAATGCCCAAAAAGGTTTGAAAGCTAGTAATCTAGATAAGTTATTAAACCTTTTTTAAATCGACAAAAACTTAAACTCAACTGTAGAAGCTGAATTCTTTAAGTTCTGTTAATTTACCTTTTTTTACCCGACTGCCGAAGGAAGGTTATGTGTTTATCAGTCTATGTAAGTATGTATGTATATATGTATGTATGTATGTATGTTCGTTCCTATGTGGCGTTCCAGAGACCAAACGCGTGGGTCGATTTTGATGATTCATACGTCAATCGATTTGTCTTAACCCTGCTCCATTAAAATTGGATAATAGAAAAATGGCGGATTTTGGGCGCCATATTGTTAGGGATACATTTTTTTTTTACTTCCAAACCCATCGTGTAGGGTATCAAAATAAAGGGTTTTAAGAGGTGATTCCAAAAATATGGAACACTTATATGTTTGAAACAAAAAAAAAACAATAAAGTTATAAATAAAAAAAGTTAATTAAAAAAATCAAAAAACCCGACTGCTTAAAAAGCGAACTAAAAAGCCGTAAACAAGAAGAAAATCATGCTATGCAGTCGGAGGATACGTCAGCCAGTGGTTTTGGTAAGCCAGCTCGCGAATACGTATCCTCCGACTGCACAGTAGAATAAATTAAAAAAAAAGTTGGTGAAAATAAACAACTCGTGAAAGGAGATGAAAATGCATGCATACAATGCATTCTGCCTTCTTACGTAGTTGTTTAAAATTCCGATTTTAAATTTTAATAAAACCGGCCAAGTGCGTGTCGGGCCACGCGCAATAATAGGGTTCCGAAGTTGCATAATAATGCGAACTAAGAAGAGGGTGTTGTTGTTGTTACATGAACATTAAAACGGTTTCAGCGGCACACAACGTCTAAAAACGGGCCGGGTTTTTTTTAAATCTATATGCTCGCGTTTGACCACTATCTCGATTGATGGTAAGCGATGATGTTGTCTACGGTGAAGCACGCTTGCCTAGAAGTAACCTATTCACTCTTGACTTAAACTTAAGAAGGACTAACTGGTAACTGAAGAAGGAGTTATAAAATCCAACTTCGCAATTGAAGTTAGTAAAATATTATCTGTTTGAGTACCACCGCGAGTGCGAATTGCGAAAGGAGCCAATACGAGCGCGCGTTAGAGCCACGGGGAATGGTATGACTCGTTCCTGGATTCTTCCGCGCACAAAAAAAATTGTATGTATTCACTTCTAATCTGCGGTATTCACTATTTCGTTATGGAAAGTTTTACGCTACTCAATTAGTGATGTAGTTGGGTCGAATATTGACTTTATAGATGGATATCGACACAAGAAAATAAGTTATTTGCTTGGCAATCAAATCTAATTTGACTTTAGATTACAAAACGTCGAAAATACTTCTGCACTAACACAAAATAGACTCCGTATGGACTACGGACATGTAATGCCAAAGACTTCGACCACTCCAATGCGTTATTCGAGCTTAAACATTATTGGGGACACTTGACTCTAACATAAATTTGCAGTTTAAAGCTTATTTTTTATGCAAACGGATCTCTGAATCGAAAAATGGTTTTAACAAACCCATAATATTTTTGAATGGCCTATCCAACAATACCCCACACCATGGGATAGACGAGAAAAAAAATCATCCACACTTTACGTCTACAGGAGGAACCCAAAAAATTATAGTTTTCTTGATTTTATTTTACCACATTGTCGGAATTATTAATATGTATATCCCTGCCAAATTATAGATTTCTAGTACTAAGATTATCTGAGCTAAGCTGCGGACGGACAGACGGACAGAACGAAACTTGAACCCTAAAAAATTAATGAGTCTTCCTCAAGTGAAAGTATTATAATCAAGTTTCTCAAAAACTACATCCTGAGACACCGTTTTCCGAGACTATTTCTAATTCCCAAGCTGTAAATAAATCTACAACTGTAACGGATGGTACTAATAAAGTAAACAATCTACTATTTTGCCTCTTAATCAATATTAATAGGCAAAAATGTTGCTGTAGGTATTTTGCTAAACAGATGTTAAAGGCTCTTTTAATTTAGACGCTTGATGGGGGCTGCTGCGGTGCCGCAGCAGTGCGTTTGTTGTACTGCGCACGATCGGTTGATTTTTACCCGACTGCCTAAGGAGGGTAATGTGTTTATCAGTCTATGTATGTATGTATGTATGTTTGTTCCTATGTGGCGTTCTAGAGACCAAACGCGTTGGCGGATTTTGATGTTTTTTACGTCAATCGATTCGTCTTAACCATCACTGGTTACATTAAAATTGGAAAATAAAAAAACCGGCGAAGTGCGAGTCGGACTCGCACACGAAGGGGACCGTACCATTATCACAAAACACTGCAAAAATATCACGTTTGTTGTATGGAAGGCCAGTTAATTTTTTTTTTTTTTTAATTGAATATACAACTAAACATTCTGTGAATTTTTCAAGCGTCTACCTGTTGTCGTTATTAATATCAACCAAAAATCGGCCAAAAAATCACGTTTGTTGTATGGGAGCCCACATTAATTTATTTTATTTTAATTTAATAATTATTATTTTTAGAAGTAAATATGCAACTTAACATTCTGTGAATATTTCAAGCGTCTACCTGTTGCCGTTATTAATATCGGGCAAAAATATTACATTTGTTGTATGGGAGCCCCCCTTAAATATTTATTTTATACTGTTTTTAGTATTTGTTGTTATAGCGGCAACAGAAATACATCATCTGTGAAAATTACAACTGTCTAGCTATCACGGTTCATGAGATACAGCCTGGTGACAGACGGACAGACAGAGACAGACAGACAGACGGATCGCGAAGTCTTAGTGATAGGGTCCCGTTTTTACCTTTTGGGTACGGAACCCCAAAAAATGGCGGATTTTGGGCGCCATTTTGTGGGGGCCAAATTTTTTTTTTCTTCCAAACTCATCGTATGGGGTATCAAAATAAAGGTTTTTAAGAGGTGATTCCAAAAATATAGAACACTTATATGTTTGAAAGTACGTAATTCAAAAAAAAAGTAACTAAAAAGGTCCGCACTCTTTGTGAATAAATTGTATGGAAAAAAAAAAAAAATTAAAATCAAACAACCCGACTGATTAAAAAGCGAACTAAAAAGACGTAAACAAGAAGAAAATCATGATGTGTGCAGTCGGAGGATACATCTGGTTTTGGTCCGCCAGCTCGTAAATATGTTTTTTCGCTTTAATCCGCTTTTCAAGCAGTCGGGTTTTTTGATTTTTTTAATAAACTTTTTTTTCCATACAATTTATTCACAAAGAGCGCGGTGCGGCGCCGCCGGTGCCACGCACGCACTTCAGCAGGATGACTAAGGCATATATTTTTTTGCAAATTTCGTTAAAAACCTTTTTTTCAGAAGTTTGCCCCACATAATATGGTTAAATAACTTGGAGGGTTAATTATTTGACAGTTTGTTAGACTAACAATTGACGATTAAACGAGTTTTTCCGAATTTTGAAACTATTAGTTAACATATTTAACCATTGGTTAAGAACTACTTATCAAAAAAACTGGGTTTAAGTATGTGCATAAATGGTATGGAAAAATCAACCAGTCGTGCGCAGTACGTCAAAGGCATCGCTACGGCACCGCAGCAGTCCCGCACCAAACGTCTGAATTGTGGGAGCCCTTATACTTTGAATAGTACTTATAGTAATAAGCTCGATTCTTATTACATGGAACTTAAAAACATAAGTGGCGACATGTGAGTTACTAGATAGATATATATTATAGATAGATGCACATCTGGCTATCCTTTCGGGGACAACAGGCGTGATATTATTTTATGTTTGTTAGTATTTAAGTCAAAAGTTTTGAAGCAAAAACGCCCAAATAAATTGTATTCCAGTTCTCAGCAAGTGTTCAGAGGCTTAGCCAGTTAAAACAAGATTAAGTACACAGGCTTAGCCAATTAGATTGGAATTAGCTTTGTGTTTACTCTAATATGTACGCAACCGCAACGTAATTCGGGTTTTGGGTTAACATAGTACTTAATTCATACTAGCTGCTGCCAGCGGCTACGCTGCTGATTTTCAGATTTAGAATTCTGAAATTGCTCCTTATCACTTAAGTCCTAATTAGCAAAGATTTGTTCCGGTCTGATCCCCTCGATCTGATCCCCTGGGGGATCAGTTTTTTTTTATAATATTTTCTATTCCGGTCTGATCCACCGTGCAGGGTATCACAAATAAATTTCAATATTTTATGCCGGTCGGATCCCCTAGTTATCTATTAACAGATTTTTGGACAGTCAGCCACAAAATATAGGTATGCTGGCTGCCAAAAGCTGGGGATCCTTGCAAAGGTGAGAAGGTACTTCACGCCAGAACAGCTGCTCAGTTTGTATCAAGCGCAAGTTCGATCATGCATGGAGTACTGTTCTCATCTCTGGGACGGATCTGCCAAATATCAGCTTGATGCACTAGAGTCGATTGAAAAGCGGGCCAAGAAGCTCATCAGCGATGAGGCACTGGTTAAGTCAAAACTCCAGAGCCTTGAACATCGTCGCCGAGTTGCCAGCTTGTCGGTTTTTTATCGGTTACATTTCGGGGAGTGTGCGATGGAATTGCATGATCTAATTCCGCCCAGCCCGCATCGCCGTACGTTTGGTAGTCCGATGATGAAACCATCGGACTACCAAACGTACGGCGATGCGCCATCGGTACATGGTGGACATCCCACCCATACGCACTAAACGTTTTGAGAATACTTTTATTATGCGTACAGCTAAGGAGTGGAATTCCCTGCCGGAGTCTGTGTTTCCCGATAGCAAAAATATAGGTGTGCATTGCGTTACTTTGGTAACGGATTGGAGAAAAAAAAAAATAACTCCGGACCTTCACAATATATGGTGTATAATGTGAAATTGTGAAGAAATACATAGGTCTGATGTTGTGATGATATTCAACGTATAACAAATAAAAACAAATATTATTTACATAAACAACTGTTTTCGCTTGACTGTACTTACCTGTCAAAAAGAGTAAGGGGATCAGACCGGAATGTCAAAGTTTATAGTGGATCAGAAAGGAAATAATAAAAAAAAACCAGCAGGGGATCAGATCGAGGGGATCCGACCGGAACAAATCTTAGCAAATACAATAGAAAAACAATTGTTTCTGAGAACCAAAGTTCTCAATTGCACTCAAGGGGATATAGTGTGCTCAATTGGCCAAAGGATTAATAAAAGCTGATGTTTGAATCAAGGTTTTGTTTTAGTATTTGAATATATAGGTACTGCTTTTTCCATCAATCCCTTTACGCAGCTACTTTTAAAAGATCTTACATTACATAACTTCCATATCCAAATGTCATCTTCACATTTCGTTGCGTTCCGCATTCATGATTTTCTGCCACATGTAGGTACGGTCGGTTTGTCAAAGCAATGTGGGGTAAAATGTCAATGTAAAAGACGGCTTACAGTACAAAGCAACATAGCACTCTACCGGCTTAGCTTAAAATAGCTACATGTACAGTCAGCAAAAGAGTCAAGTAGGTATGCTGGCAGATAGTTTGGTAAAGTTTCAAACTTAAATTTATAATAGCTTTCTTCAAAAAGGATAGGCAACACATTTATGGTACCTCTGCTATTTCAAACGTCCAAAAGCGGCTGTAAACCTTTATCGTCAGGTGGCCCGTCAGTTTGGTAGCCACTCACTGACATAAAAAGGTACATCTAGCTGCACTTACTACTAATATACAGGGTGATTGGAAGTTGGGTGCAAAGCTTTAAGGCGAAGATAGTACATACAATTTAGAACCATTTAAGACATGGTTGTCTTAGACGAAGTCTTACAAATTTTTTTTACCAAATTTTTATGATTATTTTCGAAAGTTCCCAAAATTTTAACTAAACTGCTTATTTATGGTCAAATTGAATGATAAATGAATCCATTTTTATTTTATTTCATAAAAGTACAGTGTAAACTATCTAGCAAAACATGTTTTACGCTTCTGTGTCGTTAGAATTTTCTTTTACATTCAAATACAAAATTTAAAATGTCTCCCTCAAATTTGTTTGTAGGTCCTTATTTCAATAATTTGTATGATATCCGCGTAATTGACACCTCAAAAGAAAGAGCGATTGTCAAGCATATTTTCAAACAGGTTTGAACAAAAAAAACCCGCCCCGACTTTTTTTTAAATAAGGTTTACAAAATGTATTTACGATTTTGAATTTTTTTTATGAACTTTAAATGCCTCTAAAAAAATGTCTAACGACACAGAGGCCTAAAAAAAGTTTTGTTAGATTGCTTACACATTACTTTTATTAAATAAAATAAAAATGAATTCATTTATCATTCAATTTGACCATAAAGAAGCAGTTAAGTAAATATTTTAGGATTTTTCAAAAATAATCATAATAATTTTGTAAAAAATAATGTTAAGACTTCGTCTAAGACAACTATGACTTAAATGGTTCTAAATTGTCTGTACTATCTTCCCCTTTAAGTTTTGCACCCAACTTCCAATCACCTTGTATAGCCTATAACTATTTTTTTTTTTTTTTTTTTTACTCTGTATAGGCCTGTGTTTGACCACAATCTCACCGTGGTCAGTGATGATGTGGCCGATGGTGGTAAGCACACAAAGCCTAGAAGGGTACTGGCTCTCAAGTGCTGCTGTCGGAACACACCGGAAGGTGCTTGGCGACAGATTTTCAACTTTGAGGGTGGTTGCCAGCCAGGCGGGTACTACAAAGTACCCTACCACCGTGCTATGGTTTCCTCACGATGTTTTCCTTCACCGAAAGCTCAAGCTCATTGTAGGATTCGAACCCGCGACCTTCGTCTCGGTATCCGACGTCACTACCACTGAGCTATCATCGCCAACTATTTGGAATAATGAACCTTTCAAAAGGTGAAAGATTTTTTTCAAATAGATGTAGAGGTTCCAGAGATTACCCTTTACGTCTGAACAAACTTACAAAATTCGGACTCTTTCTTTATAATATTAGTTAAGATTAACTTCTGCCAGCGGCCGCGCCCGTGTGAATGTCGGCAATTATCCTAAGGGAACACTCTCGGAATAAAATCCCGGGAGTGTTCTCTTCTCTCGATTTCGTACAGGACATTATCTACCCATGTGCCAAGTTTTACCCAAATCCGTTAAGCCGTTAAGAAGTGATAATGTAACAGACAGACAGACAGAGTTACTTTCGCATTTATAATATTAAGTATAGATATCTAAAAAATCACAAACAGGCTTCCAAAACAAAACACTACAATCCAAAAAAAAACTTTCCTTTCCGAAGTCGGTGTCTTTGGTACCTATTGTTTTCCGATACCGACTTCGAAAAATAAAGTTTATTTTTCGTTTTGTAGTGTTTTGTTATTGAAGTCGATTTGATTTTTTTGTTAAAAAGATTTTTATTTATCTTTTTTTTTTAGTTTTGGTAGGCATTTCCAGTTATCATGATAAACAATTACTATTTATAGCAAAGGAACATATCATGAAGATTCCAAACACGATTAGGATACATTGTTTTATTTGGGAGTTCCAGTGCCTACCTTCCGGCTTCATCATCAGATCAGTTCGATGGTACCATTTTCATTAGAACCATTTATTTATAAGTATTTGCTTCATCATAGTCGGTTAACTATACAAGATATCTTATACCCGTGAAATACTTAGCATTAAGGAGTTCTAGTGGCCATCTATATCCTTCTTCATCAGTCCCACTTCAACAAATTATACTTTCTGAGTGCAAATGTTTGCATTGTAGATAAAAATACCAAAATTGCTATACGCATATGGCTATTATATTTGAGGCGTTCCCTCGATTTCTCCAGGATCCCATCAACAGATCCTCACCTGATAGACCGGAGGGACCACCTGGGAAGTACATCCTTTCAAACAAAAATAGAATTATCAAATCGGTGTAGGCGTCTTTGATTCTTGATCGGGTAACATCATCATCTTCATATCAGCCGAACGACGTCCACTGCTGGACATAGGCCTCCCCCAAGCGTCGCCACATCGGGTAAAATAAAAATAAAAAATTGCGACGAATTGAGAACCTCCTGCTTTTTTTGAAGTCAGCTGCAAACCAGCTATAAACCTTGTCCTCATTGTATACACATATTTACTGCCTGATGTTGCAATGACATTTATTACTAACCAGCACACCAAACTTTTAACCCGCGTGTACATTTGTACAAACACATATCCATTTTCTGCCTTGCTTGTCGTCACAAAAGATCACAACAATTAATAATAATAATAATTAATAATTCATATGCCTAACAAAACAAATCCGGAACATGGCTTTTACGGCTCAACCTACTTAAGCGGAAGAGGAAATGCTTTGAGGGCTTGGAAGCGGGTTAATTTAAATAACTCGGGACCGGTAGAGGCCGTAGCGGGGAATGGGACATAATTAGACTTAATAAAAATTATAGGCCCGTTCCTGAGGTTTATTTTATCATGATTTATTTTTAAAGTTCATGGAAGTGGGTAGAGCAAATGATTGTTATGTGAACTGCCTCGTTGGTCTAGTAATCGCTAGCGCTGGTGCTGATCATGGGGTCCTGGGTTTGATGCCTGGGTCGAGCAAAGTGATAGTACATTTTTTCGACATAGGCACAACACAACAACCACAAAGTAACACAAAAGAATAGTAAAAAAAGTACAAACAAGGTTTAAGAATTACTGCGCCGGGTGTGACCTCACCGGAAGGGTTACCAACTCAGCATTCAGTCAGACATCCAGCGCTGATTTTCAGTTGGAACCCCGCTAGTGACACACGGACGTGAATAAATAAAATAGATACTTAAAATAATGTCATAATGTGAATATGTAGGTGCTTAACTAATAAATGGAATAAATATGTTAAGAAAGGCGTTTATTTACCTACACAGTTATTATTTCATTTTGTAACTAAAATAGCCGGACTTTATTTTAAATGTTAGATTTTTTGTCAAGACTTTAACATTTTCGAAATAGTAACCCTACGGCTCTGCTTAACCTTTTGAGGAAAACAGATGTTAGGTTGTTGTATTGTTATCTGGCTCAGTGGTATGTTATTGCGATCTTTTGTCTAGAGTAAGCGATTTGTGGTCGCAGTGTGCTGTCTTGGCAACGTTGGGAGGTGTCGCGGGATGAGCAATAAACGTAAAAGCTTTCTTCGTATATGCTTACGTAGGGTTTTAATTGCACATGCACAATCTATACGAGGAGTGTCATAATAAGTAGTTGATTTAAAAGGAATAATGGTAGACGGATAGACGAGCGGGTCATGTAATAATTATACACCAGCAGCATGTATTCTAACTCCTATGACTTCGCCCATGTGAAAGTGTAAAATTAACCTATGGGAACGTAGTGAATACATAAAAAGTTCCTTTTATCATCACCAGGATATTATCCTACTATATTTTAAATTTGAATCAAATCCATGCAGTCGTTGAGGCATGATTGTATACAAAATATCTATACACTTTCACATTCATTTACAAAGGTGGTTGAATTCTAGTTGAAGCTCATTTAAATTGGAATCATCGATACGACGAAAAAAAAGAATCAGAAAGAAGGACAGTACCTTCTCGATAAATTAGGTAGGTACCTACTATCTACTACAGCCACCATTCTATATAATTAACACCACAATCAAACACAACACTAAAGTCACCGCCAGATAACAAAAAAATAAAAGTCGTTAACACCTCACTACCGACTTGGTACCAATGTATTCCAATATTTCAAAACGATACGAAATAAAAAAGTTAATTAAAAAAATCAAAAAACCCGACTGCTTAAAAAGCCGTAAACAAGAAGAAAATCATGCTGTGCAGTCGGAGGATACGTATTCGCGAGCTGGCTGGCCAAAACCACTGGCTGACGTATCCTCCGACTACACAGCATGATTTACTTCTTATTTACGGCTTTTTAGTTCGATTTTTAAGCAGTCGGGTTTTTTGATTTTTTGAATTAACTTTTTTTATTTATAACTTTATTCTTAATTTTTTGATAAGATTTCGGTACATTTAAACATTTAAGTGTTATATATTTTTGAAATCACCTCTTAAAACTCTTTATTTTGATACCCCACACGATGGGTTTGGAAGTAAAAAAATTTTCTATTTTACAATTTTAATGTAGCCAGTGACACTCACAAGCTTAAGACGAATCATCAAAAAACGTACGAATCATCAAAATCGTCCAACGCGTTTGGTCTCTGGAACGCCACATAGGAACAAACATACATACATACATAGACTGATAAACACATTACCCTCCTTCGGCAGTCGGGTAAAAAAGGTAAAAGCAGTGTCGCTAACGCAATCAAAACATGGTAAAGGGCGTCCTTGACCCTTTCACTTATTATGAGTTACAAACCTTTTGGTCAAAACCATGTTCAGTCGTATTTATTTCACATCACATCATCAGCCTATCAATGTTCCCACTGCTGGGACACAGGCCTCCTCTCTGTCAGGGAATGGGCCGTAATCCACCACGCGGGCCCAGTGCGGGTTGGTGGATGTCACATGTCTTCGAATTTTTGGTTCTAGGACATGCCGGTTTCCTCACGATGTTTTCCTTCACCGTTTTGAAAGCAGTGGTGATGAAATCTTGGGTTCGAACCCACGACCTACATCTTGTAAGTCACGGCCGATACCACTGGGCCACCACTGCTCTCATCGCGTATTTATTTAGGTAGGTACTTACTAGTAGTACTGCTGAGATAGGAGCCTTTTTGGTTATTTTTTGTTTTTGCTTATTTCTCGTATCTTCTGTGCGGGTCACAAGTAAATAATTTTTCTTTTTTTTTTAGGGTTCCGTACCCAAAGGGTAAAAACTCTATTACTAAGACTTCGCGGTCCGACTGTCTGTCTGTCTGTCACCAGGCTGTATCTCATGAACCGTGATAGCTAGACATATGAAATTTTCATATAAATTTCAAATGCTAAAATATACTGCATTAATACTAAAAACAGAATAAAATAAATATTTAAATGGGTCTCCCATACAACGAACGGGGTTTTTGTTGCCGTTTTTTTGCGATAATTCTACGGAACTGGTAAATGTATTGTAATAATGTAACGGAAATACTATTTTTTTAAGTAATGAGTTAATATCTCATAAACGCGTGGACCGATTTACATTATTTAGGTAAACGGATCATGTTTTCAAGTTACGTCATTATACTTTTTGGTGCAAGTCGGTTCAATGACTTTTATTTTTGGTTATCTGGAAGAGATTAATCTTAAACTTTATGTTTTTTTTCTCTCAAAGCCAACGTCGCCTATTTAGCAACCTCGATAGCTAGTAACCGCAGCCCATTAAAATAAAATTAAACACAATTCGGGCGCGCCTCGTTTGTCTCTATGAATATTCCATGGCTATTTGTTTACATCCAGACTTTTTTAAACACTATAATCCCAGTCCTTGGCACTTAAATGTTAAGGATTATTAAATTAAAACTGTTGTGTCTAAGTTTGGTGATATGTTTCTTTGTGGATTATTTTGTTTTGTTCTGTCGTTAGTTTGAAAGTACGCGATTTTGCCGTATTTGTTGCCAGTACCTGGGCGACCGAGCTCTGCTCGGGTGAAATTAGAGAAAACGACGTTTTCTAAAAATTAAACCTAGCTAGATAGATCGATTTATCACCCCCGAAACCCCTTGCATACTAAATTTCATGAAAATCGTTGGAGCCGTTTCCGAGATGCAGATTATTATATATATATACTTATATAACAAGAATTGCTCATGTTCATATTCATATTCTTTATTGTAAACAAAACAGACATTACAAATACAAAAGGAAAACCTATGTACAAAGGCGAGCTTAACCCATAATTGGGTTCTCTGACAGCAAACCTCAGTGCTAAAGAGAGATTTACAAAATTAGGACAGTTAACAAAAGTGCACAACAAATACTAAAAAACATTTGAATTCTTACTAACTAACTACACTACACAAATACGTATACAACACATAATGCTTAAACATAATACATACATAGATCTAAAATACATACATAGTTATGCGTCATGTTGACAGGAAATGTTCCTTAATTCTTCTCCTGAATAAACCTGAAATAAAATTCAAAATATCTGACCTCCTCAACCCAGTAACTGGGGTAACACGATACCAGATTGTCAGATTTTCAGGCTTCAGACTACCCGGGAAAAACACATTAACGAGTTTTTCGGGGGTTGAAACGTGTCGGTGTGTAATGCATGGTTAGGTATCCCTTGATAACTTGTTAATGGCTGGATCTAATTTAGAATTTTTTAAAGTCACCTTTGTCAGGGCGCTTGGAGACGTTAGGTGCGTGTTTTTTAATAAAGAATGGATAATATATAAAACTAATGCGAATAAACGCTAAATCATCAAGTCAATATCTATACATATAATAAATCTGTAGAAAAGTCATTTTTGTACATTGAAGAAATTGAAACAAAAAATAGCCAGCGTGTGAAAAGATAAGTAACAGAACCCATTTCCATCATTTTTGAAATTTTTGTCTGTTTGTCTGTTTGTCTGTTTGTCTGTTTGTTTGTGCGCACATCACGTAAAATCTACGAATTCAATGCTGACAATGTTTATATACAAAAATTATACGCAACTTGAGGTTTAACTTAGTTTTTGTTTCATCGAAATCGGTTCACTCTATCAAAAGATATGATTAATTTAGTGAGTTCAAGAAGTAAAATATTACGTTACGAGAACTAATGTTGATAGTTGAAATCTAAATCCGATAGATGGCGTTGTGCAAATGACGTCATTTTCTGAATCGCGGTGTTAAGATTTTCCGCGCGAGGATGACGTCCACCGTGTTTACTAGGCAAATTGGGTTTCGTTAGGTGTCTTAAAAGTTCTTGCGTGTGTCGTAAAAGTTCTTTGGTTGCTTGGTTTATCGATTTTCTAAATTGGTCGAAAAAAAAGTATTTGCTTATCTTATTGGTTTCGTTTGGTCATTGGTTTGAAGTACGAAGTTAAGATTGTATTTGATTTACTTCGTAGTTTGAATCCAATAGTGCCAATCGTTATACAGTAAGTTAGTGTTGCCAATTCGTTGAGTCACGACCACGAACAGACGATACGTTGTCACACTAGACTGTTCGACGCACCGTTCTTTTAAGTTTGTAGGCTATTCAGTCATAAGTGTTGTTAGTTTTGTTTATTGCTTTAATTTTCCTTGAAAATGCCTCAAAGAAAAAAAACTAACCTTTCGCTGCGTAGCCGAAATGCGAAAAGGATGAGACTTTGTAGGTCTCAGGAATCGGAAGAAGATCGTGAAGCACGGTTATCTGCTAACCGAGAGCACATCGCTCTTTCACGTGAATCGGAAACGTTCACCGAAAGGGAGTCACGTTTAAGTTCACAAAGAACACGGACCGCGACTTTGCGGTCTCAAGAGAGTATCCAGGAACGCGAAGACCGGCTGTCTGCTGATCGGGAGCGCCACTCTCTCTCACGTGAGTCAGAGACATTCACAGAAAGGGAGTCGCGCTTAAGTTCGCAAAGAACTCGGACCGCGACTTTGCGTTCTCAAGAGAATATCCAGGAACGCGAAGTTCGGCTGTCTGCTGATCGGGAGCGCCACTCTCTCTCACGTGAGTCAGAGACATTCACAGAAAGGGAGTCGCGCTTAAGTTCGCAAAGAACTCGGACCGCGACTTTGCGTTCTCAAGAGAATATCCAGGAACGCGAAGTTCGGCTGTCTGCTGATCGGGAGCGCCAGTCTCTCTCACGCGAGTCAGAGACTTTCACAGAAAGGGAGTCGCGCTTAAGTTCGCAAAGAACTCGGACCGCGACTTTGCGTTCTCAAGAGAGTATCGAGGAACGCCAAGCACGTCTGTCATCTGACCGAGAGCGACACGCTCTCTCGCGCGAGTCTGAATCTCTCTCCCAAAGAGAAGAACGATTAGAAATAGCTAGACATAACTATGTAGGTGTACAAAGAAACAATGAAAGTTATCTTGCATCTGAAAGGGAAAGAATAGATGAACTAAGACGAGCAGAAACAGCAGAACAACGTCAATCTCGCCTAGAAATAGAACGAGCTCGATACCATATGAATAGAGAAACAAATAGCGGAGCTGATGAGTCCATGGAAAATGACGATGCAAATATTTTATTACCTTGGGACAATAGGGAAAAATCAGGGTTCACATATTCGTCTAGAATTAATTATGCTGGCTTTACTTTCGTGGGTGACATGAGAGAAATTTGTAATTTTTGTCATGCTTTGAAATGGAGGAAAGAGACAGATGGAATGTGCTGCTCAAATGGAAAAATTGTTCTTCCAAATTTCCAAGATCCACCACACTTACTTATAAGTCTCCTGAATGGCGATCATCCCCAGTCGAACCGTTTTTTGGATAATATTCGTTTATATAACAGTGCTTTCCAAATGACTTCCTTTGGGGCAAAACAAATAACGGAAGGACCGTTCATGCCAACCTTCAAAGTACAAGGTCAAGTTTATCACCTTATTGGATCTTTGCTGCCAGAAAATGAACCCAAATTTCTCCAAATTTATTTTGTATCCGATTACACGCAACAGCTCAATGTTAGAAATCACAATTTTCCCCAGCTCAATGCTGAGCTTTTGGGTCAACTTCAAGAATTGCTGCATCGCGTTAACCAGTACGTTCGTGAATTCAAAGCTGCATTGGAGTCAATTCCACAAGGCAGCAATGATTTCAAAATTGTTATAAGTGCCGATAGACGTCCTGTGGGTGAACACCGTGGAAGACACAATGCACCCGTCGCAGATGAAGTTGCAGTTGTTTTAGTCGACCAGGAGTGTGAGAGACGTGATATCGTGTTGCGTACACGCGACGATCGCCTTCAACGCATTTTGGAAACCCACCGAGCTTACGACGCCCTGCAATATCCACTAATCTATTGTCATGGTGAAGATGGGTACAATTTTGGGCTGTACCAAGTGAACCCTACTACGAGAGTCACTAATTATCAAAAAAAAATATCTGCTCAACAATACTATTCCTACCTTTTACAAATAAGGCAAAACAGTTTCGTATATTTGCAACGATTTCGTGGTTTGTTCAGCCAATTTATTGTGGACATGTACGCAAAAATAGAAACTGAACGTTTAGTGTATATTCGCACTAACCAGCGACGGTTACGCGCTGAAGAATACGTGCACTTGCGGGACGCCATGCAATCAGATAATAACGTCGAAAACTTGGGTCGATTGGTTATTTTGCCATCCAGTTTCACAGGCGGTCCGCGGTATATGCACGAACGAACGCAAGATGCTTTTTGTTACGTCCGTAAATACGGCCGGCCGGACCTTTTTATAACATTTACAACAAATCCAAAGTGGACGGAGATTTGCCAGGCACTTCTCACAGGACAGGCGTCATACGACAGACATGACATTATTGCTAGGATTTTTCATTTAAAACTCAAAGTCTTGATTAATCTACTTACAAAGGAGAAAGTTTTCGGTTCAACTCTTTGTTTTATGTATAGCGTCGAGTGGCAAAAGCGTGGTTTACCCCACGCGCACATTCTTCTGTGGCTGGAAGAAAAAATTCGTCCCGATGCTATAGACAGTGTCATAAGTGCAGAATTTCCGGACTATAATGCAGATCCGATTTTGCATGACATAGTAAAAACACATATGGTTCACGGGCCATGTGGCCTCTTAAACAGGGAATCACCGTGCATGAAAGATGGTCAATGCTCAAAAAAATACCCCAGAGCACTGAAAGAACTAACTATGGCTGGGGAAAATGGGTATCCGCAATACCGGCGAAGATCACCGTCACAAGGTGGTTTCACAGCTACTGTCAGATTCCGTGGACAAGAAATAATTCTAAATAATAGTTGGGTGGTACCGTATTCTCCAGTTTTGTCAAACGCTTTTCAAGCACACATTAATGTTGAAATTTGTAATAGCGTCGAATCTATAAAATATATATGTAAATATGTTAATAAAGGTAGTGATCAAGCCATGATAGCACTAAGAAATAACAACCAATTTGATGAAGTGACAAGGTATCAATCTGGCCGATACATAAGCTCTTCGGAGGCAGTTTGGCGCATTTTGAGTTTCCCTATTCATGAAAGGTATCCGCCAGTCATCCATCTTGACGTGCACCTGGAAGGCGGGCAGCGAGTTTACTTTCAGCCAGAAAATGTGGCAGAAAGAATGAACAACCCAAGACAAACCACCTTGCTCGCATTCTTTCGCCTTTGCGAAAGAGACAATTTCGCTAAGTCTCTGTTGTACAATGAAGTGCCACATTATTATACTTATAACAAGCAGCAAGGTGTTTTTAATCGCAGGAGACGTGGAACTGCTGTAGAAGGCGAGTCCGGCATTTTTAAAGAACACGTGATTGGAAGAGTATACACGGTGCACCCAAATAATGCAGAGTGTTATTATTTACGCCTTCTTCTTCACACAGTGCGAGGACCTACTTCTTTTGCTGAGCTCCGCAAAGTGGACGATATAGAATATCCCACATTTCAAGCTGCTTGCCGCGCACGGCATTTATTAGATGGCGATCAGCATTGGGATGATGCTTTAGCCGAAGCATGCGTCAGTGATAGTCCACATCGTTTGCGCCATTTATTTGCCATTTTGTTGACATTTTGTGGCCTATCGGACGCTGGGCAGTTGTGGCAAAAATATAAAGACGCGTTTGCCGAAGATTTTTTGAGACAGCAAAATATAAATAGTGAAACTTCTGACCAAGTACGTGAAAGCTGCCATAATAGGGCTTTGCTGGCTATACAAGATATAGTTACAAGTATAGGAGGGAACCCCCTCAGTCAATACGGCTTGCCGACACCGACAGTTGGTGGGGAACGAATTAATAGGGAGTATACATCTGAAATAAATTACAACCCCGAAGAGTTAGCAGAAATATTGCGAAATGGCTGTTCAAATTTGACGTCAGAACAACGTCAAATCTTTGATAGAGTATGCTGTAGTGTAGAACATTCATTAGGAGAAATGCTGTTTTTAGATGCACCTGGTGGAACAGGTAAAACTTTCCTCACTAAAGTTATCTTGGCTCAAATAAGGAGCCAAAACAAAATTGCCCTTGCCGTCGCTTCCTCAGGAATAGCTGCCACTTTATTACCAGGAGGAAAAACTGCACATACAACATTTAAAATACCAATCGACTTGGACCGCACAGAAAACCCTGTTTGCAACGTGTCTCGCAATAGTGATAAAGCAAGGGTTTTACGCGATTGCGCCCTTATCGTTTGGGACGAGTGTACGATGGCAAATCGTAAAGCTGTGGAAGCTGTAGATAGAACGTTGCGAGATATAAGACAAAATGACCGACCGATGGGAGGCTTAACGGTGCTATTCTGTGGAGACTTCAGGCAGACACTCCCTATAATACCCAGAGGAACGAGGGCCGATGAAATAGGTGCCTGTTTAAAGAGCTCTATTTTATGGCGTAGTGTCATATTAACTAATTTGAGCTTTAATATGCGAGCATATTTGGGAGGTGACGCAAACGCGCAGGTTTTCTCAAATTTACTACTTCAAATTGGTAACGGCACATACCCGACTCAAGAAGGAGGTAAAGTAACTTTAGTCGAAAGCCTGTGTTCTTCTGTTGCCTCACAGCAGGAACTCATTTCCTCTGTATACGGAGATCCATCAGAGATCTCGAACCATGACGCTGCTTGGCTATGCCAACGAGCTATTTTGGCACCTCGCAACGACCAAGCAGCAGCAATAAATTCTCAAATATTGGTACATGTTTCTGGAGAAAGTAGGGAATATTTATCTATTAACACGGTTTTAGAAGAAGGAGATGCCACCCACTATCCAGTAGAGTTTTTAGACTCTCTAAATACACCAGGTCTTCCAGCACACAAAATTTATTTAAAAGTCGGAGTACCAATCATTCTACTCAGAAATTTAAGCCCACCAAAACTATGCAATGGAACTCGGTTGAGAGTAACAAATCTCCAACGAAATGTCATCGAAGCCGAAATCTTAACAGGTTGCGGCTCCGGTGATGTTGTTTTCATTCCCAGGATACCCATTATCCCCAATAATTTTCCGTTTACTTTCAAACGTGTGCAATTTCCTGTAAGCCTCTGTTACGCTATGACTATTAATAAAGCCCAAGGCCAGACGTTATCCGTTGCGGGTGTAGACCTTACTTTTGATTGTTTTTCACACGGCCAACTCTATGTTTCTCTATCACGTGTTAGCAACCCAAACAACCTTTTTGTATATGCTCCGGGTAATTCCACCGCTAACATAGTATATAGAGAAGCATTAACGTAATCAACTATACCAAAGTCAGGACTCTTATCTAAATCATCAAAAAGGTGATATACTCTTATCTAAACGACGTTGTTTTGCTCTCGACAACCACGCGAACGAAGTCGCGGGCACAGCTAGTACATAATAAATCTGTAGAAAAGTCGTTTTTACACATCGAAAATATTGCCAAAAAAATAGCCAGGGTGTTAAAGGATAACCAACAGAACCCATTTCCAGCATTTTTGTCTGTTTATCTATTTGTCTGTTTATTTGTGCACGCATCACGTAAAATGTACGGAACCAGTGTAGATAATTTTTATACATAAAAATTGCGCGTAACTTGAAGTATTACTTAGTTTTTGTTTCATCGTAATCGGTTCACGTTATCAAACGTTAGATGAATTTAAAGTGTTCAAGATTTAAAATTATCACAATACACACAATTCCGATACACGGACAGTTGAACTTCATATTCGATAGATGGCGTTGTGCATTTAAAGTCTTTACTTGAATGGCGGTGTTAAGATTCACCGTGAAAGAATGACCCTAGTAAAAAATTGGTAGGTTCCTGCCTACCCAGGAAGGTAAGTAGGGTAGGGTAGGCTGTAGGCAGTTGACGGGAGCGTACCCGCGGGCACAGCTAGTATAGTATAAATATAACGTATTATTTACTGCGGTAAGCTTAATTAAGTGTACCACAGTACCCATCCACGGGCCGACCTCGGCAAGCGTAGCTTAACTGGCCGGGATATACCCGGCCAGTTAAGCTACGCTTGCCGAGGTCATCGACATATCAATTTTTTTGTCAATTTCTTCAGTATAGGAACATTTTTCACCTTCAAGTTTCCCTTTAACAAATAAATACATAAATAAGATTTGTTGATTCACACGGATCACACCAAACTAATTCAATTAACTAAAACAAAGCACAGTTTTATGGAACATTGGGACAAACGAGATTTTTCCGCCATGTTTGATTCGGAAGCTCTAAAAGTATGTGACCCAAAACGCATAAAATTTTGTGCCGGCATCGGTTGGTGTCTGTCAGCACAGAGGAATTGGAACACATCTAAAGGACATGGCTAAACAACTGCCCTGAGCACGTCTAGAAATTTCTCACTAGCTCGTAACATTCAAATATTCATTAATGAATTATTACAGTTTTATTATTCTTCTAGAACTTTCGAGAATTAATCAAATAATTAAAAGTTTTTTCATGTTTTTGTTTGATAAGAAGAACATAAGATTCCGTTCTACGAAAAATTGTAGTCAATAAACCTACTTTTAAATACATTTGCGTAAGTCGAAACGAACAGTATTCATTATTATTTAATATTGTACCTATCGCAATACATCTCAAATATTCATTAATGAATTATAACAGTTTTATTATTCTTCTAGAACTTTCGTGATTTAATCAAATAATTAAAAGATTTTTCATGTTTTTGTTTGACAAGAAGAACATAAGATTCCGTTCTACGAAAAATTGTAGTCAATAAACCTACTTTTAAAGACATTTGCGTAAATCGAAACGAACAGTATTCATTATTATTTATTTGTGTCGCAATACATCTTAAAACCTTAAAGATTATCTGATTTCTAGAAATTATTGGCAAAATCTGGAAAGCAACGGCGCTTAAATAGTGCTGACACTAAAAAGTTCGATTCGATTAGAACCAAATAAAAATAAACATGTTGGGGGTGTCATGGGAACTCACTTTGAACGAAGTACCTTTCGTCGGGTATTATGTATACAGAGCCAACTAGTATGATCTTAAGTTTCAATTGCGTATTGATTCATCATGAGATGCATAAACTGTGGTGTAGCAACAAATGAAAGATCTTCAAATGACAGCCGGGACCAACGGCTTAACTAGCTTTCCAAGACACGAAGGAAACTCGCTATGTAAAGATGGTACACGATGGAACCATGGAATGATCTCGGCTAGCGTTGCTTAACCTTGAAGATCGACCTGTGCGTCTGTTATTATTAAGCCACGAGCTCTTCTGAACGCCTCAATAAAGTATCATAGCAAAATCTTATTCTTTTACAAGTTTGTATAACTATTAATGTAGGCGTTTCTACGATTTTATTTTCAGGATTATGACGATATAAAAAGTGTCTGTAACTTTTTTCATACGAAATACTCATATTCAGCTATTCAGAATTACATATTACTAGTTAAAATGTCTATTCATTGCTAGGGCAATCGTCCATTTCCCGTAATCGTCCGTTTCGTGCTATAAAAACGATTGGCACATTTAGTACTAAATTCAAGCAGTTCTTATTACTTAAGCAAAAGGAATCCGAAAGATAAGCTTACCCGGGGTTTGCACGCAGTTGGTATAATGACCTTTACCCATTTTATTTATTTGAAGTTTCTTGCGAACACCACACCACACATAATAACATGCACACCACTCTGTTTTATCCAATACTTGTAAATACTATCCTATGTATTCTTTTCGCCAGGTTTATTTACACAATACACTTATTTATTTACACTATTTCATAACAAGTTTCTATTGACAGCCGACCATAGATTAATAGATTTCTTCCATATTTAATAAATTACTTACTCTTTGGTCCGCGCTTCGTTTGTCTATGATATCGACAAATAATCTATAATAGGTCTACCTACATTTAATATGTTTTATTTATATACTTACACATATTTTGACCCGTTTTCTGTGTTTATTATATTTCTTTTGTTATTTATATATACTATTTTATTTTTTTATTGTATTTTCCGTTTCCGTAAGTGTGTCCGTGGCATGAACAGTGGGCCCTATCAGAATATCAGCGCAGGGTTATTTCCTTTTTTGGATATCGCTGCACATGCTGAGATAGGAGCCTTTTTGGTCTCGCACGGGGTTTTTTATTTTGACTATTGTGTAATTTTTATGCTTATTTCTCGTGTCTCCTGTGCGGGTCACAAATAAATATTTTTCTTTCTTTCTTTCTTTCTTTCCATACTTTATTTAGCCATGTCCTTTAATAATGACCTGACCTCTCCGGTACGTACTGAAAAGAAAATGTCATGAAAAATTATTCTAATTGGTAACCCGCACTGATGCGCTAACAATATTTTCAAAATTAATCTCCATTTAAAGTAGATATGGCAGAGCTTTCGCGGTGATTCTCGTAGGCTCTTATTGGTATTGGCTCAATTGCTCGCTTGACCAGTTATCAAGTAATCCATACTATATACCTTTTTTTCGCGTGGAGAAAGGCTCATGCATATTGCGCGAGGAGATAGCGCAGTTATGTGGGACTCCAACCCACTAAATCTCCACGGTGTCCTCCTGTGCCGCTTATGGCGAGAACACGGGCACGCGTTAGCATTCATCCGTGAACCCGCCGCGGCTGTCCGTCACCGGATCTTCCTCTGGGGAGTATACCCTATAAGAACACATTGCACGCCGTGACAACCCCAGTGACCAAACCAGCCCATGGGATGTCACATCCACCTGTGATGGGTCAGGTCAGTGGCCCCACCACCTACCACTTTTCGGCCGCAGGGGATAGGGAGACCAGCCAACGCTATACCGACACTCCTCCTCCCCTGCGACCCCACCGCATCCGCCATCAGACGGTGGCGATCCCGTCCAGGCCGTGGAAGGTCACGCCACGGGATCCAGCCCTGAGCCGCGATGCCTTCCATACGACATCGTGGCCCGCCTCAGTTGAGATGTCACCCAAGCGGCACCACAACCTACTTGTTGGCCTTTACGTCGTTGGCTTAATCGGCAAAAGCCTTGGCTAACGCCCCTCCTTGGGTTCCTCTTCGCTTCACCGTGGGTGACCAAGCTACGGCTACTTAACTGAGGCCCCCGCCTCTACAATGCGGGAACCTGTAAGTAACACTGTCTGTCTGTCCTTGCCTTTTCCCGTCTGAGCTGCTGAACGGATTTAGATAAAACTGGGCACACGAGTTGATCATGTCTATATACATATATATACATAGAATCCTTTTTATGTCGGGAGTACCTATGTTCCTATGGGATAAATTCCGACTTTCACGCGGGCGAAACCGCTAGTAGAAACTAGTCAAATAACGTTTAAATTGAGGTCAGTTGTTAATAAACGAGAGTACAGTAATATGATTGAGCTCTTGCGGTCCAGGCTGCTGGCTGGTATTGATTCAATGACTCGTTCGGACATTTCATTTGCGTGCATCCCTCGGTCATTCTCCACTACACGCTCCTGTAAAGCCTTTATGCTGCTCGACGAGATTTAGTACTTATGCGAATATTTCTTTTATTTTTTCGAATTTGGAACAGAGATTTATTTTATGAGCCTTCGCGAGGTTTGATTATAATGACTAAATGAGTGCTGATGACCAACGATATAAAGACCAATTGTCGTACTTAAAAAATGTTCGAATTTCAAGTCGTAAATTTCATTTCGGTAAAAGTCAATGTTTAAAATGTTGTCATTTGGGGCACTCCGAGGTGTTTTTGTTAGGCTGAGATAAGAGTGCGAATACGGGTTTGCACACCAAAGTCTCTTATTATATCTACGGTTTTTGGAAGACAGGTTACAGTCTTAACTGATACTTGATCGTGATTAATGAAAGCAATGCAGAAACGTCAACTGTTCACTTAAACCTCCAAGAAGAGTAATCAGTCGTCTTTTACATTTTCAGTCCACCTTTGACACAAAGCAGTTAAGTAAAAAATACTTCAATTCAATCAAATATTAATTGGAGGAGCTTGGAATGTCAGAACTCAAAAGTAAAAAAGTTGAAAAATTTAATTCACCAAACAAAGTATCAAAGCCTTTCAATCTAGTACAAATTGCATCTATTTTGGTGATGGCCTCGGATTATAGGATTGGAATCCAGATTGATTATTGGAATTTCGGATCGCTTTATTCAAGTTGACGTTGTCCACGAGCGACGTCAATATTACCTACGGCTTATCTCGATGGAGGCCGACTGCGTAATAAATTGATGGGGGAAGCAGGAACACCCTTTTGTTTCATATCTCGTGGAAAATTTGTTAAAAGCATGCTAATGGGTTAAACAACTTTGTTTCTCCGTATTCGCATTCAGGAATAAAGGATTGATTATCTTTGTTTTCATGATCGTATATTTGAGTGCTGCTTTAGTAGGACGGCTTAGGAAGCGTTATTTGCTAGTGCCAAGTTCTGTTTTTGACATATTAGACAAAGACTTCTTAGACAAACATTATCAGTGTGTTTAAACATATGTTAATGACAGTTTGAAAATCTCATTGTTCTTCAACAAATACGGATCTAATTGAAACCACAAGCTGTTTAGTAAAGTAGGTGCGTGTATCCGAATTGTGGTGTGCGTTAATTTGGCGCGAAATTTATCAAATAGGAATCCATGCTGATGAAGCCATGTCGCGTCAAGTCCCACCAAATTGGTGGCTGCTAAGAGCTACTTATCCCTTTGATACTTACGTCACTGCTATTAATTTTAAGTTACAAGAGCGCGTCATATATTTAATTTACGTTAATAAGAGACACATTTAAGATTACGAGAGTGGAAATGTTTGTTTGGGTTAAAATTTACCTAAATCAAGTTTTAATGGGTCGAAGTATAGGAATAGCGGACCCGCATTGGGCCCGCGAGGAGGATTACGACCTATTCCCTCTCACTGAGAGGAGGCCTGTGTCCCAGCAGTGGGGACATTAAAAAGGCTAATGCTGATGATGATAGGCATAGTTCATAATTAATTGCTACAAAGTAGGGCATACTAAACGTTTCAAATAAATAAGTCCCCGATGCCACGCCATATTGTGACGTCATAGCTGTCAAAATAGTGATTTAGGTATAGTGAGATTTCAACTCGCAGGCCTTTTTTTAAAAAAAATGGCCTTCCGTCGAATCCCTAGATGGATTTGCGCCTCATATTAAGGCTAGGGACAAACCTGAAGGGAACTGGGATAAACGCAAGGGAATTTCACGCAAGTAATTCCACCGATCGTGTCAACATCACAATCATGCATTTATTTCTGGCCAGTTGTTTTTTTGGAACAGTTCAACACCTTAAAATTTCGCAACGCGTTTTTCTGCTCTTATTTCCCTCATGCCTAAGTTGCAAGTGACGTCAATTGTGTGTGCGACTAGTGTATGTACATAATAGACGGATACAAACTTCACCAGACAGTGTTCGAACTACCTAAAGGTGAGGATATCGACACTGAGTATCGGTCTGAATCTTTTGTGAGCAGAAGAAGGTCCAAGCAGTTGGCTGTATGCGAATCAGTGACGAAATTACTTGAGTGAAATTCCCATGCGTTTATCCTCCCTCCTGGACCAGGTGAATGAGATTTAGCGCTAGCGTAAGCTTTCGCATTTCCCGTCCAGCATGATCAGTGCACTGGTATGGGCAGAGCCACTTAGGCATTAAAGTTCTCCAATGACCCTCATTGGGCGGAAGGGTACCGTTGCTGAGTCTCATCAGCCGCGTCACTTAGGTACTGTGTGAGCTTGGTTGTCTCCAGATTGCTGCCATACGATCGGTAGACACAGACATAGATAATCTTATCCAGACATTTGTCCAGCTTTGTAGCAAATGTCGTCACGGGCGTACGTGCTTACATCAGCGCGTAACTTAAACTTGTGCTCCAGGGTAAGCCCTGGATAAGAAAGGTATTCCACGTCCGTCAGACATCCGATCTGCGTCTCCGAAAGGAACAAAAGTGCTGGTTTCTCAATCTGAAGGTAGTGCGACAAGGTTCGAGTGTAGAGCTCGGACGTTGCTGAGGTGCACCTTATTTGAGAGTTAGTGCTGCGCTGTTCAGCTTTGTCTTTGTGTTCCTTGGCGTAGTTATTGCTGTAAGTGAAGGAAGGAGAGGAGAAGGTAGTGAGATAAGGTTCCACGCTGACAACCAACAGACACGCCGACAGGATGCCATCCTTTGGGGACTGGTCTATAGACTGCGGGGACAATCGAGCCTCCCCGCTAATATCCATTGGGCACTCTCGTCTGGTCGCCAACCAGCACGATGGTGCATGCCAACAGTTTTCGACAGTTGGCGGGGTAGCCTTTCATGTGTGGCTGGCACACTATTTGGTACCCCAACTACCTGCGGCCGGCCAGCGGCGCACCGTCTCCCGTTACGTCCATAACATCGCGAGGTAGGCCGGTCTGCCTGCAGTAGAACGGCTATCTCGACCCAACTCCTCTAGTGGCTGCACCGAACATCTTACCGGAACACGGCTAGGCCGCTTGGTGGTATGTCTTTACCCGGTCAAGACAAGTCTTCGGTCAAAACCTAACACCAGTGTGCTACCTGATAACAAATCTGCCGGGGACCACGTGTAAGGATTCAAAACGGGTACTTTCCTACGGACGCAGATGACCCGGCCCCGAAAGTATTTATATTAGATAATAAGAAAGGAATTGAATAAAGGGCAAAATAATAATAATGATAATTTTGGCGTACTCAGATGGACTCAAACAGACCTTGACGCCCTGGATAGGCAGGTCCGTACACTGCTGACTGCATATCGTATGCATCACACACGATCGTCGACCATGAGATCGTATATCCCGCGGCAGTGTGGAGACCGAGGTTTTTAAAATGCCAAGAACCACCACAACCGCGAGATAATTATGCAATCTAAGGGAATATTTCCTACACGAAAAGAAGAAGAAGTGGACAACATACTCACCTCTCTCTCCTTGGCGAATGAGAATCGGCGTAAACCTGTAATACTAAACACTAACGATCGCACGGAGGTATGGCAGACTAAGGAACTTTACGGGTGCTTTTGCCGGGCCCTACATGGATCCGATGTAGACCAATCAGCGTCCGTAGTAGTATAACGTAGCCGGGCGCGTTTCAGTGACCTCTTTAGGGAACCAAAAGTTTTGTCTGTGCAATTATGGACAAAGATATCATGACGAATAACTACCGGAGACCGGAGATTTATTGTGAAGGATGGCATGGTTGACATCTTTCAGGCATGCCACCGTCTAGGTGAATCAAACCGCCACATTATCTCTGGTTTTTCTTGTCTAGCTAACGAAGAGTACTTGCAAAGGCACAACCTTGTAGCCAGGATTATCCATCACTAACTTGCTCACACTCATGTGGCATCGAAGTTGGCGTACTACAGGTATGTGCCCGACGCAGTTCTCGAAAATGGCAATATCGCATAGTACTGGGATCGATCCATCATCATTGACAGGACTATTGTATCCAATACGCCTGATATTTTGGTGGTGAACTGTGTGTGAATCGAGAGGCGTGCAATGATTGTTGACATTACTTTATTTATTTATTTGGATCACCAACAATTGTTAACACTTAATATTACAATTTATACACTTAACACTACAGTCGAGTGTCACAATTTTTAACAGGTTAGCACCATGTATGCTAAGGTGTTGTACAAACATTTAAAGATAACTTAATTAATAGGACTAAAAATGACTATCGATATCTTGACTTAAAACTTAAAACTCAAAATTTTAATTAGTACATCACAATAACATCGTGTGTCAATTTTCGGAATTTGGCAATTGAGTCCGCATGCACATTTACAAGATCGCTGCAACTATTTAAGTATTTACACAGCCAGGGAATGGCCGAGTGGTCACAGAGAACGGTTCTACGTGGCGGAAAGGAGTGATAAGAGCACGGAGGTATCTAACTGGATCTCGGAATATGATTTTGCCTAATTCCTGAAGGCAGTCTATTTTGTTCCAAAAGATTTTAAATAAAAACTTGTATCGATAATATTTTTTTTTTGCCTGCTTATCTGCCATCAGTCTTCATTGACTATAATCAGATGTGTTCCTGGGTCAATATCTTGTAGAGTGCTTCCTCCAGCGAGGATAGCTACTCTTCTGTACAGAATAGCTACCATCTATTGTGTAGCTTCATGATATTATGCCTTTTTAGACGGTTGGAGTAATTTTGGTACATCAGTTGGACTGCTAGTTCATTTGGGTGACGAGACAGTCGCTGTTTGTATTTCTCCGCAGTCGATCGAATTTCTTCTTTAACTGTGTTCATTTGTAATTGTTGGTGTATTTCGTTATTTGTGATGTACCAATAAGCGTTGCTTATCGTTCGAAGTATGATATTCTGCAGACGCTAAAGCATCGAGATGTTTGAGTCACTAGCACTACCCCACAATTGTATGCCGTACATCCAGACAGGTTTGAGGACAGTCTTGTACACAAGTAGTTTATTGTCTGTGGATAATTTACTGTTTCGACCAAGCAGCCAGTGCAGGAGTCTATATCGAATGTTGAGTTCCTCTCGTTTAGCCTTGATATGATTTTTCCATGTTAAGCGGCGGTCCAAATGCATACCAAGGTACCTGACGTTGTCCTCATGCGGTAAGGTGGTGCCTCCTAGTTGTACAGGTGGGTAGTTACCCCTTCTCAGTGTGAAGGTGACTTGCACAGACTTAGATGTGCTGGCTTTGATTTTCCATGTTTGAAGCCACTCATTGATCTTGTGAAGTCCCTGCTGTAAGGTATCTGATGCGACAGCTGGATCATTGTTACACGCCAGAATGGCGGTGTCGTCAGCGTACGTAGCTGTAGTTAAGCCGGATAGTGTTAGAAGTTCGGCCGTATAAAGGGTATACAGTATGGGTCCCAAGATGGATCCCTGTGGTACGCCCGCTCTTATGTCGTAAAAGTCAGAAGTCGAACCCGCCTCCTTCACTTGGAATAGTCTATCTGAGAGATATGATCTCATCAGCATGTGAAAGCTATGAGGCAAGCTTTTCTTAATTTTGAAGAGGATGCCATTGTGCCAAACCTTGTCAAAAGCCTGTTGAATGTCCAGGAATACGGATGAGCAATGTTCTTTCTTTTCTAGGGCCTTTCTTACCGTCTTACAAACTCTGTGGATTTACTCGACTGTAGAGTGTTGCTGGCAGAAACCAAACTGGTGATCGGGTATTATCTTATTTTCTGTAAGTATTGGTAAGATTCTACGTAGCAGCACTTTCTCAAACAGCTTTGACAGTATTGGCAGCAGACTGATTGGTCTATACGAGGTTACTTCGTTCACTGGCTTGCCCATTTTGTGGATCATCATAATTTGTGAGACTTGCCATATCCTGGGAAAATGTTGCACTCTGAGGATTGCATTAAACAAGATGGTTATAAGTACCAGGGCTTTTTAGGTAGTTCTTTTAGAATTTCTTTGGTTATCAGGTCGAAGTCAGGTGCTTTTTTGTCCTTGAGCTCTCTGATAGTTTTGGCAACCTCTCTAACTGATACTGGTTTTGGGGGCATCGACATTTGATAGGCCTGGTTTAAAGCTGCATTAACTTTCGATTCGGATTCACGATCGTCGGTCTCGTTTGGGGTGAATACATTGGACAGGTGTTCTGCAAATGCATCGGCCTTTTCCTTAGCAGTTCGAGCCCAAGCATTGTTTTTCTTTATGGGTGGTATTGCAATCTGCGGCCTGTCGTATGATTTTGTGAATTTCCATAAATAATAGTTCGTTGAAGGAGTAGCAGACAGTGATTCCAGCTTAGACTGCAATGTGTCGTCGTGCCAGTTGCGGATCAGATCTTTTAACTCCACAATTGCCTTATTCAATGCGGTTTTATCCGATCTGTTTCTACTCTGGTGCCAGATTCGACGTAGTCTTCTTTTTTCTATTATCTTTTGTTTGATGCCTAGAGGATAATTCGTTGGGTGGTATGTTGGTTTCAACAGTGGTGTATTTTTCCAGCAGGATACTTGTATTAAATTAGTTAGATTTATAGCGGTGTCTTCAATATCTTCTGGTGTCTTGAGTTTTACTTTCAAGTTGATGCCCATCTCAATTTCCTCTCGGAAAGAGGCCCAATCAGTCCGTTTGTTGTATAGTGTTTCCAACTTTTCGTTTTCAATGAGCAGGGTGCTAACGGTTAATATAACTGGAGTGTGATCCGAAAAGGAATCCAAACATGATTCAGGCTTGACGTAATGTTTAGAAAATCCTTTAATGATAAAAAAGTCCAAGAGGTCTGGAATTTTTGTGGAGTCGGATGGCCAATAGGTAGGTTCGCAGGTAGAAATAGCAGTGAGGTGTTTTGTGTCTATATTCGACTTGAGTTGTCTGCCTCTTGTGGTTATCAGTCTAGAGCCCCAGTATGTGTGTTTCGCATTCCAATCTCCCCCAGAGATGAAGCGGGTTCCAAGAGAATGAAAGTAAGTGTTGAACATCGATTCGTCAATTTTATGTTTTGGTGGACAGTATATAGTAGTAGCTGAGACATTAAAACAACCGTGCACATCCTCAACTGCTACTGTTGTAGCTTGAAGAAAGTCTTGTTTAAACTCAGGCATCAGGTGATGTTTGATCGATTCACGAATGATGACTGCGCTTCCTGCGTGAGCAGTACCATCAGGATGCTGCGTGACGTAGGTACGATAGCCGTTTAATCTAATGTTGGATGTTGCATTAGTACAGTGGGCTTCTGATACAAGGAGAATGTCCAGTTTGTGGTTATTTATAATGAGTTCCACGTCTTGTTTATTCGGTGCCAAACCGTTTGTGTTGAGCGTTCCAATTTTGTGGCTACCTATTTTGGCAATTTTTCTATGAGGATTGTTATGAGACTCATAAGCGTACTCATTAGTTGGAGGATTGCGAATTTTTCTGATTGTTACATTAAGAGTTTTTCTATCATATTATGGGATTCTTGTGGGTCTGGTTTCTCTCTTGATGGGTGCGTGGATTTTGCCGCATCCGCATACGATTTTTTAATTTGTCGTGCGCTGGGCGGACGAATTGCGGTTTTATCTTGAAATACTACATTATCATTGTTCTTATTATTTTGTCTATTTGTTTCGTTAGTGTGTTTCGGTTTTCTTTCCTGTTGCGAGTTATACTTTCGAGATAGGATCTCCAAATACACTTCACAACCCTTATAATTTGCTGGATGAGCTCCGTGACATAGGGCACACTGAGCAGGAGTATTTCGGTCTTTTTTAGTACACTCCGAGGTTTTGTGCGCTTCTGCACATTTGACGCAACGGAAGGGCCTCAAACAATAATTTTTGGAATGACCGTATTGTTGGCACCTCTGACACTGTACAATTGCCCTTTTTCTTTTAGGATCTTCTACCACCACAGATTGGTGGTATATATATTTTATTTAGGAGCAGTGGTGGCCCAGTGGTATCGGCCGCGACTTACAAGTTGTAGGTCGTGGGTTCGAGCCCAGGCAGGCGCTTTACTTTGTGTAAATTATTTCATCACCACTGCTCTCAAAACGGTGAAGGAAAACATCGTGAGGAAACCGGCATGTCCTAGAACCAAAAATTCGAAGTCATGTGACATCCACCAACCCGCACTGGGCCCGCGTGGTGGATTACGGCCCATTCCCTCTCACAGAGAGGAGGCCTGTGTCCCAGCAGTGGGAACATTAATAGGCTGATGATGTGATGTGATGTGATATTTTATTTGTTTAATTAGCGCGTTGTTTGGTCCTGGTACAAAATTTGCAAAGAAAGTTGAGGTTGGTATCTTGCCGGGTCCATATATGACATTAATAATCTTACCCTTAACAATATTTCCAGTGCTTTCTAGCTCTTCCTTTATTACGTTTATTGGAGTCGAAAGATGTAGGTTCTTGATGACGACCCTAAAACATCTTTCATCCTTTTTGTTGAATGTATGGCCAATTAGTCCAGTTTTCCTTACCACTGCAATAAGGTTCTTGTAGACCTCTACACTGGCACTTGTAATTCGTAACTGGTTTCTATTAACGATTTTGTAGGTAAATTGGTTTTTGTCACTAACAGTTTCTAGCAGTTCTGTGAGCTTGTTGACGTCGTCTATCCCGTATAAGATTATGGGTGGAGGCTTGCTTGGCTTTTTCACAGTTGGTGTTTCTTCTGTTAGATCTATTGGTAAGCTGTTGTATCGGTTGTTAGTTTGCAGTATCTGTGGAGGACTGTCTGATGGCTTTTTCCTCTTGGGGTTGCGCACTTCTGGCACTCTCTGCCAAGGTATCTCGTCATTCTCCAATGCTGCATTCTTGTTCCCTTCTTCCATGAGAATTGTTTTCTATTTTAGTCGAGTTGGTGATATTCTTGCAACTAATTGGATTATTTTTCCACTATGGCAACACTTTTCCAAATGTCAAATGACATTTCGACATCTGACGTTGATAATTTGAAATGTAGGTGGATGAAGAAAATTTTAAATCCCCGGTGTCACTCTCAAATTTTGATCACTGATTTTATTATCGATAATATGTCTTCGTTTCTCTAGAGAGTTTATCTTAGTTTACGATAACCAGCCTCTTATGATAGCTCGTTTTTGACAATGCCGTAGGAATAGGCCAAATTCCAGAGGAACCTCTTCTGTATACGCTCCAGTCTCAATTTATGTGTAGCGTAATAAGGCCCCCAAACAGTGCTACAGTACACCAAAATGCTACGAACGTAGCAGTTATAGAATAAACTTTTAGTTTTAACCCGTCGACAGCCAACCACATTTCTAATAACCCAAGGTTCTAGAGGCTCGCTTGATGATGCTCTCTAAGTGAGGTATAAATATGAGTTTTTTATTTAACAGTACAACCCAGATCTTTGTTTTGTTCCACTTCAGGATACATAATTATTTACGAGACGGCTGACCAAAACAATATGAATCCTCCGACTGCACAGCATGATTTTCTTCTTGTTTATGTCTTTTTAGATCGCTTTATAAGCAGTCGGGTTTATTGATTTCTTTAAAAAATAAAAGACAACTTTTTAAGATAAGATAAGATAAGATATTTATTTTTGTAAAACATGAGTGTACAATAGATTTGCATGGTCTTAAAATAACATTTGGAAATAGGATCTACATGTTTGCCTTTCAGGGCGTACAAAATATTGTATTTGGTCATATTAACCGTTTGACTTTATATAATTAACAAGAACGTATTGTTTAACCTGCTGTCATTCAGTTGGTTATAAACAATCTATAGAAAAACCATAAAACTAAAACTAAAAAATGGTACAGTTTTGAGATTGATGAAATGTCATAATGATAGGCACTAAGTACGATCATTTAAAAATTCTGTTAAGCTATAATAACATTTGGCTATTAGGTATTTTTTTAGATGTATTTTAAATAGAGTTGTGGGCATTTGTCTAATAGGTTTAGGGATTTTATTGTAAATATCTGGTGCTAAAGAGAAAATACTTTTACGCATGAGTGCCGTGGTTGATCTTACTGTCCATAATTTATTGTTATCTCGTCGATTGCGTATTGAAACATCTGATGGTCTTTTAAATAGTTTGGGATTGGATTGTACGAAATTAGCGACTTCAAAAATAAACAAGGAAGGCAGATTTAAAATATTGTATTTAATAAAATACGGTCTGCAACTATCCGTTTTTTTTAAGCCGAACATAGCCCTAATGCACCTTTTTTGTGACCTAAAAATTATTTCCTTATTAGTTGAATTTCCCCAAAATATAACGCCGAACCTTAATATCGAGCCGACTATTCCGTGATAAGCAGTAATAAGCGCAGTGGTACTTATGATGGGTTTTAGTTTATAGAGTGCGTAGGCAGAAGAACAAACTTTTTTATTTAATTCTTCTGTATGTGCCTTCCAGTTAAGACGTTTGTCAATAGTTAGACCTAAGAATCTAGCTGTGTCTACCTTTTGCATTATTATCCCTTGGTGAGTAACATTAATGTTTGGTGTTGCCAAACGTTGGCTGAAGAACATAACTTTTGTCTTTTCGAGGTTGACTATTAAATTATTGTTATTTAACCAGTCAACCAATGATTTCAACGTATTGTTAATTTCGTTATCATAGGTGTCTTTATTTTTAAAATTTATTGTGACCGTGCTGTCATCGGCAAAGAGTGATACTGGATATTTTGTTACTTTTGGAAGGTCATTTATATATATTATAAATAACAATGGACCTAATACACTTCCTTGTGGGACTCCATATTTAACTATTTGTTTCTTTGATGAATACGTTTCTTCTTTTTTAGTGTGAATGTTTACTTTAGAAATTTCTGTATATTGTTTCCGGTTTTTTAGATACGACTCTATGAGATTTAGTATTTTAGTTGTAATTTTTAACGGAATTTAACGAATTACTCTTAAATATATAAGTGGTATACATTTTTGTAATCACCTCTAAAAACCCTTTATTTTGGTACCCCACTCGATGGGTATGGAAGAAAAAATATTGAGAGCCCCACAATATGGCGCCCAAAATCCGTCGTGCTTTTTTTTAACGCCACCTAGTTAAGAACACCTGGGTGGTCAAGACGTATCTAAAGACGTTTTAATTATGTAAATCCGTCTAGTGGTTTGCATGAAATGAGGTAATAAAGAATATTACAAACATACATACATACAAGATACGCGCTAAAAACAACACTTTCCTTGCATTTGGGTAAAAAGAGGAAGTCCAAACACGAACACGATTCCAGCCCACTCGGACTCGCGGGGCTTAACTTGTTAAACTAGTTTCACCAACTCTGAGGCTGTCCAATTTGTTCATACCTACCTATCTACCTATACCTAAGCTACCCATTTATAAGTCACAGTTTGCCCAAAGTTTTGACAAAACCCGACTGGGTGAGAACTATCGAAAGTATACACTATTGTGTTATTAGTAATAACAATAATTAATATACTTACGTATTAATGCTGTTAGGAGCATTAATTAAATAAATGATTTATTTCTGTAAGTTGGTTTGTACAAACACTTTTACATGTCGGTCATTTTTTTTTAAACTAGATGAGGTGGGCGTTTCCTGTCTGACTACTATGAGAAGAAAGGCCGGAACAAACAAGGTCACAGTCACTTTTAAAGTCCAGACAAAATCTTGGTTAGATCATGTGAAGACCATGTAGACTGATGTCTGAAATGGTCTTTTGAGGAAAGAACCAGCCAGATTGAGTGGACCGGACAGGATAGTCAGTGCACGCAATTGTCAATAACCGTGCAGCTCAACTCAGAATTTAAGGAGCTCAACGAATTGACGAACAATACCAAAGAAAGGACATTCGGGTAGGCCGCAAAAACTACTCAAACTGCCAGACCATGATTAAAAACTAACTAAGATAAATTAAAAAAAAAAATGATCCACATAGTCTTCACATTCACAATAATTAAAATAAAATAATATAATACTTTAAAAAGTAAATATTCTTGTCATTGCAAGAAAACCAAAAAAAAGCAATTAAAAACCTAACTTCACTTGCGGGTCGAGCTCAGCCGTTTATGCTGTTAGAAAGATAAGACAGTTAACGGATGTAGGAACCGCTCGTTTGGTCTATTTTAGTTAATTTCACAGCATTATTTCATACGGTAATTTGCTGTGGGGTCGGGCGGCTGACATTGTCGTAGCCTTAAATAAGTTAAGTCACCGAGAATCTCTTAGCAAGCTATTTAATAAGATTAATATTAGGACAGTTTCTTGCCAATTAATTTATGAAAATATTATGTATGTAAGAAAAATATAAATCTCTTTAGTAAAGTTAGTGATAGTCACAATTGTAATACTAGAAATAAAGATAAGTTCAACCATCTTATAGATTAGCTAAAGTACACACATCTTTCATGGGGTACTGTGTTAAATACTATAACAAAATACCTTGTGAGATATTAAAGTTAAATGAAAGATAATTTAAAACTATTGTTAGTACACTTTGTAAACAAACATTACAAATTAGATGATTATATTCAAATAAGAGTGCTTGAAAACATGCTGGTCCATGCTCCATAGGGCAGAGCAATCTTTAGTGTAGACAAAATCAAAAGTTCTAAAACACTTTTTTTAAAAGAGTACGTATGGAGTTTCTTGTCTGTTCTTCTCCATAACAAGCAGCTTTTCCGAATGGACGGTAGAATAAATTATAATTAACTTTAAATTTATATTTTTGAAGTTTAAAAGTGCCGCTTAATGGCCTAGTTGAAATAAATAATTTGAGTCTTTGTCTTTAAATTTATTTTTTGTTTGCCATAATTTGTTGTTTCTGGTTTTATTATTTTGAATCCTGAAGCAACAAACATAACTTAATATCACGCCCGTATTCTTCGAAGCATTGAGCAGAGAAGTATCTATAAAACACCCACACTTCACCAGTTATATTTATAGCATCTATAAAACACCCACACTTCACCAGTTATATTTATAGTATCTATAAACCCCCCACACTTCACTAGTTACATTTAAATCCCATGTAATAGGGGACGATCCTATCGCCATCAACCGAGCACTAATCCAGACAACGGGCTGCTTCTAAGAAATTCTAGATGGAAAAACCCAATAACACCTTCTCCGACCCGGGCATCGTACCCAGGACCTCATGGTCAGCAGTAGCGCTTTCGACCACTAGACCAACGAGAATCGATGATCGTTGTATGTTCATCTGTGCCCTCATAACTTCTAAACTACTCATCATAACTTGACAAATGAGGTGTTGTTGGAAGCGTCTTATTTATCCACTGGTTAAGGACTATAAGATATCACGTTAATTTTAATATGGCGCCCTCTAGGGAGCACGAAGTCAAGATCATTTTTTTTTTCGAATATTATAATCAAAAATCAGCTCTGAAATAAATCTGTTGTTCCCTACATTGCGTTGAGTTATGAAAACATATTGTAGTGCTGACTTTTTTACTGGACTCCAAGGAAAGGGTTATGTTTTTAGGGTTCCGAAGTCAACAAGGAACTCTTATAGTTTCGCTCTGTCCGTCTGTCCGTCCGCAGCTTAGCTCAGAAAATCTAAGTACTAGAAAGCAAGCTATAATTTGGCATGTGTATACATATTAATAATTCCGATAAAGTGGTAACATAAAATAATGAAAAATATTTTTTTTCGGGTCCTCCCATAGACGTAAAGTGGGGATGTATGTCAGTATGAAGCTTTATAATTAACTTAATTTAGCGTAGATGTAATTACAGGTCTATTTTATCAAAGTAGTAAGTATTGATTGTATGAAAGCAAGTCGCTTTGATGTTATTTTGTACACTCTACTACTGCCCGCGTCTTCGTTAACGTGAAAGTGGGCAATTCTCAAAAGGGAATAAGTCCTATCAAGAGTGAATAGGTAGGTTACTTCTGGGCAGGCATGCTCCATCGTCGACTACATCATAGATTACCATCCCGACGGTCGCACCTGTGAGATGGTGTTCAGACTCGAGCCAATAATAATAATTTAAAAGAAAATGTTTGTTCAAGGACCAATTTATCTCCATACCAAAATTCATCAAAATTGGTACAGCGTTTTAGGTGTGAAAACATACAAACAAACAGACAAACAGAGTTACTTTCGCATTTATAATATAAGTATGTATTGTATTTACTAAGTCTTCTTCTGTCTCCGAATTATCACAGTCTTAATTAATAGCATATCAGGCTGTTTCTATTTACGTGTGCCATATACATAATTATTAAGTAACGCACGGTTCAATGAGGCGTAATGTTTAGAATATGGTGACGTAATTATTATTGCAATGAAAATGTTTATCGTCATAAACCACATCTGGTTCATATAGGCCTGAATAATTTCGTGTAAAATGTGTAACTATAATATAATTTATTTATTCAATTCAATTGATAAAGGTACATAGAATGTGATATAATTTTAATGAACCAAAATTCCACAAGACGTCTGAGTTTGAACTAGATGATAACTTAATATCTGTATCTCAGACAACAGTGCTCTTCCATTATACATTTAAAAGCTTGCAAGTTCAATCCTGCTTTTATACATTATATTAAAATATACATAAACTAGGAGCAGATAAAAAATAAATAAAAATACATTAAAGAACAATAAAAGTAAAGTACCTCCTTTTGTGTAGAGTGTAGATGAATGAGTGTATGTAGGAGGGTGAGTATGTGACCTTAATGTGGTACAATTAAGAGGTTTTTCGTCATAGGTCAGTTTATGAACGTACTCAAACACTTTATTTTTACAACTTCTGTTATTTAAAGCAAGTTTGTTGATAAATTTATCAATCCTGTCATAAAGGTACGGAACTTTTTTTTTTTTTTTTTTTGAGAAACTGAAATACTTATTAACGAACGGGTGTTTAAACGTTTATTAAATGCATAACGATTATATTGTTGCATATAACCTTACCTATAATTTAAGTACGAGATGGTACAAGTAAATTAAATAAACTAAAAGGATAAATGTGAAGGAAAAATAAGGATGAGCTTTATTAAAAAAAAAAAAGATTTCAGTAGGCAAAGGTCATGAAAATATTCAGCTGTTTTAATATAGTATGTTGTGCTCGCATAACTCGACAAAATACGGGATGGGCAAAAAATCATGCATCAAGCGAAATAGTGCAATAGATGGGGTTGTTTACAGTTCAACTTTTAATTGGCCCAACTGTCGCCCTGTATAGGAAACATAGCTTTTTTTCTTCTTCAAGTTAGTATGTATGATTGGTGTAAATCAAATGCATAACCATTTTCAGCCTTCTCCAATATTTTAGTATCTCTTGTCCAAACTTTATTTTATTATTATTCAGAATTTGAACTCAAATGTCTATAAGTTATCGTTCTATTATTAAAATTCGAAAACCCTTGACGCTATTTAACAGGCTATTTTACATTTTATTGCAAATGCGCTAAGATGGTAAGTGGTATACATTTTTGTCCATGGATATAATTCCATACCAAGTTGGTATAAAATTTTAATATTACGATTACGTCGGAAGAACTTTGTTGAACAATAGAAAGCAATTAATTTTGTCAAGAGTTGAACGCTCGCCTGTTTTGTTAAAGGGAAACACCCGAAACCCCTCTCTGGGTATCTCTGTTACTAGATAACCGTTCTTTTGTGATAATATTTTTATTCTAGCAATTTTTACGGTAATTTTTCTGAATAGACTAATTGCGGCTAATTTTAAGCGGAATTATCATAATTTTTTCAAGTATTTTTATAAATTACGACACGTGATTTAGCGGGTGGTTGTGGTTTAAAAGAAGATGTAGTAAATAAAATTTGAAAGAGTATGCTAAGATGGATTGGCCATTTTGAGAGAATGAATGAAAGGCGACTAACGAAAGGTATTTACAAGGCAGACGTGAATGGATACCCTAGAAAGACGTACATAGACCTTATTGGTGATGTTCTTCAAAAAGGCCAGGTGCGCAGTTCTCATAACCGGCGTGTGTGTATGACTAGATGTATGAATGTGAGTGAAGCAAAAGAAGTATGTAAGGATCGTAGCAGGTGGCGTTCTGTATTTTCTGCCTACCCCCATGGGAAAAAGGCGTGAGTTTATGTATGAATAATTTAGCGGGGCAGTTGCGTAAAATATAAATTAATGCATTTGATTGCAAACTCTTTTATTTTGATAATTTCATATTTAAATAAAGCAATGGATTAGGAACATCTTTCTGTTGTTATGGAAACTGTGATTTATGTCTTTCAGGTATAAATCCAAACTAAACTTACGTAAATCCCTGTAGTAAACATTTTAAATCCGATTAATGTTTTTAATCAGTTCTGTCCCAAAACCAATATTTTTTGTGAAATAACATTTCTCCTCAGTAAATTATCGATGAAAAACTACTTATAGCAAAAAGTAAAAACCACTGTGGGCCGAACATTGAAAATTTATGGCCGGGATAAGCTGAATCGACAGCGTCGCTTTTATAATACTTTTTTGTAGGTATTATAAATCGAGTGTCTTTTCGTAAAAGCATTTATTTATTTTAAACGTTATTTTATTTTCTTCTTTGCCGTTTAGCGGTGTGTTATCTCTATTATATTGATTTATTTTAATCTTTTATCATTTTGGCCGCATAAAAATTGCGAGTGAATTTCGAATTCGAACCACACATCAAGTTTATAATTCATCTCATATAGCCGCAAATTCAATTTAATTAAAAAACATTTCCATTAGTAACCCGCTAAAACATTTTTGCTGGGCTTCCATATTAATATTATAAATCGCGTGGTCGTACCTTTACGAGGGCACAAAGCGACCACTGGGCAACCACAGACAACCTCCTTACGTGACTGCCGCTGTAAAAAGTGGCCGGATGGGCCCAGGCTCCCGACATCCGACGACCTACGCCGCTTCACCGCATCAAAGGTACGAAACATGACAAACAACAAGGAAAAGTCAACTAGTGTGGATACGGCCACGCGACTGTGCGATTTGTCGGACGCCTGAAATTTATTGTCTTTGTTATTTTAGTAGACTGCCAAATAATGCACTTATTAAAATACCTAGGTTTTAACTAATTACTTATTTTATTTACAAACTTTCACATTTATAATTTCTTCAACTTAATCGAAGTAAGAATACTTAGTGTTGGTTAACGCAACTAGATTGACGAAATCATCAAATCGTATTATTTTTATAGCAAGAGCTGCATCATTACAAAATTAAATCATGACCGAACAAAAAAACGTCTAAAACAATATCACAAAACAAAACGAAAAATCGCGACTCCCACTGCGACCTAACACAGTTTATGCGCATACATAGGCAGAGGTAACAAAGCGAGGCAACATATGGTTGCATGCATAAAACAGTGGAGGGCGCCCTGAATATTTGACGTAGTGTGGACCGCGCCTCCGTTCGCAGCCCAAAAAACAGCGGTATGTTCTTACCTGCAAGGAAAATCTTTTCTGTTTTTGATATTTCTGTACTAAAAATTTATTTTGGAGTCAAATGGAAACTGATATTGGAAATAGTATTGAGTTTCGATAATACTAAAAATACTATAGGCTTCACAGAACTCGAGAAGTTCAAAGCTAACGAGATCTACTTATTAAAAAATCAGACAACGACCAGGAGTCCAGGATGTGTTAAAAATAGTCTGTACAGTATAAGAACAAAACGGGATAATTTATGAGGTAGTTACAATGCATCAGGTTTTTAAAGGCTGCCTATTTGGCCTCTACAGTCGAGAGGCTGGATAATGAGGGCTTCCGTTTTTAAACGACTTTCCAAATAGACATTCTATGTTCGACTTTGTATTTTTTTTTGTTTGTTTACCAGTTACTCCGTTAATTATGAACAGATATTGAAAATTATTTTTTTGTTGGAAAGGGTAGTCTCAAGGTGGTTTCATTGACACTTAGTCAAGATCTGATGAGGAGATCCCATGACAATCGAGGGAACTCCTCAAATTTTATAGGTATACATGTAGCGATTTTGGTATTTTCATCAAAAGGAAACCAGGAATTAGTCAGTATTTGTAAGTTAGTGCTCCATTGGTGTAATTGCTGCAAGGCGTTCCAGTGCGAGGAGAAACTAATAAATAAATCAAAATTTGGTGAAGTGGAACTGACGAAGAACACCACATATGGCCACTGAAACTTCTCAATGTTAGTATATTTTGTGTATAAGGTATCCCGAATAGTTAAATGACTGTGATGAAGCAAATTTAAATAAATGGTTCTAATGAAAATGGTACCATCGAACTACTGGTGATGAAACCGGAAGGTAGGCACTGGAACTCCGTAATAAAACAATGTATCCCAGTCGTGTTTAGGCTTGTTGGATTTGTTACGTGAAGCCTTCTGGCTATAAATGATTTTCATGGTAATATAAGGTACCTAATTTTATTTAAGCTTTTTATATTATCTACTAGCTGACCCGGCAAACTTTGTTCTGCCATAAAAACACCAAAAATTAATCTACCCTACCCTACCTAACCTACCTACCCTACCTACCCTACCAACCCTACCCTACCTACCCGACCCTACCTACCCTACCCTACCTACCCTACCCTACCTACCATACCCTACCTACCCTACCCTACCTACCCTACCCTACCTACCCTACCCTACCTACCCTACCCTACCTACCCTACCCTACCTACCCTACCCTACCTACCCTACCCTACCTACCCTACCCTACCTACCCTACCCTACCTACCCTACCCTACCTACCCTACCCTACCTACCCTACCCTACCTACCCTACCTACCCTACCTACCCTACCTACCCTACCTACCCTACCTACCCTACCCTACCTACCCTACCCTACCTACCCTACCCTACCTACCCTACCTACCCTACCTACCCTACCTACCCTACCTACCCTACCTACCCTACCTACCCTACCTACCCTACCTACCCTACCTACCCTACCTACCCTACCTACCCTACCTACCCTACCTACCCTACCTACCCTACCTACCCTACCTACCCTACCTACCCTACCTACCCTACCTACCCTACCTACCCTACCTACCCTACCTACCCTACCTACCCTACCTACCCTACCTACCCTACCTACCCTACCTACCCTACCTACCCTACCTACCCTACCTACCCTACCTACCCTACCTACCCTACCTACCCTACCTACCCTACCTACCCTACCTACCCTACCTACCCTACCTACCCTACCTACCCTACCTACCCTACCTACCCTACCTACCCTACCTACCCTACCTACCCTACCTACCCTACCTACCCTACCTACCCTACCTACCCTACCTACCCTACCTACCCTACCTACCCTACCTACCCTACCTACCCTACCTACCCTACCTACCCTACCTACCCTACCTACCCTACCTACCCTACCTACCCTACCCTACCTACCCTACCCTACCCTACCTACATACCTACCCTACCTAAGTATTTTTTTCTTGATTTTTTTTCTTAAGAACCTTCTCCTAACAATAACAAACACAACAAAAAAAGAATTAGCGAAATCGGTCCAGCCGTACACGCGTGATGCCGTGACCAAGGGAAATAGGGATTCATTTTTACCCGACTGCCGAAGGAGGGTAATGTGTTTATCAGTCTATGTATGTATGTATGTTTGTATGTATGTATGTTTGTTCCTATGTGGCGTTCTAGAGACCAAACGCGTTGGCCGATTTTGATGATTCTTACGTCAATCGATTCGTCTTAACCCTGCAATTGTCACTGGCTACATTTAAATTGGAAAATAAAAATATTGCGGATTTTGGGCGCCTTTTTGTGGGGGAAAAAAAATAATTTTCTTCCAAATCCATCTTGTGGGGTATCAAAATAAAGGGTTTTAAGAGGTGATTTCAAAAATATATAACACTTATATGTTTGAATGTACGTAATTCTAAAAAAATAACTAAAAATTTGTAAATAAAAAAAATTTATAAAAAAAATCAAAAAACCCGACTGCTTGAAAAGCGAACTAAAACGACGTAAACAAGAAGAAAATCATGATGTGCAGTCGGAGGATACATCTGGTTTTGGTCAGCCAGCTCGCGAATATGTATCCTCCGACTGCACATCATGATTTTCTTCTTGTTTACGTCTTTTTAGTTCGCTTTTCAAGCAGTCAGGTTTTTTATTTTTTTTATTAACTTTTTTTTTATATATATAGATTACTATTTAGGACTCTCTACTGAAAGAGTTCCATGAATTTTTGTAGTATTGTCTGATCCCTACCTGAACCCTAAATACAAAACTAGACCAACCCAAGCACTAAAGACAATAACAGATGATAGAAAGCGCGCAGTTTCCTCCCAAAAACATTGTTTATCGTCTGGCGTCCAAATAAAACCGTTTGAGCATCACATGGGTCGCTGGCTTTCAATCCTACGACCAACAAATCGACGCCTCCCCGAAACTTATTAATTTCGCTTCAGATACTCTGTATTTTGGTTATTGGGAGTAAATAAAGGTTGATGACAATGGATCCTGGGTGTCTGGATTTTGAGGTCATTGGTAAACTGTTTGTTTTAGGTTTTATTTAGGCCGTGACACTTATAGCGAGGTCATTAAGGAGAGTAGGTCAAACAAATGAGTAGACAAGGTGGTTATTTTGAGGTTTACCGAAATATAGTGTACTTGTCTTGCTCTTGCTTTGATAGATACTCAAATATTGAAGAAAGGACACTTAGGCCCACTTGTACGAAAAATTTTACTCAGTGTTAATTGCTAACACAAGGTCCTTTCTATTTCTTTTTCTTAAACATGTTGCCCCACACTAGGATTTTTTTCCTGTATCGTGGGTGCGTTTACAAACATACAAACTCACATACACAACACCCAGAGCCGGAACAACTATCTGTAGGTTATACAAATTTTTGTTCCGTGCGGGAATCGAACCCGCGACAAGCAGCGCAGCAGTCAATCGCTCAACCACTGCGCCAACCGTGCGCTCGCAATTGATAGTTTGTCATACAATATTGACAATTTAACTTCGTGTTAGCAACTAACTCTGAGTTAAGTTGTTCGTTAGGGTGGGTCAAATTTTTTTTTTTCTCATTTTCAAATATGCTCAGCATTAAAAAGGTGCCAAATGGTCGACACCATTTGGCACCTTTACTTTATATGTAAAGTTTTATTAGATTATTTTAAGTTTTATTACCTCCGGACTGTCATAGAACTATTAAAAATAGCAGATTTTTGATGTCAAAAACATGAGTTAAATATTAGTAAAGTGTACTAATATTTAACTCATGTTTTTGATATCTGATTTCATGCGAAATACTTTTTAGTAATGATAAATTCGAAATTGTTTGGTTGAGTTCAAGGACAAAGGAGTAAGGAGGGGATGGGGGCGAGGAAAGTTGAGACAATTGACGTGCGATTCATTAGTAAAACAATCAGTGTCGCGCGTTGCGTAATACAGTGCAGTTACTTGTTTTATGTCATTAGAAAAATGTAAGGCACTCGAAATAGTTGGCAGTGTCCCTTAATTGGTGATTTAAAAGACAACCTATTGCCAACTTACGAAGATCTGATGAAGTATTATGGGTGAACCCGACACAAGTAAAAATTTGAGAGGAAACCGAAAAAAGAGCCGACATAATTATAAAGAAATAGAGGCAGTTTTAGTTTCAAAACTGATACAAGTATGGGCAAAATCTTATATTCCTACAGTAGAACCAAAACAAATGAAGTTAATCTTCAAAGGTATTATCATTTAAAATGATGGTTTTCTATAAAAACTCTCTTGCTGTAAATATGAATCGCCACACTTGTTTAACCTGTACAGTACAGTAATTCAAAGAAACAGCTATTTCGCCCACCCGGAAAACTTATTGATTGCAATGTTGACAGATCTCCAGACGCACGTTCGTGAATTAGCTGCACGGCGAATTTTGAAAGCTAGATCAGAAACACCAAAAAAATTGCATATTTTTCAGTTACCAAAGATAAACTTTAACGCTTCTATATATTATGACCTTTTGAATTGGCAAGAAAATATCACTGAGCCACGTTAATTAAAATCTGTAACCGAAGAAAATCTCCGTTTGTTTATTCAACAAAAAGGAGAAGGAGATTTGGATTTATTACGCCTTCCGTGTCACACACAAGCAGTAGAAAGAGCAGTTAAAGCTGTGACTGAAGCATCAGCCACCTTATGAAATAAAAGAATTACAGAAGATTTTATCAAAAGCTCAGATAGACTCGAGAAAAGCAATGCCGAAATTCGACAGCAAAAAGGATTTCACCACAATGTAACCCTTAATATTAATAATTATTATTTTATATTTTTTAACCGACTTACAAAACAGGAGGAGGTTCTATCGTTGTAAAAATTGTTTGCTCATTTGTAAACCTTTATTTACTATCGATTAAAGACTTTTATTTATAAATAGTGATCTTTGTATGCCATGCTGTTAGACCTTTTTTAACCATATTTGTTGACGATTTCCACATGACTCCGGAGGCAGAAGATAAATTCCGATTGCAATGAAACTTCATAATCTTTTTACACTCATAATTTAGCACCGTTTTATCGCTGTGCCCATATAAAAACTAAACATTTTTTTTCCCCCATACATTAGTGACCCACCCTATTGTTCGTGCAAGTGAACCATACAACATTACATTTTAGTAAATGAAACCAAACTGTTCATGTCATTGTGATACTTTCAGCGTCAACTGCTACACAAAACCAAAATAAAGAGCGTTCATTACTGTGTTTAATTTTATCACTTTCTTGTTGCATAGGCATTACAACTCCTGCTTTTCAGGACACCGTCGACAAAGATAAAAATGTAATTTAGCAAGCAAAAACAAAGTAAAAGAAGAGAATGCACTAACCCAGCTTAACCAAACAAACTGACAGATCCACAACAGTTCTGTTTGCTTAAAGGTCATACACACTTACCAACTCGGAAAGCGATCGTCACCGTATCAACTCGAGCCGTGCAGTATTCTTTGTATGAAACTTCTTACTGCAACGCACACTAATCTGTATCGTAACGTAATCGCACAGCCTCGGGACTCTCACGAACCGCGGTGCGGTGCGTCGTCAATTTGCAGTTCCCGCGCTTATGGCTCGTCGTCTGACCTGGTACCGGCCAGGTCAACCAGCAGTGCGCGAGCCCTAAGGGCTCTTTCACACGGCGTTTTTTTCAGGCGCCGTCGACGCGCGTCGCACGCAACTATAACGCGCTGCAAACGCGATGTTATCGCAACCAATTTATTATATATTACAATTTACTATTCACACGTTGATAAAATTGTAATAAGCAGGCGACGACTTTTTCACGCGCTGTCGACGCGCTACTAGCCCGAAGTTACATCGATACAGACGCGCTGTTACAGCGCGTCTCTTTAGCTGCAAACACACGTACCTACAGCGCGTTTTAATCGGCTAGTTTGGTAGTTTGGCATTTAGGTTGGCAGGGCAGGCAGGGTAGGCAGGGTTGGCAGGCTAGGCAGGGTAGGCAAGGTAGGCAAGGTAGGCAGGGAAGGCAGGATAGGCAGGGTAGGCAGGCTGCCTAGCCTAGTCTGCTATTTAACAACGGAAGAATTGAAGCAGTATGTAATACCATCGAAAAGTATTTGAACAAATTACCTACTGTTAGTCAACTTGCCGAATACAGATTAACAAGACTAACATTGACCTGCCCTGCCTACCCTCCCCTACTTGCCTAGCTTGCCTACCCTACCTACCTAATTTTATAGGCAACATATTGCTACCTTGGTTTACATTATTGCAATTTACATAAGGAACTCTATTTTTTTTTAAATATAGCCTATGACACTCAGGAATAATGTAGCTTTCTACTGGTGAAAGAGTTTTTTAAATCGGTTCTGTAGACCCAGAGATTACCTACCCTTTACAACGTCACAAACTCACATACTTTATCTCTTTATAATATTAGTATAGATATCTTCCATTATATTTTCATCATCCGCAGACGCCGACGGCGACGTGCGCTGAAGATGTTGTTGGTTGTATAAGTACTTTGCGTTTTAGCCGATAACCTCAATGATATCGCTAGGTAATTCGTAATTGAAGCATTTAATTTTCAAAACTTTCAATCTGTTTCTAATAAAAATTATGGCGTTAAGTAGTGGACTGGCCATTCGTTTCGTAATTTGCTTTTAACGATGACACACTTTTAATCATAATACTGAAAATTCTCTCAATTTCAGCATTAGAATGAGGTATTTTTAGTAATTTCCGTCTCAAATAAGCGATTTTTCAAATGGAATTTGGTAAAAATTCCATTTGAAAAATCGCTAAAAATTTATTAGTCGCTAAACGATGAAATAATTTCGCTAAGAGCTCTGAAAAAGCGCCAGATCTACTATCACAAAGGTGGCAACACTGGGCCTCTCCTCCACCACTTTCCTCAATGTCGGTTGGTCACACAGCGCACACACGTTTCCAGCGCGATACACGCTCGATAGCGCGCGTGGTAGGCGCGTTTTACTTTGCAAGGAGAATTGCTCACGCGAGTCTGTTGCGCGTTTCTCGTGAGTTTCCAGCGATGCAATCGCAAGTAATCTGCCTATTTCAAGTTTAGCAGCGCCGTCAACGCGCGATAGCGAAACGCGTGTCGACGGCGCCTGAAAAAAACGCCGTGTGAAAGAGCCCTAAGCGCGGCGTTACCTAGCCGTAGCCGACGTACCGGAGCTGCTGATCCACATTTGTTACGTACTTACGTAAGGTTGAGGCGAAAGGCGATACGGTACTATTCCTTTTCGAGTTGATAAAAGTGACCTTAAACCTTATGATTTGCGAATCGGTCTAGACACAGTAAACAGCCGAAGCAAATATTCGAAGAGAAAATACAGACAGTTCCCATCTCTATCCTATAAAAAAAGTTTAATTACTTACGACGGCCATGGAGTAGGAATGTCAGAGTGCAAGAGTATCTGATACATAGTTTGTGCCTCCAAAATTTGAGTTGTTTGTTGTTGGACAAATAAATGTATCTAAAACACTTTTTTTAGCAATCTTTATTTAATTTAGAGGCTTTAGTCATTTATAACCATGTCAGCAGAAATATTCAGGCAAAAACGCTGTGAAACAACTTGTAATTTTTAATAACTTCAATGCTACATGGTTTTGATAAATCTCTTAGTTTCTTAAACATAAAGAATCCCATCATAAATAATAAATTAAAAAAAACCTTCAAATTATCACGTACTAACCAAACACGTACGTTTGGCGTCCAAATTACACGGACGTGAATAATAGTGAGTACCACATAAATGACACTTGCACTACTAGTATATAAAGGTACTGTTAATTACGTCTGTGGGATTTCAAATTACCACAATGAGTACCTGCCGTCCTCATATTAATCATCATTGTAAGCTTTATTCTGCCCACCGCTGAATACAGACCACTCTCATGTGCTACATAAGCGCTCTATTCCTTTCATACTCCATGTGTTCTCCAACGCTGCCCAGAATGCCGGTAACTGGATGCGGGCAGTAAATATTGCATCGCACGTGGACACAAGGGACCTCCGGACAACTGCCAGGGGAATATCAGGTTTAAACCTATTAAAATAACGTCTAGACTGAAATGTAAATATTATGCTGTTAGTCTTAGAGATAAAATAAGAAGGTTTTTGGTTTCTGTTGTGGGTTTAATCATGCTAGCAGGGATTTTGAAGTAAGTATATTTTGTTATTTCATTTTTATGTGAGAATATGTTAAAAATAAGGACGGCAGAAGCAAACTAATACAATTACTTCATAGGACCGGAACTAATTATTATTTTTGTGATAACTATGAACGAATAACTAGCTTGTGGTTTATGATAAAAGACTACTGTTTTTCTCCTATCAAGTTTGCGGAACACCACTTTACTATTCATATTCAAAGAGCGATCGCAAGCGGTGATCGTACCGTCTTCCTCGGTGGGAACAACGATGTGTTCTGAAGTATATAAAATGTGCAGTGCTCGGTGTGTGCTCGCGTTGATGGTGATGTGCGTGGGGGTAGCGCATTGTTGGGGTAAGTTCTTACGAGAAGCTTCTATGTTTTTTAGAGTTCCGTACCCGAAGGTTCCAAACGGAGCTCCGTTTGGAACCTTTCTCCGTTATTGCTGTCACTCATGTGTCTGTCTGTCTGTCCGTCTCTCTATCTGTCTGTCGTCTGTCGCACAGGTTTTACAGCCGAATGGTCGGAGCTACAGTCTTCAAATTTTCACAGTATAAGCATCCTGTTGGCCCAAAGTCATACAAATTGTCAAAACATTTTTTATTTTTTTAAACTATCATGGTCACTAAAACTAACATTAGAAACGGGATATTTACCATGATTACTGTTTGTTGCAAGTTTCCGATATTTCGGTGCTGTTGCAAGCACAATGATCACGCATAATTTGAAAAGTCATTGCGGGTGGGTGTTTATGAGGAGACAAATCGGTCTACACTCTTTCTTGTTCGTTATTTTGCACTCAGTACCGCTACCACTGTCACTCACAACTCGATTCTGTTCCCGACACACGAAAGTCACCGTATCAACTCGCGAACTTTTTTCCAGCTGCTTTTTTGAGCTGAACCAGTGGATTCCAAGCTCTCGACAGTTGAAACCCATCCTCCCGGTTGAAACTTTACAGTTTATCCGTGGTCATGGTGCTTGCAACAGCACCGAAATATCGGAAACTCGCAACAAACAGTAAACATGGTAAATATCCCGTTACTAATGTTAATGTTAATATTTTAAATAGTTCTAAGGGTTCCCATACAGCTCAAGGGGGGGGGGGGCAGTAAAAAATGTTTACCTCCCCATCGACAATAACGGTCGCGTCACTATGCGGCACCTACAAAGAGACATTGTTTCTTAATTCAAACAGAATTAAGGCACGTAGGTAGTTTCTGTTTAATGAGATTTCGGATCTGTTCACTGACTAGACTACCAAATCTTGTGTTCGTATTTAATGAGTTAAAAGCTTAATTAAAACGAAGTTAGAGTATATTTTAAAGTCTTGTTACATATCTTTCTGCTTTAAACTTGAACTAGGTATATCTTTCGTCATGTTCATTTCAGTCAGAAAATGTTCACTGTTGGACACAGGCCTACCCCAAGCGTCACCCCATTGATGCTTATCGCATCCAGCACACTACTCCATATTAAACTTTAAAATACACGTGATATATACAAGCATCTTTACACTCCAAAAAATTAACTACTCCTTCAAAACGTTAATCTTATTTTCTTATGTCACAAAAGCACTGGTCATAGCTTTCAAATGTCACAATTAAGAGACAACGGCATGAGAAGGGTTAACATGTTGAATTGTTGACGAAATCACTACAATCTGTCAAGCAGTATTACAGCAGGGAATAAATAAATCTTCACTTAATTAACTCAACCCGCTCGCAATAATGAAATTGTTAATTATGAATAGAATCATTAGCCCGTTTTAATTGGTTTGTCGGCACTGAAATGTCACCGATATTTCGTAATATTTCGATGTAACAACTACAGGGTGATTTTCAATTCATTGGGCTGTGTTTTAGAGGATGAAAGTACTAATGAATATAAATAATTTTTACCAAGGGATTTTGACTATGAAATGTGTCAAATATATCTGCTGGGATCATTATTAAGAGATTTGTAACTATTTTGGTGTACATACATACATAAAGTTACCGACTGTTATGATGAAGCAAATACTTAAAAACACTACAAAGCGAAAAATAACTTTCTTTGCCGAAGTTTTGCTTTAGATGTCGGTTTATTTGTTAAAAGGATTTTTTCCAAGAGGGTAGGCAGAAACTACAGAACGCCACCGGCTACGATCCTTACATACTTACTCCTTATTTTGGTGTACAATACTAGGCACATAATAGTGGATTATGCAACAACAAATCCGTTACTAAATTTATTAATAATCTCTAAAGCGCCTGTTTTCAAAACACTGGCATAAAATTGCAATATTCATATTGACAAAAATGCGTTAGTCATTTTTGTCAACATGAATATTGCAATAAAATTCACTGAAAATCTCAGCACCCAACATCATATTCACATTTCACATTCTTTGAATTCGCGCCTGTTTCCTTTTTTTATTGTTCTGCTTATGGTGGCCAGTTCGATATTCGAACAACGTTTTTTACAATGCCATATGTGCATTTTTACTTAGAGTTTTCCACGAGTTTCCACACGAATTTGACGTTCCAAATTCAAATCACTTTACTCCCTTGGGAATTTCATACAACTTTATCTCCCTTGTGACGTATTCCTTTAATTTACGTTGAGATTGCATGATATGTAATTAGACATTGTCGAGCGGGTGGTGTGAAAAGTATAATTATATCTATTATTGTTCGCATAGCTCTACATTTTTTCGCTATTTAAGGGTTAATAGCATAGTAAAAGTTGTTCTATTCATGAGCAGTTTAACCTTCTGAAAGATTGCCAATAAGTTAAAAGTCAACCTGCATATTAAGTAACTAATTGTTAGTGGTATTATTGGGTCATATTCATGTGTGATTTCGTCTAAAAGATTGCCATTAAGTTTAAAGTCACCTTGTATAGTAGGTAACTAAGAATTTGCTTAATACAATTTGTATCCATTGCGATAGGGTGTTTCTGATGCCACAGAAATTGTTTAATACCAAGCAACTTTGGCAGTGCTGGAAATATGCCATCGTATTTATGTTAACTCGTTATGAATGCGTTACCATGAAGTAACGTTTGTCGATTGAACTGATTGATCGCTGCTGGAGCATTGAAATATCGGTTTATGAAATTCTAGCCATTTGAATATTTCAATTTTGCAAACTACTAATAGAATATTTAGAATTGTATCAAACAAAGTCTAGGTACTTTGTATATGTATTCTGTTAGTGTATCAGTTATTTTTATTTTTAGGTTCAGGTACCTAACTATTAGCTTTAACTATATCGTTAAACAATTGAAATAACAATCAAACTTTTATATTTTTCGTTCATCAGATAAAAATTGTTCAAAACATCATTCACCGACACTGTTTGAAGTTAACAAAAATGCAAACAGTAAAACGTAAATAATAAATGTAAACAATAAACGCAGCTTACAGTACATTACCCACTACACCCGCTTCTAACCCTCCACCACTTGTATATATAATTGAATGTCGAAAAAAAAACCCACGACAATTCTTATTTATACGTTTTTTTCTGTCTTCGTCCTGCAAAGTATCCTGCAGAATTTTCAGTCACGTTCTCAATCACTGGATTGCTTGCGGTCCGCTCCGGCCATAGAGCACCGAGTCACCTCGGCGCCATTGCTAGATGCGAAACTGTCAAAACTGTCCATACAAACCAGAGGGGTAGTTAAGTGTCATCGTTTATTCAAACCTTATTCAAACATAGTAACAATAGACATAATTATAATTGTCACGGTGTCACGGACATTCGTCCATAACAAATATATGTCTATGTCAGCCGAAAATTGTTGTCGGTGCAATTAAGGTTTTCAGAAAAAAAAATCACCACCAGTTGGCGATACTTTGGCAAGAAGTCTGCCACGTTAAAAGCGCATCTTATGTATTACGTCAACTTGAATAACAACATGAACATGATGTCAATTTAAATAATTTTCAGGAAACAAAGCGTTTTTAAAGGTTCCTTGGCCTTATCTCTCAGTGCTGTCACCTAGTGCACACCATCTCCCCTCATAGCGCAGTCATGAAGATTTGTTAGCAACGGCGGCGGCGTCCCTTGTAGGTCTTTCGTGCTCTGTGTTTCCGTCCTTATTTATTTCCTCCTATATTTTTACTACAATGCAGTGGGGTTTGGTTGCCGTATTTAGTTGTGCACTAGTGTTGCGCCTTGATTTTATTTATGTCTTTAGTTTATTGAGATGCAACCTACAAGTTTCTTGTTTGTGTGTATTTACTTTGACCGAAAATGTTATTCAAAGAAACTACGATTTACGTGTGTTTGCGACATTAAAATTGTTGCCGAACTTACATTTAAATTCTTTGTGTGTTTTGGTTTATTCAAAGTATTTTAAAGTCTCAAATCTACGTTTCCTTTTCTTGTTTTCTTTCCGATTGACTACCTAAGTTTTGAAATTTTGTCCGACTAGTATGTGGCTATCTGAATAGCTCAGTCGTTTGTCACGTGCAGGTCCTGGAAGATGTAGGTGGTCCGGTATGATGATTAGGAAAGGAGGACAGTCTCAAATAATAGAAAAGAGATGAAGTAGATTATCTATTTCACTTTTCCTCACACTATCTCACATTACCACATCACACTTCTCATTAACATTATAAAGACGAAAGTTTGAGAGTGTGTGTGTGTGTTTGTATGTTTGTTACTTCTTCATGCTCAAACGGCTGCACGGATTTGGATGAAATTTGGCACAGAGATATATTATAGACTGGAATAGCCCATATAATCTATACCAAAAAGAAAATAGGGAAGATAATACCAGGATGAAATCCTGGTATAATCTTCCCTTGGGATAAGAAAACACTTTTCACGCGGGAGAAGCCACTGGCAGAAGCTAGTCACACTAATATTATAAAGGCGAAAGTCTGTGAGTGTGTTTGTATGTTTGTTACTTCTTCACGCTCAAACGGCTGGACGGATTTTGATGAAATTTGGCACAGAGATAGATTATATTCTGGAATATATGATACTTTTTATGCCGGGCATGTTGTGTGCTTTTTATGTTCCCTTGGGATAATTTTCGCCTTTCACGCGGGCGAAGCCGCTGGCAGAAACTAGCGTAATATATATCACACTAATATTATAAAGGCGAACGTTTGTGAGTGTGTTAGTTACTTTTTCACGCAAAAAGTACTGAAAGGATCAGGGTGAAATTTGGCACAGATATAGATTATGGTCTAGAATAGCACATAGGATCCCGGGAATATATACACTTGGGATAATTTTCGACACCCACGCGGGCAAAGCCGCTGGCAGAAGCTAGTTCAATCTATAAATCTGCCTTGCTGCCCAACTATATTAGACCTAACCGGATGCAATTGAGTACCAGTATTTTACCTATCCTATTTTCAAACATTACACTAAATTCATTTAGCGTCAACAGATAATTTCATACATCAAATTTTCAAAGAAACAAAAACAATCCTGGTAACCAGATAGCTCATTAAAACGCGATGTAATCAGATCTCAAGCCGAATGAAATATTTGCGAGCAGAAGATTAAGAAACAGGATCACTTGCCCTAGTAATCTCGCAAGTTTCGCCGAAGAAAAACGGAACGGTACCGTTTCAAATATTCAATACAGGTAAAGTGAGAAGAAATTTGGCACAAAGATAGCTTATAGACTGGAATAGCACATAGGCAATTTTTTTTTAAAGTTTTTGTTTGCCGATAATCACGCGGGGTAAAGCAACTGGCTGAAGCTAGTATTATGAAAGCGAAAGTACTTTGTCTGTCTGTCTGTTACCTTTTAAACCACTGAACCGATTTAGATGAAATTTGGCATGAGGATAGTTTGAGATCCTGGGAAGGACAAACATTTTTATCCCGGTAGCGCGTTCTCTTGGGATGATAAAACACTTTTTACGCGGACAAAGCCAAGGGCATAAGCTAGTACTGCATACAAACGTGCGGTACAATGTAATTCCAGCCTTAGCTGACACGTGACCTTTTTGTTTCCCTCATTAGTTTAAAGCGTATGGTTTTAGTTTTGGGGACAAATGCTGTTAGTTAGCTTATATTAACATAATTATGTATTTAATTGTTAAGGGAAATGTTCTGGCTGCTTTGCTAATATTATGTTAGCCGTGGCTCTTATTTTCCTACTAATATTATAAATGCGAAAGTTTTGATGAATGAATGGATGTCTGTTACTCAGTTACCACAGAATGGCTGAACGGATCTGGATGAAATTTGAACTGAGATAGGTCTGGAATAGCTCATAGGCCACCTTTGAACACTTTACACGGAGGTGAAGCCGTGGGCGGAAGGTATTATAATTATATTAGAATCTTGTTTGGTTCAGATAAGTGTGTTTTTATTACCGTTTTTTTTTGTGTTAAATGATGATTAATGACAGTATGACAAGCATTATCACTGAAAGATTGTCACTTTGTCTAGACCGTCTTAACATCTACATTACATAGGCCAACTTGCGTAAAAACTTCACAAAGTATGCGTCACAACTAACGGAAAACGGTCATCGCTCAGCGTAATGCTGGGACTCATGTGCGAGACAGAGCCACAGCGCTGATTTTCGGAGACAGCCGGTGTCGACTGGGTGACTCCGAACCAATTGCAATGAAGCCTTAGTGGCAAGTGACAGAGCGAGCAGTTTTATTCATTTATCAAAAATAAATATATGCGTAAACATAAATAGGTAAATGAGCGTTAAAAAGTTCAGATATAAAATCAAAGGTCATTGTGATGCACTTCAATGCCTCTGTTGCTCTGCCTATAAATAGCTCCTCTTTGTATTTTGATTTTTATGTGATCAATATGTTCATACTATATCTATATCGACATATAGTCCAACCAACTGATTCAGTCATGCTGGCTAATCTTAACAGAGGCTATCCATCGATGCGAAGACATTACGGGGAATATAAGTGGCTAGACAAAGAGTGCACCTACACTTACGGTTTTCTCACTCTCATAGTCCGATGGGACTTCACGGGACGGATAAGTCACGACAGTAGAGAGATAAGGTGCAGTTCTGACGAGGTCTTTATTCATATCGTATAGGTATCGTGCATGGATGCGTTTTTGAATGCAAATCTCAGACAGTCTAGATCTAGGTATAGATATGTTATACACATACATACTGTGACTCACCTTCCGTGTTTATGTATACTATTTTGTTATTATTTATTTTGTTCTATTTTATTTCTTAAGTATGATCCGTTTCCGTAAATGTGTCCGTGTCATCAACAGTGGGCCCTATCAGAATATCAGCGCAGTGTTATTTTCTTTTTAATATCGTTGCACATGCTGAGATAGGAGCCTTTTTGTTCTCGCACGGGTTTATTTATTTTTATTTTTTATTATTGTTTGTGTTTTTCTTATCTCGTGTCTCCTGTGCGGGTCACAAATAAACATTTTTCTTTCTTTCTTTCTTTCTAATATACGATTATACCTGTTTCGCTAAAACACAAGACGTACGGCTGTCGGCTATGCGCAATCGGTACATGGTGGACATTCTACTCATACACACTAAACGTTTTGGGAATAATTGCATTGTGCGTACAGCTAAGGAGTGGAATTCCCTGCCGGAGTCGGTGTTTCCTAAAAGCTATAACCTGGGGATATTTAAGCAAAGAGTGAATGAATAGGTAACTTCTTGGCAAGCGTACTTCACTGTCGACCACATCACCGCTTACCATCAGGTCAGATAGTGGTCAAACGCGATCCTATCATTAATAATAATAAAAAAAACTTACTAACCTATAAAACCAATCTACAAAAAGAAGAGCTCCTACTAAATAAAACTTACTGGTTTATACGGTTTCATTCATAACTGAGCGAGCACAAAGGAGGGAACTCTGAAGTACCCACGGATCTTATTTCTTTTATATTGCTTGTAATAGATCAACGTTTTAGGGGCCAATAGTGATCAGTAAGTGGGTTAGTGTTGAGGCGATTGCCTCGTGAATCACTAGTTATACCTATATTGTTGTGCTTTTTGTAGCAAATCTACTATATTGATTGATTCCACACAAAAAACTATTGTGTGACCTATTGCATAGACACGAGCTATATATCTACTCAAGAGTATACAAAGTGTAACGGAAAGGTGTGATCATATTTTAAAACGTATAAGAACAAGTTTCACCAAGAAAGTCAGTCAAGTCTCTAAAAACTGTATCTCACATACGAATTTTGGAAAATCTATATTTTTTTTGGGAATTGTCTATGACTTCCTTAGAGAAAGTAGTTTATTTACAAGGGCAGAAGCAGTTTTGACCATGACATAAATAAATGCCAATAAACACGGTACGTTTATTTTAAACCCTCGATATATAGTGAATCATTATAAATACAATAAATCCCATCCAAATTTGATAGATCTCGTACGAATTATTATAAACCTTCGGTGTTTGCAATTACCCGGTGACATACATATATCAGTTACGGTAACGGTGAACAAAACCGGCTGTCGAAGAACCAACATTTCCAAAACGATCGTGACATCCAATTGTCCAACCCGCACTGGACCCGCATGGTGGTTTAAGGCTCATTCCCTCTCTCCCAAAGAGAAAGCCTGTGTCCCAGCAGTGGGAACATTAATGCTGATGATGATATAAATCAAAGCCTATGAAAGCAAGCAATAAGAAATCATTGGAAACCTCAATCAATTTTTAGGTTGAGCTATCGGCTGCTGCGTTGCGTGTCGTGAGTTTGACTCCCGCATGGAATAGATATTTGTATGGCCTACAGATAGTTGTTACGGATCTGGGTTTCTTGTGTATATGTGTTTAAATGCACCCACATTGAACACAATGACAATCTTGTCTATTTGGGTGCTACCTTGGACCGCTCACTGACCTACAAAAACCATTGCGAAAGAACTAAACTCAAGGTTAACACACGTAACAACTTGCTTCGTCGACTCACATCCACTTCCTGGGGCGCCTCCCCTCACGTCCTTCGTACATCTGGTTTGGCTCTCTGCTTCTCGGCTGGCGAATTTGCCTGCCCAGTGTGGCATCGATCCGCTCATGCCCGAAAAGTAGATGTAGCCTTAAATTACACATGTAGAATAATCACTGGGTGCCTTAAACCTACTCCACTTGCTGCACTATACCCGTTGGCAGGAATAGCCCCTCCGGAGGTCCGTAGAGAGGTTGCCTGTTCCTCCGAAAAGCACAAACAAGAGACCGATAACCGCCACCTAATGTACAACGCGGAGCAATCACGGGGGCGGCTAAAGAGTCGGAACAGCTTCCTTAAGTCGGCGGAAACAACATACGGCAACAGCCCAGGCGAAACACGTAGGAAATTGTGGCTCCTCAAATACTCCCCTCCAACTGACTATATCGATCCAGCAGAAAAGCTCCCAGCTGGGAATAAACTGCCTTGGCCTACCTGGAAATCCCTAAATAGGCTGCGAAGTCAAGTGGGCCGCTGTAGGTACAACCTGGTCAGATGGGGGTACTCCGATCAGTCACAATGTGACTGTGGAACCACACCGCAAACGATGCCTCACCTGTTGTCCTGCTCTCTGTGCACAAACACCTGCACCATGAAGGACCTGTGCGAGGCCAACGCTAGGGCTGTCGACGTGGCTGAGTTCTGGTTGAAGCACAACATTTAAATTTAAATATTAAAATGGAATCATCGACACGATGAAGAAGAAGAAGAATGCACCCACGACACATGAAGAAATGCCTAGTGTGGAGCACCGTTTAAAAAAAAGAAAAGAAACAATTTATTTAATGGCATTCTAGTAAAATTTGTTGCTCTACTTAATACCATTGAGCATAGACCTTATAGGAACACGGCCACGCGTTAGCACTCACCGCGAACCCGCCAAAGCTGTGGCACCGGACCCTCCTCTGAGGAGTACCCGCCACCACCCCATAACCGGCGCACCAGAACCTATGGCACCCTTGCTCCCCTTGTGACGGGTCAAGGTCAACGACCCCGCCACCTACCATTTTTCGGCCGTAGTGGATAGGGAGATCGGCATAATAAAATTAGAATACATGTGTCCACCAACCCAAAGAAAATAAAAGAAACAATTTATTTAATGGCATTCTAGTAAAATTTGTTACTCTACTTAATACGAGGAAAACGCATTGGTCAACACGCTTGATTATAAAAATCTTAAAATCTTCATTCACACTGTCGGTCGTATAGCATTTTTAGGAAACCTACTAACATACAGTGTTAGTAGGTTTCCTACAAATAAAATTAACAAACAAGAATAAAAAACAAGATAAAACTACAAATTTAAAAAACCCGTAATAATGACACGATATCTTGCGAAAAAGTCCAGATTCAAAGAGTAAAATGTGAATAACTTTTGAACGGCTAAACCGATTTTATTCAAATATAGCTAAGAACACTGTCGACAAAGTAACCATTCAAACAAAAAATCTAAATCAAAATCAGTTTATCCGTTTAGGCGCTATGATGCCACAGACATACACACAGATACACAGATACACAGCAACACACGTCAAACTTATAACATCCCTCTTATTCCGTCAGGGGTTAAAAAGGATGTGTTTTATTTCATAAAATACTGCTAATGTTAAGAGAGATTGATGTTTGTCTGAAGTGTGTACATAAGGGTCCCTTCTTTTACCCTCAGACAGTCTCCGACCATTCAGGATCATTAGTCTGTGCCACAGACACTAGATGGCGCCACAATCACCATTACATAGAGTGAAAGCAAAGTGATTGGTAAAAACTTCAGACGGCTTTTTTAGTTTATGATAAGATTCTAATTAATGGTTTTCAGCTGTTTTGTAAGCGATCAAAAAGCAGTGATTGAAACTTTCTATCTAAGGTTATTTTTTCATCGTTTCGATAATGATTTATCAACAATTGCGTATTTTTAGCTAGACAAAAGCGTGAATATTTAAAAACTCTTTTGTAAAGGCCGAGCTAGCCGTGTCCCATATTACTTGGGATAGGCGTAACACGTTTTCTTCTTCCATACCGTCTTGTCAACCGTCACGCTACCACTGAGTAGGGACTCAGTTCTTCTTTCATATCACTCTTTACTCAGTTTATACATCTTTTCTGTGGCCTTGTACAGTAAGGGAAACTAATTGCTTATTACCTTAAGGTTGAATGTCACATGCACGTCATATCGACCTGAGCCTTAATCGTATAAAGTTATAGACAAAAACAATTGTCTGTAATGCGCCACCGTTATCTCGTCGTCACTTCCAAACATTTCGTCATAACGACAATCGCTAACGCTGATAGGATGTGGACTATGTCTAGAGCCCAAGGTCTATTTGACTTTGCCACAGTTAGATATTTTCAACCTTAGTGAAGTATTTAACGAGAATCGTAATATAAAGTCATAAGTAGTTCAACTAGAGTGTCTACGAGAGCGCTTAAGTATAATAAGTATATTTTACCTTTATAATATTAGTGATATAGTGTGATTTTAACTTTCATTTAACATGCATTATTTGACATTAAGTAGTTCCAGTGGCCATAAGTGGTCTTTTTTATCAGTTCCACTTCACCAAATGTTACATTTTGAGTGCAAAAGATTGCATTGTTGATGAAAATACCAAAATCGCTATATGTATGTCTACAATGTTTGAGGAGTGCCCTCGATTTCCATGGGATCCCATCTTCAGATCCTGACCTAATGACCATGGGGCTACTTGGGAAGTATACCCTTTTAAACAAATTAAGAATTTTACAAATCGTTTCAGGCGTCTTTGGGTAATCGGATGAAACACATAAAAAAGAAAAGTGTTTCGAAGAATTGAGAACCTCCTCTTTTTTTGAAGTTGGTTAAAAATAGTGAACATCATCATCATCTGCCTAGCCTTTTTCCCAATTATTGTTGGGGTCGGCATCCAGTCTTACCGGATTCAGCTGTGTATCAGTGTTTTTTTTGTTTTTTAAAAATAGTGAACATAAACACATTAAAATAAATGTTGGGGTCGGCTTCCACTCTAATCGAACGCAGCTACATACCAGCATGGATCGACTGCCTATATGATCTCCATATTTGAATAAATGTGAAACACTATACCCTTCGGTAAGACTAGTTATCAAATTTTCAGGTATTCTAGGTATGTAATGGATTGTCGTCACCCACCCACGGATCGGCAACGCTCACAACAAAAGTAGTTAAAACTTAACTGCCTTTAGGTATACGTATCAAACAACTTGTTCGACTGTACATTCATAGGCAGAGAGCATTTCAATTAAAATAAGTATAATACAAATGGTCAGGCATCCACGGATTCTCAATAATATGAACCGCCGCGCCGCTGAAAAGCGTCGTTAACAAAAGTCACGTAGTAGCCAACAATAAGGAACTTATCTTTACAACTAAATACCGCACGCAGCCGTACGGCTATAAAATCGAATATCCATTGTATTTTGACCCTTATTTATTTTTGATAGAGTTGTTTATTCCATACTTGAGTGTTTGTAAACAAGGGCCCTTGATGTCCTTTGAATGTCTAGACTGAATGGGACTGTTAATTCTTTTTCATTGTTATTCAGGAATTAATTGACTAATATTTAGTTTTTGAATTCTAAATATTATATTTGAATGTATGTCCAGTCAAGTTCTCTGACTTGTTTTGGAACTACAATCAAGGTTATAGGGTAGAACAATATTACAATTTAGACTCTACTAACTTCTTTGTCCTTTCTTTGTTTCTTCTTTGTTTTGTACTTCTTTACATTTGTTGTGCTAATTGTGCTCAGACTACTGATTCGAATAGTTTAAGTGCATTGTTTTAATTGTAAATCAAATAAAAACAGCATATGTACAAAAGTAGCTTAAATATTTAATTAGAAAGAAAAAAAAGAAAAAACGTTTATTTGCGCCAAATAAAAACAGCATATGTACAAAAGTAGCTTAAATATTTAATTAGAAAGAAAAGAAAGAAAAAACGTTTATTTGCGCCAGGCACAACGCATACCATAAAAAAACATAGGAAAAACTTAAATGCTAGTACAGAGTATGCGTCACAACCACGCAACGGTCATCGCTCAGCATAATGCTGGGACTCGCGTGCAAGACAGAGCCATTGGCAACATTTTGATACTGGTTCAAATCTTAATTCGATTTTATTCAATTCGGTACCTACCTACTTATGGAGACGTTTCGCAACTTTCGTATAGTTTCGTATTGGATATATAGAGAAAAAGGAATTGGCTAAAAATATTGAAATAATGAATTTGAAGGTGCAAGAAGGAGAAAAAACCATTGAAGTGGTAAAAAAATGTGCCGAAATTTTGAATTTGGATAAAACCGAAATCGAAAATGCATGGAGGGTAGGATCCGAAAAAAAAGAGAGCCGGCCTATAGTTGTGACGATGCGTACAAAAGCTGCAAGAGCGGAATGGCTTAAAAGTCGTAAATCGCCGCTCACAAACCATATGATATTACGAAACAATGACACATCACATATCTTCATAAATGAGCATATAACTAGGCAAAACAGACAGCTATTTTGGGCAGCGAAGACTAAACTGAAAGACACCTATAAATATATATGGATCCAGGATGCCAAAATATTAATAAAAAAGAACGATAACGAAAAAAAAATATGTCATATTCGTAGTGAAGATGACATTGAAACATATGTGAATAACAAAATATAATCTAATACTACTAAGTAAATAAATAAAAAATTGTGTTATACGTATTGGATAACATCATGGCGGTAAACTTCGATTTACAATCACAACTGCAGGATATCGAATATATCAGATTCACGGATATTAAAGAATGGTCTGACTATGTTATAACAAGTAAAACTAGGGTACAGATTATACACATAAACATTTGTTCTATACGAAGGCATTTTAATCAGTTGACGGTGCTTCTACAAAACGTTTTCGATAGGTTGGATGTCTTGTGTCTCACAGAAGTTAATATCAAACAGGATGAAGTGTCCATGTACGCAATTGATGGTTTCAATATGTTTTCGCAAACCAGGGGAAAAAAGCAAGGCGGAGGTATACTTGTATATGTGAAAAATAGTCTTCAGTTCAATCCACTACAATCCTGTGATAACACGACATTTGAGCTGATACATGGTCACCTGGCTAAGAATGTTTATAACGTGTATCTCTTGGTAATCTACAGGCCGCCGCACACAAACAAACGCACTTTTTCCAAAGAAGTGGAAAACATTATTAGAGAGCTTCCCGTGAACACTGATGTGATACTGGTTGGCGATTGTAACATTAACCTGTTAGAGAATGAACTGGATTCTTCAGCAAACATCTATTTGAACGTGTTAGCAGAATTAGGACTTCATTGTGGCATCCAGGATATAACGCGCGAGGCAGTTGTCGGTCAGAGGCGAGTGGCGTCATGCATCGACCACGTCTTTATGCGAAATGTAAGTGGCGGGGCGAGCGACGTACACGCATACACACTCACTAGCCGGGTAGCCGACCACTATGTAACGGGAATCTCAGCTGTCATTGATAAAGTAATAGACGTAACTTGTGTAGGTAGAACAAAATACGACAACAAAGCGATCACAGATAAACTAAGTAGTATAGATTGGTCTGTGTTGTTACAGATACAGGAACCGAACGATTTGTACCTTAAAATGTCCGCGATTTTTGGCGATATTTATAACAGTTCTAAAATAGAAAACTCTGTGTGCCCCAAACGAAAAACACAGCCGTGGGTTACTAATAAGCTGCGTATACTTTTGGAAGATAAAGATACTCTATTTAAACAGTGGAAAAGCGATCCGAAAAATAATAATAAACGGCTTCAGTACACTAGGTGCAGAAATAGAACGCAGAAACTTATAAATATGGCCAAAAACAAAAGTAGGCGTGAAATTATAAATAATTGTAAAGGGGACATGAGAAAGATTTGGAGTAATATAAACAACTGGCTTGGTAGGTCTAAAATGGGGGTAGATTCTGTAATAGAAAAACATCTGTTAAAAAGTGAATCCTTGCAAACTATCTGTAACAATTTTTGTGAAACCTTTACAAAAGAAGTCGACTTAATTAAACATAAGTGTCAACAAAAAAAATTGGACAGAAGAAGCTATGTTAATGAGTGCAATGTAAGCTTTCGGTTTGGACAAGTGTTACCAAATGATGTAAAAACTGTTATAGACAAATTGGACTGCAACAAGTCGCCGGGGTCAGATGGTATTAGAATTATAGATCTTAAAAAAATTAAAGAGCAAATAAGTCCAGTAATAGCTTATTTTATTAATATTAGTGTAAAAAAATCTCAATATCCGGCGGAGCTTAAAAAATCTATTGTCAGGCCAATATATAAACAGGGATCTCATCGGGATTATAGCAATTATAGACCAATAGCAATTCTAAATACAATAAACAAAATAGTCGAAAAAATTATAGTTAAACAGATTACTACTTTTCTAGAAGATAATAATATATTAAATGAGGTTCAACACGGTTTTAGGCATAATAGAAGTACTGCTACTGCATTGGAAAAATTCACTGACGAAGTCAACAATCGTCTTGATGAAAAAAAAATTGTTATGGTTATATTTATAGACTTCAAAAAAGCATTTGATACTCTGGATCACGACGGCTTGTTGCAGGCTATGGGTGAGTGCGGTATAAGAGGCCCCATGAATGCATGGTTTGGGGAGTACCTAGAAAACCGATCACTCAGAGTGTGTGTTAGTGGAACCGAAAGTGTACGCGGCGACATCAAATTTGGTGTTCCGACCGGTTCAGTATACGGGCCACTAGGATACATAATGCATGTCAACACTATGTCTAATGTTTTGGAGAAGTGTAAGGCATTTATGTATGCTGATGATACGTGCCTGGTTTACAGCCATAATAATATAGAGCTCACACAGCAAGCAATGCAAAGTGATTTTGACAACGTGGTTCAGTGGGCTCATGATAATGGCATTATAATTAATATTAGCAAAACTAAATGTATGCTCATCCATTCGCCTTATCATAAAAATAAAAAAAATCTGGCGGTAGAAGTGAAAGGTCATTCTTACGAATGTCTTCACAACAACAGGCAACACTGTCAATGCGCATGTTTGGAAACAGTTACTTCTTATAAGTACCTAGTCATAGACAACACATTTACATGGAATCTGCATGTTGACAATGTTTGTAATAAACTACGCTCCATCCTGGGTAAATTAAAAAATCTTAAATATGTTGTCAGTAGGAGGGTACTGTATGTGTTGTATTATGCACTGGCGGACTCAATTGTTGATTACGGGTTGGGTGGATAAGGTCTTACGTTCCCCACACACTTAAAAAAAATTTACATCTTGCAGACTAGGATACTTAAACTACTCGTAGACAAAAAAACCAAAGAAAACCTCAATAAGAAATACGAAAGATTGTTCAAAATCTGTAAAGTTCTTTCAGTTCATGATAAACTAAAGTTAAACATTTTAGCAGAACAGTTTAATAATAAATTTTACAAAGTGGAACGTGAGCATATGTACCCAACTCGTTTGTCTAAGCAAAAGTTGTTTGTTGTTCCCAAGGTCACTAACTATTATGGCAAACGCACGAGAAAGTATATAACACCGATGTTGATGAATGAACTACCCTCAAAGTTGGTGTCCTGTATTAGATCCAAATACCAACTTAGGAAAATATTAAAAAAACACTATCTGTCACTCTGTCCCTAGCCATGTTTTGTAACAGGCCTCGCATTGTGCAGCCTTGGGCAATATAAGTTGATCATGGGTGTGGAATGAGGGATTGTCTGATCCCGATGGAATTTGATTTGTTTTGTTTGACATAATCAGGTATTTAAGTTATTGTTTAAACATTATTTGTAATGTATTGTGATACGAGAGCAACTGCCGACAAACTGTTTTACAGTTTGGCAGAATTTTTAAAATTTTATAGTGTAAACAGATTTTGAATGAATAAAAAAAAAAAAAAAAAAAAACTCGCCGGCTACTGAAGACAGGAATATCATATTGCTCGAATTCAGCCGCAGAGTATAGACAATTAGTATAGTATATTAGTATTCTAGACAATGTGCGAAGTCGGGTTGCGGATCATGATAATGATGATCATATACAAAAACCAAATTACGCTAAGTACATAAACGTAACCCTACGTGCATAATCATGGTGAGCATCTCTTTCTTGAGGTCGACCTAAATCATTCCAAATTACTTCTTGGCGTCTATTATTGCCCCTCTTTACGTATCAATTTCTTCTCATCTTTTGAAAAGCTCTTAGAAATGCTTATCCCTTCTTACAGTCATAGCATAATCATGGGTGACTTTAATACTTGTCTCCTGAAGAAAGACCATCGTTCTTCTTCCCTGAGTAGTGTTTTGTCTTCGAGTAATCTTTCTATTCTTCCACTTAGTGCTACTCACCATTTTCCTATCTCTACTCCTTCACTTCTTGACTTGATTTTTGTCTCCTCTCCTGGCCGCGTCGCTAAGCATGGCCAATGCTCGGCCGATGCCTTTTCTTATCATGATCTGATTTTTCTTTCATATAAAATTCGTCCACCTAAGGCTAAAGCCAAAACTCTCATGCAGCGCAATTTTGGTGGTATGGACGTTGACAGTCTTTGTGAGGATGCCAGCAACATAGATTGGTCTTCTCTATTTGCCTCTACTTCAGTCGATGAGCAAGTTCTTACGTTCACGACGAAACTTGTTGAGCTTTACGACCATCACGCTCCTGTTCGGGCAGTAAAAGTAAGGCATTTGCCAGCGCCGTGGCTGACAGAGGAAATAAAAAGCATTATGAACAAAAAAGCTACGGCAAAAGCCAAATTTAAGCGTCGGCCTACTGACGCTAATAGGGAAAGATATGTATCAATCCGTAAACACTGCAATAAGGTGTGTAGGAATGCCAATCGCCAACATATTCATGATTCTGTCCGAAATGGGGACGCTTCCAAAGTTTGGAAATTTCTAAGGTCATTGGGGGTCGGAAAATCGAGACAAGAAACTATCCCTAAAGATGTCAATATTGACGCAATGAATAATCATTTTACTGCTTCGTCCAATTTTGATAGGACAACTAAATTAAAAACATTGAATCATCTTTCATCTCTCCCGACTCCCAGTTATTCTCCATTTGTTTTTGGTCAATTTTCTGCATGTGATGTTAAGAAGAGCATACTATCGATTTCGTCAAACGCAGTAGGAAGCGACTGTATCAGCCGTAAAATGCTACTCCCGGTGCTGGACACCATCCTGCCCGTCATTTGCCACATCCTCAATTTTTCTGCGTCTAGCAGTGTCTTTCCAAGTTCATGGAAAGATGCTCAAGTAATTCCTTTACCTAAAAAGTCCAATCCCACATCCTTCTCTGAGTATCGTCCAATATCCGTCTTGCCATTCCTATCCAAAGTCCTTGAAAGGTTAATCCACAACCAAATAAGCACCTTTCTCTCCAAAAATAATCTCCTTAACCCCTTTCAGTCCGGCTTCCGCCCTGGTCATAGCACAACTACAGCGCTTCTGAATATTACGGACGATATAAGGTCTGCCATGGAGATGGGTAATCTAACGGTTTTGGCTCTACTGGATTTCAGTAATGCCTTTAATACCGTGGATTTCGATGTTTTACTTGGCGTCCTTTGCTCTCTTAACATATCTCCATCGGTTGTTGAATGGTTTCGTAGTTACCTGTTTGGGCGCCGACAACGTATTTGCATCGGGGAGACCTTGTCTTCCTGGTGTAGTACTTCTGCCGGTGTACCTCAGGGCGGCGTTCTATCTCCCTTACTCTTCGCAGTTTTTATTAACTCAATATCCAATGAATTAATTTCTTCCTACCACCTTTATGCAGATGATCTTCAAATTTATACACGATCTCCTCTTGGTAATCTATCTGAGGCTATCTTCACCATAAATAGTGATCTGGCCTGTATATGCGACTGGAGCAAGAGGCACGGACTTACGGTGAACCCTATAAAAACGCAAGTTATGGTACTGGGCAGTTCAAGGTTGGTCTCAAGGATCGACTGGACGACTCTTCCCCAAGTTTCTTTTGATAACTCTGTTGTATCCTTTAGCGATAATGTTAAGAACTTGGGGATATTCATTGACAAGAACTTCTCTTGGACTGCCCAGCTACAGGAAGTTAGCCGCAAGCTATTCGCATCTGCTGGGTCTCTGAGGAGATTGCGTAATTTTCTGCCGACTGCCACTAAGATTGCGCTTGCTCAATCTCTTCTTCTACCCATCCTTGATTATGCTGATGCCAGCTATCTTGACCTCACTGAAGCACAACTTGATAAACTTGAGCGTCTTCAAAATTTATGTATAAGGTTCATATTTGGTTTGCGCAAATATGACCATGTTTCAGAATTCCGTGAGAAACTCAAGTGGTTGCCAATTCGCCTTCGCCGGAATGCTCATATTCTTTCCCTCCTGTATAATATACTATTTTTCCCATCTACCCCTCTTTACCTCAAAAATCGATTTCAGTTTTTATGTGACTCGCACACGAAAGTTCTTAGGTCATCGGATAACATGAAACTTAAAATGCCAATGCATTCCACTATCTTCCTGGACAAATCTTTTACTGTCCAAGCCGCTCGTCTATGGAATGCATTGCCTGTAACAATAAAACGCGCGCAATCACTACCGATATTTAAAAGACTGGTAAAGGAGCACTACCTGTCACTGTAATCTTCTACTTGTTGGAGCTGTATTGTTTTCTTGACTGTATATTTATATGTATGTATGTATTTATGTATCTGTTTTAGTATTTTGAATTTAGTGGTTACTATGTTTGTTACGTATTGTTTTATTCAAACTTGCACCAAGTGCAACCCCATGTCGTGTCCAGGCTATCTCTCTCCATTCTGGGTTGCCTGGAAGAGATCGCAGAACGCGATAAGGCCGCCTGTTGTATGTTTGTTTTAATTTTAAGGTTTCCATATGTATTATTGTTTTTTATCTTGGTGTACAATAAAGTATATATAAATAAATAAATAATCCGAATACTTATAAAATATTCTGACGCGAAATTTTTCGATGCTTCGCATAAAAGTTGGCTGAATCGAATTCGGAACAAATTTCAGAAGTTTGAAAGTCGAAATCATACATTTCGAGCAAAACACATTACCTGTATTACAAATCTTGAAATTTTTCTTTCAAAGCCTTTGTCACATTACTTAGGTATTGAAATTAGACTCAGGAAAAGTAACTTTTCAATGTTGAGGAAACCTACTAAAAATATTAAGGTGAAAATCTCTATCGGTCGCGACTTATAAGTTGTAGATTGTGGGTTCAAACCCAGTCAGGCGCTTTAATATGTGTAAATTATTTCACCACCACTGCTCTCAAAACGGTGAAGCAAAACATCGTAAGGAAACCGGTATGTTCTAGAAACAAAAATTAGTATACATTTGACGTCCCACATTGGGCCAGCGTGGTGGATTACGGCCCATTCCCTCTTACAGAGAGGAAGCCTGTGTCCCAGCAGTGGGAACATTCAAAAGGCTGATGATGATAATGAAATTCTGTATGTTAGGATATTAGGCTGTTTAATATCCAATCCCGGCTCAACAGCTGAATGAATATGGATGGAATTTAGGAAATGAGAAGATCATGGCCTACGTATAATACTTTTCACGCGGAAGCCGCTGACTAAAGCCAGTTAGTACTAGTAGCAAAAGAAAGAAAATATTACTCTGCAAATACAAAACCAAGATTTTCTTAAAAATCAACTGATGCGCAATTGATATCACGCCGACTTAATCGATATCAATCAAACTTAAATCAATATCATCATTCATTCAATGGGTCCAAAAAATTATTAAAAGTACCGTTGAAACGAAAAGACGAAGAAGATTCAATACCGTATTCAGATGAGCCTACCAGTTTATTACTTCGTAAACATATGTATAAAACAACCAGTAAAATACCCATACTCGCATTAATACAAAAATAATACGAAAAGTTCGTATAACCTTACGATCAAAAGAAATTGTTATTATAACTCCAATACCTCGTTTGCTCACATACTCGCACGAATTCGATAAAATATTTTCTTGTGAATCAAATTCAATTTGGAATTCCTATGACCCGAAAAATATCAACCTATAGAGCAAGCGGGGTTCCGGTCAGGTTTTTCAACTGTGGACCATATACATGTAATGCAGCAAATAACAGAAAAATACAAGGAGTTCAACAGGCCATTATATGTAGCATTTATCGATTATGCTAAAGCATTCGACACAATATCACACGATGCAATTTGGGAAGCGTTAAACAAATGCCAAGTACCCGAAAAGTACAAAACCGTTTTGAAAAACATATATGACAGCAGCACTAGTTGTGTGAAACTGGAGAAACGAGGTCCAGAAATACCAATTCTACGAGGAGTGAGGCAGGGAGATCCCCTGTCCCCCAAAATTTTCATAGCTGTGCTTCAAAACATTTTTGAGGATCTGAAATGGGAAAATGAAGGAATCAAAATAGGTAATCGGTACTTAAGCCACCTCAGATTCGCAGATGATGTAGTCCTTTTCGCTGAAAACAGTAGACAATTAGAAAAAATGATAAATCTATTAAGTGTACAAAGTGAAAAAGTAGGTCTTCTAATGAATAAAGAGAAAACAAAACTTATGACAAACAGTTACACCCACACAATAAAACTCGAAGGGAAGACACTTGAATACGTGAATAAATACATTTATTTAGGAAAACAGTTATCTTTTGAAGATAGAAACGAAGAAGAAGAGGTAGAACGCCGAATAAATATGAGCTGGAAAAAATACTGGTCTCTCAAAGAGATTATGAAAGGTGACTACCCGCTCCACCTAAAGAAAAAAGTGATGGATACATGCATTCTACCGACTCTCACGTATGGTTGCCAGACGAGAACTTACACCACTAAAATAAAATCAAAACTAGTCAGATGCCAGAAAGCGATGGAAAGAAGCCTACTAAAAATAAGAAGAATACACAAAGTAAGAAGTGAATTAATAAGAAAGAAGACAAAACTGATTGACGTCCTATACTACAGTCTAAAGTTAAAATGGCGATGGGCTGGCCATGTAGCACGAAACAGTGACAAGCGATGGACAGTAGAAGCGACGAGATGGAAGGGACCTAGCGGAAAAAGACGAAAAGGCCGACCGATGAAACGATGGCTGGATGACATCACAGCTACAGCAGGAAAAGAGTGGATGAAACATGCTAAACATAGAGAAAACTGGAATAAACTGGAGGAGGCCTATACCCAAATAGGGGTTCCTATCCTAGAAAATAATTTAGACATTTCAAGAAAATAACCACTGTAAAGAAATACATTCGGCTTAAATATATGATGTACAAGTATAAGTTAAAATGTTAAAGAAACTAACAATACTAACAATTAGTAAACAAGTAAGCCAAATACTAACAAATACCTACTAACAACATTTGAAATGTAACAATAAGGATAAGGAAATAAAAAGGTTTTATTATTATTATTATTATTATGACCCAGTTTCTTTAGTTCAAACAGAAATAATTTTCCTTATTTTTATTCGTATAAAGGGACTTAGAAAATAAAGTGGATTTAAAGATATTAAATACATACTTTTCAAAAGAGTATAGAAACACAATAACCGTTTGTAAGTAATTTGTTTTTAATACTAGTGTCCTGTTACTTGTAAATAAATAATAATTAAAAACTTCGATTTCAATTACTTAACCTTTTCATCCTGAAACTTTTCTTGCAAATTTTGTTGTTGTTCTTAGAGTTATAGTATAATCTCATAGTCGAGTATGCCTCTTGGCAAAGGCCTCCTCTAAAGAATGCAATTACTGTCGATCCTTTGCGACTCTTCTTTAATTAACAATAATAGTATATTATGCAACTAGAAGATTTAAGTGAAAAGCACAAGGGGTGATGATGATGATGATGATGGGGACTTTTTTTTCGCACTTAGACTGTCATCCGTTCGAACTAGCACCGAGAACAGACGTGTTGTTAACGGCTCCTCGTAATAGGTCAGCGATAGCTACCCGATAATAGTGCATATTTCAACGAAGTCGAGCTACTACTTTCACATACGCAAGCTCCGTGTACCGCCGGCAAGAGGAGGTGCGCCCTTGTACAACCGCGACCCACGAGGAAAAGAGACAGTCGAAATAATTGCTGTCCTACTCCAGCATCGTTATCAGCTGCGTGCGCGCCGTCGTATACTGCTACAAGACATTGCTACAAAACCGGTTTCCGCTACGAAGTTGCTACAAAACTGGTTTCCGCTACGAAGTTGCTACGAGGGCTATTTACGCACCACATTAGCGGCATTATTGATAAATAGGTACGTGAGATTACTTGTTTGTTTGTTGGGATCGCTATTGCTGTTTGCTTCAATGGAAGAGTGAGGCGATTAATTGTAGGCGCTACATGTAAATAAATACTTGCTTAAGACAGTATTGAAAGTTAATTAATAAAATGTCATTGCCACGCACGCCATCTCAGGGAAGAAAGACGAAGGTGGATGATAGTCTTCTGGTTCGTCACGATTCTGATACTGCATCAGATCGATTACCATCTGACAGTGACACAGCTGTTACCCATATCACCTCTCGTAAATTTAAGCGCAAACTAGGTGACTTGCATATGACCGAAATAAGGGAACTGTTTGACGAATTTAGCAATGCCCAAAATGCCAAGTTGGATGCCCTCAATTCTTCTATGTTGCAATTGAAGGAGGAAACAGCGGAGATGAAGAATTCTCTCATTTTCATGTCTAAGAAGTATGATGAAGTATTGGAGAACCTCACCAAAATCCAGAAGGAAAATACCAACTATAAGGTGCGAATAGAATCACTTGAACAAAAGGTTGATTTTCTGGAAAGGAAATCCAGGTCCTCAACTATTGAATTAAGGAATGTGCCTCAAGCGCCTACGGAGACTAAGGAACATATCTTACAAATTATTGCAAAAGTCGGTGAAGTGGTTCAGTACCCTGTTCAAATCTCTGACGTTCGAGATTCTTATCGAATGAAAACCAAGAATAAAGGTTCTTCCCCCATAATAGTAGAATTTACTTCGATAACCACTAAAGAAAATATTATCCAAAAAGTAAAGCTGTTTAACAAGGGCAACAAGAAGAATATGCTCAACAGTTCACATTTAATGATTGGCGGCCCTTCCCAACCAGTGTATATCTCTGAGTCTCTAACTCCGTTTGCCAAGAAACTGTTTTATTTGGCGCGACAGAATGCTAAAAAACATTCGTTTGTGGGTTGCTGGCACTCTTTCGGGAAAATATATATGAAAAAGAGTGATGATCATCCGACCCTGCGCATTGATAGTGAAGATGATATTCAAAAACTTGTTCAAGCATGACTGTCTGCGTTAAGTCTGCAAATCATAATAATATTTTTATTTTATCTTAAGCATATTTCCCAAGAAAGTTTTTTATACTTTGTTAATTTTGCTACGAGTGTTTATTTTTAGTCATATTTTTAAAGCTTTGACGACTACACTACACATATTTTCACTACTCTTACATGCTCAAACCGTAATTATTTGCAATATATGCTTTGTACGGTATGTTTTCGCTACCATAACCGATTTTTCTCACGTAAGCACCCTTAGACTTATTGATACTGTTACCCAATGTTCCATAATATAAATAAAGAAAATATCTCTACTGATATCGATTCAATATCCGTGGCTAATACTTCTACATGTACTATAAACCAATGCTCGGCACTTATACCAGCATCTGGGAAATCATTTAGGGTAATTGTTCAGAATATCAGAAGCTTAAATTGTAATATGGATGGAATGCTTGCCCTATTGGCTCAATCCAATGTTGACTGGGACCTAATAATATTGACGGAGTGCTGGCTGCTTAGTGTTTCCAATCCTCCTGTACTAGATGGTTTCGATTATTACTGTACAACCAGAAACCACACGCAAAATGAAGGAGTAGCTATTTATATTAAAAAAGGAATAAATTTGTGTGTACAGGAACCGGTCATTACAGATTGTAATAGTCTACTAATAACCCTCGATAAAAACACTGCAGTTCTCGCTCTATACCGATCACCCAATGTCAGGAATGTTGACATGTTTTTGGAGAGCTTGAATGGTTTGCTGGTTGAGGTTGCGCCTAAACATAAAAACTTTATTTTGACTGGTGATTTAAATATTGATATTGCTGATAACACACTCGACACACGAAAAGACAGTTATTTAAATCTTGTGGCATCACATGGTATGCTACCAGCCTATCAAACCCCCACGCGTGCAAATTCCTGCATTGACCATGTCATACTCAAATCCGAATTTCCAGCATCATGTTTGATTGCAGAAACATCTCTCACTGATCACTATAGTGTAATTATTTCGGTCAATGTATCAATCCCAGCTAAACAGTTTGTCAAAACCCTCAAGCGTGTAGACTATACTGCTCTTGACTCGGCTATACCCAAAATATTTTTATTTTTTTATTTTTTTATAATTTATAGGCTCGCGTTTGACCACTATCTCGCCTGATGTTAAGCGATGATGTGGTCTACGGTGAAGCACGCTTGCCTAGAAGAAACCTATTCACTCTTGACTTAAAGACCCCAAGGTTGTAGCTGTCAGGGAACAAAGACCCCGGAAGGGAGTTCCACTCCTTAGCTGTGCGCACAATGAAAGTAATAGCAAAACGCTTTGTGCGTATGGGAGGGATGTCCACCATATACCGATGGCGCATGGCCGTACGTCTTGTAGTCCGATGATGGAAAGGGCTAGGTGGAATCAAATTGTGCAGTTCCGTCGCACACTCCCCGAAGTGTAACCGATAAAAAACCGACAGGCTGGCAACTCGGCGACGATGTTCGAGGCTCTGGAGCTTTGAGGCGACCAGTGCATCGTTGCCAATAAGCCTTTTGGCCCGTCTGTCAATCGACTCAAGTGCATCAAGCTGGTATTTGGCAGATCCATCCCAGAGGTGAGAGCAGTACTCCATGCAAGATCGAACTTGCGCTTGATACAACTTAAGCAGCTGTTCCGGCGTGAAGTATCGTCTCACCTTCGCAAGGATCCCCAACTTTTTGGCAGCCAGTTGAGCCTTTGCCTCAATGTATGGGCCAAAATTAAGTGTCGATGTCAACGTTACGCCAAGAAGCTCAAGATGGTCCGTTAACGGTATGGTTACACCTCGGAAAGAAGGAGCCGGGTGAAATTGGCTCTTTTTCGCGGAGAAGAGACACGCCTGTGTTTTTGCGGCATTGAACTTGACCAGATTGGCATCGCACCATTCGGAGACTGCCTCCAAGGACAAGTTCAAGCGTTCAACCATGGCCTCCCGGAGAGACCGAATCTGAGGCCCAGTAGCCCGCGCGTCGGACACGTATCTCTCAGCAACAGTGCTGTCGTCTGCGTACCCAAAGGTTCCGGGTTTTAGCAGATCATTAATGTGCAGCAAGAATAATGTTGCCGAGAGCACTGACCCCTGAGGGACTCCAGCGTTGATATCTAACTGACCGGACGAGCAGCCGTCGATAACCACTCGGATGGATCGATTCCTCAGGAAGTCCGCAATCCAATCACACAGACCACTAGGCAGACCGAAGGAAGGAAGCTTACCAATAAGGCTTTCGTGCCAGACCCTGTCGAAAGCTTTCGAGATGTCGAGGGAGACGGCTAGTGCTTCCCCGTGTCTCTCGATGGCCTCACTCCAGATGTGAATGGCATACGCTAGAAGATCCCCAGTGGACCGATTTCGGCGGAAGCCGTATTGGCGGTCACTGAGGATGTCGTTTGCTTCTAGGTATGCCAGGAGCTTCCCGTTGAGCACACGTTCCATACTCTTACAGAGGATGGACGTTACAGATATGGGTCTGTAGTTGGCAGGGTCAGCTCGACTGCCCTTCTTGGGCACGGGCTGTACGTTGGCTTGCTTCCAAGCCTTCGGCACTTTTCCAGTCTCTATCGATAGGCGATACAGGCGTGTCAAGATCGGAGACAATTCAGGCGCACAGGTTTTAAGTACAATTGCTGGTATACCATCGGGGCCACTCGCTTTGTTCACATCAAGGCTACGCAGCACCCTGCGGACGTCCTTTTGATGGATGCGAATGTTCGACATACTCGTCACACATCCATCAGAAGAAGGAGGAGGCTGCGCGCCATCAGAATTCAGATGCGAAGATTCCGCAAAGAGGGAGGCAAACAAGTTTGCCTTCTCCTCAGCGGAGTGGGCTAATGACCCGTCAGGTTTCAGCAGTGGTGGTAGTGAGGGGCGACAGAAATTTGATTCGACCGACTTAGCCAGGGACCAAAACGCTTTGCTACCCGCTGGGTATGAAGCAAGTTTGTTCCCGATTCTGCTAATGTGGTCAAACCGTGCTCTTCGCATCACCTTTTTGCAGGACTTGGCAGCCCTGTTGAAGGCTCTCTTCTTCTGACTCACGTCATTTGCCTTGCGCGTTCGAGCGTCAACCCATTCCTGGTAGGCCTTGTGTTTGACCGCGTTGGCGTGGTTACACTCGGCTCCAAACCATGGTCTGTCGACGTTAGACATTGCTACGTCAGAAAATGGAATATAGTACTCCATCCCCCGACGCAACACATCAGTCACGGCGTCAGCGCACGACGATGGATCGTCCGAAGAGAAGCAAGTGGGCTGCCAAGGATAGCATGCGAAAAAAGATCGCATCCCATCCCAATCTGCTGACTTGTACCGCCATACCCGCCGGGTGCCTCTTGGGCTGGGATCGGGCGGGGAGTAGACGGATACAGACTTCACCAGACAGTGGTCGGAACTACCTAAAGGTAAAGATATCGACACTGAGTATCTGTCTGGATCTGTTGTCAGCAGAAGGTCCAAGCAATTGGCTGTGTGCGAATCAACATCTGGCACCCTCGTTGCCCCTTGGACCAGCGGGGTGAGATTTAGCGCTAGCGCAAGCTTGCGCATCTCTCGACCAGCATGGTCAGTGCACTGGTATGGGAAGAGCCACTCCTGGTGGTGGGCATTAAAGTCCCCCAGTAGCACTAATTGGGCGGAAGGGTACCGCTGCTGTGCCGCATCAGCCGCCTCACTGAGGTACTCTGTGAGCCTGGTTGTCTCCTGATCTCCGCTGTGCGACCGGTAGACACAGGCGTAGATAATCTTATCCAGCCCTGTGTCCACCAGAGCCCACAGCACTGAGAACCTGGAGTCTTCAAGGTTACGGAGACGCCGATAGCAAGTGTCGTCTCGGGCATACATGCATACACCCGCGCGTGGTTTGAAATTGTGCTCCAGGGTAAACCCTGGGTAGGATAAGTACGACACATCTGACGGACTTCCTATCTGCGTCTCCGTAAGGAAAAACAGTGCTGGCTTTTCAGTCTCCAGATGATGGTGGACTGAGGTGAGATTGGAGTGCAGACCTCTAATATTAGTGAGGTGCACTTTGTGTGGGAGGGGGTGCAGCCGCTGTTTAACTCCAGTTTTCTTTTTATTTCGTGCCATTATTTGTAAGAGTGAAAGGAGAGGAGAAGGAAGTGAGATGAGGTTCCACGCTACTAACCTACAGACACGCACTGAAAGGTTGCCATCTTTGGGGCACTAGTCCGGAGACTGCGGGGACGCCCGAGCCCCCCCGGAGATGTCCATCGGGCCCTCCCATCTGGTCGCCAACCAGCACGATGGTGCATTCCGGGATTTTTCGACAGTTGGCGGGGCAGCCTTTCGTGTGTGGCTGGCACACTACTTGGGCCCCCAACTACCTGCGGTCGGCCAGCGGCGCACCGTGCCTCGGATCCCGCTACCCTCCGCAACTAGTCTCCCGATACACCCAAAACAGCGCGAGTCAGGCTGGTCAGCATGCAGTGGAACAACTATCTCGACCCAACTCCTCTAGTGGCTACACCGAGCATCGTACCGGAACACGGCTAGGGCGCTTGGCGGTACGTCTTTGCCCGGTGGGTGGTCACAAGCCTTCGGCCGAAGCCTACCACCAGTAGTGTCACCTGATTAGCACCACCCGGGGACCACGTGTAGGGTAACATCAATAGGGGTAACTCTCCTACGGACGCGGGTGACTCAGCCCCCAAAATAGATTTTAAGACCCTCTATTTAATCACAGATGTTAATGAAGTTGTTGGAAACTTTACTGGCTCTCTTAATGCTGCTATTGAATCATGTACAAAAACGATTACCATATCAAGACGTAAACTTATAATAAAGCCATGGATCACTCCAGGTCTCTAGAGATCCATAAGGAATAGAGATAGCCTTCATCTTAAATCAAAAAAATCTCCTGATAACGCAACTCTTAAATTAACCTACACAAGGTACAGGAATTTTTGTAATGAATTGCTGCACAAAGTAAAACGGGAATATGAAAGGAATGAATTTGCTAAGGCAGGTAACAATTCTAAAAGAATTTGGGACGTTGTTAAAACTGTAACTAATACTAGACGGCAGAATGAGATTGCTTCAGAATTAATATGTCCTAACAATCCCCAACTCTCCGTTGATAATATAAATGAATACTTTGCAAATGTAGGAAAGTCACTGGCAGAAAAGCAGCTACCCCAAGGACCAAGGTCTGACCCTTCACCACCTATTCATCCTACCTGCATTAACTCTTTTGCACTACTGCCAACTGACGAAAGTGAGATTAATAACATCATTCTTAATCTAAAACCTAGCTCCACTGCTGGAAGCGATAACATAACCTCAAATTTCCTTTCACGTTATCGATCCCTATTGGTTTCCCCATTGACCTATATTTGTAATTTAGCGCTCTCATCTGGATCCTTCCCACAAGCCTTTAAAACTGCCCAAATAATACCTATTTTCAAGTCTGGTGACAGGGACTGTGTCAATAATTATAGACCCATCTCAATATTGCCTACTGTTTCTAAAATTCTAGAGAAAATTATTAATAAGCGACTAATTGATTATTTGGAGAAAAACAAGCTTTTATCTAATGCTCAGTTCGGTTTCAGATCCAACAAAGCTACTAGTGATGCGGTTCATGAAGTCATTGATTATGTAGTGGATAATATTGATATGAAAAATAAAGTTCTGGCTATATTTCTTGATCTAGCCAAGACTTTTGACACAGTCTCTGTTCCTAGACTGTTGGATAAAATGGAGAACATGGGGATCAGAGGTCTACCACTTAAATTATTCACGGATTACCTCAGTAATCGTTTTCAGTGTGTTAAGGTGGTCGACTGGGTAAGTGATAAGCTTCCCGTAAGTTACGGAGTGCCGCAAGGTAGTGTCCTTGGACCTACCTTATTTTTAATCTATATTAATGACCTCTGTGAACTTGAACTCCAAAATGGGAAAATTATAACTTTCGCGGATGACACTGCCCTTGTTTTTAGGGACACGTCGTGGCTCAAAACTTTTCAACATGCTCAATGCGGGTTTTAAACACAAATGTAAAACAACCGTTACAAACTGGCTCGTTGGCCTTGACTATGCTAATACCGAAGAGTTACTACTTGTCCAGAAATAACTAATCGTTACGTTACTCATTATACACTACACTACTCTACACTATTCTACATTACACTACATTTCACAACACTCCTACATCTTACACAACACAACACTTATCACACCTCTCAAAATCGTCAAGCTGTAAACTAACGCAATAATGAGTTATTGTATTTCTATTTTTCTCTTTTCTTCACATGACTTAATTGTGGCCTAACATTTTCAGTACTGATATTGTCATAGTTTCCCCTTATTTAAGTAAGAGTCCTTATTATGTTCACTGGAAGAGCACTGATTTCCAAGATACAGGTTTTTACCTAGTTTGGCAATCAGGAGTTCATTTCGGTTAGAAGCCTCTTATATTTTATGTTCTTAGTATTTAAACTGTAGTAGGCTAAGTTCTGATTTTGTCTAATAAACGTTATTATTATTATTATTATTATTCAGTCCATTGTGCGTGGGTGTTCTGGTTAACAGAGCCAGCCTAGCTCCGCCCAAAAGCACAGAAGCTTTCGGAGCTCAAGGGGTTTTGTATGTCGAGTATTATTTGCACAAGGAGTTTGTATAGCATTGAGATGGAGGTCGAATATATTGGTGTGTAATTCAAATACCAAAATAGTGATTAAAAGTGCTTTTTATTCAATGTTTTCAGTGAATATATATATTTTTTTTTTAATTTGGGGAATGATATAAACTTCATCATTTGTGTGGTATGACTGTACCATTCCCATTCTTTTGTTTTTAGGACGTTTTGCTTCTAGGTCATTTTGAGAATAGGGTGATGTGCTCATAATATGTCGTTTTGCGAACAAAGCTTTTGAAACGGAGTCATTAAAAATCGTATGTAAAAAAATTAGATAGAAATCATAAAATAAACAAGCAAAACAATTTGGGTGAACCCATGGTATCGGCGTAGCTGCCTACGGGTAGCTGCTACGCCGTAGCACTTCGTAGCCAGTTACGCGAAGCAAGCGGTCGCGAATTGAAATCTTAATCTTGGATTTAGTTTTCTTCTCGAATGTATTTTGATCTCATTATTATTTTAATATAATGGCTCTAATTGTTTCGATAATTACGGCACTCGACCGGTTATATTGCTCATCCACTCTATCATCATCTTCAGTCCAAGTTTGCGTACCGAAAATTAGGTACATTTGCTAGCTTAGTGACTACGGGCAATATATATCTATGCCCGATTTCGAGCGAGGCCTCTACTTCCGATTGCTTTATAACTTAGTAACTTGTCATACCCTTATCATAATATATTGATAGTTAATTTCCTTTCTATAAGCTGAAATGTAGGTAAACCGTCAATCTATATATAGATTTTTGTGTTAAAATAGAGACTCAACTTTATATACGTTAACTCTGTATCAGACACTTACTTCACTACTTCGAATTCGTTATTTTCTAGGTTTATACCTTAGATTATAAAGTAGGTGTAAATACAAATTGAAGAAATTCATATAAGTAATTATTAGAACACACTGGTATGGCCACATCCTGAGACGTGGAGATGACAACACTACTTGACTTACTTGACTTAAGATCCTATGGCCCCTAGCTGGGGCAGAGGGCTTCCACAGTAGTCCTCCATCGAGACCGGTCTTGAGCTTCGCGCTTCACCTCGCTCCACGTCATTCCGATACTCGTCGCTTCAGCCAATACGGTGCGTCGCCATGTTTGACGGGGACGGCCTCGCTTCCTATTTCCTTGAGGATTCCAATCCAAGGCCTGTTTAGGAATGTGATCGGAATCCCTCCGGAGCGTGTGACCAATCCAACACCATTTACGCCGCTTGATCTGGCGGTCGATCGGGGTCTCGTGGCATCTCTCCAACAGCTCTACATTAGAGATGATCTCGGGCCAGTAAATACCTAGGATGCGACGAAGACATCGGTTGACGAAGACCTGGATTTGGCGCGAGATGTCCTTTGTTACCTTCCACGTTTCGCACCCGTAGAGCAGCACGGATTTGACATTGGACCCGAAGATTTTTAGTTTAACTCTTCGGGTCAGTTTCCGTGATTGCCACACAGGTCTCAGCTGTGCGAAAGTAGCTCGCGCTTTAGCAATCCGTGAAGTGATATCCTCTTCAGTTCCTCCAGTCTCTGACACGACGCTCCCGAGGTACGTGAATTTGTGGACGCGTTCCACAACCTCTGTGCCGATTAATATCGGAGAAGGATTCATCACACCTGTACGCATCTCCTGGGTCTTACAGATGTTAATTTTGAGTCCAGTTTTTGCCGCCTCCTGGCGCAGGTCGTACAGTTTCGACTGCATGTCGGCGTGTGTATGACTCAGCAGGCCAGATCTTCCAAGACGTTGGTCAATCCCCACTCAATCCCACGACGCCTGCTATCGTAAATGCGCAACATGATTCCGTCGAGGACGATTATAAAAAGGAGGGGCGAAAGAAGACAGCCCTGGCGGACTCCAGCGTGCACTGCGATGAGTCACTTTGCAGGAATATTTCCTATAAATGCTCTCCAATAGGCGGACTATTTTTGGCGGCACTCCAATGTCCAACAGGCGGGACCAGATGCTGGACCACTTCAACGTATCAAAGGCCTTTTCGAAGTCGAGAAAGGTAAGATAAATTTCCCTTTGCCATTCTGTTGCCTGCTCGAGAATGATACGAAGAGTGTTGATCTGGTCCGTGCATGAGCGGCTCGAACGGAAACTCGCCTGCTCCCCGCGCAGAAGAGGTTCAACGGCCTTCGACAGCCTATCAAGTAATATCTTACAGAAAACCTTAGAGGGAGTCGACAGCAACGTGATGCCTCTCCAGTTGTCGCAACTACTGAGATCACCTTTCTTGGGCACGGTAATTAAAAGTCCCTTGTTCCAGTCGTCCGGGAGTTGTTCAGCAGTCCATATCTTTTCGATTAAAGGCGTCAGCACATCGACAGCGGAGGCTAAGTCGGCTTGTAACATTTCCGCCGTTATCAGGTCGAGTCCAGGTGCTTTGCCTGCCTTCAAAGAGAGAATCGCTTCAGTCACTTCAGAGGCTGATGGTGGTTCGGTATCGATGTCGAGAGATCGAGGTGGTGTAGGACCTACCTGCAGCGCGTCAGGCGTCAGAGATGCTGACAATCAGAAGACCTCCTCAAAGTGCTGGCGCCATCGCTGCAGCCGCCCTTCCGACGTCACAATAAGCTGTCCGTCTTTGGATTTAAGCGGCTTCTTCTTCTTGAGCTTACTGTTACCTGCCAAGGTCTTCGTGGCTTTATAAAGCTCTTTCAAGTTGCCGATGTTCGCAGCGTGTTGAGCACGATCAGCAATATCATCAGCCCAACGCCTTCTGTCTGCACGCGTACTGCGATAAATCGCCTTGCGCTTCCGGCGGTATTGAGTATTGAGGTCGGCTCGTTCGGCATCATCACGCGTCTCAAGCAGTTTAAGGTGTAACTTCCTTCTATCCTCAATGAGGCTCCACGTGTGAAGTGACATCCAGTCCTCGCGTGCATGTGTTGACTTATGCCCAAGCACCACGGAGCTGGTCTCTGTATATGCCTTTCTAATGCGGTTCCACTCCTCGTCCACCGAGTCCGCAGCATCCTCCAGTCCAGAGAACCGATTGCGTAGCTCAAGCCGAAACGCCTTACGGGTATCCAAGTTAGATAGTTTACTCACATCGTACTTTCGCCCCACTTTTCCGGGTTCTCCTGTTGCATGGGTTACCGCAACCTTAAGCCGAACTTCAGCAACTACCAAATGATGATCACTATCCAAATCGGCGCCCCTACGGTTGCGGACATCAAGCAATGAAGAACGCCATTTGGAGCTAATGGCAATATGGTCGATCTGGTTCTTAGTGACTCCGTCGGGTGAGTTCCAGGTGTATTTGTGGTGGTCACCATGAATAAACAATGTTCCTCCGATGGTCAGGTCGTGGTTCTGACAGAACTCGATAAATCGATCCCCATTGTCATTACATACTCCAAGACCGTGTGTACCCATATGCCGTTCGCAGTTAGTGTTAACACTCCCAACCTTTGCATTCAGGTCCCCCATGACGATCACGATGTCTTGCTTCTTTATGCTTTTAAGGGTGGCGTTGAGGGCGTTGTAGAAGTCGTCTTTGGTATCCTCAGGTGATGCATTGGTTGGGGCGTAGCACTGTACAATGGAGATCTTCCGTGCTCTTGAGTTAAAACGGGCGCACATGATCCGGTCTGAGATCGGTTTCCAGCCCAGCAAGCTTTTCCTAGCTGTATTAGAAATAAGGAGCCCCACGCCATACTCGCGCACATCCTCCTCACTTTCTTTACCCGAATACAGCAAAGTCAAGCCCCCGGACGTTCTCAGCTCACCAAATCCGTTTCTTCTCACCTCGCTTAGACCCAGAATCTGCAGCTTGTAGCTGAGCATTACTGCTTCCGCCTGGGCTAGTCGACTGTCCTCGCTCATCGTTCGTACATTCCACAATGCAATTTGTGTCCGTGATTTCAAGCCAAATGTAGTCGGTAAAAAAAAAAAAAAAAAAATCGGTCCGGTTTCTTATTACTGCTTCAGTTTCAGGAATCTAGGGTTGTCGGGCAAGCGAGTGATTAGCCCACTGTGCCTTAATCCGATAGCGGGGCTGCCGCTTTTGAGCCTTCGGATGTGCTCGGTTTAGTTTCGGGTACCCTCCCTAGTGAGACGATTCTGTTTTCAGGCGCAGAATATTCGCCCTTCGCCCTGCATCCGTTAGCTCAGCTGCAACTCGGAGTGGCGGACGCGCGGCGGTGCGGTTGCGGCAGGTCCCAGGGAGAACGACGGGGACGTGGATGACTCGGACTGGCTAGGGCTCTGCTTTATACGGTACTCCGCCACGAGTACAGCAGAAGGTATTTTTGGCATTTTGTAAGTAATGCTGTTCTCACCAACAGCGATTCCCACCAAAACATACCCTAGCTTCTCCCAAAAAATCCCGAAATATCCCCGATCGACTGCGAGGAAGCAAGCATGCAGAAAGTGCTCCAGAGAGAACCCGAGAACTCAGGCCTTCCAGAACAGAGCTTTCAAGGAGACCCGACCCAGCTAAACTGGGAAGAGGGTTGGACAAAGAAGAAGAAGAGTTGTTAGCAATACAGAAATAACATTGAATTTTCTTCAAAAACACTCAGTTTGATTTTTACATGCAAACTTTTGGTTCGGTAGAGAGGTGCAACATAATTACGCGTAATAATAATTTATAATATTAATAGCAATAGTAGTAATTTTGCGTAATTTAATAGAAACCGGACCAAAAAATACCACATATGGCTTCTTGTTTAAAATTACGTGATATTGAAATTTTCATAAGTTAGATTGTCATCAAATTAAGGGGCTATGTGCTAACACATTGGATGCGGTGTTAATCTAAGGGTCAATTAAAATAAAATTGATTCTGGTTGGTCATAATACGAAACACACAAGTACCTCAAGGCAGCAATATTATAGCAGTGAACGCTGTACACACCTAAGTTGTCATGAGCATATAACTGTCCTTTAGGTTTTAAAATGACTTTGTAATGTATGTGACGTGGCTATACTTAATCGAAATAATTAACATTGCTCGGATGTTGCTGTTTACCAATTAGCCACAAATCCGTCAGTACACAAGGTTAATATCAGCCAATCAGCGTAATCATGATTTATGCTTGTCCTGTTACGAAATCCGTTTCTATTTTCCAATAACCCTTTTTTAATAGTAGGTTTTTTTACTACAAAACTTCAAAGTCCTCAGGAGCTTTAGAAACTAAACTGCTTCGTGAAGCAATCGATGTGATTTTGTTTCGATGCTGTTTTTCATATAAAAACAAAGACAAATCCCGAAACAAACAAATAAAACCAATACATAACGAGCGCAAAACGCTCAGTGCGTAGAGTCCCTTACAGCTTCATTATGCCTAATGCCTAATGAGTCTGTTTAGTAGTTGTATTTGAGTTTAGCCTTTGTTTTGATTACTATACAAAAAAGAACTACTTTATACAAAAACCGAGATAGCGAATCAAAAATTAATAATATGTAAAACAAAATTTACCACCAACGCACCGCACTCAATGTGTAGAGCCCCTTGCAGCTTCATTATGCATTGTGACTCTGTACAGTAGTTGTATTTGAGTTTAGCCTGTTGATTTGTCTCTGGTAACACAAAACAATCAGACAAATCCGAGATAGGTAACCGGTTTACTGAGAGATAAACTCTCAGTGTTTGTTTTAGTTTGTAATTGTTGAGATTATTTTACCGTAAAATACAACGCGACTTTTTATTCATTGGCAATAATTTAGGGTAAAAGAGCATACACTCTGGAAAATTAAAAATAATACTGTTCTTTAGATTTTATCGAGATATGCAAATATTATCCTCGACATTTGATTACAGAAATAATCCCACATTATAAGTTTATTTTTAACTATATTCATGAGTAATTTCACCCTCTGATAGATTGTCAATGAATTACTATCACCCTGTATAAATCAAGTATCCAAAAACAAGTACCTAGTTTATTTTTAAGAAACGATCGATCTTCACGAAACCCGCGATCTTTGCCATTTCGTCAATCCTATAAAAGGATACTATAATAATATCCACAATACAACGTCAAAGGAACGGATATTCAAAGATGATAATCCTTTCAAAGCGGATTATATCCTGTATAAAAAATCATAAAGCAATATAAAACAGATATTGTCAAACACGTTTCCGATATACGATTGTTTGAACTTTTCATATTGCTTTTATCTATTTTTATTTATTGTCACGTATCGAAATATCAATATAAAAACAATAGAGGGAGAATTTTCGGCCATAAATCCAAGAAACGGTTATTTATCAAAATGTCAGAAGATACACACACCTGTGTATCTGCGACCTAATTCTTGTTAGAATATCATCCGTATTGCGAATCATAACAAAGCAAAATAGATCTTAATACCTCGTTATAGCGTTTCTAATGCGTTTTATAGGGTGTTAAGAGGAATTTGGGACGTAAAATGTAGCCGTGAATCCCCAGAGTTGAGTATCGTCATCATATTTCTGTTTTGACGTCTATTCTCGAGGTAGATCGGTTTAGAAAGAAGGCATTCAAAGTTTTGTCTTGCATTAGGAGATTGCTACACCCAGACGGCCGATATTTAGGTCACTGTGGATTCGTTGATCGCCGTCTTTTTACCCAACCATGAAGAAAGAATGGGAAGTTTGAATTCACCAAATTGCCTTTTAAAACTATTCGATTAATCTTGTATAGTTTTTATTTATTTTCAAAACATTAAATTCGCTAACCGAACAATTTTTGGACATGAATACACAAACATTTTCTTGTTTAATACTTTTCAGGTGGTATTTCTGTAGTCGAGTTTTGTTTATTTTTTTCTTGAAGATCACTGAAACCATGCTGATGGACTGTGTGCAAGATGACGATGATGATTAGAGAAGGGTGACCATTGACGTGATGACTATTTAGCGAAGTATGGGTGAAGAGATATTGAAAGAATCATATGTATAACATTATAATATATATTCATCATCCTCCTGCCCTTGTCCTATGTTACTTGGGGTCGCCGCAACATGTTTTGTTCTTCCATACCCTCGTGTCCCCCGTCACACCATCACTGACTCCCTTTTCTTTCATATCACTCCTCACACAGTCCATCCATCTTTTCTTTGGCCGTCCCCTCCCTCTCCATTCATCCACATTTATATTCATAACTCTTTTAGTAATATGCGTTTCATCTCTCCTCACACCATATCACATGACCATACCAGGATAAACAGTTTCGGTTTCGGGATAAATGTGATAAGAGCAAAGGACTGATGGTGATGTTTTTATTTGGAGTCTAGACTCTAGACCAAAACATATTCAGCAGACTAACGTGAAGAATTGTATAAATACCTGCGAAGGGTCTTGGGAATATGGAGTCCGAGGTAACATGAAAGTACGATAGTAATGGTTTTGTTTCGTCTTATTCTCTTAGGAGCGATTTCCTTCTGGCAACCGTATCGTGTAATTCCCGAAACGTTGGAGAACTTATTACTGTACAGCATCCACGCAGAGAACGATGTGTTCGTAAAATATTAGGCTCTATATGATTTGGTAAGGGATTTTTGCTTTCGATCGATACGGGAAACAAAACAGGATAAGAGATAAACTACAAGATGTAATAAACGGACATATAAAAATAGAGAATCTCTGAAAGAACTAACCTTTGAAGAAATAGCTCAAAACTTCTTATGGGGTCATTATACTCATTATTATAAATTTTTTTATACAAAAAATCACCTAAAATTGCTATATTTCTCCAATTACGGGAAAATAAATCATCGCAGCAGCTGTCTTTATTTTTGCGATTTTTAGGTTCGTCATCTCGTGAAAGTTGTTTATAATGATAAATGCAAAGACTTCTTTACAGGTTCTCAGCTATTTCAAGTAGGTACATATTTCATTTTGTGGTAGATAATTAGAATAAATTGTAATTATAAAATTACAATTAAAACGTTTGCTCTCAAAACGGTGAAGGAAAACATCGTAAGGAAACCGGCATGTCCTAGAACCAAAAATTCGAAAACATGTGACATCCACCAACACGCACTGGACCCGCGTGGTGGTTTACAGCCTATTCCCTCACAGAGAGGAGGCCTGTGTCCCAGCAGTGGAAACATTGATAGGCTGATGATGTGATGTGTGTGTGATACAATTACAATTTATTCTTATTATCTACCACAAAATGAGAAGTATTATCAAGTAAGTGCCACTGAATTACTACAAGATTATTTCTTCGATACAGGTTACGACATTAAAAAATAACCGCCATTAGAAATCAATTTCATTCACTCAAGTATTCGTTCATTCTTTCACTTCAGAACTTAATCGGGTCGTTAAGCAATTGAGTCGGTTCAATTCGTTTTTCTTTCATTCTCTGCCAGCGGATGCCGATGTATAAACTTTTAAACGTGTACGGTAACCAATACTAAGTAAGAAATCTTTGAAATATCTTAAGTGCACCGTAAGGCTTGTAACGCGAGAGCGAGTTGACAGTGGCTTTGGGCGACGAGAGGAGCGATGGACTTGAGGAAATATACGATGGAGAACAAGCTTGATAAAATCGTGGTGGGTTCGGCCTTCTCCGTTTCGATAATTCCAAGTTTTATTTAAGTACGAGCAGTTGCCCGCGGCTTCGCTCCCGTGGGCCACCGTACACAGGACCCGTTTTCGGGTTTAAAATGTAACCTATGTTACTCAGGAATAACGTAGCTTTCTATTGGTGAAAGAATTTTTTAAATCGTTCCAGTAGTTTCGGAGCCTATTCGGTACAAACAAACAAACAAACAAAAAAATCTTGATAATATTATTATATTATAATTATATATAATATATAGTATAGATATGGACCAACCAACCAGCACTCATATCAGCTACCTCGATATACTTGTGCTGGCCTCGGAATGGTTTCTCATGGTGCAGGTGAGCACACAGAGCAAGACAAGAGCGCGGCGCGGTTTGAGGTGTGGTTCCACAGACACATTGTGGCTAATCGTAGTACCACGTCAGACTAGGTTAATTATACCTACGGCGGACCACTTGGCTTCGTAGCCGACTTAGAGACTGGTAGGTACAGAATATACATTAGGAGTTAGAGCCTATGGCTGGTAGAAGATTAACACACAAATGTTAACACAGTATATTTAAAAAAAACAACGCTGGTCTCTCCTTCTCCATCTTACCTTTAATACAATATCCTGCGCCCAAACCTCTACTCAAATACAAAGGCCACTAATAAAAGACAAAGGAATTCTACGCCCTATAAATAATCCAAGTAACATTCGACCGCTCCTGATATGGACCAACAGCCTAAAAGTTCTTTAGTAAAATGAATATACAATACACACCATACGTAACTAAGGTAGGTATTTCTAAACGAGTATCGCTAATCAGGAGTGCCGGGAACTGTACATTTATTATGGGCTGAACAAACTGCGGGCTGCTCACACATGAATGAGATACTGCAGAAAACCGGACCGAGTGATGTTATGTTGTTAGGATGTAGAATAATTACTGTAAGAGCTTTTTAAATATGTAAAGTTCTGTAGTGCTATTCTGTAACAATTTTATAATCTAGCTAGCGCTTCCACCGCGTGAATGTCGAAAATTATCCTAAGTGATATTCCAGACTATAATCTATATACATGCCAAATTTCATCCAGATCCGTTTAATAGTTTTTGCGTTAAAGAGTAACAAACATCCAAACACACTTACACACTCACAAACTTTCACCTTCGTAATATTAGTGTGTTAGCGTGAGCTTGAACTAAGCTGTCAAATGCTTAGCATCAATTGTAGTGACAGCTCACTTCACCTACGTTTCCACGGTAAGTTTTTTACAGAATCTACTCGCTGATCTAGAGACGGAATAGAGATGGTTCGAAAATAATTGAGATGTTTTGTGTCGAATAAATGATATAATTTTGTAAGTATACTATACTTTAATATACCTAATGTATTTTATATGTCTGTAAATCTTTCACGTAATAAATAAATGAGTTAAAATTACACGTTTTTTCTTTTGTTTAAACTAGATGTGGAGCGTGTTTGTTAGCCGACTGCTCCAAGAATAAACACGGAATCAAACCTACATCCCAATACAACAAATATAAACAATTGTCAATCTTATTACATTGTAATGATCATATGGAAGTACATCATACAATACTTATAAAACTTTTTTTTAGCGTGGTATATCATCCAATGACTTCTCCCGCTGTGTGGAGCGGGAAGGCGTGTCAGAGTTTTACTAACTAAAAACTGGCCAAGTGCGAGTCGGACTCGCGCACAAAAGGTTCCGTACCATTATCGCAAATAACGGCCAAAAAATCATGTTTGTTGTATGGGAGCCCCACTTAAACATTTATTTTATTCTATTTTTAGTTTTTTTTTGTTATAGCAGCAACAGAAATACATCATCTGTGAAAATTTCAACTGCCTAGCTATCATGGTTCATGAGATACAGCCTGGTGACAGACAGACAGACGGACCGCGGAGTCTCAGTAATGGGGTCCCGTTTTTACCCTTCGGGTACGGAACCCTAAAAACCCTGTTCCTTCAGTTGCTTGTGCCAGGGCTGCGGTTTTCTGTTTCAAATTTATCTGCGATCCAGAAAAGCGTCGGCCCTAGCGGACCCTATCAGTTTCTGCTGACATCACATTGAGGCGCGCGTGGAACGATACGCGCCGTCGACTCGGGCCTCCCGTCCGCAAGCCCGTGCCTACGGTGGCCGGAAATCGGCTTGCGACTGCCGCCGCCCAGGACGTCTCCTGCGGTGGATGGGGGCGAGGGCGTCTCCGTTTCGTCTCCCTCATGCGTTCCACCTCCTTCTTAGCAAACATTACTGCTTCGCAGAAGGATGAGACAGCTTCTCATGCACTCACACTCCATACCATGGCCTGGACTAGGGCCGGACGCGAGAGTTCACTACCGCCGATCATCTCCTCGAGGACACGGCTGTGCTCCACCCAAGTGGAGCAGACCCTCACCGTATGCTCCACGGTGTCCTCCAGGTGATCTACACATTGTTGTCACCCGGGTGTTTCCTTCCGCCTTATACAGAAAAGGAACCTCCCGAAAGAGCCGTGTCCGATGAGAACCTGCGTCAGGTGGCAGGTGAGGATGCCGTGGCGCCTCTCAAGCCACTCTGGTTGGGTTGCGACAGTCGCTCTGTCCATGTCGCCTTGTGATCCTGCCGGAGCTCTGTCCGCCAAGCCGCGATTAATCGAGGACACGGAGTTTCGTCCCGGCGTTTTTTCTCCTCGCGCCGCTGCCATATGTCCGCGGGTACATTTGCCTCCAGATCCCATGGCGGCAATCCGGAAAGGACGCTCGGCGCCTCACTGGAGACTATGCGGTATCCATGGACCAGCCGGAACACTTATAAACCTACTTGTGAATCGGGATGAGATATCCAACAAAGGAAGACAATTTGTTTCTTATATATTTATTTCCAGATAGTCTGAAAATTTTATAAGCATGGATCAAAGAAAAGTTGCGAAGAAACACAGAACTAATACAGAGAAATTCTTCTCACAATTCTTGATCTTATTATTCGAACTCGGTAGATGATTTTTTTTATTCTAGACTTCCTAATTTCCCCGGGGATCTTATATTTTTGTTTGATAAATGTTAACTTATTTTATCCTCCTGTCGCTATATTGCAATCTATCTTATAAAAGTGTAAAAAAGTTTGAAAGAAAATTCTTCGACTTTTGAATGTTTTAATGTATCCACTGGACCGGAAACCTCCCTATCGACGCCAAAATATACTGAAAATTTACGAAATCATAATTCAGAGATATGAAAAAACATTTTATCCGCATATGAAAGAAACACAAACGAAAAATATTCATGTCAAAACATGATTTTTACAGGTTATAGTCACAGTCAGGTCTCAGAATATTGAACAAACCAGAAGGCGTAAAGGCAAAAGTATTATATATTATTAGGTAAAGATTGTAAGGTTGTTTGTAGGAAATAATCTCTGGAACTGGTGAACCTACAATATGCTTGAGTGTCATACATAGGCTACTTTTTATCACATATATTTTTATAAAAAATAACGGGTTCTGCGGTGTGGGCCACGGGATTGAAGACGCGGGGAAAAGACTAGTCTTAAATAACACAGTTTGTCAGTTGTTCAGCCATTTTTGGTAAAGTAGCACGTTTAGTATTTTTTTTTTCTGTATATGACAGATTTTTTTTTCTAAGACTGGCTGAAGAGAGATGTAATTTTCTTTAAATTTTGTTAAGTTTTGGGTATAGTGAGGTTTGATGATCTTCACTACGCCTTCTGGCTCATTCTCTACTCTGTGTGCTAGCTATGCCAGCCCCCAACAAATTCAGAAGTCCACCAGACTACTGCAATCGTCCGGAGCGTCCCGCCAATCATTTCAATCAGCTTTCAATCATTTTGAAGCCTCCCCTCTCGCTAATACGATTTGACAGCAATTTTTTCTAATTTTCCTTTCACATTCCGTTGAGTTTTCTTTTTCATTTATAATTGCGATTTATTATGGCGCCCATTTCACGTCAATTCATTAGAATGAGAGAGAGAGTTTTGTGAATGGTTGTTTGACCGACTATAATAATTACGGGAACTTTTTTTGGATCAAAAGGATTGTTGTTTGTTGTTAGAATAAATATTTTATAAGGTAGGGTAGATTAACGTCGGACTAAGGATTTATTTGAGAATAATTATACCACCCTGTTACTGTCCCGCTGCAGGCTTCGCAAAGGCCTCTTCTCATACAGAGAAGGCCCGATCATTAATCAACAAGTTTGCTCAAAGCGGATTGCTCCGGGTTTCCTCACGATGTCTTCTTTCACCGTTGTCAGCTATATCCAAGACAAACTTAGAAAGCACATACATATGGATTGAAAAAGTCACATTGTTACTTTCCCAGATTGGACACCACGACCTCAAGCACAAGAGGCGAGGTCTAAGCCACTAGGCCCCACAAAATTGATTGTTCTATATAAATAGAATGCCTGATGTAGATTAATTAACTCCTATCTCCTCTAAGTTGAACCCACAAGTCCTGATGTAGGTCTAAACGAGTAAGTTAGGAAGGTCATATCCGTACCTTAGTACTTAGTACCCGACACGACCTTTAATTAACTAAATGCCTTGTAAATAGGATCCGGCATCAAGAAGTCAATCTGTTGCCTTGAGGTCCTTTAATACAATCTTTTGAAAACCCAGAACTTTCTAGCTAGGTACGTGTATTATAAATGGTTTTTAATCTAACACGTGGCTATAAAGTTTACCTCTTAGAAAGATATAAGTACAACGTATGGGTGGTTAACTTACTAGTTTCTCCTATAGCCAGTATTTTCATTCAAACATTAGCAAAATTATTTCATGGGTCGGGACCCATATTCTTTGAAGTATGAAGGTCATGACCTAGTTGTTCGAATCATCTAATAATTAGGCTTTTATATCAATAAATTTAGTCAAAGAGATCTGACCAAATTTTCACTGTAAGATTTACGTCTATTCGTTAGTAAATAAGGTACTTAATTATTACAGATATTATTTGGCTCACAGGTTTTAAGTCGATGAGCGAGTCCCAGCCGCAGGAACATTATGTGCGGTGCAAAAATCTGGGAGTCTGTGTTTCCCGATAGCTACAATCTAGGGGCCTTTAAGTCAAGAGTGAATAGGTTACTACTAGGCAAGCGTGCTCCATCGTCGACCACATCATTGTTTACCATCAGGTGAGAAGGTGGTCAAGCGCGAGTCTATACTAGATAAAAAAAAGAAAAAATAAATAACTTGAAATCTTCCCACGGAAGGTAAAATGCCTCATCTAAATCCGCAGCCTTATTGCGTAAGTGAATTCAGCAGGGCAAAGAGTATGACTACATTAAAGAGTATGACAAATTCCCTTTAAATAATTAGGTATTGCCAAAAAATATTGCGCTCTTCACTTATGAAAGCGTTCACTTACGCAATAAGTATGCAGGTCTCCACATCCATAATACCATACTAATATTATAAATACAAAAGTAACTTTGTCTAATCACTTCTTAACGGCTGAACAACTTTGAATGAAAATGATTTGGCACATGAGTATACCAAACCTACCTACATACGGATCACCAGGATCAAGACAAAGGATACTTTTTATCCTAGTAACATGTGCCCTTGGGATAATTACCACGCGGGCGAAGCCGCTGGCAGAAGCTCGTTACAATTACTAATCAAAAGAGCATCTAACAACTAGTTACAAATACTAATCAAACGAGCATCAACAGCAGACAGGCGAGCTTTCGATGTGGAACCTTCCAGGCTCGGATAGTAAGAGTGCCACAAACATTTATAATGGTGCTAATTGCTTCATCGAGTGGTCCTCTCGAGATCAAAGCGATTCGGTTGCGATGCCGCTCGGGAGATTATCGATGGTTTTCAGGTGAGTGGCTACGAATGTGACTGTAGTATGTCGAGTTGTGATGAGGGAGAACGTTTGTGGTGAAGTATTTAGGTAAGTAGTTTGAAATATTGTTTAAATAATTTCGTTTCCATAAAGACAGGACTTATTGTTTTTTTCCTAGATGTTTTGTTAGTTGGTTTTTCAAACTTGACACTTGTAGCTATGATTTCCATGAAGCAAGTTGTTCATTTACATGGGCAGAAGCAGTTTTTAAAACAATATAAACAATATTTATTTTCTTGTTTGGTCACAACCATACAAGAAAAAAAAAATTTCACTCGTGGTGTTTTCCTTCAAATCACATCATCAGCCTATTAATGTTCCCACTGCTGGGACTTAGACCTCCTCTCTGTGAGAGGGAATGGGCCGTAATCCACCACGCGGGCCCAGTGCGGGTTGGTGGATGTCACGTGTCTTCGAATTTTTGGTTCTAAGACATGCCGGATCCTCACGATGTTTTCCTTCACCGTTTTGAGAGCAGTGGTGATGAAATAATTTACACAAAGTAAGGCGCATACCCACGACCTACAACTTGTAAGTCGCGGCCGATAGCACTAGGCCACCACTGCTCTGTGTTTTCCTTATCTGTGTTCATTTTAAGTCATCCATATATTAAAATCTAAGAACCAGGAAGTATTTATTTATTTATTTATTTATTTAAACTTCATGTACAATAGTGGTACATAGGCGGACTTAATGCCACAAGGCATTCTCTACCAGTCAACCTTTAAGTATCGTGTTACCCAGTAACTAAGCTGCTGAGATCAGTAAGGCATTCGTTCCAGGTAAAGGGAAAAGGCTGAACACTTGATGATGAGTCATCCAACTATATTTTTCCGTGCGGAAAACCCGTTCAATGATCCATATTGCAGGAACCAGTTACTGACCCAAAAGTTTAATTTTACTTTATCCTTCAGAGGTAATGCGGGCGGAGGTATTCCTTAGTAAAAAGTCATAATTAGAGGTTTGGGTCTCGCCTATTTCCCCCTCCAGTATTGGTTAAATTTAAAAGATATGCAATAAAAAAGACATGTTGTGTTTCTATGTTTTTCTTTTTTCATTTATACATTGTCAAATTTGTACACTAGGTATCTATTGACAGCGCAATTTTGAGCAGTAGGGGTTCCAGTACTTCTAGAGATAATGTATTATCAAAAAGGAAAACAAAGGGCCACAGTATATTTTTCTTTTTCAGTTTATGGAATATCTTTTAAATTGGTATATTGGAGGAGGAAATAGGAGAGAGCCAAACCTCGAATTATGACTTTTTACTTAGATTATTCAGTCAGATGTCTGCGACCGCATTTCTTCTTAAACCACGCAAAAAAATAAACCGAAGTAATATCTTCATTAGTTCCCCTTGTACTCATAACAGTTCAAAGCCTAGTCGTAAAGATTAGTGCAATTGACGTGATGTTTATAGTCAAACGCACGTCGCACAGGTCTTACTCTTGTACTACGAAAACCGCCCTTACTGCTAGGCGCTGTACTTGTCAAATTGTTACCACTGATTTTAGTTGACTGTACCTGCGTATGTTTGCGTGTTCCGATGAAAGCAGGGTGGTTCAAAAGAGTAGAGCCTTCTTGAAATAAGTTGTTGCTTTTATGTACAGTATGCCAGAAAAGCAAGGTTTAGAAAAGGTACGGTAAACTTTTGTGTTAAATTGTTTTTATATGTATCTGTGTGTAGTTGTGTAGTTATTTTTTTTTACTACGGCGACCTTAACCAACAATTGGGTTCTCTAATAGCAAACCCTAGAGCCTTAAAGAGATTTGCAAATGAAGACAATACATCCAAGTGCACTTAAAAACGAAACGTTGTGTTATATTTCGAGTTTGCAGAGACTGATGTGGTGTGTGTAAATAAATAAATATATTTCGAGATTGCCTCTAGTGTCGAATATAATAAAAATAAACTGCACACGAGGCAAGGTTACGAATCAAATAGCGTGACTGATAAACATTCCATTTCTAAAGAAATAAAGATATTTATATCCTTCTACATGTCTTTAGGTTCAATCAAGTGTGCATAGAAGTGGCTCCACGTGTCCAATATTTCTATCCACAGAGCTTTAAGACCCCGTGGTGGCCTTAGCCCCACAATCCAAGTCAATCCGTGGCTGTAAGTGTCACCGTTTATCAATAAAAATTACGTCAATTTTTATGAGTAATTGGCAACTTGATATGAATCTGACATCACTTGACAGTAACGCCAGTCAGAATGCCCGTCATTCAGTTCAAAAACAAAACACGAAATTTTGCGACACAAGCATAAAAAATAAGTTTAATAGCGTGTTAATTTGTAGAGGCATGCAGAACAGAGTGGACAGTTCCGCATCCTCCATCGTAAAGGTAGGATCCTTCGACCAGACGGGTATTGTGTCTTGTGGCCAACTGCCAGCTGCCCGATGGTTGCATGTCGAGCTCTTGTATCTGTTCAAATAGCACGGAGAACTTTGATAGCGCGATGTAGAATTCGTGTGACGTCAGGTCTTTTTGTGGAAGCACGAGTATTAATAGTAATGGCGTCGCTGTCGTGGCGAGGCGGTGCGGCGGTTCCGTGCTCTGTGCTTCTATCACTAGCTCGTTTCATTTTACAAGTCATATTACCACGAGTGGGAGTTTCCTCACAAAGTTTTCTTTCTCTGGAACAGAAAAGCAAACGAAGAAAACATGTAGACTTTGTTTTTACCCGACTGCCGAAGGAGGGTAATGTGTTTATCAGTCTATGTATGTATGTATGTATGTATGTATGTATGTATGTATATATGTATGTATGTATGTATGTTTGTTCCTATGTGGCGTTCCAGAGACCAAACGCGTTGACCGATTTTGATGATCAATCGATTCGTCTTAATCCTGCGAGTGTCACTGGCTACATTAAAATTGGAAAAAACAAAAATGGCGGATTTTGGGCGCCATTTTGTGGGGAAAAAAAATGTTTTTTTCCTCCAAACCCATCGTGTGGGGTATCAAAATAAAGGGTTTTAAAAGGCAATTTCAAAAATATATAACACTTATATGTTTAAATGTACCTAATTAAAAAAAAAATAACTAAAAAGTTGTAAATAAAAAAAGTTAATTAAAAAAATCAAAAAACCCGACTGCTTAAAAGCAAACTAAAAAGACGTAAACAAGAAGAAAATCATGCTCTGCAGTCGGAGGATACACTGGTTTTGGTTCGCCAGCTCGCGAATAAGTATTCTCCGACTGCACAGCATGATTTTCTTCTTGTTTTTTAGTTTGCTTTTAAGCAGTCGGGTTTTTTGATTTTTTTATTTAACTTTTTTCTTTATATTTCTGTATTATGAACTATTATTTCTAGCTCATTGTTTTATTGTAGGCTTATTTAACAATTTTAACCTGTAAAAAAGCCTGGAAGATTTAAACGGCAAAATTTACAAACCGGTGGAGTAAGGCAGTGACCGATTGGCGTATAAAAACTGGTAGAAGGACTATTATATTTAATCCGACAGAAAGATGGGTAATTGTTGATATCGCAAATAGAACCTCGAGGGAGTCTCCTACACAAAAGACAGATTTTTTTTTGCTTGGGAAAATGCTCATGCATATTGCGCTACCACGGTGAGATAACGCAGTTATGAGGGACACTAACCCACTAAAACTCCACGGTGTCCTCCTGTGCCGCATATGGCGGGCACACGGGCACACATCTGTGAACACGCACCGGACCCTCCTCTGGAGATTACCCACTATCACCGGCGCACCAGAACACGTTGACTGTGGGTGATGATGATGAAATATGCCTACGCCTAGTTACCATGCCTGATTACCTCGTTGGTCTACTGTTGAAACTCTTCTTACTGGGTTCTGGATTCAATCCCCGCATAGAAAAACAAATTTTTATGGGTTTTCCTATTAAGTTTTCTGTTGCAAATCTGAATCTCGATTTTGTCCAGTCACATAACAATCTTCTAAAGTGATTCTTTCAACGAAGTTCATTCAAATAATACGTTTTAGCAGTGTATTTAAAGAGAAGTAAGTTCCTGGAATTATACGAGGCAAGCGGCATTTTTACGTATCATAAAATCTGTTTATAAGGAAATCTTTTTGAGAACCGTGTGGAAAGTAACGATTTTATTTGCTTTTACAACTGTGTTTGTATTCATAACGGGTTTCAGAGACTTCTTAATAACTTTGTGGGTGACTGGGTTTTATGAAGAAATAAATCTATTAAGGTTCTGGAAATGGGGAGAAGAGTTTCTTTTTTATTGTTTTTGTAACAATGAAAGTATTTGCACCATTTTTTTTTACTTGGCGTCTTTTTGGAGTTCCGTACCTCACCTGGGGTTCATAACCTTCTAAGGAAAAAACTGAACCCTTGTAGGATCACTTTGCTGTCCGTCTGTCTGTCTGTCAAGACCCTTTATTTTGGGAACGCGAGCAGGTATCGAGTTGAAATTAATTTCGTATAGGTACTCAAGTTTGCAACTCCTTGAAGCTGTGAAAAAATCATACTTCTAAATCAACGCAATCAAGAGATACAGCCGTTATTACTGTTAAGTTATACTACCCGTTGACCTAGAATCATGAAATTTGGCAAGAAGCAATGTCTAGTAGAAGTAAAGGAAACAATCCTAAAACCGTAAATTTGTACCTACCTTATGATTATTATCTTATTTGCAGTTGGTAAACTGACCGCGACTTATGTCGATGTATGTGGACTACAGTTTTCCAATGGCAAAGTTAATGTTGTCCTTCAATTTGGTTTATCCTATCGTTGGCCTCATAGTTTATACTTCATTAATGTTATTTAATTATTTTGGTGAATGTAGCTTCTTGTACGGAACCCCCAGTGCGCGAGTCCAACTCGCACATGGTCAGTTTTTTTTTAATGACACTACCATTTGCGAAATTATTTGTAGTACAAAACTAACCATTAAAAACGGCACCAGTGTAAATATAATAAATATGAAAATTATAAAAAGTTAAAGTCTGTAAGTTTGGACGTAGGATCTTCGAAACAACTTGTCCGATTTAAAAGATTCTTGCACTGATAGAGAGATACAACAACAACAAATACAACAAATTTATACAACAAATTTATTTAATCAAAAATTTTGTACAAAGTTTTAGCATTGGCCCCAAACTAGGCGTGCCTGTATCTTGGGTACCAATTTGGAGGGTTTACCATGAAACATTTTTAATCTTGATCGGTAACATAAAAAAAAAGTTAACTTAAATTACACAACATAAAATATACAAAACAATTACAGAAAAACATAAGAGTTGCCAAAATAAAATTAAAAGAAAATTAATTAGTTCCAATAGGCAACAATAACATAACTTGAAATTAAAACGCTAGATTATTTGTGTATGTATGAAAGTGAGTGAAAGGTGCAAGTGTGTTGCAGATTTGTTTGTGAGCATATGTGTGAAAGTGAGTGTGAGAGTGAAGATTTAAGTTAGCGGCAGATCTTTTTGTGATTATGTGTATGAATGTGAGTTTAAGAGTGAGGTGTAAGTGGGTGGAATACATGTTTGAGCTTTATTTTAACACATTTAATACTTTTTCAGTTTCGTCATACGAAAGATTCAGCAGCCAGGCAGTTAGTCTACTTTTTATTTGTTTCTGAGTAAGATTTCTGAAATCGCACTTGTTGATCACCTCATTATAAACATGAGGGTGAAGAAAAAGTGGAAGCCTTTGGGCGAAGGCGGATTTAGCTGCAGGAGCTGGAATCCTGAACTTGCGTTTGGCCTGTAAAATACTTAGGTCATTCCTTCTTAAAGTTCTGATGTGGGTCTTGGTTGTAACATTCAGAATGTACATTTTTCTAACGCTTAGCAAGGAAGCCTCTGAGTATAAGCTTTGTGTAGGAAAACGGTATGGCTTGCGTAAGAGGGTTTTGAGGACTGCGCGTTGTGCTCTTTCTAGGGTTATTAGGTGAGATTTTTTGGGGAGGAGCTGCAGCAGCTCCTCCCCAAATTACTATGCAATATTCTATCAGCGATTGACACAAAGCTTTATAGACGAGTTTTTTCACTTCTACAGGTGCACAGTCTCGTATCATTCTCATAACATAGATTTGCTTCCGTACGCGTTTAACAACTTCCTTAATTTGAGGTTTGAATGACAGGTGCTGGTCGATAATAACTCCTAAGTACCTTATTTCGTCTACTCTGTCAATATTACTGCATGAACATTGGGTACACATGTCATATGTGTTATAACAACCTTCTCCGTGGGTTTTCAAACTCCATGAGGGTATTTTTGTAGCCAGTGTTTTTCTAAAAGCTATGTACTTTGTCTTCTTGATATTCAGGGTAAGCAAGTTCTTGTTTAGCCAATTAGCGATCGTGATCACTCCTGCTTCCGCTTTCCCATACACGTCCTCCCAACCGGTTCCGTGGAATAATATCACCGTGTCGTCTGCGTAACAAATTAGGTCAGCATTTGGTATGGTAAGTTCCAGTATATCATTCATATATATTGTAAAAAGTGTTGGACCAAGTATGCTACCCTGCGGCACTCCAAAACTAATTTCCTGTTCGTCGCTGATGATATTCTCAACTCTGACACATTGACGTCTCCTACTCAAGTAACTTCGAAACCAATCCAATGCTGTTCCCCTAAATCCTAGCCTTTCAAGCTTTCCAAGGAGGATAGGATACACTATTTATATGATTATGTAACTTCAAATATAAATCTTTGGCCCAAAGTCAATATAATACTGAAACCGTTTGGTCCTCTACGTGACCAGATGACAACTGATATATTTAGGTCCTTTAGGGGCCGTTCTCAAAGTGGGTCAACGGCCCCGTAAAATATTGCATAGAATGTGTATGCCTTGTCACAAGTTTTTGTGATGCACCTTACCTATTAAAGTAGGTTAGAGTTGTCTATGGGTACCCATAAAGTATGTTGTTTAAAGAGTAGAACAGTGCATAAGTAAAGAAGGGAAGCTGAACCAAAACCCTTGTGGGCCACATAGAACGATTTTACGAGCATGGTGGAGGAACGACTGAAGTATTCTGTTTACCATATTTTTTTTTATTCAGTTACTTAATAGAATTTTAATGTAAAGAAAATGTTTTCGTTCGTGTACTTGGTAGCTTTTTTCGTGTTTATGGACGCAATTCATTTCGTGTTATTTTTTTATTAATTGGCACATCTGTACAGGGCTGGTTGGTATCGGTATCTGATAGCAATAAAAAAAACGGTTTTATGAAATTCAAATGCCTGTTTTATTATGGCCAATATCAGACACAGGTAAAGAGTCTTTCAAATTCACAGTACGCGGTTATAATCATCCATAGATGCAAAAATATCTGTGATTTTTTTACTGATTAACGAGGTATAGATAGTTCAACACATCTTTGCGCGTGGAGCTATGTGTGGGTAAGCATGTGTGGGTGGTTGTTTGCTCGGATGACGACTGCCGCGTCACTGCCACACAAATGCATAATGTGTAATTACAAGTGCACGCACAGCGCACGCACACATGTCACCGCGCGCACAGATGAGTTGAACTATGTATAGTAGTATTCATAACGACATTCGAGAAATTTCGAGCTGCTTGAAACATATATGGATAAACTGTGTTAGGTGATGATTGTTTATAAATGCATAACTCAATCAATCTGCACAGCATTTCTCTAATTATATTATGTGCGCGGTTTTCGGGTCCGCTTCCAGCATCGAAACTTCAAAACTGGATGAAGCTTAGTACCAGTAATTTACATGAATCTACTATTTATATGAAGTTTAACCCGCTGGCTTTCAATTATTACATACATATATAAATTAAGAACGCTACCTACTACGATCCTTACACATTCCTTCTGCTTCATTTACTTTCATACATTTAGAGATACACGCTTGCCGGTTCTTTTTTTTCTAGCCTGATCTACCCCACTCCTGGGAAAATGGCTCCTTCCACTTATGCACGCCGGTTATGGCTTTAAAGATTAACTGTCCCAAAATTGCTGTCTTATTGTCAAAAGCTTACTTACAATATTATACAGATTTATAACCATGGCACAGTGAGGGCAAGGCGTGGGTGATTTGTTTCTGGCTGTAAGACGACACACGTTGACGTGGTGACGCGGCGTGAGCAGAAGGTGAGCTTATTAACTCCGTGAGTGATGACCAGCCGCCCTTGTAATTTATCAGTGTCTACATGACTATATATTAAGTGTTTGGACAAATATCAGGTTCCAAAGATGAAATCTTTAGTAAAGTATCTGGTACTAAACTTGGCTCTAATTTTTCTTTTCGTCTAGGCCCGCCCAATACTACGAATTTCTCCTGTATCTCCTGTGCATTTCAAAATATTTAAATAAACATATTATCACATATTTCCGTGCAGGAATCGAACCCGTGACGCGCAGCGTAGCAGTCAATCGCTAAGCCACTGCGCTAACCGTGCCTTCAAATGCAATTGAAGGAGACCTAAGTCCAGTTGTAGACGTCTTTATGCTGTAAATAATAATAGACACAGAACAACTCTTGAAACAATTTCATTGAGCATTTTTTTATGTCCTATGTAATTTGCTTTTGTCGTGTTTCCTAAATATAAGAATCTATACTCGCTCCATCATCAGAATTGCAAAATAATGTCTACTCTACTCACATTTCACACCAGAGTGCTTTATAAAAAATATTTCACATAAATATTTTTACATTTTAAAAGCATCCGCGCACTTTACATGTTTACCATAAAAAAGAATAATACAACGTATATTTTTTTCATGAAAAGATTTTCTATATAGGCATTGAATCAACTCCGTCGAATGAATCAAAACATGTGATGGTAGTAACAAAGTAGTCAGCAAATAAAACGTTTTATTTACGAAAGTTAAAATTTTTGACGATAATCTGACTTTGCTAATGTCAGTTTGTTCAGTAAACATGTTATTAATTTGTGAATCGTAATGAAATTTACTATGAAATCATACGATACGTTGCATACCTATTTAAATAATCTTATTTATTTAAATAATCTTAGTCCAGCCTAATCCACTAATGACAGAAGTTTGAAATTTTGAGATATTACTGGTTTTATGATGTAGGTGTCATTTAAGAAAGGAATTTTCTAAATTCATTCCCTAAAGGAGTGAAATAGGGGATTAAAGTTAGTGTGGTTATTTTTCTTTACTCTAAGACCGTCTGGGAGCTCAGTTAGATTTTCCACAACTGACCAGGAGACCAGAATCCTGAAGTAAAAAAAACCGGGGCTGGAATCATGAGTGGTGACTCTCAAACTATCAGAAGAACAGAAAGAAAAACATTACGCTCCTTCGGCAGTCGGGTTAGAAGTATAACCGGGTATGGCATCGTGTGTGGTAAAGACTCTTGAACTACCAGGCAATCAGACACATGAAGAAGTAGAAAATCACAAAATCTATATTAACTAGAGCGAAGCTTGTAGTTTATAAGGTAAACTTAATTTGAAATGTTCGGTGATTCACATAATCGTTTTAAAAGTCGTCATAATCGAAGTTTTCTTAGTCGACTGATTTAGGGAAAGCCCGCAATTACTTCGTTAGATTTGTTAATTTCTTTCTTCGTTTATCCTCGTGCTGGAACGCCTTGGAGCAATTACTCCAATGAAGCACAAGTACTTCAGATTCTGCTCCTTTCTTACAGTGCGCGGTGGAGTGGTGTACATCGAATGGACGGTGGATTTGCCTATAAAAAGAAAATGAATGGCCCTAGAAGTCTGATAGCGGACCCCTGACCAAAGGGCTTCTATCTGATACTTTTCACATATAACCTCAGTGTTCTCTCAGCAAGCCGTAGGTACCTATTCAGCTATCAACTTTTCGCCCTGAATATGCTTGCTCAAAAGCCCTGCCCTCTCTTATAGATGGTCGTTTATAGAAACATATGAGATCTATGATGCCTTATGTACCCGTGCCTATATGCAAAGGTCGAATTATTCATGTCTATATATTTTTATATACCTGCCTACAAGGAAAAACCCTCATTAAAAGTTTATTAAACCGTGAAATTAAATGGTTTTAATTTCAAACCAATTCAATTTATTACAAATTGTAGCCCTTTTACCGACAAAATTAATGTTTGTGACGGCTGACCGCGGCTCTCATGTGGGTCCTGCCTACGGAATTATGCGATACATACAGTATTACACGCTTTCCGTTCGTTTGTACATTTTATATGAGGTAGGCACCGGTCACATTTATTATAATTTATTTATTACATTGAAAATCAAATGTTAACATTAAAAGCTGTTGAGGTATGCCCAAAAGGATTTAATATACTAATTTCGGTTCATGGATATAAAATATGAATCTCAGAGTCGGTTTTTCTAACTAATACCAAATTCATTCACGACCTTTGTATGTGATCTCATTTTCCTGAAACAACATTAATATTTTGTAAATGTTGTATCTTCGCATCGTGCCCTCCAAATAACTGAGGAAAATTTCAAAACATTTGTATAAAGAATTTTCTCGGTGGTCCCACTTAGACAAGACTACCAGCTTGTTATCTGAAGGCCTTGTCTAAGACAGTTCAGAGACAAGATAACTCAAAAGTAAGTAAAAGTACAATATCAATAAGATCATAAACAAGAATCACCTAACATCTGCCAGGTAAAGTACATTAACACTTAATCAGGTTCATCCAATAGGAAAATATGTGATTATTCCATAAATGCCGTGAACTTTTCTAATTAATGTTAGTCGGACGAAGTGCAGGGCACAGTTTGCTATCGGCATAACTAAAAGTTGTTTGTGCCATCAAGTTGGCCCATGTTAGTGCCGCTAAGTTGGCTACAAGTCATGTCGCGCTACCTGGGATGCTGCAAACATGTCAGGGATACACGGATGAAAAGTTTGTAAGAACACGATATTAGTTATTTGAGTGGTTGATGTAAAGAGCAGCTGAGGCTCTTGACAAACGTCATTTAAATCAGCCATGGCCATGGTCGAAATGCCAAAATTTAAGGGACTGGTGACGTGCCATTTCGATATCGTTTCACAATCCCATCAATTTACGTTTACGTTGGTAAAATGTCACTTGTCTAGCATAACAGCTCCTCTGGTGGCTAATAACAGTCGCACTGGTCGATCTTCCAGGTTAAGGTACGCTTGCCGAGGTCAGCTCGTGGATGGGTGCCTCGGAAACACGTTAAACTGTTGGTCTCGACTGTCATTTACAGTAATTTTGTAGATCTTTGACAGTCGACAGTCGTTATGGTAGTAAGAAGATAGAAAATCGGACACTAGTCTTGGTCAGGATCAGGGGAGTCTTGTTACGGTTGTTCTATCTCACGAAGGCGGATTGGTCTTAGTCGTGTGTGTATGGTACAAGCACATTGTTACTGTGTGCGTAAGCTCGGGAGCACTCACCGCTCAGTATCGACTGAGCACACAGAAACAATGTGTATGTGCAACACACTCACTACTACGACCAAACCGCCTTCGTGAGATAGAATAACTGTACTCAGTTACCTACGGGTCGAATAGACAGTCGCTCCTAAAATACTCAGCTGCATACGATTAGACTGCAAACCGACCCCAACATGGTACTCATGGTTCTCGTAATAACATGGATATAACAGAACAATAATATTTGTAATTGGCGAATCGCTTCTTCTAATCATAGTAGATACTTAATTTATTTCAAAGGAAGACTCTGGGTCCTATAAAACGGATAATCGTGCAAAAGTGCAAGAGTCATGGTTCACCTACGATCAAGGTACTCCTAGTTTTCAATAAACATGCGAATGTTTGCAGTAAATTCAAATAGCTACGCTGCCCGTCACATAATAACACACCTTCCATTAAAACACGTGGACGTTGTGAATTTAATAAGCATCACCTGAATATGCTATTGCAAATAAATCTTAATCATAATTAAGATTTATTTGCAATAGCATATGGAGCAATCAATCTATTTTATCACGGTGGATGGCGTATGTTGATGCATTTTGCCGTATATTTAAATAACCTGAACCTTTAGCGGCATTATGGAATTTGTCAAAAGGTGTTATCGGTTGATAACTGAGGTAATATCCAATTCTACATCGTTTTTTTTATTGTTGGTTGGCTCGCGCTTGACCAATATCTGACCTGACGGTAAGCGATGTTGTGGTCGACGATGTAGCAATTTGGATGGATTTTTGTAATCAAAGTTTAGATGTAACTTGGCACATGGGTCGAGCATGACCTGTAACGCTATTCTATAAAAGTCTATCCGTGAACTTTGAAGTAAACATGAACACATGTCAATCCATATCTTCAGGATGAATGAGATGTAGTTCATGTCACTTTCACATCATCTACATTTGATCATCATCATCACGGTTACATTTTAACTGAAAAGAATGACTCCTTTCGATGAGGGGAAATATGAATTACCCCCAGGTTTGCCAGTACCTTCAAGGAAGTTAAAATTATCTTGTTTCGAACCTATTGCACATCTCTTTAACGATCTGCCTGTGGATGGCATACGAAATCCTACAGCGTTCTCCGTGTTTAATATAATAATGCGCTGAATACGCTGCTGCGGCGGCCTCGCTTTACTTCTCTCGCTTCGTGCGCATTCACTGTTTTTACTGTTGCTCCTATTGTATAAATTTTAGTGAATCAGACTCATAAGCATAACATATTTTGATTGCTATATTTCAGCTCATTTTAAGTTTCTCATATAAATGAACTAACGTAGTGTTATGTGCGACTGGCATATTATTTTGGGCCTAAAAGTTGTCTTATAATGAATGAATAATAATAAAATAAATCACGATATGATTCAGTGTTTGAGGCATAGTTTGAGGGAACTCCCTGGTCTAGTGCCTACTGATGTGCTTAACGGAAATAAAATACTGTCTATATAAGTACATTTATTGACTTAAAATTATTAAAAAAGGAAACAAAATGAATGCTTAATTAAAATTAATTAGTTTATAAGATACCTCTTTCTAGGAACGGTAAACATTGATAAAAATGAAAGCTTTATGAATACAAAAATGTATACTGATGCCTCAAGGACAAAGTCAGCCGTATAAATCAATGAGATTATACTTCAACATTGACCGAAATCTTTACGGTGGGTTTTCGCACATTTGTCAGTAAATCAGCTAGAGTTAGGTTTTTCTGCGCTGAGTAGTACGTGGGGTTGTTGGTGATAGTGCAACTAATATTTTTATCAACTTCACATCTTGATCCCTCGTGGTTACCGACACATTGGCACATTGCCTCATCTTCCTCGTTCAGGTAACAGACGCCATCGTTCAGACAGTAACCATGACATACGGACACCTCACACCTGTCTCCGGTGAAACCAGCATTACAACTGAAATAATGAAAATATTGAACAACAAAAAACCCCCCAAATTAATTAACAGGAACACGATCAAAAATAGTAGAATTTATTGTACCTGCATGTAGGATGTCCCTCATCATTGAAACTACAGTGGCCTTGCAGGCAATAGTTCAGACAGTGTGATACCTCGCATCTGTCTCCTGAATAATATCCTTCACACTGACAGATTGGGTCACTGTTCTCATTTAAGGAGCAGTTACCGTTATTTAAACAATAACCATTACACACGGAGACTTCACACCTGTCCCCGATGTAACCGGGATTACAACTGAAATAATTAAAATGTTGAACATGGATTTTTTTACTACATTGAAACCATCAGAAAGAATAGGATTTATTGTACCTGCATGCAGGATGTCTCTCATCTTTGAAACTGCAATTGCCTTGCATATGTGATTGTTCCTAAAAGACCCTAGGCTGATAAAAATTTCGTTTTTCCTAAACTGCCCTAGATTTAGAGTAAAAGGTCGGCTACTTCTGAAGAAGTAGAATCTGTGCCCCATCCAGCCGCACAAATTTGTAAGGTTCGACTTCCTGACCTGGACACCTTTCCACCGAGTACACGTGAATTCCAAATTATAGTTTTGTTTTGTTTTGGAATTCACAGTTATAAGATTATAACTTGGAAGTGGTTTAGAAGGATAAAATGTAACTAAAGGGATATAAACTAAATTATTATAATTAACTAAAGTTTGTGTGAGAAACTCTTTACACTAATGTATAGAGTATTAAACCAAAGACCGAATAGTGGTCGCTGATAGTAATTATACATTCAAGCATTAATACAAATACAAGTAACTAAATTGGCAGAGAGTTTTAACTCTAGAAGTGACTGGAATTTATTAGATCAACTCTCCTACAGACAGCCCCAAAAGCGCCCATCCCGCCATTATTTCCTAGGTGTAATAGCTGGTAAGAAGAAATAATGAAACAAACTTCCCAGCACACTTTTCTGTCTGTTAGCCATAAGGACTATATTAGTAAAACAATAGTGATGTATGAAGTTAATTAGACAAAGGGGTTGCAAAGTGCATTATATACCTAACGGAAGGTCAGGGGAAGGAACGCTACGCTTGCTTTGAGTAAGACATTGGTTTGAATTACGTTGAATGTTCCTTGACAATAGTCTAGATTCCCATCCAAGTGACGTGAGGCCGCCTTTCAGCAGCTGGCACATCGTAACGTGTACTGCCGGGCCTAGAGTGCTAGTTCTAGAGAGAATTTGCTGCGGCGCTAGAGTACAAGCTCCCTATGCTCTAGCATGCCTTGCCCAGTCCTAAGACAGTGGTCAGTTTTGTGCCTAATTGCCTCTGCCATTTGAGCGAGTCATGCTACCAGAATTATTGGACGCGCGCTCTCCCTCGACATAACACCCTTTACAAAGACAATACAAAAATAATGCAAGCGTATCGTAAACTCAGTCTGTAGCAGAACTTATTGCGACAGATACTTGCTGTACGTAGGAGCGGATTTATTCGTCGCTTCTCATTTCCTTAATCTGCCCATTGCGTGGATTTTCGGGGCCGCTAGGAGCGGCAGCCATCCGATATCGTGTCTCGCTAAATAGTGACGATTTAGTATTGCCTTTACAAATTGGCTTGGAGTGGTTTTAACGAGACACGTTCCCTAGACGTCATTAGACGATGTAATTTGGGGTTCTTAGTGAATCCTACCGTATGAAGCCTACCCCATCTCCCTGGATCTGAGCGACAGCAAGTATTACGCGAAGTGTTCTGAGCTAGACCTTCTATAGGAATCAGTATATTTAACAACTAACATTTGGTTGTCCTACGTGCCCAATTAAGAGCGGCCATATTTAGCCTATTTTATAGAAATGAATATTAGCGGTTCCGCCTTCCATGTATGTAATGTCAGTTAATGCTCAATAAAGGCCCTTAATCAAATGAGTAATTGTTTAGTGTATAAATGATGAATTAGGTATGAAAGTGTGAAAGAAGACTTCACCGCTTCCCTAGACCAAATGCTAGTGACAAATATCTGCCAAGGTGTGGATTAGGAAATAAATACAATGTACATTAGTGATTTGTTCCTACCTACGTAATATAATGATTAAAACTTACCAAACATACCGGCACTCACTCACTCACAATATTAATACTGGGTTAGACAAATTATATTTAAACTCGTTACCACGATATCTACCACGACACGACTTTTGATTATTGGTTCCATAGCCACTCATCATCTTTCGTCCTTCCTCTTGCAATCCCTAGCGTCAAGTCCCGAGTCCTCGTCCGTCTCTAAACCTCGTCTCCCTACCCTCTCCCCGCGTCCCTTACCTGCTGCTCCCTAAACTAAGAGCTCACTTCCCACAGTCAAGCAACGCTACGAAGGGTCAATTTTATTACCATATTTTTTTGTGCAATTTCTATTAGTTTTGGGACGGAGAGCAAGTGTTATCGCTGCCACTTGGCGACTTCTTAGAATTCGTACAGAATCTCCACTCTCGACATCCTTTCCCATAGCTTTCTAACCGAAGGGCTTTTTTTTTAGAGGTAATATTGTTTTATCCTTTTAAAATGAATAGAAACTCATAGTTTATGAGGTTGCCTGTCAGACCATAATTTAAACCCGAAGGTCCTTGTCTCTAAGTATTCGCCACATCTGGCCGGCAATGCGCAGTTTTAAATATTATAATATAGAGATAAATGACGTGTAGTCACACATACAATAGTTCAGACAGGCGGATACCTCACATCTGTCCCCTGAATAATCTTCTTTACACTGACAGACTGGCTCACTGCTCTCATTCAAAGAACAGTCACCGTTGTTAGAACAATAACCATGACACGCGGAGATTTTAAGTGTTCATGATGAACATTTGACAAGGAATAACAATGTAGAATAAGTTTACCTGCATTTAAGAATTCCCTCTTCATTGACACTACAGTTACCGGTGTCATCAGGTGTACCTGTCGTTGTTGGCATCAGATTTGTCAGTATTTCGCAATCCGGAGTTCCCTTGATTCCTTCATTTTTTTCATAGTTTGCGACTATACCGAGTGACTGGTCAGTATTGAAGCTACCGATCTTTTTGGGACCTTTTCCTCCCTTCTTTGGGAATTGCCAAACATTAGTAGTTTTCTGATTTTTTCTAGTGATCCAGTAAATGTAATCTTTTGCGACGGTCAACTCTTTTGGAAAATTAATATAATAATAATTTTTATATTTTACTACCACACCTGCTGTACCATTCAAATACCAACGATTTAGATACCTCGTAGTACATGTTTCACAACCATCAAAGTAATAAATTTCATGTTTTTGTTGGTCCATGTCCAAGCTATATAGGGGATAAAAATCTACTAACACCTCTCTCTTGGAACCATCAAATCGAGCTCGTTCCAGATAACGCTTTTCTGTATTGTTCGAGTTGATCCAATAAATGTTTCTGAAAATTAGGGATCACTATTAATCATTGTTCACGAAATCAAACGAATTACACAATGACAGTACGGTTAGAGCACACATTAAAAAAATGCTCCGCGCGCTATGGAGTACTTCAAAGGACAATGCGAATTATATAATTTAATTTTGGATCTTATCCGCAAAAGAACTGGAACCACCGACATAGCTTACGTGGTAATCTAGCTGAGTGGCATGGCAGTGGGCTGCCCATGTTTGTCAACATCCCGATTGTCGATAGAACAAACTACTCCTGTAGTGAGGACCGCATATCGGCAAGCTCAGAGTAAACACCCGAATACCAAACTGCCGGGCGAGAACGGCCTCTGTGATAGGCTTGTGTCACGCTTTTTATCACGGTTTCTGCTCCCAAACTGTGATAGTGAAAAAAATGTGTGACTCAAGCCCGTCACAGTAGGCCGTGCTCGCCCCGCTGGTTGCGGAATACAACAGATCAGTTGTTGTGGCCCAGCATGAGCCAACCATATAGTACAGCAGTGGGCTGCAATAGGCCTCATTAGTGGCCCCCCAGGCTGTGTGGTCGATGCCCCCCGGTGAGTTCCCGCATTGTCGAGGCGAGGGGGCTCAGTAACCGTGGACACCCACGGCAAAGCGAAGAGGAACCCGATGAGGGGCTGATTGTCAGGGTTATTACCGATATGCCGACGGCGGGCAAATTTCCGTGTGTTCAAGTGTTTTTGCCATACGAGAGAGAGAGAGAATATTAATGCAATTTTTTAACCGTGGTGATAGGCAACTGGGCTTATCTCAGTTGTAAATGACTCCTTTGTGCCTATTGGTCTTTTTTGTTCTGTTTCCTGCTTGATATAGAGGGAAGTGGATTTTTTTTGTTTTCCTACTCCTCCTTTATTCTTTTCTGATTAATTTCGTTGCGGGATCCAAGACAGTTAGATACATTCTCATCACTTTTTTGATCATCGCCACTGTTGATTCTGGCTGCAGGAGTTGCAGTGGTTTGGGAATAGTGCGGTAGGAATGGCCCAAAAAAAGAAAAAGCCGACGGCGTAGCGGACAACAAGTAGGTTGCGGTGCCGCTTGGGCGACAACGCAACTAGACGGGCTGCAGTGTCGTGTATCGCAAACATCGCGGCTGGGTTGGAGCCCAGGGATGAAAAATAAAGAAGACCTCTTTGGTTGATTGAATTGATTGGTTAAGTTTTAAATTCATTACTATAATGGCTACTTACCCTTTACAGCTATCCACAATAATATCAATTGGTGTCCCGTCATCAATTTTGAGTAAAAGATTTCCGTTATTAGTTTTAGTAGATCCACGTTTTACTGAAATCCAATTAATACTTTGTTCATTGGTGTCCGTGAAGAAGAGAATTTCTGTTCTCGGATCGTAGGCGAGACTATAAATGTTACGACCGTTTCTTTTGATAAAACATTTTATTTTCATGGCAGATAAGTAATATCCACATATAGCGTCGTTGTTGTCTTGTTTGTCGACGAACAGCATCATGTTTTGAGCTTCAACGTAAGCTAATCCAGCGAGGTTTCGGGAATCCAAATGCACAGAGTTTGTTCTGGTTCCGTCGGTATAAAATATAATTTCATCTCCTACGCTAACAGCGATATCTGAAACAAGAGAACAGCATTTAAGTTTATAGCCCAGGAAAATAAGTGTATAGGCAAATTTGCGAAAAATGCTGGTTAAGAAATTTCATCGTAATTATGTTCATTATGATAGTGGTAATATTGCCTGAAAAGTCCATAAAAATCCCATCGCAGCAAAAATAAATATTGGCTGTCAAAGGGCCCAAAAATCAGTTTTTAGGGTTCCGTATCCGAAGGATCCAAACGGAGATATTGCTGTCACTCACGTGTATGTCTGTCTGTTCGTCGTCTGTCACACAACTTTGTTCCGAAGATTTTTTTAAATTACCTTTGACTTATGAACTTGAAATTTGGTGATAATGTTTATTATTACGTATATTTTAGTAACAAATACCACTATATTGGGTTTTTTTTCATAAGTATGGAACCCTAAATGTGCGAAGCCCGACATGCACTCGGCAGTTTTTTTGCTTAATTCTCGGTAAGCTTTGATTTTTCTGGAATTTATTCTCAGGGCAAGTTCATTCCTTGTACAATTGTGCACAAAAAAAGTTGTTCATCCCAAGTAGCACAAAACTGCATTATAGGATGTCACAAAGGGTAACATCGGTAACTTTAGCATTTATGAAGACTTATTACAGTACACACGAACTGCAATAGCTGAAAATTACGCTTTCGTCTGTATAATAATGCTTTTATGCGTCACGGAGCACAACACTGTAATGCTGCAAGCGTTATTATAGGTATGCAGTTCAGTATTAGTACTGTAAGCTGCAATTAAGCATTTTTATGGACTTTAACTCAGCAATATTCTGAATTAAAGGCCACAAGTGTACCCTTAGACCGCTTGCATTTTAAGAAAGAACATGTGAGCTATAGCAATGCAATCAGTTAGTCTGTGACTTCAATTAACAATGATATAATGCGTCTTGCTGCACTTTGTTGAACTTTAGTAGTGTTAATCAGCTTGTTACACGCAATCTTATAATATATAGCCCACATGATCACTATGGGTGAACTTATATGATGCTAAATTACAGCAAACTGCTATAAATTAGCTCACACGTTACCTATGATCCTGGTTAGAGCTGAATACGTGTACTAGCGTCGGCAATTAATCTACTAATGCAGTTAAATAAGATATTGTAGACTTATCTTTTCAGCACCCCAGTTTGCAAAAAAATATTACGAAAATCGGAGGAGTGTTTCTTGGGATGATGTAGGTAACCAAATAACATAAAAGGATTGACACAACAGACGTATAATTTTGTAAAATAAATCCATGGATCCCTAGAATTCCTGCTGAGACTTTAGTGGTCCACTGATGATTACCAACAATATTTGCGTACATGTTACCCAATATCAAGCTTTACAGGAATCTGTGGCTGACTTGATTCACACAAGAACTACTCGTATCAGCTCGTTGCTGATTTATGTACCAATAGTGGATACTTAAACAGCACATACCGCTTAATTGTGTTTAATACAGTGCACATTGCTTGTCTGCCATTTTTTAGGTTCTAACCTATGTAAAATAATATATTAACATTTTTTATTTGTTAAATAACGAAAATAACAACTGGATTTCAATTGAAAATCTAATGATTTTATACGCAAACAGCTTATTGTCAAATTACAAATGCAAAATAAAATTATTTATTTTTTTATAATATATCAACAACTTATTTTATACTATAACTTTCAAGTAAACAGTGATATTTTGAGAGCGCGTGAAAATTTTCACCTATATTCATATACTATTTGACAATAAACTCTCTTTCCCCTTCGAATTTCACGCACAGGAGGAAAAAGCAAAGTTTTTGTTACGGAAAACAATATTTGTCTATTTCACCACAAAATGTTTAACAGAAACAACATATCAAAATAATAAGGAGTAGGGTGAAAACTATTCACAATTTTGCCACTTGTGAATTTTCAATTCCAAAGAAGCATTATAAATATTCTGGTGTGTACCTTGTGCTGAAAAATAGGTAACCATAACTCTATTAATCGGCCATTGTGCTATATAAAAGGTAACAAATACTCTAATAATCAGTCAATATTCAGCTCTTAGGATGACTGTTACCTTTAATAATGCTCAAATAATGCTGATATAATGCAAATAGTTACCGTTATTCAGCTAACAGCTGTTTAATTTGTGCCCAAACCAGAGTTATATCAGCTGAAACAGCGCCTTTAATGCTCTTATTCAGAAGGCTTGTTCAGCTTAGGATTCTATTGTGGACAGTGATTCAGCTACTATACAGCACTTTTGTGTTACTTGGGATAAGATTTATAAACCTTCATTAGTAGTTTTCGAGATATGAGCTGAAATATTTCATTTTGTGTTTAATTATTGTAATAAATCTGTTTGTATGGTAATTTAAGCTACCTAGTTAAATCATGTTTTTATGCTCAAGATAGCCGTTAAACATTCAAATTGACATTTTCCGGTATGTTGCCATGTTTTGACTGTTATCCTTCAATGTTATCAATTTTGGGTACATTTTATGTCATCATCATCATCATCATATCAGCCGAAAGACGTCCACTGCTGGACATAGGCCTCCCCCAGGCGTCGCCACATTAACCGGTCCCGTGCGTCTCACAACCAGCGGATCCCCGCAACCTTCACCAGATCATCGGAGTCATATTATAATACTTCTTTTCTAACAAAATAATGCCATCCAAATTTTTTTTTATTACGACGAAACAAGTGGTCAAGCGTGAGCCTACCAATATAAAAAAAGAAAAATATAGGGCAAATCCAAGAAGTTTATATCACCAAGGCTTTTATCCATACATTATTGTTTGTGATGGAAAGCTTACGCGGGGCGCGCCATTTTTATAGTACCTATTATAAAAAGTTTTGATTCCAATTTTTACTTGTCTGTGGCAACGCGCGCATTAGCGCATGCGGTGATGTGCTGGGTTTTGGCGCCATTCATATGTTTTGCTGTACTGATATTTTTTTATTCTTTTGACTTTTTTCTTTTAGGTAGGTTATATCCCAATGTATGAGTGTAGATAAAGCAGTGTATGAAACTGCACAAATAACTAAGTATTAAAACATTCGTGTGATACTATTAAAAACCTCGGCTACGGCTCGGCTTTTAAACACACACTCATGTTTTAATACCCCATATTAACCTCGACAAATAAAAAACATATTGAAAATCTACTTTACCGTTGAAAAGTCTAGATTGGGGGAAGGGCTTACTTGTGGGTCCACTACCAGATAAACTGTGAGCGAGTAACTGTAAACCTGAATCGATAGCGCACATAATCTTGCCTCAAAAAGATTGAGCGTTATTTACTATGTAAAATTGTATGTGGAAATAAATAGATAGATTTTTTTTTATGCAACAATTTCATAAACTACTATTTGTAACCTTTGACAGCCGACATTTTTGTTTCGCATATCACATTGCATCTTTAAGGTTACTCTAGTCGACGGCACGAACTATTTTGTGCGCGGGGTTAATATGCAATACGTGCGAAAGAGATAGATGCTGTGATGAACAGTAAGAAGCTAATTTACGTACGAATACACACTTTTGCAAATTTGTAGAAAATGGATGATGATTTAGGACGAAAACGAGCGCGCGACTTTTTATAAACCATTTTATAGACCTTTGGGAATATGAAATTATTTGAATCGTTGAACTACTAATCTATCCTTGTATCGTGACTGTTTTGCAATTTTCCTTCTTCCTATGGTATTTATTTGCGCCCAAAGATGCGTTAAAATTAGTGAAATTAATTAATGAGTTATGAGGGTCGAATGAAACTTTCGACGCTCATTATTTTCAAATGTATATTTTTTTACTTCTTTGTTTCCATACAGGGCTAGATAATGATGAGACAAATTGATAATTATATCTTTTTATTTTGAACGTACGACGTCAAACAGTGCAGTAATCGCCAGACTACGTTTGTATGGAAGAATGATCGACTAGGGCAACCTTAAGGACTGTTCACACAGCATAGATATTATTATAACATTCCGGTAACTGAAACCTTTTTAGGGTTCCGTAGCCAAATGTCAAAAAACGGAACCCTTATGGATTCGTCATGTCTGTCTGTCCGTCCGTATGTCACAGGCCCTTTTTTCCGAAACTATAAGAACTATGCTGTTGAAACTTGGTAAGTAGATGTATTCTGTGAACCGCATTAAGATTGTCACACAAAAATAGAAAAAAAACAATAAATTTGGGGGGTTCCCCATACTTAGAACTGCAACTCAAAATTTTTTTTCTTCATACCCATACGTGTAGGGTATCTATGGATAGGTCTTCATAATGATATTGAGGTTTCTAATATATTTATCTTAATATATATAAATCTCGTGTCACAATGTTTGTCCTCAATGGACTCCTAAACCACTTAACCGATTATAATAAAATTCGCACACCATGTGCAGTTCGATCCAACTTGAGAGATAGGGTAGGGTAGGGTAGGGTAGGTAGGGTAGGTAGGGTAGGTAGGGTAGGTAGGGTAGGTAGGGTAGGTAGGGTAGGTAGGGTAGGTAGGGTAGGTAGGGTAGGTAGGGTAGGTAGGGTAGGTAGGGTAGGTAGGGTAGGTAGGGTAGGTAGGGTAGGTAGGGTAGGTAGGGTAGGTAGGGTAGGTAGGGTAGGTAGGGTAGGTAGGGTAGGTAGGGTAGGTAGGGTAGGTAGGGTAGGTAGGGTAGGTAGGGTAGGTAGGGTAGGTAGGGTAGGTAGGGTAGGTAGGGTAGGTAGGGTAGGTAGGGTAGGTAGGGTAGGTAGGGTAGGTAGGGTAGGTAGGGTAGGTAGGGTAGGTAGGGTAGGTAGGGTAGGTAGGGTAGGTAGGGTAGGTAGGGTAGGTAGGGTAGGTAGGGTAGGTAGGGTAGGTAGGGTAGGTAGGGTAGGTAGGGTAGGTAGGGTAGGTAGGGTAGGTAGGGTAGGTAGGGTAGGTAGGGTAGGTAGGGTAGGTAGGGTAGGTAGGGTAGGTAGGGTAGGTAGGGTAGGTAGGGTAGGTAGGGTAGGTAGGGTAGGTAGGGTAGGTAGGGTAGGTAGGGTAGGTAGGGTAGGTAGGGTAGGTAGGGTAGGTAGGGTAGGTAGGGTAGGTAGGGTAGGTAGGGTAGGTAGGGTAGGTAGGGTAGGTAGGGTAGGTAGGGTAGGGTAGGGTAGGTAGGGTAGGGTAGGTAGGGTAGGGTAGGTAGGGTAGGGTAGGGTAGGGTAGGGTAGGGTAGGTAGGGTAGGGAGTTAGGGTAGGGTAGGTAGGGTAGGGTAGGGTAGGGTAGGGTAGGTAGGGTAGGGTAGGTAGTTTTTTTTTTTTTTTTTATTTTTTAACAAATGAAACTACCGCGAACCAGTGGTCCGCGCTCTTTTTACTTTTATATTTAATTTTTCGCTGGTATGCATTCCTGCTATTTTTTATTTATTGGAACTCCGCTCTATTAGAGCCGTCACATGCGTTTTAAAAGTACATTTTTTTTTTCTTAATTACTAAAATACAAGTAGGGTCCATCACCCTGTATAAATTAAGGAGTTTTTCGAAGACTAATACAAGAAGATATTTCACTTCACAAAATCAAGCCAAGACCAGCCCCCCGCCTCTCGGCGCCCGATCACCTCAACTTCTCGATAGGGCGCCAATGGCCCGGGGTAACAAACTATGAACTACTTAACCTAGTTACAGATAAAACTATACTTACACATTTTTTTTTTTTTTTTTTTTTTTTTTTTTTTTTTTTTTTTTATGCTCTTTGGCCTTATATATAGCTGCCGGTCTCTTGGTGCTCGTGACCTCAATTTTTTTTTTTTTTTTTTTTTTTTTTTTTTTTTTTTTTTTTTTCCAGTCTTAACTTAACTATACATGCATACTAAAACTCTAAATACTGACTATTGGGAATGGATGGGAAATGATGTGGTAAGGGTTTTAAGAAGAGCCAACAACTCCTCCACGATCGCCATATTTCGGTGCAGCATAGCTGTCTGAAGATTGTAGTCGACAACTATTTTTGATGGCGCTCCCATGGCTTTCTTTGCAAAACGTCCGATGACGTCACCTGTGTCGTCCGTGTAGTAAACACAGCTGGATGTGTGTCTCGACACGGCCACTACCGCGTGGGGTACGCTGTCATGAACACGAATTCTTGCTTTGCGGGAGTTGATGATGACCACGCGCTCATAGGTGAGACCCTGAGATTCGTGTATGGTCAGGATGCGGGAACCCTCGCCAGATCCGTATCCCTGCTCACCCAGGATGGATTTCTCCTCCTGTGTGTGAACCAGGAACAGCGTGTTCTGGGAGTTTTTCGGGATGTCCGCACCCGTGAAGCCGCACACCCTCAGTGAGTGAATCTTACTCGTACAGGTCTTCGACGAGTAGATCCCACCGTAGAGGTCGCTGAGTGCGTATGCTACATCCATAGGGCTCCGGTGAGTACAGAGCAACTCGTGCGTGACTGTGGCCACCATACTTGGACGGGTATACCTGAAAGGAAATAGGTTCTCTCTGTCCAAGTATGGCAGCTGGTTAACATCCCCGATGAGGACAATTTCGTCTGCACCCGACAACTTAACAGCCATAACTATGGCCCCGAAGTGGTTCATGAGGGCCTCGTCCACCAGTAGTCGGTGGCATCTATCTCTCCTCTTGAAACCACTTGCCAGGACGGAGGCCATAGTTCGCACCTTGGTTTTGGCTTTCTCGCCAATGCGGTGCGAGAGCTTTTCTCTCAGGTCTTTGGCCGCTTCAGTTGTCGTGGTAATCACTACATCATTCTCCCCATCGAAGTGGCCAACCACCCACGTCGTCTTTCCGCACCCCGGAACCCCGTTCACCCACTTGATGTTTTTGATGTCCCAGTCCGTTGTTGAAGCCGTACCCGAGATGGTCTGGGCCATCTCGAGAATCTTGTCATCTAGCATAATTTCCGTGCATCGGGCAACCACCACTATTGGGTCCTCGTCAGGTGTGTCAAAGACCGGCTTTCCTTTCCTCGCCGTTTCTACCTTATCTTTTGTTACAAAGCCGACAGTAGCATTGTAAGCCGCCATATACGACCTCGTCATGCACCCCGTGATGACTCGGGACTCACGGTTGTCGTATACAGCAGCTTCGGCCTCCTCGAGCAAGACCCTCAGCAGTCCCTCAGATTGTAGGTTGAACGATTGTAAGATCTTTTTGCAGGTCAAGGTGTTGACCTGTTTTGTTGCTCTTACAATCGCCAAGAATTCGAGGAACGCGTTTTGTATATGGTCGGAGGGTCCTGACACCGGGATGTAGTTTGGAGGCCTGACCTGTCCCTTGTCGGCCCTTGATAAAGTATTTTTCGGGGATGACTCTCCCGCCTCCCTCGGAGATCTCCTTAGGAAGCTAGAGAGAGCTTCTCCCTGTGACGGTCCGGAAGTGTCCGAGTGAATTGAGCCACTGCGTCGGTCGGTGAAGATGTTTTTGAGGAAGGATTTGATGCCAGTCTTTAACCCGGCTAGTCGGCTTGACTCCTGTTCACGTCGCGTAAGAGTGCTTCTGTTCAGCGCTTCCCTTTCCCTATCTTCGGCGATTTTTTGTTGCATCCGCGCCGAGCCGCTGAGCGTGGCTGGAGGCGATACCGTATGCGGCTTCTTTGGGGACTTAAGGTAACTCAAAGACTCCCCTCTGTCCTCGTACACGATTACCTCATGCGCCTCTGCGGCCTTTATGCATCCAAGGCGGTCTGCAACTTCGCCCCTCTCGCCATCGATGACCATGGCGTCTACGCTGATAGCTCGGGCCGAGTGTCCAACGGGCAGTCCCAATCTCTGGAGTAACGAGCTTGCTTGTGCAAATGGAGTCTCCTCTCCCCACTCGAGCAATGCAATCTTTTTGTCTTTAAATTGCATTACCCGGCATCGGATACTGAGGATCTCCATTGTCGGCAAATCAGTGTATTTTTTGCCCGCGATGCTCGTCTTGGTGGTACTTCCATTGATCAGGGCCGCAAGGCCAGGTGGTATGGCTACTTTGGACTTGCCCGGTCTTACTCTACAGAAGCTAACTCCCAAACTCTCCTGCGGACGGTTCATAAACAGGGCTACTCCTCGTAGTCTTATGCCGGGATCACCTGCTGCTCCCCATGCCAAGAAGCACGGTACAGAGTTGGGTACGGGATCCGTTTGCTGCGTGGCGGTTGTGTTGTCTGTTGATGGTTGGTCCGATGGTGTCGTCAAGATGTTAATGCTAGTTCCTGCTTGTGACAGTTGTTGTATCACGTTTGGACTGGGTGTGGTCAGAGATAGTGGTCGGTGTTGTGTCAAGGTCGTTGTGTGTGGTTGTAATTGTTGTGTCAGTAGTGCTGATATAGTTGATGTTGGTGTTAAGGTCTTTTGTGTATTAGTTGTTGAGATGGTTGTTGTCATTGTGTTTTGGGTTTGTGTCGTTGCTGTTTTTTGTTGCATCAATGGTGGGATCATTGTCAGTGTTGATGTTGTGGTCATGTGTGTGTTTGAAGGGATTTGTGTTATTGTTGTTGTGGCTATTTGGGTGTTTGTGGTTGTTGTGGTCTGTGTTTGTGTTGTCAAGGTATGTATGTTTGTTGTCTGTGCGTTTGTTGGTGGTTGTGTTGAAAGAACGGCGGTCGACAAGTTGGCCCTAGCGGCGACTAAGACGACCCTCTGCGCGAATTCCAAGAACGGTGGTCTTGTAGCCTTACCCTCTACGATGGAGCTGAGAGTCGACGAGCTCAGGGTTAGGTCCAGCTCACTTTCCAGCCTCATCCTATCGTGGCTAAATCTCGGACATTCAAACAGAAGGTGCCAGACTGATTCCTCCGTGAATGGGTCACACACGCACGCGGGACTGTCCTTCAGATGGAAGCGGTGTAGATAGGCTGAGAATCCTCCGTGTCCCGTGAATATTTGGACTAATGCTGGAGTGAGGACCATGTCTCTGGTGATTCTTTTCGCGCCGAGGACGCTTGGGAAGAACACCTTTGTCACGGATCCTGTGCTGGAGGACTCATACCTACGTTGCCACTTCTTGACTGTCTCCTCACGTATGCGCTTCTTCACAAAGGAAATCGGCACTTTGTCGTAGTCCGGCGCTGTCTTTTTTGTGAGCGCCGCCTTCTTTGCCAGTTCGTCCGCCCTTTCGTTCCCTGGTGTACCAACGTGTGCTCTTAACCAGAAATAACGCACATCTCTGCCCTCCCCTCGGATTCCACGCACGAGTTCCTTGAGATCGTAAGCCAATTGGTGAGTTGCTTTCGGACACCTCAGCAAATCCAGCGACGATCTCGAATCGCTAAGAATGCTGGCTGTGTCCACTTTGCTTTCTTTCACCAATTTTGTGGCTCTAACCAGTGCGTAGAGTTCCGATTGGAAGACAGTGTTGTGCGGTTCCAGCCTGAAAGTTCTGTATTTCGATTCCCTGCCTTCACTCCACCACGTTATGGCAGCTCCTACCTTCCCTTCTATTTTGCTGCCATCGGTGTAAATGTGGGGACCGGTTATGTGGTGGGTTTCTAGGGTTTCGGGATCGAAATCTTCCAGTTGCTGGTATTCCGTGGTTATGAGTTTCGATGGGTGTGGTTGTTGAAGGTGTCCCACTTTTCGCTCCACTTCTCTTCCTGGAGGTAGGAACTCGTGAGAGTGACCTTTTTTCACTAGGAACAAGGTAGAGGCTTCCATTACCCGGAGGTCGAGAGGCAACTGCCCCGACAGGACGAGAGCCGATACTAGAGACACAGTGCGATGCGCCTTGCAGATCTTCTGCACGAAGCCTCTCTGCAGTGAGTCTAACTGATTTCTGACCATCAGTTTCTCAGCTGCAGGTGCCCATGCGCTTGCAGCGTACAACACTATTGGCTCCACTACCGACACGTAAATGGTCCTGATAATCTCCCGATTGAGACCCCAAGTCACCCTCGCAGCACATGCTAGCTGTTTGTAGATATCCGCAGCTTTCTTGCAGGTGGCGGAAACATGTGCGTTGAAAGTGAGTTTGTGGTCTATGGTCAGTCCTAGAAGCTTTATCTCCTTGACGAGACTCAGCCGGACACCGGACATGTGAACAACCGGGTCGTCATACTTGCGCTTTCTTGTCATCACCATCGCATTTGTTTTATGCGCGGCGAAGCAAAGCTTGTTCTGACTACCCCACTCGGACACAATGCCCAGCGTCCTTTCTGCCGTTCGCTCCAGAGTACTGACCTCGTGGTCGGAGAAGACCAAGACCACGTCGTCCGCGTAGGCCTGGCAAAACACCCCCAAGCTGTTAAGTTTCGATAGAAGCGAGTCTAGGATTAGATTCCAAAGTGATGGGCCCGCAATGGAACCTTGGACGCATCCCTTGGTGGTCTCCTTCTCGCTTTTCGCTCGGGCGTAATTTACCTGCACCTTCCGATTCTCCAGGTATGATGTTATTAGGTGGTAAAGATTTTTTGGACACCTTCTTGTGAGTAGTTCGTGTTTAATGGCTGGCCACCACGCATTGTCGAAGGCCCCCTCTATGTCCAGTGATACCAGAAGCACGATCTTTTTCGCTTCTATCTCTGCACGTACGTGCGTCACTAGGGCGTAGAGGGCGTCCTCGGTGCCACGCTGCGGCATGAAACCATACTGATGTGTGTTTAGTGTTGGCATCAAGTGCCACTGAAGCCTGTTGACGAGGAGTTTTTCGACGATCTTACCCAAGACAGACAGGAGTCCAATTGGTCTGTAGGACTTCGGATGGGTGTAGTCGTTTTTGCCGGGTTTCCGTAGGATGCATACGTGTGCCACTTTCCACTGCCCAGGGAAGCACGATAGCGCCAGGCATCTGTTCGCCAAGGCAAGAAATACCTCCCTGTTGCAGTTGATAGCGGCCGCACATATATCGGCCGTCAGCCCATCCGGTCCTGGGGCTTTCTTTAGGTTTTGACCTTGTAAAACCATTTCAAGCTCCGCAGGTGTAAAAGGTGGGTCGTCGGCCGACAATCCTCGGTGATCGTCTGATCCCTCTCGTATTCGGTCTCTAAGCTGGGCGTGGTGAGATGTTTCCGCTAGAGTTGAGTCTTCAGGGTAAAAGGTATTCGCAAGAAGTTCGGCCGACTGCTCGGGACTCAGGGTTTCTCCCACTGGGTTCCTGAGGAGCGCGTCGTTTTCCCTTCTTGCGGTTTTCCTTATGACTCTATAAATTCCGTCCCACATACTCTCTCTCTTCTGTGTGGAACAGAACTCTTTCCAGCTTGCCGTGGCGGCTTCAGTAGCTTGGTCTGTGTAGTGTTGTTTGGCTGAGGTGTATTCCTGGATGGTGTGAGCTTTCCTTGATGGTGCCGCATTTCTTATTCTTCTCTTTTTCCTGAGAACGTCTCGTCTGAGTTGTTCTAGAGAAGGGGACCACCAAGGAGGCTTGGAATCTGTTTTCCTTGTGCCAAGTTTAGGTATCGACTTTTCGCATGCCTGGTGCACTGCAGAGGTATACTCGCCGATCAGGCTCTCCAATTCCTCACGAGTTGAGGTTTGTGCTATAGTACCGGGTGTGATGTTGCACCCTGATAGACAGGCGTTGAAATTCTCTCTGAATTCTGACCATTTCGCCTTCTTGGTGTTATAGATGCGCGTTGAGACTGGTCTCAACGGTTCCAGGGGTTTCCCCAGACGCATCGCGAAGGTTACCGCGTTGTGGTCAGAAGAGGTGAGGGTTCTGTCTACCTTCCAATCCTCGATCCTGTCTAGAAGCGACAAGCTGCATACCGTGACATCGACTATGCTAGCATACAGCCTGTCCCCCCTATAAGTCTCGAAGGTTGGAACCTGTCCTCTGTTGAGAATTTGGAGATCCTGTTCGTTAACAAATGAGTTATACTCTGCACCGCGGTGGTCTTCGGAATTACTTCCCCACCACTGGCTCCAAGCATTGATGTCTCCACCGATGATAGTGTTAGGTGTGTGTGTATGTGTTTTGGTGAGTACGGTTTTTAAGGTGTTGATGTAAGGTGTTAGTGGTTGGTCACCCTCGAAGTAGACCGACACTACTCCAATCTTGACGTCGCCCACCCTTATTATGACCGAGGCAATGTTCTCGGTGACGAGCTGAGGGTCATGAATGACTTCCAGCTCGTCCCCGAAGACAACTACGGCTGCCTTTACCGGTTTTTGACGGCTCAGGGTGCACTGGATGACTTGAGTGCCTGGGTTCTGTTTCATGATCCCTGTTCTCCCTACATAGGGTTCTTGAACGAGGGCCACTTTTATCCCTTTTTCCTGAGCCGCGAGGTGGAACTCCGCTGTCGCAAGCTTGGAGCGTTGAAGGTTTGCTTGGATGAAATGCAAACCTCTAGTCGGACCACTGCGAGTACTGACCGTGGTGGTGTTAGTCTGGTTGCCCTCCTCCTCAGCAATATGAGACCCGCGACCTGGCTATGCCGTCCCACTTTTGCCGCTCTTGACAGCTTTCGCTGTAGGTGGTGTGTGCGGTGTCCGAGCTCTCCCTGTTTGCCCTTACACAGTTCACACAGGTCGGGTGTTTACCGTCTCTCCTAGAAGGACAGTCTCTTCCAGTATGCTCGCCTGAGCAGTAGCTGCATGTCTGCGTAGTTTCTTTGCACACTGTTCTTGTGTGACCATACGCTAAACACTTACTGCATTGCACTAATGGGGACTGATCCTCTACAGGTACCCTTTGGAGGCCAATGAAGACTTTGGCCTCACCCTGCGTGAGACGCTTCCACAGCTCTGGGGAGAGCTCAAAAACGGGATGGCAGACCAGTGAGTTCCTTGCCTTCTTTCTGAATCTAATTTTTAGAGTCTGGCTGCCCATGTCGACACCGCCGAAGAGGCCCTGGTTCTGCGCTTTGAGCAGATCCACCATCTCCTCGTCGGTGTAGTGAGCCTGGACTCCCCTGACACAGATCAAAGGGTTCGCCGGCTTTGGTTCCTGGATCCTCAGGTCATCCTTCCTGTCGATTTGCCTTTTAATTAAATCCAAATCGCGTTTGGATGCGCAATTAAGGATGACCTTCTGGTTCCTTGCCTTCCTTACCTTGTTTAATTGGGCCCCCGTTGTTTTTAGGTCCAGCGCCACCCTTACCCTCTCCAAGACGTTTTCCCCCGTATGTTTGGGGTCCGTCGAGGAGACGATAAGGGTGTGGTTGGACTGGGCTGGCTTCGGCTGGGTTGGCTTCGGCTGTGGTGCGAGGATCACTGGCCTATTCTGGGGCTGTGACATCACGGGTCTATCCCTCAGGCCATCCATGCCCTTGACGATTTCCGCCAGCGTCTTCTTTACCTCTACAACCGCAAGCTCGGTGTCAAGGTTCGTTGCTGGCGGGGCTTGGGGCTGGGGCTTGTCTCTCAGGACTCTGATGTCCGAGGAGACAAGCTCCAGCTTTTCACGGACGGGCTTCAGATGTTGTGAGATGTCCTGGGGGGGGGGAGGAGGTGGTCTGTTGGTGTGTCTGTCTAGTGCCTGTGCTATCTTCTTAATTTCTGCCTCCATCCTTTCCGTTGTGGAGGCCGCCTTCATTATCTCATCGGGGACGCTGCAGTGGTGTTCTTGGATAGTGGCTGGGGGCACCGGAAGGTCCGTTTTTAGGCGCTCTACCTGCTTCCTCAACATGTCCAGCTGGTTTGTGATGCTGGCTATGTTGAGTTCGAGGCGCATCAGGACCGGGTTAGGGGATTCTCGTCCCGGCGATCCTGAACTTGTCCTGGCCTCCCTGCGGGTCTTTTCGTGCTCTTTTTTTACCGCATCTTGCAAGGCCAGGACCCCCTTTTTGATTTCGGCGTTCTCCTTGAACGCCTGAAGGGTCTCGGCTCCCAACCACTCTCTTATCTGCTTCGTCGTTTGCAGGGTCTCTCCTATCTCTTCCCTCGCGCGATTTAACTCCAACGCCAGAGTCTTCTTAGATACCTCAATCTCCCTCGTGTGAGCTCTCTCGACACGTACGAGCTCTTGGGCATGGCGTGATCTTTCCTTTTCTAAGTTGTATTTGTGGCGCGCTCGGGAGTCAGACAGGGACAGGACGGTCTCGTACAGACCCTGCAGGCATTCGTGAGCTGTCTGCTTGCATTCCCTTTTCATGTTTCCTGCGGCCTCCAGCGCTGCCTTGCCCTGCTGAAGCATGATATTCGCTTCCTCGGTGGCCATGTCCATATGTACGCCTGTACCTTTCCTCGGCGTTCTGTACAGGATACTGGCCCGACGGCTGGATGGTTCGCTGGTTCGGCTGGAGGCATTTGAAATTTCCTCGTCCGTTAAAGGTTTCGGTGGGGATATGTCACATCCCTCCCACCGCAGTATCGTTTCCGACACGCGTTTTGATGGACCAGCTGCTGGTTGCTCCGAGACTTCGGAGCACGCAGAGCTGTACGCTGTTGCTGGTGTGTGCGGGTTTGTGGCACGCGTGAGTTCAGTCACGCCCGACACAGATGCCGCCTTCGGACTCGATGGTATCACAGTCGGCTGGGACTGAGTCAGTTTGCCCGTTGCGACTGACTTTGCCGACTTCGCAATAACCTTTTCCCGAAGCGATCGTGCCGATTTCGTGACCTTACTAGGTACTTTGGCGGGAACGGATGATGCTGAAGATGATGCTGACATTTTTAAGGTTTTACTTAAACTAAATTAAATTTAAATTATTGTTAACTTAATTAAATTTACTAACAATGACTAGAAAGTTTCGGGTGATGGACTTACTTATGTTAAATTACTGTTGTTGTTGTAATTACTGTTGTTGATTTGTACTGACGCTGATGTGCTGCGTGGCTCTGCAGTGTGACGCTCTGCAGGTAGCGGAGTATCCCTTGCGCTGGATGTTAGTGGCGTGTGATGCGTTGCTGCGGTTACCACCTCGCGGACTCTTGGATTTGGCGAGATAGACAATTTCTGCCGGGGCCAAACGGTAGAGCTTCTCACGCTGGTTACGGCAAGCCCAAACTCGATGGGTCTATCTCACTCCTACGCCGAGATAATCCGAGGGGGGGAAGTTTTCCGAGGGGTGAGGGGGGGAGGGGTGTAATTTTATTTGAGAGGGTTAAGGCGAGGGGAGGGTGTTGAAGAGGGGCGGGGGGATCGGGGTAAAAAGTTGGGGGGAATTTGAGGGGGGGAATTTGAGGGTAGGTAGTTAGGGTAGGGTAGGTAGGGTAGGTAGGGTAGGGTAGGTAGGGTAGGTAGGGTAGGGTAGGGTAGGTAGGGTAGGGTAGGTAGTTAGGGTAGGTTAGGTAGGGTAGATGAATGTTTGGTGTTTTTATGGCAAAACAAAGTTTGCCGGGTCAGCTAGTATATATATATTTTCAAAACTGAATAGTTTGCGCGAGAGACACTTCCAAAGTGGTAAAATGTGTCCCCCCCTCCCCTCCTGTAACTTCTAAAATAAGAGAAGGATAAAACTAAAAAAAATATATGATGTACATTACCATGTAAACTTCTATCGAAAGTTGGTTGGAACGAGATCTAGATCTCGAAACTTGTACCGAAAATTGGTTTGAACGAGATCTATTAAGTAGTTTTATAATTTTTTGAAGAATTTTTTGACTGAGCTTTGATACAGAAAATACGTCAAACCACTATATTCTTCAGATAAAATTTAACACACTACTGAAAAATCAGCCCTTATCAATACATATAATTAATCTGTAGAAAATCGTTTTTTACATCGAAAGTATTTCCAAAAAGCCGGGGTGTTAAAGGATAACCAACAGAACCCATTTCCAGTATTTTTGGAATGATTGCCTGTTTATCTATTTGTCTGTTTATTTGTGCACGCATCACATAAAATCCACGAAACCAATGTAGATAACTTTTATACATAAAAATAGTGCGTAACTTGAAGTATTACTTAGTTTTGTTTCATCGCAATCGGTTCACTCTATCAAAAGTTAGATGAATATAGTTTAGTGTTCAAGAAGTAAAATTTCGCAACATACGCAATTCAGATACTCGGACTGTTGAACTCCATATTCGATAGATGGCGTTGTGCAATTCTCGTCATTTTCTGAATGGCGGTGTTAAGATTTTCCGCGGAATAATGACCATAGAAAAAAAACTGGTAGGTAGTTAGGGTCGCTAACACCCGCCCACCGCGCCCCCGTACGGGGACGCAGCGCACCAGGGGGTTAACTCTCTTGTCGAATCAACGACATACTTTCAAGGGCTATTTCAAGTGTGGCTAGAGTAAAAATAATAATTCGGGACCTAATGCACGTGACAAAAAATTTACGTTTTATGAGCTTTTAGGTCTCTAATCATAATACAAATGTCAAAACCACATTGCACGCACGTCAATGTTATGTTGACGTGCGTGCAATGTGGTTCGTAATTTCGCTGCCGCTATTGTTCGTCTGAATAGCCTAATGATAAAAGTGGGGGCCTACTACACTTAAGTTTGCGATTTCGAGTCCCAGCTATGGATAGGTGTTATTTAACCGACTTTCCAAAAAGGAGGAGGTTCTATGTTCGACATTATGTTTGTTTTTTTTTTGTTTTTGTTCACCGAATTTTGGACTGTTTTTTTTTAATTCTTTTTTTGTTTGAAAGAGTCTACGTTTCCTAAATTGGTCTCATTTTTTGGTGAAGATCTAATGTAGAACTTTAGAGCTATACAATAGAACTCTTCAATAAATGACGGCAAATCTCTCGGGATTGCTGCAATCGCATGACTGTTTATTTTTTATACCATATCATGACATAACATCGCGCTAGTACGTAAGAATGGGGTACGCAGATGTGCATAGTTCACCTTGGTACACCCTCATTTCACCGGCTATGTTCAATTATTATAAATTATGCGGGTAATCTATTCTGACATTATAGATACCTTACAAAATAATTTGCCTATTAGGTACAACTAAAAAGTGAAAAATAAGAAAACTATTTTTTTATTATTTACTTCCAAAAAGAAAGTTATTTTTCACTTTGTAGTGTTTTTATTTGGAAGACTGTAGTATGTTGCTCTGGAGTGCTACTAGATGGCACGCAGCAAATCTGTCTTTACTTTTTTTGTATGAAGTCGATATTGTTCTCCCTAGAGTAAATAGTATTATGTGTAGTGAACGCTCAATCTAGATTTGTAGAAACAAAAGTAAGGTAGGTAGGTCTAGGTAAGTAGGGTAGGATAGCTAGTTAATGGGAGCAAAGCCGCGGGCACAGCTAGTCTTTAATAAGAAAATCTTTAGTTCAGGGTTGTGTGTTTATATAAACGGGGAATACGCAACACACACGATAAAAAGTACAGTTTGATAATACAACAAACTATTCCGCAGGGCGCGCGTAAGTATAGTAATAAGTCAATAAATCCATTTGCAGCCAAAAAAACCTGACTTTTAAATAAAAAATTGTACTTTTCTGAAACTCAAAGCGTGCCCTTTGTGAGACGCGGTGATTAAAATATTAAAAGCTTTATTAAATACCTACATAAAGCCATCACCTACAATAACATATTGTTTCTTAATTACTTTATTTCCTGTTTTGTATGAACTAACTGTACGTTAATTATATTTCACGACTGCTGATAAGTTATGCGATATATATATATATATATTCTAATAATTAAGTCCTGATAAGAGCTAACTAGGAAATTTAAATTAATTCATAATATTACTGAAAAATAAAATATAAGGAAATAGATGTTCAGGAAAGAAAACATAAAAACATAAATGCAGGAAAAGAAAACATAAATGCAGGGGCAGATAAAGTAGTCATTAAATTTCATAACACACGTTTTTAATAAAAAATCGGCCAAGTGCGAGTCGGACTCGCGCACTAAGGGTTCCGTACCATTATCGCTAAAAACGGCACAAAAATCACGTTTGTTGTATGGGAGCCCCACTTACATATTTATTTTATTCTGTTTTTAGTATTTGTTGTTATAGCGGCATACATCATCTGTGAAAATTTAAACTGTCTAGCCATCGCGGTTCATGAGATATAGCCTGGTGACAGTCAAACAGACAGACAGACAGACGAACCACGGAGTCTCAGTAATAGGGTCCCGTTTTTACCCTTTGGGTACGGAACCCTAAAAAAACACAGGAAACTTAAAAGTGAAATAAAAAATTAAGTTAGCCTATATTTTAGTCGGATGGGTAATTTTTCTTGGCTCATAAACAATTTTACTATGGCATTAGGCCGTAGGCGTGTCTATTTGTCACCAGGCTGTATCTCATGATGTATTTCTGTTGCCACTATAACAACAAATACTAAAAACAGAATAAAATAAATATTTAAGTGGGGCTCCCATACAACAAACGTGATTTTTATGCCGTTTTTTTGCGATTATGGTACGGAACCCTTCGTGCGCGAGTCCGACTCGCACTCCGCCGGTTTTTTTTATCATTATTAAGGTTAACTACCTTTAACGTATACCAAGCAGAGGAGTATATTAAAATGTATTCCCCCAAAAGATAACCACCGCGTATAGGTTAATTTTTTTTAAAAGAAAATGTTTAATTTCAATTTACCTGGATAAAAAATATTGGTGAAGAACTCTTTAATAAATGACGGCAAATCTCGGTATAGCTGCAATCGCATGTCTGTTTATCGTTTACACCATACCACAACAAATAAAAAAGTTAATTCTAAAAATCAAAAAACCCGACTGCTTAAAAAGCGACCTAAAAAGAAAATCATGCTGTACAGTCGGAGGATACATATTCGCGAGCTGGCTGATCAAAACCAGATGGGATAACTTTTTAGTTAATTTTTTTTTCGAATTTGGTACATTTAAACATATAATTGTTATATATTTTTGAAATCACCTTTTGAAAACCTTTATTTTAATACCCCACACGATGGGTTTGGAAGAAAAAAGAAAATTGGCACCCCGCAATATGGCACCCAAAAGCTACCATTTTTCTATTTTCCCATTTGAATAGAGAGAGAGATTTGAATAGCCAGTAACACTCGCAAGGTTAAGACGAATCGATTGACGTATGAATCATCAAAATCGGCCAACGCGTTTCGTCTCTGGAACGCCACATAGGAACAAACATACATACATATATAGACTGATAAATACATTACCCTCCTTCGGCAGTCGGGTAAAAACTGAGAAAATAAATAAAAAGTTGAGTTTCGGAAGTCGGTGTTCCTGTTATAGTTGAATCTTTTTTTTTTTTACAAAAACCGTGGAATGCAAAACCTCCGCCTAAGTATAAGTAGTAGTTTAAAAGCAAAGGTTACAACACCTAGGCAACCGTGCATCACCGTCGCGTCGAACACATTATCGCTTTCCATCAAGTGAGATAGTGGCCAATCGCCATTTTTGTACTTTTTAGTGTTTTGCTTTAGTAGTCGGTTTATTTTTTGTGAAAAAGATTTTGTTTCTCTCTTTTTAGTTTTAGTACCCAGAGGAGCTCGTGGCTAAATAATAACAGCCGCACGAGTCGATCTTCAAGGTTAAGCAACGCTTGGCGAGGTCGGTCCGTGGATGGGTAACCGTTTCAACATACCGAGTTTCCTCCGTGACTCGGAAAACACGTTAAGCCGTTGGTCCCGGCTGTCATTTAAAGATCTTTGACAGTCGTTACGAGTAGTCAGTAGCTTGAGATCTGCCACCAGTCTTGCGAAGGGGTATCGTGTTTCCCAGTTACTGGGTTGTGGAGGTCAGATAGGCAGTCGCTCCATGTAAAACACTGGTACTCAGCTGAATCTTGTTAGACTGGAAGCCGACCCCAATATAGTTGGGAAAAGGCTAGGCAGATTGATTGATAATTTTAGTATTCTATTACAAAAAAATAAGGAAGTTCTATATTTTGTCAATCCTTTAGGCAAAGGTAAAGGATTGACAAAATACCCATAATAACTTAATTTACACAATCGTGCTGTTTGTTACAAAGGAGTTCGGTTGGATGTTCCTTATCTTGAAAACTGTTAAAACGATTTTCATTTAACTTGCACTGTTCTCTAAGTTTAGAGATAATTAATCCAAAAAAAAAAACGAATAAAAGAATGATCACGATCCGATAAGTAGTTTCGGAGAAAAGTGTGATCAGACATACATACATTTATACAAACAAACATACATACATACACTTATGAAATTTGGAGACCAATATAGAGCAACATATGTGTATATTATGCAATGCCAACAATATTTCATACATACATGTCGAATTGATAACCTCCTTTTTTTAAGTCTTTAAAAAATAATAAACCAGGTCCTCGTACTCACCCCAACAGTGTGCCACCCCTATGCACATCGTCACAAGCACCAAGACACACCGAGCTCTGCACATTTTAAATTCAGAATGCAACGTTTTCGTTCGTCACCCTTGTTTGCTCTTTGAATATTAAAACAAAAGTCTAGATATCCGCAAACTTAACAGGATAAAAAACAGTGGTCTCTTATCTGAAACCACAAGCTTGTTGTTTGTTCATAGTTTTATCAAAATGTATGAACCTAATTAATACCAACTCTATAGATTAAGTAAATTTTGTGTCTCCGGGTTCTTTATATTGAACATATTTTAAAAATAAACACCAAAATAAAGACTGAGCAATGCTCTGAGGCGTGTCGCTCCAGTTATTTAAGATTTTTTCCAGCCAAAACGCACGCAATTTTACCGGGTATATTTACCCAGGTAACTGGAGCCACGCGAGACTGACGATTTGGTAAATACCGTCTTGAGACTTAACTTTTTTATTTGTTGTGGTATGCACAACAAATAAAAAAGTTAATTCTAAAAATCAAAAAACCCGACTGCTTAAAAAGCGAACTAAAAAGAAAATCATGCTGTACAGTCGGAGGATACATATTCGCGAGCTGGCTGATCAAAACCAGATGGGATAACTTTTTAGTTAATTTTTTTTTCGAATTTGGTACATTTAAACATATAATTGTTATATATTTTTGAAATCACCTTTTGAAAACCTTTATTTTAATACCCGACACGATGGGTTTGGAAGAAAAAAGAAAATTGGCACCCCGCAATATGGCGCCCAAAAGCTACCATTTTTCTATTTTCCCATTTGAATAGAGAGAGAGATTTGAATAGCCAGTAACACTCGCAAGGTTAAGACGAATCGATTGACGTATGAATCATCAAAATCGGCCAACGCGTTTCGTCTCTGGAATGCCACATAGGAACAAACATACATACATAGACTGATAAATACATTACCCTCCTTCGGCAGTCGGGTAAAAAGTGAGAAAATAAATAAAAAGTTGAGTTTCGGAAGTCGGTGTTCCTGTTATAGTTGTTTCGTTTTTTTTTTACAAAAACCGTGGAATGCAAAACCTCCGCCTAAGTATAAGTAGTAGTTTAAAAGCAAAGGTTACAACACCTAGGCAACCGTGCATCACCGTCGCGTCGAACACATCGCTGGCCCCGGGCAATAAAGCGGTAATATCAAAATTCTAATTTTACAGGAGAAATAAAAGAAGCTAATTTATTTATATTTCAGTGTAAAGTAATCCAAAACAGGAGTTCAATGTCTCAAATGAAAGCTAATTTTTTTACCAATTTAACCATTTAAAAATAATTGTAATGGTATATAAAATTAAAGAAATAATTTAAAAAATGTATAATACAAATTATAGACGATACCGTTTAAATTGTAACATCATTAACGACTTTTTAGACACACCGACCACTGAGATTTAGGAATGTAAGTATGTAATACGACGTAATTTCCACTTTAGATCTCGAGCGTAATGGCCGATTACCACCTTTTTCAGGGAAATTTTATAGCCAAAGCTTAGCTGTATCATGCACTAATCGCTATTTTAGAATCCTATTAATGAAACATATTTTTATGTAACCATCGCAACAGACTGACCTTATATTGTAATTTATTTTTATTTTTAATCATTTTAAACAGTATTTTATGATTTTTATTTTTTTTTATTTTTGTTAATTTGTATTAAGTATTAAACTTTGCAAACAAAAATAAAACAGACAAATCCTTAAAAAATAAAAACATTATGCTACTTTACCTTGAATAAATTCATATAATTTTTATAAACTACTTTATTTATTAACTACTAAATTTTTATAAGCAATTCTGGTTGTCGATATACAGGAGAGAGCAATATTCAATGTTGCAGTTTTAGTTTTTATCAAAATCGGCCCCGTGTGTCCCTTTTGAGTGTTTTCGCTATTCTTCATAGTGTCTGATTTGACCATCCACGCCCACTTGGAAAACTCAGCCTGTATAGTATATCCAGGTACAGCAAGCATTAACATAATTTAACGATTAACTTATTTAATTTTAAATGTTGGTACTGACCAACGTATAGAATTAAATAAGTTAATCGTTAAATTAATATAATAGAATTAAATAACAGGTAGATGTTAAATACTTATAATAAGGGAAAAAAAAATCTACAGAATCATAGGTTCTGCTTGCCCGCGAATTGAAGATACCACTCTATCTTAAATTGTATCTGCAGGTAATTGATATTCCTTAATTATGCCATTAATCATGGGCACAACATTTTAGGACGATACACATGGGTACAATGTTTTATACTATGTATTATGTCCTTCCATTTGGCGCTAATACATTCTGGGCCCTGGACATACGGGCATAAGCTATGTATAGCTGGTCGTGGGTGTACCATGGTCACCTCTGCTATTTGCTACCCGCGAGCTGTGGTTAATAATTATTACTACTCAGTTTTGCTATTGCTATTGATTGGGAACTTGAGTCTTTTAAATTGAAATGGAAGATCAGTGGAGATTATTGGGATTCGACGAATGAACACGCTTTTACCTTTTCTCATATCTGTTAATATAGTGGCATCTATTATTTATTTTGTCCTTATTGTGTAAAATACACATTAAGTCGCATTGCTTAATCAATATTTTACATAAACATAACCGGTACTCTTAATTTCCCCATAAAACTATAGTACCCCACTTCAACCCCTTTTAGGAGTAGATTGAAAAAAATAAAATGCAGTTCTCAATAATTTATTGCCAAAAACATTCCTGCAAAGTTTCCCACCCATTTCCCCCCTTAAAATTTGAATGTAAAAATATATTTTCTTTGCTAACACGCGCTGGATAGTCCAGCAGGCCAAAAGGACCTGTACCGGCTTGCTAGAGCTAGGGAGAAAAGGGAGAAGAGAGATGTCTGTCAGATAAGATGTATAAAAGATGAGGCTGGAATGATTCTTTTTGATGATGAAAAAATTAAGGATAGGTGGAAGGAATACTTTGAAAAACTGATGAATGAGGAAAATAACTGGAGTGGTATGTTAGAAAATAAACCTGTGAATTAGGGGTTAGTGAGAATAGTTAGTATGGAGGAAGTAAGAATAGCAGTAAATGGAATGAAGAATGGTGAGGCAGTTGGTCCGGACGGGATACCAGTTGAAGTATGCAAGATATTGCGCGTCGATGGATGGTCGTGGTAAGCTTTATTCTTCAATAATTTGTTACGGGAAGAAGCTATACCTGATGAATGGTGCAATAGTTCGCTGGTGCCCATCTTTGAAAACGAAGGTGATGTGCTAGAGTGCAACAACTATTGAGGAATAAAGCTAATGTCACATAGTATGAAAGCTTGGGAGAAAGTTATTGAAAGGCGACTGAGAGAAGAGAGTGAAATATCGCATAACCAATTCGGTTTTATGCCTTGTCAGAGTACAACGGATGCCATTTTTGCAATCCGCCAGTTGTGCGAGAAATACAGAGGTGCACATAAAAACTTGCACATGGTGTTCATTGACCTCGAGAAGGCATACTAGCGGGTGCCCCGTGAGGTTTTGTGGTGGGCCCTTAAGAAGAAAGATGTACCTGGGAAGTATGTACAGTTGGTCCGAGGGATGTACAGTCGATGTAGTACCCCAGTCCGATCTACAATGGGCACTACTGACAGCTTCAGTGTGGCAGTCGACTTGCACCAAGGGTCGGATCTCAGTCCTTACCTCTTTCTGATGATAATGGACGCTCAGACGTCGGACATACAGGAAGAGGCTCCCTGGTGTTTGCCGATGACATTGTGCTGGTTGCAGAGAGTGGCCTAGAGGTCCAGATTGGAGGTTTGGTGGTACAGACAAGAGAGTAAAGGGCTGGCACAGGCCTGGAAATTGAGCAGAAATAAAACAGAATACTTGTTCTGTGATTCTGGCGATCTCTCGAGTTTCGTGCCTATAGCTGTCGTTGGAACACCCATACCGACGTGCTCCAACTTTCGGTCAAAGCTTGTCCAAGGGGATGGTGAGATAGACCGAGATGTTACGCACCGAATCAACTCGGGATGGATGAAATGGCGACAGGTCACTGGAACAACTTGCGACCCACGGATGCCCCTTAAGTTAAAGGAGAAAATTTACAAGTGCGTGATTAGACCTGTCGTACTGTATGGATCAGAATGTTGGGCTATGAAAAAGATAGATGAAAAGAGATTGCATGTAGCAGAGATGAGAATGTTGAGATGGATGTGAGGAGTGACGAGAATGGATAAAGTGAGAAATGAGTATATTAGAGGTAGTTTGAAAGTGGCGTCAGGAAACCGTTTGTTCTCGTATGGCATGTGATGAGGAGGGATTCATGTTACTAAAAGAGTTATGAATATAAATGTGGATGGAGAGGGAGGAGACGGCCAAAGAAAACATAGGTGGATTGTGTGAGGAGTGATATGAAAGAAAAGGAAGTCAGTGATGGCGTGACGGGGGACAGGACTGTATGCAAGAAAAAAACGTGTTGCGTCGATCCCAAGTAACATGGGTCAGAGGCAGGCACTTTACAACCCCAACCTTTCTGCGTATTTCGTTCAGCGTAACATGACAATACGTCGCCGGGGCTACAATAAATTTACGGGAAGAAAGGCGTAATAGCTTGTACAGAATACAATCTCTCGTGAATACTTTGTATTAAGTGTTTACAGTTTATTGATATAATAAGCTTATTTTCAAAAACGGGGTTAAATATATTACTGTTTCTTATCGTTTACAAATTTAGTGTAAAGATGTTTACTGGTTGTTTGTGTTATGTTTCTTAGAGTAATGCAATAATACATAACTTAGTCATAAGAGAATTCCCATGCAATAAAGTCGTTATTGCCATTTATTTTAAAGGACTATTAATAAAAAAATCCGAAAAAAATTGGAGTGATAGATTGATACTCAGAGAAGCCAAAAATCAAATAACATTAAAAAGGACGTAACCGGCGATTACCGCTTTATTGCCCGGGGCCGGCGACATTATCGCTTTCCATCAGGTGAGATAGTGGTCAATCGCCATTTTTGCACTTTTTAGTGTTTTGCTTTAGTAGTCGGTTTATTTTTTGTGAAAAAGTTTTTAGTGTCTTTTTAGTTTTAGTACCCAGAGGAGCTCGTGGCTAAATAATAACAGCCGCACGAGTCGATCTTCAAGGTTAAGCAACGCTTGGTGAGGTCTGTCCATGGATGGGTGACCATTTCAACATACCGAGTTTCCTCCGTGACTCGGAAAGCACGTTAAGCCGTTGGTCCCGGCTGTTATTTGAAGATCTTTGACAGTCGTTACGAGTAGTCAGAAGCTTGAGATCTGACTTCAGTCTTGCCAAGGGGTATCTTGTTACCCAGTTACTGGGTTGTGGAGGTCAGATAGGTAGTCACTCCATGTAAAACACTGGTACTCAGCTGAATTAGGTTAGACTGGAAGCCGAACCCAGTATGGTTGGGAAAAGGCTAGGCAGATTGATTGATAATTTTAGAATCCTATTACAAAAAAATAAGGAAGTTCTATATTTTGTCAATCCTTTAGGCAAAGGTAAAGGATTGACAAAATACCCATAATAACTTAATTTACACAATCGTGCTGTTTGTTACAAAGGAGTTCGGTTGGATGTTCCTTATCTTGAAAACTGTTAAACCGATTTTGATGAAACTTGCACTGTTCTCTAAGTTTAGAGATAATTAATCCAAAAAAAACGAATAAAAGAATGATCACGATCCGATAAGTAGTTTCGGAGAAAAGTGTGATCAGACATACATACATTTATACAAACAAACATACATACATACACTTATGAAATTTGGAGACCAATATAGAGCAACATATGTGTATATTATGCAATGCCAACAATATTTCATACATACATGTCGAATTGATAACCTCCTTTTTTTAAGTCTTTAAAAAATAATAAACCAGGTCCTCGTACTCACCCCAACAGTGTGCCACCCCTATGCACATCGTCACAAGCACCAGGACACACCGAGCTCTGCACATTTTAAATTCAGAATGCAACGTTTTCGTTCGTCACCCTTGATTGCTCTTTGAATATTAAAACAAAAGTCTAGATATCCGCAAACTTAACAGGATAAAAAACAGTGGTCTCTTATCTGAAACCACAAGCTTGTTGTTTGTTCATAGTTTTATCAAAATGTATGAACCTAATTAATACCAACTCTATAGATTTGGTATTAATTAGGTTCATTTTGGGCGCACGGTTGGCGCAGTGGTTGAGCAATTGACTGCTGCGTTGCGTGTCGCGGGTTCGATTCCAGCACGGAACAAAAATTTGTATGACCTACAGATAATTGTTCCGGCTCTGGGTGTTTGTGTATGTGAGTTTATATGTTTGTAAACGCACCCACGATACAGGAAGAAATTCCTAGTGTGGGGCAACGTAGTTTAAAAAAAAAAAAAAAAGAGTAAGTAAATTTTGTGTCTCCGGGTTCTTTATAAAGAACATATTTTTAAAAATAAACACCTGAATAAAGACTGAGCAATGCTCTGAGGCGTATCGGTCCAGTTATTTAAGTTTTTTTCCAGCCAAAATGCTCGCAATTACCGGGTATATTTACCCAGGTAACTTGAGCCACGCGAGACTGACGATTTGGTAAATAACGTCTTGAGACGGTCGCGCACGGACCTCAAGGTTTTGTCAAAACACGAAACTAATATATGTAAGTACTTTTAGGACCGGATCAAACTATTGAGCAAGATTAGGTATAGGATTAATTCCGACTATGTTATAATTAATTTACAGTAAAAACACGCCTATGGCTGGTTGCTGCCTGATAATTCAATCTTTGTTTAACACCCTGAGGCTCTGGACAAGTGACAATCTGTCAACGAAAGCGTTGCGGTAGAAAGAAAGAAAGAAAACACATTTTTATGACACTAGCGGACGCCTCGCGGTTTCACCCGCGTAGTTCCCGTTCCTGTGGGAATACAGGGATAAAAAACCTGTCACCCGGGGATAGTGTAGCCTCCCAACGGTGAAAGAATTTTTGAAATCGGTCCAGTAGTTTTTAAGTTTATTCGTTACATACAAACATACAAATCTTTCCTCTTCTTTATAATATTAGTATAGATAAGTATAGACAAGCCACTAGAGCACACAAAATAAACATAAAAAAGAAAACTAAACTACAATAGTATAAAAGAGAGAAAATGATATAAAAGTAACATTGTGTGTCCCACGGCTGCGCCATATAGGACCAGTTCAGCAAAATGTCGGGCAACTAGTGGCCGACGCTGGTTTTCAACTGGACCTGTGACCGACCACGTGACGGACGTAAAACAGTTTAATTTTTTATGGTATGGGCCAGTTAGAGTAGTCTTAACACAAATTTGAAACTACGAAAAACGTGTGTTCGCAGCGTACGATACGATAAACTGCAAAATTTAGAGACACAATTTTTGCTCTAAAATTCTAAAACTATGCGTTTTTTGACAAACAAAATGCTCATGCAGGCAGGCCTGCAGGCAGCAAAGAAGAAGAAGAAGAAGAAGTTTGAGAAGATCATAGCCTGGTCCCTATAGGGTTTATAGAGCTGCAGTTGGGTTTAAATTGTTGAAAATTTAATGAGCTTTAAAAAAGTACGGATATTTTTTGTCGAATAACGTGTAATTTTCGAATGTTAGTGCAAAAGTGAAAAAGTTCTCAAAATTTCGCAGGTTTTCGCCTGGTGCGTAGCGAGCACTGGTTACTCGAAGTTGAAAATTTGAATTCACACTACACTAATTGGTCCATACATCATACGTGAAGAGTAACTATTTCTTGTATGTAAGGTGCTTCCTGTACATGAGAAGGTCAAAACAAAGGATTAATGTGTTTATTTATTTATTCATTTATTTATTATATTCTTTATTGTACACCACAAAAATATATACTCAGGACAAAAAAAAACATAAAAGCAAATACAATGGGCGGTCTTATCGCACAGGGCAATCTATTACAGACAACCTTTTATTTATACCAATAAATCAGAACTACATCATTCTTTGCGATTTGAGCCTTTTTAGTGTCGATTTCTGCTGGGCTATAAGCTGTTTTAAGCAAATTGCTCAGAAATTCAAATATTTGCACAAATTATATAGCCATTTTCAGTTATAGGGTTGTGGAGGTACTCAGCTGCATTAGGCTAGACTGGGAGTCGACCCCAAGGTAATGACTAGGCAGATTGATTAATGTAACCATTTCTTGTTTTTTTACTTATAATAATAGAAGACTAAAGCATCGTCCAATACACCCAACCCAGGACTGCCCACTATAGTATATATTAGTAGTGTTCAAAGTTGCTATATAACAATAACTTGCTTAATGCTATAAGCTTCATATTATAAGCAAGATATTTTACACGCTTTATTAAATGCGTTCTTTTATAACGCACGGGCGCGGGGCGGGCACGAATAAAGCAAGCGCGAGAACCTTGAAGACATCCTCCAGCGCAGCAGTGAACGCAGTTACGGAGAAATAACGTCTCCCTGTCTCACGCCGCGCCAGAGAAGGATTGGTTTCGAGGTTAAATCCCAAAGACGGACTGACATGGTGGCGTTTTTGTACTAACACTTTAACACCTCAATGTACCGGTAAAACCTAGTACTAGTGAGAACAAAATATCCCATTAGTTCTACCGTGGAACTGTTCAGTAGAACAAGTGGGAATAGAGAATCCCAATAGTTCTACTATTTTGTTATACCTAAAATCGTAGTACTAGTGGGAAAAAAAAATCCCATTAGTTCTACCGTAGAACTGTTCAGTAGAACTAGTGGGAACAAACCGGCTCGGCATTCGCAATCGGCTTTCTAGTTAAGCCTACCGGCGTTCCTGTCTTCGGTTCACAGCACTGAAACGTTAACCACAATTTTTTTATCCCTTTCACTGGCTAACTGTGAAGTGCCGTGCTCGACCGACGCAGTGTGCGCCTGGAAAGTGGCTTGCCCGAATACTGCTGAGCGTGCCCGCCTGCTGGCTGTGGGAGAGTGGGAGTCGAGCCTCTGGCTACAAGCACTACCGTCACCCAACATAGGTACTATGTCTGTGGTGTGTGTGTGTAGGTATGTGTATGTATGTGTGTGTGTGTCTATGTCTGTGTAGGTACCTTCCGGATCGCTACATGTCTGCGTTTGGGTGCTCCTAGTGGAGCTCCACATCGTTGTCAATGTGGTGAAGCAGTCAACCACCTCGGTCACCATGGCATATCCTGCAGTAGGAGCGCTGGCCGGATAGCAAGGCACGCCAGCATTAATGAAATCATACGTCGGGCTCTTGTCACCACCGGGGTGCCAGCTGTTTTAGAACCCAATGGCTTGGCATGTGACGATGGGAAGAGACCAGACCTTGGAAGTTGGGTAGGCCTTTGGTGTGGGATGCAACATGTGTTGACACCCTTGCGCCATCTCATCTTCTTAGTACGGCGGGCTGTGCTGGGGCGGCTGCTGCCGGTGCTGAAAACAAACGGCGCAAATATAACAACCTTATTGAAAGTTATATGTTTCAGCCGTTTGGGGTTGGTTTTTTACATTAGGTCCATGGGGTCCAAGTGCGCGTAGATTTTTTCGAGAAATTAGCACAAAGCTCGTCGACTCTTCACGTGGCTGGCCATTTCTTCGGCCAGAGAATCAGCATTGCCATCCAACGTGCATGCCATGCTGCCGGTGTTCTGGCCACGTTTCCCGTTGACATCGATGTGGACGAATTTTTTAATGAACAATGAGCCCTTTTCACTCTCCCCTTTATATTTGTATATAGGTTTGTTTTTTTTAGATTATTCTATTGTATTTATTTTAATATATTTGTTACTTCAATAAAGGAATAAATAAAGAATATGTATGCATATCTTTGTATTTAAATAAAGGTTACCTAATTGCGTTCTATTCTCAATATTGCACATATCACTGTAGTGTCCGCATCACCCAGAGCTTGACTCACTGGACTTTACCCTATCAGGGAATCGAACCCGGGACCAGCTCAGCACTAGTACTTTTAACCACTAGAACAATGTGGCAGTCTTTACTGCATGTATACACTTATTGGTACACTGATGCTCTGCATAATTTCCTGTCTTATTATGTTACTTCGAGAAAATGTAAGTAAGTAAACGAGCAATTTTCGTGTTTTAAGATACTTTCGCTTTTGCATCGCAATCTATAAAATACCATAGCCGGGGTCACCAATTACTTTCATTTGAGGTCCGTTTTTTAATATACTTAAGGTATCAAGCCAACCCCCCAAATATGTGAATAAAGGATTAGTTCTTCGTTTGGCCCACTGAGATTTGTCATACATAAAAAAATCCTGAAATGAAAATGCTTCGTTCGTCACTAAATATTATTTTAATTATTTTATTCCTGCCCCGTCCTATTGATATTGTATCTATATAGATACAAAATCAATGGAGATTTTGATGAGATGATTCGTCTTTGTCGAAAGTAAAGACAAAGCGCGGCATATATTACATTGTATGTCGTGGTGGCCCAGTGGCTAAGATCTCGCCTCTCGTGCTTGAGGTCGTGGATTCGAATCCGGGCAAGTACCAATGTGACTTTTTCAATTCATATGTACTTTCTAAGTTTGTCTTGGACATCGCTGACAACGGTGAAAGAAAACATCGTGAGGAAACTTGGACTTATAGTGAGTTTATTATAAGATTGTACTCCATTGGTGTAATTGCTGCAAAGCGTTCCAGTGCGACGTTAAACGAATAAATAATAAATAAATAAAATTGTACTGTTTACATATGGCACATTTGGTGACACCTGCCGGGCGAGCACAGCCTACTGTGACAGGCTTGAGTCACACATAGCAAAAACCGTGACAAAATGCGCGACTCAAGCCTATCACGCAGACTGGAAAGGAAGGAAGTATGATTCAAAGATAATATCATGGGGGCAAGTAGTATTGGCATAGTTTGTCTGCAGATGCATGGGTGCTTTTCATCAAACTAAGTATACATATTATATTTTATACCTATTTGTTTCTGTGAAACGGTATGTAGTCCTTTACATCATCGCAATAGCTTATTTATCTAGCTTTATAACCATGCCGTCCTTTTTATTTATTATTTCTTATGGGTGGTTTACTCTAAACTATGCTATTTTTATATTATCCGTGGCTATATTATTAACAAAATAGCAAAACAAGCCAGCAAGGCAAAAATCCGCGATACAGAAACAATAACACGTCACAGAAGCTCGTAACCGGACCGCGGGAGCGCGATAAAACTGTTTCTACATAGCAATCAATTTGAAAGGAAACACACTACTTATTTGTGATTCTGATCAGCAGGGGTCCGTTTTAGTAGTGGTACGGCTATTTGTGAAGGAGCTTGTTTGGGCAAGTACTACTGCCATGAGTATGAGGGTGCGCTGTTTGGCAGTTTGAAGGTATATAGGTGTAATGCATAAGACACAATTTAACAATACACATTACTTGCGTAAAAGACTGCAAGTAGCTTGTAGCTTAAATTTCACTATGGCATGCAAGTTATTTGCACACTTTTATGCGCTTTTAGATTCGTCTCTGGGGTTTCGATGCACCTGCCAAACCATTGTTATTGCAGACGTCTATAGGTCGCGGAGATCAATTGCCATAAGACTGCCATTCTTGTACTTATAAAAACGTTCAAATACTGGTCGCAATATAATAAATTATTTATTTATCTTCGTTATTGGGTTTTGAAATCTTACAGTTTCTATTATTGAACTTATAACATAAATGTGAAAATCTGTATATTTTTAATTATTTAGATCTCAACGATGGGCTGGGTGGATTTGAATGAAACTTAAGATAGTTGTTAAGCCAATGGTACGTTTCCTAAGGATAATTCCTTTAACACGGGCGAAGCCGCTGGCAGAAGTTAGGAAACAATAGACTTAAAAGTGTACGTGGAATCTAACGCACTTTTTTCTCTATTGAGATCTACCTACGCTTGCTAATCTTTATCTGTTGGACTGACCGACTGCATGATAATTCAAAAATACCTTTAAATAGTTTAATAAGGATTTTAGTCTTTACTTACTGCATAATAATTTTATTTCAGTTCGAGTTACGCATACAACAATATTTTTTCCTTAACAAAAATAGCTAACCATAATAAAAATTTCATAGAGGACACAATAATACCGAGCTACACAATACACCGATCCGCCGATAGGGCCAGCAAACAGAGACATGTTTGCGCCATGAGTCAACGGCAACAGCAAACAATAATCTTATTGCAGCACCTATTGGTACAGTCGGCTCCGTGATTTAATCGCCATCTTTGTTGCACGTGTATAACCCACAGAGACATGTTTTAGTCCTGCTGGAGAGCTCTTAAATGGGCAGGTATAAAAATAATAATTTATTTTCTTCTTTAAACCTATTTTTTTAATATGATAAGTAATTTATTTTCAATTTACAGCCTACGTATTTTATGTGTATTGTAGGTGTTGCAGGTGTATTGTAGGTAAATTATATGAGTATTGATTAAGAGTATTATAAAGGTTTCTTAAGTACTAGAAGGTTAATTATTGTACTGGGTTATTGGTAAAATATTAACAAACTTGCAGGGCTGTATTAATAAAAATCAGCTGAGGTCCTAGACAACTGACATTCTGTCATCGAAAACGTTTGACAAGCGAAATCGAAAAATCACGTTATCAATCCCTTTAAGCGCGATTGGTCCAAAATGGATAATGTTGCCGAAATTATACAATATATATGTATATTGCTAAATAAGTATAAAATAGACGGAACAAATAATAAAATAAATAATTCGAAATTGTAAAAAACTAACGTGTTAATTATTCAGTGATTTATAAAAGATATCGGTATAATGTAAATCACCATCAATACATAAATTGGACCAATGGTGCCTAAAGGCATACATTTAGCTCCATAACTCGCCAGATTGTATGGATCAGCTGTTTTTTTTGTTGTATTTTTAAAAGTCATAGAACAAAAGTTGTTGTTTATGATTTTAGTAATATAGCCCTGCCAGGTTGTTAGTGTTTTACTAATAACCCTGTATATTCCGGATACTTAGTTGGCTTTACACGTAAATTGTACAAGTACACCAGTTCCGAAGGTCAACTATATTATGTTAGGCTTCTCTTTCTCAAGTTGATTAAATCAATATTGAGTTTTTCTTCTAATTGTTTCAGGTCGAAAATTTAAGTTCTTGCTGCTGTGAACTGTGGTGTAGCACACTTAGATTCAATTATTATCCTTGATCCAGGATCGGTAGCCAGACTTAAATTTAACTTAAAATTGTTTTATGAACGTCTGTTATATCGAGTATAGCTAAAGCCCGCCTGAAGAAAAAAAACTTCATTAAATCAGATCAGCCGTTTTTGCGTGATTGATATACAAACATACACATTTATAACTTTAATAGTAGGATTATATATAAGAGGGTTGTTGGAGCTTGAGAACAGAGAGATCATCAGTTGATCGTAAACACATTCAGATAGAAACCCTAGGAATTTAGAGCTAAAAAACACTGTATCTACACTCACAACGTAATGTGCCAAATATGAATTCAAAAAATATTGTATAAACACGTACTTTATATTCATGGAAAGGTAAAATTAAAAAAAAAAGCCATTACAGTGCAACATTTTCCTTCGATTTTTAAACAACTGCATCATAAAATAACATTTCAATACAGTTGTTAAACATGGCGTACTTTCAGAGGCTATAATTATGATTCGAAAATTAAATCTTATGCATAGGCATCTTTCTGTTACGCGGTCGTGACTTTTGTTTACGAGCTCGATCATTAGTTTTGCAGTTTAGTTTTAAATTTATAAGTCAATTTAAAAAGTTTAGTAGCAAAGAGTTTTCATACATAGAATAAAATGGGATAGATTTTATACGAGGAAAAATGAATGATTCCGTACGTTTTAGCATTGAACTCTCAAAAGTCTTTGAAATGGTTGTTTAATATATTTAATATATTTAATTACCAGTTTTAAATTAATTATTTTCACATCAACATTTGTCTAAAATCAAATAGGCTGTATAGACTGTTTTCGTTGTAAAAAATGTCCAGTTGCAAAAACGCGCCTTTAGTTATAAGTCAATTTAAAAAAGTTTAGTAGCAAGTAGTTTTCATACATAGAATAAAATGGAATAGATTTTATACGAGGAAATATGAATGATTCCGTACGTTTTAGCATTTAATTCTCAAAAGTCTTTTAAATGGTTGTTTAATATATTTAAATACCAGTTTTAAATTTTTTCACATCAACATTTGTCAAAAATCGAATAGGCTGTTTTCGTTGTAAAAAAAATATGTCCAGTTGCAAAAACGCGATTTTTTTTTTTTTTTTTTAATTAACAAATCTAATTCTTTGATTTGTTTTTACTATTTCCCACAACTGTATTGAAAAATATCGTGTGATACACGGGCGTGTAGGTTATTGCAAACTCTTGTAGGTTATTGCAAACTTGTAGTATAATTAGGTATTAAAACACTCGCGTAATATTATTATTAAATTCGGCTTCGCCTCATTTGATAAACCTACGCTCGTGTTTTAATAACCCCTATTATATGACCATTGTATATACTACTATTATCATTTCAAACATAAATAGCCTGACCATTGTGTTCAATGTTCACCCAAATCTAGGTATCCCACCTGTTCATAACCGAAACAATAGGACTCCCTGATTTAATCTCCTCTTGCCTGTCTCCATGGGGTCCCATGGGCCTGCCAGGGTGTATCGATCACGTCACGGCGCATCCTATGTCGTTTCACGTTGGGATCACCAAACTAAGCTAGGGATGTTACAACGAAAATTATTTTTTTATTCGTTTCGTTTTATATTTTAAGAAAAGTGTCTATAATGTTGCTTAAGGATACACTAGTCGAAAATTCTTCCATACAAACGTAGTCTGGCTTTTACTCCACTGTTTGACGATGTACGTTCAAAAAAAAAATGATATCAATTTGTCTCATCATTATTTAGCCCTGTATGGAAGCAAAAAATTAAAAATAAAAATTAATTGAAAGTTATGAGCTTCGAAAGTTCCATATTTTAATAATCATTATAACGCATCTTTGGGCGCAAATAAGTACCAGAAGAAGAAGGAAAATTGAAAAACGGCCTCCATACAGGGATACATTAGTAGTTCAACAATGCAAATAATTTTATTTTGAACAGATACATTCAGTCGTTTTTTTATGATATCCAGACTCCCAAAGGTCTGTTTATAAAATTTCGCGCGCTCGTTTTCGTTCTAAATCATCATCCATTTCGCTGCAAATTTGCAAGTGTGTATTCGTACGCGTACTAGCTTCTTACTGCTCATAACAGCATCTATCTGTTCCACACGTGTTGTCGGTTGATATAGCACGCATTTTAACCCCGCGCACAAAATAGTTCGTGCCGTCGACTAGTGTAACCTTAAGAATAGTGTTCGTATTTGGAGCCCAAAGAGAAAACCTCTAGTGTTTTTTTTGTTTTAAAGACAAGTCGTCTATTTTCAAAAGACATAATTATGCGTATTATCATGTGGAAGTTATACAGCTTGGCAAAAAAGAGTCTGATGCGGTGACAGTTGGAACTAAAAATAAAACGAACTAGTTAACTAAAATAACCTACCTATTACTTGTCTATTATTACCTATTAGTACTAAGAGTAGTTAGAGTAACTAAAATTAATAACAAGTATCAAAAACTGTTGAGTCATAGTATTTCGGGGTACACAGGTGCGTTAGTGGCGACCTCATTTATTCCACACTCTTTTTTGCCAAGCTGTACCTTATGTGTGATTTTATACTTCCAAATCATCGGATCCACTGGTTGTCTGATGGTGGCATAAATTCATTCAATCAAACAAACTCTTTAAAGATCGATACTAGATTTGAATGCATACTATGGATTACTCTTAGGCAAGTGTGTTTCACCGTCGACCACATCATCGCTTTCCATCAGGTGAGATAGTGGTTAAACACGAGCCTATCAATAATAAAAAAAAACAATAAAAGTTGTTGGAATATAAATGTGAATATAATTATGTAGTACCTAACTAAAACAACATTTGTCTAAAATATAACCAAACCACGGGGTCCCGACGCTAAGAAAATTTGATTCTAATAAATTTCACAAGATGGCGCGATATGCATTAATTTGTGCATTTTGTGTACATTTAACATTTTCTAGAATTTATCATAAAAATGAAATATTCTTGTTAAATCAACTCTCCTGAACACAAAAGTATGGCATATCGGGGCCTTTTTTCACATATCAAAGATTATTTGAACTAAAGAAAAGAAAAATCCATTCCAATAGGCTTTATTGGCATGGTTTGAAATTTCTGAAGCATTCCACTCGATATTTTTCCCTTATATTTTAACACATTTTGGTACACTGAGACTGTTAAAACGTGCAAAAAATACTTTAAAACAAATCAATACTGTATTTGAAGAAAATATATTCACGGACCGAGTAAACCCAAATACTTGCAAGTCACTACTAACACCATCTTTCGCTTGGGACAGAAACGATGTACTTTTAGTAAAATATTCGGATTAATCCGACGAAAAACGCTAGTTACGTCAGCACAGTTTATGTGTATGGGAAGAGGCATTCGTATTATCATTATCATCATTTCAGTCGAAAGAAGTCCACTGCTAGATGTAGGCATATGTATGCTAGTATTATATTATCTGTGCCCAAATTAAATAGTAAATTTTCGAAAATTTAACACTTTGACAGACAACCCTTACTCCCTTCAGATGACTGATGGCAAGCCCCGGCAGCTCGTGCCTGCCGGGGCTGTAGTTCCATTAAATACGTTATTTTAACCTCAATCATTCAGGGGTTCTAACCTGGCATCCCGGGAGCCTGTGACTTTACAGAAGGCATTTTTTTTTTCACAGTGAAAAGTTTATATTTATAAAGAGAGGAATATTGGCATTTTGCAGAAAGCACATTTTTTTTCTGGATTTCTTGCAAACACGTCAAATCGACGAACAGGCTTAATTTGTATTGGCGTAGACACCTTCGTTTTCTTAGTAGTCTTAAATACTGTCAGAGCATTATCGAATTTATTTGTTGTTTTACACATATCAAATTATTTTAAAATAGCTATATTGTGGTTAGGCTGCAAAGTGACATTGACGACATCTTAATGTTACAGCGTAAAGCGAGAAACAGATGTCAAACATAAGTCACGGCAAATACTTACTAACTGTTGGGGAAACACTTTTTAACGTTACAAATATCTGCTATACTCTACTCTATTCTTATTATTCAGACGCGTCTTTTAATAAATAATTGACCAATTTGTTATGCCAAGCGTGAAACATTATGATTGAATAGGGCTCACAAAAACAAAGCTGATTTAAACAAAACCTTTACCCCAATCGTGTTAATATTTTATAAAGTCAAATAACATAATATACAGTTCACAAATTGCAATAATCCCACTAACATTAACATAAGAAACGGGCTATTTACTGTTTGTTGTGGGTTTCTGTTTTCGTAACAGTAAACATGGTAAATAGCCCGTTTCTAATGTTAATGTTAGTGTTAGTGACCATGACAGTTTAAAAACTTATATTGCAATAATCCCGTCCAAAAGCGAGCCTACATCGTAACGGGTGACGACATTGAAATGTAACGTGTCGGCGTGATGCGTGTCACGGCAACTCGCTGCAGTGAGCTTTTAGAATATGATGGCTACATAGAAAGCTCGCAAAAAAGAGCTGGAGTCTTGGAAATGGTTTACCTGATTTCAGGTACAGTTACGTAGAATAAAATTACATTAGATACAAAATTTATTAGAAACACTTTAAATTTCAAACAGTTCCAAATAAATTATTCAAAATATTAAATATCAGCAGCTTCACTCACGTGGCCTTTGCCTCAGGAACAGAGCATTTGTTCAGAAATAGCTTCTGCTCACGGCCTCACGGTAAATTATTTTATTATCACCAGGGAACAGACTACCGGAATAAAAAGTATCATATATGTTAAAGCCAAGATATCTCCTTGCCAAATTAATTATGATCCGTACAGCCATTTATTCATGAAAAGGTAACGAGCAGAGTAACTGTCGGCTTTTTTAATACTATTATGGGTAGCAATGTAGTCTTCGATACTCAGCAAAGAAGTACGAAAACGTATCAGTACTTTCAGGGATTACTTTACTTTTTACCCGGCTGCAAGGAAAGGGTTATGTTTCTGGCACTTATCTTGTATGTATGTATGCAATATTCTTTGTTACCTCATATCTTTCAAACTGTTAGATGGATTTATATAAATAAGAGATTTTAGATAAGAAAAGTAAAAAAAAAAAAATTTGGCGGCTTTTGGGTGCCATATTGTGGGTGTTCCAAATGTTTTTCTTCCAAAACCATCGTGCGGGTATCATAATTAACGGTTCTTAGAGGTGATCACAAAAATATATAGCACTTACATGTAAATTTTTAAAAATTAATAAGATAATAAACAAAACGATGTGTAATCCTTGATTCTGAGACACGATATTCGCTTCATTTAATCTAAATTATTCACCTTCATTGACTTATTTTCTTTTCTCGTAAGGTTAAAATAGTAATTCAAGGTTAAGATGTTCTTCACCATTAGGTTCGTCTGGTTATTCAACCTTTGTTACATAAAATATACTAACTGCCATTTACACAGGTAGGTACTCTTTTAATAAAAATAAAATTGAGTTATTTAAGATAGATTTTTGAATTTCTTTAATTTATTTTCATAAAAGGTTAAGGTTAAATTAAATAGGACCGCACTTTACTTAATATATGAAATATTCTCATTCGTTTAATCCAAAAAGTTGTTAATATTTTATAGTTTAATTAAGTAAAATACTGCAAGTTATGATTGAAGCTTATAATAGCTTACAAAGAATCCAAACTAGAAATTATTTGTATAGTGCTCAAAGGGCCAATCATAGTTACTGCATATGTTAGCATAGTGCAGTCTTACAATGGATTACTTTTCATTAGGTTCACTTCTTCTATCGTATCAAAATTAACTATTATTATCCATACTAATATTATAAATGCGAAGGTGTGTCTGTCTGTCTGTTACGTTATCTCAACTAAACCGATAATTAGGACATAGGATACCTACTTTCTATCCCAGTAGTAAGTTCCCTTCGTATATAAATAGTACATTACTGCAGCGGCCAGCAAAAGAGGCATTGATAACGAACGTGTAAATGTGGGCCGAGGCGAAGCCGAGGCACACATACGTAGGTCCATCAATGCCTAGTTGTGGCTAAGGCTTGTATCATACTTTTCTCAAACATGCTTGGAAATTTGAGCATTATTTTGGCAACCGTCTACTAGATAAATCGCAATTGCTGTAATGGCCATGTTGCCAGCCGCTGCTCGCATGTATTTGGCCAGTACACAGCAATTTTTTAATCAATTTTGTATTTATTTTCGTTTTTGACACCGACTGCCGAATAGAAAGTTAAACATAGAGTAATTGCTATCTGACCGCCACAACCCAGTAACAAAGTGAAACAGCAACCATTGGCAAGGCTTTCCTCCCATACAAACAGATATATTTATCACAATATAACTCACTCAATATTCTCTTTGTAAAAGTAAAATTTTTATTAACGCTATCAAAAGATTCTTGCAACGATCTTCTGAACAAAATGCATAATGTTTTGTGCAAAAGTAATTTTTAATAAGAATGTTTGCTTTTAAAATTTTATTAATAGGCGAACCGATATTGTGGCTCGACATTGAGTGAAGTTTTGCAATTTGCCAAAGAGGTTCTTTTTGTACTGCCACGTAAGAAGTTTATTATGAAAGTTGGTCTTTGACTTCGGCTTCTTATTTGATGAATTCAAGCATCAAAGATGACTTTCGGGTTTTAATTGCATTTCAATTGAAACCCGAAAGTCTGATCTGGGTCTAGAAAGTTTAAAACAAGTAGACACCGCCGCAATTTTTAATACAAGTCTGAATAATAAAGAAATGTTTAAATTGCCTCGTTGGTGCAGTGGTTGTAAACGCTACTGCTGAACCTGAGGTCCTGGCTTCGCATCCCGGATCGGACAAAGTGTAATTGAGTTTTACTATCTGGCATTTCTGAATGGCAGCCTGGCGTCTAGACTTGTGCCCGATTAATGGTAACAGGCGCGATGTTATGTTAAAAAAGCAAAATTTAATATTCCAGTGACAAATATTGACCCAGATCCCTGTTTCTTAACTCAGAGATATTTTTATAAAATATTCATTGAAACGTGACGTCATTAAGTCAGATTTCAGCAGCGAGTGGGCGTAGATTACATTAATGACTTGTCATCCGACGCCCAAGTATCCTGAGGCCCAGATATGATACAAAAAAATGGCCTCTGATTTTTTATCTTGGTCTCCTCGATTAGTTATGTATTAAATTCAAAGAAAGTCAGTAAGCTAATAATTCTTTGGAGTGGCGCTTTGAGTTTCTTCAGGCGATGACTTACACAAAACAGATTCGTTCACGTTTTTATTCATTTCAGTTTTGATTCACTTTGAAGGCACTAGTGTGGGTAGGAAGGTGTTTAGTGGATCGTGTGGGGTAACAAGTGATCCTTCAGACTGGAAGGGGAGAGAGGTAAAGCTTCGCATATTTTGCGTAATGCTCACAAATAAATATAAAGCGAACTCGAGTACCTACGCAGTCGGAGCCGCACTGGTAATATATTATGTTTACTGAATAAGAAAAACCTTGATATTCTCGGAAATATTTTTATGGACTTTGATGTTTTTTCGAGCGTAAATATTCTGAACATTACAGCAAAAGTTTATATATTTATCCGTTTATCATCAGCCTTGCCTTTACAGAGTGTGCTTTTGGTCTTACATAGATATTCGCATGTACGTATTTATGTAGTTTTCAACGGCAAATCATGTTATTAGGCACAACTATTGTCTGACCTTTAGGATAGGTTAGGATAGGATAGATGGATCCCCTTTTCCACACTTGGACACCCATTTGTTCGTTGAGTGGCAAGGCCTCCTATATGTGAGAGGAACTGGGCCGTAATCCACCACGCAGGTCTAGTGCTGGTTGGTGGATTTCAATTTGTCAATAGGTAGACATGTCTTCGAATTTTTGGTTCTAAGACATGCCGGTTTCCTCACTATATTTTCCTTCAGCGTTTTGAGAGCAGTGGTGATGAAATAATTTACACAAAGTAAAGCGCCTGCTTGGGTTCAACCCTCGACCTACAACTTCTAAGTCGCGGCCGTTACCAATGGGCCACCACTGCTCTGACTTTTACAAACCAATAAATTTGATTGTTGATTTTATCCTTAGAAGTCCGCTAGGAGAAATTAGATGTAGGAATTTTAGTTCGGATCACTTGGTTATATTTGTTACTAAATATATTTATGCTGTTTGTTTATTGGTATTGATTATGCAGATTAAGTTTGATAGGTTCAGTGATCAATCCTTGGGTTACGTTCAAGAATTAAGAGAAGATTATCATTGACACGCTAAAAGGATCTGTAGATCACCATCGAAAAATTACTTGAAATTATTCACATGATTTGAAACATTTTTTCATAGTGTAACATCATGATATTAATGTCAAGAAAATACAACATTTCTGAGCCCATAATTTCGAGATTGTACAATACCAGTCCTGTGTCCTGTGGCCAGTGCTTGAAATTAAAAGTGTAGACATTTAATTTTGTTTTTTGTTTCATTTTCTGTCTCAGATAACCACACAATATAATAGCATAATGAAAAAAATGAGCTACACAACAAAGCTCAAGTGACTTATATGCTGCAGAAATATTTAATTTAGTTACGTAAAGAAAATACCGAGATGAGGACAAAGATTAGAGGAACTCGAGGTGATCCGCTGTTCATCCTCATTCGGGGCTGGGCACAGAGTAACAAAGCGCCTCGGTGGGCACTGCTAGAGACCGCATTTTCAAAACATTCCATACAAACCAAGAGTGTCATTGAGTGTCTACATAAGATTAGAGGAACCCGAGGTGATCCTCCTTTCGTCCTTGTTTGGGGCCGGGTACAGAGCCCAGAGTCGACTTAACGGACACTGCTAGAAACGGCACTGTCAAAACTTTCCACACAAACCTAGCATGTCAGAGAGTGTCAAAGATTAGAGCAACCTATCGTCTAATCTAATCGTCCTCGTACGGGGCTGGACACAGAATAAGAATAGAAATACATTTATTCTACACATGACAACAGCAACAATAAAAAAGTAGAATACCAAAAACAAATTGTAGTAAGGGTTACTAACTCAGCAATTGCTGGATGGCAGACAAAGAATAATGGTTTTGACTGACATTGCTAGTGTGACTACACGTCATTTATCTCTATATTATAATATTTAATGCTGCGCATTGCCGGCCAGATGTGGCGAATACGTTGAGACACGGACCTTCGGGTTTAAATTATGGTCTGACAGGCAACCTCATAAACTATGAAATTCTATTCACTGGACTCAAGAACCGAGACTCTACAAAAACTATGGACCATGTGTTAACAATAAAAGTGTATCTACAGGGACCCGGCCCGGCCGGCAAGGGAAACCACTTAGGCGAGGCGATGAAGGCAAAAAGGTTGGGGAAGAATGGGCAGTGGGTTTTGAGAGGCGCGAGAGTTGGGGACTTGACTCTAGACATTGATAGAGGAAGGACGAAAGCGCGAAAGGTGAAGATTGATAGTAGAGAATCACGTAGTAAGACGGATAGAGGAGAGTGGCTACGGAATCAATAATCAAAAGTCGTGTCGTGGTAGTTATCGTGGTAACGAAATTAACTATTAAGTTAATTATGATTTAGTCTAAACTCGTATTAATATGGTGTGAGTGAGTGCCGGTATGTTTGGTAAGTTTTAATCATTATATTACATAGGTAGGGACGAATCACTAATGTACCCTTTGTTTCTAGCATGGCGAGTCTTTGTATTTATCTCCCAATCCACACCTTGGCAGATATTTGTCACTAGCATTTGGTCTAGGGAAGCGGTGAAGCCTTTTGTTACACTTTACATGCTCTAATCCACCATTTATACACTACACAAATACTCATTTGATTATGGACTATTATTGACTTTTAACTGACATAACATGCATGGAAGGCGGAACCGCTAATACTCATCGTTGTATAAAATGGGCTATAAGGCCGCTCTCAATTAAGAACGTAGGATAACCAAATGTTAGTTGTTAAATACTGTTTCCTATAGAAGGTCTGATTACGAGTCTCATTGCATTGCGTTTGTTGTGTATACACTAATAAACTAAAGGGGGTAGTCATCGCCAAACATCACACACTGACTCGTCGTGTCTCGTTAAATCGCACCAGGTCTTCGGGCCCATCTCTGAATAAAAAAAAAAAATATTTAGCGAGACACGATGGAAGCCCAGTGTAAGACCCCGCTGCTGACGTCACACGGCTGTCAATTACACTGGAGCAACCTCGAGATTGGGGAGTTTAAAAAAAATGTGAAATGACGACTTAATCCATTTCCTCATACAACAAATCGATCTCAAAGAGTTCTGTATCAGACTGAGTCTACGGTGCGCTTGCTAGTTTTGTATTGTCTTAGTAAGGGTGTTAGGTCGAGGGTGAGCTATTTATTATACCGCGCGTCCAGTAATTCTGGAAGCATGTCTCGCTCAATGGCAGGGCTCTTAGGCACAAAACTGTCCCTGTCTTAGGATTGTGTAAGACATGTTTAAGTTTAGGGAAACATGTATTGTATGGACCGCTGCTAATCCTTCCTAGGACTCGCATTCGAGGCCCTGCAGTACACGTATACGACGTGCTTGCTGCTGAAAGGTGGTCTTACGTCTCTTGGGTGGGAATCTAGACTATTGTCAACGAACTCATTAACGTAATTCAAAGTAATGTATTTCTTAAAGCAAGCGTAGCGTTCCTTCCTCTGACTTTCCGTTAGGTAAATAATGCACTTTGCAACCCCTTTGTCTAATTAACTTCATACATCACTATTGTTTTACTAATATAGTCCTTATGGCTAACAGACAGAAAAGTGTGCTGGGAAGTTTGTTTCATCGTTTCTTCTTACCAGCTATTACACCTAGGAAATGATGGTGGGGTGGGCGCTTTTTGGGGCTGTCTGTAGGAGAGTTGATCTAATCAACTCCAGTCACTTCTAGAGTTAAAACTCTCTGCCAATTTAGTTACTTGTATTTGTATTGATGCTTGAATTTATATTCACTATCAGCGACCACTATTCGGTCTTTGGTATAATACTCTATACATTAGTGTAAAGAGTTTCTCACACAAACTTTAGTTAATTATAACAATTTAATTTAAATCCCTTTAATTATATTTTATCCTTCTTAACCACTGCTAAGTTATAAAATTATAACTGTGTATTCCAAAACAAACCAAAACATAATTTGGAATCCACTATTGTCGGAAGAGAATTGTCCCAGTCGATGGTACGAAATTCATTGTCCAACGCGGATGGCGGGGCGTTGGTCCTCTTTTATCAAAAGAGCCGACCTTTTACTCTAAATCTAGGGCAGTTTAGGAAAAACGAATTTTTTATCAGCCTAGGGTATTTTAGGAACCGTCACACTAGCAACGGCATTGTCCATAAAAGCCAAGCGTGTCAGTGATAAGAATATTTTTAATCCATAATCTGTACTAATATTATAAATGTGAAATTGAATAAATATAAAGGTATGGAGATATATTGGCCCTCTTTATTCCTGGGTATAAGTGCCCATGAGATGATCTCAGACTTTCACACGGGTGAAGCCGCTGTTAGAAATTATCTGTGAATATTATAAGCAATGGCGTTTCAAGTTGCTGCCAGCCCGGTATTCCGAGCTCTGTAGTTCCGGATGATACGCGAGCAAAGTACCGAAGATTTAATCGTGAATCACCCTCCATCAAACTCAGATAGGGATATATAGCGAAATATTACCAAAATAAATCATAGCCACACAATTTATGTCATGTATTTTTATACTGGGTTACAAGACTTGTGTAGAGTGATAATCGGTAGCCATTTTACGAAGTAGACCAGGTGCAGCTAACTTCATGGATATAATAAGATATTATGTAGAATCTCTTCTTCTTTTTGTGTGAGGATGTGACCACCTCTGGTGTCAGAGTTAATTAAGCCGCCTCTGGGAACTTCACAGGCATTTGGCCTCTGGCCTCTTTGTAGAATAATTTACCACCTTACAACTATCTTAAAGTACGCTAACAGAAAGTTAATTCGACTAATTAGTTTGACAGGCTAAATTAAAGTAAAACATGTCAAAATATTCATTATTTTAGAGACGAGTGTCGTAGTTGTGTGGTATCGTAGTGTAGCATTCATAGAATGGTCATAGTCGTGTTTTAGCAAGCAAAGTCGTTTCTTAGCCTATTTTAGAAACATAAACAAAATTATTTATCAAACAAGCATGAAGAGCCTTTTACCTTTTTCACTTTAGCAAAGAGGTTAAAAAGATTTCTCACTAAAAGCGCCATTCTTATCTACCAACATACACTTACAAAATGGGCCCGTTAGCATTATTTACCAACGGAGCGTAAAGGTGATTCGATAAAAAGCTTAGTTACAGTATTCCCAGTAATCACGGGCCATCCTCCCGCAATTTACCCGATAATAAGAGGAATCACCCTTGTACTGGGGAGCATACTGCTGTCCTCAAGCTATAGTGCCGCCATCTGACAAAATCATATTTTGAGTTATAGAAGAAAATCAAAAAACCACGATATAATAAAAATCGATGCTGTTTTTTAACTATAAATCATTTGCGAGGGTTGTATTTTTTTAACCCGGTTTAAAAAAAAAATTTTTTCGTTCTTTCGAATACACACATTGTTAGTAACGATTAATCTTATTAAAATTAACTTTTATAAACCTAGTAATTTGGGAAGTTATTTTTATATGGAATCTATAATATTGATAGTAGAAAAATACTGCTAATACCGATCTATAGAGAATGTTTTGCAAATTATGATGGCATCAAAAAATTTAAATCGTCCAAATATCAGATAGCGGCACTATAGCTTGAGGATTGGGGCATTGTTGATGAACGAATGAACGAACGAAAATGATTGAAAGCGGACATTGCTTCGTTCGCGAAGGGTGGGTAATGGGATGCAGTTTCCTGTTTGTCGTACCCCTGAAAAAAGTGCTGGGGCATAATGAGTACGTGATTTATTTAGTGGTAATTTGTAATTGTTCATTGTGTCAAATTAGGGATTTTCGAGAAATGAATGATGTTTTTTTTTGCGGCTGTGGCTCTGGGTACACCACCCAGTTAGTAGGTATAAGATAGGTATCCCTTAGTTCCAGCAGTAGATAGTACAGCAGTTATATCTTGAATGAATCACAAGTACTACAAAGCAAGCCGCCATGACAGGGAAATATCGACAGCTATATTTTATTTTTATTTTTATTTTATTGATTGATAAAAAACGGTACATTGTAAGTTATATAAAGTACATAACGTCCAACAAAACTATAGACATAGTTTGTCTGTTGGATCTTTACTTATTTACTTAATTATATAATAAGTACGCAAGTATGAATATCGTAGATTAAATATAAGTATAGATATTAAGAGTATATAGCTTAGGTATGTAAAACAGTAGTTTCGGTACAGTAGTTATGTAAAACAATATAAAGTTAAGGCAGTGTACTAAGTAGGTATTTTTTTAGTTTTATCTTAAATTTATTTTTCTTCTTTTCGTCTCTGATTTCATCTGGTAAGCTGTTGAGTATGTAAGGGAAACGCTTTTCTAATGTTCGGTCTCCATAAACATTATTTACTCTTGGTACTATATATTTACCAGACGACATCATTCGGGTGTTATATTTGTTACATACATTTATTAATAATGGATTATGCTCATGATTACTATGGTTATTAGTTGCGAGTAAGTACTTATGTTTTATGCTGACCGGTAATACTTTACAAATTTTATATAGTTTATAATAATCGTTTTTATGTTTATTTTTAGTTTTTTTATCCACTATTAGTTTTAGGAACCTAACTTGTATATTTTCTAATTTTTCTATGTAAGATTTAAATGTAAGTCCATAGCAATCAAGAGCATAATCGATTATAGATTCCACCATACATGAGTATAGTATTTTTAGGGTACTAGTAGGAACTCGATAACTTAGGTGGTAAAATTTACTTAGTATAGTTTTAAGTTTATTGCACAAGAAATCTATATGTTCTTTCCATGAGAAATGCTCGTCGACTTTAACTCCTAAATAAGTTACACAATTAACTCTCTGGATAGGTTTACAGCTACAATTGACATGGCTACCATGAATGCAATCAAAGGTATGAGTGTATAGTGGTAGAGGATTTTTCTTTAGTGGTAAGTATGGTGAATGAATAATGATGTACTGTGTTTTATCCGTATTTAATACTATTCCGTTATCATGTGACCATTTAACTACGGCGTCCACGTCTTGCTGCACCAGCCGACATGTTTCAGCGAGGTCCGTGCCGGCTCGCAAGGCGCAGAGGTCATCCGCGAACATATGTGCCGAGCAATGCTGTAGCACATTGCACAGACTATTTACATGCATTAAGTAGCATACGGGACCACTTCCTGAGCCCTGCGGTACCCCGCATCGGACCATTTTTTCATCGCTCATCGTGTCGCCTATCTTGACCCGGTAAGAGCGTGATGTGAGGTAGTCTCTGAACCATTCCTTCAGAGGCTTCTCCACACCACACTCTTCTAAAGATGTTATTAAAGTGTTTGTTTCTAAGGTGTCAAAAGCTTTTTTGTAATCAAAAAATATTGCAACTATAAACTTCTTATCATTTAAATAGCTGTTAATTTCGTCGGCAAAATTAGACAGTAATGTATTAGTACTCTTTGCTTTTTGGAAACCATGTTGTGATTTATTTATTATGTTATGTGTGCGTAAGTAGGTACCAAGTTGATTTATTATGCATTTTTCTATAACTTTGTCAATGCTGGACAAAATTGCTATCGGTCTATAATTAGAGTACTTCTTGCGGTTGCCTTTTTTATATATAGGACGTATTATTGCTTCTTTCAATTTTTCGGGAAATTTATATTTTTCTACGGATAAATTAATTAACTTTGCTATAACTGGACTTACTTCGTTAACTATAGTTTTTAAATCTGACATGCGTATGAGGTCGCTTCCAGGCGATTTGTTAGCGTCCATGTTTTTGATAATTTTCGCAACGTAATTATGAGTCACTGGTTGCCACCTCATATTTTTGTCAGGTTTTTTTACGTAATTGTGTCTACTTAGCCATTTGTCGTCACATATATGTTTAATTTGTTGGATTTCCTCATCAAATGTAGACGCAAACCCATCCGCTATAGCTTTCGTATTTCCCTGCATGTGCATATTAGATAATATCACAGTATCTAGCGATTGCTTGCTGTTTCCTAACAATATATTTATTCTATCCCATATCTTTTTAATATTTTTATTACAGTTAATTATACTTTGTTTATCATATTCATTGCTACATTTCGTTATGGTTTTAAAACATTTGTTTCTATATTTAGTATATTCTAATCTTTTTATCATATTTTTTGGGTCATTGCACCAAACCTTGAACAGTCTATCTCTCTCCTTTATTAAATCTTTTAAATAATCCGTAACCCAACTTTTATTTCTAGAGCTTACACTAACGCTTACAGTTTTATAGCAATCATTGTAGATATCAATAAATAGCTGCTTAAGCGAGTTATACAATTCTATTGGACATTCGATAGATAACAATGCTTTAAAGTCAGTATTCAATAATCGTTCTCGAACTAACTTATTATCAAGAACACGGCGACTCCCGGTAGGCATGTTTCTCACACTCCGTACGTCAGCCGATCGCCCGCGTCCTAGCGATGCGCTGTTGCCAGCTCGTACGCTATTTTGTGTAGTGCGGTTCCACTGCACTGCGGCTGACACTAGAAAGTGATCCGATATTTTTTGCCGTATTACCGCGGAATTAATTTGTGCAGACGGTGCCCTAATATATATATGGTCTAAGCATGATTCAACAACATTTCCTTTCATGATTTCTTTACGTGTTATTTTATTTATGCATTTAATTAATCCAAATTCAGCTAATAAAGTTTCATATTCCATTACCCGGCAATCTTGACTTTTTAATAAATTTATATTTATATCTCCACATATAATTAAGTTACTCTTTATTGGCAAATTTTCTAATATTTTACGTAATTCTTCGAGAAATTGTCTGGTTTTATCTTTTTTGTTAATTTTTGGTGGTCGGTAAATACATAGCAAATAAATCGGACCACCCTCGCCGTCGAGCGCAATGGAAACACACTCTGCCGATTTCATATTTTGTATACATTCCGTCTCATTCGCTCGTGCCTTCAAAGTTTCGCGCGTGTAAACTAGTACTCCACCCCCGGTTCGCCCCGTTCTTGTAACACTATGGATATTAAATCCTTTAATCTTATAGAAGTTTACCATGGAAAAATTAATGTTTGGTTCTGTAACTATAATTATGTCGATATATTTTAAATTATCATGTAAAGTAACAGTTAATTCGTGAAAATTCTTTTTTAAAGATCTAATATTTAAGTGTAAAATACAAAGGTCATTTTTATATTTAACAGATGATATCCACGTTTTTAAATTTTCTATTTCGGATGTTGTAATTGTATTATCACAAATTATATCAATATTGTCTAGGATAGTGAATTTTGATACAATTTTAAACACTTGCTTACTACGTGAATATTATGAATATACCCAAGAATAAACACATTAATCATGTACCTTTGGTTTTGTTTTGAGTAGATCGTTGATGTCATTATCACACCTCACCCAGATCGAATTTTCATCTTCATTTTTCTTGACTAATATTTTTCCTTTGGAAATCCATATATACTTGTAAATATTGTGCAGTTCTTTCTTTGTTTTCCATAGCAGTGTTCTAGTAGCCTTAGTCAGATCTTCATTTATATATATTTTACTATTGTTGGCACCACCGGTTATTTTGTCACTCGTGATATCCGAGAGTTTTCGACGTTGAGACAGCCAGGCGTCACGGGATTCGGTTCCCGAGGTCTTGAATCCGACGATTATTGAGGCAGTTTTTACGCCTTGTTTTCTTGGTTGGTTTCTCCTGACCCAATCTATATCATCGCTGCTGACGTCAATCATCTTTCCGATATTGTTTACTATTTCCTTTACGTTTTCATCCGGCATCTGTTCTACACCTACAATTTCGATGTTATGTTTACGTGTACTTTGCTCAAAATCGTGCACACGTTGTTCTAACGCGACGTTGCATTTTTCCAGGTATGTACACTTGTTGTTAATGTGTTCTACCGTCTTTTCTAGTTTATGTATTTTATCTTTCGATTTTTCATGTTCAGTTAGTAGAGTGTCGTATCTATCAGATAGTAGTGACATACTATGTTTTATGGACTCCAGTTGTTTGATGAGTCCAGGAATTGCCCGGACATTTTTCTGTATATCCTTTAGGATCTTATCTGGCTCTCGGTCGTCTTCCTCCTGGTCCTCATTATCCGACTCATCTTCTTCACAATTATTGCAATATATTCGGTATTGGAACAATGATCGCTGGAATCGTCCGAATTTGTCGTCTGTTACTATATAAAGCGAATCCCCCCGGGATTGTGTAACATCACCACCAGTTAGACCGGAATTGCAGTTCCCAAGTACAATTGGCAATGACTTACTCGGCATTCCTTGAGTTAAGGATGCGGCAGATTTAAACTTTGTAACATTCAAAGGCAAACAAGGATGGAGGATTTGTATTGGACTTCTGCATTGCAGTTGAATTTACTAAAATTATGTTCAGTCATTGTCAGAATATTGTTAAGTAGTTGCCACATAAGTACGTTATTTACAAGGCAGTGAGTTATTAAGATTAGCTGATGTTTTTTTTCCAAATAGATTAGTGTCTAACCAGAGTCAGTTGAGTATGGAGGTATTTTACATGGGACGACTGTCTATCTGACCTCCATGACAGTAACTGGGGAACACGCAGGACTGGGGTCAGAAATTATAGCTTCTGACTACCGTAACAACTGTCAAAGATCTACGAATGACAGTCGGGATACACGATTTAATGTGGTGTCCGAGGCACGGAAGAATCTCGGTGGATAATACATGGTTACCCATCCACGGACCGACCCTGAGCTTGCTTCACCTTGAAGATCAACCGATCCCTCTATTATCACATGCATATTGATCCCATTCTCAGCGGGAATTGTATACTATATCTAATATCTAGTGATTATGCATATTTTCGCTATATTTATTATATTTTTCGGTAGTTTAGGTACCCTATTGACAAGTGTAATAATAAACTCTATAACCAAAATTTCGAATATATACTGTAACAATTTTCATAATATTTTGATACATTTAGAACACTATTATCTACCAGATTTTTTAAGTATAGAAAAATTTCAAATTATTTTTCCTTTTACTGCATTATTATCGTCTACAAAAATGTTGCATTTTGGTATTGATAATTGAATAATTCACGAATTGTATGCTGATTTACTTTTTGTGGTTTTATTTTTTTAACTTGTTTTTTTTTTTGTTTTAAAAAACCCTGCCACTTTTTCGTTTTCTAGAACTTTACGGTTGCATATTTTATAAATTTTCATGCATATTTTACGATTTGTTCATGCTTATTTGCATGCATATTTCAAGCTTTTTATGTTGCATATAATCCATACCTTAATTATAACTTAGCCACGAGCTTGCATACAAATTAAAAAAAAACGAGGCCTTGCATATTTTACATGACTTAAACAAATCAAAACTGTTTGAAGCAAGTAATAACTTGTTATAAATAAGTTATTCCAGTAAATACTGATTGTTTTTGGTGATCTCATCCCTCCGCGTTGCCATCAAACTCTCAAGGATTTCGATCAACGAAACAAGAGACTTATTTGCATCTACTAAAATAACATCGCTTTCAGCTTTCCTGTCAAGGATAAGACAAGAAGAAGATATGACTACTCGCTTTCTTTGTCGTTGCTTTTCAATCATACTACTTTATTAGAAATCGATTCCCATAACATTACCTACTAGATCTAAAGTACAGGTATCTTACTTCCTACTAATAATAAAATATGACAGTCTATATGTTTGGATGCTCCAGATGTTTGAAAATCAATTACGGCACACCAGCTGAATCAATTTGGATGCAATTGAAAGCCTAACCCTATGGCATGTGTATGGATGCTGTGTCTGACAGGGTATATAATTGATTTTGTTAATTATATTTACCACTTGTTTTGATGCAAGAGATCACCATCAAGGGATTTGAGGTAGGTCAACGCGCAATATTAAAAGTTAGCACTTCTAAGCCAAAAATTTTCCCTAAAAGAGCGCTTTATCAGTTTTATCAAGCCTATTTTCCTACCGTAAGGAAAATGTTTATAGAAATAGTGGTTTTAAAGAAGCACTACAAACCCACAAACGCAGAAAGCACTCGATCTCCTAACCCCAAAACATCTTTTGTAAAACGATTTTACGTATTTTTAGCGCCTTTTCTTTACAATAAAATAAATAAGGACCTCAATATATATCCACTAAATAAGTCTTTGTGTAAGAAAAAGGTACATAACTACCTACTTAACCTTTCTTATGAGGAACCAGAGAACCTGATTCTCACGTAGAATTAAAACTGAGAGTAAGTTTGACGGTCACACTGACAGTAGCAGTTTCCAGACGATAACCAAAGGCTAATTGAAATTATGTTATTTTTTTTTTATTTTATACCTATTTAGATTCTCGGTATTATGTATCTATGTATCAAAACTACACTACTTAATACGACATTGTATTTTATAGATGCGTGTTTTTTCATGTCTATTAGTCTAAATTTAATAACCTATTTGAGGGTCAGGCTGAATGCATACAGGACTCGTCCTAGTTCGGCTACAGATGCGACCATGTTGCATAATTTTAAGTACAGCCAGTTGTATTTTTATTATTATTATTATTTTTGGTGAAATACATTAATATATACGACATTTTGATTTGATTTTAACATGCATTAGGAGCCCAGTAGTACGTTTCCTACATTCACTCGCGCGAAGCCGCTGGCCATAGCTAGTACATACACGCTTACATTCACGAAAAAATTAAAAGACACACCCGGGCGAGACAAATTAAATTGAAACACTGTACGTAAGGCGATGAACAAGGGTATTGGCCGAAATTAAGGAGGAATGTCAAACGTATAGCCCCAGGGGAGGGCGGACACAACCTACCCTTGTTTTATTATACGCCTGAAACATATACTCAAACTTCAGAAAATTAAGGTCTTTACCATACCGTAATCGTTTTACCTTGTTTGGTTTACACCGTTTGGGGTTAGGACAATCTATGGCGCTTATGAGGATTTATTGTCAGTAAAGTATTACAATGTAAAACCACAGAGCAGCAAGAAATAGCAGCCACAGTCTAGAGGCGACTTTGTCAATGCTTTTTATACAAAGTGATTCTGCGAGTGTACTATATTTTCTTATATAAATTTACGGCCTCTGACAATTTTGACAGTATTTATGACAGCCGAAACTTGTGCTCAGTGTGTACGCTGTGTACCACACTATAGTGTGAGCCCAAGAATTTTATTGGTGGGTATTGATACTCTCAAACTGAGACGAAAATGTGCACTCCTGTTACAACTTTTTGTTACTTAACGAAAAAATTAACAACCTTGCGGCGGAGTCCGGACTCTTACCGCACAATATGTGGCATCAAATCAAGCTGTTTCGTTGCTCCACACGCGTTGCTGACTGCTCAGCATCCGGATGTGGTCATATTCCACACCAATGTGCATGTGTTGCAAAGGGCTGTAAAGAGTGTTGTAGCATCTAAATGAGTTAAATGAAAATTATTGAATTATTATGGTGAAATTGTTGTTATTGAATTGTTATTATTGGATTGTCAAATTATTAGTATTGAACTGTTATTTTTGAATTTTTGTTAATGTTAATTTAATTGATTTTTCTGTCTTTAATATTATATAATTATTGACTTTCTGCATGTGTTGAGTCAAACTGTAAGTGCAGAGAGTAACTGGAATTTATAATTAAATAAATAACAAAATTAGCAATGGCATCTCAAGTCGTGGTGAGGCGTTCCATGGTATTTACTGTATCTACTTAAAACTGTCTTGTTGGTATAGTGGTTATAAAAGCTACAGCTGTCCATGAGGTTCTGGGATCCATTCCTGAGTTGGGAAAAGTGTTACTGGGTTTTTACATCTGGAATTTGTTTGGAGCAGTTGACTCCGGGCAGCCAGGATTTATGCTCTCTTGATATAATTAGTCTCATCCCTATTATAGAACTTACCTTAGCTAGCGAAAATGGGCATACTATAGTTCAATTTCTGTTTAACCCTTAAGGGAAAACAGGCATGATATGTTGTATTTACAATGTTTCAGTTTGTATAATGTACTTGTTTACAATCCACTCAGGTATCTGTAATGGCTCGTAAACTGTAATTCGTAGCGCTTCGTAGCGATGTTGCTACGGTTGACTTGCTACGGCGTAGCAGATGCTACGGATGTCTACGTAGAGATCAGTCTGTTGGTTCAGTAAGTTCGTCTGACTGACTACAAACATTTTGACTATGAGTATATAGTTTTTATGTGATTTGGTAGGTAAGTAAAATATGGAGGTATTGGTTTTACTGGTATAATAATAATTTTGATAAGGAACCGAGCAACGGAGAGGGAGTATTTTTTACTTAATTGATAAGCTCGCGTTCGGCCAGTATTTCTCTTTATAGAGAGCGATGATGATGTGGTCGACGAAGGAATACTGCCTCGGTGTTTTAAATACAAGATTAATTTAAACCAATTTATAAAAAATATAAGTACCTACCTACTTCCAAGCTTAGTTTAAATATAAAATAAATTTTCATTCTGTCAGTCATCAAAACGAATTTTATTAACCAATCAGCTACTAAGTTACAAAGATAATTCCTTAAAAGCTCTAAAATAACGGCATAAAATAATCCGGCAAGCTACCAATAAAGTAATAAAAAATTAAGGCGCTGTATATCAAAGAGGTGACCCTCTCTCTCCTTGGGGTCACATCGAGGGATACACTGTCGCAGCCTCGCAGGTAACGGGTTGACTATAACGTTTAATATTTATGGCACTACAGAGAGATATTTGTTCACTGTTTATATTTAATATATATTGTATTGGTATTTTTGTGCAGATTCTGACTCTGTATGTTTGGATGTTTATATATATGTTTGAAATTTGTGAATAATTTCAATAGATGAAAATTATAACACGGGTAGATCATGCATGGGACCAGTTTTGGGAACCATACATTTTGCGTAGGTACAACTGTTGCGAACACCTGTTCTTCTTGATAGCTACAACCTGGGGGTCTTTAAGTCAAGAGTGAATAGGTTACTTCTTGGCAAGTGTGCTTCACCGTCAAAAACATCATCGCTTACCATCAGGTGAGATAGGGACTGGTCAAACGCGAGCCTAACAACATTAAAATAATGCATACTTTTATCCCGGTCGTAAGCGCCCTTCGAATAGATTTTTACACGGAGGAAGCCGTAGGCTATCTAAAAACATTATACGCAAAATTTAAGCACACAATTTATAACTCAATATCTATTTTCAAGCTTAATCCATCGCCTACAAAATTCTAACAACACTTCTTCAATAACACACTCCAATCACACTCAAGGAAAAATAAGTTTTACATAATTACTCATTTTTATTTGCTATTTTAGCAGTTTTAAGGAGGAAAATATACCTAATTTATATCTGCCTCATCACCAGGCTCGAGATCAGGGATGTTAAGGTGCTACGTAACTGAAACTATCGGATATTCGAAATAAACAACCATCCGTAACCGTAACCGAATCTAATATAAATGTTTCGGATAATTTCGGATAGAGGCGGCGTCTAAAAATGTGACACGTCATGACAGGTTCTGCTGCCCGGCCGAGCCGACAAACCTGCCGCGCGCATCACTTGCATATTTGTTTATTATAAAAATCTAATATCTGTAACCATAACTATCCTTAACTAACGGATAATCCGAAATAATGCCTTAACAGTAACCGTACCCGAAACTAGTTTAATATTATTTCTATACTTATCCGTATTCATATCCAGATCCGAATTTTCTTGTCTATAACATTCCTTCTTGAGATTAGTGTATTAATCATTTTAAATCGAGCTGGCGCTGTAAGTAGGCCATCAGAGGTCACCTGGAGAAAGAGGAAAGGCTCTAATATGATGACAAGCTTTTTAGATAGACGCTTACTTGCAACTTTTTGTCGGGATTAATGCTATTTTTTTGTTTATAATTATGTGTCACTGATTAATGAACATACTTGTGTGTGAGTGACAGCGTCGATGAAAAAGTCAATTGCTTCAATGCCAAACTGTTGACACTTTATGACAAGCATGCACCGCGTCGGCGAATTAAAATTAAACATAGTCCTGCTCCGTGGATCACTCCTCAAATTAAAAACGCTATTGCTCGTAAGGATAAGGCGAAGGGCAGGTACAGGCGTAGACCCACGGATCAGAATCTTGCTAGTTTCAAAAATCAACGTAATCACTGCAATCGTCTGTGTCGAGATGCTAAGAGACGCTATTTCCACGAATCTCTAGTCAATCGCAAGTCCTCTGACGTCTGGAGATTTCTCAAGTCTGTCGGTATCGGCAAAGCTCCCACTAGTGCCTGTAAAGATGTCGACTTGTCGGCTCTTAATAGGCACTTTTCGCTTCCACCTGTCTCTCTGGATCCTAGTGTGAAGACATCCACTTTGACTGAACTCTCTGAATTGCCGTTGCCGATTTGCCCACCATTTAATTTAATTTCTGTGTCTGATGACGATGTCAAAAAATCTCTTCTTGCTATTTCCTCTTCTGCTGTTGGCCATGATAGTCTGTGTTCGAGAATGATAATACCTATTCTCCCACAACTCCTTCCTATTCTCACTCATATTGTCAATTATTCTTTATTCTCTGGCACATTTCCTTCAGCCTGGAAACAGGCACACATAATACCACTTCCCAAAATAACCAATCCTTCTTCTCTATCTCACTTCAGGCCCATTTCCATACTACCATTCCTCTCTAAAGTTCTCGAGCACATCGTCCATGGTCAAATTTCTAGATTCCTTTCGTCTCATGATCTTATCTGTCCTTTCCAATCTGGCTTCCGTAGAGGTCATAGTACTGTGACTGCACTTCTGAAGGTCACTGACGACATCCGTTGGGCTATGGATAATAAATCTTTAACCGTATTAGTCCTACTTGACTTCAGTTGTGCATTCAATTCGGTGGATTTTGATATTCTACTTGGGGTATTACAATCTATTAACTTCTCGTCCTCTGCGTTAGCCTGGTTTGACTCATATCTTCGGGGTCGCTCTCAGTGTGTTCGCCTTGATGAGATATTCTCTGATTGGTGTGATCTCACTGCTGGTGTACCTCAGGGTGGCGTTCTCTCTCCTCTCCTTTTCTCTATTTTCATAAACACTGTTACCAAGGTTATCACTTCCAACTTCCATCTTTATGCAGACGATTTGCAGCTCTATCGACATTTCTTGCTTGCGGACGTAGATGTAGCAATCGCTGACATGAATCGTGACCTGGAGAGAATTAGTGAATGGGCTAAGTCTTATGGCTTACAGATTAATCCTTCCAAATCCCAGGCCATGATTATAGGTAGTCGATGTTATCGCGCTGCGCTTGACATTTCTACTTTGACGCCATTGTCCCTTAACGGCTCGACAATTGCTTACACAGAAACGACTAAGAATCTCGGTGTCTTAATTGACAGCAACCTTTCTTGGCGAGCGCAAGTATACGAAGTTAGTCGTAAGGTGCATTTTTCTTTTCACTCTTTAAAAACTCTTCAAAGTTTCCTACCCTTCAAAACTAAAATTTATTTAGCTCAAACTTTAATTCAGCCGATCATAGATTACGCCGATGCCTGCTACCTGGATGCCACTGAGGAGCTATTAAATAAGCTTGAGCGCTTGCAAAATCTGTGCATTCGTTTTGTCTTTGGTCTGAGAAAATACGATCATGTCTCTCAGTTCCGCAAAGATCTCAAGTGGCTCCCTATCCGTCTTCGCAGGAACACTCGAATATTATGTCTCCTGTACAACATCCTTTTTAACCCTGCATACCCTGGCTACCTGCGCGAGCGTTTTTCTTTTACTCGCCCTGCTGATGCTCTGTGCAGATCCCGCCTTAAACTACATCTCAATTTCCCATCCCATAAAACCCATTTCTATTCCCACTCCTTCTCTGTTCATGCAGTACGATTGTGGAACTCACTTCCACCTAAAATCCGGGACTCCCAAAATGTATCTATATTCAAGAAACAAGTCAAAGAACATTACCTCTCCACCACCTTGTAATTTTATATAATAAGTATATGTATGTATTTTTATTTTCCTATATTTATTAAGTTATGGTATATGTGTAATTTATATATGATTAGTTAAGTTATTTTTGTCTATTTTAAGCTTCCTTGTTCTTTCTACACACTGTGTCTTCGTTTATCATCCAACTTTCCTGTCGCAGGTCTGCTGGAAGAAATTTCTAAATGGAATAAGCAGTACCTTTGTGCTCTTCAATCTGTATTATTTATTTTCTCTGTAAAGTGTTTTTGTGTGTACATAAATAAATAAATAAATAAAATACTTTAGTTTGTATTTTAAATATTCTTATAACTAATGTCTGTAATAAGTTTAGGTGGAAAGATAAGTGAAGGTATTTCAAGGTGTGGGACAATACGGAGTACTAATTATAAAACTAGTATTCTTAGTGACTGTATATTTTATTTCAGTAAAGATTCAGTTTTACTTAAATTGACATATTTTAATAGAAACGTCTTAGATCAAACAGTAATTTATCAAAGCCTTACAATTTATTACACATTGATGAATCTCGAACACTTTAAATAACATTAATTCTGTAATGAAAGCAAAATTTAATGTAATGAGAACATTTAATTATCTCTGAACTAGAGCTCACAGACCCACAAGTGTAAATATTCCAATGTGAGCCTCCTCGAGCCCCATGGTTTAGTAGTTTCAAAGTTAGTCGAAAGATATTGGTAACTTCTTTCAGGATTCGTTCCGGACATATGCCATTAAGAGCCTTTGCTTTTCTAATGAGAATGGTGGACTCTCCGAATTGCTTAGTTTGTGATAACAAAGTAGAAGATGTCCATCACCTTTTGTTGGAATGTGTCAGGAATGAGTCTGAAAGAAGTACGTTAATTAGTCAATTGAATATAAATAAGCTAGATTTAGGTATATTTAATGTTATTTTAACCAAGCAAATTAGTAACTTTGTAATTATTGTGATTTCTTTGGGTAAGGTTACGATGGACCTGGTGTAACATTATGTTAAAAGTTCCTTAAACAAATTTAAAAAAAAAATGTAAATATGTCACGTAATACAACCCCAGCCCCTTTCCTAACCCTACATTCATTGTTCCCCGTGTCTAGATGGCGACTGCCTATCTGACTTCCACGTCCCAGTAACTGGGTAACACGATACCTCTTGGCTAGACTGGTGTCAGATCTCAGGCTTCTGACTACCCGTAACGAGTGTCAAAGATCTTCAAATGACAGCCGGGACCAACAGCTTGACGTACTTTCCGAGGCACGGAAGAAACTCGTATCCAATGTCGTTATCCAGTATATGGCCTACCTTTTTGCCATGTTTCATCCATATCATTCCATTAAAACGTGAAAATGTCAGAGTTACTTTCGCATTCATAACAATATTAGTATGGATCGCTTTACTCAAATCAAATCCGATAGCTAAATAAGAAATAAACAAAAATGCTTCGTGCCTTTGACTCGTAGAAAATTCTTGGCAATACAATTAAATTGAGATTGGTAGCCTGTCAACCCGAAGTGTTGCCGGTAACCAAATTTACTTTTCATAACGATTGACAGGTCTTGTTACGTGCTGTCAAATTGAAGTGCGGAAAAGAGTAAATTGAAACTGTTACTTGGTACTAAAGGTCTATTCACACATATCAGGGCCGTGCCCGGGACGTGCACGGGACGTGGACAGACCGTGCCCCGTCAGGGGCTCAAAAAAATATCGGTGGGAACATTTTATATGAACTCGTTCACACACGTCCGTGCACGGGACGTGCCCGGGCCCGTTCACGGACGTGTGTGAACAATGTCATATAAAATGTTAAACCGATATTTTTTTGACACGCTCCTGATATGTGTGGATAAACCTTTAGCTGTTTATATTTAGTACTTCGGGTTAAATATTTATAATAAATACTCAGTATATCTAAACCTAAAACTTACTTTAAATACCTCCATTTATTAAAAACTACCTTCTGCCAGTGGCTTCGCCCGTATGGAAGTCGCAACGTACAATTGTTATAATAAGTATCCTATGTCCTTCTCCAAGGTCCAAGTTGTCTCTATACTGTAATCCATCAAAATTGGTTCACCGGTTTAGGGCGTGAAAACGAGAAAACAGACAGTCCGATTTACTATCACATTTATAATATTAGTTTGGTTTGGTATGGATACGTCACTAAAACATCTTCTATTTTTCCTTTCGATGAATTAAAAACTACCTAATGAAATGCCAAAACATTTTCTTCTATAGCGATCTTAAAGTTTTACTATATAGACAAGCTTCACGCAATTTTGTTGTATAGATAACTCAATTATAAAAGCAAGGTTTGATAATATTTACTTTATAAATTATGTTTAACATCGTCTCTGTCTTCTGTCTAACCTTTACTCAATTATATTGAGAAAAGTTATTTAAATTCAAATTCATTTTAGAGTTCTGTTTAACCCCTTATAATTTCGTCACACTCGCTCCGTCAATAAACACACGCATTTTGCTTTATTTACGTTTTAAGAAAATATATTTTAGAAAAGCCGGTAAGTTGATAATCTTCGGAAAGTCTTTTTCACCCACACATCACGGTTGGAGCAGGCAGATAGACATTTGTGTTAGATTTTTTTTAAATACTTATCAATCTTAAAACATTTTAGTCGATTATTTGTACATTTTATTTCTTACGCTGGCAACACTACTTTTAAAATTAACGGGTAGACTGGGCACGCGGGCGCGGGCTCGGTCTCTTTTGGCGGGGGACAGCACCGAATACGGACGGTTGACTTTTGCTAAAAGAGAATGGACATCTACCCCTCGGGCAATTTATGTAAGTTTATTATGATCATTAAAATAGCCATTAGACAATTCTTGTGAGTTTTATTTATCTAATATTAATAATAATAAAACAGTAAACTTTGAGAAAATTATACCCTATACATTTTTTTTTTATAATGCGAGCTAACCCTTAAATAGGGTTCTCACACCAGTGCCATAAATAATAATGTCTTGGAGGCCCAGTGGCTAAGACCTCGCCTCTCGTGCTTGAGGTCGTGCGTTCGAATCCTTACAAGTACCAATGTGTCTTTTTCAATTCATATGTACTTTCTAAGTTAATCTTGGACATCGTTGACAACGGTGAAGGAAAACATCGTGAGGGAACCTGGACTTATAGTGAGTTTATTATAAGATTGTGCTCCATTGGTGTAATTGCTGCAAGGTGTTCCAGTGCGAGGAGAAACTGATAAATAAATAAATAGGGAGATTTTCAGAATGAGGTCAGTGTAAATCTAAGTGCACAAAAAAAGCTAAATATTTAAATTCTCTTATTTAATGTAAGATAAAACTACAACTTAAGCATAGCTATTTCCTTCAAAGATAGCTTCAACTCAAAGAAGTGAGACTATTGTTTACTAAAGTTATTATAAACACAAAATTTTAATTAAGTTTCACTTCGGCTCGCTAATCCCTCGCAGAAAACTGAATTTCGATCAAATTGTGCAAACCTTTTAGAGTGGCACTATGTTTTAACCATAGATCATGGAAAAAATGGAGAAGTTTCATCAGAAATGAGTATTGTTGAATTTGTAGATATCGCATAGTCAGTTCCAAGTCAATTCCAAGTATGTTGGGGTTCAACTGGAAGCTGCTGACCATAAAGCAACACGTCTATCTCACCTCCACTACCCCGCTACCGGGTAACACGATACCCATGGGTGGCTGGCTTTATGGCTTTTGAATTGGTATGTAATGGAATCACCAATCCTCGAATCGAACTCAGTTGAAGATCCTACAATTTAACAAAGTTGCTTTGTTTTTCAATAGTTTTGAAAATCATATCGTATTGTCAAATGACACAATTCCTTGCCACATCTACCTTTTAAACATCTACGCCATAACCCTCACCTGATACTTACACGAGAGATATCCAGCTACAGGCATTGTTACTTAAGGGTTAATTGATCCAGCGCGATTGGAGCTTTGTCGTAGCTCCCAGCATAACCGACAAGTAATTGATTTATTGACTGTCGCTGTGATATTGTTTTAATCTTGCTCCAGTGATGGAGGATAGTGGTTTTAACCCCAGACGGAAAAAGAGGAGTGTTATAAGTTTGTCGTGCGTACCTTTGTGTTTATGTATTTGTGTGTACCTGTTTTTGTGTGTCCTAAACGGATGAACCTTGTTTTTAAGGACTTTATCGAAGGTTCGGCCCTTCTAAAGTTATGGGCCGTATTACTTTTTGCATCGGGATTACAAGATATCGTGTCATAATTACGTGCGCAATAGATTGACGATCGAATTGTGCCTATATTGTGATAAATTTTGTAGCATGAAATAAAAATGTGTCTGCGGTTTTTTAAATATTACTTGTGTTTGTAGGATAGGAATTAAATTATGAAAAGTATACTTATTGCTGGAGGAGGTCGTGGTTAAATAATAACAGCCGCGTGGGTCGATCTTCAAAGTTAGGCAACACTTGCTGAAGTCGGTCATTACATACTAAGACTTCTCTGTACCTCAGCCGTTGCTCAGGATGGTAGAGGTCAGATAGGCAGTTGCTCCATCAGGCCCGGATCTAGGGTGCATGAAAACCGGCATGCCTCCGGTTTTCGTGCACCAGGCGCCAGCTTCAGTAGGCGCCAAAACCATAATATAAAATATTTAAAAACAAAAGCTTGCTACTTGCTACGCTTTCTTGCTTTAGCATTTAAAATTATTTTTATTCGGCAGCTTTTCTTAATAAATCTGAAACATAATCTACCTAAATTTTCGAGCTCACTTTACTCACCATTGTATAAATTATATTTTAAGAAAGGCCGGGTGCGGGGAATGTTAATGGGGAATGTTCATAGTTAGCTTAGGGCGGTCAGTACTCCAAATCAGGCGCTGCTCAAACGCTGGAGAGAGAGGGCGCTGCCGCTGCCAAGTTTTTGCCTCGGTTCGACAGAATCATAGATCCGGCAGGCTTATTACGTATCTTTTGCAAGAGCAAAACGATAGCAATTTTTGTGCAATAATTGCTTTTCAATACAGAAGTTTTAGAGTTGTCGGCAGTTTTTTTTTTTTAATAAATGCATTTGACAAACAACGTGCGATTACCAAACGATTGTGTAGGACTTACCATACCTACACTGCAGGTAATGCCGACTTTTATGACATAAAGCGTTTGATCGCTATCGTTTTGCTTTTGCAAAAGATACGTAATAGGCCTGCGGGGCTGCATTCCATGTCGCTCTAGATCATGTAGGTACCTAATTGTGAATATAGGTTTTGTTTATAGCTTTAGGTGAATTAGATTTAGTAGAGTTTGCTTATGGCTATTGCTATGGACTGAATTTGTACAAGTTCATTAGCGATTGCTGAGTGGTATTTTTTACTGGTACCATATTTTTTTGTTTAGTTTCGTGTCGACCTTAAATAGAAGCTTTTAAATGCCAAACTCAATTACTCAATAGAACATTAGGTAAGTAATGTTAGCAGATTTAGGGACATTATGTTTTCTTCAAATAGTTTAGAAAATCTCGTCTTTTTAACAGTTTTCCTTTAACTAAAATAACAAAAGAAAAGAAAAAAGGAAAGAAAAAAAGAAAAGAAAGAAAGAAAGAACTAAAATAACAGTTAACTAATAATATTTTATAAATCGTATTCTCTTAGCTTAGCTCTCTTAGTTTCTCTCTTTAGCTTTATAACTTAGGTACACTTAAAACATAACTTAAATACAAATTTAACGCAACAATAATTGCTAAGACGAGAGCTTACCATCAGGTGAGATAGTGGTCAAGCGCGAGCCTATCTATAATAAAAAAAAAACAAAAAAAAACGTTTGCATGTAACACGTCGTTATAAGTAATGGGACTTTTGGAACAGCTTAATGGGTTCGTCTGCTATTTGTATTGTTGAGCTGTTTCAGCTGAAACTGCTCGTTTTGAAGCTATTTATGATTACCGTTGAAATGTGCCGTGAATAAACTTTTAGTGGGAGCTACTATTTAACCCTCTTTACAAATCATAAAGAGAGTTTATAAACGATATAATTATGTATTCAAAAATTATGTTGGGCGTTCGTTTTTCATAATGGTTTCTCTGCTATAAAATTACCTACTATGATTAGGTATTTTACTATAACTTATTATTGAGTTATGAAAATAATAAGTTTATCTACTCTTTTCATAACTATGATATTGTAACTACGAGTGGTTTGAACTCTGTCGGAGTCTGGGCCAGAAACGACCATTCTTCTTTTCTCAAATGTTTATCTATCAAATATCACTATTTAAAACCACACTACGTCATTTTTATTCAAGAAGATAATTGCTTCAAAGTGAAATTCTTTATTTCAATTAGGTCATAACGCGCCACTTTTGAACGTCTTATAGAATATAAGAATAATAATAATTAATTCTACCGTCCATTCGGAAATAGAGCTTGTTATGGAAAATAACGGACAAGACATGCCACACTTACCTACTCTATAAAAAAGTGTTTTACAATATTTACATACATACATTAATTCATATACGGGATGACGATGCACCCAGACTAACACTAGTATACTACGTATAGGTATAAAGTATCCCAAGCACTGACAGATAAATTCATTAATTTGATAAATAGGAACATGGTTCTCACATATTTACAAATATTGCAAACATAGGTAAATTACCTAATTTAACAATAACGGAACAGTGTGTGAGTTAGTTTCTTAAACAAAAGGAAAAGAAACAATCATTCTTGAAAATCCCCTGTTAACTACGAAATACGATACGATACGAGTCTCTCCTCATCACACATATAACAGTATTGGTAAATCTGCCAGTCTATTTAATACTACTTCCGTCTAATTTTAAACCATTACATCTTATACCGCATTTACACAATCGTGTTCGCCATTCACCTCATCACTCGACGAACATTCGACGAAACATTCTTATACGAGTGCCGTCGCGAACTACTGTTCCCACATTTGCGGAGTGAATTATTTTGACATTCGTGCACGAACATGGAGGACGTGAAAATTATTGCGGCATGCACGCTACATCTTATGAGTTTATAAAATTATATAGATTACCTGCGTAAAAAAGAACCGTCGACGCAGACGATGGATAAAAAAAATAATGAAAACAGCCATTAATGAATTCTTCTTTAATTTAATTTGCTGACTGGTAATCCCTTAAACTAGTTGATACGGTTCCATGCATCGTTTGTCTATTTTTTATGATTGAATGGTTTTGTGTTCCAAATGAGCTCTTCCTTCAGGTAAAGTTCTAGGAATTCTATAATTAGTTTTGACGTGTTGTTGGGTCGGGCGCTAGCTGTCAACTAAATGCAGGTGAATGTGTAAACAGTAAGTTCGTGTTCGCCATTCGTTCCCTTTGATTCGCGTCCGAAAAACCGCTCCCAACGCGAGCGCTCGAATCGCGAGGCGAGGCACGAGACGAATAGGAAGCGTACTGTTTACATATGTGTGTTCGTTATTCGCCTCACCATTCGCCTCGCGATTCGCACGAATGTGTAAATGCGGCATAAATACCGCATTTACACAATCGTGTTCGCCATTCGTTACTCGACGAACATTCGACGAAACATTCTTATACGAACTACTGTTCACACATTCGCGGAGTGAATTATTTTGACATTCACACCCGAACATGGAGGACGTGAAAATTATTGCACACTACATCTTATGATTTTATAAAAATATATAGATTACCTGCGTAAAAAAGAACCATCGACGCAGACGATGGATAAAAAAAATAATGAAAACAGGCCATTAATGAATACTTCTTTAATTTAATTTGCTGACTGGCAATCCCTTAAACTAGTTGATATACGGTTCCATGCATAGTTTGTCTATTTTTTATGATTGAATTGTTTTAGGTTCCAAATGAGCTCTTCCTTCTGATAAAGTTCTAGGAATTCTATAATTAGCTCTTCACTCCACTCCATTTTTTTCACGTCCTTTTGGGTCGGGCGCTAGCTGTCAATTGAATGCAGGTGAATGTGTAAACAGTAAGTTCGTGTTCGCCATTCGTTCCCTTTGATTCGCGTCCGAAAAACCGCTCCCAACGCGAGCGCTCGAATCGCGAGGTGAGGCACGAGACGAATATGAAGCGTACTGTTTACATATGTGTGTTCGTTATTCGCCTCACCATTCGCCTCGCGATTCCTACGAATGTGTGAATGCGGCAAAAGTCTACCTTATTCCACAACTCTCTTCTCTGTACCTACCACAAAGCTCTTTTATAGGTCAATTTATCAGTCCATCGTAGACAAGGATTAGAACTGAAGTGCTAGCCAAACATCGGGCAAGCCACGTTCAAATCCAGCACAGGCTTCCAACGAGGTTTTAGTTCCTTTTTTAGGGTTCCGTACCCAAAGGGTAAAAACGGGACCCTATTACTAAGACTTCGCGATCCGTCTGTCTGTCTGTCTGTCTGTCTGTCTGTCTGTCTGTCTGTCTGTCTGTCCGTCTGTCTCCAGGCTGTATCTCATGAACCGTGATAGCTAGACAGTTGAAATTTTCACAGGTGATGTATTTCTGTTGCCGCTATAACAACAAATACTAAAAACAGTATAATATAAATATTAAAGGGGGGCTCCCATACAACAAACGTGATATTTTTGCTATTTTTTGCTCGATATTAATAACGGCAACAGATAGACGCTTGAAATATTCACAGAATGTTTAGTTATATATTTACTTCAAAAAATAATAATTAATAAATTAAAATAAAATAAATTAAGGGGGGCTCCCATACAACAAACGTGATTTTTATGCAGTGTTTTGCGATAATGGTACGGAACCCTTCGTGTGTGAGTCCGACTCGCACTTGGCCAGTTTTCTTTTTTTCACGAAACAAGCGCCGGTCGTAGAACTCGTGAATCTCGTACATTTGCGATCCGCAAGCGACTGATGTGAACTAGGAGTACAAAGAGAATTTTAGTTAAAGTGCAGTTTTTAGTGCCTTTGCACTGATTTTGGCGCCAAAAAATGTTTTGCTCTTTGTTGTGTTGTCGAGAAAGGTAACGAGAAGAATAAATTAATTTGATAGATTTTATTCATGTTGTTTTGAATATGTAGGTCCCACAATTGTTTTAAGTTCATAATTTATTTATCGTTAGTCTATATTGTGTCCCGCTGCTGGATAAATATCCCTTTTCTCCTTATAAACCCGTCTGTCTTGGCAGAATAATAACTAACTGTATTTTCGGATTGGATTCATTTAAATTATTTATACTTTCAAGATTTTTGACATTTGTAAAAATCGTATCGTAATAAATCGTAATAAAAAACTATTTCTCATAATTAACGTACGCTAATAATTATGGCTCTTAAACACTTTCTAAATACTTATTCGTAGACTTATCACCTAATTGAGACCTCCATAGATCGAATACGCTAAAAGGCTTAATTTTCCCACAATAAAGGAAACAGTAGCGCTGCCTCGCATTCTCGGAATGCAATAAAAGTCTACATTATCTAAAGTAACAATCAATTAACGGTAGCAACCCCAAGATTATTTCCCCTTAACAAAGATAACAAGCAAAAATAAGCTCTGAACTTCAGATTCAAAGTTCAAAGTTGCATGAACAGAAATATATAATTTCAATTGGTTTTCAGACTTTGATTGCACGGTGAGGCTTTTAAAGCCAAATAGTAAAGCTGTCACTATCTTTGGTCGGAGTTTAAGCTTGGTTGGGCCTTTGTCCTTTGTCAAGATACGTTCGATTTTATCCTGAGATGAGGTTCGCTGTTCAAGTTATGTTCTAGGATAGGTAATTGCAAGAAAGTCCTTTCAAAATTTGGGCACATAAAAATAAAATAAGAATAAGCGTTCTAATTAGTCTGGTTTAGTATAACTTACTTCGACGTGGCGTAGAAAAAATCTGCAAGACTCTGAAGAAGGTTTAGCCTTGGCTAATTCAAATTAATGAAAGGTGAAAATAACTTTTACACGTCAATCTTTAGTGTCAATTTAAACTATATATGCAGAATCATATGGATTAACAATATTAATGTTTACCTAAATGATCATCATATAAAGCCCATGTGAATTTATTTATTCAAACTTCATGTACAAAGTGTATACAAAGGCATTTTTACCTGTCAAACTTTGGGTTAAAATGCTGTCCCACTTGGCGTAGCTGTACAACGTATATATGACAATAAATATGCTTTACTAATGAAAAAAGAAAAGCTATGATAACGCTATGCTTAACCTGTAGAAGTGAAAATATGAAATATATTGAAACTATCTAAAACCATGTTTTTATCTTTGTCTAAAATTATACCTTCTTTAAAATACACCTGAAAACTCTCCAAAAAGGCAAAGTAAATCCCAACCAATTTGAAATACGACAAATCAAGCAACTGAAGGTGTAAACTTAAAAGAATCGTCAGCAACCCGGGGCCGTTGTCAACACACTTTGATATGCAAAAGCTACTTAACGAGAGCACAAGACTTCGCTGCGTCTTCTTCTTCCTCAGTTTGTGTTTGAGTAATTAATTCTGGAGTAAAATGTAGTTAGGGGGAGAGGAAGGTGGTGATGGATTCTTTATTATTTAATCCTTTGGAACAGACACAAATGCGTAGAACAATATAAATTAAATACAATATTGTTAATAGTTTTATATGTAAAACTGTAATGCGGTGTATCAAATTTGTGTATTAAGGTTAATTTTGGCTGTATGTAAAGGCTGGAAGTTGATTTTGGAAATTGGTAACGAACGTGGTAGTGTAATGATTATAGTTATTTTCTGTCTCTTGGGTTGGCATTAACGCGTGCCAACTGTTATCCAATAAAGATCAACTTAACAAAACCCGTCAAAATTAGATCTTTTATGCAAAATAACATCTAATTTGATGCACAATGATAATGATTAACGAATGTTTAATCAAAGTTTAATCAATCTAGATGATTAGTATTGATTGAGATTAAAATAATGTTTAGACTAGGCGTAAAGGAATCGTCTTACTTTAGCAATCCTGTCTTTAACGTAGTGTTAACATAATACTTCTCACTTAACACAGATATTTATTTTAGATAAAATTTTTGCTCAACCTCGTATCTATACAAAGAGTATTTAGGCTGAGCTATTCCGTATCGCCCGTATCTCCCGTTCACTCGTCCCAAAGCTTCCGAGCTCCTCAATTTGCCCTCTATTACCGAACTGAATGCCTCTATTTGCCCGCCCGTGCCCCTGTTTGTCCTCACCGTACTTGTTCTTAACGTATTTGTCTCTCCGGGCATTTCACTCAAGAAATAATAGAGATTTTCCGACGAACCTAGGATTGGCAATATGGGCTTGTAAATAGATTTGAGCCGAGCAATATTTTGTGAGTTAGAGGCTCATCGTAAAGGTTTTTGTGTCTTTAAAATAAAACAGGACGAGACTGTAGATTTCCTCTTTTGAAAGAATAATAAAGATATGTGGGCTTATCTATTTGAGACACACATGCGATCAGGACATTGTTTTGTTTTTTTTACTTACTTTTTATTCATTGATTCCGTATCGTACCTGGACGTAAAGTATTTCACCATCCCATATCTTTATCGTAAGAGGCCACTAAGAGACATCAGCAGTAGCAGCAGCATTATCAGTCACAGTAACAACAAACTGCGACCGCCAACCCGCCTGCCAAGCGTGGCAATTACAGCAAACCCCCCAAACCATAAAATATTAAGCACAACGAAAAAACGGCCCCCAGGACCCGGCAGCCCGTCTACCCTTGACTACGGTAGCAATCATTAGCCGTAGAGTGGAAGACGCAGCGTTGGAGGACCTCCCTCTAGGTGGAGCGATGACCTGGTCAAAGCTGTGGGCGTCCAGTCGATGCGAAACGCACAGGACCGATCAGTGTGGCGACGCTTTGGCTCCCCAAAGCAACAGCCGCTACTGGACATACTGCTGCACACTTTCGGCTGAAATGATGATGATGATGGTGAAGCTATTAAAGAAGTAATAAATGCTTATTTACTATTATTACCAAATATCCATCCATCATAAGGCCTGTATGGTTAGGCAGGCATGCACCTAGAGTGTACATCTAAATTTCGGGCGTTAGCCTATGTCCATCGACCGGACACAAATAAGTCCAGACTCCGAAATGCTACTGAGAAATTTCAGATGGAAAACCAAATAACAAAACGCTATAATAAATATCACGATGTGATATTGTCGTAACTTTGCAATATTATAGCGATGATACTTAGGGTGAGGCCAAACGCACGTTATTTTGTGAGTCGCGTAAAATGCGTCGCGGAATTCACGCTGCATTCAATTTCATACTAAAGTTCTGTTTGTGCCACATGGCGACGCAAAATGAATTGTCTGCTGACTCACGCACATTATTTCAACCGAATTGCGCTCGAGGTGAGGGAGGGGAGCGAGGCAAACTTCAGCATCCCGTACAAACGTAGTCCGTCCGTCTGTCAGCCAAACCAAATTTCAGTTGAACGTTAATTCCGCGACACATTTTATGCGACTCACAACTCACAAAATTACATTCGTTTGGCCTTCTAATCTTACATATTGACACTTAGGACCAGTTTTTTTTATAATTTCAATACAACAAAAGACGTATGCTTCACAATCGTAGTAATAACAATAAACATCTAGGTACTGCGGTGCCCTTATGGCTACCACAGTAAATAATGCGCTAAATTCGTATCACAGTTTTCACGAGAACTGACAATAAAAGCTTATCAAAAATATCTACAAATATTTTGTTAGTGTTCTGGTTTCAATCACCATTCAAAACTAAATAGTTATCTGTAGCCAGTTTTATAATTGGCAAGGAAGTTGCCTCTAAATAGGTGAGGAGCTCTCAAAATGACTACACAGTGATGATAACGGTGACCACGGTGGCGGACAAAGCCACCCAATTGATGTCGATGGTGACCAGACCGACGGAGAGAACTGCCTGTTCGAGGTACGTTGTTGAGTCAATAAATAAAAATAAATAATAAAATAAAATAGTTTATTTGCACCTTCAAGTAAAAACACAAAAATGGTATGGTTTACAATAAAAATAAGCCAAAGGTAAGTAGAGTTGTAAGTTAAAGTTGCAGCCAATACCTAAACTAAGATAACTTAATATCTTGTAATTATAGGTATCAGCGCCCACCCTCGTTAACAAATTGTAGCCGCTGATCAATAACATATAAAAAATGTAGTTTTATTAGCAAGCAAAAATAATTAGGGACTATTAGGTGCAAACTAGAATTAAATTAACAAACAAAAATACAATACAAGTATAAAGTAAATTTTGTCTATCATTTGAGTTCCCTAAGATAAGTCCCCACAGTACGTTTATTTAACACCAAAATTACTAAAAATAACGGTTTATTTCGCACTAAGCAAGAATAGTTTATGGAAACCGCTCTTAATATCAATGAAAAACATCACATAAGTAACGACAATAGCCATAGTTACGAGTTAGCGACAGAAATACACGCAGTTTCGTCCTGAACAGACGACCTTATTTTTTTTAGCACACTGCCTAGAATATCCTCCTAGATAAGTGAAACAAATTACGCAGTATACAAATTGAAAATGAAGGCTTTTCCTTAGGCTGTGGTGTGTGAGTTATGTGGGTGTGTCATGGCTGTAAGGGGACTTAATAAAATGGCCACATGCTACAGTTTGTTGGGGCTGCTCTCGCAGAATATTGATGAAAACAGTGTGTATAGCTGGAAATGTTGACGAAATTGCACTTTTTTTGTGTTGGTATGACTTATTTCGCTGTATGGAAAAATACTTGTGCTAGATAAATAAGTAGTTCATTTATCTGCCGATTTTTCAATAGTTTGATCATTTTTAACTGAGGGATAATAATGGCGGTTTGACAGCTTTTGTATAGAAAATATGTCAAAAAGCCATTTTTATTCCTCAGGTAAAAGTTATCAGACTATTTAAAATTGGCCATTATACTCATTAACTAATCCTCATTATAAATGTTAAAGTTTGTATGTTTATATGAATCAGTGTAAATCAGTCACGCCTCCACGGCTATACTGATTTAGTTGAAACTTGGCACACTGGTGAAACAAGACCTAGATTATGGATTAACAATTGGTATAATTTTAATGAGTGAAATCAGTTTTCAAAAAGGTGAAGCATCGGGCCGAAACTAGTTTAACGTGTCAGGGTAAGGAAGGCAGTGCAAGGCAACAAAAGCTGACAGGATTGGTGATCGCCAATACAGTTGTTAATTAAATTTTTAACATAATTTCTGAAAAAAGAAAACACCTGTGCTACTTATTTGAGCCTAGACATATATAGCAATAAGCACTGGTACGTATCTACTCCCTCCGCCATTTGCATCGTTAACGGATTCTGTTTGACTCTATCCGGTGATGTGATGTTTGTTAGGAGTAAAAAAAAACAAGCTCAACAAAAACTAAAAACGTAGGTGTGAAACCAAACTACAAACAAAAATATAACTACACCAACAGGATAAATAAACATTTCGTTACCAATCTATTGACGTTACAATATATTCCATATTTATATTTTGAGCGACAAAATTTCTCGTTCGAACAAACATTTTCAAACCATTGATATATAAACATCATGAATAATTGTAGGCACGTCCTCATTTCATGAAACTTTTGCAAGTTAAACATTACCATCTTCATTTATGAGTTCACCTCGGTTTGGAAACAAAAGACTGTAGGAAGAATTTTAAGGAGATATGAGAGCATGCAAATTTCTTAGGTATAATTGATTTCTGGGGACGTAAAAATACTCCTTATTTGCAGGGATTTGGAAAACTGATTTGCCAATAAAAAGAAATGATCACCAAAATCCGTTTTAATTTAGCTAGCTGCTGCTAGCTGTTGCCCGCGACTTCATCGGCGTAAACTCGTTAAAAGAAAAAATAATGGGTGTTATTTTTTTAACGGAACCCTAAATCATTTTATTTTCTAAAGTAAAAGTAGCTTTAGTTACTTCTTACAACATCAGCTATCACCAGTGAAAGTCCCGTCAAAATCGGTCCAGCCGTTTCGGAGATTACCCGGATAAATCAGACAGACAGACAAAAATTTTAAAAATTGCATATTTGTTATTAGTACCGTATCTACTTTCACATGCATTCAATAAAACGTTGTTATTTTGATATTACATACAGACACTTCAATTTTATTTATTTATATCGATGTGTAGATTGTAGTTGTCCCGATTTGAAAACCAAATTCCCAACAATATTTACCTTATGTCCGACACATTTTTTTTTTTTTTTTTTTATTGCTTTGCCCCACACTAGGAATTTCTTCCTGTATCGTGGGTGCGTTTACAAACATTGAAACTCACATACAGAAGACACCTCTATCTGCAACAACTATCTGTAGGCCGTACAAATATTTGTTCCGTGCGGGAATCGAACCCGCGACACAGCGCAGCTGCCGATCGCTCAACCACTACGCCGACCGTTTCGTCAACACGTTCACCTGACCACATCATATTGGACCTATTAACACTAGTAAAACATGAACAGTATGAATAGACCAATAAAAACATAATTTCATTGAATATGTCGCTGGCCCCGGGCAATAAAGCGGTAATATCAAAAATCAAATTTTACAGGAGAAATAAAAGTTGCTAATTTATTTATATTTCAGCGTTAAGTGATCCAAAACAGGAGTTCAATGTCTCAAATGAAAGCTAATTTTTTTACCAATTTAACCATTTAAAAATAATTATAATGGTATATAAAATTAAATAAATAATTAAACAAATGTATAATACAAATTATAGACTATACCGTTTAAATTGTAACATCATTAACAACTTTTTAGACACACCGACCACTGAGATTTAGGAATATAAGTTTGTAATACGACGTAATTTCCACTTTAGATCTCGAGCGTAATGGCCGATTACCACCTTTTTCAGGGAAATTTTATAGCCAAAGCTTAGCTGTATCATGCACTAATCGCTATTTTAGAATCCTATCAATGAAACATATTTTTATGTAACCATCGTAACAGACTGACCTTATATTATAATTTATTTTTATTTTTAATCATTTTAAACAATATTTTATGAATTTTTATTTTTTGTTAATTTGTATTAAGTATTAAACTTTGCAAACAAAAATAAAACAGACAAATTCATAAAAAAATTAAAAACATTATGCTACTTTAACTTGAATAAATTCATATAATTTTTATTAACTACTTTATTTATTAACTACTAAATTTTTATAAACAATTCTGGTTGTCGATATACACGAGAGCAATATTCAATGTTGCAGTTTTAGTTTTCATCAGAATCGATCGGCCCCGTGTGTCCCTTTGAGTGTTTGTGTGTTTGTTTCTGTAACCTATATTTACCACCTGTATGTACATTATGGATGCAATAAATTTAATTTGAATTTGTTTTCGCTATTCTTCATAGTGTCTGATTTGACCATCCACGCCCACTTGGAAAACTCGGCCTGTATAGTATATCCAGGTACAGGAAGCATTAACATAATTTAACGATTAATTTATTTAATTTTAACTGTTGGTACTGACCAACGTCTAGAATTAAATAAGTTAATAGTTAAATTAATATAATAGAATTAAATCACAGGCAGATGTTAAAACATACGGGCATATGCTATGTATAGCTGGTCGTGGGTGTACCATGGTTTTTCAAATGCACCTCTGCTACCTGCTACCCTCGAGCTGTGGTTAATAATTATAACTACTTAATTTTTCTATTGCTATTGATTGGGAACTTGAGTCTTTTAAATGGAAATGGAAGATCAGTGGCGATTATTGTGATTCGACGAATGAACACGCTATTCCCTTTTCTCATACCTGTTAATATAGTGACATTTATTATTTATTTTGTCCTTATTGTGTAATATACATTAAGTCGCATTTCATAATCAATATTTCACATAAGCATAACCGGTACTCTTAATTTCCCCATAAAACTATAGTAGGTAGATGATGAAAAAATTAAGGATAGGTTGTAGGTGAAGGAATACTTTGAGAAACTGATGAATGAGGAAAATAACTGGAGTGGTATGTTAGAAAATAAACCTGTGAATGAGGGGTTAGTGAGAATAGCTAGTATGGAGGAAGTAAGAATAGCAGTAAATGGAATAAAGAATGGTGAGGCAGTTGGTCCGGACGGGATACCAGTTGAAGTATGCAAGATATTGCGTCGATGGATGGTCGTGGTAAGCTTTATTCTTCAATAATTTGTTACGGGAAGAAGCTATACCTGATGAATGGTGCAATAGTTTGCTGGTGACTTTGATCTTTAAAAACGAAGGTGATGTGCTAGAGTGCAACAACTATAGAGGAATAAAGCTAATGTCACATAGTATGAAAGCTTGGGAGAAAGTTATTGAAAAGCGGCTGAGAAAAGAGAGTGAAATATCGCATAACCAATTCGGTTTTATGCCTGGTCGGAGTACAACGGATGCCATTTTCGCAATCCGCCAGTTGTGCGAGAAATACAGAGGTGCACATAAAAACTTGCACATGGTGTTCATTGATCTCAAGAAGGCATAATAGCGGGTGCCCCGTGAGGTTTTGTGGTGGCCCTTAAGAAGAAAGGTGTACCTGGGAAGTATGTACAGTTGGTCCGAGGGATGTCCAGTCGATGCAGTACCCCAGTCCGATCTACAATGGGCACTACTGGCAGCTTCAGTGTGGCAGTCGACTTGCACCAAGGGTCGGATCTCAGCCCTTACCTCTTTCTGATGATAATGGACGCTCAGACGTTGGAAATACAGGAAGAGGCTCCCTGGTGTTTGCCGACGACATTGTGCTGGTTGCCGAGAGTGGCCTAGAGATCCAGATTGGAGGTTTGGTGGCACAGACAAGAGAGTGAAGGGCTGGCACAGGGCTTGAAATTGAGCAAAAATAAAACAGAATGCTTGTTCGGTGATTCTGACGATCTCTCAAGTTCCGTGCCTATAGCTGTCGTTGGAACACCCATACCGACGTGCTTCAACTTCCGGTACCTAGGGTCGCTTGTCCAAGGTGATGGTGAGATAGACCGAGATGTTACGCACCAAATCAACTCGGGATTGATGAAACGGCGACAGGTCACTGGAACAACTTGCGACACACGGATGCCCCTTAAGTTAAAGGAGAAAATTTACAAGTGCGTGATTAGACCTGTCGTACTGTATGGATTAGAATGTTGGGCTATGAAAAAGATGGATGAAAAGAGATTGCATGTAGCAGAGATGAGAATGTTGATATGGATGTGAGGAGTGACGAGAATGGATAAAGTGAGAAATGAGTATATTAGAGGAAGTTTGAAAGTGGCGTCAGTGGCAGAAAAGTTGACAGGAAACCGTTTGTTCTGGTATGGCATGTGATGAAGGGGGATGAAACACATTTTACTAAAAGAGTTATGAATATAAATGTGGATGGAGAGGGAGGAGACGGCCAAAGAAAAGATAGATGGATTGTGTGAGGAGTGATATGATAGTCAGTGATGGCGGTACGGGGGACAGGACTGTATGAAAGAAGAAAACGTGTTGCGTCGATCCCAAGTAACATGGGGCAGGGGCAGGAAGTTTATGAACATGATTAACTACCCATCTGCCAAATTTCAGCTTCATGAAGAGAATTTCTACATCTTATCTTTATAACCCCAACCTTTCTGCGTATTTCGTTCAGCGTAACATGACAATACGTCGCCGGGGCTACAATAAATTTACGGGAAGAAAGGCGTAATAGCTTGTACAGAATAAAATCTCTCGTGAATACTTTGTATTAAGTGTTTACAGTTTATTGATATAATAAGCTTATTTTCAAAAACGTGGTTAAATATATTACTGTTTCTCATCGTTTACAAATTTAGTGTAAAGATGTTTACTGGTTGTTTGTATTATGTTTCTTAGAGTAATGCAATAATACATAATTTAGTCATAAGAGATTTTCCCATGCAATAAAGTCGTTATTGCCATTTATTTTAAAGGAATATTAATAAAAAAATCCAAAAAAAAATGGAGTGATAGATTGATACTCAGAGAAGCCAAAAATCAAATAACATTAAAAAGGGCGTAACCGGCGATTACCGCTTTATTGCCCGGGGCCGGCGATGTAACGGGAATGCAGCGTGTGCTTTATTATACTGTATTTAAACCTGCTGTAACTGAAATATTTTTATACAACAATTTTTCCTTGACTTAGTTTACAGATTAAAACTACACTAATATTATAAACGTGACAGTAACCCAGTCCAAGGTGTGTTCGTCTGTTACGTATTTACGCCTAAGGTGCTAAATCGATATCAAGGCACAGACACATATGACAGGACAGGGACATATGGTACTTTTCATCAACTTAGCCGGGTAAGTCGTGATCAGAAGATATTGCTTCATAAGTAGGCTTTATAGAATAAAAATGGTGGCCTATCTACTAGCTCTAGAAAGCTAGACTATTTTTAATAAATGCAATCTCAAAAGCCGTAAATATTTCTTACCGGACCATAGTAATTGATGGCGACCGTAATAGGCCAATAAACGTCACGTCGGGCACATGTCTTTTTTATTAAGTTTGAATTTTTATCCGTGAGATAAATTACGTCATACATGACTCCAACAGCTTTCGAAAATGATAAAATTTTAATAACACGATAAATAAACTTTAGTATGTATCTAGAGGTAGGTTTACCTACAATGGTTTGTACTCAAACAAGATATTAATATTCGGCTGCTGCCAAAGAGTTTTCATATGTAAATTCTTTCGCGCCATTTATCTGGAGGGCTGGGGCACGCAAATTGTAATAAAATGTGATGTATTTTAGATACTTTATTTAAGGTACGTATTGTATTTAAGGTACGTATCGTATTTTAGGTACATATTTCTTGGTCAACGTACCAGCAGCAAATAGAGCGAGGAAACGCTGTACACCTCCTTTTATAAACTTCCACCGTCAGCAATTCGCATGACTGGCATGGCATTCATAATTTCTATGGCACCTCAACCTCAACCTCACCTTCCAGCTAATAATATCATATTTTTGACGAAAGCAAAACTTTAAGCACGTTCAAAACCATTACTTATAAAACTTTACCCAGATAGATTTTTATCGTCTTATCTTGGAGAAGTTTTACTACTTTTTCTCGAGACTAGTCAAGATGATGCTTAAATAAATCCATTTATCAACTTCAGTGGCTGAAGACGAAGCAGCTTTAAGTATTACCATTATTCTTTTGGCCAACGATGCATGCGAATTACACGGATGCGAGTATGTACTACATTTGAGTAATATTTATACAAGTCATGCCTGAGCTAGACGCTATCCTGAGTTAGCCCGACTGTGAGATAAACTGAAATTGCTCTCCCAAATACCTGCCCGCAATAAATATAGAGCACTTGTCTACCACACGAGTATACGTCCTACAAAATGCCGCGCCCACTCGAAAATAATGATGCAAAATGGAATTTCATGCACACGCCGTCTTCCCGAAGCCGGCTAGACAGAAAATGTAAAATATTGACTGCACCGCGATGCGCCCCGGGCCACAAGACAACCCACTCTATCCGCGATATTTCATGCAAATCGAAAAAATCCGTTTAAAGTCTCCAATTGAATTCATGGCGATTGTGATTGAAAATACCCAGGATTAAAGTCTAAAGAGATTCCATCAGGATTTTTGCAGGAAATCGAAAAGTATTAATGATATGCAAACAATATTTTATGCTAACGTAGCTTTTAGATTTCCGTGTTGGCTTAGGAATGGAAGAGAATCGAATTTATCGGTCGCAGTGACTACTAACTTATATTGGACTGTCAAGTTGTGAAAGTCGGTCAACAGGGGGAAACGGGGATAAGGGACACTGCACAGTATACCGGTGCGTAAGTGTTTAGTTCTGCTCTAGAAACCTGTCATATGGAATATTTGCACCAGTTAATTGAATACTTAACAAAGCTTTAAGAATTAAATCCAACCGCACGGTCTGTACTTACTTTTATTTTTACAATAATTGCGCAAAGTAACTCGTCGCGTTTTGATTCATCACTTCACAATTTTGCATATGCACCGATTTTGAGAAAGCATTTGTTTTGTTTCTCATTTCAAAACACTTACAACAGGTAAAACAAATCTTTTCTTTTTAAAAAAAATAGACCAGAGCAAGCTAAAGAACTTTCTCCCAACCAAATCCTTAGTAAAAACTAGTAAAATCGTGAGGAAGAAGGACATTAGCGCAATCTCATTCCTTTATTGAGCCATCAAAGTGTCAGCGACAGGCAATTGCCCGAACTCAGAAGGCCGCACCTGCTTCAGGTCACTATAAAGTCGTTCAAAGGGTTGGCTTGGCTGTTAAAGGCAGGTTTACACGGCTGGGTATTCAAATCATCGAAGATAAACAAGCTTAACGCACAATTCGCAAACACATCACTAATTTTTCGAACTTATTACGAATATAGGAGTGCTTTTACCAATGTGTGCGAACCTTTATAGTCTATTTAATCTGCATCCAGGGGATGAATATTGAAAATACTCGTAATATTGTCCCCTGTAGTTTCCCAGTGGGTGCAGGAAGGCGTAAACGATGTATTTATGCAGGTTAAATAACTTTTCTGCATATTCTGTTTGTGTCACGGTTTTATTTAGTTTTCGTTACGTTTGTTTTTGTTACGAGTGGTAGTGGTTGTTTTTGTTGCTTTACAGGTAGTTTATGTACCGTAAATTTTTAAGTTTTGTTTGTAACGGTTGGCAGGCGCTTTGTGGCAAGTCATTTGAGAAACTGTAAAGCCTTTGTAAGGAGCTATACAGTAAAATGCATGATTTGCTACTGTTACAGGTAGGTGAAATATTTCTTAGATTACACTTAAATCTCCACTCACTTAGAAAATATCATAATTGTTTTATTAAATATAAAATATGGTTTCTAATCGGTGTTGAACACAATCAAACTTAAAATAAATAAATATGGCTTTACGGCACGACTGTATTCCCCGACGAGTAAGGTTGAAAGTCATATTTCACAACCTATGTTTGATTCCTATGTAAACTTTTGCGATTAGGACCGGATTATTTGCAACACAATGAAAATGCAATACCAAATTACTGGCAAACTCGTGTAATTTATTTATAACACATAATAGTACACTTTACACAGAACACATACAGCTACTTACATAGTACACGGCGGGGCTTAGGGCCGAATCAATACGGGGCTCACATAACAACAATGGAGCAACGGGGCCGCGTCCTACTCTCAGGTAGAATATCTGGCGACTGCCCTGCGCTCTGCGCCGGCACAGTTCGCGGCGTTGCCAAGAGCGGCAACGTTGGCGACAGAGCAACAAGGACGATAGGACACGCCCGCACAAGGGCGACAAGGATAGCAATATACGGCGCATGCGAGGCTGCCAGCTCGCATGCCACAGATAACAATAAACTACAACTAACTAAACATAATAAAAGAAACGTACTAAAAAAGCACAGATAGTGCAGAATGAGTTGCCTACAAAACAATACATATTATGGCCGTATAAAACATTATATATTCGATAGTAAGAACAATCCAGGTTTCATATTTAATAATTTAGCGAACCAATCTACTCATACGGCAGAGTGCAAAATAATGGAAAATATCCCCGAGGGCATTTTAACAAAAAATAACTACATGTTACATGAGTTTGTTAGGTTATGCGCGAATTTATTTAAGAGAGACATTAAACCAATGAAGCTGCATTTTTGACTAGCAATATTAAGTATTAAACCTAACTACGGGGTCCCAGCGCTAAAAAAGAAAATTTGGTTCAATAGATGGCGCGGTTTTAAATGTCTGAGGCATTCCACTCGATTGTTTAAATTTGTATTGTAACACATTTTGGTGCAATGAATCTGTATAAATGTTTACAAATTTTCACTGTAATTAAAGAAAAAAAAAAATGCACTTTTACTTGCAAGTTGCTGCTAACACCATCTATATATCGCCATGGAACGGAACCGAACGCGAACTGAAATGTACAAAAAATAATCGGTTTAATCAGATGAAAAACGCTAGTTACGTCGGCGCGGTTTCTTTGTATGGGATGAGGCATCTGTATGCTAGTATTATATTATCTGTGTCATAACATAACATCACGAACTTCTTCCCGAAGGGCTGAGCAGAGGTTCATTTTAGTACGTCCACATTTCGCCAGTTGAGTTAAGTCTCATGTTAAAGAGGGTAAGCTTATTGCCATCAACCGAGCACAAGTCTAGTCTCTGCTTCCAAGATATTTTTTATTTTATTTTTTTATTCCTGATGGTAAGTGATGATGTGGTCGACGATGTAGCACGCTTACCTAGAAGAAACCTATTCACTCTTGACTTAAAGACTCCCAGGTTATAGCTAACAGGAAATACAGACTCTGGCAGGGAATTCCACTCTTTAGCTGTACGCATAATTAAAGTACTCACGAAACGTGGAATGGGTTTTCATATTCCACATATGAAAACCCATTGAAACTTTCCCCGACCCGCAGGCTACGCACCAGGCCCGTTGTAGGCCCGCTGGTTACGTATCTTTTGAAAGAGCAAAACGATAGCGAACAAACGCTTTATGTCATAAAAGTCGGCATTACTTGCAGTGTAGGTATGGTAAGTCCTACACAATCGTTTGCTAATCGCTTGCTATTTTTCAAATGCACTTATTTAAAAAAAACTGCCAACAACTCTAAAGCTTCTGTATTGAAGAGCAATTATTACGCAAAAATCGCTATCGTGTTGCTCTTACAAAAGATACCTAATAAGCCTGCCGGGCATCGAACCCAGGACCTCAACTCAACAGTAACGCTTGCGAACACTAGACAAGTGAGCCAGTAAGTATTGAAGTACCTAAAAACATGTATTTGTTGGGATTTGAACCCAACACTCGCGGCCAGCGCGCGCCGCGCCGTCTGCACTTCACACAGTCGCGCGTGGCCCACGCGGCATCGGTGTCTGGGAGAGCGGCGCGACATCAACGCAGCGCAGCGCGGGTCGAGGGACACTCGCTACCAAGGACTCCACCGCTACAGTCGACACCTCTTCCTAAAATCTAATTTGTTTATCCGGGACAGTAGATTTGAAATAATTACGGCAATAAAAACATTTGCCTGTTTAATACAGTCCACTCATTTCATCCACGAGCTAACATATTCGTTAACGAATTTCATGAACGAAAACATGAAAAGGTGGTTCATAAAAACACCTTCCTCAAGAATGAGCTAGCTGAGCTACACATTCAGCACATAGACTTAGCCGAACAACACCGGGCACTTAAGCACCAAGCGACATTATACCAGAAGTGCAATGACACGTATGAACTAACTTTAAACCGTGTTTCTGAACTTGAACAAGCTTTGTGTGATGCCCATAAGGCACTATCTTGCGCAGAGTCTATTAGAGTCAGTGAGCAGTTTAATAACACTAATAGTTTATTTAGTGAGTTGGTTGGCAGCATTCAGTCGGAATCAGTGTGTGAGCCAGATTTTATAATAGATTTGACTGGTGATGTCACTAGACCATTATGTCCTATTGTCATGAGTCATAATAAATTAAAGAAATATATTAAAATCAAAAAAATTATGAAACGTTCACGGAGAGCAATAAAAAAACAAAATCTCCTAAAATTAAATATTACTCTTAGAAAGGAACGTGTTAACCTAACTAGTAGACTAAATACCTGCATGGGTGAGCTAGATAATTGTAGGGAAAAGTATGATAAAGATACACAGTGCCTCCAAAAAGATTTATTATACAAGGAGAGTTTACTGAAGAATATTTTTGAGAAATATGAAATTTCACAACAGCAATTGAGTGAGCGCTTGTTTGAGGCTGGGGAATTGTTGGACTTGGTGAAGCACAATGCAGAGAGGTATGAGTCTCTTACTAATTCCTCTTGCAGCTGTGTCAACTACCCACCACCTCCCCAGCTTCAAGGTGACTTGTCTCCACCAATGTTGGCTTTTCCTGAAAAGACATGTGTACACAATGAAAAGGAATGTAAAACAATATTATTTAGTGATGAAATAGGTTCAGGCTTTGGAAAAATATTACAAAATTACCTTAGCCATAGTTTTACAAATCATTGTTACCATAATATAAGTTTTAAACAAATGATCAATAGAATTATAAATTCAAAAATAGATAATTATTCTACAATGGTTTTGCTATTGGGAAATAGTACTGGAATTACCAAAAGGGACATAATGGCTGGTATTGACACCTTGTTAGGGTTAAATGTAGGAAAGCTCATGGTTTGTGCTTTTCCTTATTCAGATAGCTTCTCAGAAGATGAGAACAAGCGGATTTTTAAATTAAATAACATTTTACAAATGTTGACTTGTCATAGTGACAAATTATTGTTTTTTGACACTAATAGATTTATTAGTGGACTTCAAGTAACGCAGAGAGCTTTCTCTCTGTCACGTAGATGTAGACATAAGATTGCTATGTTGATAGCATATTCTATTAATGAAGTGATAGTAAATCTATCAAATTCTATATTAATTGACGACCCTGTGTTGCCTAGTTCAACTAGCAACATAAATTTAAACTAGTCCATAAGACAATAGAAGTTACCCCTGCAAATAATCAGTTATTATTAGTAAATAGTATGAAGGTATCTTCTGGCAATCCATTTAGTGGTACAAAGCTGAGGAGAGAGCAATACTCTTTAAAATTATTAAATCAGAACATTCAAGGTTGCTCTTCCAAATTATTAGAAATTGAACTATTTCTAGAAAAAACTAAATTTGATATTATTTGTCTAACAGAACATTGGTTAAAAGATCACCAAGTAAGGTCCATTAATTATGAAAATTATTGTGTAGTTAGCCATTTCAGCAGAAAACGTATGATACATGGCGGATCATTAATACTTATTAAAAAATCTATTAAATCTAAAGAGAGAAAAGACATTGTTAGACTGTCGGTTGAACACACCATTGAATTGTCCTGTGTTGAGCTTGATAAGCATGTTGTAGTATGTGTCTACAGACCTCCAAGTTACCAGAATCTATCTGTGTTTGACTCTATAATGGAAGATGTGTTAAAAAAAGTTAGTACTAGCAGTAAATCAATCATCATATGTGGCGATTTTAACATTAACTTATTAGAAAATAACTCTAACAGTATTAGGTTATTGGGTCTTTTTAAATCATTTAATCTAACAAATGTTTTTATGGAGCCAACTAGAGTGACAGCTTCTTCTGCGACTTGCATAGATAACGTTTTTTGTAATTGTGATTACCTAAATAAAGAAATTGTAAATAAATTAACATCTGACCACAGTGGGCAAACAATAACGTATAGCACCTACATACCTTTGCAAAAAATGCAAATAAAATTTAGACCAATTACAAGTAAAAATTTAGAAAAATTTAATAAAACCTTGACTAGTAAATTATGTGTTCAAAACTTTTTTAATATAGATAACCCAAATGAGTTCTATGCCGAGTTTTTTAAAGTACTCAACATGCAATTTAATGACACTTTTCCACAGAAAGCGAAAAGTATTTACACAAAGTTCGTATTTAGCGATTGGGCGACTCCAGGTATTCGTAAAAGCAGGGAAAAGCTATATGAACTTTATGGCCTAAAGCAACATATGAATAATACAAGTTTTGATAAGTATGTTGCGAAATATTCAAAAACCTTTAAAATTGCATGCAAAATAGCTAAAGCGCTGTATATAAGCAATAAAATAAAATCGGCAGACGATAAAATAAAAACTACCTGGAAAATAATAAATAATGAAACAGGTAGGAAAAAACAGCGTAATACTGAATTTAATTTAGCGACTGCACATGGCCCCATATCCTCAGATATAGAGGTAGCTCAGGAATTTGAAAACTTTTTTGTTAATATTCCTCTTAAAACTACAGCAGCATTAAACTCCTCACCCACACTCTCTGCTGCCTTACTAAGAAAGAACGTAAATGCGTGCCCATCGGAGTTCAAGTTTCAACATACAAATCCCCAGGCTATTTTAAAAGCTTTTAAAGATCTTAAAATTAAATCAACAGAAGATCTTTGGGGACTATCTGTAAAAGTGTGTAAACCAATCATTGAAACTGTTGCACCCTATTTAGCTTTAATATTTAATGCTAGTGTCGATCAAGGAGTTTTTCCGGACCTCATGAAACACAGTAAAGTAGTTCCATTGTTTAAATCCGGGGATAGCAAAGAAGCCAATAATTATAGGCCAGTGTCAATACTGCCGGTTCTCAGTAAGGTCTTCGAAAAGTTAATGCTCAACCAATTGTTGCGTCATTTTAACAAACATTCTATCTTTTATGATCAACAGTACGGTTTTACCAAAGGGCGTTGCACAACTGACGCTGGTGTCACCCTAATAAAGAACATCTTTAACGCCTGGGAGGAAGCACAAGACGCCATTGGAATCTTTTGCGACCTCTCGAAGGCGTTCGATTGCGTTAACCATGAGACACTATTGTTGAAGCTCGAGCACTATGGAATTAGACATACAGCCCTTGGGTTACTTAGATCATATTTAAAAGACAGACAAGTTAAAGTTCAGATAAACGGCGTAAACTCACTAGGGTCTGAAATGACAATGGGTGTTCCTCAAGGCTCGATATTGGGTCCATTCCTCTTTTTAGTTTATATTAACGATTTACCCCAATTACTACAAAATCAACCGAAAATGGTGTTGTTTGCTGATGACACATCTTTGATATTTAAAATAGATCGGCGGTCACAAAATCTTGATGATGTGAATAACTCGATTCATCAGGTCCAAAATTGGTTCACGGCAAACAATTTGGTACTAAATGAAAAAAAAACCAAATGTATTAGATTCACATTGCCGAATGTTAGAAGTAGCGAATGCGACATCATATTGAATGGCGAAAAGCTGGACTTTGTAAATCAAACAGTTTTCCTGGGAATCACTTTAGACGACAAATTGCAATGGAGTTCTCACATAACATCTCTTGCGGGTCGGCTGAGCTCGGCCGCTTATGCTGTTAGAAAGATAAGACAGTTGACGGATGTGGAGACCGCGCGTTTGGTCTATTTTAGTTACTTTCACAGCATTATGTCATACGGTATTTTATTGTGAGGCCGAGCGGCTGACATTGAATCCATATTTATATTGCAAAAGAGAGCTATCAGAGCCATATATAATTTAAGTCACAGAGAATCTATTAGGGAGCTATTTAAAAATATTAATATTATGACAGTTTCTTGCCAATTCATTTATGAAAATATCATGTATGTAAGGAAAAATTTACATCTCTTTAGTAAGGTCAGTGATAGACACAATTGTAATACGAGAAATAAAGATAAGTTAGATCAACCATCTTATAGACTAGCAAAAGTACACTCATCTTTCATGGGGTACTGTGTTAAATTTTATAACAAAATACCTTGTGATATATTAAAACTAAATGAAAGTAAATTTAAAACTTTAGTTAAAAGCACACTTTGTAAACAAGCATATTACAAATTAGATGATTATATTCAAGATAAGAATGCTTGGCAACATGTTGGTCCCGCTCCGTAGGGCAATCTTTGGTGTGAACAAAATCAAATTTGCTAATTTGTATTCCTATTCATAGTTTTTGTATTCTTAGGTTATTTTTTATATTTTTTCCAGAATTTGACTCACACAAGGTTCCGTTGTTGTTGAATTAGGTATTTTACCTATGTTTGCAATATTTGTAAGTATGTGAGAACCATGTTCCTATTTATAAAACTAATGAATTTACCTGTTAGTGCTTTTATTACTTTATACCTGTACGTTGTATAGTGGGTAGTGCTATTTTTGGGTGCATCGTCCTCACATATATGAATTTATTAATGTATGTACATAAGTAAACTTTGTAAAACATATTTTTTTAAAAAAGAGCAAGTATGGAGTTTCTTGTGCGTTCTTCTCCATAACAAGCTACTTTCCGAATGCACGGTAGAGTCAATTTTTATTACTTGTACATTTTTTATTAACATTTAATTTTTGACGTTCAAAAGTGCCGCTTATTGGCCTAATTGAAATAAATATATTTGACTTTGACTTTGACTTTGAGACATATATGTTTTAATTAAAGCTTTGTCTTCTTATTGTAGAATTAAGCGCCTGCTTGGTTTAGCACTAAACTTTGAGTTGGTTGATTTGGTTGACTTTATTGTAATGGTTTGGTTATTAGTTTACGACCACTGGTTTAATGATACGCAATAATGTTTTTAAAAGTTATATTGAATACTAGTTAAAATAATGGTAATTGGTTAATCTAAGCTAAAGTAGCACTAAGATGGTTTGATTTGGGTTACTCGATTGGTATCCGAACACGCACTAACTGACGCTAGTTGCAATACATGCATTTATGGAAATGCACGCAGGTGTTGAGCTGTTCGGTTGCGAATATTGTACCGAACACTTATGAAAAGTTATATAATGGTTTTGAGTTTGCCTCTACAAATAAGAACGAAACTTAGTACAAACACCAGCTTAAACTAAAAATAAATTTCACGCCCCAAGAATGTCAATTAGTAAAGTTCAACAAGAATATTCAAATATTGAAAAACTTTTCTATCAGCTAGACTAGAATAATGAGTTACAAAGTTTTTCCAAGTATTTTGTCTGTAGTACATATCACCGTGTTTTTGCATAAACAAACATAAAACGTTAAATTATGTCTAATAGTTAAATTCACACGCGGTGCCAGAGTCTACGTTCAGAAATCTTACCAATGGAATATACATATATAATAACTAATATCGAGCATCTCCCTTTTTTTCATAATTACATTAATTTTCTCATTAATTACTTTATTCCATACCCAAAGGAAGTTTCAAATCTACTTACTATTGTGTTGTACTAATTGGGCTGTTTAGTAATTTAGTTCGTCACGCGAGCATTAAAAAAATACAAAAAAGAAATATTTTCAATTTTGTTTTCAGGTATCACTACGTTTTAATCACATACATGACAGTGCTTGAACAATATTTTCTCAAACTTGACAAGGCCGAGTGTAATCTTTAATCTTGTTTGCCACTTTTGAAACAAACTATCTACCTATCATGGGGTCGAATAAACCTGTCGCTTTGTGGCATGCACTAAATTTAATTTCAGCAAAAACCCCTATTCACCGCAAATCGAATAGCATTTTTCATATGACGGTCACGCAACTTTCCACAACTCATGGAGCATGTCTTAATCAGACTAATTTGAACTACTACAGAAGCTTCCCGGTACATGGGTGACCTGCCACAGGGTGTCACCTTAATTGGGTCACCCTCCCCGTGATCCAAAGAATTTCATGGAATTTTGTCTCTAAGAAATGAAGAATGATTGCGTATTTCAAAAGTAAGATTAGTTTTCAAATTTATTGAGGACTGGCTTCTGCCAGCGGCTTCGCCCGCTTGAGTGTCGAAAATAATCCCGAAATAACATATTCTCGGGATAAGAAGCCTACAGATATCCTATGCCTGACTATAATCTATCTCTGTGCCATATTTCATACAGATCCGTTTTGCCATTCTGGTATGAAGAAATAACAAACATACACACTCACAAACTTTCGACATTATAATTGTGTGATAAGCGTTTTTAGATTTGAGACTGATAAATCTCATTTCTTTTTAGAGTATTTTGAGGATCGTAGCAGGTGGCGTTCTACAGTTTCTGCCTAACTCCATGGAAACAAGGCGTGAGTATGTATGTATGTTTAGTATTTTCGGACCACACAGGTCAGGAGCAGAAACGAGTACTAGTATTTCTACCATTCAATTTTAGGTAGTTTTACAGACTTGAAAAAATCTAACTTTGCATGTTATTCACTCAAGGCCAGTAATTTCTGCATTTTCTTGTGTTTTTCGCGCGTGATAGATGGACGCTCTGGGGATTACTAGGCGCTCTATTCATACCAGAGTGCTGGCTACCAGTACTGGTGGCTAGAGCTGGCTCCGTTTAAACCTGCCTTTTATTTGGTTTCGCAGCCGAGAGATTGTTGATGGACTCGTTGGCAGGTCTTCTGTAGTTCCAATGGTATTCACTTCAAGACGTTTAGAGAATCGTAGCTGAGCTCTGATCAAAACACATAACAATTGGGAATCATTGATACGACGAAAAAGAAGAACCGTGTTGAAGAACTGATATTTAATATTTTACCTATTTAATCGACCTGGAAAAGGACCTCCTTCTTTCTCTTAATGTTCGACTCAATAGTTGCACGTGTAGCATCATCATCATTTCGGCCGAAAGACGTCCAATGCTGGACTTTGGCCCCCCAAATATCGTCACACCGATCGGCACGTGTACGCTGCTGGAAAAGCAATCCGGATATCCTGTTTAACAAAATTCTTTAGGTCCTTTAATTTTAAGTAAGAAGCTTTCAAGTTCAGTCATTCCGGTTCATCATTTAATTTTCCATTTAGCCAATTTCCTCTCTCTTTACCAATTAATTGGTTTGTGACGGCAACAGAGACTGTTTTTGTTTGGCCTTTCAAAGTAATTGGAATTAAGTTTTGCTGTATTGTGTGTACCTTATTTAATATTACGTAGGTATAGAGAAAACGTACAGCGCTCTTCGTGTTTGGTTTAGTAATGCCTTTAGGGTGCTGATTGGGCTGCCTCGTTTCTGTAGCGTTTCAGAAATGTTTGCGGAAATGCGCGTCGATTGCTTTAATGCATTGATGCGTAAAAGATTTGCATCCTTGGTGCGCAGGGTGCGGGCCAACTCCAACAGCATCGTGGGCATGATCACTGACAAGCTGGACTGTGTTGTGATGAATCGTTGCTCCAGTATTTCAACTGGAATATTGAAGCAATGATTGTTGTCTGTGTGTAAATGTTAAATGTTGTATGTTGTTGGAAGCAAGTGGATCAGGGTGTAAAGACACCCTCCACACACCCCCATAGAAAAGGGAGGATCCTCCGACCAGACGGGTGTTGTTTCTGGTCCGGGCAACTGCCCAACGGTTATTGTCAGACTGTTGTATGTGTTCAAATCGCAGGATTTGAGTGACGTCATGTCAGACGTCAGTTCGTAAGTGGCATCGGTGCCGCTACAATAGGTATAAGTTAAGTTTATATTGTTTCTAAAACTATGAATATATGTATTTATTTTAAGTAATTCTATGGGCCCTGTTAACTTTAATAAATGAATTAATAATAATAGAAGCATAAATTGCCAATTTTGAAAAGGAAACTGTACCTAGCTACCCAAATATCAAACACTTTTTGCAATAGCGTTCAGCCAATAGACGTCGACTGCTGGACATATGCCTTCTCCAAACGTCACAACATCGCCCGGCCCTGTGCTTCTCGCATCGAGCTGACTCACGTTCTCACCTCACCAGAGGCTGTACACAGTCGCGAATAAATTTGAAAGTGAGTTACCGCAGCCCTGGCTCAAGCAACTGAAGGAACACGGGTGGGTTTTTGTCAATAAAAGTCTGACACGCCCTTCCGCTTCACCCAGAGCGGAAGAAGTCATTGGATGATTTCCCACACAAAAAATAAAATAAAGAGATACTCTACACGAAGTGTCATTATCTTAGCGCTGGCGACGCGCGAAGGTTTAAATGTCAAAATGTAAGGGATTTGTGACCTAACATTTCGATAGCGCTTGGTCCCATACATTTTTGGCGATTTTCGATTAAACTGTCACTAGTCTAGCTAGAGCCTCAAGTAGATTCCATACTGAGACTCCATACCCCAAATGCCATTGGTAGAACTGTGTGAATGATATATGAAATGATGAGATATGATGATATATCCCATCATTTTATATTGTAACAATATCATATAGAGAAGATTTTTGCGTTTGCTCTATTTAAAAAAACGGATTTAGTACGGGTTTTTCAAATATAATTAGGCTTACCTTTCAACCAATTTCATAATTCACATACATAAATCACATAGCGCCTATTGAAGTGACACAGAAATAGCAATTCGTCGCGAAATAGAATGGGAGTCAATCAAACAAACCTCACCTACATTGATATAACGTTTATATGTAGAATTGTGTTTATTTGTGGCATTTGCAGGACGTACGTTCACACCGGTGTAAGGTTATTTATACATACATGTTTTTGTTTGATTTAGTGGAGCCTCGAAACAGGCGATAAACTACTCATTATTACCTATATGGGCGAATATCTGTAAATGCAGTGTATCACGAAATAAAAACTTTGCTTTGGTCTCTTGATCGGAACGCACGACACTGCGGTATGCGGTGCGGGAAACATAATCGTTTGAAAAACGTCTAGCTAGAGTGGTTTTTTGTTCCGTTGCAGTATGCGTCAGCGGTGAGGAGGATTATGTGTCCGTCATCGCATACCGCAGCGTTGTGCTTTGGGGCAAAGTTTAAGTGAAATATTTGTGATTGTTGTTGTCAACGGGTGATATCAACAAGTCAATCGTATTTCAGGAGAGAACGAACTGATGGCAGATCGCCTTTGGTTTACAGAATAGACACAATAACTAAGTAGAATGAATGTTCAGAATTTCCTGGTTAAAGATGACGTAAAAAGTAAAAATAACGAGAAATCTAGCAAAGTTGCGCATCCTTAAAGAGTATTCTACAGGAAATAAGCAAATGGAACACCGTTCTGGGTTAATTTAATAAACTGTTCGATTGGTGCACTGGGGAAGTGATTGGCTTCTGTACTACGGCAGCCGGTTCAATTTCCGAAAGAAATAAACATTTCTGTATATTCCTAACTTTTCCGAAGCTATGTAAGATTTTCCTTGAAGAATAATATTATTCAAATTCAAATTCAAATTTTATTTAATAAGAACAGGATTATAAAGATTTTTACATTGGCCCCAAACTAGGCAAGCCTGTATCTTGGGAACCAATTTTGAAGGTAAACATTTAAAAGATTTTTGACATATGTTCGGTTTCAGAAAAAAGTAAATTAATATCAAACAAAATAAAGCAATCAAATTATAGGAAAACAGAAGTGTAAACAATTAAAAAGTCCCCTGATAAAATAACATTTTATACTTCACAAATTTCAACGCCATTTTGTTACTATGAGTTTGTATGAATGTGAGTATAAATTATGTGAATGCGAATGTGCGTGTAAATGTGAGTGTGAATATGAATGTGGGTGTGAATGTGAGTATGATTTGTTTTAACTTTATCTTGCCACGGTAATTATTTTTTCAGCTTCGTCATATGATAGGCTCAGCAGCCAGGAAGTCACTCTAATTTTTGTCTTTTTCAGAGTGAGATCTTTTATGTTGCACTTGTTAATAACTTCATTGTATACATGAGAATGCAGAAAAACTGGAAGTCTTTGTGCGTATGCGGATTTAGCTGCAGGAGTAGGGATCCTGAACTTGCGTTTGGCCTTTAAAATACTTAGGTCACACCTCCTAAGAGTTCTGCTGTGGGTCTTTGTTGTTACCTTCAGCAAGTACATTTTCCTTACGCTTAGAATTAAAGTTTCCGAGTATAAGATTTCTGTAGGGAAACGGTAAGGCCTGCGTAACAGGGTTTTGAGAAATGCGCGTTGTGCTCTTTCGAGAGTTATCAGGTGAGATTTTGCAGCTCCTTCCCAAATTACTATGCAATATTGTATTAACGACTGACACAGAGACACATAGACAAGTTTTTTTACATCGTCGGGTGCACAGTCTCGTATCATTCTCATAACATATATTTGCTTCCGTACGCGTTTAACAAGTTCCGTAATCTGTGGTTTGAATGACAGGTGCTGGTCGATAATAACTCCCAAATATCTCATTACGTCTACTCTGTCAATGTTATTGCATGAGCATTGGGTGACGGTATTATAGGTGCTAAGACAACTTTCGTTGTGGATTTTAAGACTCCATAACGGTATTTTTGTAGCCAGTGTTTTTCTAAAAGCTATGAACTTCGTTTTTTTAAATTCAGTGTAAGCAGATTCCTGTTGAGCCAGTTTGCGATCATGCTCACTGCTGCTTCTGCTTTCCCATAAACGTCTTCTCAATCGGTTCCATGGATTAGTATCACCGTGTCGTCTGCGTAACAGATTATGTCAGCATTTGGTATTGTAAGATTGAGTATATCATTCACATATATAGTAAAAAGTGTTGGGCCAAGTATGCTGCCCTGTGGGACACCAAAGCTTATTTCCTGTTCTTCGCTGACTATATCTTCAACTCTGATGCACTGCCGTCTCCCACTCAAATAACCACGAAGCCAGTCAAGTGCTGTTCCTCTTATTCTGAAACTTACAAGCTTTCTAAGGAGTATTGGAATAGAGACTGTATCGAACGCCTTAGCAAGGTCCAAAAATATACCAAGGCAACGTTCACCACCATCTGTATGTTTGGATATAATGTTCGTCAACAGTTCGACCGCGTCAGTTGTAGATTTTCCTTTTCTAAACCCAAATTGCCTTTCTGAGAGAAATTAGTTATTTTCTAGGTAATTAACTATGCGAGTATTCATTGGTTTCTCCAAAACTTTTGAAAAGATGCTAAGCAGAGAAATAGGTCTCTAATTATCCGGGGAGTTCATTGGTCCGGCTTTATGAATCGGAGACACCACTGCCACCTTCCACTGCTCGGGGAAAACCCCTGTCGAAATACTCAGATTACATATGTAAGTGAATGATTCTAAAATACTGGTGCGTATCGGCTTGATTAGAGAGGGTTTAAATCCGTCCAGCCCAGGTGCACTATCGTGTTTGAGGTTTCTTATAATAGAGTCCACCTCAATCATATCTGTCGGTGTTATGAACATTGAATCCACCGGCGGTGTATTACAATCAACATTAGCTGCTAGTGCTTCTTCAGTACTTCTTAGACTCTGTAGTATCTGTTATTATTTAATAAACACCAGCTTTTTTCTATGGTAGTGGAGAAAAAAAAAGTACGAACTACGTATGGTCTCCTAAACAGTAATTAAAAGGCTGTATATTACTTGCCAGCTTGCAAACTTCTAGTTTATGATTATTCCGTGCCCGGGACGTGTGTGAACGAGTTCATATAAAATGTTCCCACCGATATTTTTTTGAGCCCCTGACGCGACCCGGCCCTGTCACGTCCCGGGCACGCCCCTCATATGTGTGGATAGACCTTTTGTCTAGCATTTTGAGGCGGCGCCAAACAAACTATCAACGAAGATCAACCTTGCTACAGACATTCTATAAACGCATTCTACGTTTCAAATTCTACGTAATCAAGATGTTTCATTTTTGTATGGAACTCCGGCCATAATCTGTACCTTGTAGGAAAGCTGGGAAACTGACACCTGAATAGAATAAAGTAACATTTTTCCATAATAACAAATGCTTTTTATATACCTAATAAAAAATAAAAATGTTCGGCGTTTATCGTGACAGTTATGTGACAGCCATGAGGTTTTAGTTGTGACCTTTACGTTACCTAGAAAATGATAATTATCTTCTAATAGAACTGTGATTAATTTAGATAAGTACTTAGGCCGCTATCCGACTGGCGATTTATGAGCGTTGGCGTTTCTCCAGCGTGGTCTCTGCGCAAACGCGACGTTGACGTCGCGAGACTCTTGTTGGTGACTGTGACTCTGAATGGACTCACGTTGGAGAGACTCCACCGCTCGTAAAACGCCAGTGGGATAGCGGCCATAAGATTTTGCACTCTGTTTAAATAAGACAAAAGTGGCTCACAAAGGCAGGATTAAATCTTTTAACCCATTCCTTTAAGTATTGTTTCAGCTCATCTTGTTTATACTTCATAAAAGATAGCTTGATCTCTGCGACAGCTGCCAGTAACAATAGCGCTTGACTGGCTAACAATAACGTATACGTCAGTTTGACATAATGTCGCAGAGATCATGTTTAACTATCTTATATAAAGTATAGTATGGTTAAATGTCATTTTGAATTATCGTTTAGAAGTAAATGTCAGAAGAGTAAAAAAAAATATTTTTTAAGTATGAAATCGTCACACTTGCTTTAATATTAGGCGTAAAAGATGTTTATGAGAATAATAGTATTTTTTACTAGCACAAGAACAATTATCTTTCATATTTAACGTCTACGTTATTTATGCTTTGATGTGACATAATTTTAGAACGAATTCAAATGCAAACTATGAGAGACGCCATGTTGAATCGAGTATGGCAATAATTAAAAACTACTTTTTGTATGCAAGAAATCATGCTTAATTCGTGAAAGAATAATATGCCTTAATTCGTGGGACATTTTCCACTTTTTTGATAAATGTACATCCCTTGGGCAAAAATTATACATCTCCTTTGCATGTTTCTTTGTTTGGCGCCAATTCAAAATGCTAGAGTAAAAGATTTAATTTTTGCTTTTAGTTCGTTATTTCGTCGGTATTTTTTTTGTTGAAATGTTTTTTTTATCGCTAGTTTAGCAGCCCCAACGAAGGATTGATCACGTAGTATCGACGTTCAAGCGACCACTTAGCATAATTAGTAGCGGATTCATTATCGCTACTCTTTTCTCCACTGCATGCTCTGCAGATTAATGGTTGACCAATAAATGGAATAAAAGAATACTCAGTAAATCAAGTGTGGTGATTAATGCTGCTAGCCTTCTCTGTATGAGAAGAGGCCTTTGCCCTACAGTGAGATAGAACAGGCTGGTTTTATTATTACGTTTTGTTTGTTGTCAGGATGATGAATAAAAAAGCCTTAGAGTTGATTTATTAATAGTCAGATATCTTTTATAAGGAGAATAAATATTGCCGTTTGACAGTTTTTGTATACAAAACTAGTGGCCCACCCCGGATTTGCTTGGCTCTCTCTATAAAATATTTGTTAAGGTATGTCATATTTGTTCTTCCGATAAAAGTTATCGGGCTATTGAAAAACCAAACCAAGATAAGTAATACAGTAAAATACTAAGAAATTTCGAGCTTTACATGAAAATAAATCTCTATCTCGTTTATATAGCCTTTGCTTAACTGAATTTATTTGGGGTCGCTTCTAGTATATAACCAGATAAAGCTGGTTATCTATATTTTACAGAAAACTGACCGCCATTTGATTCTAAAGCCGATATATAATGTTAAGGCTGTTGTCGTAAATCTAACCCTAATCGTGATTCCAGAGACAGATTTGACATAGACAGACTAACAAATGAATGTAAAAAAAATACGCAATCTAAACAATCATATTCTGCAATCAGTCTTTTCATACCCATCCCCAATTAACTTCAACATAAAATTTTAAAACAAATATCTAGATTTATAAAGAGGCAGACGTCTAGGAAGCGAATATTTCCTGTCGTTAATTGATTCAGCCATCAAATTGAATTATGAGAAGTATACCCAGTACGCGAGCACCAGACGAGACTCAAAAATTAAATGCTCAAACTGATTTTCACGCTCCGATAGTTCCATAAAGGATTCATACCTAATATCTAGCACAACTTTGTACCATAGTTCAAGTAGTGTGTAGTGTAGACAGTAACTTTGTCTGGCTGGCCAATCAGAAGCCTACATGACTGCAGTGTTTAGAGAAAGTTTTGGGTTTCGAATTCCAAACTGTCGTTTTGGTAATTAGTTTTTTGTAGAGTATCTGAAAACATCGCCTGCTAAAACGGCTAGGGATTGTATATAGTATAGTAGGCTAGCCTTTTGAGCTTTTTTAGCTAGTGTAGTAGTAGCCGGCCCCTCGACCAATCGGGTTGCAAGCATCCTGATTTGTTGCGACACGATTGGTCGAGAGGTCGGCTGACAATGATGACTCGCTATTTTCTTAACGCGAAAGAACTATAGTACCTTTTAAATAAAGTTACTGGCTTAACTTTTCATGATTTTAGTCATATCATGCAAAAATCCATTAAACACAGACAGCCGACACAATCTATTGTGTACTACAAAATATCTGTATCGCAAAACTTCTTGTTTCAAATTCAATAGAGGTGTATTTGCATATTTTTTGTGAACACCAATAAGAGTTCCCATGCATCCCTTTTCTGTACACTTATCAAAAACCAATTTTGCGTCAGAGGGAAATACATTTTTCCGTTTCAAAGGGAAGTGTGTTTTTTAAAATTTCCTTTTATTTGCTCTGGAAAGGTCAATCCATAGAGGCGCGTTTGTGCTGGAACTGTTTATTTTTAAGTATAGACCTCTCTAATTTACACTGTCAAAGGGTAGATAAAATTAAGTACGATAATCATATTACTTATTTGTTTAATGAGCAAAATATGTTTGAACTTTTCCTGCCAAAAGTATAATTGTTAAAATAATTATAAAATTATATTTATTTTAAAAAGGGTCCGTTAATTTTCCTAGAACTCGTTAGTAGAACTTGTAAAATCACCGGAACATTTCATGTCGGCTATTCACCTACACAAAGAGATTAATAACTAAGTTCTATGTCAAAATGCGAGAGAGACTCCCGTTTTATAAGGCTTATGTTTAACTTACCACCAGATATAGTAACATATAACAGACAAAAATAGTAAATGATCACCAAAATTAAACCCGCATCTTATTGTAAAATTATAACCAAAGTTTTAACATCTCGCTATCCTGTTTAGGCAAAATGACTCCAAATAAATCATTGTTAACCCAAAAGTAGTAAATGATCACCAAAAGTAGTAAATGATCACCAAAATTAAACCAATGACCAAAAAGATTATAAAATTTCTGGGAGCAACTTGGAAGTAGCGCTCGCCGGCCGCTGCCGCGGCACCGCTCGCTTTGCTCGCTCGGCTCGCGCGCGGTTGGTCACAGTTCTAACCTAACCTAACCTATTTTACAACATTAAATAGCGCAATAATTTGCTATTAAAATTTGGTGATCAATTTACTAAATTTGGTGATCAATTTACTAAATTTGGGTTTCATAGTACAATTTTAGGTAATAGAGGTTATGGTCACAAAGTAATTTTAGGTGGTCATTATATTTATCCCCGTTTTATAATACAGATTATTATCACAGACAGAGGACGAAGAGTAATATCGTCGTAATTATGAAACTGCGTTATATTCACTTTTTGGCCAACTTTGACGCCGAAACGTTGTGTTGGTTGATTAAAATTTTATTACAAAATGTCGGGGCGTCTGAAGTTCGGCGAATTGCCTTATAATTGAGTTCCCCGTTAATTTGTACGTGATGTGATTATTACATTATATTTTCTGCATTGTTATAAGAAACTCGTCGCTCATTAGCTTGTCCAGTGGTTGAGAGGACGGATAACAGTTTGGGTTCGATTTCTGTTACTCTTAATTGATTGCCGGGGTTTTTGAGATTAATATTCTATCTCAATAATAATTACCGTTTGTTTGATCCGTATCTTCGATCCGTATGGTAAAAAAAATAGTAGCCAGTGGTTTCAAATTTCGGTAAAATGCATTTGTGTATAAAAAACTGGGCCTCAGTAAGATCATCGCGTTAAGGGTAAGTAACTCTTCACATAGCATATCGATGTGACTGTTAAACCATAGTTAGTTAATATTCTCTAATATATTAGTTTTGAAACTATTTTCCCTAAAGTTTAATATTATATAACTATAAATCCTTCAAAGTAAAGTAGAACAGAACAAAAGAGCGCCACTAAATTGAAAACAACGCGTCAATATGAAAAATAGATCCAGCGCATTATTAAAACAGGGTGACACGGTGAAAATTTTTGTCGAGTGGAGCGGTACGGAGCTAAGCTGAGCGGTGCGAAGCTGCTCTCAAGCTATAATGCCACTGTCTAACAAAACCAAATTCTGAGTTATAGTCAAAAAACCGCGAAATAATAATTAGAAATCGATGCTGATTATCAACTATAGGTAAATCATATGCGAGAGTTAACTGTTTAAAAAATTTATCTTTATGCGCACTTTTGAATAGTCACTTTGTTGGTTTATATCAAGTAGGTTTGCAAACATAGTGATTAGGGGAACTTAAAGGAGTTTTTATTTTTATCGGGAATCTATTGACAGTAGAAAATACTGATCGATAGTCATTTTTTTGCTGATTACGATGGTATAAAAACCTTAAATTAGCCAATTGTCAGTTAGTGTAATTTTAGCTCAAGGACGGCAAAGCAATGTTTTCAGCTTTTCCTGTTCGTAATAAAACTAAGCCACGGATGTAAAATGATATTTTTCGTACTTATCATAAACTTGAGACGTTCCTTATGCCCAACTTTTTGGAAACGCCCAGGTTTTGAGGAAGTTGTCTTTATATTAATTTTTTAATAATATTATCATCCCTTAACTCTTATCGAAGATAAAAGAGTCCGGTTCATAGCGGGTGTAGGAGGTAACTAGAGCAATTTCCCACAATTAAGCTAATCCTTTTTACCCGACTGCCGAAGGAGGGTAATGTGTTTATCAGTCTATGTATGTTTGTTCCTATGTGACGTTCTACAGACCAAACGCGTTGGCCGATTTTGATGATTCTTACGTCAATCAATTCGTCTTAACCCTGCGAGTGTCACTGGTTACATTAAAATTAGAAATGAAAAAAATGGCGGCTTTTAAGCGCCAATTAGGGGTAAAAAAAAAGAAGTAAATAAAAAATTATAATTAAAAATATCAGAAAACACGACTGCTTAAAAAGCGAACTTTAAAGACGTAAACAAGAAGAAAATCATGCTGTGCAGTCGGTGGATACATAATATTCGCGAGCTGGCTGACCAAAACCAGATGAAGTATTGTTATTTTCAGCAGTCGGCTGTAAAGTATGGTCAGTGAGATTTCAATGATGAACATAATATATTTCGAGGAAAGTGTGATAGAATTGCACATTTCAATTCCGCCTAACACGTTCCATCATCGGACTACAAGATGAACGGTAATCCGCCATCCGCCATCGGTAGGTAAGTAGAAGGTGGATGTCCCACCCATACGCACTATTTAACGTTTTGGAAGTACTTTCATTGTGCTTGCATGTAGGTACAGGTAAGTACGCACGTGTTGTGTGTTTTTTGTGCTTCAACCAACGTGTGAGAATTAGTAATTAGAAGCGCACTCCATTGTCGACCACATCATCGCTTACCATAAAGTGAGATAGTAGAACGCAAGCCTATCAGTATTAAAAATTAGGTACAGTAGGATACTTAGCAGAAAATGTCTCCAGAAACATTCTAAGCACTTATAAATATACCAACCAAAATTTTTATACAACTCATAATATACTGTATGTAGTCGGGCAAGGCCTGGCATGAAATACTGAATAGCGTTCGCTCGTAACGCAGCGTTGCCAGAATAGCTTTTATTACATTTTACGTTACTTTTGACCTTCTCATGTAACCTCCATGTTACACGACTCTAAATGATAAACGATCTTCTAGAACTAAATATTGAAATATTTTCCAGCAAACAAAAACATAATCGTGAAACGGAACGCTTCTCAGAAAGTTTTTGTTCGTCGTGTTGTCGCACCCGATTTTGTGACACAAACAATTGACGTATTGCATATTCACTCACTCACTCACATGTATTTCTAAATCTTTCATCCCGCTTACTCCGGCGCGGCGAGCGAGTGAGCGTGTCGTTTTCCACAAAAAATAAGGTAATGTAACTTTTCTCATGAAAATGTAACTTTTTGAGCTGTCTCATGTAATATTTCACTATCTGCCACTGGCAACACAGCTCGTAAGTCGCTCAGTACGCGAGAAACCTCGCCACCCCCGAAGGCGATGGAGAACCCAGTGACTTACAAAATACTACGAATAAAATCATAAATAAGTGAACAGCAATCTGCACACGACCTGCTTCCCTGGTTTATCATTAGACTGACCGATTTACTCGTTGAAAATCTGCCTGAAAGTACCTAAGAAAATACGGGAACTTTGTTACTCATGTGAAATAACTCTATATGTATTTTGTCTAAGCCTAGGGTTGATGCCCTTGTGGCTAGTGGACCATCATCGCCGTGCCTAACATAAACACAGGGGCATACATATGTAGATGACCTGTTAAATTTTCAGTCTGTAAAAAATTCAAAACAATCTCTTTAAATGAAGTTGCCCCAAAAAAAGAGCGAGCGCGAGAATCGCGGGATTAACGACATGTTCTAACTTCCAGCACTTTATTAGTTTGTGTTGCCATTATATTATCATCATAATGGGAATGGGTTCGTTCGTGTTGCCAGTAAATGGGTTGTCCGTAAAATAAACTACTGCAATCGTCACCTGGAGAGTTCTGAGCCATAATAAAATGTATTTATACCTTGCTGTCAGCGTGAAAAATATGTTTTCTTCGTTTTATGGGTTTGATATTTTCTTTTTTGTTACTCGACTGTGCGATAGAAAAGATAGGATCATGTTTTTTTGTAGCAAATGTTTAGGTTTGGGTACCTAAAGCGTATCGTATCGTATCAAATCCAAAAGTTGTTTTTATGTTGTAAAATTGTTATGAAGTTAGCTTCAAATTACAACCTCCTCCTACCTTGTCCTAAATCAACGAAGCAACCAAAAGCCGAGATTGCTATCCTTTCATTACAGTGATTCTGCCAAAATGCCTCATTCTTGGGACAATCCCAGGTCTCACAATAGTTTGTGTCAATCCAGTTAAGCTAGGAACAAATTGGACTGCACCTAGCAACAAGTCTACGGAGATTACCGGGTTTTGTAATGTATTTACATTTCGAATTCCGAACATTGCATAGATCCTATTGAGGGCAAATCTACTTGGTCCTCCAGTACCGATATACTACTTTGGGATCACACTGTTCTAGTTACAGCTACGTAGGGGTGGGATATTATTTTGAGTATATTTTTTTATATACAATTACAGTCATGTATTAAGTTACAACAACGATTTTACAAAAAAATGAGTTGCGGGTAATGAGAGCCCATTTATTGCTCATATGGGAAATGGAAGCCATAACTTTTACTCTTTCTCGAAAATTTTACAAGAAATATTGTTACTTTAAATGAGATCTTAGTTGTTAATACAAAGAACTATTTGGATCACAAATAATAAAATCAACTTTTCAAACAAAACAAAGAAATAAAGATTAAATTATTATAAGACAACAAAATACCTAAATTTTTACGGACCCAAACAAAAAAAAATAATAATAATAAATATAAGAAACTTATTTTGGGGCTACAGAGGGAGGAAACAACCTGACCGCATACCGTGTCCGGATACTCTCTTTGTTTCAGGTGCTTGAGCCAGCCGTCAACGTTTCGGCCCAACGACTTTCGGATCAGTTGCGTGTCATCCAGCGTAATCGTATGTTGGATGATACTGTACTTGATCGCCTCCGAACTGAAATGAGTAACCGTGTCACTGCACCATCGTCGCAGGCTGTGGTGCCACCACAGTCCAACCACGCTGACGTGGAGAGAGTGACAGGGTTACAAACGTAAGTACCCAGTACAATGAGGAATTGAGGAGTGCTTTGGAGTGTGCTATTCAGGAATATCGCTACATGCAGCCCGAACTTAGGCTAAGGATTACCTCGCTTGCCCATGCATAACAAAAATAGGGCGCTGGTGGCTGCTCTGGATTCGCAGTTGTCAAACTATTTTGATGACTGCGAAGACCTCACTGATACACATTCGATCATGTACTGCGCGGCTGTAGCGGCAAGTCGTGTAGCCCACGTCAATTTTGCAGATGACAGAGCTACACGACCGAAACCAGCCGTACCGGCTTGGCAGTGCAGGATCGAACGTCGTATTGGTGGGGCCAGAACACTCATCGGCAAACTAATTTGTTTCAGGTAGGGCAATAGTCGCCCAAGAGTGATGCGCTTTGTGAGACGGGCGTTTTCGGGGACTGATGTCAGCCCCCAAGACTATATATCCCATGTCACAGAGCGCATCGACATCCTGAAACAAAAAGTGTATGCATGGGCAAGCCGTATTCGTAGGTACAGGCGGAGAGTGGAGCGATACACCCAGAATCGCACATTCCAAAGTAATGAAAGGTGGGTTTATCGGGCTTGGGAGTGACCCGACCAAGGTGTGACTGATACGCATCTGCCGGATGATGACGCTATGTGTTCATTCTGGCGCAGCATCTGGTCGGTGCCTGTCAGTCACGCCGAAGGTGAATGGATTCGGGAGGTCGAACGAGCATGCGATCCAATTCAAGAAATGGGGGCTATCACGATCAGCCCCCAAGATGTAGCCCGTGCAGTCCGTCCGTTGCCGAACTGAAAATCGCCAGGGCCGGATGGGCTGCACAATTTCTGGATCAAGTGGCTACAAAGGTCGCACGCTCGTTTGGCATCTCAGTACCAGGCAGCCTTGGAGTCTGGTTCGCTACCCAAGTTCCTTACTACAGGAATAAGCCACCTGCTCCACAAGTCTGGTAGCACCGCAGAACCCAAAAATTATAGACCTATCTGACATGTTAAAATTAATAAACACGTCGACGATAACTCTATCATGTCGGTCTCTCAGAATGGATGTAGGAACGGGTCCCGCGGTACTAAGGAGCTACTCCTTATAGATATGGCCATTAGCCAACAGGTTCGGCGTTCCCGAAAGGATCTGTCGACATGTTGGATAGATTATAAGAAGCCCTATGACTCGGTGCCTCATACATGGCTCATGAGGGTGCTAGAATTGTATAAAATAGATACAACTTTACGCACCTTCCTGATGTCGTGTATGGGCCAATGGAGCACAGTCCTTCGCTATCCAGGATGTCGAAATATCCAGAAGAATAGCGAACCTGTAAGGATCGAGCGAGGTATATTCCAGGGCGATAGTTTGAGTCCACTTTCGTTTTGCCTAGCCCTGAATCCTCTAAGCATGCTGCTGGAGAGAATTCAGGGCTAGGCTATCGGTTGAAGAGAGGTGGTCAGGTTATATCTCACCTCCTTTACATGGATGATCTGAAGCTCTTTGCCCCCAGCAATCTTCAGCTGATGGAGCTACTGAAGGTAACTGAAACTTTTAGTAACGCCATCAGGATGGAGTTTGGTGTGGACAAATGTGCGGTCACACATGTAAAGCGAGGGGAGATTGTGGAATCCGTAGGAATTCAACTCGCGGATTCCATAAACCTGAGATCCCTCTCTCCAAACGAAACCTATAAGTATTTGGGTATGTCGGAAGCGTTAGGTATCAGCACTACTGACATGAAGCAAAGTTGAGGGAACGCTTCTTTGGCCGCCTGAAGAAGGTATTCAATAGCCTTCTTTCGGGCGGAAACAAGGTGCGCGCTTTCAACGGTTGGGTCATGCCGGTATTGATGTACTTTTTCGGCATACTCAAATGGACTCAAACGAAACTTGACGCCCTGGATAGGCGGGTCTGTACACTGCTGACTGCATATCGAATGTAACACCCACGATCGTCAGTCATGAGATTGTATATCCCGCGGAAGGGTGGTGGCCGAGGCTTTTTAAATGCCAAAAGCCTCCACAACCGCGAGGTATGTAATCTCAGGAAATATTTTCTAAACACCGACGTGGGTATGCATCGAGATGTAGTAGCAGTGGACAAGGGACTCACTCCGCTCTCCTTGGCAAATGAGAACTGGCGCAAGCCTGTAGTGTTTGACACTAACGACCGCAAGGAGGTATGGCAGAGTAAGGAGCTTCACGGACGCTTTTTCCGGGCCCTACATGGGTCCGATGTAGACCAAGCAGCGTCCGTAGCCTGGTTACGTTTCGGAGACCTCTTTGGGGAAACAGAAGGTTTTGTCTGTGCAATTATGGACGAAGTTATCATGACGAATAACTACCGGAGATTTATTGTGAAGGATAGCACGGTTGACATCTGTCGGGCATGTCACCGCCCGGGTGAATCGATCCGCCACATTATCTCTGGTTGTTCTCGGCTAGCTAACGAAGAGTACTTGCATAGGCACAACCTTGTAGCCAGGATTATCCATCAGCAACTCGCTCTGAAATACACTCTTGTGGCATCGGAGGTACCGTACTACAAGTATGTGCCCGACCCAGTTCTCGAAAATGGCAATATCACATTGTACTGGGATCGGTCCATCATCACTGACAGGACTATTGTAGCCAATAAGCCTGATATTGTGGTGGTGGACCGAATCGAGAGGCGTGCAATGATTGTTGACATAACTGTCCTGCATGACGGGAACCTCGTGAAAGCCGAGAAAGATAAGCAAATCAAGTATCTTGACTTGGCTCGCGAGGTTGTCGACATGTGGGATGTGGACACAGTGATCATTGTACCGATAGTCGTATCAGCCAATGGCTTAATAGCCACGAGCCTCGACCAACACCTTAGGAGGCTCTCCTTAGGCGGCTTGGTCAAGGGCCTCATCCAGAAAGCAGTATTGCTGGACACGGCTCGCATTGTTAGGAGGTTCCTCTCTCTGGAGCCCTGACCGCCGGTAGCTTGGACCCTGTTCCCGATACCGGTGGGCCTCTATTTTTTATATTTTTAAATGTTTTTGTTTTTTTATTTATTTTATAAAAATATTTAAAAATGTAGATAATAAGAAAGATAATTAAATAAAGGAATATAAGAATATTAGAATTGTATAAAATAGATACAACTCGTTATGTATCACCTCCTTTACATGTATGATCTGAAGCTCTTTGCCCCCAGCAATCTTCAGCTGATGGAGCTACTGAAAGTAACTGAAACTTTTAGTAGCGCCATCAGGATGGAGTTTTGTGTGGACAAATGTGCGTTCATGCATGTAAAGCGAGGGGAGATTGTGGAATCCGTAGGAATTAAACTCACGGACTTTTTTTTTGTTTTGTGTTTGCTCTTGACTCTAGTCTAGGTCAGAGGTGACAGAGACAGAGTCGATGATGGGGTGAGCTTACCCAGAAGAAGCCTGTTCACTCTAACTTTGAAGAGATTCGGGTTGAAGGCGCTCGGAAACACGGACGCAGGCAGGTAGTGAGTTCCATTCATTCGCTGTGCGCATTATGAAGGATGTCTGGAAGCGCTTGGTGCGAATTGGTGGAATGGCAACAAGGTAAGGATGGTAACTTGCAGTGCATCTAGATGTCCGATGGTAGAAAGGTGAGATCCATAAACGTGAGATCCCTATCTCCAAACGAAACCTATAAGTATTTGGGTATGTCGGAAGCGTTAGGTATCAGCACTACTGACATGAAGCAATCGTTGAGGCAACGCTTCTTTGGCCGCCTGAAGAAGGTATTCAATAGGCTTATTTTAGGCGGAAACAAGGTGCGCCTTCAACGGTTGGGTCATGCCGGTATTGATGTACTCTTTCGGCATACTCAAATGGACTCAAACGGTACTCGACGCCCTGGATAGGCGGGTCCGTACACTGCTGACTGCATATCGAATGCATCACCCACGATCGTCGGTCATGAGATTGTATATCCCGCGGAAGCGTGGAGGCCGAGGCTTTTTAAATGCCAAAAACCTCCACAACCGCGAGATATGCAATCTCAGGGAATATTTTCTAAACACGGACGTGGGTATGCATCGAGATGTAGTAGCAGTGGACAAGGGGCTCACTCCGCTCTCCTTGGCGAATGAGAACTGGCGCAAGCCTGTAGTGCTTGACACTAACGAACGCAGGGAAGTATGGCAAAGTAAGGAGCTTCACGGACGCTTTATCCGGGCCCTACATGGGTCCGATGTAGACCAATCAGCGTCCGTAGCCTGGCTGAGTTTCGGTGACCTCTTTGGGGAAACAGAAGGTTTTGTCTGTGCAATTATGGACGAAGTAATTATGACGAATAACTACCGGAGATTTATTGTGAAGGATGGCACGGTTGACATCTGTCGGGCATGTCACCGCCCGGGTGAATCGATCCGCCACATTATCTCTGGTTGTTCTCGTCTAGCTAACGAAGAATACTTGCATAGGCCATTGGCCTTGGCAACCTTGTAACCAGGATTATTAATCAGCAACTTGCTCTGTGATACTCATACACTCTTGTGACATTGGAGGTGCCGTACTACAGGTATGTGCCCGACCCAGTTCTTGAGAATGGCAATATCACATTGTACTGGGATCGGTCCATCATCACTGACAGGACTATTGTAGCCAATAAGCCTGATATAGTGGTGGTGGACCGAATCGAGAGGCGTGCAATGATTGTTGACATAACTGTCCCGCATGACGGGAACCTCGTGAAAGCCGAGAAAGATAAGCAAATCAAGTATCTTGACTTGGCTCGCGAGGTTGTCGACATGTGGGATGTGGACACAGTGATCATTGTACCGATAGTCGTATCAGCCAATGGCTTAATAGCCACGAGCCTCGACCAACACCTTAGGAGGCTCTCCTTAGGCGGCTGGGTCAAGGGCCTCATCCAGAAAGCAGTATTGCTGGACACGGCTCGTATTGTTAGGAGGTTCCTCTCTCTCTGGAGCCCTGACCGCCGCGCCGTTAGCTTGGACCCTGTTCCCGATACCGGTGGGCCTCTAATTTCTATATTTTAAATGTTTTTTATTTTGTATGTTTTATAAAAAAAAAAAAAAAATGTAGACAATAAGAAAAGAAATTGAATAAAGGAAATAATAATAAAAGAATCTGGTATATCACTGCTAGAACATTTTCCATGGGCTCAGTTTCCGAAACATCCGCATCAGTACCAAATCTTTCCACATTTTCCTGTTTTTCATACTAGGCTACCAATTTCGAAAATAAATATGCAATTCTACTTTCAGCCACAACTGTTTTAAACCAATTGGACTTGTTATCAATGAAACTATGGATATAGGTAAAAAGCATAAACATAATAAAATAAAAAAATAAGTTTATGCTTATCTTGGCAGCCTGGAGCGAAAAACACAACTATCCCTCGTACCAAATGGCACTATCGACAACGAGTAACGACTCGTGCGCGTCAAGCGAAGTTTCTCGGTGGTTGACTGAAGCGACCGAGTGCTTACGATCGCGCGAATGTGCATACGTTCCGTTCAATCACCATCGCTCCCATTACCCGACGGGTAATGACAGGGTATTGACCCCGCGCTCCTCTAAATGTAAGATCAAAAAAAAACTAGGTTTGTTTTTTTAGTTACCAACTCTTTGACAAACTCAGGCATTTGAAAATAAAACTGTAGTTCCATACAAACTGCATTTCCAACGCAATCAAATTTAGATGCAATCGAACAACCATAGAATAGAAAATACTTTATTGTACACCACAAAAGTTAACATTTCTTTTACATAAACCTTATAGGTAGGTACCTACCTACTGCAAGCTGTTCCTTTCATTTCATAGGTACATTAGAATTTACTTTTTAATAACACGTAGTTAGAAGTAAGAGACCACGCTTCTACCTCGAAGGGCTTGGCAGAACTGTAGACTTAGTAGCTAAGTTTGTACACCCACATACCGTACCTATAAGTTAATAAAGACAATTCAGTTATTTACGCAAAAAAAGATTGAAAATGCGTGTGTATCTTTACAACCCAGTGAAGAGTGACCTTATGGAATAAATAAAAGCTAAACCTTTCTTAATAGTGTAATTAGTCACCGTGAGCGAACTTTGATCTATCTCAAAGCTATAACAGATACAAGACGAAACGAGAAATTCGCCAAAGAGCTCAGCGAACTGGATTAGCCACTATCTCTTCTTTATCTGAGAAACTTACGAGTTAGGAGCCACCTGAATAATTATGTTCACTCAGACTCGTTAGTTTGGAAATATAACCGCTATCAGTTCTTGTTAGCGTGTCGACTAATGGTCGTCGTTGTATAAGTTTTAATTATGAGCATGCTCGTCGATACACATCAGTGAGCCTAATCATATCATCCCATCTTGTGTACCTAATCCCTTATTTATAACAAGTATAATATAAATACCGGCCAAGTGCGAGTCGGACTCGCACACGAAGGGTTCCGTACCATTATCGCAAAACACTGCATAAAAATCACGTTTGTTGTATGGGAGCCCCCCTTAATTTATTTTATTTAAATTTATTAATTATTATTTTTTGAAGTAAATATACAACTAAACATTCTGTGAATATTTCAAGCGTCTACCTGTTGCCGTTATTAATATCGAGCAAAAAACGGCAAAAATATCACGTTTGTTGTATGGGAGCCCCCCTTTAATATTTATTTTATACTGTTTTTAGTATTTGTTGTTATAGCGGCAACAGAAATACATCATCTGTGAAAATTTCAACTGTCTAGCTATCACGGTTCATGAGATACAGCGTGGAGACAGACGGACAGACAGACAGACAGACAGACAGACAGACAGACAGACGGATCGCGAAGTCTTAGTAATAGGGTCCCGTTTTTACCCTTTGGGTACGGAACCCTAAAAAGAGGCTTGTTAACTCATGCTTTTTAAACTACATGATTTATCTGGTAGTAGACACGCTTGACGCTTCGAGCGACAATCCATCGAAACACGTAATTATAGACGATATCTTGCGAAATACCCCGATTCAAAGAGTAAAATGCGCATAACTTTTAAACGGTTAAACCGATTTTCATCAAACATAGCTAAAAACACTCTCGACAAAGATATCTTCAAAAAAAAAGGTCGGTTCGTCCGTATAGGTAGGTACACAAACACAGATAGATGTGTACTTAAAACTCACACATCTTTTTTCCGTCGGGGGTTAAAAAATGTCGGTCAGTACTGTCACAGAGAATATATTACTAAAATACCTACTGTTTAGCACCTAATAAGCAGGTTCTAAATTCAAATTGTAAGAATATTGGAATCAAGAATCTGCTAATCTGTAAGCGTCGAGATTTTATTACAAATAAAGACCATGGTTAGCGAGTTTTTTTTATAAATAGCGCCCATTCTGTAAGAAAACTACCTACCTTTATAGGTACATACCTACCAGTAAATAGGTACACACCTAACCTCGTATTTTACCTTACATTGAAAAACCTAGGGAAAAGCCAGCTGTTTCTCATTTTCCATGGACGAAAAGGTACCTACCTATGCCCGTCCTTTTTATGCTTTCAATACTTTCAAGTATTGACAATCACATAAGCACACAGGTAGAATTAATATGGTACCTACGTCATACGGCTATCAAATATTTATATTACCTACTAACCTCAATCGATCCTTATTTATGATACTGCCTTCTTAGAAAGCCTCTACATTTTATGTCCAATCAAATAATTTCCTTGAAAAATATTAGGGGATGAAACATAATGAACACCAAAATATTTTTTGTTAATAACTGCATTTTCGTCGCCCTCTTCGTAATTTCGAGGGGTGACAATTAGGGCGGAATATCATTCAAATTGCGATGAGTTTTGATTGATAACGTAGCACCCCTGCCTGTCCAGAAGTGTGAAAATACCAGATTAAAGGTAAGTAGGTACTTGGGTACGTTTTAGTCAAAGTCAGGTCAAAGTCAAATATATTTATTTCAACTAAGCCATTAAGGGGCACTTTTGAACGTCAACAATTAAAATTTACAAGTAATAAAAACTGATTCTACCATGCATTCGTAAAAGTAGCTTGTAACGGAGAAGAACGCACAAGACACTCCATATAGGTAGGTAGATTCAGTGCCGTAAATAGCCTTTAGAACACATTTGCTCGTAGAGGAACTCTTATTTCACAAATTTCAATATCGTATTATATCTCATTACGTAAGTACTTGTGTGTTATTGTAATGTAAAACTCACGGTTTGTCAAGATGCTCCGTCTAAAACGAACGGTACTTTTTTAAATCTTAGCAAAGAGTTTAAATGTCAGAAAAGTGGTCAACATTTTATGAATAAAATTAACTTTGGGAGATAAAATATAATAAATAAACATTTAATTATTTAATTTATTTTGACCATAAATTACAACCATTTATCTGTAACAAAACACAAAAATATTAATTTACTTTATTATTAGTAATACTGGCTGTTCTTGTGCCTTTGCCTTAAAAAAAAAGCGCTGATGCGCGCGCATCGCTAATTTGTGAACAAGTAAAAATTATTCCGCGCGCTTTTTCGTTTCGCTGTATTGTTTTTATTTGTAAATGTCGTCAAGTAATGATGAATTTATTAATTCGACACCGCCAGAAGTCTCAGAGGCAGCGAAAAAGGCTAATCTTAGCCTCTTGCCCGAAAAATCGACCAATAGATACTTATGTATCAAAATTTCATAATAAGGAAAACAAGCAAAGATGACAATTCATTTTCAGATAATGTGTTTTTAGGCTATTTCATGGAACTTTCTCAAAAATATAAGTCAAGCTCATTGTGATGCTACTATTCAATGCTTTTAAAGCACTGTGAAAACAAAACATATTGATATCAAGTCATACTCCAACTTGCTGGCATTTATAAAAAGACGCTCAAGTTGCCATGTGAGTAAAAAGTCGAAAGTATTATTTATTTCCTCGCAAATATGTTATAAAACGTCGTATGACATACGTGCGCTTTGATAATTGCAGCCTCTGCTTTCTTGTAGCAATATCGCCTCGGCAATTTGCAACTTAACGCATTTATATCATAATGTAGGTACTATTTCTGCGCCCTGTGCGAGCTTCTATAACTGCGCCCTTGTTTATTTTTTGATATTTTAGGTACCCTAGAGCAATCCTATGTATTAGGCCTACTTTATTTCATTCAGGGTGATACAATAAAGCAATTAAAGCACAAGGAATTTGGTGTTGGTGAACCAATTATCTAATATTTTGGAGTTTTTTAATAACTGATGTTGGCATAGTTTGCCAACATCAGTTATTAAAAAACTCCAACGCAGACGATCCATGTGATGTAAATTGCACTCTTAGCCTATTATATATAGTTTTTGATGATACTGGTATGTAGGTACGTATGTGTTTGGAATCGAGCAATAGGGGCGCAGCGGGCACTTATCAGGAGCAAACCGAAAAAATCATAGTCCTTCCTGGTCTGGCCATTCTTGCGCCCCCCAGAGTCTACGCCCTGTGCCTGGGCACCGGTGGCACCGCCCTATTTACGACAATGGGTAGATAAAACTCTAAGGAATTGTTGGAGTAACTGTGCAGACAAGAATGTTATTTAAATTGTCGGTAACAGCTAACTTGGTAGATATTAACGCGGGACTTATTTGCTGTTAAGTAATTCTGACACTACTTTGTGGAATGTTTCATTTAAGGTTTCATTCTATGTGTTTGTAAATAGTCATGAGTCTTTTGCCGAGCTCTTTCTGTCTGCTCTACGAGTCTTGAATTGGCACGTCAGCCATATTGCAGACCCATTTAAAATTCCATAGCATTTTCAAGCACGTCGTTTCGTTTTTAAATTCAGGACCAATTTCCTCTTTGATTATGCAATCATGGGTCCATCGAGTGCAGCAAAAACACATTTTCTTTTTGTTTTTCTAAACCTTTGTTTCAGACTACGTCAGAACATGGTGTTACCATAGCTGAATACTGGGCCAAACAAACAATATAACTTTAGTAGGTTAACATATTTTAACGATGAATAAAATTATCATATCTCATAGCAACTGATACGAGTACTTAGATACTACCTGCAACCTCATACTTACACTTTTCTTCATAAATTATTTAACCCTTTATTAAAGGAAATATTTTTCCACCTACCTGTTTTTAACAGCAACTTACAGTGAAAACGTCCAAATTAATTCATTAACATACCATCTGTCCGAGCCCCAGACCCTTTAGCTAACGTAATATGCGGGGTTTGACTATAGCTTACTTATACGTGGCGCAGATTTTCATAGGCCTTGCTGGTTGGTTTCTCATAGCACCTGTCTGATACTTACAACCGGCTACATGCAACCTATTCATCTTCATCAGCACCTATTTAATCGTTTATTTTTACTCTCTGAAGATTTATCACCACCCATACATACCTACGCCAATGTTAATTCATTAAGCGTCGATCTGTTCGAGCCCTTACCTGACGTAATATGTGGGGTTCAGACTATATAGGCTTACTTATACATGGCGCCGACTTCCATTGGCCGAATTATATAGCCAGACCTTGGCGTCCAGCCAACAGTTGGTGCCAGAAATTTCACGGCTCTCTTCACTTCGTACGAGAACCAACCCAGACATTATCATTTTATTATTATTCTTCCCTTTTAATAATATTCATGCTAAGGTTATCCTTTATTACCAAGTCAACGGCAAAAAGAAGTCGGGAACGTAGTAACAGTAAAACTATATCTACAGTTAACTTTTACGAATCTCGTTTCATCGTAGGACCGACTTCTCTAATTCAATTCAATGAAGGCGTCGATAAGTCTTACTTATTATGCTCGTTAGACATGGAGTTGCAAGAGGGCAATTTTGAGGAGGGAAGAAAAGAAAACATATTATTAAGAAATAAAAACTTTTATTATTATCAGTTCAAATATCGTATTTACATTCTTTTAAACGAGTAAAAGCACATTGTTTAGACATTACAAAAAAAATATTAAAAAATCATAACTAAATCAGTAGCGGGACAATTTCGTGATACGTAAAATAATAAAAGAACATAGCTAATCGAAAATAACCTATGATAGATTAAAATTAACAAAATAAATCTCATATCGTCCGTGTAGTTCGGAACTCATACAATCGGCAATGGCAACTCGTATAGGACTGTTGTAACTAAGAAACCGTAACAACTAACACCCTCATTTATGAAAATCTCGACATAGTTTAACGATTGTTTAGGCCGGTATTCGGCAGCTTTGACTCATGCTCAACTCAAAATAGACAGTTGTGATTTGTTAGTTTGTTTTTTTTTTGACGTTAACTTGCTCAAGTCCAAGATCCCAGACGCCCCAAACGTTACCTAAATCTTTCAACACGAAATCAGTGGAATTGAGTAGTGTTAATTTGTACTTTGACCGTACACATACTTGCTAACTTGGGCTTTTATTTTCATTATTTATACCTATTAATGAAACTTGTGTGAGTAGGACTTTAATCAAGGTGGCTACCAGCTTCAGCTGAGACTATTGTATTTACTTCTTACCAGTTGAATACTATTTAATTGGCTGTCGGCCTTTCAAAATACATCTAAAACTACTCAATACCTACTTCATATTTTGTGTAGAAAGATTCAGTAATGTCTGGGGCGTCTGGGATTTTACTCTATTGAGTACACATTATGTCAAGCTGGAGAGTCATTATGCCAAACTCGAGAGATGTGATTGGTTGGCAGTTGATTAGTAAGTGTGGCCAGATTTGAGTTTGAGTCGAGTTGAGCATCTGGAATACGGGCCGTAGTGTACTTAGAATTTTTGAATATAGAACGCAATCTATTAACAAATGTTGAATATAGAATGTGTTCTACATTCGAAATTTCTATAGAGAATTTGATTAAAGAATCTGCTAGTAAACAGCTCAGAGATTTATATAAATGAGGCACTAACTGATTAATTATTAATACCTATATACAATTCGTTCCTTGGCAACGAACGTTAGCCTGACAGCCTCGGTCAGTACATCGTACAAATGCAAATTATTATGTATACAATAGAATTTCCACTATTCTCAATATAAATGCTCGACGTAATCTCGTATCGTACATTGTGTGCTTCACTCAACGGGTGAACTATTTACTTTGCATCCCTTACTCACTAGAGCCGCGAGTGTGGCCGAACCACGAGTCCTCTCCACAGATTCAATTGCTAGCCAATTTTATTACTACATCAAAACGGCGATTTCTGAACTTTCATCGGATGTTAGGATATATTGTTTACTACATATTTTTAGATTAATTGATTGAAATTCAGTATACGACTTTATCTAGACACTTCACAAAATAACACATAAGGCATCTAAGGGTGGGTTGCGTTTTGCTATTAGAAACACGTCAACAATTCAACAATCAAATAATGAACGTATATTACATTAACAAAATTTGACAAACCTGCCTTCCAAATTCAAAATTCGCGACTGTATACCCACACTCGCGTTTCGGCTCACATCTTTACCCTCTAAACTACATACAGTAAAAACTCAACAAACCATATACACTGAAAATATTGCGTTTCACATACTATACAATTTACTTACTATTGGTGTTCGGAACCGTATTATGAATTAACTAGGTACTCGACAGTGCCGGGGGCGGCTCTTGAATTTGTGACGTAACAATTTTGTGCTCAATTTAGTTAAAATTTTGTTTAATTCTGCTAAGTGCGGTCCCCGGCACCCGGTGTAAATGTCTCTAAAGCTCTGGACTACACTAAGTTGATCTATGCTCACTAGTGTTATTTTATCTCCGCGCACACTGACAACTCGATTCTAATATAGCTTGACAAATTGGTACGCGACACTCCGCAGGTCCGCGAGCGCGGGGGACGTAAGCCAGCAGGAATGGTGGCACCTGCGCGCAGGACGGGGGTCACCTGACGGGCGCGTCGTCGCGTCATCGCACCGTCACGTCATTGAGTAGTAACCGCCCCCGCCACCCGCGCGGACCATGGGAGTGTCACGTACGAATTTGCCAAGCTATAGTTACTCGATTCTAAGTCTTACTATCGATTTATGTCGCATAATTTGGCAGTGCGTTCAGTGCGATTATTCAATTTTTATAAGGCTTCATTCGCTTAGTCTTAGCATAGGTAACAATTAATTGATTTTTATTGCTATTCGTCACCAATTTTATTTACAGTTGATTTTTTTCTCGATTCTAGACTAGCTTTAATTTTAAGACTACGTACAAAATGACCGTTATGCGATACTTACGTCTTGATTAATTTTAAATTCCCAGATTCTTATGCAGCGTTTATTTTAATTGTTGGCACAATTTCCGTTCACGTTTCTGTAGGGCTATAATCTACTTTAGAATCACAGATAACTTGATTGTATCGCTATCTTACAAGACATGGAGGATACCTCATTATGTTGGTCTGTTTGAGTGTCAAGTTGCCAATGCGCCGGTCCTACATTACTTACACTGCGCTCCTAACCTTACGTCGTGGGGACCACTAATAATTCGCTAAACTGGTTAATTTCACTAGTCTTTAGTCTAGACGGAACCTACTTCCATCTACTCTACGTCGCCTCGCTCAGAACAATGATTAGTATATTATTTATAAATCGTCGAATTTCCTATCAATTTAAAATTTACAGTAGGACGGTCCCACACTTGATTATATTTGAGATCTGCGAAGATTAAATAATTTTGGTAATAGATTATCTCCGTTCAATTCACTTGGTATCACTGGAGGCGGCTGCGGCCGCGACACATCTCCTCGCCACACTAACAACACTATTTGAGCACCGTGGAAGGAATGTGTGCATAAGATTTAGATAAACGCCAAGATTCAATGTTAGAACGTCTACCATGAGTTACGATGATTCCCTACGATATCCGTAGACCCAATAAACATCGGAAAATAGCCAATAGCAACCAATATTTGAATCAGAAATCAATCTTAAACTCATGCTAGAAGCTCAATGATAAAACCGTATAGTTTCATAAGACTGCATTAGAGTTAACTTCATCGAATTATCCCTTAATAAATATAAATAAACATCTTCAAAATTTTTACCAAATTATGAGCATATATTTCCAGCATAAAAATCTTTTTAAAATAATACGTCATACTCTTCTCAATTATAGATATACATGGCACACTGCTCTGTTTATATATTTATAGTTATAATTCATACACTCGTTACCTATCAGTTTACCTTGTCACCATAGAATAATTGAATTATATGGATGGATATTCCGTTGGAAGCTTAACAAGCACTAATAGAAAGGATAAAGCAATCGACGGACGAATAAACAAACGAACACTGATGTAGGGGGAGGGGGAGGTTTTGAAATTAGAATACTGTTGGCATTGTATTTTTTTTTTAAACTAGACGATAGAACTATCACGAAATGTTAGTCCGACGGAGCGAATCAGTCATGAGGTGACGCCTCGAGGTGTAGGATGGGGAGCGCGGCGCTGGCGCCCGGCAGAACGTAAAAAGCGTAATTGATTCGACTAAAGGGCTCGGCGGCCGCGGCTCACTTGATGGTCGCGTGCCGCGTCTCCGCGTGCAGGCACACGCCCTCGACTGTTAATATTGACACCTCTGTAAGAATAGAAAAAACGTTTAGGGAATATATTTGACAAAGTTTGAAGTTAAGTCGTGACTTTTTAGTTTTTTTTACTAATGGTATTCATATTTGGTTACGAGTCTTATACGCTTCAATTAAGTAAAGATGAGAAGATAAAAGCGTGCTACTCAGTTATCAAACAATTAATAGTACATTTCGTGTCGAGCATAAACAGTCGAGATTTTAACACGAGCAATGTAGCCAATTTCGACGTGAGCCGAAGGCGAACGTAAATAGCTACATGCGAGTGTTAAAATAAAGCTTTTTTATGCGAGACACGTCCGATTCTTTTTGCACTTCCTGATGAGCTTACTTAATTTACAAATAAGTTCCAACAACAATTTATTATAAACGTTCAGAACAAAAACTACAGACCATATACACAGAATAAAGGCGCACTTTTTCGAGAGGTAACAGGTTCAGTATCATTCTGCCAGTTACATAATGATATCAAAACTCCTTACAACATCCATTTCGTAACTGTCATTATGTAATTTTGTCGTTTTTTTAATTTTTGTAATCTTGTGTATAAATGTTCATATTTCGAAACGAATTTCTTAGGCAATGTCTTATATAATAGACAAGGTAATGGAAAAAATACGTTTATTCCGTCCACATAGGCGTCCGAGCGGACAATCCGTGACAGACAATCAGCGACTGATAAACCGCGACTGATACTCCGCGTGCGGAAAATCCGCGTGCAGGCCTGTTTTCATAAACAGGCATAATCTTGATAGATTGTAAGAAGTGTCCCCCTGACTCTGCAGCTGGCATTAAAAATGTGAGGGAAATTCTACCATGACCATTTGAAGACTCTCTTACTTACTTAACTTTTTCTCTACTCACCATCAGGCAACTTCCTAAGCCGCGGCAGCAGCGAGGCGAAGTACGCGTGATGCAGCGCCCTCTGCGCCGGTAGCCGACGTGTAGGGTCGGGCTGCAGCAGCGCCGCGGCCATGCGCTCGGCGTCGCGCCCCGCGTCGCACAGGCGCGGGAAGGCGGCCCCCAGCGCACACGGCGGGCACAGACCCCAGTGGGTTACGTGGTTCCGTAAGCCCGGCAGGTGGCTGACTCCTGACCAGCTCTCTTCGGTAGGTGTGCCTACCACCTGTGATGATTGGGAGAATTGTGATAAAAAAACATGAGTTAATATCGTGTGTAAGCTTGTCAAATGTATAGAAAGTAAAGCCAAGTTTTATAGTGGGCATAGAGATCGCCACCTTTCTTGCACTAAAAAGAGGCAAAATAACTCGACTTGCTTTTAGTTTACCATTTAAAACTTTCAGGCAGTCTCTCAATTTACACGAATAAAAATAAAATAAAGAACTTCTTAGCTTTGATACTTACTTTTTCCGTGTCCCATGTGCCGACTTATAATCCCATTTATCTTGACCAAAGATGGGTATAATATGTAATGTGACGTACCTTAAATATTTTATCTAGTTGGTCGTGTGTGTTCCTGACTCCCGGGAAGGTGGGCACTCCGCAGAGCATCTCCACGAATATGCAGCCCACGCCTCACATGTCCAGCGACGTGGAATACTCCGTACTGCCCAGTAGCACATCTGCACAAAACACATTCTCTTAAGAAACCTGAATGATCAGACTGTAGATGAGTGGCATAGAATATTTAAGTAGGTCATTAGGGTAATTTCCACCAACGCGTCATCATTATCATCATCTAGATTGTTTCAGCTGCGAGACATCCACTACCGAAGATAGGGCTGCTCACCACATCGACCGGTCATGGACATTTTCGCATCCAGCGGATTCCCGCAGTCTTAATCAGGTCATCGGTCTACCAAGTGGGAGGCCTTCCAACGCCCAGTCAGTAAAAGATGGAGAAAATGATTTAATTGAGGAAGGTTTCGACGACTTTTTGATTCTTTGGCTGACCAAATCATTATTCCCTTGAAGACGACCTACATCAGAAGTTACTGAGGTTATTTTACAAAGAGTATATAAACTGTTTGTAAGGCAGAGACACTCCACAATAATATAGCAGACTTTAGGTAAGGGTCGTGGAAATGCCAAGCAGAATATAAAAATGAAGATAAATGACGATTCAATTCAACCATAAAAGTATATTTAGGGATAGTAGGCGACATTCAATTCTCACTGAGCGAAAATAAACGTAAATTCACATTACAGCGTTGATATATTACTATTATTGATATGTTTTTAGAAGCTACAAACAATTACATTTTCTTAATGACTATGAGAGCTTTAGCGAATGTTTTTCTAAGATCTAAAATCAAAAATATAAAGAGAAAAGTAGAAGTCAATCAAAGACGTGAGATGGATGGTATCAAGTCAATAACAAATTGCAAAAAAAAACTATTTACAAAAAATACTACCGACTTCCAAATAAAAAAACAACAAAGCGATAAATAACATTATTTTTGGCAGTCTGTAATATTTGCCTCCTTATAAGGCGTCATTTTAAAGGTCGCCGAGGGCGGCAAATATTGTCTAAGTACTTCGAAAAATTAATGTTCAACCAATTGTTGCGTCATTTTAACAAACATTCCATCTTTTATGATCAACAGTACGGTTTTACCAAAGGGCGTTGCAGAACAGACGCCGGTGTCACCCTAATAAAGAACATCTTTAACGCATGGGAGGAAGCACAAGACGCCATTGGAATCTTTTGGTACCTCTCAAAGGTGTTCGATTGCGTTAACTATCAGACACTATTGTTGAAGCTCGAGCACTATGGAATTAGACATACATCCCTTGAGTTACTTAGATCATATTTAAAAGCCAGAAAAGTTAAAGTTCAGGTAAACGCCATAAACTCACTAGGTTCTGAAATGACAATGGGTGTTTCTCAAGGCTCGATATTCGGTTGGGGTATTAACGATTTACCCCAATTACTACAAAATCAACCGAAGATGGTGTTGTTTGCTGATGACACATGTTTGATATTTAAAATAGATCGGCGGTCACAAAATCTTGATGATGTGAATAACTCTATTCATCAGGTCCAAAATTGGTTCACGGCAAACAATTTGGTACTAAATGAAAAAAAAAACAAATGTATTAGATTCACATTGCCGAATGTTAGAAGTACCGAATGCGACATCATATTGAATGGCGAAAAGCTGGACTTTGTAAATCAAACGATTTTCCTGGGAATCACTCTAGACGACAAATTGCAATGGGGTCCTCACATAACGTCTCTTGCGGGTCGGCTGAGCTCGGCCGCTTATGCTGTTAGAAGGATGAGACAGTTGACGGATGTAGAGATCGCGCGTTAGGTCTATTTTAGTTACTTTCATAGCATTATGTCATACGGTATTTTACTGTGGGGTCGAGCGGCTGACATTGAATCCATATTTATATTTCAAAAGAGAGCTGTCAGAGCCATATATAAGTTAAGTCACCGAGAATATCTTAGGGAACTATTTAAAATATTAATGTTATGACAGTTTCTTGCCAATTAATTTATGAAAATATTATGTATGTAAATATACATCTCTTTAGTAAAGTCAGTGATAGACACAATTGTAATACGAGAAATAAAGAAAAGTTAGATCAACCATCTTATAGACTAGCTAAAATACACTCATCTTTCATGGGGTACTGTGTTAAATTCTTACCTTGTTATATATTAAAACTAAATGAAAGTAAATTTTAAACTTTATTTAAAAGCACACTTTGTAAACAAGCATATTACAAATTAGATGATTATATTCAAGATAAGAATACTTGGAAACATGCTGGTCCTGCTCCATAGGGCAATCTTTAGTGTAGACAAAATCAAATTTGTTAATTTATATTCATAGTTATTGTATTACTATTTTTTATTTTTTTTAAGAAATCGACTCACACACTGTTCCGTTGTTGTTGAATTAGGTATTTTACCTATGTTTGCAGTATTTGTAAGTATTTTTTTTTTTTTTTTTTTTTTTTTTTTTTTTTTTTTTTTGTGAGGAACATGTTCCTATTTATCAAATTAATGAATTTACCTGTTAATGCTGTTAATGCTTTATACCTGTACATAGTATATAGTGTGTAGTGCTATTCTGGGTGCATCGTCCTCACATATGTGAATTTATTAATGTATATACTTATGTAAATATTGTAAAACACCTATTATTTTAAAAAAGAGTAAGTATGGAGTTTCTTGTGCATTTTTCTCCATAACAAGCTATTTCCGAATGCACGGTAGAATCAACTTTTTACACACTTGTAAATTTTGCATTTCTTGTAAATTATTATTTTATTTTTTGTTTGACGTTCAAAAGTACCGCTAATTGGCCTGGTTGAATAAATATATTTGACTTTGACTATGCCCGGAGCTACGAAATTTCTAGATCGGGTCCAACTCACGCTTGATCACCATCTCAACTGATGGTAAGCGATAACGTAGTCGACAGTGAAGCACGTCTTGCCTAAAAGTAACCTATTCACTCTTGACTTAAAGACCCCTAGATAAAAGTATTCCCAAAAAGTTTGGAGCGTTGGGTAGGATGTAAATGTACCAGAGGGAAAAGTCCAATAACACTGCCCAATCCGGGGATCATAAGCAGGACCTCGTGTTTGGCAGTAGCGATTCAGACCACTAGTCTAACGAGAAAGTCTGAAATACTGACAGACTGTCAGAATAAATAACATAGCACTTCCCTAGTTCGCGTGACAATATTACTGGCGACACCCGCTAAGCCGTAATACAGTAAAGTTTTCAAGGAAAGCATTAGTTCCAAATATAAACAGGGCCTGTCACTTCTAATTTTACCAAGTCTGTTACTAGAAATTTTTATAATGGTCTCTTCTCCAGGAAGCTTTTAATAGTGGGCTGTAAAATGGCAGTGGTATTATCGTTTTAAGCCGCTGTACACTACAAGCTGTACACCTAGACGCGATTGCGGGAATTCGAAGATGTGTTATTAATTTTACTGTTCTTGACCTCAGGCCTTGATTAATAAGGCAATAATTTACTATCTAATAGCTTTTAATAGTGGGCTGTAAAATGGCAGTGATTTTGTCGTTTTAAGCCGCTGTACACTACAAGCTGTACACCTAGGACGCGATTGTGAGAAATTTGAAATTTGATTTTACTGTTCTTGACCTCTCAGGCCTTGATTAATAAGGTAATAATTTACTGTCGTTTATGTTATGTTAATCCCGTCTCGTGTTTTTTGCAAAAAAAATATCCTGAACATATTATAAAAAGGTATTTGTTTGTGAAGTAAAAGGAGGATTGCACATGTAGCCAAGTTGACAATCTAAAATCGATAACGCTATTTTTTAATTATGTTAATGTTGACATTGATTTTAATATAAAATATGTAAGTGTGATTACTATTTAAGCAACAAAGTCGACGGAGTCCCGACCTAACATGAAGGACAACCTATCCGTGTCGGGGTGACTTAAGCTCCCGAGCTCGCTTCGTTCGCTCACTAATTCATTGACCATAATTATAGAATCGCCCAACCGTTACGTAGCAATATTCATAATAACCAGACATGTGATAAATATAGAAGATAAAATCAGTATTCATTTTTTTTTTTTTAAAACGTTGCCCCACACTAGGAATTTCTTCCTGTATCGTGGGTGCGTTTACAAACATATAAACTCACATACACAAACACCCAGAGCCGGAACAGTTATCTGTAGGTCATACAAAGTTTTGTTTCGTGCGGGAATCGAACCCGCGACACGCAGCGCAGCAGTCAATTGCTCAACCACTGCGCCAACCGTGCGCCCTAAATTTGATTTGACTAGATTCATTATTCCCGGGCAGTATACATAGTGCCTAGATTAATCACTTGGTCCATAACATATATATGTAATAGCATAAAAAAGCCGCCGTCTATTTACACCCTAATTTATAAAAATGCCGATATACTGTTTAGCGATTGCTTAGCATATTCGCAGTTTCTTCAATTTTTCTACAGAGTTTGAATTTCGAATCTGCTAATCAGTTGTTCAACAGCCCAAAGATTTTTGTAAATAAGGTCCTTAGAGATTAGAGAAGGGATTAGTGACTTACCAGGTGGCCGGTACCATAGCGTCACGACCTCGTGCGAGTACGTGTGGCTCGGCACAGACTTGGCGCGCGCCAGACCGAAGTCCGCCAGTTTCAGCTCGCCGTGAGAACTTATTAGTAGATTCTGAGGCTTCACGTCCCTGTCATAAGAAAACTGATTATTAGACACAGTGTTGACGGAAAATGAAACCGAAACTACCGAATAATAAATGTAACAAATAGTTAAGCGCATGTTAAGTGCTGTGGTTGAATGAATTGTCAGCGGCCAATCTCATCACTCGACTTGCGTTTAATTTTTGAAACGTCGATAAGTTCGTCCTAGAAACCGGGTGTAAGTTACCTAGGATAATTAATAAAATCTTCGGTTTGATTGACAAAAATATCAACAACCAATACAATAAGTTGACAGTGTGTGAAATTTGAAAACTAGTAAAGGAGGCTTTTAAATACAGGGATTGGCTGTTACAGTTCGAGAAGTATCTGAAGAAGTGAATAAATGGAACGGTTCCAATAAACGAATAAGGGATATAATTCGATCATTGAAGGGAGCTTTGTCCAGCATACGGCATAGAAATGGACTGTAATTCAATTCTTTTTCCTTAATTTTTATTACATTATCGGACCCGTCATTAAAATCCGATCCTAATTTCGTTACAGATACCTTAAAATCAAAATTATATGCATGCATTTATTTATATATTTATTATAACGCTCATTGGCTTAAGGTAACAAATACGAGAATTGATTTATTTAAAACTTCATGGTACATAGGCGGACTTAATGCATGAGGCATTCTCTAAAATTAAAAAATCTATTTATTTTTAATATTTTCGTGAGAGACGAAGTTGGTGAGCTTCTAAGTTGATAGTTAGAAAGAGAAGTTCTATATAGACTCTGAGCTCAAAGTTTAGTACATTTGCCATAGAAACTGGCGTTATAGCAAGGGGCAGAAAATGTATCAATTTTAATTCTGTTTTCACTATTAATATTCTAATTTAATACTATACTAATTTATCGATAAACTGGTTGTATTAGAAATATTTTGTTCATGTATATTACCTATTGTGTTTTAGAATCTAAAATCAACATCAATGTTAACGTTAAATATTATTGTATTTTACAGTTGCTATCGGACTTAAAACTCGCAACTAGCAGAGCAGCAACATTCCTAACTGTTCCATGTTCATGTTTGTCATCTCAGCATGTTAATAACAATATATGCGAATACTACGTTATTACAGGAAGAGCTTACTTTTATTATTATAAACAGCGAACAGAATAATGCACGCATTGTTTACCTTCGCTTCGCGCAGACGATATTAAAATAGCCGAGGAAGACCTAGGCACGTTGGGTAGATTTTTTTAAACCTGTCTAGCAACATTTTAAGTTATACTATCAAGACATAACATTGTATGTTTATGTGACCGGTTTATTGCAAACACGGTCGGTTTATAATCAATCGAGTGCGATTTTAAACAGTTTCTTATCAATAAGACACAGGTATATTTTAAACTATCTAATTTGGATGAGATCTATCGAGAATCTATAATCACACAAGATTATTTTTTGCAATGTTACGGTGTTGGCAAAAATCTCGTGACATATGTTGGTAATGGGTAATCTCTGGTACTAACTAATCCATCATCATCTGCCTGCACTAATCGCATGTTACTTGGGGGTCGGCGAATCACTTTTTCTTCTTCCATACCGTCCTGTTAGAAAAAAAAGGGAGTCAGTTATAGCGTGACAGGGGCACGATATCACTGACTCCCTTTTCTTTCATATCACTCCTCACACAGTCCATCCATCTTTTCTTTAACACTCCTTCATCAGACATTCTTCTTGAAAAAACATACCGGTGTAAAACTTTCTCCTGTGACTGTATTAACAACTAATCGACAAGGACCTCGTCATTCAAATACGATAAAATCGGGTGTGTCGCGACGAAATAAAGGCGAACTTGGCATAAAGCGCCATTTCAAACAAAAACAGTATTTACCGAGGACATCAGCTTGAACACTTTAGTTTCACTTTCAAGTACTAACAAAGACGAATTTAGTATACAAAACGTAGGTATAAAAAACCGGCCAAGTGCGAGTCGTACTCGCACACTAAGGGTTCCGTACCATTATCGCAAAACACTGCAAAAAATCACGTTTGTTGTATGGGAGCCCCCCTTAATTTATTTTATTTTAATTTATTAATTATTATTTTTTTAAGAGAATATACAACTAAACATTCTGTGAATATTTCAAGCGTCTACCTGTTGCCGTTATTAATATCGAGCAAAAAACGGCAAAAATATCACGTTTGTTGTATGGGAGCCCCCTTAATTATTTATTTTATATTGTTTTTAGTATTTGTTATTATAGCGGCAACAAAAATACATCATCTGTGAAAATTACAACTGTCTAGCTATCACGGTTCATGAGATACAGCCTGGTGACAGACAGACAGACAGACAGACGGATCGCGAAGTCTTAGTAATAGGGTCCCGTTTTTACCCTTTGAGTACGGAACCCTAATAAAAACGGTGAAGAAAAAAACCAGCCAAGTGCGAGTCGGACTCGCGCACGAAGGGTTCCGTACCATTATCGCAAAAATCGGCAAAAAAGTCACGTTTGTTGTATGGGAGACCCACTTAAATATTTATTTTATTCTGTTTTTAGTATTTGTTGTTATAGCGGCAACAGAAATACATCATCTGTGCAAATTTCAACTGCCTAGCTATCACGGTTCATGAGATACAGCCTGGTGACAGACGGACAGACAGACAGACAGACAGACAGACAGACGGATCGCGAAGTCTTAGTAATAGGGTCCCGTTTTTATCCTTTGGGTACGGAACCCTAAAAAACAAATTCGCATTTACATCCAAGTGCGTCATCTCGAAGAAAAATAACTACTAGAGAGATCGTTATACATGAAATAAGCTAACATTATGTCTAATAACACCCGATGGAAATCGAATTCTATTTCAATTGTTATTGGAAAGAAAGATTCACGTCAAATTGAATTGGATTCGTGAACAGACTGTGAGTTGGAAATGTTTTTGTTTATTATATTTAGTAAGATGAAGTATCAATGAACTGTAGTTAAGGACGCCTGTCAGCAGTAAGGAATCCTATAAATTGGTGCTTGTATCTGTGCATGGAAATCTATTAGAAAAATATAGAGAGTGAAATGAATATGAGTTCAGTCAGTCCACTTGTACAAAGCCTTTCCCATGTTGCAGTAACAACTGGGCCTTGCTCTTCCTTTTATAACAGCTGGACGTAGGCTTCCCTAAACATTGCTAGTTGTCACAACAACCAGCGCTGCTTTGGACGCATTCTCGTGACCTTCCAAAACGGCGTTGTTACCTCTTTATGTACCGCTACGGATCATCATCCATCACCCCACTGACTGAGCATAGGCCTCTGTTTTTTTATGCCAATCGTCACGCTCTACAGCCAGCCTAATCCATGATTTGCCTATAATAGCAACATTGCTGTCTATCCATCTCACCATCAGACGACCAACACTTTTAAACTAAAAAAAATGTCAATGTTGTCTTTTTCCAAAGACTGCGCTGTAGTCGTGGGTGTGACGAAGTTTTGGGCCAATGAAATCTGATTAAATCTGTGTAGAAGAAGTTAATGATAACTTACCACAAATTCAAACATAACGAAGCCTCCCGAACGAAACGAACAGATGGCTGTGAACGGCGTCCCCGCTTCTTCTTGCAGTCTAATCTCTTTAAATGCTACCAATTGCTGCGTTAAACTGCGAAAGCAAAAACGTGATACGTTTCGGGACCTCTAGTAGTATCGTGCGGTGTCATCTGATGAAAGACGTATATCGCTCTCTGCGGTTTACGTATTATTGCGATGTTGCGGGCCGTCAGATCACCTGCCTACACTGAGGCTCCGTACAGGAAAAAAAAGTACAGTTGTTCTATCTCACGACGCGGACGGCGGATTGGTCTTAGTCGTGAGATCTAAATATATTATTTATGCGAGTACCTACCTATTTGACATGACATTTTTTGATAGGCGATGAATATTTTTGGGTTAGTTATTCGTGATTTTTGCTGTTTGATATTTCCGCGCCTGCGTTCTCCACTCTGTGCCTATGTCACGCTAACCACATGTTTATCTAATCAAATACAAACAACATAAAGTTGGGCGACCGATGTAGATTTTCTCCATGTTTACTATCATCAGTCCATACAATAGAAGTCCACTGCTGGACAAAGGCCTCCTGAAATGTACGCTACTTAACTCGTTTAGCAACAACTCTCAGTGTCTGGTTATAATTTGGTAACCTTTTCACTGAAATCTAACTTGATTTTCCTGTTAGTAACACTTTAAGATTGCGATAATGCCTCAGGTAGAAATAGCAAAGTTATACAGCATGAGCATTGTTCGCTTCTGAAAACAAAGAAACCGAGTTTTCAGATTTGCAGAACCTTGTAGGTGCCAAACTATGTAAGGTAGGTGATTCGGTGTAATTATTAGTTTTCTAGAATCCAGAACTAGCCAGAAGCCAGAAGCAGAAACTAGCGGTAAGCGCCTACCGCAAAAAGTTTAATTAGAGATTTTACTGAATTCAGTTTGCCGAGCGAGTCTGGACGGAAACCTTTTAGGATTGTGGTTGAAAGATTTCAAAGAGAACGTCGGTAGGTATCTTATACAGAAAGTAACATAACGGAAGTTACTTAATTAGGTTCACTATTTATAGAACGGTCAGGGTTTTTTTACTGTTTGTTATTATAGTTTGCTGAATGCATGCATGAATGCATGCATGGTGTATACCTGGTGGATACTGTTAGAATGTTTGGTGATTTGCGAGAAGACAACGCTTTTTTATAACGAATAAAGTTAACATATTGTATTAGTATTTCTTTGTGTTTTTTATATTTGATTTTTAATCAGTTAGCCTTCCGACCGTTCTATTTGTATTAAATAAATATTCAAATAGTTTTAGTACCTATCTATAGATGGCGATACCTATTTGTTAAGGGCCTACATGCGCTTTAGTGCCGTAAAACGGTTACTTTCTAAAGCATACTCCTTATTGCTTTAAAAAAATAATTAACAACACGATATTTTTTCGCAACTTTTTGAAACTCCTCCAAAACGACTTGTATGTTTAAAAATATTTTTAGATAGACAGATTGGTATTTAGAGTTTCTTTAGATGGTACTTTGCTTATTTAAATCAATCAATATTTTGCAAAGAAAGTCTTGCAAAGTAAGGTCCAATGTATATATTCTGGCTCTCTACGGGGGCGAAGCCAGTAGCGCATTAGCATTGGCACGGGAAGGCTGTGTCGCTCGCTGCTCCGCCGCGCTTTCGTCCGACTAAGCGCATTCGCACGTGTTAGTGCAAATATTTACTTAGATTGTGTATTAGTGTGCGTTCACAGACTAGCTCGCTCACCGCAGAGAACCCTACGTAATCGTGCGCGTGGACGCTTTATTTTTATTTATTTGTGGACTACTTTTTTATGCGAATTTGTAAATACTTTTTATTTATATTGTGCATTGTGTAAATAAATCATAATGCTAACTTCTAAACCACGCAACGGATTATAATATATATAACGGATATTTTTTACATGTAGTACTCTCCTGTAAAACACTTTCACAAAGTTTCATATTGCATAACCTCAGTTTTCGAGATTTGAGAGAGAGAGAGAACAAAACCGTACAAGAGTATTAAAATTTACAGATTTTTAGAATAACAGTGTTTTATTTGTAACCTTATATAGAGAGTATTGAGTAATAAACTGTTACCACTAACGTTGCTAAAACTGGGTAAAGTACGACACAACTTATATGTCACTTATGTGTGCTAAAAACTCACTTAGAAATATGGAAACATTATAGGTAATCATTTTAATTATGGGAGCCAAAAAAAATCACATGATGAATCCAAGAAAAATGCACATAAGCATGTGGGGTATTTATCATTAGAGCCCATTATTTAATATTTTATATTAATATGTTTATACGGAACCCACAGTGCGTGAGTCCGGCCCGCACTGTGCCGGTTTTTATGTAAGTCAGTAATTACAGTCTATGCAAATGATTAAAATGAAATAATTTCTAAAATTGTGAGTACGGGGTAAGAATGTTACTCTGAAAAGCTGAATCGATCTTGGTTAAATTTGAAAGAGGCTAGGGCCGAGTTTCTCACCGCATGGATGAATTCAACAGCGAATCACAGCAGGTAACGCGTGCTTGACTATTTGTCATATAAATTCTACGATAATTTAGAGATGAGAAACTCGGCTTAAGTAACTGGAAATTATGACTTTTTGCTGTATTATTATTTATAGTTATATATCATTCCAGATTGAGATTTTTTAACGTAATTATTTTAAATTACCTACTTAGTATTTTTAAAGTAAAAAAAACAAGAAGTAAACAAGAAGAAAATCATGCTGTGCAGTCGGAGGATACATATTCGCGAGCTGGTTCACCAAAACCAGATGTATCCTCCGACAGCACAGCATAATTTTCTTCTTGTTTACGTCTTTTTAGTTCGCTTCTTAAGCAGTCGGGTTTTTGATATTTTTAATTAACTTTTTTTTATTTATAACTTTTTATCGAATTTGGTACATAGAAATATATAAGTATTATATATTTTTGAAATCCTTTATTTTGATAGCCCACACGATGAGATAGGAAGAAAAAAAAATAATTTGGGACCCCACATTAGGGCGCCTAAAATCGGCTATTTTTCTATCTTACAATTTTAATATAGCCAGTGACACTCGCAGGGTTCAGACGAATCGATTTATGTAAGAATCATTGAAATCGGCCAACGCGTTTGGTCTCTGGAACGCCACATAGGTACAAACATACATACATACATACATAGACTGATAAACACATTACCCTCCTTCGGAAGTCGGGTAAAAAGGGAAAATTTACAAGTCCGCGAGGTTGGTTGCCGGTCGAGGGACACTCAAAATAAACTGTCGAACCATGATAGTTTTGACACGTCATGGTACGGGGGCTGTAGGTACGTAAGTAGAGTTTTAATGTAACCTATTTTGTTTTACTTGTTCGACCTACATTATATAAAAATAATGTTTAGTAAAACTTAATATTTATTTACGGAATCGTAGGCAAGAATGCAACCTGTTAGTCGCATCTCTGCGTCCACGCATACTCTTTGATCGCAGTCCGCGCTCGCTATGTATGCGTGAGCCGTGCCGGTGTGTGAGTTTAGCTTCGCCGGGATGCTCAAGGCCATTGGGGCATACTAGCGCCTTAACCGACTCGGCGACTTTTTAAGTCTGGTTCATTGCTCATGTTCATGAGCATGTGCTAAACAATTTTGGGATCCACTCAAGACTTTCACAATTTTGAACTAGAAGATCTTTTGACCTCTAGATCTCTACTAGATTCGTAACCTTTATCAATCTTGAGATCTGCATACCCTACAAAATGATCACGTTTTGTGATCCAGAGCTATTAGAAGTCAGGGAGTGGGGAGTGCATATCGAGAGCTCTTCGGAAATCTTGACCTTCGATGAATATCTGATAACCAGTGATGTTATCTGTTTTTGTCAGAAGATATAATATCAGTTTACGTAATAACTTTTACTATGAGACCAACGGGTCTAAGTGTGCACAAATTAACGCTTAATGTATGGTAAGAAAATATAGCTGAAAGGTATCATTATGTAGAGCCTTCGCTTCTGTTACTAACCGACCTGCTGAAGCTATTACAGAATCCATATAATGGGGTGTGAAACCAAACCCCGGGATGTAATTGAGACTTTTAGTCGAAAAATTGGTCCATGTCCGTAATTGGTTATTAGGACGGACCCATACATCTATTAAGGCGGTTAAGTGCGGTCTACCAGGTAACCGATGGGTTAAAGTACCCATATTGAATACCTTTGTCCCTCAATACCTTTTCACTAATCAAACAATCATTAATCATTTTACTTCTTGCTGAACTTCCATAGTAACCGAAGACCTGACATCTCTAGATACTTTATAGTTGAAGTTTGCAAGTTCTTCGAGAAGTTCAGTCTTAAGTAGTCAGCAATGTTAAATTCAATATCTAAGTTGTGACTAAAACGAGTTCAATAACTTTGGGCAGTTCTTGCGGGTAGACGAACATTTTGAAGATAAGTTTAGAGTTGTGGCAAAGTTCGTGATCTTGAGATTTTGAATGTGAATTAGTTATGTTATAGTCTTAGTAAATACATGAAATTCATAGTTGGCTACCTGATCCAAAATTGCTTTAGCTTGTACCTGTAGGTATGGGTTATATTAATGTTTCCTTACATTTAAGAGCAGTGGTAACCCAGTGGTATCGGCCGCGACTTACAAGTTGTGGGTCGTGGGTTCGAACCCAGGCAGGCGCCTTACATTGTGTAAATTATTTCATCACCACTGCTCTCAAAACGGTGAAGGAAAACATCGTGAGGAAACCGGCGGTCCTAGAACCAAAAATTCGAAGACATGTGACATCCGCCAACCCGCACTGGGCCCGCGTGGTGGATTACGGCCTATTCCCTCTCATAGATAGGAGGCCTGTGTCCCAGCAGTAGGAAATTCCAGTGAAGAATATAAATAGGAACTAAGAATACAATTTTTAATTCATCGGACTTACTATTCTGCGAATTTATCTAACACAGATCCCGGGGATAAAGAGCAGACATTGGCTATTACTCAAACAATGATTATTTAGCAATGTAGTTAAGGTAGCGATTTCAAACATTGTTAACTTCTAAAACATTGAAGATGATATTCATACCAACATGTCGTTATTAGAAAGAAAGGACGTAAAATTGGTTATTTGCGCCAAGTATAAAAAACACAAACGCTTAAATTAATGCACACATTTATTGGTTCTGTGCACGACAGTGCATGTTCGATTAGTTGCCTTTGTACTTGATTTCAATACTCGTAGTAGCATTATATTTGATATCTAAAGTCAAAGGCTCGCTTTGTGCACAAAACTGCCAGTGGCCGGCAAGTAGTAATGATAGCCGACCATCCGGCGACCGGTACTCAGCTTGCCTTTGCGTCTACGTACTAGGTAAATACATCCTTTGACCATCTACTTTAACGTTGAGACTAACTGGGACAGGAGTTGACTTCACCCTGTACATATGTAGGTAAGTATCTACAATATTAAAAAGAAAATAACTTTACCATAAAAACGTATATACAACCATTGTCTTTTTTTAGTTCAATTTAAAATAATTGAATCGTGTTTTTATTCAAAAATCAGTTCGAAATTTAATTTAATTTAATAGTCGTATTTATTTTAATATCCTTTCGAACTTGCCCTACCCTGATCGGAAATCTTCCTGTCTGTTGAACTAACTTTGATTGTATGCATGAAGACGATGGTAGTGCCTTGCTACATTATGTAAACAATAGAGGTTTATAAGTTAGGTAGTACAACATTCATGTCTATCTAATGGTGAGTGCGGCTCATGGGCGAATATTCATTAGCTAGTGTCGTGTAGTTAATTAGTCGTTAATTGAATGGACATACCTTCCATACACGCTGAACTAACACCTGCAACATCGGCTACTAACAGTTTGTTATTTCATGTGGAAATAATCACTAAAATTATTTAACATGTCAACATATTCAATATTATAGACCACAATCACGAAATATCAATCATAATATAATGTTTTCGAAAAATTCGCGCCATTTTTTTTTTCTTTTTTTTTTTGTCTGTTTGGTTATAAAATATACAAACTTTTATGAATAAAAAAAGAAGTGCTGTTCGTATTAGCGTCCAAATCTTCAACAGCAAACATTATCACCAGCTATTATACAGAATTCATTCTCGTTGCCTCAAAAAAACTGTCTACCAGAGACAGAAAGTAATCGTTGTTTTATGCAGCAACACAAAGTAAAGTGATTTTACTCAGGGCGTGAAAACTAAGCTTTATAGTAGAGCAGCTCTAGTGCTCGCTAATGGAGTACCGGTGACTGTAAGCTGACTAACGAATGATGCAGATAATAGTCCAGTAGGGATACAATTATTTTCCACATAACCTTTGATAATTCAAAAGTTTGTTATTTTCGCTGGGTGGATACCTTATGTGAATTCAACGCTATGTACAAAAATGCTAACAGTTTAGAGTGATGCAATAGGCATAAATTAGGTATTTCCGATTATTTCGTGTTATAACAATAATATAAAATTTAAATTTAAATAATTTAATGTTTCTTTATTAGTATTATCTAAACTTTATATTAGTGAAAATGCTAACAGATACGTACTGTGGAACAATGGAAAACTGAAAATGGTTCGTAACTCTTTCAATAAAAGATTTAAGTTTTCAAATAATTTCCTATATGCGTAGAGGGATTAGTTATACCTTACAACAAAAGTTCTAACAACTAAGTATAATGCTGCACAGGTTATTGTATTTTTACATTGTGATTTGCGAAATATTGAATTTAAGTTTATAAATTTGCGCCTACATATTCGAAATAATAAACTCTGCCACCATACAAAAGTTTAAACACTTATGTGCTATGCTAGTTTAATAAATCAAATACAATTTGGGTATTGCGGGGCGCGGTGTAGGTATGTACGATCAGTATAAATTCTTCGAATCATACAGACCACAGAGGCCCACATCATAAACGGACTCTTCTGATGATTTTTAGAAAAACATTACCGCGCAAATTCTTATTTCAAACTGGCGTCTAGTATCTGACATATCGTTCACTGTTATTTTGCCTATGAATGCAACCTTACTGCTACGATAATAAAGATCACTAAAATATGTAATCTGGCATGTGTTATACAAGCCTTCCCCGTGCTAAACGAATAAATATTAAAATTATGTCTGGTACTGTACGACTGCCCCATATAAGAACGCAGTAGGTGACATATTTTTAGGCTTATGTTTAACTTACCACCAGATATAGTAACATATAACAGACAAAAATAGTAAATGATCACCAAAATTAAACCCGCATCTTATTGTAAAATTATAACCAAAGTTTTAACATCTCGCTATCCTGTTTAGGCAAAATGACTCCAAATAAATCATTGTTAACCCAAAAGTAGTAAATGATCACCAAAAGTAGTAAATGATCACCAAAATTAAACCAATGACCAAAAAGATTATAAAATTTCTGGGAGCAACTTGGAAGTAGCGCTCGCCGGCCGCTGCCGCGGCACCGCTCGCTTTGCTCGCTCGGCTCGCGCGCGGTTGGTCACAGTTCTAACCTAACCTAACCTATTTTACAACATTAAATAGCGCAAAAATTTGCTATTAAAATTTGGTGATCAATTTACTAAATTTGGTGATCAATTTACTAAATTTGGGTTTCATAGTACAATTTTAGGTAATAGAGGTTATGGTCACAAAGTAATTTTAGGTGGTCATTATATTTATCCCCATATTTTTATAATGGTTTTATACCCTGATAATCTTATTTATATTATTTTAATGAGTTTTAATATGCTGCGATGGACTATGTAATTTTAACCAGGCAATTTATAATTTGAATTGAGATTTGGTGCTTTAATTAATACATTTTATCATTATTTACAATAGGAAAGTCCCTTCAAATTGTAAAAACACCTTAAATTAGCAAAAGTCCGGTACTTAATAGGTATTGAATTATCTTGTTTAGAGATATGTAAAATATTTAATAGATTTAGGACACCATTAATATAATTTGTGTTATTACGTACAGTTCACCCGTAAGCCTTGTTTAGTACTCGCTTTTTTTTATTTTTTTCGTTTAGGTACCTAACACAAGATGACATTCCATAGGCTAATTCAAATAATATTTTTGCGCTTTCCTGGAATATAATATTTTATTGCATTTACTAGGTTTTGATGTACAGCAATCGTGTGGTAAGGTCACGTGGTGCCGATTTTTCGTTATAATAGAGTTTAAAAACTAATAGATAGGGCGCAATAGACACAATCATGTAAAATTTATCTACATTTAAAATAAAAAAAAATCTAAATCTTGGTAAGCGTATCACAAAACTGACACCTAAACTTGCCGGACTCACTAGGGTTGCTACTATATTGATTCTGAATAAAAAAAATGAGTAGGTAATATTTTACAAACATAAATACATCGATTTGTATAAGCATACATCATATCATGCTTACAGTGTCATCTACTAAGGCTTAATGGGTAACACTGCCTTTATTGTATTACGTCTTAGGACCAGCGATGTAGTCAATTTAGTTGTGACAGTTGCACCGGTTATAAGATGTTTGATATTTCTACAGTCACATCCGTTTGGAAAAGGCATTTGCTTGGACTTTTCCCTAATATGTTGGGGTTGACTGGGTTGGAAACAGTGGATGTTTTCAGTCGAACCAGACGCATCTGAATACCAGTGGTTTATATGAAGTGACTGCCTACCCTGCCAACCCAGATTATACGGTAATCCTACTGGATAATACGGTACCCTTTTGTTAGGGTGGCCGCAGACTTTCGGGTTTCTGACGACACGTAACGACTGTCAAAGATTCACGATACGGAGAATTTTATTATTCTGTCATCTCGATATACTGTCAGCACGGCAGATACGACTATTCCGTGTTCTGTGAATATGTCTTTCTTATTCTTTTTATAGGAACAAAGAAGTTAGAAATCGTATTCGACCTCAACATTAAAAATAACAAATTGCCATAAAATTAGATTTTAAGAACGAGGTTTAAATACTGATGTGACAGTAATGAAATGGTTTCGCGCCTCATTCAATACATTCAGAGTGGAGTGTCACCGCGCCCCGCAATACCCAATTGCATTTGATTTATTAAACTAGCATAGCACTTAAGTGTTTAAACTTTTGTATGGTGGCAGAGTTTATTATTTCGAATATGTAGGCGCAAATTTATAAACTTAAATTCAATATTTCGCAAATCACAATGTAAAAATACAATAACCTGTGCAGCATTATACTTAGTTGTTAGAACTTTTGTTGTAAGGTATAACTAATCCCTCTACGCATATAGGAAATTATTTGAAAACTTAAATCTTTTATTGAAAGAGTTACGAACCATTTTCAGTTTTCCATTGTTCCACAGTACGTATCTGTTAGCATTTTCACTAATATAAAGTTTAGATAGTACTAATAAAGAAACATTAAATTATTTAAATTTAAATTTTATATTATTGTTATAACACGAAATAATCGGAAATACCTAATTTATGCCTATTGCATCACTCTAAACTGTTAGCATTTTTGTACATAGCGTTGAATTCACATAAGGTATCCACCCAGCGAAAATAACAAACTTTTGAATTATCAAAGGGCATATTCTTCTGGCTACTGGACTATTTATAATTGTAGTATTTCTGGGTTGTGTAATGTGAATGGTGATTAACACCGGCAGAATTTTCAATCTTGCTAGTGTTTAGTATTTGAACTAACAACATTATTTTCAATCACACTCAAGAAAAGAAACTATAGTATAATAATTGTTTAATGGATAATTTCTGTGTAGGTATTCCATGGAATTATTAAGTACCATCGGTATTTTGTTAAAAATGAGGCATTTCTTCAAGTTTGCTGTATGACATTACTTCCCAGAATTGTATCATTATTAGCGACACTATCGGATGGTGTAATAATACGTGTTTTTTCCCCCAAAATCAACGGGTTCAAAATAATGATTTTTCAAAAATTCAATGATGCAGTTTTCATCAAAATCGGACTCATGACTCCTTTGTGTGTTTTTCGCTATTCCTCATAGCTTCAGATTTGGCATGGGTATGACACATCCACGCCCACTTAAAAAACTCACCAACCAAATAATAATTTAACTTCGTTAACCTAAGTTAGATACGTTTAGCTTACTCAGTAGGCTAACCTTAATAATCTAATATTTATACTAAGGTTTACCTACTTTAGATTTCAGAACTTTTCAACAATGAGAAGTTTAAATATTATTCAGTGACCTTAAACAAGACAAACACAAAATTTCCATACATAAAACATTGAAATAACGGATCGAGGTTTATTTTTATACCTTTTAGGATAAAGTTTCCTGGACAGTCAGCATTTTTAACCGAATATTGGGCACGATAAAATCGGTTTTCTTAACCCTCGAGCCCTAATTCTGCCAGTCAAACTGACGTCCTTAATAGTTTTACGTCATAATTATTACCATAGATTTTCCCGCTAATACTTTTTTTGTTTACTAAAAGGCGTGGGTGCGATCCCGGATGGGCCGCAGCTATAATAACGGCTAACAGAACGGCTAGCAATATTTTCTACGAGCTATAATGGTTAAAGTTATGACGGATACTGGATAGTGATGACGTAAGCTTCGAGAGTGTTCCTTGTTTAGGCGATACTCTTGTTTCACTTTTTTCCGATGTCTCCAGGAACTTTAATGTAGTCCACATAAATGCCCAGAGTATTCCGGCCCACTTCCCCGATTTGCTGGCAAGCTTTGACTGTAAGAATATTCATGCGATTCTTGTTTCTGAATCTTGGTTGAAACCTTGTCTTCCCTCTTCCTCCTACTCACTTCCAGGTATTAAGCTTATCAGGAATGATCGCGCGGTCGGTGGGGGTGGCGGTGTGGCCATTTATCTACGTAATTACATTCCCTTTTCTATTGTTAACATGTCCACACAGCCGCCCCCGCCGAACTCCGGTGAACATCTTTTCCTGGAAGTTGAACTGCATCATTCTAAGATTCTCCTTGGGGTGTATTACTGTCCTTCTCTTCGAATTAATTTTTTCTCTTCTTTCGAAAGTATTTTAGAAGCTTTAATTCCCTCTTACAGTCATAGCATAATAATGGGCGACTTTAATACATGTCTCCTTAAAAACGATAACCGCTCTTCTTCTCTTCGTCATGTTATTGAATCTGCCAATCTTTCTATTCTTGATCTTGGTGCCACTCACCGTTTTCCTAACTCTGTTCCCTCGCTTCTTGATCTTATTGTTGTCTCATCCTTCGATCACGTCGCTAAACATGGTCAGTGTTCAGCTGACGTCTTTTCCTATCATGATCTAATTTACACTTCCTATAAAATACGACCTCCTAAGCATAAGTTTAAAACTCTTCTGCTTCGCAATTTTGATGGCATGGACATTGGTCGTCTTCAGGAAGATGCCAGTAATATTGACTGGACGCCGCTGAGTACATCATCGTCCGTCGACGAACAAGTTGAAATCTTGTCTTCTACCCTCATTCAGCTTTACGACACACATGCACCTATTCGAGCCGTGAGAGTTAAACATCTCCCAGCGCCATGGCTGACTGACGAAATTAAAGTTTTAATAAGCAAAAAAGCAGCTGCGAAATTTAGGTTTAAAATTCGGCCCAACAACGTTACCAGGGAAAAATACATCTCAATTAGAAATCATTGCAGCAAGGTGTGTAGGAATGCACAACGCCAACATATTCATAATTCAGTTCAAAATGGTGATCCAGCTAAGGTCTGGAAATTTCTTAAATCATTAGGTATCGGAAAAAAGTCTGATGACACGATTCCTAAAGACATGGACTTCAACTTACTTAACAGTCATTTTTCTACTTCGCCTGTATTGGATGGGGCCACCAAAGCTACTACGCTTAGTTACCTTTCAAATCTTCCGTTACCTGATTATTCCCCTTTTGTCATAAGTCAATTCACTGCTTGTGATGTTAAAAAGAGTATTGTATCGATTACATCCAACGCTGTTGGTAGTGACTGTGTCAGCCGTAAGATGATCATCCCCATCCTTGATAACATTCTTCCTGTCATTCTTTACATCCTTAACTTCTCTATTTCCAGGGGTGTCTTCCCACAAGCCTGGAAAGATGCCCAAATTATTCCTTTACCCAAAAAATCACATCCTGCTTCATTCTCTGATTATCGTCCCATTTCTATTCTTCCTTTCCTATCCAAAGTTCTTAAAAAGCTTGTTCATCATCAGCTCAACACATTCCTTTCCAAACACAATCTTTTAAATCCTTACCAATCTGGTTTTCGACGTGGCCACAGCACTACCTCAGCACTTGTGCACATCACGGACGATATTAGGTCAGGCATGGATATGGGGAAGTTAACGGTACTTGCTCTGCTCGACTTTAGCAATACTGTTGACTTCGACATTTTGCTTGGCCTGCTACGCTCTTTTAACATATCTCCTCAGGTAATTGACTGGTTTCATAGTTACCTGTTTGGCACTGATGAATCTTTTTCTTCTTGGTGTCACACCTCTGCCGGTGTGCCGCAGGGTGGCGTTTTATCTCCTCTTCTCTTCGCACTCTTTATTAATGCTATCACTCAACGACTTTCTTCTTTCTACCACCTATATGCTGATGATCTCCAAATTTATACCCAAGCCCCTCTCGGAGAGTTATCCAATGCCATTGAGACAATTAATACAGACCTGGCTCGAATAGGTGACTGGAGCACTGAGTTCGGGTTGAGGATCAATCCAACGAAGACTCAAGTAACGATTGTTGGCAGTTCTCGGACTGTCTCTAGGATCGATTGGTCGATACTTCCCCAGGTTTCTTTCAATAATATTATTATTCCTATAAATCATATTGTGAAGAACTTGGGGATTTATATCGACAGCAACCTTTCCTGGACCAAACAACTGCAGGAAGTCAGTCGAAAACTGTTCCCGTCTGCGGGTTCCCTGAGACGTCTTCGTAATTTTCTTCCCATCACTACTAAAATTGCGATAGCACAATCTCTTCTTCTGCCTATTCTAGACTATGCTGATGCCAGCTATCTTGATCTCACCCAAGACCAATTGGACAAGCTTGAGCGACTTCAAAATCTTTGTATCAGGTTCATATTTGGCTTGCGCAAGTATGATCACGTTGCCGAATTTCGTACTAAGCTCAAATGGCTTCCTATTCGCCTTCGCCGGAATGCCCATATACTTTCTTTGCTTTATAATGTGCTTTTTAGTCCGTTTACTCCTATTTATCTCAAAGAACGCTTTCAGTTCCTCTGTGACACCCATTCTAGGTCCTTGAGATCATCGGAAAATCTTAAATTAAGTATTCGTATGCATTCCACTTCCTTCTTTGACAAATCTTTCACGATTCAAGCAGCTCGGTTGTGGAATGTATTACCTATTGAAGTGAGACGTGCTCAAACACTGCCAACGTTCAAGAAAATGGTGAAGGAGCATTACCTTTCACTATAATTTTTATTCTTCTCCTTTCCCTGTTATATATTTGATATGTATTAGTATATTATGTAATATTGTATGTATGTATTGTATGTTATTAAGTCTAATTAATATTATTTTTATATTTTGTACACTGACAGCCCTAAATTCTTCTCCTATCTTTCAGTCCATCCAAAGGTTGTCTGTAAGAGATTGCCTAGTGCGATAAGACCGCCCATTGTACACTTGTATATTTGAACATATGTCCTGTATATTTTTTGTGGTGTACAATACAGTATATAATAAATAAATAAAGTTAGCTAATGTGTTAACTTTTCTATTGTCCGTTTTCCCTTGCCCTAGTTTTTTTAGATCTCTACAGCATTGCAAAAAGTTTGTTGTTATATTTTTCCGATTGATTGAAGTTATTAAAGTTGTTCGTTTTTCCGATATGTTGGGTTCAGTAGTATTTTACGTCAATAGGGAATTCTTGAAGTGAGAACTGATCGGGTTATGAGTAGGTATTTCTACCTCGATGGTTTTAATGTGAAATCTATTAGAGCGTTCTATGATATGGTTATGAGTATAATAAATACATCACGTTAAAAGTAATGCCGAAGATTGTTTTGATTTCTATACTTTCAATCTTTGTTGCTACGGCGTAACTCTCGCGGCTACGCCGTAGTAGTACTGCTACGCCGCCCGCTACGGATGCGTGGCGTATTTATATCTCGCCATGCACCGCGTCTCGTCTTATTTCTCTAATTACGTTTTTGTTCTTTTATTCAGTTTAACGTGCAAATGGGCCTTACACTTGCCAGACAAACTTAACTCAGAGTTAGTCGCTAACACGAGGTCAAATGGGGGCCACGTATGAATTTGCAGCTAGAGGCGCTGGTGTAGCGGAAGGTCTCCGATATGTCAAACTCCACTTTTTGTGTTGTGAGTTACGGGTTTTTTCTAAATATAATATTGTTGTAAATATTTAGCGATACTTAAGATTAGTTATGGCAAAAATGAGTTACGGATCAATGAATGTTAGTTTTTTAAGGTATACAATATCATTTTAATGTAAATTTAGTTTCCACGCCCGTAGTAGTTACCTACGTAAAAAACATTGACAGCTATACTTCTGGACCTTAGTCAACGTTTCAAGTTTAAACTGTCGTTAATTAGTTCATCCTCATTGACAGTTTGTCATATAATATTGACAATTTAAGCTCGTGGTAGTAACTAACTTTGAATTAAGTTTTTCGTGCAAGTGTACCTAAACTTATTCATTGGCCCACCTTTTTTATTAATTGATAACTTATTTTAAAAACGGAATTTAAGAAATTCAGGTTTTTTGACTCTTTCACAAACTTTAACATTATTTACTCATGAAAAGAAAATATATCGTATTGTGTGTTGTTCCTTTGAAGACATATTAGGGACAGAGCATTGACCGCTATTTCCATGCTAAAACGAAACAACTATAGCACTGTTTTCATTAATAAAATATACTATACTATATTTCTATAGACAGGAAGTATTTTTCTCAAAACACTACAGAAATTGAATTCAGCCATTGACCGTTGGCTCCCGGTAAGTTCCGTGAGCGTATCGCGCTACGTGCACCGGTCGTACGTGCAACTGTCCCGGAGGATTGTGTCGTGTCGTGTCGTACGTAACTCGACTGGACACGGAACCTCTGCGGGAGAATATTTGATGCTGTACTGCTCTTTGTTTATCTTGCTGCATGTTGGTAATGTTTGTAGTACGGAAGGAAATGTTCTTTTGGAAAATTTAGTTAATGTTAGTATGTAAGAAGTATGGATGTTTACAATTTACATTACCTGTTTAAAAGATCAATTCTCGTACTTAAAAAACGTTCAAATGTATGTCGCAACCTCATCTTGGATTCTATCACCACTACGGGATCCGGAACGGCGCTCTGGCTCTTCTTACTTCATACTTGAGTAATAGGATTCAGAGCGTTGACGTTAATGGAAAAAGATCTCCCGGATCTATAGTAACAATGGGAGTCCCGCAAGGTTCAATTCTTGGCCCTTTCTTGTTTCTTATTTATATTAATGACTTGCCTTACCTCATAAAGGATAACCATGATATAGTGTTGTTTGCGGATGATACTTCACTTTTGTTTAAACTTAAACGTCAGCAGCTGGTTACTGACGATGTAAATAGCGCGATCTCAAAAGTAGTTCACTGGTTTAATGTTAATAATTTACTTTTAAATGGAAAAAAAACCAAATGCATTAAGTTTACCTTACCTCACGTTAGGCAGGTGAAAACTGATGTGATGTTAAAGGGCGAAGAATTGAATCCTGAAAATAGCACAGTATTCTTAGGCCTAACTTTGGATGCTAAGCTTCAGTGGGGCCCACATATTGATAAATTGTCAAAGAAGCTAAGCTCCGCAGCATATGCTGTTAGAAAGATTCGTAATTTAACTGACATAGAGACAGCCCGTTTAGTATACTTTAGCTATTTTCATAGTGTAATGTCGTATGGTATTCTGTTGTGGGGAAATGCCGCCGACATCCAGACTATCTTTGTTTTGCAGAAAAGAGCTGTTCGATCAATTTATAAATTAAGCCCGAGACACTCTCTCAGAGAGAAATTTAAGGAGATTAATGTAATGACTGTGCCTTCTCAGTATATTTATGAAAATCTTTTATATGCCCATAAAAATATAAAATTGTTTAAAAAATACAGTGATATCCATAACATAAATACTAGGAACAAACACAAATTTGTAGTACCTACAACAAGGCTCAAGAAAATAGGTGGCTCGTTTAGATGTCAATGTGTACGCTTTTATAATAAGCTTCCAAGCGACGTACAAGGTTTAAGTGTTAATAAATTCAAATCATTCATTAAACGTAAGTTGTGCCAGAAAGCGTTTTATAATATTAAAGATTACGTTGAGGACAAAAAGGCTTGGGATTGAGCTGCTCCAATTAATTTCGTTTTTTTTTTTTTTTTAATTTTGCTTCGTGGATTTAGTTTTTAATTATATTTTTATTTTTTTATTTTTTTTAATTTTTCTTGCCATGACAAGAATATTTACTTTTTAAAGTATTATATTATTTTATTTTAATTATTGTGAATGTGAAGACTATGTGGATTATTCTTTTTCTTTTAATTTTAATTTATCTTAGTTAGTTTTTAATCATGGTCTGGCAGTTTGAGTATTTATGCGGCCTACCCGAATGTCCTTTCTTTGGTATTGTTCGTCAATTCGTTGAGCTCCTTAAATTCTAAGTTGAGCTGCACGGTTATTGACAAATGCGTGCACTGACTGGACAGGTCCACTCAATCTGGCTGGTTCTTTTCTCAAAAGACCATTTCAGACATCAGTCTACATGGTCTTCACATGATCTAACCAAGTTTTTGTCTGGACTTTAAAAGAGACTGTGACCTCTGAGTTTGTTTCGGCCTTTCTTCTCAGAGTAGTCAGACAGGAAACGCCGACCTCATCTAGTTTTAAAAAATATGATCGACATGTGAAAGTGTTTGTACAAACCAACTTACAGAAAATAAATCATTTATCATTTATCATTTATCAATGCCTAAAACATGTATAAATGTTGGAAAATTGGACAATTAGCTCTGTGCTATATTCCATAAAAGTTCATACAAGTTTTACATTTGTATTTGTGAGTTCTTAAATCCCAAGAATTAGACTTTAACACAGAAACTTCCAAGATTTGAGATCTTCTCTGCATCAACATTGAAGTAAGTATCTAAAGTTTAAAGCTTTTGAAGAATCTTTCACAACTTTAGAGTTCTTGTTTTAGTTTCTTAACAAACGTCACAGTTGTTGTATGAGATGAATGGCAGCTTATTGAAAGTGCGGCTTATATTCTAGCCGAAAAGTGGCTGAACAACTAGATACTCATCTACACATTAATATCACGCACGGATGAGTTTGTGATTTGGCATAGATAAGGTTTATATTGAGAAGGAGTACAAAAAGTTGCAGTTACATCAAATTTCGAACATTGGGTGACCTCTAGTCATCATTATTGTCCATCAAAACTGTATACCGATGACCGATTTTCCTGATAATCTGCCATCGCAATCAAATAGAACTGTATGTCTATACTCTAAGATCTGTTGCAATAATCACTATGGCCAAGCCCACACAGCTGTAACGTTCCAGTGTTTAGGACATAATCCTCGTATCACGCTCGTAAACAAGGTATCAGCCGAACACAAGCACATAAGGGCCGTAACAGTGAATATTCACCGCAGTAGACAGTATGCAAATGGTTGCAAGCACTCCGTGACTGCGCATAGCTGCTGCTGTATCTATAGGTACCTGTAGCCCTGCCTACCCGTAGAGTAATGTGCCGTGAACATAGCCCACGTCCGCAAAATAACACTGAGTTAGCATGCGCCTACCAGGTATCTGAAATATTGCAGCGTTTTTCGTTTTGAGAAAAAAAATTTAATGAATGAGCTTTTGACTTTCAATTAGTGGAGTGGCGTTTGCTCTCAAATTAGTGATGATTTAATTGGGTTGCAACTGTTCGTGACAGATTTTAAAGGTATTTCTAATCCGTATGTATTTTTACAGTTTGAGGGCTTTTGAAACTGAATCAATCGAAATGCATATTTCACCAGATTATTTCAGACAATTTTAGTTTGTAATTAATTTTGGGAGATTATAAATTCTAGATATTTTGTAAGCAGAGCATTTCAAATACAGTAAATCCTATCCAAATTCGATAGTTAAAAATATTTCAGTGTCTTATTTAGAAGAAAGAGTTTACAATATCACGCGATTTATTATACACTTACGGTGTTTGCCGTAATCCAATTACACATACATGCTTATAACGAGAACAAACTTTACAAAAGCGCGAAATAGTTAGCTAGCTCTTTGAAAGCGTATTATTTTAGATACTTAGTTTTAATAGAAACTCGACTTCGCGACACAGAAGTCTAATACTCTCCTACTTTTCGACATTGGATTAACCTGGAAAACTAAACAGTACGAACACAATTTTTCTCGCAATATTATACGCAACATCATATTATAGAATTTAATATATTAGAGAGCTTATATCTGAAATACGGCCAGCTCCGGTTATTTCAATTTCTTGTGAGAAACTTGCAATCTGAGAGGAAAACTAAACCATTGAGTATGAATATGACAACGACTAGAGCAGATGGCAGATTTTCGTCCTTTTTTCTCGTAGCGTTAAATAATAAGGTAGCTTATAATTATCATAGTTATCATCTGATAACTTAACAAGTTTGCTAAGGTTTGCAACAGTAGATTTTTAATATGAACTGACTAAGACCCAGTTTTGTAATTTAATCTACAATTTCCGTAGATAATTTGCTAATTTCATGATGAGATGCAGGCAGGATATAGCAAGATTGTAGGATTTACCTGCCGGTGTATAGAATAGCGCCTTCTATTTTGTTACGAAGTAATTGGAATCACCAAAAATTTTGGAAATTTTGGTAACGAATGACATAAATAACTCCAATTTGTTTTTTTGCCTACTCCTCCGTTATTCTTTTCTGATTAATTTTCGGGATCCTAGACAGTTAAATTTATCCTCCGGGACTTCGTCGAGCTTCATTGTCTCGGCACTTTTCTGGTGGTCGCCACTGTTTTCATTCTTGCTTTCAGAAGTTGCAGTGATTTGGGAAACCTTTTAGGATTGTGGTTGAAAGATTTCAAAGAGAACGTCGGTAGGTAACTTGTACAGAAAGTACCATAAGGAAACCATAACGGAAGTTACTTAATTGGGTTGGCTATTTTTAGAACGAGCGGGTTTTTTTACTGTTTGTTATTCTATTTCGCTGAATAGACGGTGCATCCCTGGTGGATACTGTTAGAATGTTTGGCAATTTGCGAGAAGACAGAGAAAAAGGCTTTTTTAAAGTTTACATTACGTATTAGTTTTTGTTTTTGTTTTTTGTATTTGATTTTTAATCAGTTAGGCTTCCTGTCGCTCTATTTGTAATAAATAAATATTCAAATAGTTTTAGTACCTATCTATAGATGGCGACTTGTTACCTGGGTCGGTGACTTTTTAAGTCTGGTTCATAGCTAATATTCATGAGGAAGAGCAATATTGGGGTCCACTCAAGACTTTCACAACCTTGAACTAGAAGTTCTTTTGACCTCTAGATATCTACTAGATTCGAAACCTTTAACCATCTTGAGATCTGCATCCCCTACAAAATGATCACGTTTTGTGATCCAGTTGTCAGGGAGTGGGGAGTGCATATCGAAAGCTCTTCGGAAATCTTGACCTTCTATGAATATCTGAGAACTAGTGATGTTATCTGTTTTTATCAGAAGATATAATTACTGTTTACTTAAAAAACTTTTAGTATGAGACCAACGGTTCAAGTGTGCACAAACTCACGTTTAATGTATGGTAAGAAAATATAGCTTAAAGGTATCATTATGTAGAGCCTTCGCCTTGTTACTAACTAACCTGCTGAAGCTATTACAGAATCCATATAATGGGGTGCGAAACCAAACCCCGGGCCGTAATTGAGACTTTTATACCATGTCCGTAATTGGTTATTAGGACGAACCCATACATCTATTAAGGTGGTTAAGTGCGGTCTACCAGGTAACCGATGGGTTGAAGTACCCATATTGAATACCTTTGTCCCTCAATATCTTTTCACTAATCAAACAATCATTAATCATTTTACTTCTTGCTGAACTTCCATAGTAACCGAAGACCTGACATCTCTAGATACTTTATAGTTGAAGTTTGCAAGTTCCGTCTTAAGTAGTCAGTAATGTTAAATTCAATATCTAAGTTGTGACTAAAACGAGTTCAATAACTTTGGGCAGTTCTTGCGGGTAGACGAACACTTTGAAGATAAGTTTAGAGTTGTGGCAAAGTTCGTGATCTTGAGAATTTGAATGTGAATTAGTTATGTTATAGTCTTAGTAAATACATGAAATTCATAGTTGGCTACCTGATCCAAAATTGTTTTAGCTTGTACCTGTAGGTATGGGTTATATTAATGTTTCCTTACATTTAAGAGCAGTGGTAACCCAGTGGTATCGGCCGCGACTTACAAGTTGTCGGTCGTGGGTTCGAACCCAAGCAGGCGGTTTCATCATCATCATCATCATATCAGCCGAAAGACGTCCACTGCTGGACATAGGCCTCCCCCAAGCGTCACCACATTGACCGGTCCCGTGCGTCTCGCAACCAGCAGGCGCTTTACATTGTGTAAATTATTTCATCACCACTGCTCTCAAAACGGTGAAGGAAAACATCGTGAGGGAACCGGCGTTCCTAGAACCAAAAATTCGAAGACATCCGCCAACCCGCACTGGGCCCGCGTGGTGGATTACGGCCCATTCCCTCTCACAGATAGGAGGCCTGTGTCCCAGCAGTGGGTAATTCCGATGAAGAATAAAAATAGGAACTAGGAATACAGTTTTTAATTCATCGGACTTACTATTCTGCGAATTTATCTAACACAGATCTCGGGGGTAAAGAGCAGACATTGGGTATTACTCTAACATTGATTATTTAGCAATGTAGTTAGGGTAGCGATTTCAAACATAGTTAACTTCTAAAACATTGAAGATGATATTCATAGCAAAATGTCGTTATTAGAAAGAAAGGACGTAAAATTGGTACTTTTGCGCCAAGTATAAAAAACGCAAATGCTTAAATTAATGCACACATTTATTAGTTCTGTGCACGACAGTGCATGTTCGATTAGTTGCCTTTGTACTAGTTTTCAATATTCGTAGTAGCATTATATTTGATATCTAAAGTCAAAGGCTCGCTTTGTGCACAAAACTGCCAGTGGCCGGCAAGTAGTAATGATAGCCGACCATCCGGCGACCGGTACTCAGCTTGCCTTTGCGTCTACGTACTAGGTAAATACAACCTTTGACCATCTACTTTAACGTTGAGACTAAATGGGACAGGAGTTGACTTCCCCTGTACATATATAGGTAAGTATCTACAATATTAAAGGAAAATTACTTTACCATAAAAACCTTAAAACCATTGACTTCATTTAGTTCAATTTAAAATCATTGAATCGTGTTTTTATTCAAAAATCTGTTCGAAATTTAATTTAATTTAATAGTCGTATTTATTTGAATATCCTTTCGAACTTGCCCTTCCCTGATCGGAAATCTTCCTGTCTGTTGAACTAACTTTGATTGTATGCATGAAGACGATGGTGGTGCCTTGCTACATTATGTAAACAACAGAGGTTTATACGTTAGGTAGTACAACATTCATGTCTATCTAGTGGTGCGTGCGGCTCATGGACGAATATTCATTAGGTAGTGTCGTGTAGTTAATTAGTCGTTAATTGAATGGACATACCTTCCATACACGCTGAACTAACACCTGCAACATCGGCTACTAACAGTTTGTTATTTCATGTGGAAATAATTTCATAACCAATATTATAGACCACAATCACGAAATATCAATCATAATAGAATGTTTTCAAAAAATTCCATTTTCTCTGCCGCCATTTTTATTTTTTTGTCTGTTTGGCTATAAACTTTACAAACTTTTATGAATAAAAAAAGAAGTGCTGTTCATATTAGCGTCCAAATCTTCAACAGCAAACATTATCACCAGCTTTTATACAGAATTCATTCTCGTTGCGTAAAAAAAATCTGTCTACCAGAGACAGAAAGTAATCGTTGTTTTATGCGGCAACACAAAGTAAAGTGATTTTACTCAGGGCGTGAAAACTAAGCTTTATAGTAGAGCAGCTCTAGTGCTCGCTAATGGAGTACCGGTGACTGTAAGCTGACTAACGAATGATGCAGTTAAGTTCAGTTAAGCCGTCTGAGTAAATGTGAGCATTATGCTGCTCAGATGAGCGGATAATTTATGGCGCAGCTTGTAATTGTATCTATGAGAAATGGAATTGGAATGCAACTAGATTGGTGTCCAATTCCAATTATAGTTGTAGTGTTTCTGGGTTGTGTAATGTGAATGGTGATTTACACCGGCAGAATTTTCAATCTTGCCAGTGTTTACTATTTGAACTAACAACATTATTTTCAATCACACTCAAGAAAAGATACTATAGTATAATAATTGTTTAATGGATAATTATGTGTAGGTATTCCATGGAATTATTAAGTACAATCGGTATTTTGTTAAAAATGGGGCATTTCTTCAAGTTTGCTGTATGACATTACTTGCCAGAATTGTATCATTATTAGCGACACTATCGGATGGTGTAATAATACAGCGTGTTTTTTCCCCCAAAATCAACGGGTACGAAATAATGATTTTTCAAAAATTCAATGATGCAGTTTTCATCAAAATCGGACTCATGACTCCGTTGTGTGTTATTCGCTATTCCTCATAGTTTCGGATTTGGCATGGGTATGGCCATCCACGCCCACTTAAAAAACTCACCAACCAAATAATAATTTAACTTCGTTAACCTAAGTTAGATACGTTTAGCTTACTCAGTAGGCTAACCTTAATGATCTAATATTTATACTAAGGTTTACCTACTTTAGATTTCAGAACTTTTCAACAATGAGAAGCTTAAATATTATTCAGTGACCTTAAACAAAACAAACACAAAATTTCCATTCATAAAACATTGAAATAACGGATCGAGTTTTATTTTTATACCTTTTAGGATAAAGTTTCCTGGACAGTCAGCATTTTTAACCGAATATTGGGGATCATAAAATCGGTTTTCTTAACCCTCGAGCCCTAATTCTGCCAGTCAAACTGACGTCCTTAATAGCTTTACGTCATAATTGTTACCATAGATTTTCCCGCTAATACTTTTTTGTTTACCAAAAGGCGTGGGTGCGATCCCGGATGGGCCGCAGCTATTATAATAACGGCTAACAGGATGGCTAACAATATTTTTAACGAGTTATAATGGTTAAAGTTAGCTAATGCGTTAGCTTTTCTAATGTCCGTTTTCTCTTGCCCTTGTTTTTCAGATGTTCTCTATAGCATTGCAAAAACTTTGTTGTTATATTTTTCCGATTGATTGAAGTTATTAAAGTTGTTCGTTCTTCCGACACGTTGGGTTCAGTAGTATTTTACTTCAATAGGGAATTCTTGAAGTGAGAACTGATCGGGTTATGAGTAGGTATTTCTACCTCGATGGTTTTAATGTGAAATCTATTAGAACGTTTTATGATATGGGTATGAGTATAATAAATACATCACGTTAAAACTAATGCCGAAGATTGTTTTGATTTCTATACTTTCAATCTTTGTTGCTACGGCGTAGCACTCGCGGCTACGCCGTAGTAGTACTGCTACGCCGCCCGCTATGCGTGGCGTATTTATATCTCGCCATGCACCGCGTCTCGTCTTATTTCTCTAATTACGTTTTTGTTCTTTAATTCTGTTTAACGTGCAAATGGGCCTTACACTTGCCCGACAAACTTAACTCAGAGTTAGTCGCTAACACGAGGTCAAATGGGGGCTACCACGTATGAATTTGCAGCTAGAGGCGCTGGTGTAGCGTAAGGTCGCCGATATGTCAAACTCCACTGTTTGTGTTGTGAGTGCCGGGTTTTTCCTAATTATAATATTGTTGTGAATATTTAGCGATACCCCAGATTAGTTATGGCAAATATGAGTTACGGGTCAATGAATATTAGTGCTTTAAGGTATAAAATATAATTTTAATGTAAATTTGGTTTTCACGCCCGTAGGTACCTACGTAAAAAACATTGACAGCTATACTTCTGGACCTTAGTCAACGTTCCAAGTTTAAACTGGCGTTAATTAGTTCATCCTCATTGACAGTTTGTCATATAATATTGTCAATTTAAGCTCGTGGTAGTAACTAACTTTGAATTAAGTTTTTCGTACAAGTGGACTTAAACTTAATAACTAAGTTTCGGTTTAGCATGGCATTAGCGGTCATTGACCCACCTTTTTTATTAATTAATAACTTATTTTAAAATCGGAATTTAAGACATTCAGGCTTTTTGACTCTTGAACAAACTTTAACATTATTTACCCATGAAAAAGAAAACATAGTTTATTGTTGATGATTGACATGATTTCTTTGAAGACAAATTAGGGAAAGAGCACTATACGAATAGAACGATATAACTATAGACCTGTTTTCATGAATAAAATAGAACAAGTTTCTATAGACAGGAAGTATTTTTCTCAAAACACAACAGAAATTGAATTCAACCATAGACCGTTGGCTCCCGGTGAGTGCAGATAGAAAACACGTAGTTCCATCAGCGTATCGCGCTACGTGCACCGGTCGTACGTGCAACTGTCCCGGAGGATTGTGTCGTGTCGTGTCGTACGTAACTCGACTGGACACGGAACCTCTGCGGGAGAATATTTGATGCTGTACTGCTCTTTGTTTATCTTGCTGCATGTTGGTAATGTTTGTAGTACGGAAGGAAATGTTCTTTTGGAAAATTTTGTTAATGTTAGTATGTAAGAAGTATGGATGTTTACAATTTACATTACCTGTTTAAAAGATCAATTCTCGTACTTAAAAAACGTTCAAATGCATGTCGCAACCTCATCTTGGATTCTATCAATGCCTAAAACTTGTATAAATGTAGGAAAATTGGAAAATTAGCTCTGTGCTATATTCCATAAAAGTTCATACAAGTTTTACATTTGTATTTGTGTGTTTTAAAATCCCAAGAATTAGACTTTAACACAGAAACTTCCAAGATTTGCGATCTTCTCTGCATCAACATTGAAGTAAGTATCTAAAGTTTAAAGTGTTTGAAGAATCTTTCATAACTTCAGAGTTCTTGTTTTAGTTTCTTAACAAACGTTACAGTTGTATGAGATGAATGGTAGCTTATTGAAAGTGCGGCTTATATTCTAGCCGCAAAGTGGCTGAATAACTAGATACTCATCTACACATTAATATCACGCACGGACGAGTTTGTGATTTGGCATAGATAAGGATATTGAGAAAGAGTACAAAAAGTTGCAGTTACATCAAATTTCGAACATTGGGTGTCCTCTAGTCATCATTATTTTCCATCAAAAACTGTATACCGATGACCGATTTTCCTGATAATCTGCCATCGCAATCACATAGAACTGTATGTCTATACTCTAAGATCTGTTGCAATAATCACTATGGCCAAGCCCACACAGCTGTAACGTTCCAGTGTTTAGGACATAATCCTCGTATCGCGCTCGTAAACAAGGTATCAGCCGAACACAAGCACATAAGGGCCGTTACAGTGAATATTCTCCGCAGTAGACAGTATGCAAATGGTTGCAAGCACTCCGTGACTGTGCATAGCTGCTGCTGTATCTATAGGTACCTGTAGCCCTTTTTTTTTTTTTTTGCGTGGATAAATGCTCATGCATACGGCGCTACCACGGGGAGATAGCGCAGTTATGTGGGACTCTAACCCACTAAAACTCCACGGTGTCCTCCTGTGCCGCTTATGGCGGGAACACGGGTACGCGTTAGCACTCACCGCGAACCCGCCGCGGCTGTCCGTCACCGGACCTTCCTCTGGGGATTACCCCCCATCACCGGCGCACCAGAACACACTGTGCGCCGTGACCACCCCAGGGACCAAACCAGTACATGGGTGCCAGACGACCCCGTGTATGGCACCCTTGGTCCCCTTGTGACGGGTCAAGGTCAATGGCCCCGCCACCTACCATGTTTCGGCCGCAGGGGATAGGGAGAGCGGCCAATGCTATACCGACACTCCTCTTCCCCTGCGGCCCCACCGCGTCCGCCATCAGACGGTGGCGACCCCGTCCAGGCCGCGGAAGGTAGGGAGAGCGGCGCACCGCAATACCGGCACTCCTCTCCCGCCGCGGCCTCCAACCCTCAGCCGTGATATCGTATGGGTTTGGGAGACCCCATACGACATCACGGCCCGCCTCAGTTGCGATGTTGCCCAGGCAGCACCGCAACCTACATGTTGGCCGCTACGTCGTCGGCTTATCGGCAAAAGCCCTGACGAGCGGCCCCTCCTCGGGTTCCTCTTCGCTTCACCGTGGGTGACCAAGCCACGGTTACTGAGCCCCCCCGCCTCGACAATGCGGGAACCCACCGGGGGGGAGGTACCTGTAGCCCTGCCTACCCGTAGAGTAATGTGCCGTGAACATAACCCACGTCCGCAGAATAACACTGAGTTAGCACGCGCCTACCAGCTATCTGAAATATTGCAGCGTTTTTTGTTTTGAGAATAAATGTTGAATGTATGAGAGCTTTTGGCTTTCAGTTAGTGGATTTACGTTTGCTGCCAAATTAGCGAAGATTTAATTGGGTTGCAACTGTTCGTGACAGATTTTAAAGGTCTATCTAATCCGTATGTATTTTTACAGTTTGAGGAATTTTGCAACTGAATCAATCGAAATGCATATTTCACCAGATTATTTCAGACACTGTTAGTTTGTAATTAATTTTGGAAGATTATAAATTCTAGATATTTTGTGAACAGATCATTTCAAATCAGTAAATCCCATCCAAATTCGATGGTTAAAAATATTTCAGTGTCTTATTGAGAAGAAAGAGTTTACAATATCACGCGATTTATTATAAACTTACGGTGCTTGCATGAATCCAGTTACACATACATGCTTATAACGAGATCAAACTCTACAAAAGCTGGCTCATTGAAATCTTATTATTTTATATACTTAGTTTTAATAGAAACTCGACTTCGTGACACAGAAATTACATTAACTTCTGAAGTCTAATACTCTGCTACGTTTCCACATTAGTTTAACCTAGAAAACTAAACTGTAATAACATTATTTTTCTCGCAATATTGTAATTGTACACAGCATCATTACGATATAATTTAATATATTAGAGAGCCTACCTTTGAAATTCGGCCAGCGCCGGTTATTTAAATTTCTTGTGAGAGACTTGCAATCTGAGAGGAAAACTACCAGTGAGTATGAATATGACAACGAATAGAGCAGATGGCAGATTTTCATCCTTTCTTCTCGTAGCGTCAAATAATAAGGCAGCTTATAATTCCATCATCTGATAACTCGACAAGTTTGCTAAGGTTGGCAACAATAGATTTTTAATATGAACTAAATAAGACCCCGTTTTGTAATTTAATCTACAATTTTCATAGACAATTTGCTATTTTATGATTAGATGCAGGCAGGATATAGTAAGATGGTAGGATTTACCTGCCGGTGTATGGAATAGTGTCTTCTATTTTGTTACGAAGTTACTGGAATCACCAAAAATCACAATCAATGAACACTTCTAGTAAAGGCCACCCTGCGCTGATATACCTACTTATATATCTACGGGAGAGCGGGATATAGAGATAGATTTCGGTAACGAATGACATAAACAACTCTATCCAAAAGTCTTTTGATTTGTCTGAATGTATAAATCTGAGCATAAGCGCTCTACTAATTTGTATTTTTACCTACTCCTCCGTTATTATTTTCTGATTAATTTCGTTGCGGGATCCGAGACAGTTAAATTTATAATTCTCCGGGACTTCATCGAGTTTCATTGCCTCGGCGCTTTTCTGGTGGTCACCACTGTTGATTCTGGCTTTCAGAAGTTGCAGTGGTTTGGCAATAGTGCGGTGGGATTGTCCCAAAAAAAGTTTTCTACAGCTAATACATACTCCATCAAGTATTTAAAACATAGGTCACGTCCAGGAAATATGCAAGCGCTACGTGACGCCTACATAGCACCTACGTTTTGGGGCCTAGGTAGGTAGGTACTCGACCGATTGCCCGGATAAAATATTAGCTGGCCTAGCTGAGCGCTATGAGGGTTATGTGCTAGAAATGTGTTTGCGTTTTGGTATATTTGTGGGCGTTACAGGTATAATAATTTTAGTAAAGAGTTTATTGGAGTATTTTGTAGTCTAGTTTTATCTATAGTAGATTCAGGCCGGAAAAGCTACCTGCACCTTTTTGTGTTATCATATTTATTTCTAGTTGGTCTTTAGTATACAAGAGCTACTACTTCGTTCCATAACGTATAATTTTACATTTATTGCTAAATGTGGGTACACCTCTATCTTCCCCATCGTGGAACACAGGTGTGAGGCTATGTAATGTTAATGTCACTTTATGTCAGCGAAACACGTTTAAAAACAAAGAAATATGATCCCATAAACCTTTTGGGTTCATATGTTTCACCATGATAAATAGGACTTAAAAATGAAAACTACACAATACACTGAACATCTCACCACAAAACAAAAAAATAAAAAAGGCATGCAATCCATTCTTTAAAAAGGCCAACGATTTGTTATCCCCTGAGCATCCGCAGCAGCTGCGTGTTTTCTTCAGCGTTCCACCGTTAGCGGCCACTTCCGAAGCAATAAGTCAGCAGAACAAAAACAGCAGAGTCGAGGTGTAATGGTCCATCAACGAGATAAAAGGCATTCGCCACGATTTACCACTACCACTGAGAAACAAGACACGCATATTTTCATCTGGATTGTTCAGATTTCGTAGAAAGTACTGTTTAGTTTAAGTTCTATTGCGCCGTTTATACGCGAAGTTGCCAAAGTCCTGGTGCTTATGTCGGATGAACCGCGCAATGGATAGTTTGATGGAGTTTTGGACGTATTATTTAGCCTCATAGTAAAGGTCGTTGTAAGTTAGCAGGCCCAACATAAATTGGCGCAGACAAAGGCCTCAAAATTGTTGAGATGCGAGTTAAGACTCACGAGGCCTATCTGAAGGTCTTTTGTAAATTTTCTGAAGTCTCCGACTTAAACGAATGAGCTGGTTAGATTTTTGGGTTAAGTATTTTACAGGCGCCCTTTGTGTGCCAGTTTAGTTCCTAATATTAGCTATTTTTGGATGATAAAGGTTGGGTATTCAGGCCACTGAATACAGTACACACATTCCGGAGTTTACCAACGAAACTATACGTGCCAACTGATGTGTTTAGGGCATGCTTAAGTTCAGTATAATGCTGTCACATCAATATTAATTTTTGTCTTGAATATGAATCCATTTCCAAACAACTAATTTCGTATTCCTTTCGTATTTCGTTTTCGTGCGCGTGTGACTTACATCTAGTAACGTAAATGAAGCAAAAGGATTATGTAAGGTTCGTAGCATGTGAGTTCTGCCTACCCTCAAAGGAAAAAGGCGTGAGTTTATGCATGTATAAATGTAATTTTACTGCCAATTTTACTTAAATCACTTGAAAATTAAATTTAATTTAATTCAAAAAACCAAAAAATCTCGACTGCTTGAAAACCGAACTAAAAAGACGTAAACAAGCAGAAAATCATGCTGTGCATTCGGAGGATACATATTCGCGAGCCGGCTGACCAAAACAAGATCATCGTCGATCGAGTCGTGTTTTTGATTTTACGAATTAGCTTTTTTATTTATAACTTTTTAGGTAGTTTTTTTTAATTAGGTACATTTAAACATATAAGTATTACATATTTTTAAATCACCTCTTAAAACTCCTTATTTTGATACCCCCACAATGAAATTTGGGTCCCCACAATATGGCGCCCAAAAGCCGCCATTTGCCTATTTTAATGTACCCAGTGACATTCGCAGGGTTAAGACGAATCGATTAACGTAAGAACCATCAAAATCGTTCAAAGCGTTTGGTCTCTATAACGCCACATAGAAACAAACATACATACGACTGATAAACACATTACCCTCCTTCGGCAGTCGGGTAAAAAGTGCGTGTTTACCTAAGCCTCAAATATTTGTAATCCAAGGACAAAAACACCTTTCCCCGAAAACTTTAACAGAAAGCAAGTGCAATAGTCCTCATATTTACATAACCCAAAATCGTTTGAACATCAACACGAAATAAAGGGTTCCGTAATGCGCGGCCCACCGTATACCGTACCCATCATAATCCTTGTACAATACAGATCTACAGGATAGGCTTACGTGATATAGGTTTTACGGTCCCCATTGGCTTATGAAGGTGTTAATCTGTCTTTAAATCATAGAGGGATTCGAATTGTGGCCAGTTTGTGTTTGTAAGCCTGGTTTTGCTTTTGAGACTAAATCTAAGGACGGTTCTTATGTCCGCAATTGGATTATTGTAATCCAATTTGGACATTTTCGGAATATCTGATTTTGAATAGATAACAATTGTGCCTCTAATAGGAGTAAACGGTCAGCAGAGAGGTTACTTTGATTGCAGGTTTTGGGGGCACAAATGGCAAAATAGGACGTGACACGTGGGAAGTACTACTGAGTAGTACTTAATGAGCTCATTCGAAACGGCTTTAGCAAACCTCCACTTTGTTTTCCTTTTTAGGGTTCCATACCCAAAGGTTCCAAACGGAGCCCTGTTGCTGTCACTCACGTGTCTGTCCGTCGTCTGTCACAAAATTTTGTTCAGATTTTGTTTTTCTTCCCATTGGCCTATGAACTTGAAATTTGATGATAATGTTTATTATTACGTATATTTTATTAGTCCTACTTGAGTTCGGATGATCTCATTAATTATATTGATATATATTTTTCGATTACTATGTATTAAACGAGCGTAAGCATATAAAGAGTTACATAATTATTATAGGTCACTTAAGACCCTCAACTACACAACATCACACAATCACCAAACCCTTTACAAACCATGTACACGGTACACGATGACGTGTTAGAGACTTTTAAAATCTTAAAGCTCTGCACAAGGGCTGTACTTAATATCGACAGTCTGCACTCTTCCACTACACTTGGCAGTTATTAGAACTGGGTCACGCTCGCCACCTGCGCACGGGTTTGTAGGTATGTGTGTGCACGTGTAATGGTGTGTGTATGTATGTAATGTAATGTGGGCGTGCGTGAGATTTGTTTTGCTCTTCTGATAGTAAATCAGGATTTTGTGGTATGTAATTGCGGTACAGATCGTCCGAAGGGACCGAGTTTTTTTTAGAAGAAGCAATATAAATAGCTTTCGTGACTGGCAATTCATATATATGTCGGAGTTGGTTATTAATTAAAATTGCGGGTAGTCATCAATTTGTAATAATTTGTTTTCTTATTACTAATTTAAGTGATTTTCCTGTCCATTATTGCCTAATAAATCAAATCATAATTTATTGAGTACTCTGTGTACGCACCAATTGATTTTGGCAACTTATTTCGATAATTGTAATCGATGGTAAAGTTCAAAACAATTGTTGACATGTTAATTTGATTATTCTTTGTCTTATCACTATTATTAGCTTACGACAATTATTCTTTTATTACTTGATGATTTTAGAATCGAAGTTTAATTTGATTTAGCACATTTTAGTGTTTTGTATCAAGTAAACACGTGACGTACTTCCGTATGTCATCGGACAGAGTTGTTGTGGAGGGATAGCAAGGTATAAGAGAGCTTGCAACGGTATGCAAGTCAGTCTATCTTCGGATTAGACTTGATAAAGAGCTCCCCTGCTCCCGACAAAACTGTCGGTTTCTTTGGTACAGCGCTGCTGTATATTCACATAGCTGTATTGGCTTGCTGATGGCGAATGATACACTTTGTATTTGGGTGGCTTAGGCTGCTGTACGAACTGTAACCTTATGGGTTTGTTCGTTTAACTGTATTGTTACCATTTGTATTGTTTTGTTGGTAAAACTGGTACTGTAATTAGCAACCTTGTTATTGGTTGTGCAGTTCTTGTTTATACAACAAAAATGGGAACGCCCAAATTCAGACCATATATACCCTTCGGCCCTCATGATCCTACATATACAAAAATGTATCTTAGGACGGTAGTCACGCTACCAACTTGCTTAGATAGGTATATATAACGAAAAGCAACGGAAAAAGAGAGGTCTTTTTGAAAAAAGAGGATCAGAGGTTTTCTTAGAAGAAGTGCATTAGGTAGATACATAAAACTGTGTGGACCAAGATGTATCCTAGCCACTCGACCAATTTGTTTGCTTTTGAAGAAGCGTCCACCGCAAAAAGTACTTATGACAAGTGCATCAGTGAGGAGATGTCATTTTAACTCCATTAACGTGAGGTACAAAGGTTGGTGGATGATTCGAAAGCCACATCAGTGGCTTTCTAGGTTTTAGCTGTAGGGGAAAATTAAAATGCACGTCTAGAAAGCTCATAAAGAACCAAAAATGTTATTGCCTGCAATGCTCAAGATAACTATTTAGATAACTGGTGAAAAATCTCTGCAGTGGTGCTGAAAGTTTTACAATTATTCAAATGTAAATCATAGAATATTTTGCAAACAAAACTGTCCAAAAGTAGGTTCAATATTGGTATTCTGGCTCCGAGCGGGCACACGGCCAGTACTGCGTTAACATTGGGGAATATATACGCCTTAAGTGTAAAATTATATTTAATTGAATAGCTACTATAAGTAATTGAATAGCTTTCGAAGGGTAAGAATTAGACAAAAACAATAATTTCTTTTCTTACATTAGAAATGGGATATTTACCATGTTTACTGTTTGTTGCGAGTTTGACCGCGAATGTGACCATGACAGTTTAAAAACTTATATTTCTTGTCTTGTCACACTTAATATTATAAAGGCGAAAGTCTGTGTGTTTGTATGTTTGTTACTTCTTCACGTTTAAACGGCTGGACGGATCTGGATGAAATTTCGCACAGAGATAGATTGTAGTCTGGAATAGCACACACACCTTTTATCCCAGGAATATGTTCCCTTGGGATAATTTTCGACATTCTCGCGGGCGAAGCCGCTGGCAGAAGCTAGTAATTAAATAAGTTTACGTTAACGAATAAGATTTTATTGAGATTTTATTTGCAAACATTTCGAAAGAATAACTTAGGATTAAAGGTTCGAGCGACAATGATACAACGATGTGATGACAATTTGATAATATATCTGCAGTAAAATGTATATAAAATGGGTTGTCGCACCGTTGTCAAATGTTGGGGTCTGGGTCTGTCGTACTTTTCCATCAGTTTCTCATTCCACCAAAAATTCTTCACTTCTTAATTAAATCCAAGTCCATCCTGGACCACATACATTAAGTAAAGCGATAGCGATCTTGATCTGCAACGTATAGCTTGCCTTAGGATTGATATTACATTCAAGTCAATTTCACATTAAATACACCAAAGATCCACTTCTAAATAAAAACCGAACCACATACATTAGTATCAAAGTCTCTGCATTACTTTTTGTAGCACACAACTCGCACGAGCTAGAAGCCAGAGTGCTCGAGTATCGACGAGGGTACATTATCGAGACTCGCGCGTGTGCTCAAAACTCAGGCAATGCGGAGGCTGTAATCTCGTTACGAGAAGAAAAGAAGTTAAGAGAGCGCACGGAATATATTACAGTATATGAGATACAAGATGTATTGTTGTAGATCTAGATGGATAAATTACCTTGTGATCAAAATTCGGTGAAGTACGGATCTGATTTTTTTAGGGTTCCGTACCCAAAGGGTAAAAACGGGACCCTATTACTGAGACTCCGCGTTCCGTCTGTCTGTCTGTCTATCACCAGGCTGTATCTCATGGACCGTGATAGCTAGACAGTTGAAATTTTCACAGATGATTTATTTCTATTGCCGTTATACATATAACAACAAATACTAAAAACAGAATAAACTAAATATTTAAGTGGGGCTCCCATAGAACAAACGTGTTTCTTTTGCCGTTCTTTTGTGATAATGGTACGGAACCCTTCGTGCGCGAGTCCGACTCGCACTTGGCCGGTTTTTTTTTATAGAATGCTTTGTACTATTTCTGAGTCAGTCACCGGATTATTGCAAACACCGTAAGTTCGTAATTAATCTGCCGAGTTTATACATTCGCAATGTATTGTGGACAGATCATTTCAAATATAATTAATTCCTTCCAAAATCGCAATATATCTGTGTCCTATTAAGAACTTAAACTTTGCCAGTTTAAATAATCCGACGCAATTTTTTATAAACTTACGGTGTTTGCAATAGCCCGGTGACAGTCACAACGCATTGGAGCACAACACTTCGTGTGTTACGTACACAAAGTTTTAAACTATAGTAAAATGCATGTAGGAACGAGCAGTACCTAGTGTAAAAGTTACACCTACCTATACACTACACTACGCCCGCGACTTCGTTCACGTGATCCGTATTTTTTTCTACAGATGATTTTTTAGTTTCACCCCCTTAAAGGATGAATTTCCAAAAACACCTTCTTATTTATTTATTTATGTACACACAAAACACTTAACAAAGAAAAGCAGGAATACAGAGAGCACAAAGGTACTGCTTATTTCAATAGAAATTTCTTCCAGCAGACCAGCGACAGGAAAGTTGGATGATATACGAAGACACAGTGTGTAGAAAGAAATAAGGAAACTTAAAACGGACAATAATAACTTAACTAATTATAATATATAAATTACACATATACCTTAGGTAAGGTTAGGTTAAAAACGGGCTGGAGGCATACGGCCTTAACTACATATATAAAGTACATACAACATATAATATATAAAATTACAAGATGGTGGAAAGGTAATGTTCTTTGACCTGTTTCTTGAATAAAGATACATTTTTAGGGTCACGGACGGTGGAAGTGACCACAAGCAACAGAAGGAGTGGGTTTAGAAATTAGTATTGTGGGAAGTTTAGATGATGCCTTAGGTGGGATCTACACTGAACATCGGCAGCGCGAGTAAAAAAGCGATCGCGCAGATATCCAGGGTATGCAGGGTTAAAAAGGATGTTGAAGAGGAGACATAATACTCAAGTGTTCCTGCGAAGACGGATAGGGAGCCACTTGAGATCCTTGCGGAACTAAGAGACATGATCGTATTTCCTCAGACCAAAAACAAAACGTATGCACAGATTTTTCAAGCGCTCAAGCTTATTTAAGAGCTCCTCCGTGGCATCCAGATAGCAGGCATCAGCGTAAACGATGATCGGCTGAATTAGAGTTTGAGCTAGATGTATTTTGGTTTTAGAGGGCAATAGGTTTTGAAGGGCTTTCAATGAGTGAAATGAAAAGTGCACCTTGCGATTTGCCTCATTAACTTGAGCTCGCTTCTTAGTGCTCCCCTACATCATAAAAAGAAGCCCTGTATAGTAAAATTCTTCAAAAATCTTTAACGCCCCCCTAAATCGTCTTTGAGGAGTAATTTTGAAAAACTAATAATGAAAATCTTTACTATTTACTTAGTTCCTTTTTACACGCAACTTGATGCTTACAAATGATACTTATTGTTATAGTGTATGGGTAACATAGTAATTAATTAGGATTATGAATCTGAGTTTTCAATTTCTTACGTACAAAGTTATCGCAGCATGTAAAATGAGAAACGTCATAGGATTTCTTAAATTGTCACAATTTTAGTTACCATGACACACTTACTATCCTATACTTAGGATAAGATCTCTATAGTTAAAGAATGGCGACATGCCAACAAGTACCTCTTCCAAGACTGACAATATTATTAACCGACTTTCCAAAAAAAGGAAATCCTATGTTCGGCACTATGTTTTCTTTTTATGTGTTTTCACCGATATCTCCGTTAATTGTGGACCGATGTTGAAAATTCTTTTTTTTTGTTCGAAGGAATATGTTCCCAAATTGGTCTCATTTGAATTTGGTGAAGATCTGATGAAGACCTTCGTTGATAACCTACATACATCTTTAACAAACAATGGCAAATCACTCTCGGGATTGCTGCAATCGCATGTCTGTTTATTGTTTACACCATTTCATATCTTAACCTCACGCCGCTACGCTCTAAAGCGTGCAGTTTACCCGGGTACACTCTTATTTCACCGGTTATTTTTTAACAATTGACTAATAAATGCGTTTTACCGAATTTTGAAACCATTGGGTTAGCATATTTATCCATTGGTTGAGTTAACTACTGATCATAAAACTGAACCCAAGTGAGTGCATAAATTGTATGGAGAAAATCAACCGTGCGCATTACGACAAACGCACCGCTACAGCACCGCAGCAGTCCCGCACCAAACGTCTGAATTGAAAGAGCCCTTATACTTTGAATACTATTTATAGAAACTTAAAACATAAGTGGCGACATGTGAGTTACTATAGATAGGTGCACATCTGGCTATCCCTTCAGGGAAAAAAGGCGTGATATTATTTTATGTTTGTTAGTATTTAATTCAAAAGCTTTGAAGCAAAAACTTCCAAATAGATTGTATTCCAGTTCTCAGCAAGTGTTCAGAGGCTTAGCCAGTTAAAACAAGATTAAGTACACAGGCTTAGCTAATTAGATTGGAATTAGCTTTGAGTTTACTCTAATATGTACGCAACCGCAACGTAATTCGGGTTTTGGGTTAACATATTAACTGATTCATACTAGCTGTTGCAAGCAGCTACGTCCGAGTTAATGATGAATATTAATATCTAAACATGCAAACATACCTACTGATTTTCACATTTATAATTGCGAAATTGCTCCTTATCACTTAAGTCCTAATTAGCAAATACAATAGAAAAACAATTGTTTCTGAGAACCAAAGTGCTCAATTGCACTCAAGGGGATATAGTGTGCTCAATTGGCCAAAGGATTAATAAAAGCTGATGTTTGAATCAAGGTTTTGTTTTAGTATTTGAATATATAGGTACTGCTTTTTCCATCAATCCCTTTACGCAGCTACTTTTAAAAGATCTTACATTACAGAACTTCCATATCCAAATGTCATCTTCACATTTCGTTGCGTTCCGCATTCATGATTTTCTGCCACATGTAGGTACGGTCGGTTTGTCAAAGCAATGTGGGGTAAAATGTCAATGTAAAAGACGTCTTACAGTACTAAGCAACATAGCACTCTACCGGCTTAGCTTAAAATAGCTACATGTACAGTCAGCAAAAGAGTCAAGTAGGTATGCTGGCAGATAGTTTGGTAAAGTTTCAAACTTAAATTTATAATAGCCTTCTTCAAAAAGGGTAGGCAACACATTTATGGTACCTCTGCTATTTCAAACGTCCAAAAGCGGCTGTAAACCTTTATCGTCGGGTGGCCCGTCAGTTTGGTAGCCACTCAAAGACATAAAAAGGTACATCTAGCTGCACTTACCACTAATATACAGGGTGATTGGCAGTTGGGTGCAAAGCTTTAAGGCGAAGATAGTACATACAATTTAGAACCATTTAAGACATGGTTGTCTTAGACGAAGTCTTACTAATTTTTTTTACCAAATTTTTATGATTATTTTCGAAAGTTCCCAAAATTTTAACTAAACTGCTTATTTATGGTCAAATTGAATGATAAATGAATCCATTTTTATTTTATTTCATAAAAGTACAGTGTAAACTATCTAGCAAAACATGTTTTACGCTTCTGTGTCGTTAGAATTTTCTTTTACATTCAAATACAAAATTTAAAATGTCTCCCTCAAATTTGTTTGTAGGTCCTTATTTCAATAATTTGTATGATATCCGCGTAATTGACACCTCAAAAGAAAGAGCGATTGTCAAGCATATTTTCAAACAGGTTTGAACAAAAAAAACCCGCCCCGTCTTTTTTTAAATAAGGTTTACAAAATGTATTTACGATTTTGAATTTTTTTTAATGAACTTTAAATGCCTGTAAAAAAAAATTCTAACGACACAGAGATAATGTCCTGATACAGGACATTATCTACCCATGTGCCAAGTTTTACCCAAATCCGTTTAGCCGTTAAGAAGTAATAATGTAACAGACAGACAGACAGAGTTACTTTCGCATTTATAATATTAAGTATAGATATCTAAAAACTTTTTAACAAAAAATCACAAACAGGCTTCCAAAACAAAACACTACAATCCAAAAAAAAACTTTCCTTTCCGAAGTCGGTGTCTTTGGTACCTATTGTTTTCCGATACCGACTTCGAAAAATAAAGTTTATTTTTCGTTTTGTAGTGTTTTGTTATTGAAGTCGATTTGATTTTTTTGTTAAAAAGATTTTTATTTATCTTTTTTTTTAGTTTTGGTAGGCATTTCCAGTATCATAATTACCATTTATAGCAAAGGAACATATCATGAAGATTCCAAACACGATTAGGATACATTGTTTTATTTCGGAGTTCCAGTGCCTACCTACCTAAAATGGTACCATCGAACTGATCTGATGATGAAGCCGGAATCATCAGATCAGTTCGATGGTAACATTTTAATTAGTACCATTTATTTATAAGTATTTGCTTCATCATAGTCGGTTAACTATTCGAGATATCTTATACCCGTGAAAAACTTAGCATCAAGGAGTTCCAGTGGCCATCTATAGCCTTCATCATCAGTCCCACTTTAACAAATTATACTTTCTGAGTGCAAATGTTTGCATTGTAGATCAAAATACCAAAATTGCTATACGCATATGGCTATAATATTTGAGGAGTTCCCTCGATTTCTCCAGGAGCCCATCAACAGATCCTTACCTGATGGACCGGAGTGACCCTTTCAAACAAAAATAGAAAATTCCAATCGGTGTAGGCGTCTTTGATTCTTGATCGGGTAACAGAAATAAAAATAAAAAAAACCGGCCAAGTGCGAGTCGGACTCGCACACGAAGGGTTCCGTACCATTATCGTAAAACACTGCAAAAAATCACGTATGTTGTATGGGAGCCCCCCTTAATTTATTTTATTTTAATTTAATAATTATTATTTTTTGAAGTGAATATATAACTAAACATTCTGTGAATATTTCAAGCGCCTACCTGTTGCCGTTATTAATATCGAGCAAAAAACGGCAAAAATATCACGTTTGTTGTATTAGTACATTACTGCAGCGGCCAGCAAAATAGGCATTGATGGACGAACGTGTAAATGTGGGCCGAGGCGAAGCCGAGGCACATATACGTAAGTCCATCAATACCTAGTTGTGGCCAAGGCTTGTATAGTACTTTTCTCAAATAATGCGCGGAAATTAAAACTAAGTAGTACCTAGAACTAATTTTGTAAAAATCAATGGCGAACAACAATAATTGTTCCCGCGTTAAAGTGTTCCTTTGTTTTTTTTTCAATAAACAGCGTTCTATTTGCAAGCCAGTTCGAAATTTAAATAAAACCTTTGATAAGTTACCTCCTTGGTTGCCGTGTTTTGGAGTAAAACATCGTTCCATTTTTAAACTACACGACAGATATGAGTTTACTATGGAATTTATTTGGCCGCTAGACACGACAGATATGGATTTTCATACAACTTTTGCCGGCCGCTGCGCGCATGTATTTGACCAGTACAGCAATTTCGATTTATCTCGAAGAAGGTTGTCAAAATAATGATCACATTTCCAAGCATGTTTGAGAAAAAATATTAAAGGGGGGCTCCCTTTAATATTTATTTTATATTGATTTTAGTATTTGTTGTTATAGCGGCAACAGAAATACATCATCTGTGAAAATTTCAACTGTCTAGCTATCACGGTTCATGAGATACAGCCTGGAGACAGACGGACATACAGACAGACAGACAGACAGACGGATCGCGAAGTCTTAGTAATAGGGTCCCGTTTTTACCCTTTGAGTACGGAACCCTAAAAAGATTGCGACGAATTGAGAACATCTTCCTCTTTTTGAAGTCAGTTGAAAAGCTATAAACCTTGTCCTCATTGTATACATATATTTACTGCCCGATGTTGCAATGACGTTTATTACTAACCAGCACACCAAACTCTTAACCCGCATGTACATTTGTACAAATACATATCCATTTTCTGCCTTGCTTGTCGTCACAAAAGACCACAATAATTAATAATAATAATAATTCATATACGTAACAAAATAAATCCGGAACATGGCTTTTACGGCCCAACCTACTTAAGCGGAAGAGGTTTGAGGGCTTGGAAACGGGTTAATTTAAATAATTCGGGACCGGTAGAGGCCGTAGCGGGGAATGGCACACAATTAGGCTAAATAAAAATTATAGGCCCGTTCCTATGGTTTATTTTATCATGATTTATTTTTAAAGTTCATGGGAGCGGGTAGAGCAAATTATTGTTATGTGAACTGCCTCGTTGGTCTAGTGATCACTAGCGCTGGTGCTGATCATGGGGTCCTGAGTTTGATGCCTGGGTCGAGCAAAGTGTATAGTACATTTTTTCGACATAGGCACAACACAACAACCACAAAGTAACACAAAAGAATAGTAAAAAAAAGTACAAACAAGGTTTAAGAATTACTGCGCCGGGCGTGACCTCACCGAAAGGGTTACCAACTCAGCATTCAGTCAGACATCCAGCGCTGATTTTCAGTTGGAACCCTGCTAGTGACACACGGACGTGAACAAATAAAATAGATACTTAAAATAATGTCATAATGTGAATATGTAGGTGCTTAACTAATAAATGGAATAAATATGTTAAGAAAGGCGTTTATTTACCTACACGGTTATTATTTCATTTTGTAACTAAAATAGCCGGACTTTATTTTAAATGTTAGATTTTTTGTCAAGACTTTAAAATTTTCGAAATAGTAACCCTACGGCTCTGCTTAACCTTTTGAGGAAAACAGATGTTAGGTTGTTGTATTGTTATCTGGCTCAGTGGTATGTTATTGCGATCTTTTATCTAGAGTAAGCGATTTGTGGTCGCAGTGTGCTGTCTTGGCAACGTTTGGAGGTGTCGCGGGATGAGCAATAAAAAAGCTATCTTCGTATATGCTTACGTAGGGTTTTAATTGCACATGCACAATCTATACGAGGAGTGTCATAATAAGTAGTTGATTTAAAAGCAATAATGGTAGACGGATAGACGAGCGGGTCATGTAATAATTATACACCAGCAGCATGTATACTAACTTCTATGACTTCGCCCATGTGAAAGTGTAAAATTATCCTATGGGAACGTAGTGAATACATAAAAAGTTCCTTTTATCATCACCAGGATATTATCCTACTATATTTTTAATTTGAATCAAATCCATGCAGTCGTTGAGGCATGATTGTATACAAAATATCTATACACTTTCACATTCATTTACAAAGGTGGTAGAATTCTGGTTGAAGCTCATTTACATTGGAATCATCGATACGACGAAAAAAAAGAAACAGAAAGAAGGACAGTACCTTCACGATAAATTAGGTAGGTACCTACTATCTACTACAGTCACCATTCTATATAATTAACACCACAATCAAACACAACACTAAAGTCACCGCCAGATAACAAAAAACTAAAAGTCGTTAATATCTGTCTACCGACTCGGTACCAACGTATTCCAATATTTCAAAACGTTACGAATAAAAAGGTAAAGGCAGTGTCGCTAACGCAATCAAACCATGGTAAGGGGCATCCTTGACCCTTTCACTTATCATGAGTTACAAACCTTTTGGTCAAAACCATGTTCAGTCGTATTTATTTAGGTAGATACTTACTAGTAGTACTGCTGAGAGAGGGGCTTTTTTGATTATTTTTTATTATTGTTTTTGCTTATTTCTCGTATCTTCTGTGTGGGTCACAAATAAATAATTTTTCTTTCTTTCTTTTTTTTAGGTCCGTACCCAAAGGGTAAAAATGGGACCCTATTACTAAGACTTCGCGGTCCGTCTGTCTGTCTGTCTGTCTGTTACCAGGCTGTATCTCATGAACCGTGATAGCTAGACATATGAAATTTTCATATAAATTTCAAATGCTAAATACTGCATTAATACTAAAAACAGAATAAAATAAATATTTAAGTGGGTCTCCCATACAACGAACGGGGTTTTTGTTGCCGTTTTTTTGCGATAATGCTACGGAACTGGTAAATGTATTGTAATAATGTAACGGAAATTAGATATTACTCATTACTTAAAAATATAGTATTTATACTATTTTTTAAGTAATAAGTTAATATCTCATAAACGCGTGCACCGATTTACATTATTTAGGTAAACGGATCATGTTTTCAAGTAACGTCATTATACTTTTTGGTACAAGTCGGATCAATGACTTTTATTTTTGGTTATCTGGAGGAGACTTTAATTTTAACTTTACGTTTTTTTTTTCTCTCAAAGCCAACGGCACCTATTTAGCAACCTTGCCAGCTAGTAATAGCAGCCCATTAAAATTCGGGTTCGCCTCGTTTGTCTCCATGGCTATTTGTTTACATCCAGACTTGTTTTAAACACTTTAATCCCAGTCCAGCACTTAAATGGATTATTAAATTAAAATTGTTGTTTCTAAGTTTGGTGACATGTTTCGTTACGGATTAATTTGTTTTTTTCTGTGTTGTTAGTTTGAAAGTACGCGATTTTGCCGTATTTGTTACTAGTACCTGGGCGACCGAGCTCTGCTCGGATGAAATTAGAGAAAACGACGTTTTCTAAAAATTAAACCTTGCTAGATCGATTTATCACCCCGAAACCCCTTGCATACTAAATTTCATGAAAATCGTTGGAGCCGTTTCCGAGATGCAGATTATTATATATATATACTTATTTTTTTTTTTTTTTTTTTTTTTTTTTTTTTTTTTTTTTTCTGCGGGGCGTCTCACAGCTCAGTCAGAATGACTGGTAGCTGCTTAACCGGACTTTCCTACGGAGACTAAGCTATATAGCCTCCAGCTAGGCAAAAAATTACTAAACCTAAGCGACAACGCTGAGGGCTACCCCAGTTGGGGTCGGACCTCGGCTCAGGGCCGTCGCTGGGGGGACAAGCAAAAGCTGGATCTTGACAAGTGATTCTACCATCCGTTCGGAATAAGCCTACGTGGAGAAGAACGGACAAGAAACTCCATTTCATATCTAATAATTTAACTAATGCTCAGCTACGCGGGCTGGCAAGATTTTAATTGAAGGGATACGCGACGAGCCTCGGCGGCGAGGACTGACGAATCGGTTTGTATTTCTACGTTTGTATATTCTACTCCCTAGGCTCTTAAGGAGCAGAGTAGAGATCGTGAGGGGTCAGAGGTGAGCCTCAATTGGCGAAACTTGGTTAGAAACGGTGTAGGTGTGACTTAAATGCGCACCCATTGACCGTTTCTATAAACGAGGCTGTCTAGCTCCTCGGTTATTTTAGGTCATTGGATTGGGCTTGGGTCATATCCCCGGCTGCCTCGATCCTATTGATCTCGGCAGCCAGCGATCTGGCCTCGTCCGTCATCCAGATTTTATACGCACTGATGATGGTATCAGATACGCAGCGTCTGGGATTGGGCGTGGATTGAGACGGGCTCTTAGCAGCGGCAGTGGTGGGAGCCTCCTGTCGGCTTTGAGCGGGCATGGGGGCTATGGGTGCCTGAGGGGCCGGAATGGGATGATCCATCAAGCCTGGAAGCTGTTGGACGGTCTGGGGAGCCACATTTTGGTGGTTGAGCTTGCCCCACGGCGAAGCCCTCTGAGGGGGGGGGTTTCGTCGAGGGAGCTTGGCGTGCTTGACGCTCAGTATGGATTTTGGCCAATCTAGGCGCAACTTTGGGGGCTTTAGGACAACCCTTGTAGTTTGCCGTGTGACCGACTTGGTCACATAGCACGCAGCTGGGAGGCTCCGTGCATTCGGCAGGGTTTTTGGGACGGGTGCACTCTTTTGTGCCGTGATCCCCTCGGCACTTAACGCACCTGGGGCGGACAAAACAGTGTTTTTGGCTATGGCCATATTGTTGGCAGTTGTGACACTGACCAACGACAAAGGGACGGTAAGGTTTCTCTATGGAGAACCCTGAAAGGGAGCATAGGGTTTTGATTTTGAAGATAGGGTTATAGGACTCGGCAGGGTCGCACTCGACCATTACCATGTCGTATTCCTGTCCACCTCTAGCTTTACGCATGCGGTGGACGGCATTGACAGGGACTTTTTGTGCGGCGAGATCCGCATAAATTTCGTCAACGGGGATTTCCTTCGGAATGCGCCGGATAACCACACGGGTGGGCGCTTCCGATGGGAGAGAATAAGTATGGAACTCTATCCTCAAGGTTTTTAGGAGCCTGGTAAGGTTCCTGAAATCAGTAGGGGTCGGGAGTAGGATTTTAATGCCCACCTGGCAAGCGGTGGCACTAAGAAATTTGATTTTGCGTTCATCGCAAATTTTAGAAACTTCTGTCCACTTGGCCTTATCGTGGAGGAAGATAGGAGGGCATTTCTGCTTCTTGGGAATAGCAGCAGGACTGGGGTCGCGGCTCGACATTGGGGAAGCGTCGGCCTGAGTTAGTGGACTACGGGAGCGACTCCTGGGGGCTGGGGAGCGATCTGAGCGCCTAGACCGCTGGGAAGCGGTGACAGGGGTGGGCTGCACGTCGGAGGAGGAGGTGGACGGCAGAGTTGGAGGGTTGGTCGAAGCGACCTTTTTGGGCTTGGTGGCTTTGGGGTGGGACTTGCCCTTCTTCCTCTTCCTCTTCCCCTCAGAGGTAGCTTGACAGCTTTCTGAGGAGGAATCGGTGGAGGCGTCATCAGTAGTGACATAATCATCGGAATCATCTTTACCGTGATCATCACCGGACATGGGTTCGTCGACGAGTGGACTGTCAACGTTCGGGGAGGCAGGATTTTCCGAGAAATTAATCGGAAATTTGAGAGTTGGGGGTTTAGTGGGCGCAAGCGCCGAAACGGGGGCGGGCGCCGGGATGCCGATGGACATGGGCTCCGGGGCGGGTATGGGAGGAGGGGGGGGGCATGTAGCAAGCTTATGGAGGATGAAATTAAGCCTTTGCTTATTCACGCTGACCGGACTGGGATCGTCCGACAACGCGTCCTTGACGAGCTCTATCAATGCTTCGACAGGATGCATCCTGTCTCGCTATTGATAGAGCCAGTACAAGTGAAGGAAAAGGGAGTGAGATATTCCCCGGGTGGACAGGCCCGGGGATGTGTGCAATCCTACACTCCCAGTCGGGTTAGTCTGGGAGGTGAGTATCTAGTGAGCCCTAAGCTTGTTTACCTGCCACCAATCTCATTGGGTGGCAGGGCCCTAAGGTACCGGTAAACCCACCGAAGGTGGGCCACCCACCACTGTGTACCAAAAGTCTGGTACGTCGGGATAGAAAACACCCGACCGTGCCAGGTGTAAGCTGTGGGACGAAGCGGGGGTTGACTAGGCTATCTACCAAGGCCAACTGATCCCGCTCCCGACTCCAATGACTGCCGTGTCCTTATGGGACTTGGCGGGTGCTTGGGGCACACCCTCACTGGCTTGTTAGCACCGCTAGGTTTCCCGCCAGGGACCACACAAGATGTGGATTTGAGCTGCCACTACTAGTAACCAAAGTTACTAGTAGCGACACCTTTGGAGCGGCGTGCGAAGACGCGACGACCGCAGTGACGTCACGCAGAGGGGCGCGACGAGACGGAGAGTGGGGGCGCCGGAGAGCGCGGTGGGGCGACGAGCAGCGAGACGTCCGCACGGAGCGACGGCTGGCGAGCTACATATACTTATTTACAAGAATTGCTCTTTTAAAGGTATTAAATACATAGATTATATATTTTTTTGTTTATGGCTTATTTAGTAAAGTGCAATCTACCTACACTTTATCCGACTAGGTTGGGATCGGCTACCGTCTAACTAGAAGCAGATTCATGCAGATACCAGTATTATACATGAATCCTCAACCTGAACTAAAATCCAAAATATCTGACCTCCTCAACCCAGTAACTGGGGTAACACGATACCAGATTGTCAGTTTTTCAGGCTTCAGACTACCCGGGAAAAACACACTAACAGGCTTTTCGAGGGTTGAAACGTGTCGGTGTGTAATGCATGGGTAGGTATCCCTTGATAACTTGTTAATGGCTGGAACTAATTTAGAATTTTTTGAATGTCACCTTTGTCAGGGAGCTTGGAGGCGTTACGCGCGTGTTTTTTTAATAAAGAATGGAAAATATATAAAACTAATGCGAATAAACGCTAAATTATCAAGTCAATATTTATAATAAATCTGTAGAAAAGTTGTTTTTAGACATCGAAAATATTGCCAAAAAATATAGTCAGGGTGTTATAGGATAACCAACAGAACACATATTCAGCATTTTTGTCTGTTTGTCGGTTTGTCTGTTTATCTATTTGCCTGTTTATTTGTGCACGCATCACGTAAAATGTACGGAACCACGGTAGATAACTTTTATACATAAAAAATTGCGCATCCCTTTAACCGGCAGGAACCGAATTCGGTTAGCAAAAAAAAAAAGTGTCAACCGGCGGTAACCATATATGGTTCCTTTTTTATGACTCACTAAAAGCGCGAAAATAAATATCTGTGGACTATTTACAGTGTTGTAATACTTAAAAATGGTAGAGGATAAGACGAGAATATCAACCAATCCTTCGATTTCTGCTTAGCGCAGGGCAGTAGCGGAATATTAAATGTTTTCTGTGGCACTTTTGTCGACGCCATTGCGCAAACAGATGCCGTCTGATGCCGTGTAAGGAGACTTAAAAAGTGCGTGATAAAATTATCGTAAATTCGTTGTGTGAAATTTCCAGTGCTAAAACGACATGGACAGGTAAGTAATAAACCGTTTTAAATACTTAAATTCTGTATTCGATAAAGATTTTGTGCAAAAATTGATTTTTCTTCGAACATCGTGCGCGCCAAATCAACGATCCTCTTTTGTTTTTTTCATTCCCGAATTAAAAATACATTAGTGCATTCAAACTATCGTCATTACCAATACGTAAATATGTTTCCGCATAGGTTAAAAGCATTTAGTTTCTCTAAATTCGATAAGATTTTGCGTAAAAGCTAAATAAAAAAAACCCGATCTCAACTAACCATATACGGTTACTTGCCGGTTATGGTTTTCTAGTACAAAGTAACCCAAGTAACCATATACGGTTACTTGCCGGTTATAGTTTTCTAGTACTAAAATTGTCTGTTGGGTCTAGATTCGGGTCTAGATACGGGTCTAGATTCCTGGAATGTTTTTTAGGCAACATGCCCTTGTATTGTGTTTTTTCATTAGTATATATCATCATCATGTGAATTGTGAAATAATATTTCAAATAAATGCCATAGTACTTGCTCTGTGACCCAAATTATAAAAGGGTCTTTTGTAGCGCTCTATTTCAAGTGTTTACAATGTGACTCATTATTCGTAAACTAAACAATTCTAACACCTAATACTTTATCTGCGATAAGATTGTGTACCAAACTATAGTAAAAAAATACTAACACAAGCATTTCTCTTACAGAGTTCGTGGAACTGCAATCTAAACATACCCAACTTTTTTGGTCGGCGGCCGGGTCAACTACCTGAGGCGTAATTTTGTAAAGCTTGGGGCATAAAAAAAATGTATGGGGAGATGTGTTCTTTTGATTGATTAATGTGAAATAGGGTATATTTATGTAAAAACAATGATTAAAATATTGAAATATTGGTTTATTTTTTATTTCTACCTACTTTTGTACTATAAACTGGGCAAATTTCGCTAACGCTGATTTTTAAAATAGAATTAAAAATATATTAGAAGACAAAACTAGCCCAAACCATTCATAACATGGTAGCTTATTTCATAATGATCACAACGATATAACTGTAAAACAGCTCCCTTGGATAGTTTAGGAGATATCGTCGTTTGAATGACACGCGGCCTAATCGCATAAAAAAAAAACAGATGTTCTAAGCCGAATGCACTGACAGCTCCAAAAAAAGCCGTGACGTTTGAAGTTTTACTTAGTTTTTATTTCATCGTAATCGGTTCACGGTATCAAATTTAGATGAATTTAAAGTGTTCAAGATTTAAAATTATCACAACACACGCAATTCCGATACACGGACAGTTGAACTTCATATTCGATAGATGGCGTTATGCAATTAAAGTCATTACTTGAATGGCGTCGTTAAGATTCACCGTGAAAGAATGACCCTAGTAAAAAATTGGTAGGTTCCTGCCTACCAGGAAGGTAAGTAGGGTAGGGTAGGCTGTAGGCAGTTGACGGGAGCGAACCTGCGGGCACAGCTAGTATAGTATAAATATAGTGTATTATTTACTGCGGTAACCTTAATTAAGTGAACCAGAGTACCCATCCACGGGCCGACCTCGGCAAGCGTAGCTTAACTGGCTTGGCTGTATACGAATCAGCGACGGAATTACTTGCGTGAAATTCCCTTGCGTTTATCCTCTCTTCTGGACCAGGTGAATGAGATTTAGCGCTAGCGAAAGCTTTCGCATCTCCAGTCTAGCATGATCAGTGCACTGGTATGGGCAGAGCCACTTAGGCATTAAAGTTCTCCATTGACCGTCATTGGGCGGCAGGGTACCGTTGCTGACCCTCAACAGCCGCCTCACTTAGGTACTGTGTGAGCTTGGTTGTCTCCAGATCGCCGCCATACGATCGGTAGACACAGGCATAGATAATCTTTTCTCGGGGGCAGAGGGCAGCGCCAACGCGGACCTCTTCGCAACAAAGTTGCAAGAGGTCATCGCGGACGCGGCCAAAGTGGCCAGGCCCGTGAAGACGGTGGCCATCGAGGTGTCCGACCTCGATGACACCGTCACCAAGGAGGAGGTGGTGGCGGCGGTCGCAGCATTGGGGGGCTGTGGCGTCGCAGCGGTGCGAAGCCGGGACATCAGGCCCGGCCGCGGCGGCATGGGCACCATTCGCATGGAGTGCCCAGTCGCCGCTGCCAAAGCCGTCCTTGACAAAGGACGGCTAAACGTCGGCTTCAGCTCGGGTGCGGTCCGGGCACTAGCAACACAGCCCTTGCGTTGCTACAGGTGCTGCGGAGTTGGCCACACCCGGGCCCTCTGTCCGTCCACGGTAGACCGGACAGAGAGCTGTTACCGCTGCGGCAAGGAGGGCCACAAATCCGCCGAGTGCCAGGCCGCCGCGCCGCACTGCGCTGTGTGTGCCGCCAGTGGCCGCCCCGCAGGCCACATTATGAAGGGGAGGATGTGCAATCCTCCCCCTAAGAAGGGAAAAGCGCAGGCGCCGAGCAAGCCTGCCGCTACCGCCGCCGTCCCTGAAGTTGGGGTATCGGCTGCTGCTGGCCTGGCTGAGGTTGGGGTTTCGGCCACCACTGGCCTGGCTGTGGAGGAGGGGGGTGCGATGTCCGATGGATAGAGCCGAACATCGCATCCTCCAGGCGAACACCAACCACTGCAGGGCGGCCCAGGATCTGCTGATGCAGATCATGGCCGAGTGGTTGGTGGACGTGGCGGTGGTCGCCGAGCCTTACTCGGTCCCCAGTACCTGGCTGGGCGACCGGGACGGCTTAGTGGCGTTGGTGGCGCGGCCCTCCACGGACTCCCCTCCCCTCTCGCTTTTAGAGAGGGGACCGGGATACGTGGCCGCCGCGTGGGGGGGAGATATGGCCCTGGTGGGGGTCTATTTCTCCCCAAACCGCCCTCTAAGGGATTTCGAGGATTTCCTCGAAATCCTTACGGCAGTCGCCGGGAGGGCGGCACCACGTCAGGTCGCCGTGATGGGCGACCTCAACGCCAAGTCGGAGGCTTGGGGAAACCCGGCTGCCTCCTGCAACGTCCGGGGACGCGCCGCCGAATTTTGGGCGGCCTTGTGCGGCGTGTCCCTCCTCAACAGAGGGGCGGTCCACACGTGTGTGCGGCAACGGGGAGGGTCGGTGATAGACGTCTCGTTTGCCACCCCTGCCCTAGCCGCCCACGTCGTGAACTGGCGGGTGGAGACGGTGGAGACATTGTCGGACCACCGATATGTGCGGTTCGACATCTCCACCGGCCCCCGGGGAGGAGCGGCCAGTTCAGGCCAATCTCCCTTCCCGCGGTGGGCTCTCACCCGCCTGGACCGGGAGGCAGCCAAGGAGGCGGCCTTTCTCCAGGACTGGCTCTCGCCCCCTGTCGAGCCTGTCCTGGACGTGGACGCCGCAGCGGTCCAGCTCATAGGGTCCCTGACCGAGGTGTGCAACGCCAGCATGCCTCGGTCACGCCATCCGCCTCCCCGTCGCGCCGTGTACTGGTGGTCGGAGGAGCTGGCGGGGCTGCGGGCCACGTGCGTGGAGGCCAGGAGGGCCTACACGCGGAGTCGGCGGCGCACTACCCGATCTCAGGCCGGGGAGGACCGCCTCTACGCCTCTTACCTAGAGGCAAAGACAGTCCTCAAGTCGGCGATGTGCGCCGCCAAGGACTCGGCGAGGGCCGAGATGCTGGAGGGCCTCGACAGGGATCCGTTTGGGAGGCCATATAAGGCGGCGCGAAACCAACTGCGCCCCTATGGTCCCCCAATAACGGAGACCCTGGAGCCGGCGTTGCTGGATGGGGTGGTCCGGTCCCTGTTTCCGCGCAGGGCCGACTTCACCCCACCAACGATGAACCCCCCACAGGGGGTGGTGGCTTCGCCGGAGGAGGAGGTTCCTCCGGTATCGGCGGAGGAACTTCGCGCGGGGGTTCTGTGCCTCCGCGCGAAGAAGACGGCCCCTGGACCGGATGGCGTCCCCGCACGGGTGGTGGCCATCGCAGCGTCCCTCATGGAGGAAAGGTTTCGGGACCTCTTCAGCGCGTGCCTGACGGCTGGGAGGTTCCCGAAGCTCTGGAAGGAGGGGCAGTTGTGCCTCCTCCGGAAAGAGGGACGCCCGGTGGATTCCCCCTCGGCATACCGGCCCATCGTTCTGCTCGATGAGGTCGGTAAATTGTTCGAGGGGATTATCGCCACCCGGCTAAATAGCCTGTTGCGGGAGGTAGGGCCAGACCTGTCGGACGCCCAGTTCGGTTTCCGACGGGGGCGTTCGACGGTCGACGCGTTGGCCCTACTCAGGGGCCAAGTACAGGAGGCGGTGGAGTCGGGGGGCGGAGTGTTGGCGGTGTCGTTTGACATAGCCAACGCCTTCAACTCCGTCCCCCACTCGACCATATTGGAGGCACTCCGGTACCACGGAGTGCCCCAATATCTGCGGGCGATCCTGGCCAGCTACCTGGAGGACCGAGAGGTCCTCCTCGTGGACAAGACGGCCAGGATCAGGCGCTATGGCGCGGAGTCCGGTGTTCCACAGGGGTCGGTGCTAGGGCCCCCCTTGTGGAACATTGGATTCGACTGGCTCCTGCGGGGAGCCCTCCTCCCGGGCACGAGTGTCATCTGTTACGCGGATGACACTCTCCTCGTTGCCCGGGGGGGGAACTTTGGGGAGGCGGCCTGTTTGGCCTCGGCTGGCGGATCCTTGGTCGCAGGGAGGATCCGCCGCCTAGGATTGAGGGTGGCGCTGAACAAGACCGAGGCCGTGTTCTTTCACGGGCCTCGGCAGCGCCGCCCTCCAGACGCCCACATTGTCGTGGAGGGCGTCCGGATAGAGGTCGGGGCCCAGATGAAGTATCTGGGCCTCGTGCTAGACAGCAGGTGGCGCTTCGGCCCGCACTTCAGCGGGCTGTCGACGCGCCTGCTGAAAGCCGCGGACGCCCTCTCATGGCTCCTCCCAAACCTGGGAGGGCCCAAAGACCGATGCCGGCGCCTCTATGCATCTTGAAGAGCATGGCGCTCTATGGAGCACCCATCTGGGCGGACTCCCTCCACAGGAGGGAGAATGCGACCGCCATCCGCAGGCCACAAAGGGCCATTGCACAGCGGGTGGCGAGGGCCTACCGCTCAGTGGGTTTCTCGGCGGCGTGCGCTCTGGCTGGCACCCCTCCCTGGGAGTTGGAGGCATGGGTGCTCGCCAGAGTGTACGAGTGGACGGCGCGGCGGAAGGCGCTCGGGGAGCGCCCCACCGGTGAGGAGCGGGAGGCCGTGCGGCGGGAGGCGAGGGACGCAATCGTCCATCATTGGACGGAGGACCTCGCCACCGCCACCTTTGGCCGCCGGACGTTGGACGCGCTCGGTCCAGTCTTGCAGGACTGGCTCGAGCGGCCCCACGGTTTGTCTCATTCCGTTTGGTGCAGGTGTTGTCCGGACATGGTTGTTTCGGAACGCACCTGCACCGGATCCGGAGGGAGGAAACCCCGGCGTGCCACGACTGCGGCGCGTTAGAGGACACGGCGGCGCAGCACACCCTCGAGGTGTGCCAAGCCTGGGCTGAGCTGCGCCGTGCCCTAACAAGTGAGATCGGGCAGGACCTCTCACTCCCCGGCGTGGTCAACTCCATGCTGGGGAGTGAGGAGGCCTGGGCAGCGGTTGCCTCCTTTTGCGAGGTCGTGATGTCGCAAAAGGAGGCGGCGGAGCGTGCGCGGGAGGACGATCCTCTCGCGCCGCCGCTCCGCAGGCGGAGAAGGGGAGGGAGAAGGAGGTTGTATAATCGTCTCCTCCCTCCTCCTGGTGGTGATTAGCGGACGAATGGTGCGGGGGCACCTTCGTCCGCATTGCACCAATCACCACCCTCGTTGGGCGGGAACGGCCGGGCACTCGCGGTCGTTCCCGGGCCCCTCCACTAAGGGAGGGGCGTGAAGGCCCCGCTGTAAAGGCGGGCGGTCGTCGGCGGAGGACTGGAAGTAAAGGCTGTGCCGGTTTCCCAGTCCTCCTCCACTCAGACGATGCGGGAGTGCCGCTGGGTTATTTTAGTGGGTATACCGGGTCAGTCAGCCCGGGGAGTCCCACATAGCCCCCCATCCCCCGATGGGCGGGTATGCGTAATGCATTTTTTCCCAGCGAAACAAAAAAAAAAAACAAAAAAAAAAAAAAAAAAAAAAAAAAAAGGCTTAGATAATCTTGTCCAGACCTTTGTCCAGCTTTGTAGCAGATGTCGTCACGGGCGTACATGCATACACCAGCGCGTAACTGGAACTAGTGTTCCAGGGTAAGCCATGGATAAGAAAGGTATGGCACGACCGTCGGACAACCAAGCTGCGTCTACGAAAGGAATAAAAGTGCTGGTTTTACAGACACGCCGACAGGATGCCATCATTTGGGGACTGGCCTGTAGACTGCGGGGACGCTCGAGCCTTCCTTGGGAATATCCATTGGGCACTCTCATCTGGTCGCCAACCAGAACGATGGTGCATGTCATGATTTTACGACAGTTGGCGGGGTAGCCTTTCATGTGTGGCTGGCCCAATATTTGGTTACCCAACTACCTACGGCCAGCGGCGCACCGTGCCTCGGAGCCCGCTATCCTCCGCGACCGTCTCCCGATACGTCCATAACAGCGCGAGTCAGGCCGGCCTACCTACAGTGGAACGACTATCTCGACCCAACTTCTCTAGTGGCTGCACCGAACATCATACCGGAACACGGCTAGGCCACTTAGCGGTATGTCTTTACCCGGTCAAGACAAATCTTCGATTAAAACCTACCACCAGTATTCTACCTGATAACAAATCACCCGGGGACCACGTGTACGGATTCAAAACGGGTACAATCCCACGGACGCAGGTGACCCGGCCCCGAAAGTATTTATATTAGATAATAAGAAAGGAATTGAATAAAGGGCAAAATAATAATGATAATAATTTTGGCGTACTCAAATGGACTCAAACGGATCTTGACGCCCTGGATAGGTAGATCCGTATACTGCTGACTGCGTATCGTATGCGTCACACACGATCGTCGATCATTAGATCGTATATCCCGCGGAACTGTGGAGGCCGAGGCTTTTAAAATGACAAGAACCACCACAACCGCGAGATATGCAATCTAAGGGAATATATCCTAAACGCCGACGTAGGTATGCATCGTGATGTAGTTGCATTGGACAAGAGACTCACCCCGCTCTCCTTGGTGAATGAGAATTGGCGCAAACCTGTAATACTTGACACTAACGATCGCACGGAGGTATGGCAGACTAAGGAACTTTACGGACGCTATTGCCGGGCCCTACATGGATCCGATGTAGACCAATCAGCGTCCGTAGTAGTATAACGCAGCCGGGCACGTTTCGGTGACCTCTTAAGGGAAACCGAAAGTTTTGACTGTGCAATTATGGACAAAGTTATCATGACGAATAACTACCGGAGACCGGAGATTTATTGTGAAGTATGGCACGGTTGACATCTGTCAGGAATGTCACCGTCTAGGTGAATCAATCCGCCACATTTTTTTTCTCTGGTTTTTCTTGTCTAGCTAACGAAGAGTACTTGCAAAGGCACAACCACAAGGTTGTCCATCACTAACTTGCTCACACTCATGTGGCATCGAAGTTGCCGTACTACAGGTATGTGCTCGACGCAGTTCTCGAAAATGGCAATATCGCATAGTACTGGGATCGATCCATCATCATTGACAGGACTATGTATATAACGAAGACAAATGATATACTTGATATACTTGTATCGATAATATGTCTTCGTTTCTCTAGAGAGTTTATCTTAGATTGCGATAACCTAGCCTCGTATGATAGGTCGTTTTTGACATTGCCGCAGTAATAGGCCAAATTCCGGAGGAACCTCTTCTGAATACGCTCCAATCTCAATTTATGTGTAGCGTAATAAGGCCTCCAAACAGTGCTACAGTACTCCAAAATGCTACGAACGTAGGAGTTATACTATATATATATACATCAGCAGCAGTAGTTATACTATATGTATTTCCTTCGGAATGCGCCGGATAACACACGGGTGGGCGCTTCCGAGGGGAGGGAGTAGGTGTGGAATTCCACCCTTTTAGTTTTTAGGAGCCTGGCAAGGTTCCTGAAGTCGGTAGGGGTCGGGACCAGAATTTTGATGCCTATCTGACAAGAGACGGCATTAAGGTAACTGATTTTGCGTTCAACGTAAATTTTTGATTTCTCTGTCCACTTCTCCACCACTCACTTCTTGTCGTGGAGAAAGATTGGGGGGACTTTCTGCTTTTTAATAGCAGGACTGGGGGCGCGGCTCGACTTTTGGGAAGTGTCGGCCAGAGTAATCTGACTACGGGAGCGACTCCTAGGGCCAGGGGAGCGATATGGGCGCCTTGACCGCTGGGAAGCGGTGGCGGGGGTGGACTGCACGTCGGAGGAGGTGGACGGCAGAGTTGGGGGGCTGGTCGAAGAGACCTTTTTAGCCTTAGCGGCTTTGCGGTGGGACTTGCCCTTACACATCTATTTTATAAGAAAAACTTAATTATACGGGTACAAAGGCGGTCTTATCGCTAACAGCGATATCTATCAGACAACCTTTGCCATCCAAAGACTGAAAGAACTTAGAATGAAAAAAGGGGGTAGTCTGTGGTGTACTGCTATTATATTAAAACATAAATATATACAAAACTATTAATATATACTACACTACACTACTACACACTACTATATACTATTATTATTATTTGATTATATAGGTGGTATCTATAACTTTAATTTGATAACTAAACAATCACGGGCTATTGCAGATGGTGAGAGAGGCAGGCTGATTATTATATCTCGCATGACGGGAACCTCGTGAAAGCCGAGAAAGATAAGCAAATCAAGTATCATGACTTGGCTTGCGAGGTTGTCGACATATGAGATGTGGACTTAGCGATCATTGTACCGAAAGTACCGATAGTCGGGTCTGCCAATGGCTTAATAGCCACAAGCCTCGACCAACAGCTTTGGAGGCTCCCGTTAGGCGGCTGGGTCAAGGGCTTGATTCAGTAAGCTATACTTCTGAACACGGCTCGTATTGTCAGTAGGTTCCTTGCTAAATGCTTTGTCCTGAATGACTGACTGACGGATCAACGCATAGCCCAAACCGCTGAACGTAGAGATTTGAAACTTAAAAGGTGTATTCTTTGTATGATGTAGGCATCCGATAAGAAAGAATTTTCTGAAATTCTACCCCTAAGGGGGGCAAAGTTTGTATGAAAAATCTAATTCCTTCGGCTAATATTTTTGAAACTTGGCACATATAGTAATCTAATTACATGATAAAGATTGACATTATTAGTTTTTTGAAACTACCCCCTCAATTCGATTTAGGGGGTGTTGAAATTTGTATGGCAGAATCTTATTTTATGGGTAATAAACTTGAAACATTACACAAATACTAAAATAAATAAATAATAAAGTTCGTTATTATTAGTTTTTCGAAACTACCCCCAAAAGACGATTTAAGGGGTGTTAAAGTTTTTTTGAAAAATCTTATTATGGGTTAATAAACTTGAAACTTGGCATAAATACCCAACTAAGTAAGCAACAAAAGGTTGCAATTATTAGTTTTTCAAAAATACCCCCAAGAGACGATTATTTTTTTTGAAGAATCTTACTTCTTATGTTAATAAACATGAAACTTGACACAAATATCAACCAAAGTAAACAATAAAGGTTGTCATTATAAGTTTTTCGCACCTACCCCAAAAATTCGATTTAGGGGGTATTAAAGTTTTTTTGAAGAGTCTTATTTATATATATATAAAAGCGAAAGGTCACTCATTCACCTATCACAAAATATCGAAAACTGCTTGCTCTGGACCCTGCTCCTGATATCGGTGAGCCTCTATTTTTACCCGACTGCATAGGTTATATCATTTTCAAATATGCGCCATATTGATATAACCTATGTCACTCTACCTCACTCCAAAAAAGGAGGTGATATGTATTTTTTCTAATGTGTATTACAAAAATATTTAATCCAATAGTAGTTTATAATCAGTAAGAATAATGGAAAATAAAGTACATAATAAAACGTTATTTATATTTATTTTTATAGGATAATATTTAAAAATATAAAGAGAAAGTTATGAATAAATGAAATAATAATAATACAAGTCTGTAACTGCAGGGCAAAAGCCTCTTCCAATACAGAGAAGGTACTTTGATCACCACGCTTGCTCAATGCGGGTGGGCGATTTCAGACTTATATCTATATCTATACTTCTATATCTATACTAATTAAAAATAGGAAAGATTAGCATTTTAAAATTATAAATAGGATAGATTTGCATTTTTGTATGTAACGAAACTACTGGACCGATTTCAAAAAATCTTTCACGGTTGGGAAGCTTTACTATCCCCGGGTGACATAGGCTACTTTTTATCCCTGTATTCCCACTTGAATGGGAACTTGAGGCGTCCGCTAGTAATAATAATATTATAAAGAGATTTGTATTTTTGTATGTAATAAATAAACCTAAAAACTACTGGACGAATTTCAAAAATTCTTTCACTATTGGAAAGCTACACAATCCCCGGGTGATATAAATTACTTTTATCCCTGTATTCCTGAACAGGAACTACGCGGGTGAAACCGCGAGGCGTCCGCTAGTTCACTATAAGTCTAGGTTGCCGAGCTGAGGCTCAGAGTTTATTCTAGTCTATGGGCAATTATATGATCACATTACAACTACCAAAAGTTTGTTAAAAAGAAAATCTAATTAAATATCTTCGTTTGCTGTCGTCGTCGGATGTTAGATTAAGCATAATTTAAAGGCGTGTCAGCTTCTATGGCTATAGATACTTTTTCATTCTTTCCTTCTTTATATATATATTTTCTTTTTTTTAATTGCCCCACACTAGGAATTCCTTCCTGCATCGTGGATGCGTTTACAAACATATAAACTCACATACACGACAACCAGAGTCGGAACAACTATCTGTAGGTCATACAAATATTTGTTCCGTGCGGGAATCGAACCCGCGACGCGCAGCGCAGCAGTCAATCGCTCCACCACTGCGCCAACCGTGTGCCATATTTTATCTTACACTTCAATAAGAACGAACATTTTTGAGGCAGGTTTTCGCCAAGTCGATAATACATCTGCTAGAGTTAGGTTTCTCTTCGTTGAGTCGTACGTAGGGGTAGTGTCGTTTATACCGGCTTCACATCTTGATCCCTCGTAGTTACCAACACATTGGCACACTGGCTGATCCTCTTCATTCAGAGAACAGTCGCCGTTGTTCAGACAGTAACCATGACACACGGAGACCTCGCATCTTTCTCCTGAATAACCGGCATAACAGCTGAAATTATGAAAATGTTAAATATGGGCAACTAAACAATAATAAAAAAGAAAACTGTCAGAAGGAGTAGAATATGTTGTACCTGCATGTAGGATGTCCATCATCACTAAGACCACAGTTGCCTTGTAGGCAATAGTTCACACAGCCTGATAATTCACATCTATCACCTAAATAATCTCCTTTGCACTGACAGACTGGTGCACTGTTCTCCTTTAGGTAACAATCACCATTGTTTAAACAGTAACCATGACACGCGTCGACTTCACATCTTTTACCAGATTAACCGGCATTACAACTGAAATAAAGATAATGACAACTTAAATTTATTCAAACAAGAATATCAACACAAGGGGTTGAAATGAAGAATATGTCTTACCTGCATTTAGGAAGTCCCTCATCATTGACGCTGCAGGTACCTTGTAAACAATAGTTATCACAGACGTCACACCCATGCCGCTCATCGGTGTAATCGGGTGTTACAGTAATTGTTGGTATCAGACTCGACAGTGAATCGCAATCCTGAATGCCCTTGATTTGGTCTTCTATTTTATATTTGGCAGTAATACCGAGTGGTCTTTCATTATAAAACTTATGTATCTCTTTGGGTTTTGCGGAGCTCGCTATGGTCAAGTTCTTTGGGAACTGCCAAACAGACCCGCTACTATTCGACCAGTAGATGTAATCTTTTGAGATGGTCAATATTTTTGATAGATAGTCAGGACTATCAGCATAATCTGTAACTAATCTTACTTGGTTCCATTCATTTAGATCGTTTCTATATAGACCCCCCGGCCAGCCACCAATTATTGATACATCAAACTCAAAATTAAATATCCTCTGTGTTTGTGGGTCAATGACAAACCGGTGTTTTTTGTAATAATCTCTTGTAGCTATGACCTCTCTTTCCGAACCATTAAATCGGGCTCTCTCCGATTTCCAAGTTATATTTTCACTAATTGTGTGGTACCAGTAAATTTATCTGTAAATTAAATTGGTTAATGGTAACTATTGGTTAAAAACAATTTTCATGGTTAAACGACGCACATAGGGGTATTTGACTCAAAAATACGGCCAAAATTATTTTGCGGTCTTAAATGACATATATGCTCAAAACAGTCATATGTATAATAAAATAGAATTTTTATTTAATGGGATTTGGAAAATGGCAAAGAGTGAAACTTATTTAAGCTACTAGTTAAGTTACGACGAACGAATTTATTATTAAAAAAATATATTTATTTTAATTAAAAACAATGTTTATTTATTGAAATGTTCTACAAGACTAACTTATAATTATAATATTTCTATTAACTAAAACTTATTATTAAAATGTGCAAATCTGCAATTGTGCAGTCTGATAATGACGCACGGGCGCATCCGCTGCATTAGTCAGCGATTACGTTATTCAGGCGATTGCCTAACTCCTCCCTCCTTAAGATGGAAGCGCGTCCCGCAGCTTCCCGCAGCGTCCTCGGTGCGAGGTTGATTCTGTATTGGTCGTCGCTGTTTCCACTGCCAAAGCTTCCATAGAAGGATTGTCATCAGAATGAGGTACAGTCCTAGTGTTGACCAACTGGGCGTAGCCATCATAGTCTGCCAATCAATTGTGGGTTCTTGTAAGTTGTCGGCTCGTTCTATCAGTTCGTGAATGCTGTCCAGTGGTATATCTTCTAATTGTAGATTGAACTGGATGTTCTCCTCTGTAATCACGGCTTTACTAGGAAGTGGTATGATTTCGTCTGCTGCGACAGTATTGATGTTTGTCGTTAGTGTTCTGTTAAGTACTTGCATTTGGCAATCACTTGTAATACTGGCGATGTGTATTCCTGATATCCTCTTGTATTCAGATTTAGTTCCACATTTACTTCTTAGGACTTCTTCTTCCTTCAGGATGATAAGCCACTTGTTGTCTTGGAGTTTCTGGATTCTTCCTTGTTTGAAGTCTATCTTGGCTCGTGTGCAGTTTGTGTTTTGGTGTTTCACAAGGGATATTATGCAGTCTTCTGATTTATCAACAGGCTGGGTGTTCAACGACGTGCAGAGTTGTGTATCTTGTGTGATCCGTTTGCAGTCTTCTTCAAGGTACGAGTACTCGTTGGTGCCCAGTATGAGGTATTTGGATTTAGGAATGATTGCCAGGTTTTGCTTGTCGGGAATGGAGTATAGATGGATTAGGTCGTATTGGTTTGTATCGATGGAGGGGATATCTAATATGAACGTTAACGTGTGATCTGTACTATAAGCTTTTACGCTAATAGACTTCTCTAAGCTATGAATTTTGCTAATAGTAACGCTATCCACTGGTCTAAAATTGTATGATTTTTGGATAGCTAACATTTCGTTTATAAGAATGTGTGGGGATACAATGCTTGGATGCATGACTTCTAACTGAGCAAAAGTCATGGCGTCTTCTAAGATTACTAACTTGTCTAACAGCAATTGCAGACTGAAATCTATTTGTATATATAAATCTAGAAAGTGCAACCTATTTACTATAATATTATTATTAAAAGTGGTATTTCTTAACATTAGACTTAGTTTCTTCTGGTTCTCGTCTAAAAGTTCAATCTGTTTACTATACTCTTCGACTGCATGTTTTGCTATGAATAATGATTGCTTTTGAGACACATTAATTTTATTTACTGAATTTCGTATTTCTAATATTTCTTTTTCGAATTTAACAGCATCTTCATAATCTAAATTGCCTGTAATGGTTTTAACGATGGAACCTAGGCCGTTAATAAAACCACGTCTAAACCTATGGTGCGGTGCTATAAACACTATTTTCTTACCTATTAAATTTAAGCTATTATCTATTTGATCTTTGTATGCCCTATTTAATTGCTCGTTATTTTCTGCAGCTTTAGTATTGGCATATAAGGACATAAGTTTTATAGTTGTTTCGTGTAAATAGGATACGTTATACACGCAGGCCAAACTAAACGTATCTACTTGCTTCAAAATTTGACCTTGTTTTAATAAAAGTATGCCATTAACGTTATCTATGGGGTTAAGAGTCAGGTTGGCGGTTGCGTAGAGCAGGAAGGTTCCTGTGACGAGAGTCCTGGAACAAGATGTTGTCTTCGTAAAAGTTTGAAATGGACTCTGATGGATTTTGAATTGGGGTGGCTTCCTATGATTTCGGCGACATTGTTAGGATGAAGGTGAATGATCTTATACGGACCTTTAAATACTGGCTTCGTTTTGTCACTTCTCGTAGTCTTTGCAACCTGCTTATATACAGTTTCACCTACCTTAAACGTGATCGCCTCAGCAGCCTGATTCCGTTTTTCTATCACCTGCTCCTTATTTTTAGATACGTGGGCTGCTATGCACTCCTGTACTGCTTCAGCATTTTTGCGATGGTTAAGTACATAATCCTGATAGAACTCTTTAGGATAGTATAGTTCTAGTGGATTTCTGGATGCCGTATGACCAAATAAAAGCTCACGCGGTGTATACCCTGTCGTAGAATGAATGGCATTATTGTAGGCAATAATGGCGTACTTCATTAGTAATTGTATGGGGTCGTCTTTATTCGTCATTCTCTGAATTCTTATTATTTCAGAAATGGTTGAGTGAAAGCGTTCAATGGGTGAGTTTGAATTCGGGTTATAAGGGGTCGTGAAGTGTATATTAATATCGTGAGACGCGCATATTTCCTTTATGACGTCATTGTCAAATTTCGTGTCTGAGTCTGTGGTAATTTTAAGAGGTAATCCTAGTATGGAAAATACTTGTAATAGAGCTTCTGAGATATGAACGCTGCTTGCAGCACTTAGCGGTACAGCCTGGGCAAATTTTGAAAAATTATCTATAATTGTCAGGAACGTTGCACCTCCAGTGGAATATAGGTCCATAAACAGATGCTGAAACGGTTTCGTAGGTGTCTCTGTTAACGTTAGTGGGGGTTTCAAAGGGTTTCTTTCGTATTTAGCTCTTAAGCACATGTCGCATTGATTAATGTATCTTTGAATTGTCAATAGCATATTAGGCCAGTGATAATTTCTGTGGAGTTGTTTATACGTTTCCTGAATACCTCTATGCGATGATTTGCCTTCGTGATATCGCTTAATGAGTTCTTGTTGCTCGGTTTTGTTTTCAACAAGGGTAACTCGTGACGTACATCTTATAAGTTTAGGACCTCTGTCATTGAAAATTGTGGTGTAGACTCTCGAGAAGGCCAAGTACAGATTTTCATCGTAGAAATAGCAGTGGAAGATACGGTCTGCTATTGTGTGTTCTTTTAGGAATCTGATGATTTCGGGTTCCGTATTGTTTACGGGGATGAAAACATCTTTAATAACAGTCCTAGCGTTAGTTGATCTATTGTCTACTCTGTATGTTGAGCCCGGGGTGGACCTAATATAAAATTGTTTCAGCTGTTTATCTATTGCATCAGATAAAATCGGGATGCCGTTGTTCTCATTATCGGGTTGGGTATGATTTGTCGAGACTAATTGGTCAGGGTCGACTGTAACAATGCTCATTGAGTCTGTTCCTTTGTCAGTGTGGGGATGGCTAGTACTTCTTTCTTCTACATCGTTATTATTACTAGGGTGGTTACTATTGTCGATAGGTACCTCGGTATTATTATTGCCAAGTCCGTCATTGTTGTCGTTTCGGTCGTTAATAGTCTCTGCTTGTCTACGGGCGTTCTCAAATATTCTGTTTATAATCTCGTCATCGTCGTTATCGTCAAAATTGACAGCTAGAGAATCTATGCTGTTGTGAAAGATTTTGGCTCTGGATAATGCATCAGCGTTAGTGTTTTGTTTACCCTTTTTATAAACTACCTTATAGTCGTACTCTGCTAGCTTTAGTTTCCAACGTGTTAACTTTGAGTTGGGGTCTTTTAAAGACATCAGCCATGTCAAAGGTCTATGGTCTGTATAGATAGTGAATTTCCGACCGTACAAATAAGGCCTAAAATATTTGATAGCCCACACTATCCCGAGTAGTTCCTTCTCTATTGTCGAGTAACGAGTCTCGGTTTCCGATAACGTTCTTGAAGCAAAAGCTACTGGTTTATCAGCACCAACATTGCCTTGCGATAAAACTGCGCCTAACGCAAAGTCAGATGCGTCTGTTGTCAAGATAAATGGTTTGTCAAAGTCAGGGTATTGTAATATTGGGGCATTAGTCAAAATTTGTTTACACTTGTTAACTGCGTCTAAATATTCGTTACTATGGACAATTTTTGCGTTCTTTTTAAGACAGGCTGTTAACGGTTTTGTAAGCTTCGCAAAATCCTTAATGAATTTTCGATAGTAACCTACTAATCCTAGGAAAGACTTTATGTCCTTTTGAGTTCGCGGTACTGGGAAATTTAAAACTGCTTTTATTTTGTCGTTGTTGGGTTTTAGCCCTTGGTCAGTCAATTCATGTCCCAAAAAATTCACGTGCTTTTGTAAGAATTCTGACTTATCTAATTGAACTTTGAGATTATGCATTCTGAATCGCTGAAGTACTAACTTGAGTTTTTCATTATGACTCTGAAGTGAGGTGGCTGCAATTATGACATCATCTAAATAGGTAAATACGTTATCTATTCCTCTAAGAATATGGTCCATAAGCCGCTGAAAAGTGCTCGGAGCGTTTTTCAACCCGAACGGCATTCTTAAGAACTCATAATGACCTCTTTCTGTAGTAAACGCTGTTTTTTCTATGTCTTTGGGGTGCATTTCTAGCTGGTGATAACCACTTGCTAGATCAAGGGTTGTAAAATACTGTGCGCGCCCTAATCTATCCAGTATGTCGTTGATGTTCGGTAACGGGTACTTGTCTTCAACAATTCTATCGTTCAGTCGTCTATAGTCTATCACAAGTCTCCATTTAACCTTCCCTGAAGCGTCGGGTTTTTTAGGGACGATATGGACAGGGCAAGACCATGGTGAAATACTTTCCCGTATAATTCCCTGTTTTAATAAATTATCTATTTGTTTTTTAATTTCTGTACGTTGTTGCGGGGCTTGTCTATAGTTTCTAACAAAAATAGGTGTGTCGTCAGTTAGTCTTAATTCATGTTTTACAGTATGTGTGAAAGATAACGGTATGTTCTCAGAGTAAAATACGTCACGATATTGATAACAAATTTTGGTAACCTCACGTTTTTCTTCTTCATTCATATGGCTGGTTCTAATTTTCTTTAAGTTTTCGTAAAGTTCTTTGTCAATGTCAGTTTTAGTTTGAAGGTTGTTTATTTTGTGTGTTTTATTTTGACTTATCAATTGTGGCGGTAAAGGCTCAAGGGGTAGGTGGCAATTGTTGCTAATTACTTGTTCTTTATTGGTCAAGTTAATTATAGATGTTTTAAAAATTCCGTTTTTTACTGTTATTACGGCAGCGGGTGACTTGAGTCCTTTAAACCAATTAAACTCGTCGCAGATATAGTTACCGTCCATACAATTAGTTTTTACTGTTATAAACTTTTCGCAATTAGGTTCAATTTTGAGTCTTTTTACTGGATGATCAAAATAAATTGGTATTTCGGTATTATAAGTTCGCAATAACTTATTTTTAAAATCTATGTTACATCCTAATTCTTTTAACAAGTCCATTCCTATTAGTCCTTTATACTTTGGGTCAAAATCGAAAAGTAAAAATTTATGATATATGTCTGTCTTAAACTGTGGGGGTAAAGGTAAAATAGCAACATGTTCATGACGAGTAACAGCATGAGCAGTTTTTACTTGAAATGGCTCGCGCTCAACACAGTGTTCAAGATTAGTATCAATTATTACGTCAGGTGATATCATACAGCGCGAAGCTGCAGTATCTAATAAAAATTTACCATGGAATTCCGGCAACTCTATATAAGGAAGATGGTCTTTACCTTGGTTGTTGAGGTGGACAGTCCTCACTAGCTTTGATTCAATGGTTCCTCGTCCTGGGGAAAATCCTGATGGCTTGGTCCATCCACAGGCAACTCCTGCGTGTAGCTGTAGTCTTCACCATTAAGTTGTATGTTATTATTATACTCACCTTCATAGCAGACATTGTCGTCAGGGTAACACTGGTCTTGGTTGTGCTGTGTATAAAACATTTCTTCGGCAGCAAAACGCGGTGCTTCGGGCTTACTTACCGATCTCATGGTGACGTCGGACACTCTTTGTGGCGGGTTCACCTGCTGGCGAGGTATATTCGGCTGAGATCTAAAATTACCTGAGTTTCTGACAGTACCAGAACCACTAGGTCTTACGTTACCTGAAGCAAGTCTTCCTTGGGGTATGCCTTGACCCCTCTGTTGTCTCTGATCTATGTTCCAGCTATTACGTGGGGGAAAGTTATTATTTTGGGGTGCCGTTTGGTTTGGCTTGGGTATTTCTTTAAGTTTGTTTTGGATGGAAAGTGCATTAAAACTATTATTGAATCTATTGAATGCCAAGCGTGCCTCCTCTTGCCTAGCCGTTACTATAGCTGCTTCAAGAGTCGTAGGTTGCGCAATCCGCACGCCAATAGAAACATGAAAGTCCAAATGGTTAACGTATTGATCTATGACCATACTCTCATAGTATGACTTATCCGTATGCCTACCTACTACGTTTAAGGTGTCTAAAATTTCCCTTAGTCGTTTACCAAACGTCTCAGCGTCTTCATTTTTATTACGACGCAAACGCGTTAGTTCTTGCATCAGCTGTATTTCGTTACGCGGTTCGCCTAATCTACGCGTCAACGCAGCCTTAATTGTCTGCCAGCTATCAACTGTTTCTTCGGATGCAATTGCACTGATCGCTGAACCGCTTAATTTACTTTTAATTAAACTAACAATAGCAGGGTTCACCCTAACTTGTGGATCCAGTAATAGCATCACATTTTCAACGGGAAGTTGAAAATAATAAAGTAATTTAATGTTTTTGGGTTGCCATCGTATTTTGGCAACAGCTCCGAAACGAACTTGAAAGTCGCTAGGTCAATGCTTGCCATAGCCATCGCGATTTAATCTTTAAATAGGAATACAAATGGGATCACTTCTAGTTCACTTTAAAATACTATTAAGATTATGTCTAATACCTAATACTGCCTACTCTCTAAGAAGTTAGCTTGAAGTTATTTTAATTATGTTATACGAATCACGCTTATAGCGAATACGTAAACGAGTAAATATCTCTTGTTACAGAATGAATTGTTGTGAAATGCGAAATGTACCTATACAGCGATTTTAGCATGTATGCACATAAACACCTAAATTAAAATGAATGTTATAAACTCATATAAAGTAATTTGCCTATAGCGATTTTAGCCTATAAACAAACACACAGGTAACATTCATAGAAATACGGCAGGAAATATAGCACAGGAAACTGGGTATACAACAAGCACTCACCACAGTATCTTCTGCATCTCTAGCCGGGCCTTGTAGAACAGCAGGGCTCCCAATTCTCCAGGACTCCCGCAGGTTGCTCGCCTTCGTAGATTCAATTTGCGATCGCGAAGATAACGATAGATATCGTTCACTCTTACCGAAAAGTTTTATTCGAATTAGAGTGTCGCGATCCTACCGACTGCGCCAGTTAAGTTACGACGAACGAATTTATTATTAAAAAAATATATTTATTTTAATTAAAAACAATGTTTATTTATTGAAATGTTCTACAAGACTAACTTATAATTATAATATTTCTATTAACTAAAACTTATTATTAAAATGTGCAAATCTGCAATTGTGCAGTCTGATAATGACGCACGGGCGCATCCGCTGCATTAGTCAGCGATTACGTTATTCAGGCGATTGCCTAACTTACTTCTTCAGGAAAAAGTTTAATAAAACATAAAAAATTGATATAATTGTTTAATTATAGGCTATAATAACTCAGCGAAGGAGTCCTACTCGTTTCCATCAACAGAATTATTTGTTTCATCCATTTCTTCAGTAATTTCAACTTCTTCATTTGATGCCTCAACTTCACTCAGCAATAACATTTCCATGGCTACAGCGCTAAATGGCTTTGATCTTTTCAGTAGTTTCAGCCTTTGCTACTCACGAAGGGATCTGACGGAAGGAGCAACCTGTTTAGAACGTCTTGGTTGCATTGCTCTCGAGAAAATATTCGTCAAAAGTTTTGGCAAAATTGCCAGAAGTGTTTATTTCTCGCTTCACCTACTTTTTCCTACAAGGCTCCGATAGGTAATAGGGAATAGATTCCGAATGTTAGACAACAAAGGGACCTTGAATAAGTACCGTGTGTACCGTGGGCATCATGAGATGCCAGGAGTATAATTATTAGTATATTCGTATTCGTATAGTAAAGTAATGCTGTATCGTGGCAAAATGTTGTTTTTTTTCAATATGAATTTTATGCCCACTGGAATCCAATATTGCAGCAAATCATTCTATCTAGATCAATCTATCTATCGATCGAGCAGTGAGCGGTGAGCTCCAGACAAGCGGTGACCGCCCGCGCGTCTATATTGCAGTGTTGTGGAATTTATTTTTATGACGTGTCGAAATGTCCTCGGATCTGCTAAAGCAAATTATGTCAGTAATTTTTGAGAGGACACCGATATGGAACAGCAAAGATGTGAACCATAAAAATAGAAGAGTAATTAACCAGTTTAATTTACAAATCACCCTTGACAGCTTCATGATTATAGTCAAATGTTTCTACACTCATTCTGGTGTATTCTTAGAATTTGTCAGGTCTCTATTTTTCATATTTTCGATAAAACTCTAATTGCCCTATAGTAGGGATTCACTTCTTCTTTTGTCCATAATAAATCGAGCGTTAGGAATAAATTTGAATCAAAAAAATGTTGTCGCCGTTGTTCAGACATTTCGTTCATAAAAGCAAATATCTGGACGACACAACTACGAACACAACACTACGCCGCTATAGTGCCGCGCGATCTGCCCGCTGGTTTCTAGAACGGCCAGCGTATAACGTATCTTTTGCAAGAGCGAAACGATAGCGATTTTTGCGCCAAAATTGCTCTTCAATACAAAAATTTTAGAGTTATTGGCAGTTTTTATTTTAAATAAGTGTATTTGACAAACAGCGAGCGATTAGCAAACGATTGTGTAGAACCTACCATACCTACACTGCAGGTAATGCCGACTTTTATGACATAAAACGTTTGATCGCTATCGTATTGCTCTTGCAAAAGTTACGTAATAAGCCTACGGGTCTCCGTTGCCCGCGCCGCTCCCGCGCCGCCGCCCCGCTGCCCGCAAGATTCGAGGCAGAGGCCTTACACACACTAAAAATAACTTTACTCTAAGAGCTTTACTCTCTATGACAATATAGGTTACCTATAGAAGTGACAGGATTTTGAGGTTTTTAGTTGGTTTTGAAGTCATGATTAGTCGATTTTATTATGTAAAAATATCATAAAGAACGTACCCTCTGCAGCTATCTACAGCAATCAGCTGGTGTCCCGTCATCAATCTTAATTAGGAGATTTCCGTAAATATTGTTGATAAATCCAGGTTTTAATGAAATGAAATTAATACTTTTTTCTTTTGTGTCGGTAAAGAAGATTGTTTCTGTGACCGGATCGAAGGCGAGGCCGCGAATGTCACGGCCGTTTCTTTTGATGAAACACTTTTTTTGTTGTTCTGTTTGTCGACGTACAGCATCACGTTGTGAATTTCATCGTACACCAATGCAGTGGGGTTTTGGGAAATCAGATTCACGGTTTTTGTTTTGGTTCCATTTGTATAAAATGTGAGTTGTTCTTATACGCTCACAGCGATGTCTGAAACAAAAGAATTACATTTTACTTAGACAATTGCTTGTTCAAGGGGGTGACCATAAGCTCTTAGAATAAAGTTATTTTGAGTGTGCTTAAGGGACAGATCATATACATCTATCCCTTAAGCTCACTCAAAATAACCTTACCCTAAGAGCTTATGGTAACCCCCAGGGCTGTATTATATACATTTTTGTAGGATGTTTTAGCATCATACTTGCGACAAACAAATATACGACAAAATGATAGACCGCGAGTACGATATGTCGACCATCAGTGGCGGGAGAGTGCATCTGTTGGATTTTGAACCTGACACTGCGTAAACATCAAATAAATCAGTGTAGTTACACGTACATAGATTTTAAACATCACAGAGTTCAAAAATTTCGCATATAACAACTGTTTTTTTATTGACAACTGTCAATAAAAAACAAACTCACCCCAACAATGCGCCACACTCATGCACATCGCCACAAACGCTAGCATACACCGAGCTCCGCACATTTTATTTCAGAATGCAACGTTGTTTCTATAGAGATAGATGGTGCGACCACCGCCCTTGATCACTTGTGAAATATTAATGCGAAACGCTAGCGTAGCCAGTAACGAAACTGGTGATAAGAAAAATCAACTCTCAGATTACTGAAAGTTCTCATTATTATATAGATAATTCGGTGACCATAAGGGGTCGCGTATACATTGTGTCAGCACGTTCCAGTATGTTGGGTTATCAAGAGTTTTATTTCACATATAATAATAAACTGGGTACCTACTTTGATAGGGACGCCGTTGGAAGACGATAAACATGATACCGTACGTAGGTAGAGGTAAGCCGGTCACGCATCGAGCAAACCGATTAAATATTTAAAGTAAATAATAGTTTTTTTGCTGTTGTGTGGGTTATTTTTGGAGATATAGGTTTACTATGACATAGTATGGGGTCAGTCAGATAACGCCTGCGGGTTAAGATACCGTTGTTAAATACAGGGCTTTATTTCATAAATTCCGTGTATAATTTCTAATTTTATTTGAGAAACTACTTCAAGGTTGTTAGTAATAGGTTTTGAATTTTTTATTCTTTTTTAAGCCTAAAACTTTACAAAAAACCATGAAAAATTTAACGATTAGTGCAGAGCGGCACTGGCATGCCAGTTGTGAGCTGCATTTTCGAAGTCACTCGAGGATACGACCAAAAGTTTTACTTTCGTTGTCTTTGCAATTCGATGGTTTCTGTTGTTGTTAGGTGCGCGGCACTGTCTTGTAGAAACACACTCTTAAGAGGCAGATATACGACGGCCTGTTTCTATCATGTCTAGATGGATACTAGCAACTTTGAAAAAAAAAAGGTGATGGCGAGACCATTTTGTTACTAGTTTGATATGTGAATATTTTCAACCATCCTGTCAATGTGGTGAAGCAGTCGACCGCCTCGGTCACCATGGCCTATCCTGCAGTAGGAGCGCTGGCCGGATAGCACGGCACGCAAGCATTAATGACATCATACGTCGGGCTTTTGTCACCTTCGGGGTGCCCGCTGTTCTAAGAAGAGACCAGACGGGATGACGATAATGCCTTGGAAGGGTGGTAGGCCTTGGTTGTGGGATGCAACATAAAGCGACACCCTTGCGCCATCCCATCTTCTTACCACGGCGGGCTGTGCTGGGGCGGCTGTTGCCGGTGCTGAAAACCTCAAACGGCGCAAATATTATTATTGGATGTTTGAGCCGTTTGAGGTTGAAACATTATGTCCATGGGATCCGAGCGCGCAATGAGTTTTTCAAGACATTAGCACAAAGCTCGTCGACTCTTCATGTGACTAGAGAGCCGGCCTTTTCTTCGCCCAGAGAATCAGCATTGCCATCTAACGCACCCGGAATCGATATCGGATGTTTTAAAATTCGGATTTGCCGGCTTTTTGGAATCGGGATCGAAACTTCGTAACATCCCTAGTACATACAGAAGTAAAGCCCAAGGAAAAACTTCAATTAGAGGCCAATCTGCGAATAAATCCTAGGTATGTAATTTCACCGAAATTATGGTAATTTATAGTAATGTTGCCTGAATACTGAATAGTTCATAAAAATACAACAATAGCAAAAAATGAAATTAGCTGTTTTGCTTTATTCTCGTAAAGTTTTGATTTTACTGCAATTTGTGCTTGTACTTTATGAGAAGTTTACTCCTTGTTCAAATTGTGCACAAATAATACATTTTTGGGATCTTTGAAATTCAGTTTCTTTTTTCGCACTTTATGGACTTTTTACACGGCATTTTTATAATCTTAACAGACATAATTCCAGTCACAGTACTCAACTACAAACTTTTTTGGAGATTGGCCCCAAATTACAGTTATTTTCCTATTACTATTTCTCACATTTCATTATGTTAGATTTTTTTTTGTCAGTGAAAAACCCTACTATGGGGTATATTTCAGTACCGTTAACTTTCTATTTTATGTATTTTCAACCGAATCCAAAAAGGAACCGGTTTTGATGATGCTGAAAGCTGTTGCTACTCATGTCGTCCCATTTTAATTTGATCAGGATCAAACAAGTACTTTTTATTTATCTTTAATAATGCGTATTTTCATGGTAATATAAGGTACCAAAACTAAAAAGAGAAAAATAAAATACTTTTTACAAAAAAAATAAACCGACTTCCAAAACAAAACACGACAAAGCGAAAAATAACTATATTTTCGGAAGTCGGTGTAAAAAACGTAAAAAAAGGACTTCCGAAAATAAATTTTCTCTTTGTAGTATTTTGTTTTGGTAGTCTTATTTTATAAGTACCCAAAATTGATACATAATCATCATCATCATTAGCTTATTAATTTTCCCACTGCTGGGACACAGGCCTCCTCTCTGTGAAAGGGAACCTAATATTGCTGTTAAAACATGAAAACATACCAGATAACTTTGAATGTTATACGGCTCTCTTGACCATAAAAACAACATAACACAACTGGCCTAAATTACCATATGCTAAGATTTAGTACAAACAATAAATACAAAAATATATATTTTGGCTACATCTCGAAAACCAATGAATATTAGTGAATCTTATGTCACAATTGAATAAGGAATAAATAAACTTCCTTTGAGCACAAATTGCAGTAAAATCAAAACTATATGAGAATTAAACAAAATACTGATTTATGGGCTCTTTGATTTTGGGGCTTTTTTTCTGTGATGGACTTTTCATGCAACATTACTACTACCACAATGAAAATAATTTCGGTGAAATTACTTAACCAGGATTTTTTTCGCAGCAAATATCTTTATTTCCTGGGCAAGTATATAACGAGTAGTTCGCTGATGACAGTGTCTTGTCTGATGGGGCGTAATTATACAAACTTTTGGAGGTATTGCGCTTGACGTGTGAACACATTAGCGCAACGCAAAGTTGACGTGCATCTGCGGCGTTTGATAAAACACGAAATGTTATTTGTTAATGAGTGTTGATGTCTTTTAGAACAACGACCAGTGTATGTAATGACACCTTAAGCTATTCTGGGTAAGCCTACGAACATAAATCTGTTCTCAAACCTCAAGTCCAGTGATTTGATTGACAGTCGTTATTTTCAACTTTTATTTCGTCCAACCCATCAGTTGACAATCATAATAACAGGCTTATTGCTGCTGAATTTATATTGGTCTACTTTTACCAATATAAGCCAGGATTGTTAAGTTCTACAGCACCTTAGAACTTTATCTATTTGTATGAATCCGTTTAATTAGAGTAGGTATAGCTACAACATTACATTGCACGGGCACATTACTTTGTTAAATTAATCCCCTAAAAACGCTAAGCAAAGTGGCCTTACTTACAGATCTCCATCTTTTAAGTTCCTTGTTTTCGTTCACAATCATACACTTTCAACAAGACAAGAAATCTGAAACTGTGAACCAAGATAAAGTTACAGACAAAATCTGTTTGTATTTAGTTTGTAAACAGCAGTTGTTGACAGAAAGCTGTTTTTTATTCCAGTCTTTAATGCAGCGGGAATGGACTCGAGAAATGTTGGGCGCAATTGTCCTGTCCTTATAGGGTTGACAAATGTCCTGTTACCCGGACATGGTGTGTTTACCTTTTTCCGGACATCCGGAGGACTATAAGCACTTATTATCTTCCGGACGTCCGGAAAAAGGTAGCCCGGTGTAGCTGAGGTTGTTAGATATGACGGCCATTTTAATGTTTTTATGTCTGTTAATTAATAAGGTAATTTATGTACGTACTGTTATAATTTTGGGCTAAAAATATTTTAGCCTTTTATTGAGTGCCGGAAACTAAACAACAGATAAAAATTATAATGAAAAAATAATAAAAAACACTCTTAAATAGAAATCTTACTTTTTAGTTTGGTTTTCTATTAAAGCGTGCTTTTTAGTTTGCAATAATTTAAATAGTTTGTCCCATTATCCTTACCAGGATACAGGATTAATGATTGAACTAAAAAGTAGGCAATAATTTCCAACTTTTTAGTTTTGGTTATTTTCTATGCTAGAGATCCTGGTAAGGATAATGGTACAAACTATTTAAATTACTGCATTGTCATCGAATCTTGATAAGCGTGCAAAGTTTCAAATTAATCCGACGTTTTGAAGGAGGTGAAAATCACGTTCAAAGATTCCGTTACATAGATACATACCTACCAAGCTAATAAAAGCGTGTTAAAAAATTGTGGAGTTCAAATAATCTATTATTATAAGGACATACCTTTTATCCCTTAAATTGTTGATTCTCAAATTCTCAAAATTCTCAAATCCTGAATTCATAAAAAAAGCTTTACAAAATAAGCAGTAATTAAGCTGGAATTCTTGCCTTCAAGCTTTTTTAGTTTTGTATCTAGCAACCCTTAAGTGCGAGGATTTTCCAAGGATACTAGATAGTGCCATTACTTCGCAGTCAGTACTCCTGTATACCGGAACCAGAGCCCCAACCACTGAAGTACCAACAATCTGCGGCGATGTCGCTTGGCCTACATTCAGACTAAATGCATATTTATTTTAATTTTACTGCCTTCATTTATGTAAAAAAAACAAAGGAGGCCACTGAGAGGAGTGGATTCAGGTGGCGTTGGCAGGACAAACATGAAAGATTATATTACTGTAACTGGGGGGAAAAAGAGGGGGTGAGGAAGTTACGAATGTTTTCATTGTGTTTTTACATTTTGTGGCTTGTGTCTGCAGGCCTGTGTCAGTAGTGGGCACATTTAAAGGCTGATGATAATATATTCTCTCTTCTATTGAAAGTGTATAGAGTAGTTAAGGTTAATTCAGAATTTTCTAAAGCGAATATAATAAAGATTCACAACAAATCGTTTCAACTTACTTGTGAAGGACATGGTTTCACTCAAAATACAATTAATTTATTTCATTTAATACTTTAAGCACACAAACGTACAGAGGCGGACTTAATGCCTAAGAGCCAGTCCACACGGCGCGTTGCGTTGCGATATTTTTTTATCAGTCAACCTTTGGTGAATTTCTTGAGAGATGAGAACGATTTTGTATTGTTTTGACATTTCAGAAGAGTGAGTACATTCTGAATGTTAACAAACACACTTTATACAGGGTAGGCAGACTGAAATGAGTTATAGTGAAGGACAGGGTTTACAATCGAACTATATTTCCTTTTCAATTGGTAATCACCACTTTCACTCTTTTAAGAAGCAACCAGATTGTTACGTGTGTCTATTTCAGGCTTGTGGACTGAAAATGACACACATAACAGTGGAGGTCGTAGGTAATAATTAAAATTTAATGCCACACATGCATGTACGCTTATCATCAGGTGAGATAGTGGTCAAGCGCGAGCCTACAGACAGTAAAAAATAAATGTATATGTTAATATTCACACTGAAACTTTAACTGAAAAGCGAATCTCGAAATCAGTTGAGGCTCTAGAAAAGTGGCATGCGATGTCAGCGAAGGCGATAGTCGAAATGTCAAAATGTAAGGGATTGATCACGTGATTTATCGATATCGCTTGTCAATCCCATACAATTTTGCCTTTTTTATGTCTTTTTAGTTCGCTTTATAAGCAGTCGGGTTTATTGATTTCATTAAAAAATAAAATACAACTTTTTTGTTGTAATTTTTAACGGAATTTAACGAATTACTCTTAAATATATAAGTGGTATACATTATTGTAATCACCTCTAAAATCCCTTTATAGTGATACCCCACTCGATGGGTCTGTAAGAAAAAATATTGAGAGCCCCACAATATGGTGCCCAAAATCCGACGTGTGTTTTTTTTTGACGTCACCTATCTAAGAACACCTGGGTGGTTAAGACGTATCTAACGACGTTTTAATTATGTAAATCCGTCTAGTGGTTTGCACGAAATAAGGTAATAAAGAATATTACAAACATACAAGATACGCGCAAAAACAACACTTTCCAAATCAAGTCCAAACACGAACTCGATTCCAGCCCACTCGGACTCGCGGGGCTTAACGGGTTAAACTAGTTTCACAAACTCTGAGGCTGTACAATTTGTTCATACCTACCTATCTACCTATACCTAAGCTACCCATATATAAGTCACAGTTTGGCCAAAGTTTTGGCAAAACACGACTGGTTGAGTTGAGAACTATCGAAAGTTTATACTAATGTGGTATTAGTAATAAAATTCAAATTCAATTTATTACATCCATAATGTACATGGTGTCAAACAACAACAAACAACAACAACAATAATTAATATACTTACGTATTAATGCTGTTAGGAGAATTTTAATTAAAAACCTAACTTCACTTGCGGGTCGGCTCAAGTTCAGCCGCTTATACTGTTAGAAAGATAAGACAGTTAACGGAGTAGGAACCGCTCGTTTGGTCTATTTTAGTTACTTTCACAGCATTATGTCATACGGTAATTTGCTGTGGGGTCGGGCGGCTGACATTGTCGTAGCCTTAAATAAGTTAAGTCACCGAGAATCTCTTAGGAAGCTATTTTAAAATATTAATATTATGACAGTTTCTTGCCAATTCATTTATGAAAATATTATGTATGTAAGGAAAAATATACATCTCTTTAGTAAAGTTAGTGATAGTCACAATTGTAATACTAGAAATAAATATAAGTTCAGCCATCTTATATAGATTAGCTAAAGTACACACATCTTCATCATCAATACTATGACAAAAAAAACAAAAATCAATAAACCCGACTGCTTAAAAAGCGAACTTAAAAGCCGTAAACACGAACAAAATCATGCTGTGCAGTCGGAGGATACGTATTCGCGAGCTGGCTGACCAAAACTAGACGTATCCTCCGACTGCACAGCATGATTTTGTTCTTGTTTAAGTTCGATTTTTAAGCAGTTGGGTTTATTGATTTTCGAATTATTTTTTTTTGTCTTATTATTTAACACCATGAAGATGTGTGTACTTTAGCTAATCTATATAAGATAGTTGAACTTATTGTTATTTCTAGTATTACAATTGTGACTAACACTAACTTTACTAAAGAGATGTATATTTTTCCTTACATACATAATATGGTTTTTTGATATTTTTTTTATTTTTTATTTATAACTTTTTAGTTATCTTTTTTTAAGATTTAGGTACATTTAAACATATAAGTGTCATATATTTTTGAAATCACCTCTTATAACCCTTAATTTTGATACCCCACACGATTAAATTTTGCAAATAGATACTTTATACTGTGCAGGCATCCACTAAGAAAGATTTTTTGTGAATTGCACCCCTAAGGGGGTGAAATAGGGGATGAAAGTTTGTATGAAAGTCGGCCAGTTTTGAAGTTAGGATATTCGAATATTAGGTTTGGGCTGAAGATTAAAATCTAACGCAAATTAAGGTTTTTTGGGCATTCCATCCTTGGAGGAGCGGATCATGGGGGATGAAATGTTGTGTACAAAAGTCCTTCTTTTACAAAGGAAAAATTATTAAAAATACTCTCAAGTCTTTAAATTTAAAGTCTGTTGGTAACTATAAAATGGCTCAACGCATAAATATAGGAATTAAATAGGGACGGGAAAATCTGCTTCGCCATGACAATTAATAAGGCTCAAGGACAAACTATGAAGTATGCTGGTGTAGATTTGAGGGAGAATTGCTTTTGCCATGGACAGTTCTATGTAGCGTGTTCACGTGTTAGCTCATCAAATAGTCTGGTGATAGTGGCGTCGACATCCAAAATGGTTTAAAATGTAATTATAAGGGAATACTTTAATATAATTACTTACTTATGCTTATGATTACTTACCACTCATTACTCATTACATACTCATTATTACTCACCTATTACTCACTCATTACTTATTAGTTATGGGTAACACAGAAATAGTGAAGGGATAGGGACGGGACAAGGATAGAGCGTATTGATGATAGAGTAGGTAAGTATAAGTCTGTCCTAAGAAACACTTTCGCATTACATTATTTTTTACTTTTTCTCTACATACTGTTAAAATGTGATAAGGAGAAGCATGTAGTATACGCGTGCGAAGCCGCGGGAAAAATCTAGTGAAAGATAATTTAAAACTATTGTTAAAAGCAGACTTTGTAAACAAGTATATTACAAATTAGATGATTATATTCAAGATAAGAGTGAAAACATGCTGGTCCATGCTCCATAGGGCAGGGCAATCTTTAGTGTAGACAAAATCAAAAGTACAAAAACACTTTTTTTAAATAGTAAAATAGTATGGAGTTCCTTGTCCGTTCTTCTGCATTACAAGCAGCTTTTCCGAATGGACGGTAGAATAAATTATAATTAACTTAAATTTATATTTTTGACGTTTAACAGTGCCGCTTAATGGGCTAGTTGAAATAAATAATTTGTGTCTTTGTCTTTAAATTTATTTTTTATTTTCCTTAATTTGTTGCTCTGGTTTTTTTTTTTAATTCTGAAGCATTGTTGCTTCAGAATGTTAATTATGTTATGTTTTTACATAACATAATATCACGCCTGTATTCTCCGAAGCATGGCGCAGAGAAGTATCTATAAAACACCTACACTTCACCAGTTATATTTAAATCCCATGTAATAAGGGACGATCCTATCGCCATCAACCGAGCACTAATCCAGACAACGGGCTGCTTCTAAGAAAATCTAGATGGAAAAACCCAATAATACCTTCTCCGACCCGGGAATCGTACCCAGGACCTCATGGTCAGCAGTAGCGCTTTCGACCACTAGACCAACGAGAATCGATGATCGATGTATGTTCATCTGTGCCCTCATAACTTCTAAACTACTTATCATAACTTGACAAATGAGGTGTTGTTGGAAGCGTCTTATTTATCCACTGGTTATCAACTATAAGATATCACGTTAATTTTAATATGGCGCCCTCTAGGGAGCACGAAGTAAAGATCATTTTTTTTTTTTTTAATTATACTAAAAAATCAGCTCTGAAATAAATCTGTTGTTCCCTACATTGCGTTGAGTTATGAAAACATATTGTAGTGCTGACTTTTTTACTGGACTCCAAGGAAAGGGTTATGTTTTTTGTTGATAAAATCAGGCGGTATTTCATAACAATACGGGTTTAGCTGTCATGGTGACAACGCAAAGATAATGGATTGACTATCGGGCATACTTAACAAAAAGACTGCCATGTTTTGTTCTTGGGCTTCTTTGAGATTTTAATCTAGCTTGAGCAGAGGTGCACCTATAGTAACACTAACATTTCGCTAGTTGTGATTAAGGTCGGTATTCCAGATGCACGTGCTCATGCTCAACTCAACTCAAACTGGAAATGGACAGTTGTGATTGGTTGGCTTATTGTTTTTGACATTAACGTGCTCAAGTCCAAGATCCTAGATGCCCAAAACGTTACCGAACTCTTTTAACACAAAATCAAGGGAATTCAGTAGTGTTGATGTACTTGGAACGTACTCGTACTTGCTAACTTGGATTTTCATTTAATACTTACCTGATATAATTCAGTAACGTTTAAGCCGTCTGCAGAGCTCTTGCTCTATTATGTACGCACATGTTAAGCTGAAGAATCAGATACCAAACGATAATCAGATAACAACTACACAACAACAAGAATCAGATAACAAATTTTTAGTTTGAGACAAAGCATCTGAAATACGGGCCTTAGTCTCAAGTAAATAGAGGTGTTATTGCCACCCAAAATTAATATGACATTTGTGCTGTCATATTTGACATTTGGCGTCAACGTGTATAATCCAGAGTCAATGTCTCTGGTATCATCCATAATAGGTACAGGGAGCATCCTTAAGGTTAAGTGGACCACCTCAGGCGGTAGTTAGGCGACGTGCCAAGTTTGACAAAAGTTATATAAGTTAGCGAAGGCCAAGTGTTGTTGGTTTATGTTAATAGTTTTGTTACACTTGAACTTGGTGGCCATTTGCATTTTGTGGGAGGTCGAGGTTCGAGTGAATATCATGGCAGTTTTCATTAAATATTTAGACGAGTAGGAAGTACTTCCCCTTATAGATAGGTATTTTACATTAAGGTAGGTCAGGTACCTGCTTTTTTCTTCCGTTAAGTATGGTTTTTACAAGCCTTAAATTATCTTTCTTTCGAATGAGTGTCCGGCAACTAGTAATCAATGTTTCACCCGCTGCCTGACATCAAATTAAGCTGAAACTTTGTTGCCGGCAGGTGGCCATAGCAACTCCTCAACCAGACAAGATAGCACCATCGTGTTTGGGCTCATTGGATATGTATTGACAAGCGATATTACATTTCGTACTTTTTAGTCCATTAAAATCTTGTTTTATAAAGATTTTCACATTTCATAATTTAAAAAAATACTTGGTTAACAAAAGTTACTTTTGAAGCCGGTTGTAGACCAAGAGAGGAGCTAAGCTAGTTGAGCTCAGCTCGCATAGTTGAGGTCATTTTTTTTTTAGAGTTTTTTGTTTGCTTAAGCTACAATTTAACCTAGCTGCTCTTGGCCTGCAATGGCTGCAATGCAACCGGCTTGATGAAGATCCAAAAGAGGTTATTATTTTAATAAAACACTGTTTTTTTCTTTCTCAATCAGTGTTTGTGCCTCAAATAACATAGGCACACTAAGGGCGGTTATGCACTGCATCGGATCATTATCCGAATCTGAGATCCGAGTACCATACGAATTGAAATGTACTGATTTCAGACGAACGGAGTTCTGATACAGTGCGTAACCTCCCCTACAAGAAATACTAAGGTTACTTCTGACCGACATTTCTCCGATTCGGATCGGATGCAGTGCGTAACCGCCCTAAGTCAGTAAGTAGCTTTAGAATTAACTTAATTTAGCGTAGATGTAATTACACGTATATGTTATCGAAGTAGTAACTATTGATTGTATGTAACAAAGTCGCTTTGATGTTATTTTGTACATGCTACTAATGCCCGCGGCTTGCTTACGTGAAAGTGGGTAATTCTCAAAATGGAATAAGTCCTATCAAGAGTGAATAGGTAGGTTACTTCTGGGCAGGCATGCTCCATCGTCGACTACATCATAGCTTACCATCCCGACGGTCTCACCTGTGAGATGGTGTTCAGACTCGAACCAATAATAATAATTTAAAAGAAAATATTTGTTCAAGGACCAATTTATCTCCATACCAAAATTCATCAAAATTGGACAAAACAGACAGAGTTACATTCGCATTAATAATATAAATTCGTATTGATATTGTATTTACTTAAGGCTAACCCGAATAATAACAGTCTTAATTAATGGCACAGCAGGCTGTTTGTATTTACGTGTGCCATATACATAATTGCGTAATGCTTACAATATGGCGGCGTAATTATTATTGCAATGAGAATATTTATCGGCATAAACCACATCTGGTTCATATAGGCCTGAATTAATTTGTGTAAAATGTGTAGGTAACTATTAAATACGCAACGATTATATTGTTGAATATAAACCTTACCTAAAATTTAAGTACGAGATGGTACGAATAAATTAAATAAACTGAAAGAATAAATGTGAAGGAAAAATAAGGATGTGCTTGATTTAAAAAAATCTGATTTCAGTAGGCAAAGGTCATGAAAATATTCAGCTGTTTTAATATAGTATGTTGTGCTCGTATAACTCAACAAAATACCGGGTGGGCAAAAAATCGTGGATCAAGCGAAACAGTGCGATAGTTGGGGTTGTTTACAGCTCAACTTTTAATTGGCCCAACTGTCGCCCTATATAGGAAACATGGCTTTTTTTCTTCTTTCAGATAGTATATATGATTGGTGTAAATCAAATGCATAACCATTTTCAGCCTACTCCAATATTTTAGTATCTCTTGTCCAAACTTTATTTTATTATTATTCAGAATTTGAACTCAAATGTCTATAAGTTATCGTTCTAATATTAAAATTCGAAAACGCTTTACGCTATTTGACAGGCTATTTTACACTTTATTGCAAATGCGTTAAGATGGTTAGTGGTATGCTTTTTTGTCCATGGATATAATTCCATACGAAGTTGGTACAAAATTTTTATATTACGATTACGTCGGAAGAACTGTGTTGTACAACAGAAAGCAATTAATTTTGTCAAAAGTTGAACGCTCGCCCGTTTTGTTAAAGCGAAACACCCGAAAATCCTCTCTGGGTACCTCTGTTACAAGATAACCATTCTTTTGTGATAATATTTTCATTCTCGCAACTTTTACGGTATTTTTTTCTACTAATTGCGGCAATTTTATGCGGCATTTATTATTTTACAAGTAATTTTATAAATTACGACACATATTTTAGCGGGATAGTTGCGTCACATTGACAATTAATGGATTTGATTGCAAACTCTTTCATTTTGACAATTTCATATTTAAATAAAGCAATAGATTAGGTACACCTTTCGGTTGTTATGGAAACTGTGATTTAGTGTATACCTCGTGGAGGTCTTTCAGGTATAAATCTAAACTAAACTTAAGTAAACCCCTATAGTAAACATTTCAAATCCAATTAATGTTTTTAAACAGGTTTTACCCAAAACCAATATTTTTTAAGTGAAATAACATTTCTCCTCAGTACATTATCAATGAAAAACTACTTTTAGCAAAAGGTAAAAAGCACTGTGGACCGAACATTGAAAATTTATGGCCGGGATAAGCTGAATCGACAGCGTCGCTTTTATAATACTTCTTTGTAGGTATTATAAATCGAGAGTCTTTTCGTAAAAGTATTTAAATTGGTTTATTTTTCATATTTCATCATTTTGCAGCATGAAATTGCGAGTGAATTTTGAATTCGAACCACACATCAAGTTTATAATTCATCTCATATAGCCGCAAATTCAATTTAATTTATAAAATATTTCCATTAGGAACCCGCTAAAACATTTTACCTGGGCTTCCATATAATAATATGGAAGCCCAGGTAAAATGTTTATAAATCGCGTGGTCGTACCTTTACGAGGGCACAAAGCGACCACTGGGCAACCACATACTACCTCCTCGCGTAACCAACACTGTAAAAAGTGGCCGGATGGGCCCAGGCTCCCGACATCCGACGACCTTCGCTGCTTCACCGTATCAAAGGTACGAAACATGACAAACAAGGAAAAGTCGACTAGTGTGGATACGGCCACGCGATTGTGCGATTTGTCGGACGACTGAAATTTATTGTCTTTGTTATTTTAGTAGATTGCCATATAATGCACTTATTAATAGACCTAGGTTTGAACTAAGTACTTATTTTATTTACAAACCTTCACATCGATCGAATACTTAGTGCTGGTTAACGCAACTTGATTGAAGACATCATCAAATCGTATTAATTTCATAGCAAGAGCTGCTTCATTACCTAACTAAATCATAACCGAACAAAAAAAAAAACCCCTATAGGTACTCTAAAATTATCACAAAAGTACAAACGCAAAATCGCGACTCCCCCTGCGACCTAACACACAATTTATGCGCGTACATAGGCAGAGGTAACAAAGCGAGACAACAGATGGTTGCATGAATAAAACAATGGAGGCCGCCCTGAATATTTGACGTAGTGTGGACCGCGCCGTGATTCGCAGCCCGAAGAGCAGCAGTATGATATTACCTGCAAGGAAAATCTTTTCTGTTTTCGATATTTCTGTGTTAAAAATGTATTTTGAAGTCAAATGGAAACTGATATTGGATATAGTATTGAGTTTCGATAATACTGAAAATACTATAGGCTTCACACAAAAGGTGCACGGTTTGGGTTGGCCGTTTCCTATGGAGAAGAACCGGCAAGAAACCCCATGGTTACTCTTTTAACGAGGAAGTGATAATGAGGAAGTTACAATGCATCAGACAAGTTTTGAAAGGTAAATCGATCATACCTAGTACTTTGCATGGAGCCACTGCCTATTTGAACTCTACAGACGAGACTTGCCAAAAAGGAGGATGTTCTATGTTCGACTTTGTTTTTTTTGTGTATGTTCAACTATTACTCCGTCAATTATTAACAGATTTTGATTTTTTTTTTTATTTGCGTTCTCTTGAAATGGTCTCACTGTCACCAAGTCTGGATCTGATGAAGAGATCCCATGGAAATCGAGGGAACTCCTCAATATTTAATAGGTATACATATAGCGATTTTGATATTTTCATGAACATGGCAAGCATTTGCATTCAAAAAGTATCATTTGGTGAAGTGGAACTGACGAAGAAGACCACAGATGGCTACTGGAACTTCTCAATGTTAGGTATATTTTGGGTGTAAGATATCCCGAATAGTTAAATTACTGTGATGAAGCAAATTTATATAAATGGTTCTAATGAGAATGGTACCATCGAACTACTCTGGTGTTGAAGCCAGTGCCCCATAAAGGGTCATTGACCTAATGGGGGCAGCCCCAGCCCGCTCCAGTGTGGGAGACACCAGCGCCCCTAGCGGCAAATTCAAACACGATAGCACTCACTGGATACCGCTTTGGCAATACTGGATGTGAGGTTTAAAGGTGTCATTAAATATTTACAAACGGCAGTAAAGACCAAAGGTTTAACGTGCGTTCCAAGGTATGGATGGGTCTCAGTATACTCATAATAGTCACCCATCCTCGGATTGACCTCGAAAAAGAGAGATAATATATGAGAAAGTTACAATGCGTCATACAAGTTTCAATTAGTAAATAAATAATAGTCCCTAATGACCTACAGCAACAAAATATTTAGGACTTTCTACTGAGATAGACCCAAGTAATTTAGTAGTAATGTCTGATCCCTACCTGAACCCTAAATACAAAACTAGACCAACCTAAGCACTAAAGACAATAACAGATGATAGAAAGCGCGCAGTTTCCTCCCAAAAACATTGTTTATCGTCTGGCGTCCAAATAAAACCGTTTGGACATCACATGGGTCGCTGGCTTTCAATCCTACGGCCAACAAATCGACGCCTCTCCGAAACTTATTAATTTCGCTTCAAATACTCTTTATTTTGGATATTGGGAGTAAATAAAGGTTGATGACAAACAATGGATCCTGGGTGTCTGGATTTTGAGGTCATTGGTAAATTGTTTGTTTTAGGTTTTGTTTAGGCTGTGACACTTATAGCGAGGTCATTAAGGAGAGTAGGTCAAACTAATGAGTAGACAAGGTGGTTATTTTTAGGTTTACCGAAATGTAGTCTACTTGTCTTGCTCTTGCTTTGATAGATGCACAAATATTAAAGAAAGGACACTTAGGCCCATTTGCACAAAAAACTTAACTCAGTATTAATTGCTAACACGAGGTTGAATTGATAGTTTGTCATATAATATTGACAATTTAAGTTCGTGTTAGCAACTAACTCTGAGTTATGTTGTTCGTGCAAGTGAACCATACAACATTAAATTTTAGTAAATGAAACTAAACTGATCATGTCATTGTGATAGTTTCAGCGTCAACTGCTACACCAAACCAAAATAAAGAGCGTCCATTACTGTGTTTAATTTTATCACTTTCTTGTAGGTCATAATAAGCCGGCATTACAACTCCTGTGTATTTTCAGGACATCCTGGACAATGATAAAAATGTAATTTAGCAAGCATAAACGAAGTAAAAGAAGAGAATGCACTAACCCAGCTTAACCAAACAAACTGACAGATCCACAACAGCTCTGTTTGTTTAAAGATCATACACACTTATCAACTCGGAAAGGGATCGTCACCGTATCAACTCGAGCCGTGCAGTATTCTTTGTATGTAACTCTGACTGCAACGCACACTAATCTTAATCGTAACGTAATCGCCTCGCCTCGGGACCCTCACGAACCGCGGTGCGGTGCGTCTTCAACTTGCAGTTCCCGCGTTTATGGCTAGTCGTCTGATCTGGTGCCGGCCAGGTCAACCAGCGGTCGGCGAGCCCTAAGCGCGGCGTTACCTAGCCGTATCCGCATTTGTTACGTACTTACGTAAGGTTGATGCCTGTTTGAAGGCGAGGCGAAAGGCGAAACGGTACTATTCCTCTTCGAGTTGATAAATGTGACCTTAAACCTTATGATTTGCGAATCGGTCTAGACACAGTAAACAGCCGAAACAAATATTCGAAGAGAAAATACAGACAGTTCCCATCTCTAACCTATTAAAAAAGTTTAATTACTTACGACGGCCATGGAGTATGAATGTCAGAGTGCAAGAGTATCTGATACATAGTTCATGCCTCCAAAATTTGAGTTGATTGTTGTTGGACAAATAAATGTATCTAAAACACTTTTTTTATAAATCTTTATTTAATTTAGAGCCTTTGGTCAATTATAACCATGTCAGCAGAAATATTCAGGCAAAAACGCTGTGAAACAACTTGTAATTTTTAATAACTTCATTGCTACATGGTTTTGATAAGTCTCTTAGTTTCTTAAACATAAAGAATCCCATCATAAATAATAAATAAAATAAAACCTTCAAATTATCACGTACTAACTAAACACGTACGTTACACGGACGTGAATAATAATGAGTAACACATAAATGACACTTGCACTACTAGTATTTAAAGGTACTGTTAATTACGTCTGTGGGATTTCAAATTACCACAATGAGTACCTGCCGTCCTCATATTTAATCATCATTGTAAGCTTTATTCTGCCCACCGCTGAATACAGACCACTCTCTTGTGCTACATAAGCGCTCTATTTCTTTCATACTCCATGTGTTCTCCAACGCTGCCCAGAATGCCGGTAACTGGATGCGGGCAGTAAATATTGCATCGCACGTGGACACAGGGAACCTCCGGACAACTGCCAGGGGAATATCAGGTTTAAACCTATTAAAATAACGTCTAGACTGAAATGTAAATATTATGCTGTTAGTCTTAGAGATAAAATAAGAAGGTTTTGGGTTTCTGTTGTGGGTTTAATCATGCTAGCAGGGAATTTGAATTAAGTATATTTTGTTATTTAATTTTTATGTGAGAATATGTTAAAAATAAGGCAGGCAGAGGCAAACTAATACAATTACTTCATAGAACCGGAACTAATTATTATTTTTGTGATAACTATGAACGAATAACAACCTTGTGGTTTATGATAAGAGATAACCACTGTTTTTCTCCTATCAAGTTTGCGGAACACCAGCTTTTAGCTTTACTATTCATATTCAAAGAGCGGTAAGAACACCTCTGTAAGAACGGCGTTGTGTTCTGAAGTATATAAAATGTGCAGTGATCGGTGTGTGCTCGCGTTGATGGCGATGTGCGTGGGGGTGGCGCACTGTTGTTGTTGGTTCTAATGTTAATGTCACTCACGTGTCTGTCTGTCTGTCTCTCTATATGTCCGTCGTCTGTCCAGCCAAACGGTTGGAGCTACAGTCTTCAAATTTTCACAGTTTAAGCATCTTGTTGGCCCAAAGCCATAAAAATTGTCAAAACATATTTTTTATTGTTCTAAGCGGGGTTCCCATACAGCTCAAGGTGGGGTCGAGTAAAAAAATGTTTACCTACCCCATCGAGTGGGATATCGTACAGATACGATGAAAAAGTGCAGTTCTGCACCGCAAAATTTAAAAAGAGGCACTCATAGATATATAAAGTATGCCAAAGAAATAAACCAAATAGAAGTAACACCGTGTACAAGGAAATTATAATGTTCACCGTGTGGTTGCGGAAACAATCAATGCTTATAATAGGGGTTAAAGTATGAAATTGCCGTTTTATTGTAATAGGTACTTCGAATTGACATAGAACCTTCATGGTTTGAGATTTTTGAGTGAAACTTTATAACATGGTACCTATGAAGTTCTTCTTTTAAAAAATATGCAACATTCGATTATCGACTTTCAGTTGTTTTTTTTATTCAGCTTAGACAAGAAAGATGGATACTACGAAAATTCGAGTGATTTTTGAATACGAGTTCCGACGCGGAACTAAGGCGGCAGAAACAGCTCGCAATATCTATCATCATAGATTCATTTGGAGAGGGGACTGCTAATGAACGCACCGTGCGATTTTGGTTTAAAAGCTTTCGTGATGGAAACTTTGATTTGAAAACACACAGGTGAATAACAATGAATTGAAAGAGATGGTGGAAGCCGATCCGAGCCAAACTACCCAGGAATTAGCGGCATGGTTTAACTTTACCTTACCAACTCATTTGCGTCAAATCAATAAAATAAAAAAGTATGAAAAATGGATGCCTCATGATTTGATTGATCTGCAGAAAGAGAGAAGTTGCCTTGTTTAATCGATACAGAAATGAAGGAATATTGATGAAAAGTGGATTCTTTACGATAACTGTAAGCGAATAATGCAATGGCTGACCCCAGGTCAAACGCCGGAACAGTGTCCTAAAGCAAAGCTTACCAATAAAAAGGTAATGGTAACTGTTAGGTGGTCTCAGCATGGTGTTATTCACTGTAGCTTTCTCCGATCTGGTCAAGCAATAACGGCAGATGTCTACTGTGCTGAACTTAGAACAATGATAGCAAAACTAGTAGTGAAACAACCCCGACCCATGAATCGATCTTCACCATTATTGCTTCATAAAAATTTGCAAATATCATCAGAATGTTACAATAATAAACATAAAAACAGTAACATTAAATCGACTAATGGTGTCATAGTTTACGCCTTGTTTACAAATTTTCAGTTAATTTTTAACCGACTTCAAAAAAGGAGGAGGTTCTAAATTCATCGGAATATTTTTTTATATATATAGTACATAACCTTGTTTTCCATTTTTCTATTCGTTTTTAGTGCAGTTGAGAGATTTTGTTTTTTTAACAGAGATCCCAAAGAGGAGGAGGTTCTCAATTCGGATGTCTCCTTTTATGTTTTTCTGGAATAACGCCGTCATATACTTGTTTTGATTTGCAAAATTCTTTTTTTGTTTAAAATGATATACTCTCGAGGGGAATGGGACCACCCATTGACACCAAATCGAGGGAACACTTCAAATAATATAGGCAGACGTATTGCGATTTTGGTATTTTCAATAACATGGCAACATTTGCACTCAGAAGGTATAATTTGGTGAAGAGGAACTGATAAAGGAGACCATAGATAGCCACTGGAACTCTTTAAGTATATCATGGCCCATGGGTATAAGATATCTTGAATAGTTAATATAGATGATGATGAAGCAAATACATAATAAATAAATGGTATAATATCTGACGATGAAGCTGGAAGATAGGCACTGGAACTCCGTAATAAAACAATGTGTCCTGGTCGTGTATGGGCTTATTAGAATTGAAATAAGATGTACTCTTGCTTTAATTGATTTTCATGGTAGTATGAGGTACCAACACTAAAAATAAAATCTAAAAATCTTTTTATCAAAGCGAAAAATTCCTTTGTTTTCCGAGGTCGGTGTCGAAAAACAATAGGTACCAAAAACACCAACTTTGGAAAACAAAGATATTTTTTGTATAAAAGTTTTTTATTCACTTTTTTATACGGTCGCTTGGTGTTACTAAAAATGCGTATTTTATCAAGTGAAGCTTGGGTGTACCTACTATTTTATTAACTCTATCTATCTTTGGGAATACTATCGTTATATCGTTTTCCAAATGATGTTTATGCGCCCAAGACTACCTATTTCCTTATATTTATTTTTCATAATGAATTTGAATTAATTTAAATTTTTCATTGCTTTACTTTTCTCTTATCAGGACTTAATTAATAGAATTTATTATCGTACATAACCAATTAGTAGTCGAAAAATATAATTAATTGTAGGCATACAAAACAGGAACAAGGAAAATTTATTAAAAAAAATATTATGTTATTGTAGAAGGTGATTAAATGTAGATGTTCAATAAAGCTTTTAAAATATTTTATAATCTGCGACCCACAAAAATTACATTGCTTTTTTTGAAAGTCGTTTTTTTTGTCTGGAAATGCATTCATTGACTATCATCCTACAATCCTTTCTACTTCCTACTAATATTATAAATGTGAAAGATTGGATGGATCTTTGTTACTCAATCACGCAAAAACTACTGAACGGATTTTGATGAAACTTTACAGTAGATAATATGTTGTTTTTAAATGGGCTATCAATTAAAAAGATATTGGGGAAGTATTAATTCCAAACGGGTGGAGCCGTTGTCGACAGCTAGTTAAAATAATGTAATGCGAAAGTGTTTCTAAAGTTTCTCTTAGTATTGAAAGTATTTTCAAAAGACCTTAATTTGCGTTAGATTTTAATCTTCAGCCCAAACCCAAATTTGGAATATCCTAACTTCAAAGCTGACCGACTTTCATACAAACTTTCATCCCCTATTTAACCCCCTTAGGGGTGGAATTCACAAAAATCCTTTCTTAATGGATGCCTGCACAGTATAAAGTAACTATGTGCAAAATTTCAAGTCTCTAGACGATTTAATTATTCCCATAACTTCATCCCCCTTTTCACCCTCATGGGGGTGCAATCTTAAAAATCCTTTCTTAGTGCTCACCTACACTATCAAAGGAACCTACGTGCCAAGTTTCATGATTGAAGCTTCAGCCGTTTGGCCTGTGCGTTGATGGTCAGTGAGTGAGTCAGTCAGTCAGTCACTTTCTTCTTTTATATGTTTAGATAGAAGATTATAGTTACCAACAGACTTTAAAGACTTGAGAGTATTTTTAATAATTTTTCCTTTGTAAAAGAAGGACTTTTGTACACAACATTTCATACCCCATGATCCGCCCTCCCAAGGATGGAATTCCCAAAAAACCTTAATTTGCGTTAGATTTTAATCTTCAGCCCAAACCTAAGATTCGAAGATCCTAACTTCAAAATTGGCCGACTTTCATACAAACTTTTATCCCCTATTTAACCCATTTAGGGGTGGAATTCACAAAAATTATTTCTTAGTGGATGCCTGCACAGTATAAAGTATCTATTTGCAAAATTTCAAATCTCTAGACGATTTCACCCTCATGAGGGTGAAATCTTCAAAATCACTGAGACACGTGTAAGTTATTTTTTAATCTTCAGCCTAAACCCAAAATTTGAAGATCCTGACTTTAAAACTGACGGATTTTCATACAAACTTTCATCCCCTATTTCACGCCCTTAGGGGTGGAATTTCCAAAAATCCTTTCTTAGTGCTCACCTACAATACCAAAGGAATCTACGTGCCAAGTTTCATGATTGAAGCTTCAGCCGTTTGGCCTGTGCGTTGATGGTCAGTGAGTGAGTCAGTCAGTCACTTTCTTCTTTTATATGTTTAGATGTACATCCTTATGAAGTCTGAGAGAGATGTTTGAACAACCGCAAGATCGATCTTCAAGGACGCTTCCCGAGGATGAACGAGCATCCATTACATACAATGATTTCTCCGTGCCTGGAAGCGCACGGTGTTGGTCCCGGCTAATTTGTAGTTCATTGAAAGTTAACAGGTTTACGGAAGCAAGAAAATTTGTCAATTATCTGGGCAGCTTCTTGAGGGCAGATAGTCTGCCGATTCATGTTATCATCAACATCATCAGCCTACAACAGTCCACTCATGGACTTAAACCTTTACAATCGCACGCCATTTGTCTCGATACTTGGCAACCCTCATCCAGCTCGGTGTTTCAATACACAACCACACGTTGCACCGTATAATTGCCTTACATACGTTAATACTTCTATTTGTTTGATTTCTTTGGCATACTTTATATTTTTATGAGTGCGTTTCTTTTTATATTTAGCTGTGCTGAACTGCAGTTTTTATCGTATGTGTGTGTTGGTATTTTAAATAATATACGTATGTTACACTAACCTAAATTATGATCGATTATAGATTTTTTTGGTGTAGCTATAGGGCTGATAAATTAGACATTTGTAGAACCGCCACTTTTATTCCTCAGAAAAAAATGACGCATTAGCCCACTATTAAATCGTTATTTTTATTTCTCGGATAAAAGTTACCCAGTTGAAAAATTAGCCATTAGTAAACAGCTATTCTTTTGTTTCAGATATCGCTGTTAGCGTAGAAAAACAACTCGTATTTTATACTGGAGGAACCCAAACAGACGCCGTACTGATGAACACCGAAAACATCGCAGCGTTAGCTTACGATGCAGCTCACAACACGATGCTGTACGTCGACAGACAGAGAGAAAACGACACTATATGTGGTTATGAGATATCCTCCAGGAATACTGACTGCTACATCAAAAGAAATGGTCGTAACATTCACAGTCTCGCCTACGATCCAAGAACAGAAATTCTCTTCTTCACTGATACCAATGAAAAAAGTATTAATTGGATTTCATTAAAACGTGGATCTAATAACAATATTTAGGGAAACATTTTGATAAAGATGGATGACCGAACCCCGGCTGATATTGTAGTGGATAGTTGTAAAGGGTACGTTGACAATGATAGTAACAATTTTTTAAATTCAACCAAAGCTATGATGAATCAACCAACTCAGCCTAACCCCTGTTCTGTCTTCCATAACCAGTTTGCTGCTAACCCTACTGTCAGTGTGTAATCTGTTGTGACCAATTTATTAAAAGTGATCTTTAATTTTTAGAAACATTTACTGGAGCAACACGAATGTTATGAAAGAGCCATACATGGAGACAGCTCGATTTGATGGTTCCGAGAGTACTGTTGCAATCGATCGTATTTATTTTAAAATACTTAGCTTGGCCATGGACCCCCAAGATCGGGTAATTTATCATTTTGACGAATGTGGTGCCCCATGTACTACTATATTTATTAGCTATATTTATGCAAATGGACTCCTAAAGCATCAAAACGAGCTAGAGGTGGTCCTTGCAACAGAAGAAATTGATGTGTGCCTCATATCGGAGTCTCATTTCACAAGAGAATCGTATATTCACCTTAACGGGTATAAAATCTATCATGCACTGCACCCTGTGAATAATGCGAGAGGAGGAAGTACCCTTATAATAAGAGAAAACATCTACCATTACCTCGAATTTAAATATGAAGAAGAGTTCATACAAACTGTAGCCGTTAGGGTCAAAACTAAACTTCATCACATTACAGTAGCAGCTATATACTGCCCACCAAAGCATGCTCTGAAAATAGAGCAGTACAGAAACCTACTAAAACTTCTTGGCAACACGTTTATATTGGGAGGTGACTTCAATGCAAAAAACATACGTTGGGGATCTAGGCTAACCAACACTAAAGGAAAGGAATTGCTTAGTGCTATGCGAGAAATCAAGTGCAATGCAATATCAACAGGAAAACCTACTTACTGGCCTACTGATGCTCAAAGAATTCCAGATCTGATTGACTTTTTCATTTATAAGAATCTGTCAGCTACATATCTTCACATAGAGGAGGGATTTGATATGAACTCTGATCATTCCCCCATTATCCTAACCTTAAGTGAGACCATAATTCAGAAAGAAAGCAATGCAATTTTAGTTAATAAGAACACGGATTGGGATAGCTTCAAACTCGACCTAGACAACATCATTGACCTTAAAGTACCACTCAAAAACATTCAGCAGTTGGATGAAGAAATAACAAAATTTGTGACAAACATTCAAAGCTGTGCTTGGGGAAATACACCTCTTTTGAAAAGAAAAGTCGCAAGTCATAGATATCCGTTAGAAATAAGAAACCTCATAGCCATAAAGAGAGCTCAGAGACAAAAGTGGCAACAATCAAGATATCCACTTGACAAAACAATGCTGAATAGGCTTACAAGAAGATTAAGCAAAGCAATACAGAACTATCATGATGATGCAACAAAAGATTGCCTTAGCAAATTAACAAGTAGTGGAAAATCAGAACACTCACTATGGAAAACATATAAACGTTTAAATAAACCCATCGTCCATGCTTCACCCATTAAAAAATTAGATGGAAAATGCGCCATGAGTAATGAACAGAAAGCAAATATATTTGCAGAACATTTAGAACAAACTTTTCAAACCAGCGGTGAGGAAAGCTCTGAAAACATAACACTGGATGTCACTCACCATGACGACCTCAATATAAAACTGGTTACGCCAAAAGAGGTAAAAAATATGATAAAAAACTTAGCCAAAAAGAAATCGCCTGGATACGACCTTATCACTGGTGAACTCCTTCAAAATCTGCCACGAAAAGCCATAGTAAAACTTACAACCCTTATAAATGCAACATTCAGGTTGAAACACGTGCCTGATATCTGGAAAGTTGCTGAAGTCATAATGATCCCCAAACCTGGAAAACCACCCCAGGAGGTAACATCATACAGACCTATATCACTTTTACCAATCATTTCAAAACTATCTGAAAAACTACTCGTAAGACGCTTAAAACCTATAATAGAAGACAGAAAACTGATTCCAAATTACCAATTCGGCTTCAGAGAAAAACACTCCACGATAGACCAAGTACATAGAATTACCAACATTATAGAAAAAACTCTAGAAGAAAAAAAAGTCTGTTCTACAGTATTTCTAGATGTAGCACAGGCATTTGATAAGGTTTGGCATAAGGGTCTTATTTATAAGGTAAGGAAAATGCTGCCAAAACAATTTGCAGACATTTTGGAATCCTACCTAACAGAGAGGACGTTTAGAGTCAGACATGAAGATGCTTATTCCGATCTCAAGCAAATAAAAGCTGGTGTACCACAAGGAAGTGTTCTTGGCCCAATCTTGTACCTATTGTACACCTGTGATATCCCAGAAATGGAAAACAACTTCATTGCAACCTTCGCTGATGACACAGCCATCATGGCTATAGGTGTCACTCACAAAGAAGCTGTAAATAAAGTACAAATTGCTGTCAACTCCATCACCAACTGGACAAAAAAATGGCGAATTAAGTTAAATGAGTCCAAATCGACTCATATAGACTTCACAAACCGAAGACCTAATTATACACCGGTATACATTAACGGTTGCGTAATACCTTACGAAAATACAGCCAAATACCTAGGTATGACGCTTGACGCAAAACTTCGCTGGAAGGCTCATGTCAAAAAGAAACGCCTGGAGTTAGACCTACGCTACAGGAATATGTACTGGCTACTTGGCAGACATTCATCATTGTCAGTATACAACAAAGTACTTCTGTACAAACAAGTACTTATGCCTATATGGGCATACGGTATACAGCTTTGGGGCTGTACAAAACGTACCAATATTGAAATAATTCAAAGATTTCAAAATAAGGTACTTCGGAGTATAGTAAACGCTCCCTGGTACATTAGAAACGAGGACATCCACCGGGACTTAGGAGTGGACCTTGTCGCTAAAGTCATAAAAACATACGCCGAAGCTCATGAACAAAGACTTCATAAACATGTGAATGTCGAGGCTATTCAGCTCCTTGACACCACGGACATAGTAAGGAGACTGAAAAGGACTAAGCCTTTTGAATTAGTTTAGTGATTGTTACGGAGTGCAGTGAGTGCTACCTTTTAAAAACACAAGAACTAAGTGTCTTTCCCTCATAATAGAGACAATAAGAAAAGTGCCAATGGACACATTCTTTAGTACCTATACATTTACTAGGAAATTAAGTTAAATTTAAATTACTTATTAGCCTCAAGGCTAGATTGTAATTGTTATGAGGTAACCATTCGGTTACAACATAATGAAAAAAAAATAAAAAAAATTTTATTACTAAACCGTTTATTTTTGAATGGGAAACCCCTTCAAATAGTATATTCTGATACTATGCCTATTCCAAAAAAGTTGGTGGTCTCAAATGATTACCTCTATTGGATGAGCAGTAGCAAGAGTTACAAAACTCTTTAGCAGATCCCAAAGAACGCAAGAAGATATTCTGCTGAACCTGTAAATATAAGAACGTGCATTACTCTCGGTACACTCGGTATAGTAGCAAACTATAAAACAGATAACCAAATGGAAGGAATGTACGAATGTGAATCACTGACAAGTTTGATGCCAACAATAAGACCTGGTAACACGGGCGAACGATGCAATGTATGTAAGAACAATTGTTTGCAAGGTAACTGCAGCTTCAATGATGAGGGACTGCCCATATGCAGGTGAAACATATTCTATATTTTTATTCCTTGATCTTCATGTTTAAAGTATAATAAGTTCACTTATCATTATTTCAGTTGCAATACCGGTTACACCGGGCCAAGGTGCGAAATCTACGCGTGTCATGGTTACTGTGCCAACAATGGTAACTGCTCATTAAATGAGAACAGTGAGCTAGTCTGTCTGTGTAAAGAAGGTTATTCAGGAGACAGATGTGAGGTATCAGACTGTCTAAATTATTGTATAAAAGGCAACTGCAATCTTAGCGATGATGGACATCCCACATGCAGGTACAATTCTACTTCTTCTGGTGGCTTGCAAGTTAAATGTTGTTACATTACCCCTGATTAACATTTTCATAATTTCAGTTGTAATGCCGGTTACACCGGACCAAGGTGTAAAGTAGCAGCGTGTAATGGTTATTGTTCCCACAACGGTAACTGCTCCTTAAATGAAAAGAGTGAGCCAGTCTGTCAGTGCAGAGGAGGTTATTCAAGAGACAGATGCGAGGTATCAGACTGTCTGAACTATTGCCTGTAAGACAACTGTAGTGTTAGTGATGAGGGATATCCTACATGCAGGTACGAAATATTCAACTCATTAGTTTTAAGTTTCCTTTTGTATTTTAGTTAAAATAGTCTTTTCTGACATTATGGTTATTTATTTCAGTTGTAGTGCTGGTTACATCGGGGAAAGGTGTGAAGTCTCCGTGTGTAATGGTTACTGTCTGAACGACGGCGAATGTTTACTGAACGAGGCAGATCAGCCAGTGTGTGAATGTGGTAATCACGAGGGATCAAGATGTGAAGCTGATAAAAATAACATTTTCATTTTCACTAACACCCCTAGGTACTACTCAGCACCCCCCCCCCGGTGGGTTCCCGCTTTGTCGATGCGGGGGGGGCTCAGTAACCGTGGTTTGGTCACCCACGGTGAAGCGAAGAGGAACCCGAGGAGGGGCCGCTCGTTAGGGCTTTTGCCGATTAAGCCGACGACGTAGCGGCCAACTAGTAGGTTGCGGTGCCGCTTGGTAACGGGCGACATCGCAACTGAGGCGGGCCGCGATGTCTTATGGAGATTCCCAGGTCCCATACGATGTCGCGGCTGAGGGTTGGAGGCCGCGGTGGGAGAGGAGTGCCGGTATTGCGGTGCGCCGCTCTCCCTACCTTCCGCGGCCTGGACGGGGTCGCCACCGTTTGATGGCGGACGCGGTGGGGCCGCAGGGGAGGAGGAGTGTCGGTATTGCGTTAGCCGCTCTCCCTATCCCCTGCGGCCGAACAATGGTAGGTGGCGGGGCCATTGACCTTGACCCGTCACAGGGGGACCAAGGGTGCCATACACGGGGTCGTCTGGCGCCCATGTGCTGATTGGCCCCAAGGGTGGTCACGGCGTGCAGTGTGTTCTGGTGCGCCGGTGATGGGGGGACTCCCCCGAGGAGGGTCCGGTGACGGACAGCCGCGGCGGGTTCGCGGTGAGTGCTAACGCGTACCCGTGCTCCCGCCATAAGCGGCACAGGAGTACACCGTGGAGTTTTAGTGGGTTAGAGTCCCACATAACTGCACTATCTCCCCGTGGTAGTGCAGTATGCATGAGCATAAAAAAAAAAAAAAAAAAAAAAGGTACTACTCAGCACAGAACGTAACTCTAGCTGATATACTGACAAATTGGCGAAAGCCTACCGCAAAAATTTCCTTTACTGTTGAAGTATAATCATTTTCATTGATTTATATATCGCTTACTTTGTACATAAAGTAAAGCTTCCAGAGGCTCTAGTCAAGTGGCCTTCGATGTCAGCGAAGGCGATAGTCGAAATGTCAAAATGTAAGGGATTGATCAAGTGATTTTTCGATATCGCTTGTCAATCCCATACAATTTTGCCTTTTCGACAATTACTATCGCCACGTTTTCGATGATAGAATGTCTCTTGTCTAGGGCCTCAGTTGTCATCAAAATATAGCTTTTCTGGAAAGAAGCTTCTTATAACCTTAGTCATTTTAGTTTAGCTTCAATTTGTTTGCCTTATTATAAATTCAAATAAAAGAATACACTTATATTACATATATGTAGTATTTTATTTTTGTTAAGCTTATAGGTAAAAATACACGGACGGGTTCTTGGATAGGTTGGACCATCTTACATACCGAGATTCCTCCTTGTCTCGGATAGCACGTTAAGCCGTTGGTCTTGACTGTGATTTGAAGATCTTTAACAATCGTAACGACACTCAGAAGCCAGAAAATATGACACCAGTCTTGTTAAGGAGTACCGTGTCATCCAGTTACTGGATTGTGGCGATCAGATGGGCAGGATATCCATGTAAAATACTACTAGTACTCAACTGCATCTTGTTAGCCTATGAACCGATCCCGACATAGGTGGGCAACAGCTAGGCAGACTGATATTGGTAGGTGATACCCCCTAAGTAAGAAAACCGTATCTGAGATTCCTATTTTATATCAACGAACCAAAATCAGTGTTACATACAGACACCTCAACCCATACAAAGAAACCAAGCTGACGTAAATAGCGTTTTTCGTCTGATTAAGATGATTATTTTTATAAGTACTTCGATCGCGTTCGGTTCCGTTCCACGGCTATAGATGGTGTTATAGCAGCGACTTACAAGTAAAAAGGGGTTTCTCGGTTTGTGGCTATTTTTTCTTTAAACACAGTGTCGATTTGTTTAATAGTATTCTTTTGCAAGTTTTTAGAGTTTCATTGTACCAAAATGTGTTACAATACAAATTTAAAAAAACAAGTGGCACGCCTCAGAAATTCGAAACCAATTCATCTATTGGAATCAATTTTAAATGATCCGGTGAAATAATCTTTGAAATGTGAATTAAGCGCCTAATATTTTATAATTTTGTGCTTAGGAGAGATGATTAAAAGAAAAGCATAATTTTTTTATGATTAATTCTAGAAAATGTTAATTTTACACACAATTTAATAACAAATCGCTGTATATCGCAATAGCGCGTAGTGACATTTATTAGAAAAGCAATTTTTTTTATAGCTCTTCTTGGACCCCGTGGTAGTACCTAATTTTAGCTATTGTTTATGAGATTAAGTTACGGGGCCGGGCTAGATGATGATATAATAGACATACCGTAGATACTTGAGATAATTAACATGATTGCTGGTACAATTATCATCATAAATCAACAAAAAATAAACTTAACCTCTTCCCAATCCAATTAATCATATATGACTCCCGTGATTGTGTAACTATTGTGTGTGCTATGTGGACAGAGAACCTGTTAAGGATCATATATTCCTCAATTTTAAACCGTAAGTCTTTTTGTCTGTCAAGAGGTTATTGACCGAAACAACAAACAAGCTGCTAGACAATAGTAGCCACGATCATTTGGGACTAATAAAAGGTTTAATTATAGCCTCAGAGAACGTTACACCGCCTGTTAATATTGATACCCACTTGTGGACACGGGGGAGACCGGGAGGCAAGCTCGTAAATATATAAACAACGCTGTTGGGTACACGGCTTTAAATTTTTTCGGTTAAAATCTGGACTGAATTATGTAGTTTGTTTGAAGGGTTATATGAGGTTAAGGGTCACAGGGTTCGCATAGGCTGTCTTACAGATTACTTAATTAAATAATAGAACTAGATTCATCGGCAAGAATGTATCTACCAGATAACTTATTTAGTCATTTAACAAGACTTCAAGAGATAGTGGAATGAGTCATATAAATAAACTATTAATGAAAAATAATAGTAAAGAATAACACTAAATAGTCAATAATAGACCAAAATACATACGCTGAGTTTAAGAACGAATGTTTATCTACACTCAAATGAGAAAATAACAAAACAAAAGCAATCGGGAAATAATAATATCCACATAGGAATGTAATAAAACAATTCGCAGAAGAAAATATACCGACGAAGGAAAATACGAATCGTAGCATGAATGAATATGCCAAAGAATAATAAGTATGTCAATAAATTATGTTAAATGGAGTGACTTTTCTCGGTATCACAGATACTTTTCTAATAATACTTAAGAACTTATAGGAGAAGGCGATAGTTCTTGACCTTGCTTGGATACGATGGTAGCCATTTACCATATTGGTATTGTAGCTGAGCAAGGTTTTGAGCAGACATATTCAGGATGAAAAATTGATAGCTAGATAGTAGATGCAGCTTGCTGAGACAACACCAAAATATATATGAAAGTTTCAGATAAGAGTTGTTTGGTGAGGAATTCACTAACAGGGGGGTGACCAGGTTATTTTGAGTATGCGTAAGCGACAGATGTATACAAATTATATATATATGTCCTTCACACATACTCAAAATAACCTTACTTTAATAATGCCGCATTTACACATTCGTGCGAATCGCGAGGCGAATAGTGAGGCGAACAACGAACACGCATATGTAAACAGTACGGTCGCTATTCGCTTCGTGCCTCGCCTCGCGATTCGAGCGCTCGCGTTGGGAGCGGTTTTTCGGACGCGAATCAAAGGGCACGAATGGCGAACACGAAGTTACTGTTCACACATTCGCCTGCATTCAGTTGACAGCTAGCGCCCGACCCATTAATTCATGAATGGCCTGTTTTTTTTTTTTTTTCTACGTTGTCTTCGTCGACGGTTGTTTTTTACGCAGGATATCTATATAATTTTATAAACTCATTAGATGTAGCATGCATGCCGATATGATTTTCACGCCCTCCATGTTCGTGTGCGAATATCAAAATAATTCACTCCGCGAATGTGTGAACAGTAGTTCGCGACGGCACTCGTATACGAATGTTTCGTCGAATGTTCGGCGAGTGACGAGGCGAATGGCGAACACGATTGTGTAAACGCGGTATAAAGCATATGGTCACCCCCTTTTGGTTTGCAATAAGAACACTTATCGCACTGGACAACGGTCCAGTACGATAAGTGTTCAGTTAATCGTGTCAGTTTCATTTAATCGTGTAGGTGCAAAATTACATAAATAAGTAGGCAAATTTGAATAAGAAATTGTGGGCTAACCCTAATTCAGAAGAGTTTTAAAATCAAAGACAGACGAAGCTAGCTCCACTTCATGGGGGTGACCATAAGCTCTTAGAGTAAGGTTATTTTGAGTGTGTGTAAGTGACAGATGTATACAACCATATCCTATGCTAAAATATACCTTACTCTAAGAGCTTATGGTCACCCCTCTGTCTTGATTAAATGTATGTTTGCTAGGTGGTTTGAATTAAATCGCAGCCATCTTCAGGCTTTTGATATTTTCGTTTGTCCCTAAAATTGCATGTTTTGACTTTAATACCTGGTTTCTGAAAGACTTTTTAGTTTTTTATGAGTTTGTCAATCATAATTTTGTGCAGTTTACCCTTTTTGAAACCAGGTGCCTTTTCTCTGATACTATCAGGGAAAAATTTCGGAGTTAAAACAATGAGATATTACCAATAGAGCCGTCATACTCATTACAAAAAAATAAAAACATGGCAATATTTTACTATGGATACCTATATAGGACTTATAGAACTTGGAACTTTATTTATATAAGTGATTAGGTTAAAAGATCACTGAGATATAAATAGGATCCCTTTGTCAGAAAGGATAAACATACTGTTCCAACTTACGTTCGTGTCGCGGCCAGACGCATGACGGACTGAGTTCACTCAAGCTAGTCAGCTTGTGTTTTTATTGCCGCGCAGAAGTCGGTAAAACGTATATACCTCAATATATATAACGTCATTGAGTTAAAAGATTCCAAATAATAAAATCCTAGTAAGTAGGCATATATAAAAACTGACAACTTCATAATAAATCTAATGAAAATTGTTCAGTACTTTTTCCATACCTTTTCCAAGAGACAGGCAGAAGCCGAGTGATTTTTACTAGTCAATCATCAGAGGGGGTAGGAAGGCGCACAGATAATAAAATTTGGATCTAGTCCTGCGAGTGTCTGCGAGGAACACAGAGCACAGAAGACGCCTCGTAGGCCACAGCTAGAGACGGCGTTGTCAAAACTTTCCATACAAACCAATCGTATTAATGAGTGCCACAGAAGGCCGTAGACAAGTTACTTTCTTTCAACGAAAGTGTGGCGATAGCGTTTGGGAAATAGTTTAAAATGTATTGGAATGTCAAACGCTATCGAAATGACATGTTACGGATGTGACATCAGCCTACGTGCAACCGACCAATGCCCGCCGAGCCCGCCGAAGCAAAGCCGCCATATTGAAGCCTCCTCTTCAGTCAAGCCATGCCAAGCAGTGGGGATGTGTTAATATAAGCGACTACCAGTCATTTATTTGTCTCTTTCGATTGTGAATACAAGATCTGAACAAAGCTCTGCATGAATTTTATTTATCCCTTACACTCAGAAGTGGGATACACAAAAAGTAAGCTTCGTTTTAATAAAATATCCAGGCCACAATCGCAAGATCACCCTGAATCTGAAGAAAAATCGAACAAGTTTGTCATATTCACGAACTGAACGACACTACGAGCTTCACAGCGTGTGCTACACTCTGCCATCGACCCGACTGCACGCCGAGCAAGACTACATCAAACTCTTCAACATGTGCTGCATGTGACTGCAAGGAGAGGTCCTAACAAGGTCCGAGAGCTGCCAGGAACCACAGCCAGTCTGCCAGGAGACACAGCCAGTTTGCAAGGTGCGTTATCTTTCTCATTTCTATATTCGCAATATCAATAACTCTAATTCTAGCCAGGCCATAGCCACTTGTTATACTCGTCGCCATATTCTCATTATTAAGGATTACGAGTAAACTAATTCGCATAACCAGCATCCGTGTATGACCATGTTTTTACGTAAACGAAACAAAAGGTATAAGGATAGTAACAGATGGCGTCCTGTAGGTAGTTAGTTACCCTTGTGGGAAAAAGGCGTACCTTCATATGTGCTTATAATTAACTCTTATTCTAGCCGGGCCATAGCCATTTAATTTAGCAGTGGGAATAAATAGATTAACCAAATACAAACATTGTTTTGCTTCGGGTACACACTAATGATATTGTACTAATTACGTAGATCAAAAATTAAGCTTACCACTGATCAACCGTATATAGACGTAAGACATCCTTAGACGACAATCTGAATCCAGTTAAGCTTATTCTGTGATCTAAGAAAAAAAAAATAGCGTAGATTGTAAGCTCTGTCACAAAATAGAACGCCGCCACTTACATACTTTGTGCCTCTGTGTTGATTACCGCGCTTTAAATGTCCCTGTAAAATAAATGTTTCCCTTACCTTATGTAGAAGATCAAGTTTCTGAGTTAGCTGGCAAAGATTACTTTAACTGTTAGCATCAGTATGGCCGAAAGTTACCAACAATTAGCAATTAATCCAGATGACACTCATAAAACAGATTTTAGAACTAGCAAAGGTAGTAGCATAAGTATACCGGGGTTCCATTTAGTTTAGAAAAGAGACCTTAAGTGTGAGATTTATTAATATAGTAGCATAATCTGTCGGTAGATCTATCGATACCCAAAACGAAGTAGGTATTGGCATTTTTTTAGAAAATTTACTTCTACCCTCAACTGATTTAAATTCTGGCGTTATAATTTAATAAAATGTCAAAAAATTAAAAAATACCGAAAGTTAAATATGAATACTAGTAAATACACTAGTTTTGAAAAATCTAATCGCTAAATGTTCAGGTCAAATTGCCACCAGTGGCATACAGTCGTGTACAAGTTGCAAGTTTCATTTACCTAGTAATGTGAATCAAGTGAGTACGTCAATTTATCGGATTGTGTAGTTATTTTAAAAAGTTATTTGTGTTCCCGTTAATGGATTAGTTTTGAAGAATTGCAAAATATTTCGTGTTCTAAGCATGTGTTCGCTTTGTATGACCCCGCGCTTCCTACAGAAGTACATACGGATGCATGTAAGTTAGGTGTCGCCGGTATATTGATGCAAAAACGAATTAAAATTCATTGCGATCAGTCGTGTGTCAAGTGAGGATAGCATGGGTCATTATTATGAGCCTCAAACCTTCGCTGTTAGGCCTGATTACGTAGATTTCGCGAGTATGTTATAGGTAAATATGTCGTGTAAAGGTTGTTACCGATTGTGCAGTGGTTCAAGGTACGGTCACGCATCGCAGGATAGTGGTTTTTGATAAAATATTATAAAATTAGTGTCGAGTATAGGCCGGGCCATCGTATGGAACATGCAGGTGCGCTTGGCAGAAATCCAGTCGTTACAAAGAATAAAAAAGAAATCGTCTCTAAGTCGCTGATTGGTTCTATTCGTTACAATGCCAGGAAGATAAGCTTAGTTCATTAATTAACCAGCTAAAAACCAACACCGCCGATCCGTACGCAATAAGCAATTACATGATTGTTGACGTGAGGCTTTATAGAAAAACCCTAAACGGGAGTAGATTTGTAGGAGCTTCGGAGCTTGGGTAGATAGATAAGATAGTGCGAATGCATCATGATGACTTTGGTCACCATCACAAACAAACTCTTCTTCTTCTTTGGTCATCAAATTAACTCATCTTCACCGGTTTATGAACTGCCTTCTCCTAAATTTAAATCAGCTATTCGTTCATGCCTCCTAGGGTAATCCTTTGATGAGACAGAAGAATTTCTCTCAAATTCGTTTAAAAAGTTAAGCCCTATTTAGTACCTTAATTCTTACTATTGTTGCTAATCGATTTACAACTTTACACAATACATGCATTACATAACACATACATTAACATGCACTACACAAATATACAGACACAAATACATTACACACTTACAGTTAAACTCACATACACAAATTTAGATTAAGTCTTAATTACCCTTAATTAACCAAAATTGTAAAAAAACTTGATATTGTTTAACATCTTTAACTTTACTTTGTAACATGTTATTCATTGATCGATATTCAATTATGGGGCAGGCACTGTTTCTCCTAAACACAGGTTGCATTGCAACTTATCTAGGAGAACAGAACCACACCCACAGATTTGTTATAATCTACTACATGTTCATATTTTAGATTAAGTACCCATTAATAATGTACAAGTACCTGTTTTTTTTTTTAATAAAGTTATTAATTTAATTTAATATCGGACAGCAACAATAGTAACTGTAATAGTAATTGTTTTTTTAGTAACAATAGTACTGACACTGAAGCCCTAATTGATTTATTTGAAAGCTAATGAATGTTTTTGCTCCCATTGCGGGAGCAATGATTCCAGGATGGCCGAATGTTACTGTTGAATGTCAGCCTACGTGCAACCGACCAATGCCCGCCGAGCCCGCCGAAGCAAAGCCGCCATATTGAAGCCTCCCCTTCAGTCAAGCCATGCCAAGCAGTGGGGATGTGTTAATATAAGCGATTGCCAGTCATTTATTTGTCTCTTTCGATTGTGAATACAAGATCTGAACAAAGCTCTGCATGAATTTTATTTATCCGTTACAGACACGAATCATTCCCTTACATTTTGACATTTCGACTGTCACCATCGCTGACATCGGATGACACATTATCTAGAGTCTCGTTCACTCATAATTGACGGCCCGTGAACATTTTGGCTATGCTGCATACTGTTCAACATTTGCCTTTTGCCATTCTAAAATTCTTTTGCTGTAAAAAATCTTTTTTATACGATTACTGAAAAAGGATTGTATTGTCTTTGTTACGGTTATGATTGTTGGCATTTAAAAGTTTATTTCTTTCTTCTATGTATACGACAGCCGAATCTTATGCTTAGCGCACATTATTAGTATGTCCGTGGAGTTTCCTGCACGTTCTTTCCCATAAAGACATACTGCCGTTTGCGAATGTACAACAAGCTTAATTTTTTCTTGTCTGTCAATGCAAAAGTACCTTTAATTGCATGAAAAGTAATGTCACCTTTAGTCGTTGCCGGCGCAGTGATTATTTGCTCTGTGGTTAGACAAATGAGATTACCAAGATTTATTAGCGGCATTGAAAATTGCTTGTCTGACGAAACAAACGGAACTTAATCAGTATTACTTTTTAGTAACCTGATTGGACTGAAAAGAGCGGCGTATTATCCTTTTTAGTATATTTGGTGTGTATTAACGTAGGTTTTTCAAGATTATTGGATTTAGTTTTGTGTTACGCGTTTCGCTATATTTTTCCTGCGACTTCGCATGGTGTTTTATCCCACAGAAAACATGGGTCAGTGGGTCGTCTGCATTTTTTTGGGATAAAAAGTGTGAAACTCTGCGATAGTCGCACCGTGTTGGCAGAAGCGACGAGCATTGGAATGACATGGAGCGAGGTGAAGCTCAAGATAGATCGCGATGGAGGACATCTGTGGACGCCCTCTGCCCCATCTAGGGGTTATAGGACATTAAGTTAAGTAAGTCAAGTCAATGATTTCCAGAGAACATATTTGTATGTAAATCAAATAAACTAGTTCAAGGAGTTATAAAGAGGTTTGCCTCTTTATAACTCCTTGAACTAGTTTATTTGTAGTACCGAATGTTTAAAATCCACTGACAATCCCGCATGAAAAATATAAAATTAACAGAACTGAAAATTATTTTAACAAATATTCCTTTTGCAAGCTTTTCAATTAGCCGTAAAATGCTAAAACATTCAGAAGCCAAAGCAAACCGTCAAACAAAAATAAAATAAAGCAGTAGTAAATCCACTGACGCAAACCAACGGCTAAAATTAATTATAAAACACAAAAAAAATAAATGCAGAATTCAAATAAAGCTTCAAGTACTTTGCATTATGAAGCAAAAAGGTATGAATGTAAAATGCTTCTCACCATCGCTTCGGACGACTCATTCGTGCTTTGTCCTGCAATTTGCTGGGGTTGTGGCGACCGGTTCTCGGTAGTTTGTATCATGGAAACTCGATGCGGATGCTACCATGCTTTCAAGGACATACAATTTTCTTAATTAAAGGTAAAATTCTGTTATGCATCTAGCTAATAATACTAGCGTTGGTGTGGATACATACTACTCTTGTAGTCTTTAATAATTTTAAAATGGACCTATATCTTATATCTGGTTTATAATATTTGGGCTCTGCTTTAGAAACGGTATCCGCGATGCTCACATTGGCCTGCCACTCGATTATAAATCAATACCACAAAATAGAGCTCTATAATAACAATCAATGTATATATTTAAAAGTGACCCAACTGATATATCAACGCCCAGCCTAAACAACTAAAGATAGAAGTTTGAAATTTTGAGTGGGTAATAATTTTATAATGTAGGTGTGTAAGCAAGGACTTTTCGAAATTCATCCCCTTAAGGGGTGAAAGAATATTTCAGGCTCAGTGAATTTCTCTATTTAGGAAAGATATTTTACCTACTACCTACATGGTTAAAATTGTAAGGTCGGTCGGTCGGTTGGTTGTCTACTTTTATAATTGACTAATGTGGGTATGCGCTCTTATGAATAAAACAGTCAGCTATACATCTCCGTGTTTAATTGACGTTCCATTTGGCGACGAGGCATTCGAATTCCAATTGCGTGTAAAATTGTTATTAACAATGCCGATCGGTCGACTAGAACCATTTGACATTAATTCGAAGCAGTGGTCGTCGTATATTCGCCGTGTCAAACAGTACATATTACTAAATGAGATAAAAGATGAGCTGTGTGTGCCGTTATTAATTACGGTTGTGGGTGAAACTACATACTCTTTGATGTGCGATCTATGTGCGCCGGCGGATCCAGAGACGAAGAAATTTAAAGAACTGGTACGTTTGGTGACGGATCATCTAGAACCACAGAGATCGAAGATTGCCGGGCGTCACATGTTTCGCTTACGTCGACAGCGTGTTGGGGAATCCATGGCGGACTATCTCCAAGATTTAAAACATCTCGCGACCACGTGTAACTTTGGTGCAATGCTGGAAGAAAACCTTCGCGACCAATTTGTTTCGGGACTATCCAACAGCGCGATGAGATCGCGTATTTTTGCTGAGAAAAATATTAAATACAAGGAGGCGGTGGAGCTGGCTCTGGCGTTAGAGGCCGCAGAGAGGCACGCGGAGGTGAGCGCGGCAACCGTCGCCGCAGCGACGACCTCAGGTGCAGGCGGCGACGCGGGCAAAGGCCTGCACAGAACCGACGTGGGTCGAGCCCGTGGCGGAGGCGCGCGCCGGCCTATACGCTATACGCTATACGCTATACGCTATACGCTATACGCTATACGCTATACGCTATACGCTATACGCTATACGCTATACGCTATACGCTATACGCTATACGCTATACGCTATACGCTATACGCTATACGCTATACGCTATACGCTATACGCTATACGCTATACGCTATACGCTATACGCTATACGCTATACGCTATACGCTATACGCTATACGCTATACGCTATACGCTATACGCTATACGCTATACGCTATACGCTATACGCTATACGCTATACGCTATACGCTATACGCTATACGCTATACGCTATACGCTATACCCTATACGCTATACGCTATACGCTATACGCTATACGCTATACGCTATACGCTATACGCTATACGCTATACGCTATACGCCATACGCTATACGCCATACGCTATACGCCATACGCTATACGCTATACGCTATACGCTATACGCTATACGCCATACGCTATACGCCATACGCTATACGCCATACGCCATACGCCATACGCCATACGCCATACGCTATAAGCTATACGCCATACGCCATACGCCATACGCCATACGCCATACGCCATACGCCATACGCCATACGCTATACGCCATACGCTATACGCTATACGCTATTTGCTATACGCTATTGGGGTGTAGTGGGGTGTTAGCGTTGGATTCCAGCCAGTCGGCCTTTACAGGCGGCGGAATGCCTAGTTTAATTCGTTGACAGCCTGCAAACTCTCACCAGTGGCTCCAAGCAGCTGTCTTGCACGCAGCGGCCTCACCCCGGTAACCACGTCGGCTCGTGGGCGAAACCTGGTAGAGGGGGACTTTTGTGTTTCGGTACTCAAGTCTTGCAGTTGCTCCCTGCATAGTGCACAGGGTCTGTCTCGGCCGCAATGGCAATCCACTTTCGTTGGCGAGGTAGCTAGGCATAGTGAAAGGCCTTAAGGGCAGCGATAGGGGACATTTAGTAATCGTTCGGCCAGACACTGCATCGAGCCCTTCTCCAGTCGTAACGGTTTTCCGTTCCACTGGATCAAGGAGGACACGGACGAGAGAGTGCATCTGTGTTTGCGCGCATACCTATGCACTTAAATATATCCTGCGTACTTGACTGCTTCTGAATAATGGCTTACGAGTATGAAAGTCCTATGGCGATGGACAGAGGTAGAGAGGTCTAGCTGTACTGCAAGCTGGGGTTTGTCTGATGTCTGCACATAGGCGGCTCAAGGAGAGTGGTCGTTTTCGCGTCGCAATTGGGTGACGGTGCGAATTGGGCAGCACATTGAGTGACGAAGCAGCCCTATTCAGGGAGGCACTGCTTCCCCCGCTCAGCCGGGGAGGGTAGAAAAGGTGTCCCAAAAATTGTTCACCCGCTGTTCCTGGGAGGTAGTAACCACGGCTGCCTGTGCAACCCTTTCCACGTGGTCGACGATACAGGAAATTTAATAAATCATCTAACATGACGTTTGGTGCGTGGAATGTACGCACTCTTCTGGATCGGGATGGTAATCTATGCCCTAAGCGTAAGACAGCAGTTGTGGCACGTGAGCTAGCTCGATACAATGTAGACATAGCTGCACTTAGCGAAACGCATCTGGCTGACGAAGGGGAACTAGAAGAACGTGGCGGTGGATACACTTTCTTTTGGAAGGGGACTGCTGCGTCTGAACCCCGACGTTCAGGGGTAGGTTTTGCTATTAAGACGACAATAGTCAAAAAACTGAGTGAATGTCCTACGTACACTTCGGATCGTATGTTATCATTGCGCCTTCATATGGATAATGATAATCATCTAAACGTAATAAGTGTGTACGCACCCACGATGACTAATCCGGATGAAGTTAGGGACAGATTTTATGAGGAGTTGGCTGAAGCCCTTGCTTAGATCTCACCCAAGGAGCAAATATTAATCCTGGGTGATTTTAATGCAAGAGTTGGGCGTTATTTCGAAGCATGGCCTTGTGTACTTGGTAGACACGGAATCGGCAATATGAATAGTAACGGGCAAACACTGCTCAGCCTCTGTGCCCAGTTCAGATTGACTGTCACCAATACACTATTCAGACTTCCGACTAAATACAAGGCTACGTGGATGCACCCTCGTTCCAAACACTGGCATCTAATTGACTACGCAATTGTTCGACAAAGAGATGTACTCCAGGTTACGGTTACCCGTGTGATGCGAGGTGCAAATTGCTGGATAGACCATAGGCTGGTTATCACGAAGCTTAAGCTTGTTACGTGCCCTGCCTACACCAAATCAGCTGAATAGCGACATGATATGGAAATTACGTCAAAACGGATGTTTCTACATAAAATTCCAACACGCCACCTGCTGACTCAGCGAACGGACGCCTCGTGCCGCCGAGCGGCCACCTACTTCCAAATCTGCTGACACCGCATCCACGTTTAGCATGACTTATTGTATCGTAATAAAATAGAATATATTTGGTAACGCACTTCGGTACTAGCATCGTCCGAAATTAGACTTAAATACTAGTATAAGTTAAACTGTAATTTTAATCTTAATTAAAACCTTTATAAATAATTTTGGTTTTTTTTAAGTCCTCCGGCTGCCACCTTCATAATTGGCGCAGTCGGTAGGATATTCGAGGCAGTGCGCGGCGCGGTATAGATTTCCAAAAATCGTTTATCTGCTGAGTCCGATAGTCGCTGTCGGTATTTCCAAATACCTCGTCGAATATCCGAACTTAAGAAGACGCAGCTGAGGACGTATCCAGCCATCGATACACCAAGGAAAACCATGTATATGTAAGTGCTTGAAACTTTCTTTGAGTGTTGCTCCCGACTCCTTCCTTTTAACCCCTTATATAATATTAATTCAAAATTTTTCATCCAAGGGAAGCTAGGGCAAAGTCTGTCTCTTCCAGACAGATAAATAGGACTAGGGAAGTAGATTTAAATAGATTTATAGATTCAAATAGTTTAGGTTTAGATACATTATTTAGTAGTGACGAAATGGAATTGAACCCCGATACTATCTTTAAGGCCTTACGCCCAGTGCCAGAGTTTGATGGAAATCCGAATGTTCTAACACGTTTCATTAAAATTTGTGATCAACTCGTAATACAATACGTCAGAAATGACCCGAACTACGAGTTCACTAACCTATGTATAATAAACGGTATCTTAAATAAAATCACGGGATCTGCAGCTACAACCATAAATTCTAATGGTATACCTGAAAATTGGCAAGGGATCCGCGACGCTTTAATTAACAACTTTTCCGATCAAAGGGACGAGACCGCCCTTTATAATGACATGTCCTTACTAGCCCAAGGAAACAGCACTCCACAGGAATATTATGACAAATGCCAGACCCTTTTTAGTACTATAATGACTTACGTCACCTTGCATGAAAATATAGCAACTACCATCGAAGCAAAACGCAACCTTTATAGGAAACTGACGTTACAATCTTATGTCAGAGGTCTTAAAGAACCTTTAGGGTCCCGTATCCGATGTATGAGACCCGAAACTATAGAAAAGGCTCTGGAATTTGTACAGCAGGAATTAAATGTCATGTACCTACAGCAACGCAACGAAAGTATTCCTGAGCGACGTAACCCGACACAGCAAGCGCATTTAACCCATAGAATGCCTCCAGCGGTCCTTATGACCACGCCCAAACCTTTTAGCTTTGCGAATGCAGGCACGAGCTGGCATAAGTCTATGCCCGCGCCGCCGCAGCAGCAGCAGCAATGGAGGCCACCCTTCCAGCATAATCAGGTACCTCATCGTGCCCCTAACATGGTTAGTCGAACCCAGCAAATGTTTCGTGCACCCCCGCCAAACTACCATCCCCAGAGTAACATATTTAGATTACCGAACGCAAACCCGTCAGCGCAATATACAGGTCCGAAACCGATGAGCGGCGTTAGTCACTTCGTACAAAAACCAATAGGGTTACCAGGAAATAATTGGCAAAGATCAGGGAACCCACCACCTAGTAATTACTTCAAGACACGAGAAATGAATTTTAACGAGATGACAGACCCTGAAAACGCTTATTATTACCCCGACTATTACTATGAACAGCCCGACTATTCCTGTTACTATGACTATCCCGACTTTTATTACTACAATCAAACCGAGCCCGATAGTATTTTGTATGTACAAGATGACACACAGCCGCAGAGTACTAACAACGCGAATTGCTTAGAAGCACCAAAGCCTACCTCTAGTGCTAATCCGGATTTTCTCAAGGAAATGGATCAAAAAGGGTTAAAATAGAGTTAAATATACAATCTAAAAGGGAGTTACGTTACATTCAGATATCGGACCCACCACTTAAGTTATTGGTAGATACCGGGGCTAACCAGTCTTTTATTAGTCCTGAGGCAGTCGAGCAATACTTTTCACACATACCTTTGAATTTTGACCCCTTTGAAGTAACAAATGCCCGTGTAACTAGTACACACAACCATTCAATTACTGTTCCGAATTTTCCTGAATTTAATAACCCTACGAATGTTAAGTTTTTCATTTATAGGTTTCATAATTATTTTGACGGACTAATAGGCCTAGATTTACTTGACGGAGCACAGATTGATCTTAAAAATAACTATTTAATTACAGATTTTACAACTATACCTATTCGGTTTTATCAATGTAAAAAGTCCAGTTATCAGGAAACCATTCCCGCGAACTCGTCAAAACTATTAAATATTCCTATCTATAGCCCAGACGGTGACGTTTCCATAGCTCAGCAAATACACAGTAATTGCATTATACATGAATGCATTACTCGCGTTACCGACTGTACGGGCATCGTTGAAATTGAAAACCCGACCGATTATGATTCACTCGTTACATTTGAACGCCCTTTACAAGCAGTGATATTTAATAATGAGTGCACTAGCACTAAACAAGATCCTAAGCGCGTTAAAGAAGTTTTATCTCGATTGCGTACAGATCATTTAAATATTGAAGAAAAAACTAACTTAGAGACTTTATGCAGTCGTTTTGCTGACGTATTCTATGTAGAGGGAGAACCTTTGACTTTTACAAATAAAATAAAGCACCATATCAGGACGACCGACGAACTTCCAGTTTATACGAAAAGTTACCGCTATCCATTTGTTCACCGACAAGAAGTTAGAGACCAAATTACTAAGATGCTGGACCAAGGTATTATACGACCTTCTGAATCAGCCTGGAGCTCGCCTATCTGGGTAGTTCCTAAAAAAGCAGATGCATCAGGCAAACAAAAGTGGCGCATAGTAGTAGACTTTCGCAAACTGAATGACAAGACTATAGACGACAAATACCCGATTCCAAACATCAACGATATACTTGACAAGCTTGGTAAATGCCAGTATTTTAGCACGTTAGACCTTGCATCAGGATTTTATCAATGCCAAATGGATCCAGACGATATTCCGAAGACAGCTTTCAATGTAGAGCATGGGCACTTCGAATTCTTGCGTATGCCCATGGGTTTGAAAAATTCCCCATCTACTTTTCAAAGAGTAATGGACAATGTGCTCAGAGGCTTACAAAATGAGATCTGTCTGGTATACCTTGATGACGTAATAATATTTAGCACATCGTTGCAAGAACACATGATTAATCTAGAGAAAGTATTTAAAAGATTGCAGGAATCTAATTTCAAAATCCAGATGGACAAGTCCGAGTTTTTAAAATTAGAAACCGCGTTTTTAGGACACATAATCAGTGGCGAAGGTGTTAAACCTAATCCTGATAAAATAGCGGCTATAGAAAAATACCCATTACCTAAAACCACGAAAGAAATAAAACAGTTTCTCGGATTATTAGGTTATTACAGGAAATTTATCCCGGACTTTGCCCACGTCACTAAGCCTATGACTAAATGCCTTAAAAAGACTAATAAAATAACTTTCGACTCTGAATACATTAACTGTTTTAACAAATGTAAGAGCTTACTGACAAATGACCCCATCTTACAGTACCCCGACTTCACTAGGGAGTTTATATTAACAACAGACGCTTCAAATATAGCTATAGGCGCAGTACTTTCGCAAGGTACCATCGGGTCAGATAAACCCATCTGTTACGCCTCAAGAACTTTGAACGATAGTGAAACCAATTATAGTACTATCGAGAAGGAGCTTTTAGCTATAGTATGGGCTACAAAGTACTTCAGGCCTTATTTATTTGGTCGTAAATTTAAAATACTCACCGACCACAAGCCACTACAATGGATAATGAACCTTAAGGAGCCCAACTCAAGACTGACTAGGTGGAGACTTAAATTAAGTGAGTACGATTACACTATAGTCTACAAAAAGGGAAAGTATAACACTAACGCAGACGCATTATCCCGAGTAGAAATTAATAACGAGGAGACAGAGTCAATGTTAGCCAACCCTTCAGAGCGACCACCTTCTCGAACAGGTTCCACCACAGCCACTGCACATACCAGCTCTGAAAACCCTATTCTAGAAGTACCAATCACTGACGAACCTTTGAACAAATTTCACCGACAATTATGCATTACCATAGTAGGTGACATTAAACGACGTACAACCGCTACTAAACCTTTTGACACGCACACCCGGACATTTATTCAGGTTTCAGAATCGAACTTAGAACAAGACGTAGTAAATGCTATAAAAGAATACGTCAACCCTAAAGTTAAAACCGCTATAAAAATTACTCCACCCTTAGGGATGTATTCAATTATACCCATAATCCAGAATAGTTTTAAAAGCTCAGCAATTAATTTAGTATTAGCCAAAACCGAACTAGAAGACGTTAAAGAGTACCTAAGACAGCAAGAAATCATAAAACACTATCATGAAGGGAAAACTAATCATAGAGGAATAAATGAGTGTCATCTCGCCCTATCCCGAAAATATTATTGGCCTAAAATGAGGGAAGAAATAGCTAAATACATTAATGAGTGTACCATCTGCGGACAAACGAAATATGACAGGAACCCGATTAGACCTCAATTTAATGTAGTACCCCCAGCAACTAAACCCTTCGAATTAATACACATGGATCTATTCACAGCTCAAAACGAAAAGTATTTGACAGTGGTAGATGTTTTCTCAAAATATGGACAAGCGTACCATTTGAGAGATGGTACAGCAATTAGCATACTTCAAGCAGTTTTAAGTTATTGTACACATCATGGGTTACCGTTAACAATAGTGACCGATAACGGCACAGAATTCACAAACCAACTATTTTCCGAATTTACAAGATTACATAAAATCAACCACCATAGAACATTAGCACACTCTCCTAACGATAACGGAATCATTGAACGATTTCACTCTACGTTACTAGAACACCTACGTATTTTACGATTACGTCAAAAGGACGAACCCGTAATCAACCTCATGCCTTATGCCTTATTAGCCTATAATAGTTCAGTTCACAGCTTCACCAAGTGTAGGCCACATGACATAGTTAGAGGACACTTTGACCCAAGAGACCCCCTTGACATTAACATGACTGAACACCTAATGCAACAATATATTTTGACACACCGAGACCAGATGAAAACTGTATACGACCTTATCAATGACTTTACTCTTGCTGACCGTACAAACATCATACGAAATAGGAATAAGGACAGAGAGCCCGAAATAGAATACCAACCGGAACAACAAGTATTTATTTCTAACCCAGCAGCCAACCGACAAAAATTAGCACCACGCTACACACATGACACTGTTCTAGCTGACCTTCCGATTCATATATACACCTCCAAAAAAAAAGGTCCCGTAGCTAAGTCTCGACTCAAACGTATCCCTAATAAATCAAAATTGTTACAGGATACTGCTGGCAATGTTAGCCCAACAAATAACGGCGCTCGAGATAAGACTTGAAAGCTTGGACAATGGACCCGGACTTTTACCTTTTAACCTGGGACAAACAAGGCTCATTACACATTACCACACCTTCCTACAATACATAGATTTAACTGACATTGAACACAGACTTGATTCTGTAATGTCTCAACTCGACTATTTCCAGACTAAACTAGACAACCAATCCTTCCTCTTGTATGAACTTCAAATCAACCATTTAACTAATAAGTTAACTGAAACCAGTTCACAGTTAAAAACACTAGAACCCGGTCGTAGTAAAAGAGGTCTTGTAGACGGACTAGGGTCCGTTATAAAAAGCATTACCGGAAACCTAGATCATACGGATGCCCAAAAATATAATAATGCAATCAATCTTTTAGAAAGTAACAACGATAAAATAGTATCAGAATTCAATGAGCATGTCAGTCTTAACAAAGTTTGGATCACCCGATACAGCGACATACTCTCAAAAATTGTTAGCAATCAAGAGAGGCTGAATAGTACCTTAGGATTAATCTTAGACGAGAAAACTAGTGCGAAAAATGACCTTATAAGATTCGCAAAGTTTGCCCAGTTGCTGACTATAATTAGCGACAATACGGAAGATTTATTTTTAGAAATAACTAGGATAGAAGATACCTTAGCTTTTATACGTGCATCGAGCACCCATCATAGTATGTTAAGCATAGATACTTTAAGTACTATGATTAAGCGATTAATATCTATTTACGGCCAGGATCAGTTAATAGATGCAGATCTAAGAGAGTATTATACTGTTATAAAACCCGGGTACTACTACACTAATAAAAAAATTGTTATTATATTTAAAGTTCCAATAACCAGCTCCGATAAGTTCGAATTATACAGACTAGCGATAGTTCCCAATAAACTTATGTATACCTATATTCCTCCTTACCCTTTCCTTGCAACTAATGGGAAAGCTTTCAAGTACATAGAGGCTGAATGCCCGAAGTTCGGCCCATATCATCTCTGCGAAGAAGAAATCAACCGTCAACCAACAAGAGGACATCTAGATTGCATCCAAAGTCTCATCTACAACCAATCTTTGGAGAAATCTTGCCTGCCTACGAAGCTCACACTGACCAAGGCAGCCATGGAACAACTGGATGACAGACGTTATACGCTCATCTTCCCACAACCGACCCGGACGGAGCTACACTGCGAACGTCAAGAATTCATCTCCCTGCATGGAAGTTACCTCGCTACCATCCCGCAAAAATGTCTACTACGCACCGAGCGATTCATTATTATCAACACCAACGACTATATCAAAGGGCAGCCGCTGAAAATCACCGAAATACCCACAAACCTGAATATTGTTGAAGAAACCATCCCACATCTGAAGCTAAACCCACTGCACCTGAAAAGCCTACATGAAATCGAAGATAAAATCTTAATGCAACACCCAGTACAAATAGAACACGCAACGGCGGAAAATTTACTATACCATACGACGATTCCACTATACGTCATACTATTCAGTGCAACTGTACTGATCACCACAATCACTATACGTCGCTATAACGTTTGCACAAAACTTACGAAGCCACAGAAATCAGATGTAATCCCTGAAAATCATCAATACGAAGATGCAGAATCACCCACAATCACGGAACAGACTCCAGCAACATTCTCGCTCAAGATTCTCAAATAGTTGCTGTTCTGAGGGGGGAGGTGTTACGTGCCCTGCCTACACCAAATCAGCTGAATAGCGACATGATATGGAAATTACGTCAAAACGGATGTTTCTACATAAAATTCCAACACGCCACCTGCTGACTCAGCGAACGGACGCCTCGTGCCGCCGAGCGGCCACCTACTTCCAAATCTGCTGACACCGCATCCACGTTTAGCATGACTTATTGTATCGTAATAAAATAGAATATATTTGGTAACGCACTTCGGTACTAGCATCGTCCGAAATTAGACTTAAATACTAGTATAAGTTAAACTGTAATTTTAATCTTAATTAAAACCTTTATAAATAATTTTGGTTTTTTTTAAGTCCTCCGGCTGCCACCTTCATAATTAGCTTCGTCTTCTTCCTCCTCGTAGAACGTCCTTGATGAGAACTGCCAGTCTTAACGTAGGGAAACTGGAAAACCTTAATACGTGGAAGGAATATGTTCACGCTCTTGATACTGCGCTAAATGCATCTACTGCGACGGGTGGTGATCTTATTGTTCAATGGCAAGACTTTTCTTCTCGACTACTGGACACTGGTTTTCGGATACTGGGCACATCATTGTGCAAAAATGAGGACTGGTTTGATGAGAATGATGAGGTTATAGCAGAGGCATTAAGAAAGCACCGTAATCTATTAAAGCAGCAAGATCGCAATAGACAAAACGGTACCGCAATTAGCGCAAAACAGAGTAGTTCTGCGTTGCGGAAGTAAACAAGGGGTATGAAGGACAAGTGGTAGCTTGAGAAAGCCGAATACATCCAGTGGCTGTCAGACACTAAGCAACTTGGTGCTTTCTATGGGGAGGTGCGAAGACTGATCGGCACATAAGTTATCGTGTCAATGTGCCTATCAAGTCTCGAGACGGTTCAGAGCACCTATCGTCTAGGGACGAGGTTCTTAAGCGCTGGGCACAGCATTTTGAAGACCTTCTCAATTTGGACCGCTCAGCTGATATGACATATGTTCTGTCTATGCCCGCGTTCCCCACAGCCACTGGGCTGGACGAGCCACCAACATTGAAAGAGGTCAAAGATGCACTCATGCAACTACACAACAAAAAGGCGGTTGGCGTTGACAATATCCCAGGAGAACTACTTAAGTATGGGGGTGAGAAACTGCGGGAAGTTATTCGGAATATCTTTGTGACAATGTGGGATGAAGAACGGGTTCCAGATACTTTTAAGGTGTCACGAATAAGCGCCCTGTATAAGAACAAAGGTGACAGATCTGACTGCAATTCTTATCGTGGAATTTCGCTGCTTTCTACCCCCGGGAAAGTGTTTGCTAAAGTCCTTCTCAACTGCCTTATTCCGTTATCAGAGTCAATCCTTCCGGAGACCCAATTTGGCTTTCGTCCTGAGCGGGGAACTTGTGAAGCCATATTCTCTATCCGCCAGCTCCAGGAAAAGAGCAGAGAACAGGGTCGAGCCCTGTACCTCTGTTTTGTTGATCTCGAGAAGGCCTTAGACAGTGTTCCCCGAGAAGCTCTGTGGGTCCTGTTGGTTAAGCTTGGATGCTCTGAAAAGTTTGTAAGACTGTTACGACTCCTGCATGATGACATGTCTTGTTGCGTCGCGATAAAAGGCGAGCAATCAGACTACTTTAATGTCTCCTGTGGCGAGAAGCAGGGCTGTGTACTTGCGCCTACACTATTTGCCTTGTATTTTGCCGTCGTCATTCGGGAGATCCTGGAGCGAGTTTCGAAAGGCATTCGCATTCGTTTCCGAACTGATGGAGGTATATTTAATCTGGCCAGACTAAAAGCCCGCACAAAAGTCTCTTATAGCATCATTACAGAGATCATGTACGCTGATGACCAGTGTTTCGTGGCAGATACTTGTGACGGTTTGCAGGCGCTGATAGGTGGTCTCAATGACGTTTGTTGCAAGTTCGGTCTTAAAATAAGTGTCAAAAAGACCGAAATTATGGCCATGGGTGTAGAAGACTCTGTGCTAGTCCCAGACTTCTTAATCGGCAGCAGTAAGTTGAAGCAAGTGGAGAGCTTCAAGTATCTTGGTAGCATAGTCACAAGTAAAAGTGACCTTGATGCTGAGATTAATCAGAGGATTTGTGCTGCAGCAGCGGCTTTTGGCAAACTGCAGCCTAAAGTTTTCCGTTCTCACGATCTCAGGTTGGCTACAAAGGTCTCTGTATACATGGCAATAGTTCTCCCAAACCTTTTGTACTCTTCGGAAGCGTGGTGCCTCTACCGTAAGCATATACGGACCTTAGACAAATTTCATCTGAAATGCCTCCGGAGCATACTGAACATCAGATGGTCAGATCGTGTAAGAAACACAAACGTCCTAAGGCGAGCAAAGGTCCTTGGTATAGAGGCCTACCTGATGAGACGTCAGCTTAGGTGGTGTGGGCATGTCTCCCGGACGCAGGAACAAAGGGTAGCTAAGCGTATATTCTATTCTGAACTCCAGGAAGGAAAACGGAGGCGTGGCGGGCAGTTCCTGCGCTTCAAGGATGTTCAGAATAGACACATGAAGAGAGGCGACGTTGACCCCACACTTTGGGAGAATCAGGCACGAAATCGGCCCGAGTGGAGACGTTGTGTGCAGCGGCAGGTGCAGGCCTTTGAGGATAGAGTTCGGGTTTGGATCAGAAACGCGACGACCTCAAAGCTAGACCACCAACAGCTACTATTTATCACGTAGTCAACGGTGTTCAGACGTGACCGCTTTGTTCTCGGAGTTTTTCGGCCAAGGGTGGATATGCAAGTCACACAGCACATAACAGAGCAGCAAATCTGAGCTCTCAGCCACATTGAGTAGCCAATGATTGCGGTCGCTGTGGCCGAAACCGGCTAGATAGCATCATCATCATCATCATCACAACTGTGATGAGTGTAACCAACGTGGACATTTAAAAGTTATGTGCAAAGAGGTGCGTGGTAGTTGTCGGTCGGGTAGGCAAAACTACGTAAGTGAGGATAACTCGGGGGATGAGGATTTGTTTAACATCGAACTGGCATCTAAAGGTAACAAACCTTACTTTATTAACGTTAACATTGACAGTTACGAAATTAAACGTGAAGTCGACACGGGAAGTCGCATTTCGGCGATTAGTGAAGACTTTTATAAGCAGATGTTTCCAAATAAAACAATTCAATCGGATAATCTGATATTACGGTGTTATGCAGGTACGCGGATTGAGTCATTAGGGTATACATATATTAGTCAATGTTAAACTTGGTAATGTTACGGCAAACAATTTGTCTTGTTATGTTATTAAAAATGGTGGACACCCATTATTGGGCAGGGATTGGTTAAAGTCCCTCAATATCAAACAAATTAATTTTAATGATATTATTGCGGATCCATGTATTAGTAAGTTAGCTACAGAATTACCCGAGGTTTTTACTGATAAAAAAAATTGCAAATGTAAAAAATTGCTCCAATTGCAACTGACCAATAAGGATCCCGTGTACGTACGGGCGCGCCCCGTGCCGCTGGCACTCCGCGCACGTGTGGAGCGCGAGCTTGAGCGGCTGGAGGCTGAGGGCACCATCTACCGTGTCGAGCATTCGGTCTGAGGCACACCCATTGTGCCGGTGATCAAGACGTACGGCGATATACGAATATGTGGCGACTATAAAGTTACCATCAATCCGAAACTTAAACGTGAATTTTACCCACTCCCACGCATTGAAGAGTTGTTTGCCACTCTAAGTGGGGGTAAGGAATTTACTAAAATTGATTTAACTCATGCATATCAACAGACGATGTTGACGGATGATTCACAACTGTGTACAGCTATTACTACACACGTTGGTACATTTGTATATCGCCGTACGCCATTCGGATTATCTTGCATTCCAGAAAAAAAACAAAAATTAATGGAGCGGCGTGCGTGGCACGGTGGTGTTTCTTGACGATATTTGTGTGGCGGGGCCTTCGAGGGCAGAACATTTGGTTAACTTAAGACAAGTACTGGTTAGATTAAGAGATATGGGTTTGACCGTTAAACTAAGCAAATGTTGTTTTCTACAAGCGAGCGTTAAATATCTCGGCTTTATTATTGACCAAAGTGGTCTGCGCCCGGATCCCCAGAAAGTGGAGGCTATTGTGAAAGCACCAACACCTATCGATATCACACAGTTAAGAAGCTTCCTTGGTTTACTAAATTATTATGGCAAATTTATTCCAAAATTAAGTATTCTATTACACCCGTTGCTTGAACTTTTAAAAAAAGATGTCAGTTGGAATTGGAGTAATGCGTGCGATGAGGCTTTTAAGGAAGCGAAGCGAGTCCTATCAAGTGAGAGAGTACTCGCACATTATGAGGAGGGGCGGCCCTTAGTGCTATCGGTAGATAGCAGCGCGTACGGGTTAGGCGCAGTATTGGCGCATCGTTTCCCAGACGGCAGTGAAGGACCGGTCAACTGACCGGTGTGTCGCGCACACTCAATGATGCGGAGCGCAATTACAGTCAGATTGACAAGGAGGCTTTGGCAATATTTTTTGGCGTCACTCGACACCATCAGTATCTGTTTGGTAGAAAATTTGAACTACGTACAGATCATCAGCCTTTAAGCTACATTTTCGGACCGAAAGTGGGTATACCCCAAACTGCCGCCAGTCGGTTACAACGCTGGGCTGCATGATTAGCCGCATACGATTTTACTATAAAATATATTACCTCAAAGCAAAATGGACCGGCAGACGCGTTGTCACGTTTACCGCTAGCACAGGAGCGCCGTCCAACCGAATCAATGAGTTACGTTAACTTAGTTCATCAATGTATGCCAATTAATTTCTATGACGTAAGTAAAGAAACTAATAAAGATGTCCTTTTATCGCGTATTTCAGGATTTGTAAAATTTGGATGGCCATCCGTACCTAGTTGTGAAGAAGAAAAACCGTATTTTGCACGAAAAAGCGATATTACACTGGATTTTTGCTGTTTAATTTATAAATATCGAATCATAATACCAAAATCACTTCAAACTAAAATTCAAGAAGAACTTCATCAAGGTCATTTAGGAGTTAGAAAAATGAAAAGCTTATCACGCAATTATGTTGACTGGCCTACCTTAGATAATGACCTTGACGTAATGTGCCGTTCGTGTGAGCCATGTCGTATGGTGCGGGATGCAGCGCCACGTGCTGACCTGCATCCGTGGGAATTTCCTTTGTTTCCATGGCAACGCTTACATGCAGATTTTGCAGAGTATTCGGGAAGCAAGTACCTTATTATAGTTGACGCGCATTCGAAATGGATTGAGGCACTTCCGATGGGTCGTACGGATGCACAGTCAACAATATTAGTTTTAAGTACAGTTTTTAGTAGGTTTGGTTTACCTTCGCAACTGGTTACGGATAATGGACCACCATTCCAATCGGCAGAATTTAAAAATTATTGTAACCAGAATTGTATTGCACATGTTACAACGGCGCCCTATAGGCCACAGGGTAATGGCGCCGCTGAAAATGCGGTAAAGACTGTAAAAAAAGCAATAAAAAGAGCAGTGCTTAGTGGCGAAAATGAGTTACAAGCGTTAAATACATTTTTATTCAATTACCGCATCTGTGAGCATGCAACCACGGGCATGCCACCGGCAATTTTGTTAATCGGGCGTCGAATGCGGACACGACTGAATGCGTTACGGCCAGATGTCGCGCAAGTGGCGCGCTCTTCGCAGCTACGTCAGGTAGCGCATGCAGGAGGCTCGCCCCAGCCCCCTATTCGTGTAGGAGAACCGGTACTCGCACGCGATTACACTTCGAATCCAAATAAATGGTCCACGGGAACAATGTCCAAAAGTACGGGACCGGTGTCGTACCGCATTGACATGGGAAACGGTGTCCAGTGGCGTAGACATCGCGACCAAATAATTCCAGTTGGGGACAAGTCGCGGTTATCACTATCGCGAGCGAGCATCGGTACTCAAAAGGGGAAGAGTAATGATCACGATGATTACGCTTTTGAGGATGCATCAGAGGCACCCAGTGAGCTGGAGACGGAGGCGGAAAGCGCGGGCCCGGCGAGCCCTGCCGCACCAGCGGCGCTGAGATCCCCGCCGCCGCCGCCAGGGGCTTCGGCCCGAGCTATACGAGCGCACGCGCGCGCCTTTAATAAAGACAATGTGTCTAAATAGTTATAGTTATATTATAGAGATGTTATTTTAAGTAAACCTTGTTATGGTACTTTCTGTTACAGTTATAAGTTGTAGTGATAAGTTAACATCTAATCTTAAGGGGGAAAAGTGTAAGGTATTTGTGTCTACTTTTATAATTGACTAATGTGGGTATGCGCTCTTATGAATAAAACAGTCAGCTATACATCTCCGTGTTTAACTGACGTTCCAAAAATAACTGTGCATCTCACTGGATTGCGATTCCACTCCCTGGCACCCGCGCGGCGCCCCGCGTTCGCCTCGTGCGCAAATAGCAAGTCGCACGTCAGAGTGACGTGACAGCGCCAGGTGCACATTTATTTTACCCAATCAGTAAAAACTTTTATATTGCAGAAAAACTAAATTCAATTTAAGAACAACTGCAGTACTCATCTGTAGTGACTGAAAAAAGAAAGAAGAAGAAGTTCACAGTCAGTTTAGACTTAAATATTTCACGAAAACTTGCAGAATACTTACTATTATTTGGCACCTCCATGTTTTCATACTATTCTGACAATATCACACTTTGATTTCACTTAAAATTGCACACAAAAACGCAAATTAACATTCACGGTTTGCGCTGTTGACGCCATATTTGTTTTGGTGACTACTGGCGCCGCAGTAGAAAAAAAAATTGTATCACTTGGCTCCGAGTCTTGGTAAGTCATCTTTAAAAGGCTGACGTTCAATACGCCAAATTGTTAAACATTGAATGATGCTAGTTCAATTAACTATCAGCCTAGGCATCCAATAAGTTCGCTGATTTAACCAGATGCCTTCATAAATTAATACTCTATTTCAAATGCTGCTGTCATTACATTGTTCTGAACATTTGTATCACTTGGTAGTGGTTGAACACGACAGCTCCGAGTTAACATGAACGCAGACAAAGGAGTAATCCTATTATGTGTTGCCATTTTATAAATTAATTCACGACGACGCGACTTTAACGTTATGAACGACTTGTAAAAAGATTTTTATAGATAAGAGAAATATGGGAGTGTGTGAGATCAAATAAGTTATTTGTGTAAAGACTACATGAGCTTAATATAAAAGTGTTGCGTTTTAATTGCTTTCTTCAAGCAGTACAAAAGTTTTTTTCTTCTTATAATAATTAAGTAAACTATGCGCGCATATATGACTTAAAAAAGCTGATATTGTGGTGCCTGATTAAGTAGAATTTGGACACTGGTTCTGATTCTGTAAAAAAGTGATGTATCTTTCCACACATCTAATCATAGTCAGGGATGACTGATAGCAGATGAGAAATAAAAATGTTTGCATATGACTGGTTTTACAATAATCGTTACATGTGTTAGTACACAACTCATTTTACAAGTGTTGTTAATTAAGCCTGTTAAATCGGGATAAAAATTATAAAGGCCTGTATAAAAGTATTTTCATTTTTATATATATTAGGGACGAATACCCACAAAACTAATACAACAACATATATAGCGAGCCTAGAGACAATAAAAAAAAAATTCAACCGTTTTACAACCTGAAATAATGCAGATTTTTTAAGACAAAATGTCCCCAGCAATACTATCAGCAACTGCGAAGCCAGTTGGTAATTAACCAGTGCAATACTGGCTGGAACAAAACCCATTAATTTTACTAATACTCTACTGTACTGGTTCGAGCTACCGACCTAGTGTGTAGCGATACCTGCTTGCGACATTCCGGCACTCGCAATTACGGTCAGGATCTTTTTTGGAACAATAAAAGTTACATACATTTGTGTTTTTCCTGCCCGAATAAAAAAACAACATTTATATTTATTTATTACACATTTTACATCGCATCTTGCTCTTTTTAATTTTTGTATATCTTTTTTTTTAATTATTCTATTTTTAAAATTAAAGTAAATCAATCATCAGTTAATTCAAAAAAAAAGAATTGAAGAAAAGGCTTATCTCAAAAATGGAGGGAACAGGAGGAAAAACACAAATAATAGATGAGAAGCAAAAAGAAAATAGTGTAGATTGTGAAGGACAATACTCCATAATTAAGTACTCACCCTATTCACGACCATACCGACATTCGAGAGCTATCCGACCGTTGCAATGGTCGCGCCACTATGCGGCACTTACAGAGAGACATTGTTTCTTAATTCAAGCAGAATTAGGGCACGTAGGTAGTGTCTGTTTAATGAGATTTCGGATCTGTTTACTGACTAGGCTACCAAATCTTGTGTTCGTATCTAAATGAGTTAAAAGCTTAATTAAAACGAAGTTAGAGTATATTTTAAAGTCTTGTTACATATCTTTCTGCTTTAAACTTGACCTAGGTATATCACCATTATTCACTGTTGGACACAGGCCTACCCCAAGCGTCACCCCATTGATGCTTATCGCATCCAGCACACTACTCCATATTAAACTTTAAAATACACGTGATATATACAAGCATCTTTACACTCCAAAAAATTAACTACTCCTTCAAAACATTAATCTCATTTTCTTATGTCACAAAAGCACTGGTCATAGCTTTCAAATGTCGCAATTAAGAGACAACGGCAGGAGAAGGGTTAACATGTTGAATTGTTGACGAAATCACTACAATCTGTCACGCAGTATTACAGCGGGGAATAAATAAATCTTCACTTAATTAACTCAACCCGCACGCAATAATGAAATTGTTAATTATGAATAGAATCATTAGCCCGTTTTAATTGGTTTGTCGGCACTGAAATGTCACCGATATTTCGTAATATTTCGATGTAACAACAACAGAGTGGTTTTCAATTCATTGGGCTGTGTTTTAGAGGTGAAAGTACTAATGAATATAAATAATTTTTACTATGGGATTTTAACTATGAAATGTGTCAAATATATCTGCTGTAATGCATGCAATGGACAAATAACATTCTAATCAAGGGATCATTATTAAGAGATGTGTAACTATTTTGGTGTACATACATACATAAAGTTACCGACTGATATGATGAAGCAAATACTTAAAAACACTACAAAGCGAAAAAATAACTTTCTTTGCTTGTTATGTTTTAGAAGTCGGTTTATTTGTTAAAAGGATTTTTTCCAAGAGGGTAGGCAGAAACTACAGAACGCCACCAGCTACGATCCTTACATACTTACTCCTTATTTTGGTGTACAATACTAGGCACATAATAGTGGATTATGCAACAATAAATCCGTTAATAAATTTATTGATAATCTCTAAAGCGCCTGTTTTGAAAACACTGGAGTAGAATTACTAACGCTCTACATTTTTGTCAACATGAATATTGCAATAAAATTCACTGAAAATCACAGCACCCAACATCATATTCACATTTCACATTCTTTGAAATCGCGCCTTTTTCCTTTTTTTATTGCCAGTTCGATTTTCGAACAACGCTCTTTACAATGCATCGACCATACAGCCTCTAGACGCCTAACAATAGGCGAGCGATGTCTGTCAACACATATGACTAAAATGTCATATACTGGTAATATAGGTCGCTACTCGACAATTTCGAATTAGTAGCGACCACTTCTGTGAGCCGTAAACACTTCCGCGACAGGCAATAAAAATTTGGTAAAATAAATATTATAATGGCCCCTTGTACAGTACGTTGGTGTGGTAACAACAGCCAGAACTCGAGTTTCCCGAAAAATGGCATAACATTTCATCGGTAAGTTAATAGTTACATAATCATAATCAGATTTATTTTCTGATATTATTTATCGGAGTTTATTTTGTACTGGTCATTATTGTAGGTGAAAACTGCAACAGTACAAATTTGTCGCGCTCGTTGATCTCTTTGATGTTTCGTCTCTTTCTTTTTAAAGTATTTTTTTCTCTATCTCTTTTCCTCTATAATTTGTTACACAAAACTAGTGACACCATATTCTATGACAAAATATGTTATCGACAAAACTAGAAGCCTACATAATATTAAAAAAAGAGACATTAAATTAAGTTTTTTATTATTTGTTAAATTAATTGTGAAACGAATATTGATTTTTGGTACGTAATATTAAATATTATGAACCAACCGCCGAAAAAATATGTTATCTTTAGAATTTTGTATTTAGTTTTTTTCATTTTATGTTATTACTGTATAACTAACATTAATAAATAAAAATATTAAGAACACTAACAATTTAAAAAAATATCGATACCTTCGTGGTTTTATTTAAACCTGTCCCATCACTAGTTCGGCGAAATGACGTTGGTAAGGACCAATCAGAGCGCAGTACCCCGTGCCTCATACCTCAGCTAGTTGACAGAATTGTTTTGATGTATTCGATCAAGCATTAGGCGTCTAGAGGCTGTATGGTCGATGTTACAACGCCATATGTGCATTTCGTTCCAAATTCAAATCACTTTACTCCCTTGGGAGATTCATACTTCTTTACCTCCCTTGTGACGTATTCCTTTACTTTACGTTGAGATCGCATGATATGTAATTGGAAATTGTTGAGCGGGTAGTGTGAAAAGTATAATTCTATCTATTATTGTTCGCATAGCTCGACATTTTTCGCTATTTAAGGGTTAATAGCATTGTAAAAGTTGTTCTATTCATGAGCAATTTAACCTTCCGAAAGATTGCCAATAAGTTAAAAGTCAACCTGCATAATAGGTAACTAATTGTTAGTGGTATTATTGGGTCATATCCATGAGTGCTTTCGTCTATAAGATTGACATTAAGTTTAAAGTCACCTCGTATAGTAGTTAAATAAGAATTTGCTTAACACAATTTGTATCCAATTTATGCCACAGAAATTGTTTAATACCAAGCAGCTTTGGCAGTGTTGGGAATATGCCATCGTATTTATGTTAACTCGTCATGAATGCGTTACCATGAAGTAACGTTTGTCAATTGAACTGATTGATCGCTGCTGGAGCATTGAAATATCGGTTTATGAAATTCTAGCCATTCGAATATTTCAATATTGCAAAGTGCTAATAGAATATTTAGAATTGTATCAAACAAAGTCTAGGAACTATGTATATGTATTCTGTTAGTGTATCAGTTATTTTATAGTAAGGTTCAGGTACCTATAAGCTTTAACTAAATCGTTAAATAATGGAAATAACAATCAAACTTTTATATTTTTCGCTCATCAGATAAAAATTGTTCAAAACATCATTCACCGACAGTGTTTGAAGTTAACAAAAATGCAAACAGTAAAACGTAAATAATAAATGTAAACAATAAACGCAGCTTACAGTACATTACCCACTACACCCGCTTCTAACCCTCCACCACTTGTATATATAATTGAATGTCGAAAAAAAACCGTCCGTTCGTCCTGCAAAGTATCCGGCAGAATTTTCAGTCACGTTCTCAATCACTGGATTGCTCGCGGTCCGCTCCGGCCATAGAGCACCGAGTCACCTCGGCGCCATTCCTAGATACGAAACTGTCAAAACTGTCCATACAAACCAGAGGGATAGTTAAGTGTCACCGTTTATTCAAACATAGTAACAATAGACATAATTATAATTGTCACGGTGTCAAGGACATTCGTCCATGACAATTAAATGTCTATGTCAGCCAAAAGTTGTTGTCGGTGCAATGAAAGTTTGCAGAAAAAAAATTACTTATTATTATATAACGTCAACTTGATTAACAACATGAACATGATGTCAATTTAAATAATTTTCAGGAAACAAAGCGTTTTTAAAGGTTCCTTGGCCTTATCTCTCAGTGCTGTCACCTAGTGCACACCATCTCCCCTCATAGCGCAGTCATGAAGATTTGTTAGCAACGGCGGCGGCGTCCCTTGTAGGTCTTTCGTGCTCTGTGGTTCAATCCTTATTTATTTCCTCCTATATTTTTACTACAATGCAGTGGGGGTTGGATGCCGTATTTAGTTGTACACTAGTGTTGCGCCTTGATTTTTATTGTTGTCTTTAGTTTATGGAGATGCAACCTACAAGTTTCTTGTTTGTGTGTATTTACTTTGACTGAAAATGTTATACAAAAAAGCTACGGTTTACGTGTGTTTGTGAAATTAAAATTGTTGCCGAACTTACATTTAAATTCTTTGTATGTTTTGGTTTACAAAGTATTTTACAGTCTCAAATCTACGTTTCCTTTTCTTGTTTTCTTTCCGATTGACTACTTAAGTTTTGAAATTTTGTCCGACTGGTATGTGGCTATCTGAATAGGTCAGTCGTTTGTCATGTGCAGGTCCTGGAAGATGTAGGTGGTCCGGTATGATGATTAGGAAAGGAGGACAGTCTCAAATAATAGAAAAGAGATGAAGTAGATTATCTATTTCACTTTTCCTCACACTATCTCACATTACCACATCACACTTCTCATTAACATTATAAAGGCGAAAGTTTGCGAGTGTGTGTGTGTGTGTTTGTATGTTTGTTACTTCTTCATGCTCAAACGGCTGCACGGATTTGGATGAAATTTGGCACAGAGATAGATTATAGTCTAGAATAGCACATAGGATCCCGGGAATATGTCCACTTGGGATAATTTTCGGCACCCACGCGGGCAAAGCCGCTGACAGAAGCTAGTTCAATCTATAAATCTGCCTTGCTGCCAACTATATTAGACCTAACCGGATGCAATTGAGTACCAGAGTTTTACCTATCCTATTTTCAAACATTACACTAAATTCATTTAGCGTCAACAGATAACTTCATACATCAAATCTTCACAGAAACAAAAACAATCCTGGTAACCAGATCGCTCATTAAAACGTGATGTAATCAGATCTCAAGCCAAATGAAATATTTGCGAGCAGAAGATTAAGAAACAGGATCACTTGCCCTAGTAATCTCGCAAGTTTCGCCGAAGAAAAACGGAACGGTACCGTTTCAAATATTCAATACAGGTAAAGTGAGAAGAAATTTGGCACAAAGATAACTTATAGACTGGAATAGCACATAGGATTTTTTTTTAAATTTTTTATTTGCCGATTGTCACGCGGGGTAAAGCAACTGTATATAACTATATTTTAATATCGTTGCACATGCTGAGATAGGAGCCTTTTTGTTCTCGCACGGGTTTATTTATTTTTATTTTTTATTATTGTTTGTGTTTTTCTTATCTCGTGTCTCCTGTGCGGGTCACAAATAAACTTTTTTTTTTTCTTTCTTTCTAATATAAAGGAGGTGCAACTACACCTGTTACGCTAAAACACAAGACGTTCGGCTATGCGCCGTCGGTACATGATGGACATCCTACTCATACGCACTAAACATTTTGGGAATACTTTCATTGTGCGTACAGCTAAGGAGTGGAATTCCCTGCCGGAGTCTGTGTTTACTGAAAGCTTGAACCCGAGGGTCTTTAAGTCAAGAGTGAATAGGTCAGATAGTGGTCAAACGCGATCCTATCATTAATAATAATAAAAAAACGTACTAACCTATAAAACCAATCTACAAAAAGAAGAGCTCCTACTAAATAAAACTTACTGGTTTATACGGTTTCATTCATAACTGAGCGAGCACAAAGGAGGGAACTCTCATTTCATTTCATTTCATTTATTCATAACAAAGCCTTACAAGAACAGTATAAAATGACGTGTGAAATATAGAACAAGGCAAAAAATTAACTGTGAAACCCTGATTCCCAAACTAGGCAGTTGCCTGTATCTTGGCAATCAGTGTCCCTCTAGATAAACAATACCAGTAATATATAACAGAGCAAGGCATGCATGTACAATATTTAAATCAATAAAAAAATTAAATAAAATCCAATATTATAAGTAAAAACGCCAAAATTAAAATATTCACAATTAAAAACCATAAATTAAACATTCAAAATAAAATAAAAAAAATTCAAAATATAAAACTCAAATCAAGGATCAATGGATAACAATAAAATTGTTAAATTACATCATATTATATTCGACCATAAATTACAATGTTAATAAAATTTACTTAGGTCAGGAATTGAGAACTCTGAAGTACCTACGGATCGTATTTCTTTTATATTGCTTGTAATATATCAACTTTTTAGGGGCCAATAGTGATCAGTAAGTGGGTTAGTGTTGAAGCGATTGCCTCGTGAATCACTAGTTATACCCTATATTGAGGGATGTGTAACGTCATTTTTTGGTGTACAATAAAGTATATTCTATTCTATTCTATATTGTTGTGTTTTTTGTAGCAAATCTATTCATCTATCTATATTGATTGATTCTACACAGAAGACAGCCGACGTATTGCATAGACAGGAGTTATACCTACTCAAGAGTATACAAAGTTTAAAAACCTTTTTTTTTGGGAATGTTCAATGACTACCTTAGAGAAAGTTGTAAATTTACAAGAACAGAAGCAGTTTTTAAAATATGATTACATAATTAAGTGACACCCTGTATATTTATTTTTATATAGGGCTACTGAGTTTGACCCATAGATTTAGAATTTTTTTGCTACGCCAAAAGATACACGAAGCGTGCGAGCGAGAAATCCTAATCAAGTACAAACCGCCCAAGAGAAAAAGAGGGAGTGAATAAAGTCCGGTCATGTAATTTTTTTTCGCAAAGAAGAGTCCATAGCGTCCCATCTATTTTACGCCGCGGTGAATTTCTTGCATTAAAATAATAATCTTAAGATTTTAATTGATAATATTAAATACGCAGCTATGGTAGCTTGTTCTGTGAGTAAATGTGACGTTACAAGACAAAATAACCCCAATAAATATACGTTTCATAGGTAAATACAATTTTTTCCTTGGTTTGTTTCGAACCAAATTTTGACTTTTTGCAAGCATATTGATTTACATTGTTTTATATAAGTATATTTCGTATATTTTAGCAGAATTTGCAAAAATATTATGTAAAAGAGTAAATTGTTTCTTTACGCTAGGGCTTGACAAAGCGGTGACGTCATGAGTATCGATAAAAACTTAATCGTTTTTAATGAAATCATGACATGAATACAAACTTATTTAGTCAAGTTTTGTTAAAATTGATTTAAGTTAGGATTGAGAAAATGTGTTTATCTAAACTGTACTTTATGTTGCATGTTTATTATATTAGCCTTTACTTTTCAAAATGTTTCGGCGAGTTTTGATGTTTTGTTTGTTTTATGTTTTTATACTTTGTATAAATTTAGGCATGTTCTGCTAGTTTCTCGCAATTATCTATGATGATCGCTACGTATGTGTCTGGGTATGTAGTAAAAAAGATTATACAAAGAGTTAAATGTGAGGACTGTGTACATAGTTTATTATCAAACCCAACAGCTCTCTGTCATAACTTCTTCATTGTTAAGAGGGACTATTCTAAAGCAGATGAAGGCTCATATATCCAGCTAATGATGTTGTCGCATTATGTTGTAGTGCTGAGAAACTTTTTAGACAAAACATGAAAAGGAAAAGAATGGACGACCGCATTTTTGCAAAAATGTGTTGGAGATTCTCCAAAATAATCGCATTTACTATCTGTAGCATACCAATATTTGTTCCGTGCGGGTGTCAAACCTGCGACACGCAGCGCAGCACTACACCGATCGCTCAACCACTACGCCAACCGTGTCGTCAATTTCAAATATCTGACGGTGCGGTATTTTGTAGTTAGTATTTCAAATAGTTTTGGCTTCAAAATATATTTAACGGTTTTTGTTAATAGGTGCGTTCTGCAGGCAATAGCGCTCGATAGCTTTCATAAGCAAAATGGCGACCGCGTACGTCAAATTGTCAAGTACCTTGTCAATTGTCATTTTCATTTCAAACGGTTCATTTTCACGAAACTTCTGTGTATTGATTAAGTTTATTAGTACGAATGTCACGATTCATGATCGACTGTATTTAGTAATTTGTATTTCGAATAAAAATACTGTATATATATATATATGTATTTTATATTTCAAATACACGAAATTCGAATATTTTGTATTTCTTATTTTAAATACATACGATATAGTATTTTGTAATTTGTTTTCTTTAGCAAAGCATGTATTTTGCCCAGCTCTTATTATAGTTTAATATCAATGCAAATAAATGGCTTCGACTTTGATTGTGAACCAATAATCCTTTAATCGTGTTTCATATTGTGTTCACCAAGTATCGATATCGATACTGAACATGAACTTTTTGACAACACTTTTTTAACTAACACATGGACAATTCCCTAACACATAGATTTTATATATTTGGTTTCGTTTTTTATCTGTCTCTGTTTATCTTGTACATACTATATCTATGGTTTGACCCTGACATAAATAAATGCCAACAAACACGGTAAGTTTGTTTTAAACTCTAGATATATAGTAAATCATTATAAATACAATAAATCCCATCAAAATTCGATATAGCTCGTACAAATTCTTGTAAACCTTCGGTGTTTGCAATTACCCGGTGACATAAATAAATCAGTTACGGTAACGGTGAAAAAAACCGGCATGTCCAAGAACCAATATTTCCAAAACGGTCGAGACATACCCGTGGACCCTCATGGTGGTTTAAGGCTCATTCCCTCTCTCCCAAAGAGAAAGCCTGTGTCCTAGCAGTGGGAATATTAATGCTGATGACGATATAAATCAAAGCCTCTGAAAACAAGCAATAAGAAATCATTGGAAACCTCAAATTTTTTTTAGGTCGGTGTAGTAGTTGAGCTATCGGCTACAGCGCTGCGTGTCGTGAGTTTGACTCCTGCACGGAATAGATATTTGTATGGCCTACAGATAATTGTTACGGATCTGGGTTTCTTGTGTATATATGTTTAAATGCACCCACGATACAGGAAGAAATTCCTAGTGTGGGGCACCGTCCAATAAAAAAAAGAAAAGAAAAGAAAAGAAAAGAAAAGAAAGGAAAAGAAAAGAAAAGAAAAGAAAAGAAAAGAAAAGAAAAGAAAAGAAAAGAAAAGAAAAGAAAAGAAAAGAAAAGAAAAGAAAAGAAAAGAAAAGAAAAGAAAAGAAAAGAAAAGAAATAATTTGTTTAATGGCATTCTAGTAAAATTTGTTGCTCTACTTAATACTATTGAGCATAAACCTTATAGGAACACGGCCACGCGTTAGCACTCACCGCGAACCCGCCAAAGCTGTGGCAACGGACCCTCCTCTGAGGCCACCACCCCATAACCGACGCATCAGAACCTATGGCACCCTTGGTCCCCTTGTGACGGGTAAAGGTCAACGACCCCGCCACCTACCATTTTTCGGCCGCAGTGGATAGGGAGATCGGCATAATAAAATTAGAATCAAAGAAAAGAAAAGAAAAGAAAAGAAAAGAAAAGAGAAGAAAAGAAAAGAAAAGAAAAGAAAAGAAAAGAAAAGAAAAGAAAAGAAAAGAAAAGAAAAGAAAAGAAAAGAAAAGAAAAGAAAAGAAAAGAAATAATTTATTTAATGGCATTCTAGTAAAATTTGTTGCTCTACTTAATACGAGGAAAACGCATTGGTCAACACGCTTGTTTATAAAAACCTTAAAATCTTCATTCACACTGTCGGTCGTATAGACACAACAACAAGAAACAAACAAACAACAAAACAAAACAAACAAAAACAAAACAAGAACGAAACAAGAATAAAAAACAAGATAAAATTAGAAATTTAAAAAACCTCCGATTTTAATTATATTTTCATGCTTTTTAAACTACATTTAATATACCTAGTAGCAGACACGCTTCAATCGACAAACTATCGAAACACGTAATAATGACACGATATCTTGCGAAAAAGTCCAGATTCAAAGAGTAAAATGTGAATAACCTTTGAACGGCTAAACTGATTTTATTCAAACATAGCTAAGAACACTGTCGACAAAGTCACCATTCAAACAAAAAATCAAAATCAGTTTAGCCGTTAAGGCGCTAAGATGCCACAGACATACACACAGATACACATATACACAGATACACAGCAACACACGTCAAACTTATAACACCCCTCTTATTCCGTCGGGGGTTAAAAAGGATGTGTTTTATTTCATAAAATACTGCTAATGTTAAGAAAGATTGATGTTTGTCTGAAGTGTGTACATAAGGGTCCCTTCTTTTACCCTCAGACAGTCTCCGACCATTCAGGATCATTAGTCTTTGCCACAGACACTAGATGGCGCCACAATCACCATTACACGGAGTGAAAGCAAAGTGATTGGTAAAAACTTCAGACGGCTTTTTTAGTTTTTGAAAAGAACTTAATTAATGGTTTTCAGCTGTTTTGTAAGCGATCAAAAAGCAGTGATTGAAACTTTCTATCTAAGGTTGTTTTTTCATCATTTCGATATTAATTTATCAACAATTGCGTATTTTTAGCTAGATAAAAGCGTGAATTTTTTAAAACCCTTTTGTTAAGACCAAGCTAGCCGTGTCCCATATTACTTGGGATAGACGTAACACGTTTTCATCTTCCATACCGTCCTGTCAACCGTCACGCTATCACTGAGAAGGGAATTAGTTCTTCTTTTATATCACTCTTTACTCAAATTATACATCTTTTCTGTGGCCATGTACAGTAAGGGAAACTAATTGCTTATCACGTTAAGGTTGAATGTCACATGCACGTCATATCGACCACAGCCTTAATCGTCTAAAGTGATAGACAAAAACAACTGTTGGTAATGCGCAATCGTTGTCTCTTGGTCAATTCCAAACATTTCGTCATAACGACAATCGCTAACGCTGATAGGATGTGGACTTTGTCTAGAGTCCAAGGTCTATCTTTCTTTGCTCACTAGATAGTTTCAACCTTAGTCAAGTATTTAACGAGAATCTTAATAAAAAGTCATAAGTAGTATATTCCTAGATTATCTATGAGAGCACTTAAATAATAAGGTCAGTCGTATAGTTATAAGATACACCCACGCCTGTTAGTTACTAGGGATACCTTCTACAATCTGCACACACATTATACCATCATAACCTGATTCTGAGTGCGGTCATAAGGAAATATTAACATTATTAACCAAGCAAATTGGTGACCCGTATACCGAAAACATAAAATAACTAAAACTAATATTCCTAGTTAAAAGGCTGTAGCTGTGCTCACTTTAGCAGAGCGTAAGATAATGGTATTAAAAGTAAGAGCCTTTAGATATACATAAAATTCCTAGGAAATTCTCAAAATGTACAGTCAAACGAGCTTTTTGGTATACAGACCAAAAATGTATTTTACCACTGCAACGTTAATTCAATCTACCTTGTCTTTGACTGCACAGACACTCACAAACTTTTGCCTTTATAATATAAGTGTGATATAGTGTGATGTTTAAATTCATTTAACATGCATTATTTGACATTTTAAAGGAATTCTAGTGGCCATCTGTGGTCTTTTTCATCAGATCCACTTTACCTATTGATACTTTCGCATTTAATTTCTTTGTGCAAATGATTATATTATTGATGAAAATACTAATATCACTGTATGTATGCCTATAATGTTTGAGGAGGTCCCTCGATTTCCATAGGATCCCATCCTCAGATCCTGACCTAATGACCATGGGGCCTCTTGGAAAAGTATACCCTTTTAAACAAAAGAAGAATTTGGCAAATCGTTCGAGGCGTCTTTGTGTAATCGGATAAAACACATAAAAAGGCTTCCAGTCTAATCGGATGCAGCTTCATACTGGTACTGTACATGGATCGACTGCTTATATGATCTCCACAACTGAATAACTGGATAACACGATACCCCTCGTAATTATCGATTTTCATCATTTAGGTATGTAATTTAAGTTTTTAAGCTGACATGGTCACAATCATTAGAATTAATATTATTATCTTTAGTTCTCGTGATCATGGCGCTTGTAACGGTGCCGAAATATCGAGCTCTCAACAAAATACAAAATATACATGGTAAATATCCCGAAACAAATATTAATTCTAGGTATGTAATTGATTGTCTTCACCAACCCACGGATCTACAACGCTTAGATCAAAAATATATGAAACTTAACTGCATATAGGTATACGTATCAAACAACTTGTTCAACTGTGCATTCGTAGGTAGAGAGCATTTCAATTAAAATAAGTAAAATGCAAATGGTCAGGTATCCACGGATTCTCAATAACCTGAACCGCCGCGCCGCTGAAAAGCGTCGTTAACAAAAGTCACGTAGTTGCCAACAATAAGGAACTTAACTTTACAACTAAATACGTACGGCTATAAAACCGAATATCCACTGTATTTTGACCCTTATTTATTTTTGATAGAGTTGTTTATTCCATACTTGAGTGTTTGTGAACAAGGGCCCTTGATATCCTTTGAATGTCTAGACTGAATGGGACTGTTAATTCTTTTTCATTGTTATTCAGGAATTAATTGAGTAATATTTAGTTTTTGAATTCTAAATATTATATTTGAATGAAAGTCCAGTCAAGTTCTCTGACTTGTTTTGGAACTTCAATCAAAGTTATAGGGTAGAACAATATTACAATTTAGACTCAATCTATTTATTTTTGTAATGATGAATTCATTCAAGTACTTCTTTACATTTGATGTCTTATTTGCGCTCAGACTACTGATTCGAATCGTTTAAGTGCATTGTTTTAATTGTAAATCAAATAAAAACAGTATATGTACAAAAGTAGCTTTAATATTAAATTACTTAAAGAAATATCGCTTGTTAACTTATGAATTTAGTTTTGTTGCATTGGCAACATTTTGTTACTGATTCAAATCCTAATTCAATTTTATTCAATTGGCTAAGTCACTTTTATTCAATTAACACTTAATTTCTCCAATGTTCGATGCGAGCGAAGAATTTTATTATTCCTAGAGTTAGGTAGCGGCCATTATTGAGGTAGACGCAAAGGCGCGTGAGAAGTGTCTAGCAATTTAGAGAAGTATGTCACCATGTGAGAAAACTTGTGAAACATGGTATAACTCATGGACCTGCATCTAACAGATTAAGAGTAGCGATAATGGTGTGTCAACTTAATGTTCGATGGTTGGATATGCACTTAGGATCAGAGATTGTCATCTCTGATCCTAAGTTCCCTACATGCTTTGCTTTGCGTGCATTCACCCACAGCGAGCTTACAAAACCGGGTGTTACGGATCCCAACCCCGACCTATATTGAGCATAGACCGTATAGAAACACGGCCACGCGTTAGCACTCACCGCGAACCCGCCAAAGCTGTGGCACCGGACCCTCCTCTAAAGGAGTACCCGCCACCACCGCATAACCGGCGCACCAGAACCTATGGCACCCTTGGTCCCCTTGTGACGGGTCAAGGTCAATGGCCCCGCCACCTACCATTTTTTGGCCGCAGTGGATAGGGAGATCGGCCAACGCTATACCGACACTCCTCCCCTGCGGCCCCACCGCGTCCGTCATGAGACGGTGGAGACGGTACCTACCTACTTATGGAGACGTTTCACAACTCACCGGCTACTGAAGACAGGAATATCATATTGCCCGAATTCAGCCGCAGAGTGTAGGCAATGTGCGAAGTCGGGTTGCGGATCATGATAATGATGATCATATACAAAAACAAATTACGCTCAGTACATAAACATAACCCTACGTGCATAAACCGAATTCTTATAAAATATTACGACCCGAAATTTTTCGATGCTTTGCATAAAAGTTGGCTGAATCGAATTCTGAACAAATTTCAGAAGTTTGAAAGTCGAAAGCATACATTGCGAGCAAAACACGTTACCTGTATTACAAGTCTTGAAATTTTTCTTTTAAAGCCTTTGTCACATTACTTAGGTATTAAAATTAGACTCAGGAAAAGTAACTTTTCAATGTCGAGGAAACCTACTAATAATATTAAGGTGAAATTCTGTATCGGTCTCGACTTATAAGTTGTAGGTCGTGGGTTCAAACCCAGTCAGGCGCTTTACTTTCTGTAAATTATTTCACCACCACTGCTCTCAAAACGGTGAAGCAAAACATCGTAAGGAAACCGGTATGTCCTAGAAACAAAAATTAGAATACATGTGAGGTCCACCAACCCGCATTGGGCCTGCGTGGTGGATTACGGCCCATTCCCTCTCACAGAGAGGAGGCCTGTGTCCCAGCAGTGGGAACATTAAAAAGGCTGATGATGATGATGAAATTCTGTATGTTAGGATATTAGGCTGTTTAATATCCAATCCCGGCTCAACAGCTGAATGAATATGGATGGAATTTAGGAAATGAGAAAATCATGGCCTACATATAATACTTTTCACGCGGAAGCCGCTGACTAAAGCCAGTTAGTACTAGTAGCAAAAGAAAGAAAATATTACTCTGCAAATACAAAACCAAGATTTTCTTAAAAATCAACTGATGCGCAATTGATATCACGCCGACTTAATCGATATCAATTAAACTTAAATCAATATCATCATTCATTCAATGGGTCCAAAAAAATAATTAAAAGTACCGTTGAAACGAAAAGACGAAGAAGATTCAATACCGTATACAGATGAGCCTACCAGTTTATTACTTCGTGAACATATGTATAAAACAACCAGTAAAATACCCATACTCGCATTAATACAAAAATAATACGAAAAGTTCGTATAACATTACGATCAAAAGAAATTGTTATTATTTATTTATTTATTTAAACTTCATGTACAATGGTTATACATAGGCGGACTTAATGCAGCAAGGCATTCTCTACCAGTCAACCTTTGGGTTCAAAAAGGACACAACAGTGATAGGTGTACAAAATAAAAATAAAGGAATAATTAAATTCGAATATTAAAAAACTATATAACTAATAAAATACATAAATAATTTCTAAAACAATAGACTAATAAATATAATAATAAATACCAAATTCTAAATGAGACTCAATTTTAAATATAATAACTATGACGAAGACAAATGAGAGGACAAATAATAGTTCCGGATTCTACGCTTAAATGACAATTTACTCTCAGCTTTTTTGATGTCAAGGGGAAGCACGTTCCAGAGTTTTATAGTTGAGACAGTGAAAGAATTAGATAGAAACCCAGTGCGGTGAGAAGGAATTTGGAGAAGTAAGTTTTTGGAAGCTCGAAGGTTAAGATCGTGAGAACTACCGATTATTTAAAACAATATTTTAAAGTGTTGGACTTTAAAATATTGTTTTAAATAATCGGGAGTACAAGGATCGTTCATGATGGTGAAGAGCATGCAGAGGGATCTGATGGATCTCCTCTGACGGATAGGCAGCCTATTATAACTCCAAAACCTCGTTTGCTCACATACTCGCACGAATTCGATAATTTTTTTCTTGTGAATCAAATTCAATTTGTAATTCCTATGACCCAGTTTCTTTAGTTCAAACAGAAATAATTTCCCTTATTTTTATTCGTATAAAGGGACTTCGAAAATAAAGTGGATTTAAAGATATTAAATACATACTTTTCAAAAGAGTATAGAAACACAATAACCGTTTGTAAGTAATTTGTTTTTAATACTAGTGTCCTGTTACTTGTAAATAAATAATAATTAAAAACTTCGATTTCAATTTCTATACCTATATCCTATATCTACCATATCTACCTTTTCATCCTGAAACTTTTCTTGCAAATTTTGTTGTTGTTCTTAGAGTTATAGTATAATCTCATAGTCGAGTATGCCTCTTGGCAAAGGCTTCCCCCAAAGAATGCCATTACTGTCGGTCCTTTGCGACTCTTCTTTAATTAACAATAATAGTATATTATGCAACTAGAAGATTTAAGTGAAAAGCACAAGGGGTGATGATGATGATGATGGGGACTCTCTTTTCCGCACTTAGACTGTCATTCAGTCCGTTGTGCGTGGGTGTTCTGGTTAACAGAGCCAGCCTAGCTCCGCCCAAAAGCACAGAAGCTTTCGGAGCTCAAGGGGTTTTGTATGTCAAGTATTCTTTGCACAAGAAGTTTGTATCGAGTATTTTTTGCGGAAGGAGGTTGTATAGCATTGAGATAGAGGTCGAATATATTAGTGTGTAATTCAAATACCAAAACAGTGATTAAAAGCGTGCTTTTTATTCACTGTTTTCAGTGTTTTTTTTTTTTTTTTTAGTTGGGGTATGGTATAAACTTCATTATTTGTGTGGTATGACTGTACCATTCCCATTCTTTTGTTTTGCTACTAGGTCATTTTGAGAATAGGATGATGTGCTCATAATATGTCGTTTTGCGAACGAAGCTTTTGAAACAGAGTCATTAAAAATCGTATGTAAAACAAACAAGCAAAACAATTTGGGTGAACCCATGGTATCGGCGTAGCTGCCTATGGGTAGCTGCTACGCCGTAGCACTTCGTAGCCAGCTACGCGAAGCAAGCGGTCGCGAATTGAAATCTTAATCTTGGATTTAGTTTTCTTCTCGAATGTATTTTGATCTCATTATTATTTTAATATAATGGCTCTAATTGTTTCGGTAGTTACGGCACTCGACCGGTTATATTCCCCCCCCGCTTGACGTGCTCGCGATCGGTCGTGTTCGTGTACTCTCTGTGTTTAAAAATCTATTTAAAAGTAAACAACTGGTTTTGACTGACTATTTTGTGTGATAGACTGTTATATTGTCACAAGAAACGCTTATTATCTGTGAAAATACAATAAATGGTGTAAAACAAAACAATAATAACATTCAACAACAGCTCTTAAAAGTTCGTTAAAAGTGTTATAATATCGCGCAGTGACACTACCCGCATGATCCTACATTTAAACTAGCGGTCAAACACATCGATGACTTTTTGTTTTAAGAACCAGAAGAACATCAATTTCACAACACTACCAACAGCGTTCTTGGCTTAGCGGTCTAAGGCGCTACACGGAGAATCGACGTGTCCCGAGTTCAAATCCGGCTTGAGACGTTCGACTTTTTGTAAATTATCAGCAGTTTTTCTAATATTACTGAGACTACCGGACTCATAATGTCTAAATTAACTAGAACAACAGCAAATAAGCAACAATCTCCCTCACGTTCCGAGTCGGACCTACTAAAACTATGCGACAGCGAAGGACACCCAACCAATCCTGTTACAAACATTAACCAAAGATGTAAGCGGCGTTGTCCTCCAACGACGGATGTGAATGATGGTTTGGAGGACTTTAAGAAGGAAATCAAGAATATGTTGCACAGTATGATAAGCTCACAGAGCACTCGCTTGGACCACTTAGAGAACCTCATCCTTGAAGTAAAACAAATAAATAGTAACATAGAAGGAACAAATACCGAAATAGAAAAATCCATGACATCTATTTCTGATCAGTTAACCTCACTCGAGTTGAAAATAACGGGTCTCGAAAAGGAACGAACTTCAATGATTTCAAAGTTGGCTGAGCTTGACGAGAAACTGGAGTCTTTCGACCGTTCCATGGTGAAAACTTGTGTTGAACTACGTACCGTTCCAAAGAGGCCAAATGAAACTAAGGAGATGCTATACAATTCTTTGCTGGAGTTATCAAAACAACTTGAGTTCAACTTACAAGAATCCGACATGCGCGATGTGCTACGTCAACCCTCAAAAAAAGAAAACCAAAATTCTACAATAACAGTTGAATTTACAAATACCCTCGTCAAAAGTAATTTTTTGTCAGCTGTCAAAGCTTATAACAAACACCACTCTAACAACAAACTGAGCTCTGCTAGCCTAGGCATGGTACCGAATACCCCCGTATTTATAGCAGAACAACTGACTGCCAACTCCAAACGACTCTTCTACCTAGCTCGAAACTATGCTAAGGCGAACAGAGTCCAATTTTGCTGGACATCTAACGGGCGTATCATGCTGAAAAAGGATCCAGAAAGTCAGTCTATCGTCATAAAAAGTGAACTACAGCTCAAACAACTGCATTCAAAGGATAATGCACGACTAACACTCCTGTCTTGCCCTAATTTTGCCATAATTAAAGCTACTAACGCTAAATGTGTCCTATGTTTTTGTACCGTTTTTATTAATTTAATTGTAAAACTAATTCTCATTGTAAACTTGACATTCTCTACACCATTCACCACACACAAATACAATGCTCACAAACATTACTTTCAAACACTCATTAAACATACACTACAAATATTGCCACATACTGCCACACTGCACCTGTGGCCAAATTCGTATCATTTAATAGTTCTCATAATACCTCAAAATTACCGCCTTATTCCTAACCCACACTCAAACACCTCCATTAAAAATTTCTAACAATACTTATGATTTAATCGATAATGTTGATCACTTTTCTGTATCAGATACATACACATGTTCCCCAGATCAGACACAAAACTATATTGAACAATCTAAATATCAATTGAAAATTCTTTCACAAAATATTAGATCTATTAATGCTAATTTTGTTGATCTGCAAACCCTATTACATCGTATTGATATTCATTGTGAACTCCTAGTACTGACTGAATGCTGGTTAAAATGCTCCAGTAATAACCACATTCCCATTCTACAAAATTACACTACCTACCAAACCACCAAACACTTAAATAAGAGCAACGGAGTGGTCGTTTATGTAAAATCCACTCTTGTATCTGCTTACGAAGAACCTGACTTTTACGGATCTGCCTCTGGTTTAATAATAAAATTAGACCCAGATGTAGCAATACTTTGCATATACCGATCCCCCGCAAACGATAATATTAACACGTTCCTCTCTGCACTCAATATAATACTTCAGTCACTGACTAACTACAAAACTGTAATCATAACAGGAGACATTAACATAGACATTAAATATAACACATCAGATTCACGATCTCATTATTATCTTAACACCTTGGCTTATCATGGATTCTTGCCTGCACATACGAAGCCTACCAGAGGAAGTAACTGCTTAGACCATCTTATAATTCGCTCCAAGTTTAAACCTTTAACACTTGTCTATGATTCGACTGTAACGGATCACTATTCATCTCTGTTTTGCCTCAACAAAAATACTATAATATCAAATTCCACGAAGTATATAAATAAAATAAACTACGACGCTCTTGATACAGTTATGGCAGGTATAGACTTTTCACCGGTTCTGTCTATGATGGATCCAAATGATGCTGCAGATGCCTTTATAAGGCTAACTAAAACAGCCATAAAAGAATGCACTTCAGCAATAAAGGTATCTGCAAAGAAACAAACCCTAACACCGTGGATAACGCCGGGCTTGCTGAGGTGTATACGTAACCGTGACTCTCTACATAAAAAAGTTAAGCAATCACCTGACAACATCATAATCAGTACTACCTATAAACGATACAGACATTTTTGTACAGCTTTATTAAAAAAAGTAAAAAGACAATTCGATTCTCTAGAATTAAATAAGGCTATGAATGACCCTAAAAAACTTTGGGAAACTATTAAAAATATCACAAATACTACCAAAACCAAACACTCTTACACACAGTCGTTATCAGCTTCATCATCTCCGATACAGTCTTGCAATGACGTAAACCATTTTTTTGCAAGTATAGGAAGGAATCTTGCAGATAGTATAAACAACAAACAATCATTCACCCGCACTTCACTCCCCCACACATCTAACTTCATAAAATCACTAGTGTTGGAAAAGACAGATCCTGACGAAATTGTGTCAACCATAAATATGCTACGAACAAATGCGGCTACCGGCTGGGATGGTATCTCCACCTTGTTCTTAAAACGTTACGCCAAATTCCTCGCACCTATACTATGCCACATTTTCAACCTTTGCTTTGACTTAGCCATTTTTCCTACTTCATTCAAAAAGGCAGCCATTCATCCCATTCTCAAGGGCGGCGATGGGTGCCTCGTAAATAACTACCGCCCCATAGCGGTACTTAGTACTTTATCAAAAATATTGGAACGTTTAATGAATAAAAGACTCATTCACTATCTTGAGCATTATAATATTTTATCACCACAGCAATTTGGTTTTCGCAAAAATAAATCCACAAATGACGCGATACACAAATTGATTGATCACATTGTGGAGAGTTTAGACAATAGTAAAAAGGTATTGACCATTTTCTTAGATCTCACAAAAGCTTTCGACACTGTGCCCATTCCGACTCTTTTACTCAAACTTGAATGTATAGGTGTAAGGGGCCCACCGCTTGATTTATTCAAAAGTTACCTAACTGACCGTTCCCAATTTGTGACTATGGACAGTTACAATAGTGATACAATTACTATTGAATACGGCGTGCCGCAGGGAAGTATTTTAGGGCCCACTCTCTTCCTCGTATTCATCAACGACCTCTGCAACCTAGATATACCAAATGCCCAAATAGTATCTTATGCTGATGACACTGCAATAACTTTTGCCGCTAACTCATGGTTGGAACTGCAGTCAATTGCACAAAAAGGATTTAACTCCACACTAAGTTGGCTTTACACAAACTCCCTGACCCTGAATACCACTAAAACTTTATTTTATTAAAAACTAACTAAACTCAAATTCGCAACCAAATCCCTCTATCTCCCTAGTAGCTCACTCGTGTTGTTTAATGTCGCCGCAGGCCTGCCAGTGCCCATCACTTACCCCAGTAAATCAAATAAAATATCTTGGTATTTTCATTGACCAACACTTAAATTTCAAATCACACATTAATATCCTATCCGGCCGCGTACGGAAACTTATTTACATTTTTTAAACACTGCGACATGTAGCACACGCTTCAATTATCCGAAATGTATACTTCGCTCTTTGCCAATCACTAGTCACCTACTGTATTTCCTGTTGGGGAGGAGCTGCAAAGACAGTGATGAAGCCTATAGAGGTCGCTCACAGAGCCATACTTAAAGTTGCCACCTTTCGCCCTATCTTATTTCCAACGGCCGAACTTTATAAATCCTGGAATGTTTTAAATATACGACAGCAGTACATTTTACATATAGTTTTACACCAACATTCCAGAACACCATATAGACATATCTCCAAACGTCGAAAAGACATAATCTGCACAATTCCACCTCCACGTACCTCTTTCGTAAAACGATTCTCTTTATATCTTGCACCATCTCTCTATAATAAAATTAATGCAAAATGCCCAATCTTTAAACTCTCATTCTACAATTGTAAAAAAACTGTACGGACACTCCTTTTGGACCTCAATTATGATGACACTGAATTATTCCTCACAAAGTAATCTCGTAAACACACATACACACGCACACCCACTAACACACATAAATGCACCTACACATACATACACATACACACACGCACACACATGCATACACACCCACACTCTAGATATATTTTGTATTAATAATAATAAATATAACGTTTGTATAATGATTGCACTTATGTCCGGATGCTGCTTCAAATTCCAAATGTTATATTAATTAAGCACACATATACTACTTCTTTAATAATCCACCAAACAGGGGATCGGCACTGTCTCTCCTTAACACAGGCTAAATTTTAGCCTATCTAGGAGAACAGTACTCCACCCGTCTTTATTGTATAATTGAACCTTAAAAATATGTTGATGCAACATTTGTAAACTTTGCAATTCCATTATGAAATAAATAAACTATAACTATGAACTAACTAAACTATATTGCTCATCCACTCTATCATCATCTTCAGTCCAAGTTTGCGTACCGAAAATTAGGTACATTTGCTAGCTTAGTGACTACGGGCAATAGATATCTATGCCCGATTTCGAGAGAGGCCTCTACTTCCGATTGCTTTATAACTTAGTAACTTGTCATACCCTTCAGTCTAAGTGTACTCAAAAACAATAGAGAATTTAGCCAAGCTGCGGGAAAGAATAACGGAAGCCGTTGTCTTTGTAAATAGGGGAAGATTTGCCCGGAAAATAACCAGATCTTTTTTAAGAAGATGTCGTGCTTGCATTGCCGTCGAAGGAAGGCAGTTTGAACATTTATTGTAATAAAAAAAAAAAAAACTGATAATTTGTTTTTTTTTTCTAAGATGAGAAAACTGGTCCTGACTTAAAGTAAAAAGGTTGAGTCACTATCATAACTTTGCTCTTAAATTACGTAAAATTTCGATTTCTTATCTCGCTCACACTTCGTAAAATGACTCTCTCCGTCTCTATCGAACTAGAAACGGAGTTTAGCAAAGCTTTAGGTAAGCTAAAGTCATTTTAAGGAAGTATGGACATTTTGTGTAAAAACCGATACTATTTACAAAAAAAAATTTGACCAATTATTGCAAACGTAATCTAGCAAGTGTTACACCATTTTTGAATCCTTATTAAATGCGCCAATTTTTCATGTTACTTGCCAAACTAGCGTAGTACATTTTTTTTTCAGTACAGTCAGTTAAAGTTGGGCGAAATAGTAAATTTGAATAATTTGGTTTTGAAAAAGTTTAATTTTCTTCCAAGTAGGAGGAGTTGGCTTTGAATTTTAGGCAAAAATCTACACAAGCATTATTCAAGATTACATAATAATAAAAAAATTAGATAAATTATGGGATTTGTAGCAATTGGAGTTAAAGAACCATTACAGGGATTGATTTTTTTAGTAAATTTTTAAAGTGACCATAAATTTTTTTAAACATAAGATAGATTTTTTTTCGTATTTTTCTGAGAACTGTTATAACTTGGTCTATCACCCATTTACGGCTTGACGTCGATTTCTGGGACACCCTGTAGATATAGATTTTTATGTTAAAATAGAGACTCAACTTTATATACGTTGACTCTGTGTCAGACACCTACTTCACTACTTCGAATTCGTTATTTTCTAGATTTAAACCTTAGATTATAAAGTAGGTGTAAATACAAATTGAAGAATAGTATAATAATTCATATAAGTAATTGTTAGACCGCACTGGTATGGCCACATCCTGAGACGTGGAGATGACAACACTACGAGTATCAAAAAAACCCGAAATATCCCCGATCAACTGCGAGGAAGCAACCATGCAGAAAGTGCTCCAGAGTGAACCCGAGAACTCAGGCCTTCCAGAACAGAGCTTTCAGGTGCAGACGTACAAGGAGACCCGACCCAGCTAAACTGGGAAGAGGGTTGGACAAAAAAGAAGAAGTGTTGTTAGCAATACAGAAATAACATTGAATTTTCTTCAAAAACATTCAGTTTGATTTTTACATGCAGACTTTTGGTTCGGTAGAGAGGTGCAACGTTATAGTAATTTAATAGAAACCGGACCAAAAAATACCATAGATGGCTTCTTGTTTAAAATTACGTGATATTGAAATTTTCATAAGTTAGATTGCCATCAAATTAAGGGGCTATGTGCTCACACATTGGATGCGGTGTTAATCTAAGGACAAATTAAAAAAAAAATTGATTCTGGCTGGTCAGAATATGGAACACACAAGTACCTCAAGGCAGCAATATTATAGCAGTGAACGCTGTACACACCTAAGTTGTCATGAGCATATATAAGTCTTTAAGCTTTTGAAATTACTTTGTAATGTATGTGATGTGGCTGTACTTAATCTAAATAAATAAATTAACATGGCTCGGGTGTAGCAGTTTATCAATTAGCCACAAATCCGTCAGTACACAAGGTTAATATCAGCGTAATCATGATTTATGCTTGTCTTGTTACGAAATCCGTTCCTATTTTCCAATAACCCTTTTTCAATCGTAGGTTTATTTACTACGAACTTTAGAAAATAATTGCTTCGTGAAGCAATAGATGTGATATTGTTCCGATGCTGTTTTTTATAAAAAAAAAACAAAGTCATATTGCGAAACAAACAAATAAAACCAACACATAACGAGCGCAACGCGCTCAGTGTGTAGAGTCCCTTACAGCTTCATTATGCCTAATGTGTCTGTTTAGTAGTTGTATTTGAGTTTAGCCTATGTTTTGATTACTATACAAAAAATAACTTCTTAATACAAAAACCGAGATAGCGAATCAAAACTTAATAATATGTAAATCAAAATTTACCACCACCGCACCGCACTCAATGTGTAGAGCCCCTTGCAGCTTCATTATGCATTGTGACTCTGTACAGTAGTTGTATTTGAGTTAAACCTGTTGGTTTGTCTCTGGTAACACAAAACAATCAGACAAATACGAGATAGTCACCGGTTCACTGAGAGATAAACTCTTAGTTAATGTTTTAGTTTGTAATTGTTAAGACTGTTTTTCCGTAAAATACAACGCGACATTTTATTCATTGGCAATCATTTAGGAGAAAAGAGTACGGCGATGGAATAAACTCAGGAAAATGAAAAAAATAACACTTTTTATCAGATTTTATCGAGTTATGCAAATATTTTCCTCGAAATTTGATTACACAAATAATCCTACATTAAAAGTATTTTTAGTAACTATTTTCATGAGTAACTTCACCCTCTGAAAGATTGTCAATGAATTACTTTTACCCTGTTGAAGTCGAGTAACCAAAAACAAGTACTTAGTTCCTTTTTAAGAAACAATCGTGCTTCACGAAACCCGCGATCCTTGCCATTTCGTCAATCCTATAAAAGGGTACTCTTATAATATTCACAATATAACGTCAAAGGAACGGATATTCAAAGATTTATATCAAACATAATAATCCTTTCAAATCGAAATAAATCCTGTAAAAAAAAATCATAAAGCAATATAAAATTGATATTGTCAAACACGTTTCCGATATACGATTGGTTCATCATTTCATATTGCTTTTATCTATTTTTATTTATTGTAACGTATCGAAATATCAATATAAAAACAAAAGAGGAAAAATTTTCGGCCATAAACCAAGAAACGGTGATTTATCAAAATGTCAGAAGATGCACACACCTGTGTATCTGCGAGCTAATTCTTGTTAGAAAATCATCCGTATTACGTATCATAACAAAGCACAATATACCTTAATACCTTGTTATAGCGTTTCTAATGCATTTTATAGGGTCTTAAGAGGAATTTGGGACGTAAAATGTAGTCGCGAACTCCCAGAGATGAGTATCGACATCATATTTCTGTTTTGACGTCTATTCTCGAGGTAGATCGGTTTAGAAAGAAGGCACACAAAGTTTTTTGTCTTGCATTAGGAGATTGCTACACCCAGACGGCCGATATTTAGGTCAATGTGGGTTCTTAGATCACCTGTGAGTGCGATGTTGAGTTTGAATTCACCAAATTACCTTTTAAAACTATTCGAGTAATCTTGTATAGTTTTATTTCATTTATTTAAAAAATATTGCATTCGAATTTTTGGCCACGAATACACGAATATTTTCTTGTTTAATACTTTTCAGGTAGTATATTCTGTAGTCGAGTTTTATTTGTTTTTAACTTTTTTTTTGAAGATCAATGAAACGATGCTGAAGGACTGTGTGCAAGATGACGATAATGTTTAGAGAAGGGTGACCATTGACGTGATGACTAAATAGAGAAATAGATATATTGAAATAATAATATTATGTATGTCGCATCAAGGCTGGCCGATAGATGCAAACCATCGGGAAGTCAGGATGTATTCCCTTAGGTTAAGACATCGTGTGTGGGCAGGTCGTTGGGTACAATCGTGAAAATGAAATCACACAAATTATTCGATACACCGAGTATATTCAAATAGACACAAGTTACATTCTTGCTTACTAATATTACGGATCGACACTGATTCTACGACGTGTTAGCTCTACGGCTGTCAGTACTCAACTGCCAGTACATTTTAGCTCCACTGCTAAATTCTATTATCCCCACCACGCAAGTGGTTAGAGAAAGCGCGCCAAAGCGTAGTTGTCTTGCTTTGCGATTTGTTTTGACGTCCGTACTATTGACCAAACCCGACACGGCCATCCTGCGAGACAGGCGTCCTCGTCTGTTCCTCATTGTCAGGTTCTAACAGTGTATCGAATCATGTGGAAATCCTCAATGGATGTCCTCAGCCCTTGGGGAAAGCCGAGGGGTCTGTCAGACTCCTACTGACTAAAACCACATGGTGTTCTCTAGGCCGTAGTTTCTCTTGAGAGGCGAGCGTGGAACACACACGTCGCCTTCTCGGGCCTCTCTCGGGTGACAGATCCCCAAATCTATCACCCGCAGGCTTCATCATCTTTCTTCAGTCTTCACTCCATGCCACCTCATGTCGTGTTGCGCCACACGTCCTCTCAGTCTACTCCGACCCGCCAGTCTCCCATCATACAAGGGATATTTTTCTGAAACACAAAATTTCCAAACAGTATTCACTCGTCCAATCCTGACGCATACTCTATGTGAGTGAGGAAACACTTTGAATCAATCAAAAATGATCATTTAAATGTCTCCTTTCACCTTTGCAAGGAAAGAGTAATTCTATTTCCAATATAAAGAAAATAGTAACTCAATCATCGATTTGGTACCTAAAAACACCTAATCTTCGTGATTACAAAGTCCAAGTACCACTGATAGTCATTAATCTCAAATTAAATCCAGCAAAAGAAACCACCAGGTATCTTATTTACGATATTTAGCCATCTCATAGCTCTTTTAGCAATCACAATTGCTCTACTCTAACATCTCCACGATGTCGAGTCAACTCAACTCTCTGAACTCAGAAACTGTTCACACAGAGATTTAGTCTGTCCTATGTTACGTCAATTCATTATCTACTATCTCAATTGGTACTTGAGCTTCGTGTGTCTTACTAACACGATCTACGCAAAGTAATCAACATTAGAAAACCAAAATTATTTCAATTTTCGTAATGAGGGCTTGACGATTCGAACGTCATCAAAATTATCATGGTGACCTCACCAAACGCATGACTACGAGTTTACTTTATTTTAACCTCATGACTCAATAGGAACTTTCTGTAGGGTTCCTAACACAAACATGAATTTTTCTACCAGACATAGTGTCACACAGGCTTACCGCCAGCCAAACAGGCCACACAGACCTACCGTTGCCATACAGGCCTACCGTTGCCACACAGGCCTACCGTTGCCATACAGGCCTACCGTTGCCACACAGGCCAACAGTTGCCACACAAGCTCGCAGTTGCCACACAACGCTCGGCTATTCCTGACCAAACTAGATTATTGAGTTCGTGAAAATAAAGATTTTAGAACCCTACTCTTTAAACTAAACCGTTACCCTGGGCCATGTACCACAGTCATTCCAAACAAACTTTAAAACTTATTCTGCAGCAAAAACTGCCAAGCTTACAGAAACTCTCGAGTAAAACCTCTAACGCCACGGCTCTTTAGCCGACTAGCAATTATATTGCTCTCACACAACGGTCTCTCTAGACCCCGACCTCCGCCAGAATCCACTGGTACGGTCAAACATAATACGGCTGATAGACTCAATCACTCGACACCTTAAGCTTGCTCATTATCATCAAAATCCTTTCGACATCAACATCGACTGGTACATAACCCGCTGGTATCTTCCCTGACCTACCATGTGTATACTTGTAGGTTCTAAGCGTACCTATTTATAGCTTTCGGTGTATAACGATCACCATCTTGTCATAATCACCTATCGCGGACTTAATACAGGGTCTATTTAGTTTTCGTACTAGAGATTCCCACACAAAACTATTCATCAGAAAAAAAGGTCAGACGATCAACAAGTTCGACAACTAAACAAAGTAATAGTAACAATGCTGTTACAGTTTGTTATAATTCAAAGGCAATGTATACTCAACTCATGAAACCTCTTCGTAGACCCATCGCCACATGTTACGCATGAGGTGCGGTCCAGAATTTGTCTAATGAGCAGAAATGTTAATCAGATTTGGTTTCACTACCACTGTCATCAACTATGACGTCGATTCTTAAGAAACTTGGTGATCGGGGATCCTTCTCACAAGATTCGCGCTTTTTACTCAAAGATTTTGGAACATACCGACTGTTAATATGAGGAAAACAATTAAGCCTGATAATATTTGCTTCTTAATACCTCGTGTGAAGGTGCTTCACGAATAACTCAGATCAATATCGTTAAAATCCGATTATCAACAGTAACCCTTTAATTTCGCTCACTAACTCAGTTTTCATGTAAAGAAAACAATCGCGAATTCTGCTACTATCAAAATATCACTTTGAAAGTAAGCAAGTGAATTCAGATCTGAAGACGGTGGTTGTAAATCGTTACGCAACAAGATCCTTTCCGAGTACAGGTAAATGACCAGTACCGTTACTAACTCGATACAATTTCGTTACCCCACGACATTACCGACTCGCTTTGCCACTGAAAATTACTAGTTATTCAGTCATTTTGGATATCTCAACTCCTTCATATGGGATATCTCATCCTATGGTTCGTACTAAACCTAATATTGAAACTAGGAAAGTACTAACTAGAGTTTCCTAAGGGTTTCTCAATTACCTAGTGATAGTGCTAGATATAACCACGACCAATTCAATGGTCAAACATGAAAACTTAAAACTCGAACTAGCATCTCTTCACTAGAGAACCTTCGACCTCACTATCGAAATAACATGGAAGCGACTCACCGAGTATTCCATTCCAAACTTGCGCGCGCTCCCGACATCACAGCTGTGGTCATAGCGTTCGACTACCACCTGCGAACTGCTAGCCTGCCATCGGTCTTAACCTCTCAGACGTTGAAACGTCAACCTTCGCGCTCATCATCTGAATCGCTAGCCTGCAGCAGAGGCTTCAGGCTGCGACACAATATGGTATCTGAAACATGAAAAACATTACGAGAGTATATGTTCACACGGTTATCTTAACCATACACAGCTTTGATGGAAATTAATCGATGCACCGGTGTACTCGTAGTAACCTAAACTAATGAATCCAACTAGCCTTTTCCCAACTACACTGGTGTCGGCTTCCAGTCCTACCGGATTCAGCTGAGTACCAGTGCTTTACATGGAGTGACTGCCTATCTGACCTCCACAACCCAGTAACTGGGTAACACGGTACCCCTTGTCAATACTGGTGTCAGATCTCAGGCTTCTGACTACCCGTAACGACTGTCAAAGATCTTCAAATGACAGCCGGGACCAACGGCTTAACGTGCTCTCCGAGGCACGGAGGAAACCCGGTATGTTGAAATGGTCACCCATCCACGGACCGACCTCGTCAAGCATTGCTTAACCTTGATGATCGACCAGTGCGGCTGTTATTATTTAGCCACGAGCTTCTAGTAGTAGTAGTTACCTAAACCGGCATGGCCAAATAGGTTATTATGGACACCGAATTTGAGTGCAGAGTTCCTGTCCAAAACATCAACCACCCATTAGTGTCCCAAGCGCCCAGGTCGCTGTCGCTAGTCGATGGGCTCTAGAGAATCCAATGAATGCCATAGCGTTTTAAGTCGCAATTAACGAGGCCTGGTAGAGTTTACCACTTTTAAGATAGTTTGGCCCTACGACCACAAAAGAAGAATACTATGCTTCTTCTCAAACTTTGCTAACTCTCACTACATAGAACTATCACACTACAAAACTAATCAAAATATTTCATTTGGAATTATAATATTTTCCAGACTGAAGTGTAAGGTAGGTACGTTATTTTCCAGACTAAAGTGTAAGGTAGGCACCATATCGTTCTAAGGCCGTCGGCGTAGTAACCATAGTCTGCCAAGGCTAGTCAAGGGTCATTGCCAGTGTTAGCAGAATAATAACTCTTCAATAACACCAAAACTTGACCAGCGATAACTAACATGAGAGTATGGACCGAACACGGGCCACCCCGACAATCCACTGGCCGCCATACCGTACACAAAACCAGAATTTTGAATAACGAACACTTGGCAATAGTCATAACAAAATGAAAACGACTCACCAGATTCGCATAAAGATCCGTGTGTATGGAATTCTCCACAAGTCCACACGCTCCTCCTTGACCTGTCCAGCTCCTTGGTTGTTGCTAGCCGCCTTGCTGCTCCGTTCAAGACTCGCTTTTTATTATTCAAGACTGAGGGTAGTCGCAACTGTCACCGCGATTTTTTTTGCAAGAATGTAACCGCCACTTTCACTAGCTTTGTTTTTACGTGTGATCTCATTAGCACGACCGAATCCCACTTCTGATGTCGCATCAAGGCTGGCCGATAGATGCAAACCATCGGGAAGTCAGGATGTATTCCCTTAGGTTAAGACATCGTGTGTGGGCAGGTCGTTGGGTACAATCGTGAAAATGAAATCACACAAATTATTCGATACACCGAGTATATTCAAATAGACACAAGTTACATTCTTGCTTACTAATATTACGGATCGACACTGATTCTACGACGTGTTAGCTCTACGGCTGTCAGTACTCAACTGCCAGTACATTTTAGCTCCACTGCTAAATTCTATTATCCCCACCACGCAAGTGGTTAGAGAAAGCGCGCCAAAGCGTAGTTGTCTTGCTTTGCGATTTGTTTTGACGTCCGTACTATTGACCAAACCCGACATGTATATACATTCATCATCTTCCGTCCTGTCCCCCGTCACGCCATCACTGACTCCCTTTTCTTTCATATCACTCCTCACACAGTCTATCTAGCTTTTCTTTGGACGTCGCCTCCCTCTCCATCCATCCACATTTATATTCATAACTCTTTTAGTAATATGCGTTTCATCCCTTCTCATCACATGACCATACAGGATTATCGGTTTCCTTTCAACTTTCCTAAATGAATTGTAATTAGAGCAAGGGACTTATGGTGATGTTTTACACGGCTGCAAGGAAAGGGTTATGTTTTTATTAAGAGTCTAGACCAAACATATTCAGCAGACTAACGTGAAAAATTTGATAAATACCTGTGAAGGGTCTTGGGAATATGCAGTCTTGGTAACATGAAACTACGATAATAATGGTTTTGTTTCATCTTATTCTCTTAGGAGCGATTTTCTTCTGGCAACTGTTACGTGTAATTCCCGAAAGGTTGCAAAACATATTACTGTACAGCATACACGCAGAGAACTCTGCGTTCTGAAAATATTAGGGTCTATATGATTTGGTACGGGGTTATTGTTTTCGATCGATACGGGAAACAAAAAAGAATAGGAGATAAACTACAAGATGCAATAAAGGAACATATAATAATAGATAACCTCTGAAAGAATAACTAACCTCTGAAGAAATAGCTGAAAACCCCTTATGGGGTCATTATACTCATCATTATGATTTTTCTATAGAAAAAAAAGTCAATAAAATCAAAAATCCCGACTGCTTATGAAGCGAACTAAAAAGATGTAAACAAGAATAAAATCATGCACTCCAGTCAGAGGAGACATATTTATCAACTGGTTGACCAAATCCATATGTACCCAAAAGCCGCCATGTTTATTTTTTTTAACGTCACTTATCTAAGAACGCTTGGGCGGTCAAGACTTATATATCCGTCCAATGGTTTGAAAAATATGAGTTATTAATATATACATACAAGATACGTGCGAAAAATTGAAAAATATTACCCTTTCCTTGCAGTCGGGTAAAAACACCTAAAATTGCTAAATTTCACCCGTTATCTTACTAATAATATACATGCATATCTTTGGATGGATGTGTGTGTGGATGGATATTTGTTAATCAATCACGCCAGAACGGATTTGGATGAGATTTAGCACAGAGATAGATTATAATCTGGAATAGCACATAGGCTACTTTTCACCCCGGTATAATATTCTCCTGGGATAAAAATAATACTTTCCACGCGGGCGAAGCCGCTGGCAGAAGCTGGTGGGAGAATAAATCTACGGAGCAGCTGTCTTTCTATTTGCGATTTTAGGGTTGGACTTCTCGTGAATGTTGTGCACGTTTGCAAAGACTTCATAACAGGTTCATCAATGTTTGTATATTAGATGATAAATTGCATCAATGTTTGCATGCCAAAATGGTACAATGTACAAAGATTCTTAATATTATTGTAACCACCTTATTGTAAATACCTACATTCTAAGCAAATAAATAATATTCTATTCTCAGCTATTTCAATTAGGAACGTATTTCATAATTACAATTTATTCTAATTATCTACCACAAAATGAAAAGCATTTTCAAATAAATGCCACTGAATTATTACAAGATTATTTCTTCCATAATGGTTACGACATTAAAAATAACCGCCATTAGAAATCAATTTCATTCAATCAAGCTTTCATTCATTCTTTCACTTCAGATCTTTATCGGGTCGTTAAGCAATTGAGTTTATTGATTAAGTTTATAGTATTGGTTCAATTCGTTTTTAGGGTTCCGTACCCAAAGGATAAAAACGGGACCCTATTACTGAGACTTCGCTGTCCGTCTGTCTGTCTGTCAGTCTGTCTGTCTGTCTGTCTGTCTGTCTGTCTGTCTGTCTGTCTGTCTGTCTGTCTGTCTGTCACCAGGCTGTATCACATGAACCGTGATAGTTAGACAGTTGAAATTTTCACAGATGTATTCCTGTTGCCGCTATAACAACAAATACTAAAAACAGTATAAAATTAATATTTAAGGGGGGCTCCCATACAACAAACGTGATATTTTTGCCGTTTTTTGCTCGATATTAATAACGGCAGAAGGTAGACGCTTGAAATATTCACAGAATAGTTGTATATTATCTTCAAAAAATAATAATTATTAAATTAAAATAAAATAAATTAAGGGGGGCTCCCATATAACAAACGTGATTTTTTTGCAGTGTTTTGCGATAATGGTACGGAACCCTTCGTGTGCGAGTTCAACTCGCACTTGGCCGGTTTTTTTATTTCGTATCGTTTTGAAATATTGGAATACATTGATACCGAGTCGGTAGTCAGGTGTTAACGACTTTTATTTTTTTGTTATCTGGCGGTGACTTTAGTGTTGTGTTTGATTGTGGTGTTAATTATATAGAATGGTGGCTGTAGTAGATAGTAGGTACCTACCTAATTTATCGTGAAGGTACTGTCCTTCTTTCTGTTTATTTTTATTCGTCGTATCGATGTTTCCAATGTAAATGAGCTTCAACTAGAATTCAACCACCTTTGTAAATGAATGTGAAAGTGTATAGATATTTTGTATACAATCTTGCCTCAACGACTTCATGGATTTGATTCAAATTTAAAATATAGTAGGTCAATATCCTGGTGATGATAAAAGGAACTTTTTATGTATTCACTACGTTCCCATAGGATAATTTTACACTTTCACATGGGCGAAGACATAGGAGTTAGTATACATGCTGCTGGTGTATAATTATTACAAGACCTGCTCGTCTATCCGGGTTTGTTTTGTTACGTATATGAATGTTTTACTGTGGTCTTTTGTGAAGACAAGCAAGGCAGAAAATGGATATGTGTTTGTACAAATGTACATGCGGGTTAAGAGTTTGGTGTGCTGGTTAGTAATAAACGTCATTGCAACATCAGGCAGTAAATATATGTATACAATGAGGACAAGGTTTATAGCTTTTCAGCTGACTTCAAAAAAAGCAGGAGGTTCTCAATTCGTCGCAATTTTTTTATTATTTTATTGATGTTACCCGATCAAGAATCAAAGACGCCTACACCGATTTGATAATTCTATTTTTGTTTGAAAGGGTGTACTTCCCAGGTGGTCCCTCCGGTCCATCAGGTAAGGATCTGTTCATGGGATCATGGAGAAATCGAGCGAACTCCTCAAATATTATAGCCATATGCGTATAGCAATTTTGGTATTTTGATCTACAATGCAAACAATTACTATTTGATCATTTGACTTTGTTTATTTATGTTACTCTCAGCCTCAGTCGTGGGCATTGGTAATATTATATAATTAAGATGTGGATAACGTTGTGGGTTACACATATGTTACTTTTGTTAGTTTTTTAATTTTTATCTTTTGTATTTTTTTTGTGTAACTGTTTGTTTTCCCAAAATAAATAAATAAATAAATAAATTTACACTCAGAAAGTATAATTTGTTGAAGTGGGACTGATGAAGAAGGCTAAAGATGGCCACTGGAACTCCTTAATGCTAAGTATTTCACGGGTATAAGATATCTCGCATAGTTAACCGACTATGATGAACAAATACTTATATATAAATGATACTAATGAAAATGGTACCATCGAACTGATCTGATGATGAAGCCGGAAGGAAGGCACTGGAACTCCGAAATAAAACAGTGTATCCTAATCGTGTTTGGAATCTTCATGAAATGTTCCTTTGCTATAAATGGTAATTGTTTTTCATGATAACTGGAAGTACCTACCAAAACTAAAAAAAAAAGATAAATAAAAATCTTTTTAACAAAAAAATTAAATCGATTTCAAAAACAAAACACTACAAAACGTAAAAGAAACTGTATTTTTCGAAGTCGGAATCGAAAAACGGAAAACAATAGGTACCAAAGACAATGACTTCGGAAAGGAAAGTTTTTTTGGATTGTAGTGTTTTGTTTTGGAAGCCTTTTTGAGATTTTTTGTTAAAAAGTTTTTTTATACATCTATACTTAATATTATAAATGCGAAAGTAGCTCTGTCTGTCTGTCTGTTACATTTTCACTTCTAACTTGGCACATGGGTAGATAATGTCTTGTATTAGGACATTGGATACGAAATCGAGAGAAGAGAACACTCCCGTTATTTTATTCCGGGAGTGTACCCTTAGGATAATTGCCGAGATTCACACGGGCTCGGCCACTGGCAGAAGTTAATCTTAAATAATAAAGAGAGAGCCCGAATTTTGTAAGTTTGTTCAGACGTGAAGGGTAATCTCTGGAACCTCTACACCTGTATGAAAAAAAACTTTCACCTTTTGAAAGGTTCATTGTCCCAGATAGTTATATATTATATAATTATAATAAAGCCATTTATTTCCGAAATTTGGGTACATATGCACATTGTTTGCTAATAAGAAGTGTTATGAGTATCTAATTATAGGATGTCCCGCAGTTCGGCGTGCCTGTTGGCATAGGCCTCCTCCAACTCCCTCCATTGTGCTCTGTCCTCTGCAACTCTAGTCCAACAAGGCCCCAAAGTTATGCGGATGTCGTCTTCCCATCTTGTTTTTGGACGTCCCTTTTTTCTAGTTCTATCTCTAGGGTACCATAGGGTCACTTGTTTGCTCCATTTATTTATTGTATATCGAAGCATGTGTCCTGTCCAGCCCCATTTCAAATGATTGATGCGAGTTAATATATCTGTGACTTTAGTTTTCCTTCTTATTTATTTATTTATTTAGGAATAACCAACAGTTACACATTTAAAACTTATGACTAATACTATAATAACATGATATAAATGCGCAACTTAAACCGTTATCCACATCATATATAGTAGAAAGTTAGTTTTGAGCAAACGATACAAAACAAAGAAACAAATAATTTCACATTCTATCAAATAACAATTTAAAGGCTCTTTATTGCTTCAATAAGGCAGTTGCGAAATTTATTAGTGGGCATTGCAAATATGTCCAAGTCACTAAAATGTTCATTAAAACTATTACAAATACGACGCAGAGGTGCGCGGGCTCCAGCGTTTGTTCGACAGGAAGAAACAGCGAATAGTGGGCGCGCGCGCACCCCTCGCCTCAAAACACTTCTTCATTTTTTTTTTTTTTTTTTTTATTATAGATAGGCTCGCGCTTGACCACTATCTCACCTGATGGTAAGCGATGATGTGGTCGACGGTGTAACACGCTTGCCTAGAAGTAACCTATTCACTCTTGACTTAAAGACCCCGAGGTTGTAGCTATCTGGAAACACAGACTCCGGCAGGGAATTCCACTCCTTAGCTGTACGCATAATGAAAGTATTTCCAAAACGTTTAGTGCGTATGGGTGGGATGTCCACCATGTACCGATGGCGCATCGCCGTACGTCTTGTAGTCCGATGATGAAACGGGCTAGGTGGAATTAGATCATGCAATTCCATCGCACACTCTCCGAAATGCAACCGATAAAAAACCGACAAGCTGGCAACTTGACGACGATGTTCAAGGCTCTGGAGCTTTGACTCGACCAGTGCCTCATTGCCGATGAGCCTCTTGGCCCGTTTTTCGATCGACTCTAGAGCATCAAGCTGGTACTTGGCAGATCCATCCCAGAGATGAGAACAGTACTCCATGCAAGATCGAACTTGCGCTTGATACAACTTAAGTGGCTGTTCCGGCGTGAAGTACCGTCTCACCTTCGCAAGGATTCCCAACTTTTTGGCAGCCAGTTGTGCCTTTGCCTCAATATATGGGCCAAAATTAAGTGTCGATGTCAACGTTACGCCAAGAAGCTCAAGATGGTCCGTTATCGGTACGGTTACACCTCGGAAAGATGGAGCCGGGTGAAATTGGCTCTTTTTTGCGGAGAATAGACACGCCTGTGTTTTTGCGGCATTGAACTTGACCAGATTGGCATCGCCCCATTCAGAGACTGCCTGCAAGGACAGGTTCAAGCGCTCTACCATGGCCTCCCGGAAAGACTGGATCTGAGGCCCGGTAGCACGAGCGTTGGACAAGTATCTCTCAGCAACAGTGCTGTCATCTGCATACCCAAAGGTGCCGGGTTTTAGCAGTTCATTTATGTGTAGCAAAAACAATGTCGCTGAGAGTACCGACCCCTGAGGGACCCCGGCATTAATATCCAATAGGTCCGAAGAGCAGCCATCGATTACTACTCGAATGGACCGACCCCTCAGGAAGTCTGCAATCCAGTCACACAGACCACCGGGCAGACCGAATGAAGGAAGCTTACCAATAAGGCTTTCGTGCCAGACCCTATCAAAAGCCTTCGAGATGAAGGAGGATGAAGGAGACGGCAAGCGCTTCCCCATGCTTCTCGATGGCCTCACTCCAGATGTGAATGGCATACGCTAGAAGATCCCCAGTGGACCGATTTCGGCGGAAGCCGTATTGGCGGTCGCTAAGGATGTCGTTAGCTTCTAGGTATGCCAGGAGCTTACTATTAAGTACGCGTTCCATACTCTTACAGAGTATGGACGTTACAGAGATGGGTCTGTAGTTGGCCGGGTCAGCACGACTGCCCTTCTTGGGCACGGGCTGTACGCTGGCTTGCTTCCAAGCATTCGGCACTTTTCCAGTCTGATAAGAAAGGCGAAACAGGCGCGTCAAGATAGGAGACAATTCAGGCGCACAGGTTCTGAGAACAATTGCTGGTATAACATCGGGTCCGCTAGCCTTATTCACATCGAGGTTGCGCAGCACCCTACGTACGTCCTTTTGGTGGATGCGAATGTTCGACATATTCGTCTCGCATCCATTAGGAGAAGGAGGGGGGCGCGCGCCACCAGGATTCAGACGCGAATACTCCGCAAAAAGAGAGGCAAACAAGTTTGCTTTGTCCTCTGCGGAGTGGGCCAGCGACCCGTCGGGTTTCAGCAGTGGTGGTAGTGAGGGACGGCAGAAATTCGATTCAACCGATTTAGCCAGGGACCAGAACGCTTTACTACCTGCTGGGTAGGAAGCAAGTTTGATCCCTATCCGGCTAATGTGGTCGAACCGAGCCCTTCGCAATACCTTCTTGCAGGACTTGGCAGCCCTGTTGTAAGCTTTCTTCCTCTGACCAACGTCACTCGCCTTGCGCGTTCTAGCGTCGACCCAAGCATGGTACGCCTCATGTTTACGCGCATCGACGCGAATACACTCGGCGCCAAACCAAGGTCGGTCTTGGCTAGACATTGCAACGTCAGAGAACGAAATGTAGTACTCCATTCCCTGACGCAACATATCCGTCACGGCGTCTGCGCACGACGTAGGATCAGACGAAGAAAAGCAAAGCTGCCAAGGATAGCATGCGAAGAAAGATCGCATGCCATCCCAATCTGCTGACTTGTACCGCCATACCCGCCGGGTGCCTCTTGGACTGGGATCGGGCGGGGAGTAGACGGATACAGACTTCACCAGACAGTGGTCGGAACTACCCAAAGGTGGAGATACCGAAACCGAGTAACGGTCTGGATCTGTGGTCAGCAGAAGGTTCAAGCAATTAGCCGTATGCGATTCAACATCCGGCACCCTCGTTGCCCCCTGGACCAGCTGAGTGAGATTTAACGCTAGCGCAAGCTTTCGCGTCTCTCGCACAGCATGGTCAGTGTACTGGTACGGGAAGAGCCACTCCTGATGGTGGGCATTAAAGTCCCCCAGTATCACTAATTGGGCGGTTGGGTACCGTTGCTGAGCCTCATCAGCCGCCTCACTAAGGTATTGTATAAGCCCGATTGTCTCCATGTCTCCGCTGTGCGACCTTTAGACACAAGCATAGATAATCTTATCTAGACCTGTATCAACCAGGGCCCAAAGCACTGAGTATCGAGAGTCTTCAAGGTTTCGGAGACGCCGATAACAGATGTCGTCACGGGCGTACATGCATACACCTGCGCGTGGCTTGAACCTGTGCTCCAAGGTAAACCCTGGGTAAGAAAGATACGCCACGTCTGACGGACATCCGATCTGCGTCTCCGAAAGGAACAAAAGCGCTGGTTTATCAGTCTCCAGATGATGGTGGACTGCATCAAGGTTAGAGTGCAGACCTCGGATGTTACTGAGGTGAACCTTATGTGAGAGTGAGTGCTGCCGCTGTTCAGCTTTTCTCTTTTTGTTCCTTGGCATTTATTGTGAGTGAAGGAAGGTGAGGAGAAGGAAGTGAGATGAGGTTCCACGCTGGCAACCTTCAGACACGCGCAGACAGGACGCTATAATTGGGGGACTAGTCTGGAGACCGCGGGGACGCCCGAGCCCCCCCGGGAATGTCCATCGGGCACTCTCGTCTGGTCGCCAACCAGCACGATGGCGCATCCCGGGATTTTTCGACAGTTGGCGGGGCAGCCTTTCGTGTGTGGCTGGCACACTACTTGGGCCCCCAACTACCTGCGATCGGCCAGCGGCGCACCGTGCCTCGGATCCCGCTACCCACCGCGACTAGTCCCACGATAGGCCCATAACAACGCGAGTCAGGCTGGTCCGCCTGCAATGGAACAACTATCTCGACCCAACTCCTCTTGTGGCTACACCGAGCAACTTACCGGAACACGGCTAGGCCGCTTGGCGGTACGTATTTGCTCGGTGGGTGGTCGCAAGCCTTCGGTCGAAACCTACCACCAGTTAGTGTCACCTGTTTAGCACCACCCGGGGACCACGTGTAGGGTAACAAAAGGGGTACTCACCTACGGACGCGGGTGACTCAGCCCCCTAACTTCTAGGAACAAAGTAATGTACTCTATCGGTAATATCTGAGCAGTCGTATCTGTGATTACACACATCATAAAGGAACATCGTTTCAAGGTATAATCTTCTAGACTTTAGGCTCATTACATAAATTTTTTTTAGCAAGTCATTATACGACGGGAAGTTACAACAGCGGTATTGCACTGATTTCAAAAATTTTCGTTGGACGCTCTCCAAACTATCTGCATATTTATTATAATAAGGGTTCCATACTACCACAGCGTATTCAAGTTGAGACCTTACAAGTGACCTAAACAGATGGATGAAACTAGTAGCACGTTTAAAATCAGTTGTAGCTCTCATGACAAAACCGTACATGCGGTAGGCACTGCTAATTATGTAATGAATGTGCTGGTCAAAGTGTAATTTGTCGTCGAGCAGTACCCCAAGATCTTTAACGATAGGAACCCCCGCTAGATCTATTCCATTCAAATTGTATCTATTAATTTTTATTCTTATGTCTGTATTTAAGATTTTGTCCCATGATTTAATTCCTAGCATGCTTCTCGCCATTGCCCTCTGACATTTTGCTAGTTTGTCCATAAGCTTGTCTGTAAGCGACCATGTTTCGCATCCATATGTTAAAATGCATTTGTACACATGTACACATTATGCATGGTAAAATGCAACTATTAAAAGTCTTTCTCTTAATATTTATTTATTTTATTTATTTTATTTTTTACATTTTAAGAAAGCTTACAGACTAATAACATTATAATAACAATAATATATAACTAAATTGCTAATAACAAGCTTCCACAGATAAATAAAAAGATATAATATTATTTCCCTATAATCTAGCTAGGAGTACTTCATCAAAGTTCATTTTATTTTTATTAATTTTAAATTAACAATTTGGACAATAAACGATTCAAGTGCATGCAGGTGCCTCTTGTACAAAAAATGGCTTTGCTAAAAGTTTCCTAACTGTGCTAGCATTGGTGCAGAATAGAAATACCAGGTTCACAAGAAATCTCGTTAAAACTGCGACTGGCTCTCGGAAAGTATGCATTACGCCTGTAATTAGTATTTGCATAAGGTACATGCAGTAGCGGTCGCTGTCGAAGTCCCATCTGATTAGTGCGCATCGTTAATTTAGAAACAAGTTCAGGACAGTCGACTGAACCATTAGCGATATTAAACAAGTAGCATACGTCATTAATATAACGTCTACGGTCAAGTGGAAGAAAATGGTACCTTCTGCATCGGTGAATATAATCTACAGATACTTGTTTTGCCCTCCAATCAAGGTACTTAAGAAACTTTCTCTGGATGCCCTCAATACGAGACTTGTAGATCTCGTATTGAGGGTTCCAGACTTGTGATGCATACTCAAGGTGACTGCGTACGAACGAACAATATAAGACTTTGATCGGTTTTAGTGATCAGAAACATGCTGAGGTTCTCATTATGAAACCAAGTGCCCTTGACGCCTTAATTACTATACTATCAATATGCTGATCAAAGAGAAGCTTACTGTCTTGTGTAATCCCAAGATCCCGAATACTGTCGACTTTGCCTATCCCGATATTGTAAAGTTTGTATGTAGAATCGATCAAAGACTTCTGACGAGTAAAAGTCATGTGGAAACACTTTGTGACATTCAATTCTAGCCTGTTACGTCTACAGTATTCTTAAAATGTATGCATGCCTATGTCTTTGCTCTTCATTATTTCCTTGAGGGACCAGTATTTTTTCCACCCGCAGGCTATTCTTTTGTTAACTTCCTTGAACATTGAGTAATGGCGGGAGATAATTTGTCCTAGGTAAACATATTCGCTCACATACTCATAGTTCTTTCCATTAACTTCTATGTTTGCTTCTGTGGAGTTAGTCATCAGCTTTGTTTTGCTCGCATTCATTTCTAGCCCTACTTAATCTCTGCTCTTGTCCGCTAGGGTTTTTATCATGTGTTCTAATTTCTTGGGGCATTCTTCTAATAGGATAATATCGTCTGCGAATCTCAAATGGTTAAGGCGGCTACCGTTAATGTTAAGACCGAACTCATCCCAATCTAATTGTCAAAAAATATTTTCCAGCACTGTATTGAAAATTTTGGGTGATAGCGGGTCTCCTTGTCGGACGCCTCTGTTTATAGGAAAAGGGTCTCCTTTCGTTTCCAGTTTTATTCGGCTTTTACTATTCCTATATATGGTTTTGATTAGTTCGATATAAGTATTTTCCACTCCTTATTATATTCTCTTAGGCTGGACCAGATGAATTTGTGATTCAGGCTGTCGAACGCCTTGGAATAATCGATAAAGGCAATGTATAAGGGCTTCTGATATTCGTTGTACTTTTCCATGACCTGCTTAATTGTATGGATATTATCAATGGTACTGTAGTTCTTTCGGAATCCTGCCTGCTCTTTTGGTTGACTTTCGTCCAACGTAGGTGTTATCCTTTCCAAAATTAATTTTGCAAAGACCTTGTAAACATTCGAAATAAGGCTTATTGATCTGTAATTATTGCTATATATTAGTAGTACCAAATTAAAACCTATTCATAAGAGCCATGTCACCCTCTCGGCTTAAGTGCAGCTAGATGTACCTTTTTATGTCTTTGAGTGGCTACCAAACTGACGGGCCACCTAAGCCGGTAGAGTGCTAAGTTGCTTTGTAATGTAAGCAGTCTTTCACCTTGACATTTTACCCCACATTGCTTTGACAAACCGACCGTACCTACATGTGGCAGAAAATCATGAATGCGGATAGTAAAAGCGAACTTGCCTAGAGAGAGACTTATCTTTGGAGATCACACATGGATATGGAAGTTATGTAACAAGATCTTTTAAAAGTAAACACTAAACTATGAAAATTATATGTAACAAAGGTATCTCACTCTTATTTAATGATTTGCTCACATCCTTATGTGCTAGACCCTTCAAGATTAGACATTTCAAAAACCTCTCGTAAAGTAGCTGCATAGAGAGTAGATATTCAAATACTAAAACAAAACCTTGATTCAAACATCTGCTCTTATAAATCCTTTGGCCAATTGAGCACTTTAACTCGGGCGAAGGCGCTAGCAAAAGCTAGTATGAATTAGGTAATATGTTAACCCAAAACCCGAATTACGTTGCGGTTGCGTACATATTAGAGTAAACTCAAAGCTAATTCCAATCTAATTGGCTAAGCCTGTGTACTTAATCTTGTTTTAACTGGCTAAGCCTCTGAACACTTGCTGAGAACTGGAATACAATTTATTTGGAAGTATTTGCTTCAAAGCTTTTGACTTAAATATAGTATATATCTATCTATAGTACTTTTATGTCGCCACTTATGTTTTAAGTTTTTATAAATACTATTTAAAGTATAAGGGCTTTCAATTCAGACGTTTAGTGCGGGACTGCTGCGGTGCCGTAGCGGTGCGTTTGTCGTAATGCGCACGGTTGATTTTCTCCATACAATTTATGCACTTACTTTGGCTCAGTTTTATGATCAGTAGTTAACTCAACCAATGGATAAATATGCTAACCAATGGTTTCAAAATTCGGTAAAACGCGTTTATTAGTCAATTGTTAAAAAATAACCGGTAAAATGAGAGTGTACCCGGGTAAACTGTACGCTTTAGAGCGTAGCGGCGTGAGGTTGAGATATGAAATGGTGTAAACAATAAACAGACATGCGATTACAGCAATCCCGAGAGTGATTTGCCATTGTTTGTTGAAGATGTATGTAGGTTATCAACGAAGGTCTTCATCAGATCTTCACCAAATTCAAATGAGACCAATTTGGGAACATATTCCTTCAAAAAAAAAAAGAATTTTCAAAATCGGTCCACAATTAACGGAGATATCGGTGAAAATACGTAAAAAGAAAACATAGTGCCGAACATAGGTCCTCCTTTTTTTGGAAAGTCCGTTAATACTATTGTCAGTCTTGGAAAAGGAAGGCATGCACCTTAGAGCATCGACATATGGAGAAGTATTGGCAAAGTTCAATATTTTCTTGTTGGCATGACATAATTCTTTAACTATAGAGATCTTATCCTAAGTATTGGATCGTAAGTATGTCATGGTAACTATAATTGTGACAATCTAAGAAGTCCGATGACGTTTCTCATTTTACACGCTGCGATAACTTTGTACGTAAGAAATTGAAAACTCAAATTCATAATCCTAATTAATTACTATGTTACCCATACACTATAACAATAAGTATCATTTGTAAGCATCAAGTTGCGTGTAAAAAGGGACTAAGTAAATAGTAAAGATTTTCATTATTAGTTTTTCAAAATTACTCAAAGACGACTTAGGGGGGCGTTAAAGATTTTTGAAGAATTTTACTGTACATGGCTTCTTTTTATGATGTAGGGGAGCACTAAGAAGCGAGCTCAAGTTAATGAGGCAAATCGCAAGGTGCACTTTTCATTTCACTCATTGAAGCCCTTCAAAACCTATTGCCCTCTAAAACCAAAATACATCTAGCTCAAACTCTAATTCGGCCGATCATCTGCTATCTGGATGCCACGGAGGAGCTCTTAAGGCGCAAGTATGCCCCAATGGCCTTGAGCATCCCGGCGAAGCTAAACTCACACACCGGCACGGCTCACGCATACATAGCGAGCGCGGACTGCGATCAAAGAGTATGCGTGGACGCAGAGATGCGACTAACAGGTTGCATTCTTGCCTACGATTCCGTAAATAAATATTAAGTTTTACTAGACATTATTTTTATATAATGTATGTCGCACAAGTAAAACAAATTAGGTGACATTAAAACTATACTTACGTACCTACAGCCCCCGTACCATGACGTGTCAAAACTATCATGGTTCGACAGTTTATTTTGAGTGTCCCTCGACCGGCAAGCGACCATTTATGGCGCCCGTTTTATTGTTTTTCTATTGTGTCTGTAATTATGCCGGCTGAGTTAGCACAGTAAAAATAAACTGGCTCTGAGCTTACGGTCGGCTCGTGATGTTTTTAGTTATTATATTCGTTTAAAAATACTAAGTAGGTCATCATCTTCCTGCCCTTGTCCCATGTTTCTTGGGGTCGGCGCAACACGTTTTCTTCTTCCACACCGTCCTGTCCCCCGTCACGCTATCACTGACTCCCTTTTCTTTCATATCACTCCTCACACCCAGTCCATCCATCTTTTCTTTGGCCGTCCCCTTTCTCTCCATCCATCCACATTTATATTCATAACTCTTTTGGTAACATGCGTTTCATCCCTCCTCATTAGATGACCATACCAGGACAAAGGATTTCCTTTCAACTGTTCTGTCACTGGCGCCACTTTCAAACTGCCTCTAATATTATACCTACTCATTTCTCAGTTTATCCATTCTCGTCACTCCGCACATCCATCTCAACATTCTCATCTCTGCTGTATGCAATCTCTTTCATCCATCTTTTTCACAGCCCAACATTCTGATCCATACAGTACGCAGTGGCGTAGCTAGGGGAGGGGGAGTCGGGGGCGGTCCTCACCGGTTCCGGGGTGACAGCCGACTGTATAAAAAAATTACACAAACTGTCACGTTTTTTAATGATAAATAATTTAGGTTTGAAGCTATTTTAATCAAGTTATCCCAACAAAATAATTAATTTATCAATTGTGATTATATAAAAATGTACGTATTATTTGAAATAAATGATAACAAGAAATTATTTACTCTGACCACACATTAGACCATGATTATTTCCAGTGTAGTGGGGTTGTGCAGACAAATACTTTGCTTTTGGTAAACACTAAAGAGTTGAAATTAGCTGTGTCGAAATTTACTGGTTTTTATGATGAGATATCAGAAACAGAACTCCTTTTAGAGATACCGAGGTTGAGAAGACATTTAAAAGTGGCCAAAAACATTGGCAGTTTCTAGCTGGGTGACTCTTAGACTTTTTGAAATTCATCGTGGAATGGGACTTTACAGAATCTCTTCTGAATCTTATGGTCGCACTAAAGTTATTTATGACAATTTGCGTATCAGTTGCTTCATGTGAGAGGCTTTCAGCAAACTAAAATTAATTAAAAATTACTTGCGGGCAACAATGACCGAAAACAGACTAAAAAATCTTGGCATATTAACAATAGAACATGAGGTAACACAAAATATAAATTTTGATGATATGATTTCCGAATTTGCAGCTGTTAAAGCTAGAAAAAAGAGATTTTAGTGCTTGTACTTAGATAAGTATAAACAAATGTAGGTATAAGTAATTAGTAACTATTATTATCAAAATTTCTGTTGTAATTATGAAAGACAAATAATTGCAATAATTAAATAAAAACATACTATACGTTTATTGAATGTTTATTCATTTTAACTGATTTCATTCTTGGGTGACACCACAATTATGCGCACCGGGTGCCACCCATGCTAGCTACGCCACTGACAGTATGACAGGTCTAATCACGGACTTGTAAATTTTTCCTTTTTCCTTTAAAAATACTAAGCAGGTAATTTAAAATAATTACGTTAAAAAAACTCAATCTGGAATGATATATAACTATAAATATTAATACAGCATAAAGTCATAATTTCCAGTTGCACGCGTTACCTGCTGTGATTCGCTGTTGAAAATTCATCCAAACGGTCAGAAACTCGGCCCTAGCCTCTTTCAAATTTAACCAAGATCGATTCAGCTTTTGAGAGTAACATTCTCACCCCAACCTCACAACTTTAGGAATTATTTCATTTTAATCATTTGTATAGACTGTAATTACTGACTTACATAAAAACCGGCACAGTGCGAGCCGGACTCACGAACTGTGGGTTCCGATAAACATATTTTAAATAATGGGTTCTAATGATAAATACCCCCACATGCTAATGTGCATTTTTCTTGGATTCATCATGTGATGTATTTTTTGGATCCCATAATTAAAATGATTACGTATAATGTTTCCATATTTCTAAATGAGTTTTTAGCACACATAAGTGACATATAAGTTGTGTTAGCAACGTTAGTGGTAACAGTTTATTACTCAATACTCTCTATATAAGGTTACAAATAAAACACTGTTATTCTAAAAATCAGTAAATTTTAATACTCTTGTACGGTTTTGTTCTCTCTCTCTCTCAAATCTCGTAAACTGTGGTTAAGCAATATGAAACTTTGTGAAAGTGTTTTACAGGAATGTACTACACGTAAAAAATATCCGTTATATATATTATAATCCGTTGCGTGGTTTAGAAGTTAGCATTATGATTTATTTACACAATGCACAATATAAATAAAAAGTATTTACAAATTCACATAAAAAAGTAGTCCACAAATAAATAAAAATAAAGCGTCCACGCGCCCGATTACGTAGGGTCCTCTGCGGCGAGCGAGCTATAGTCTGTAGACGCACACTAATACACAATCTAAGTAAATATTTGCACTAACACGTGCGAATGCGCTTAGTCGGACGAAAGCGCGGCGGAGCAGCGAGCGACACAGCCTTCCCGTGCCAATGCTAACTCGCGACTGGCTTCTCCCCCGTAGAGAGCCAGAATATATACATTGGACCTTACTTTGCAAGACTTTCTTTGCAAAATATTGATTGATTTAAATAAGCAAAGTACCATCTAAAGAATCTCTAAATACCAATCTGTCTATCTAAAAATATTTTTAAACATACAAGTCGTTTTGGAGGAGTTTCCAAAAGTTGCGAAAAAATATTGTGTTGTTAATTATTTTTTTAAAGCAAAACTATTAGTTACACGAAAAAACCTTGCGTTCCAAATAATGTACATGAATCAATAATAAATATATATTTTTTTCAAACCTTTTAACCTAGCCGTTACTAAGGAGTATGCTTTAGAAAGTAGCCGTTTTACAGCACTAAAGCGCATGTAGGCCCTTAAATAAGCTTGAGCGCTTGCAAAATCTGTGCATACGTTTTGTTTTTGGTCTAAGGAAATACGATCATGTCTCTCAGTTCCTCAAGGATCTCAAGTGGCTCCCTATCCGTCTTCGCAGGAACACTTGAGTATTATGTCTGTTCTTCAACATCCTTTTTAACCCTGCTTACCCTGGATATCTGCGCGATTGCTTTTTTACTCGCGCTGCCGATGTCCAGTGTAGATCCCACCTAAGGCATCATCTAAACTTCCCCTCCCACAATACTAATTTCTATTCCCACTCCTTCAGTTGTTTGTGGAACTCACTTCCACCGTCCGTGACTCTAAAAATGTATCTTTATTCAAGAAACAGGTCAAAGAACATTACCTTTCCACCATCTTGTAATTTTATATATTATATGTTGTATGTACTTTATATATGTAGTTAAGGCCGTATGCCTCCAGCCCGTTTTTAACCTAACCTTACCTAAGGTATATGTGTAATTTATATATTAGAATTAGTTAAGTTATTATTGTCTGTTTTAAGTTTCCTTATTTCTTTCTACACACTGTGTCTTCGTATATCATCCAACTTTCCTGTCGCTGGTCTGCTGGAAGAAATTTCTATTGAAATAAGCAGTACCTTTGTGCTCTCTGTATTCCTTCTTTTCTTTGTTAAGTGTTTTGTGTGTTTGTTTACATAAATAAATAAATAAGGTGTTTTTGGAAATTCATCCTTTAAGGGGGTGAAACTAAAAAATCATCTGTAGAAAAAAATACGGATCACGTGAACGAAGTCGCGGGCGAAGTGTAGTGTATAGGTAGGTGTAACTTTTACACTAGGTACTGCTTGTTCCTACATGCATTTTACTATAGTTTAAAACTTTGTGTGCGTAACACACGAAGTGTTGTGCTCCAATGCGTTGTGACTGTCAACGGGCTATTGCAACCACCGTAAGTTTATAAAAAATTGCGTCGGATTATTTAAACTGGCAAAGTTTAAGTTCTTAATAAGACACAGATATATTGCGATTTTGGAAAGAATTAATTATATTTGAAATGATCTGTCCACAATACATTGCGAATGTATAAACTCGGCAGATTAATTACGAACTTACGGTGTTTGCAATAATCCGGTGACTGACTCAGAAATAGTACAAAGCATTCTATAAAAAAAACCGGCCAAGTGCGAGTCGGACTCGCGCACGAAGGGTTCCGTACCATTATCACAAAAAAACGGCAAAAAAAACACGTTTGTTGTATGGGAGCCCCACTTAAATATTTAGTTTATTCTGTTTTTAGTATTTGTTGTTATATGTATAACGGCAATAGAAATAAATCATCTGTGAAAATTTCAACTGTCTAGCTATCACGGTCCATGGGATACAGCCTGGTGATAGACAGACAGACAGACGGAACGCGGAGTCTCAGTAATAGGGTCCCGTTTTTACCCTTTGGGTACGGAACCCTAAAAAAATCAGATCCGTACTTCACCGAATTTTGATCACAAGGTAATTTATCCATCTAGATCTACAACAATACATCTTGTATCTCATATACTGTAATATATTCCGTGCGCTCTCTTAACTTCTTTTCTTCTCGTAACGAGATTACAGCCTCCGCATTGCCTGAGTTTTGAGCACACACGCGAGTCTCGATAATGTACCCTCGTCGATACTCGAGCACTCTGGCTTCTAGCTCGTGTGAGTTGTGTGCTACAAAAAGTAATGCAGAGACTTTGATACTAATGTATGTGGTTCGGTTTTCATTTAGAAGTGGATCTTTGGTGTATTTATTGTAAAATTTACTTGAATGTAATGTCAATCCTAAGGCAGGCTATACGTTGCAGATCAAGATCGCTAGCTTTACTTAATGGATGTGGTCCAGGATGGAGTTGGATTTAATTAAGAAGTGAAGAATTTTTGGTGGAATGAGAAACTGCTGGAATAGTACGACAGACCCAGACCCCAACATTGCGACAACGGTGCGACAACCCATTTTATATACATTTTATTGCAGATATATTATCAAATTGTCATCACATCGTTGTATCATTGTCGCTCGAACCTTTAATCCTAAGTTATTCTTTCGAAATGTTTGCAAATAAAATCTCAATAAAATCTTATTCGTTAACGTAAACTTATTTAATTACTAGCTTCTGCCAGCGGCTTCGCCCGCGAGAATGTCGAAAATTATCCCAAGGGAACATATTCCTGGGATAAAAGGTATCCTATGTGCTATTCCAGACAACAATCTATCTCAGTGCGAAATTTCATCCAGATCCGTCCAGCCGTTTAAACGTGAAGAAGTAACAAACATACAAACACACAGACTTTCGCCTTTATAATATCAAGTGTGAGAAGACAAGAAATATAAGTTTTAAACTGTCATGGTCACATTCGCGGTCAAACTCGCAACAAACAGTAAACATGGTAAATATCCCGTTTCTAATGTTAAGACAAGAAATTATTGTTTTTTGTCTAATTCTTACCATTGAAAGCTATTCAATTACTTATAATCAAATATAATTTTACACTTAGGGCGTATATATTCCCCAATGTTAACGCAGTACTGGCCGTGTGCCCGCTCGGCGCCAGAATACCAATATTGAACCTACTTTTGGACAATTTTGTTTGCAAAATATTCTATGATTTACATTTGCTATTTCAGTTATGAAGAAATCCTAGCCAAAGCAAATCTATTAGTTACACGAAAAAACCATGTTTCACAAATAATGTAAAATTGTAAATGAATCAAAAATATTTTTTTCTATCTTTATAACCTAGCTGTTAATAAGGAGTATGCTTTAGAAAGTAACCCTTTTACGGCACAAAAACGGCGGAGCGCCCTTAAAATCTCCTTTCAATAAATTACTCAAACAAATATTTCACCTCAGGTGAACATTAAAATCCCAAGTGTGTGCACTCTGAAGACAAAATTGCGAAGTCCAAATGAATAATTGAAAAACTTTCAGCACCACTGCAGAGATTTTTCAACAGTTGTCTAAATAGTTATCTTGAGCATTGCATGCAATAACATTTTTGGTTCTTTATGAGCTTTCTAGACGTGCATTTTAATTTTCCCCTACAGCTAAAACCTAGAAAGCCACTGATGTGGCTTTAGAATCATCCACCAACCTTTGTACCTCACTTTAATGGCGTTAAAATGACATCCCCTTACTGATATACTTTTTGCGTTCGACGTTTCTTCAAAAACAATCAAGTTGGTTAGGTTAGGTTACATCTTGGTCCACACAGTTTTATGTATCTACCTAATGCACTTCTTCTAAGAAAACCTCTGATCCTCTTTTTTCAAAAAGACTTCTCTTTGTTCGTTGCTTTTCGTTATATATACCTATCCAAGCAAGTTGGTAACGTGACTACCGTCCTAAGATACATTTTTGTATATATGAATTGCCAGTCGCGAAAGCTATTTATATTGCTTCTTCTAAAAAAAACTCGGTCCCTTCGGACGATCTGTACCGCAATTACATGCAATTACATACCACAAAATCCTGATTTACTATCAGAAGAGCAAAACAAATCTCACGCACGCCCACATTACATTACATACATACACACACCATTACACGTGCACACACATACCTACAAACCCGTGCGCAGGTGGCGAGCGTGACCCAGTTCTAATAACTGCCAAGTGTAGTGGAAGAGTGCAGACTGTCGATATTAAGTACAGCCCTTGTGCGGAGCTTTAAGATTTTAAAAGTCTCTAACACGTCATCGTGTACCGTGTACATGGTTTGTAAAGGGTTTGGTGATTGTGTGATGTTGTGTAGTTGAGGGTCTTAAGTGACCTATAATAATTATGTAACTCTTGATATGCTTACGCTCGTTTAATACATAGTAATCGAAAAATACATATCAATATAAGTAATGAGATCATCCGAACTCAAGTAGGACTAAAAAACCGGCCAAGTGCGTGTCGGAAGTCGCACATTTAGGGTCCGTACCACATTTTGAATATCTTGGTATTTCTTAATAAAATATACGTAATAATAAACATTATCATCAAATTTCAAGTTCATAGGCCAATGGGAAGAAAAACAAAATCTGAACAAAATTTTGTGACAGACGACGGACAGACACGTGAGTGACAGCAACAGGGCTCCGTTTGGAACCTTTGGGTACGGAACCCTAAAAAGGAAAACAAAGTGGAGGTTTGCTAAAGCCGTTTCGAATGAGCTCATTAAGTACTACTCAGTAGTACTTCCCACGTGTCACGTCCTATTTTGCCATTTGTGCCCCCAAAACCTGCAATCAAAGTAACCTCTCTGCTGACCGTTTACTCCTATTAGAGGCACAATTGTTATCTATTCAAAATCAGATATTCCGAAAATGTCCAAATCGGATTACAATAATCCAATTGCGGACATAAGAACCGTCCTTAGATTTAGTCTCAAAAGCAAAACCAGGCTTACAAACACAAACTGGCCACAATTCGAATCCCTCTATGATTTAAAGACAGATTAACACCTTCATAAGCCAATGGGGACCGTAAAACCTATATCACGTAAGCCTATCCTGTAGATCTGTATTGTACAAGGATTATGATGGGTCCGGTATACGGTGGGCCGCGCATTACGGAACCCTTTATTTCGTGTTGATGTTCAAACGATTTTGGGTTATGTAAATATGAGGACTATTGCACTTGCTTTCTGTTAAAGTTTTCGGGGAAAGGTGTTTTTGTCCTTGGATTACAAATATTTGAGGCTTACACGAGGTAAACACGCACTTTTTACCCGACTGCCGAAGGAGGGTAATGTGTTTATCAGTCGTATGTATGTTTGTTTCTATGTGGCGTTATAGAGACCAAACGCTTTGAACGATTTTGATGGTTCTTACGTTAATCGATTCGTCTTAACCCTGCGAATGTCACTGGGTACATTAAAATAGGAAAATGGCGGCTTTTGGGCGCTATATTGTGGGGACCCAAATTTGATTGTGGGGGTATCAAAATAAAGAGTTTTAAGAGGTGATTTAAAAATATGTAATACTTATATGTTTAAATGTACCTAATTAAAAAAAACTACCTGAAAAGTTATAAATAAAAAAGCTAATTCGTAAAATCAAAAACACGACTCGATCGACGATGATCTTGTTTTGGTCAGCCGGCTCGAGAATATGTATCCTCCGAATGCACAGCATGATTTTCTGCTTGTTTACGTCTTTTTGGTTCGGTTTTCAAGCAGTCGAGATTTTTTGGTTTTTTGAATTAAATTTAATTTAATTTTCAAGTGATTTAAATAAAATTGGCAGTAAAATTACATTTATACATGCATAAACTCACGCCTTTTTCCTTTGAGGGTAGGCAGAACTCACATGCTACGAACCTTACATAATCCTTTTGCTTCATTTACGTTACCAGATGTAAGTCACACGCGCACGAAAACGAAATACGAAAGGAATACGAAATTAGTTGTTTGGAAATGAATTCATATTCAAGACAAAAATTAATATTGATGTGACAGCATTATACTGAACTTAAGCATGCCCTAAACACATCAGTTTGCACGTATAGTTTCGTTGGTAAACTCCGGAATGTGTGTACTGTATTCAGTGGCCTGAATACCCAACCTTTATCATCCAAAAATTGCTAATATTAGGTACTAAACTGGCACACAAAGGGCGCCTGTAAAATACTTAACCCAAAAATCTAACCAGCTCATTCGTTAAAGTCGGAGACTTCAGAAAATTTACAAAAGACCTTCAGATAGGCCTCGTGAGTCTTAACTCGCATCTCAACAATTTTGAGGCCTTTGTCTGCGCCAATTTATGTTGGGCCTGCTAACTTACAACGACCTTTACTATGAGGCTAAATAATACGTCCAAAACTCCATCAAACTATCCATTGCGCGGTTCATCCGACATAAGCACCAGGACTTGGGCAACTTCGCGTATAAACGGCGCAATAGAACTCAAACTAAACAGTACCTTCTTCTAAATCTGAACAATCCAGATGAAAATTTGCGTGTCTTGTTTCTCAGTGGTAGTGGTCAATCGTGGCGAATGCCTTTTATCTCGTTGATGGACCATTACACCTCGACTCTGCTGTTTTTGTTCTGCTGACTTATTGCTTCGGAAGTGGCCGCTAATGTGGCAGGCTGAAGAAAACACGCAGCTGCTGCGGATGCTCAGGGGATAACAAATCGTTGGACTTTTTAAAGAATGGATTGCATGCCTTTTTTATTTTTTTGTGAAATGTGTGAGATGTTCAGTGTATTGTGTAGTTGTTTTCCATTTTAAGCTCTATTTGTTATGGCGAAAAAAAATATGATCCCATTAAAGGTGTAGCGGCACCGACACCGCCACTTACAAAGTAATGACATGACGTCACACAAATCCTACATCGCGCAAGCAAAGTTTGCGGCGCGATTTGAACGTATACAACAGTCCGACGATAACCGTTGGGCAGTTGCCCGGACCAGACACAACACCCGTCTGGTCGGAGGATCCTCCCTTTTCTATGGAGGTTTGTGGGACTTTAAACCCTGTTCCACCTACCTCCAAACTGGTGACCCTCGAACATGAACATCAGCGCAGCCTTCGTGCAGAGCTACTTCATCGTGACGTCATCATCACTTCCTGAAGCTTTCAAGCAGCGAGTCACACAGCCAGCCAGTACCCACGGCATCTACGGGGGTATCCTGACCACCAGCATGCAGCGGACGCGCATACCTGGTCATCACCCTCAGCTTCTTTCATCACCGCTCCGACCCACTGGAGCCAGCAGCACTGTCCCGACTCACTGGGACACATCATCACCGCTCCGAACTACTGGAGCCAGCAACACTATCCCAACTCACTGGGGCACAACCGCATACAGTTCCGACTCACCGCGAACTCTGCGACTTCCGGTTCCGACTCACGGGAACCAATCTTCCACTGACCAGGCACGCATCACAAGATGTACGGACGACTCAACCTGCTATCGACCTCCGGTCTCCGGAGGGGAGTGATGTAGCGGCACCGACACCGCCACTTACAAAGTAATGACATGACGTCACACAAATCCTACATCGCGCAAGCAAAGTTTGCGGCGCGATTTGAACGTATACAACAGTCCGACGATAACCGTTGGGCAGTTGCCCGGACCAGACACAACACCCGTCTGGTCGGAGGATCCTCCCTTTTCTATGAAGGTTTGTGGGACTTTACACCCTGTACCACATACCTCCAAAAAGGTAAAAATACAAATTAGTAGAGCGCTTATGCTCAGATTGATACATTCAGACAAATCAAAAGACTTTTGGATAGAGTTGTTTATGTCATTCGTTACCAAAATCTATCTTTATATCCCGCTCTCCCGTAAATATATAAGTAGGTATATCAGCGCAGGGTGGCCTTTACTAGAAGTGTTCATTGATTGTGATTTTTGGTGTTTCCAGTAACTTCGTAACAAAATAGAAGACACTATTCCATACACCGGCAGGTAAATCCACCATATACTGCCTGCATCTAATCATGAAATTAGCAAATTATATACGGAAATTGTAGATTAAATTACAAGACTGGGTCATAGTCAGGTTATATTAAAAATGTACTATTTGCAACCTTAGCAAACTTGTCAAGTTATCAGATGATAACTATGATAATTATAAGCTACCTTATTATTTGACGCTACGAGAAGAAAGGACGAAAATCTGCCATCTGCTCTATTCGTTGTCATATTCATACTCAATGGTACAGTGGTACAGCTTTGCTCTCAGATTGCAAGTTTCTCACAAGAAATTGAAATAACCAGAGCTGGCCGTATTTCAAAGGTAACCTCTCTTATATATTAAATTCTATCGTAATGATGCTGTGTATAATATTGCGAGAAAAATTGTGTTAGTACTGTTTAGTTTTCCAGGTTAATCCAATGTGGAAAAGTAGGAGAGTATTAGACTTCTGTGTCGCGAAGTCGAGTTTCTATTAAAACTAAGTATACAGGGTGTCCCAGAAATCGACGTCAAGCCGTAAATGGGTGATAGACCAAGTTATAACAGTTCTCAGAAAAATACGAAAAAAAATCTATCTCATGTTTTTAAAAAATTATGTTCACTTTAAAAATTTACTAAAAAAATCAATCCCTGTAATGGTTCTTTAACTCCAATTGCTACAAATCCCATAATTTATCAATTTTTTTTATTATTATGTAATCTTGAATAATGCTTGTGTAGATTTTTGCCTAAAATTTAAAGCCAACTCCTCCTACTTAGAAGAAAATTAAACTTTTTCAAAACCAAATTATTCAAATTTACTGTTTCGCCCAACTTTAACTGACTGTACTGAAAAAAAAAATGTACTACGCTAGTTTGGCAAGTAACATGAAAAATTGGCGCATTTAATAAGGATTCAAAAATGGTGTAACACTTGCTAGATTACGTTTTCAATAATTGGTCAAATTTTTTTTTGTAAATGGTATCGGTTTTTACCCAAAATGTCCATACTTCCTTAAAATGACTTTAGCTTACCTAAAGCTTTGCTAAACTCCGTTTCTAGTTCGATAGAGACGGAGAGAGTCATTTTACGAAGTGTGAGCGAGATAAGAAATCGAAATTTTACGTAATTTAAGAGCAAAGTTATGATAGTGACTCAACCTTTTTACTTTAAGTCAGGACCAGTTTTCTCATCTTAGAAAAAAAAACAAATTATCAGATTTAATTTTTTTTATTACAATAAATGTTCAAACTGCCTTCCTTCGACGGCAATGCAAGCACGACATCTTCTTAAAAAATATCTGGTTATTTTCCGGGCAAATCTTCCCCTATTTACAAAGACAACGGCTTCCGTTATTCTTTCCCGCAGCTCGGCTAAATTCTCTATTGTTTTTGAGTACACTTTCTCTTTTACCGCTCCCCAGTAAAAAAAATCTAGGGGATTTAAATCAGGCGAACGGGGTGGCCACAAGATTGTCCCACCGCGCCCTATCCACCTGAGCGGGTATTCTTCTCTTACTAAACGGGCATAATGCGCTGGGCAGCCATCTTGCTGGAACCACATTTCCCTGTAAACGTTCAGTGGCACGTCTTCTAATAAATCTGGTAAAGTATTTTGAAGAAAATCCAAATAAACTGCGCCATTCAAAATCTCTGGCAGCTCATAGCCATAGCCACTAGAAACAAGTCACTTGAACTTAATTAGTAGTTACTTGTTGAGAGCCCTAAATTCGTACCAAGTGTTAATTAATTGAAGTGTTTTATTTAATTAAACCATTATCATCCCTGCACCTGCTTGATTAGAAGTCCTGAGGCAACATTCCACAGAGGTTACCAGATCCAATTGAGAGTCAATGTTCTTCGGGCGTCCAGCGCGCCATCCGGGAGTTTTACGACCTCCCTTCTCGGGGTAGGCGATCTCGCTACGTCCGCAACATTTATTGGTGCTTGCATTGCCGTCGAAGGAAGGCAGTTTGAACATTTATTGTAATAAAAAAAAAAAAATCTGATAATTTGTTTTTTTTTCTAAGATGAGAAAACTGGTCCTGACTTAAAGTAAAAAGGTTGAGTCACTATCATAACTTTGCTCTTAAATTACGTAAAATTTCGATTTCTTATCTCGCTCACACTTCGTAAAATGACTCTCTCCGTCTATATCGAACTAGAAACGGAGTTTAGCAAAGCTTTAGGTAAGCTAAAGTCATTTTAAGGAAGTATGGACATTTTGGGTAAAAACTGATACTATTTACAAAAAAAAATTTGACCAATTATTGAAAACGTAATCTAGCAAGTGTTACACCATTTTTGAATCCTTATTAAATGCGCCAATTTTTCATGTTACTTGCCAAACTAGCGTAGTACATTTTTTTTTCAGTACAGTCAGTTAAAGTTGGGCGAAACAGTAAATTTGAATAATTTGGTTTTGAAAAAGTTTAATTTTCTTCTAAGTAGGAGGAGTTGGCTTTAAATTTTAGGCAAAAATCTACACAAGCATTATTCAAGATTACATAATAATAAAAAAAATTGATAAATTATGGGATTTGTAGCAATTGGAGTTAAAGAACCATTACAGAGATTGATTTTTTTAGTAAATTTTTAAAGTGAACATAATTTTTTAAAAACATGAGATAGATTTTTTTTCGTATTTTTCTGAGAACTGTTATAACTTGGTCTATCACCCATTTACGGCTTGACGTCGATTTCTGGGACACCCTGTATAAAATAATACGCTTTCAAAGAGCTAGCTAACTATTTCGCGCTTTTGTAGAGTTTGTTCTCGTTATACGCATGTATGTGTAACTGGATTACGGCAAACACCGTAAGTTTATAATAAATCGCGTGATATTGTACTCTTTCTTCTCAATAAGACACTCGAATATTTTTAACCATCGAATTTGGATGGGATTTACTGTATTTGAAATGATCTGTTCACAAAATATCTAGAATTTATAATCGCCCAAAATTAATCACAAACTAACAGTGTCTGAAATAATCTGGTGAAATATGCATTTCGATTGATTCTGTTGCAAAAGCCCTCAAACTGTAAAAATACATACGGATTAGAAATACCTTTAAAATCTGTCACGAACAGTTGCAACCCAATTAAATCATCACTAATTTGAGAGCAAACGCCACTCCACTAACTGAAAGTCAAAAGCTCTCATACATTCAATTTTTTTCTCAAAACGAAAAACGCTGCAATATTTCCGATAGCTGGTAGGCGCGTGCTAACTCAGTGTTATTCTGCGGACGTGGGCTATGTTCACGGCACATTACTCTACGGGTAGGCAGGGCTACAGGTACCTATAGATACAGCAGCAGCTATGCGCAGTCACGGAGTGCTTGCAACCATTTGCATACTGTCTACTGCGGTGAATATTCACTGTTACGGCCCTTATGTGCTTGGCTGATACCTTGTTTACGAGCGTGATACGAGGATTATGTCCTAAACACTGGAACGTTACAGCTGTGTGGGCTTGGCCATAGTGATTATTGCAACAGATCTTAGAGTATAGACATACAGTTCTATGTGACTGCGATGGCAGATTATCAGGAAAATCGGTCATCGGTATACAGTTTTTGATGGACAATAATGATGACTAGAGGTCACCCAGTGTTCGAAATATGATGTAACTGCAACTTTTTGTACTCCTTCGCAATATAAACCTTATCTATGCCAAATCATAAACTCGTCCGTGCGTGATATTAATGTGTAGATGAGTATCTAGTTGTTCAGCCACTTTGCAGCTAGATTATAAGCCGCACTTTCAATAAGCTACCATTCATCTCATATAACAACTGTGACGTTTGTTAAGAAACTAAAACAAGAACTCTGAAGTTGTGAAAGATTCTTCAAAAGCTTTAAACTTTAGATACTTACTTCAATGTTGATGCAGAGAAGATCGCAAATCTTGGAAGTTACTATGTTCAACTCTAATTCTTGGGATTTTAAATACACAAATGCAAATGTAAAACTAGTATGAACTTGTATGGAATATAGCACAGAGCTAATTTTCCAATTTCCCTACATTTATACAAGTTTTAGGCATTGATAGAATCCAAGATGAGGTTGCGACATACATATGAACGTTTTTTAAGTACGATAATTGATATTTTAAACAGGTAATGTAAATTGTAAACATCCATACTTCTTACATACTAACATTAACTAAATTTTCCAAAAGAACATTTCCTTCCGTACTACAAACATTACCAACATGCAGCAAGATAAACAAAGAGCAGTACAGCATCAAATATTCTCCCGCAGAGGTTCCGTGTCCAGTCCAGTTACGTACGACACGACACGACACAATCCTCCGGGACAGTTGCACGTACGACCGGTGCACGTAGCGCGATACGCTCACGGAACTACGTGTTTTCTATCTGCACTTACCGGGAGCCAACGGTCAATGGTTGAATTCAATTTCTGTAGTGTTTTTAGAAAAATACTTCGTGTCTATAGAAACTTGTTCTATTTTATTAATGAAAACAGTGCTAAAGTTGTTTCGTTTTAGCATGGAAATAGCGGTTAATGCTCTTTTCCTAATATGTCTTCAAAGGAACCATAACAATACACTATATTTTCTTTTTCATGAGTAAATAATGTTAAAGTTTGTTCAAGAGTCAAAAAGCCTGAATGTCTTAAATTCCGTTTTTAAAATAAGTTATCAATTAATAAAAAAGGTGGGCCAATGACCGCTAATGCCATGCTAAACCGAAACTCATCTAATAAGTTTAAGTCCACTTGCACAAAAAACTTAATTTAAAGTTAGTTACTAATACGAGGTTAAATTGACAATATTATATGACAAACTTTCAATGAGGATGAACTAATTAACGCCAGTTTAAACTTGGAAAGTTGACTAAGTTACAGAAGTATAGCTGTCAAAGATTTTTACGTAGGTAGGTAGTAGGTCTACGGGCGTGACAACCAAGTTAACATTTAAATGATATTTAATAAAGGGTCTTTCAACAAGGATGGGTCGATGTTAAAATTGAATAAAACAAGATGTGTGTGAGATATTAACGAAATTTATTTTTTATTTAAAAGGCCCATTTATGCCATTATGGATGGAATATGACATCGTTCAAATGTCCACCGCGGCTTCGTATGGTGGCACGAATCCGAGAGGTCCAATTTTTAATGACTCTGCTGCATAGATCCGGCTGAATCCGAGCGATGGCCTGCGTTATGTTGGCTTTCAGGGCAACGGTCGAATGTGGTTTATTGGCATAGACCTGCGACTTCAGAAAACCTCACAAGAAAAAGTCTAGCGGAACTCTAACTCTACCCTCAAACCGTTCATGCAGAATGTCGATTGTGTCGTTCGCTGTGTGGCAAGTAGCGCCATCTTGCTGGAACCACATGTCGTTCACGTCCATATTGTTCAATTCAAGCCAAAAGAAATTGTTTATCATTGATCTGTAGCGCTCGCTCGATCCATGCAGCAGAGTCATTAAAAATTGGACCTCTCGGATTCGTGCCACCATACGAAGCCGCGGCGGACATTTGAACGATGTCATATTCCATCCATAATGGCATAAATGGGCCTTTTAAATAAAAAATAAATTTCGTTAATATCTCACACACATCTTGTTTTATTCATTTTTAACATCGACCCGTCATTGTTGAAAGACCCTTTACCTTAAAGCACTAACATTCATTGACCCTTAACTCGGATTTTGCTATTGTCTAGGTGAGATTAAGCACGCGTTTCTTAGCCTCACAGTTAATTTTGATAACAAAATCGGTTTTTAGTGTTGTGTCTGTTGTTTTGTGTTGTCTGGTGGAGGAATCTTGTGTTCAGGTTTGTATCTTAAGCTGTTTAGGCACTCATTTCCTTAGGAAATGAGTGCCGAAGAACCCCCTGATGGGGGTGGAGGGACTCCTCCTGATATACATTTTATGGAGTGCTCACAGAGCTCCGAAGATGGTCGCAAAAGACCCGAAATTAGAAAGCGCCCCAGAGAATCAGAGATTTTGGTTGACGCAAAAAGAAACAAGCCGCCGTCTGACTCAATTCAATCCGTGTTCACAAAGCCGGGTTTTGAAAGCGATTCCAAGATTTTGTATAGTGAGAGTGACAAGGCTCCTTTCACGGTGTTCATTTCAAGAGTGGAAACAGACCCAAAGCAAGGCCTAACCTTGAATTCCTTAAAGTTTGCCCAATTCGTACATAACAAAGGCTTTAAAGGTATAATACAAGGCAGTGTGAAGTCTCTGGGACGTAATAGAATGTCCATCGATTTTGCCTCATTTAATGATGCCAATAGCTTCGTCAACAACACTGTTTTAAGTGAAAATAAATACATGGCAAGTATCCCACGCTTCCATGTAACTCGCATGGGAGTTGTTAGGGATATTCCCACTGACTGGACCCTGGAGGAATTGGTCAATGGGTTGGAAACCCCTCATAATTGTGGTGAGGTTATTAGGGCCAGGAGACTTAACTTTAAAAATAAAAAAGAGGACACAGTAACTTGGTCTCCCTCTTCAACTGTAGTGCTTACATTCACCGGCCAAGTACTCCCGGAGAAAGTTTTCTGTTACAATGCTTCTCTTCCTGTCTCTTTTTATCACCTTCCAACAATTCAATGTCGTAACTGCTTGCGTTTTGGCCATATTAGCTCGCAATGTAGGTCTAACCCTCGATGTTATCGTTGTGCTCAACCTCACCCCGGGGATAACTGTAAGGTTCCTGACTCGCATGTCACATGTATTTTGTGTTATGGTGGAACCCATAAGGCTACGGATGACAAGTGCCCCGAACATTCAAGGCAAAAGTCTATTAAAATGGTCATGTCTCAGGAAAATCTTAGTTACAGAGAGGCTTCAGTGAGGTTTCCTCACCCAAAAAAACTTTATTCAAATGTAACAGCAAGTTCCTCCCAAGCCAAACCATCTCAAACTCCTCCTTTTGAATCCCTTTTCTTCTCACCCCCTCTCATTACTCCTACTTCCTCTCCATATACATCCCCTGTTAAAACCACATACTCTAAGACGGTTTATCGCTCTCCTAAGCCTAGACCAGAGTTGGGTAAGTCATACGACACCCAAGCCCATAGGTCAATGGTTTATACTCCTAATTCCTCTCAGCCTAATGGCTGTGCTCTCAACTCTCCTTGTGAAACTACTCCCCTTCCCACTCCTAATGACAACCTAATAGAGCTCCTGACTTGCTCCCTGATTAATATACTATCTAAATTTAGTGACTCAATACCGGACAATGTCGTTATTTTAGTTGAACAACTGCTCAAATCCTGGACTCGCCAAAATGGAGGGAAAACTTCTTCAGTGGAACTGTAGATCCATTCGTAGGAAAAAACACGATTTAATCTATCTAATAAATCGGTATAAACCCGTCGTCTTTGCCGTTTCGGAGACGTGGCTCAGTCCCGGATCTCTCTTTAGGGTTCCTGGATTTTCGTGTCTTCGGGACGATAGAGATGACGGATGGGCGGGTTGCGCCCTTTTGGTTAGCAGATCTATCACTTTTACCGAAATTCCTCTTCCCCGTCATGATCCTGGTCTACATGTAGTTGCAGTAAGAGCCATGGACATATCCTATGTATCTGCCTATATTCCTCACCCCAACGCTAATCTTTTGTCTGAATTTAACTCCATCCTTTCTTCTATTCCACCTCCCTTGATTGTGTTAGGTGATTTTAATTGCCGGCACACTCTTTGGGGCTCTCACTGTAATGACCCCGCTTCCAGTTTTTTGTTGAAACTTTTAGATGACCGCAACCTCTGCATTCTTAATGATGGATCTGCTACCCGTAGGGTTTCCCCTACTCAAAATATTAGTGTTCCGGACCTTTCTTTCTGTTCTCCTTCCTTAGTTTCAACAGCCTCCTGGTCTGTTCTCCCTAATTCTTTTGGTAGTGATCATTTTCCTATACTTATTTCATTTCCTAGTTCTCATCCTCGTAATCCTCCAATCCAACCTCTACAAAAATATCGCCTTCCCCAAGCTGACTGGCCTAAGTTCTCGTCCCATCTGGACTCTGAACTTCAAAACTTTCCCCAAATAAATCCTTCCAACTCCCTTGCCCTCTACAAAGATTTCGTTGAAGTTTTGATAAGAGCGGCCGATTTTTCAATCCCCCTGAAGAACTCTGCCCGTCACTTATTACCTTCTCCACCCTGGTGGGATGCTGAGTGCACGGATAGCGTTCGCAAACGCAAAGTAGCTGAGAACACTTTCTCCTCTAGTCTAAACATGACTGATTATTTGAATTTCAAAAAGACTTCTGCAAATACATGTAGGTTATTGGCAAAAAAGAAAAGAAGTGGTTGGCTCAAATTTTGTGAGTCTCTTTCTCCACGCTCCCCAGTTTCCCTTGTGTGGAAAAAAATTAAAATCTACCGCAAATCTTGTGATCAGCCTCCTGATATTTCGACCAATGACACAAGTTCCTGGTTGGAAGACTTCATAATTAAGTTAGCCCCTCCCTTTGTTCCTAATTTTGATTGCCTTCCCTCTATAAATCCTCCTCCGCCCTCTTCCTCTGATAGATTTGATGACCCATTCTCTTATTCAGAATTAATATGTGCCCTGGATCACCTTCGTGATTCTGCTCCGGGTGTCGACGGAATCCCTTACTCCTTCATTTCCAAAGCTTCTTCTAACTGTAAACTACTCTTTCTCAACCTAATAAATGCCTTTTTCGATACAGGCCAAGTTCCAGAGTCATGGAAATCCCAAATCATTATCCCAATATTGAAACCTGGAAAAGACCCAAAAGACTCAGCTTCTTACCGCCCTATCGCTCTATCTTCTGTCTTGGCTAAAATCATGGAGAATCTTATCAAGAACCGGCTTGAATGGATCTTAGAAACCAAAGGCATTTTATCCAGATCTCAGTTCGGTTTTCGAAGGGGTATGGGCACTCTGGATAGCCTTAGCATTTTTTTCTCTGATGTCCGCATTGCTTTTTCCAAAAATGAAAGCGTTCTTGGTGTTTTTCTAGACATAGCTTCAGCCTACGATAATGTCCAACTTCCAATACTCAGGCAAAAGTTGCTACAGCTGAGTATCCCTGTGAGGATGGTCAACATCATCTGTAATCTCCTTATGTCCCGCTCTATTTCAGTTCGCCTTCAAAACTCCCTTTCTCCAAGCCGTCTAGTGTGGAAGGGCCTACCTCAGGGGTCGGTCTTAAGCCCAATTCTTTATAATCTATACACTTATGATTTGGAGTCTTCAGTTAGCTGCTTCTGTAAAATTTTACAATACGCCGACGACATTGCCCTCTACTGTAGTTCAGCTTCCTTCTCCGATTCCTCATCTCGCTTAAATTCTGCCCTTCACTATTTAAATCAATGGTTGACTGACCACGGCCTAAGCCTTTCAGTTCCCAAGTGTAATGCTGTTGTCTTTTCCCGCAAACGTAATATTCCCCCTATAAACCTTGTAGTTGAAAACGAACCCATTTTGATTCGCGACAAAGTTAAATTTCTAGGCCTCATTCTCGACTCAAAATTATCTGGTTTCTACCATTTGGACTACATTTCCAAAAAATGTGAAAAAGGCGTAAATGTTCTGCGTGCTCTCTCTGGAGTACGCTGGGGAGCTCATCCAACTTCCCAGAAAATTTTATACAATGCCATAGTTCGTAGCCACTTTGACTATGGAAGTTTTCTTCTGGAACCGTGCAACAAAATAGCCCTCTGCAAACTGGAAAAGATCCAATCTAAGTGCATGCGTATTATCACGGGAGCTATGAAATGCTCACCTATTAATGCCCTTCAGGTAGAATGTTTAGAGCCCCCACTTCAACTTCGTAGACAATATCTCTGTGATAGATTTTTTTATAAAGTCATCCAGTTCAAATCTCATCCCCTTCTCCCCCTTCTCCGTACACTTTGCGAGTTAATCCCAACGTCCCCCTATTGGTCCCATAAAAATCCTCCTCTACTTGTTATTAGCTTTAGGAAATTTAATAATATGAACATCACATTAGTCCAGTCAAAAACGAACCCTCTATTTGAAGTAGATTTTGACTCTTTAATCTTCCAACCAAAAATTTTTCTTAACTTTAGTATCTCTAAACATGACCCTGCTGCCAATGATAAACTGAACAGAATTCTAGCTGAGGACTGGCACGATTGGCTCACGGTATTTACAGACGCTTCTAAGTTGTCAGATGATAGCAATGTCGGCTCTGCTGTGTGGATCCCAAAATTTAAAATTATTTTAAATGTTCGTAGTTCCCCATTGGGCTCTATTTATACAGGGGAAGCAATAGCTCTCCTGGAAGCGGTTTCCTACATTGAATCGCATGGACTCAGCAAATCCCTAATTCTCTCGGATTCTCTTAGCTGCCTTCAGGATTTATTAAAGTCTCCTTTCCGCTCTCGTCACAATTTTTCTCTTGTTCTACAGATCAAACAACTTCTTTATAGATGCCACTGTTTAGGTATAGAGATTGCACTGGCTTGGATCCCCAGTCATTCTGGAATCATTGGTAACGAGAATGCGGACTCGATTGCCAAGTCGGCTACTCGGAATGGGATCGAATCACGTCCATCTTGTTACCCCCGGGATTTGCGCTGCCTTGCCAAACCAGAGATGATGAAGTGTTGGAATACCCATTGGCAAAAGACTCGTTTATTGAAGGGAAAATTTTATGGCTCTATCCAACCACACATTCCTTCTAAATGCTGGTTCAGCAGACTTAAATTCTCAAATAAAGTTGCTACCTCCGTAATAATTCGACTCCGACTTGGGTTTGTTTGCACTCCTGTCTTTTTGGCCAAAATCCACGTAAGAGACAATTCTTTATGTGAATGCGGTCTAGCGGAAGGTACTCTGGAGCACTTATTTTTTTCCTGTCCTCGTTTAACTATTCCTCTTTACGACTTACTTCCTGACAACATCCCCCGCCCTATTAACATTCCGTTCCTATTAACTTTAGTCCATTCTCCCGCAGTAAAAATTCTTTATAGATTTATTAATATTAACAAAATCCAACTGTAGCTTGTATTTCTATTTATGTATCATATACTTGACGTTTTAACATTTATTTTGTGCCGTTCTATATGTTTTAATCAAAATTGTTTTGTCCTTTTATAGCATGGTGAACAATGGAGGTCATCGCTACAAACACTGATCAATAGTTATTCGACAGTATTCATAATTTTAAACCGACTATCTCCAACTACCTTGACATTGGCAAAATCATCGATTGTTCATCGATGGAGCTATAAACATAAAAAATTGAATTGAATTGAATTGAATTGACCCTTAACTCATATTTGCCATAACTAATCTGAGGTATCGATAAATATTCACAACAATATTATAAATAGGAAAAACTCACAACACAAACAGTGGAGTTTGACTTATCGGAGATCTTTCGCTACACCAGCGCCTCTAGCTGCAAATTCATACGTGGTAGCCCCCATTTGACCTCGTGTTAAGCGACTAACTCTGAGTTAAGTTTGTCGTGCAAGTGTAAGGCCCATTTGCACGTTAAACTGAATTAAAGAACAAAAACGTAATTAGAGAAATAAGACGAGACGCGGTGCATGGCGAGATATAAATACGCTACGCATCCGTAGTGGGCGGCGTAGCAGTACTACTACGGCGTAGCCGCGAGAGCTACGCCGTAGCAACAAAGATTGAAAGTATACAAATCAAAACAATCTTCGGCATTAGTATTAACGTGATGTTTTTATTATACTCATACCCATATCATAAAACGTTCTAATAGATTTCACATTAAAACCATCGAGGTAGAAATACCTAATCATAACCCGATCAGTTCTCACTTCAAGAATTCCCTATTGACGTAAAACACTACTGAACCCAACGTATCGGAAAAACGAATTAATTTTAATAACTTCAATTAATCGGAAAAATATAACAACAAAGTTTTTGCAATGCTATAGACAAAATCTGAAAAACGAGGGCAAGAGAAAACGGGCATTAGTAAAGTTAACGCATAGCTAAATTTAACCATTATAGCTCGTTAAAAATATTGTTAGCCATCCTGTTAGCCGTTATAATAATGGCTGCGGCCCATCCGGGATCGCACCCACGCCTTTTGGTAAACAAAAAAAGTTTTAGCGGGAAAATCTATGGTAACAATTATGACGTAAAGCTATTAAGGACGTCAGTTTGACTGGCAGAATTAGGGCTCGAGGGTTAAGAAAACCGATTTTATGATGCCCAATATTCGGTTAAAAATGCTGACTGTCCAGGAAACTTTATCCTAAAAGGTATAAAAATAAACCTCGATCCGTTATTTCAATGTTTTATGATCAGATAGTTTGTGTTTGTCTTGTTTACACTGAATAATATTTAAGCGTCTCATTGTTGAAAAGTTCTGAAATCTAAAGTAGGTAAACCTAATTATAAATATTAGACTATTTATACTAAGATTACCCTACTGGGGGTTTATTTATTTTTTTAATATTGTTTGTGTTTTTCTTATCTCGTGTCTCCTGTGCGGGTCACAAATAAACATTTTTGTTTCTTTCTTTCTTTACTGAGTAAGGTAAACGTATCTTATTTAGGTAAATGAAGTTAGATTAATATTTGGTTTGTGAGTTTTTTAAGTGGGCGTGGATGGCCAAGCCCAAAACTATGAGGAATAGCGAAAATCATACAAAAGAGTCACGAGTCCGATTTTGAGGAAAACTGCATCATTGGATGTTTAAAAAATCTATATTCCTAGCCAGAAATCGAACCCGTTGATTTAGGGGAAAAACACACGCTGTATTATTACACCATCCGATAGTGTCGCTAATAATGATACAATTCTGGGAAATAATGTCATACAGCAAACTTAAATGCCTCATTTTTAACAAAATATCAATGGTACTTAATAATCCCATGGAATACCTACACATAAATATACTATAGTTTATTTTCTTGAGTGTGTTTGAAAATAATGTTGTTAGTTCAAATACTAAGCACTAGCAAGATTGAAAATTTTGCCAGAGGAAATCACCAATCACAATACACAACCCAGAAACACTACAATTATAAATGGAATTGGATACCAATCTAGTTGCATTCCAATTCCATTTCTCATAGATACAATTACAAGCTGCGTCATAAATTATCCGCTCATCTGTGCAGCATAATGCTCACATTTACTCAGACGGCTTAGCTGAACTTAGCTGCATCATTCGTTAGTCAGCTTACAGTCACCGGTACTCCATTAGCGAGCACTAGAGCTGCTCTACTATAAAGCTTAGTTTTCACGCCCTGAGTAAAATCACTTTACTTTGTGTTGCCGCATAAAACAACGATTACTTTCTATCTCTGGTAGACAGTTTTTTTTTTTTGAGGCAACGAGAATGAATTCTGTATTATAGCTAGTGATAATGTTTGCTGTTGAAGATTTGGACGCTAATATGAACAGCACTTCTTTTTTTATTCATTAAATTTTGTATAGTTTATAGCCAAACAGACAAAAAAAATAAAAATGGCGGCAGAGAAAATGGAATTTTTTGAAAACATTCTATTATGATTGATATTTCGTGATTGTGGTCTATAATATTGGTTATGTTAAATAATTTCAGTGATTATTTCCACATGAAACAACAAACTGTTAGTAGCCGATGTTGCAGGTGTTATTTCAGCGTATATGAAAGGTATGTCCATTCAATTAACGACTAATTAACTACACGACACTACCTAATGAATATTCGTCCATGAGCCGCACGCACCACTAGATAGACATGAATGTTGTACTACCTAACTTATAAACCTCTGTTGTTTACATAATGTAGCAAGGCACCACCATCGTCTTCATGCATAAAATCAAAGTTAGTTCAACAGACAGGAAGATTTCCGATCAGGGAAGGATGAGTTCGAAAGGAAATTTAAATAAATACGATTATTAAATTAAATTAAATTTCGAACTGATTTTTGAATAAAAACACGATTCAATGATTTTAAATTGAACTAAATAAATTCAATGGTTTTAAGGTTTTTTTATGGTAAAGTTATTTTCATTTAATATTGTAAATACTTACCTATATATGTACAGGGGAAGTCAACTCCTGTCCCAGTTAGTCTCAAAAGTCAACGGTAAAGGAGATGGTCAAAGGATGTATTTACTTAGTACGTAGGCGCAAAGGCAAGCTGAGTACCGGTCGCCGGATGGTCGGCTATCATTACTACTTGCCGGCCACTGGCAGACTTGTGCACAAAGCGAGCCTTTGACTTTAGATATCAAATATAATGCTACTACGAATATTGAAAACTAGTACAAAGTCTACTAATCGAAGACACACTCTCGTGAGCACAGAACTAACAAATGTGTGCATAAATTTTAAGTGTTTGTGTGTTTTTTATATTTAGCACAAATAACCAATTTTACGTCTTTTCTTCTTTTCTAATAACGACATTTTGGTATGAATATCATCTTCAATGTTTTAGAAGTTAACTATGTTTGAAATGGCTACCCTAACTACATTGCAAAATAAACAATGTTAGAGTAATACCCAATGTCAGATCTTTACCCCCGGGATCTGTGTTAGATAAATTCGCAGAATAGTAAGTCCGATGACTTAGATCCTAGTTCCTATTTTTATTCTTCACTGGAAATACCCACTTCCAACTACGGTCCTCTTTTATTTTCTTTTATAAAGAATTCAATCTCTTTTTTGAAATAACAGGAATTACTGTATTATTATATAGTGTATACTAGTGGTTCCCTCTCACAGAGAGGAGGCCTATGTCCCAGCAGTGGGAACATTAATAGGCTGATGATGTGTGATGTGTATACTAGTGGATAGTTAAGAACAGTTCTCGGAAATCTGAAGGCACTTTGTTAAGTGAAATTACGGTAAAGAGAGCTATTGTTTCTTTGCCAGACAACAATAGCAAAGCAATATTGCATCTTATTTTTCTTTGTCTGAGAATCACAATTTCATCGTTTTATTTATACTGACGGCATGGGTGAATGATTAAGAAATGACACACGGCAATTCTGTATCTATGATAAGTACAGTAGAATTACAGACAAACATCTAAAAGCTGTACACCGAAATTTCCTTTTTTTTCAAATCCCGGTGGTGTGATGTTTCAATAGGCGAGACTAGTGTTATTCATCGGCTATAAATGTATTCTACAAATAAAGAATTTAAAGTATTTTCGGTTTATAAAATAATTCCAGCTCCGGGTATTGGACCCGGCCCTCGTGACCGCTAAACAATTGAATTGGCACTAAATGTCACATCATAACATCATCAGCCTATTAATTTTTCCCACTGCTGGGACACAGGCCTCCTATCTGTGAGAGGGAATGGGCCGTAATCCACCACGCGGTCCCAGTGCGGGTTGGCGGATGTCACATTTCTTCGAATTTTTGGTTCTAGGACATGCCGGTTTCCTCACGAAGTTTTCCATCACCGTTTTGAGAGCAGTGATGATGAAATAATTTACACAATGTAAAGCGCCTGCCTGGGTTCGAACCCACGACCCACAACTTGTAAGTCGCGGCCGATACCACTGGGCTACCACTGCTCTTAAATGTAAGGAAACATTAATATAACCCATACCTACAGGTACAAGCTAAAACAATTTTGGATCAGGTAGCCAACTATGAATTTCATGTATTTACTAAGACTATAACATAACTAATTCACATACAAATTCTCAAGATCACGAACTTTGCCACAACTCTAAACTTATCTTCAAAATGTTCGTCTACCCGCAAGAACCGCCCAAAGTTATTGAACTCGTTTTAGTCACAACTTAGATATTGAATTTAACATTACTGACTACTTAAGACGGAACTTGCTAACTTCAACTATAAAGTATCTAGAGATGTCAGGTCTTCGGTTACTATGGAAATTCAGCTAGAAGTAAAATTATTAATGATTGTTTGATTAGTGAAAAGGTATTGAGGGACAAAGGTATTCAATATGGGTACTTCAACCCATCGGTTACCTGGTAGACCGCACTTAACTGCCTTAATAGATGTATGGGTTCGTCCTAATAACCAATTACGGACATGGACCAATTTTTCGACTAAAAGTCTCAATTACGTCCCGGGGTTTTGTTTCGCACCCCATTATATGGATTCTGTAATAGCTTCAGCAGGACGGTTAGTAACAGAGGCGAAGGCTCTACATAATAATACCTTTCAGCTATCTTTTCTTACCATACATTATACGTGAATTTGTGCTCACTTAGACCCGTTGGTCTCATAGTAAAAGTTTTTACGTAAACTGTAATTATATCTTCAATTAAAAACAGATAACATCACTAGTTCCCAGATATTCATGGAAGGTCAAGATTGCCGAAGAGCTCTCGATATGCACTCCCCACTCCCTGACAACTTACAGCTGTGGATCACAAGACGTGATCATTTTGTAGGGGATGCAGATCTCAAGATTGTTAAAAGTTACGAGTCTAGTAGAGATCCAGAGGTCGAAAGATCTTCTAGTTCAAGGTTGTGAAAGTCTTGAGTGGATCCCAACATTGTTTACCTCATCCTCATAAACATGAGCAATAAACCAGATTTAAAAAATCACCCACTCGGTTACCAGTTAGGTGTCGCCCTCTATAGACAGGTACTAAATTATTTGAATATTTATTTAATACAAATAAAACGACAGGAAGCCCAACTGATTAAAATCAAATGTAAAAAAAACAAATATAAACATTTATACGTAATGATAACTTTATACGCTATAAAGCCTTTTAGCCAGTCTTCTCGCAAATCGCCAAACATTCTAACAGTAGTCACCATCCATTAGTCAGCAAACTAGAATAACAAACAGTGAAAACAAAACCTGACCGTTCAATAATAGCCAACCTAATTAAGTAACTTCCGATATGGTTTCCTTATGCTACTTTCTGTATAAGCTATCTACCGACGTTCTCTTTGAAATGTTTCAACCACAATCCTAAAAGGTTTCCGTCCAGACTCGCTCGGCAAACTGAATTCAGTAAAATCTCTAATTAAACTTTTTGCGGTAAGCGCCGGCTTCTGGCCAGTTCTGAGCTAATACCTTCTCAATCTAGAAAACTAATAATTACACCGACCCACCTACCTAACATAGTTTGGCACCTACAAAGTTCTGCAAATCTGAAAACTTCGTTCCTTTGTTTTTGGAAGCGAACAATGCTCATGCTGTATAACTTTGCCATTTCTACGTGAGGCATAATCGCAATCTTAAAGTGTTACTAACAGGAAAATCAAGTTAGATTTCAGTGAAAAGGTGACCAAATTATAACTAGACACTGAGAGTTGTTGCTAAACGAGTTTAATAGCGTACATTTCAGGAGGCCTTTGTCCAGCAGTGGACTTCTATTGTATGGACTGATGGTAATGAACATGGAGAAAAACTACATCGATCACCTAACTTTACGTTTGAAAGAACAAAAACATACCGCTGTAAAATAAACAAACCATATACTGTCAGAAATAAATAAATAAACTTTACCTGAGTGTGGTTATTTACTCGGGTACCCTGGTCATACCTGCCGGGTCCGATAATTTGTGACGATCGCTTCCTCCTGCTGCGAGGCCACCATTATCGACGTACTGGAAAAATATGGCGGTCTACCTGGTCAGAGTAGATAAAAGGGGGATCAATGAAACTGAACGGTTATAGTTTCAGAATACTCTATTTGCATAGAGAAAGGTGTAGAGTATTTGAGTGTTTGTTATGTTATTGTAAATATATTATAAAGGTGATGTATCAGTTTCTGTTAGAATTAGGACTCTACCAGGCGATGTTGTTTGTATTTGAATAGATAAACATGTGGTTAGCGTATAGCATGAGGTTACAAACATTGTGGAAAACGCAGGCGTGGAAATATCAAACAGCAGAAAGCGCCCGCGTCGGTCGCTTCTGTCGATACTGGGCGGGTGCGACGGTTTTGTTTTCCAATATGTGCCTCGTTGGCTTACTGCGGTTAGACTGACAGACCTAACTAGCAAGAATCACGAATAACAAAACCAAAAATATTCATCGCCCATCAAAAAACGACAGGTCGTATAGGTAGTTACTCGTATAAATAATATATTTAGATCTCACGACTAAGACCAACCTGCCGTCCGCGTCGTAAAATAGAACAACTGTACTACGGTGGTCCTGTACGGATGGTCCTGTAATATGAATGCTAATTTTTATCCATGGTGCTAGGCAACTGGGCTTATCCCAGTTGTAAACTACCCTTTGTGCCTATTGGTCTTGTTTGTTTGTTCTGTCTCCTGCTTGATATGGAGGGAAGTGGACATTTGTATATTTGCCTACTCCTCCGTTATTCTTATCTGATTAATTTCGTTGCGGGGGATCCAAGACAGTTAAATTCAGTGGTCCTGTACGGAGCCTCGCTGTAGGCAGGTGATCTGACGGCCCGCAACCTCGCACCCTCTTCGTTATGTTTGAATTTGTGGTAAGTTATCATTAACTTTTTCTTCTTCTACACAGATTTAATCAGATTTCATTGGCCCAATACTTCGTCACACCCACGACAAAAGCGCAGTCTTTGGAAAAAGACAACATTGACATTTTTTTTTAGTCTAAAAGTGTTGGTCGTCTGGTGGCGAGATGGACAGACAGCAATGTTGCTATTGGAAGCAAATCATGGATTAGGCTGGCTGTGGAGCGTGACGATTGGCATAAAAAAACAGAGGCCTATGCTCAGTCAGTGGGGTGATGGATGATGATCCGTAGCGGTACATAAAGAGGTAACAACGCCGTTTTGGAAGGTCGCGAGAATGCGTCCAATGCAGCGCTGGTTGTTGTGACATATTATCTGTGATATATTATTTGTGACAGTACTGACCGAGATTTTTTAATCCCCGACGGAAAAAGAGGTGCGAGTTTAAGTACCTATCTGTGTTTGTGTACATATCTGTCTGTGGCATCGTAGCTCCTAAACGGACGAACCGATTTTGATTTATTTTGTTTGAAATGTGACTTTCTCGAGAGTGTTCTTAGCTATGTTTGATGAAAATCGGTTCAACTGTTTAAAAGTTATGCGCATTTTACTCTTTGAATCGGGGTGTTTCGCAAGATATCGTATTATGATTACGTGTTTCGATGGATTGTCGCTTGAAGCGTCAAGCGCACTAGATAAATTATGTAGTTTAAAAAGCATGAGTTAACAAGCCTCAAGGTTTTTTTTTCTAATTTTTTATTTATACTTGTTATAAATAAGGGATTTGGTACACAAGATGGGATGACACCAGTGTTGCCAGATTTTATTTTTGGCAAGTCGGGACTTAATAACTTTTTTGTGAAAGTGAAAAAAAACGTCGAAAGCGGGACATAGTATAAAAAAACGTAATTATATATAATCAGAAATTTTTTAATATTTATCTTTGTATTTGAGTTTACATGAAAATATATAGCAAAAAAAGCCATTGAAAATGTATTTTAATAAAAATATGATATTTTAAATCAGATTTGCCCTATTGTTAGGTAGTTGAGTCTAAATGACGCACGCAACGCAACTCACGACTTGCTCATTGCTTTCCAACCACTAAAACAATTGCAATAGGTAATCGTTATTCTTTCGTACGTAATCGTGCGTTTTCGCGGAATAGAATTCCAAGTAGGTTTTCCTTCAATAGGATCTATGCAATGTTTGGAATTCGAAATGTAAATACACTACAAAGCCCGGTAACCTCCGTAGACTTGTTGGTCAATTTGTCCCCAGCTTAACCGGATTGACACGAACTATTGTGAGCCTTTTACTGTCTCTGGAATTATGCATTTTGGCAGAATCACTGTGTTGAAGGGTAACAATCTCGGCTTTTGGTTGCTTAGTTGATTTAAGGCAAGGCTCTTGTAATTTGAAGCTATCTTCATAAAATTTTTGCAACAAAAACTACTTACTGATTTGATACGATAGAATTCTGTAGGTACCCAAATCTTAACATTTGATACAAAAAATCAAGATCCTATCTTTTCTATCGCACAGTCGGGTAACAAAAAAGAAAATAACAAAACCCATAAAACGAAGGTAGTTCCATATTTTTCACGCTGACAGCAGGGTATAAATACATTTTATTATGGCTCAGAACTCTCCGGGTGACGATTGCAGTAGTTTGTTTTACGGACAACCCATTTACTGGCAACACGAACGAACCTATTCCCATTATGATGATAATATAATGGCAACACAAACTAATAAAGTGCTGGAGGTTAGAACATGTCGTTAATCCCGCGATTCCCACGTAAATATCTACTTCATAGCTGAATAAAACGCACAGAGACACAATTAGCCAGAGGGAATCTTGTAATAACGAAATATATTCGGGAAAATTACCTGCCTATGTATAGTTTATGTTGTTTTCCCCCAACTATATTTAAGTAACTAGGTACAGCAAAATTACAACGCATTTTTGGGTAAACGTACCTCAAAATGTAAAATGTTCCTACCTAGGTACACCTAATTCTATAATGTATAGTAGTAATGGAGTTTCTTTAATTAGGTATCAATTTTTAAGAATATAGTTGGCAGGTACCTACTTTGATAAGCTTTAGATACTTATCTGTAGGTTAGCAACTTACCTAGTACCTACCTACATAATTGGTTTTGTTGGGGCAACTTCATTTAAAGCGATTGTTTTGATTTTTTTTCCAGACTAAAAAGTAAACAGGTCATCTACATGATGTACGTCCCTGTCTTTATGTTAGGCACGGCGATGAGGGTCCACTACCCACTAGGACATCAACACTAGCCGTACAGAAAATAAAAAAAAAATAGAGTTACTTCACATGAATAACAAAGTTCCCGTATTTGCTAAGATATTTTCAGGCAGATTTCGAACGTAACGTAAATTGGTCAGTCTAATGATAAACCAGGGAAACAGGTCGTGTGCAGATTGTTGTTCACTTATTTATGATTTTATTCATAGTATTTTGTAAGTCACTGGGTTCTCCATCGCCTTTGGGGGTGGCGAGGTTTCTCGCGTATTGTGAGACTTACGAGCAGTGTTGCCAGTGGCAGATAGTCAAATATTTTATGAGACAGCTCAAAAAGTTAGTGAGTGAATATGCAATACGTCAATTTGTGTGTCACAAAATCGGGTGCGACAAAACGACGAACAAAAACTTTCTGAGATGTGTTCCGTATCACGATGATTTTTTGTTTGCTGGAAAATATTTCAATATTATTTATTTAGTTCTAAAAGTAATGTATAAGTTACATTTTGAGTCGAGTTACATGGAGGTTACATGAGAAGGTCAAAAGTAACGTAAAATGTAACAAAAGATCATCATTCTGGCAACTCTGCTTACGAGCGAACGCTATTCAGTATTAATTTCTTGTCAGACCTTGCTCGACTACATACAGTATATTTTGAGTCATATAAAACTTTTGGTTGGTATATTTTTAAGTGCTTAGAATGTTTCAAGAGACATTTTTTGCTAAACTACCTGCTGAACCTAATTTTTATTATGGATAGGCTCGCGTTCTACCATCTCACCTTATGGTAAGGTTAAAGCTTATGGTTGACAACGGAGCACGCTTGCCTAGAAGTAACCTATAATAATACTAATACTCTTGACTTAAAGACCTATAGGTTGTAGCACAAAACACAGACAACACGTGCGTACTTACCTGTACGTACAATGAAAGTATTTCCAAAACGTTTAATAGTGTTTTCAAATTACTTGCTGGTAAAGTGAGCCTTATTACATTGCTTTTAGGGCCATAAGCCGAGCTATAACACACACGTGCGTAATAACATTACACATTAGTGCGTAATAGAATTATCCCTACAAAGTTAAATTAGTAAAGCCTTTCTGCAAGATAAACGCGAGTAAACAGAGCATTTTAATTTAATCGGGTAATAAAGTATTTTTTTAGTAACAACAAAGAGGTTTTATGCCGCTGAAAATCCAAATACATTTTTGGAATAAATAAATGTGTACATCCTTAATTAAGTCAAACAAACATTTATTATTATCAAATTATTCATAATTCACAAGATTTTGTTATTAAATATTAGAATATTATCATTTTATCACTTAAAATTATAGTTTTGAAGTAGGCTGTATGTTCACTTACCTTAAATTTGGCGCGTGAAAAAAAAAGCTTGCGCGCCATTTCCCATAATTTTCATATTTTGTTTTAATCGTAGTTGTCGCTGTGGTAAATTATTTTGGAAATGTTAAGTTTTTGTGCAGAAGATGAACATTATTGATAGAGTTAACCCCACCAGAAATACTAAATGAGCTGCCTACGATAGTTTCCTACAATGGAAGAGCATAGTGAAAATGTGTCTTTGGCGTATTTCTCTGAGCTCGCCAATACATAAAAGCCCAGCTCCCTGTGGTGCATCTATTCCTGGTGGTGCTCAAACATGGTGTTGATAATATCAAAACGTACTGTAACCTGATGGCATTTATGAAGAGGCTCGGACGATTATATTGGTTGGAAATCTAATGTTTTGTCACCAGCCGACGTTGATAAGTTTTTGAAAGAGGCTCTGGATAGTCAGTGCCTAGAAACAAAGGTACATTCAATATTATTAATCTAAACGTATCTAAAATAATTGCGTAACCGGCGTAACCTGAGCATAACTTCTTAAAAACTAATTAATTGATTTCGTTGCAGGTTGCCTTAATATTCGGTGTTATTGGTGCGTGTAGACGACAAGAGATTCCGAGTGGTTACAACAAAGCATGTAGAAACCCGAAATGCATGTGTAGTTGACATCTACATAAGAAGAAAACAAAAGTATCTACTAAAGAATTGGCAAGCACCAATGTAACGCAAACTGTGAAATTGCCATCCAAATAAATTCAATATCGCTTTGAAAATTGTACGTTCACCAATTGTTTTAATAATTAAACGATTTAAGCAATACATGTTTGTTGTTTCCTCGCAAATGTGGTGAAAAACGTCATATGAAACTCGTGAGCTCTGCTCATAACACGCTCGGCTGAATTACGCCCTCGCCTACGGCTGCAACCCACAGCCTCATGTGTAATGAGCAACTTAGCTCACTTGTATCATAATATACTATTATGGGTGGAACACTCACGTACCAATGGTGCATCGCCATTCGTCTAGTAGTCCGATGATGGAACGGGTTAAGCGGAATTGAAATGTGCAATTCTATCGCACTTTCCTCGAAATATGTTCATCATCTTCGGTCAATAATTTTCTGTTGAAAAGTTTTAACTTGATTGGAGAAAATTGCACTAGTTACACCCGCTATGTACTCTTTTATCTTCGAAAAGAGTTATAGGATGATAATATTATTGAAAAAAAAACATTAAAATAACTTCCTCAAAACTTGGGCGTCTCAAAAAAGTTGGCAGAAGGTCTGAAGTTTATGATACGAAAAATATTATTTTACACCTGTGGCTTAGATTTATTACGTACAGGAAAAGCGTAACTTGCCACAAACTGGCTATTGGCTAATTTTAGCTTTTTGATGCCATCGTAATCAGCAAAAAATTGTCTACCGATCAGTATTTTTCTACTAAAAATAGATTCCGTATAAAAAAATATAAACTCAGTTAAGTTGCCCTAAAGGCTATGTTTGCAAACCTACTTGACATAAGCCAACCAAGTGTGCAATTAGATCAATTTTTACACCGAAAACTGGTTTTGTCAGATAGTGGCATTATAGCTTGAGAACAGCTTCGCACCGCTCCACTCGACTAACTTTTCATCGTGTCACCCTGTTTTAATAATACGCTGATCTATTTTTCATATTGACGCGTTGTTTTCAATTTAGTGGCGCTCTTTTATTCTGTTCTACTTGACTATGAAGGATATAAAAGTTTGTAGTGGTATAATATTAAAGTTTAGCAAAAATAGTTTCAAAAGAAATATGTTAGAGAATATTTCCTTACTATTAGTCAACAGTCGCATCGATATGCTATGTGAAAAGTTATTTACCCTTAACGTTATGATCTAACTGAGGCCCAGTGTTTTTATACAAAAATGAATTTTACCGAAATTTAAAACCATTGGCTACTATTTTTTAACATACGGATCCAACAACTGGGCATTAATATTGAGATAGATTAACAATCTCAAAACCTCAGGGAATAAAATAACGGTAACAGAAATAGAACCCAAACTGTTATCCGTCCTCTCAACCACTGGACAAGCTAATGAGCGACGAGTTTCTTATAACAATGCAGAAAATATAATGTGATAATCACATCACGTACAAATTAACGGGGAACTCAATTATAAGGCAATTCGCCGAACTTCAGACGCCCCGACATTTTGTAATAATTTTTTTTATTTTTTTTTTGTTTTTTTTTATTTGAGATGGGTTTGCTCTTGACTCTAGTCTAGGTCAGAGGTGACAGAGACAGAGTCGACGATGGAGTGAGTTTACCCAGAAGAAGCCTGTTCACTCTAACTTTGAAGAGATTCGGGTTGAAGGCGTTCGGAAACACGGACGCAGGTAGTGAGTTCCATTCATTCGCTGTGCGCATTATGAAGGATGTCTGGAAGCGCTTGGTGCGAATTGGTGGAATGGCAACAAGGTAAGGATGGTAACTTGCAGTGCGTCTAGATGTCCGATGGTAGAAGGGGGCTGGTGGGATGAGGTCGTGGAGTTCTTGAGCACACTCACCGAAGTACAGTCTGTAGAAGACCGACAAGCAGGCAACTTTGCGGCGATGAGCCAAGCTATGTAGCTTGGCATCCGCCAGTTCAACGTCGCCGATGAGCCTCTTGGCTCTGCGTTCCACTGAGTCAAGCGCGGCAAGCTGATACTTAGCTGAGCCATCCCAAAGGTGGCTGCAATACTCCATGCAGGATCGGACTTGCGCTTTGTAAAGGGTTAAAAGCTGTCCAGGCGTAAAGTATCGCTTCACTCTATTCAGGATGCCCAGTTTTTTGGCCGCAATTTGGGCTTTGTACTCAATGGAGGCGCCGAAGTTGAGATTGGATGTCAACTCCATGCCTAGGAGCTCGAGCCGATCAGTCACAGGAACAGATGTACCCCGAAAAGTAGGAGTATGATCGAAAAGACTCCTTTTAGCGGTAAAAAGACACGCCTGTGTTTTGGTGGCGTTAAAGGAGACCAGATTGTCATCACCCCACTGGGAGACAAGGCTTAAGGTCAAATCTGTCCGCTCCACCATAGCCTCTCTCAAGGAACGAACTTCATCCACGCTGGTTTTTGCGCTGGACAGGTATCTCTCTGAAACAGTACTGTCATCTGCGTACCCAACAATACCAGGCAGAAGTAGGTCATTGATGTGCAGCAGGAAAAGAGTTGCAGAGAGAACAGACCCCTGAGGAACTCCGGCGTCAATAGCCATAAGGTCAGAGGAGCAGCCGTCAATGACTACTCGGATCGACCGTTTGCTGAGGAAGTCTGATATCCAGCTACAAAAACCAGTCCGTCAGTTCCGTTGCCATACGCAGGAAGCTTACTGAGTAGACTCGCGTGCCAGACCCTGTCAAAGGCCTTCGAGATATCAAGCGACACAGCAAGTGCTTCGCCGTGTCTCTCGATGGCTTCGCCCCAGCAGTGCGTGACATACACAAGAAGATCACCAGTTGACCGTCCCCGGCGAAAGCCATACTGACGGTCACTGAGGAGATTATTGTCTTCAATTTTAATCAACCAACACGCCAACGTTTCGGCGTCAAAGTTGGTCAAAAAGTGAATATAACGTAGTTTCATAATTACGACGATATTACTCTTCGTCATCTCTCTGTGATAATAATCTGTATTACAAAACGAGAGTCTCTCTCGCATTTTGACATAGAACTTTGTTATTAATCTCTTTGTGTAGGTGAATAGCCGACATGAAATGTTCCGGTGATTTTACAAGTTCTACTAACGAGTTCTAGGAAAATTAACGGACCCTTTTTAAAATAAATATAATTTTGTAATTATTTTAACAATTATACTTGGCAGGAAAAGTTCAAACATATTTTGCTCATTAAACAAATAAGTAATATGATTATCGTACTTAATTTTATCTACCCTTTGACAGCGTTAATTAGAGAGGTCTAAACTAAAAATAAACAGTTTCAGCACAAACGCGCCTCTATGGATTGACCTTTCCAGAGCAAATAAAAGTAAATTTTAAAAAACACACTTCCCTTTGAAACGGAAAAATGTTTTTCCCTCTGACGCAAAATTTGTTTTTGATAAGTGTATAGAAAAGGGATGAATGGGAACTCTTATTGGTGTTCACAAAAAATATGCAAATACACCTCTATTGAATTTGAAACGAGAAGTTTTGCGATACAGATATTTTGTAGTACACAATAGATTGTGTCGGCTGTCTGTGTTTAATGGATTTTTGCATGATATGACTAAAATCATGAAAAGTTAAGCCAGTAACTTTATTTAAAAGGTACTATAGTTCTTTCGCGTTAAGAAAATAGCGAGTCATCATTGTCAGCATTGTCATCATTGACCTCTCGACCAATCGTGTCGCAACAAATTAGGATGCTTGCAACCCGATTGGTCGAGGGGCCGGCTACTACTACACTAGCTAAAAAAGCTCAAAAAGCTAGCCTACTATACTATATACAATCCCTAGCCGTTTTAGCAGGCGATATTTTCAGATACTCTATAAAAAACGAATTACTTAATCGACCGTTTGGAGTTCTAATCCCAAAACTTTCTCTTAACACTAAAGTCATGTAAATAAGGCTTCTGATTGGCCAGCCAGACAAAGTAACTGTCTACACTATACACTACTTGAACTATGGTACAAAGTTGTGCTAGATATTAGGTATGAATCCTTTATGGAACTATCGGAGCGTGAAAATCAGTTTGAGCATTTAATTTGGCGTCTCGTCTGGTAGTCGCGTACTGGGTATACTTCTCATAATTCAATTTGTTGGCTCAATCGATCAACGACAGGAAATATTCGCTTCCTAGACGTCTGCCTCTTTATAAATCTATGAATCCGATGAAGATATTTGTTTTATAATTTTAAGTTGAATTAAATTGGAGATGGGTGTGAAAAGGCTGATTGCAGAATATGATTGTTTAGTTTTCGTATTTTTTTACAATCATTTGTTAGTCTGTCTATGTCAAATCTAGGGTTAGAATCACGACTAGGGTTAGATTTACAACAACAGCCTTAACATTATATATCAGCTTTAAGATCAAATGGCGGTCAGTTTTCTGTAAAATATAGATAATCAGCTTTATCTGGTAGTATACTAGAAGCGACCCCAAATAAAGTTAGTTAAGCAAAGGCTATAAACGAGATAAGGGTTTATTTTCATGCAAAACTCGTAATTTCTTAGTATTTTACTGTAATAACTTATCTTGGATTGGTTTTTCAATAGCCCGATAACTTTTATCGGAAGAACAAATATGACATACCTTTACTAATATTTTATAGAGAGAGCCAGGCAAATCCGGGGTGGGCCAGTAGTTTTGTATACAAAAACTGTCAAACGGCAATATTTATTCTCCTTATAAAAGATATCTGAATCAGCTCTAAGGCTAATTCATTATCCTGACAACAAACAAATAGGTAATAATAATACCAGCCTATTCTATCCCACTGTAGGGCAAAAGCCTCTTCTTATACAGAGAAGGCTAGCATTCATCACCACACTTGACTTACGGAGTATTCTTTTATTCCATTTATTGGTCAACCATTAATCTGCAGAGCGTGCAGTGGAGAAAAGAGTAGCGATAATGAATCCGCTACTAATCATGCTAAGTGGTCGCTTGAACGTCGATACTACGTGATCAATCCTTCGTTGAGGCTGCTTAACTAGCGATATAAAAACCTTTTTAACAAAAAAAAATACCGACGAAATAAAGAACAAAAACGGAAATCATAAAAATAATCTTCTAGATCTTTTTTTTTTCTTTTTTCATTTTGATTTGGTGGCAAACAAACAAACATGCTAATTAATTACCTAAAGCGCAGAATGATTGTAGCTAGGTTGATGTGTTGATAGTTTTTTTGGCATCGAAAGAATCGGTTCACAATTGAAAATTCTAAGTGCAAATTATCAATAAATCCTTTTTTTCTGCCTTTAGGGGTTTTTTTTTTTTTTTTTTTTTTTTTTCTGCGGGGCGTCTCACAGCTCAGTCAGAATGACTGGTAGCTGCTTAACCGGACTTTCCTACGGAGACTAAGCTATATAGCCTCCAGCTAGGCAAAAAATTACTAAACCTAAGCGACAACGCTGAGGGCTACCCCAGTTGGGGTCGGACCTCGGCTCAGGGCCGTCGCTGGGGGGACAAGCAAAAGCTGGATCTTGACAAGTGATTCTACCATCCGTTCGGAATAAGCCTACGTGGAGAAGAACGGACAAGAAACTCCATTTCATATCTAATAATTTAACTAATGCTCAGCTACGCGGGCTGGCAAGATTTTATTTGAAGGGATACGCGACGAGCCTCGGCGGCGAGGACTGACGAATCGGTTTGTATTTCTACGTTTGTATATTCTACTCCCTAGGCTCTTAAGGAGCAGAGTAGAGATCGTGAGGGGTCAGAGGTGACTCAATTGGCGAAACTTGGTTAGAAACGGTGTAGGTGTGACTTAAATGCGCACCCATTGACCGTTTCTATAAACGAGGCTGTCTAGCTCCTCGGTTATTTTAGGGTACCGTTTGAAGAGGTCATTGGATTGGGCTTGGGTCATATCCCCGGCTGCCTCGATCCTATTGATCTCGGCAGCCAGCGATCTGGCCTCGTCCGTCATCCAGATTTTGTACGCACTGATGATGGTATCAGATACGCAGCGTCTGGGATTGGGCGTGGATTGAGACGGGCTCTTAGCAGCGGCAGAGGTGGGAGCCTCCTGTCGGCTTTGAGCGGGCATGGGGGCTATGGGTGCCTGAGGGGCCGGAATGGGATGATCCATCAAGCCTGGAAGCTGTTGGACGGTCTGGGGAGCCACATTTTGGTGGTTGAGCTTGCCCCATGGCGAAGCCCTCTGAGGGGCTAGCCGGGGAGGGGGTTTCGTCGAGGGAGCTTGGCGTGCTTGACGCTCAGCATGGATTTTGGCCAATCTAGGCGCAACTTTGGGGGCTTTAGGACAACCCTTGTAGTTTGCCGTGTGACCGACTTGGTCACATAGCACGCAGCTGGGAGGCTCCGTGCATTCGGCAGGGTTTTTGGGACGGGTGCACTCTTTTGTGCCGTGATCCCCTCGGCACTTAACGCACCTGGGGCGGACAAAACAATGTTTCTGGCTATGGCCATACTGTTGGCAGTTGTGACACTGACCAACGACAAAGGGACGGTAAGGTTTCTCTATGGAGAACCCTGAAAGGGAGCATAGAGTTTTGATCTTAAAAATGGGGTTATAGGACTCGGCAGGGTCGCACTCGACCATTACCATGTCGTATTCCTGTCCACCTCTTGCTTTACGCATGCGGTGGACGGCATTGACAGGGACTTTTTGTGCGGCGAGATCCGCATAAATCTCGTCAACGGGGATTTCCTTCGGAATGCGCCGGATAACCACACAGGTGGGCGCTTCCGATGGGAGAGAATAAGTATGGAACTCTATCCTCATGGTTTTTAGGAGCCTGGTAAGGTTCCTGAAATCAGTAGGGGTCGGGAGTAGGATTTTAATGCCCACCTGGCAAGCGGTGGCACTAAGAAAATTGATTTTGCGTTCATCGCAAATTTTAGAAACTTCTGTCCACTTGGCCTTATCGTGGAGGAAGATAGGAGGGCATTTCTGCTTCTTGGGAATAGCAGCAGGACTGGGGTCGCGGCTCGACATTGGGGAAGCGTCGGCCTGAGTTAGGGGACTACGGGAGCGACTCCTGGGGGCTGGGGAGCGATCTGAGCGCCTAGACCGCTGGGAAGCGGTGACAGGGGTGGGCTGCACGTCGGAGGAGGAGGTGGACGGCAGAGTTGGAGGGTTGGTCGAAGCGACCTTTTTGGGCTTGGTGGCTTTGGGGTGGGACTTGCCCTTCTTCCTCTTCCTCTTCCCCTCAGAGGTAGCTTGACAGCTTTCTGAGGAGGAATCGGCGGAGGCGTCATCAGTAGTGACATAATCATCGGAATCATCCTTACCGTGATCATCACCGGACATGGGTTCGTCGACGAGTGGACTGTCAACGTTCGGGGAGGCAGGATTTTCCGAGAAATTAATCGGAAATTTGAGAGTTGGGGGTTTAGTGGGCGCAAGCGCCGAAACGGGGGCGGGCGCCGGGATGCCGATGGGCATGGGCTCCGGGGCGGGTATGGGAGGAGGGGGGGGCATGTAGCAAGCTTATGGAGGATGAAATTAAGCCTTTGCTTATTCACGCTGACCGGACTGGGATCGTCCGACAACGCGTCCTTGACGAGCTCTATCAATGCTTCGACAGGATGCATCCTGTCGCTATTGATAGAGCCAGTACAAGTGAAGGAAAAGGGAGTGAGATATTCCCCGGGTGGACAGGCCCGGGGATGTGTGCAATCCTACACTCCCAGTCGGGTTAGACTGGGAGGTGAGTATCTAGTGAGCCCTAAGCTTGTTTACCTGCCACCAATCTTATTGGGTGGCAGGGCCCTAAGGTACCGGTAAACCCACCGAAGGTGGGCCACCCACCACTGTGTACCAAAAGTCTGGTACGTCGGGATAGAAAACACCCGACCGTGCCAGGTGTAAGCTGTGGGACGAAGCGGGGGTTGACTAGGCTATCTACCAAGGCCAACTGATCCCGCTCCCGACTCCAATGACTGCCGTGTCCTTATGGGACTTGGCGGGTGCTTGGGGCACACCCTCACTGGCTTGTTAGCACCGCTAGGTTTCCCGCCAGGGACCACACAAGATGTGGATTTGAGCTGCCACTACTAGTAACCAAAGTTACTAGTAGCGACACCTTTGGAGCGGCGTGCGAAGACGCGACGACCGCAGTGACGTCACGCAGAGGGGCGCGACGAGACGGAGAGTGGGGGCGCCGGAGAGCGCGGTGGGGCGACGAGCAGCGAGACGTCCACACGGAGCGACGGCTGGCGAGCTACTGCCTTTAGGGGTGTTTATTATTTTTTTTAAATTAAGTGGGATCAACTTTGAGGAATACTACTTCCAAAAAAAAAATTTGAAATCGGACCGCTCTATAAAAGTTATGCGTGGTCATACAAATATATATAACGACTATATACGACTCGGTACTCGGACTACCGTATATACGACTCGAATTGAGAACCTCCTCCTTTTTTATTCGTCGGTTAAAAAGAAGGTAGTAGGTATTATAACATGGTTTTTTTTTTTTTTTTTAAAACTTTGCCCCACACTAGGAATTTCTTCCTGTATCGTGGGTGCGTTTACAAACATATAAACTCACATACACAAACACCCAGAGCCGGAACAACTTTTTGTAGTTCATACAAATATTTGTTCCGTGCGGGAATCGTACCCGCGACACGCAGCGCAGCAGTCAATCGCTCAACCACTGCGCCAACCGTGCCCCCAATATGGATGATAAAGATAGCAAGTAATATACAGCCTTTTCCTTTATTTTTTTATATTAATATAACATTTTCCCAACTATGTAGGGTCCCCAACCTACATAGTTGGGAAAATGCTATATTAATATAAAGAAATATTTAAAAAGTATTTATTTGTGACCCCTACTGGAGACACGAGAAATAAGCAAAAACAGCATCTACCCCTCGGGCATGAACTGCAGTGGCCCGTGTGGAAGGCATTGAATCGGTTGCGCACCCAGGTAGGCCGCTGCAAATATAATATGGCAAAATGGGGGATTATTGGTCCATTGCACGCTGGGTGCGATTGCGGTGTTCCTGTACAGACTATGCCCCACTTGCTGGAGTGTCCCGACTGTCCATTCACCTGCACCATGAATGACCTGTATAATGCCTCTGACGCTGCAATAAACGTGGCCACCTACTGGGCTCAAAAAGTTTGATCAAATGTACCATCGATACGAAGAAGAAGAAGAAGCAAAAACAAAAAAATAAACAATAATAAAAAATAAAACCCCGTACGAGACCACAAAGGCTCGTATCTCCGCAGCAGTAGCTATTTTATAATTTCAGTCAACGTAAGAATTCTTAGTGCATTTCTTCTTTTTGCATGCAGTTAATAACGAAATTATATTGTAAAACTAAACCGATTCTGAAAATGGTGGGTGTTATACGGAAACATAAACATGGATTATGTTTCCAACAGCCACGGGTAAAGTAAGAATCGCTGAAAGAAGCGATAATAGTTATCTACTTAGCCCACAAAACTTAAACAGCTACTTAATTCCATAATAAAAAGCTCACTGAGCTACGTAGTAAAGGTCCGCATTCAAATGCACTAGAAGAACTCAAATGAAAAATTGTCAAGGATAAATTCGCTGCATATTCGTTATTTTATTTTTGTGTGCAAAGTTTTCTAACAAGTTCACTAGGTCGGCATTTAATTAAATTGAAACAAAACAGGGAGCCAAGTTAAAGAACAGTGCAATTATTGTGCATAGTGTCTTTATTTAATTTCTAGCTCCTGCCAGCGGCTTTGACTGCGTGAATGGTGTTTATTTTTCTTAATTTTTAATTGTACACCAAAAAACAATACATACAGTGTGATAATAAAGTACATGTACAAAGGCGAGCTTAACTCATTGTTGAGTTCTCTTACAGCAAACCCTATGGTGACAGAGAAAGATGACATTATAGAGGGCAGGATCCATGTTGTTGATGTACGGTTTTAAAATAACATAAGACGAATAAAATAAAATATACTTACATAAATACATATTTTTATATACATACTAATATTATGTCATTGCGAAAGAAAATTATCTTAAATCTTCCTCTTGAAGACCTCCAGAGAAGGTCTGTATTGTCCCAAGGGAACACACTACCAGAATAAAAAGTACCCATGTCCTAATCCAGGACATGGTCTAGCCATGTACCAACATTCATCTAACCACTGCAACTCCTGTAAGCCAGAATCAACAGTGGCGACCACCAGAAAAGCGCCTAGGCAATAAAACTCGACCAAGTGCCATAGAATGAATTTAACTTCGATCCCCAACGAAATTAAACAAAAAGAATAACGAAGGAGTAGGAAAAAAAACAACATTTTTTTTTTTTTTGCGTTGGGTAATGCTCATGCATACTGCACTACCACGGGGAGATAGTGCAGTTATGTGGGACTCTAATCCACTAAAACTCCACGGTGTCCTCCTGTGCCGCTTATGGCGGGAGCACGGGTACGCGTTAGCACTCACCGCGAACCCGCCGCGGCTGTCCGTTACGGACCCTCCTCGGGGGAGTCCCCCCATCACCGGCGCACCAGAACACACTGCACGCCGTGACCACCCTTGGGACCAATCAGCACATGGGCGCCAGACGACCCCGTGTATGGCACCCTTGGTCCCCCTGTGACGGGTCAAGGTCAATGGCCCCGCCACCTACCATTGTTCGGCCACAGGGGATAGGGAGAGCGGCTAACGCAATACCGACACTCCTCCTCCCCTGCGGCCTCACCGCGTCCGCCATCAGACGGTGGCGACCCAGTCCGGGCCGCGGAAGGTAGGGAGAGCGGCGCACCGCAATACTCCTCTCCCACCGCGGCCTCCAACCCTCAGCCGCGACATCGTATGGGATCTGGGAATCTCCATAAGACATCGCGGCCCGCCTCAGTTGCGATGTCGCCCGTTACCAAGCGGCACCGCAACCTACTAGTTGGCTGCTACGTCGTCGGCTTAATCGGCAAAAGCCCTGACGAGCGGTCCCTCCTCGGGTTCCTCTTCGCTTCACCGTGGGTGACCAAGCCACGGTTACTGAGCCCCCCCGCATCGACAAAGCGGGAACCCACCGGGGAGGAACACCGACCGACCTACCGTTATTGCATGAACTAATTCCGCCTAGCCCGTTCCATCATCGTACGGCGATGCGCCATTGGTACATGGTGGACATCCTACCCATACGGACTAAACGTTTTGGGTATACTTTTTTGTGCAAACAGCTAAGAAGTGGAATTCCCTGCCAGAGTCTGTATTTCCTGAAAGCTACAACCTGTGAGTCTTGAAGTCAAGAGTGAATAGGTTTTTCCTAGGCAAGCGTGCTTCGTCAACCACATCATCGCTTACTAGCAGGTGAGATAGTGGTCAACCGCGAGCCTATCAAGGCGTGAAGAGGTAGACGAGATAATGGACAGACAGGGTTACTTTCGCATTTATAATGTACTAGCTGTTACCCGCAGCTTCGCCCGCGTTAATATAGATTTTGTCAATCAATTCTGGTTGTCGACATACAGGGTGAGAAAAATCCAATGTTGCAGTTTTAATCAAAATCGGCCCCGTTACTCCTTTGATATTTTTTTGCTATTCTTAATAGTGATCATTTCGCCATCCACGCTCACTTGGAAAATTCAGCCTATTCCAATTCAGGTACAGGAAGTATTAACGTAAAAACGATTTACTTATTTAATTGAAGACGTTGGTCAATACAGGTATGGGTTAAATAGTTACAAAAGGAAATAAATAAACTATAGAGTCATAGGTTCTGCTTTGCTGCGAATTGAAGATACCACTCTATCATAAATTTTATCTACAGTTAATTGACATTCCTTAATTATGCCGTTAATAATGGGTATAACATTTTAAGATGCTTCTATATATTATACTGTATGTCCTTTCATTTGGTGCTAATTCATATACATTCTGGGCCCTGGTCATATGCGAACATCAGCAGCTACATGTTGCTGGCCGTGGGTAAAGCACGGCAAATGCACCCTTGCTACCCTTGAGCTTTGTTAATAGTAATAGCAAAACTAAGTTTGATTAGAAACTGGAGTCTTTTGAATTTAAATGATAGGTCAGTGTGGAATATTGGGATTCGACGTATGAACACGCTTTTCTCTTTTCTCATACCAAATTCCATCTAAATCGGTTCATCGGTTTAGGCACTATTAATAAGTTTCATACAAAACTAATGCCCCATACCCTATTTCTCCCCCTTCATGTTGTATGCAAAAAGAAGAAGCCTATGTCCTTCTCATGGTCTCAAACTATCTCCATATCAAATTTTATTTAAATCAGTTCATAATGACAAGAAGTTGCATAATAAGAAGTTACATACAAAATTAACCCTCCCCCCATTTCTCCACCTTCGCATTTTATGCAAAAAGAAGTAGCCTATATCCTTCTCAGGGCCTCAAAGTATCTCCATAACAAATTTCATCTATATCGGTTCGTAATAAGAAAAAGTTGAATGATAAGAAGTTACATACAAAATTAACACCCCCCTCCACTTCTCCCCCTTCATGTTGTATGCAAACAAAGTGGTCTATGTCCTTCCCAAGGTATCAAACTATCTCCATACCAAATTCCATCTAAATCGGTTCATCGGTTTAAGCCCTATTAAGAAATTGCATACAAAAGTAACGCCCCATCCCCCATTTCTCCCCTTTTGTGTTTCATGCAAGTAGCCTATGTCTTTCTCATGGTCTTAAACTATCGCCATACCAAATTTCATCTAAATCGGTTTATAATGAGAAGAAGTCGCATGATAAGAAGTTACGTACAAAATTAACCCTCTACCCCATTTCTCCCCCTTCGTGTTTTGTGAGAAAAAAATAGCCTATTTCCTTTCCCGGGTCTCAAACTATCTCCATACCAATTTTCATCTAAATCGGTTCAGCGGTTTAAGCGTGAAAAGGTAACAGACAAACATACAGACACAGACAGACAGACAGAGTTACTTTCGCATTTATAATATTAGTATGGATTAAATGGATAATCCATACTATTAGTATGGATTATCCATTTAAAACATTACGACACAACATTTTTTTCTCCGGTAGATATCTAATATAGAATAATCCTTTTGTATATTAAATAATAATATTATTCTTCAGGGAAAATCTTACATAGCTTCGGAAACCTTAGGAATACACAGAAATGTTTATTTCTTTCGGAAATGGAACCGGCTGCCGTAGTGCAGAAGCCAATCACTTCCCAACTGCACCAATCGAACAGTTTATTAAATTAAACCAGAATGGTGTTCCATTTTCTTATTTCCTGTAGAATGTACTCTATTAAGATGCGCAGCTTTACTAGATTTCTCGTTATTTTTCTTTTTGCTTCATCCTTAACCACAACATTCTGAACATCCATTCAACCTATCTAACATTCAGCTAGTGTGTCTATTCTGTAAACCAAAGGATCCATCACTTCGTTTTAACCTGAAATACGATTGCCTTATGTTACCATCAGCCGTTGACAACAGCAATCACGAATATTTTAATTAAACTTTGTCCCAAAGCACAACGCTGCGGTATGCGATGACGGACACATAATCCTCCTCACCGCTGACGCATACTGCGACGGAAAAAAAACCACTCTGGATGCTGTTGGAGCTGGCCCGCACCCTGCGCACCAAGGATGCACATATTTTACACATCAATGCATAAAAGCAATCGACGCGCATTTCCGCAAACATCTCTGAAGCGCTACAGAAGCGAGGCAGCCCAATCAGCACCCTAAAGGCATTATGATACTAAACACGAAGGGCGCTGTACGATTTCTCTATACCTACGTATTATTAAAATCCAATAGGTACACACAATACAGCAAAACTTAATTTTAATTACTTTGAAAAGTCAAACAAAAACCATCTCTGTTGCCGTCACACACCAATGTTATTGGTAAAGAGAGAGGAAATTGGCTAAATAGAAAATTAAATTATGAACCGAAATGACTGAACATGAAAGCATCTTACTTAAAATTAAAGGAGCTAAAGAATTTTGTTAAACAGGATATCCGGATTGCTTTTCTAGCAGCGTACACGTGCCGATCGCTGTGACGATATTTAGGGAAGGCCAAAGTCTATCAGTGGACGACTTTCGGCTAAAATTATGATGACGATACATGTGCAAAAAGCATTGAGCCGAACATTCAGAGAGAGGAGGAGGTCCTTTTCGAGGTCAATTAAAAAGGTAAAACATAAAATATCAGTTCTTCAAAACGCTTCTTCTGTGTCGTCGTATCAATGATTTCTAATTGTTACGTGTTTTGATCAGAAATTTAGCTACGATACTCTAAACGCTTTGAAGTGAATACCATTGGAAGTACAGAAGACCTGCCAATGAGTCCATCAACAATCTCTCAGCTGCGAAACCAAATAAAAGACAGGTTTAAACGGAGCCAGCTCTAGCCTCCAGTACTGGAAGCCAGCACTCTGGTATGAATAGAGCGCCCAGTAACCCCCGGAGTGCCCATCTATAACGCGCGGAAACCACAAGAAATTACTATCTACTAAATTACTGGCCTTGAGTGAATAACATGGAGAGTTAGCTTTTGGCAAGTCTGTAGCCGACTGTCTGACTGTCTGTAACACTATCTAAAACTGAATGGTAGAAATACTAGTACTCGTTTCTGCTCCTGACTTGTGTGGTCCGAAAATACTAAACATACATACATACTCACGCCTTGTTTCCATGGGGGTAGGCAGAATGTAGGACGCCACCTGCTACGATCCTCAAAATACTCAAAAAAGAAATGAGATGTATTTTTCTCAAATCTAAAAACGCTTATCACACAATTATAATGTCGAAAGTTTATGTTTGTTATTTCTTCATACCAGAACGGCAAAACGGATCTGGATGAAATTTGGCACAGATATAGATTATAGTCAGGAATAGGATATCTGTAGGCTTCGTATCCCGAGAATATGTTATTTCGGGATTATTTTCGACAAACACGCGGGCGAAGCCGCTGGCAGAAACCAGTCCTCAATAAATTTGAAAACTAATCTTACTTTTGAAATACGCAATCATTCTTCATCTCTTAGAGACAAAATTCCATAAAATTCTTTGGGTCACGGGGAGGGTGACCCAATTAAGGTGGCAGGTCACCCATGTACCGGGAAGCTTCTGTAGTAGTTCAAATTAGTCTGATTGAGACATGCTTCATGAGTTGTGGAAAGTTGCGTGACCGTCATATGAAAGATACTATTCGATTTGCGGTGAATAGGGGTTTTTGCTGAAATTTAATTTAGTGCATGCCACAAAGCGACAGATTTATTAGACCCAATTATAGTTAGATAGTTTGTTTCAAAAGTGGAAAACAAGATTAAAGATTACACTCGGCCTTGTCAAGTTTGAGAAAATATTGTTCAAGCACTGTTATGCATGTGATTAAAACGTAGTGATACGAGTACCTGAAAACAAAATTGAAAATATTTCTTTTTTGTATTTTTTTAATGCTCGCGTGACGAACTAAATTACTAAAAGCTCAATTAGTACAACACAACATTATGTAGATTTGGAACTGCCTTTGTGTATTCGCAAACCAACACCCTGGCCCTCGCCTTAAAAGGAAACACAAACGTGTGTGTGAAATATTTTCAACAAATACCAACACGTTAATTAATATTGATTTCATATAGTAGAGGACAGCGGGCACGGCTGGCACTGTATGAGTCACTTTACAACTCGCATAGTTAAGCACACCGGGCGCCGCGTGTGAACTTTACTAGCGATAGTTTTGTTGTTTTATGTTCTGTTTTTACAATGTATACATGCTTTTTTATTAGCTTCATAGTTATGTATGTTGGTATGTAACGGAATCTTTGAACGTGATTTTCACTCACTTCATAATGTGAGATTAAATTGAAACTTTTGCACACTTATCAAGGACCGAAGATAACACAATAAAAAAGAATGCCTGAATTGTCCCGGTTTTGGGCAAGTGTAGACCAGTCCTTTCTGTAGGTGTCAAGTTCATCCTGCCATCTTCCTCTGGGTCTGCCGTGATGTCACAATACATTTTCCGGGATCCTCATTGTGATAGCTTTTGCCCATGAGATGTTCGACATGCGGCAGATGTGCTCAGCCCCATTTAAGCTTGGCTGCCTTTTGGGTAACGTCGGTGACTTGTGTTTTGAATGCAGTATTGTATTCCTAATACGGTCTTTCAAAATGACTCCAAGAATGCTGCGCTCTATTGCTCGCTGGCAAAACTGAAGCTTGAACTAACAAGTAAGTAATATTTTTAATAAAGGAATTAACGAGAAAATTAATGTAATTATGAAAAAAAGTGAGGTGCTCGATATTAGTTATTATACATATTCCATTGGTAAGATTTCTGAACGTAGACTCTAGCACCGCGTGTGAATTTAACTATTAGACATAATTTAACGTTCTATGTTTGTTTATGCAAAAACATGGTGGTACGTTCTACAGGCAAAATAATTGGAAAAACTTTGTAACTCATTATTCGATTTGTTCCGGTCGGATCCCCTCTAGTCTAGCTGATATAAAAGTTTCTCAATATTTGAATATTCTTGTTGAACTTTACTAATTGACATTCTTGGGGCGTGAAATTTATTTTTAGTTTAAGCTGGTATTTGTACTAAGTTTCGTTCTTATTTGTAGAGGCAAACATAAAACCCTTATATAACTTTTCATAAGTGTTCGGTACAATATTCGCAACCGAACAGCTCAGCACTATTGCCTGCGTGAATAATAATAATATAATAAATGCATGTATCGCAACTAGCGTCAGTTAGTGCGTGTTCGGATACCAATCGAGTAACTCCAATCAAACCATCTTAGTGCCACTTTAGCTTAGATTAACCATTTACCATTATTTTAACTAGTATTCAATATAACTTTTAAAACCATTATTGCGTATAATTAAACCAGTGGTCGTAAACCAATAACCAAACCATTACCATTCTAAAATAAAGTCAACCAACTCAAAGTTTAGTGCTAAACCAAGCAGGCGCTTAATTCTACAATAAGAAGACAAAGCTTTAATTAAAACATATATGTCTATGTTTTCGTTCATGAAATTCGTTAACGAATATGTTAGCTCGTGGATGAAATGAGTGGACAACAGTTAAACAGGCAAATGTTTTTAATGCCGGTGGAGAGAGGGACACTCGCTACCAGCGAGTGTCCCTCGACCCGCGCTGCGCTGCGTTGATGTCGCGCCGCTTCCACAGACACCCTTCCACATGCCGCGTGGGCCGCGCGCGACTGTGCGAAGTGCAGACGGCGGCGGCGCGCGCTGGCCGCGAGTGTTGGGTTCAACAAATACATCGCCGGCCCCGGGCAATAAAGTGGTAATCGCCGGTTACGCCCTTTTTAATGTTATTTGATTTTTGGCTTCTCTGAGTATCAATCTATCACTCCAATTTTTTTTGGATTTTTTAATTAATATTCCTTTAGAATAAATGCCAATAACGACTTTATTGCATGGGAAATTCTCTTATGACTAAGTTATGTATTATTGCATTACTCTAAGAAACATAATACAAACAACCAGTAAACATCTTTACACTAAATTTGTAAACGATGAGAAACAGTAATATATTTAACCACGTTTTTTGAAAATAAGCTTATTATATCAATAAACTGTAAACACTTAATACAAAGTATTCACGAGAGATTTTATTCTGTACAAGCTATTACGCCTTTCTTCCCGTAAATTTATTGTAGCCCCGGCGACGTATTGGCATGTTACGCTGAACGAAATACGCAGAAAGGTTGGGGTTATAAAGATAAGATGTAGAAATTCTCTTGCAGATGGGTAGTTTAATCATCTTCATGAACTTCCTGCCCCTGCCCCATGTTACTTGGGATCGACGCAACACGTTTTCTTCTTTCATACAGTCCTGTCCCCCGAACCGCCATCACTGACTCCCTTTTCTTTTATATCACTCCTCACACAATCCATCTATCTTTTCTTTGGCCGTCTCCTCCCTCTCCATCCACATTTATATTCATAACTCTTTCAGTAACATGTGTTTCATCCCCCCTCATCACATGCCATACCAGAACAATCGGTTACCTGTCAACTATTCTGTCACTGACGCCACTTTCAAACTTCCTCTAATATACTCATTTCTCACTTTATCCATTCCCGTCACTACTCACATCCATGTCAACATTCTCACCTCTGCTACATGCAATCTCTTTTCATCCATCTTTTTCATAGCCCAACATTCTGATCCATACAGTACGACAGTCAGACAGTTTAACTTAAGGGGCATCCGTGGGTCGCAAGTTGTTCCAGTGACCTGTCGCCATTTCATCAATCCCGAGTTGATTTGGTGCGTAACATCTCGGTCTATCTCACCATCACCTTGGACAAGCGACCCTAGGTACCGGAAGTTGGAGCACGTCGGTATGGGTGTTCCAACGACAGCTATAGGCACGGAACTCGAGAGATCGCCAGAATCACCGAACAAGTATTCTGTTTTATTTTCGCTTAATTTCAAGCCCTGTGCCAGCCCTTCACTCTCTTGTCTGTGCCACCAAACCTCCAATCTGGACCTCTAGGCCACCCTCGGAAACCAGCACAATGTCGTCGGCAAACACCAGGGAGCCTCTTCCTGTATGTCCAACGTCTAGCGTCCATTATCATCAGAAAGAGGTAAGGACTGAGATCCGACCCTTGGTGTAAGTCTGCCACACTGAAACTGTCAGTAGTGCCCATTGTAGATCGGATTGGGGTACTGCATCGACTGGACATCCCTCGGACCAACTGTACATACTTCCCAGGTACACCTTTCTTCTTAAGGGACGGCCACAAAACCTCACGAGGCACCCGCTATTATGCCTTCTTGAGATCAATGAACACCATGTGCAAGTTTTTATGTGCATCTCTGTAATTCTCGCACAACGTGCGGATTGCGAAAATGGCATCCGTTGTACTCCGACCAGGCATAAAACCGAATTAGTTATGCGATATTTCACTCTCTTTTCTCAGCCGCTTTTCAATAACTTTCTCCCAAGCTTTCATACTATGTGACATTAGCTTTATTCCTCTATAGTTGTTGCACTCTAGCACATCACCTTCGTTTTTAAAGATCAAAGTCACCAGCGAAATATTTCACCATTCATCAGGTATAGCTTCTTCCCGTAACAAATTATTGAAGAATAAAGCTTACCACGACCATCCATCGACGCAATATCTTGCATACTTCAACTGGTATCCCGTCCGGACCAACTGCCTCACCATTCTTCATTCCATTAACTGCTATTCTTACTGCCTACATACTAGCTATTCTCACTAACCCCTCATTCACAGGTTTATTTTCTAACATACCACTCCAGTTATTTTCCTCATTCATCAGTTTCTCAAAGTATTCCTTCACCTACAACCTATCCTTAATTTTTCATCATCAGAAATAATCATTCAAGCCTCATCTTTTATACATCTTATCTGACAGATATCTCTCGCCCTTTTCTCCCTAGCTCTAGCAAGCCGGTACAGATCCTTTTGGCCTGTTGGACTATCCAGCGCGCGTTAGCAAAGAAAAGATATTTGTACATTCAAATTTTAAGGGGGGAAATGGGTGCAGCTGAACTTTGTATGATTTTTTTTATTGTGGCTTGCGATTTGGTTGAAACTTTGCAGGAATGTTTTTGGTAATAAATTATTGAGGACTGCATATTATTTTTTCAATCTACTCCTAAAAGGGGTTGAAGTGGGGTACTATAGTTTTAGGGGGAAATTAAGAGTACCGGTTATGCGTAAGTGAAATATTGATTATGAAATGCGACTCCCTGTGATTTAATTCTATTATATTAATTTAACTATTAACTTATTTAATTCTAGACTTTGGTCAGTACCAACATTTAAAATTAAATAAGTTAATCGTTAAATTATGTTAATGCTTCCTGTACCTGGATATACTATACAGGCTGAGTTTTCCAAGTGGGCATGGATGGTCAAATCAAACACTATGAAGAATAGCGATAACACTCAAAGGGACACACGGGGCCGATTCTGATGAAAACTAAAACTGCAACATTGAATATTGCTCTCTCCTGTATATCGACAACCAGAATTGTTTATAAAAATTTAGTAGTAAATAAATAAAATAGTTAATAAAAATTATATGAATTTATTCAAGTTAAAGTAGCATAATGTTTTTAATTTTTTAAGGATTTGTCTGTTTTATTTTTGTTTGCAAAGTTTAATACTTAATACAAATTAACAAAAAATAAAAATTCATAAAATACTGTTTAAAATGATTAAAAATAAAAATAAATTACAATATAAGGTCAGTCTGTTACGATGGTTACATAAAAATATGTTTCATTGATAGGATTCTAAAATAGCGATTAGTGCATGATACAGCTAAGCTTTGGCTATAAAATTTCCCAGAAAAAGGTGGTAAGCGGCCATTACGCTCGAGATCTAAAGTGGAAATTACGTCGTATTACATACTTACATTCCTAAATCTCAGTGGTCGGTGTGTCTAAAAAGTTGTTAATGATGTTACAATTTAAACGGTATAGTCTATAATTTGTATTATACATTTGTTTAATTATTTCTTTAATTTTATATACATTTTTTTTTTAATTACAATTATTTTTAAATTGGTAAAAAAATTAGCTTTCATTTGAGACATTGAACTCCTGTTTTGGATCACTTAACGCTGAAATAAAAATAAATTAGCTTCTTTTATTTCTCATGTAAAATTTGATTTTTGATATTACCGCTTTATTGCCCGGGGCCAGCGACATGTTTTTTAGGTACTACTTCAATACTTACTGGCTCACTTGTCTAGTGTTCGCAAGCGTTACTGTTGAGTTGAGGTCCTGGGTTCGATGCCCGGCAGGCTTCTATGTTCTATGTTAGGGGGGTTTGGTTTCCGCACTTAGTCCCTCAAATGGACCTTTGTACGTGGGCCATGGTGGCCGTTGGGTGGTCATTCCAACCAGCCCACCTTCCTCCAGAAGTCAATTAGAGCTCCTGGTTTTCTGTGTAAGATCTGGGTGACCCGAGGGTTCGTGTTCTTATCTGCGGAGCGAGCATGGGCGTACCCACGACATTTGTGACAAGACATTATAAATTATGTCATGTCTTACAATTTGTCTTAAATGCTAGCACGGGTCAAACATGTGACTTATTTTAAAGGCGCGACATGCCTTTCTTGTTGCTTCCCGGCGGGCACGGCCTACTGTGACATGGCTTGAGTCACACATTTCATCGCAGTTTGGACGATAAAGCCATTTTGACTTAAATACTAGTACCGGCAGTGTGAGAAAATTTCCTGACGTTTATTTGGGACTCATCGGGTCTTAGTTGCTAATACGGCCGCACCCATTTTGTCACAAATGTCACATTTCGACAGATGATTAAGAAAAATGTATCACTTTCGTTAGGAGGTGGTGATAAAATTTTATAGGTGAAAAATAATAGTACATTGTGATACAAGGGTGGAAAGTAGGTTATTGCAAACGAGCTGTCATTAACAAGCCCGAGCCTAAGGCGAGGGTTTTTAATGACACGAGTTTGCAATAACCTACACGCCCGTGTATCACACGATATTTTTCAATACAGTTGTGGGAAATAGTAAAAACAAATCAATGAATTAGATTTGTTAATTCACAAAAAAAAAAATTTTGGCGCGTTTTTGCAACTGGACATATTTTTTTTACAACGAAAACAGCCTACACAGCCTATTCGATTTTTGACAAATGTTGATGTGAAAATAATTAAATTGAAACTGGTAATTAAATATATTAAACAACCATTTAAAAGACTTTTGAGAATCAAATGCTAAAACGCACGGAATCATTCATTTTTCCTCGTATAAAATCTATTCCATTTTATTCTATGTATGAAAACTCCTTGCAACTAAACTTTTTTAAATTGACTTATAACTAAAGGCGCGTTTTTGCAACTGGACATTTTTTACAACGAAAACAGTCTATACAGCCTATTCGATTTTAGACAAATGTTGATGTGAAAATAATTAAATTAAAACTGGTAATTAAATATATTAAACAACCATTAAAAATAATTTTGAAAGTTCAATGCTAAAACGTACGGAATCATTCATTTTTCCTCGTATAAAATCTATCCCATTTTATTCTATGTATGAAAACTCTTTGCTACTAAACTTTTTAAATTGACTTATAAATTTAAAACTAAACTGCAAAACTAATGATCGAGCTCGTAAACAAAAGTCACGACCGCGTAACAGAAAGATGCCTATGCATAAGATTTAATTTTCGAATCATAATAATAATTGTAGCCTCTGAAAGTACGCCATGTTTAACAACTGTATTGAAAAATATTTTCCTTCTAATTACTGCACCAAATGGCAATAAATTTATTTTGTGTGTGTGGTGATCAATGCTTATTAATTAATTGAAATGTTACAGGATTATTAATCTATATATATAAAAGAAGAAACTGACTGACTGACTGATCGATCAACGCACAGCCAAAACCACTAGGCCTAGAAGCATGAAATTTGGCTGAAAGGTTCCTCGAGTGACGTAAGTGAGCACTAAGAAAGGATTTTTGGAAATTCCCCCCCTAAGGGGGTAAAAAGGGGGTTGAAAGTTTGTATGTAATTTCTATAGTTTGTAAGTTGGACACCTGAAATTTTAGATTTACACTCTTGGTTGATAAAAATAATTAATGTGTTTATTAGTTTTTGGAAATTCAACCCCTAAGGGGGTAAAAAGGGGGTTGAAAGTTTGTATGAAATATTTACAGTTTGTAAGTTGGACACGTGAAATTTTAGATTTATGCTCATGATTGAAAAAAGAATTAATGTATTTATTAGTTTTTGGAAGTTCTACTCCTAAGGGGGTAAAAAGGGGGTTGAAATTATGTATGTAATTTCTATAGTTTGTAAGTTGAACACGTAAAGCTTTAGATTTACGCTCTTGGTTGATAAGAAGAATTAATGAAAATATTGGTTTTTGGAAATGCCACCCCTAAGAGGGTACATAGGGGTTGAAACTTTTTATGAAATTTCTTCGGTTTGGAAGGTAAAACATCTGAAATCGTAGGTTTACGCTCTTGATTAATAAAAAAAATAATGAGTTTGTTGAATACCGGAAATTCTACCCTAAGGGGGTTAAAGGTGGCAATTTGTTGGGCTTATATATTTGAAACTTGGCATAAATACTAACAGCAAATAGTAAAGGTTGTCATTACAAGTTTTTCAAAACTACTCCTAAAATACGATTTAAGGGGTGATAAAGATTTTTGAATAATTTTACTGTACAAGGCTTCTTTTTATGATGTAGAGGAGCAAACGAGAGATATTTGTTTGAATGAAAAGTCTAATTCCTTGGGAAAAATAATAAAGGTAACATTAGTTTTTCGGAACTACCCCCAAAATAAGATTTAAGGGATGTTATTTGTATGGAAATTTTATTTCTTGGGTTAATAAACTTGAAACTTGACACAAATATTACCCAAGTAAATAATAAAGGATCTCATTATTCGTTTTTTGAAACTACCCCTAAAAATGGTTTAGAGGGAGGGTGTTGAAGATCTTGGGTTAATAAACTTGAAATTTGGCACAAATACTAAACTTAATAAATAATGTAGGTTGTTATTAGTTTTTCGGAAATATCCCCAAAATACTATTAAGGTGGTGATCAAGGTTTTTGAAGTATTTTACTGCACATAGCTTCTTTTTATGATGTGGGGGAGCACAAAGGAGGGGTTTTTTGGAAATTCAACCTTTTCAAGAGGTTAAAAGGGAGACAATTTTTTGTATACAAATCTTATTCTTTGGTCAGAAATAAATTGCTATCATTAGTTTTTCAATATTACCCCCTGAAGATGATTTAGGGGTGTCAACGGTTTTTTGAAGAATCTTATGGTACTAAGACGACCTCTACCTCGATTTGGAACTTCCAAACTGGACCGTTTGTCTCGGGCCAAACAAACAAAAACAAAACACAACAAAAAGTGTAAGGCCAAACAAACGTAGGTAATTTTATGAGTTGTCGGTGTCGTTTTAGTGTCGCGTAATTTACGCAGCATTTGTTTTCATACTAAAGTAATTTTAGCATCACCCGAAATTATGCGACTCAAAAATCGCGACCGGTCTTCGGATTCAGCAGACTCACGGCTCTTGCCAGGACATCAGTTGAAATTGTGCAAGGCCTTGCATTGTTTCATCTTCCAGTAACGACCTCGACACTCTCCAGAACCTTTCAGTCCCTTAGGCCATCTGTTCAGCAAACAATCTGGTCTGCTAAATGCAACCAAAGTTTGGTCATTCTTGGGGCTATTTCGGTTACGTCAGTTTTCCTGTCCGTGTTTCCGAGTCGGATTCAATGAATACCTTCTATAAAGTCACCAATTTTCATGAGAATGGGTGATACATGGGTATTTAAAATGACCTTAGTTTAATCCATATTTATCGTAAGTCTCGTGCGGAAGCTCCGCGGCACTGTCTTCTTCATAGTATTAGATGGGGAGTGGTGTACTCGCTATGGATCTTATTGTAAAGCCTCATGACTGAGGTTTTGATCGAATGACCGGGGTGACTTTTATTTACCCACGAGCCCTTTATTTAGCTAAAACTTATCGGACACGTCATTAAAGTTTCGTAAATCCTAACTTAAACATAACAGCTTATTTTTAGTCGCCTTCACTAACCGCACATAATAAAGTCATCTGTATTTACTTAGTTGAATAAAATACGAAATCATGCGAACGAAGTCGCGGGCGGAGTGCTAGTTTTCTATATAGTCACATCATTTAAAAAGTCCTTTACTGAGTAATAACATTTTCTTAAAAGTAGTGCAGTTACCTTAGATTTAAAAATGTGAACGGAATATTCCTTAAAACTATGAGGTATTTTATTATAAATAAACAGGTCCCATTGTCATAATACTTTTTCTTAAAAGTGCTGTTTTGTAATTCCCTGAGTATAACAAGTTTTTGTATTGGGATCTCAAAGGGCCTGGACGTGTTCTTTTATCAGCGAGTGACGGAAACAAGTTTAATGATTTGATGAGATTGCATTAATGTCCGTCTTCCTTACAATTTTACTAGTTTTTGCCGAGGCTTTGGTTGTGAGAAAATTCTTTAGCTGGCATTTGTCTACTTTTTTTTAAGTAAAGTCGTTGTTTTGGCTGTTGACAGCGTTTTAAATGAGAAACAAAACAAAAGCGATCCCAAAATCGGTGCATATGCAAAAACGTGAAGTCATAAAACAAAACGTGACGAGTTATTTTGGGCAATAATTGTAAAAATTAACGTAAGTAGGTATAGACCGTGCTTTGTTGGTTGGTTGGATTTAATTCTTCAAGCTTCGTTAAGTATTCAATTAACTAGTGGAAATATTCCATATGAGAGGTTTCTAGAACAGGGCTAAACACTTATGCACCGGTATACCGTGTAGTGTCCCTTATCCCCGTTTTCCCCCTGTTGACCGACTTTCACAAGTTGATATTTCAATATAAGTTAGTAGACACTGCGACCGATAAATTCGATTCTCTTCCATTCCTAAGCCAACACGGAAATCTGAAAGCTACGTGTTCGCGCCGTCTACGAGTCCTGGCCGATGACGTCACGCGAACCGGACGAGAGGTGCGGCGCGGGCCGGCCGCGGGACACTCGCTCACAATACTCAAGAACGACGCACGCGCATCGCCTTATTATTTTTTCTTAAAACTATTTTGTTGTAACGAAATTCATTAAACCAAATCAAATCATAATACTTTGTTTTTACTTGTCTGCTCCGTGGACAATATTGGCGACCGTTAAGGCAAAGAATTTGCAAAATCTCAAAAAGTTTGAAAAGTAACGGAACATCGGTGACGAAACAAAGGAATCGAGATCAAGGAGGTGGCTGCCGGGTGTGCATCGGCTGCATTACTGAACCAGGGGAGTGCTCTTTCCTTTATTCCTATGATCCATACTATTCCTTTCTATTTGTGTAAAAGTGTATTTAACATTAAATCTATAAAAATAGGGAATTGTTTCACGCGAGTTCCGTTATCTGCTTGCGCGCTTAGCCGGTGCAGTGAGTGCATTTTACGCTTAATCTTGGTGCTTAGCTATTCTTTATGCTTCCAAAGTGCACATCGCAACGAGTGGTTCCATAATTATAATCACCGTCTTAATTGCTAATGTGCAGAATAAGTACATAATCATATTTTGTGCGTGCTATTTCTTAAATACATAATTACTTACATAATTACAGCTAAGCATTCATTTTAACTGTCGCAAGCGTGATATTCTTTCACATAATTAGCTCAGTCTTATGCATAAAAATAGCAAATTAATAAATTTTTATTTTACCCACATTCTTAATTAATAATCGGATTTCTTTGTGCGATTAATCTTTTCACAAGCCACTTCTCATGCCCAAACTTATTCAGATTAATTCAATACCATAAACAAAGGCAGTAACCGCAGTTTGGCCGAACATTCCAGGATATCAGCGGATCGCGCGTTGTGCGCGTGACCTACATTAGACCGACCGGCCGGCTGCGCTAGCGCGCAGGTGCAAGGGTCCAAGCGGTTACACCGAAGCGTCCGCCGCTCGGCCGTCAGTGACACCGTGCAGTAACAGCTACGAAGATTGGATCGCCGCATAATCAACATTGTGGTTTGATGCACATTTATTATCTTATCTAATTTGTTTATTTGCCCTTAACAATAATTGTATTTATTAATAATGACTTCTGGAAATGATGAAATTCAAGAAGTCGCGTCGGTGAATGCAGGCTTAAAGGAATTAATAAGTTTAAGAGGCACTAAAAAAGGTCAATTAACTAAGTTTAATAATTTCGTAAGCACTTTATCTGAAATTCCTGTTCAATCTATTACAAATAAACAAAATAAGGAATTAATTGTTCGGTTGAGTAAAATAGAAAATATTATTCATGAATTCGATGAAATTCAAAACAAAATCGAAGTGATGACCGAGGAACCTAAACAGCGTCTCGAGCGAGATTACTTCGAGGACCTTTATTATTCTAGCGTAGCGTTTGCTCAGGAAGTCATTGAGTCGTACTCGAAAGCTAATCCAGAAAATAACAACGACGCAAATAGTCAACCTTCTTATAAATCTGCGAACACGGGTTGCAATCACATGAATAATATTAAGCTTCCAACTATTAATTTACCTACCTTCGACGGGAATTATCTTAAATGGCTCGAGTTTAGGGACACCTTCGATGCGTTAATAAATTCAAACGAGTCAATGTCCAATATAAACAAATTTCATTATTTGAGATCGTCTTTGGTAGGCAGCGCGACTGTAGTCATTAAGTCCATTGAATTTACGGCTCAAAATTATATAATAGCATGGGAGCTGTTATGTGCTCGTTACGATAACAAGAAAATTTTGATAAACAATCATTTAAAAGCCTTGTTTGCTTTAGAGCCCATGACCCGTGAGTCGCACAAGGCTATACAATTTCTGATTGATCACATATTAAAAAACTTAAGATCACTTGAGACCTTAGGTCTACCCACTGATAAGTGGGACGTTCTTATTATTTACGTTATGACTACGAAATTGGACCCGGTTACTTTAACAAAATGGGAAGAACATAAAAACAATTTTACAGACTACCCTACCTTAAATGATTATATTAAATTTATACGTAATCGGGCAGACATTCTTGAGACTATGTGCGTTAGTAAAAGCGACAAACAGAAACAAAATGTTTTTTCTTCACAAAAAGATATAAAAAGATCTGATAGTGATAATAATCATAAAAATTCGTTCCAACAAAAGAGTTCGAAAAGTTTTGTCGCTTCTGCTAATAATAGCAAGTCAAAGCATAATAACACTGACAATCATACATGCCCATTCTGCAATCAAAAGCATAGGATTGTGGAATGTAGCACATTTAAAGACTTGACACCGCAAGCACGATCAAGTGAGGCCATAAAACTTAATCTTTGCTTGAACTGCTTGAGGAGAGGCCATGCCGTAAAAGACTGTCGCTTGGATGGCAGTTGTCGAGTTTGCCGACAAAGACATAATTCTTTGTTACACGTAAATCAAAACAATGATAATAATCAAACAGGCTCAAATTCATTATCAGTTTCGCTGTCAGCACAGTCACAAGGTCAGGTACTTTTAGGTACTGCTGTAGTGCAAGTCATGGATCCTAAAACAAAAAATATTTATACTGCTCGCGCGTTGCTTGATGCAGGCAGTCAATCATCATTCATAACAACAAACTTAAAAAATACAATGAAGTTAAAAACACAAAACACTAGTTTTTGCGTTACCGGCATTAGCAATAATACGATTAATTTGTCGGACAGCTGTGAGGTGATTATTCAGTCACTAAACAGTCCTTTTATCACTCATCTTAAGTGTTTAGTGATGCCTAAAATAACTGGTCACTTACCTAACATTCCTGTGGATGTTTCGCGTCTTAATCTACCCGCGAACATAAAGTTAGCTGATCCTAATTTTAGTCAGCCATCAGAAGTCGATCTGCTTTTAGGTGCAGAGATATTTTTCGAAGCTATTTCTCCTAACAAACATAATATGGGGCCGGGGATGCCCATCCTCCAAGATTCTCAATTCGGATGGATTGTAGCGGGACCTCTTAATATAACAACAGGTTCACTTAATAAATCAGGGATTAAAAATACAGTTTGTAATTTTACTAAAGAAATTAATAATAACTTAACAAAATTTTGGAATATCGAGGAGGTTTCTACTTCAAAGCTACCTATATCACCACATGATGAGTTCTGCGAACAACATTTTGTTGAAAATACTACCCGTTTGGAAGATGGTAGATTTTCAGTTAAAATGCCATTTATTGAGAATCCTGAAACAGCGCTTGGCGAATCCTATTACATGGCTGAAAAGCGATTCTTAAACATTGAAAGGAAATTACTGAAAAATTCAAGCCTAAGAGAACAATATCGTAATTTCATCAAAGAATACGAGGAGCTTGGTCACCTTACTAAAATAGATAGACCATCCTTCGGTTACTTTATACCTCACCATGCGGTGATACGGGAGACAAGCGAGACAACAAAACTCCGGGTCGTCTTTGATGCGTCAGCTAAGACTACTTCAAAAAAATCGTTAAATGACATTCAAGCCATAGGTCCGACCATTCAAGATGAATTGTTTGACATTCTAATTCGGTTTCGCCAGCACAAATACGTTCTGGCAGGCGACATCACGAAGTTTTTTAGACAAATAAAAATTGACGAGTCTCAAAGAAATTTACAGCTTATCCTATGGCGCGATGATGATTCAGGGCCCATTAACATTTTACAGCTTAACACTGTCACATACGGTACCGCTGCTGCACCGTTTTTAAGTACAAGATGCCTTAAGCAACTAGCAGATAATTGTACAGATCCTATAATATCAGAGGTCATAAAACATGACTTTTACGTCGATGACCTACTTACTGGCTCATCCAATCAAAATGACTTATTACACATTCATAAAGGTGTGACAGAGACACTAGCGTCAGCTTGTTTTCCCATTCATAAATTCCGTACAAATTGTTCCCAGATATTCACATCCCCAATGGAGACTAAATCTCTTGATCTAGATAAGGATTCTAATGTTTTAGGAGTCCTGTGGGCTCCAAACACTGATTTACTAAAATTTTCTATTAATATAAATACAGACACACAAACACTCACAAAAAGAAACATTCTATCCAATACATGCAGAATATTTGATCCTCTTGGCCTTCTGAGCGCTTGCACAATTACTTTAAAAGTATTGTTGCAAAAGTTGTGGAAACTAAAACTAGAATGGGATGATCCCGTCCCACAGGATATTAAAAAGTCATGGGAAAAAGTAATCAGCAATCTTAACCTTTTTCTTACAGTATCTGTTCCGAGGTACGCGATGGGTTCCTCACCCGTTAAAACGGAACTACACTGCTTCGTGGATGCCTCCCAAGACGCCTACGCAGCGTGTGTGTACTTACGTTCACTTGATGCTGATAACGTCGTAACTATAAAACTTTTGTGTTCTAAAACTCGTGTAGCGCCTTTAAAGCCTGTGACAATTCCGCGACTTGAATTGTGCGCGGCATTGCTGGGTGCTCGCCTCATGCATAAAGTCAGTAACGCACTGCGTTGTGGAATAGACACTAAATACTTTTGGTCTGATTCAACCATCACGTTAGGTTGGATTAGAACTCAGCCTAAATTATTGAAAGCATTTGTATGCAACCGCGTTAATGAAATACATGAGCTTACCGAACGAAACTCTTGGAGATACGTACCAACCGATCTTAATCCTGCGGATATGGCTTCAAGGGGGGTAGCACCGAGTATTTTAGTTAATTCTTGTTTATGGTGGGAAGGCCCACCCTTCCTCTTAAACTCGGTATCGGAATGGCCTACTCACCCAAACATAAAACTAGATTTACCAGAAATTAAGGTTAATATTACTCAAGAAATTCATAAATTCATTAATTTTGAAAATTACTCTAGTGCTACAAGGCTTAAAAGAGTCTATGCTTATGTATTTCGATTCATTAGTAATTGTAAAACTTTAACTAAAAACAAGTCGCCGTTGAACGACGTTGAACTTCAACATTCTCTTGATTTTCTTATAAAAATGGCTCAGCGAGAATCTTTCTTAAATGAAATCGAAACCTTATCTAACGGTAAGTGTCTTAAGCCTAAATCACATATTTTAAGTTTATCTCCATTCATTGATAACAGCGGTGTGTTGAGAGTAGGCGGTCGACTCAAAAATGCTGCTATTAAATACGAGAAAAAACATCCAGCTTTGCTAGATTCCAAACATCATTTCACAAATCTCTTAATGACAGCCGATCACCTGCGTCTCGGTCACGCCGGTCCTCAACTTCTCCTATGTTCATTCAGAGAACAGTTCTGGCCTATAGGAGGCAGAAATTTAGCCAGAAGTATAGTTCGTAAATGCATAATATGTAAAAGATTTAAGGCTAAAACTATAAATCCGTATTTTGGTGATCTGCCCTCTAGCAGAGTTACTGAATTTTATCCATTTCAGACCTGCGGAACTGATTTCGCTGGCCCCTTCATGATATCAAGTAAGAAGGGTCGCGGCAATCGAGTGTCTAAAAGTTATTTATGCATATTTATTTGTTTCGCTTCAAAAGCAGTACATCTCGAGACAGTCAGCGATCTCAGTACCGCAGCTTTCATTGCTTGCCTTAAACGATTCATTTCCAGAAGAGGGAAACCTTATAGTATTTATTGCGATAATGCAAAGAATTTTGTAGGGGCGAAAAACGAATTGGGTAGGATGTTGCGATCCAGTCTACGTTCTGTTCATGATTTTTCTAGCAATGAAGGCATTAAATTTGTGTTTAATCCACCATATTCTCCTACTTTCGGTGGGCTATGGGAAGCTGGCGTAAAGAGTGCTAAGCATCACCTTAAGCGTATTGTAGGAAATGCCAGTCTTACTTTTGAGGAGTTGAGTACGCTTTTTACACAAATAGAGGCGATCCTCAACTCCCGACCTCTTACTCCTTTATCACCTGACCCCAACGATCTCTCTCCTTTGACCCCAGGGCACTTCCTGATCGGGCGGCCACTGACGTCACTGCCAGCACCTCCAGGCGAGAACAAGAACCCCAAGAACCGATACATCTTAATTGAAAACTTAAGACAACAGTTTTGGGCACGGTGGACGCAAGAATATTTATCAGAGTTGCAACAGCGTACAAAATATCGCCTACAGCAGCGAAACTTAAAAATTGGTGACCTGGTAGTTTTCAAAGAAGAGGGCCTTCCACCTCTCAAGTGGAAGATGGGCCGAGTACAAAAAGTATACCCAGGCGCTGACGGAGTAGTCCGCGTCGCCGACTTCAACACATATCGGGGAACGGAGCGGCGCGCCGTCAACAAAGTATGTCCGCTCCTAACAAACCATGAAGAGGAGGAGGAGGCTGAATAGAGTCTTGAAAGTGATTGCTCCTTTCAAGGAGGGGCAGGATGTTCGCGCCGTCTACGAGTCCTGGCCGATGACGTCACGCGAACCGGACGAGAGGTGCGGCGCGGGCCGGCCGCGGGACACTCGCTCACAATACTCAAGAACGACGCACGCGCATCGCCTTATTATTTTTTCTTAAAACTATTTTGTTGTAACGAAATTCATTAAACCAAATCAAATCATAATACTTTGTTTTTACTTGTCTGCTCCGTGGACACTACGTTAGCAAAAAATATTGTTTGCATATCATGAATACTTTTTGATTTCCTGCAAAAATCCTGATGGAATCTCTCTAGACTTTAATCCTTGGTAATTTCAATCACAATCGCCATGAATTCAATTGGAGACTTTAAACGATTTTTTTGATTTGCATGAAATATCGCGGAAAGAGTGGGTTGTCTTGTGGCCCGGGGCGCATCGCGGTGCAGTCAATATTTCACATTTTCTGTCTAGCCGGCTTCGGGAAGACGGCGTGTGCATGAAATTCCATTTTGCATCATTATTTTCGAGTGGGCGCGGCATTTTGTAGGACGAATACTCGTGTGGTAGACAAGTACTCTATATTTATTGCGGGCAGGTATTTGGGAGAGCAATTTCAGTTTATCTCACAGTCTGGCTAACTCAGGATAGCGTCTAGCTCAGGCATGACCTGTAAAAATATTACTCTAGTGTGGTACATACTCACATCCGTGTAATTCTCATGCGTCGTTGGCCAAAAGAATAATGGTACCTACTACTTGAAACTGCTTCGTCTTCAGCCATTGCGGTTGATAAATGTATTTATTTAAGCACCATCTTGACTAGTCTCGAGAAAAAGTAGTAAAACTTCTCCAAGATAAGACGATAAAAATCTATCTGGGTAAACTTTTATAAGTAATGGTTTTGAACGTGCTTAAAGTTTTGCTTACGTCTTTCATCTTTTAGTTTAAAGAAAAATATAATATTATTAGCTAGAAGGCGAGGTGGTGATGCCAGTCATGCGAATTGCTGACGGTGGAAGATTATAAAAGGTGGTTTACAGCGTATCCTCGCTCTCTTTGCTGCTGGTACGTCGACCAAGAAGGACTTGCTACTTGACCATTAGTTGTTGATGACGTGTGCGTGTTGCGTGTCTATATAATATTTTTGCAAATTGTAATTCCAAGGATTAAAAGATTGTTTATTTTTAAACGAGTTTTACTTCTGGTTCCTAAAAATATGTTTGACGTTAGCTTATCTGAAAATATAGGACGTCCAAAGTTGATAATTAAGGTGCTCGGTTAGCAAAACGAATTGGTTGAAGTCGATCTGAAAAAAAAAATGTATTATTCTGGCTCTACTTTTGGCCTGTGATATATTTGTGTACTTTTAAGCGCTCTTACAATTAACCCAGAGAAAGCAGCGTGCAATTAAAACAAAAATAAACACAAAACTTAAAAGTTCTTTGTTTTCCAACCGGCTCTTTACGTAGTATCTTGTTTCCCTCAAAACCGTGAATACTCTTAGCAGAGATATACATCCAAGTGGATAAAGGTTGAGTAACGACAATGATCAAAAATATTGGGGTGTGTACGAGAGCTCGAAAGGGTGGAAAAAGTGCACTAAATCGTTTTTATTGCATTTTATTACATTTTGCGTGCCCCAGCCCCCGGATAAATGGCGCGAAAGAATTTACATATGAAAACTCTTTGGCAGCAGCCGAATAATAATATCTTGTTTGAGTACAAACCATTGTAGGTAAATGTACCTCTAGGTACAAAGTAATTTTTTTTTATCGTGTTATTAAAATTGTAGCATTTATGAAAGCTGTTGGAGCCTTGTATGACGTAATTTGTCAGCAATCTCACGGATAAAAATTCAAACTTAATAAAAAATATATGTGTCCGACGTGGCGTTTATTGGCCTATTACGGTCGCCATCAATTACTATAGTCTGGTAAGAAATATTTATGGGTTTTGAGATTGCATTTATTAAAATAGTCTAGCTTTTTGAGTTATTAGATAAGCCACCATTTTTTATTGCATGAAGCCTACTTATGAAGGAGCCAGCTTCTGATCACGGCTTTCCCCGGCTATGTTGATGAAAAGGATACTAAGTCCTATTCCGTTCCCTGAGATCGATTTAGAAGCTTAATCGTGAATACGTTACAGACTAAAACATAGACTGGATTACTGTCACATTTATAATATTAGTATAGTTTTAATCCGTAAATAAAATCAAGGACTACGTTGAAGATAAAAATCTGCTTTAGCTCCTTCTGCGCATGCGGCTTCCCTGGTAACTCATAAACGGCACTAATCATTAGGTGGATGTCTCTAACTATTCTCAATCTCATTTATTCTTATTTTTTTTCCTTTTTTAGGGTTCCGTACCCAAAGGGTAAAAACGGGACCCTATTACTAAGACTTCGCGATCCGTCTGTCTGTCTGTCTGTCTGTCTGTCCGTCTGTCATCATGAAAGCTGTATCTCATGAACCGTGATAGCTAAACAGTTGAAATTTTCACAGATGATGTATTTTTATTGCCGCTATAACAACAAATATTCAATTTTCAAGATTTTTGTCTGTCGGTCTGTTTGTTCCGGGTAATCTCCGTAAGGGCTGGACCGATTTTGATGCGAGTTTCACTCGTAGATAGCTGATGTTATAAGTTGATTTTATTTGGTAAAAAATATCTAGGGTTCCGTGAAAAAATTAAAAACCATTTGTTAATTTTAACGAGTTTGACGCGGACGAAATCGTGGGCAACTGCTAGTAGCTAAATAAAAATGGATTTTGGTGAACAATTTATTTTTATCGGCAGATCAGTTTTATTATTAAATGGTACGGTGGTATGTTTTTTTTTGTTAATCCAGTTTTCAAAATCCCTACAAAAGAGGTGTATACAATGATTTCGAATGTAAGGATACGCCCATCTGAACTTTTTATAGAATCCTTCTTATGACAAGCAAATACTCGCCCACTCCCGCCACAGATAACTATATACTAGTCAGAGACACGCACACGGACCACTGTCAACTGATTCGCGTTGGTCCTAAACTGCAATTTTATGACCAGCGCGCTGGTGCCATTTAGTCACGCGGTTGGCCTGGTCCTTACGCAAGTAATATATATTTCAATGGGTGTATACGGCCCCAGAAATCAAATTAAGCAATATAAAAACAAAATGTTAAGCAATTTGTATTAGTCTTTTGTTTCTAAACCGAGGTGAACTCATAAATGAAGATGGTAATGTTTAACTTGCAACTCCTCATGGAATGAGGACGTGCCTGCAATTATTCATGATATTTATAAATCAATGGTTCCCGTACGTTTGTTCGAACGAGAAATTTTGTCGCTCAGAATATAAATATAGAATTTACCCATTGTGTTTTTTGTAACGTCTTTAGATTGGTGATGAAATATTTATTTATTCTGTTGGTGTACTTATATTTTTGTTAGCAGTTTGGTGTCACACCTTTGTTTATATTTTTTGTTGAGCTTAATTGTTTTACTACGATTCTGTTTGAATCTTTCAAGAAAGAATCTGTTAACGATGCAAATGACGGAAGGAGTAGAGATACTTACCACTGCTTATTAGTACATATATCTAGGCTCAAATTAGTAGTCCAAACACAAATTCTGTGAAAAATAATATTAACAAATGTCTTGTAGATCACTAATCCTGTCACCTTTTGTTGCCTTGCACTGCCTTCCTTACCCTGACACGTTATGCAGATAGGTACATACTAGAGAAGTAGAGAACTAGTTTCGGCCTGATGCTTGACGATGATTCACCTTTTTGAAAACTGATTTCACTCATTAAAATTATACCAATTGGTCATCCATGCTCCAGGTCTTGTTTCACCAGTGTGCCAAGTTTCAACCAAATCAGTATAGCCGTGGAGGCGTTACTGATTTACATTGATTCATATAAACATACAAACTTTAACATTTATAATGAGGATTAGTTAATGAGTTTAATGGCCAATTTTAAATAGTCTGATAACTTTTACCTGAGGAATAAAAACGGCCGTTTGACATATTTTCTATACAAAAGCTGTCAAACCGCCATTATTATCCCTCAGTTAAAAATGATCAAACTATTGAAAAATCGGCAGATAAATGAAGGACTTATTTATCTTGCACAAGTATTTTTCCATACAGTGAAATAAGTCATACCAACACAAAAATAGTGCAATTTCATCAACATTTCCAGCTATACACAATGTTTTCATCAATATTCTGCGAGAGCAGCCCCAACAAACTGTAGCATGTGGCCATTTTATTAAGTCCTCTTACAGCCATAACACACCCACATAACTCACACACCACAGCCTAACGAAAAGCCTTCATTTTTAATTTGTATACTGCGTAATTTGTTTCACTTGTCTAGGAGGATATTCTAGGCTGTGTGCAAAAAAAAAAATAAGGTCGTCTGTTCAGGACGAAACTGCGTGTATTTTTCTCGCTAACACGTAACTATGGCTACTGTCGTTACTTATGTGATGTTTTTCATGGATATTAAGAGCGGTTTCCATAAACTATTCTTGCTTAGTGCGAAATAAACCGTTGTTTTTGGTAATTTTGTTGTTAAATAAACGTACTGTGGGGACTTATCTTAGGGAGCTCAAATAATAGACAAAATTTACTTTTTACTTGTATTGACTGAACAACGTGCCTCGAACAGGCAGTTCTCTCCGTCGGTCGGTCTGGCCATCGCCATCAATTGGGTGGCTTTGTCCGCCACTGTCACTCGTCACCATTTTCATCACTGCGTAGTCATTATGAGGACTCCTCACTTATTTAGAGGCAATGCCTGCCTGCTTGCCAATTATAACACTGGCAACAGATAACATAACTATTTAGTTTAAGAAGGTGGTTGAAATCAGAACGCTAGGAAAATATTTGAAGATATTTTTGTTTAGCTTTTATTGTTAGTTCTGTAAATAGCGTGAAAACTATGATACGAATTTAGCGTATTATTTACTGTGGTAGCCTTAAGGGCACCGCAGTACCTAGATGTGTATTGTTATTACTACGATTGTGGAGCATACGTCTTTTGTTGTATTAAAATTATAAAGAAAACTGGGCCTAAGTGTCAATATTTAAGGTGAGGCCAAACGAACGTAATTTTGTGAGTTGTGAGGCGCATAAAATGTGTCGCGGAATTTACGTTCAACTGAAATTTGGTTTGGCTGACAGACGGACGGACTACGTTTGTACGGGATGCTGACGCTTGCCTCGCTCCCCTCCCTCACCTCGAGCGCAATTTGGTTGAAATAATGTGCGTGAGTCAGTAGGCAACTCATTTTGCGTCGCCATGTGGCACAAACAGGACTTTAGTATGAAACTGAATGCAGCGTATATGCTGCGACGCATTTTACGCGACTCACAAAATAACGTTCGTTTGGCCTCACCGTAAGTATCACCGCTATAATATTGCAAAGTTTATTATGTCGTTTTGTTATTTGGTTTTCAATCTGAAATTTCTCAATAGCATTTAGGAGTCTGAACTTAATTGTGTCCGGTCGATGGACATAGGCTCGCGCCCGAATTTTAGATGTACACTCTAGGGGCATGCCTGCCTAACCATACAGGCCTTATGTTATGATATTTGGTAATAATAGTAAATAAGCATTTATTACTTCCAACGCTGCGTCTTCCGCTCTACGGCTAATGATTGTTACCGTAGTCGAGGGTAGACGGGCTGCCGGGTTCTGGGGGCCGTTTTTTTGTTGTGCTTAACGTTTTACGGTTTGGGGGGTTTGCTGTAATTGCCACGCTTGGCAGGCGGGTTGGTGGTCGCAGTTTGTTGTCACAGTGACAGAGAATGCTGCTGCCCATTCTCTGGTATGTCTCTTAGTGGCCTCTTACGATACCTTTGGAAAGATATGGGATGGTGAAATACTTTACGCCCGGCACCATACGGAATCAATAAATAAAAAGTAAGTAAAATAAGACCAAGTCTTATTACAAAATAATGTCCTGATCGCATGTGTGTCTCAAATAGATCAGCCCACATATCTTTATTATTCTTTCAAAAGAGGAAATCTACAGTCTCATCCAGTTTTATTTTAAAGACACAAAAACCTTTACGATGACCTTCTAACTCACAAAATATTGCTCAGCTCAAATCTATTTACAAGCCCATATTGCCAATCCTAGGTTCGTCGGAAAATCTCTATTATTTCTAGAGTGAAATGCCCGGAGAGACAAATACGTTAAGAACAAGTACGGTGAGGGCAAACAGGGGCACGGGCGGGCAAATAGAGGCATTCAGTTCGGTAATAGACGGCAAATTGAGGAGCTCGAAAGCTTTGAGACGAGTGAACGGGAGATACGGCCCAGCCTAAATACTCTTTGAATAAATACGTTGATCAAAAACTTGGTATAAGATGAATACGTGTGTTAAGTGAGAAGAGGAAAATGTAAGACGTATTTTCTCTATGCCTAGTCTAAACATTATTTTAATCTCAATTAATACTTGTCATCTAGAATAATTAAACTTTGATTTAACATTCGTTGATCTTTATCATTGTGCCTCAAATCAGATGTTCTTTTCGATAAAAGATCTAACTTTGACGCTTTTAGTTAAGTTAATATTTATTGGATAACAGTTGTCCAGACACGCGTTAATGCCTTTGTTTACTCAAGAGACAGACAGTAACTATAATCGTCAAGCTTTCACGTCTTTATTAATATTATATATTTATTCTTCATGTACAATAGTGGTACATAGGCGGACTTAATGCCACAAGGCATTCTCTACCAGTCAACCTTTGGGTTAAATTGGACAACGTTGTGAAAGAGTACAAAACAATATCTAAAATAACATCTTGTATACGAAAATGTATATGTCGGAGTTGGTTATCAATTAAGATTGCGGGTAGTCAACAGAATTTGTAATAATTTGTTTTCTTATTACTAATTTAAGTGATTTTACTATCAATTATTGCCTAATAAATCAAATCATAATTTATTTATTTTTATTTTATTTATTTAGGTAAACAACAGCGATACTTAAAAATATTTTACAAAATATGCGTGTTACAATTTGTATGGCCAATTATAGGTTTCCCTGTGTAACTGGTATAAATATATAAGACATGCGAACGAACTAATGCCACAAATTTAAATTAAAAGATGCAATACAATCCAAATTTACATAAGGTTAAGTTAAATCACAATTTTGAAATGGTAAAAACATAAAAAGGTTGAATAACAGAAGACAGGAGAAGATAGAAGATCGGTTGACTGTCACTCATCTCCATCTGTAGCCTTTACTATTCGTTTTTTGAATGTAGGTTTATTACAGTTAAATATAGTTAAATATATCAACTATTATTGAGCACTCAGTGTACGCACCGATTGATTTTTGGAAACTTATTTCGATAATAGTAATCGATGGTCGAGTTAAAAACAATTGTTGACATGTTAATTGTTTTATTCTTTTGTAATCACCATTGTTTACTTACGACAATTATTTTTGTATTATTTGACTATTTTAAAATGTGAGTTTTATTTAATTTAGCACATTTTAGTGTTTTGTATCAAGTAAACACGGGACGTACTTCCGCATGTCATCGGACAGAGTTGTTGTGGAGGGATAGCAAGGTATAAAAGAGCTTGCATCGGTATGCAAGTCAGTCTATCTTCGGATTAGTCTCGATAAAGAGCTTCCCTGCTCCCGACAAAACTGTCGGTTTATTTGGTACAGCACTGTTGTATATTCACATAGCTGTATTGGCTTGCTGATGGCGAACGATACACTTTGTATTTGGGTGGCTTAGGCTGCTGTACGAACTGTAACCTTAAGGGTTTGTTCGATTAACTGTATTGTTGTTACTAAACCCTTTTAACCTACTTTATCTTGTTACCATTTGTATTGTAATGAAAAACCTTGTTATTGTTTGTACAGTCTTGTTTATCCCAACAAAATGGGGAACTCCAAAATTCTGACTATATTTATCCCTCGGCCCTCATAATTCTACATATATAATTACATAAATATGAATAATACACATATACAAATAAAAAAGATTAATAAATACTTCAACAAATACCAATAAAAAACAAGAAATCTTTTAATAATTACTATGACTAGACTTGTCTTTAGATGGGAGAGTCTGTATTTCCCGATAGCTACAACCTGGGAGTCTTTAAGTCAAGAGTGAATTTTTCTTCTAGGCAAGCGTGCTTCATCGTCGACCACATCATCGCTTACCATCAGGTGAGATAGTGGTCAAGCGCGAGCCTATTACGAATAAAAAAATTAAAAACATATGTCTAGTCTGGATGTCTGTCTGCTCTGTAGTCTGACTTAAATAGTGGTTACGAACTTTTCTTTTAAAAGTGAATTTGCTTTCAGCTTTTTTAATGGCATAGTATGATAATCGGGAGAACAAGGATCGTTCATAATAGTGAAGAGCAACCAGAGATATCTGAGAGACCCGCTGAGTATGATTTTCCAATTGCAGCTAGTTTCGATACACAGCCAAACATAACCATAACGATACACAGATTTGATACATCGAATTAGTTTTACATATAAAACACAATGTTGCTTGTACCCATTTTGTAAAAACAGAATTTGCTAATATTCAGTATGACAGACGCTAGTCTTACTTATATAATAAAATAAATAAATTAATAGATATACATACTAAACCTTTTAAAGAATGGAAATCGTTACTGATTAAGTGGATTAATAAGTTATGCTACGATGAAACGGAGAATCTATAAACTGTTTCTATTTACACAAGCCACTTCCGTATAAAAAGCTATGCACACTCACACACTCACTCACACACACACGCACACATACGCTCGCAGGCACACACACACACACCAACAGACTATGGTTAATAAATACAAAAAATAGACTATTAATTATTAATTGTCATTGCACTTTTGTTTTGTAACTTATTACACTCGTAAGATATAAAAGAGCGGCGCCTCCTGGTACAGGCATCTATATGCTTAAAAGGGGACGCCACCAACTGTATACCATTGTATAACGTGTAATAACGAAATAAATACAGGTAAACAGAACCCTAAAATTAATTTGAACTTAAATAACTATTCTCAATATTATGAGTAAAAGTTAGACAGAAGACAGACACGATGTAAAACATAATTTCTAATGTTAATATTATCAAACTTTGCTTTTATAATTGAGTTATGCATACAACAAAATTGCGTGAAGCTTGTCTATATAGTAAAACTTTAAGATCGCTATAGAAAAAAATATTTTCGCATATCATTAGGTAGTATTTCATTCTTAGAAAGGAAAAATAGTAGACGTTTTAGTGACGTATCCATACCAAACCAAACTAACATTAAAAACTAGATAGTAACTCTGTTTTTACGTTTTCACGCCCTAAACCGTTGAACCAATTTTGATGGATTACAGTATAGATACAACTTGGACCTTGGACAAGGACATAGGATACTTTTTATAATAATAGTACGTTCCGACTTCCATACGGGCGAAGCCACTGGCAGAAGGTAGTTTTGAATAAATAAGGGTATCTTAAGTAAGTTTTAGGTTTAGATTGCTGAGTCTTTGTAAATATTTAACCCGAAGACAAAATATAAACAGCCAAGTTCCAAGTAACAGTTTTCATTTACTCTTTTCCACACCTCAATTCGCGACAGCAGGTAACAAGACCTGTCAATCGTTATGAAAAGTTAAATTGGTTACCGGCAACACTTGGGGTTGACAGGCTACCAACCTCAGTTTAATCTGAATCCCCTTCTATGAGTCAAAGGCGCGAAGCATTTTTGTTTATTTCTTATTTAGCTATCGGATTTGATTTGAGTAATGCGATCCTTACTAATATTATAAATGCGACAATAACTCTGTCATTTTCACGTTTCATTGGGATGTTTTTGCCCTAATTGAGATAAATTCCAACGACTTTCATGCGGGCGAAGCCACTAGAACAAGCCAGTTTCATATAATATACTCAGAAAACCTAAATAGAGAAATATTTACATGAAAACTCAAATCCGAAAACACAAAATGGAAACCTTTCTTCAAACCATTATTAGACTGTGAACAGAAACTAACCTTTAGATATTATTTAGCTGTTGACAAAGAACTCATCTCGCCGGAACTTAAAATTGACGTCAAAAACATTTTCTAGGAATACGATTCCTAGAAAATGTTTTTGACGTCAATTTTAGTACTTACGTAAATTAAAGTACTTTGAACTGAAATTATTTTTATATTCTAAGGACATAAGGATATTTTATATTTAAGTTCTAAGGTCCATTTCCCAACGGAGTTTGAAGTATGGAGGTCCTTCAAACCAACTCCGTTTACATCATGGCCAATAAGTTAAAGGCCATCGTTACCTTAGCCGCCATGCCGACATAAAAAACCCTCGATTGATGTCAAAGGGTTAATCTGTGGTAAACTGTTAGTAAGTATAATGAAACAGGAAAATACTCATACTCATCACAACTTTGAACTGTGCAATGTTGTACTCTGCTATGCCCTATGGGTACATACGTCCTGCATTGCATTGCAATCAGTGTGTCCGAGCATTTTGTTAGGGCTGCAACCTTTAGAATCGAAGCTTGAATACTTGAGCAATGAATGTAGAGGCTAGGGCTGCAATACATGACATATTTACAACCGGATTTAGTTTACGCCTAAAAACATCTATAATTAAAAGTTCTCGTTACTTTCAAGTTCGGAATTAAGGTTATGTTAAGTGTTCGAGATTAATCGATGTGTAATAAATTGTAAGGCTTTGATAAATTACTGTTTGATTTAAGACGTTTCTATTAAAATATGTCAATTTAAGTAAAACTGAATCTTTACTGCAATAATATAAACACAATCACTATTAATACTATGCAATGTTTTCTAAATTGATAACAGCGATTTGCCGCGCCGAATAGAGAATATATTAATTTGGAATTTAAGTAGTCCGTATTGTCTCACACCTTGAAAAAGCCTTAAACTTATCATGATCATTAATCAGCGATACATAATTATAAATTAAAAAAATAGCATTAATCCCGAAAAAAAGTTGCAAGTAAGCGTCTATCTAAAAAGCTTGTCATCATATTAGAGCCGTTCCTCTTTCTCCAGCCTCGTCGCACGGTGACCTCTGATGACCTACTTACAGCGCCAGCTCGATTTAAAATTATTAATACCCTAATCTCAAGCAGGGATGTTACAGACACGAAATTTCGAATACGGATACGGATAAGTATAGAAATAATATTAATCCGGTTTCGGGTACGGTTATTGATAAGGAATTATTTCGGAATATTCGTTAGTTTAGGATAGTTTCAGTTACAGATATTAGATTTTTATAATAAACAAATATGCAGGTGACGCGTGCGGCAAGTGTGTCCAAACGGCCTGCCAGCAAAACCTGTCATAACGTGTCTCATTTTTAGACTGCGCCCCTATCCGAAATTATCCGAAATATTTATATCAGATTCGGTTGTGAATACGAATGGATGTTTATTTCGGATTTCTGACAGTTTCGGTTACGGAGCTCCTTGAAATCCCTGATCTCGAGCCTGGTGATGAGGCAGAAATAAATTAGGTATATTTTCCTCCTTAAAACTACTAAAAATGGCAAGTAAAAATGAGTAGTTATGTATTTTTTCCTTATTCAGCAGGAAATCTGAAAGGTTAAGAGAAATCTTGGTATAAAACATATTTTTCCTTGAGTGTGATTTGAGTGTGTTATTGAAGAAATTTTGTTAGAATTATGTAGGCGATGGATTAAGCTTGAAAATAGATATTGAGTTATAAATTGTTTACTTAAATTTTTCGTATAATGTGTTTTAATAGCATTTGTCTACATGCTATTAAAACACATAAGACTAATTATAGACTAATTATATAATATTATAGACTAATTATATAATATTAAAGACAGATAAATCAATTAAATTAACATTAACAAAAATTCAACAATAATAACAATTCAATAACAACTATTTCACCATAATAATTCAATAATTTTCAATCAACGCATTTAGCCGCTACAACACTCTTTACGGCCCTTTGCAACGCAAGCATATTGAAGTGGAATATGTTCACATCCGGATGCTGAGCAGTAATCGTGCTGAGCAACGAAACAGCTTGTTTTGGTGTCGCATATTGTGCGGTACGAGTCCGGACTTTGGAATTAATATTTGTTTCGGGATATTTACCATGTATATTTTGATTTTGATTGAGAGCTCGATATTTCGGCACCGTTACAAGCGCCATGATCACGAGAACTAAAGTCTCGGACTCGACTCGGAGTCGGACTTTGGATGTTGCTAGAGGAGGCTGTACTGAGTCAACGTGGATAGTCCACAGCGAGACAACGCCGCAAGGTTGTAAATTTTGCCGTTAAGCAACAAAAAGTAGTAACAGGAGTGCACATTTACATCTCAGCTCGAGGGTATCAATATCCACCTATACACTGTACGCTGAACACAAGTTTCGGCTATCATAAATACTGTCGGCATTGTCAGAGGCGGTCAATAATATAAATTAAAAAAAAACATAGTACACTCACAGAATCACTTAGTTTGTATGAAAAGTACCGACAAAGTCGCCTCTAGCAGTGGCCGCTATTTCTCGACGCTCTGTGGTTTTACATTGTAATACTTTACTGCCAATAAATCCTCATAAGCCCCATAGATTGTCCTAACCCCAAACGGTGTAAACCAAACAAGGTAAAACGATTACGGTATGGTAAAGACCATAATTTTCTGAAGTTTGAGTATATGTTTCAGGCGTATAATAAAACAAGGGTAGGTTGTGTCCGCCCTCCCCTGGGGCTATACGTTTGACATTCCTCCCCAAATTTTGGCCAATACCCTTGTTCATCGCCTTACGTACAGTGTTTCAATTTAATTTGTCTCGCCCGGGTGTGTCTTTTAATTTTTTCGTGAATGTACTAGCTATGGCCAGCGGCTTCGCGCGAGTGAATGTAGGAAATAAATTATCCCTTGGAAACGTACTACTGGGCTCCTAATGCATGTTAAAATCAAATCAAAATGTTGTAGATATTAATTTATTTCACCAAAAAATAATACAACGAATGACATAAAGCATTCTTACACGTACTGGCCGTACTTAAAATTATGCAACATGGGAGTATCTGTAGCTGAACTAGGACGAGTCCTGTATCTCGGCATTCAGTCTGATCCTCAAATAGGTTATTATATTTAGACCAATAGACATGATAAAACACGCATCTATAAAATACAATGTCGTATTAAGTAGTGTAGTTTTGATACATAGATACATAATACCGAGAATCTAAATAGGTATAACATTTAAAAAAATAAAACATAATTTCAATTAGCCTTTGGTTATCGTCTGGAAACTGCTACTGTCAGTGTGACCGTCAAACTTAATATCAGTTTTAATTCTACATGAGAATCAGGTTCTCTGGTTCCTCAGAAGAAAGTTTAAGTAGGTAGTTATGTACCTTTTTCTTACACAAAAACTTATTTAGTGGATATATATTGAGGTCCTTATTTATTTTATTGTAAAGAAAAGGCTTTAAAATATGTAAAATCGTTTTACAAAAGACGTTTTGGGGTTAGGAGATCGAGTGCTTCCTGCATTTGTTGGTTTGTAGTGAGTGATAAAGAAGTAATAAAGAAGTTCGCTGTGCTTCTTTAAAACCACTATTTCTATAAACATTTTCCTTACGGTAGGAACTTGATAAAACTGATAGAGCGCTCTTTTAGAGAACAATATTGGCTTAGAAGTGCTTACTTTTAATATAGCGCGTTGATCTACCTCAAATCCCTTGATGGTGATCTTTTGCATCCATACTGGATACAAGTGGTATATATAATTAACAAAATCAATTATATGCCCTGTCAGACACAGCATCCATACACATGCCACAGGGTTAGGCTTTCAATTGCATCCAAATTGATTCAGCCGGTGTGCCGTAATTAATTTTCAAACATCTGGAGCATCCAAACATATAGACTGTCATATTTTATTATTAGTAGGAAGTAGGATACCTGTACTTTAGATCTAGTAGGTAATGTTATGGGAATCGATTTCTAATAAAGTAGTATGATTGAAAAGTAACGACAAAGAAAGCGAGTAGTCTTATCTTCTTCTTGTCTTATCCTTGACAGGAAAGCTGAAAGCGTTGTTATTTTAGTAGATGCAAATAAGTCTTTTGTTTCGTTGATCGAAATCCTTGAGAGTTTGATGGCAACGCGGAGGGATGAGATCACCAAAAACAATCAGTATTTACTGGAATAACTTATTTATAACAAGTTATTACTTGCTTCAAACAGTTTTGATTTGTTTAAGTCATGTAAAATATGCAAGGCCTCGTTTTTTTTTTAATTTGTATGCAAGCTCGTGGCTAAGTGATAATTAAGGTCTGGATAAAAAGCTTGAAATATGCATGCAAATAAGCATGAAAAAATCGTAAAATATGCATGAAAATTTATAAAATATGCAACCGTAAAGTTCTAGAAAACGAAAAAGTGGCAGGATTTAATATTAAAACAAAAAAAAATACAAGTAAAAAAAATAAAAAATAAAACCACAAAAAGTAAATCAGCATACAATTCGTGAATTATTCAATTATCAATACCAAAATGCAACATTTTTGTAGACGATAATAATGCAGTAAAAGGAAAATGTATTTGAAATTTTTCTAAACTTAAAAAATCTGGTAGATAATAGTGTTCTAAATTTATCTAAATAATTTATATATGAAAATTGTTACAGTATATAGGCGAAATTATACAGTTTATTATTACACTTGTCAATAGGGTACCTGAACTACCGAAAAATTTAATAAATATAGCGAAAATATGCATCATCACTAGATATTAGATATAGTATACAATTCCCGCTGAGAATGTGGTCAATATGCATGTGATAATAGAGGGACGGGTCGGTCTTCAAGGTGAAGCAAGCTCAGTGTCGGTCCGTGGATGGGTAACCATGTATTATCCACCGAGATTCTTCCGTGCCTCGGAAACCACATTAAATCGTGCATCCCGACTGTCATTCGTAGATCTTTGACAGTCGTTACGGTAGTCAGAAGCTATAATTTCTGACCCCAGTCCTGCGTGTTTCCCAGTTACTGTCGTGGAGGTCAGATAGACAGTCGTCCCATGTAACATACTTCCATACTCAACTGACTCTGGTTAGACACCAATCTATTTGGAAAAAAAACATCAGCTTATCTTAATAACTCACTGCCTTGTAAAGAACGTACTTATGTGGCAACTACTTAACAATATTCTGACAATAACTGAACATAATTTTAGTAAATTCAACTGCAATGCAGAAGTCCAATACAAATCTTCCATCCTTGTTTGCCTTTGAATGTTACAAAGTTTAAATCTGCCGCATCCTTAACTCAAGGGATTCCGAGTAAGTCATTGCCAATTGTACTTGGGAACTGCAATTCCCGTCTAACTGGTGGTGATGTTACACAATCCCGGGGGGATTCGCTTTATATAGTAACAAACGACAAATTCGGACGATTCCAGCGATCATTGTTCCAATATAGCTGTCGATATTTCCCTGTCATGGCGGCTTTCTTTGTAGCACTTGTGATTCATTCAAGATATAACTGCTGTACTATCTACTGCTGGTACTAAGGGATACCTATCTTATATCTAGTAACTGGATGGTGTACCCAGAGCCACAGCCGCAAAAAAACATCATTAATTTCTCGAAACTCCCTAATTTGACAGAATGAACAATTACAAATTACCACTCAATAAATCACGTACTCATTATGCCCCAGCACTTTTTTCAGGGGTACGACAAACAGGAAACTGCATCCCATTACCCACCCTTCGCGAACGAAACAATGTCCGCTTTCAATCATTTTCGTTCGTTCATTCGTTCATCAACAATGCCCCAATCCTCAAGCTATAGTGCCGCTATCTGATATTTAGACGATTTTAATTTTTTTATGCCATCATAATTTGCAAAACATTCTCTATAGATTGGTATTAGCAGTATTTTTCTACTATCAATATTATAGATTCCATATAAAAATAACCTCCCAAATTACTAGGTTTATAAAAGTTAATTTTAATAAGATTAATCGTTGATATAAACTAACAATGTGTGTATTCGAAAGAGCGAAATTTTTTTTTTTAAACCGGGTTAAAAAAATACAACCCTCGCAAATGATTTATAGTTAAAAAACAGCATCGATTTTTATTATATCGTGGTTTTTTGATTTTCTTCTATAACTCAAAATATGATTTTGTCAGATAGCGGCACTATAGCTTGAGGACAGCAGTATGCTCCCCAGTACAAGGGTGATTCCTCTTATTATCGAGTAAATTGCGGGAGGATGGCCCGTGATTACTGGGAATACTGTAACTAAGCTTTTTATCGAATCACCTTTACGCTTCGTTGGTAAATAATGCTAACGGGCCCATTTTGTAAGTGTATGTTGGTAGATAAGAATGGCGCTTTTAGTGAGCAAGCTTTTTAACCTCTTTGCTAAAGTGAAAAAGGTAAAAGGCTCTTCATGCTTGTTTGATAAATAATTTTGTTTATGTTTCTAAAATAGGCTAAAAAACGACTTTGCTTGCTAAAACACGACTATGACCATTCTATGAATGCTACACTACGATACCACACAACTACGACACTCGTCTCTAAAATAATGAATATTTTGACATGTTTTACTTTAATTTAGCCTGTCAAACTAATTAGTCGAATTAACTTTCTGTTAGCGTACTTTAACCGTATAGTTCAGCCGCGGCTCATTTTGGACCCCAGATTTACGTCATACGACATCCTAATTAATAACTTAATTATTGATTAAGATACCTAACGAATCTTATGTGGGGGCTTTAATTAAAATAGTTGGATAAAAAGCTTACATGTTAGCGCAAATATTTTTTTTAGATTAAGTGCGCAAGTTTATTAATTTACATTTGTTAAAAACAAGTGTAATAATACGATAATCGCCATTTTGATGACAGTGGTGGTCGAAGCTAAAAAACATAAAAATGCAGATTTTGGACACCCAAACTCCACGACAGGGGTAAAGGTTTGCTAATTGTTTAATTATTGGTCGAATTCATCCATATTTCAAAATAAATAATTAGTGGTAATGAAGTTATTTGTTATTCAAAGTCGAAGTTAGGCGCCAATCGTGTTTGTTTACATTTTTATTTTACACAAATATCACCCTTCCACATGTAAAATTGATTACAAATATGACAATTATGTCTCTAAATATAATAAACAACAAGAAGAAGCCCTGATTTTAACGTAATTAACAAACACCAGTCCAATAATACGTAAAATTCATTACCACTACTTTATTTTTGTTAAATTTCCAATTCGTCAAGTAGATTGTTTTTAGGGTTCCGTACCCAAAGGGTAAAAACGGGACCCTATTACTAAGACTTCGCGATCCGTCTGTCTGTCTGTCTGTCTGTCTGTCTGTCTGTCTGTCTGTCTGTCTGTCTGTCCGTCTGTCTCCAGGCTGTATCTCATGAACCGTGATAGCTAGACAGTTGAAATTTTCACAAATGATGTATTTCTGTTGCCGCTATAACAACAAATACTAAAATCAGTATAAAATAAATATTTAAGGGGGCTCCCATACAACAAACGTGATATTTTTGCCGTTTTTTGCTTGATATTAATAACGGCAACAGGTAGACGCTTGAAATATTCACAGAATGTTTAGTTATATATTCACTTCAAAAAATAATAATTATTAAATTAAAATAAAATAAATTAAGGTGGGCTCCCATACAACATACGTGATTTTTTGCAGTGTTTTGCGATAATGGTACGGAACCCTTCGTGTGCGAGTCCGACTCGCACTTGGCCGGTTTTTTTTTTTAATGTAATAGTTGTGTGGCAAAACGATTTTAGCAATCGATTTTATTTATGCTATCCACTCGATTAATGAGCGATTATCCCAAATCGATTCTTAAAAAATAGAAAAATCCTGTTTTAGGCTTAAAATACAATTAGTACTTAAATTATTACTATTAATTATTTCTTAAAGTAATCTTAATAGATTTTTGGACATTATTTGACTACAACCAACTAAACAATTTCATCGAACCGTGGATAATTTCGCGCCGAATTATCTATCCGATTCAAAATTCAAATTCGGAATGCGTTCGCTATTCAAAACTATTTTGTATAAAAATAATAATGATTGAGTCTTTATGTTTGATAGTCTCAGAAGTATACAGAGTGCCTAGTATATTTTTATGTAAGTTTGTAACGCAAGTGTAGATAAATTTAGTTTCGGGGAACCAACGATTTTGTGATTATTCGTTATATTGCAATGAGTGTCGTACTGGCCCAGTGGCTAAAGGCCTCGCCTTGCCTGAGGTCATGGGTTCAAATCTGGACAAATACCAATGATTTCCATTTTCAAATTCATTAATGTACTTTCTAAGTATATTTTAGAAATCGTTGACAACGGTGAATGAAAACGTCATGAAGAAACCTGGTCTTAAAGTCTCAAAACGCCAACCCGCATTGAGCAAGCGTAGTGATGAATGTTCGGGCCTTCTCTGTATGAGAAGAGGCCTTTGCCTTGCAGTGGGACAATTATAGGCTGGTATTATTATTATAATTATATATTGAATAATGAGTTGAGAGTATGGTATGGTTAGGTTTTGAATTCGGTCGAGTTTGTTGTAATGTTATGAAAATTGGTTATTCTATACATACTATTAAAATTTTATTTTTATTCATTTTAAGAACATAAGTTTGGTTTGTATTTACATCTGCATTCCCCGAAAACTATTAATATCAATAACCTTGTGCGTATCTTCTTGCGCGGTTCCTTTCCAAGCGAGTTATGGCATGGTTGTCAAACAACTAAGCTGAAAATCATCTAGAAGCATGAAATTTGGCAGAAAGGTTCCTCAAGTGACGTAATTGTGCAGTAAGAAAGGATTTTTGGAAATTGCATCCCTAAGGGGGTAAAAAGGGGTTTGAAAGTTTGTATGAAAAATCTAATTCCTTCGGCCATAATTCTTATTCTAAGTAAACAATATAGGTTGCCATTATTAGTTTTTCGAAACTCCCAAATGACGATTTAGGGGATGTTGAAGTTTGTATGGAAGAATCTGATTTCTTGGGTCAATCAACATGAAACTTGGCACAAATACCAACCTAAATAAACAATAAAGGATTTCATTATTAGTTTTTCGAAACTACCCCCAAAAGATGATTTAGGGGGTGTTAAATTATTTTTGAAATATCGTATATTTAAAAAATAATTTAACACCCCATAAATCACATATTAAATATTTCTTTGGTTATAAATTTGAAAATTTACATAAATACCCATCCTAAGTGAACCATAAAGGTTTCCATTATTAGTTTTACTTATCTAGTCCCAAAATACGATTTTTGGGAAGTTAAAGTGCTTTGAAGAATTTTATTTCCCGGGTTAATAAATTTGAAATTTGGCACAAATACCAACCTAAGGAAACAATAAAGGTGGTCATTATACATTTTTCGAAACTAACTCAAGCTAAGAATCTTACTGGACAGGGTTTCGTTTTTGACGTGGTTTTCTAGGGAAGCACTAAGGCACGATTTTGCGGCAATTCAACCTTTAAGGAAGTGAAAAGGGTAAAAATTAGTTTGTATGTAAAGTCAATTTCTTTGGGGATAAAGTTGATGATCAAAATTTACATAAAACATTTTGAAAACTCCCTCCCAGATTGGGTTTAGGGGTGATAAAGTTTTTTTTGAGGCAACTCACTGCGCAATCTGACTAACATAAAATGATAAATAAAAAAATTTAATTCAAAAAATCTAAAAACGCGACTGCTTTGCAGTCGGAGCATACATCTGGTTTTCGTCAGCTAGCCCGCGAATATGTATCCTCCGACTGCACAGCAAGATTTTCTCCTTGTTTAAGTCTTTTTATTTAGCTTTTAAAGCAGTCGGGTTTTTAGATTTTTTGAATTAACTTTTTTTATTTATAACTTTTTAGTTATCTGTTTTTAAGATTTAGGTACATTTAAACATATGTGTTTTATATTTTCGAAATCACCTCTTAAAGCCCTTTATTTTGATACCCCACACAATGAATTTGGAAAAAAAAAAATGTCCTCCGCAATATGGCGCCCAAAATCTGCCATTTTTCTATTTTCCAATTTTAATGTAGCCAGTGACACTCGCGGGGTTAAGACGAATCGATTGACGTATGAATCATCAAAATCGGCCAACACGTTTGGTCTCTAGAACGCCACATAGGAACAAACATACATACATACATACATACTTACAAACATACATAGACTGATAAACACATTACCCTCCTTCGGCAGTCGGGTAAAAAGAGAAGAAAGGAGTGAATAGCATATTTAGGTTGTTCAAAACTAGACCCTCAACGGGGCAAAAAGGGTTGATAAGTTTTTAGGGGAGGATTTTACTTTGTGGCGATAACCTAAAATGTATTATTGTTTAAGTCAAATAACGAATCATCCCAATCCAATAAACCCACCAACCCCAAACCCAAATCCACGATACCCAGTTTTTAATAGTTTTAATAATATCTTATTTTTGGTTGCCTTTACTAACTGCATATAAGAAAATCATTTATAGGATAAACGAAATCACGCGAACATAGTCGCGGGCGGAGTGCTAGTCATACATAAACATACTCATATTTATACTGGTCATTCTGTATAAAACCGTCTGAAATGATCAATGTAAAACTCTCTTTTATATTAAAATGTGCCCGATAAAATATTTTGAATACCGACTGCATTCCAAATTTGAATTTTGAATTCTTTTACGTTCGGCGAATTCGGCGCGAAATTAGCCACGAATCCTATTTTTTTTTTCAATTTACTCTTCTGATAACATTATGAAAGCATTTATGTATAGTTATTACTATATATTATTACTATAAGTTGTTATTTTATTTTGTGCCTATAAACTAATTTTAATTTTAATACAATACATTTTTGAAAATCACTTTTTTATTTAAATGAATAATTTTAAATAATCGAAATACACTTAATCGATTAGGCTGAATGCAGTTTTAATCGATTATGAGACGCGTGAATGGACAGCAAAAAAAAAACAACACCAAAGAAATGTCATGTTGCAAGGTTGCATCAAAATTTTAAGCAATTTTTTTCCAGATTTTGGCTTGTTTTTTTATGAATTTTTGTATGACAAATTAGGAACATAAGGACGCAAATAAAATGAGTATATCTTTGTGTTGTCCTTTTGCATCTTTTCAGCAAGGGAAAAGGTTGTTTATGTACATATTTTGAGCAAATCTAAATTGTCTACCGTTTGGAAAGGTGTAGTAATTCGTATTTTGTACACATTTTGCAGTAGACTGACGCGGTTTAACCGAGCGCAACATGTAAATAAAGATATTTTTTTCAAATTTACTGTGTAAGATAGCTGCGTAAACTTATTTTTCTGAATAAATTCGAATGTTGAAAGTTCAAGTAAATTCCTGAATTTCATGACGTAATTTGCAACAACCTGTCGACTCAGCTGGTGTGTCATGTGTCAAAATCTTGTCGAGCAGAGTGGTTAAGATAGTTGTAAGGTGGTAAATTATTCTACAAAGAGGCCAGAGGCCAAATGCCTGTGAAGTTCCCAGAGGCGGCTTAATTAACTTTGACACCAGAGGTGGTCACATCCTCACACAAAAATAAGAAGAGATTCTACATAGTATCTTATTATATCCATGAAGTTAGCTGCACCTGGTCTACTTCGTAAAATGTCTACCGATTATCACTCTACACAAGTCTTGTAACCCAGTATAAAAATACATGACATAAATTGTGTGGCTATGATTTATTTTGGTAATATTTCGCTATATATCCCTATCTGAGTTTGATGGAGGGTGATTCACGATTAAATCTTCGGTACTTTGCTCGCGTATCATCCGGAACTACAGAGCTCGGAATACCGGGCTGGCAGCGACTTGAAACGCCATTGCTTATAATATTCACAGATAATTTCTAACAGCGGCTTCACCCGTGTGAAAGACTGAGATCATCTCATGGGCACTTATACCCAGGAATAAAGAGGGCCAATATATCTCCATACCTTTATATTTATTCAATTTCACATTTATAATATTAGTACAGATTATGGATTAAAAATATTCTTATCACTGACACGCTTGGCTTTTATGGACAATGCCGTTGCTAGTGTGACGGTTCCTAAAATACCCTAGGCTGATAAAAAATTCGTTTTTCCTAAACTGCCCTAGATTTAGAGTAAAAGGTCGGCTCTTTTGATAAAAGAGGACCAACGCCCCGCCATCCGCGTTGGACAATGAATTTCGTACCATCGACTGGGACAATTCTCTTCCGACAATAGTGGATTCCAAATTATGTTTTGGTTTGTTTTGGAATACACAGTTATAATTTTATAACTTAGCAGTGGTTAAGAAGGATAAAATATAATTAAAGGGATTTAAATTAAATTGTTATAATTAACTAAAGTTTGTGTGAGAAACTCTTTACACTAATGTATAGAGTATTATACCAAAGACCGAATAGTGGTCGCTGATAGTGAATATAAATTCAAGCATCAATACAAATACAAGTAACTAAATTGGCAGAGAGTTTTAACTCTAGAAGTGACTGGAGTTGATTAGATCAACTCTCCTACAGACAGCCCCAAAAAGCGCCCACCCCACCATCATTTCCTAGGTGTAATAGCTGGTAAGAAGAAACGATGAAACAAACTTCCCAGCACACTTTTCTGTCTGTTAGCCATAAGGACTATATTAGTAAAACAATAGTGATGTATGAAGTTAATTAGACAAAGGGGTTGCAAAGTGCATTATTTACCTAACGGAAAGTCAGAGGAAGGAACGCTACGCTTGCTTTAAGAAATACATTACTTTGAATTACGTTAATGAGTTCGTTGACAATAGTCTAGATTCCCACCCAAGAGACGTAAGACCACCTTTCAGCAGCAAGCACGTCGTATACGTGTACTGCAGGGCCTCGAATGCGAGTCCTAGGAAGGATTAGCAGCGGTCCATACAATACATGTTTCCCTAAACTTAAACATGTCTTACACAATCCTAAGACAGGGACAGTTTTGTGCCTAAGAGCCCTGCCATTGAGCGAGACATGCTTCCAGAATTACTGGACGCGCGGTATAATAAATAGCTCACCCTCGACCTAACACCCTTACTAAAACAATACAAAACTAGCAAGCGCACCGTAGACTCAGTCTGATACAGAACTCTTTGAGATCGATTTGTTGTATGAGGAAATGGATTAAGTCGTCATTTCACATTTTTTTTAAACTCCCCAATCTCGAGGTTGCTCCAGTGTAATTGACAGCCGTGTGACGTCAGCAGCGGGGTCTTACACTGGGCTTCCATCGTGTCTCGCTAAATATTTTTTTTTTTTATTCAGAGATGGGCCCGAAGACCTGGTGCGATTTAACGAGACACGACGAGTCAGTGTGTGATGTTTGGCGATGACTACCCCCTTTAGTTTATTAGTGTATACACAACAAACGCAATGCAATGAGACTCGTAATCAGACCTTCTATAGGAAACAGTATTTAACAACTAACATTTGGTTATCCTACGTTCTTAATTGAGAGCGGCCTTATAGCCCATTTTATACAACGATGAGTATTAGCGGTTCCGCCTTCCATGCATGTTATGTCAGTTAAAAGTCAATAATAGTCCATAATCAAATGAGTATTTGTGTAGTGTATAAATGGTGGATTAGAGCATGTAACGTGTAACAAAAGGCTTCACCGCTTCCCTAGACCAAATGCTAGTGACAAATATCTGCCAAGGTGTGGATTGGGAGATAAATACAAATACTCGCCATGCTAGAAACAAAGGGTACATTAGTGATTCGTCCCTACCTATGTAATATAATGATTAAAACTTACCAAACATACCGGCACTCACTCACACCATATTAATACGAGTTTAGACTAAATCATAATTAACTTAATAGTTAATTTCGTTACCACGATAACTACCACGACACGACTTTTGATTATTGATTCCGTAGCCACTCTCCTCTATCCGTCTTACTAAGTGATTCTCTACTATCAATCTTCACCTTTCGCGCTTTCGTCCTTCCTCTATCAATGTCTAGAGTCAAGTCCCCAACTCTCGCGCCTCTCAAAACCGACTCGCCTAAGTGGTTTCCCTTGCCGGCCGGGCCGGGTCCCTGTAGATACACTTTTATTGTTAACACATGGTCCATAGTTTTTGTAGAGAGTCTCGGTTCTTGAGTCCAGTGAATAGAATTTCATAGTTTATGAGGTTCCCTGTCAGACCATAATTTAAACCCGAAGGTCCGTGTCTCAACGTATTCGCCACATCTGGCCGGCAATGCGCAGTATTAAATATTATAATATAGAGATAAATGACGTGTAGTCACACTAGCAATGTCAGTCAAAATCATTATTCGGTGTCTGCCATCCAGCAATTGCTGAGTTAGTAACCCTTACTACAATTTGTTTTTGGTATTCTACTTTGTTATTGTTGCTGTTGTCATGTGTAGAATAAATGTATTTCTATTCTTATTCTGTGTCCAGCCCCGTACGAGGACGATTAGATTAGACGATAGGTTGCTCTAATCTTTGACACTCTCTGACATGCTAGGTTTGTGTGGAAAGTTTTGACAGTGCCGTTTCTAGCAGTGTCCGTTAAGTCGACTCTGGGCTCTGTACCCGGCCCCAAACAAGGACGAAAGGAGGATCACCTCGGGTTCCTCTAATCTTATGAAGACACTCAATGACACTCTTGGTTTGTATGGAATGTTTTGAAAATGCGGTCTCTAGCAGTGCCCACCGAGGCGCTTTGTTACTCTGTGCCCAGCCCCGAATGAGGACGAACAGCGGATCACCTCGAGTTCCTCTAATCTTTGTCCTCATCTCGGTATTTTCTTTACGTAACTAAATTAAATATTTCTGCAGCATATAAGTCACTTGAGCTTTGTTGTGTAGCTCATTTTTTTCATTATGCTATTATATTGTGTGGTTATCTGAGACAGAAAATGAAACAGAAAACAAAATTAAATGTCTACACTTTTAATTTCAAGCACTGGACACAGGACACAGGACTGGTATTGTACAATCTCGAAATTATGGGCTCAGAAATGTTGTATTTTCTTGACATTAATATCATGATGTTACACTATGAAAAAATGTTTCAAATCATGTGAATAATTTCAAGTAATTTTTCGATGGTGATCTACAGATCCTTTTAGCGTGTCAATGATAATCTTCTCTTAATTCTTGAACGTAACCCAAGGATTGATCACTGAACCTATCAAACTTAATCTGCATAATCAATACCAATAAACAAACAGCATAAATATATTTAGTAACAAATATAACCAAGTGATCCGAACTAAAATTCCAACATCTAATTTCTCCTAGCGGACTTCTAAGGATAAAATCAACAATCAAATTTATTGGTTTGTAAAAGTCAGAGCAGTGGTGGCCCATTGGTAACGGCCGCGACTTAGAAGTTGTAGGTCGAGGGTTGAACCCAAGCAGGCGCTTTACTTTGTGTAAATTATTTCATCACCACTGCTCTCAAAACGCTGAAGGAAAATATAGTGAGGAAACCGGCATGTCTTAGAACCAAAAATTCGAAGACATGTCTACCTATTGACAAATTGAAATCCACCAACCAGCACTAGACCTGCGTGGTGGATTACGGCCCAGTTCCTCTCACATATAGGAGGCCTTGCCGCTCAACGAACAAATGGGTGTCCAAGTGCGGAAAAGGGGATCCATCTATCCTATCCTAACCTATCCTAAAGGTCAGACAATAGTTGTGCCTAATAACATGATTTGCCGTTGAAAACTACATAAATACGTACATGCGTATATCTATGTAAGACCAAAAGCACACTCTGTAAAACAAGGCTGATGATAAACGGATAAATATATAAACTTTTGCTGTAATGTTCAGAATATTTACGCTCGAAAAAACATCAAAGTCCATAAAAATATTTCCGAGAATATCAAGGTTTTTCTTATTCAGTAAACATAATATATTACCAGTGCGGCTCCGACTGCGTAGGTACTCGAGTTCGCTTTATATTTATTTGTGAGCATTACGCAAAATATGCGAAGCTTTACCTCTCTCCCCTTCCAGTCTGAAGGATCACTTGTTACCCCACACGATCCACTAAACACCTTCCTACCCACACTAGTGCCTTCAAAGTGAATCAAAACTGAAATGAATAAAAACGAGAACGAATCTGTTTTGTGTTAGTCATCGCCTGAAGAAACTCAAAGCGCCACTCCAAAGAATTATTAGCTTACTGACTTTCTTTGAATTTAATACATAATTAATCGAGGAGACCAAGATAAAAAATCAGAGGCCATTTTTTTGTATCATATCTGGGCCTCCGGAAACTTGGGGCGTCGGATGACAAGTCATTAATGTAATCTACGCCCACTCGCTGCTGAAATCTGACTTAATGACGTCACGTTTCAATGAATATTTTATAAAAATATCTCTGAGTTAAGAAACAGGGATCTGGGTCAATATTTGTCACTGGAATATTAAATTTTGCTTTTTTAACATAACATCGCGCCTGTTACCATTAATCGGGCACAAGTCTAGACGCCAGGCTGCCATTCAGAAATGCCAGATAGTAAAACTCAATTACACTTTGTCCGATCCGGGATGCGAAGCCAGGACCTCAGGTTCAGCAGTAGCGTTTACAACCACTGCACCAACGAGGTAGTTTAAAAATTTCTTTATTATTCAGACTTGTATTAAAAATTGCGGCGGTGTCTACTTGTTTTAAACTTTCTAGACCCAGATCAGACTTTCGGGTTTCAATTGAAATGCAATTAAAACCCGAAAGTCATCTTTGATGCTTGAATTCATCAAATAAGAAGCCGAAGTCAAAGACCAACTTTCATAATAAACTTCTTACGTGGCAGTACAAAAAGAACCTCTTTGGCAAATTGCAAAACTTCACTCAATGTCGAGCCACAATATCGGTTCGCCTATTAATAAAATTTTAAAAGCAAACATTCTTATTAAAAATTACTTTTGCACAAAACATTTTGCATTTTGTTCAGAAGATCGTTGCAAGAATCTTTTGATAGCGTTAATTAAAATTTTACTTTTACAAAGAGAGAATATTGAGTGAGTTATATTGTGATAAATATATCTGTTTGTATGGGAGGAAAGCCTTGCCAATGGTTGCTGTTTCACTTTGTTACTGGGTTGTGGCGGTCAGATAGCAATTACTCTATGTATAACTTTCTATTCGGCAGTCGGTGTCAAAAACGAAAATAAATACAAAATTGATTAAAAAATTGCTGTGTACTGGCCAAGTACATGCGAGCAGCGGCTGGCAACATGGCCATTACAGCAATTGCGATTTATCTAGTAGACGGTTGCCAAAATAATGCTCAAATTTCCAAGCATGTTTGAGAAAAGTATGATACAAGCCTTAGCCACAACTAGGCATTGATGGACCTACGTATGTGTGCCTCGGCTTCGCCTCGGCCCACATTTACACGTTCGTTATCAATGCCTCTTTTGCTGGCCGCTGCAGTAATGTACTATTTATATACGAAGGGAACTTACTACTGGGATAGAAAGTATCCTATGTCCTAATTATCGGTTTAGTTGAGATAACGTAACAGACAGACAGACACACCTTCGCATTTATAATATTAGTATGGATAATAATAGTTCATTTTGATACGATAGAAGAAGTGAACCTAATGAAAAGTAATCCATTGTAAGACTGCACTATGCTAACATATGCAGTAACTATGATTGGCCCTTTGAGCACTATACAAATAATTTCTAGTTTGGATTCTTTGTAAGCTATTATAAGCTTCAATCATAACTTGCAGTATTTTACTTAATTAAACTATAAAATATTAACAACTTTTTGGATTAAACGAATGAGAATATTTCATATATTAAGTAAAGTGCGGTCCTATTTAATTTATCCTTAACCTTTTATGAAAATAAATGAAAGAAATTCAAAAATCTATCTTAAATAACTCAATTTTATTTTTATTAAAATAATACCTACCTGTGTAAATGGCAGTAAGTATAATTTATGTAACAAAAGTTGAATAACCAGACGTACCTAATGGTGAAAAACATCTTAACCTTGAATCACCATTTTAACCTTACGAGAAAAGAAAATAAGTCAATGAAGGTGAATAATTTAGATTAAATGAAGCGAATATCGTGTCTCAGAATCAAGGATTACACATCGTTTTGTTTATTATCTTATTAATTTTTAAAAATTTACGTGTAAGTGCTATATATTTTTGTGATCATCTCTAAGAACCATTAATTATGATACCCGCACGATGGTTTTTGTACCGGACGGGCGGTCTCGTGTTGGGTGAAAACTATGGCGAAGTCCAAGCTGAGCCGCTGGCGTCCTGCACCTATAGGTTCCGGGTGCTGCTTCAGTTGTGTGAAGTATGGTGGGATGGAAGTTACTGTTCTATTCGTTTATGGGCGGAGAAGGTGGAGATAAATAAAAGATTCTTTGACTGTTATGACGACTGGCGAACAATACTATGTGAACGTAACGAATTCTGGGCTCGAACTGTCTTTAGCGACGACTAAAACTCAACTGCGAACTGTCTATAGGAATGCTAGATCCGAACTTCGTCAGCTACTAGTAAAACTGAACTGTCTTCATCGACGAGTAAAGCTCAACTGCCCGAATGGCAAGCGCGGTGCGCTTTTATAGTACTCCGTGAGTCTACAAAATATTCTAGAAACTTGCCGACAAAGTCGGCCCGCGGCGGAAGATAGCATTGTTCGCTTATCGTGATTTATTACAAATATTTACATTAAAGAGATGCCGACATCAACAAAAAGTATACAACAAACTATTCTAGGCGGTCGGCATACGGTCGAAATTCTAACAATAATACAGTCAAGACGATTCGAGATTCCGCGGCCGGCGCGGCTTCTTTGACCTATTGTATTCACACGTGTCGGCTAGTTTAAAGAGTGTAGGTACCGGTAGCGGCTCTTTGAGCAATCAGAAGGTTCGCGATGCCGCCGTCGCGGCACGGCGCCTTTCAACAGTTATCTACTCACAGCAGTAACGTGTATTTCTCGATCGTTCCTATTAATTCCCTATTCTAAATAACTATTCTAAACACTATTGTCTTTTAAATCTTAACTAACACACTGTCATTACACTATTTAATACTATTTACACTACCACTGAACATTCGGTCGCGAACATTTCTCCCGCCGTGCAGCAGCGCGTTTACGCGTATCGGAGCGGTGCTGCATCAATCCGGTGAGCGACGACTTCTCTCGAAAGCAGCGAGTTTCTCTGGCGGCCGCTGAAGAATACCACCAGCTGTGCGAAAATTGACAGTCTGGATATGACTGTCTGTACCAGCCATTTCTTTCACTGATGGCGTGGTCTTTCGGTTGTTGACGATGATGACCGAAATATCGACTTGGATGCGAAGCCCGAACCTTCTTGGCTCCCGCCGGTGACGAAGATCTTACAGGCACTATTGTTGCCCGCGCAGTTAATTTCAGCTGAGGATGTGGACCGAAATGCCCACTGCTATGCGGAGCTCGAACATTTGTTGCTCCCGCCGGTAATGGAGCTCTGGTAGGCACTATTGTTGCCCACGCAGTCGTATCACGACTCTGTGATTGTCGTGCTGCGACGATATGTTTCTGTGGCTGATTTCTATTACCACGATAGAAGTTGTGGTTGCCGACGGAGTTATGTGGTTTTTCATTAGTCACATGTTTCTTCTTCGATGCGCGATTTAGCTTGGCACTGTGCTTCTCTATGCTATTGTTGTTGGAAGTCAGTCTATTGATGAAATTGACCTTCTCTATCGGCGTTCTTGCTCGTACACCATGTAGCACCCATCCCAATGGGGTGCACGAAGCGATGGGTTGGTCTTTTGGACCTAGTCGAAAGTCACTTGCTAGGAGCAAGTCACAATTATCCTGCCCAATCAAAATCTTCGGGATGCCATTGATGTAAGTCAAATCGTCTTTCAAACCTCGAAGATGTTTACACTCGGCAATGTCTTCTTCAGTCACTGTTTGTGGTGACAAGTTCAGGCGAGGTACGGTGCGAGCTGTGATCGGTACTCGCTGGCTATTGCGATTGGTGAGTACGACGCTGACTTTTCGGGAACTTGGCATGTCGATCGAAGTGTTCCCAACGGCTTCTATTTTTAAAGGCTTCAGTTGACCTTTGACACCAACTTGTTTGGCTATCTCTTCATCTATTAGTGACACTGTCGAGCCATCATCCAGGAGAGCAAATGTTGGAATCTCTCCCGCCGGTCCAATAACGGTGACCGGAACTATCTTTAGAAAGGCTTGAGCCTTCATAATACACGAGCTGACTATTGCTTCCTCTGGAGCTCTCTGGTTTTCTTCTATACCTTTCTCCATTTTGTCGTAATGGAGGAGACGGTGGTGTGTGGATGTGCATCCTTCTGTACCACACGTATTCGGCTTGCATGTGTGTGTTGGATTTCTTGACCGAAGGCAACGGAAACACAAACTATATTTCTTGGCGAGTTCCCATCTTTCATTTGCGTTAGCTTGTCTAAACTTGTTACATTCAGATGCGTAGTGACCGATTTTGTCACAGATTTTACATTTTGGAGACGAACGACGATCTGTTGTGATGCTTGCGGTGTGTGTTCTATGTGCTACGGGTCTATTTCTATCAGTGATGTCTTCCGGTGGTGCGAAAGCACTGCAGTAACGTGCATGCTTTGTAACAAATTCACTGAAGTGTGCAAGGTTTGGCATGGAATCGTATTCTTCAGTGAATGCTCTATACCACTGCATGCGTAGAGAGTTAGGTAGCTTGTCGGTGAGGCACCGCAAAAGTTCGGCATTGATGAGGTAGTGGTGTCTCTTTAGTGCTCGGAGTGTGACGACGCTATTTCTGACTCTGCTCGCGAATGTACATATGTCTTTTGGTGCTTCACTACACCGTGGCAGAGCTCGGAGTCTATCTACTTCAGCTTGGGCAATGGAATCTGGTCGGCCAAATTGTAGTTCAAGTTCTGACATAATGTCATTCGGCCGTGCGTGCCCAATCAGCTCAGAGCTGACAGCTTCTAAAGCTCTTCCTTGTAGGCTTCTTCGAAGTCGCGCAGTATTTTCCACGTCATTAAAATAACCTTGAGTGGTCTCATAAATGGCCTTGAATGATAGCCACTCAGTATGTGAGCCATTAAAAGTGGGTAAAGTCATGATTACCTTCGATACTGATGGGTGTGGTGCATTAACTTGACTCTTTGTTTCGGCGAGTGTGGCGATGGCAGAAGTAAGTTCGGATATAAACGGTCGAAGAGCGTCGACACCATTACTAAATTCTTCTTTAACTATACACTTCGTGTCTTCTTTCTTGATCGGGTGCTTTGTGTCCGTCGAAATTAATTTTAACTGATTCTCCTTTTGAGTATCGGTGTTCACTAGATGGGGCGGAGGTAGGTTCTTTTCTATTTCGATGTCTTCATCAGTGGCGAAGTTTTTATAGGGCTGAGAGGTGCAGTATGGGTTCTCTTCTATCCAGGAACGAACGTATTCATCTTTGGAGACTTCCTCTTCATCAATATCTGAGTCTTCTAGGTTAGCCTTCTGAATTGCGATTCGAGCTAACTCTAATTTAATCTTTAAATATTCTTCTTGGGCTTCTAATTTTCTGAGAGACCTATTTGTCTGGTGCGATTTGACGGACTCCACGGGTTGGTCAGCTATTGATGCTGGCACCGGTAGGGAAGCTTGTCGTGGTGACGAAGGGCGCGATGGTTTAGCACTATCGGCGATCGGTGTGCGTGGCAGCTGGTGGTGAGTGATGGCAGGAATACTAGACAATGGAACATTACCAAAATCCACCGTCGACGCCTCTGGAGCCTTGCCTTTTGATCTTGTAATCGGCATCTTCTCCCAAAACAACGTCTTCCAGTCGACGAAAAACACTTCTTAAACTTCGGCGAGCATATCCGGCGCGAAGGACCAGAAAATGTACCGGACGGGCGGTCTCGTGTTGGGTGAAAACTATGGCGAAGTCCAAGCTGAGCCGCTGGCGTCCTGCACCTATAGGTTCCGGGTGCTGCTTCAGTTGTGTGAAGTATGGTGGGATGGAAGTTACTGTTCTATTCGTTTATGGGCGGAGAAGGTGGAGATAAATAAAAGATTCTTTGACTGTTATGACGACTGGCGAACAATACTATGTGAACGTAACGAATTCTGGGCTCGAACTGTCTTTAGCGACGACTAAAACTCAACTGCGAACTGTCTATAGGAATGCTAGATCCGAACTTCGTCAGCTACTAGTAAAACTGAACTGTCTTCATCGACGAGTAAAGCTCAACTGCCCGAATGGCAAGCGCGGTGCGCTTTTATAGTACTCCGTGAGTCTACAAAATATTCTAGAAACTTGCCGACAAAGTCGGCCCGCGGCGGAAGATAGCATTGTTCGCTTATCGTGATTTATTACAAATATTTACATTAAAGAGATGCCGACATCAACAAAAAGTATACAACAAACTATTCTAGGCGGTCGGCATACGGTCGAAATTCTAACAATAATACAGTCAAGACGATTCGAGATTCCGCGGCCGGCGCGGCTTCTTTGACCTATTGTATTCACACGTGTCGGCTAGTTTAAAGAGTGTAGGTACCGGTAGCGGCTCTTTGAGCAATCAGAAGGTTCGCGATGCCGCCGTCGCGGCACGGCGCCTTTCAACAGTTATCTACTCACAGCAGTAACGTGTATTTCTCGATCGTTCCTATTAATTCCCTATTCTAAATAACTATTCTAAACACTATTGTCTTTTAAATCTTAACTAACACACTGTCATTACACTATTTAATACTATTTACACTACCACTGAACATTCGGTCGCGAACAGTTTTGGAAGAAAAACATTTGGAACACCCACAATATGGCACCCAAAAGCCGCCATTTTTTATTTTTTTTACGTTTCTTATCTAAAATCTCTTATTTATATAAATCCATCTAACAGTTTGAAAGATATGAGGTAACAAAGAATATTGCATACATACATACAAGATAAGTGCGAGAAACATAACCCTTTCCTTGCAGCCGGGTAAAAAGTAAAGTAATCCCTGAAAGTACTGATACGTTTTCGTACTTCTTTGCTGAGTATCGAAGACTACATTGCTACCCATAATAGTATTAAAAAAGCCGACAGTTACTCTGCTCGTTACCTTTTCATGAATAAATGGCTGTACGGATCATAATTAATTTGGCAAGGAGATATCTTGGCTTTAACATATATGATACTTTTTATTCCGGTAGTCTGCTCCCTGGTGATAATAAAATAATTTACCGTGAGGCCATGAGCAGAAGCTATTTCCGAACAAATGCTCTGTTCCTGAGGCAAAGGCCACGTGAGTGAAGCTGCTGATATTTAATATTTGAATAATTTATTTAGAACTGTTTGAAATTTAAAGTGTTTTTAATAAATTTTGTATTTAATGTAATTTTATTCTACGTAACTGTACCTGAAATCAGATAAACCATTCAAGACTCCAGCTCTTTTTTGCGAGCTTTCTATGTAGCCATCATATTCTAAAAGCTCACTGCAGGGAGTTGCCGTGACACGCATCACGCCGACACGTTACATTTCAATCTCGTGTCACGTCACCCGTTACGATGTAGGCTCGCTCTTGGACGGGATTATTGCAATATAAGTTTTTAAACTGTCATGGTCACTAACACTAACATTAACATTAGAAACGCGATATTTACCATGTTTACTGTTTCGAAAACAGAAACCCACAACAAACAGTAAACATGGTAAATATCCCGTTTCTAATGTTAATGTTAGTGGGATTATTGCAATTTGTGAACTGTATATTATGTTATTTGCTTTTTAGGGTTCCGTACCCAAAGGGTAAAAACGGGACCCTATTACTGAGACTTCGCGGTCCGTCTGTCTGTCTGTCTGTCTGTCACCAGGTTGTATCTCATGAACCGTGATATCTACACAGTTGAAATTTTCAGAGATGATGTATTTCTGTTGCCGCTATAACAACAAATACTAAAAACAGAATAAAATAAATATTTAAGTAGGGCTCCCATACAACAAACGTGATTTTTTTGCCGTTTTTTGCGATAATGGTACGGAACCCTTCTTGCGCGAGTCCAACTCGCACTTGACCGGTTTTTTTCTATAATGTTAACACGATTGGAGTAAAGGTTTTGTTTAAATCAGCTTTGGCGGTGGCGCGGTGGAGCTGCGCGCAAAGCCAAACAGACCACGCCATGCTCCCCAAACCCGACACCTGGACCAAGTGGGACCGCGCCACTAAAGAGGGAGCGCCCCGACGACACAGCCTCGCCAAGCACACTGCAAGGGGACGCCAAGCGGGTGCGAATCCACTCGGCTCAGGGGGGGCAGAGGACCTACGCGCGGGCCACGAAGGATATTCCTGCACGGCTGGCGGTAGCAATCTGCCTTCCCCACCCCGGCAGAGAGTTGACTATACAGGAGGCCGAACATATTAAGACCGCACTAGAGGACAGAATGCTGGACACAGACACGACGACACCGCTCCCGGCCTTCCGCGGATACCCGCGGGTAGCGGAGGGCACGGTGCAGCTGTGGTGCGAAGATGACTACGCTCTGACCTGGCTGACCCAGAATGTTCCCCTCATAAAACTCCCCGACAACGACCTTTCACTGACGGTGATGAAGCAGACCGACGTGCCCACCCGTGTCCGAGCCTCGCTCTTCGTCCCTCGTTACAGAGGTGACGTGGCCAGGCTCCATGGTATCCTGATCCGTCAGAATACCTGGTACGACATTAGCAGGTGGTCACTATACAGGGCGACAACCGTCGGTGGCGACCGTCATGGGACTTACCTGACCCTGGGGCTGCCACCGGAGGAAGCCGAAAAGGTCGTGGGGCGGGAGCGACGGATATCGTACCTCTTGGGGTCGATATACGTGCGTTTCTGGCCCACGACCCGACCCTCTGATACCCAGACTGACAGCACGGATGGAAACCCATCAGAACAAACGACGGAACCGACGACGACCCCGACAAGCTACACGGACATTACCCACCTCGAGGAGGTGATGGCTCGTACGGTAATGGCCGATAACGCTGACTCCATACCGCCCGAGTCACCTGGCTGGAGCGAGCAGCTCCTTGCCTCGTCGCCGGGCGACCGACACGACGACAACTACAGAGAGGTGGAGATGGAGGGACTATCTGATGGATCCACCACTAACTAACCCCACCACACCTCCATCCCCACCCCTCAACATCATCCAAACCAACCTCCAGCATAGCCAAACTGCCACGGCTAGCTTACGCAGAGCACTGGAGGTAAAGCCCAGAACCATCGCACTGATCCAAGAGCCGTGGATCAGGAACAATAGAATATGCGGCCTCGGTAACATCGGAGGTAAGGTAATTCTCAACACACATGGCTCAGAAAAGCCAAGAACCTGCATCTACATACCCAAAGATATTCCCTTTACGTCATTAACACAATTCTGTTCCAGAGACCTGACAGCTGTCAGGCTCCATACCGAAGACAGCGTTCCGAATGTTGTGCTGGCCTCGGCATACATGCCAGGTGAGGACACAGATTGCCCGCCAAAGGAGCTGGCTGACCTGGTGCAGCACTGTGAGCGCGCCGGTCTGGACCTGATCATCTGTACCGATTCAAACGCCCACCACCCGCTCTGGGGCAGTGTCACACTGAACCCCAGAGGAGAGGTACTATCCACCTTTTTATTCTCTACTAATCTTAACATTGTTAACCGTGGCACAGAACCCACTTGGGTCACGACCCGGGGACAAACAATCATAGATCTAACACTTGCCACTGAAAACGCAACAAACCTCATCACTAATTGGCACGTATCGGACGAGCCTTCTTGCTCAGACCATAGAAGGATCCTCTTTACACTAACCACAAACACCAAAAAACCCGAACCAAGGCGAAACCCGAGACGTACCAACGTTCCCGGGTTCAAAAGCCTTCTAGCATCACTATTAGCTGGACATCTAGCACTGGCTACCGTAAGGGACCAAGCACAATTAGAACACACCGTAACGCAATTATCCAAATACCTAACAGAAGCTTACCACGCATGCTGTAAATCAAGAGCGCCACAAAGCAGGAACGAGAGGAACCCCTGGTGGAACGCTGAACTTGGTAAACTCAGAGAGACGCTGCGTAAGCAATTTAACAGAGCAAAAAACACGAGACTCCCGGAAGACTGGGAGTTATACAAAGTGACCCAATATGCATACAAAAAACAGACTAGAACCGCCAGGAGGATGGCATGGCGGAAATTCTGTGAATCCATTGAAACAAATAATGAGGCCGCAAGGGTACGGAAAATCCTATCAACTGATCAGGACCGATCCCTCGGCGCGCTGAAAAAACCCGACAACTCATACACACAAACCGACTATGAAACCAGCAAGGTCCTTCTCGAAACTCACTTCCCGGACTGTCAAGTCCTGGAGAACAGGACATGGGAGGCTGAACCCGAATGGACCCCAACGGAACAAGACTGGTCAAGAGCCCACAATATAGTAACAGTAGACCGGATAAAATGGGCTATCAACACCTTTCAGCCATACAAGTCGGCGGGGCTGGACGGCATCTTCCCAGCCCTGCTACAGTGGGGGGTAGATTATCTCACGCCATGGCTGTTGGAGATCTATCGGGCCTGCATAGCACTAAGATACATACCTCTCGGATGGCGCGAGGTGAAAGTTATCTTCATACCCAAACCTGGCAAAACTGATTACACACAACCCAAGGCATATAGACCTATAAGCCTCACATCCTTCTTGCTGAAAACCCTCGAAAGACTCTGCGATAGGCACATCCGTGATGGGCCTCTCCGAGAGCAACCACTGCACAAACAACAATATGCGTACTCCACAGGCAAATCAACAGAATCCGCGCTGCACAACGTGGTTTCTAAAATTGAATGCGCAGTGGACCACAAATGCTCAGCATTGGCTGCCTTCATTGACATTGAGGGCGCCTTCAATAAGACCATGTTCAACAGCATAAACACGGCCCTCGACAGACACGGCATAGACCCGACCCTAGGGGGTTGGATCACCAATATGCTCAAACTGAGAGCGGTCCAAGTCACGGTTAACGACACTACAAGGGCCATCGTCGCGAAGGGCTGTCCACAGGGGGGCGTCCTTTCGCCACTTCTGTGGAACCTGGTAGCTGACAGCCTCATCAAAACACTCAACGACAAAGGTTATTTCACCGTTGGCTACGCGGATGACATAACAATAATAATAAACGGGACCCACGAAAACACCCTATGCAATCTCATGCGTCAAGCCCTGAAGATAGTAGAGGAATGGTGCAACGAGCACCAACTCTCAGTGAACCCCACAAAAACTGAACTAATTCTCTTCACTAAAAAGAGAAAACCGATGACACTGCAATTACCGCGTTTCTTCGGAACAAGCCTTAGCCTTTCGACTGAAACCAAGTACCTGGGCATTTATTTGGACAAACAGTTGAATTGGGCAAAACACATGAACCATATCACCACAAAAGCCAGCATATCCCTGTGGCAGTGCAAACGACTGCTAGGCAGGAATTGGGGGATTAGCCTCATGGTCACCTACTGGCTATACACCACAGTTATCCGACCAATCATTACATATGGCTCGCTGGTCTGGTGGCCCAGGACAGACCTCAGCACAGCCCAAAGAGATCTCGAAAAACTACAGCGGTTCGCCTGTGTTGCAATCACCAGTAGTATGAGAACCACACCAACTGCCGCCCTACAGGCAATGCTGGGACTCCCACCTCTACACCTAATTGTGAGGGAGGAGGCAGCCCTAGCCACCTTTAGACTCCACCTATCAGGTTCCCTGAATAAAGACTCCAGAATTAAGTACACACGCATAAGAGATGATGCGATCAAGCGTAAACCGATGTTAGCATCACCATGTGACAAAGCCCCGAAATCACACCACTTTCACAGACACTACAACATAACACTCACAGAGGAAAGATGTGACTACTCTGGCCCGAAAGAGATGAGAATATACACCGACGGATCGAAAACTGACTCAGGTACCGGAGTCGGAGTCTTCTCATACGATTTCAATATAAATATATCCAGACCGCTAGGAGGGTTCAACACCGTCTACCAGGCGGAGTGTGTTGGCATCATACAAGCGGTCCATGCCCTAGAAGCCAGGAGGGTTACGGACACCCACATACGGATTCTCTCCGACAGCGCATCAGTCCTCCAATCCTTACGAAAAGAATACATTACATCAAAACTAATACTAGAATGTCACAACGCGCTAGAACAAATAACCGTATCTAGCCTTAACACGGTGACACTACAATGGATAAAGGGACACAGCGGATCGCTGGGCAGCGACGCGGCTGACGAGCTTGCAAGGCGCGGATCCAGCTCGACGGTCTATGGACCCGAACCTGTTGTACCCATCCCCTTCAACCAAATACGCAGGTGGCTACAAGAATTCACCCAGACACAGGCGGAGAACTGGTGGGCCTCGACACCGGGCTGTAGGCAATCCAAAGAAGCTCTGCCATCCTTGCACAGTAGGCTTACCAGGCGTCTTTTATGCCTGGACAGGAATGGCCTCCGCCTGGTGACGGGGACCATCACGGGACACTGCTCACTTAACAAACACTTCCACACAATAGGCATAACGGACAGTCCTCTGTGCAGGGCATGTATGGAGGCTTAGGAAACCGTTGCGCACGTTCTTTTTGAATAAACAGGTGTCACCCAGATAAGAACACAAACCCTCGGGTCACCCAGATCTTACACGGATGTTCTGAAGAAACCAGGAGCTCTAATTGACTTCTGGAGGGAGGTGGGCTGGTTGGAATGACCCACCCAACGGCCGCCATGGCCCACGTACAAAGGTCCATTTGAGGGACTAAGTGCGGAAACCAAACCCCCTAATATAGATATATAGATATAGACACCAGCTCGCCGCCACGTGGACTGGCATCGATCACCACAAGGTAAGGCATACTACTTCCCTCATTCCCATACTAGATCGCCCGAATTGATCCGTGAATATTTTCCCGCTTATTTTTAACGCACTATTGCCAGAACCCTTCAAATACAGTCCACTTTTTTATAATAGACTCAAGGATGAGAGGTTTCTCAAACCGCTATAACAGGCTCAGTGATCGATCTTAAGGTTTTGTTTAAGAATTAAGGTTATCATTATACGGCAAAGGGTTCTTTAGAAATTATCAAACCATTACTTGAAACTATTTTTTCAAAAGATTTTAAAAATATGTTCATACTGAAACATTGTGATATTGATGTAAAGAAAATACAAGAGCGAAACTCTGAGGAGAGGTAATAATATCTTATTACGATAAAATAACATTTTTGAGCCCATAATTTCGAGAACGTACAATATCAGCAGCGATCGTCTCTGTGGTCAGCTGAAATTGCCTTTTACCTTCAACATTGTTTTGTTACATTATCTTCGTCTCAGATAATGATACCCATCATTTCTGAGATCTTTCATTTTCTTACTTTATTTTGACTCTGTATAGACTTTTGTCCTGTATTCAACCAGTGATAACCACACAATATAATAGCATAATGAAAAAATAAAGCACAAGTGACTTACAACAAAGCACAAGTGACTTATATGCTGCAGAAATATTTAATTTAGTTACGTAAGAAAATACCGAGATGAGGACAAAGATTTGAGGGACCCGAGGTGATCCGCCGTTCGTCCGCATTCGGGGCCTAGCACAGAGAAGCAAAGCGCCTCGCTGGGCACTGTTAGAAACCGCATTGTCAAATCATTCCACACAATCCTAGCGTGTCAGAGTGTTAAAGATCAGTGAGAGAGTACACAGTAAGAATAGAAACACATTTATTCTACTCATTACAACAGCAACAATCTCAAAGGAGAATAGCAAAAAAACTAGTAGTAAGGGTTACTAACTCAGCAATTGCTGGACTTCAGACACCCAGTAATGGTTTTCACCGAGGTGCCTCGGCGGGCATGGCTAGAGATGGCATTGTCCATAAAAACCAAGCGTGTATGTGAGTGTTACCGTTTATTCATGGCAATTGACGGCCCGTGACAAATCTGGCTATAGTTATGACAGCCGAAGCTTAAGAATATTTTTAATCCATAATCCGTACTAATATTATAAATGTGAAATTAACTCTATGTAAAGAGTTAAGTAAGGTATAAGTGCCCATGAGATGATATCCATCTTTAACACGTTCAAAAGTGAAGTTTGTGAATATTATAAGCAATGGCGTTTCAAGTCGCTGCCAGCCCGGTATTCCGAGCTCTGTAGTTCCGGATGATACGCGAGCAAAGTACCGAAGATTTAATCGTGAATCACCCTCCATCAAACTCAGATAGGGATAAATAGCGAAATATTACCAAAATAAATCATCGCCACACAATTTATGTCATGTATTTTTATACTGGGTTACAAGACTTGTGTAGAGTGATAATCGGTAGCCATTTTACGAAGTAGACCAGGTGCAGCGAACTTCATGGATATAATAAGATACTATTTAGAATCTCTTCTTCTTTTTGTGTGAGAATGTGACCACCTCTGGTGTTAGAGATAATTAAGCCGCCTCTGGGAACTTCACAGGCATTTGGCCTCTGGCCTCTTTGTAGAATAATTTACCACCTTACAACTATCTTAAAGTACGCTAACAGAAAGTTAATTCGACTAATTAGTTTGACAGGCTAAATTAAAGTAAAACATGTCAAAATATTCATTATTTTAGAGACGAGTGTCGTAGTTGTGTGGTATCGTAGTGTAGCATTCATAGAATGGTCATAGTCGTGTTTTAGCAAGCACAGTCGTTTTTTAGCCTATTTTAGAAACATAAACAAAATTATTTATCAAACAAGCATGAAGAGCCTTTTACCTTTTTCACTTTAGCAAAGAGGTTAAAAAGCTTGCTCACTAAAAGCGCCATTCTTATCTACCAACATACACTTCACTAGATCACACACAAAGATACCTACAAAATGGGCCCGTTAGCATTATTTACCAACGAAGCGTAAAGGTGATTCGATAAAAAGCTTAGTTACAGTATTCCCAGTAATCACGGGCCATCCTCCCGCAATTTACTCGATAATAAGAGGAATCACCCTTGTACTGGGGAGCATACTGCTGTCCTCAAGCTATAGTGCCGCTATCTGACAAAATCATATTTTGAGTTATAGAAGAAAATCAAAAAACCACGATATAATAAAAATCGATTCTGTTTTTCAACTATAAATCATTTGCGAGGGTTGTATTTTTTGAACCCGGTTTAAAAAAAAATATTTTCGCTCTTTCGAATACACACATTGTTAGTTTATATCAACGATTAATCTTATTAAAATTAACTTTTATAAACCTAGTAATTTGGGTGGTTATTTTTTGTATGGAATCTATAATATTGATAGTAGAAAAATACTGCTAATACCGATCTATAGAAAATGTTTTGCAAATTATGATGGCATCAAAAAATTTAAATCGTCCAAATATCAGATAGCGGCACTATAACTTGAGGATTGGAGCATTGTTGATGAACGAATGAACGAACGGAAATGATTGAAAGCGGACATTGCTTCGTTCGCGAAGGGTGGGTAATGGGATGCAGTTTCCTGTTTGTCGTACCCCTGAAAAAAGTGCTGGGGCATAATGCATAATGAGTGCGTGATTTATTGAGTGGTAATTTGTAATTGTTCATTGTGTCAAATTAGGGAGTTTCGAGAAATTAATGATGTTTTTTTTGCGGCTGTGGCTCTGGGTACACCACCCAGTTACTATAGGTATAAGATAAGTATCCCTTAGTACCAGCAGTAGATAGTACAGCAGTTATATCTTGAATGAAATCAAAAGCACTACAAAGCCAGCCGCCATGACAGTGACATATCGACAGCCATATTGGAACAATGATCGCTGGAATCATCCGAATTTGTCTGTTACTATATGAAGCGAATCCCCCCGGGCTTGTGTAACATCACTACAAGTTGGACCGGGGTTGCAGTTCCCAAGTACAATTGGCAATGACTTACTCGGAATTCCTTGAGATAGGGATGCGAAAGATTTAAACTTTGTAACAACGTATAAGCAAAGGCAAACAAGGATGGAAGATTTGTATTGGACTTCTGCATTGCAGTTGAATTTACTAAAAATATGTTCAGTTATTGTCAGAATATTGTTAAGTAGTTGCCACATAAGTACGTTATTTACAAGGCAGTGAGTTATTAAGATTAGCTGATGTTTTGTTTCCAAATAGATTAGTGTCTAACCAGAGTCAGTTGAGTATGCAGGTATTTTACATGGAACGACTGTCTATCTGACCTCCACGACAGTAACTGGGTAACACGCAGGACTGGGGTCAGAAAATATAGCTTCTGACTACCGTAACGACTGTCAAAGATTTACGAACGATAGTCGGGATAAACGGTTTAATGTGGTTTCCAAGGCACGGAGGAATATCGGTGGATAATACATGGTTACCCATCCACGGATCGACCCTGAGCTTGCTTCACCTATAAGATCGATCCGTCCCTCTGTTATCACATGCATATTGACCCCATTCTCAGCGGAAATTGTATACTATATCTAATATCTAGTGATGATGCATATTTTCGCTATATTTATTATATTTTTCGGTAGTTTAGGTACCTTATTGACAAGTGTAATAATAAACTCTACATCCAAAATTTCGCCTATATACTGTAACAATTTTCATAATATTTTGATTCATTTAGAACACTATTATCTACCAGATTTTATAAGTTTAGAAAAAATTCAAATAAATTTTCCTTTTACTGCATTATTATCGTCTACAAAAATTTTGCATTTGTGTACTGAAAATTGAATAATTCACGAATTGTATGCTGATTTACTTTTTGTGGTTTTATTTTTTCACATATATTTTTATTTGTTTTAATAAAAATCCTGGCACTTTTTCATTTTCTAGAACTTTACGGTTGCATATTTTATAAATTTTCATGCATATTTTACGACTTTTTCATGCTTATTTGCATGCATATTTCAAGCTTGTGCTGATTGTCGTACATCATCATTTATTTTCATTGCTTATATATTAAGTATGTATGTATCTATTATTTAGTATATGTATGTATTTTTGTTTCTAGTGAGTATCTATTTTATGTTATTGTTGGTATTGTCGCACCACTGACAACCCCATGTCATGTCCAGGTAATTTCTGTCCATTCCAGGTTGCCTGGAAGAGATCGCGGCATGCGATAAGGCCGCTTATTGTATGTTTTAGTATTAAGTTTCTTTTTTCTTGTTTATTATGGTGTACAATAAAGTGTATATAAATAAACAAATAAGCTTTTAATGTTGCATATAATCCAGACCTTAATTATAACTTAGCCACGAGCTTGCTTACTAATTATAAAAAAACGAGGCCTTGCATATTTTACGTGACTTAAACAAATCAAAACTGTTTGAAGCAAGTAATAACATGTTATAAATAAGTTATTCCTGTAAATACAGATTGTTTTTGGTGATCTCATCCCTCCCCGTTGCCATCAAAGTCTCAAGGATTTCGATCAATAAAATCAGCTTTCCTGTCAAGGATATAAGACTACTTGCTTTCTTTGTCTTATGTAGCCTTTTCGATCATACTACTTTATTAGAAATCGATTTCCATAACATTACCTACTAGATCTTATGTAAAGGTATCCTATTTCGTACTAATAATGAAATATGACACTCTGTATATTTGGATGCTCCAGATGTTTGAAAATCAATCACGCCTCACCGGCTGAATCAATTTGGATGAAATTGCAAGAGCAGGTACAAACCCACCGCACTATTCCCAAACAGGAGTTGCAGTTACTCCTGAAAGCCAGAATCAACAGTACAAGCAAGCAAGAGCAGGTACCTAAACCTAACCCTATGGTTATGCATGTGCATGGATGCTGTGTCTGACAGAGGGTATAATTGTTTTGTTAATAATATTTACCACCTGTATCCTGTATGTATATTATGGATGCAAAAGATCACCATCAAGGGATTAGATGTAGGTTAGCGCGCGATATTAAAAATAAACACTTCTAAGCCCTAAAAGAGCTGACCTGTATCGGGTATTTTGTATCCCAGTAGTACGTTTCCATGGGATCATTTATTTCCTACTTTCACTCGCGCGAAGCCGCTGGCCAAAGCTAATACATACACGCTTACATTCACGAAAAAATAAAGTAAAAGCCACACCCGGGCGAGACAAATTAAATTGAAACACTGTACATAAGGCGATCAACAAGGGTATTGGCCGAAATTAGGGGAGGAATGTCAAACGTATAGCCCCAGGGGAGGGCGGACACAACCTACCCTTGTTTTATTATACGCCTGAAACATATACTCAAACTTCAGAAAATTATAGTCTTTACCATACCGTAATCGTTTTACCTTGTTTGGTTTACACCGTTTGGGGTTAGGACAATCTATGGGGCTTATGAGGATTTATTGGCAGTAAAGTATTACAATGTAAAACCACAGAGCAGCGAGAAATAGCGGCCACTGTTAGAGGCGACTTTGTCAATGCTTTTCATACAAAGTGATTCAAATCAAAATCAAATCAAATCAAATGTTTTTTATTTCACATAGGCCTACATGGGCACTTTTAAAACATCGACAAAAGGTGCACGGTTCGGGTTAGTCGTTTCCTATGGAGAAGAACCGGCAAGAAACTCCACGGTTACTCTTTAAAAAAAATTGGTTTGTTTTTACAATATTTCCATGTTACAGCATTAGCGCTTAGATTGGGGGAACAACGTAGGCCCGACAATAAGTCGTAAGAACCTAAAAAAAAAAGTTTGTATAAACGAGATAAAGAGTTAATAAATGTTAACAAGCATCTAGAAATCTAGAAGGCCTACAATTTTCACACATTCAAAAAACAATCGTTAAAAGAATCTATACAAAGGAAAAAATATAAAATAAAAATATAACATGACTAAATTTAAAATGTGGCACAAATGTTGTTATCAGTGCTGTAAAATGCGTATGTAATTGTAATTAATAATTAAATAAATAACACAATTAGCAATGGCGTCTCTACTCGTGGTGAGGCTTACAATGATCTTTATTGTATCTACTTAAAACTGCCTCGTTGGTAAAGTGGTTACAAACGCTACTGCTGTCCATGATGTCCTGGAATTCATTCCTGAGTTGGGAAAAGTGTTACTGGGTTTTACATCTGGAATTTCATTGGAGCAGTTGACTCCGGGCAGCCAGGATTTATGCCTGGTTAATGGAAATAGTCTCGTCCCCTGACGCACCACCAACTTTTTGCAGCCAAATGGGCGAATCTTGTATTGACGTCACACTTTCTAGTGCAGACGTACGCTTGGATAGGTGGCGTGTCCTACCGGACGCGTCTTGTAGTGATCATCGTTTGATCGTGTACGAATTTGTTCCGGTTTTTACTCAGGGTACGTCACATGTCATTGGCAACTTTAGGTATAAATGTAAGGGTGCTAATTGGGATTTCTTTAGCTCGCTTCTTGCGTGTCACGCCAAAGACTTCACTCGTGTTGGGCTGTCAGCTGAAGAAAGTGCTGAAATTATGTCAGACACCTTCACTTACTGTGCTGACATTGCCATTGGTCGTGGATCTGTGACCAATATACGTAGATGTGATTGGTGGTGTGACTACCTAACTGAAAAGCGTAAAAGTTATCGCCGAGCGCGTAAACATCTTAACAAGCTTAAAAAACGTAAGTTCACCGGTGACCCTCTTTCCATTGCGTTAAATACGTTTAGAGTTGCCAGGTCCCGCTACAGAGCTTCGGTGGAAAAATCTAAGGGTAATTTACTGCGTAAAATAGTAGATAAATTAGATAAAGAAGGTCCGTGGTCTCCTTTATATCATGAGTTTAAAGCCAATCGGTCAGTCGACCTCGCGTTTGTTCAGAACATTAAAGTAAATAATAAACACACCACCAGTATTGAGGAAACAACTGAAGTTTTGCTGAATACTCTTATACCTGATGACTTACTTGCTAATGACAACGACTACCATCAACAGATCAGAGCGTGGGCAGCTGTACCACCTGAATCACCAGCGTCAGACCTTCTATCCACTGACGAATTTATAAACGTTGTCAAGAGGTTACCACTCAACAAGTCATCGGGTGAAGATAAAATATCTAATCGGATGATTATAGAAGCGTGTAAAACAGCCGCTGATGCGATTTTGACCGTTTACAACCGTTGTATTGCGGAGGGCGTTTTTCCTCGTATATGGCGACGCGGATTTATACGAATCATCCCGAAAAATGGCGACAAGCCCCCGGACGACCCTAAGTCGTACCGGCCCATAACATTACTTCCATCTTTGGGAAAACTCCTGGAGCGCCTTATCGTTCCACGTTTGCTACCGGACGGACCAAAATTTCATAACAATCAATTCGGTTTCACTACTGGAAAATCTACCGTAGATGCGGCCCTTACTGTTAGGCAAATAGTTAATGCATCTGAACATAAGTACGTAATTGGGATTTTTCTAGATATTTCTGGGGCTTTTGATAACGCATGGTGGCCAATGCTACTACTTAAAATGAAAATTCGGGGCTGCTATAGAAATATATATAATCTAGTTTACTCTTACTTTTTGAATGGTTCCGCGAAGCTCAAACTCGGCCATCATTCCATGTCGAAGTCTCTCACCATGGGATGTCCTCAGGGTTCGGTTATTGGACCGCCTTTATGGAATTTAGGCTTTGATGATTTCCTCGCGATTCCTCTTCCAAGCGGCTGTTCATTAACCGGTTACGCGGACGACGCTCTTCTGCTCATTCAATCAAGTACTCGAGCTGGACTCGAGAACTTGGCTGACACTTGCCTACGATTGGTATCTCAGTGGGGCGATCGAAACCGCCTGACCTTTGCTCCGCACAAAACTTATCAACTCATTTTGAAGGGTAATCTTAAATCGTGTCCTACTATTAAATTTAATAACGTTCCCGTAAAAAGGAAGCAGTCCGTGTGCTATCTTGGTCTCGTGTTAGAGAGGAATTTTGCATTTATAGATCATATTAAAATAGTCGGTGAAAAAGCAAAAAAAAATTTCTATGCCTTAACGAGAATATCTAAATCTACGTGGGGTCTGTCTTTTTTAAATTTAAAAACTATTTATGGGTCTACTTACTTGGGTTGTATTTGCTACGGGGCGCCAGTTTGGGCTGATAGGGCCACCATAGGGGCGGTGCGACGTAAGTTGCTTCAGAGTCAGCGTTTGGCTTTGATATTCTTATGCAAAGCGTACAGGACGGTTAGTACTGAGACCTTACCGGTACTTGCTGGCGTACTTCCGGTCGATCTTGAAGTGCAGCGACGTGCTGCAATGTACTATTCCGCACGAGAGACTACGGACGCGAACTTTTTAACGCGGAGTGACCGTGAGAAAATCTCTAGATTATTTAAACCACATATTGACGTCTGGGAGGAACTTTTATCCGAATGGCAATGTAGGTAGGATAATTCCATCAAGGGCCGACATCTCCACCAATTCTTTCCATCCGTTCGCGTTCGGCTGGCCAGGACGTGGCTGGAGGTGGATCACTGTGTTGCCCAATTTCTCACAGGGCATGGTAACTTTAAAAGTATTTTTTTTTCCTTCAAGCTCGTTGCCTCGCCTTTATGTCAGTGTTCTACATCTGACTGCGAATATGTACAATCTGCACATCATATCTTATGGGAGTGTATTCTTTGGCAGAATGAACGTAATATTATGTTGAATAATGTAGAGGCTACCTCAGGAGTTGTTCACTATACGGACCTCGTGGAAACTAGAACAAATTTCCGTGCGTTCAAGCGTTTTTGCCATACCTATTATTGGAATCAAACATAGCAGCTCACAATGTTAGGACCCATTAATTATTAATTCTTATTTTTATCCGTGGTGCTAGGCAACTGGGCTTATCCCAGTTGTAAAAGACCCTTTGTGCCTAGTGGCCTTGTCTCCTGCTTGATATGGAGGGAAGTGGAAATTTATGTTTTTTCCTACTCCTCCGTTATTCTTTTCTGATTAATTTCGTTGCGGGATCCAAGACAGTTAAATTCATTCTCCGGGACTTCGTCGAGCTTCATTGCCTCGGCGCTTTTCTGGTGGTCGCACTGTTGATTCTGGCTTTCAGGAGTTGCAGTGGTTTGGGTATAGTGCGGTGGGTTTGTCCCAAAAAAAAAAAAGGTACCTTACCCTCTAAGATATAATAATGAGAATTACTACCTACTTATCTAAACATTTAATGAAAACTGCCCTGTCCTTCACTTAAACTTCGAGCTCCCACAAAATGCAAATGGCCACCAAGTTCAAGTGTAACAAAACTATTAACATAAACCAACAACACTTGGCCTTCACTAACTTATATCACTTTTGTCCAACTTGGCACGTCGCCTAACTACCGCCTGAGGTGGTCCACTTAACCTTTAGAATGCTCCCTGTACCTACCTATTATGGATGATACCAGAGACATTGTCTCTGGATTATACACGTTGACGCCAAATGTCAAATATGACAGCACAAATGTCATATTAATTTGGGGTGGCAATAACACCTCTATTTACTTGAGACAAAGGCCCGTATTTCAGATGCTTCGTCTCAAACTAAAAATTATCTGATTCTTGTTGTTGTGTAGTTGTTATTTGATTATCGTTTGGTATCTGATTCTTCAGCTTAACATGTGCGTACATAATAGAGCAAGAGCTCTGCAGACGGCTTAAACGTTACTGAATTATATCAGGTAAGTATTAAATGAAAATCCAAGTTAGCAAGTCCGAGTACGTTCCAAGTACATCAACACTACTGAATTCCCTTGATTTTGAGTTAAAAGAGTTCGGTAACGTTTTGGGCATCTAGGATCTTGGACTTGAGCACGTTAATGTCAAAAACAATAAGCCAACCAATCACAACTGTCCATTTCCAGTTTGAGTTGAGTTGAGCATGAGCATGTGCATCTGGAATACCGACCTTAATCACAACTAGCGAAATGTTAGTGTTACTTTAGGTGCACCTCTGCTCAAGCTAGATTAAAATCTCAAAGAAGCCCAACAAAACATGGCAGTCTTTTTGTTGAGTATGCCCGATAGTCAATCCAATATCTTTCCGTTGTCACCATGACAGCTAAACCCGTATTGTTATGACATACCGCCTGATTTTATCAACAAAAAACATAACTCTTTCCTTGGAATCAAGTAAAAAAGTCAGCACTACAATGTTTTCATAACTCAACGCAATGTAGGGAACAACAGATTTATTTCAGAGCTGATTTTTGATTTTAATATTCGAAATAAATAAAATATCTTGACTTCGTGCTCCCTAGAGGGCGCCATATTAAAATTAACGTGATGTCACATAGCCTATAACCAGTGGATAAATAAGACGCTTCCTCATTTGTCAAGTTATGATAAGTAGTTTAGAAGTTATGAGGGCACAGATGAACATACATACACACATACCGGTGAAAAACATAACCCTCCCTTTTGCTTCGCCCTAATCGGGTACTGCCTTGATCTAGTGGTCGTAAGCGCTACTGCTGACCTTGAGGTCCTGGGTACGATTCCCGGGTCGGAGAAGGTGTTATTGGGTTTTTTCCATCTAGAACTTCTTAGAAGCAGCCCGTTGTCTGGATTAGTGCTCGGTTGATGGCGATAGGATCGTCCCCTATTACATGGGATTTAAATATAACTGGTGAAGTGTGGGTGTTTTATAGATACTTCTCTGCTCAATGCTTCGGCGAATACGGGCGTGATATTATGTTATGTTTGTTGCTTCAGGATTAAAAATAATAACTTCAGAGCAAAATAAATTAAGGAAAATAAAAATAAATTTTAAAGACAAAGACACAAATTATTTATTTGAACTAGGCCATTAAGCGGCACTTTTAAACGTCAAAAATATAAATTTAAAGTTAATTATAATTTATTCTACCGTCCATTCGGAAAAGCTGCTTGTTATGGAGAAGAACGGGCAAGAAACTCCATACGTACTCTTTTAAAAAAAGTGTTTTAAAACTTTTGATTTTGTCTACACTAAAGATTGCTCTGCCCTATGGAGCATGGACCAGCATGTTTTCAAGCACTCTTATCTTGAATATAATCATCTAATTTGTAATATGTTTGTTTAAAAAGTGTACTTTTAACAATAGTTTTAAATTATCTTTCATTTAGCTTTAATATCTCACAAGGTATTTTGTTATAGTATTTAACACAGTACCCCATGAAAGATGTGTGTACTTTAGCTAATCTATAAGATGGTTGAATTTATCTTTATTTCTAGTATTACAATTGTGACTATCACTAACTTTACTAAAGAGATTTATATTTTTCCATACAAACATAATATTTTCATAAATGAATTGGCAAGAAACTGTCATAATATTAATCTTTTTAAATAGCTTCCTAAGAGATTCTCGGTGACTTAACTTATTTAAGGCTACGACAATGTCAGCCGCCCGACCCCACAGCAAATTACCGTATGAAATAATGCTGTGAAAGTAACTAAAATAGGCCAAACGAGCGGTTCCTACATCCGTTAACTGTCTTATCTATCTAACAGCATAAACGGCTGAGCTCGACCCGCAAGTGAAGTTAGGTTTTTAATTGCTTTTTTTTGGTTTTCTTGCAATGACAAGAATATTTACTTTTTAAAGTATTATATTATTTTATTTTAATTATTGTGAATGTGAAGACTATGTGGATCAATATTTTTTTTTTAATTTTAATTTATCTTAGTTAGTTTTCAATCATGGTCTTGCAGTTTGAGTAGTTTTTGCGGCCTACCCGAATGTCCTTTCTTTGGTATTGTTTGTCAATTCGTTGAGCTCCTTAAATTCTGAGTTGAGCTGCACGGTTATTGACAATTGCGTGCACTGACTATCCTGTCTGGTCCACTCAATCTGGCTGATTCTTTCCTCAAAAGACCATTTCAGACATCAGTCTACATGGTCTTCACATGATCTAACCAAGATTTTGTCTGGACTTTAAAAGTTACTGTGACCTTGTTTGTTTCGGCCTTTGTTTCGGCCTTTCTTCTCATAGTAGTCAGACAGGAAACGCCCACCTCATCTAGTTTTAAAAAATATGACCGACATGTAAAAGTGTTTGTACAAACCAACTTACAGAAATAAATCATTTATCATTTATTTAATTAATGCTCCTAACAGCATTAATACGTAAGTATATTAATTATTGTTATTACTAATACCACAATAGTGTATACTTTCGATAGTTCTCAACTCACCCAGTCGGGTTTTGCCAAAACTTTGGCCAAACTGTGACTTATAAATGGGTAGCTTAGGTGTAGGTTGATAGGCAGGTATGAACAAGTTCGACAACCTCAGAGTTGGTGACACTAGTTTAACAAGTTAAGCCCCGCGAGTCCGAGTGGGCTGGAATCGTGTTCGTGTTTGGACTTCCTCTTTTTACCCAAATGCAAGGAAAGTGTTGTTTTTCGCGCGTATCTTGTATGTATGTATGTTTGTAATATTCTTTATTACCTCATTTCATGCAAACCACTAGACGGATTTACATAATTCAAACGTCTTTAGATACGTCTTGACCACCCAGGTGTTCTTAACTAGGTGGCGTTAAAAAAAAAGCACGACGGATTTTGGGCGCCATATTGTGGGGCTCTCAATATTTTTTCTTCCATACCCATCGAGTGGGGTACCAAAATAAAGGGTTTTTAGAGGTGATTACAAAAATGTATACCATTTATATATTTAAGAGTAATTCGTTAAATTCCGTTAAAAATTACAACTAAAAAGTATCATTTATTATTATATATACAATTGAATATTCTAAGAAAAACAAACCTATATACAAATACAAAAGAGAGACGGCAAAAAAGCTCATTGTGCATCAAAAAATTCGTCCACATCGATGTCAATGGGAAACGTGCCCAGAACGCTGGCGGCATTGCCACGTTGTATGGTAATGCTAATTCTCTGGCCGAAGAAAAGGCCAGCCCTCTGGTCACGTGAAGAGTCGACGAGCTTTGTGCTAATTTCCCGGAAAACTCGATGCGCACTCGGACCCCATGGACCTAATGGTTTAACCCCAAACGGCTCAAACATATAACTTCCAATAAGGTTGTTATATTTGCGCCGTTTGAGGTTTTCTGCACCGGCAGCAGCCGCCCCAGCACAGCCCGCCGTGCTAAGAAGATGGGATGGCGCAAGGGTGTCGACACATGTTGCAGAATACATATGGTTTTGGTCAGCCGTCTCGTAAATAATTATGTATCCACCGACTGCACAGCATGATTTTCTTCTTGTTAACATCTTTTTATTTCGCTTCTCAAGCAGTCGGGTTTTTGATTTCATTATGTTTTTTTACTTTTATATAAAAATGTTTAGCAGTTACGGGTTTTTTAGAGTTCCGTACCCGAAACCTCGGACTCCACGATCCGTCTGTCTGTCTGTCCGTCCGTCTGTCACCAGGCTGTATCTCATGAACTGTGATAGCTAGACTGGTGAAATTTTCACAGATGATGTATTTTTGTTGCCGCTATAACACCAAATACTAAAAACAGAATAAAATAAATATTTAAGTAGGCCTCCCATACAACAAACGTGCTTTCTTTGCCGTTTTTGCGAAAATAGTACGGAACCCTTAGTGCGCGAGTCCGACTCGCACTTGGCCAGTTTTTTCTATATCCGCTGGTTGGTTGACGCACCTCTTTCATATGTCCTTACTTATCAGCGTCAGGCAACTCCTAGTTGTATGGCATTTTGCTGAATTGGACCTATTTGGCGCAGCCGCGGGGCACACTATATAATTATTTTAAAATTAAGGTTCCTTTTATTTGTACCTACATTGTGTGTATCTGTGAGTGCCAAGAAAACTAGTTTTCTATCTTTCTTCTCTTTACTTAGCCATATTGCGTAATGAAATCGGCAAGACAAAGGGCAAAGTGTATGAACAATCGACCAATCACTTAAACGGAAATCCACATCGCGTCGTTCATCTCGCATTCTCGGTCGAATTTTCATATTCTTTGCCCTTTGCCTTGCCTAATTCATTACGCAATATGGCTGCAGGTGCCCTGTTTCTAACCGAAAACCTGACCTACCTCAAAATATTAATTTTTACATTATTATAAATAACTGATTCCCCCACGTTGACTTACTTCTCATATCCATTCACAGACAGTCGGTAACAACCACATCCCAATGCTAATGCAGACATAATGCACTAAAATGGAGTCAGGAGGGGTCGCTCGCCGTCAAATAATAAAAAAAATGATTTCGCGTCTACCCTCAGGTAGGAGAGAAACAATGGCGTCGGTGTACCTATGGAACACTGTGAGAAGGCAAGATGTAAATGAGAGATTTTGTTAGTGATTTTATAAAAAGTAACAAAACTTTGTCCAGAGGCCATAAGTGACATTCTATAATCGAAAACGTGCCGATAGCGATTGTCAAAAAGGCAAAATTGTATGGGATTCAAAATCAAAATCAAATGTTTTTTATTTCACATAGGCCTACATGGGCACTTATAAAACGTCGACAAAAGGTGAACGGTTCGGGTTGGTCGTTTCCTGCGGAGAAGAACCGGCAAGAAATTCCACGGTTACTCTTTTAAAAAGTGTTTCGGATTGACAAGCGATATCGAAAAATCACGTGATCAATCCCTTACATTTAGACTATCCCCTTCGCTGACAACAGTGACAACGCATGCCAGTTTTCTAGAGCCTCAAATGATTTCCATATTTGCTTTTCAGTTAAAGTTTCAGTGTGAATATTAACATATACATTTATTTTTTACTGTCTGTAGGCTCGCGCTTGACCACTATCTCACCTGATGGTAAGCGTACATGCATGCTGTATAAAGTTTGCTTGTTAACATTCAGAATGTATTCACTGTTCTGAAATGTCAAAACAATACAAAATCGTTCTCATGTCTCACTAAATTCAACAAAGGTTGACTGATAGAAAGGCATTAAGTCCGCCTCTGTACGTTTGTGTGCTTAAAGTGTTAAATGAAATAAATAAATTGTATTTTGAGTGAAGCCATGTCCTTCACAAGTAAGCTGAAACGATTTCTCGTGAACCTTTATTATATTCGCTTTAGAAAATTCTGAATATGCCTCAAAATGTAAAAACACAAAGAAAAAATTCGTAACTCCCTCACCCCCTCTTTCTCCCCCCAGTTGCAGTAATATAATTTTACATGTTTATCCTGCCAACGCCACCTGAATCTACTACTCTCAGTCGCCTCTCCTTTGTTTTTTTACATAAATGAAGGCTGTAAAATTAAAATAAATATGCATTTAGTCTGAATGTAGGCCAAGCGACATCGCCGCAGATTGTTGGTACTTCAGTGGTTGGGGCTCTGGTTCCGGTATACAGGAGTACTGACTGCGAAGTAATGGCACTATGGCACTATCTAGTATCCTTGGAAAATCCTCGCACTTTAGGGTTGCTAGATACAAAAATAAAAAAGCTTGAAGGCAAGAATTCCAGCTTAATTACTGCTTATTTTGTAAAGCTTTTCTTATGAATTCAGGATTTGAGAATTTTGAGAATTTGAGAATCAACAATTTAAGGGATAAAAGGTATGTCCTTATAATAATAGATTATTTGAACTCCACATTTTTTTAACACGCTTTTATTAGCTTGGTAGGTATGTATCTATGTAACGGAATCTTTGAACGTGATTTTCACCTCCTTCAAAACGTCGACACAGGGCCAGATTGCCAATTTAAGATGACAAAAATAAAGTGTAGGTTTTTACTTACTTTCTGACTTGTTAGTTATGTATTATAATTGTTACAAGGTAGAAACAAAATTTGGAGATGGTACTATCAACAAAAAAAAAAAATTAAAATGAAAATAAGCTTTATTTAAAGTATTATGTAAAAAGGTCCTTAAATTAAGTTCTATTGCTACCTACAACTCATCGTCATCCATATTACTATCGGAATCTTCATTATCTCTGTTTTCAACCTCTTCGCTACAAAGATATGTAGGCACCCGTAACATTCCTACAACAACATCATTATATATCTCTCTTTGTTTCTTGGGCTTTTCCCTGTGACTAGTCACGACAGGATCCGATGATACAAGCATCCAGTGAAGAATATCCGTATTAGTGTTTATTCTGGACGTTTTCCGGGAGTGATATTGTCGCAATTTTTTGTAATTTTTGTGACTTGCTTCTATTACATCTTCTGATAATTGCCCTACTGGCAATGCCAGAGATTTAATAATGTCAGCACCGTGAATTAAAAGTTTATGTACACTTGCACTCATTTTGTACCATTTATACAGATTGATCGCCATTTCAGCTGTGCCGATGCAATATGTCCTAAATTTCTCTTCGTCTATGTAATGTCCGCAGGAAATGACACACAAAATATTTGAAAATCTTTCAATTAATTCTTTGGACACACCTGTGATTCGAGATACCAGAACGGGGTTTTTAAAAAATTTTCTTGCTGTGTTGCCATCGTTACTGTTGCCCCCTCCTTGTTTTGGCTGGTCAACAACAAGTCCCATTTCTTTGTAAAAATCTTTGCATATTTGATTTTTTCGTACTTTTACTTTTTCCTGTGCTTCCTTGCCTCTAGCTTGCCATTGCTGCAACTCCAATTTGTAAGAAATATGCAATAAATATTCGTAGCATCTCGGAGATGAGCGTGTAAAATGGAAATACCAAATTTGTATGTGCCTTCGTTGCATACTCTTCTTTTTATATTATTTAAGTCGTTCATCTGCGTGGGTGTAGCTTTACACACGTTACAGGCTTGTGTACTTTTGGTTTCTGTTAAAACATTGACTGTTTTACCATCCAGCATTGTGCAAATGGGGATATGTTTAAAATGTATCGATCTGTCTCCTAGAATCATGTTTGTGTGCTGCAACTGCCTTATTTGATGCTCAATCTCGTGGTACTCATCTTTAGTGTTCTGGTCATTTTCTTTTTTTAATTTAAACGAAAGTGGACGACAGTATCTGGTGGAAGATGGAGTCTGATTTTTCCAATAAATTATTTTCTTCCTTTCTTTCATTTGCGATAACTCAAGGGGCACAATTGTACATAATATTATGTTGGAATCAGCGTAAATTGAATCGTTCGAAAAATTTTGCTTGTATATACTGTGACCTCCACTACCATCTAGGCCCCACTTATAATAAACTTCCAGAGTATCGTTATTGTCGCCAATGTTGGATAAAATTACTTCTGACTGTACGTTTGCTAGTCTCCGTATGGTGTGATCTAAAAGATCTTGTAATGGCACCACAGCTTCAGTCTCGGTTATTCTTAAATGTAGCGGATAACACTGCAGTTTTGCATCTGCCACCACATGGTAAGAGGGATAAATATCAGCACCTCTTTTCTTTGCACCTAAACGCATTGTCCCGTATTCTTTTTTTGTTAAATTAAGGTCAACTATGAGACCCAAAGCTTCTTCAGCACTATACTGTATTACATTTACAGAACACGATGAATGAACCTGTTCCATTTTTTTCAATCTTCTCGGAGTCGAATTTATCGCAAGTTTTATGACGTGAGCTGCTTTTCGTTTGCCAGATTTCACCAGACTCGTTTCAGTCGCTAAACAAAGCTTTTCAGGAGTAAAACGCGAGACAAGTGACTTAAGTTTTCTCTTTCTGCTGCGTTCAGAGCTGACTTCAAACAATTTTTTTGGCCTACCTCGCTTCTTCTCTGAAGAAGTAGGTTGTTGTGAAGTTGTTGGTTGTATCTCGGGGAGGTTAAATTCTTCACTGAGCCAATTGGCATGCTTAGCTGTAAAACGGTCGAACATATATTTACATTCACGCCATTTAGCTAAAAGCTTTGTCACAAACACTTTAACAACATCTTTTAACTGTTTTATTAAAGTCTCAGACGGGTCCACTATGCTTAACTGGTTCATTATATATCGTAATAACCGTTCATTACACTTGGATGACGAAAAACGAAAAAAACGTTCATCTCTTAACAACAAAAATAGTTCATTTCTATACAACTTCCTCTGCTGTGAAACGGGATCAATTCGACTACCTGGAAATAAAGGGCATAATTTACAAAGGGAGCGATACGGGGACGAGTTCTTTGCATGTTTTGAATCCTCACGGGTCGTAGTTTCTAAGGAATTATAAAATATAATGGAACTATGTGGAACATTTGTTAAATGTCTATAAACTCTAGTGAATCTTAAAGATTTACGTATAAAATTAGGCTTCCACGTGAAGTTATATTACTCCTCGATTTATAAAGAAAATTGAAAAGTAAACGATAATAATTAGAGTACACACCTGACGCTTCAATATCCATGTTAAAAACTCACAATTTTTATACACTGGGGCACAAAACAAACGTGTTGACTTAGTCAAGCTTTCGGGCGCAACTGACTCACGTTTGCCCTGCGAAAAAAGGGATACAAAGCGCGCTTACACAGGCTTTTGTGTTACTTTAGTCAATGTTATTGTTTTATGATCCTATTGTTCGTTTATTGAAGGAGCTAAACAAAGTATTTTTTTTAAGTTTCTCGACATCACAAAACTATATTTTTGTCATTGTAAATTAGAAAACCGGCCTTGTGTCGGATTAATTTGAAACTTTGCACGCTTATCAAGAGTCGATGACAATGCAGTAATTTAAATAGTTTGTACCATTATCCTTACCAGGATCTCTAGCATAGAAAATAACCAAAACTAAAAAGTTGGAAATTATTGCCTACTTTTTAGTTCAATCATTAATCCTAGAGATCCTGGTAAGGATAATGGGACAAACTATTTAAATTATTGCAAACTAAAAAGCACGCTTTAATAGAAAACCAAACTAAAAAGTAAGATTTCTATTTAAAAGTGTTTTTTATTATTTTTTAATTATAATTTTTATCTGTTGTTTAGTTGCCGGCACTCAATAAAAGGCTAAAACATTTTTAGCCCAAAATTATAACAGTACGTACATAAATTACCTTATTAATTAACAGACATAAAAACATTAAAATGGCCGTCATAAAATCTAACAACCTCAGCTACACCGGACTACCTTTTTCCGGACGTCCGGAAGATAATAAGTGCTTATAGTCCGGATGTCCGGAAAAAGGTAGCCTTTTATTGAGCAACTAAACAACAGATATAAATTATAATTAAAAAATAATAAAAAACACTCTTAAATAGAAATCTTACTTTTTAGTTTGGTTTTCTATTAAAGCGTGCTTTTTAGTTTGCAATAATTTAAATAGTTTGTCCCATTATCCTTACCAGGATCTCTAAACACACCATGTCCGGGTAACAGGACATTTATCAACCCTATACAGACAGTACAATCGCGCCAAACACTTCTCGAGTCCATTCCCGCTGCACTAAAGACCAGCTTTCTGTCAACAACTGCTGTTTACAAACTACATACAAACAGATTTTGTCTGTAACTTTATCTTGGTTTACAGTTTCACAATTCTTTTCTTGTTGAAAGTGTACAATTGTGAACGAAAACACGGAACTTAAAAGATGGAGATCTGTAGGTAAGGCCACTTCGCTGAGCGTTTTTAGGGGATTAATTTAACAAAGTAATCTGCCCGTGCAATGTAATGTTGTAGCTATACCTACTCTAATTAAACGGATTCATACAAATAGAAAAAGTTCTTAGGTGCTGTAGAACTTTACACTCCTGGCTTATATGGATAAAAGTAGAGCAACACAAAGTTAGCAGCAAGAAGCCTTCTATTATGATTGTCAACTGCTGGGTTGGACGAAATAAGAGTTGGAAATAACGACAGTCAATCAAATACCTGGACTTGAGGTCTGACAACAGATTTATGTTAGTAGGCTTACCCAGAATAAACAATTTTGGTGTCATCAGATACTAATCGTTGTTCTAAAAGCCAGCTAAAGTTAATACGTCGCAGATATCAACTGCTTTATCAAAGGCCGCAGATGCACGCCAACTTTGCGTTGCGCTAATGTGTTCACTCGTCAAGCGCAATTAATACCTCCGAAAGATTGTTTAATTAGGCCCCGTCAGACGAGACGCTGTCATCAGTGAACTACTCGTTATATACTAGCCCAGGCAATAAAGACATTTACTGCGAAAAAATCCTGGTTAAGTAATTTCACCGGAATTATTTTCATTATGGTAGTAGGTAGTAGTAATGTTGCATGTAAAGTCAATCACAAAAAAAATTGGCTGACAAAGGGCCCAAAAATCAGTGTTTTGTTTTATTCTAAAATAGTTTTCATTTTACTGCAATTTGCGCTCAGATCAACTTTATTCCATGTTCAATTGTGCACTAAAAGTATAGATTCACTAATGTTTATTAGTTTTCGAGATATAGCCAAAATATATATTTGTGTGTTTATTTTTTGTACTAAATCAGAGCGTATGGTAATTTAGGCTAATTAAATAATGTTTTTATGATCAAGAGAGCCGTTAAACATTCAAATTGATGTTTTCTGGTATGTTTTATGTTTTCTCAGAAAACATCTGGTTTTGGTCAGGCAGCTAGCGAATATGTATCCTCCGACTGCACAGCATGATTTTCTTCTTGTTTACGTCTTTTTAGTTAGCTTTTTAAGCAGTCGGGTTTTATGATATTTTGAATTAACTTTTTTATACAATACTGATTGCGATTTTAGAAAATTTGTTTGTTTTTTTCAACGCCTAGTTAGGTGTATTGTGTTTGAGCTGAAATTAAAAAGGTTGATTAACAATGTAATGTATTCGCCGATTACCTTGAGTAGCTGATTTTAAAATGAGAATCACGTCTAAACGGCTGGTCGTAATTTTTTGAAGAAAATATATATTATATTTTCTTAATAATTCGATCTAAGCAAATTTTGAGTTTTATTCGTATAACATAGTGTAATTAATTTGCAAAGTTTCTCATAACATATCTTTCTTCAGCCCCCTCCTCCGATTCCGACTTCGGCTCCGATATCATCACTTCCGTAAAATTATCAAACATTTGTATTTAAAATATAGTTTTTTTTTTTTTGGAGCCTCAAATATTTAATCTTGTATTAAAGTAACAAATGTACAACATACACACAATTGTATATTCTAAAAAAAAACCTATGTACAAATACAAAGGGGAGAGGGGAAAGGACTCATTGTGCATCAAAAGATTCGTCCACATGAGATGTCAACGGGAAACGTGCCCAGAACACCGGCAGCATTGCCACGTTGGATGGCAATGCTGACTCTTTGGCCGAAGAAAAGGCCAGCCCTCTGGTCACGTAAAGAGTCGACGAGCTGTGTGCTAATGTCTCGAAAAGCTCGATGCGCACTCGGACCTCATGGACCTAATGTTTCAACCCAAAACAGCTCAAACATATAACTTCCAATAAGGTTGTATGGGCGCACGGTTGGCGCAGTGGTTGAGCGATTGACTGCTGCGCTGCGTGTCGCTGGTTCGATTCCCGCACAGAACAAATATTTGTATGACCGTGTTTGCTATCCGGCTAGCGCTCCTTTTTTATTTCCGTGTTCAAAAATTGTCATTGGATGTCCTCTGAGGAGGAGTCTGTAAGACTCCTACTGACTAAAAACCACCCCGGTGTTCTATCTCACACCTACGCTGGGGGTCGCGGGAACAACGTCATTATTATTTATCAACCCCCGGCTAGTACAGGCCCGCCATTGCGGGTCTCGATCTCGGGTTGGGGGGGGCAGAGAGATGTTAGTTGCCCCCCGCACGTCTAAGAGGGGCGCGCGTGGAACACTACAAGTCGCCACCTCGGTTCCTGATGTGTGGGGGGCGAAGGACTTCCCCGAGTCCGTCGGCTCTGGACCCATTTAGGGGGGCTGGAAGAAAGCGTTATCCGCCCTCCGAAATCCCCTCTCCCTCTCTGCAGCCTCCTTCTGCGAGACTTCTCGCTGCCGACCATAGGCTCCACTACGACTGGCAGCGACAGGTCTCTGCCTACTTTTGATATGAGGGCACGGCGTGGCTCCTCCCAGGCGGCACACTCTGCCAGCGTATGCCACGCCGTGTCATCCCGGCAGTCGACGCAGTGGTGACACCGGGCATCCGGCTCCCTGTTTATGCGACACAGGTACTTTCCGAAGCAACCATACCCCGAGAGCACCTGCGTCACCCGAAACGACAGGGAGCCGTGCCTCCTCCCGAGCCAGCGCTCGAGCACTGGCCGGACCGCCTCGTTGGTAACGAGGCGGGTGAGGCGGTAGGGCATACAAGCCTGTCCCGCCATTCCGCCACCAGGACCTCGCGGAGCTGAGACCGACACAACTCCATATGTCGCTGCATCGGACATTCGCCCCGCGCCCGCACTTCCTGATGACTCTGACGCTCGCTCTCTGCGGCTTCCGCAGAACAGCGATGCGGCCGGCCAGTCAGCCGGTCAGCCAGTGGGTCAGTCATCCAGATCGGGGCCCCATACAGGGCCATCGATCGCACGATCCCCACGTAGAGCCGCCTACTGTATTTGACAACGGTATCTTAACCCGCAGGCGTTATCTGACTGACCCCATAATATGTCATAGCCAAGTAGTTTGAAAGATATGAGGTAATAAAGAATATTACATACAAACATACAAGATACGCGCGAAAAACATAACCCTTTCCTTGCAGCCGGGTAAAAATATCCAACACATAAACAACAGCAAAAAAAAATATTATTTACTTTAAATATGGTATCATGTTTACCGTCTTCCAACGGCGTTCCTATCAAAGTAGGTACCCATTTTTATTTTTATTCGTTAAATAATAGTCTTGATAACCCAACACACTGCAACGTGCCGACACAGTGTTTACGCGACCCCTTAAGGTCACATTATCTATGTAATAATGAGAAATTTCAGTAATCTGAGAGTTGTTTTTTTCTTATCACCAGTACCTACGTTACGTTACTGGCTACGCTAGCGTTTCGCATTAATATTTCACAAGTGATCACGGGCAGTGGTCGCACTATCTATCTCTATAGAATCAAAGTTGGATTCTGAAGTAAAATGATCACGGGCAGTGGTCGCACTATCTATCTCTTTAGAATCAAAGTTGGATTCTGAAGTAAAATGTGCAGAGCTTGGTGTGTGCTAGCGCTTGTGGCGATGTGCGTGAGTGTGGCGCATTGTTGGGGTATACGAGAGGCGTGGTTTGTTTTTAATTGACAACTTCTAGGCGAAAGTTTTGCATACTGTGATATTTAAAATCTATGTAACTATTGATTTATTCGTGATTTACGCAGTGTTAGGTTCAAATCCCAACAGATGCACTGTCCCGCCACTGATGGTCGACATATCGTACTGTCGGCCTATTATTTGTCGCGTATTTGTTGTCGCAAGTGTGATGCAAAAAATATCCAACATAAATGTATATAACATAGCCCTGGGGGGGTGGCTGACAATAAGGTCAATGTAGAATGTATATGTAGAATGTCAATGTAGAATGTATACATCTGTCCCTTACACACTCAAAATAACCTTTTTCTAAGAGCTCATGGTCACCCGAACGAGCAATTGTCTAAGTGAAATGTTATTCTTTTGTTTTAGACATCGCTGTAAGCGTTAAAGAACAACTCACATTTTATACAAACCGAACAAAAACAAAAACCGTGAATCTTATTTCCCAAAACCCGACTTATTGGTGTACGATGAAGTTCACAACGTGATGCTGTACGTCGACAAACAGAACAACAACGACGCTGTATGCGGTTATTACATATCATCCAAAGACAACAAGTGTTTCATCAAAAGAAACGGCCGTGACATTCACGGTCTTGCCTTCGACCCGGTCACAGAAACAATCTTCTTTACCGAAACAAAAGAAAAAAGTATTAATTTTATTTCATTAAAATCTGGATTTATCAACAATATTTACGGAAATCTCCTAATTAAGATTGATGACGGGACACCAGCCGATATTGCTGTAGATAGCTGCAGAGGGTACGTTCCTTATGATATTTTTACATTATAAAATCTAATTATGACTAACCAAACCAACCAAAAAGCTCAAAATCCTGTCACTTCTATAGGTAACCTATATTGTCATAGAGAGTAATCACAAAAATAATCAGGGGGGTGACCATAAGCTCTTAGAGTAAGGTTATTTTTAGTGTGTGTAAGGGAAAGATGTATATGACTTGTATACATCTGTCCCTTACGCACAGTTAAACAAATAACCTTACTCTAATAGCTTGTGGTCATCCCCCAGATCTTATTATTAAACCGTCGTTTAACCATGAAAATTTTTTTAACCAATAGTTACCATTATCCAATTTAATTTACAGATACATTTACTGGTACCACACAATTAGTGAAAATATAACTTGGAAATCGGAGAGAGCCCGATTTAATGGTTCGGAAAAAGAGGTCGTAGCTACAAGAGATTATTACAAAAAACACCGTTTTGTCATTGACCCACAAACACAGAGGATATTTAATTTTGAGTTTGATGTATCAATAATTGGTGGCTGGCCGGGGGGTCTATATAGAAACGATCTAAATGAATGGAACCAAGTAAGATTAGTTACAGATTATGCTGATAGTCCTGACTATCTATCAAAAATATTGACCATCTCAAAAGATTACATTTACTGGTCGAATAGTAGCGGGTCTGTTTGGCAGTTCCCAAAGAACTTGACCATAGCGAGCTCCGCAAAACCCAAAGAGATACATAAGTTCTATAATGAAAGACCACTCGGTATTACTGCCAGATATAAAATAGAAGACCAAATCAAGGGCATTCATGATTGCGATTCACTGTCGAGTCTGATACCAACAATTACTGTAACACCCGATTACACCGATGAGCGGCATGGGTGTGACGTCTGTGATAACTATTGTTTACAAGGTACCTGCAGCGTCAATGATAAGGGACTTCCTAAATGCAGGTAAGACATATTCTTCATTTCAACCCCTTGTGTTGATATTCTTGTTTGAATAAATTTAAGTTGTCATTATCTTTATTTCAGTTGTAATGCCGGTTATTCTGGTAAAAGATGTGAAGTCGACGCGTGTCATGGTTACTGTTTAAACAATGGTGATTGTTACATAAAGGAGAACAGTGCACCAGTCTGTCAGTGCAAAGGAGATTATTTAGGTGACAGATGTGAGTTATCAGGCTGTGTGAACTATTGCCTGCAAGGCAACTGTAGTCTTAATGATGATGGACATCCTACATGCAGGTACAACATATTCTACTCCTGCTGACAGTTTTCTTTTTTATTATTGTTTAGTTGCCCATATTTAAAATTTTCATCATTTCAGCTGTAATGCCGGTTATTCAGGAGAAAGATGCGAGGTCTCCGTGTGTCATGGTTACTGTCTGAACAATGGCGACTGTTCTCTGAATGAAGAGGATCAACCAGTGTGCCAATGTGTTGGTAACTACGAGGGATCAAGATGTGAAGCCGGTATAAACGACACTACCCCTACGTACGACTCAACGAAGAGAAACCTAACTCTAGCAGATTTATTATCGACTTGGCGAAAACCTGCCTCAAAAATGTTCGTTCTTATTGAAATGTAAGATAAAATATGGCACACGGTTGGCGCAGTGGTTGAGCGATTGACTGCTGCGCTGCGTGTCGCGGGTTCGATTACCGTACGATACAAATATTTGTATGACCTACAGATAGTTGTTCTGGATCTGGGTCTTGTGTATGTGAGTTTATATGTTTGTAAACGCACCCACGATACAGGAAGAAATTCGTAGTATGGGGCAATAAAAAAATAATAAATATGTTATATATATATAAGGCGTGTCAGTTTCTATGGCTATACATACTATTTCATTCTTTCCTTATATATATATATCGCTTCTTATAAACTAAAGTGCCCCAATCCAATTTTTGAAAATCGCTTTTAATTCAAAAATGTGGCCAAAATCATCCTCCATCAAAGAGGCTGATTTTTACTGGTGTCTTCGTGAAATATGAAAATAAGGATGATTTTGGCCACATTTTTGAATTAAAAGCGATTTTCAAAAATTTGGATTTGTGGCACTTTAGTTTATAAGCAGCGATATATATATATAAGGAAAGAATGAAATAGTATGTATAGCCATAGAAACTGACACGCCTTTAAATTATGCTTAATCTAAAAGCCGACGACGACAGCAAACGAAGGCATTAATTAAGAATTAGAATTTATTTAAAAAAAAACTTTTGGTAAGTAGATGTAATGTGATCGTCTAATTGCCCATAGACTAGAACAAACTCTGAGCTTCAGCTCGGCAACCTAGACTTATAGTGAACTAGCGGACGCCTCGTGGTTTCACCCGCGTAGTTCCCGTTCCCGTGGGAATACAGGGATAAAAAGTAATTAATGGGCTCTCAAAATAAGGCTATACAATAAAGAGCTCCGTCCAGCACAGATTTAGGTCCAAAACCCCGAGAGCTTTCAGCTCGAACTCCAGAATCGTTTCGAGTCCCTAGGGAGCTCAGTGGACGAATACAATGACGGGTTCGTGGAAGCTGTCCATACGGTCGGGTCTAAGTTTTTCAAGACCCGTCGTACAGATAGAAACAAAAAGCTCTCTGATCCTACTCTCAAGCTTATGAAGGAGAGGCGTGAGATGATCCTGCAGTCTTCAGATGAGGCGTGCAAATATCGGCAGCTCAATAGACAGATCTCTAAATCCTTGAAAAGAGACCTCCGCCGCTTTAACACCGAGCGTATTAAAGACGCGATTGAGCGAAATAAAGGCTCCAAGGTATTTGCAAGGGATCTGGCTATTGGGCAGAGCCAGCTCACGAGACTGAAGACCGACGATGGCAGGATCGTATCCGCCAAACCGGAGCTTCTGAGGGAGATCGAGACATTCTATGGGCAGTTGTACACATCAATCAGCAAGCCCGTTGCGAGTCTAGCAAACGACCCAAGAGCTAGATTGACCCGACACTATACCGAAGATATCCCGGACGTCAGCCTGTACGAGATTAGGATGGCTTTGAAACAGCTTAAAAACAACAAGGCGCCGGGTGATGACGGAATCACGGCTGAACTCCTGAAGGCGGGTGGAAAACCGGTCCTTAAGGCCCTTCAGAAGCTGTTTGATGCCGTCATACTCGAGGGCAAAACGCCACAGGCATGGTGCGGGGGTGTGGTGGTACTCTTCTTCAAGAAGGGCGACAATGCCCGACTGAAGAACTATAGGCCCATCTCACTTCTTAGCCATGTCTACAAGTTGTTTTCAAGAGTCATCACGAATCGTCTCGCGCGCAGGTTTGACGATTTCCAGCCTCCCGAACAAGCCGGATTCCGAAAAGGCTTTAGCACCGTAGACCACATACATACGCTGCGGCAGGTCATACAGAAGACCGGAGAGTATAACCTGCCTCTCTGTTTAGCGTTTGTGGACTACGAGAAAGCCTTCGATTCGATCGAGACTTGGGCAGTACTGCAATCTCTCCAACGGTGCCAGATCGACTACCGGTACATTGAGGTGTTGAAGTGTTTGTACAAAAACGCCACCATGTCAGTCCGTCTTCAGGATCAGACCTCGAAACCAATCCTTCTCCAGCGCGGCGTGAGACAGGGAGACGTCATTTCTCCGAAACTGTTCACTGCTGCGCTGGAGGATGTCTTCAAGGTTCTGGATTGGAAGTCGCTTGGCATCAACGTTAATGGCGAGTACATCACTCACCTTCGGTTTGCCGACGACATAGTGGTCATGGCTGAGACCATGGAGAGCCTCAGTACAATGCTCGATGACCTCAATAGAGCTTCCGAAAGAGTGGGTCTTAAAATGAACATGGACAAAACCAAGGTCATGATGAATGCCCATGTAACACCCACTCCTATCAAGATCGGAGACTGTTTACTTGAAGTTGTAGATGATTATGTCTACCTGGGACAAACGATCCAGTTGGGTAGATCCAACTTCGAGAAAGAGGTCAACCGTCGAATCCGACTCGGCTGGGCGGCGTTCGGGAAGTTGCGTGGTATCTTCTCGTCCAATTTACCGCAATGTCTCAAGACAAAAGTCTATGACCAGTGTGTGTTGCCAGTGATCACCTATGGGACCGAGACGTGGTCGCTAACAATGAGCCTTATCAGAAAGCTTAAAGTCACCCAAAGGGCAATGGAGAGGGCTATGCTCGGAATTTCCTTGCGTGATCACGTCAGAAATGATGATATCCGCAGGAGAACCAAAGTTACCGACATAGCCCGAAGAATTGCCAAACTTAAGTGGCAGTGGGCAGGGCACATTGCTCGCAGAACGGATGGCCGTTGGGGCCGAAAAGTTCTGGAATGGCGACCGCGAACCGGAAGACGATATGTTGGAAGGCCTCCCACTAGGTGGACTTCTTTATACTTTTAAATATTATCCTATAAAAATAAATATAAATAACGTATTATTATGTACTTTCTTACTGATTATAAACTACTATTGGATTAAATATTTTTGTAATACACATTAGAAAAAATACATATCACCCCCTTTTTTTGGAGTGAGGTAGAGTGACATAGTGAGTAGGGAGTGGTATGCAGTCGGGTAAAAATAGAGGCCCACGGATATCAGGAGCAGGGTCCAGAGCAAGGAACCTACTGACAATACAAGCCGTGTCCAGAAGTACAGTTTTCTGAATCAAGCCCTTGACCCACCCGCCTAACGAGAGCCTCCAAAGCTGTTGGTCGAGGCTCGTAGCTTTTAGGCCATTGGCAGACACGACTATCGATACTTTCGGTACAATGATCGCTGAGTCCACATCCCACATGTCGACAACCTCGCGAGTCAAGTCAAGATACTTGATTTGCTTATCTTTCTCGGCTTTCACGGCTTTCACGAGGTTCCCGTCATACGGGATGGTAATATAATAATCAGCCTGCCTCTCACACCACCTGCAGTAGACCGTGACTGTTTAGTTATCAAATTAAATTTATAGATACCGCCTATATTTACCTCCAAGTACGCTTCTTCTATAACATCCCCATTATTATTAATATTTAATAGATCACTAAGGACAGGAATCTTTCCGAATATTTGAAAAAATGCAAAGGTTGTACCTCTTTTCAAAAGCGATGATAGCGGTAATATAGTCAATTATAGACCTATCTCTCCCTGTCTAATATGGCTAAAATTTTTAGCCTTTGATTTGTCCTCTCATTTACTCACACTTAAAACATTATCTTGGTGTAACTTTAGCATGGTTTTGTGGGCGCCAGGTCTACTTATACAAATACGGTGACTTTTAACGAATCCTTAGTTGATGCTATTATTGTATCTGGCTATCTATACGAATTTCAGAAAGGCTTTTGACCGTGTGTCACACGTTATAATTGAAAAGTTAATGGCTTATGGTATTACTGGTAATTTACTGGCATGATTGAAGTCTTACTTAGAGAACTGCTCCTACTTTGACGCTAATAATGGCTGCCAATCTGGTACATGTGCAATTACGTCGGACTTTCCACAGGGCTCTCATAATATAGGTCCAATATTAAGTATTGTCTTTGTCAATGACATACTTGAAAGCATCCGTTTCTGCGAATGTTTCATTTATGCTGATGATCTCAAGTTTAGTAAAGTAATCGAGTCCAACGATGATTCTAAGTTGCTATAGAATTATCTGGACAAACTAATTGACTGGTGTGATAACAATGCTATGGACTTAAGTTTTCTCGGAAGAAGGTCTCAACTGTTTATTACATTGGTACCTACAGGAAGTGGAACAAATTTTTGATCCAGTGTGTGTTTGATCCAGTGGTACCTACAGGAAGTGGAACAAATTTTTGATCCAGCAGTGTATATTCACATAGCTGTATTGGCTTGCTGATGGCGAACGATACACTTTGTACTTGGGTGGCTTAGGCTGCTGTACGAACTGTAACCTTAAGGGTTTGTTCGTTTAACTGTATTGTTACTATACCCTTTTAACCTACTTTATCTTGTTACCATTTGTATTGTTTTATTAGTGAAACTAGTACTGTAATTAGCAACCTTTTAATTGGTTTTACAGTTCTTGTTTATCCAACAAAAATGGTAATGCCCAAATCCTGACCGTATATACCCCTCGGCCCTCATGATCCTACATATATAATAATCGGCATCTCGGAAACGGCTTCAACGATTTTCATGAAATTTAGTATGCAAGGGGTTTCTTGGGTGATAAATCGATCTAGCTAGGTTTCATTTTTAGAAAACGTCGTTTTCTCTAATTTCATCCGAGCAGAGCTCGGTCGCCCAGGTACTAGCAACAAATACGACAAAATCGCGTACTTTCAAACTAACAAGACAGAACAAAACAATATAATCCATAACGAAATTTATCACAAAACTTAGACACAACAGTTTTAATTTAATAATCCTTAACTTTGAAGTGCCAAGGACTGGGATTAAAGTGTTTAAAACAAGTCTGGATGTAAACAAATAGCCATGGAATATTCATAGAGACAAACGAGGCGCGCCCGAATTGTGTTTAATTTTATTTTAATGGGCTGCGGTTAATAGCTGGCGAGGTTGCTACATAGGTGGCGTTGGCTTTGAGAGAAAAAAGTCTCCTCCAGATAACCAAAAATAAAAGTCATTGATCCGACTTGTACCAAAAGTATAATGACGTAACTTGAAAACATGATCCATTTACCTAAATCATGTTAATCGGTCCACGCGTTTATGAGATATTAACTCATTACTTAAAAATATACCATTTCCGTTACATTATTACAATACATTTACCAGTTCCGTAGCATTATCGCAAAAAAACTGCAACAAAAACCTCGTTCGTTGTATGGGTGACCCACTTGAATATTTATTTTATTCTGTTTTTAGTATTAATGCAGTATTTAGCATATGAAAATATGTCTAGCTATCACGGTTCATGAGATACAGCCTGGTGACAGACAGACAGACAAACGGACCGCGAAGTCTTAGTAATAGAGATTTTATCCTTTGGGTACGGAATCCTAAAAAAAAAAGAAAGAAAAATTATTTATTTGTGACCCGCACAGAAGATACGAGAAATAAGCAAAAACAAAAAATAACCAAAAAGACTCCTATCTCAGCAGTACTACTAGTAAGTACCTACCTAAATAAATACGCGATGAGAGCAGTGGTGGCCCAGTGGTATCGGCCGCGACTTACATGTTGTAGGTCACATGTGATATCCACCAACCCGCACTGGGCCCGCGTGGTGGATTACGGCCCATTCCCTGACAAAAGAGGCCTGTGTCCCAGCAGTGGGAACATTGATAAGCTGATGATGTGATGTGAAATATATACGACTGAACATGGTTTTGACCAAAAGGTTTGTAACTCGTAATAAGTGAAGGGTCAAGGACGCCCCTTACTATGTTTTGATTGCGTTAGCGACACTGCTTTTACCCGACTGCCGAAGGAGGGTAATGTGTTTATCAGTCTATGTATGTATGTTCCTATGTGGCGTTCCTGAGACCAAACGCGTTGGACGATTTTGATGATTCGTCTTAACCCTGCGAGTGTCACTGGCTACATTAAAATTGGAAAATAGAAAAATGGCGGATTTTGGCCGCCAAATTATATGTTTAAATGTACCGAAATCTTTAAAATAATTAAGAAAAAAGTTATAAATAAAAAAAGATAATTCAAAAAATCTAAACCCGACTGCTTAACAAGCGAACTAAAAAGCCGTAAACAAGAAGAAAATCATGCTGTGCAGTCAGAGGATACGTCAGCCAGTGGTTTTGGTCAGCCAGCTCGCGAATATTGTGATTTTTGAATTAACTTTTTTTATTTCGTATCGTTTTGATATATTGGAATACATTGATACCGAGTCGGTAGTCAGGTGTAAACGACTTTTATTATTTTGTTATCTGGCGGTGACTTTAGTGTTGTGTTTGATTGTGGTGTTAATTATATAGAATGGTGGCTGTAGTAGATAGTAGGTACCTACCTAATTTATCGTGAAGGTACTGTCCTTCTTTCTGTTTCTTTTTTTTCGTCGTATCGATGTTTCCAATGTAAATGAGCTTCAACTAGAATTCAACCACCTTTGTAAATGAATGTGAAAGTGTATAGATATTTTGTATACAATCATGCCTCAACGACTGCATGGATTTGATTCAAATTTAAAATATAGTAGGATAATATCCTGGTGATGATAAAAGGAACTTTTTATGTATTCACTACGTTCCCATAGGATAATTTTACACATTCACATGGGCGAAGTCATAGAAGTTAGTATACATGCTGCGGGTGTATAATTATTACATGACCCGCTCGTCTATCCGTCTACCATTATTCCTTTTAAATCAAATACTTATTATGACACTCCTCGTTAAGATTGTGCATGTGCAATTAAAACCCTACGTACGCATATACGAAGAAAGCTTTTACGTTTATTGCTCATCCCGCAACACCTCCCAACGTTGCCAAGACAGCACACTGCGACCACAAATCGCTTACTCTAGACAAAAGATCGCAATAACATACCACTGAGCTAGATAACAATACAGCAACTTGACATCGGTTTTCCCCGAAAGGTTAAGCAGAGCCGTAGGGTTACCTGCTCGAAAATTTTAAAGTTTAACAAAAATAAGATCATTTAAAAAGTTCGGCCATTTTAGTTACATAATGAAATAATAACTGTGTCTTTAAATAAACGCCTTTCACATTATGACATTATTTTAAGTATCTATTTTATTTACCCACGTCCGTGTGTCACTAGCGGGTTGCCAACTGAAAATCAGCGCTGGGTGTCTGACGCCCAGCAAATGCTGAGTTGGTAACCTGTGTGTAAGGTGTACTTTTTTTACTATTCTTCTAATTCTGTTACTTTGTGATTGTTGTTGTTGTGTTGTGTCTATGTCAAATAAATGTTTTCTATTCTATTGTAACATCCAAAATAAAATTTTGGCGTCCAAGCGAAAAGCCCGGACAAATTAGAAGACCGGCCACTCTAGAGAAAACTCTAATCTGAGTCCACAGTTACCCCGGCTCCACACGATGGTCTCAGCGCTCGTACCAACATTTGTCGATTAATTAGTGAGGCGTACGTAGACACGTTGGCTTTTAATCTAGTTCTATCTTGTCAGAGCCATTGTGAAGATGTCCGATACGGAAATTGCTGTAAGCGCTTTTACAGTACAGAGAGCATATTATAATTTATATTTATTACCACTTATTACTGAATAAAAAGTCTGTGCACGTGACGAATTTGTACATGAGAATGACATTTTCGTTCAACGTAGGCACCCGATGTGTGTTGCAACAGGACTGAGCAAATCACCAACGTGTGGATGGATCACGAACGTTGGCCGAATCTTGGCCTACACGCGCCGACCAACTACCAACGCTCGCCCCAATGTTGGCGCCAACGCAATTTTCTAGATCCACACGTTTGACGAGTGTCGTTGGGACCTACCTTGGGCCCAACGTGTGGAGCCGGCGTTAGCTAGTTATGTTTAAGTCCCATTTAATAGGAAAGTCTATTGCCATCAACCGGGCACAAAAACCCGATTTTGGGCTGCTACTGAAAAATTCCAGATAAAACACTTAATAACAGTTTGCTCGACCCAGGCATCAAACCCAGGACCCCATGATCAGCAGCAAAGCTAGTGATCACTCGACCAACGAGGCAGTCCACATAACAATAATTTGCTCTACCCACTCCCATGAACTTAAAAAATAAATCATGATAAAATAAACCACAGCAACGGGCCTATAATTTTTATTAAGTCTAATTATGTGCCATTCCCCGCTACGGCCTCTACCGGTCCCGAATTATTTAAATTAACCCGCTTCCAAGCACTCAAAGCATTTCCTCTGCCGCTTAAGTATAACATCCATGTTCCGGATTTGTTTTGTTACGTATATGAATGTTTTACTGTGGTTTTTTGTGCCGACAAGGTGATCAATTAATGGATATGTGTTTGTACTTGCGGGTAAAGAGTTTGGTGAACTGCTTAGTAATTAACATCTCTGCATTATCAGGCTGTAAGTATCCATGGTTATTGTAAGGTTTATAACTTTTTAGTCATCTATATCTACCAATATTATAAATGTGATGTCGGTCTATCTGTTACCTTTTCGCGTCTTAACGGCTGAACGGCTTTGGGATTTTTTTGATTTGATTTGATTATCTATTTGTGCCAATACAGGTATTAGGACATTGGATACGAGATCGAGAGAAGGGAACACTCCCGGGATTTTTATCCGAGGAGTGTTCCTTTGCGTTGCTTTGTACTGAAAGCCGTCTTTCACCTTGACATTTTACCCCACATTGCTTTGACAAACCTACCGTCACTACATGTAGCAAAAAATCATGAATGCGGAACGTAAAAGCGAACTTGCCTAGAGAGAGACTTATCTTTGGAGATCACTAATGGATATGGAGTTTTTTTTTTATATATAGTCTATAGGCTCGCGCTTGACCACTTTCTCACCTGATGGTAAGCGATGATGTGGTCGACGGTGAAGCATGCTTGCCTAGAAAAAACCTATTCACTCTTGACTTAAAGACACCTAGATTGTACACATACTCTGGCAGGGAATTGCACTGCTTAGCTGTACGCATAATAAAACTGTCCCCAAAACACGATGTGTTTGTGTGTGTGTGTGTGTGTGTTATGTATCGCGATAAAAAGTAAAAAAAAAAAGTTTAATATATTTATTTCAACTAGGCCAATAAGCTATTAAATCTAAATTAAAAATGTACAAGTAATAAAAATTGACTCTACCGTGCATTCGGAAAGTAGCTTGTTATGGAGAAGAACGCACAAGAAACTCCATGATCTTTTGGACGTTAACACTGAACTATGAAAATGATATGTAACGAAGGTATTTCACTCCTCTATAATGATTTGCTCACATCCTAATGTGCTTAGACCCATCAAGATGATTGATATTTCAAAAACTCTCGTATGGTAGCTGCGTAAAGGGTGCAAAAAGCAGTGCCTACTTAAAACAACAAATACTTAAAAAAACCTTGATTCAAACATCTGCTCTTATGCTCTCTGCACTATATCCCCTTGAGTGCAATTGAGAACTTTGGTTCCCAGAAACAATTGTTTTCTATAATGTCTGCTAATTAGCACTCCACTAATAAGGAGCAATTTCGCAATTATAAATGTGAAAATCAGTAGGTATGTTTTCATGTTCAGATATTAATATTCATCATTAACTCGGACGTAGCCGCTGGCAACAGCTAGTATGAATTAGGTAATATGTTAACCCAAAACCCGAATTACGTTGCGATTGCGTACAGTCAAGGATCAAAAGTGCAGTCATACTCTCCCAAAACTCAAATGGCTAGTTTTTGTAGAAGTAGTTAAATTATCCATAACTGATTTAATATTTTGTATAGAAATTAAAGTATAGATTATTCCTACTAACCGCGAAAAGTTGAAAATCTGCTGCCTAAAAAAAATTGCCTTTTCTGTTTTGGTAGTGTGACTGCACTTTTGACCCTTATAGTACATATTAGAGTAAACACAAAGCTAATTCCAATCTAATTGGCTAAGCCTGTGTATTTAATCTTGTTTTAACTGGCTAAGCCTCTGAACACTTGCTGAGAACTGGAATACAATTTATTTGGAAGTTTTTGCTTCAAAGCTTTTGACTTAAATACTAACAAACATAAAATAATATCACGCCTGTTTTCCCCGAAGGGATAGCCAGATGTGCTCCTATCTATAGTAACTCACATGTCGCCACTTATGTTTATATGTCTCAAGAAATAGGGACCGAGCTTATTACTATGTTATATATATTCAGAGTATAAGGGCTCCTTCAATTCAGAAGTTTGGTGCGGGACTGCTGCGGTGCCGCAGTGGTGTCGACTGTGTCGACAATGTGTCGTACTGCGCACGGTTGATTATTTTTTCCATACAATTTATGCACTCACTTAAGCTCAGTTTTATGATCAGTAGTTAACTCAACCAATGGATAAATATGCTAACCAATGGTTTCAAATTCGGCAAAACGCGTTTATTCGTCAATTGTTCGTCTAACAAACTGTCAAATTATTAACTCTCCAACTTATTTAACCATAAAATATGTGAGGCTAACAACTGTAAACCATTGCTTTGCATATTTAACCATTAGTTAAGTTAACTACGGATCAATAAACTGGGCCTTAGTCGTCCTGTTGCCGTGCGTGCGCGGCGCCACACCGCGCTCTTGGTGTATAAATTGTATGGAAAAAATCAATCGGTCTTGCCCAGTACGTCACACGCACCGCTGCGGCACTGCAGCAGCCCCCAACAAGCTTCTAAATTGCTTAAGCTTTTAAAATCTGTTTACTCGTAGCAAAATACAAGATAATATAATAGTTCCCTAAAAGCTTGAAAAAAGCTTTAGTAACTCCTGTGTTTAAGTGTGGGGACAGGGAACAAGTTACTAATTACAGACCAATTTCGGTGTTGAGTGCATTGTCCAAAATTGTCGAAAGAGTACTTAATAATTGTTTAACGAAGTACCTCACAAATTTTTCCATACTGTCCAATAACCAGTGGATTTAGATCTGGCATATCAACTGAAGACGCTGTAACAAACTTCAGTAATGCGGTAGTTGATAGACTTGATAAGGGTTACAAATGCTTCGGTATATTTTTGGATATATCGAAGGCGTTTGATACGGTCTTTATTCCAATACTCCTAGCTAAACTAGAGGTCATTGGGGTTCGAGGTCTGTCCCTGGATATATTTAAGGATTACCTATCCAATCGCACTCAGGTAGTGAAAATTGACGATGTTGTGAGTGAGGAAGAACAGATTGAATACGGAGTCCCACAGGGAAGTATTCTCGGCCCCACACTGTTCTTAATTTATGTCAACGACCTATGTGGAATGAGGCTCGATAGTTGCGATATCTTTACGTATGCTGACGACACAGCCTTGTTAATATACGCGAAGAGCTGGTTGGAGGCCAAGTCTTTGGCCGAAAAGAACCTGAGAGAAGTAATGTTATGGTTGTCCTCGAACCTACTTACTCTAAATATAAATAAAACTAAATTCATTCGCTTCTATCTCCCAAATTCTCCTAGACCACTAACTGAAACCACAACCATCACGGCCCATTTTTGCAATGACTCAATCACCTGCTCGTGTCCACTTCTAGTAAATGTTACCAGCATAAGATATCTAGGTGTTATGATTGATGAAAGATTGGACTGGAGCACTCAAGTTAAAACTCTTACCGGGCGTGTACGTAGATTACTCTATATTTTTAAGAATCTTCGTCATTCTGCCGATCTATCAGTGATGCATACAGTATATGTTGCACTGTGCCAATCAATTCTTAGTTATTGTATACCTGCATGGGGTGGTACTTATAAAACTTTGTTTCTGCAATTAGAAAGAGCCCAGAGATACCTCCTAAAAGTCATAAATTATAAACCGCGTTACTACTCGACTGCGGACCTATATAGGGAATGTCAATTATTAACCGTTAGACAGTTATTTGTCCTCCGTACCATACTTCGGCGACATTCACAACTTCCCCTTAGTAACCGGAGTTTACAAAAAAGACGCGGAGCACTTGTTTGTTCTCCTGTACAATGCAGGACCAGTTTCGCATTACGTCAATATGACGCATTGAGTTCTAGAGTTTATAACAAAATTAATAGTATAATCTCACTGTATAAACTTAATAAATATAACTTGAAAAATAAATTAACTAATTGGCTTAAGTCTTTGAATTATGAAGAAACAGAAAAACTCATATTAATTGTTAAGTAAAATACATCTCGGTGAATAAAATATAATATATAGATAAATAAATAAATTTAATGTAAGTGAAATCAATATTGCACACAGATTGATGTTATAATGACATGAGAGCAGAGAGCCGCCGAATCCCGAAATACGAGCTAGTCTCAGTTTGGGAATCAGTGTGTTATTTATAATTGCCCCACTGTACAATTATTTACCATTACCATTGTGTTGCATCGATTTATTTATTGTACTTTTTGAAAGAAATAAAATATTTATTATTATTATTTATTATTATTATAGATTACAGATCGCAGATTTCTGCCGAGCCTTTAAGCTTCCAGTCTAACCCAACGAAGATGAGTATCTACCAGTATTTTACATGAATCAACTATATGCCCTCCCAACCTATTGCTAGGGAAATTAACAGAACTTAAAGAATTCAGCTTCTACAAAAAGTTTTTATCGATTTAAAAAAAAGGTTTAATAACTTATGTTGTTTACAAGTTTTCAAACCTTTTTGGGCATTCACATAGATTTTAACCTTAACATACTAAAAAGCCTTTTTATAAATACAATCGAAGGATTTCTAAAAAGCTTTTTTATAAAGCAAACGAAGGTTTTCTAGAACTTTCATAAAAATATTTTAAAAGTTACACATGCGGACGAAGACGTGGCTAACCTTCCAATAAAACTTAGGAAAACTATTTCTTGTCCAAAACTTATTTACCAATATCCGAACTCCTAAAACGAAGGAGACGTGAAAAAACGTTTCTTTTTTTACAAAAATAAAACAACCGTCTTCCAAATAAAAACAGTACAAAGTTGTTTCTATGATTTTGACACCGACTGCCGAACATACTCTTTCATTCAAACAAAATTAGTCCACAGTTGACGGAGATACTCGTATCGTTGAAAATACACAAAAAAATATATAGTGTCGAACATAGAACCTCGTCTTTTTTGTAAAGTTGGTTAAAAACTATTTTCAGCCTTAGAAGAGGTAGACATGCAGCTTGGAGCATGGAGATATGGAGAAGTATTGGCAAAGTGCAAGATTTTCTTGTTGGCACGACGCCATTCGTTAACTAGAGATTTTATCCTAAATATTGGATCGAAACTATGTCATTGTAACTATACCTAATCGTGTAAATCTAAGAAGTCCGATGACGTTTTTGTTTACACGCTGCGATAACTTTGTACGTAAGAAATTAAGAAATCAAATTCAGGTTCCTAATTAATAACTATGTTACCCGTACACTATAACAAGGAGTATCATTTGTAAGCATCAAGTATAATTATTATTAAGTATGTTTATAGCTGTCAAATCCAACTTCTTCGATTGTCACAGGTATACCTGTATTGGTTCTGTGTTTTGGTACATTTAATAGAGGACACCCTTATTTTGACTAATTTGAATCCAACACTAATCGGTCAATCAATCTCCCTAGCCTTTACCCAACCACAGATAATATAATACTAGCATACAGATGCTTTATCCCATACAAAAAACCGTGCCAACGTAACTCGTGTTATTCGTCTGATTAAGATGATTATTTTTATACTTTCACTGTGCGCACAGCTACGGAGTGGAACTCCCTTCCGGAGTCTTTGTTCCCTGATAGCTTTAACCTTGGGGTCTTTAAGTAAAGAGTGAACAGGTTTCTTCTGGGTTAGCGTGCTTCACCGTGGACCGCATCATCGCTTAACATCAGGCGAGATAGTGGTCAAACGCGAGCCTAAGATTATAAAATAAAAAAAGTACTTCGATCGCGTTCGGTTCCATTCCGGCTATAGATGGTGTCAGCAGTGAATAGCAAGGAAAGGGTTTTCTCGGTTCGTGACAATTTTTTTCCTTAAATACAGTGACAATTTGTTTTATAGTATTTTTTGCACGATTTTACAGTTTGATTGTTCCAAAGTTGTTACAATACAAATTTTAAAAATTTAAATGTGGCATGCCTCAAAAATTTAAAACCGCTCCATCTATTGGAATCATTTTTAAATGTTCCGTTCAAATCATTTTTGAAATGTGAATTAAGAGCCCAATATGCCATAATTTTGTGCTTAGGAGAGTTGATTAAAAAAGAGCATACAGTTTTTACAATCAATTCTAGAAAATATTAAGCAAATTCCTCCTCTAAGGAGGTAAAAGGGGGTTAAAGTTTGTGTGAAAGTTCTACACTTTTAAGTGTGACACGTGAAATTAAAGATTTACGCTTTTGGTTGATAAAAAGAATTCATGTATTTATTGGTTTTTGGTAATTCTACCCCTAAAGGGGTTAAAAAAGGTTGAAAGTTTGTATGAAATCTTACAGTTTGTTAATTCGACACCTTAAATTTTAGAGTTGTGGTGGAAAAGGTGGAAATTGGTTGGGCTTATGTATTTGAAATTTGGTATAAATACTAACCTAAGTAAATAGTAAAGATTTTCATTATTAGTTTTTCAAAATAAAGAAAGAAAAGATTTTTGAAGAATTTTACTGTATGGCTTCTTTTTATGATGTAGGGGAGTGCTATGAAGGTATTTTTGGAAATTTATCCTATAAGGGGGTGAAACTAAAAATTCATCTGTTGAATAAAATACGGATCACGCGAACGAAGTCGCGGGCGAAGTGCTAGATAGGTATATAACTTTTACACTAGGTACTGCTCGTTCTGCATGCACTTTACTATAGTTTAAAACTTTGTGTGCGTAAAACACGAAGCGTTGTGCTCCGATGCGTTGTGACTGTCACCGGGTTATTGCAAACATCTAAGTTAATAAAAAATTGCGTCGGTGTAAACTTTTTCTTCTTATTAAAACACGGATATATTGCAAACTATCGATTTTGGAAGAAATTAATTATATTTTAAATTATCTGTTCACAATACATTGCGAGTTTATAAACTGGGCGCACGGTTGGCGCAGTGGTTGAGCATTGACTGCTGCGCTGCGTGTCGCGGGTTCGATTCCCGCACGGAACAAATATTTGTATGAACTACAGGTAGTTGTTCCGGCTCTGGGTGTTTGTGTATGTGAGTTTATATGTTTGTAAACGCACCCACGATACAGGAAGAAATTCCTAGTGTGGGGCAAAGTTTCTTTTAAAAAAAAAAAAAAAAAAAAAAAAACTCGCAAGATTAATTACGAACTTACGGTGTTTCCAATAATCCGGTGACTGACTCAGAAATAGCACAAAGCATTCTATATAAAAATCAAATCCGTACTTCACCGAATTTTGATCACAAAGTAAATTATCCATCTAGATCTACAACAATACATATTGTATCTCTTTGTAACGAGATTACAGCCTCCAGATTGCCTGAGTTTCGAGCACACGCGCGAGTCTCGATAATGCACCCTCATTGATACTCGAGCACTCTGGCTTCTAGCTCGTGTGAGTTGTGTGCTACAATAAGTAATGCAGAGACTTTGATACTAATGTATGTGGTTCCGTTTTCATTTAGAAGTGGATCTTTGGTGTATTTATTGTAAAATTGACTTGAATGTAATGTAAATCCTAAAGCAGGCTATACGTTGCAGATCAAGATCGCTAGCTTTGCTTAATGTATGTGGTCCAGGATGGAGTTGGATTTAATTAAGAAGTGAAGAATTTTGGTGGAATGAGAAACTGCTGGAAAAGTACGACAGACGCATCCCGACATTGCGACAACGGGGCGACAACCCTTTTTTATATACATTGTACTACATATATAATATATTATCAAATGGTCATCACATCGTTGTATCATTGTCACTCGAGTCTTCAATCGTAAATAATTATTTTGAAGTCTTATTCGTTAACGTAATCTTATTTAATTACAACAAGAGTTAAGGGCCTACCCTACCCTACACTAAGGTAACCTGTTATCTTGAGTTTAATAAGGAACTCTCAAGAAATTATTGATTTGTGTCTAATTCTCACCACTGAAAGCTGTTCAACTATAATCTAATTTAATTCTACACTAAAGGCGTATATATTCCTCAATGATAACGCAGTACTGGCCGTGCGCCCGCTTGGAGCCAGAATACCAATATTGAACTTCCTTTTGGACCGTTTTGTTTGCAAAATATTCATTGACTTACATATGCTACTTCAGTTATGAAGAAGTTCTTGCCGTACATTTTTCTGTGTAAAAATATATTTAATCATGCAAGTCGTTTTGGAGGCGTATCCAAAAGTTGTTAATATTTTTTTTAAAGCAAAGCAAAGAAAATCGATTAGTTACACGAAACACCATGTTTCATAAATAATGTAAATTAATCAATAATATTTTTTTTCAATCCATAGAACCTAGTCGTTACTAAGGAGTATGCTTCAGAAATTAACCGTTTTGCGGCATTAAAGCGGTGGAAGCCCCTTAAAATCTCCTTTTTAGGGTTCCGAAGTCAACAAGGAACCCTTATAGTTTCGCTCTGCCCGTCTGTCCGTTCGCAGCTTAGCTCAGAGAATCTAAGTACTAGAAAGCTATAATTTGGCATGTATATACATATTAATAATTCCGACAAAGTGGTAACATAAAATCATGAAAAATAATTTTTTTTCGGGTACTACTCCTACTTATAGACGTAAAGTGGGGATGTATTTTTTTTTCTCATCTATCCCATGGTGTGGGGTATCGTTGGATAGGCCATTCAAATAAACTATGGGATTGTTAAAACCATTTTTCGATTCAGAGATTCGTTTGCGTAAAATTAAGCTTTAAGTTGCAAATTTAATTGTTTGGCTAAGTGAAAAAAATCACGGCAGTAGTAAATATAAAGAAATTAAAAGGAAAATTATCTCGGATAACAAGGCTTTACAAGTTTACGAGTAATAGTCGACCAACTTATAAAATGTACTTGGAACAGTAAAAATTTTGTACAAATGCCATTAAAAAATTACTAAAATAACGTTGTGTGCAAATCTGTTTAAAACAGATAGTAAATATATGCTTATGAAACATGTAAAAATATACAAAAATAAAATCATAAGATCCTTAATAATAATGATTTTTAAATTAATAATGTTTAAGCTCGAATTACGCATTGGAGTGGCCGGAGTCGTTGGCAGTACCAGTCCGTAGTTCATACGGCGGATGCGCGCGGAGTCTATTTTGTGTTAGTGCAGAAGTATTTTCGACGTTTTGTAATTAAAACGTAAATTAAAGTCAAATTAGATTTGATTTCCAAGCAAATTACTTTTGTCGATATCCTTCTATAAAGTCACTATTCGACCCGACATCATCACTAATTGAGTAGCGTAAAACTTTCCAGAATGAAATAGTGAATACCGCAGATTAGAGGATTCACCTCTAATCTGCGGTATTAGAGGAGATTAGAGGTGAATACATACGATATTTTTCTAATTCCAAAAGAGAAATAAACAAGGAGCGTGCACGCAAGGATCCAGGAATGAACTATACCATTCCCCGTGGCTCTAACGCGCGCTCGTAACGGCACCTTTCGCAATTCGCACCTGCAGTGGTACTCAAATAGATAATATTTTTCTAACTTCAGTTGCGAAGTTGGATTTTATAACTCCTTCTTCAGTTACCAGTTAGTCCTTAATTAGTTTAAGTCAAGAGTGAATAGATTACATCTAGACAAGCGTGCTTCACCGTAGACCACATCATCGCTTACCATCAGGCGAAATAGTGGTCAAACGCGAGTATATAGATTAAAAAAGAAACATCATGCTATGTGGGCTCATTTTTAGACTTTGTGAGCCGCTGAAACCGTTCTAATGTTCATATAACAACAACAAAACCCTCTTTTTAGTCCGCATTATTATGCAACTTCGGAACCCTATTACTGCGCGTGGCCCGACACGTACTTGGCCGGTTTTTAGAATTAACTTAAACAAATATATCACTCTAAAGACAAAATTGCGAAGTGCAAATGAAAAATTGAAAAACTTTCAGCACCACTGCAGAGATTTTTCACCAGTTGTCTAAAGAGTAATCTTGAGCATTGCAGGAAATAACATTTTTGTTTCTTTATAAGCTTTCTAGACGTGCACTCTAATTTTCCCCTACAGTTAAAACCCAGTAAGCCACTGATGTGGCTTTTGAATCATCCACCAACCTTTGTACCTCACTTTAATGGCGTTAAAATGACATCTCCTCATTGATGTACTTGATATATGTACTTTTTGCGCTCGACATTTCCTCAAAAGCAAACAAGGCGATTGCGTGGCTAGGATACATCTTGGTCCACACATTTGTATGTACCTACCTGATGCACTTCTTCTAAGAACACCTCTGATCCCCTTTTTTCATAAAGACTCTTTTTTCGTTCCTTTTCGTTATATTTACCTACTTAAGCAAGTTGGTAGCGTGACTGCGTTCCTAAGATACATTTTATACACATGTAGATATGAATTACCAGTCGCGAAAGCTAGGACTAATTTGCTACTTCTAATAAAAACTCGGCCCCTTCGGACGATCTAAACCACAATTACATACCACAGCATTCTGATATCCTCTAACAGAAGAGCAAAATAAATCTCACACACGCCCAAATTACATTACACATGTTTAATGGTGTGTGTATGTACTGTGGGGACGTAGCTAGAGCGCTACGTAATGATAGACAAATTTATTTACTTTCAACGTATATTTCGAGAAGCAGCGTGCCTGCCTCATGGGCGGCTTCTATCGGAATTAATCAAAGCACAGATGTGTCTTTATATACACGGAAAAAGTCAAACTAAAACATTCTATATCTGACAAGTGTTCCTAATTTAATTACCTTGCAAAACTATGTATGTCATGCCAGCCTTATTATATGTAAGGAGTTTGCCTTTTAGGCAGAGTCCTCACATGAGCTACGCCCCTACGAATAGTCGCGCAGAATCATATGAGGTGCTACTATTCTTAGTTTTGAAAGGTAACATCAATCCTACCTTATCCTAACCCGAACATTTACCTAACGGAGGAATCAATTTTCAATTGAGGTACGGCCCTTAAAAGGGGTAGGCTTAAGTCATGACAAACGAATTACTGTATATGTACTTTCATTCAATTTATGTGCATATAATTACACTGACAAGTTAACGCCGTCATGCTTGAACCTCCTTGCACAAAACCTCCGAAAAAGTAACAAGGCGTCCTCCCGACACAAACAGGACTGATGCGTCAACTCACATCGACCCGGATGGGGCTTAAATTTCAAAAATTCAGACATGATACAATTTTTCGATCTCGTGCATTTATCAGGCCAGAGAAGGAAAGGCTGGATCGCATCGAATTTCTAATCCTATTCATAGAACTTGCACCAGGGTTTAAATTTATAAATGCTTTTACTTTTTAATTAAACAACAGCCACTAACTGAACCAATGATGTCAACTCGACATCCTTTGCAAAGGCTATGCCCCGTTAGCAAAGTCGGTATCAGTTAATAACTATTACCTTAATAAACCAACTGGGTTTATACTAATACCCTGGTTTTAGCCTATGCCTTAATTCGCATAACAAATAAACATTTTCTTCGATGCGTAGCCAACGTTGCCAGCCTCTTCTTCGCCCAGCAGCTTACAACTCATCAGCACATCAGAACATGCAAAAGATAACATTCATTAATATCGATACTATTTTAAAAAGGTCGACATTAAAACTATCGATACATTTTTTCTACTTCCCCATCCCTACTAACTTCAATGTGTCATATTGACAGTTGACATTCCTATTTATTTTTAAATTTGTAAACGAGCCTTTTCCTAAATAATAATAAAGGGGACCTAAGACACTTAAATAACCTTAACCTATTTACATATATCTAATCTAAGCCTAACTCTCCTATTTACCAATTTCTATTTATATGTATAACTAGCCTAACTAGCTTATGTTTCCAATTTTCTAACTGTCTGGAATGGATCTTAATTCTTTATTGTCTACCTATTCCTATCTATGGTCTGGCCTAACTAATCTGTGGCTAAGATGGCGCAAAGAGTATAAATCTAATTTTGATGTGATGAACACTGTGCTTTATAGTGTTGTTTATAGCACAACGTGTCGAACCTAATCTTATAATGAAAACTATGCTTTACTTTTAGACATGGTTTTGACACTGTGCTTTTGTGTGTTATCTGTGGCACTATGTGTCATACCATTTATTAAATGACATTATTGATTAAGCTTTCATAGCATTTATTTGCCTTATGGCTGATAAAGACTTTTCATTAATATATGTCTGTTTCAGACTAAGTCCTTATGGATTTGTATTTGGACTTTGTCTGCGATTTCATTAGCTAATCCTATTTTGTAAAGAAAGACAAGACAGAAGAGTATTTAATTTCATCAAAACATATACACATAAATCATTCAAATAATTGCATTAAGTTTCTTTCGATGCCCAGCGCGCATCGCAAATTCCTTCTAGGTTGGATCGTATTCTTTTGCACGACATGAAAAGAAAACATTGGTTAATAAAACACAAAATATAAGACACATCACAAGAATCACAACAATAATAAATTATTTACAACCCTAATTATTTTTATCCCTAATCTTCTTTCTATAAAATTTCCAAAACTTGCATTTTACGAGATTGAATTGTTTAATGTGATCACAATGCAAATATCCTAACACTAAGTTACATCTAAGGCAGACATGAATCGATTTTGTCTTAGCAACAATCATAGTAATATTCTCTCTACCAAACCTAGCTCCCCAAGAAGTTTTACTACAAATTCCTTTGTATTTAATTCGGCTCATAACCTTTTTATCGACCGCCTTATTTGAATTTTTGTTGGCGCAGTAAGAAACCTTATTATAGACTCCTTTAAATTTCTTACGGATCTCTTTCGGTTTAATTTGGGAAAAACTTTTCTTAATGGCTGTCAATTTTTTCCTTTTCAAAATGACTTTTATAAAATTTTGTTTTATGTCAGATTGAATTATTTCGATATTATTTTCAATATTATGCTCGAAATCAAAGGGATTCAATATGTTTACATCAATATTGCTCTGGCAATCAGATGGAACCCCAACCTGCTGCTCTGTAGGAATCTGAACGTGGTGCTCTGTAAGATCAACGGAATTATTGGAATCAATTGGACTAGACCGACACATTACTATACCCTCGTCCGCGCTCTCGCTGTTGGATAGTGGGTCCAACTCGTCGTCAGCCGGGCCGTCCGCAGGCTCGTCCTGGAACACCGACTCCACCTCCAACTTGACATCAACCGGGCTGTCATCTCTGCTGGTTTGGTCAACGTCGCCCTCGAACATGCAGCTCTCTCCTTCGGTGTGATCGCCATCGCCATCAGTTGCGTCGTCTTCTCCGTCAACGTGGTCAACGCTTTTCTCACTGCACTGAATATTGTTTTGTGTTTGTTCGTCCTTAATCACGATACTAGAAAATAAATGTGCATTAACATCCTCACACAATACATCAGGTTGTTTTTTATCGGCTTTTATTTCATCTTTTATTATGCGCTGTTCACAATAACGACATCTGCGGTGAAATTTTAAGAATTCACTCCTCAAGCAATCGCATAACACTGCAAAGTCCATGTCATATTTAAAAATCATACGATAATAGTAATATGCTGCTCCGTGTAAAAACCTTCCTAAGATCTGGCTATAGTCGCTCTTTCTCCATTCATTTATTTCGGCCACTGACTTGAATTCGGTTAAGAATTCCTCCAAGCAGTATCCGTCCGTGCCTGAATAATAATTATTCATCATGCTTGCTTTATGCTAAATTACACTAAATAACAAAACCACTTAGCTTTACTCCAGCTTCTTATATTTCCATCCGCTTATGGGAGGGAATGAGAGGTAACAGCCCTCTCTGTTATTATTTATCTCGCCTTATGTACTTCAAAGGACTTCCGTGCACTGTATCGCCATGCACACGCGATCTATACCGTCTTTAAACACTTTCTTCTTTATATATTAACTTATACGTATACTGTACGCCGTATACACGCGAACTATATTTTATATCTTCTTTATTTTTTATTTTTCATCGGGATTTTATACCCGGCGCCTCCACCAAATGTGGGGACGTAGCTAGAGCGCTACGTAATGATAGACAAATTTATTTACTTTCAACGTATATTTCGAGAAGCAGCGTGCCTGCCTCATGGGCGGCTTCTATCGGAATTAATCAAAGCACAGATGTGTCTTTATATACACGGAAAAAGTCAAACTAAAACATTCTATATCTGACAAGTGTTCCTAATTTAATTACCTTGCAAAACTATGTATGTCATGCCAGCCTTATTATATGTAAGGAGTTTGCCTTTTAGGCAGAGTCCTCACAGTACACACGCCATTACACGTGCACACACATACCTACAAACCCGTGCGCAGGTGGCGAGCGTGACCCAGTTCTAATAACTGCCAAGTGTAGTGGAAGAGTGCAGCTCGTAGATATTAAGTACAGCCCTTGTGCAGAGCTTTAAGACTTTAAAAGTTTCTAACACGTCATCATGTAGCGAGTGGTTTGTAAAGGTTATGGTGATAGTGTGGTGTTGGCTAAGTTGAGGGTCTTAAGTGGCCTGTAATAATTGTAGACACCGTGATATGTTTACGCTCGTTAAATACATAGTTATCGAAAAATACATATCAATATAAGTAAAAAACCGGCCAAGTGCGTGTCGGACTTCGCACATTTAGGGTTCCGTACCAAATTTTGAATATCTTGGTATTTGCAAGTAAAATATACGTGTTATTAAACATTATCACCAAATTTCAAGTTCAAAGGCCAATGGGAAGTTAAAAAATTCTTCTTAAAATTCAAAATTTTGTGACAGACGACGAACAGCAGACAGACGGACAGACACGTGACGGAATGACAGTAATAGGGCTCCGTTTGGAACCTTTGGGTACGGAACCCTAAAAAGTAAAGCAAAGTGGAGATTTGCTAAATCCGTTTCCAATGAGCTCATTAAGTACTTAGTAGTACTGCCCACGTTTCACGTCCTATTTTGCCATTTGTGCTCCCAAAACCTGCAATCAAAGTAACCTCTCTGCTGATCCTTCTCTCCTATTAGAGGCACAATTGCTATCTATTGAAAATCAGATATTCCGAAAATGTCCAAATTGGATTACAATAATCCAATTGCGGACATAAAAACTGACCCTAAAGATTTAGTTTCAAAAGCAAAACCAAGCTTACAAACACAACCCGGCCACAATTCGAATCCCCCTTTGATTTAAAGACAGATTAACACCTTCATAAGCCAATGGGGACCGTAAAACCTATATCACGTAAGCCTATCCTGTAGATCTGTATTGTACAAGGATTATGACGGGTTCGGTATACGCTAGGCCGCGCATTACGGAACCCTTTATTTCATGTTGATGTTCAAGCGATTTTGGATTATGTAAATATGAGGACTATTGCACGTGCTTACTGTTAAAGTTTTCGTGGAAAGGTGTTTTTGTCCAGATTACAAATATATGAGGCTAAGATAAACACGCATTCTTTACAAGCTTTTATTTAACTTGCAATGTATGTATGTATGGAAGTGCGTTCGAGTCAAATCTTGCAACTGAATTAAGATGCAATTTTGCATACACGTTTAGTTTGTATGACAATACATGGATAGCTAAGTGAAGTCATTCTAAATCCAATATGGCGGACGGCCCAAGATGGCAGGATAGTTATTTTTGTGCACTGCCATGATATGGATATCAAATGAAAGGCTTTGCTGAGAAGAATACGATAAAAGTTTGTTTTAAAAATATATTTTATAATGAATAATTTATTTCATTTAATTTTCAAGTGATTTCAAGTAAAATTGCTAGTTAAATTACATTTATCTACACTCACAACGTAATGTTCTAAATACGAATTCGAAAAATATTGTATAAACACGTACTTTATATTCGTGGATAGGTAAAATTTAAAAAAAAAACCATTATAGTTCAACATTTTCCTTCGATTTTCAAACAACTGCATCATAAAATAACTTTTTAATTTTTATAGCACACTTTTACTTTTTAATTTTCTGGCGCGTATGGGCTCATGTCATTGTCAGTTGTCTGTGGATGCGCGCACTGCGCAATGAGAATCTAAATTGCCCGCCATACCATACCACATATTTTTTCCCTTTCGACTTTTGTTTTATTTCAACTGTATGAGTGAAGATAAAGTAGTGTATGCAATAGCATATAATTAGGTATTAAAACACTCGCGTAATATTATTATCAAATTCGGCTTCGCCTCATTTGATAAACCTACGCTCGTGTTTTAATAACCCCTATTATATGACCATTGCATAAACTACTATTATCTACTCACATATCGTAATATTCGAATTATAAACTTCAAAACGAGTTTATATTGACATACTTTATAAACAGAATACCGAAATTTAAAAATAGAATCTTATTATAACACTTTTTCTCTAACAAAATAATGCTATAATACATTTTTTTTTCCTATTACGATACAGGCCAAATCCAAGAAGTTAATCACAAGGAGTTTTCATCAATTATTTTTTGCAATGCCATTTTTATAGTACCTATTTAAAAAGATTTGATTCCAATTTTTACTTGTCTATGACAATGCCCGCTTCAGGCTTAGCACGCACTGCGATTTTTATTCGCGCGAATTTCGTCTCTTTCTACATAGAGCTCAAAATATTCGCGTGAATTAAATCCGCGCCGCGGTGCGGTGGATTCTGTGGCAAAACACGGATTTCTTGCGGTATTATTTCTGCACGATTTTTTTCCACATTGCGAGCAACTTCATACAATTCCATAGGTCACAGAATAGGCGAAAAAAATTCGCACGAATAAAAATCGCAGTGCGTACTAAACCTTAGCGCATTCGCAATGCGGTGATGTGCTGGGTTTTGGCGCCATTCATATTTTGCAGGTTTAGTTGTATTGAATTTCATGAGTTTTTTTAAATCTTGCTTAAAAATGTCTGATATCAGTGAATGTGAAGAAAATTTGACTTCGCCCGATATTTTAGATGCGGCGAAGGAAATTACTCATAATTCATTACCAGCAAAGTCGAGAAAATTATATGATAAATGTTATCATAACTTTATGGCATGGAAAATGCAAAAAATGTATTTAGTAGGTTCAATCCCAATGTATGAGTGTAGATAAAGTAGTGTATGAAACTGCACATAACTAGGTATTAAAACATTCGTGTGAATACTATTAAAAACCTCGCCTACGGCTCGGTTTTTAAACATACACTCATGTTTTAATACCCCGTAATATGCAACAGTTTCATAAACTACTATTGTACATGCTTTTTCCATGGGGGTGGGCAGAAAGTACAGAATTCACCTACTACGATCGTAACATAATCCTTTTGCTTCATTTACGTTAGTAGATGTAAGTCACATGCGCATGCAAACGGAATACGAAAGGAATGCGAAATTATTTGTTTGAAAATGGATCCATATTAAAGACAAAAACTAATATTTACGTAATGAGAGCTAGGGCATTATACTGATATTAAAAATGCCCTAAACACATCAGTCGACACGTTTAGATTCGTTAGCAAACTCCGGAATTTGTATACTGTACTCAGTGACCTGAATACCCAGCCTTTATGATCCTAAAATAACTAATATAATAATATTAGGTACTACACTCACACACAAAGGGCGCCTGTAAAATACCCAAAAATAAATCTAACCAACTCATTCATTATAGTTGGAGACTTCAGAAAATTTACAAAAGACTGTCAGATAAGCCTCGTGAGTCTTAACTTGCATCGCAACAATTTTGAGGCCTTTGTCTGCACCAGTTTTAGTTGGGCCTAACTTACAATGACCTTTACTATAAGACTAAATAATACGTCCAAAATTCCATTATACTATCCATTGCGCGGTTCCTCCGATATAAGCACCAGGACTTGGGCAACTTCGCGTATAAACGGCGCTATGAAACTCAAACTAAACAGTACCGTCTTCGGAATCTGAACAATCCAGATGAAAATTTGCGTGTCGTGTTTCTCAGTGGTAGTGGTAAATCGTGGTGAATGCATTTTATCTCGTTGATGGACCATTACACCTCGACTCTGGTGTTTTTGTTCTGCCGACTTATTGCTTCGGAAGTGGCCGCTAACGGTGGAACGCTGAAGAAAACACGCAGCTGCTGCGGATGCTCAGGGGATAACAAATCGTTGGACTTTTTAAAGAATGGATTCCGTGTTTTTTTAATTTTTTTGTTGTGTGGTGAGATGTTCAGTGTATTGTGTAGTTGTTTTCCCTTTTAAGCCATATTTGTCATGGCGAAAAAAATATGAACCCATTAAAGGTTTATGAGATCATATTTTTTTGTTTTTATGTTTTTAAACGTGTTTCGGTGACAGAAAGTAACATTAACATTACATACCTTCACACCTGTGTTCCACGATGGGGGAGGTGTACCCACATTTAGCAATAAATGTAAAATTATACGTTATGGAACGAAGTAGTAGCTATTGTATACTAAAGACCATCTAGAAATAAATATGATAACACAAAAAGGTGCAGGTAGCTTTTTCGGCCTGAATCTACTATAGATAAAACTAGACTACAAAATACTCCAATAAACTCTTTACTAAAATTATTATACCTGTAACGCCTACAAATATACCAAAACGCAAACACATTTCTAGCACATAACCCTCATAGCGCTCAGCTAGGCCAGCTAATATTTTATCCGGGCAATCGGTCGAGTACCTACCTGCCTAGGCCCCAAAACATAGGTGCTATGTAGGCGTCACGTAGCGCTTGCATATTTCCTGGACGTGACCTATGTTTTAAATACTTGATGGAGTATGTATTAGCTGTAGAAAACTTTTTTTGGGACAATCCCACCGCACTATTGCCAAACCACTGCAACTTCTGAAAGCCAGAATCAACAGTGGTGACTACCAGAAAAGCGCTGAGGCAATGAAGCTCGACGAAGTCCCGGCGAATTATAAATTTAACTGTCTCGGATCCCGCAACGAAATTAATCAGAAAATAATAACGGAGGAGTAGGTAAAAATACAAATTAGTAGAGCGATTATGCTCAGATTTATATATTCAGACAAATCAAAAGACTTTTGGATAGAGTTGTTTATGTCATTCGTTACCAAAATCTATCTCTATATCCCGCTCTCCCGTAGATATATAAGTAGATATATAAGTAGGTATATCAGCGCAGGGTGGCCTTTACTAGAAGTGTTCATTGATTGTGATTTTTGGTGATTCCAATTACTTCGTAACAAAATAGAAGGCGCTATTCCATACACCGGCAGGTAAATCCTACAATCTTACTATATCCTGCCTGCATCTCATCATGAAATTAGCAAATTATCTACGGAAATTGTAGATTAAATTACAAAACTGGGTCTTAGTCAGTTCATATTAAAAATCTACTGTTGCAAACCTTAGCAAACTTGTTAAGTTATCAGATGATAACTATGATAATTATAAGCTACCTTATTATTTAACGCTACGAGAAAAAAGGACGAAAATCTACCATCTGCTCTATTCGTTGTCATATTCATACTCAATGGTTCAGTTTTCCTGTCAGATTGCAAGTTTCTCACAAGAAATTGAAATAACCGGAGCTGGCCGTATTTCAAAGATAAGCTCTTTAATATATTAAATTCTATCGTAATGATGTTGCGTATAATATTGCGAGAAAAATTGTGTTCGTACTGTTTAGTTTTCCAGGTTAATCCAATGTGGCAAAGTAGGAGAGTATTAGACTTCTGTGTCGCGAAGTCGAGTTTCTATTAAAACTAAGTATATAAAATAATACGCTTTCAAAGAGCTAGCTAACTATTTCGCGCTTTTGTAAAGTTTGTTCTCGTTTTAAGCATGTATGTGTAACTGGATTACGGCAAACACCGTAAGTGTATAATAAATCGCGTGATATTGTAAACTCTTTCTTCTAAATAAGACACTGAAATATTTTTAACTATCGAATTTGGATAGGATTAACTGTATTTGAAATGCTCTGCTTACAAAATATCTAGAATTTATAATCTCCCAAAATTAATTACAAACAAAAATTGTCTGAAATAATCTGGTGAAATATGCATTTCGATTGATTCAGTTTCAAAAGCCCTCAAACTGTAAAAATACATACGGATTAGAAATACCTTTAAAATCTGTCACGAACAGTTGCAATTAAATCATCACCAATTTGAGAGCAAACGCCACTCCACTAATTGAAAGTCAAAAGCTCTCATACATTCAATTTTTTTTCTCAAAACGAAAAACGCTGCAATATTTCAGATAGCTGGTAGGCGCGTGCTAACTCAGTGTTACTCTGCGGACGTGGGCTATGTTCACGGCACATTACTCTACGGGTAGACAGGGCTACAGGTACCTATAGATACACCAGCAGCTATGCGCAGTCACGGAGTGCTTGCAACCATTTGCATACTGTCTACTGCGGTGAATATTCACTGTAACGGCCCTTATGTGCTTGTGTTCGGCTGATACCTTGTTTACGAGCGTGATACGAGGATTATGTCCTAAACACTGGAACGTTACAGCTGTGTGAGCTTGGCCATAGTGATTATTGCAACAGATCTTAGAGTATAGACATACAGTTCTATGTGATTGCGATGGCAGATTATCAGGAAAATCGGTCATCGGTATACAGTTTTTGATGGACAATAATGATGACTAGAGGTCACCCAGTGTTCGAAATATGATGTAACTGCAACTTTTTGTACACCTTCGCAATATAAACTTTATCTATGCCAAATCATAAACTCATCCGTGCGTGATATTAATGTGTAGATGAGTATCTAGTTATTCTGCCACTTTGCGGCTAGAATGTAAGCCGCACTTTCAATAAGCTACCATTCATCTCATACAACAACTGTGACGTTTGTTAAGAAACTAAAACAAGAACTCTGATGTTGTGAAAGATTCTTCAAAAGCTTTAAACTTTAGATACTTACTTCGATGTTGATGCAGAGAAGATCGCAAATCTTGGACGTTTCTGTGTTAAAGTCTAATTCTTGGGATTGTAAAACACAAAAAATACAAATGTAAAACTTGTATGAACTTATATTATGGAATATAGAGTTAATTTCCATATTTTTATGGAACAACCGCATCCTAATGCCAACAATCGATGTTTATTTAATTCCACGATGTTTGCTTTGGTGGTAGTCACAATCTATCAAAACAACTTCTAATTTCCCCCCATTTATACGTATTTAGGCATTGATAGAATCCAAGATGAAATTTAGACTTACATTTGAACATTTTTTAAGTACGAAAATTGGCCTTTTGATCTTTTAAACAGGTAATGTAAATTGCAAAATAAAAAAAAAACAAAATCAATTTTATTTGTGTAAATACAGTTCTTAAATTAAAGTTTCTAGGTCGCTATGTTATGCCAAGAAGCGTACAAATATTATGGTTACATGCGAAATACGAAGAAAAATAAAATATTAAGCATGTGAGAGGTAATAACAAATTATTAACCAAACCATCCATACTTTTTCTTACATAGCAACATTAACAAAATTTTCCAAAAGAACATTTCCTTCCGTACTACAAACATTACCAACATGCAGCAAGATAAACAAAGAGCAGTACAGCATCAAATATTCTCCCGCAGAGGTTCCGTGTCCAGTCGAGTTACGTACGACACGACACGACACGACACAATCTCCCGGGACAGTCGCACGTACGACCGGTGCACGTAGCGCGATACGCTCACGGAACTACGTGTTTTCTATCTGCACTTACCGGGAGCCAGCGGTCAATGGTTGAATTCAATTTCTGTTGTGTTTTGAGAAAAATACTTCCTGTCTATAGAAACTTGTTATATTTTATTAATGAAAAAAGTTCTATGTTGTATCGTTGTAGCATGGAAAAAGCGGTCAATGCAAAGAGCATTAATATGTCTTCAAAGGAACCATAACAATAACCAATAACCCACCTTGTCGTGATTTCCTTACAATATTGCATCTACCACTATTTGTCTCTGCATCACCCAAAGGTTGACTGGTAGAAAATGCCTAAGGCATTAAGTCCGCCTCTGTACGAATGTGTGCATGAAGTATTAAATAAATAAATAAATAAACAATACACTATATTTTCTTTTTCATGAGTAAATAATGTTAAAGTTTGTAAAAGATTCAAAAAGCCTGAATGTCTTAAATTCCGATTTTAAAATAAGTTATCAATTAATAAAAAAGGTGGGTCAATGACCGCTAATGCCATGCTAAACCGCAACTCAGCTATAAAGTTTAAGTCCACTTGCACGAAAAACTTAATTCAAAGTTAGTTACTACCACGAGCTTAAATTGACATTATTATATGGCAAACTGTCAATGAGGATGAACTAATTAACGACAGTTTAAACTTGGAACGTTGACTAAGGTCCAGAAGTATAGCTGTCAATGTTTTTACGTAGGTAACTACTACGGGCGTGAAAACCAAATTTACATTTAAATGATATTTAATACCTTAAAGCACTAACATTCATTGACCCGTAACTCGTTTTTGCCATAACTAATCTGAGTTATCGCTAAATATTTACAACAATATTATAAATAGGAAAAATTCACAATACAAACAGTGGAGTTTGACTTATCGGAGACCTTCCGCTACACCAGCGCCTCTAGCTGCAAATTCATACGTGGCCCCCATTGTACCTCGTGTTAGCTACTAACTCTGAGTTAAGTTTGTCGTGCAAGTGTAAGGCCCATTTGCACGTTAAACTGAATTTAAGAACAAAAATGAGGGCGCACGGTTGGCGCAGTGGTTGAGCAATTGACTGCTGCGCTGCGTGTCGCGGGTTCGATTCCCGCACGGAACAAAAAATTGTATGACCTACAGATAATTGTTCCGGCTCTGGGTGTTTGTGTATGTGAGTTTATATGTTTGTAAACGCACCCACGATACAGGAAGAAATTCCTAGTGTGGGGCAACGTTTTTATTAAAAAAAAAATTTAAAAAAATATGCCACGCATCCGTAGCGGGCGGCGTAGCAGTACTACTACGGCGTAGCCGCGAGTGCTACGCCGTAGCAACAAAGATTGAAAGTATAGAAATCAAAACAATCTTCGGCATTAGTTTTAACGTGATGTATTTATTATACTCATACCCATATCATAGAACGCTCTAATAGATTTCACATTAAAACCATCGAGGTAGAAATACCTACTCATAACCCGATCAGCTTTCACTTCAAGAATTCCCTATTGAAGTAAAATACTACTGAACCCAACGTATCGGAAAAACGAACAACTTTAATAACTTCAATCAATCGGAAAAATATAATGATAAAGTTTTTGCAATGCTATAGACAAAATCTGAAAAACGAGGGCAAGAGAAAACGAACATTAGAAAAGTTAACGCATTAGCTAACTTTAACCATTATAGCTCGTTAAAAATATTGTTAGCCATCCTGTTAGCCATTATTTTAATAGCTGTGGCCCATCCGGGAACGCACCCACGCCTTTTGGTAAACAAAAAAAAGTATTAGCGGGAAAATCTATGGTAACAATTATGACGTAAAACTAATAAGGACGTCAGTTTGACTGGGAGAATTAGGGCTCGAGGGTTAAGAAAACCGATTTTATGATACCCAATATTTGGTTAAAAATGCTGACTGTCCAGGAAACTTTATCCTAAAAGGTTTAAAAATAAACCTCGATCCGTTATTTCAATGTTTTGTGAACGGAAATTTTGTGTTTGTCTTGTTTAAGGTCACTGAATAATATTTAAGCTTCTCATTGTTGAAAAGTGCTGAAATCTAAAGTAGGTAAACCTTAGTATAAATATTAGACTATTTATACTAAGGTTAGCCTACTGAGTTAGGTAAACGTATCTAACTTAGGTTAACGAAGTTGATTATTATTTGGTTGGTGAGTTTTTAAGTGGGCGTGGATGGCCGAACCCATGCCAAATCCAAAACTATGAGGAATAGCGAAAAACACACAAAGGAGTCATGACTCCGATTTTGATGCAAACTGCATCATTGAATTTTTGAAAAATCATTATTTCGAACCCGTTGATTTTTGGGGAAAAAAACACACGCTGTATTATTACACCATCCGATAGTGTCGCTAATAATGATACAATTCTGGGAAGTAATGTCATACAGCAAACTTGAAGAAATGCCTCTTTTTTAACAAAATACCGATGGTACTTAATAATTCCATGGAATACCTACACATAAAATTATCCATTAAACAATTATTATACTATAGTTTCTTTTCTTGAGTGTGATTGAAAATAATGTTGTTAGTTCAAATACTAAACACTGGCAAGATTGAAAATTCTGCCGGTGTAAATCACCATTCACATTACACAACCCAGAAACACTACAATTATAAATGGAATTGGATACTAATCTAGTTGCATTCCAATTCCATTTCTCATAGATACAATTACAAGCTGCGCCATAAATTATCCGCTCATCTGAGCAGCATAATGCTCACATTTACTCAGACGGCATAGCTGAACTTATCTGCATCATTCGTTAGTCAGCTTACAGTCACCGGTACTCTATTAGCGAGCACTAGAGCTGCTCTACTATAAAGCTTAGTTTTCACGCGCTGAGTAAAATCACTTTACTTTGTGTTGCTGCATAAAACAACGATTACTTTCTGTCTCTGGAAGACAGTTTTTTTTGAGGCAACGAGAATGAATTCTGTATAATAGCTGGTGATAATGTTTGCTGTTGAAGATTTGGACGCTAATATGAACAGCGCTTCTTTTTTTATTCATTAAAATTTGTATACTTTATAACCAAACAGACAAAAAAAAAGAAAATAAAAATGGCGGCAGAGAAAATGGCGCGAATTTTTCGAAAACATTCTATTATGATTGATATTTCGTGATTGTGGTCTATATTAATAGTTATGGGCATGTTAAATAATTTCAGTGATTATTTCCAAATGAAACAACAAACTGTTAGTAGCCGATGTTGCAAGTGTTAGTTCAGCGTATATGGAAGGTATGTCCATTCAATTAACGACTAATTAACTACACGACAACCTAATGAATATTCGTCCATGAGCCGCACGCACCATTAGATAGACATGAATGTTGTACTACCTAACTTATAAACCTCTGTTGTTTACATAATGTAGCAAGGCACTACCATCGTCTTCATGCATAGAATCAAAGTTAGTTCAACAGACAGGAAGATTTCCGATCAGGGAAGGGCAAGTTCGAAAGGATATTCGAATAAATACGACTATCAAATTAAATTAAATTTCGAACTGATTTTTGAATAAAAACACGATTCAATGATTTTAAATTGAACTAAATGAAGTCAATGGTTTTAAGGTTTTTATGGTAAAGTTATTTTCCTTTAATATTGTAGATAGTTACCTATATATGTATAGGGGAAGTCAACTCCTGTCCCAGTTAGTCTCAAAAGTCAACGGTAAAGGAGATGGTCAAAGGATGTATTTACCTAGTATAAAGGTGCAAAGGCAAGCTGAGTACCGGTCGCCGGATGGTCGGCTATCATTACTACTTGCCGGCCACTGGCAGACTTGTGCACAAAGCGAGCCTTTGACTTTAGATATCAAATATAATGCTACTACGAGTATTGAAAACTAGAACAAAGGCAACTAATCGATTATGCACTCTCGTGCACAGAACTAACAAATGTGTGCATAAATTTAAGCGTTTGTGTTTTTTATACTTGGCGCAAATAACCAATTTTACGTCCTTTCTTTCTAATAACGACATGTTGGTATGAATATCATCTTCAATGTTTTAGAAGTTAACTATGTTTGAAATCGCTACCCTAACTACATTGCTATTTAATCATTGTTAGAGTAATACCCAATGTCTGCTCTTTACCCCCGGGATCTGTGTTAGATAAATTCGCAGAATAGTAAGTCCGATGAATTAAAAACTGTATTCCTAGTTCCTATTTTTATTCTTCACCGGAATTACCCACTTCCAACTACGGTTCTCGTTTATTTTCTTTTATAAAGAATTCGGTCTCTTTTTTGAAATAACAGGAATTACTGTATTATTATATAGTGTATACTAGTGGATAGTTAAGAACAGTTCTCGGAAAATCTGAAGGCACTTTGTAAAGTGAAATTACGGTAAAGAAAACGGTTGTTTCCTTGCCAGGCAACAACATCAAAGCAATATTGCACATCTTATTTTGCTTTGTCTGAGAATCACAATTTTATCGTTTTATTTAAACTGATGGCATGGGTAAATAAAGGGGATAAATATAATGACCACCTAAAATTACTTTGTGACCATAACCTCTATTACCTAAAATTGTACTATGAAACCCAAATTTAGTAAATTGATCACCAAATTTAGTAAATTGATCACCAAATTTTAATAGCAAATTATTGCGCTATTTAATGTTGTAAAATAGGTTAGGTTAGGTTAGAACTGTGACCAACCGCGCGCGAGCCGAGCGAGCAAAGCGAGCGGTGCCGCGGCAGCGGCCGGCGAGCGCTACTTCCAAGTTGCTCCCAGAAATTTTATAATCTTTTTGGTCATTGGTTTAATTTTGGTGATCATTTACTACTTTTGGTGATCATTTACTACTTTTGGGTTAACAATGATTTATTTGGAGTCATTTTGCCTAAACAGGATAGCGAGATGTTAAAACTTTGGTTATAATTTTACAATAAGATGCGGGTTTAATTTTGGTGATCATTTACTATTTTTGTCTGTTATATGTTACTATATCTGGTGGTAAGTTAAACATAAGCCGTAAATAAATAAGAAATGACACTCTCTTTTCTTTTTTTTTTTTTGGTTGGGAAATCATCCAATGACTTCTCCCGCTCTGGGTGAAGCGGGAGGGCGTGTCAGACTTTTACTGACTAAAACCCACCCGTGTTTCTCCAGTTGCTTGTGCCAGGGCCGCGGTAACTTTCTTTCAAATTTATCCGCGACCCTGACAGGCATCGGCCCTACCGGACCCCGTCCCTTTTGCTGACATCTCTTTGAGGCGCGCGTGGAACACTACGCGCCGTAAACTCGGGCTTGGTCCTTATCGGACGGCGAGCTACCCATTACTTTCCGTCCGCAAGCCCGCGCCTACGGTGGCCGGGAATCGGCCTGTGACTCCCGACGCCCGGGGCGTCTCCTTTGCGTCTTCCTCACGCGTTCCGCCGCCTCCTTTGCGAGCATTACTGTTTCGCAGAAGGAGGAGACAGCTTCCCATGCCCTCTCGCTCCGTACCATGGCCTGCACCAAGGACGGACGCGAGAGGTCGCCACCGCCGATCGCCTCCATGAGGACACGGCGGTGCTCCGCCCAAGCGGGGCAGATCTCCACCGTATGCTCCACCGTGTCCTCCAGGCGGTCCACACAATGGTGACACCCGGGCGTTTCCTCCCGCCTTATCCGGAACAGGAACCTCCCGAAACAGCCATGTCCGGTGAGGACCTGCGTCAGGCGGAAGGTGAGGACGCCGTGACGCCTCTTAAGCCACTCCTCAAAGAGGGGCCTTACCGCCGCAATTGTGGCGTGCCCAGCGCTGGGTTGCGACAATCGCCCTCTCCATGTCGCAATGAGATCTTGTCGGAGCTCTGTCCGCCGAGCCGCGATTTGTCGCGGCATCGGGGTTTCACCCCGGTATTTTGCCTCCTCGCGCCACTCCCATATTTGCGCGAGGACTTATGCTTCCAGATCCCATGGCGGCAATCCGGCAAGGAGGCTCACCGCCTCACCGGAGACCGTGCGGTATCCCCGGACTAGCCGGATGGTCATGATCCTTTGGGACATGTTCAACCGGCGGGCTGGTCGCCGCCTCAGGGAACACGCCCAAACCGGTGCCCCGTAAAGGGCCATAAAAAATGACACCCTGCAATTCTGTATCTATGATAAGTACAGAAGAATTACAGACAAACATCGAGGAGCTGTACACTGAAATTTTCTTATTTTTAAATTCCCGTGGTGTGATGTAACAGTAGGCGAGACTAGTGTTATTGATCGGCTTTAAATGTATTCTACTAAAAGTATTTTCGGTTAAAAAAATAATTACAACTCGGGTATTGAACCCGGCCCTCGCGCCTGTTAAATTATTTCGCTGGCACTATTGTAAGGAAACATTAATATTACCCATACCTACATAGGTACAAGCTAAAACAATTTTGGATGAGGTAGTCAACTATGAATTTCATGTATTTACTAAGACCATAACTAATTCACATTCAAATTCTCAAAATCACGAACTTTGCCACAACTCTAAACTTATCTTCAAAGTGTTCGTCTACCCGCAAGAACTGCCCAAAGTTATTGAACTCGTTTTAGTCACAATTTAGATATTGAATTTAACATTACTGACTACTTAAGACTGAACTTCTCGAAGAACTTGCAAACTCCAACTATAAAGTATATATTTATGTCAGCTCTTCGGTTACTATGGAAGTTCAGCTAGAAGTAAAACCCATCGGTTACCTGGTAGACCGCACTTAACTGCCTTAATAGATTGTATGGGTTCGTCCTAATAACCAATTACGGACATGGACCAATTTTTCGACTAAAAGTCTCAATTACGTCCCGGGGTTTGGTTTCGCACCCCATTATATGGATTCTGTAATAGCTTCCGCAGGTCGGTTAGTAACAGAGGCGAAGGCTCTACATAATAATACTTTTCAGCTATCTTTTCTTACCATAAATTAAACATGAATTTGTGCACACTTAAGTCAAAGCCAAATATATTGATTTCAACTAGGCCAATAAGCAGCACTTTTTAACGAACTTAGACTCGTTGGTCTCATAATAAAAGTTGAATTTGGTAAGTTATCATTAGCTTCATCTTCTTCTCCACAGATTTAATCAGATTTCATTGGCCCAAAACTTCGTCACTCCCACGACAAAAGCGCAGTCTTTGGAAAAAGATAACATTGACATTTTGTTTTTAGTCTAAAAGTGTTGGTCATCTGGTGGTGAGATGGGCAGACAACATTGTTACTATTGGAGGAAAATCATGGATTAGGCTGGCTGTAGAGCGTGACGATTGGCATAAAAAAACAGAGGCCTATGCTCAGTCAGTATGATGGATGATGATCCTTCATAACAACGCCGTTTTGGAAGGTCGCGAGAATGCGTCCAATGCATGGCTGGTTGTTGTGACAACTGGCAATGTTTAGGGAGGCACGTCCAGAGAGTAAAAGGAAGAGCAAGGCACAGTTGTTAATGCAACATGGGAGAGGCTTTGTACAAGAGTGGACTGACTGAACTCATATTCATTCCACCCTCTATATTTTTCTAATAGATTTCCATGCACAGATACAAGCACCAATTTTTACAATTCCTAACTGCTGACAGCCGTACTTCACTACAGTTCATTGATACTTCATCTTACTAAATATCATAAACAAAAATATTTCTAACTCACAGTCTGTTCACGAATCCAATTTTATTTGACGTGTATCTTTCTTTCCAATATAAATTGATATAGAATTCGATTTCCATCGGGTATTATTATACATAATGTTAGCTTATTTTATGTATCTCTAGTAGTTATTTTTCTTCGAGATTACGCACTTGTATGTAAATGCGAATTAGTTTTTTCTTCACCGTTTTTATTATCTACGTTTTGTATACTAAATTTGTCTTTGTTAGTACTTGGAAGTGAAACTAAAGTGTTCAGGCTGATGTCATCGGTAAATACTGTTTTTGTTTGAAATGACGATTTACGGCAAGTTTCACTTTTATTTCGTTGCGACACACCCAATTCTAATATTTGAATGATGATCCTTGTCGATTAGTTGTTAATAGCATAGTCTTCACCATCTTATTCTGACCCGCATACTGGCTTATCTATAATGATACTGACAGGCCACATTAAGGCTAAAAATGTTTGTTTTGCAACACTATTAAGTTATAGAGTTTAGCGATAATTTTTAACATCACTTACCATTTTACTGTAAGATGGTAACAATCAGTTGTTATTCAACACACAGACCTACCTACTCTCAAGTTGCGGCTAAACTGTAAGGCTCACTTGCACGAAAAACTAACTCAAGTGTTAGTTGCTAACATGAGGTTAAATTGTAAGTTTCCCGCACGGGACAGATATTTGTATGGCCTACAGATAATTGTTGCGATCTGGATGTCTTGTGTATGAGAGTTTAGATCCTTATAAACGCAACCACGATATAGGAATAAATTCCTAGTGTGGGGCAACAATTATATAAAACATAGTTTGCTATAAAATATTGGGAAAGTATAAAACAAATGCTAATTTGCTGTATTCTTCGTTCAGGAACATTTCTGAAATTCTTACTCCATACTGTTGATAAACTTATCACTTCATGCTAACAATTTTCATTTTCGATTATAATCTTCTTCTTCTTCGTCGGTACACTCTTGGCAGAGCAGTCGTGGTCATCGTGTTGCAGTGAGACTTCGGGTTGCCATAATTTGTTTAACGATGCGACGACATCCGTCTCTATCGGCCGTTATTCGTGTGCACTCTTTCAATGGGCCACCAACTGCAGACTTAATCGATTACAATCAATGTCTGATAAATACACCATTGGTTTTGAAATTATTCTCAATTAAATTTTTACCCGCGGCTTGCGTTTCCGTGGCGTACTTTGCAAAAACGGATAGGGTAGGGTAGGGATAAAAAGTAGACTAAGACACTCAGGTATAGTTTTCTCTCAGTGAATGAATTTTGGAATATGTTGGGCTGTGAAAAAGATGGATGAAAAGAGATTGCATATAGCACAGATGAGAATGTTGAGATGGATGTGCGGAGTGACGAGAATGGATAAAGTGAGAAATGAGTTAGAGGCAGTTTGAATGTGGCGCCAGTGACAGAAAATATAAAGGAAACCGTTTGTCCTGGTATGGTCGTGTGATGAGGAGGGAGTGGAAGGCCAAAGAAAAGATGGATGGACTGTGTGAGGAGTGATATGAAAGAAAAGAGAGTCAGTGATATCGTGCCCCTGTTACGCTATAACTGACTCCCTTTTTTTTCTTACAGGACGGTTGGGAAGAAGAAAACGTGTTTCGCCGACCCCAAGTAACATGCGATTAGGGCAGGAAGATGATGATGGATTAGTTAGTACCAGAGATTACCCATTACCAACATATGTCACGAGATTTTTGCCAACACCGTAACATTGCAAAAAATAATCTTGTGTGATTATAGATTCTCGATAGATCTCATCCAAATTAGATAGTTTAAAATATACCCGTGTCTTATTGTTAAGAAACTGTTTAAAATCGCACTCGATTGATTATAAACCGACCGTGTTTGCAATAAACCGGTCACATAAACATACGCTGTTATGTCTTGATAATATAACTTAAAAAGCCGCTAGACAGGTTTAAAAAATCTACCCAGCGTTCCTAGGTTTAGGCTTCCTCGGCTATTTTAATATCGCCTGCGCGAAGCGAAGGTAAACAATGCGTGCATTATTCTGTTCGCTGTTTATAATAATAAAAGTAAGCTCTTCCTGTAATAACGTAGTATTCGCTTATATTGTTATTAATATGCTGAGATGAGAAAAATGAACATAGAACAGTTCGGATTGTTGCTTTTCTGCTATTTGCGAGTTTCAAGTCCGATAGCAACTTTAAAATACAATAATATTTAACGTTAACATTGATGTTGATTTTAGATTCCAAAAACACAATAGGTTATATACATGAACAAACTATTTCTTATATAATCAGTTTATCGATAAATATATTAAATTAGAATATTAACAGTGAAAACAGAATTAAAATTGATCGAAAGACAAACGAAATATAGCAATTTTCTGCCCATTGCTAAAACGCCATTTTCTATGGCAGGTGTACGGGCGTAAATTTCTCGCCAAACTTCTTGGCCACACTGAAGTTGGCTACAATGGATTATTAACTTTGAAGTTCTCAAACTTCGTCTCTGATGAAGATATTTTAAAAATTCCTTCATACTCGTATTTGTGCCCAAAAGCTGAGCATTTTATAAAAAATGCATATAATTTTGATTTGACGGTATTTTTAAAGAAATTAAGATCCGATTTTGATGACGAGTCCGATAAAGTAATAGAAATTAGGGAAAAATAATTCAATTACTTACAGTCCATTTCTCAGCTGTAAACTGGACAACGCTCCCTTAGATGATCGAATTACATCCCTTATTCGTTTATTGAAAACGTACCATTCATTCACTTCTTTAGATACTTCTCGACCAGTAACAGCCAACCCCTGTTTTTAAAAGCCTCCTTTACTATTTTCAAATTTCACACACTGTCAACTTATTGTATTGGTTGTTGATATTTTTGGCAACCAACCCAAGATTTTATTAATTATCCTAGGTAACTTACACCCGGTTTCTGAGGAACTTATCGACGTTTCAAAAATTAAACGCAAGTCGAGTGATGAGATTGGCCGCTGACAATTCATTCAACCACAGCATTTAACATGCGCTTAACTATTTTTCGATAGTTTCGGTTTCATTTTCCGTCAACACTGTGTCTTATAATCAGTTGTCTTGTGACATGGTGAAGCCTCAGAACCTACTAATAAGTTCTCACGGCGAGCTTTCCCTCAGAGAAAAATTTAAAGAGATCGATATACTGACTCTACCTTCTCTTTATATATTGGAATGTATTTTGTATGTCCGCAAAAATCGAGGGCTTTTCAAAACTAGAAGCGATTTCCATAATTTAAATACACGCAGTAAGCATGAAATTGTAATACCCAAATTCAGATTAACGAAAACTAGCAAGTCTTTTCTTATAAACAGTATACGCTTTTATAATAAGTTGCCAAATCCAGTTATAGAATTGACCGATGGAAAGTTCAAAAACTACATCAAACGTGTCCTTATTAAAAAAGCATATTACAAAATCAAGGACTACGTTGAAGATAAAAATTTTAGCTCCTTCTGCGCATGCGGCTTCCCTGGTAACTCATAAACGGCACAAATATGTGGATGTCTCTAACTATTCTCAATCTCATTTTTACTTTTTTTCTTTCTTTTAATTAGACTTTTTACAATGATTTCAATGATCTTTATAGCCCTTTGCTATGAATAGTTACAGCACTGATAACAACATTTGTGCCACATGTTAAATTTAGTCTTATTTATATTTTTATTTATTTTTTCCTTTGTATAGATTCTTTTACTGATTGTTTTGTGAATGTGTGAACATTGTAGGCCTTCTAGATTTCTAGACGCTTGTTAACATTTGTTAACTCTCTCGTTTATACAATTTTTTTTTTTTTAGTTTCTTACGACTTATTGTCGGGCCTACGTTGTCCCCCCATATCTAAGCACTAATACTGTAACGTGGAAATATTGTAAAAACAAACCATTTTTTTTAAAAGAGTAACCGTGGAGTTTCTTGCCGGTTCTTCTCCACAGGAAACGACTAACCCGAACCGTGCACCTTTTGTCGACGTTTTATAAGTGCCCATGTAGGCCTATGTGAAATAAAAAACATTTGATTTGATTTGATTTGATTTTGAGCTGAAACTGGCGGAGTTCGGTCTGGCGCGCGCCAAGTCCGTGCCGAGCCACACGTACTCGCACGAGGTCGTCACGCTATGGTACCGGCCACCTGGTAAGTCACTTATCTCTTCTCTAATCTCTAAGGACCTTATTTACAAAAATCTTTGGGCTGTTGAATAACTGATTAGCAGATTCGAAATTCAAACTCTCTGTAGAAAATTTGAATATAGAAAGTGCGAATATGCTGAGCAATCGCTAAACAGTATTGGCATTTTTATAAATTAAGGGTGTAAATAGACAGCGGCAGACCGCTGTCTGCCGCTGTCGCATCATTCACCGCTTTACTTCTTTATTATGTCATTTCATATAATAATATATGTCATGGACCAAGTGATTAATCAGGGCACTATGTATAATGCCCGGGCATTATGAATCTAGTCAATTCGGATAATTTATAGTAGAATAGTAGTTGTAGAATAGTGATTCAAACTTCTATATTTATCACATTGTCTGGTCATTATGAATATTGCTACGTAACGGTTGGTCAATTCTATAATTATGGTCAATGAATTAGTCCAAAAGCGAGCGAAACGAGCTCGGGAGCTTAGGTCACCCCGAAACGGATAGGTTTTTTTCCTTCATCTTAGGTCGGGCCTCCGTCGACTTTGTTGCTTAAATTGTAATCGCTCTTACCTATTGTATATTAAAACCAATGTCAACATTAATATAATTAAAACTGTATTAAGTGTATTAGATTGTAGATTATCAACTTGGCTACATGTGCACAGTTCCGTCTTTACCATAGAGGCATAAGGGGCCCGTGCCCTGGGCCCCGGTTCATTGGGGTCCCAAAATATCATGATATTAAAATAAAACTAAGTGAAAAAGAAACAAAATACAAAAAGAATAAAAAATAAGCTGCGATTGATGTGAAAATTAGTCCGCTTAATTTAGTTAGATACAATTTAGGTACGAGTATTCTATGAATTTCATAATAATATTATTACAAGGCGTCTTGTTTGATAGGATTATCTTGACAACATAATATACCAACTTCGACTACTAGAGATCTCGTGCAAAATCGTTTTTCGTAAAATAAAACAAGTAGACAGGTAAATGTATGTTATGCTGAAAGTACGAAGAATAATGATATTACTACGGAGTCTAGTAAGACCTGTAACCAGTTTTTTTTCGTGGCCCTTCCCCCCAATCTCTGTGTGCCCATGGGGCCCCCGTATGGGTTAAGACGGCCCTGCATGTGCGAGTCCTCTTTTTATTTCACACACAAATACCTTTTAAAAAAAACACTAGACAGGATTAACATAACATTAGATAGTAAATTATTACCTTATCAATTAAGGCCTGAGGTCAAAAACAGTAAAATCAATAACCCATCATCGAATTTCTCACAATCGCGTCCTAGGTGTACAGCTTGTAGTGTACAGCGGCTTAAAACGACAATATCACTGCCATTTTATAGCCCACTATTAAAAGCTTCCTGGAGAAGAGACCATTATGAAAATTTCTAGTAACAGACTTGGTAAAATTCGAAGTGACAGGCCCTGTTTCTAGTTGGAACTAATGCTTTCCTTGAAATCTTTACTAGGGAAGTGCTATGTTATTTATTCTGACAGGGTATTTGTGAAAAGTGATGATATATTTTCTGAACTGTCTCGTTAGACTAGTGGTTTGAATCGCTACTGCCAAACACGAGGTCCTGGTTACGATCCCCGGATTGGGCAGTGATATTGGACTTTTCCTTCTGGTACATTTACATCACACTCAACGCTCTAAACGTTTGGGAATACTTTTATTATGCGTACAGCTAAGGAGTAGAATTCCCTGCCGGAGTCTGTGTTTCCTGAGAGCTACAATCTAGGGGTCTTTAAGAGTGAATAGGTTACTTTTAGGCAAGCGTGCTTCACCGTCGACTGCGTCATCGCTTACCATCAGGTGAGATGGTGGTCAAGCGCCGGATCAGGTATTTCGTCGCTCCGGCCATAGACAATATTTGCCGCCCTTGGCACAATTTAAAATGACGCCTCGCAAATGATTCAGACTGCCAAAAATAATGTTATTTATCGCTTTGTAGTTTTATTTGGAAGTCGGTAGTATTTTTTTTGCAATTTCTTAACGACTCGATAGTTACCATCCATCTCACGTCTTTGATTGACTTCTACTTTTATTTTTATATTTTTGATTTTCGATCAGCTTAGAGAAACATTCGCTAAAGCTCTTCTCTCTTCTCATAGTCATTAAGAAAATGTTATTGTTTGTAGCTTCTAAAAACATATCAATAAAAGTAATATATCAACGCTGTAATGTGAATTTACGTTTATTTTCGCACAGTGAGAATTGAATGTCGCCTACTATCTCTAAATATACTTTTATGGTTGACACGAGTCGTCATTTATCTTCATTTTTAGCTTATTCAGCTTGGCATTTCCACGACCCTTACCAAAAATCTCCTTATTTGTTGTGAAGGATCTCACAGACAGTTTATATACTTTTAGAAAAATAACCTTAGAAAATTCATATGTAGGTCGTCTACAACAGAATAGTGACTTGGTCAGCTAAATAATCAAAAAGTCGTCGAAGCCCTTCCTCCTTTAAAACCATTTTCGTCAATTTCTGAAGAACCATCCGATTTTTTTTCCGTCTTTTACTGACTTGTCGTTGGAAGGCCTCCTTCTTGGTAGACCGATGACCTGGTTATGATTGCGGGAATCCACTGGATGCGAAAACGTCCAGGACCGATCGATGTGGTGAGTAGCCCTATCTTCGGCAGTGGATGTCTCGCAGCTGAAACAATGTCGATGATGATGATGCTGATGCGTTGGTGAAAATTACCCTTATGACCTACTTAAATATTCTATGCCACTCGTCTACAGTCTGATCATTCAGGTTTCTTATGAGTATGTGTTTTGTGCATATGTGCTACTGGGCAGTACGGAGTATTCCACGTCGTTGGACATGTGGGGCGTGGGCTGCATATTCGTGGAGATGCTCTGCGGAGTGCCCACCTTCCCGGGCGTCAGGGACACACACGACCAACTAGATACAATATTTAAGGTACGTCACATTACATATTATACCCATCTTTGGTCAAGATAAATGGAATTATAAGTCGCAACATGGGACACGGAAAAGTAATTATCAAAGCTACGATGTTCTTTATTTTATTTTTATTCGTGTAAATTGAGAGACTGCCTGAAAGTTTTAAATGATAAACTAAAAGCAAGTCGAGTTATTTTGACTCTTTTTAGTGCAAGAAAGGTGGCGATCTCTATGCCCACTATAAACCTTGCCAGTGGATACTTAGCCTTGTATCGAAAAATTTTGAGGGGAAGCCTTTGATCAGTTGTGGGACAGTAATCAGTGGCTATTTACTTTCCATACATTTGACAAGCTTACACACGATATTAACTCATGCTTTTCGATCATAATTATTCATCCTCCCAATTACTACAGGTGGTAGGCACACCTACCAAAGAGAGCTGGTCAGAAGTCAGCCGCCTGCCGGGCTTACTACTTACTTACGGAACCACGTGACTCACTGGGGGCTGTGCCCAGCGCGCGCGCTGGGGGCCGCCTTCCCGCGCCTGCGCGAAGCGGGGCGCGACGCCGAGCGCATGGCCGCGGCGCTGCTGCAGCCCGACCCTACTCGTCGGCTAGCGGCGCAGAGTCCGCTGCATCACGCGTACTTCGCCTCGCAGCCGCCATGGCTTAAAGAGTTGCCTGATGGTGAGTAGAGAAAAAGTTGTCTTCAAATGGTCATGGTAGAAATTCCCTCACATTTTTAAGGCCAGCTGCAGCGTCAGGGGGACACTTCTTACAATCTATCAAGATTATGCCTGTTTATGAAAACAGGCCTGCACGCGGATTGTCCGCACGCGGAGAATCAGTCGCGGATTATAAGTCGCGGATTGTCTGTCACGGATTATCAGTCGCGGATTGTCTGTCACGGATTGTCCGCTCGGACGCCTATGTGGACGGAATAAACGTATTTTTTCCACTATCTTGTCTATTATGTAAGACATAGCCTACGAAATTCGTTTCGAAATATGAACATTTAGACACAAGATTATTAAAATTAAAAATAAGACAAAATTACGTAATGACAGTTAGGAAATGGATTTTGTAAGGCGTTTCGATATCCTTATGTAACTGGCAGAATGATACTGAACCTGTTACCTCTCTAAAAAGCGCGCGTTGATTGTGTGTATATGGTCTGTGGTTTTTAGTCTGAACGTTTCTAATAAATTGTTGTTGGAACTTATTTGTATTTAATTAATTAAGCTCTTCAGGTAGTGGAAAAAGAATCGGTCGTGTCTCGCATAGAAAAGCTTTATTTTAACACTCGCATGTTGCTATTGACGTTCGCCTTCAACTCATGCTCGTGTTAAAATCTCGACTCTTTATGTTCGACACGAAATGTACAAATAATTGTTTGATAACTGAGTAGCATGCTTTTATCTTCTCATCTTTACTTCATTGAAGCGTATATAGTCCAAGAAAATTTGTCAAATTAGGGCAAGAATCTCAGGATGAAAGATAGTCTGCTTAGTCCAGTAGCCAGAAGAATATGCCCTTTGATAATTCAAAAGTTTGTTATTTTCGCTGGGGATACCTTATGTGAATTCAACGCTATGTACAAAAATGCTAACAGTTTAGAGTTATGCAATAGGCATAAAGTAGGAATTTCCTATTATTTCGTGTTATAATATAAAATTTAAATTTAAATAATTTACTGTTTCTTTATTAGTACTATCTAAACTTTATATTAGTGAAAATGCTAACAGATACGTACTGTGGAACAATGGAAAACTGAAAATGGCTCGTAACTCTTTCAATAAAAGATTTAAGTTTTTAAATCATTTCCTATATGCATAGAGGGATTAGTTATACCTTACAACAAAAGTTCTAACAATTAAGTATAATGCTGCACAGGTTATTGTATTTTTACATTGGGATTTGCGAAATATTGAATTTATGTTTATAAAGTTGCGCCTACATATTCGAAATAATAAACTCTGCCACCATACAAAAGTTTAAACACTTATGTGCTATGCTAGTTTAATAAATCAAATACAATTTGGGTATTGCGGGGCGCGGTGTAGGTATGTACGATCAGTATAAATTCTTCGAACCATACAGACCACAGAGGCCCACATCATAAACGGACTCTTCTGATGATTTTTAGAAAAACTTTACCGCGCAAATTCTTATTTCAAACTGGCGTCTAGTATCTGACAGATCGTTCACTGTTATTTTGCCTATGAATGCAACCTTATAGCTACGATAATAAAGATCATTAAAATAGGTAATCTGGCATGTGTTATACAAGCCTTCCCCGTGCGAATCGAATAAATATTAAAATTATGTCTGGTACTGTACGACTACCCCATATAAGAACGCAGTAGGTGACATATTTTTATAATGGTTTTATACCTTGATAATCTTATTTATATTATTTTAATGAGTTTTAATATGCTGCGATGGACTGTGTAATTTTAACCAGGAAATTTATAATTTGAATTCAGATTTGGTGCTTTAATTAATAAATTTTATCATTATTTACCATAGGAAAGCCCCTTCAAATTGTAAAAACACCTTAAATTAGCAAATGTCCGGTACTTAATAGGTATTAATATTATACTTAGTTGTTAGAACTTGTGTTGTAAGGTATAACTAATCCCTCTATACATATAGGAAATGATTTGAAAACTTAAATCTTTTATTGAAAGAGTTACGAGCCATTTTCAGTTTTCCATTGTTCCACAGTACGTATCTGTTAGCATTTTCACTAATATAAAGTTTAGATAGTACTAATAAAGAAACAGTAAATTATTTAAATTTAAATTTTATATTATAACACAAAATAATAGGAAATACCTACTTTATGCCTATTGCATAACTCTAAACTGTTAGCATTTTTGTACATAGCGTTGAATTCACATAAGGTATCCCCCAGCGAAAATAACAAACTTTTGAATTATCAAAGGTTATGTGGAAAATAATTGTATTCCTACTGGACTAGCTATAAAGTTGTATAAACCTTTATTTTGACACCCTAAAGCTTGTTTCAAAACCTACGTATCGTAGGGTGTCCGCGTCTACAGATATTCCAAGGTCAAAGGTCAAATCGATGTTTTACACATTTATTGAAAATATCTCGTTTCCTATGGGTTTTATGCTATTTTTAGTTATTGTAAATATTGTAGAGTATTAAATTGTCTACAACTTTTGTGTATATAATTTTTTTATAACTTGAACCATTTTCGAGATAGAGGGCAGAGCGCGCGCAGTGTTTAACTATTTAGAGTATCATTCGAAGTCAACCTGTATTCCTGATTAAAAACACGTCGTATAAAGTTTATAAATGATTAATAAATATATAATTCTAAATAATTTGCATTTTTTATTAACTATTAGGTATTTTTTTTTCAATAATTCAGTATCTATTCATTTAATAACACTTACCTACTCGTGTAATTATAAAGTTAATAAGAGAAATCGCCGGGTTAATTCAAAAATTCTCCAGGTTGCCTGGAAGAGATCGCGGAATGCGATAAGGCCGCCCGTTGTATATTTTTAGTTTTAAGTTTCTTTTATTACTGTATTTTCTGGTGTACAATAAAGAATACATAAATAAATAAAAACCAACTAACTCGGTGATTTTAGGTTTTTGAGTTAAATATACCCACCGATTCGAAATTTTATTCTCTTTCTACTGGTAAAACATACTAAGCCGTGCGATGGTTAGTTTCAGAGATACTGAATGGTGAAACCAACTATCTAACCATACCGTTTATATGCAAAACAAATATTCCTTGTTAATCAGCAAAATTATGTTTTTTATCGAAGTCAAACAAAATACTTAAATTTAATCAATTTTCAAAATAAAAAAAACCTGCAAAATATACGGATTTTTTGGAAAGAAAATCGATCACTTGCAAATATATGGTTTTAGTACTAAGAAAAAACAGGAAATAGCGTAAATATTCAATGACAATAGCAGTTATTAAAGGATAATAGCTATTACTTGTTGATTATTCATTCATTCTTGACACAAAATCAAGAAGTAATTGTTAGTAAATAGGTTTAGTAGGTTTTACTTCTATAATTTTGAGAATTTTGATCATGATCTCAACAAAATATTGAGAAGTAAAACCGAATAACCGCGGGTAGTTGGTTTAAATTCTGCAATTTCAGAACGCGCATGCGTCGATCCTTGAGAAGACGAATGGTCGAAGTAAATATAAAAGCCCGTAGACCAGCACGCGGTCCAGAACTTCTTAGACATCACCGAGTATCTCGACTTCAGGTCACTCGTGAACACGCCAGCTGGACCCACGAGCAATGGGTTCGAGTTCTGTTCTTAAATGAGTGTCGAATTGTGTCGCACCAGTTGGTCAGGAGCAAGTGTGGAGAAGAATAGGAGAGAGGTTTCTACTAATTACAAACTGGGAGTTTTCATGCAGGTTCTTTTATGGTTTGGGGACGAATAAGTTCCGATGCTCGTACGGAGCTGGTTATTGTTGATAACTGGTTAACTGCAACCCGATACATCGAGGAGGTCCTTCAAGAACATGTTTTGCCATATTCGTGGTTTATTGGGCACGACGAGTTCCTCCTAATGCACTATAATCTACGCCCATACGTTGCACATTGTGTTGATGAGTAGTAATGAGTACTCACCTTCAAAACGTCGGTATTTCAAAATTGCAGTGGCCAGCTCGTAGTCCGGACCTAAACTCAATAGACAATAGACATGCTCTGGGACTTGCTCAAAAGAAATACCAAGTCCACCTCCAACCCGCCAGAAACTCAACCAACTTCGAAATGGAGCACTGGTCGCATGGGAAGCCACACATATAAATAAAAAACACTTATTTAGTGCTTTCACCCATAATTCAGTGTGATGATAGATATGGATGGATTTAGAGGGAGGGGACGGCCAAAGAAAAGATGGATGGACTGTGTGAGGACTGATATGAAATAAAAGGGCGTCAGTGATAGAGTGACGGGGGACAGGATGGTATGGATGAAGAAAACGTGTTGCGCCGACCCCAAGTAACATGAGAAAAGGGCAAGAAGATGATGATGACCCATAATTCAGTGTCAAAAACTAATTTATATACGACTTATCGATAAATTCGCATGTGACCCAGTTTCCAAGCAACTACAAATGCCATCGACTTGCTGAAATTGTGCAAAAATGAAGTAATCCCCGAAGAATACCATGCGTGGAATGAAAATTTAGCGACCGATGAATGAAACTAAATGTGGCCTTGAACCGGATGCTTCTGTGTCTAATTGACTTCTGATGAAGAACATTCATTTATAAGTTTTCCATACCTTAGTGTTCGTTTTTCTTAAAAAAATTTTTTTTAACTCAGGTGTTTTTTTAATCAATCTATTTTCAATTTATTAAATCATCTTTAACACTTAGATAGTTTTCATGATGAAAACGCTTTGTTAAGGCACACGGTTACATAGGTTAGTTCAAAATTTCAACAAATATCGGGTGGTAAAAGCGACTAAAATTTTATTTTTTTGCATTATTGTCTAAACTAACAGGATTTATATGAATAATACATTGTTGTTCGATGTATATATCTGAATTAATGACCAGTGACTTTCTGAGATTCTACAGTAGCGTTTAATTTTGAAAATAACGCCTTTATTTTGTAGGGAGGTAAAAGCAATTAAATAAGGGGGTTTAGGGCACAAAATGCAATATTCTGTGCAACCCTGTTACTTTTCTATGAACTGCTATAAATCAACGCATACGTGTTTTTATTATAAATCAGATGCTGTTTTTCATAATAACATTATCCAAGATAGTACATGTTTTTTTTTTGATACAAACTTTATAAACGCCCTAGCACAAAAACATAAAGAGGGTAGTTGGTTGGTTTTTGAATTAAACCGGCGAAATACTTTAATTACATTTTGATTCTAATCTTATTTACAGTAATTACTACACAACTAAAAAAAAAATAGATAAATTTTTAATAAATGTTTTTATTGAAAAAGTTATTAAATGAATAGATACTGAATTATTGAAAAAAAAATATGATGTGATAGTGAATAATTAGCATAAAACCCATAGGAAACAAGATATTTGCAATAAATGTGTAAAAGATCGATTTTTTGACCTTTGACCTTGGAATATCTGTAGACGCGGACACCCTACGATAAGTAGGTTTTGAGACAAGAGTTATGGTGTCAAAATAAAGGTTTACACAAGTTTGTAGCCGACTATCTCTCATTCCGAGGTGAAACCCCTAATTTTCCTGGACTAATAAGACTCGTAACGAAATATGAATAACATTAGTACTCGTAAAATGTTGTTCAAAAATCAAATGATATGGTATCATATATATCAAATTAAAAGTCACGATATAACTTCAAACGTTGCCATATAAATTCCCTAAACATGTTTTCTATTGTTACAGAGGTGTCAATATTAACAGTGGAGGGCGTGTGCCTGCACCCGGAGACGCGGCACGCGACCATCAAGTGAGCCGCGGCCGCCGAGCCTGCCAAATTTAAAGTTTGTAGCACAAAAAATGAAGGACTTTCATACAAACTTACGAGAGCCCTTGGACCTCTTTTATCCGGCCTTGTCGCAAAATCCGTTCTTAACTGACATTTACTAACTATAAAGTACTTCCCTGCCAAATTTAAAGATTTAAGCATAAAGAATGAAGGACTTTCATACAAACTTGCGAGAGCCCTTAGACCTCCTTTATCCGGCCGTGTCGCAAAATCCGTTCTTAGCTGACATCTACTAACTATAGACTACTTCCATGACAAATTTCAAGTATGTAGCACAAAAAATTAAGGACATTCATACAAACTTGCGAGAACTTTACTGCTTTAAATCCCCTTAATCCGGCCCTGTCGTAAAATCCGTTCTTAGCGGACGTCTACTAACTATAAACTGCTTCCCTGCCAAATTTCATATTTATACGTCAAGCAGTTTTCGATATTTCGTACGTGATATGTGAATGAGTGACCTTTCGCTTTTATATATATATATATATAATATTGTATATAGATGATAGGTACGATATGTGGGTGTACAAACTTAGTTACCAAGTCTACAGTTCTGCCAAGCCCTTCGAGGTAGAACAAGGGTGGTCCCTTACTTCTAACTACGTGTTATTAAAAAGTAAATTCTGATGTACCTATGAAAGGAACAGCTTGCAGTAGGTAGGTACCTATAAAGTTTTTGTAAAAGAAATGTTTACTTTTGTGGTGTATAATAAAGTATTTTCTATTTTATTGTTGTTCCATTGCATCTAAATTTGATTGTGTTGGAATTGCAGTTTGTAGGGAACTGCGGTTTTATTTTCATATTCCTGAGTTTGTCAAAGAGTAGGGTAACTAAATTTGATTGTGTTGGAATTGCAGTTTGTATGGAACTGCAGTTTTATTTTCATATTCCTGAGTTTGTCAAAGAGTTAGGGTAACTAAAAAAAATGTCCTAGTAATTTGTTTGATCTTATATTTAGAGGAGCGCAGGGTAATGGGAGCCTTCGGGTAATGGGTGTGATGGTGATTTAACGGAACGTATGCACTTTGTGCGATCAGCACTCGGCCGCTTCAGTCAACCATCGAAAAACTTCGCTTGACGCGCACGAGTGGCTTGTTCTTACTCGGACACTGAACGGAACGCTCCAAACTAGTACAATCGTTCAAATGAACTAGTTCAGTTTTCTAGTACTATTAGTTCATTTTATTTCACCGATCTTAAGACATCAGTCAGTCGGCTGTTATGGATTACGTATTTAATTTTTCCTTCATAATTTGCAGGCTTAGTAATTTAAATTAAACATTTTACAATAATTTAAATGTCATAAAATTTTGATTATAGTTACGAATAAGTGATTGATTAAATCTTACTGAGATTAACATAAAACATCGCGGTATTTTCGGGAATCGGCAGGCTTATTACGTATCTTTTGCAAGAGCAAAACAATAGCGATTTTTGCGCGTCGCTGGGGGGGCAAGCAAAAGCTGGATCTTGCCAATGAATTTACCATCCGTTCGGAAACTACCTACGTGGAGAAGAACGGACAAGAAACTCCATTTAATATCTAATAATTTAACTATTGCTCAGTTTCGCGGGCTGGCAAGATTTTAATTGAAGGGATACGCGACGGGCCTCGGCGGCGAGGACTGACGAATCGGTTTGTATTCTACGTTTGTTTATTCTACTCCCTAGGCTCTTAAGGAGCAGAGTAGAGATCGTGGGGGTCAGTCATCATCATTCATCATTTCAGCTGAAAGATGTCCACTGCTGGACATAGGCCTCCCCCAAGCGTCGCCACATTGACTGATCCCGTGCGTCTTGCATCCAGCGCCTTCCCGCAACCATAACCAGGTCATCGGTCCACCTAGTGGGAGGCCTTCCAACATATCGTCTTCCGGTTCGCGGTCGCCATTCCAGAACTTTTCGGCCCCAACGGCCATCCGTTCTGCGAACAATGTGCCCTGCCTTAAGTTTGGCAATTCTTCGGGCTATGTCGGTAACTTTGGTTCTCCTGCGGATATCATCATTTCTGACGTGATCACGCAAGGAAATGCCGAGCATAGCCCTCTCCATTGCCCTTTGGGTGACTTTAAGCTTTCTGATAAGGCCCATCTTGAGCGACCACGTCTCGGCCCTACAGGTGATCACTGGCAACACACACTGGTCATAGACTTTTGTCTTGAGACATTGCGGTAAATTGGACGAGAAGATACCACGCAACTTCCCGAACGCCGCCCAGCCGAGTCGGATTCGACGGTTGACCTCTTTCTCGGGGTCAGTGATGAGCCTCAATTGGCGAAACATGGCTAGAAAGGGTATAGGTGCGTCTTACTTGCGCACCCATTGACCGTTTCTAAAAACGAGGCTGTCCAGTTCCTCGGTAATAGAACCTTTTGAAGAGGTCATTGGACTCGGCTTGAGTCATATCCCCGGCTGCCTATGACCATACTGTTGGCTGTTGCACGGGGTCTCATTGCTAAGAAAGAAAATTTGTTTCAAATAAATCTCACTAGATGGCGCGATATGATTCTCCATCTGTTATTGAATGTGTGTAAAATTAACATTTTCTGGAATTGAACATAAAAATTGTATGTTCTTGTTTAATCAACAATCCTAAGTACAAAATTATGGAATATTTAGCTCTTAATTCACATTTCAAAGATTATTAGACGGATCATTTAAAATTGATGCCAATAGATGGCGCATTTTCAAATTTCTGAGGCATTCCACTCGATTTTTAAAATTTGCATTTTAACACATTTTGGTGCAAAAAAACTGTAAAAACGTGCAAATAAATACTAGAAAACAAACCTTCACTATATTTAAAGAAAAAAATATTCACGAACCTAGTTAACCCTTTTACTTGCAAGTCGCTGCTAACACCATCTATTTATCACCGTGAAACAGAACCGAACGATGTACAAAAAATTGCCAGAATAAGCAGTCGAAAAACGCTAGTTACGTCGGACCGGTTTCTTTGTATGGGATAAGGTATCTGTTTGCTAGTATTATATTATCTGTGGTAGTTGTGACACTGACCAACGACAAAGGGAAGGTAGGGTTTCTCAATAGAGATCCCTGAAAGGGAGCAGAGAGTTTTAATCTTGAAAATGGGGTTATAGGACTCGGTAGGGTCGCACTCGACCATTACCATATCGTATTCTTGTCCACCTCTTGCTTTACGCATGCGGTGGACAGCTATGACGGGGACTTTTTGTGCGGCGAGATCCGCATAAATGTCGTCTACAGGGATTTCCTTCGGAATGCGCCGGATAACCACACGGGTGGGCGCTTCCGAGGGGAGAGAATACATGTGAAATTCTATTCTCATAGTTTTTAGGAGCCTGGTAAGGTTCCTGAAATCAGAAGGGGTCGGGAGTAGGATTTTAATGCCTATCTGGCAAGAGATGGCATTAAGGTAATTAATTTTGCGTTCCACGCAAATTTTGGAAATATCTGTCCACTTATGGTCTTGTCGTGGAGGAAGATTGGAGGGACTTTCTGCTTTTTAATAATAGCAGGACTAGGGGCGCGGCTCGACATTGGGGAAGTGTCGGCCTGAGTCAAAGGACTACGGGAGCGACTCCTGGGGGCTGGGGAGCGATCTGAGCGCCTTGACCGCTGGGAAGCGGTGATAGTGTAGTATAGTGGGCTGCACGTCGGAGGAGGAGGTGGACGGCAGAGTTAGGGGGTTAGTCGATGCGACCTTTTTGGGCTTGGTGGCTTTGGGGTGGGACTTGCCCTTCTTCTCTTGAGGCGGGATTTTCCGCGAAATTGATCGGAAATTTTGGGGGTTGAGTGGGTGCAAGCGCCGAAACGGGAACGGGCGCCGCGGCGCCGGTAGGAACAGGCGCCGGGGCGCCAATGGGAGGCTATCAGCCTTTGCGTGTTCACGCTGCGCGGACTGGGATCGTCCGACAGCGCGTCCTTGACGAGTTCTATGAATGTTTCGACAGGATGCATCCTGTCGCTATCAATAGTACTAATACAAGGAGAAAAGAAAATAATAAACGAGATAAGATAAGGTATTGTAAACAATACCCTATCCTATCTGTCTTTTAGGGACTGATAAGGTATTCCCCGGGTGGATGGGCCCGAGGATGTGTTTACCCACCCTCCCAGTCGTGTTAGACTAGGAGGTGAGTAGCTGGTGAGCCCTAAGCTTGTCTTCCTGCCACCAGTCTTATTGGGTGACAGGACCCTAAGGTACCGGTAAACCCACCGAAGGTGGGCCACCCACCAATGTGTACCGAAGAAGTCTGGCACGTCGGGGTAGACACACCCGACCGTGTCAGGTGTATGCTGGGGGACGAAGCAGGGGTTGACTAGGCTATCTACCAAGGCCAACTAATCCCGCTCCCGACTCCAATGACTGCCGTGTCTTTATGGGACTTGGCGGGTGCTTGGGGCACACCCCCTCTGGCTTCGTTAGCACCGCTAAGTTGCCCGCTAGGGACCACAAGTGGTGGATTTGCCCGGAAGGGGCCAAAGAGCCTCCGAGCCCGAGCCGAGCGGGGCCGAGAGAGCTAGTAACTTTGGTTACTAGTAGTGGCAGCACCTGGAGGCGGCGTGCGAAGTCGCGACGGCTACAGTGACATCACGCAGAGGCGCGACGAGGCGGAGAGTGGGGGCGCAGGGGAGCGCGGTGGGGCGGCGAGCAGCGAGACGTCCGCACGGGGCGACGGCTGGCGAGCTTCCTCTCTCTCTCAACTCGCTCAGACACTTGTACTTATACGTTCTGAGTCAGCATTTGTACGGTCTCATCACCGTAAATTTTTCTGCATACTTGCAACCTACTTTAGGCCTACAATGTGCGTCATAATTTGACCGTATAAAACATCATAACAAAGCAACCAACGTTGATAGTGATCTTATAGCCGTGTTGCTATCCAAACCAAGAGAGAGAAATAGTCGCCTACCATCTAAGTTATAATGTAATCACTTAACTGAAATATATTTAACTAGTGGATCTAACTGTGACGTGTTTCTCTCCAACCAACTAACGGCGAATCAGTGTACGGACTTACAACCCGAACATTAAATGGTCCTTCGAACCTTTGTGTATCTTAGTGTGTTTGTGTCTCTTGTTACGGTAGCGAATCGGTTCAGCTGGTCTCCCGGAAGAGAGTCGCCCCAGTTGGATTGAGAAGGCGCACATACCTAACCAGAGTACAGGCACATTGAGTACCGGAACCAAACTACAACTATTGGAGGAGCTTTTAACAACTAGAATTGCCTTCAACGACTAACTGTGACGTGTTTCTCTCCAACCAACTAACGGCGAATCAGTGTACGGACTTATAACCCGTACATTAAATGGTCCTTCGAGCCGGTTAATAGCAAAGTCGCGGCGAGCAGCGAGACGTCCGCACGGGGCGACGGCTGGCGAGCTTCCTCTCTCTCTCAACTCGCTCAGACACTTGTACTTATACGTTCTGATTCAGCATTCGCGAGCCAACTCAGAACATTGCCGCTCCTACATACATTTACGGTGGCGCTAGTAGTCACTTACATTTCTAAACTGTAGGTTCGTCCAAAGTCGGCACTCCTGCAGCTGGTCACCTTCGCTGGGCCTGCCAGGGTACGCCCTGAGTCTCACCCGGCGGAGGTAGACCGCCAGGGTGCCGTGAAAAAGCGGCGTACCATTCATAATGGCCGCCGCGGCGCGTCTACAGTCACATACAGCAAATAAACATAGCTAGTGTGGGTCGTTGACCCGCATAGGTAAACGACCGCGCTAGCAACATGCTAGGTCCAGAGGACAACACAGAGACGGGCTCATAGTTGTGAGCCCCGGTGTAGCGCCCGCGGGCAGTTAGCTTAGCTCTGTGACCGCTCGCCTCGCCCCCTGACGGAGGCGACGTGACTTCCATACGAAGGAAACTCGCAAGCCAGACTGGCTCATCTAGTACAGTGATCAGCTGATGATCACTCAATCGTTCATGTAGTACACTAGTACAGTGATCATCTGATGATCACTGTAGGTACTAGATGAACGATTTAAATGACCGAAACAGAATAGTACGCTCGCTTGGACACTCGTACATAATACATATTCGTTCCGGTTCGTCACTCGCGAGCCAGTTAGTTGATCATTGACACTGTACTAGATGAAAGATTTAAAAGACCGAAACAGAATAGTTCGTTCTCGTTCACCTAAAGGAATTAATTCCTAATAGTAAATGTACTACACAAGCCTCGTTAGTGTCAAACGTTAAGTCACGGAGGATGGTTGTGTGTTTTTCGGTTCAGGCTTATAAAAAAACTGCCGATTGCAAGCGCCAAAATAAGCATGAAGTTATTTTCTTCTTTTATTATGTTTATGCTTATTACCTACATTCCTAGATTCGTTTACTAACAAGTCCAATTGGTTAAACTGTGATTGAAAGTAGAATTACATATTAATGTTATTACTTTTTAAAATGGTGGTCAGCGGGTAATGGTAGCCTAGCAAAACAGGAATAATTGGAAAGATTTGGTACTGATGCGGCAGTTGCGGAAAATGGGCCCATGGAGAATGTTCTGACAGTGATTATAGTCCAGATTCTTTCTTTTATTTGTGCTTTTTGTTTGGATTCGTAAAAACTTAGATGTTTTGATGTTCTTTAATAATTTTAAAGTTCATGTTTATTTCTTAAATAATCTAGGTCAAATAAAATTAAAAATTAAAGGTAATTAAAATAAGAAAAATTTAGTTTTCATCAAAATTTTCCCTTAGTAAGCCTTAGCTTAGTAAGTTCCCAACGTATCTGTAACTAGAGCAGTGTGATCAGAACGTTTGCTGGGTATTGTAGTAGTAATTATATAGGTACTAGAGTTCCAAGTAGGTTTGCCCTCAATAGCATCTATGCAATATTCGGAATTCGAAATGTAAATACCCTACAAAGTCCGGTAACCTCCGTAGACTTGTTGCTAGTTGAATAATTTGTTCCTAGCTTAACCGGATTGACATGAACTATTGTGAGACCTGTGATTGTCTCTGGAATGAGGTATTTTGGCAGAATCACTTTAGTGAAAGGACAGCAATCTCGGCTTTTGGTTGCTTTGTTGATTTAAGACAAGGCTCTTGTAATTTGAAGATACCTTCATAAAAATTTTGCAACATAAAAACAACTTATGGATTTGATACGATAGAATGTTGTAGGGGTACCTACAACATTCTATCGTATCAAATCCATAAATCTAAAAATCTAAACATTTGATACAAAAAAAAATATCCTATCTTTTCTATCGCAAAGTCGGGTAACAAAAAAGAAAATATCAAAACCCATAAAACGAAGGTTGTTCCATATTTTTCACTCTGACAGCAGGGTATAAATTCATTTTATTAAGGCTCAGAACTATCCAGGTGACGATTGCAGTAGTTTGTTTAACGGACAACCCATTTACTGGCAACACGAACGAACCCATTCCCATTATGATGATAATATAATGGAAACACAAACTAATAAAGTGCTGGAGGTTAGAACATGTCGTTAATCCCGCGATTCCCACGTAAATATCTACTTCATAGCTGAATAACACGCACAGAGACAATTAGCCAGAGGGAATCTTGTAATAACGAAATATATTCGGGAAAATTACCTGTCTATGAATAGTTTATGTTGTTTTCCCGCAACTATATTTGAATTACTACAGCAAAATTACAAAGCATTTTCGGGAAAACGTCCTTCAAAATGTAGTCTACCTAGGTACACCTAATTTTAAATTGTATAGTAGTTATGGAGTTTATTTAATTAGGTATCTATTTTAAGAATGTAGTTAGCGGGTACCTACTTCAATAAACATTAGATACTTATCTATAGATTAGATACTTACCTAGTGCCTACATAATTGTTTTTTTTTGGGGCAACTTCATTTAAAGCGATTGATTCGATTTTTTTCAGACTGAAAATTTAACAGCTCATCTACATAATGTATGCACCTGTCTTTATGTTAGGCACGGCAATGAGGGTCCACTAACCACTAGAGCATCAAACCTAGTCGTAGAGAAAATACATACAGAGTTACTTCACATGAATAACAAAGTTCCCGTATTTTCTTAGGTACTTTCAGGCAGATTTCCAACGAGAAAATCGGTCAGTCTTATGATAAACCAGGGAAGCAGGTCGTGTGCAGATTGCTGTTCACTTATTTATGATTTTATTCGTTGTATTTTGTAAGTCACCGGCTTCTCCTTCGCCTTCGGGGGTGGCGAGGTTTCTCGCGTATTGTGAGACTTACGAGCAGTGATGCCAGTGGCAGATAGTCAAATATTACATGAGACAGCTCAAAAAGTTAGTGAGTGAATATGCAATACGTCAATTTGTGTGTCAAAAAATCGGGTGCGGCAAAACGACGAACAAAAAATTTCTGAGATGTGTTCCGTTTCACGATGTTTTTTTTGTTTGCTGGAAAATATTTCAATATTTTTTATTTAGTTCTAAAAGTAATGTATAAGTTACATTTTGAGTCGAGTTACATGGAGGTTACATGAGAAGGTCAAAAGTAACGTAAAATGTAACAAAAGTTACATTCTGGCATTCTCTGCTTACGAGCGAACGCTATTCAGTATTAATTTCTTGCCAGGCCTTGCCCGACTACATACAGTATATTTTGAGCCGTATAAAACTTTTGGTTGGTATATTTTTAAGTGCTTAGAATGTTTCTAGAGACATTTTTTGCTAAACTACCTGCTCAACCTAATTTTTATTATTGATAGGCTCGCGTTCTACCATCTCACCTTATGGTAAGGTTAAAGCTTATGGTCGACAACGGCGCACGCTTGCCTAGAAGTAATTACCTATAATAATACTAATACTCTTGACTTAAAGACCTATAGGTTGTAGCACAAAACACAGACAACACGTGCGTACTTACCTGTATGTACAATGAAAGTATTTCCAAAACGTTTAATAGTGTTTTCAAATCACTTGCTGGTAAAGTGAGTCTTATTACATTGCTTTTAGGACCATAAGCCGAGCTATAACACACACGTGCGTAATAACATTACACATTAGTGCGTAATAGAATATCCCTACAAAGTTAAATTAGTAAAGCCTTTCTGCAAGATAAACGCGAGTAAACAGAGCATTTTAATTTAACCGGGTAATAAAGTATTTTTTTAGTAACAACAAAGAGGTTTTATGCCGCTGAAAATCCAAATACATTTATGGAATAAATAAATGTGTACATCCTTAATTAAGTCAAACAAACATTTATTATTATCAAATTATTCATAATTCACAAGATTTTGTTATTAAATATTAAAATATTATCATTTTATCACTTAAAACTATAGTTTTGAAGTAGGCTGTATGTTCACTTACCTTACATTTGGCGCGTGAAAAAAAAAGCTTGCGCGCCAGTGCCCATAATTTTCATACTTTGTTTTAATCGTAGTTGTCGCTGTGGTAAATTATTTTAGAAATGTTAAGTTTTCATGCAGAAGATGAACATTATTGATAGAGTTAACCCCACCAGAAATACTAAATGAGCTGCCCACGATAGTTTCCTATAATGGAAGAGCATGGTGAAAATGTGTCTTTGGCGTATTTCTCTGAACTCGCCAATACATAAAAGCCCAGCTCCCTGTGGTGCATCTATTCCTTGTGGTGCTCAAACATGGTGTTGATAATATCAAAACGTACTGTAACCTGATGGCATTTATGAAGAGGCTCGGACGGTTATATTGGTCGGAAATCTAATGTTTTGTCACCAGCCGTTGATAAGTTTTTGAAAGAGGCTCCGGATAGTCAGTGCCTAGAAACAAAGGTACGTTCAATATTATTAATCTAAACGTATCTAAATAATTGCGTAACCGGCGTAACCTGAGTATCACTTCATAAAAACTAATTAATTGATTTCGTTGCAGGTTGCCTTAATATTCGGTGTTATTGGTACGTGTAGACGACAAGAGATTCCGAGTGGTTACAACAAAGGATGTAGAAACCCGAAATGCCTGTGTAGTTGACATCTACATAAGAAGAAAACAAAAGTATCTACTAAAGAATTGGCAAGCACCAATGTAACGCAAACTGTGAAATTGCCATCCAAATCAATTCAATATCGCTTTGAAAATTGTACGTTCAACAATTGTTTTAATAATTAAACGATTTAAGCAATACATGTTTGTTGTTTCCTCGCAAATGTGGTGAAAAACGTCATATGAAACTCGTGAGCTCTGCTCATTACACGCTCGGCTGAATTACGCCCTCGCCTACGGCTGCAACCCACAGCCTCGTGTGTAATGAGCAACTTGCTCACTTGTATCATAATATACTATTATGGGTGGAACACCCACGTACCAATGATGCATCGCCATTCGTCTTGTAGTCCGATGATGGAACGGGTTAAGCGGAATTGAAATGTGCAATTCTATCGCACTTTCCTCGAAATATGTTCATCATCTTCGGTCAATAATTTTCTGTTAAAAATTATTAGCTTGATTGGAGAAAATTGCATTAGTTACCTCCTACACCCGCTATGTACTCTTTTATTTTCTAAAAGAGTTATAGGATGATAATATTATTGAAAAAAAAAACATAAAAATAAGTTCCTCAAAACTTGGGCGTCTCAAAAAAGTTGGCAGAAGGTCTGAAGTTTATGATACGAAAAATATTATTTTACACCTGTGGCTTAGTTTTATTACGTACAGGAAAAGCGTAACTTGCCACAAACTGGCTATTGGCTAATTTTAGTTTTTTGATGCCATCGTAATCAGAAAAAAATTGTCTACCGATCAGTATTTTTCTACTAAAAATAGATTCCGTATAAAAAAATATAAACTCAGTTAAGTTGCCCTAAAGGCTATGTTTGCAAACCTACTTGACATAAGCCAACCAAGTGTGCAATTAGATCAATTTTTTACACCGAAAAATGGTTTTGTCAGATAGTGGCATTATAGCTTGAGAACAGCTTCGCACCTCTCCGCTCGACTAACTTTTCATCGTGTCACCCTGTTTTAATAATACGCTGATCTATTTTTCATATTGACGCGTTGTTTTCAATTTAGTGGCGCTCTTTTATTCTGTTCTACTTGACTATGAAGGATATAAAAGTTTGTAGTGGTATAATATGAAAGTTTAGCGAAAATAGTTTCAAAAGAAATATGTTAGAGGATATTTCCTTACTATTAGTCAACAGTCGCATCGATATGCTATGTGAAAAGTTACTTACCCTTAACGCTATGATCTAACTAAGGCACAGTGTTTTTATACAAAAATGAATTTTACCGAAATTTAAAACCATTGGCTACTATTTTTTACCCGACTGCCGAAGGAGGGTAATGTGTTTATCAGTCTATGTATGTATGTAAGTATGTATGTAAGTATGTATGTATGTATGTAAGTATGTATGTATGTATGTATGTTTGTTCCTATGTGGCGTTCCAGAGACCAAACGCGTTGGCCGATTTTGATGATTCATACGTCAATCGATTCGTCTTAATCCTGCGAGTGTCACTGGGTACATTAAAATTAGAAAATAGAAAAATGGCGGATTTTGGGCGCCATATTGTGGGGGGACTAAATTTTATTTTACTTCCAAACGCATCGTGTGGGGTATCAAAATAAAGGGTTTTAAGAGGTGATTTCAAAAGTATAGAACACTTATATGTTTAAATGTACTGAAATCTAAAAAATATAACTAAAAAGTTATAAATGAAAATAGTTAATTCAAAAAATCAAAAATCCCGACTGCTTAAAAAGCGAACTTAAAAGCCGTAAACAAGAAGAAAATCATGCTGTGCAGTCGGAGGATACGTCAGCCAGTGGTTTTGGTCAGCCAGCTCGCGAATACGTTTAAGGCGATGATAGCTCAGTGGTAGTGACGTCGGATACCGAGACGAAGGTCGCGGGTTCGAATCCTACAATGAGCTTGAGCTTTCGGTGAAGGAAAACATCGTGAGGAAACCATAGCACGGTGGTAGGGTACTTTGTAGTACCCGCCTGGCTGGCAACCACCCTCAAGTTGAAAATCTGTCGCCAAGCACCTTCCGGTGTGTTCCGACAGCAGCACTTGAGAGCCAGTTCCCTTCTAGGCTTTGTGTGCTTACCACCATCGGCCACATCATCACTGACCACGGTGAGATTGTGGTCAAACACAGACCTATAAAGAGTAAAAAAAAAAAAAAAAAAAAAAACGTATGCTCCGACTGCACAGCATGATTTTTTTCTTGTTTACGGCTTTTAAGTTCGCTTTTTAAGCAGTCGGGTTTTTTGATTTTTTGAATTAACTATTTTTAACATACGGATCCAACAACTGGGCATTAATATTAAGATAGATTAACAATCTCAAAACCTCAGGGAATAAAATAACGGTAACAGAAATATAACCCAAACTGTAATCCGTCTGCTCAACCAGTGGACAAGCTAATGAGAGACGAGTTTCCTATAACAATGCCGAAAATTTAATGTAACAATCACATCACGTACAAATTAACGGAGAACTCAATTATAAGGCAATTCGCCAAACTTCAGACGCCCAGACATTTAGTAATAAAATTTTAATCAACCAACTCGCCAACGTTTCGGCGTCAATGTTGGTCAAAAAGTGAATAACGTAGTTTCATAATTACGACGATATCTCTTTGTCCTCTCTCTGTGATAATCTGTATTAAAAAACAGGAGTCTCTCTCGCATTTTGACAAAGAACTGTTCCAGCGATTTTACACGTTCTATTACCGAGTTCTAGTAAAATTAACGGAACCTTTTTAAAATAAATATATAAATATTTTTTTTTAATAATTATACTTTTGGTAGGAAAAGTTCAAACATATTTTGCTCATTAAACAAATAAGTAATATGATTCTCGTACTTAATTTTATCTACCCTTTGACAGCGTAAATTCGAGATAAACAGTTTCAGCACAAATTGACATTTCCAGAGCAAATAAAAGAAAATTTTATAAAACTCACTCACTTCTCTTTGAAACGGAAAAATGTATTTCCCTCTGACGCAAAATTTGTTTTTGATAAGTGGCTAGAAAAGGGATGAATGGGAACTCTTATTGGTGTACACAAAAAATATGCAAATACACCCCTATTGAATTTGAAACGAGAAGTTTTGCGATACAGATATTTTGTTGTACACAATAGATTGTGTCGGCTGTCTGTTGATTGTTCAATGGGTTTTTGCATGATATGAATAAAATCATGAAAAGTTTTGCCAGTACCTTTATTTAAAAGGTACTATAGTTCATTCGCGTTAAGAAAATAGTGAGTCATCATTGTCAGCCGGCCTCTCGACCAATCGGGTCGCAACAAATTAGGAAGCTTGCGACCCGATTGGTCAAGGGGCCGGCTGACAACGATGATTCGAATCCCAAAACTTTTAGTCATGTAAATAAGGCTTCTGATTGACCAGCTAGACAAAGTAACTGTCTACACTACACACTACTTGAACTATGATACAAAGTTGTGCTAGATATTAGGTATGAATCCTTTATGGACCTATCGGAGCGTGAAAATCAGTTTGAGCATTTAATTTGGCGTCTCGTCTGCTCGCGTACTGGGTATACTTCTCATAATTCAATTTGTTGGCTCAATCGATCAACGACAGGAAATATTCGCTTCCTAGACGTCTGCCTCTTTATAAATCTATGAATCAGGGGAAGATATATGTTTTATAATTTTATGTTCAAGTAAATTGGAGATGGGTGTGGAAAGGCTGATTGCAGAATATGATTCTTTAGATTGCGTATTTTTTTACAGTCATTTTTAGGTCTGTCTATTTCAAATCTGTCTCTGGAATCACGACTAGGGTTAGATTTACGACAACAGCCTTAACATTATATATCGGCTTTAAGATCAAAACATATAGATAATCAGCTTTATCTGGTTATTTTAGAAGCGACCCCAAATAAATTTAGTTAAGCAAAGGCTATATAAACGAGATAAGTGTTTATTTTCATGTAAAGCTCGTAATTTCTTAGTATTTTACTGTATTATTTATCTTGGTTTGGTTTTTTAATAGCCCGATAACTTTTATCGGAAGAACAAATATGACATACCTTTACTAATATTTTATAGAGAGAGCCAGGCAAATCCGGGGTAGGTCACTAGTTTTATATACAAAAACTATCAAATGGCAATATTTTAATATCCATATAAAAGATAGCTGACTTTTGATAAATCAGCTCTAAGGCTAATTCATTATCCTGACAACAAACAAATAGGTAATAATAATACCAGCCTGTTCCATCCCACAAGGCAAACGCCTCTTCTCATACAGAGAAGGCTAGCATTAATCACCACACTTGGCTTACTGAGTATTCCTTTATTCCATTTATTGGTCAACCATTAATCTGCAGAGCATGCAGTGAAGAAAAGAGTAGCGATAATGAATCCGCTACTAATCATGCTAAGTGGTCGCTTGAACGTTGATACTACGTGATCAATCCTTCGTTGAGGCTGCTAATCTAGCGATACAAAAAGCTTTTTACAAAAAAAAATACCGACAAAATAACTAACAAAAACGCAAATCATAAAAATAATCTTTTAGTCTAGCATTTTGAGTCGGTGGCAAACAAACAAACATGCTAATTAATTACCTAAAGCACTGAATGATTGTAGCTAGGTTGATCTTTGTTGATAGTTTTTTTGGCATCGAAAGAATTGGTTCACAATTGAAAATTCACATGTGCAAATTATCAATAAATTCTTTTTTTCTACCTTTAGGGGTGTTTATTATTTTTTAAATTAAGTGGAATCAACTTTGAGGAACCCAACAAAAACTTAACAACTTTGAGGAAAACTCTTGCCAAAAAAAAAATTGAATTCGGACCGCTCTATAAAAAGTTATGTGTGGTCATACAAATATATATATATATACAACTCGAATTGAGAACCTCCTTCTTTTTTATTCTTCGGTTAAAAAGAAGGTAGTAGGTATTATAACATGGATGATAAAGATAGAATAATGATAAACTAGAAGCTTGTAAGCTAGCAAGTAATATACAGCCATTTTCTTTATTTTTTTATATTAAGACAGCATTTTCCCAACTATGTAGGCTCCCCAACCTACATAGTTGGGAAAATGCTATATTAATATAAAGAAATAAAGAAAAAGTATTTATTTGTGAACCCTACTGGAGACATGGGCAATAGGCAAAAACAAAAAACTAAACAATAATAAAAAATAAAACCCCGTACGAGACCACAAAGGCTCGTATCTCCGCAGCAGTAGCTATTTTATAAATTCAGTCAACGCAAGAATTCTTGGTGCTCTAAAAACTCTTGTGACCGAAGACGAGGACTCTTCTTTAATTTATTACTAGCTTCTGCCCGCGACTTCCTCCACGTGAAAGACACATAGTGTAGTGTAGCTCTCTATTTGTGAAATAATTTTTGAAATCGGATGAGAAGCTTCAGAGATTACCCAAATTATTTTACAAATTCACAATATTTTTATCTCTTTAAATAGTATAGACATAGTTAAGCTGCACCCGGGCGCTGAGACCCGCATTATGATAGAAAATTAATTGTCTCAATAAAAATTATTAATATTTTTTTTTCTGTTTTGAGAGTGTTAACCCTATTACCAGAGAACATTTTGAAAACCATAGAATCATCATATCTTCGATTTCCTGATAAATTTGCATCTGCTTTTTTTTATAGTTAATAGTACAGTTCTGAAAAATATTATAAAATAAATATTAGGTGCTACTTGCAAAAGATGTCCGATGGAAAAAATTAAAATGAAATAAAATAAAATCAGGCTTATTTGTTTTTCTATTACTGAAAAATCTTTTCTGTTTCGCCTATAGAATACCTTGTATATATTGTCAATAAACTTCAAAATCAAATGTTCAAATATGTTTATCACATCGTTTATTTTAGAGTTTTTCTGAAAATCCAGAGAATACTAATAAAAATTCTAACACGTTTTAAAGTATATTTAAGATCCGGGTGTTTTACTCTAGCATTCAAAACAGTGTGTACTATCGATTAGAAGAATAAAAAAGCGATGTCCGATTTTGGAGGCATTTATCACACTGTGCGTAGGCATTGCAAGGCGCTATTAGTACATGGTGAACATCCCACCCATACGCACTAAACGTTTTGGGAATACTTTTATTGTGCGAACAGCTAAGAAGTGGTATTCCCTGCCGGAGTCTGTATTTCCTGATAGCTACAACCTGGAAGTCTTTTAGACAAGAGTGAATAGGTTTCTTCTAGGCAAGCGTGCTTCATCGTCGACCACATAGTCGGTGAGATAGTGGTCAAGCGCGAGCCTATCAATAATAATTTAAAAAAAATCGTTAAGGCGTGAAAAGGTAACAGACAGAGAGGGTTTTTTTTTTTTTTTGTTTTTTTTTTAGCGTGGAGGCATGCTCATGCATACTGCGCTACCACGGGGAGATAGCGCAGTTATGGGACTCTAACCCACTAAAACTCCACGGTGTCCTCCAGAGCCGCTTATGGCGGGAACACGGGTACACGTTAGCACTCACCGCGAACCCGCCGCGGCTGTCCGTCACCGGACCCTCCTCTGGGGATTACCCCCCATCACCGGCGCACCAGAACACACTGTGCGCCGTGACCACCCCAGGGACCAAACCAGTACATGGGTGCCAGACGACCCCGTGTATGGCACCCATGGTCCCCTTGTGACGGGTCAAGGTCAATAGCCCCGCCACCTACCATGTTTCGGCCGCAGGGGATAGGGAGAGCGGCCAACGCTATACCGACACTCCTCTTCCCCTGCGGCCCCACCGCGTCCGCCATCAGACGGTGGCGACCCCGTCCAGGCCGCGGAAGGTAGGGAGAGCGGCGCACCGTAATACCGGCACTCCTCTCCCGCCGCGGCCTCCAACCCTCAGCCGTGATATCGTATGGGTTTGGGAGATCCCATACGACATCACGGCCCGCCTCAGTTGCGATGTTGCCCAGGCAGCACCGCAACCTACATGTTGGCCGCTACGTCGTCGGCTTATCGGCAAAAGCCCTGACGAGCGGCCCCTCCTCGGGTTCCTCTTCGCTTCACCGTGGGTGACCAAGCCAAGGTTACTGAGCTCCCCCGCCTCGACAATGCGGGAACCCACCGGGGGGGAGACAGACAGGGTTACTTTTCGCTTCACCGTGGGTGACCAAGCCACGGTTACTGAGCTCCCCCGCCTCGACAATGCGGGAACCCACTGGGGAGGAGACAGACAGGGTTACTTTTGCATTTATAATATTAGTATGGATTATCCATTTAAGACGTTACAACACAACATTAAAGACGTTCTGACACAACATTTGAATTTCTTAAGAAATAAGCAGTGCCCTTGTACTCTATTGTCTTGATGTGTTGTTTTTATGTATTTTACTGTGTGTGTACATTAATTATTAAATAAATAAATCATAAATAAACATTTTTTTGTATCCGGTAGATATCTACCGTAGAAAAAAACCTTTTGTTTATTAAATCATAATATTATTCTTCAGGGAAAATCTTACATAGCTTCGGAAACCTTAGGAATACACAGAAATGTTTATTTCTTTCGGAAATTGAACCGGCTGCCGTAGTGCAGAAGCCAATCACTTACCAACTGCACAAATCGAACAGTTTATTAAACTAACCTAGAATGGTGTTCCATTTGCTTATTGCCTGTAGAATACTCTTTAAGGATGCGCAACTTTGCTAGATTTCTCGTTATTTTTACTTTTTACGTCATCTTTAATCAGGAAATTCTGAACATTCATTCTATTTAGTTATTGTGTCTATTCTGTAAACCAAAGGCGATCTGCCATCAGTTCGTTCTCTCCTGAAATACGATTGACTTGTTGAAATCACCCGTTGACAACAACAATCACAAATATTTCACTTAAAATTTGTCCCAAAGCACAACGCTGCGGTGTGCGACGACGGACACATAATCCTCCTCCCCGCTGACGCATACTGCAACGGAACAAAAAAGCACTCTAGCTAGACGTTTTTCAAACGATTATGTTTCCCGCACCGCATACCGCAGTGTCGTGCGTTCCGATCAAGAGACCAAAGCAAAGTTTTTATTTCGTGATACGCTGCATTTACAGATATTCGCCCATATAGGTAATAATGAGTAGTTTATCGCCTGTTTCGAGGCTCCACTAAATCAAACAAAAACATGTATGTATAAATAACCTTACATCGGTGTGAACGTACGTCCTGCAAATGCCACAAATAAACACAATTCTACATATAAACATATCAATGTAGGTGAGGTTTGTTTGATTGACTCCCATTCTATTTCGCGACGAATTGCTATTTCTGTGTCACTTCAATAGGCGCTATGTGATATGTAGGTATGTGAATTATGAAATTGGTTGAAAGCTAAGCCTAAAACCCGTACCAAATCCGTTTTTTTAAATAGAGCAAACGCAAAAATCTTCTCTATATGATATTGTTACAATATAAAATGATGGGATATATCGTCATATCTCATCATTTCATATGTCATTCACACAGTTCTACCATCGGTATTTGGGGTATGGAGTCTCAGTATGGAATCTACTTGAGGCTCTAGCTAGACTAGTGACAGTTTATTCGAAAATCGCCAAAAATTTATGGGACCAAGCGCTATCGAAATGTTAGGTGACAAATCCCTTACATTTTGACATTCGCGCGTCGCCAGCGCTAAGATAATGACACTTCGTGTAGAGTATCTCTTTATTTTATTTTTTGGGTGAGAAATCATCCAATGACTTCGCCCGCTCTGGGTGAAGCGGAAGGGCGTGTCAGACTTTTATTGACAAAAACCCACCCGTGTTCCTTCAGTTGCTTGAGCCAGGGCTGCGGTAACTCACTTTTAAATTTATTCACGACTGCGTACAGCCTCTGGTGAGGTGAGCACGTGAGTCAGCTCGATGCTAGAAGCACAGGGCCGGGCGATGTTGTGACGTTTGGAGAAGGCATATGTCCAGCAGTCGACGTCTATTGGCTGAACGCTATTGCAAAAAGTGTTTGATATTTAGGTAGCTAGGCAGTTTCCATTTCAAAATTGGCAATTTATGCTTCTATTATTATTAATTCATTTATTAAAGGCAACAGGCCCCATATAATTACTCAAAATAAATACATATATTCATAGTTTTAGAAACAATATAAACTTAACTTATACCTATTGTAGCGGCACCGATGCCACTTACGAACTGACGTCTGACATGACGTCACTCAAATCCTGCATCACAAAAGCAAAGTTTTCGGCGCAATTTGAACACATACAACAGTCTGACAATAACCGTTGGGCAGTTGCCCGGACCAAAAACAACACCCGTCTTGTCTGAGGATCCTCCCTTTTCTATGGAGGTGTGTGGAGGGTGTCTTTACACCTTGATCCACTTGATTCCAACAACATACAACATTTAGCATTTACACACAGACAACAATCATTGCTTCAATATTGATAGTTGAAATACTGGAGCAACGTTTCATCACAACACAGTCCAGCTTGTCAGTGATCAAGCCCACGATGCTGTTGGCGCTGGCCCGCACCCTGCGCACCAAGGATGCAAATCTTTTACGCATCATTGCATTAAAGCAATCGACGCGCATTTCCGCAAACATTTCTGAAGCGCTACAGAAGCGAGGCAGCCCAATCAGCACTCTAAAGGCATTATTATACTGAACAAGAAGAGCGCTGTACGATTTCTCTATACGTAGGTAATATTAAAATAGGTACACACAGTATAGCAAACTTAATTCCAATTACTTTGAAAAGATAAACAAATACAATCTCTGTAGCCGTCACAAACCAATTAATTGGTAAAGAGAGAGGAAATTAGCTAAATGGAAAATTAAATGATGAACCGAAATGACTGAACATGAAAGCTTCTTACTTAAAATTAAAGGACCTAAAGAATTTTGTTAAACAGGATATCCAGATTGCTTTTCTAGCAGCGTACACGTGCCGATCGGTGTGACGATATTTGGGGGGCCAAAGTCCAGCGTTGGACGTCTTTCGGCCAAAATGATGATGATGTTACACGTGCAAAAACTATTGAGTCGAACATTAAGAGAAAGGAGGAGGTCCTTTTCCAGGTCGATTAAAAAGGTAAAATATTTAATATCAGTGCTTAAACACGGTTCTTCTTTTGCATCGTATGAATGATTCCTAATAGTTATGTGTTTTGATCAGAACTCAGCTACGATATTCTAAACGTCTTAAATTAATACCATCAGAACTACAGAAGAGTAGATCTTCCGATCAACGAGCCCATCAACAATCTCTCGGCTGCGAAACCAAATAAAAGGCAGGCTTACACGGAGCCAGCTCTAGCCACCATAGCGGAATATAGCGCCTAGGAAGCCCCGGAGCGTCCATCTCCCACGTGCGAAAACCACAAGAAAATGCAGAAATTACTGGCCTTGAGTGAATATGATACAAAGTTAGCATTTGGCAAGTCTATAACCGACTGTCTGACTGTCTGTAAAACTACCTAAAACTGAATGGTAGAAATACTAGTACTCGTTTCTGCTCCTGACCTGTGTGGTCCGAAAAACTAAACATACATACATACTCACGCCTTGTTTCCATGGGGTTAGGCAGAAACTGTAGAACGCCACCTGCTACGATTCTCAAAATACTCAAAAAAGAAATGAGATTTATCACTCTCAAATCTAAAAACTCTTATCACACTATTAAAAAGTTGAAAGTCTGTGAGTGTGTATGTTTGTTATTTCTTCATGCCAGAACGGCTGAACGGATCTGGACAAAATTTGGCACAGAGATAGAATAGTCAGTAATAGGATATCTGTAGGCTTTTTATCGTGAGAATATGTTATTTCGGGATATTTTTTTACATTAACGCGAGCGAAGCCGCTGGCAGAAGCTAGTCCTCAATTCATTTGAAATCTAATCTTACTTTTGGAATACGCATTTATTCTGCATCTCCCAGAGACAAAATGCCGTTAATTTCTTTGGGTCACGGGGAGGGTGACCCGATTAAGGTGACACCCTGTGGCAGGTCACACATGTACCGGGCAGCTTCTGTAGAAGTTCAAATGAGTCGGATTAAGACATGCTTCATGAGTTGTGGGAAGTTGTGTGACCGTCATATGAAAGATGCTATTCGATTTGCGGTGAATAGAGGTTTATGCTGTAATTGAATTTAGTGCATGCGACAAAGTGACAAGGTTTATTCGACTCAGTGATAGTTAGATAGTTTCAAAAGTGGAAAATAATATTAACAAAATTGAAAATAGTTTTTATTTATTTTTTTAATTCTCTCGTGACTAACTAAATTACTAAAAGCTCAATTAGTACAAAACAACATTATGAAGATTTGGAACTCCCTTTGGGTATTCGCAAACCAGCACTCTGGCCGTCGCCTTAAAAGGAAACACAAACGTGTGTGTGAAATATTTTCAACAAATACCAACACGTTAATTACGGCTGGCACTGTATGAGTCACTTTACAACTCGCACAGTTAAGCACACCGGGCGCCGTTTTATGTTCTGTTTTTCATTATATACATGCTTTTTATTAGCTTCATAGTTATGTATGTTAGTATGTAACGCAATCTTTGATATAATACGTGATTTTCACTCACTTCATAATGTGAGATTAAATTGAAACTTTTGCACACTTATCAAGGACCTAAGGCAATACAATAAAAAATTGACTGTATTGTCCTGGTTTTGGGCAAGTGTAGTCAAGTCCATCCTGCCATCTTCGCCTGGGTTTGCCGTGGTGTCGCCATACATTTTCCCAGACCCTCATTGTGATAGCTTTTGTCCATGAGACGTTCGACATGCGGCAGATGTGCTCAGCCCCATTTAAGCTTGGCTGCTTTTTGGGTGACGTCGGTGATTTGTGTTTTTGAAAGTATTATTGTATTCCTCATACGGTCTTTCAAACTGACTCCAAGAATGCTGCGCTCCATTGCTCGCTGGAAAAACTCAAGCTTGAACTAACAAGTAAATGATATTTTTCATATAGGAATAAAGTAATTAACGAGAAAATTAACGTAATTATGAAAAAAAGGGAGATGCTCGATATTAGTTATTAAACATATTCCATTGGTAAGATTTCTGAACGTAGACTCTGGCACCGCGTGTGAACTTAAGATGTTTGATGATGCAAAACACAGTGGTACGTACTACAGGCAAAATAATTGGAAAAACTTTGGAACTCATTATTCTAGTCTAGCTGATAGAAAAGTTTCTCAATATTTGAATGTTCTTGCTGAACTTTGCTAATTGACATTCTTGGGACGTGAAATTTATTTCTAGCATAAGGCTGGTATTTGTACTCAGTTTTCTCCTAATTTTAAGAGGCAGACACAAAACCATTATATAACTTTTCTTATGAAAACATAGCTTTAATTAAACCATAAGTCTATGTTGTAGTTCATGAAATTCGTTAACAAATACATATTTTTTAACCCTCTTAACTTATTTTTTTGTGACGTGTTCGAGGGTTACACTTAATAAACATCTATCTCAGTATTTGGTGCTTTATTGTTCCCAAGAAGAAATCACGTTACATTGGCACATTACTTTACTGGATCGTTTGTCTAGTGGTCGCAAGCGCTACTGTTGAGTTGAGGTCCTGGGTTTGATGCCCGGGTCGGGGAAAGTATCAATGGGTTTTCCCATGTGGAATATCTCAGAGGCAGCCCAGAGACTGGACTTGTGCTCGGCACTCGACGTCCACTGCTGGACATAGGCCTCCCTCAAGCGTCGTCACATTGATGGGTTCCGTGCGTTTCGCATCCAGCGGATCCCCGCAACCTTCACCAGGTCATCAGTCCACCTGGTGGGAGCCATTCCAACGCAACGTCTTCCGGTTCGCGGTCGCCAATACAGAACATTTACTGTAAGCTTTCTGATGAGGGTCATTGTGAGCGACCACGTCTCAGAGCCATAAATTCAGCCATGTTATGTTTAATACTTTATATTGCCAGCCAGAAAATGCAGCTTCATTGGATTAATGTCTCTCTTAAATATACTCGCGCTTAACGTAAAAAACTCTTGTAACATGTAGTTATTTTTAGGGTTCTGTACCCAAAGGGTAAAAACGGGACCCTGTTACTAAGACTCCGCGGTCCGTCTGTCTGTCTGTCTGTCACCAGGCTGTATCTCATGAACCGTGATAGCTAGGCAGTTGAAATTTTCACAGATGATGTATTTCTGTTGCTGCTATAACAACGATTACCGAAAACAAAATAAAATAAATATTTAAGAGGGGCTCCCATACAACAAACGTGATTTTTTTGCCCTTTTTGCGATAGTGGTACGGGACCCTTCGTGCGTGAGTCCGACTCGCACTTGGCCGTTTTTTTTTATTGAAATGCCCTCGGGGAAATTTTCCATCATTATGGACTCTGCCGTATGAGCAGATTGGTTCGCTAAATCTATACTAATATTATAAAGCTGAAGAGTTCATTGTTGCATTTATCAAAAAGGGGCAGCATAAATGAAAAATGTTGCAAAAACGGGAACACATAATTATTCCTTTTTGAGAGCTTCCGTTGCGTGCGCTGCGTAAAAACGGTTTATGTTGCGCAACAACCATGTATGTAGGGTAGATGGGTAAGTAGGTAGCCAGTTTACGGGAGCGAAGCCGCCTGGGACAACTAGTTATTAAATATGAAACCTGGATTGTCCGTACTTTCGAATAAAACATGTTTTATATGGTCATAATATGTTATTTTTTACACAGGAATCAATTGTTTTATGATATTTTCTAAGTGGAATCTAAGAAATATTTCACCTAGCTGTAACAGTAAAATAAGCCTCAGGTACTTATTATTGCAAATCATGCATTTTACTGTATTGCTCCTTACTAAGACTTTACATTGCTCAAATGACCCAGCACAAAGCGCCTGCCAAGCGTTACAAACAAAAACTTAAAATTTCACCGTGTATAAACCGGAACTACCTGCAAAGCTACAAAAATAAACGTCCACTCGTAACAAAAACAAACGTAACGCAAACTAAGTAAAACCGTGACACAAACAGAATATGCAGAAAAGTTATTTAACCTGCATAAATACATCGTTTACCCCATCACCGCACCCACTGGGAAACTACAGGGGACAATATTACGAGTATTTTCAATATTCATCCCCTGAATGCAGAATAAATAGACTATAATGGTTCGCATACATTGGCAAAAGCACTCCTATATTCGCATTCAGTTCGAAAAATGAGTGATGTGTTTGCGAATTGTGCGTTAAGCTTGTTTATCTTCCATGATTTGAATAACCAGCGGTGCCAAGCCAACTCTTGAACGACTTATAGTGTCCTGAGGCAGGTACATCCCCCTCAGGACACTATAAAGACTCTAAGGACGGGCTGTTTCCTGTCGCTGACACTTTGATGGCTCAATAAAGTAATGAGAATGCACTAATGTCCGTTTTCCTTACAATTTTACTAGTTTATGCCGAAGATTTGGTTGTGAGAAAGTAATTTATCTTGCATTGGTCTAGTATTAAAAAAAAAAGGATTTGTTTTGCTTATTGACAGTGTTTTGAAATGAGATACAAAACAAACGTGTTTTTAAAATCGGTGCATATGCAAAATTGTGAAGTGATGAATCAAAACGCGACGAGTTACTTTGCGCAATTATTGCAAAAATAAATGTAAGTACAGACCGTGCAGTTGGATTTAATTCTTAAAGCTTCGTTAAGTATTCAATTAACTGGTGCAAATATTCCATATGACAGGTTTCTAGAGCAGAACTAAACACTTACGCACCGGTGTACTGTGCAGTGTCCCTTATCCCCGTTTCTCCCTGTTGACCGACTTTCACAACTTGACAGTCCAATATAAGTTAGTAGTCACTGCGACCGATAAGTTTGATTCTCTTCCATTCCTAAGCCAACACGGAAATCTAAAAGCTACGTTAGCATAAAATATTGTTTGCATATCATAAATACTTTTCGATTTCCTGCAAAAATCCTGATGGAATCTCTCTAGATTTTAATCCTGGGTATTTTCAATCACAATCGCCATGAATTCAATTGGAGACTTTAAACGGATTTTTTCGATTTGCATGAAATATCGCGGATAGAGTGGGTTGTCTTGTGGCCCGGGGCGCATCGCGGTGCAGTCAATATTTTACATTTTCTGTCTAGCCGGCTTCGGGAAGACGGCGTGTGCATGAAATTCCATTTTGCATCATTATTTTCGAGTGGGCGCGGCATTTTGTAGGACGTATACTCGTGTGGTACACAAGTACTCTATATTTATTGCGGGCAGGTATTTGGGAGAGCAATTTCAGTTTTTCTCACAGTCGGGATAGCGTCTAGCTCAGGCATGACCTGTATAATTATTACTCAAATGTACTCATATTACTCAAATACTCGAGTAGTGTATTATTGGGCATTCTATGCCACTGTCGGCAAGTAGCTCGGCCAGTGCGCCTCGCTACGCGACAGTGGCATAGAATACCCAATAATAAACGATCGACTCGACTGTGTAGTATATTAGTGTACTCACCTGAAGATCTTGTAAGAAATACCACTGGCTACCAGTAGCTGGGCGAGTACGCATTACTACATAAAGTAACGCTGAATAATGTAAGTACGATCGCTTCTCAAACGATCACTCTATCGCGAAAAAGGTTGCACTACTATTTCAATTTATAAATATTAATGTATCAGATACATTTTACTCATTACCAATCAGATTGTTTCCAAGTGTAATCATGAAGTTTGTAAAGCAGCCACAATCACTGCATGTTACAACAATCTGCGAGGATGTTAGTAAGACTAGTTTTCGTCACGGAGAATTGTTACCTGACTCAGTTCGATGTATCATATGCGGACCGTCTAACTGTGGAAAAACCAATTTATTGATTGGTCTTCTCATACACGAAAATGGATTAAGATTTAAAAATGTTTATGTTTATTCGAAAACTCTGTATCAACCCAAATACATGTTTTTAGAAAAAGTTTTACAACGAGTGCCAGGTACTTTACTCCAGAAATATAATGGAAATGAGGAAGTGATAAGAGTTCAAGACGCAAAACCTAACTCTGTGATAATATTTGATGATGTGGCTTGCGAAAATCAAGATAGCATGCGTGATTATTTTGCAATGGGAAGACACAAGTTCATCGATTGTTTTTATCTAAATCAAACTTATAGTAAAATCCCTAAGCAGTTAGTAAGAGACAACGCGAACTTAATCATACTTTTCAAACAAGATGACATTAATTTGCGTCATATTTATGAAGAACATGTCAACACTGATATGACATGGAATGAATTTCGTGAAATGTGTTCAAAAATATGGAACGAGCCCTTCAGTTATGTAGTAATTAATAAAGATTGTTTAAAAAATAAAGGATGTTACAGAAACAAATTTGACACCTTTGTAGTCTTTGATTAAGAATAGGGTTATTTAAGTCCGTTACCTTCGTGATATTATTATTATTCTTCAGACATCGTTTCATCAATCACTATCAGCTAATTTTTTTCGCAATGGAAAAATCTTTAAAAAGACAAATAGTAGTTGCAGCTGAAGCTGTTAAGAAAAAAGTAAGAAAAATGAGAGATGTCGAGAATAACAATCAGCAAACACTGGAATCAGTTTTCAAGCCTGTAGCAGAACCACTCAACCAGATTGCTAATGCCAGTAAGCAGACTTCTTACCTGTGTCCTACAAAAAAAGAAGAACTTCCGTTTATTGATAAAGCTTTGCAGAACGAAGAAGTCAATGTTAGAAAAGAAAATTCAAATGAATATGAATCTGATATCGAAAGTGACTCTTCATATAAATCATTAGTTGAAAACAACCCCGCTCGTGACACGTCATCCTGGTCAGTATCCTCAGAAGCTCTTTCAGATGTTCCATTCGGTGTCAGAGTAGAAAATGGGAGATTGATGTTAGGTTCTGCTCGTATAACGATCGGCGATAAATTTATCACAGTAGCTGGACACAATTATAGAAATACGTCTGGTTTGAAACAGTTGTTACTGAAAAAGAACGTAGATTTAAACATGGTTACAGAAAGTGATATGCAGCATTATAAGTCAATGCTACTTGATACAAACGCACATCGACGAGACTATGAGCCGGATAAACCAATAAAAAGCAATAAAGGTCAAAAGTATATGCAAGTTATCAAGCCTATTTTCAAAATACAAAACACTGTTCAGACTCCTCAATCGAAGGGAAAAGGACTACCCTTAACCAAAATGTGGAAGAAAAAGGTTGATTTTGTATATTGGAATGATCCAAATGAACTGGTGGATAGGTTAAAATTATTAATCGCATCTCGAGATGCTGGTAACACAGGATTAGATAATGAAATTATATCTATCATTGAAGAATTACGTGAAAGTAAAATTATAAATAAATAATACATCTACGTTTTCTAAAAGGTGTGTTCATTTTATTATAAACCTCACAACACAATACACCTTAAACATGAACGTAGATAAATTCGGACATCATATTCATAAAAGAATGCGATTATCAGAGTTATTTGAGATTAATGAAAATACATTATTAAAATCAAAAAACGGAGATTTTGATTTAAAAACATCAAGACTGAGAGGAATCAAAAATCCAGTAGAAGCTGACGATGCAGTGAACAAGGATTATGTAGATCGAATGACTGCTAATATGATAAAAGAATTTAATACACTTATAGGGACATTGCGTTCACAAAGTATTATAGACGCACGGGAAACATTTCAGGTTTCTTTAAAAGCCAAGATGCCTGCAATTGTAAGTCATTTGCAAGATAAGTTTTATACTAAAGAAGAGGTTGATAAATTAATTCAAAAAAATCAGTAATGGCAAAACAGCAAATTGTTAATGAAATACACAGAGCAGCACGAAGAAATTTCCTTAGACGTCATGTCATTCTAAAGGGAATCGATGACTTGTGGCAAGCTGATCTGATGGATATGCAAAATCTAAGGAAATATAACAAAGGCTACAATTACATTTTAATAGTGATCGATTGCTTCTCAAAATATGCTTGGACGCAGCCGTTAAAATCAAAAAATAAACTTGATGTCACTCATGCATTTGAACGAATATTACTTGACAGTAATCGAAAACCTGATAATTTACAAACGGATATGGGAACAGAGTTTTATAATAACACATTTCAAGCGCTTATGAAAACATACAAAATTAACCATTACTCATCGTTTTCTACCAAAAAAGCATCAATTGTTGAACGACTAATAAAAACCATAAAAAATAAATTGTACAAATATTTTAGCCTTAATGGAAACTATAAGTGGCTAGGTAAACCATTAGAAGTTACACTGGAATCGTATAACAACACAAAACATCGAACTATTAAATTAAAACCAATCGATGTAAACAAATCTAATGAGCAAGTAATAAAAGAAAGTATTTTAAAAGTACATAAACCTGTATCTATTCCATATAAACCTAAGTTTCAAATTGGCGATAATGTTCGTATCAGTAAATACAAACACAATTTTGAGAAAGGTTATACTCCAAATTGGTCAACAGAAATTTTTACTGTAAAGAAGATTAATAATACAATACCAGTGACATACCATGTACAAGATCAACGAAAACAAACTATATTAGGAACCTTTTATGAACAAGAACTTCAAAAATCAAACTATCCTGGTGTTTATTTGATAGAGAAAGTTTTAAAAAAGAAAGGAACTAAAATTTACGTGAAATGGTTGGGTCTTAGTAATAACGAAAATAGTTGGATTGACAAAGCTGCATTAGTGGATTGAGTTAATAAGTATATAGTCATTTTTTTTAAATATTTTTCCATTGCGCTTTGTACAATGCAAGGTGGTGGACTAGTTAATAGTATAATAGAAAATCTACCATTCGAGCTTCATTTGCCTGGATATAATTATTGCGGACCAGGAACAAAACTCCAGAAACGTTTATTACGTGGTGACCGAGGTATTAATAAGTTGGATGAAGCTTGTATGCACCACGACATTGCATACGCTAACCACACAGACTTATCACATCGTCACAAAGCTGATTTACAATTAATGAATATGGCAAAACAAAGACTTAAATCAAAAGATGCTGCTAAAGGTGAAAAATTTAGCTCATGGCTAGTGAGCAAAGTTATGAAAGCCAAATTAAAGTCTGGTGCCGGAATTAAAACGTTTCAAAATTTTGTATCAAAGATAAAATCAAAAATTAAGAAAATTAAACATAAAGATAGTAAAGCTTTAATTAATGCTGCTTACTTAGCAGCAAAAAAGATATTTCCAAAAATTCAGAAAATTCGGGTACCTCGAATCATACCAATACCAAAGACTGGAGGTATTTTGCCTTTAATTCCAATTTTTGCTGGCTTATCAGCTTTAGGCACTTTGGCTGGTGGTGCAGCGGGTATTGCAAAAACCGTTAATGATTACAAATCAGCTCAACAAAATTTGCGAGAAACAGAACGTCATAATAAGACTATGGAGGCTTTAGCGTTGGGTAAGGGTTTATACATTAAACCGCATAAAAATGGTAAAGGGTTATTTATTGAACATCCAAAAAACTGATGAAGAAGCTACCTAATCGCCCACTGACTAATATCGACATCCAAGAACATGCACGAGACATCCCACACTTTCGAGGAGTGTACATGAAGGATCTATTGCCAAGAAAGCCAAAACAGATTGAATGTGGTATTGTTAACTTGGACGATTCTAAAAATGAAGGAACGCATTGGGTAGCTTATGTTAAAGTAGCCGACTATTGTGAATACTTTGATAGTTATGGAGACTTGAAACCTCCAATGGAATTAATGCGATATTTTAAGAATTGTACTGTTTATTACAACTACACAAGATATCAAAAGTTTAACACAGTAAATTGTGGTCACCTATGTTTAGAATATCTGTGGCAATTTTGGAATAAAGATGTATAAAATTAATGTGTGTCTTTCATTTCAATCATTTGCAAAATGTCACTCACTTTATCGATAACCGGAAACTCGTCTACCTTATCCACGTACTATCCTAATACGTTACAACTAAATGGACAGTATGAGTGTGCATTATTGCATTTCTCAACATTTAATTCTATTCCAAACATTGATGAAACGAATAACAAGTTTTACTATGGTTCCGAAATCATTGAAATACCGGATGGAACCTATGAATTGCAAGATATCAGTGATTATTTAAAATCGGAGATAAAAGGAGCATCAATAAAACTAGGTTGCAATAACAATACTTTAAAAACTACTATACACTGTACGAAAGACATCAATTTTGAAAAAGAAAACACCTTTAGACGTCTGCTAGGGTTTGATAAGCAGATATTAAAAGGTAATAAATGGCATGTATCACAGTTTCCCGTCAACATTTTACCTACGACCGTGATCAGGATTGAATGTGATATTATAAGCGGATCCTACATAAACGGAGATCCGAGTCACATTATCCACGAATTTGCACTCAATGTGCCGCCTGGATATAGGATCATAGAAATCCCGAAGAACGCAATATACTTTCCAATCAATCAAAACAACATAAGCTGTATACATATCAGACTGTTAGATATTAACAATCGTCTAATAAATTTACGTGGTGAAGAAGTACAACTATATTTACATCTCAGACGAAAAAATGATTGACTATAATAAATATGAGCAGCCCCAGGTCAAAAATATCAGTGCTAATTTAGCAACCAAGAAAATAAGAGCGCGCTCTAATAAAAAAATAAAATTAACCAATAATAATAAGGCATTCCTGAAAGCTATCGGTTTGTTAAAATGAATATTTTAGACGTTTTATCCGCTCCGACTTACGACAATACAGTTGAAGGAATCGAATTTCATTCCTACAAGCCCTACGTTACAAGTTTTAATAGAAATGATGAAATTCGCATACCCATCAACCAACAGGACCTATATGTACTACCATCAGCTAGCACTCTTTATTTGGAAGGAACTGTAATTGTTAGCAAAAAGGACTCAAAAGACAAGGCTTCTAGCGTTCATTTTACGAATAATGCTCTCCTTTACTTGTTCCAAGATATAAGGTATGAGTTGAATGGAGTAGAGATTGATAAAATAAAAAATGCTGGCGTTACTACCACCATGAAATCTTTAATATCAATGAATGAGAACGAATCAAAGACATCGAATTCATGGGGCTGGAATATCGATGGCACAAAAAACATTCACGGAGGTAATTTTTCTGCTTCTATACCCCTCTGTAATATCATTGGTTTCGCAGAGGATTTCAAGAAAGTCGTGATAAATTGTAAGCATGAATTGATATTGCTACGAAGTAACACTAACCTGAATGCTGTAAAACTAAACACCGGTGAAATTGCGGAAGACGTTCAGATAAATAAAATCATTTGGCGCGTACCGCACGTTAAAGTGTCTGACAAAGAGAAAATAAGTTTATTGAAACTATTAGAAAAAGATCGACCACTGCAGATGGTATTCAGAAATTGGGATCTGTACGAATATCCGGCTTTACCTAAAACTACAAAACATACCTGGTCAATCAAAACATCCTCGCAAATAGAGAAACCAAGATACATTATTATGGGACTACAGACAAATAGAAAAAACAATGCCAGTTCTGATATGTCTCAGTTCGATCATTGTCATGTTCGTGATGTAAAAGTGTACCTCAACTCTACTTATTTCCCGTATGAAAACCTAAATGTGAGTTTCGCGAATAACAGAATCGCTTTATTATATGAGCAATACGTTAGATTTCAGCAGTCTTATTACGGGCGTCGACCGCAGCCCTTACTAAGCGAAAAACAATTTAAAGATTTAGCGCCACTATTTGTTATCGATTGCTCTAGGCAAGCTGACAATTTAAAGACTGGGCCCGTTGTAGACGTAAGACTGGAAATTGAGAGTGATACGGAAATACCAGATCAAACTTCTGCGTATTGTCTTATATTGAACGATTGTATTATTGAATATAAACCTTTAAGTAATACAGTCAGGAAAATATCATGAATCCTAATATTGTTATATTAGATGTTCAAGGGTTTAAAGACCTGTACAATAATTTTATAATAAAAGAGTTGGCTTTTGCTACCCGTGATTATACGCAAACATTTTTGATAAAACCACCATACTTGTTTAAATACTTAACAAGTGAAGAAAAGAGGCAAGTTAAGTGGCTGGAAAGAAACAGAGGTATTTATTGGAATGAAGGGTATATCGACTATAAAGAATTTCGTCGTATAATTGTTCCCTATCTAGAAAATAAGGAAATCGTTGTTAATGGTTTGGAGAAAGTAAAGTGGATAAAGGAACTTTGTGAGAATTGTAAAGTATCAGACCTTGGTACTGAAGGATGTCCTAATTTCTTAATTTTACATAAAAAATACTGTGAAGGAAGAACTAATTTAAATTGTGTAAAACATTTAAAACATTGTGCTCTTAAAAATGTGTTATGTATTAGAAAGTATTTAGAGTTATAAATGTGTACCTGGTTAAAGTTTATTGGTTTCATAAATAAAAAACTACATGTATTGTAAAACTGCTTTTATTTCAAACACCTAAACTTCTACAAATAAAACAATCTTCTTTAAAATTAAACAAAACAACACAAATAAGTACTCAACTTCTTAGACAAACAAGTACTAAAAATCACTATCTATCAAAGATTTAGATATTTTTTTAACTAAAGATTCAGTTTCGTCCATAACATTGTCGATAGCGTCTTTAACGATATATTGAGCACTTATAATAACGTTTTCACTGTCACTGTCACTTTCACTGGTTTGCGGATTGTTATTGCATAGATCTAGGACCGATATTTTAATTAATTTGATGCCTCGTCGCTGTAATCGGCTCATCACAAAGGATTTAGTTGGATTGTGCTTCTTCGACTTTTCCCTGCTTCGTTGTTTTGATTTTTTTTCTTTCGTCACTTGTTTGCTGGGCCCGGGTTCGTCATGGAGCATTTCGGAGAATCCTTCATAAGGATTTTGAGCGTACTGGCTAAACATAACCTCTGATTCCGTAATCTGGAACAAAAATAGACACCTATGAAATTTAAACTAAAAAGAAAACTTTGAAAACTTTTTTTTACAAAAAAATACAACCGACTTCACCAAAAAGTGCAAAATAACTTTAATTTCGGCAGTCGGTGTTTCTATTAAAGTTTTTTTTCTCTTCGTTATTTAACACAAACATCCGAATTGAGAACCTCCTCCTTTTTGTAAAGTCGGTTAAAAATAGTGATGCATACACGAATTGTCAGCAGATTACACTATTCACACTACATAAATCGCTAGTTTATAAATAATATAAAAAAAAATTGAGAAACTTACCGATGACATGATCGCAAGACACTGTGTGCGTGATACAAGTACTCAAGACGAATTTTATTTCGTAAATTGAAAAATTATATATATTGCGATGGCGAAACATGTTCCAATTTAGATTAAAATGCTAACTAAGCTTTTATGAGGGTAATGCACTGCTATGTCTTTGTAATAGTTATTTTGCATGATCAGCGTTATGCAATTGATGCAACTATTCATTATTTGAAATTTGTATAATCAGTCTTATTGTATAGCGTACAAAATACATTTTACGTAAAATGAACGATTCATGTTTCAACATGCATATCATGTTGCAAATTAGGAGCGCTACACATGGCTACGATACTATAATATTTTATCTTAAGATACAATATTGCTCGCCATACAATTCACCTATTAACGAAAATATTAAATAAATATCTTCGTCGTGTGTAATGGTGCATTGAATTGTATGACGAGTGATATTGTATCTTAAGACATTTTTTTTATAAACCAGTGCTTGACTGCGATTCCACCTCATGTTAAGCAGTAATGCAATCGTTGAAGATGAGGCGCACTAGTTTATTAAAAAAATCAAATAAAATAATAATTATAGTACCTTAGTCGTGTGTGGCACCCTTAAATCTTGGTCGGGTTTCATTTTATTTAACCAACTACAAAAAAGGAGGATGATGTCTTAAAATATAAATTAAACAAGTAGTCATAATCATTCACATTTTATTAAATTAATATCTTTACATAAACTTAGCTTTTTAAAACTATGAATTATATTTATCATACATTAAAGATCAAGAACTATGTTACATAGGTTACATAAATCATATTCTAACTCTATTACTAATTACATTCAAATTAATTTTAGCGTTTTAAAATAAGCGAGTGACCCCAGGCTCGCGTTGATATTCGATCTACAGATATTAAGCGTTTATCGTCATTTCGAGATAAGGCAATTTTGTTGACACTCTTAGTAAATATTTCGTGCTTTATAGATTGAAACATAATATTTTTTCCACGAATAATTCCCCCATTTAATAAAATATTTTCGTAATCTGTTATATTTAAGTCTTTTATTACACTTGATTTTACTCCTTTTGCTTTTTTAATGACTTTATCGACTGTTTTTATTGAGTAAAGTTTCGATCTCAAACCAACAAAATCTGATATATATTTTCCTCCCATTTCGTCTTTGAACAAACCTGGAACTTTTTTGTTAATAATTGGTATTTTAAAATTATTTTTGTCATCATAGTTACTGGTGTCGAAATATTGTAAAAAATTATACTTTAAGTCACTATAAAAATCAAACGTGAATATTTTATAGACAAACGAATCGGTATCTGTATAACACAGCTGCACTCGATCTTCATAAAAAGGTTTTACAATGTTATAATGAAAGTCATACATATGTGTCTTAGAAAGTTCTAATACAGTGAATCCAATATAAATAGGCTTATCTAAAATAATTTGGTCAGGTTTCATTTGTATAGCAACTAAATTTTCAGTTAGAATTGAAGCGCTATGGAAATAGGGGTTGGCTACAAGTCTCTCGGAGGATATAAATTTCTTAGTTCGATTAGATTGATCACACCATTGATTAACTAAGTGTACGGTTACTCTATTTTCAGTATTTTCCAATGTCTTGCCAAAAACACTGTTGTTTAACAATTTAAAAAAGTCTTGTTCGAAAGAACTTTTTGCCTTTTGTCTTAACCGAGTGTTTAATTCTATGTACTGTTTTAAATAAGGACTTTGTCTAAAAGTAATAGCTTTATGAACTTTACGTAATGTTAAGCCATGTTCTAAACACTTTTTTAAATGAATATAATGTATTACGTAGTTGTACTTATTATGTAAATTTGCAACTAGTTTCTTTGTTTTACCTCCTGGAGGTATACATTTTTCGGGACAAAATGGTAAATCATTATGGCATTTGTGTAAATGTTCAGGATAAAAAAGATCGACTTCTAATATAAATCCCCACTCAGAGTTATCCTCGACATTTTCTACACAAAAATTAGTTAATTCACTTTCATCAAGGAATCTAAAATTAGAATAAGGTAAATACTGACACATGCTAAAACCGTACAAATTATTACAATCTAGATATACTATGAAACTCTGAGGCTGTGATGCATCATATTCTGGCATGTATTTGTGATTTGCTTTTGCATACCGATGGGAACACATGCACAAGCCGCCTCGTATACCGCTTTGAATCATTCTGATGATAGCTAAATCCGAAATCAGTTCTAACTGAACACCTGTTTTTAGCAACATTGCATCGAACGATAAACTAGGTGCAGTTATGTAAAAGGCGGGATCGAGTTTGTAATAATGTTTACATGTTTTCCGAAAATTTTGAAATATGTCTGTCAACAAAAGCACGTCTGTTTTTAAGTATAGATCTGTATATTCGCCCAGATCAGTAATACTGAATTCAGCCCAAACATTTTGTGCATGACTATAATCTTCATCGCTAATACCTTCGTTAGTCAAAGAATTATGGAAATAATATTTAGAAGGTAACGACTTTTGTTCGTAACATTTCCAATCTTTAATATAGTCATACGGGTACACACCTTTACGAATCAGCAAACTAAATTGTGTTTCATCAGAAAAATTTGATTTAAGATTAACAAAATCATCTGTTTGCAATGTTTTAGCAAGTTTGTCTAAACTAGTTCCTAGAAAGTTGAAGGAATCTAAAAACCTTATTTGTATAAACTCGTTATCAGCAATAGGAATAAACTTTGTAAATGATATATATTTTTCTTTAGTCTTGGGTATTATTTTAATTTGTCCAGGTATTTCGCCTAACTTTTTAATAAATAAATGACAATCGTATCCGGATAAGTTATGAAAAAATATTGGGATGAATTTTGGTACTTTGAGTTGTAGGTTGCAGTGTCGATGTGCTGCACCCCGGTACCGGCCTGTCATATGACAGTGATCCCTAACTCTATCTTTCAACAGTAAATTTTCACAAACGTAGCACTTAACAGCGCGTTTGAAATCAAGAGCATCTATATCTGTGAATATCATAGGCTCGTTTTGAGTGAGAATTCTGTGTATTGCTTTAGCATCTTCAGTCAGTAAATGTATAAATTTTGAAACGCAATCTTTTCCGCGATAACTTCTATAGTCACCAACCGTATCGTTAAATGATGACACTATATTATAGGCGAACGCAGTCGGCACGTGTCGGTGAGAATATGACGTGTTAGCGGTGTTGAAATCTTCGCCGGAAATCGGTTCAAGTATCGTTTCGAAATCAGCATATATGACGTAAGGAACATTTTGTTTTCTATCGTAATTTTTGAACTTTAAAAATGTTCCTTTTTCTGGTAATACCGTGGCAATCCCTCCACATAGGTGTGAATCAATTTGGGTGCGCGTTGGAAAAAACAATAAGCACGTTTCGCAGAAGTACAGTTTACCATGGTGTTTGGTTATCTGATTTCTGACTAGACGAGGTAAATCAATGATAAGACAATAATGAGTATTAGTATTATTTTCCAAGAACAATAGATGGATGCTCTTAGATTTATGATTCGATGTAGAATACAAAGGTCCAACGATAGTTTTATTATTTTTTAAACCATACACGTAAATATTCAAAAACGGATTATTTTTCTCAAAGACAGCTATGTCTGAAAATGTTATCGGAAATGTCAAACCATCAACGTTCAAAACATCCTGAAAGTAAGGATAAGATGAAACTCTGTCGGGATGTTGGCTAGTAGGGCTAGGGTACAGAGCCGCTACTACGCACCATAAAAAGCAATACTCATCATTGTTACGAATATTCAAGCAAGCTTTTTTATTTTTTATACATTTCGGTAAAGTTATAAATTTAGATCCGCCGAGAGGTTGATATTTATTAATATTTATTTCTACATGGGAATTGCTTAAAAATGTCCAACCGCTATCTCTCTCCTGAAACTCTTCAATTTTCTTTAACAATAAATCAATCACTGCTTTATAAATTGAATCAAAGTCGTAATTAAAATTAACAATAATGTTTTTTGTGGCGAATGATTTTATTTCTTTTTGATCATTTTTAAACATTAGAAAAAAAGAAAAAAGTTCAAAATTTATTTTCAGAGCTGTATGTTTCAATAATGATTGATTTATTAAAGTTTTAACTTGTCTACTAATATTAATGAGAAACATTTCAGGAAAATTATTTATTTGTTCGCCAGTTGCGGTGATCTTGTAACTAACGATTCGTTTTTTAAATGCAGAATTAATAATTGCGACATTGTCAAAAACAGTGGTCGCACTATTGGTTTTATGATTATTACTACGTAAATGACCAGACCATCGACTATTATCTACCAATATATTACAAACTGAACAATGGGGCATTATTGATTAATTTAATATAACTTATCGTTACTATAACGTACTTAACGTTTGACTAAAAGATTAGAGTTTCTAAGTATAATATGTATAACAAGAATAATACTAAGAACTAAAATTAGTGATCTTGTGAAAGTAATCAAACAAAAAAAGTAGAAAAAAAACTAAAGAAATAAAGAGAAAAAGTAAAAGTATACAGTAACTGAAGAAAGTATTAGGAGGATTACCTAATTATTGACATCCAAATAAAAATAAGTTCTGAAAAGAGAAAAGCATAATATTAATTAGGCGCACAGTTCAAATAATTGTTCAATTGGCCGGCCTGTTGGTCTAGTGATTAGTGACGGAGGTCGTGGGTTCGATTCCCACCCAGGACAAATGTTTGTGTGATGAGCACGATCATTTGTTCTGTGTCTAGGTGTAATTTATCTATAATATGTATGTATTTAGAAATATATAAGTATGTTTATTAGTTGTCTAGTACCCATAACACAAGCTCTGCTAGTTTAGGACTAGAAGGCGTTGTGTGAAAGTTTTGGAATGTTATTATTATTATTAATTATAGTAAATATAGTATACAAAATTACCTTCAATAAAATGGATAGTCAAGTCATCCAGATTAGAAAGTTTGCTGTTAGTCCTCTAGTTTAATAATCTCTTCTTTATAAAATATTCGAGAAGCTTGTCAAATTAATTGTTTCTGGAAAGAGAAATGCACAATAATTATAATTTGCCCCTCAGATTTAAGAATTAAAAAAAAATACAAAAAAGTGCATAAAATTATCTGCAAAATATAAATATTTATACCTAGGCATGATCCAGAGGTCAATAATTTGCTGTAGTTATTTATTTAGCGAGATTCGAGTCGCTTGACAAAATAGTCCTGAAAAGAGAAAAGCATATTATTAATTAGGCGCCCAGTTCAAATAATTATAGTAAATATAGTATACAAAATTACCTTCAATAAAATGGATAGTCTAGTCATCCAGATTAGAAAGTTTGCTGCTAGTCCTCTAGTTTAATAATCTCTTCTTTATAAAATATTCGAGAAGCTTGTTGAAATAATTGTTTCTGGAAAGAGAAATGCACAATAATAATAATAACAATTCGTCCCTCAGATAGTAGAATAAAAAAAATACAAAAAAAGTGTATAAAATTACCTGCAAAATGTTTATACCTAAGAATGATCCAGATGTCAATTGCCCAAATTCTTAGGTAAATAATTAATTTAATACAAAAATATTTAACCATAAGTAACGTCTTTTGAGCAGGCTTCCGTCGTTGATTTTAGGTAATAAATTTAAAAGATGTATAAGTATCATATTTTGTATTATAATACTTATTGCGCAAGTATTTGTTTTTTTGGGTCAACTAAGTCGTTTTGTGTCGTTTGCATCAATCATCTATTTTAGGTAGGGTTGACACGCATTCAACATTATGTTACCTATTCAGATAATTACGTTGTTATTGTTCCGTTCAACCAAAGGATATCTAAGAATCTCATTGCTAAGTCGCCCGATCTATGCTCCTTTGGTTTTTTTAATAATTTGACAGTTTTCAGTTGAAATAGAACTCCTAGGGATAAAAAGTATAGCTTTCATCCCGCTCCATAGACAACTTTAGACCTACTTTCAGAGAATGAAAAATATGAAAAAACTCTTTTTTACTAATAAACTTAGTTGCTATGCATTTTTACAATAAACTAAAGGTCACATTTAAGTCACTTGATTACTTTTTTATTTGTTACAAAAGTTTTTTTTTTTTTTTTCTTTTTTTTAATGCTCTACAAAAAATCATGCATTGACGAAAGGGGCGCGCCGTTGACGACTTGGGCTCGGTTCAGACGGATTCTGAACGGTCGGACAGCGAGCTGCCCATAGCTCACCGTCCGATTTGTTACTAAAGTACTGTTTCGTTTCGTCAACCCTACGTTATTTCGCTGCATCGCCAAATCGTCATCCGCTACTAGGTATACGAATAATAACTGCTTAGTCTTTATTTTTGAACTGGTATTATACGTCCGAGGAAAAAAGACGATTTATAGTATCACATTTGATTGAATGAGGTAATTTTTGAAACAATTAATTATAATGCGTTATCGATTTTATAAGCTACGTGTTTTTGGAGTACATTAAACAATCTAATTGCAGTTTGCAAGTGTGGAAGTCGTCTATAAGAAGTTCTGTACCATCAGTTATAATTAGATAGTGTAAATCTCGAGTTGTTGTCAATACCAGTATTAATATTCATCAAATCAATTCAGTGAAATTCTAACTGCAGATTGGCAAAATGTAAGTATAATATAACCCTCCTTCTAGCGCAGTCGGGTAAAAATATTTTAAGTGTTTACTGAGACCCGTGATCTGTTTGTATATTTATAGCATGCCATGATTTAAACAAAACATTTCATATCTTTGTTTCAGGTCTGATTCTGAGTGTGAATATAGTCAACCAGCTCTAACACTTGATCAGAAAACTAAACCAACTCGCAAACCAACAAAAGTCAGTGGGAAACGCAAGTCGGATTCACCATCGACTCATGCAATTCGAACAAGGTAAACGATTTTTTATTTTGAATTAACTCTATTAATGCTGCTTTCTATTAATTAAGTCTTATGTCTTATAGATTTTACAAATAATTCGTTTGTTATTTTTGTGTATTTTTTATGTGTTCTTAATATTCTATCCTAATCTAACGCCCTGCTCTGGATTTGCACAGGTGTAATTCTAAACAAAATACAGTTTTTGTCACTCAGGAAATATAATGTAGCTTTCTAGTAGAGAAACTATTTTCAATTCAGTAGTTCCAGAGATTACCCTAATTAGTATAAATGACAAATATATAAATTGTTTAATAGGATAACATATTAACATCAGTTTTATTTTTCAGCAAATTATCAAATACCAGCACTGATATATTTGGTATCAGTCGCAACCATGAAAATGACACAGAGCACAGCACGGGTTCATCTGGTCTGCCATCGTACTTCGTAAGCCGTGTGGCCAACGGTTGCGAGCGTCGAACAGCAAGTACGGTCGGTGAATACTACATAGACTGCAAGGTCTACAAGGCTAGCGACGCGCGCCTCACCGACTCTCAAGAGCTATGGAAGAAGGCGCTCGTTCGTGTTAAGTTCCAGAGCAACGCGGATTCGTCTCAGTGGCGAAAACTGCAAGAGTTCGTCCGTTCGACTGACACATTGTTTCCAGAACAACCAAAATTTTACGATAACTGACTGTTGTTACACACATGAGAAAACTTGTAACGTTATTGGATGCAATTAAAGTATAATGAATAGACTGTTGTTTTACTTACATACTTCAAACATTCTGTTGCGATGAAGTATTAGGCCCAGCTACTGGCAGCCAGTGGTATTTCATACAAGATATTCAGGTAAGTACACTAATATACTACACAGTCGTGTTTTTCGCGATAGAGTGATCGTTTGAGAAGCGATCGTACTTACATTATTCAGCGTTACTTTATGTAGTAATGTGTACTCACCCAGCTACTGGCAGCCAGTGGTATTTCTTACAAGATCTTCAGGTGAGTACACTAATATACTACACAGTCATGTTTTTCATGATAGAGTGATTGTTTGAGAAGCGATCGTACTTACATTATTCAGCGTTACTTTATGTAGTAATGCGTACTCGCCCAGCTACTGGTAGCCAGTGGTATTTCTTACAAGATCTTCAGGTGAGTACACTAATATACTACACAGTCGAGTCGATCGTTTATTATTGGGTATTCTATGCCACTGTCGCGTAGCGAGGCGCACTGGCCGAGCTACTTGCCGACAGTGGCATAGAATGCCCAATAATACACTACTTACTCGCATCCGTGTAATTCGCATGCATCGTTGGCCAAAATAATAATGTTAATACTTGAAGCTGCTTCGTCTTCAGCCACTGAAGTTGATAAATGGATTTATTTAAGCATCATCTTGACTAGTCTCGAGAAAAAGTAGTAAAACTTCTCCAAGATAAGACGATAAAAATCTATCTGGGTAAACTTTTATAAGTAATGGTTTTGAACGTGCTTAAAGTTTTGCTTACGTCAAAAATATGATATTATTAGCTGGAAGGTGAGATTGAGGTGCCATAGAAATTATGAATGCCATGCCAGTCATGCGAATTGCTGACGGTGGAAGTTTATAAAAGGAGGTGTACAGCGTGTCCTCGCTCTATTTGCTGCTGGTACGTTGACCAAGAAATATGTACCTAAAATACGATACGTACCTTAAATACAATAATAAATAATACATTAATAAATAAATTTATTATTTTTAAAATTGTAATACCAAGAATTTTTTTGAGTAACGACAATGATCAAAAATATTTTTGTGTACGAAAGCTCGAAAGGGTGGAAAAAGTGCACTTAATCGTTTTTATTGCATTTTATTACAATTTGCGTGCCCCAGCCCTCCGGATAAATGACGCGAAAGAATTTACATATGAAAACTCTCTGGCAGCAGCCGAATATTAATATATTGTTTGTACAAACCATTGTTGGTAAACCTACCTCTAAAATTTATTTATCGTGATATTAAAATTGTATCATTTTCGAAAGCTGTTGGAGTCATGTATGACGTAATTTTTCAGCAATTTATCTCACGGATAAAAATTCAAACTTAATAAAAAAGACATGTGCCCGACGACGTGACGTTTATTGGCCTATCACGGTCGCCATCAATTACTATGGTCTGGTAAGAAATATTTATGGCTTTTGAGATTGCATTTATTAAAAATAGTCTAGCTTTCTAGAGCTAGTAGATAGGCCACAATTTTTATTCTATAAAGCCTACTTATGAAGCAATATCTTCTGATCACGACTTTCCCCGGCTAAGTTGATGAAAAGTACCATAAATGTCCCTGTCCTGTCTTATGTGTCTGTGCCTTGATATCGATTTAGCACCTTAGGCGTAAATACGTAACAGACGAACACACCTTGGACTGGGTTACTGTCACGTTTATAATATTAGTGTAGTTTTAATCTGTAAACTAAGTCATGAAAAAATTGTTGTATACAAATATTTCAGTTACAGCAAGTTTAAATACAGTATAATAAAGTACACGCTGCATTCCCGTTACATATTCAATGAAATTATGTTTTAATTGGTCTATTCATACTGTTCATGTTTTACTAATGTTAATAGGTCCAATATGATGTGGTCAGGTGAACGTGTTGACGACACGGTCGGCGTAGTGGTTGAGCGATCGGCAGCTGCGCTGAGTGTCGCGGGTTCGATGGCCGCACGGAACAAATATTTGTATGGCCTACAGATAGTTGTTGCAGATCTGGGTGTCTTGTGTATGTGAGTTTAAATGTTTGTAAACGCACCCTCGATGCAGGAAGAATTTCCTAGTGTGGGGCACAGCAATTATAAAAACAAAAAACAAATGTGTCGGACATAAGGTAAATATTGTTGGGAATTTTCAAATCGGGACAACTACAATCTACACATCGAAACAAATAAATAAAATTGAAGTTTCTGTATGTAATATCAAAATAACAACGTTTTATTGTATGCATGTGAAAGTAAATACGGTACTAATAACAAATATACAATTTTTATCATTTTTGTCTGTCTGTCTGATTTATCCGGGTAATCTCCGAAACGGCTGGACCGATTTTGCCGGGACTTTCACTGGTGATAGCTGATGTTGTAAGAAGTAACTAAAGCTACTTTTACTTTAGAAAATAAAATGATTTAGGGTTCCGTTAAAAAAAATAACAAACCATTATTTTTTATTTTAACGAGTTTGACGCCGATGAAGTCGCGGGCAACAGCTAGCAGCAGCTAGCTAAATTAAAACGGATTTTGGTGATCATTTCTTTTTATTGGCAAATCAGTTTTCCAAATCCCTACAAATAAGGAGTATTTATACGTCCCCAGAAATCAATCATACCAAAGCAATTTGCATGCTCTCATATCTCCTTAAAATTCTTCTTACAGTCTTTTGTTTCCAAACCGAGGTGAACTCATAAATGAACATGATAATGTTTAACTTGCAAAAGTTTCATGAAATGAGGACGTGCCTACAATTATTCATGATGTTTATAAATCAATGGTTTAAAAATGTTTGTTCGAACGAGAAATGTTGTCGCTCACAATATATATATATGAAATATATTGTAACGTCAATAGATTGGTAACGAAATGTTTATTTATCCTGTTGGTGTAGTTATATTTTTGTTTGGAGTTTGGTTTCACTATGTTTTTATTTTTGGTTGAGCTTGAATTTTTTTACTCATATCAAACGTCACTTCACCGGACAGAGTCAAACAGAATCCGTTAACGATGCATATGACGGAAGGAGTAAATACGTACCAGTGCTTATTGGTACATATTTTCAGAAATTCTGTTAAAAATTAAATTAACAACTGTATTGGCGATCACCAATCCTGCCACCTTTTGCTGCCTTGTCCTGCCTGCCTTACCCTGACACGTTATGCAGATAGTTACCTACTAGAGAAGTAGAGAACTAGTTTCGGCCCGATGCTTTACCTTTTCAAAAACTGATTTCACACATTCAAATTATCCCAATTGGCCATCCATAATCCAAGTCTAGTTTCACCAAGTAGTAGTGACAATTTTCAACCAAATCCGTTTAGCCGTGGCATGACTGATTTACATTGATTCATATAAACATACAAACTTTAACATTTATAATGAGGATTAGTTAATGAGTTTAATGGCCAATTTTAAATAGTCTGATAACTTTTACCTCAGGAATAAAAATGGCCGTTTGACATATTTTCTATACAAAAGCTGTCAAACCGCCATTATTATCCCTCAGTCAAAAATTATCAAACTATTGAAAAATCGGAAGATAAATGAAGTATTTATTTATCTAGCACAAGTATTTTTCCATACACCGAAATAAGTCATACCAACACAAATATAGTGCAATTTCGTCAACATTTCCAGCTATACACAATGTTTTCATCAATATTCTGCGAGAGCAGCCCCAACAAACTGTAGCATGTGGCCATTTTATTAAGTCCCCTTACAGCCATGACGCACCCACATAACTCACACACCACAGCCTAAGGAAAAGCCTTTATTATCAATTTGTATACTGCGTAATTTGTTTCACTTGTCTAGGAGGCTATTCAAAGCTGTGTATTGAAAAAAATTAGGTCGTCTGTTCAGAACGACACTGTGTGTATTTTTGTCGATATTATTATATGGCTATTGTAGTTAGTTATATGATGTTTTTCATTGATATTAAGGGCGGTTTCCGCGAACTATTCTTGCTTAGTGTGAAATAAACGGTTGTTTTTCGAAATTTTGTTGTTAATATACGTAATGTGGGGACTTAACTCAGGAAGCTAATTTACTTTTAACTAGTATTTTACTGTTATCTTGTCTCATTATTATCTAGCACTGAATGAAAAAAAAAAGTGAAAACCAGTATTTCAAGTTATGAGCGTCAAAAGTTCCATATTTCAACACTAATTTAACGCATCTTTGGACGGAAATAAATACCATAAGAAGAATAAAAACTGCAAAACAATCATCATACATACATAGATTAATAGTTTAACAATACAAATCATTTTATTTCGAACAGATAAATTTAGTTGTTTTTTCATGATATCCATATTCCCAAAGGTCTTTTTATGAAATTTCGCGCGCTCGTTTTCATCCAAAATCATGATCCATTTCACTACAAAGGAGACGGGAAATCCTGGGCCCAGCAGTTAACTATTTGAAATGTGTATTAAAAAGTGTATTAAAAATGTGTCGTTCCGTATGGTGACGGACGTAAAGAATTTCACCATCCCATATCTTCCCGTGGGTGTCGTAAGAGGCGACTAAGGGACACACCAGAGAATGGGCAGCAGCGTTCTCTGTGCACTTTATCAACAAACTGCGATCGCCAACCCGCCTGCCAAGCGTGGCGATTATGGCAAAACCCCCCAATCCTAATGATCAGCACACAGAAAAAACGGCCCCGAGTGCCCGGCAGCCCGTCTACCCTCGGCTACGGTAGCGGTCGAGGCGATGGCGTGGCAAGGGGTGCTAAGAATCCCCGGAGTGGACCCGGCTACCCCAATAAACACCGACGACTGGACCTGGGAACATATAACACGCGAACACTCCGGACCGACGAGAAGATAGCCGAACTGGAGGAAGAATTGAGTAGGTTGCGATGGAGTATTATAGGGTTATCTGAATTCCGAAGAGAGGGGGAGGCCTCGATAATCCTCAAATCCGGTAACCTGCTCTATTTCCGAGAGGGTGACCGACAGTCCCAGGGTGGTGTCGGGTTTATCGTCCACAAGTCCCTTGTGAACAACGTGGTGAAGATCGAGAGTGTGTCGACCAGGGTGGCGTACCTTATACTCAGAATATCCGCAAGATATTCGTTGAAGGTCATACAGGTCTACGCCCCGACCTCGGCACACCCCGACGACGAGGTAGAGACCATGTATGAGGATATCTCTAGAGCCATGCATGGTTCCAAAACTCACTTCACCCTTGTTATGGGGGACTTCAACGCAAAACTGGGCAAACGAGACGTGGATGAGCTGCAAGTGGGGCAATTTGGAGTTGGACGCCGGAACCACCGGGGTCACCTACTGGCCAGTTTTATGGAGAAGGAGGGCCTCTACATGATGAACTCCTTCTACAGAAAGCGTCAGCACAGGAAGTGGACCTGGCAAAGCCCCGATGGTGCAACTAAAAATGAGATCGACTTCATCATGTCAACCAAGAAGCAAGTGTTCAATGATGTCTCTGTGATCAATTCGGTGAAAACCGGGAGCGATCACCGCATGGTAAGAGGCACATTGAACATTAATGTTAAACTTGAAAGGTCTCGACTGGTGAAGTCCACGCTCCGCCCAGCACAGATCCAGGTCCAAAACCCCGAGAACTTTCAGCTCGAACTCCAGAATCGTTTCGAGTGCCTGGGAAGCTCCGTGGACGATTACAGCGATGGGTTCGTGGAAGCTGTCCATACGGTCGGGTCTAAGTTTTTTAAGACCCGCCGTACAGATAGGAACAAAAAACTCTCTGATCCTACTCTCAAGCTAATGAAGGAGAGGCGTGAGATGATCATGCAGTCTTCAGACGATGCGTTGAAATACCGGCAGCTAAATAGACGGATCTCAAAGTCCTTGAAAAGCGACCTCCGCCGCTTTAATACTGAGCGTATAAAAGACGCGATTGAGCGGAATAAGGGCTCCAAGGTCTTTGCAAGAGATCTGTCTATAGGGCAGAGCCAGCTCACGAAACTGAAGACCGATGATGGCAGGATCGTTTCCGCCAAACCAGAGCTTCTGAGGGAGATCGAGAGATTCTATGGGCAGCTGTACACGTCAACCAGTAAACCCGTCGCGAATCTAGCGAATGACCCTAGAGCTAGATTGACCCGACACTATACCGAAGACATTCCGTACGTCAGCCTGTATGAGATTAGGATGGCTCTGAAACAGCTTAAGAACAACAAGGCACCGGGTGACGACGGAATTACGGCCGAACTCCTGAAGGCGGGTGGAAAACCAATCCTTAAGGCCCTTCAGAAACTGTTTGATTCCGTCATACTCGAAGGGAAAACGCCACAGGCATGGTGTAGGGGTGTGGTGGTACTCTTCTTCAAGAAGGGTGACAATGCCTTACTGAAGAACTATAGGCCCATCACACTTCTTAGCCATGTCTACAAGCTGTTTTCAAGAGTCATCACGAATCGTCTCGCGCGCAGGTTTGACGATTTCCAGCCTCCCGAACAAGCCGGATTCCGTAAAGGCTTCAGCACCGTAGACCACATACATACGCTGCGGCAGGTTATACAGAAGACCGAAGAGTACAACCTGCCTCTCTGTTTAGCGTTTGTGGACTACGAGAAAGCCTTCGATTCGATCGAGACTTGAGCTGTACTGCAGTCTCTCCAACGGTGCCAAATTGACTACCGGTACATCGAAGTGTTGAAGTGTTTATACAAAAACGCCACCATGTCAGTTCGACTTCAGGATCAGACCTCGGAACCAGTCCTTCTGCAGCGAGGTGTGAGACAGGGAGACGTCATATCTCCAAAGCTGTTTACCGCTGCACTGGAGGATGTCTTCAAGGTTCTGGACTGGAGAGGGCTAGGCATCAACGTCAATGGCGAGTACATCACTCACCTTCGGTTTGCTGACGATATAGTGGTTATGGCTGAGACCATGGAGGACCTCAGTACAATGCTCGATGACCTCAGTAGAGCTTCCGAAAGAGTGGGTCTTAGAATGAACATGGACAAAACCAAGGCGATGTTGAATGCCCATGTTACACCCACTCCTATCAAGGTAGGAGACTCTACACTCGAAGTTGTGGGCGACTATGTCTACCTGGGACAAACGATCCAGTTGGGTAGGGCCAACTTCGAGAAAGAGGTCAACCGTTGAATCCGACTCGGCTGGGCAGCGTTCGGGAAGTTGCGCGGTATCTTCTCGTCCAACTTACCACAGTGTCTCAAGACAAAAGTCTATGACCAGTGTGTGTTGCCAGTGATGACATATGGCTCTGAGACGTGGTCGCTTACAATGGGCCTCATCAGAAAGCTTACAGTCACTCAAAGGGCAATGGAGAGGGCTATGCTCGGAATTTCCTTGCGTGATCGAATCAGAAATGTAGAGATCCGCAAGAGAACCAAGGTTACCGACATAGCCCGAAGAATTGCCAAACTTAAGTGGCAGTGGGCAGGGCACATTGCTCGCAGAACGGATGGCCGATGGGGCAGAAAGGTTCTGGAGTGGCGACCGCGAACCGGAAGACGTTGCGTTGTAAGGCCTCCCACCAGGTGGACCGATGACCTGGTGAAGGTTGCGGGAATCCGCTGGTTGCGGGACGCACGGGACCGGTCAATGTGGCGACGCTTGGGGGAGGCCTATGTCCAGCAGTGGACGTCTTTCGGCTGATATGATGATGATGATGATGATTAAAAGTCCGTTATATTTTTCTAAAGGAAATCACAAAATACAGTACCATGTTTCTATCTAGGAAGCGAGAAAATTTAAATTAAGTTATGAAACTAAATAATCGATTAAATACATTCTTCATTTTTGAATTCTTGGTAATCGATAATGAACAAATCGGTAAAATCTCAGACTAATGTATGAAAATCGAGTAACAAGTGCTTATCAATCGTTTGATGGAAACGATTCATAGCGAATTGAGTTCCTTTAATATAACTTTATTTAGCAACACTGGTCACTGACTGTTGACTGACGATGACAGGCAGAAAAAACCGGCACTCGTTCGTTTTCTTTCGTTCTCAGTGCGCTCGTATTTTCCATGTTTTATTGTAAAACCAAACCACCTCGGCTTTGCATACTTTAAAGGACTATTCGACGGATCTTGCTATTTTGAATTACTCGGCACTCTATTTTGGACAACTAATTACGCCTATCGATCGGATATTGACGACATGGATCGCTATGTGAATTGTACCATTGCGGCTGGTCGCAATACGTCTATTGGCAGAAGAGTCTTGGACGATGATGAGGCGATTTTATCAATAATTCGTCAGTGGCGTGCATCTCAGCCTGTAAGTACCTACTCAAATCAAGCTAACAAAACCAGACTTATGATGTACCTACTTTTTACGGTCTCCGGTGTCATGTATGTCGGCTATATTTTTGTGGATAGCATTTATTAAAACAATACTTACAATACTACTACCATTTCTATCCAAAGTCCTTGAACGCCTTATCCATAACCAACTCAGTACATTCCTATGCAAGAATCACCTCCTTAATTTTTTCCAATCCGGGTTTCGTCCAGGACATAGTACTACAACAGCTCTTGTTAGCATTACTGACGATATTAGACTTGGTATGGAAAATGGAAATCTGACGGTCCTTTCCTTATTAGAGTTCAGCAATGCGTTTAACACCGTCGATTTTGACATCTTACTTGGCATACTCAGCTCTCTTAACATATCTCCAACGGCAATTGATTGGTTTCGTAGTTACCTGTGTGGCCGCCGACAACGTATTTGCATTGAAGGTTCTTCCTCGTCATGGTGCAATACCTCTGCAGGCGTACCACAGGGGGGCGTTCTATCTCCTCTTCTCTTCGCTATTTTTATTAATTATATTTCCAATGAACTTCTCTCGTCCTACCACCTTTACGCTGACGATCTGCAAATATTTTCTCAAGCTCCAGTAGATGAATTGTCTGAGGCCGTTAACATAGTCAATCAAGATTTAGCTCGTATTTCTGAGTGGAGTTCGGCTCATGGTCTGCAGGTTAATCCAACGAAGACTCAAGTCATTGTTGTCGGCAGTCCTAGGTTGCGCTCAAGAATTAACTGGTCGCAGCTCCCCCGGATTGTTTTTGATGGCTTAGCTATTCCATACAGCGACTCGGTGAAAGACCTGGGTATTTTAGTTGACAAAGACTTTTCGTGGGGTCCTCAGCTGCAAGAAGTTAGTCGCAAGCTGTTTGCGTCTGCGGGGTCTTTACGCAGACTGCGCAATTTCCTTCTTACTGCCACTAAAACTGCGCTCGCCCAATCCCTTCTTCTCCCAATCCTCGATTATGCCGATGTCAGTTATTTAGATCTAACTGAAGTGCAGCTAGATAAGCTTGAGCGACTCCAAAACTTTTGCATAAGGTTCATATTTGGTTTACGCAAATATGACCATGTTTCTGATTTTCGTATTAAGCTCAAGTGGTTGCCAATCCGCCTTCGCCGGAATGCCCATATTTTATCATTACTTTACAGTATTCTGTTTATACCTACAACCCCATTTTATCTCAAAGAACGCTTTAAGTTCCTTCATGACACACATTCAAGAAACTTGAGATCATCGGAAAATTTGAGACTTTCGATGCCTACTCATTCCACTAAGTTTTACGACAAATCGTTTACGGTCCAGGCTGTGCGATTGTGGAATGAGTTGCCCTTGTCAGTAAGACAAGCCCAGTCACTGGCTGCTTTTAAGAACCTGGTTAAAAACCATTTCCTTTCTCTATAACTTTTTCTATTTCGATTTAATTTATTCTATCATTATTCAACCCTTTTTTTTTTTTCCATCTATGAATATGTGTAACACGTAATATTATATATGTATGTTTGTATAATTATATATATTTATATATAGTAATATATTTTTGTATGTATGTATTTAAATTTTTATGTAGCATTACACCACAGACTACCCTCTGTTTTATTTTAAGTTCTTTAGGTCCATCCAAAGGTTGTCTGGTAGATATCGCTGACAGCGATAAGGCCGCCTTTGTTCCCGTAGAAATAAGTATTATTGTAAAAGAGATGTGTAACTTAATTTTTTGGTGTACAATAAAGTATATTCTATTCTACTTACTTAATAGCTAAATAATTGAATGATTAGCCATATTATGAATCTATGGAATGTGCCGCTTGAGCGTTTCTCTCTTAAAAAGGTAGGTAACCGTCAAGTCTATTATTTACTGTGGTGGTCTGAAGGCACAGTACAGTAAAACTATTATCTTAATGTCCCTCGGCAATCATCGCATTTCCGAATATAAATGAATGCAAATTTTTATGTCCATCAATTATTAGGTTTATCGCGTATAATAATTTGAATCAAAACTATGAATTCTGGACTAAGTACTTTATTGTTGTTTTTATTTCCGTGTGATCTATATAGAGCTGTAAAACTATTCTCCTATTTTTCTTTAGCAGATTTACTCCTATTAAAAAAAATTACATTAAGTTAAAAGAGTATTAAGAACTCTATGTACTTCCAAGTTGATTGAGAGAGACCGGTCTGCAGCAAGTACAAAGGGCAACTGATAGAAATCGCAAAGCTTGGCAGGCGGGTTGTCGATCGCAGTTTGTTGTTACAATGCACAGAGAATGCTGACGCCCATTCTCTGGTATGTCCCTTAGTCGTCTCTTACACTCTTGACACTGACGGGAAGATATGGGATACTGAAATTCTTTACGTCCGGCACCATACGGAATCAATGAAATAAAATGTACGCAAAATAATAGGTCTTAAAAGAGAAGTGTGTCTCAAATAGATCAGCCCACATATCTTTATTATGCCTTCTAAAGAAGAAATCTACAGTCTTATCCAGTTTTATTTTCAAGACACAAAAGCCTTTACGCCAAGCCTCTAACTCACAAAATATTGCTCAGCTCAAATCTATTTACAAGCCCATATTGCCAATCCTAGGTAAATAGGTTGGGGTTTTCTTTGTCTTCTTTTCTGGTATCTTTTGAAGTTAGTATAAATTTAGACAAATATAAAAACATAGTTTTAGATAGTTTCAATGTATTTGATATTTTCACTTCCACAGGTTAAGCATAGCGTTATCATAGCTTTTATTATGAAAGCATAAGTAATTATTGTCATATATACGTAGTACAGCTACGCCAAGTGGGACAGCATTTTAAACCAAAGTTTGACAGGTAGAAAATGCCTTTGTAAACACTTTGTACATGAAGTTTAAATAAATAATCTTTCATGGGCTTTTTATGATGACCATATAGGTAAACATTAATATTGGTAATCCATATGATTCTACATATTATGATCTAGTTTAAATTGACATTATAGATTGACGTGTAAAAGTGTTAATTTCACCTTTCATTAATTTTAATTAACCAAGGCAAAACTTTCTTCAGAGTCTTTCAGAGTTTTTCTACGCCACGTCGAAGTAAGTTATACTAAACCAGACTAATTAGAACGCTTATTCTTATTTTATTTTTATGTGCCCAATCCTATCCTAGAACATAACTTGAACAGCGAACCTCATCTCCGAATGAAATCGAAAGTATCTTGACAAAGGACAAAGGCTTGGTTGGAGCTTAAACTCCGACCAAAGATAGTGACAGCTTTACTATTTGGCTTTAAAAGCCTCACCGTGCAATCAAAGCCTGTAAACCAATTGAAATTATATATTTCTGTTCATGCAACTTTGAACATTGAATCTGAAGTTCAGAGCTTATTTTTGCTTGGTAACTTTGTTAAGGGGAAGTAATCTTGGGGTTGCTACCGTTAATTGATTGTTACTTTAGTTAATGTAGACTTTTATTGCATTCCGTGTTTGTGAGCGCTACTGTTTGCTTTGTTGTGGGAAAATTAAACCTTTTAGCGTTTTCGATCTATGGGGGTCTCAATTAGGTAATAAGTCTACGAATAAGAATTTAGAAGGTGTTAAGAGAGATATTTAACGTCCGTTAATTATGAGAAATATTTTTTTATTACGATTTATTTCGATATGATTTTTACCAACGTCAAAAATATTGAAAGTATAAAGAATTTAAATGAATACGAAAATACATTTTTAATTATTATTATTCTTCCAAGACATATGGGTTTGTAAGGATAAAAGGGGGCCTCTGCCCAGCAGTGGGACGTAATTAAGAATAAATAAATTATGAACTTAAAACAATTGCGGCACCTACATATTCAAAACAACATGAATCCTCCATGCATCGTGTTCCTCATTATTGAGGGTCCTGATTCCCCGGTCTTCGTGGAAACAACTTCTCCTTCACCAACTTGCGCCATCTGCTTCTGTCTTTGGCGTCATGGAGAGCATCGTGCAGCCTGGTATTTAGCGATGTGCGGACTTGGTCTGACCATCTGATAGGACTTCGACCTCTCGGACGTTTCCCTACGATCTTGCCAGTAACCATCAGCTGTTCGAGGTTGTGTCCGTCCTTCCTGGCAATGTGACCAAAAAACTCCAGAATCCTACGAAGGCAGACCGTGGACAGTCTGATATTTAGGTTTAGTTCCCGGAGGATAGATTCATTGGTGCGATAGGCAGTCCAGGGGATTTGCAACATCTTCCTCCAGCACCACATCTCAAAAGCATCGATTCGGTCACGGTCGGCCTTCTTCAGAGTCCACGTCTCGGACCCGTAACTGAAGATGGAGAACACCACGGAGTTGAACAGTTTCACCTTCGTCTTCCTTGAAATGTTACGGTCTCTCCATATTCTTTGCAGCTGGGTCATTGCATTTTTGGCCATTCCTATACGCCTCCTGATATCTTTCTCACATGATCCTGCGTTGCTGATACTTGCACCCAGATAGACAAAATCGCTTACGGTTTCCAGTGATAGGGCACCCGTATGTTGGAGATGGTTTGCACGATCCACTATTTTAGGTTTTAGCATGATTAATTTTGAGCCCCAGTTCCATACTAATTCTTTCCATCCTTTCAAGGAGATTCACCATTTCGGTTTCATTTGCAGCTAGTAATATAGTATCGTCTGCGTAGCGGAGGTTAGTAAGTTTGGTGCCACCTATTGTGAACCCACCGTCCCAGTCTTCACACGCACGTCTGATGATATACTCCCCGTAAATGTTAAAAAGGATGGGGGACAGAATGCAACCCTGTCTTACACCCTTGCCGAAGTTGAAAGGCCCAGACATTGATCTGTCAACCTTTACCTTTAAAATCTCACAAATTAATTTATTCTTCTCGTCATCTTTCTCGACAACACAAAAATAAGCAAAACATATTTTTTGGCGCTAAAACCAGTGCAAAGTCACAAAAAACTGCACTTTCACTAAAATTCTCTTTGTACGCACACCTAGTTCACATCAGTCGCTTGCGGATCGCAAATGTACGAGTTTCACGAGTTCTACGACCGGCACTTGTTTCGTGAAAAAAAAAAGAAAAAGGAATTAAAACCTCGTTGGAAGGCTGTGCGGGATTTGAACGTGGCTTGCCCGATGTTTGGCTAGCACTTCAGTTCTAATCCTGGTCTACGATGAACTGATAAATTGACCTATAAAAGAGCTTTGTGGTAGGTATAGAGAAGAGAGTTGTGGAATAAGGTTTAAAATTAGACGGAAGTAGTGTTGAATAGACTGGCAGATTTTCCAATATGTGTGATGAGGAGAGACTGTATCGTATTTCGTAGTTAACAATGAATTTCCAAGAACCATTTTTTTTTTCTCTTTATTAACCCCCGACGGAAAAAGATAGGTGTTATAAGTTTGACGAGTGTTGCTGTGTATCTATATGTCTGTCTGTGGTATCATAGCACCTAAAGGGATGAACTGATTTTGATTTAGATTTTTTGTTTGAAAGGTGACTTTTTCGAGAGTGTTCTTAGCTATGTATGGTGAAAATCGGTTTAGCCATTCAAAACTTATGTTGTTTTCTGTTTGAAACGGAGTATTTTCGCAAGATATCGTGTCATAATTACGTGTTCGATAGATTGTTGATCGAAGCGTGTCTACTACTAGATAAATTATGTAGTTTAAAAAGAATTAAATTAAAAAATATTGTCGGGTGTTTTGGAAAATTTTATTTGTAAGAACTTGACTCACACAATTTTCCGATGTTGTTAAATTAGGTAATTTACCTATGTTTGCAATATTTGTAAGTATGTGAGAACCATGTGATGTTCCTATTTATAAAATTAATTAATTTATCTGTTAGTGCTTGAAATACTTTATACCTATACTTAGTATATTAGTGTTGGTCTGGATGCAATATCCTCACTTTATGAATTAAAGTTAGTAATGTATGTATGTAAATATTCTAAAACACTTTTTTTAAAAGCGTAAGTATTGAATTTCTTGTCCGTTATTTCCCATAACAAGGTACTTTTCCGAACGGACGGTAGAATCAATTATTATAAATATTAAATTTAAATTTTTGACGTTCAAAAGGGTCGCTTGATGGCCTTATTAAAATAAAGAATTTGACTTTTGCTTTTTTTTTTTTTTTTTTTTTTTTATTTGTTATAGGTTCGCGCTTGACCACCATCTCACCTGATGGTAAGCGATGCGCTTGCCTAGAAGTAACCTATTCACTCTTGACTTAAAGACCCCTAGATGCTTTGAACCAATTATCTTCTTGAATAGAAATAACGTAGTGTAATTTTAAATAGAGATATTTGATAGATAAACATTTGGAAAAAGAAGAATGGTCGATTCTGGCCCAGACTCCGACAGAGTTGAGACCTCTCGTTATTACATTATCATAGTTATGAAAATAGTAGTTAAAGATAAACTCATTATTTTTATAACTCAATAATAAGTTTGAGTAAAATACCTAAAGTGGGTAATTTTATGGCAGAGAAAAATGAACTTTTGAACCCAACATAATTTTTGAATACATAATTAAATCGTTTATAAACCCTCTTTACAAATCCATAACCTTAATGGGTAATGGATTTGTAAAGAGGGTTCAATAATAGCTCCCACTAAAAGTTTATTAACGGCACATTTCAACCATAATCATAAATAGCTTTAAAACGAGCAGTTTCAGATGAAACAGCTGAACAATGCAAATAGCAGACGAATCCATTAAGCTGTTCCAAAAGTCCCTTTAGTTATAAAAACGTGTTACATGCAAACGTCTTAGCAATTATTATTGCTTTTAGTTTGAATTTAAGTTATGTTTTAAGTGTACCTAAGTTATAAAGCTAGCTTCAAGAGAATACGATTTATAAAATATTATTAGTTAACTGTTATTTTAGTTAAAGGAAAACTGTTAAAACTATTTGAAGAAAACATAATGTCCCTAAACCTGCAAACATTACTTACCTATTTAACCCGACGTTTCGACCGTGATAAATCATCGTGTTAAATTCCCGTGATATATTGTTTTCCATTATGAAACGCGAAAGTTTTAAAGTTAATATTACTTACTTAATATTCTATTGAGTAATTGAGTTTGGCATTTAAAGGTTTCTATTTCAGGTCGACACGAAACGAAAACAAAAATATGGTACCAGTAAAAAATACCACTCAGCAATGGCTAATGAACTCGTACAAATTCAGTCCATTAATAAGCAAACTCTACTAAATCTAACTCACCTAAAGCTATAAACAAAACCTAATTCAATAATACAATGGTGAGCAAAGTGAGCTCGAAAATTTTGGGTAGATTACGTTGCAGATTTATTAAGAAAAACTTCCGATTAAAAATAATTTTAAATGCAAAAGCAAGCAAGCGTAGCAAGTAGCAAGCTTTTGTTTTAAAATATTTTATATTATGGTTTTGGCGCCTTCTGAAGCTGGCGCCCGGTGCACGAAAACCAGCATGACCTAGATCCGGGCCTGATGGAGCGACTGCCTATCTGACCTCTACAACTCTGACCAACGGCTTAACGTGATTGTTGAGGTATGGAGAAGTCTTGGTATGTTATGACCGACTTCAGCAAGTGTTGCCTAACTTTGAAGATCGACCAACGCGGCTGTTATTATTTAACCACGACCTCCTCCAGCAATAAGTATACTTTACTTAATCTAATTCCTATCCTACAGACATAAGTAAAATTTAATAAAACTCCGACACATTTTTATTTCATGCTACACAATTTATCTAGTAGTAGCAATGCTTCGATCGTCAATCTATTAAACACGTAATTATGACACGATATCTTGCGAAAACAGCCCGATTCAGACAGTAAAACGCCTATAACTTTAGAACGGCTGAACCGATACTCATCAATTATAGCTACTCTCGATAAAGTTCCTTTTAAACAAATAAAAATGAATTCAAAATCGGTTAATCCGTTAAGGAGCTATGATGCCACAGACATAAACACACTGGTACACACGTCGAACTTTTATCACTACTCTTTTTCCGTCGGAGGTTAAAATCAGTATCCTCCACCACTGGAGCTAGAATTAAACAATATCACAGCTACAGTCAATAAATCAATTACTCGGCGGTTAGGTGGAGAGCTACGACAAAGCACCAATCACGTTGGATCAATTAACCCTTAAGTAACAATGCCTGTAGCTGGATATATCTCGTGTACGTATCATGTGAGGGTTATGGCGCAGATGTTTGAAAGGTAGATGTGGCAAGGAGTTGTGTCAGTTGACAATACGATATGATTTTCAAAACTATTGAAAAACAAAGCAACTTTGTTAAATAGTAGGATGTAGTCTATTGGATCTTCAACTGAGTTCGATTCGAGGATTGGTGATTCCATTACATACCAATTCAAAAGCCGTAAAGCCAGCCACCCATGGGTATCGTGTTACCCGGTAGCAGGGTAGTGAAGGTGAGATAGACGTGTTGTTTTACGGTCAACAGCTTCCAGTTGAACCCCAACAGACTTGGAATTGACTTGGAATAGACTATGCCATATCTGTAAAGCCAACAATACTCATTTCTGATGAAACTTCTCCAATGTTTCCATGATCTATGGTTATAACATAGTGCCACTCTAAAAGGTTTGCACAATTTGATCGAAATTCAGTTATCTGCGAGGGATTAGCGAGCTAAAGTGAAACCTAATTATAATTCTGTGTTTATCATAACTTTGGTAAACAATAGTGTCAGTTCTTTGAGTTGAAGCTATCTTTGAAGGAAATAGCTATGCTTAAGTTGTAGCTTTGTCTTACATTAAAGAAGAGAATTTAAATATTTAGCTGTTTTTGTGCACTTAGATTTACACTGACCTCATTTGAAAATCTCCCTATTTATTTATTTATTAGTTTCTCCTCGCACTGGAACACCTTGCAGCAATTACACCAATGGAGCACAATCTTATAATAAACTCACTATAAGTCCAGGTTTCCTCACGATGTTTTCCTTCACCGTTATCAGCGATGTCCAAGATTAACTTAGAAAGTACATATGAATTGAAAAAGACACATTGGTACTTGTAAGGATTCGAACGCACGACCTCAAGCACGAGAGGCGAGGTCTTAGCCACTGGGCCTCCAAGACATTATTATTTATGGCACTGGTGTGAGAACCCTATTTAAGGGTTAGCTCGCATTATAAAAACGAAAAACGTATAGGGTATAATTTTCTCAAAGTTTACTGTTTTATTATTATTAATATTAGATAAATAAAACTCACAAGAATTGTCTAATGGCTATTTTGGTGATCATAATAAACTTACATAAATTGCCCGAGGGGTAGATGTCCATTCTCTTTTAGCAAAAGTCAACCGTCCGTATTCGGTGCTGTCCCCCGCCAAAAGAGACCGAGCCCGCGCCCGCGTGCCCAGTCTACCCGTTAATTTTAAAAGTAGTGTTGCCAGCGTAAGAAATAAAATGTACAAATAATCGACTAAAATGTTTTAAGATTGATAAGTATTTAAAAAAAATCTAACACTAATGTCTATCTGCCTGCTCCAACCGTGATGTGTGGGTGAAAAAGACTTTCCGAAGATTATCAACTTACCGGCTTTTCTAAAATATATTTTCTTAAAACGTAAATAAAGCAAAATGCGTGTGTTTATTGATGGAGCGAGTGTGACGAAATTATAAGGGGTTAAACAGAACTCTAAAATGAATTTGAATTTAAATAACTTTTCTCAATATAATTAAGTAAAGGTTAGACAGAAGACAGAGACGATGTTAAACATAATTTCTAAAGTAAATATTATCAAACCTTGCTTTTATAATTGAGTTATCTATACAACAAAATTGCGTGAAGCTTGTCTATATAGTAAAACTTTAAGATCGCTATAGAAGAAAATTTTTTGGCATTTCATTAGGTAGTTTTTAATTCTTCGAAAGGAAAAATAGAAGATGTTTTAGTGACGTATCCATACCAAACCAAACTAATATTATAAATGTGATAGTAAATCGGACTGTCTGTTTTCTCGTTTTCACGCCCTAAACCGGTGAACCAATTTTGATGGATTACAGTATAGAGACAACTTGGACCTTGGAGAAGGACATAGGATACTTATTATAACAATTGTACGTTGCGACTTCCATACGGGCGAAGCCACTGGCAGAAGGTAGTTTTTAATAAATGGAGGTATTTAAAGTAAGTTTTAGGTTTAGATATACTGAGTATTTATTATAAATATTTAACCCGAAGTACTAAATATAAACAGGTTTATCCACACATATCAGGGGCGTGTCAAAAAAATATCGGTTTAACATTTTATATGACATTGTTCACACACGTCCGTGCACGGGCCCGGGCACGTCCCGTGCACGGACGTGTGTGAACGAGTTCATATAAAATGTTCCCACCGATATTTTTTTGAGCCCCTGACGGGGCACGGTCTGTCCACGTCCCGTGCACGTCCCGGGCACGGCCCTGATATGTGTGAATAGACCTTTAGTACCAAGTAACAGTTTCAATTTACTCTTTTCCGCACTTCAATTTGACAGCACGTAACAAGACCTGTCAATCGTTATGAAAAGTAAATTTGGTTACCGGCAACACTTCGGGTTGACAGGCTACCAATCTCAATTTAATTGTATTGCCAAGAATTTTCTACGAGACAAAGGCACGAAGCATTTTTGTTTATTTCTTATTTAGCTATCGGATTTGATTTGAGTAAAGCGATCCATACTAATATTGTTATGAATGCGAAAGTAACTCTGACATTTTCACGTTTTAATGGAATGATATGGATGAAACTTGGCAAAAAGATAGGCCATATACTGGATTACGACATTAGATACGAGTTTCTTCCGTGCCTCGGAAAGTACGTCAAGCTGTTGGTCCCGGCTGTCATTTGAAGATCTTTGACACTCGTTACGGGTAGTCAGAAGCCTGAGATCTGACACCAGTCTAGCCAAGAGGTATCGTGTTACCCAGTTACTGGGACGTGGAGGTCAGATAGGCAGTCGCCATCTAGACACGGGTAACAATGAATGTAGGGTTAGGAAAGGGGCTGGGGTTGTATTATGTGACATATTTACATTTTTTTTTTTAATTTGTTTAAGGAACTTTTAACATAATGTTACACCAGGTCCATCGTAACCTTACCCAAAGAAATCACAATAATTACAAAGTTACTAATTTGCTTGGTTAAAATAACATTAAATATACCTAAATCTACCTTATTTATATTCAATTGACTAATTTACGTACTTCTTTCAGACTGATACCTGACACATTCCAACAAAAGGTGATGGACATCTTCTACTTTGTTATCACAAACTAAGCAATTCGGAGAGTTCACCATTCTCATTAGAAAAGCAAAGGCTCTTAATGGCATATGTCCGGAACGAATCCTGAAAGAAGTTACCAATATCTTTCGACTAACTTTGAAACTACTAAACCATGGGGCTCGAGGAGGCTCACATTGGAATATTTACACTTGTGGGTCTGTGAGCTCTAGTTCAGAGATAATTAAATGTTCTCATTACATTAAATTTTGCTTTCATTACAGAATTAATGTTATTTAAAGTGTTCGAGATTCATCAATGTGTAATAAATTGTAAGGCTTTGATAAATTACTGTTTGATCTAAGACGTTTCTATTAAAATATGTCAATTTAAGTAAAACTGAATCTTTACTGAAATAAAATATACAGTCACTAAGAATACTAGTTTTATAATTAGTACTCCGTATTGTCCCACACCTTGAAATACCTTCACTTATCTTTCCACCTAAACTTATTACAGACAGTAGTTATAAGAATATTTAAAACACAAACTAAAGTATGTTCATTAATCAGTGACACATAATTATAAACAAAAAAAATAGCATTAATCCCGACAAAAAGTTGCAAGTAAGCGTCTATCTAAAAAGCTTGTCATCATATTAGAGCCTTTCCTCTTTCTCCAGCCTCGTCGCACGGTGACCTCTGATGACCTACTTACAGCGCCAGCTCGATTTAAAATGATTAATACAGTAATCTCAAGAAGGAATGTTATAGACAAGAAAATTCGGATCCGGATATGAATACGGATAAGTATAGAAATAATATTAAACTAGTTTTGGGTACGGTTACTGTTAAGGTATTATTTCGGATTATCCGTTAGTTTAGGATAGTTATACAGATATTAGATTTTTATAATAAACAAATATGCAAGTGATGCGCGCGGCAGGTTTTTCGGCTCGGCCGGGCAGCAGAACCTATCATAACGTGTCTCCTTTTTAGACGCCGCCTCTATCCGAAATTATCCGAAACATTTATATCAGATTCGGTTACGGTTACGGATGGTTGTTTATTTCGGATATCCGATAGTTTCAGTTACGTAGCACCTTAACATCCCTGATCTCGAGAAAAAATAAAGAGGCAGAAATAAATTAGGTATATTTTCCTCCTTAAAACTGCTTAAATAGCAAATAAAAATGAGTAATTATGTAAAACTTATTTTTCCTTGAGTGTGATTGGAGTGTGTTATTGAAGAAGTGTTGTTAGAATTTTGTAGGCGATGGATTAAGCTTGAAAACTGATATTGAGTTATAAATTGTGTGCTTAAATTTTTCGTGTAATGTTTTTAGATAGCTGATGTTTTTAAAAATCTATTCGCTTACGACCGGGATAAAAGTGTGCATTATTTTAAAGATGTTAGGCTCGAGTTTGACCAGTACCTATCTCACCTGATGGTAAGCGATGATGTTTTTGACGGTGAAGCACACTTGCCAAGAAGTAACCTATTCACTCTTGACTTAAAGACCCCCAGGTTGTAGCTATCAAGAAGAACAGGTGTTCGCAACAGTTGTATCTACGCAAAATGTATGTGTCCCAAAACTTATAAGTGGGATATTCTAGTCTAGGCCATGCATGATCTATCTCTGGTCCAATTTTCATCTATTGAAATTAATCACAATTTTTTCTCAAATATATAATATATAAACATCCATACATACAGAGTCAGAGCCTCAATAACCTAACACAGCTATAATATGAGTTGGATCAAAAAATGTCCAAGATTTGCATTCTTTTTTTAATTTACCAGAATTTTCACCTCACAAAAAATACCAAGACAATATATTTTAAATATGAACAGTGGACAAATATCTCTCTGTAGTGCCATAAATATTAAATGTTATAGTCAACCCGTTACCTGCGAGGCTGCGACAGTGTATCCCTCGATGTGACCCCAAGGAGAGAGAAGGTCACCTCTTTAATATACAGCGCCTTAATTTTTTATTACTTTATTGGTTAGCTTGCCGGATTAGTGTATGCCGTTATTTCAGAGCTTTTAAGGAATTACCTTTGTAACTTAGTAGCTGGCCTGTTAAAAAAATTGTTTTAAAGATTAGATTGTTTTATTATAGTTAAACTTAGCTTGGAAGTAGGTAGGCTTATATTTTTTATTAATTGGTTTAAATTAATCTTGTATTTAAAACACCGAGGCAGTATTCCATCGTCGACCACATAATCATCGCTCACTATGAAGAGAAATACTGGCCGAACGCGAGCTTATCAATAGTAAAAAATACTCCCTCTCCGTTGCTCGGTTCCTTATGTAAATTATTATTATGCCAGTAAAACCAATATCTCCATCTTTTACTTATCTACCAAATCACTTAAAAACTATATACTCATAGTCAAAATGTTTGTAATTAGTCAGACGAACTTACTGAACCAACAGACTGATCACTACGTAGACATCCGCAGCATCTGCTACGCCGTAGCAAGTCAACCGTAGCAACATCGCTACGAAGCGCTACGAATTCACATTACTCTAGTACATTCTACATCATGATATATCCATTTGCAATCAATCGGTCGTCGGACCATAAGCGAATTCATTCCATGACCCATGGTGTTGTGGTGGAGCAGCCTGTGCTGCGCCTCCCACTTATAGAAGGTGGTTCCTCTTCAGCCTTTTTACCACCGCTGTCGGTTTTAACAGTTCAGTAACTAGTGGGTTTGGATGCGAGGATAGGCGTGCCTTGTGTAGTCTTTTTTATCGCTCGATTTCAGAGTTTACTGATGGCATTTGTTTAAACAGTGAATTCCCTCTCACAGAGAGGAGGCCTGTGTCCCAGCAGTGGGAACATTAATAGGCTGATGATGTGATGTGATGTGATGTGATTTGTTTAAACAATATGTGTTTGGTAGGGTGTCAGGACCAAGTCTAACAGAAGTCTTGAGAACCGAGTTTTAATCATTTACAACTCGGTTCTCAAGCCCATATGGACCTACGGGATCCAATTGTGACCAAACCAACATACTCTGCCTGTAAAGAGTGCAAAATGGTATCCTAAGATCAATAGCAAATGCACCTTGGTTTGCTAGGAATGACAAAATCCACGACTAGAGACGCCATTACTAATTTTGTTATTTTTTTAAATAAATAGTTACTATTACTCTCTGCATTTACAGTTTGACCCAACACATGCAGAGTCATTATTATATAATACTAGCTGACCCGGCAAACTTTGTTTTGCCATAAAAACACCAAACATTCATCTACCCAACACTACTCCACCTACCCTACCTACGCTACCCTACCTACCCTACCCTACATACACTACCTACCCTGCCCTCCCTACCCTACCCTACCTACCCTACCCTACCTACCCTACCCTATATACCCTACCCTACCCTACCTACCCTACCCTACCCTACATAAGAACCTTCTCCCAACAATAACGAACACAACAAAAAAAACATAAGCCAAATCGGTCAAGCCGTTTTCATGTTATGTCGTGACAACGGAAAACGGGTTTCATTTTTATATATATAGATTAAAGTCAGACAAATCAATTAAACTAACATAAACAAAAATCATAATTCAACAATAACAGTTCAATAATAATAATTTTAATATTCCATAATAATAATTCAATACTAATAATTTAACAATCCAATAATAAAAATCCAAAAAAAAACAATTCAATAATAACAATTTCACCATAATAATTCAATAATTTTCCATCAATTCATTTAGCCGCTACAACACTCTTTACAGCCCTTTGCAACACAAGCACATTGGAGAGGAATATTTCCACATCCAGATTCTGAGCAGTCAGCGTGTTAAGCAACGAAACCGCTTGATTTGATGCCGCATATTGTGCGGTACGAGTCCGGACTTTGGATGTTGCTAAAAGAGCGCGCGAGCGCAGTTGTGTGCACTGAGCCAGCGTGGATAGTCCACAGCGAGACAACGCCGCAAAATTGTCAATTTTGGCGTTATGTAACAAAAAGTAGTAACAGGGAATTCACTTTTACGTCTCAGCTCGAGAGTATCAATACCCACCAATACAATTCGTAGGCGCTCACTGTATGCTGAGCACAAGATTCGGCTGTCATAAATACTGTCGGAATTGTCAAAGGCCGTCAATTTCTATAAGAAAACATAGTACACTCACAGAATCACTTAGTTTGTATGAAAAGCATTGACAAAGTCGCCTCTAGCAGTAACCGCTATTTCTCGCTGCTCTGTGGTTTTACATTGTAATACTTTACTGCCAATAAAACCTCATAAGCCCCATAGATTGTCCTAACCCCAAACGGTGTAAGCTAAACAAGGTAAAACGATTACGGTATGGTAAAGACCATAATTTTCTGAAGTTTGAGTATATGTTTCAGGCGTATAATAAAACAAGGGTAGGTTGTGTCCGCCCTCCCCTGGGGCTATACGTTTGACATTCCTCCCCTAATTTCGGCCAATACCCTTGTTCATCGCCTTACGTACAGTGTTTCAATTTAATTTGTCTCGCCCGGGTGTGTCTTTTACTTAAATTTTTCGTGAATGTAAGCGTGTATGTACTAGCTATGGCCAGCGGCTTCGCGCCAGTGAAAGTAGGAAATAAATTATCAAATGGAAACATACTACTGGGATATAAAGTATACCTTATCCTAATGCAGGTTAAAATCAAATCAAAATGTTGTATATATTTATTTATTTCAACAAAAATAATACAAGGAATTACATAAAGCATTCTTACAGGCCAGTACTTAAAATTATGTAACATGGGCGCATCTGTAGCCGAACTAAGACGAGTCCTGTATCTCGGCATACAGCGTCTGACCCTCAAATGGGTTAATATATTTAGACCAATAGGCATGATAAAACACGAATCTATAAAATACAATGTCCAATTAAGTAGTGTAGTTTTGATACATAGATACATAATACCGAGAATCTAAATAGGTATGAAATAAAAAAAAACTGGCCAAGTGCGAGTCGGACTCGCACACGAAGGGTTCCGTACCATTGTCGCAAAATACTGCATAAAAATCACGTTTGTTGTATGGGAGCCCCCCTTAATTTATTTTTATTTATTCATTATTATTTTTTGAAGTAAATATACAACTAAACATTCTGTGAATATTTCAAGCGTCTACCTGTTGCCGTTATTAATATCGATCATAAAACGGCAAAAATATCACGTTTGTTGTATGGGAGCCCCCCTTTAATATTTATTTTATACTGTTTTTATTTGTTGTTATAGCGGCAACAGAAATACATCATCTGTGAAAATTTCAACTGTCTAGCTATCACGGTTCATGAGAGACAGCCTGGAGACAGACGGACAGACAGACAGACAGACAGACAGACGGATCGCGAAGTCTTAGTAATAGGGTCCCGTTTTTACCCTTTGGGTACGGAACCCTAAAAATTAAACATAATTTCAATTAGCCTTTGGTTATCGTCTGGAAACTGCTACTGTCAGTGTGACCGTCAAACTTACTCTCATACATACTCTCAAGACATACGATTTTTTTCTAATGCCGAAAGAGAAATAAACAAGGAGCGTGCAGACAAGGATTCGGGAACGAACTATACCATTCCCCGTGGTTAGAGCCACGGGGAATCGCGCGCGCTCGTATCGGCTCCATTCGCAATTCGCACCCGCGGTGGTACTCAAATAGATAATATTTTTCTAACTTCAGTTGCGAAGTTGGATTTTATAACTTCTTCTTCAGTTACCAGTTAGTCCTTATTTAGTTTAAGTCAAGAGTGAATAGATTACATCTAGGCAAGCGTGCTTCACCGTAGACCACATCATCGCTTACCATCAGGCGAGATAGTGGTCAAACGCGAGAATATAGATTAAAAAAAAAACATCATCCTATGTGGGCCCGTTTTTAGACTTTGTGAGCCGCTGAAACCATTCTAATGTTCATGTAACAACAACAAAACCCTCTTTTTAGTCCGCATTATTATGCAACTTCGGAACCCTATTACTGCGCGTGGCCCGACACGCACTTGGCCGGTTTTGTTATTTTATATTTTATAAGCAAGCTCGTGGCTAAGTGATAATTAAGGTCTGGATTATATGCAACATAAAAAGCTTGAAATATGCATGCAAATAAGCATGCAAAAATTGTAAAATATGCATGACAATTTATAAAATATGCAACCGTAAAGTTCTAGAAAACGAAAAAGTGGCAGGGTTTATTAAAACAAAAAAAAAATACAAGTTAAAGAAATAAAACCACAAAAAGTAAATCAGCATACAATTCATGAATTATTCAATTTTCAATACCAAAATGCAACATTTTTGTAGACGATATTAATGCAGTAAAAGAATTTGGAAAAATAATTTGAAATTTTTTTAAACTTAAAAAATCTGGTAGATAATAGTGTTCTAAATGTATCAAAATATTATGAAAATTGTTACAGTATATAGGCGAAATTTTGGTTATAGAGTTTATTATTACACTTGTCATTAGGGTACCTAAACTACCGAAAAATATAATGAATATAGCGAAAATATGCATCATCACTAGATATTAGATATAGTATACAATTCCCGCTGAGAATGTGGTCACTATGCATGTGATAACAGAGGGACGGGTCGATCTTCAAGGTGAAGCAAGCTCAGGGTCGGTCCGTGGATGGGTAACCATGTATTATCCACCGAGATTCTTCCGTGCCTCGGAAACCACATTAAATCGTGCATCCCGACTGTCATTCGTAGATCTTTGACAGTCGTTACGGTAGTCAGAAGCTATAATTTCTGACCCCAGTCCTGCGTGTTCCCCAGTTACTGTCGTGGAGGTCAGATAGACAGTCGTCCCATGTAACATACTTCCATACTCAACTGACTCTGGTTAGACACTAATCTATTTGGAAAAAAAAACATCAGCTAATCTTAATAAATAGGCAGTGAGCCTTGTAAATAACGTACTTATGTGGCAACTACTTAACAATATTCTGACAATGACTGAACATAATTTTAGTAAATTCAACTGCAATGCAGAAGTCCAATACAAATCCTCCATCCTTGTTTGCCTTTGAATGTTACAAAGTTTAAATCTGCCGCATCCTTAACTCAAGGAATGCCGAGTAACATTGCCAATTGTACTTGGGAACTGCAATTCCGGTCTAACTGGTGGTGATGTTACACAATTCCGGGGGGATTCGCTTTATATAGTAACAGACGACAAACTCGGACGATTCCAGCGATCATTGTTCCAATATAGCTGTCGATATTTCCCTGTCATGGCGGCTTGCTTTGTAGTACTTGTGATTCATTCAAGATATAACTGCTGTACTATCTACTGCTGGTACTAAGGGATACCTATCTTATACCTAGTAACTGGGTGGTGTACCCAGAGCCAATATGTATAAAAAAAAAACATAATTAATTTCTCGAAACTCCCTAATTTGACACAATGAACAATTACAAATTACCACTCAATAAATCACGTACTCATTATGCCCCAGCACTTTTTTCAGGGGTACGACAAACAGGAAACTGCATCCCATTACCCACCCTTCGCGAACGAAGCAATGTCCGCTTTCAATCATTTTCGTTCGTTCATTCGTTCATCAACAATGCTCCAATCCTCAAGTTATAGTGCCGCTATGTGATATTTGGACGATTTTAATTTTTTGATGCCATCATAATTAGCAAAACATTCTCTATCGATCGGTATTAGCAGTATTTTTTACTATCAATATTATAGATTCCATATGCTAGGCTTTCCTCGACATAGAGGGAGCCTTCGACAAAACAACATTTGAGTCCATACGCATTGCTGCAAAGGAACATGGCATCAACGATACCACGTGCAACTGGATTGACTATATGCTGAGAAGCAGAATAGTCAGATCGGAACTGATGGGAGACAGACTTAGTGCAAAAACAACAAGAGGTTGCCCGCAAGGCGGGGTGCTGTCACCATTATTGTGGTGCTTGGTAGTAGACTCGCTACTTACCAAACTCAATACCGGACCATTCTACACAGTAGGCTATGCAGATGACATAGTAATAATGGTCAATGGTAAATTCCCGAACATAGTGTCTGGATTATTACAACAGGCATTGAGGATGACAGAGGAATGGTGTACAAAGAACCACCTCTCTATCAACCCAAGCAAAGCAGTCATTGTTCCATTCACGAGGAAGAGACAACTAGAACACCTAGGAGAGCTCTCCCTCAATGGAATAAAGCTGCCCTGGTCCACCGAAGTTAAATATCTGGGCGTAACGCTTGATAAAGAACTCAGGTGGAAAACTCATGTGGAAAATATAACGACAAAGGCCTTACGAGCGTTCGGCATGTGTCGTTCCAACTACGGTAAAACGTGGGGGTTAAAGCCCAAAGTGATACGATGGCTGTACCGGACAATGATAATACCTATAATCACATGCGGCAGCATAGTGTGGTGGCCAAGAACAAAGTTTGCTTCGTGCAAAGCGCCACTCACCAGGTTACAAAGAACAGTGTGTCTCGGCATCACGGGTGCTTTCAGGACAACACCTACGGCAGCGATTGAGAGATACCTCAATATCCCTCCTCTGCATATGATGGTTGAACTCGAGGCAAGGAAGACATTACATCGTCTTGCTGTTGCTGGACTATGGGATGCCTCTAAGCCAAAGACTAACCATACAAAGTTCGATGAGAATGAAAGCCTGGATCGGTTAACAAGCATGTTATCCGATAAAATGCAAACTAAATTTGTGTTTGAAAGGTCTTTTAAGGTCCAAATCCCTACAATAGAGGACTGGAAGAAGGGACTCGATCCACCAGAACAAGACAGTTTGGTGTGGTACACTGATGGATCCAAAATGGAATCAGGTACAGGAGCGGGCATATACGCAAAAGGTTACAAATGTAGCAAAAGCTTAGGAAAGATGGCAACCGTATTCCAAGCGGAAACATTTGCCATAATAATCTGTGCTCAAGAGAATATAGATAGAGGAACCCGAGGTAAATCCATATATATTCTTAGTGACAGTCAGGCTGCAATCAAAGCCATGGCATCCTACAAAGTGGACTCCGGGCTCATTCTGGATGCTATCCAAGCCCTAAACAGGCTTGGGAAGCACAACAGGGTGAGACTGATGTGGGTCCCTGGGCACAAAGGAATCCATGGTAACGAAGTGGCTGATGAACTGGCAAGAGAGGGCTCAGCAAATAATTTTGTGGGTCCAGAACCATGTGTAGGCATTTCGACGTGTCTCGTAAAAGCCGCATTTAGGGAGTTTGCAGATCACAGACAACGAACTTATTGGCTGTCTAATACCGGTCTGCAACACTCCAAGAAATTTCTAGGCTCTACGTTCAAAGCCCGGGAATGCATTTGGAATATGAGCAGGGGGCAAATCCGCTACCTGCTTGGGGCCTTTACTGGGCACTTTGGAACCAACGACATGCTCATGAAGACGGGTTTAACTACGACCCCCGTGTGCAGGTTGTGTGGGGAACATACGGAACGCATGGAGCACCTTCTGTGCACATGCGATGCACTGGCTGGCAAGCGAATGGGTCTCCTAGGGGTTGGATACCCAAAACCAGAAGACTATAGGCTCATATCTCCTAGTCTCGTTGTAAAGCTCATGAAAACAGTTTTCAACGAGATTGGGGAGGAGTAAGGTATCTAGGGGACCACAATAGATCCCAATGGGTCGAAGTGTCCGAGTTATGTCTCGGCCCCTCCATAAGATAAGATAAGATAGATTCCATATGAAAAATAATCGCCCAAATTGCTAGGTTTATAAAAGTTAATTTTAATAATATTAATCGTTGATATAAAATAACAATGTGTGTATTCGAAAGAGCAAAATTTTTTTTTTTTAACCGGGTTCAAAAAATACAACCCTCGCAAATGATTTATAGTTGAAAAACAGCATCGATTTTAATTATATCGTGGTTTTTTGATTTTCTTCTATAACTCAAAATATGATTTTGTCAGATATCGGTACTATAGCTTGAGGACAGCAGTATGCTCCCCAGAACAAGGGTGATTCCTCTTATTATCGAGTAAATTGCGGGAGGATGGCCAGTGATTATTAGGAATACTGTAACTAAGCTTTTTATCGAATCACCTTTACGCTTCGTTGGTAAATAATGCTAACGGGCCTATTTTGTAGGTTTCTTTGTGTGTGATCTAGTGAAGTGTATGTTGGTAGATAAGAAAAGTGAAAAAGGTAAAAGGCTCTTCATGCTTGTTTGATAAATAATTTTGTTTATGTTTCTAAAATAGGCTAAAAAACGACTTTGCTTGCTAAAACACGACTATCGCCCGATTTCTGATTTAAGTAAAGCAGGAATAATCAGTTGAGTATTGTCATGTCAGTGTCAAATAATTTAGGAAGCCTTTGAGTATTTTACGTTTCACAATTGAGAATCTACCTAGATCAGTTAAGTAAGTACCTACTTATGTATGGACCTGTCAAAGTTCCATTCACTTTCTCTTTCATGCTTACGTTCCATTTTACAAACGAAAAAGAGACATCACAAGATTGCATAAAATTTACTGATATAAATTTTATACAGCTATAAAAAGTACGTTAGTATTATATTACATCATTCAAGATTAAAAAACTCAAGTTATTAAAGATATTATAATCTTTAATAACTTGAATTTTCATATTTAAGCAATTTAATAGATACCTATTTGAAATGTATACAACCTTATTATGAAACTATGAAATGAATCGTAGGTACTAGTCAATTACTTCAAGATTGTCATGGCAACCGAATTTATTTTGTCAATGATGTCTTATCGTAAGAAAATAATATACAATATAATTTGTTATTTCCAAAAACAAGAATTGAAGCTTATAATTACTAGAAGTGAATGTGTTTAGAGCGAGCAGTTGCTGGTTCTTGTGAAATCTCATAGAACTACAGAATATTTTACGTATATTATTACCTCAATGTATTTTACTCAGAATTTCACAAGATCTCTCAAAAGGGCACTTGTGCATCTGCATTGGAATCTGATTGCAATTGTGATTTACCAACAAATGTGGACTATTGTGATGCAATTTTTAATGGCTGACCTGGGTTTTCAAGACCGAAGGCTTTGCTAGACATCAAAGAACCTCCAAAGAAAAACAATATTAGCCAGGGTCGGTGCCATTGGATATGTGTCTGATATTATGAAAGAGGACTGTCTTTAATTATATGTGTTAACAAGCAATATAATATCTGCCTACTTATTTTGTAAAATAATAATTAAATGAGACTTGTCATGTTGTTTTTATCATCTTTTACTGTTCTGATACCAAAATCGTATCATACAAAAGCCAAATTCTGTACACAATTTCATCGCTGTCCTAAACCAAATAATCCGTTGTAACCTCTTCTTATCTTGTGGATTCCACTAATACCTATTTTATATAGGTATGAAAGTCTGTATGTTTGGATATTTGTTAATCACACTTCAATGGTTGAACGTATTTGGAAGTTTATGCTTTGGAAAACAATTATACAATAACCAGAATTAGAACCTAGGACATAATAACAAAAAATAAACATAATAATAAAATAAACGGAATAACAAAGCCTTTTATTCTGAAATCATAGATATAAAACTGAAGTCTATACAATACATGTTTATAGTTTATAAAATGTTCCTAATCTCAGTGTGCCTCTTCGCATAGGCCTACACTAACAGCTTCCACTGTGGTCTGTCCTGACCTACTCGCCAACACCACAGCGCGCCATTGCTTACACTTTTTGCCTACATCTTGGACCAGCAGTCTTTCCCATATCCCATTCCCATCTCTGACACTGTCTTCAACGGCTTCTTTTCCCATCTCTTGGTTACCAGTTTGTCACTTTTCTCCATGTCCCTTGGTTAATGCGCATCATATGACCGGTCCATCTCCACTTTTCACATAGTTCCTGTTGAATAACTCTAGGTTTTTGCGCAAGAAAAGCTACTGGCGACCACACACACAAAAACTGGCTGGCTGACTTCCCCAGCGTCACCACATCAACCGGTCCTGTGCGTCTTTCATACATCGGATTTCCGTGAACTTAACCAGGTCATCGATCTACAGAGGGAGGCCTTAAAGCGCTGCGTATTCCACCACGCGGTCGCCACTCCAGAACTTAACAGCCCCATTGACCATCCGTTCTTCGAGCATCTGAGATCTATCAGGCGTAAAATATTTGCATCCAATCTAATGTTTTCGATCATTCAGGGCGAACACTTCTTCCACGCATCGGTCTTCGTGGAGGCGTCTCCAAGGAAGACAAGGTCGTCTTTGTCACTCGTTTTATCAGTTTATATATTATTTTGTATTTATTTCGCTTGATCACCGTTTAAGCACAGGCTTAAATTGTCAACTATCAACTGCCAAATGTAACCAGTGTAGCCAGATTCGACGAGCTCAAAGTCGGCGAAAATTTCGTATGTCCATTTATAAAAAAACTCAAGGCGACCATTATTCACTAAAACTACGAAACATTCTTCGAAACTTAATTGCGTTAATCACAAGAATCATTTATTATTTCTTTATTTCCCTGTGTTGTTGCGCACTGAAGTATAATGAAAAATAGTGATGAACTGTTAAAAGCATTTTAGTTTCCAGTTAATTTCATCATTCCTCAGATAATGTTGTATTAGATAGTCTCATTCCGGAATCGCATAAAATCGCTATATTTTTTTTCTGAGGTAGCCTAATTGGCGCCGCTCGTAAAAATTGGTCGCCCCGGCACCATTCCGAGTAGCCTTAATGGCAAAAAGGCACCCAATCTGGCTACACCGATGATGTAACGTTGACAACGGTTTGAGAATTTGAGAATAATCAAATGTGTTTTTCTCAGTTGTGAAACCCAATTGAACGTCAATGAAGGTTTTTTGTATGACATAGGGTATACTTTGGCATGACTTGACAACGTATACTCAAACCTTGCTCAGCATCGCAGAAAACTTAAAGTGACAGATGATCAAGAATGACAGATGCTTAAATCGAGATAAGCACATACTTAGCGTCAAATACTCAAATCAGAAATCGGCCATATGACCATTCTATGAATGCTACACTACGATACCACACAACTACGACACTCGTCTCTAAAATAATGAATATTTTGACATGTTTTACTTTAATTTAGCCTGTCAAACAAATTAGTCGAATTAACTTTCTGTTAGCGTACTTTAAGATAGTTGTAAGGTGGTAAATTATTCTACAAACAGGCCAGAGGCTAAATGCCTGTGAAGTTCCCAGAGGCGGCTTAATTAACTCTGACACCAGAGGTGGTCACATCCTCACACAAAAAGAAGAAGAGATTCTACATAGTATCTTATTATATCCATGAAGTTCGCTGCACCTGGTCTACTTTGTAAAATGGCTACCGATTATCACTCTACACAAGTCTTGTAACCCAGTATAAAAATACATGACATAAATTGTGTGGCTATGATTTATTTTGGTAATATTTCGCTATATATCCCTATCTGAGTTTGATGGAGGGTGATTCACGATTAAATCTTCGGTACTTTGCTCGCGTATCATCCGGAACTACAGAGCTCGGAATACCGGGCTGGCAGCGACTTGAAACGCCATTGCTTATAATATTCACAGATAATTTCTAACAGCGGCTTCCCTCTTTATACCCAGGAATAAAGAGGGCCAATATATCTCCATACCTTTATATTTATTCAATTTCACATTTATAATATTAGTACAGATTATGGATTAAAAATATTCTTATCACTGACACGCTTGGCTTTTATGGACAATGCCGTTGCTAGCAATGTCAGTCAAAACCATTATTCGGTGTCTGCCATCCAGCAATTGCTGAGTTAGTAACCCTTACTACAATTTGTTTTTGGTATTCTACTTTGTTATTGTTGCTGTTGTCATGTGTAGAATAAATGTATTTCTATTCTTATTCTGTGTCCAGCCCCGTACGAGGACGATTAGATTAGACGATAGGTTGCTCTAATCTTTGACACTCTCTGACATGCTAGGTTTGTGTGGAAAGTTTTGACAGTGCCGTTTCTAGCAGTGTCCGTTAAGTCGACTCTGGGCTCTGTACCCGGCCCCAAACAAGGACGAAAGGAGGATCACCTCGGGTTCAAAGACAAAGACAAAGACAAAGATATTTTATTTCAACTAGGCCACCAAGCGGCACTTTTGAACGTTACATTAAAATGATTCTACCGTGCATTCGGAAAGTAGCTTGTTATGGAGAAGAATGCACAAGAAACTCCATACTTACTCTTTTAAAAAAAATTGTTTTTTTACAATATTTAGGAACATACATTATTAAATTCATACATGTGAGGACAATGCACCCAGAATAGCACTACCCACTATACCACCTACAGACAAAGTATTAGAAGTACTCACACATGTACTGCGCAGTTATATAATAGATACTAGAAAAAAATTAACATCCGAAGCAGTCAAGTTATGACCAATCCCAACTGACGGCGTCCGTTCACGAACATGACGCATGAATTGGCACCACCCAGCTCAACCATCATGAAGGGAACCGGATGATCCAACACACGCGCCACCATCAGAGAGACATTTGAGAGAGCATGACACACTCAACGGCCAGGGCACACACAAGTCAACGAACGACGCATAGGTACAGTAAATGGTAGATTTACAGTTGGGTACATAGTACTCACACACGTGCTGTGCAGTTATACAATACTAAAGAAATTGAGTTTATACAATGCAAATATTAATAATTCATACAGTCTTCAGCAGGTCCAACAATACCTCAAAACAATAATGTTCTGCATATCACTTGTTATTGCGCCCTAGTGGTTGTGGATTGTGGAGCAGGACTAGCATTGAGCCAAGCATTTTTATCAGCGATGTAATCCCCCAACTTATAATATGCCAGCCTACATAGTGTGCGTTTTATACAGGTTCCTCTAATCTTATGTAGACACTCAATGACACTCTTGGTTTGTATGGAATGTTTTGAAAATGCGGTCTTTAGCAGTGCCCACCGAGGCGCTTTGTTACTCTGTGCCCAGCCCCGAATGAGGACGAACAGCGGATCACCTCGAGTTCCTTTAATCTTTGTCCTCATCTCGGTATTTTCTTTACGTAACTAAATTAAATATTTCTGCAGCATATAAGTCACTTGAGCTTCGTTGTGTAGCTCATTTTTTTCATTATGCTATTATATTGTGTGGTTATCTGAGACAGAAAATGAAACAAAAAACAAAATTAAATGTCTACACTTTTAATTTCAAGCACTGGACACAGGACACAGGACTGGTATTGTACAATCTCAAAATTATGGGCTTAGAAATGTTGTATTTTCTTGACATTAATATCATGATGTTACACTATGAAAAAATGTTTCAAATCATGTGAATAATTTCAAGTAATTTTTCGATGGTGATCTACAGATCCTTTTAGCGTGTCAATGATAATCTTCTCTTAATTCTTGAACGTAACCCAAGGATTGATCAATGAACCTATCAAACTTAATCTGCATAATCAATACCAATAAACAAACAGCATAAATATATTTAGTAACAAATATAACCAAGTGATCCGAACTAAAATTCCAACATCTAATTTCTCCTAGCGGACTTCTAAGGATAAAATCAACAATCAAATTTATTGGTTTGTAAAAGTCAGAGCAGTGGTGGCCCATTGGTAACGGCCGCGACTTAGAAGTTGTAGGTCGAGGGTTGAACCCAAGCAGGCGCTTTACTTTGTGTAAATTATTTCATCACCACTGCTCTCAAAACGCTGAAGGAAAATATAGTGAGGAAACCGGCATGTCTTAGAACCAAAAATTCGAAGACATGTCTACCTATTGACAAATTGAAATCCACCAACCAGCACTAGACCTGCGTGGTGGATTACGGCCCAGTTCCTCTCACATATAGGAGGCCTTGCCGCTCAACGAACAAATGGGTGTCCAAGTGCGGAAAAGGGGATCCATCTATCCTATCCTAATCTATCCTAAAGGTTAGACAATAGTTGTGCCTAATAACATGATTTGCCGTTGAAAACTACATAAATACGTACATGCGTATATCTATGTAAGACCAAAAGCACACTCTGTAAAGGCAAGGCTGATGATAAACGGATAAAGATATAAACTTTTGCTGTAATGTTCAGGATATTTTCGCTCAAAAAAACATCAAAGTTCATAAAAATATTTCCGAGAATATCAAGGTTTTTCTTATTCAGTAAACATAATATATTACCAATGCGGCTCCGACTGCGTAGGTACATGAGTTCGCTTTATATTTATTTGTGAGCATTACGCAAAATATACGAAGCTTTACCTCCTTCCCCTTCCAGTCTGAAGGATCACTTGTTACCACACGATTCATTAAACACCTTCCTACCCACACAAGTGCCTTCAAAGTGAACAAAACAATGAACGAATCTGTTTCTATAATTCATCGCCTGAAAAAAACTCAAGGCGCCACTCCAAAGAATTATTAGCTTATCGACTTTCTTTAAATTTAATACATAATTAATCGAGGAGACCAGGATAAAAATTCAGAGGCGATTTTTGTATCAAAACTGGGCCTCCGGAAACTTGGGGCGTCGGATGACAAGTCATTAATGTAATCTACGGCCACTCGCTACTGAAATCTGACTTAATGACGTCACGTTTCAATGAATATTTTATGAACATATCTCTGAGTTAAAAAACGGGGATCTGGGTCAATATTTGTTATTGGAATATTAAATTTTGTTTTTTTAACATAACATCACGCCTGCTTGCCTCGAAGGGCTAGGTGCACCTATATTTCGCCAGTTATATTTTAAGTCCCATGAATTAGGGGTGAGCCTCTTACCATTAACTGGGCACAAGTCCAGACGCCAGGCTGCCATTCACAAATGCCAGATAGAAAAACTCAATAACACTTTGTCCGACTCGGAATTCGAATCTAGGACCTCACATTTAGCAATAGCGTAGCGTAATAATAATTTACAACCTACACCTACAACAACGAGGCAGTTTAAACATTACTTTATTATTCAGACTTGTCATAAAAAATAATTTAAAGTTGCGGCGGTATCTATTTGTTTTAAACTTTCTAGACCCAGATCACATTTCAATTAAAAACAGGCTTAACCTTTTGATGCATGATCCATCAAATAAGAAGCCGAGGTCAAAGACCAACTTTCATAATAAACTTCTTACGTGGCAGTACAAATAGAACCTCCTTGGTAAATTGCAAAACTTCACCTAATTCCAACTTCACCCAATGTCGAGCCGTAGTTCGCTTCGCCTATTAATAAATTTTTTAAAGAAAAACATTCTTATTAAAAATAACTTTTGCACAATACATTTTGCGTTTGTGTTCAAAAGATCGTTGTAAAAATCTTTTGATAGCGTTAATTAAAATTTTACTTTTACAAAGAGAAAATATTGAGTGAGTTATATTGTGTTAAATGTATCTGTTTGTATGGGAGAAACGTCTTGCCAAGGGTTTCCGTTTTACCTTGTTACTGGGTTGTGGCGGTCAGATAGCAGTCACTCTATGTTTAACTTTCTATTCGGCAGTCGGTGCCAAAAACAAATAAAAAAATGGTAAAAAAATTGTTTAACAAAAAAATTAAACTGACTACCAAAACAAAACACAACAAAGCGAAAAATAACTTACATAATTGTAAGTTCCATAATTGAAATGTTATTTTTCGCTTTGTAGTGTTTTGTTTTGGTAGTCAGTTTAATTTTTTTGTTAAACAATTTTTTTTAATATCCATTTTAATTGTCCGACACATTTTTATTTCATGCTATATAATTTATTTAGTAGTAGACACGCTTCGATCGACAATCTATTGAACACGTTATTATGACACGATATCTTGCGAAAACACCCCGATTCAAAAACGCCCATAACTTTTGAACGGCTGAACCGATTTTCATCAAACATAGCTAAGAACACTCTCGATAACGCACTATTTTTTATTTTATTAAAAAAAATCAAAATCGGATCATCCATTTTGGAGATATAATGCCATAGACATACACAAATACACAAACACACAGGTACACACGTCAAACTTATGAAACGCCTCTTTTTCCGTCGAAGGGTTAAAAATACTCTCTACCCAGCTACAGGAATCCGATTGATTGATGGGATTAGAAATATATTTATATTTACCTACTTTTTCAGGTCATGTGGGCCTACTTTTCTCCGCAGTATTTCTCCTGTGGCCCACAGGAATTATAATTGTCAATTTTGGAATAAAAAGTAGCCTCAGCAAGAGTCTCAGAGAGCCTCAAAGAGTTATGATTGATGATTTGGTAACTGTACACTCGCTATACATTGTTTCCAACCGTTGACTTGACTTTAAAGCAATTAGCTAAACCTGTAACCTTTGAATCATAACATCCTAATAAAAACCTCCTTTGAAAGCGTTCACTGAAGCTGTAACATTTACTGTTGGTTGGCGCCACTCTATGAAAACGCTTTTAACAGACGCCACTTTTGACGTCCCTACCGTCCCGGGATCCCGGCCTGTAATTAGTGCTGCGAACTGATTTCCCCGGGACTGACAACCGGTAATAAAGCGGGGAAATTTCAGGTTGTTTTTTCTACCGTTGCAAGATTTTAAATAGAATTTTTGATATAGGAACGTAGCAGAGGTGGGCATGACATGGAATAAAAAATCTTTGACTACGTAAAAAAATTGTAGGCAACGTAGTGTAATGGTTTGTAGATTATTTTAAGTTAAAATACAATTAAATACGAATTAATTTACTTAACTTCTTACTAGCTTCGCCTGCGTAAAAAGGATTTTAATATCCGAAGGGAACTTACTACTGGAACGAAAAGTATCCTGTGTCCTAATCAGCGGTTTAGATGTGAAAATAACAGACCGACACACACACCTTCGCATTTATATCATATTAGTATGGATAATAATAGTTAATGTTGGTACGATAGAAGAAGTGAACCTAATGAAAAGTAGTCCATTGTAAGACTGCACTATGCTAACATATGCATTAACTATGATTGGCCCTTTGACATGTGACATCCACCAACACGCACTGGGCCCGCGTGGTGGATTACGGCCCATTCCCTCTCACAGAGAGGAGGCCTGTGTCCCAGCAGTGGGAACATTAATAGGCTGATGATGTGTGATGTGGCCCTTTGAGCACTATACAAATAAAACTTCAATTTCTAGCTTTGGATTCTTTGTAAGCTATTATAAGCTTCCATCATAACTTGCAGTATTTTACTTAATTAAACTATAAAATATTAACAACTTTTTGGATTAAACGAATGAGAATATTTCATATATAAAATAAAGTGCGGTCCTATTTAATTTAGCCTTAACCTTTTATAAAAATAAATGCAAGAAATTCAAAAATCTATCTTAAATAACTCTTTTATTTTTATTAAAAGAGTACCTACCTGTGTAAATGGCAGTAAGTATAATTTATGTAACAAAGGTTGAATAACCAGACGTACCTAATGGTGAAGAACATCTTAACCTTGGATTACTATTTTAACCTTACGAGAAAATAAAATAAGTCAATGAAGGTGAATAATTTAGATTAAATAAAGTGAATATCGTGTCACACAATATAGGATTACACATAATTTTGTTTATTATCTTAATAATTGCACCTGAACTAGCTCAAATGATCAGTGTCATCTCTAATATTAGAATAAAGAATAATAAATTATGACGAGGTTTTTTTTTTGATTTACAGTTAGTAAAACAAATTAACTATTAGTAAAAGAAAAATTATTTTAAACAAGCTTTTTTCGTACTCTTCTCAGCAAACCCTTTCATTTGATACCCATATCCTGGCAGTGCACAAAAAATAACTAGCCCGCCATCTTAGGCCATCCACCATATTGGATTTAGAATGACATCACTTAACTAACCATGCATTGTCATTTAAACTAAAAAAAGATATCTTAATCGGTGAAAGATAACTGCTTTAAAATTCAACACACTTACATACATACATTGCAAGTTATATAAAAGCTTGTAAAAAAGTTAATTTAATCAAAAAAATTTGGCTGCAGAAGCGATCATTTAGCTCTTTTTAGTGCCTTTTGCAGTCGGTTTTTTTTAGTTTTGTTAATGTTTTTATTTACAATTTTATAAGTTTTCATTTATAGGGTTCCGAAGTCAACAAAGAACCCTTATAGTTTCGCTCTGACCGTCCGCAGCTTAGCTCAGAGAATCTAAGTACTAGAAAGCTATAATTTGGCATGGATATACATATTAATAATTCCGACAAAGTGGTAAAATAAAATAATGAAAAATTTTTTTTTTGGTTTCCTCTTATAGACGTAAAGTGGGGATGTTTTTTATTTTTCTCGTCTTTCCCATGGTATTGGGTATCGTTGGATAGGCCATTCAAAAATATTACTAAATTAAATTGTATGTTCATGTAACAACAACAAAACCCTCTTCTTAGTCCGCATTATTATGCAACTTCGGAACTCTATTTCTGCGCGTGGCCCGACACGCATTCTGATCACTAATCACATCTGAAACTGTTAATTTTGATACACGACACGATGGTTTTGGAAAAAAAAAACAATTGGGATTCCCACAATATGGCACCCAAAATCCGCCATATTTGTTTTTTTTAACGTTTCTTATCTAAAATCACTTGGGCGGTCAAGACGTAGATATCTAAATATCTAAATCCGTCTAATGGTTTGAAAGATATGAGGTAACAAAAAATATTGCATACATACATACAAGATTCGCGCGAAAAACTTTTTTCCCTTTCCTTGCAGCCGGGTAAAAATACTAGTACTGATACGATTTCGAACTTCTTTGCTTGCTGAGTATCGAAGACTACATTGTTATCCATAATACTATGAAAAAAGCCAACAGTTACTCTGTTCGTTACCTTTTCATGACTGGCTGTACGGATAGTAATGAATTTGGCAAGAAGATATATTATAATCTTGGAGAAGGACTAGTTTGTTCCCTGGTGATAATTTTACCGCAAAGCCACGGTCAGAAGCTTTTTCCGACAAATGCTCTGTTCGGTAACGGCCACGTGAGACTATATTTGAAACTGTTTGATATTTAAAGTGTTTTTTGATATGTTGTATCGAAAACTGTAATTTTATTCTACGTAACTGTATCTGAAATCAGATAAACCATTCAAGACACCAACTCTTTTTTGCGAACTTTCTATGTAGCTATCATATTCTAAAAGCTTACTGCAGCGAGTTGCCGTGACATGCGTCACGCTGACACGTTACATTTCAATCTCGTGTCACGTCACTCGTCACGCTGTAGGCTCGCTTTTGGATGGGATTATTGCAATTTGTGAACCGTATAATATGTTATTTGACATTTAAAAATGTTAACACGATGTAAAGGTTTTCTTTAAATCAGCTTTGTTTTTGTGAGCCCTATTCAATCATAATCTTTAACGCTTGGCTTAACAAATTGGTCTTTTAGAGATTAAAAGACGCGACTGAATAAACAGAATTGTGTAGATTAAAGCAGATATTTTTAACGCAAACAATGTATTTATTTGCCGTGACTTATGTCTGACATATGTCTCTCGCTTCGCGCTGTAACCTCAAGATGTCGTCAATGTCACTTTGCACAAGTACAGCTATTTGAAAGTGATTTGATATGTTTAAAACAACAAATAAATTCGAAAATGCTCTTACAGTATTTTAGACTACTAATTAAGAAAACGAAGGTGTCTACGCCAATACAAATTAATCCTGTTCGTCAATGTGACGTGTTTGCAAGAGAGTTGCCGTGGCATTATGTCAATCTCTCTTGCCACTCTGTCATCTCAATATGCAAGGAATTTGTCAGAACATATGTAGATATAGGTGCGTCACGTACTTTAAGTAATTTTGCGAAGCAGCTAGAGTATGTAAGGTGTGTTGACATGCTTAGGGGTACGTTGATAATGTTTTGATAAAGGATAACAATGTTTGACATAGCATCATGCCTGTACTACTCCAATACTTCGCCAATTATGTTAAGTCCCACGTAACTGCTTAGAGGGCGAGATATAATGATATATTATTAGCTTTATGCGAGGTGGCGTCATAGAAATTACGAATGCCATGCGGATTGAAAACGGTGGAAGTTTAAGGAAGGGGGTGCATAGCGAGTCATTGCTCTCTTTTTCTGCTGGCACGTTGAAAAAAAAAGCACTTGACGTATTGAATTTTATGTTACGTTTCTGTTTACTATTTTTGCAAACTGTAATTACACGGATTAAAAGATTTTTTATATTTATTACGTGTTTTGCTTCTGGATCCTAATAATATTATATTGAAATTTGGAATAATTGAAGTCTTTCCCATTTAGTGATGAAACTATTTTTAGTACTTTTCCTAATAACTTTTTACGTCGGGTCGGGGCCGAAGGAGGGTAATGCGTTTATCAGTCTATGTATGTATGTTTGTTCCTATGTGGCGTTCCAGAGACCAAACGCGTTGGCCGATTTTGATGATTCTTACGTCAATCGATTCGTCTTAACCCTTCGAGTGTCACCGGCTACATTAAAATTAGAAAATAGAAAAATGGCGGCTTTAAGGCGCCATATTGTGGGAGCCCAAATTTTTTTTTCTTCCTATCCCGTCGTGTGGGGTATCAAAATAAAGGGTTTTACGAGGCAATTTCAAAAATATATAATGCTTATATATTTCTGTGTACCAATTTCGAAAAAAAGTAACTAAAAAGTTATAAATAAAAAAAGTTACTTAAAAAATTCAAAAAACCCGACTGAATCGGGTTTTTTGAATTTTTTAATTAACTTTTTTTTTTGTTTATATCTAAAACTCTCACAAAGATAACTGAATTGATGCCTTTACCTAAATCTGAATCATATTTTATGTAGAAGCTTTTAGTAAACCTTTAATCATGAACAAATCAAGAAAATAAATGTTGTTTCTGCAAAATGCCTCTCTCACACATGAATTTAACTTATATGTTTCAAAAGAAAATTGTTTACACATTAATTTAACTTTTATTTTTCAAAAGAAAATTGCCTCCTAAAAAGTCACAGGCTCCCAAGGTAGATCCCCTGAGTGATTGAGGTTAAAATAACGTAGGTATTTACCAACTGGAACTACTCGTGTCCTCCGGGACTGGACCATCAGGCATCTGAAGGGAGTAGGGTTGTCTGTCAAAGTTTGAAAATTTCGAAAATATACTATTTAGTTTGGGCACAGATAATATAATGTCTATGTTTTGCAGTGGAGTCCGTTCGGCTGAAGTGATGATCACACAGATGCCTTTTCCCATATACTGAAACCGTGCCGACGCAACTAGCGTTTTTCATCAGACTAATCAGGACTAATCCGACTATTTCACAAAAAGTACATCGAACGCGGTCGGTTCTGTCCCAAGCGAAAGATGGTGTTACTAGTGATTTGCAAGTAAAAGGGTTTACTCGGCTCGTGAATATTTTTTCATCAAATACAGTGACGATTAGATTTATAGTGTTTTTGTACGTTTTTATAGTTTTATTGTATCAAAATGTGTAACAATACCAATTTAAAAAATCGAGCGGAGTGAACCAGAAATTTAAAATCGCGCCATCTATTGGAAGGGATTTTAAATGATTCGTTCAAATGATTTCTGAAATGTGAATTAAGGACCCAATATTCCATAATTTTGTGCTGTGAAGAGTTGATTAAAGAAGAACATTCCAGTTTTATACTAAATTCTAGAAAATGTTAATTTTGCACAAAATTCAATAACAAATCGATGCATATCACGCCATCTATTAAAATTTATTATAATATATTTATTTTCTTAGCGTCGGGACCCCGTGATTTGGGTATATTTTGAACTAATATTGTTTTAATATAAGTTTTGAAACTGTCATGGTCACTAACACTAACATTAACATTAGAAACGGGATATTTACCTTGTTTACTGTTTGTTTCGAGTTTCCGATATTTCTTCCGAGTAGTAGTTTTTTTCTTTCCGAGTTTTTTTTTTTTTTTTTTTTTTTTTTTTTTTTTTTGTTTTTTCGGAAACTCGAAACGAACAGTAAACATGGTAAATATCCCGTTTCTAATGTTAATGTTAATATTGTTTTAGTTAGTTACTACATAATTATATTCACATTTATATTCCAACAACTTTTTTTAGGCTCGCGATTGACCACTATCTCACCTGATGGAAAGCGATGATTTGGTCAACGACGGTGAAGCACACTTGCCTAGAAGTAATCTATAGTATGTATTTAAATCTAGTATCGATATTTAAAGAGTTTATTTGCTTGTATGAATCCATGCCACCATCAGAAAACTAGTGGATGCGATGATTTGGAAGTATAAAATCAAACAGTTATCTATATCTTAATAACTTCCACATGAGAATACGCAAATCTCTTTTGAAAACAGTCGACTTGATTTTTAACAATTAAACACTAGAGGTTTTCACTTTGGGCTACAATTACGAACACTATTCTTACGCAACATTTTCGACACTTTTCTTAAAATGCAAAAATCTAATAATAAAATAATTTCCGCTGTAACGTCCCTAGTATAGTTCGGTGATCTCAACGTGAAACGACATAGGATGCGCCATGATGTGATTGATACACCCTGGCAGGCCCATGGGACCCCATGGAGACTGGCAGGAGGAGATTAAATCCGGGAGTCCTATTGTTTCGGTTACGAACAGGTGGGATGCCTAGATTTAGGTATTAGGAACACAATGGTTAGGCAATTTATGTTTGAAATGATTAAGTGCTTCCTGTGCTCAAAATTCCTAAGGCTTCTATGTGAATGTGTTTAACGAGCAATTGATGATCTCTATGTTTGCTTATATATAATCCTACTGTTATTGTTATAAATATGAAAGTTTGTTTATCAATCACGAAAAAACGGCTGATCTGATTGGATATTTTTTTTTCACGCGGACAGATGCTATACCCGCTATAATAGACGTTCATAAATCAATTTTTAAGTTAAATTTAAGTCTGCCCACCGATCTTGGATCATGGATTATAATTGAATCTAACTGTGCTATCTACACACCATAGTTCACAGCAGCAAGAACTTATATTTTCAACCTGAAATAATAAGAAGAGATCTCAATATTGATTTAAACAACTTGAGAAAGAGTAGCCTAACATATTATGGTTGATCTTGGGCACAGGAGTACTTTATTTTTATTTTAAAACGTTGCCCCACACTAGGAATTTCTTTCTGTATCGTGGGTGTGTTTACAAACATATGAACCAACATACACAAACATCCAGAGCCGGAACAACTATCTGTAGTTCATACAAATATTTGTTCCGTGCGGGATTCTAACCCGTGACACGCAGCGCGGCAGTCAATCGCTTAACGACTGCACCAACCGAGCGACAATACACCTGTACAGTGTACGTATAAAGATAACTAAGTACCCAGATTGTACAGGTTTATTGGTAAAACACTAATAACCTTGCAGGGCTGTATTACTAACATCATAAACAACAACTTTTGATGTATGACTTTTAAAAACGCGCTTTAGAGCTCTATTCCTCTATCCTCACTGACTGTATCTAGAATGTTGCTGTGTCTGACAGAGTCCATAATTGTTTCTGTAACTTATATTTACCACCTGTATGTACATTATGGATGCAATAAATTGAATTTTAATTTGAAAATGCAACAATAAAAAAACAGCTGGTTCATAAATTTTGTTGAGTTAAGCGAGCATGAATGTATGGACCAGAGACTAGACATGTGGCATTCGATATTGAATCAACGATAGCGATAGTATAGAAAATATGTCATAATGTAAAGGATTGATCACGTGATTTTTCGATATCACTTGTCAATCCCATACAGTTTTACCTTTTTGACAATCACTATCGCCACTTTTTCGATGATAGGACGTCAGATGTATAGGGCCTCAACCGATTTTTAGTAATACAGCCCTGCCAGGTTGTTAATGTTTTACCAATAACCCAGTATAATAATTAACATTCCAGTACTTAAGAAACCTTTTAAAATACACTACATTATTACCCTGTGCATTAAACGTAACATCACGCTTATTTTCTTTGAAGGGTTAGGCAGAGGTACACCTGCAATGCACCTGCAATGCACCTGCAATGCACCTACAATACACTTACAATACACCCACAATACATCTACAATACACATACAACACACTTACAATACACCTAAAATACACCTACAATACACCTAAAATACACGTACAATACACCTAAAACTACACCACACATTTCGTCATGTTTAAGTCCCATGTAATAAGAGACAAGCCTATTGCAATCAACCGGACACAAATCCAGACTCCGGCCTGTTACTGAAAAATTCCAGATGGAAAAACCCAATAACACTTTCCGCGACCCGGGAATCGAACCGTCATGCTCAGCTCGTAGCTTTAACTTCAAATGTATACAAACTACTTATTCATTTCAACGCACATATACATTCACACGAAATAGACTGCGCTAGGACTTGAAACCGCCTGGCATTCAGCACAAATTATATCTATTTATCTATTTATTTATTTTTTTAGTATTTGCGATATCTGAGCCAGACCAGACATTCTATAGACCGCTTACACGAGAGATTTAAGTTGGTGAACTGTGGCTATGATGGACGGTTGCGGCGGCAACATGAAGCCACACTGTCAGGTAAACATGCATAGATCTAACGTGAGTTAAGAAATGAAGGGATTTGATGATGTCCTTGAAAAGAAAAATCGGAGAATGCGATTGAATACGTGGGTGAAACGGATACAATAAAAAACAACATAAATATTTTATGTCGTTTTTTAGGGTTCCGAAGTCTATAAGGGTTCCTTGTTGACTTCGTTTTGTGGACTATGTTTCGCTCTGTCCGTCGGTCTGTCCGCAGCTTAGCTCAGATAATCTTAGCACTAGAAAGCTATAATTTAGCATGAATATACATATTAATAATTCCGACAAAGTGGTAACATAAAATTAAAAAAAAAAGTTTTTTCTGGTACCTTCCATAGACGTAAAGTGGGATGTATTTTTTTTTCTCATCTATCCCATGGTGTGTGGTATCGTTGGATAGACAAAAAAAAAATGTGTCCCTAAATTTTGCAGTTTATCGCGTCGTACGCTGCGAACACACGTTTTTCGTAGTTTCAAATTTGTGTTAAGACTACTCTAACTGGCCCATACCATAAAAAATAAAACTGTTTTACGTCTGTCACGTGGTCGGTCACAGGTCCAGTTGAAAACCAGCGTCGGCCACTAGTTGCCCGACATTTTGCTGAACTGGTCCTATTTGACGCAGCCGTGGAAAACACAATGTTACTTTTATATGGTTTTCTCTCTTTTATATTATTGTTATTTAGTTTTCTTTTTTATGTTTATTTTGTGTGCTCTAGTGGCTTGTCTATACTTATCTATACTTAATATTATAAACAAGAGGAAAGATTTGTATTTTTGTATGTAACGTATAAACTTAAAAACTATTGGACCGATTTCAAAAATTCTTTCACCGTTGGGAAGCTACACTATCCCCGGGTGACATATGCTTTTTATCCCTGTATTCCCACAGGAACGGGAACTACGCGGGTGAAACCGCGAGGCGTCCGCTAGTGTCAAATAAATGTGTTTTCTTTCTTTCTATTGCGACGCTTTCGTTGACAAATTGTCACTTGTCCAGAGCCTCAGGGTGTTAAACAAAGATTGAATTATCAGGCAGCCATAACATTTACCATAACATAGTCGGAATTAATCCTATACCTAATCTTGCTCAATAGTTTGATCCGGTCCTAAAAGTACTTACATATATTAGTTTCGTGTTTTGACAAAACCTTGAGGTCCGTGCGCGATCGTCTCAAGACGTTATTTACCAAATCGTCAGTCTCGCGTGGCTCAAATTACTTGGGTAAATATACCCGGTAAAATTGCGTGCGTTTTGGCTGGAAAAAAACTTAAATAACTGGAGCGACACGCCTCAGAGCATTGCTCAGTCTTTATTTTGGTGTTTATTTTTAAAATATGTTCAATATAAAGAACCCGGAGACACAAAATTTACTTAATCTATAGAGTTGGTATTAATTAGGTTCATACATTTTGATAAAACTATACACAGCTTGTGGTTTCAGATAAGAGACCACTGTTTTTTATCCTGTTAAGTTTGCGGATATCTAGACTTTTGTTTTAATATTCAAAGAGCAATCAAGGGTGACGAACGAAAACGTTGCATTCTGAATTTAAAATGTGCAGAGCTCGGTGTGTCCTGGTGCTTGTGACGATGTGCATAGGGGTGGCACACTGTTGGGGTGAGTACGAGGACCTGGTTTATTATTTTTTAAAGACTTAAAAAAAGGAGGTTATCAATTCGACATGTATGTATGAAATATTGTTGGCATTGCATAATATACACATATGTTGCTCTATATTGGTCTCCAAATTTCATAAGTGTATGTATGTATGTTTGTTTGTATATATGTATGTATGTCTGATCACACTTTTCTCCGAAACTACTTATCGGATCGTGATCATTCTTTTATTCGTTTTTTTGTTTGGATTAATTATCTCTAAACTTAGAGAACAGTGCAAGTTTCATCAAAATCGGTTTAACAGTTTTCAAGATAAGGAACATCCAACCGAACTCCTTTGTAACAAACAGCACGATTGTGTAAATTAAGTTATTATGGGTATTTTGTCAATCCTTTACCTTTGCCTAAAGGATTGACAAATTATAAAACTTCCTTATTTTTTTGTAATAGGATACTAAAATTATCAATCAATCTGCCTAGCCTTTTCCCAACTATATTGGGGTCGGCTTCCAGTCTAACAAGATTCAGCTGAGTACCAGTGTTTTACATGGAGCGACTGCCTATCTGACCTCCACAACCCAGTAACTGGGTAACACGATACCCCTTCGCAAGACTGGTGGCAGATCTCAAGCTACTGACTACTCCTAACGACTGTCATAGATCTTTAAATGACAGCCGGGACCAACGGCTTAACGTGTTTTCCGAGTCACGGAGGAAACTCGGTATGTTGAAACGGTTACCCATCCACGGACCGACCTCGCCAAGCGTTGCTTAACCTTGAAGATCGACTCGTGCGGCTGTTATTATTTAGCCACGAGCTCCTCTGGGTACTAAAACTAAAAAGAGAGCAATTAAAACTTTTTCACAAAAAATAAACCGACTTCTAAAGCAAAACACTAAAAAGTGCAAAAATGGCGATTGACCACTATCTCACCTGATGGAAAGCGATAATGTGTTCGACGCGACGGTGATGCACGGTTGCCTAGGTGTTGTAACCTTTGCTTTTAAACTACTACTTATACTTAGGCGGAGGTTTTGCATTCCACGGTTTTTGTAAAAAAAAAAACGAAACAACTATAACAGGAACACCGACTTCCGAAACTCAACTTTTTATTTATTTTCTCACTTTTTACCCGACTGCCGAAAGAGGGTAATGTATTTATCAGTCTATGTATGTATGTATGTTTGTTCCTATGTGGCGTTCCAGAGACGAAACGCGTTGGCCGATTTTGATGATTCATACGTCAATCGATTCGTCTTAACCTTGCGAGTGTTACTGGCTATTCAAATCTCTCTCTCTATTCAAATGGGAAAATAGAAAAATGGTAGCTTTTGAGCGCCATATTGCGGGGTGCCAATTTTCTTTTTTCTTCCAAACCCATCGTGTGGGGTATTAAAATAAAGGTTTTCAAAAGGTGATTTCAAAATTATATAACAATTATATGTTTAAATGTACCTAATTCGGAAAAAAAATTAACTTAAAAGTTATCCCATCTGGTTTTGGTCAGCCAGCTCGCGAATATGTATCCTGCGACTGTACAGCATGATTTTCTTTTTAGTTCGCTTTTTAAGCAGTCGGGTTTATTGATTTTTAGAATTAACTTTTTTATTTGTTGTGGTATGGTGTAAACGATAAACAGACATGCGATTGCAGCTATACCGAGATTTGCCGTCATTTATTAAAGAGTTCTTCACCAATATTTTTAATCCAGGTAAATTGAAATTAAACATTTTCTTTTAAAAAAAAGTACCTATACGCGGTGGTTAACTTTTGGGGGAATACATTTTAATATACTCCTCTGCTTGGTATACGTTAAAGGTAGTTAACCTTAATAATGATAAAAAAAACCGGCGGAGTGCGAGTCGGATTCGCGCACGAAGGGTTCCGTACCATAATCGCAAAAAAACGGCATAAAAATCACCTTTGTTGTATGGGACCCACTTAAATATTTATTTTATTCTATTTTTAGTATTTGTTGTTATAGTGGCAACAGAAATACATCATGAGATACAGCCTGGTGACAGAGAGACAGACAGACAGAAGGACCGCGGAGTCTCAGTAATAGGGTCCCGTTTTTACCCTTTGGGTACGGAACCCTAAAAAAACACTTAAAAAAAACATAAAAGTGAAATAAAAAATTAAGTTAGCCTATATTTTAGTCGGATGGATAATTTTTCTTGGCTCATAAACAATTTTACTATGGCATTAGGCCGTAGGCGTGCCATTTACGGACACATTACGTTGCTTTCGATGGCGTATTTATGTAATTCTATATATCCATAGCAACTCCTCAACCAGACAAGATAACAACATCGAACAATACCTCCGTCCAATATTTCCTTCCTGTTCACAAAGTTTGTATAAAAAAATGAGAATTACAAACAAACCAAAAAAGTATATAAATAGGTGCATCCGTTCCGTAATGATACGCTTACATACATACGGCAATAGATTTTTATTTATATAGAAGAAAGATAGATTAAGAGTTGCATCTAAATTGATGACAATGCTTACAAAGGTAGAATTTGCACATTGCTGATTTTTAGGGTTCCGTACCCAAAGGGTAAAAACGGGACCCTATTACTGAGACTCCGCGGTCCGTCTGTCTGTCTGTCTGTTTGTCTGTCACCAGGCTGTATCTCATGAACCGCGATGGCTAGACAGTTTAAATTTCTGTTGCCGCCATAACAACAAATACTAAAAACAGAAAAAAAAATATATTTAAATGGGGCTCCCATACAACAAACGTGATTTTTGTGCCGTTTTTAGCGATAATGGTACGGAACCCTTAGTGCGCGAGTCCGACTCGCACTTGGCCGGTGTTTTTTAATTAAAAACGTGTGTTATGAAATTTAATTACTACTTTATCTGCCCCTGCATTTACTATTGTTAATACATTTTCTTAATTATGTTTTCTTTCCTGAACACCTGTTTCCTTATATTTTATTTTTCAGTAATATTATGAATTAATTTAAATTTCCTAGTTAGCTCTTATCAGGACTTAATTATTAGAATATATATATATATATATATCGCATAACTTATCAGCAGTCGTGAAATATAATTAACGTACAGTTAGTTCATACAAAACAGGAAATAAAGTAATTAAGAAACAATATGTTATTGTAGGTGATGGCTTTATGTAGGTATTTAATAAAGCTTTTAATATTTTAATCACCGCGTCTCACAAAGGGCACGCTTTGAGTTTCAGAAAAGTACAATTATTTTATTTAAAAGTCAGGTTTTTGTGGCTGCAAATGGATTTATTGACTTATTACTATACTTACGCGCGCCCTGCGGAATGGTTTGCTGTATTATCAAACTGTACTTTTTATCGTGTGTGTTGCGTATTCCCCGTTTATATAAACACACAACCCTGAACTAACGATTTTCTTATTAAAGACTAGCTGTGCCCGCGGCTTTGCTGCCGTTACCTGGCTATCCTACCCTACTTACCTAGACCTACCTACCTTACTTTTGTTTCTACAAATCTAGATTGAGCGTTCACTACACAGAATACTATTTACTCTAGGGAGAACAATATCGACTTCATACAAAAAAAGTAAAGACAGATTTGCTGCGTGCCATCTAGTAGCACTCCAGAGCAACATACTACAGTCTTCCAAATAAAAACACTACAAAGTGAAAAATAACTTTCTTTTTGGAAGTAAATAATAAAAAAATAGTTTTCTTATTTTTCACTTTTTAGTTGTACCTAATAGGCAAATTATTTGTTATTATTGTAAGGTATCTATAATGTCAGAATAGATTACCCGCATAATTTATAATACTTGAACATAGCCGGTGAAATGAGGGTGTACCAAGGTGAACTATGCACATCTGCGTACCCCATTCTTGCGTACTGGCGCGATGTTTTGTCATGATATGGTATAAAAAATAAACAGTCATGCGATTGCAGCAATCCCGAGAGATTTGCCGTCATTTATTGAAGAGTTCTATTGTATATCTCTAAAGTTCTACATTAGATCTTCACCAAAAAATGAGACCAATTTAGGAAACGTAGACTCTTTCAAACAAAAAAGGAATTTTAAAAATCAGTCCACAATTAAAAACAAACAATGTCGAACATAGAACCTCCTCCTTTTTAGAAAGTCGGTTAATTAACAGCTATCCATAGCTGGGACTCGAAATCGCAACCTTAATTGTAGTAGGCCCCCACTTTTATCATTAGGCTATTCAAACAAACAATAGCGGCAGCGAAATTACGAACCACATTGCACGCACGTCAACGTCATTATTGACATTAGTATTATGATTAGAGACCTATAAGCTCATAAAACGTAAATTTTTAGTCACGTGCATTAGGTCCCGAATTATTATTTTTACTCTACCCACACTTGAAATAGCCCTTGAAAGTATGTCGTTGATTCGACATATAACCCCCTGGTGCGCTGCGTCCCCGTACGGGGGCGTGGCGTGGCCTACCATTTTTTTTTCCATGGTCATTATGCCGCAGAAAATCTTAACACCGCCATTCAGAAAATGACGAAAATTTCACAACGCCATCTATCGAATATGGAGTTTAACAGACCGAGTATCTGAATTGCGTATGTTGCGATATTTTACTTCTTGAACACTAAACTATATTCATCTAACTTTTGATAGAGTGAACCGATTGCGATGAAACAAAACTAAGTAATACTTCAAGTTACGCACTATTTTTATGTATAAAAGTTATCTACATTGGTTTCGTGGATTTTATGTGATGCGTGCACAAATAAACAGACAAATAGATAAACAGGCAAACATTCCAAAAATACTGGAAATGGGTTCTGTTGGTTATCCTTTAACACCCCGGCTTTTTGGAAATACTTTCGATGTAAAAAACGATTTTCTACAGATTAATTATATGTATTGATAAGGGCTGATTTTTCAGTAGTGTGTTAAATTTTATCTGAAGAATATAGTGGTTTGACGTATTTTCTGTATCAAAGCTCAGTCAAAAAATTCTTCAAAAAATTATAAAACTACTTAATAGATCTCGTTCAAACCAATTTTCGGTACAAGTTTCGAGATCTAGATCTCGTTCCAACCAATTTTCGATAGAAGTTTACATGGTAATGTACATCATATATTTTTTTTAGTTTTATCCTTCTCTTATTTTAGAAGTTACAGGAGGGGAGGGGGGGACACATTTTACCTCTTTGGAAGTGTCTCTCGCGCAAACTATTCAGTTTAGAAAATATATATATACTAGCTGACCCGGCAAACTTTGTTTTGCCATAAAAACACCAAACATTCATCTACCCTACCTAACCTACCCTAACTACCTACCCTACCCTACCTACCCTACCCTACCCTACCTACCCTACCCTACCTACCCTACCTACCCTACCCTAACTACCTACCCTACCCTACCTACCCTACCTACCCTACCCTACCCTACCCTACCCTACCTACCCTACCCTAACTCCCTACCCTACCTACCCTACCCTACCCTACCCTACCCTACCCTACCTACCCTACCCTACCTACCCTACCCTACCCTACCTACCCTACCTACCCTACCTACCCTACCCTACCCTACCTACCCTACCCTACCTACCCTACCTACCCTACCCTAACTACCTACCCTACCCTACCTACCCTACCTACCCTACCCTACCCTACCCTACCCTACCTACCCTACCCTAACTCCCTACCCTACCTACCCTACCTACCCTACCCTACCCTACCCTACCCTACCCTACCTACCCTACCCTACCTACCCTACCCTACCTACCCTACCCTACCCTACCTACCCTACCTACCCTACCTACCCTACCTACCCTACCTACCCTACCTACCCTACCTACCCTACCTACCCTACCTACCCTACCTACCCTACCTACCCTACCTACCCTACCTACCCTACCTACCCTACCTACCCTACCTACCCTACCTACCCTACCTACCCTACCTACCCTACCTACCCTACCTACCCTACCTACCCTACCTACCCTACCTACCCTACCTACCCTACCTACCCTACCTACCCTACCTACCCTACCTACCCTACCTACCCTACCTACCTTACCTACCCTACCTACCCTACCTACCCTACCTACCCTACCTACCCTACCTACCCTACCTACCCTACCTACCCTACCTACCCTACCTACCCTACCTACCCTACCTACCCTACCTACCCTACCTACCCTACCTACCCTACCTACCCTACCTACCCTACCTACCCTACCTACCCTACCTACCCTACCTACCCTACCTACCCTACCTACCCTACCTACCCTACCTACCCTACCTACCCTACCTACCCTACCTACCCTACCTACCCTACCTACCCTACCTACCCTACCTACCCTACCTACCCTACCTACCCTACCTACCCTACCTACCCTACCTACCCTACCTACCCTACCTACCCTACCTACCCTACCTACCCTACCTACCCTACCTACCCTACCTACCCTACCTACCCTACCTACCCTACCTACCCTACCTACCCTACCTACCCTACCTACCCTACCTACCCTACCTACCCTACCTACCCTACCTACCCTACCTACCCTACCTACCCTACCTACCCTACCTACCCTACCTACCCTACCTACCCTACCTACCCTACCTACCCTACCTCATTATCCCTTAATGAGGAGCCTAAATGCAGAAACTGTAGTCACGCTAAGAGGGATTCAGCTCATAATGCTTTCGACAGTGAGTGTCCCATTAGAAAAAAGTGGGATGCGCTGGCCCGGTCGGCAATAGCATACTGCTAAGGTGGATGAGGGGACAGGAGCTAAATCGTTCGAAAATATAAGATACCATGTCGTGCAGGCGAACCTGCAAAAGAAAAAACTGGCAACCGAGGAACTCATACTCGAAGCTGGGCGCAGGAAAGTCAGGTACGCTCTTGTCCAGGAACCCTATATAGGGGCGAAGGGAGAGATGAAGACCTACCCCGGGACAAGAGTAATTCAGGCAACAAGAACGGGCGATAAAGTCATCAAAGCCGCGATAGTCATCTTCGATAGTGGAGTGGACGCAGTGGCGTGTCCAACACTGACTACTGAAAATGTAGCAGTTGCAAGGTTGACGGTAGAGAACACCACCACCGTAGTAGCGTCCGTCTACTTCGAGGACTATATCGATATCGAGCCATACCTCGACCAGCTGAGGAAATTAGTTTACAAAACTCAGGGGGCAAAATTACTGGTGGGAGGTGATGTGAACGCCTGGAGTGCATGGTGGGGAAGCGAGAGAGAGGATGAAAGGGGAAGACTTTTGTCTGGAACCCTAGACGAGCTCAACCTCCATGTACTAAATTGCGGAAACATCCCAACTTTTGACACAATAAGAGGGGAAAAGAGGTACAAGAGCACAGTGGACATCACGGCCTGTTCAGAGGACTTGCTTCGACATGTGGAAGAATGGAGAGTAGACACGGAAATGACGAGTTCAGACCACAATGCAATAGTACTTAGAATCTTATCAAAAAAAGGAATTGGTAGTAAAATAAAATATAGCAGTACTAGGGTTTACAATACGAAAAAAGCCAACTGGGAACACTTTGGGGTAGAAATTACAAAAACATTAATAGACAACAAAATTGATAAGACATATATTGATAGTATAAATACTTTAGAAGGCCTAGAAAAATGTATAGAGGATTTAACAAAAATAATTACAGAAACTTGTGACAATACAATACCTAGAATAAAGAAAGTAGATAAAACGTACTTACCATGGTGGACAGAAGAACTCGATCGGCTCAAGAAATCCATGTGCACCAAGAAGCGAAGAATTCGTTGCGCGGCTCCTCGTCGTCGTGAATGGGTCGTGATGGAGTACCTGAGGGCGAAGGAAGAGTATGAGTCCCAAGCATACAAGGCACAAATTGAGAGCTGGAAAAGCTTCTGTGGGAGGCAGGACGGGGAGAGCGTCTGGAATGGCATATATAGGGTTATCCAAAAAACTAAGAAGCGGCACGAAGATCTGCCGATAGTCCGAGATGGAGAGGCATTAAACTCAGAGGAATCAGCCAGGGTTCTGGCGGAAACCTTCTTCCCAGATGATGACGAGAAGGAAGACAACTCCGAACACGCCCAGACAAGAGAGGCAGCGGCACGTTCAGAAGAAGGCATGCCGGGGGACAAAACGGATCCACCCTTCACTCTTGCTGAACTCAGGTATGCAGCGAGGAGTTTTAATCCGAAGAAGGCGCCGGGCCCTGACGGGCTCACAGCGGACATTTGTGAGGCCGCCATCAGATGCAATGAGCAAGTGTTCTTAGCCATAACAAACAAATGTCTCGAGTTGTCCTGTTTCCCGGAAAAGTGGAAGGAGGCGGCGGTCGTCGTACTAAGAAAGCCTGGAAAGGACAATTACACCCACCCAAAATCCTACCGACCGATCGGACTTCTGCCTATTCTCGGAAAGATCCTAGAGAAAATGCTGGTGCGGAGACTGAGGTGGCATATGCTACCCAAAATGAATCCTCGTCAATATGGATTTGTGCCTCAGCGAAGCACGGAGGACGCTCTGTACGACATGACGCAATATATAGAATTGAAGTTAAAGGAGAAGAACCTCGTGGTGGTTGTCTCACTAGACATAGAAGGAGCATTTGACAGTGCGTGGTGGCCAGCAATAAAAAGTCGCCTGGCGGAGAAAAAGTGCCCACTCAACCTCCGAAGACTGGTGGGGAACTACCTGGAAAACAGAGGAGTCGCGGTGAGATATGCTGGAACGGAATACAGGAAGAGGACTTCAAAAGGATGCGTACAAGGATCAATCGCAGGCCCCACGTTCTGGAATGTGGTCCTGAACCCGCTGCTTGAAGAACTGGAGGAGAGGAAAACGTACTGCCAGGCATTTGCAGATGATGTGGTGCTTATATTTTCCGGGAAAACAGCTCTGGATCTGGAGATCGAAGCCAATGCCAGCCTGGCACATGTGCAGCGGTGGGGTGTTCGAAACAAACTAAAGTTTGCGCCGCATAAAACTCATGCCATGCTGCTAACTAAGAAGCTAAAGTTCGACACACCACGGCTGCGTATGGGCGGGGTTGACATTGCGCTGGTAGAGGAAATAAAGCTGCTCGGACTTATAATCGACCGGAAGATGACTTTCCGGAGCCACGTCACTTACATCTGCAAAAAAGCCATCAACATCTTTAGGCAGCTGTCCGGCGCAGCAAGGGTAACCTGGGGATTAAACCCGGAAGTGGTAAGGGTTATCTATACTGCGGTTGTAGAGCCGGTGATCCTCTATGCAGCTAGTGTATGGGCCAAAGCGGCGGACAAGATCTACGTACAAAAACAACTCAACGCTGTTCTTAGGGGCTTCGCCCAGAAAATCAGCAAGGCTTACAGGACGGTGTCACTGAATTCAGCTCTGATCTTGACAGGACTGCTGCCTCTTGATCTAAGAGTCAAGGAAGTAGCATCCCTTTATGAGGCGAAGAGAGGGAAGCCTCAGTCATTCCTCAGAGATCGATCAGTCGAAGCAAAAATGAGCTTCCTGGCGAGGCCTCACCCAGCTGAGGAAGAAGAACTCGAATTCCAATGCTTGGAGAGCGAAGCGGAGGTACAGCAGCGCATGAGGGAGGGTACAGTACAAATCTTTACGGATGGGAGCAAAATAGAGGGCAAGGTTGGGGCTGCCCTATCCTGCTGGAATGGGGCAGTCGAAACCAAAAGCAAGAAATTTAAGCTCGAGGGGTACTGTACCGTCTTCCAAGCGGAGCTCTATGCAGTAAATCAGGCTACGGAGTTGATCGCACATAGCACGGCAGAAGAGTTCAACATATTTAGTGACTCCAGATCAACTCTGGAGCTATTGAGGAACGGAGACACTTGCAACCCGCTCGCATTGGAAACAAAAAGAAATATTAAGAATCTGAAATTTTCAGGCAAGAATGTGCGCCTGTATTGGGTCAGGGCCCACGTTGGGATACAGGGAAATGAAAGGGCAGACGAACTTGCGAAAACAGCGGCACTGACTTTAAAAAAGAAATCAGACTATGATAAATGTCCCATCTCATTTGTCAAGCAAACCATACGAAGTGCTTCGATTGAAAAGTGGGAAGAAAGATATCAAAGAGAGTGCAAAGCCAGTGTCACTAAAATATTCTTTCCCTCAGCCACAGATGCCTATAGAACAAGTAGGAAGATTCCACTAACATACCTACATACGCAGCTCTTCACGGGGCACGGGGGCTTCTCCCAATATCTTAACCGTTTTAAAAAAAAGGACTCACCTTCATGCATCTGCGACCCGGTCGCAGAAGAATCGATCTTGCACATTATAGCTGAGTGCCCAGTGTATGGGCTAGCCAGATTCAACCTTGAACAAAAATTGAACGTAAAAATTATAGAAAATAACATAAACATAATCATGAAAAATAAAGACAAACGAGGTCAATTCTTAGATTTTTGTTTAAAAATAATAAGAAATGTGATAGATAGAAATAAAACTTAGATTAAGAAATTAACACAGTAAATATAGTGAGTTATATTGTACTACGTGTTAAATATATAAGGCATTGTAATAGCTGTGTAAGACAAAAAGAAAAAAAAAAAAAAGAAAAAAAAAAAAAATGAAAAAAAAAAAATTATAAGAATAAGAAGTTATGTATATACACTAAATAAAGGGAAAAATAAAAAAAAAAAAAATAAGAAAAAAAAAAAAAAAAAAAAACCAAAAGTAAAAAAAAAAAAAAAATAGCCCGATCCAGCTAATAGTGATAAGCAGATGAAAATATAATGGCCTGTAATAATCGTTAAGTAAATTAGTAAAAATAGTATTTTATATAGTCTGTAACCCCAGTAGTCCCGTCCTGCGACTGCTATTCTGTTGATGATAATGTAAATACTGTTATAAAATTGTCACAGAAAAATAAGCCTCCGACAGCAATATCGGGGAAAACCGTGTACAAGAGCGAATACATACCTACCTACCCTACCTACCCTACCTACCCTACCTACCCTACCTACCCTACCTACCCTACCTACCCTACCTACCCTACCTACCCTACCTACCCTACCTACCCTACCTACCCTACCTACCCTACCTACCCTACCTACCCTACCTACCCTACCTACCCTACCTACCCTACCTACCCTACCTACCCTACCTACCCTACCTACCCTACCTACCCTACCTACCCTACCTACCCTACCTACCCTACCTACCCTACCTACCCTACCTACCCTACCTACCCTACCTACCCTACCTACCCTACCTACCCTACCTACCCTACCTACCCTACCTACCCTACCTACCCTACCTACCCTACCTACCCTACCTACCCTACCTACCCTACCTACCCTACCTACCCTACCTACCCTACCTACCCTACCTACCCTACCTACCCTACCTACCCTACCTACCCTACCTACCCTACCTACCCTACCTACCCTACCTACCCTACCTACCCTACCTACCCTACCTACCCTACCTACCCTACCTACCCTACCTACCCTACCTACCCTACCTACCCTACCTACCCTACCTACCCTACCTACCCTACCTACCCTACCTACCCTACCTACCCTACCTACCCTACCTACCCTACCTACCCTACCTACCCTACCTACCCTACCTACCCTACCTACCCTACCTACCCTACCTACCCTACCTACCCTACCTACCCTACCTACCCTACCTACCCTACCTACCCTACCTACCCTACCTACCCTACCTACCCTACCTACCCTACCTACCCTACCTACCCTACCTACCCTACCTACCCTACCTACCCTACCTACCCTACCTACCCTACCTACCCTACCTACCCTACCTACCCTACCTACCCTACCTACCCTACCTACCCTACCTACCCTACCTACCCTACCTACCCTACCTACCCTACCTACCCTACCTACCCTACCTACCCTACCTACCCTACCTACCCTACCTACCCTACCTACCCTACCTACCCTACCTACCCTACCTACCCTACCTACCCTACCTACCCTACCTACCCTACCTACCCTACCTACCCTACCTACCCTACCTACCCTACCTACCCTACCTACCCTACCTACCCTACCTACCCTACCTACCCTACCTACCCTACCTACCCTACCTACCCTACCTACCCTACCTACCCTACCTACCCTACCTACCCTACCTACCCTACCTACCCTACCTACCCTACCTACCCTACCTACCCTACCTACCCTACCTACCCTACCTACCCTACCCTACCCTATCTCTCAAGTTGGATCGAACTGCACATGGTGTGCGAATTTTATTATAATCGGTTAAGTGGTTTAGGAGTCCATTGAGGACAAACATTGTGACACGAGATTTATATATATTAAGATAAATATATTAGAAACCTCAATATCATTATGAAGACCTATCCATAGATACCCTACACGTATGGGTATGATGAAAAAAATTTTTGAGTTGCAGTTCTAAGTATGGGGAACCCCCCAAATTTATTGTTTTTTTTCTATTTTTGTGTGACAATCTTAATGCGGTTCACAGAATACATCTACTTACCAAGTTTCAACAGCATAGTTCTTATAGTTTCGGAAAAAAGGGCCTGTGACATACGGACGGACAGACAGACATGACGAATCCATAAGGGTTCCGTTTTTTGACATTTGGCTACGGAACCCTAAAAAGGTTTCAGTTACCGGAATGTTATAATAATATCTATGCTGTGTGAACAGTCCTTAAGGTTGCCCTAGTCGATCATTCTTCCATACAAACGTAGTCTGGCGATTACTGCACTGTTTGACGTCGTACGTTCAAAATAAAAAGATATAATTATCAATTTGTCTCATCATTATCTAGCCCTGTATGGAAACAAAGAAGTAAAAAAAATATACATTTGAAAATAATGAGCGTCGAAAGTTTCATTCGACGCTCATAACTCATTAATTAATTTCACTAATTTTAACGCATCTTTGGGCGCAAATAAATACCATAGGAAGAAGGAAAATTGCAAAACAGTCACGATACAAAGATAGATTAGTAGTTCAACGATGCAAATAATTTCATATTCCCAAAGGTCTATAAAATGGTTTATAAAATGTCGCGCGCTCGTTTTCGTCCTAAATCATCATCCATTTTCTACAAATTTGCAAAAGTGTGTATTCGTACGTAAATTAGCTTCTTACTGTTCATCACAGCATCTATCTCTTTCGCACGTATTGCAAATTAACCCCGCGCACAAAATAGTTCGTGCCGTCGACTAGAGTAACCTTAAAGATGCAATGTGATATGCGAAACAAAAATGTCGGCTGTCAAAGGTTACAAATAATAGTTTATGAAATTGATGCATAAAAAAAAATCTATCTATTTATTTCCACATACAATTTTACATAGTAAATAACGGTCAATCTTTTTGAGGCAAGATTATGTGCGCTATCGATTCAGGTTTACAGTTACTCGCTCACAGTTTATCTGGTAGTGGACCCACAAGTAAGCCCTTCCCCCAATCTAGACTTTTCAACGGTAAAGTAGATTTTCAATATGTTTTTTATTTGTCGAGGTTAATATGGGGTATTAAAACATGAGTGTGTGTTTAAAAGCCGAGCCGTAGCCGAGGTTTTTAATAGTATCACACGAATGTTTTAATACTTAGTTATTTGTGCAGTTTCATACACTGCTTTATCTACACTCATACATTGGGATATAACCTACCTAAAATAAAAAAGTCAAAAGAATAAAAAAATATCAGTACAGCAAAACATATGAATGGCGCCAAAACCCAGCACATCACCGCATGCGCTAATGCGCGCGTTGCCACAGACAAGTAAAAATTGGAATCAAAACTTTTTATAATAGGTACTATAAAAATGGCGCGCCCCGCGTAAGCTTTCCATCACAAACAATAATGTATGGATAAAAGCCTTGGTGATATAAACTTCTTGGATTTGCCCTATATTTTTCTTTTTTTATATTGGTAGGCTCACGCTTGACCACTTGTTTCGTCGTAATAAAAAAAAATTTGGATGGCATTATTTTGTTAGAAAAGAAGTATTATAATATGACTCCGATGATCTGGTGAAGGTTGCGGGGATCCGCTGGTTGTGAGACGCACGGGACCGGTTAATGTGGCGACGCCTGGGGGAGGCCTATGTCCAGCAGTGGACGTCTTTCGGCTGATATGATGATGATGATGATGACATAAAATATACCCAAAATTGATAACATATAAAAAAAATATAAAATATATAATATATAAATATAAATATATATATATAAAAAATTACCATACACACAGATTTATTACAATAATTAAACACAAAATGAAATATTTCAGCTCATATCTCGAAAACTACTAATGAAGGTTTATAAATCTTATGAACAACTTTTTTTGTGCACAGTTGTACAAGTAATGAACTTGCCCTGAGAATAAATTCCAGAAAAATCAAAGCATACCGAGAATTAAGCAAAAAAACTGCCGAGTGCATGTCGGGCTTCGCACATTTAGGGTTCCATACTTATGAAAAAAAACCCAATATAGTGGTATTTGTTACTAAAATATACATAATAATAAACATTATCACCAAATTTCAAGTTCATAAGTCAAAGGTAATTTAAAAAAAATCTTCGGAACAAAGTTGTGTGACAGACGACGAACAGACAGACATACACGTGAGTGACAGCAATATCTCCGTTTGGATCCTTCGGATACGGAACCCTAAAAACTGATTTTTGGGCCCTTTGACAGCCAATATTTATTTTTGCTGCGATGGGATTTTTATGGACTTTTCAGGCAATATTACCACTATCATAATGAACATAATTACGATGAAATTTCTTAACCAGCATTTTTCGCAAATTTGCCTATACACTTATTTTCCTGGGCTATAAACTTAAATGCTGTTCTCTTGTTTCAGATATCGCTGTTAGCGTAGGAGATGAAATTATATTTTATACCGACGGAACCAGAACAAACTCTGTGCATTTGGATTCCCGAAACCTCGCTGGATTAGCTTACGTTGAAGCTCAAAACATGATGCTGTTCGTCGACAAACAAGACAACAACGACGCTATATGTGGATATTACTTATCTGCCATGAAAATAAAATGTTTTATCAAAAGAAACGGTCGTAACATTTATAGTCTCGCCTACGATCCGAGAACAGAAATTCTCTTCTTCACTGACACCAATGAACAAAGTATTAATTGGATTTCAGTAAAACGTGGATCTACTAAAAATAATAACGGAAATCTTTTACTCAAAATTGATGACGGGACACCAATTGATATTATTGTGGATAGCTGTAAAGGGTAAGTAGCCATTATAGTGATGAATTTAAAACTTAACCAATCAATTCAATCAACCAAAGAGGTCTTCTTTATTTTTCATCCCTGGGCTCCAACCCAGCCGCGATGTTTGCGATACACGACACTGCAGCCCGTCTAGTTGCGTTGTCGCCCAAGCGGCACCGCAACCTACTTGTTGTCCGCTACGCCGTCGGCTTTTTCTTTTTTTGGGCCATTCCTACCGCACTATTCCCAAACCACTGCAACTCCTGCAGCCAGAATCAACAGTGGCGATGATCAAAAAAGTGATGAGAATGTATCTAACTGTCTTGGATCCCGCAACGAAATTAATCAGAAAAGAATAAAGGAGGAGTAGGAAAACAAAAAAAATCCACTTCCCTCTATATCAAGCAGGAGACAAAACAAAAAAGACCAATAGGCACAAAGGAGTCATTTACAACTGAGATAAGCCCAGTTGCCTATCACCACGGTTAAAAAATTGCATTAATATTCTCTCTCTCTCTCGTATGGCAAAAACACTTGAACACACGGAAATTTGCCCGCCGTCGGCATATCGGTAATAACCCTGACAATCAGCCCCTCATCGGGTTCCTCTTCGCTTTGCCGTGGGTGTTACTGAGCCCCCTCGCCTCGACAATGCGGGAACTCACCGGGGGGCATCGACCACACAGCCCGGGGGGCCACTAATGAGGCCTATTGCAGCCCACTGCTGTACTATATGGTTTTCTCATGCTGGGCCACAACAACTGATCTGTTGTATTCCGCAACCAGCGGGGCGAGCACGGCCTACTGTGACGGGCTTGAGTCACACATTTTTTTCACTATCACAGTTTGGGAGCAGAAACCGTGATAAAAAGCGTGACACAAGCCTATCACAGAGGCCGTTCTCGCCCGGCAGTTTGGTATTCGGGTGTTTACTCTGAGCTTGCCGATATGCGGTCCTCACTACAGGAGTAGTTTGTTCTATCGACAATCGGGATGTTGACAAACATGGGCAGCCCATTGCCATGCCACTCAGCTAGATTACCACGTAAGCTATGTCGGTGGTTCCAGTTCTTTTGCGGATAAGATCCAAAATTAAATTATATAATTCGCATTGTCCTTTGAAGTACTCCATAGCGCGCGGAGCATTTTTTTAATGTGTGCTCTAACCGTACTGTCATTGTGTAATTCGTTTGATTTCGTGAACAATGATTAATAGTGATCCCTAATTTTCAGAAACATTTATTGGATCAACTCGAACAATACAGAAAAGCGTTATCTGGAACGAGCTCGATTTGATGGTTCCAAGAGAGAGGTGTTAGTAGATTTTTATCCCCTATATAGCTTGGACATGGACCAACAAAAACATGAAATTTATTACTTTGATGGTTGTGAAACATGTACTACGAGGTATCTAAATCGTTGGTATTTGAATGGTACAGCAGGTGTGGTAGTAAAATATAAAAATTATTATTATATTAATTTTCCAAAAGAGTTGACCGTCGCAAAAGATTACATTTACTGGATCACTAGAAAAAATCAGAAAACTACTAATGTTTGGCAATTCCCAAAGAAGGGAGGAAAAGGTCCCAAAAAGATCGGTAGCTTCAATACTGACCAGTCACTCGGTATAGACGCAAACTATGAAAAAAATGAAGGAATCAAGGGAACTCCGGATTGCGAAATACTGACAAATCTGATGCCAACAACGACAGGTACACCTGATGACACCGGTAACTGTAGTGTCAATGAAGAGGGAATTCTTAAATGCAGGTAAACTTATTCTACATTGTTATTCCTAGTCAAATGTTCATCATGAACACTTAAAATCTCCGCGTGTCATGGTTATTGTTCTAACAACGGTGACTGTTCTTTGAATGAGAGCAGTGAGCCAGTCTGTCAGTGTAAAGAAGATTATTCAGGGGACAGATGTGAGGTATCCGCCTGTCTGAACTATTGTATGTGTGACTACACGTCATTTATCTCTATATTATAATATTTAAAACTGCGCATTTCCGGCCAGATGTGGCGAATACTTAGAGACAAGGACCTTCGGGTTTAAATTATGGTCTGACAGGCAACCTATGAGTTTCTATTCATTTTAAAAGGATAAAACAATATTACCTCTAAAAAAAAAGCCCTTCGGTTAGAAAGCTATGGGAAAGGATGTCGAGAGTGGAGATTCTGTACGAATTCTAAGAAGTCGCCAAGTGGCAGCGATAACACTTGCTCTCCGTCCCAAAACTAATAGAAATTGCACAAAAAAATATGATAATAAAATTGACCCTTCGTAGCGTTGCTTGACTGTGGGAAGTGAGCTCTTAGTTTAGGGAGCAGCAGGTAAGGGACGCGGGGAGAGGGTAGGGAGACGAGGTTTAGAGACGGACGAGGACTCGGGACTTGACGCTAGGGATTGCAAGAGGAAGGACGAAAGATGATGAGTGGCTATGGAACCAATAATCAAAAGTCGTGTCGTGGTAGATATCGTGGTAACGAGTTTAAATATAATTTGTCTAACCCAGTATTAATATTGTGAGTGAGTGAGTGCCGGTATGTTTGGTAAGTTTTAATCATTATATTACGTAGGTAGGAACAAATCACTAATGTACATTGTATTTATTTCCTAATCCACACCTTGGCAGATATTTGTCACTAGCATTTGGTCTAGGGAAGCGGTGAAGTCTTCTTTCACACTTTCATACCTAATTCATCATTTATACACTAAACAATTACTCATTTGATTAAGGGCCTTTATTGAGCATTAACTGACATTACATACATGGAAGGCGGAACCGCTAATATTCATTTCTATAAAATAGGCTAAATATGGCCGCTCTTAATTGGGCACGTAGGACAACCAAATGTTAGTTGTTAAATATACTGATTCCTATAGAAGGTCTAGCTCAGAACACTTCGCGTAATACTTGCTGTCGCTCAGATCCAGGGAGATGGGGTAGGCTTCATACGGTAGGATTCACTAAGAACCCCAAATTACATCGTCTAATGACGTCTAGGGAACGTGTCTCGTTAAAACCACTCCAAGCCAATTTGTAAAGGCAATACTAAATCGTCACTATTTAGCGAGACACGATATCGGATGGCTGCCGCTCCTAGCGGCCCCGAAAATCCACGCAATGGGCAGATTAAGGAAATGAGAAGCGACGAATAAATCCGCTCCTACGTACAGCAAGTATCTGTCGCAATAAGTTCTGCTACAGACTGAGTCTACGATACGCTTGCATTATTTTTGTATTGTCTTTGTAAAGGGTGTTATGTCGAGGGAGAGCTATTTACCATAGCGCGCGTCCAATAATTCTGGTAGCATGACTCGCTCAAATGGCAGAGGCAATTAGGCACAAAACTGACCACTGTCTTAGGACTGGGCAAGGCATGCTAGAGCATAGGGAGCTTGTACTCTAGCGCCGCAGCAAATTCTCTCTAGAACTAGCACTCTAGGCCCGGCAGTACACGTTACGATGTGCCAGCTGCTGAAAGGCGGCCTCACGTCACTTGGATGGGAATCTAGACTATTGTCAAGGAACATTCAACGTAATTCAAACCAATGTCTTACTCAAAGCAAGCGTAGCGTTCCTTCCCCTGACCTTCCGTTAGGTATATAATGCACTTTGCAACCCCTTTGTCTAATTAACTTCATACATCACTATTGTTTTACTAATATAGTCCTTATGGCTAACAGACAGAAAAGTGTGCTGGGAAGTTTGTTTCATTATTTCTTCTTACCAGCTATTACACCTAGGAAATAATGGCGGGATGGGCGCTTTTGGGGCTGTCTGTAGGAGAGTTGATCTAATCAATTCCAGTCACTTCTAGAGTTAAAACTCTCTGCCAATTTAGTTACTTGTATTTGTATTAATGCTTGAATGTATAATTACTATCAGCGACCACTATTCGGTCTTTGGTTTAATACTCTATACATTAGTGTAAAGAGTTTCTCACACAAACTTTAGTTAATTATAATAATTTAGTTTATATCCCTTTAGTTACATTTTATCCTTCTAAACCACTTCCAAGTTATAATCTTATAACTGTGAATTCCAAAACAAAACAAAACTATAATTTGGAATTCACGTGTACTCGGTGGAAAGGTGTCCAGGTCAGGAAGTCGAACCTTACAAATTTGTGCGGCTGGATGGGGCACAGATTCTACTTCTTCAGAAGTAGCCGACCTTTTACTCTAAATCTAGGGCAGTTTAGGAAAAACGAAATTTTTATCAGCCTAGGGTCTTTTAGGAACAGTCACATATGCAAGGCAATTGCAGTTTCAAAGATGAGAGACATCCTGCATGCAGGTACAATAAATCCTATTCTTTCTGATGGTTTCAATGTAGTAAAAAAATCCATGTTCAACATTTTAATTATTTCAGTTGTAATCCCGGTTACATCGGGGACAGGTGTGAAGTCTCCGTGTGTAATGGTTATTGTTTAAATAACGGTAACTGCTCCTTAAATGAGAACAGTGACCCAATCTGTCAGTGTGAAGGATATTATTCAGGAGACAGATGCGAGGTATCAGACTGTCTGAACTATTGCCTGCAAGGCAACTGTAGTTTCAATGATGAGGGACATCCTACATGCAGGTACAATAAATTCTACTATTTTTGATCGTATTCCTGTTAATTAATTTGGGGGGTTTTTTGTTGTTCAATATTTTCATTATTTCAGTTGTAATGCTGGTTTCACCGGAGACAGGTGTGAGGTGTCCGTATGTCATGGTTACTGTCTGAACGATGGCGTCTGTTACCTGAACGAGGAAGATGAGGCAATGTGCCAATGTGTCGGTAACCACGAGGGATCAAGATGTGAAGTTGATAAAAATATTAGTTGCACTATCACCAACAACCCCACGTACTACTCAGCGCAGAAAAACCTAACTCTAGCTGATTTACTGACAAATGTGCGAAAACCCACCGTAAAGATTTCGGTCAATGTTGAAGTATAATCTCATTGATTTATACGGCTGACTTTGTCCTTGAGGCAACAGTATACATTTTTGTATTCATAAAGCTTTCATTTTTATCAATGTTTACCGTTCCTAGAAAGAGGTATCTTATAAACTAATTAATTTTAATTAAGCATTCATTTTGTTTCCTTTTTTAATAATTTTAAGTCAATAAATGTACTTATATATACAGTATTTTATTTCCGTTAAGCACATCAGTAGGCACTAGACCAGGGAGTTCCCTCAAACTATGCCTCAAACACTGAATCATATCGTGATTTATTTTATTATTATTCATTCATTATAAGACAACTTTTAGGCCCAAAATAATATGCCAGTCGCACATAACACTACGTTAGTTCATTTATATGAGAAACTTAAAATGAGCTGAAATATAGCAATCAAAATATGTTATGCTTATGAGTCTGGTTCACTAAAATTTATACAATAGGAGCAACAGTAAAAACAGTGAATGCGCACGAAGCGAGAGAAGTAAAGCGAGGCCGCCGCAGCAGCGTATTCAGCGCATTTTTATATTAAACACGGAGAACGCTGTAGGATTTCGTATGCCATCCACAGGCAGATCGTTAAAGAGATGTGCAATAGGTTCGAAACAAGATAATTTTAACTTCCTTGAAGGTACTGGCAAACCTGGGGGTAATTCATATTTCCCCTCATCGAAAGGAGTCATTCTTTTCAGTTAAAATGTAACCGTGATGATGATGATCAAATGTAGATGATGTGAAAGTGACATGAACTACATATCATTCTTCCTGAAGATATGGATTGACATGTGTTCATGTTTACTTCAAAGTTCACGGATAGACTTTTATAGAATAGCGTTACAGGTCATGCTCGACCCATGTGCCAAGTTACATCTAAACTTTGATTACAAAAATCCATCCAAATTATTACATCGTCGACCACAACATCGCTTACCATCAGATGAGATATTGGTCAAGCGCGAGCCAAACAACAATAAAAAAACGATGTAGAATTGGATATTACCTCAGTTATCAACCGATAAAACCTTTTGACAAATTCCATAATGCCGCTAAAGGTTCAGGTTATTTGAATATACGGCAAAATGCATCAAAATACGCCATCCACGATGATTAGATAGATTGATTGCTCCATATGCTATTGCAAATAAAAAAAAAAAAAATTAAGATTTATTTGCAATAGCATATTCAGGTGATGCTTATTAAATTCACAACGTCCACGTGTTTTAATGGAAGATGTGTTATTATGTGACGGGCAGCGTAGCTATTTGAATTAACTGCAAACAGTCAAATGTTTATTGAAAACTAGGAGTACCTTGATTGTAGGTGAACCATGACTCTTGCACTTTTGCACGATTATCCGTTTTACAGGACCCAGAGTCTTCCATTGAAATAAATTAAGTATATACTACGATAAGACAGAAGCGATTCGCCAATTACACTGCCGCCAATTGTTCTGCAGTATCCATATTATTACAAGAACCATGAGTAGTTCTGCCGAGCCCTCCCCCAACCATGTTGGGGTCTAATCGTATGCAGCTGAGTATTTTAGGAGCGACTGCCTATTCTACCCGTAGGTAACTGGGTACAGTGTTGTTCTATCTCACGACGGCGATTTGGCCTTAGTCGTGTGTGTGATGCACATGCACATTGTTTCGATTCGAGGCCAACAGCTAAATGTGCTTTGCGAGGCACGCAGGACTCTCGCTATATAATGGTCACATATAACGAGCCGACCTCGGCAAGCGTAGCTTAATCTGGAAGATCGTCCCGTGCGACTGTTATTAGCCACCAGAGGAGCTGAGACGCTACACAAGTGACATTTTATCAACGTAAGCGTCGCGATGGCGATACAAAAAGTTTAAAAAAATTGATGGGATTGTCAAACTCTATCGAAATGTTACGTCACCAATCCCTTACATTTTGGCATCTCGACCAAGCCCATCGCTGACATCGAATGACGCTTGTCAAGAGCCTCAGCTGTTCTTTACATAGACCACTCAAATATCTAATATCGCGTTCCAACAAACTTTTCATCCGTGTATCTCTGACATGTTTGCAGCATCCCCGAGAGCGTCATGACTCGACTCAACTTAACGGCACTAACATGGGCCAACTTGACGGCACAAACAACTTTTAGTTATGCCGATAGCAAACTGTTCCCTGTACAACGTCCGAGTAACATTGATTGGAAAAGTCCACGATGTCTATGGAAAAGACACATATTTTCCGATTGGATGGACCTGTTTACTTTACAGAGTAGATGTTAGGTGATTTTCCTAAGTGAAACTATTGTTATTGTACTTTTAGTTACTTGTCTCTGAACTGTGTTACCTGTCAAGTCAAGTCTATGTCGATCAATCGAGGAAAATCTGTATACGTATGTCTCGAAATATGTAGAAATATGAATGTTATTTGGACGGCACCATACGAAGATACAACATTTACAAACATGAATATTCCTTTCATTACAAGAAAATGAGATCATATACAAAGGTCGTGAATGATTTTGTTATTAAGTAGAAAAATGGTCTCTGAGATTAATATTTTATATGCCACGAACCGAAATCAGTATATTAAATCCTTTTGGGCATACCTCAACAGACTTTAATGTTAACATTTGATTTTCAATTCAACAATTATATTTAAATAAACGTGAGTGGGGCCTACCTCATATAAAATGTACAAATGAACGGAAAGCGTGTAATACTATGTATCGCATAATTCCGTAGGCAGGACATTTACATTAGGGCCGCGGTCAGCCGTCACAAACATTAATTTTGTCAGTAAAAGGACTACAATTTGTAATAAATTATAATTGGATTTAATTTCACGGTTTAATAAAATTATAATGAGGTTTTTTCCTTGTAGGCAGGTAAACAAAAAAAAAACAAAACATGAAGAATTCGAACTTTTGCACATAGATACGGGTTCATATGGCATTATAGTTCTCATATGGTTACATTCACAACCATCTATAAGGGAGTGCAGGGCTTTTGAGCAAGCATATTCAGGGTGAAAAGTTGATAGCTGAATAGGTACAGCTTGCTGAGAGGACACTGAGGTTATATGTGAAAAGTTTCAGATAAAAGCCCTTTGCTCAGGAGTCCACTTACAGACTTCCAGGCCATTCATTTTCATTTTATAGGCAAATCCGCCGTCCATTCGATGTTCACCACTCCACCGCGCACTGTTAGAAAGCAGCAGAATCTGAAGTACTTGTGCTTCATTGGAGTAATTGCTCCAAGGCGTTCCAGCACGAGGACAAACGAAATAAGAAATTAACAAATCTAACGAAGTAATTGCGGGCTTTTCCTAAATCAGTCGACTTAGAAAACTTCAATTATGACGACTTTTAAAAGGATTATGTGAATCTCCGAACATTTTAAATTAAGTTTACCTTATAAACTACAAGCTCCGCTCTGGTTAATATAGATTTTGTGATTTTCTACTTCTTCATGTGTCTGATTTCCTGGTAGTTCAAGAGTCTTTACCACACACGATTCCATACCCGGTTATACTTCTTACCCGACTGCCGAAGGAGGGTAATGTTTTTCTTTCTATTCTCTCTTGATAGTTTGAGAGGGACCACTCATGATTCCAGCCCCGGTTTTTTTTACTTCAGGATTCTGGTCTCCTGAATTCTGGTCTAAATAAAAATAACCATACTAACTTAAATCGCCTATTTATCGTTTGATTTCAAAGTCAATTTCATTACGATTCACAAATTAATAACATGTTTACTAAACAAACTGACATTTACAAAGTCAGATTATTATTCGCTGAAAACTTTGTTACTACCATCACATGTTTTATTCATTCGATGGATTTGATTCAATACCTATATAGCTTTTTATGAAAAAAATACATGTTGTATTATTCTTTTTTATGGTAAACATGTAAAGTGCGCGGAGGCTTTTAAAATGTAAAAATATTTATACGAAATATTTTATATAAAGCACTCTGGTATGAAATGTGAGTAGAGTAGACATTATTTTGCAATTCTGATGATGGAGTGAGTATAGATTCTTATATTTAGGAAACACGACAAAAGCAAATTACATAAGACATAAAAAAATGCACAATGAAATTGTTTCAGGAGTTGTTCTGTGTCAATTATTATTTACAGCCTAAAGACGTCTACAACTGGACTTAGGTCTCCTTCAATTATATTTGAAGGCACGGTTAGCGCAGTGGCTTAGCGATTGACTGCTGTGCTGTGCGTCACGGGTTCGATACCTGCACGGAAATATATTTGTGTTTTCTATCAGATAGTTGTTCCGTGTCTGGCTGTATATTTAAATATTTTAGAGAAATTCGTAGTATTGGGCGGGTCTAAAAGAAAAGAAAAATTAGAGCCAAGTTTAGTACCCGATACTTTACTACAGATTTCATCTTTGGAACCTGATATTTGATCAAACACTTAATATATAGTCATGTAGACACTGATAAATTACAATGGCGGCTGGTCATCACTCACGGAGTTAATTAAGCTCACCTTCTGCTCACGCCGCGTCACCACGTCAACGTGTGTCGTCTTACAGCCGGAAACAAATCACCCACGCCTTGCCCTCACTGTGCCATGGTTATAAATCTGTATAATATTGTAAGTAAGCTTGTGACAATAAGACAGCAAATTTGGGACAGTTAATCTTTAAAACCATAACCGGCGTGCATAAGTGGAAGGAGCCATTTTCCTAGGAGTAGGGCAGATCAGGCTAGAAAAAAAAGAACCGGCAAGCGTGTATGTCTAAATGTATGAAAGTAAATGAAGCAGAAGGAATGTGTAAGGATAGTAGTAGGTGGCGTTCTGAATTTATATATGTATATGTAATATTTGAAAGCCAGCGGGTAAAACTTCATATAAATAGTAGATTCATGTAAATTACTGGTACTAAGCTTCATCCAGTTTTGAAGTTTCGATGCTGGAAGCGGACTCGAAAACCGCGCTTATAATATAATTAGAGAAATGCTGTGCAGATTGATTGAGTAATGCATTTATAAACAATCATCACCTAACACAGTTTATCCATATATGTTTTAAGCAGCTCGAAATTTCTCGAATGTCGTTATGAATACTGCTGTGCGTGCACTTGTAATTACACATTATGCATTTGTGTGGCAGTGACGCAGCAGTCGTTATCCGAGCAAACAACCACCCACACATGCTTACCCACACATAGCACCACGCGCAAAGATGTGTTCTATCTAAACCTCTTTAATCAGTAAAAAAATCATAGATATTTTTGCATCTATGGAAGATTATAACCGCCTACTGTGAATTTGAAAAACTCTTTACCTGTGCCTGATATTGGCCATAATAAAACAGGCATTAGAATTTCATAAAACCGTTTTTTTTTTGCTGTCAGATACCGATACCAACCAGCCCTGTACAGATGTGCCGATTAATAAAAAAATACGCGAAATGAATTGCCTCCATAAACACGAAAAAAGTTACCAAGTACACGAACGAAAACATTTTCTTTACATTGAAATTCTATTAAAGTAGGTAACTGAATAAAATAAAAACATGGTAAACAGAATACTTCAGTCGTACCACCACCATGCTCGTAAAATTGTTCTATGTGACCCACAAGGGTTTTGGTTCAACTTCCTTATTTAAGCACAGTTCTACTCTTTAAACAACATACTTTATGCCCACCCATAGACAACTCTGCCTACTTTAAAAGGTAAAGTGCATCACATAAACTTGTCACAAGGCATACATATTCTATGCAATATTTTACCGCGCCGTTGACCCACTGTGAAAACGGACCTTAATATATCATTTGTCATCTGGTCACGTAGAGGACCAAACGTTTTCAGTATTATATTGACTTTGGGCCAAAGATTTATATTTGAAGTTACATAATCATATAAATAGTGTAGCTCCCTATCAGTGCAAGAATCTTTTAAATCGGACGAGTTGTTTCGAAGATCCTACGTCCAACCTTACAGACTTTAACTGTTCATAATTTTCATATTTATTATATTAACACTGGTGCCGTTTTTAATGGTTAGTATTGTACTACAAATAATTTCACAAATGGTAGTGCCATTAAAAAAAACTGACCATGTGCGAATTGGACTCGCGCACTGGGGGTTCCGTACAAACAGCTACATTCACCAAAATAATTAAATAACATTAATGAAGTTCATAAACTATGAGGCCAACGATAAGATAAACAGAATTGAGGGACAAAATTAACTTTGCTATTGGATAACTGTAGTCCCCATACATCGACATAAGTCGCGGTCACAATACAAATAAGTTAATTTTCTTTTTTTTTGGTGTAGGTACAAATTTACGGTTTTTGTATTGTATCCTTTACTTGAACTAGACATTGCTTTTTGCCAAATTTCATGATTCTAGGTCAACGGGAAGTACCTTGTAGATTTTGATTTCCTTGTGAGTGTAAAATATGCGTAATTAACGGCTGTATCTCTTGATTGCGTTGATGTCGCCAAGCACCTTCCGGTGTGTTCCGACAAGCAGCACTTGAGAGCCAGTTCCCTTCTAGGCTTTGTGTGCTTACCACCATCGGCCACATCATCACTGACCACGGTGAGATTGTGGTCAAACACAGGCCTATACATAGTAAAAAAAAAAAAAAAAAAAAAAAAGATAGAAAAATGTTTTTTTCACAGCTGCAAGGGGTTGCAAACTTGAGTACTCGTATACGAAATTAATTTCAACTCGATACCTCCTCTCGTTCAAAAAAAAGTGTCTTGACAGACAGTCTGACAGACAGACGGACAGACAGACAGACAGACAGACGGACAGCAAAGTGATCCTACAAGGGTTCAGTTTTTCCTTTGAAGGTGATGAACCCCAGGTGAGGTACGGAACCCCAAAGAGACAAAGAAAAAAAAATTGTGTATAAATACTTTAATTTTTACAAAAACAATAAAAAAGAAACTCTTCTCCCCATTTCCAGAACCCAGTCACCCACAAAGTTATTAAGAAGTCCCTGAAACCCGTTATGAATACAAACACAGTTGTAAAAGCAAATAAAATCGTTACTTTCCACACGGTTCTCAAAAAGATTTCCTTATAAACAGATTTTATGATACGTAAAAATGCCGCTTGCCTCTTATAATTCCAGGAACTTACTTCTCTTTAAATATATTGCTAAAACGTACTATTTGATTGAACTTCGTTGAAAAAATCACTTTAGAAGATTGTTATGTGACTGGACCAAATCGAGATTCAGATTTGCGACAGAAAACTTAATAGGAAAACCCATAAAAATTTGTTTTTCTATGCGGGGATTGAATCCAGAACCCAGTAAGAAGAGTTTCAACAGTAAACCAACGAGGTAATCAGGCGTGGTAACTAGGCGTAGGCACATTTCATCATCATCACCCACAGTCAACGTGTTCTGGTGCGCCGGTGATAGTGGGTAATCCCCAGAGGAGGGTCCGGTGACGGACAACCGCGGCGGGTTCACAGATGAGTGCCCGTGTACCCGCCATATGCGGCACAGGAGGACACCGTGGAGATTTAAAGGGTTAGTGTCCCTCATAACTGCGTTATCTCACCGTGGTAGCGCAATATGCATGAGCATTTTCCCAAGCGTAAAAAAATCTGTCTTGAGTGTAGGAGACTCCTTCGAGGTTCTATTTGCGATATCAACAATTACCCGTCTTTCTGTCGGATTAACTATAATAGTCCTTCTATCAGTTTTTATACGCCAATCGGTCACTGCCTTACTCCACCGGTTTGTAAATTTTGCCGTTTAAATCCTACAGGCTTTTTACAGGTTAAAATTGTTAGATAAGGCTACAATAAAACAATAAACTAGAAATAATAGTTCGATAATACAGAAATATAAAAACAAAGTCTACATGTTTTCTTCGTTTGCTTTTCTGTTCCAGAGAAAGAAAACTTTGTGAGGAAACTCCCACTCGTGGTAATATGACTTGTATAATGAAACGAGCTAGTGATAGAAGCACAGAGCACGGAACCGCCGCACCGCCTCGCCACGACAGCGACGCCATTACTATTAATACTCGTGCTTCCACTAAAAGACCTGACGTCACACGAATTCTACATCGCGCTATCAAAGTTCTCCGTGCTATTTGAACAGATACAAGAGCTCGACATAAAACCATCGGGCAGCCGGCAGTTGGCCACAAGACACAATACCCGTCTGGTCGGAGGATCCTCCCTTTTCGATGGAGGATGCGGAACTGTCCACTCTGTTCTGCATGCCTCTACAAATTAACACGCTATTAAAGTTATTTTTTATGCTTGTGACGCAAAATTTCGTGTTTTGTTTTTGTACTGAATGACGGGCTTTCTGACTGGCGTTACTGTCGAGTGATGTCAGATTCATATCAAGGAGATAGATTTTGAAACTCTTAAATATGGCCATTTATTTATTTATATATAGTTTTTGAGACATGAAATTTAACAAACTTGTCAAATACCCTGTTGCCAATTACTCATAGAAATTGACGTAATTTCTATTAATAAACGGTGACACTTACAGCCACGTTTGGATTGTGTGGCTAAGGCCACTACGGGGTCTTAATGCTCTGTGGATAGAAATATTGGACACGTGGAGCCACTTCTATGCACACTTGAGTGAACCTTAAGACATGAGGAAGGATATAAATATGTTTATTTCTTTAGAAATGGAATGTTTATCAGTCACGCTATTTGATTCGTAACCTTGCCTCGTGTGCAGTTTATTTGGGTTATTGGACGACTCGCCCGAATTTAACTCGCCCGAATCGGGCGAATTGTCCACTATTAAAAATATTTATTTTTCTGTGTCGATTCGCCCGAAGTTATTTTATCGGTGGGCGAATCGACCACTCCAATATTATTTAGTGGACGACTCGCCCGAATTTTATTTTAGAGAACAAATAATATAAAAGTACAGTCGTGCTCACCCGTCTCGGTAATAATATGAAGAATTATAATAATAATAATAATAGCCTTTTTATTCCTGAACATAGGGTTACAAGAGGTCCCTAAGTTCGGTTTGCCTTCTGGCATAGGCCTCCTCCAGTTCCTTCCAATGGGTCCTATCCCTTGCCACTCTCAACCAGAGTGGTCCCGCTGTCTGTTTCAAGCCATCTTCCCATCTCCTGACTTGACGACCTCTACTTCTTTTGCCAACTCTTGGTTGCCAGAGGGTAACTTGTTTGCTCCATTTGTCGATGGGGTGGCGCAGCATGTGTCCAGTCCATCTCCATTTTTGGACATCTATCCGGGTAAGGATATCTGTGAGTTTCGTTCTTGTTCTTATGTCTATGTTCCTGACTCTGTCTTTGATTTTTAACCCTAGCATGCTTCTTTCCATGGCACGTTGACACTTTGCTAGCCTTTCCCTGTGATGAAGTGTTAACGACCAAGTTTCACAGCCGTAAGTAAGAGCTGGTAGAATACAGGTCTCAAATGTTTTCTTTTTTATGTGATTGCCTAAATCCTTACTTTTCATAATTTCTTTCAGTGACCAGTATTTTCTCCAACCTTGGGCTATTCGCCTGTTTATTTCCTGAGTCATTTCATTTGAAGGTGATATTATCTGTCCTAAGTAAATATATTCTTTGACATACTCGATCTTGTTGCCATCTACCATAATGTCTGCTTCCCTTGAATTTGTTATTAATTTTGTTTTACTGGCATTGATTTCCAGACCAACTTCTCTACTTTTACTTGCTAGGCTCTGCATCATTTGTTCTATTGCTGCTGGGTCCTCTTCAAGAAGCACCAAATCATCGGCAAATCTTAAATGGTTTAGGCGGGCTCCATTAATGTTCAGACCTAAGTGGTCCCAGTTCAATTGTCTAAAAATGTGCTCGAGTACGGTGTTAAATAGCGTAGGAGAGAGAGGATCGCCTTGGCGTACACCCTTTTTGATTGGGAATGATTCTCCTGTTGTTTCAATTTTGATACTGGCCTTGCTGGACTTGTATATACTTTTAAGTATTTCTATGTAGTTGCTCTGGACCCCCTGTCGTTCAAGACTCCACCATATGTGTTGGTGCGTGAGACTGTCGAATGCCTTTGAGTAATCGATAAACGCCAAGTAGATTTGTTTATTGTATTCGTTATGTTTCTGCAGCAACTGTTTTATTGTATGAATATGATCTATTGTGCTGAAGCCTTTTCTGAATCCTGCCTGTTCTATGGGTTGGTTTTCGTTTAGTACTAGTGATATTCTTTCCAGGATCACTTTAGCGAATACTTTGTATATGTTTGATATTAAAGAAATTGGCCTATAGTTCCCAATCTCGTCTCTAGGGCCTTTTTTGTGCAGTAGAATTATGTGGCACTCTGTCCATTCTTCTGGAATTTGCCTTGTTTGTAAAATTTCGTTGAAAAGTTTTGCTAGCACAGGGCTGATTTCCTCTATGGTTCCCTTGAGCATTTCATTAGGTATCTTGTCCGGCCCTGGGGCCTTCTCAAGTTTTTGAGATTTTATTGCCTTGAATACCTCTGAGGCGAGGATTTCTGGCACCTCATCTACTTTGTTGTCTATTGCTTTGGTTTCTTCCTGGATTGGGGCCAGCCCTGAGTCGAATTTATCAGAGTACAGTAAGCGGTAATAGTCCGTAGCTAGTTTTTGTATTGAGAGACGATTCGTTAGGTAAGATTCGCGTTGCTTTAGTTTCGGTATCCATTCTTTGCCATGTTCGCTTAGTTGTTTCATAGCCTTTTTTGTTCCTCCTGTTCTTGTTATATTTTCTTCCAAAACTCTATTTCTTTTCTCCTTACGGTCTTTCCTCATATTTTCTTTGATTTTCTTGCTAAGGTTTGTAATTTTTTGCCGTCTTTCTTTATCCCCTTTATTTGATATTAGTGTTCTTCTTTCCTCTAGTAGTTCTAGTGTTTCTTTGCTTATATAGCTCTCTTTACTTCTAGGTTTGCTGACTAGCATCTCTTTCAATTTGTTTTGTAGTCTCCTGTATTTAGTCCCAGTTTCTACGTCAGAGGTAATAATTTCGGTGAGTGATTCTATTTTGCGGGGTTCAGTGGGATGATTGTGTTCTGATATTTGATGCAGCTTCTTATTGTTTAGGTTTTTCCTGGATCTTTTGGCTTGATTTAAGCTTAGGCAGCTTCTTACCATGCGGTGGTCTGTGTTAAAGTTGAGATTTTTAACTATGTTAGTATCTGTGAACGCGCTTGCTTTGTTGGTTATAATAAAGTCAATTTCAGTTTTGTATTTTGCACCTGGGGAGGACCACGTCCATTTGCTTTTAGGGTTTTTGTAAAAACAGGAGTTCATTAAAATAAGGTTATTTTCCATCATGAATTCTACTAGTTTCTGTCCATTTTGGCTTCTTTTTCCATGCCCGAACTTCCCTATTGTGGGTTCTTCTCCTATTTGCCTTTCTCCAACCTGTGCGTTGAAGTCGCCCATGATTATTATGTTGCTGCTGTAATGCAGTTTTATTGCTTCCGAGATACTCTCATAGAAATATTCTATGTCTGGTCTCTCCGCTTGTTCTGTTGGGGCGTAAATTTGAAAGATGGCCCAGTTTTTCTTGTACCCCGGGAATTTTAAATGTACTACCGCAATTCTGTCAGAAACTCCTTCAAATCCCGTAATGTTCTTCTTCCATTTAGATTTAATAAGGAAACCCACTCCTCTTTGTCCGGTGTGTTCACCTTTATGAAACATGATATATCCGTTCTTCTCTGCTATCCCTTCTCCTGGTCTTCTCATCTCGCTGATGCCCATTATGTCCCATTTTAAGTTGGATATGGCTATTTCTAGTTCTTTTAGGCTCTCTTCTGTTCTTAGTGTCCTAGTATTCAGTGTGCTGACATATATATGTTCAGAGTTCTTTTTACCTTGTTTTATTTTTATTGTATTCTTCTTGTGCTTGTTTTTTGTAGATTGGTTTTCTTTTGAGTGTTTCGAATTATACTGTTTTGATTTGGATGGAGGGTGTTTGTCTTCTTCCCCCACGGTGACAAGCCGGCTTGGGGTGCGATTTATGAGTGTTGTGTTTGGTGATGTGGTTGTTGGGGTTGTTTGGATCCGGGTGTCGCAAATTAGTTTTTTGAGAGATGTGATATGAAGAATTAATCGAAGTTAATAGATATTGTACTAGAAACTAGGAAAGCAATTCAAACTACCAGGAGGCCAGAATCATGAAGAAGTATTTGCAGAGCTAGAATCATTAGCGGTAGAGACTAACTTAGTACTAGGGCTTCAGAATATAAAATCGCCCGGTACTCTTTTTACCGCTTATTTCAGATTATAATCATGAGGAAGCTAGGCTTGAATCATGATTCAAGCCTAGCTTCCTCATGATTATAATCTCCTGGTGCTTAAGTTAGTCTTTACCGAATAATGCTGTCTCCCTCTTATTGTTTTATCGCCTGTTTATCATATCTAACGTTCAAATCTCAACGTACTCTCGTACTCTTTTTACCGCTCATGATTCTTTTTATTCATTGGCGACAAAACACTAAGAGGGAGACAGCAATATTCGCTACAAAAATAAGTTCTATATATAGAGAAAGTTCTATACGCTATCAGGTCATTTCGGTACCGGTAAAGACTAACTTAAGTACCAGGAGATTATAATCATGAGGAAGCTAGGCTGGAATCATGAGCGGTAAAAAGAGTACCGGGCGATTTTCGATTCTGAAGCCCTAGTACTCCGTTAGTCTCTACCGCTAATGATTCTAGCTCTGCAAATACTTCTTCATGATTCTGGCCTCCTGGTAGTTTGAATTGCTTTCCTAGTTTCTAGTACAATATCTATTAACTTCGATTAATTCTTCATAATATTACCGAGACGGGTGAGCACGACTGTACTTTTATATTGTTTGTTCTCTAAAATAAAATTCGGGCGAATCGTCCACTAAATAATATTGGAATGGTCGATTCGCCCACCGATAAAATAACTTCGGGCGAATCGACACAGAAAAATGAATATTTTTAATAGTGGACAATTCGCCCGATTCGGGCGAGTTAAATTCGGGCGAGTCGTCCAATAACCCCACCTGGGTGGTTAAGACGTATCTAACGACGTTTTAATTATGTAAATCCGTCTAGTGGTTTGCACGAAATAAGGTAATAAAGAATATTACAAACATACAAGATACGCGCAAAAACAACACTTTCCAAATCAAGTCCAAACACGAACTCGATTCCAGCCCACTCGGACTCGCGGGGCTTAACGGGTTAAACTAGTTTCACCAACTCTGAGGCTGTACAATTTGTTCATACCTACCTATCTACCTATACCTAAGCTACCCATATATAAGTCACAGTTTGGCCAAAGTTTTGGCAAAACACGACTGGTTGAGTTGAGAACTATCGAAAGTTTATACTAATATGGTATTAGTAATAAAATTCAAATTCAATTTATTGCATCCATAATGTACATGGTGTCAAACAACAACAAACAACAACAACAACAACAATAATTAATATACTTACGTATTAATGCTGTTAAGAGAATTTTAATTAAAAACCTAACTTCACTTGCGGGTCGGCTCAAGTTCAGCCGCTTATACTGTTAGAAAGATAAGACAGTTAACGGTGTAGGAACCGCTCGTTTGGTCTATTTTAGTTACTTTCACAGCATTATGTCATACGGTAATTTGCTGTGGGGTCAGGCGGCTGACATTGTCGTAGCCTTAAATAAGTTAAGTCACTGAGAATCTCTTAGGAAGCTATTTTAAAATATTAATATTATGACAGTTTCTTGCCAATTCATTTATGAAAATATTATGTATGTAAGGAAAAATATACATATCTTTAGTAAAGTTAGTGATAGTCACAATTGTAATACTAGAAATAAATATAAGTTCAGCCATCTTATATAGATTAGCTAAAGTACACACATCTTCATGGTGTTAAATACTATGACAAAAAAAAAACAAAAATCAAAAACCCGACTGCTTAAAAAGCGAACTTAAAAGCCGTAAACACGAACAAAATCATGCTGTGCAGTCGGAGGATACGTATTCGCGAGCTGGCTGACCAAAACTAGACGTATCCTCCGACTGCACAGCATGATTTTGTTCTTGTTTAAGTTCGATTTTTAAGCAGTTGGGTTTATAGATTTTTGTTTTTTTTTTTGTCTTATTATTTAACACCATGAAGATGTGTGTACTTTAGCTAATCTATATAAGATGGTTGAACTTATATTTATTTCTAGTATTACAATTGTGACTAACACTAACTTTGCTAAAGAGATGTATATTTTTCCTTACATACATAATATGGTTTTTTGATATTTTGAATTATTTTTTTTATTTATAACTTTTTAGTTATCTTTTTTTAAGATTTAGGTACATTTAAACATATAAGTGTCATATATTTTTGAAATCACCTCTTATAACCCTTAATTTTGATACCCCACACGATTAAATTTTGCAAATAGATACTTTATACTGTGCAGGCATCCACTAAGAAAGAATTTTTGTGAATTGCACCCCTAAGGGGGTGAAATAGGGGATGAAAGTTTGTATGAAAGTCGGCCAGTTTTGAAGTTAGGATCTTCGAATATTAGGTTTGGGCTGAAGATTAAAATCTAACGCAAATTAAGGTTTTTTGGGCATTCCATCCTTGGGGGAGCGGATCATGGGGGATGAAATGTTGTGTACAAAAGTCCTTCTTTTACAAAGGAAAAATTATTAAAAATACTCTTTAAAGTCTGTTGGTAACTATAATCTTCTATCTTCTATCTAAACATATAAAAGAAGAAAGTGACTGACTGACTGACTGACTCACTCACTGACCATCAACGCACAGGCCAAAACGGCTGAAGCTTCAATCATGAAACTTGGCACCTAGGTTCCTTTGGTATTGTAGGTGAGCATTAAGAAAGGATTTTTAGAAATTCCACCCCTAAGGGCGTGAAATAGGAGATGAAAGTTTGTATGAAAGTCGGCCAGTTTTGAAGTTAGGATCTTCGAATATTGGGTTTGGGCTGAAGATTAAAATCTAACGCAAATTAAGGTTTTTAGGGAATTCCGTCCTTGGGGGGGCGGATCATGGGGGATGAAATGTTGTGTACAAAAGTCCTTCTTTTACAAAGGAAAAATTATAAAAAATACTCTCAAGTCTTTAAATTTAAAGTCTGTTGGTAACTATAAAATGGCTCAACGCATAAATATAGGAATTAAATAGGGACGGGAAAATCTGCTTCGCCATGACAATTAATAAGGCTCAAGGACAAACTATGAAGTATGCTGGTGTAGATTTGAGGGAGAATTGCTTTTGCCATGGACAGTTCTATGTAGCGTGTTCACGTGTTAGCTCATCAAATAGTCTGGTGATAGTGGCGTCGACATCCAAAATGGTTTAAAATGTTATTATAAGGGAATACTTTAATTTGATTACTTACTTATGCTTATGATTACTTATTATTGGTCATGCGTAACACAGAAATAGTGAAGGGATAGGGACGGGACAAGGATAGAGCGTATTGATGATAAAGTAGGTAAGTATAAGTCTGTCCTAAGAAACACTTTCGCATTACATTATTTTTTACTTTTTCTCTACATACTGTTAAAATGTGATAAGGAGAAGCATGTAGTATACTCGTGCGAAGCCGCGGGAAAAATCTAGTGAAAGATAATTTAAAACTATTGTTAAAAGCAGACTTTGTAAACAAGTATTTTACAAATTAGATGATTATATTCAAGATAAGAGTGAAAACATGCTGGTCCATGCTCCATAGGGCAGGGCAATCTTTACTGTAGACAAAATCAAAAGTACTAAAACACTTTTTTTTAAATAGTAAGTATGGAGTTTCTTGTCCGTTCTTCTCCATAACAAGCAGCTTTTCCAAATGGACGGTAGAATAAATTATAATTAACTTTAAATTTATATTTTTGACGTTTAAAAGTGCCGTTTAATGGCCTAGTAATAATAAATAATTTGTGTCTTTGTCTTTAAATTTATTTTTTATTTTCCTTAACTTGTTGCTTCTGGATTTATTATTTTTAATCCTGAAGCAACAAACATAACATAATATCACGCCCGTATTCTCCGAAGCATTGAGCAGAGAAGTATCTATAAAACACCTACACTTCACCAGTTATATTTAAATCCCATGTAATACGGGACGATCCTATCGCCATCAACCGAGCACTAATCCAGACAACAGGCTGCTTCTAGATGGAAAAACCCAATAACACCTTCTCCGATCCGGGAATCGTACCCAGAACCTCATGGTCAGCAGTAGCGCTTTCGACCACTAGACAATCGAGAATCGATGATCGATGTATGTTCATCTGTGCCCTCATAACTTCTAAACTACTTATCATAACTTGACAAATGAGGTGTTGTTGGAAGCGTCTTATTTATCCACTGGTTATCGGCTATGTGATATCACGTTAATTTTAATATGGCGCCCTCTAGGGAGCACGAAGTCAAGATTTTTTTTTTCGAATATTAAAATCAAAAATCAGCTCTGAAATAAATCTGTTGTTCCCTACATTGCGTTGAGTTATGAAAACATATTGTAGTGCTGACTTTTTTACTTGACTCCAAGGAAAGGGTTATGTTTTTTGTTGATAAAATCAGGCGGTATGTCATAACAAATACGGGTTTAGCTGTCTTGGTGACAACGCAAAGATAATGGATTGACTATCGGGCATACTCAACAAAAAGACTGCAATGTTTTGTTCTTGGGCTTCTTTGAGATTTTAATCTGTCTTGAGCAGAGGTGCATCTAAAGTAACACCAACATTTCGGTAGTTATGATTAAGGTCGGTATTCCAGATGCACATGCTCATGCTCAACTCAACTCAAACTGGAAATGGACAGTTGTGATTGGTTGGCTTGTTTTTTTGACATTAACGTGCTCAAGTCCAAGATCCTAGATGCCCAAAACGTTACCGCTGCTATCTTGTTCTCCGGCTTGAAGTGACGGTGGGCAGGGGAGCAAAATTTTTCTTAGAATTGAGCTAGCGCCGGCCGTTTCCAAGATATGGGACTTTTTAGTTTTTATGATTTGGTCGCCGGTTCGTTCTTGGTGGCGGCTCGAGGTCGGTTCTAGAAAAGTGTCGACTCGGGTCGTCCTGTGATGGAGGATTTTGTACGTCTGGCGTTTAATAATATTGGTATTCAAAGAAAACGACCTTATGTCCCTAATAATACGGGTCACTTTTGCGTGGCAATTGAAAGTGGCCTTATGCCAGTGGTAATAAGGGTCACTCAGAATTTGGTGCCGCGTTTTCCAGTTCGGAGGTTCGGTTCCGGTTGACAAAGAAGTTTTTTATTCTTGCTAAAGAAGTTTTTACAACTGATGGATGAACATTTTTTTATTGAGATTTAGCATAAATAAATAATCAGCTTTACCGCGGCAGTCCCCGAGTGCCACACGTCTTTTTTTTTAGGGTTTTTGTTTGCTTGTACTACTATTTAACCTAGCTGCTCTTGGTCTGCAATGGCTGAAATGCAACCGGCTTGATGAAGATCCAAAAGAGATTATTATTTTAATACAACACTGTTTTTCTTTATGAATCAGTGTTTGTGCCTCAAATAACATAGACACACTAATGCAATGGCGGTTACGCACTGCATCCGATCACTATCCGAATCTGATGTCCCAGTTCCATCCGAATTGGAAATGTACTGATTTCAAACGGACGGAGTTCGGATACAGTGCGTAACCTCCCCTACAAGAAATAATACGGCTACTTCTGACTAACATTTCTCGGATTCGGATCGGATGCAGTGCGTAACCGCCCGAAGTCAGTATGTAGCTTTATAATTAACTTAATTTAGCGTAGATGTAATTACAGGTCTATGTTATGTTATTGGTATGTAACCAAGTCGCTTTGATGTTATTTTGTACACGCTACTACTGCCCGTGGCTTCGCTTACGTGAAAGTGGGCAATTCTCAAAAGGAAATAAGTTTTATCAAGAGTGAATAGATAGGTTACTTCTCGGCAAGAACATTCCATCGTCGACTACATCATAGCTTTCCATCCTGATGATTTCACCTGTGAGATGGTGGTCAGACGCGATCCAACAATAATAATTTAAAAGAAAGTGTTTGTCCAAGGACCAATCTATCTCTATAGCAAAATTCATCAAAATTGGTACAGCGTTTTAGGTGTGAAAACGTACAAACAAACATACGGACAGTATAATATATTGATATTGAATATAAGTATTTATTGATATTGTATAAGGCTAAGCCGAATTATCACAGTCTTAATTAATATCATATCAGGCTGTTTGTATGTGCCATATACTTAAATATTAAGTAACACACGGTAAAATGAGGCGTATTGCTTACAATATGGCGGCGTAATTATTATTGCAATGAGAATATTTATCAGCATATACCACATCTGGTTCATATAGGCCTGAATTATTTTGTGTAAAATGTGTAGGTTACTATTAAATACGTAACGATAATATTGTTGAATATAAACTTCACCTATAATTTAAGTACGAAGTGGTACGAATAAATTAAATGAACTAAAAGAATACTGTGAAGGAAAAGGATATGTTTGATTTTTTAAATTTCTGATTTCAGTAGCCAAAGGTCATAAAATATTCAGCTGTTTTAGTATATTATGTTGTGCTCGCATATCTCGACACAATTCGGGGTGGGCAAAAATCATGGATCAAGCGAAACAGTGTGATAGTTGGGATTATTTGCAGAAGGTACAATTTTTTTTTTTCTGCTTTTTGTCCAACTATCATCCTATTTCATTTGATCTAGGATTTTTCGCTCACCCTGTATAGGAAACATAGCTTTTTTTCTTCTGCCAGTAAGTACGTATGTTTGGTGTAAATCAAATGCATAACCATTTTCAGCCTACTCCAATATTTTTGTATCTCTTGTCCAAACTTTATTTAATCATTATTCAGAAACTTGAACTCAAATGTCTATAAGTTATCGTTCTATTATTAAAATTCGAAAACAGTTGACGCTATTTTACACTTTATTGCAAAGGCATTAAGATGGTAAGTGGTATGCATTTTTGTCCATCCGTTTTTGTTCCTTACGAAGTTAGTACAAACTTTTAATATTACGATTACGTCGAAAGAACTTTGTTGTACAATAGAAAGCAATTAATTTTGTCAATAGTTGAACGCTCGCTTGTTTTGTTAAAGCGAAACACCCGAAAACCCTCTCTGGGTATCTCTGTTACAAGAGAACCGTTCTTTTGTGATAATATTTTCATTCTCGCAACTTATACGGTAATTTTTCTGAAACGTCTAATTGCGGAGAATTTTATGCGGCATTTCATAATTTTACAAGTACTTTTATAAATTACGACACATTATCGGGATAGTTGCGTAACATATAAATTAATGGATTTGATTGCAAACTCTTTCATTTTGACAATTTCATATTTAAATAAAGCAATAGATTAGGTACACCTTTCGGTTGTTATGGAAACTGTGATTTAGTGTATAACGCGTGGAGGTCTTTCAGGTATAAATCTAAACTAAACTTAAGTAAATCCCTATAAAAAAAAACATTTCAAATCAGATTAATGATTTAAAAAAAGAAAAGCATTTCCAATATATTTTGTGAAATAACATTTCTCCTCAGTAAATTATCGATGAAAAACTACTTTTAGCAAAAAGTAAAAAGCACTGTGGGCCGAACAATGAAAATTTATGGCCGGGATAAGCTGAATCGACAGCGTCGCTTTTATAATACTTTTTGTAGGTATTATAAATCGATTACAGTCTTTTCGTAAAAGCATTTATTTATTCTCAACGTTATTTTAATTTTTACTTTACCGTTTAGCGGTATGTTATCTCTTTTAAATTCGTTTATTTTTTATCTTTCATCATTTTTGCCGCATGAAAATTGCGAGTGAATTTCGAATTCGAACCACACATCAAGTTTATAATTCATCTCATATAGCCGCAAATTCTTTTTTATTAATAAATATTTCCATTAGTAACCCGCTGAAACATTTTTGCTGGGCTTCCATATTAATATTATAAATCTCGTGGTTGTACCTTTATGAGGGCACAAAGCGACCACTGGGCAACCACAGACAAACTCCTCGCGTGATCACCACTGCAATCCGACGACCTTCACCGCTTCACCGAACAAAGGTACGAAACATGATAAAAAATAAGGAAAAGTCGTCTAGTGTGGATACGGCCACACGATAGTGCGATTTGGCGGGCGACTGAAATTTACTGGCTTTGTTATTTTAGTATATTGATTAATGAACTTTCTTTATTTTTTTTCTTTTTTTTCCATTATAAAAAAATAAAGTTGCCCCACACTAGGCATTTCTTTCTGTATCGTGGTTGCGTTTACAAACATATAAACTCACATACACAAACACCCAGAGCCGGAACAACTATCTGTAGGTCATACAAACATTTGTTCCGTGCGGGAATCGAACCCGCGACACGCAGCCACTGCGCCAACCGTGCGCCCAACAATGTGCGCATAACTTATTAAAAGAAAGTCTAACTAAGTACTTATTTTATATACAAACCTTCACATTTACAATTTCTTCAACATAATCGAAGTAAGAATACTTAGTGTTGGCTAACGCAACTAGATTGACGAGATCATCAAATCCTATTATTTTCATAGCAAGAGCTGCTTCATTACAAAATAAATCATCACCGAACAAAAAAAACTTCATAAATGGATCACAAAAAATAACGCAAAATCGCGACTCCCTTTGCGGCCTAACACACAATTTATGCGCGTACATAGGCAGAGGTAACAAAGCGAAACAACAGATGGTTGCATGAATAAAACAGTGGAGGCCGCCCTGAATATTTGACGTAGTGTGGACTGCGCCTCCGTTCGCAGCCCAAACAACGGTATGATCTTACCTGCAAGGAAAATCTTTTCTGTTTTGATATTTCTGTGTTAAAAATGTATTTTGGAGCCCAATGGAAACTGATATTGGAGATGGTCTTGAGTTTCGATAATACTGAAGATACTATTAACTTTAAAACTTTCGCGTTTCATAATGGAAAACAATATAACAACAACAACAACAACAATATAATATAACTGAAGATACTATTATAGTTAAACTATATTTCTAAGCTAATGAGATCTATGCAATAATCTGACAACGACCAGGAGGCATGGATGTGTGAAAAATAGTCTGTTACGCTCAAAACGGTATGAGTAAGTTACAATACATCAGACATGTTTTGAAAGGTAAATCGATCATACCAGTACTTTGCATGGAGCCACTGCCTATTTGAACTCTACAGTCGAGACGCTGGATAATGAGAGCTTTCGTTTTTTAACCGACTTTCCAAAAAGGCGGACGTTCTATGTTCGACTTTGTTTTTTTTTGTGTATGTTCAACTATTTCTCCGTCACTTATGAACCGATTTTAAAAATATTTGTTTTGTTTGAAAAGGTAGGCTTGAGGTGGTCCCATTGTCAACAACTCAAGATCTGATGAGGAGATCCTATGCAAATCGAGGGAACTCCTCAAAATTTAATAGATATAAATATAAATATAGCGATTTTGATATTTTCTTCAACATTGCAAGCATTTGCATTCAGAATATATCATTTGGTGAAATGGAACTGACGAAGAAGACCACAGATGGCCAATGGAACTTCTCAATGTTAGGTATATTTTGAGTGTAATATAGTTAAATGACTGTGATGAAGAAAATTTAAATTAATGGTTCTAATGAAAATGGTACCATCGAACTACTCTGGTGTTGAAGCCGGTGCCCCATAAAGGGTCATGGACCTAACGAACCCCGCGTAGAGCCTCCGGCACGAGGCGTTTGGGGGCAACCCCAGCCCGCTCCAGTCTGGAAGACAATAGCGCCCCTAGCGGAAAATTCAAACACAATAGCACTTATTGGATACCGCTTTGGCAAAACTGGATGTGAGGTTTAAAGGCGTCATTAAATATTTACAAACGGCAAGAAAGAACAACGGTTTAACGTGCGTTCCAAGGCACGGATGGATCTCAGTATACTCATAATAGTCACTCGCCCTCGGACTGACCTCGAAAAAGGGAGATAATTTATGAAAAAGTTACAACGCGTCACAAGGTTCAAAGAGTAAATAAATAATAGTCGCTAATTGCCTGCAGCAACAAAATATTTAGGACTTTCTACTGAGATAGTCCCGAGTATTTTAGAAGTATTGACTGATCCTTACCTGAACCCTAAATACAAAACTAGACCAACCCAAGCACTAAAGATAATAACAGATGATAGAAAGCGCGCAGTTTCCTCCCAAAAACATTGTTTATCGTCTGGCGTCCAAATAAAAACGGTTGGACATCACATGGGTCGCTGGCTTTCAATCCTACGGCCAACAAATCGACGCCTCCCCGAAACTTATTAATTTCGCTTCAGATACTCTTTATTTTGGGTATTGGGAGTAAATAAAGGTTGATGACAATGGATCCTGGGTGTCTGGATTTTGAGGTCAGTGGTATACTGTTTGTATTAGGTTTTATTTAGGCTGTGACACTTATAGCGAGGTCATTAAGGAGAATAGGTCAAACAAATGAGTAGGCAAGGTGGTTATTTTCGAAATATATTCTACTTGTCTTGCTCCTGCTTTGATAGATGCTCAAATATTGAAGAAAGGACACTTAGGCATGAAAAACATAACTTAGTGTTAATTACTAACACAAGGTTGAATAGACAGTTTGTCATACAATATTGACAATTTAACTTCGTGTTAGCAACTAACTCTGAGTTAAGTTGTTCGTGCAAGTGAACCATACAACATTACATTTTAGTAAATGAAACTAAACTGTTCATGTCATTGTGATAGTTTCAGCGTCAACTGCTATACCAAACCAAAATAAAGAGCGTCCATTCCTGTGTTTAATTTTATCACTTTCTTTTAGGTCATAATAAGCCGGCATTACAACTCCTGTGTATTTTCAGGACACCCTCGACAAAGATAAAAATGTTTGCTAAGTTACATACACAAAAACGAAGTAAAAGAAGAGAATACACTAACCCAGCTTAACCAAACAAACTGACAGATCCACAACAGCTATTTTTGTTTAAAGGTCATACACACTTACCAACTCGGGCGCACGGTTGGCTCAGTGGTTGAGCAATTGACTGCTGTGCTGCGTGTCGCGGGTTCGATTCCCGCACGGAACAAATATTTGTATGACCTACAGATAGTTGTTCCGGCTCTGGGTGTTGTGTATGTGAGTTTATATGTTTGCACCCACGATACAGGAAGAAATTCATAGTGCGGGGAAATGTTTAAAAAAATATTCGGAAAGGGATTGTCACCGTATCAACTCGAGCCGTGCAGTATTTTTTGTATGAAACTTCTTACTGCAACGCACACTAATCGGAATCGTAACGTAATCGCTTCGCCTCGGGGCCCTCACGAACCGCGGTGCGGTGCGTCGTCAACTTGCAGTTCCCGCGCTTATTGCTCGTCGTCTGATCTGGTGCCAGCCAGGTCAACCAGCGGTCGGCGAGCCCTAAGCGCGGCGTTACCTAGCCGTAGCCGACGTACTGGAGCTGCTGATCCGCATTGGTTACGTACTTACGTAAGGTTGACGCCTGTTTGATGGCGAGGCGAAAGGCGATACGGTACTATTCCTTTTCAAGTTGATAAGTGTGACCTTAAAGCTCATGTTTTTCGAATCGGCTAGACACAGTAAACAGCCGAAGCAAATATTAAAAGAGAAAATACAGACAGTTCCCATCTCTAACCTATGATAAAAGTTTAATTACTTGCGACGGCCATGGAGTAGGAATGTCAGAGTGCAAGAGTATCTGATACATAGTTTGTGCCTCCAAAATTTGATTTGATGGTTGGTGGACAAATAAATGTCTTTTTTTTTTTTTTTTTATAAATCTATAATTAATTTAGAGGCTTTGGTCATTTATAACCATGTCAGCAGAAATATTCAGGCATAAAACGGTAAAACACTTAAAATTGCTACTGCAGATTAAGTTGCCTATAGAGCTGTGGAACAACTTGTAATTTTTAATAACTTCAATGCTACATGGTTTTGATAAGTCTCTTATTTTCTTAAACATAAAGAATCCCATCATAAATAATAAATAAAAAAAAACCTTCAAATTATCACGTACTAATTAAACACGTACGTTTGGCGTCCAAATTACACGGACGTGAATAATAATGAGTACCACATAAATGACACTTGCACTACTAGTATATAAAGGTACTGTTAATTACGTCTGTGGGATTTCAAATTACCACAATGAGTACCTGCCGTCCTCATATTAATCATCATTGTAAGCTTTATTCTGCCCACCGCTGAATACAGACCACTCTCATGTGCTACATAAGCGCTCTATTCCTTTCATACTCCATGTGTTCTCCAACGCTGCCCAGAATGACGGTAACTGGATGCGGGCAGTAAATATTGCATCGCACGTGGACACAAGGGACTTCCGGACAACTGCCAGGGGAATATCAGGTTTAAACCTATTAAAATAACGTCTAGACTGAAATGTAAATATTATGCTGTTAGTCTTAGAGATAAAATAAGAAGGTTTTGGGTTTCTGTTGTGGGTTATTTCATGCTAGCAGGGAATTTGAAGTAAGTATATTTTGTTATTTCATTTTTATGTGAGAATATGTTAAAAATAAGGAAGGCAGAGGCAAACTAATACAATTACTTCATAGAACCGGAACTAATTATTATTTTTGTGATAACTATGAACGAATAACAAGCTTGTGGTTTATGATAAAAGACTACTGTTTTTCTCCTATCAAGTTTGCGGAACACCACTTTACTATTCATATTCAAAGAGCGATCGCAAGCGGTGATCGTACCGTCTTCCTCGGTGGGAACAGCGTTGTGTTCTGAAGTATATAAGATGTGCAGTGCTCGGTGTGTGCTCGCGTTGATGTGCGTGGGGGTAGCGCACTGTTGGGGTAAGTACTTACGAGGATCAGCTTTGTTAAAAAATAAAGTGCCGAGTTCCGTACCCGAAGGTTCTAAACGGGGCTTCGTTTGGAATATTCTTCCGTTATTGCTGTCACTCACGTGTCTGTCTGTCTGTCCGTCTCTCTATCTGTCCGTCGTCTGTCACACAGAATTAACAGCCGAACGGTTGGAGCTACAGTCTTCAAATTTTCACAGTTTAAGCATCTTGTTGGCCCAAAGCCATAAAAATTGTCAAATTATATTTTTTATTGTTAATAAAAAATATGTTGTATAACTGTAAGCGAAAAATGCAATGGCTGACCCCAGGTCAAACGCCGGAACAGTGTCCTAAAGCAAAGCTTACCAATAAAAAGGTAATGGTAACTGTTTGGTGGCCTCAGCATGGTGTTATTCACTGTAGCTTTCTCCGATCTGGTCAAGCAATAACGGCAGATGTCTACTGTGCTGAACTTAGAACAATGATAGCAAAACTAGTAGTGAAACAGCCCCGATTCATGAATCGATCTTCACCATTATTGCTTCATAAAAATTTGCAAATATCATCAGAATGTTACAATAATAAACATAAAAACGGAACATTAAATCGACTAATGGTTTCGCACCCATAAGTACATAGCTAGCCTCCATGTGCATTTTATAGTTTACGCGCCTTGTTTACAAATTTTCAGTAAATTTTTAACCGACTTCAAAAAAAGGAGGAGGTTCTCAATTCATCGGATTTTTTTTTTATGTATTTATCTATGAGTACATAACCTTGTTTTTCATTTTTCAATTCGTTTTTTGTGCAGTTGAGCGTTTTTGTTTTTTTTTACAGAGTTCCCAAAGAGGAGGAGGTTTTCAATTCGGATGTCTCCTTTTATGTTTTTCTGGAATAACGCCGTCATATATTTATTTTGATTTGCAAAATTCTTTTTTTGTTTAAAATGGTATACTCTCGAGGTGGTCCCATTGACACCAAATCAGAATCTGATGATGGGATCTCATGGAAGTCAAGGGAACTCTTCAAATAATATTGCGATTTTGGTATTTTCAATAACATGGCAACATTTGCACTCAGAAGGTATAATTTGGTGAAGAGGAACTGATAAAGAAGACCATAGATGGCCACTGGAACTCTTTAAGTATATCATGGCCCATGGGTATAAGATATCTTGAATAGTTAATATAGATGATGATGAAGCAAACACATAATAAATAAATGGTATAATATCTGACGATGAAGCTGGAAGATAGGCACTGGAACTCAGTAATAAAACAATGTGTCCTGGTCGTGTTTGGGCTTATTAGAATTGAAATGAGATGTACTCTTGCTTTAAATGATTTTCATGGTAGTATGAGGTACCAACATTAAAAATAAAAACTAAAAATCTTTTTAACAAAGCGAAAAATTTCTTTTTTTTCCGATGTTGGTAACAAAAACACCAACTTTGGAAAACAAAGATATTTTTTGTATAAAAGTTTTTTATTCACTTTTTTATACGGTTGCCTGGTGTTACTATAATGCGTATTTTATCAAGTGAAGCTTGGGTGTACCTACTATTTTATTAACTCTATCTATCTTCGGGAATACTATCGTTATATCGTTTTCCAAATGATGTTTATGCGCCCAAGAATACCTATTTCCTTATATTTATTTTTCATAATGAATTTGAATTAATTTAAATTTTTCATTGCTTTACTTTTCTCTTATCAGGACTTAATTAATAGAATTTATTATCGTACATAACCAATTAGTAGTCGAAAAATATAATTAATTGTAGGCATACAAAACTGGAACAAGGAAAATTTATTAAAAAAAATATTATATTATTGTAGAAGGTGATTAAATGTAGATGTTCAATAAAGCTTTTAAAATATTTTATAATCTGCGACCCACAAAAATTACATAGCTTTTTTTGAAAGTCGGTTTTTTTGTCTGCAAATGCATTCATTGTCTATTATCCTACAATCCTTTCTACTTCCTACTAATATTATAAATGTGAAAGATTGGATGGATGTTTGTTACTCAATCACGCAAAAACTACTGAACGGATTTTGATGAAACTTTATAGTAGACGAGCAGTTGCCCGCGGCTTCGCTCCCGTGGGCCACCCCACAGGACCCGTTTTCGAGATTAAAAAATAGCCTATGTTACTCAGGAATAACGTAGCTTTCTATTGGTGAAAGAATTTTTTAAATCGGTCCAGTAGTTTCGGAGCCTATTCGGTACAAACAAACAAACAAACAAACAAAAAAATCTTTCCTCTTTATAATATTAGTATAGATATAGATAATAATTTTTTTTTAAACTGGGCTATCAATTAGAAAGATATTGGGGAAGTATTCATTCCAAGCGGGTGGAGCCGTTGTCGACAGCTAGTTAAAATAATGTAATGCGAAAGTGTTTCTAAAGTTTCTCTTAGTATTGAAAGTATTTTCAAAAGACCTTAATTTGCGTTAGATTTTAATCTTCAGCCCAAACCCAAAATTCGAATATCCTAACTTCAAAGCTGACCGACTTTCATACAAACTTTCATCCCCTATTTAACCCCCTTAGGGGTGGAATTCACAAAAAATATTTCTTAGTGGATGCCTGCACAGTATAAAGTATCTATGTGCAAAATTTCAAATCTCTAGACGATTTCACCCTCATGGGGGTGAAATCTTCAAAATCACTGAGACACGTGTAAGTTATTTTTTAATCTTCAGCCTAAACCCAAAATTTGAAGATCCTGACTTTAAAAGTGACGGATTTTCATACAAACTTTCATCCCCTATTTCACGCCCTTAGGGGTGGAATTTCCAAAAATCCTTTCTTAGTGCTCACCTACACTACCAAAGGAACCTACGTGCCAAGTTTCATAATTGAAGCTTCAGCCGTTTGGCCTGTGCGTTGATGGTCAGTGAGTGAGTCAGTCAGTCACTTTCTTCTTTTATATGTTTAGATGTACATCCTTATGAAGTCTGAGAGAGATGTTTGAACAACCGCAAGATCGATCTTCAAGGACGCTTGCCGAGGATGAACGAGCATCCATTACATACAATGATTTCTCCGTGCCTGGAAGCGCACGCTGTTGGTCCCGGCTGATTTGTAGTTCCTTGAAAGTTTACAGGTTTACGGAAGCAAGAAAATCTGTCAATTATCTGGGCAAGGGGTAGCGTATTATACAGTCATTGGCTTCTTGAGGGCAGATAGTCTGCCGATTCATGTTATCATCAACATCATCAGCCTACAACAGTCCACTTCTGGAATTAGACCTTTACAATCGCACGCCATTTGTCTCGATACTTGGCAACCCCCATCCAGCTCGGTGTTTCAATACACAACCACACGTTGAACCGTATAATTGCCTTACACACGTTAATACTTCTATTTGTTTGATTTCTTTGGCATACTTTATATTTCTATGAGTGCGTTTCTTTTTATATTTAGCTGTGCTGAACTGCAGTTTTTATCGTACGTGTGTGTGTTGGTATTTTAAATAATATACGTATGTTACACTAACCTGAATTATGATCGATTATTGATTTATTTGGTGTAGCTATTGGGCTGATAAATTAGACATTTGTAGAACCGCCACTTTTATTCCTCAGAAAAAAATGGCGCATTAGCCCACTAATAAATCGCTATTTTTATTTCTCGGATAAACGTTACCCCGTCGAAAAATTTTACATTAGTAAACAGCTATTCTTTTGTTTCAGATATCGCTTTTAGCGTAGAAAATCAACTCGTATTTTATACTGGAGGAACCCAAACAGACGCTGTAGTGATGAATACTGAAAGCATCGCAGCGTTAGCTTACGATGCAGCTCACAACACGATGCTGTACGTCGACAGACAGAGAGACAACGACACTATATGTGGTTATGAGATATCCTCCAGGAATACTGACTGCTACATCAAAAGAAATGGTCGTAACATTCACAGTCTCGCCTACGATCCAAGAACAGAAATTCTCTTCTTCACTGATACCAATGAAAAAAGTATTAATTGGATTTCATTAAAACGTGGATCTAATAACAATATTTACGGAAACATTTTGATAAAGATGGATGACCGAACCCCGGCTGATATTGTGGTGGATAGTTGTAAAGGGTACGTTGACAATGATAGTAACAATTTTTTAAATTCAACCAAACCTATGATGAATCAACCAACTCAGCCTAACCCCTGTTCTGTCTTCCATAACCAGTTTGCTAACCCTACTGTCAGTGTGTAATCTATATAATGTTATGACCAATTTATTAAAAGTGATCTTTAATTTTTAGAAATATTTACTGGAGCAATACGAATGTTATGAAAGAGCCATACATGGAGACAGCTCGATTTTATGGTTCCGAGAGTACTGTTGCAATCGATCGTATTTCTTTTAAAATACTTAGCTTGGCCATGGACCCCCAAGATCGGGTAATTTATCATTTTGACGAATGTGGTGCCCCATGTACTACTATTTTTCTAAACCGTTTATTTTTGAATGGGAAACCCCTTCAAATAGTATATTCTGATACTATGTCTATTCCAAAAAAGTTGGTCGTCTCAAATGATTACCTCTATTGGATGAGCAGTAGCAAGAGTTACAAAACTCTTTGGCAGATCCCAAAGAACGCAAGAAGATATTCTGCTGAACCTGTAAATATAAGAACGTTCTTTACTCTCGGTACACTCGGTATAGTAGCAAACTATAAAACAGATACCCAAATGGAAGGAATGAACGAATGTGAATCACTGACAAGTTTGATGCCAAAAATAAGACCTGATAACACGGGCGAACGATGCAATGTATGTAAGAACCATTTTTTGCAAGGTAACTGCAGCTTCAATGATGAGGGACTGCCCATATGCAGGTGAAACATATTCTATATTTTTATTCCTTGATCTTCATGTTTAAAGTATAATAATGTCACTTATCATTATTTCAGTTGCAATACCGGTTACACCGGGCCATGTGCGAAATCTACGCGTGTCATGGTTACTGTTCCAACAATGGTAACTGCTCATTAAATGAGAACAGTGAGCTAGTCTGTCTATGTAAAGAAGGTTATTCAGGAGACAGATGTGAGGTATCAGACTGTCTAAATAATTGTATAAAAGGCAACTGCAATCTTAGCGATGATGGACATCCCACATGCAGGTACAATTCTACTTCTTCTGGTGGCTTGCAAGTTGAATGTTGTTACATTACCCCTGATTAACATTTTCATAATTTCAGTTGTAATGCCGGTTACACCGGACCAAGGTGTGAAGTAGCAGCGTGTAATGGTTATTGTTCCAACAACGGTAACTGCTCCTTAAATGAAAAGAGTGAGCCAGTCTGTCAGTGCAGAGGAGGTTATTCAGGAGACAGATGCGAGGTATCAGACTGTCTGAACTATTGCCTGCAAGGCAACTGTAGTGTTAGTGATGAGGGATATCCTACATGCAGGTACGAAATATTCAACTCATTAGTTTTAAGTTTCCTTTTGTATTTTAGTTAAAATAGCCTTTTCTGACATTATGGTTATTTATTTCAGTTGTAGTGCTGGTTACATCGGGGAAAGGTGTGTAGTCTCCGTGTGTAATGGTTACTGTCTGAACGACGGCGAATGTTTACTGAACGAGGCAGATCAGCCAGTGTGTGAATGTGGTAATCATGAGGGATCAAGATTTGAAGCTGATAAAAATAACATTTTAATTTTCACTAACACCCCTAGGCACTACTCAGCACAGAACGTAACTCTAGCTGGTATACTGACAAATTGGCGAAAGCCTACCGCAAAAATTTCCTTTACTGTTGAAGTATAATCATTGTCATTGATTGATATATCGCTTACTTTGTACATAAAGTAAATCTTCCAGAGGCTCTAGTCAAGTGGCCTTCGATGTCAGTGAAGGCGATAGTCGAAATGTCAAAATGTAAGGGATTGATCACGTGATTATTCGAAATCGCTTGTCAATCCCATACAATGTTGCCTTTTTGACAATCACTATCGCTACGCTTTCGTGTTTCTTGTCTAGGGCTACAGTTGTCATCAATATTTAGCGTTTCTTGAAAGAACTTCTTATAACCTTAGTCATTTTAGTTTAGCTTCTATTTTGTTTGCCTTATTATAAATTGAAATTAATAAATACACTTATATTATATATAGTATTTTATTTTCGTTAAGCTTATAGGTAGATACACGGACGGGCTCTTGGATAGGTTGGACCATCTTACATAGCGAAATTCCTCCTTGTCTTGGATAGCAGGTTAAGCCGTAGGTCTCGACTGTCATTTGAAGATCTTTAACAATCATAACGATACTCAGAAGCCAGAAAATATGACACCAGTCTTGTCAAGGAGTACCGTGTCTACCAGTTACTGGATTGTGGAGATCAGATAGGCAGGATATCCATGTAAAATACTACTAGTACTCAACTGCATCTTGTTAGCTTAGGAACCGATCCCGACATAGGTGGGCAACAGCTAGGCAGACTGATATTGGTAGGTGATACCCCCTAAGTAAGAAAACCGTATCTGAGATTCCTATTTTATATCAACGAACCAAAATCAGTGTTTAGTAGTACCACAGATAATATAATACTAGCATACTGATGCCTCAACCCATACAAAGAAACCATGCTGACGTAAATAGCGTTTTTCATCTGATTAAGATGATTATTTTTATAAGTACTTTGATCGCGTTCGGTTCCGTTCCACGGCTATAGATAGTGTTATAGCAGCAACTTGCAAGTAAAAAGGGGTTTCTCGGTTCGTGACTATTTTCTCTTTTAACACAGTGACGATTTGTTTTTAGCATTCATTTGCAAGTTTTAACAGTTTCATTGTACCAAAATGTGTTACAATACAAATTTAAAAAATCAAGTGGCATGCTTCAGAAATTCGAAACCAATTCATCTATTGGAATCAATTTTAAATGATCCGGTGAAATAATCTTTGAAATGTGAATTAAGCGCCTAATATTCCATAATTTTGTGCTTAGGAGAGATGATTAAAAGAAAAGCATAATTTTTTTATGATTCATTCTAGAAATTGTTAATTTTACACACAATTTACTAACGAATCGCTGTACATCGCGATAGCGCGTAGTGACATTTATTAGAAAAGCAATTTTTTTTTATAGCTCTTCTTGGACCCCTTGGTAGTACCTAGTTTTAGCTACTATTTATGAGATTAAGTTACGGGGCCGGGCTAGATGATGACATAATAGAAATACCGTAGATACTTGAGATAATTAACATGATTGCTGGTACAATTATCATCATAAATAAACAAAAACTAAACTTAACCTCTTCCCAATCCAATTAATCATATATGCCTCGCGTGATTGTTTAACTATTGTGTGTGCTATGTGGACAGAGAACCTGTTAAGGCTCTTATATTCCTCAATTTTAAACCGCAAGTATTTTTGTCTGTCAAGAGGTTATTGACCGTAACAACAAACAAGCTGCTAGACAATAGTAGCCACGATCATTTGGGACTAATAAAAGGTTTAATTATAGCCTCAGAGAACGTGACGCCGCCTGTTAATATTGATACCCACTTGTGGACACGGGGGAGACCGGGAGGCAAGCTCGTAAATATATAAACAACGCTGTTGGGTACACGGCTTTAAATTTTTTCGGTTAAAATCTGGACTGAATTATGTAGTTTGTTTGAAGGGTTATATGAGGTTAAGGGTCACAGGGTTCGCATAGGCTGTCTTACAGATTACTTAATTAAATAATGGAACTAGATTCATCGGCAAGAATGTATCTACCAGATAACTTATTTAGTTATTTAACAAGACTTCAAGAGATAGTGGAATGAGTCATATAAATAAACTATTAATGAAAAATAAAAGTAAAGAATAACACTAAATAGTAAATAATAGTCCAAAATACATACGCTGTGTTTAAGAACGAATGTTTATCTACACTCAAGTGAGAAAATAATCAAACAAAAGCCATCAGGAAACAATAATATCCACATAGGAATGTAATAAAACAATTCGCAGAAGAAAATATACCGACGAAGGAAAATACGAATCGTAGCATGAATGAATATGCTAAGGAATAATAAGTATGTCAATAAATTATGTTAAATGGAGTGACTTTTCTCGGTATAACAGATACTTTTCTGATAATATACTTAAGAACTTGCTTGGATATGATGGTAGCCATTTACCATATTGGTATTGTAGCTTTCAAGGTTTTTGTGTTAGATGGGGAGCAAGGTTTTTAGCAGACATATTCAGGGTGAAAAGTTGATAGCTGAGTAGATGCGGCTTGCTGAGAAAACACCAAAAATATATATGAAAGTTTCAGATAAGAGTTCTTTGGCGAGGGATCCACTATCATGGGGGTAACCAGGTTATTTTGAGTGTGCGTAAGCGACAGATGTATACAAATTATGTATATCTGTCCCTTACATATACTCAAAATAACCTTACTTTAAAGCATATGGTCACCACCTTTTGGTTTGCAATAAGAACACTTATCGTACTGGACCGTTCACTTTCATTTAATCGTGTAGGTGCAAAATAACATAAGTAGGCAAATTTGAATAAGAAATTGTGGGCAAAGTCAGACGAAGCTAGCTCCACTTCAGGGGGGTGACCATAAGCTCTTAGAGTAAGGTTATTTTAAGTGTGTGTAAGTGACAGATGTATACAATCATATCCTATGCTAAAATATACCTTACTCTAAGAGCTTATGGTCACCCCTCTGTCTTGATTAAATGTAAGTTTGCTGGGTGGTTTGAATTAAATCGCAGCTATCTTCAGGCTTTTGATATTTTCGTTAGTCCCTAAAATTGCATGTTTTGACTTTGATACCTGGTTTCTGAAAGATTTTTTAGTTTTGTATGAGTTTGTCAATCATAATTTTGTGCAGTTTACCCTTTTTGAAACCAGGTGCCTTTTCTCTGAAACTATCAGAGAAAAATTTCGGAGTTAAAACAATGAGATATTACCAATAGAGCCGTCATACTCATTACAAAAAAATAAATCATGGCAATATTTTACTATAGCTACCTTTATGCAATATTTTACCTAATATAGGACTTATGGAACTTGGAACTTTATTTGTATCAGTGATTAGGTTAAAAGATCACTGAGATATAAATAGGATCCCTTTGTCAGAAAGGATAAACATACTGTTCAAACTTACGTTCGTGTCGCGGCCAGACGCAAGACGGACTGCGGTCACTCAAGCTAGTCAGCTTGTGTTTGTATTGCTACGCAGAAGTCGGTAAAACGTATATACCTCAATATATATAACATCATTCAGTGAAAAGATTCCAAATAATAAAATCCTAGTAAGTAGGTATGTATAAAATCTGACAACTTTATAATAAATCTAATGAAAATTGTTCAGTACTTTTACCATACCTTTTCCAAGAGACAGGCGGAAGCCGAGTGTTTTTATCAGTTAATCATCAGAGAGGGTAGGAAGCTAGGAAGACGCACAGATAATAAAATTTGGATGTAGTCCTGCGAGTGTCTGCGAGGAACACAGAGCACAGAAGACGCCTCGGAGGCCACTACTGGAGACAGCGTTGTCGTCACCTTCCATACAAACCGATCGTATTAATGAGTGCCAGAAAGCGTGGCGATAGCGTTTGGGAAATAGTTTAAAATGTATTGAAATGTCAAACGCTATCGAAATGACACGAATCATTCCCTTACATTTTGACATTTCGACTGTCACCATCGCTGACATCGGATGACACATTATCTAGAGTCTCGTTCACTCATAATTGACGGCCCGTGAACATTTTGGCTATGCTGCATACTGCTCAACATTTGCCTTTTGCCATTTTAAAATTGTTTTGCTGTGAGAAATCTTTTTTACACTACTTCCGAAAAAGGATTGTATTGTCTTTGTTACGGTTATGATTGTTGGCAAATAAAAATTTGTTTCTTTCTTCTATGTATATGACAGCCGAATCTTATGCTTAGCGCACATCATTATTATGTCCGTGGAGTTTCCTGCACGTTCTTTCCCATAAAGACATACTGTCGTTTGCGCATGTACAACAAGCTTAATTTTTTCTTGTCTGTCAATGCAAAAGTATCTTTAATTTCATGAAAAGTCATATCACCTTTAGTCGTTGGCGGCGCAGTGATTCTTTGCTCTGTGGTTAGAAAAATGACATTATCAAGACTTATTAGCGGCATTGAAAATTGCTTGTCGGACGAAACAAACGGAACTTAATCAGTATTACTTTTTAGTAACCTGACTGGACTGAAAAGAGCGGCGTACTCGTATTATCCTTTTTAGTATATTTGGTATGTATTTACATAGGGGCTGGTCTGTGTTAGCAAACTTACGCTTTGAACTGTCAGCGACAAGCCCTGCGGGCTTGGCTTTGTTGATGCAGTCCTACTTTGCCTGGCTCCTTCAGAGCCGGCAAGGTGGCGTGGTCTTGAGGGAGAGCGCAACGGTCGTGTAGATCCTCAAGGCAAGTGCGGTGATTTTCCTTCTCGTGGTTGCCGCCCTGTTATTGGTCTAATTCCCTCTGAAATAGACGTAACTGAAAACACCGGGCGACGCAACGCAGGGGTGGCGAGGTCATGCCCCTGGGTGTCCACCATTGATCAAGATGATTGACAATTGATGGATAGCAATGACCTCCCGCGTGTTTGTGCCGTGCGCGGGGACCCGTACGGAAGGATGATGGGATCCTGGTGGCTGAGCCGATGAGCGTAGGCGGTTTAACGTCTCTGAGGCAACACTCCACTTTGGCCCGGATTTCTTCTCACACGGGAGGCCGTAGCCTAGCCAGCTACGGTCAATCGGCTGCGGGGTCCGGTCAGACGGCCCTCAGGCGAGTTCACTCCCATTGGGGGCTTGCAGACGGCGGCGTTCGCTCGCATCGCTAGTGGTAGCGGTGTGGGTTAGTGCCGTGCGGTCTCGTGAGCAACTAATGGGGGGGGGCTATATCCCTCGACTAATCCCTGGTGCTACCGTAGCATCGCCACTTGAGCACTCCATGGCGGGTGGGGATAGTCGAGGGACGAAATTTTCAATCGGTATTTTTAAATGGATACTTTTAATAAAAAAAACCACAAGGCGAAAGGACCGGCGAAAGCTGGGACTGCGCTCCAAAAGGCGGGACCGGCGAAAGTTGGGACTGCACACCAGAAGGCGGGACCGGCGCAAGCCGGGACTGCATTTTCCTCAGCAGGAACGCCCAGAGGCGAGACTGCAGTGGGATCGTCTCGAGGTGGGGCTGCGGCGGGACTATCATATGACGGTACTGCTGCGGCACTGTCGAGGGTCGGCACTGCTGTGGGACCACCGAAGGGCGGAACTGCAACCCAGCCCACCGGGCATAAAAGTGCTGTCAAAGCTGGCACGACACGGGACCCTTGCGTTAGAGGTCGAACGACCTCGGACCCTGCGGCCCCGGACGCGACCTGCAAAGGCAGCACCTCGTCGTCTCCCGGCGGCCGGCATGAATCAGGCTGGCTTCCGGTTGGACGATCTGGGGCGCAGCGAAAAAAGCGCCAAAAGCTGAGACAGCAGGCGGCTCTAGAGGGGACTCCTACGGAGGGCCCATCAAAGAGACCGCGTGCTGTTCTCAGCGGTGACAGCGGGGACATGGCGGCCAAGAGGATGAAGACCCAAGGGCAATCATCCTCAGCCAGATCCTTTAGGGATGCGGTGGCGGCTGTGAAACTCGCTGTCATCACAGTCAAGTACCCGGAGGAGTACTTGAAGGCGGAGGACTTGGTGCCAATCCAGGAGCTCATAATTGAGAAACTGGAAGTGGCGCCGGATCCTCTGCCTGTTCTCACGGTTGCTCCCGGAGTTGTCGCAGGTGTGGTTCATGTATCCTGCGACAACTCTGAAGCAGCTAACTGGTTTCGGGGTGCCATCCACAATGTGGAACTTGGCCCCCTGAAACTCAAGGTCGTCGACGCCAAGGACCTTCCAAAGCCAGTCAAAATGGCATGGAAGAGTAGAAACTTGGCGTTGAAGGACTCTGCCCGGGCCATTCGATTGCTCCAGCGGCTTAATCCTGCCTTGAGGACGGACGACTGGAAGGTCGTGAATACTCTCACTGAGCAGACCGGCATCCGTCGTATCGTCCTCATGGATGGGGTGTCCGCTGGGGTCATCAAGGCCGCGGGCTACTCTCTTCCAGGAGGAATTGAACGTTACTCGTTCAAGCTCCTGGAAGAGGACAAGGGAGAGGCGACCACTGCAGGTGAAGCAGGAGTGGAGCCCTCCGAAGATGGTCCACCGCAGGGTGAGAAGGCCATCGACGAAGTCTCTGCTGACGACGTAGCGCAGGAGGCAGAGATCCAGACCGGGGCGTCAGAGGGGGACCTCGAGGATGACATCCTTGAGGGCCTCGATACCCTGGGGATTCAGTCGCCAACTGCTCTCGAGGAGGGTGCGATGGAGGGGGAGCCTCAAAACTGAGGTACCCCAACAACAACACGAACCCATCAAGACATCCAAGATGGAAGGACTAAGGTGTGTACAAATCAATTTGCATCATTGCAGAGCCGCTACTGCCCTTCTGGCTCGGCAACTGAAGCTTAATACATACGACATTGCCTTGATTCAGGAACCTTATCTGTATAAGGGAACTATAAAAGGCCTAGGTGGGACAGGAGGCATGGTGCTCTATGACTGTCCAACTAATGACGCGAGGACTTGTATCTATATCAGGGGCGGTATAGAGGCAATGCCCTTACGTACTTTCTGTTACAGGGATCTCACAACAGCTCTGATCCAAGTAGGGGCGGGAACAGAGAAAAGGAGAATTATCCTTGCCTCTGCCTACCTCCCATATGAACAAAAGGAACCAGTAACACCTCTAATTAGAAGACTGGTTGACTACGGCAACCAAGGAAATCTCGACCTGATACTTGGCTGCGACGCGAATGCACACCACGTCGTTTGGGGCAGCTCAGATGTCAACAAACGAGGGGAGGATTTGTTGGACTTTGTGGTAAGCTCTTCTTTACAAATCCTTAACGCAGGCAATAAACCTACTTTCAGGACCTCTGCGAGAACTGAAGTGATTGACCTGACACTGGCTTCAAACAGGGCCAGCGCTCATATTGAAAATTGGCATGTATCGGACGAAATCTCTCTGTCTGACCATAATTATATATGCTTTAGGTTTAGGACGGCGGGAGAAGCCGAAACTAGACGAAGGAGAAACCCAAGGCATACAAATTGGGACTCATACAGGAGGGACCTCAGAGTAAATCTAGGGAGCCCTAAAGGTAAGCTTAATTCCATACTGGATATAGAATTCGAAGCGGACAGAATCAAGGCGGGTATCATCGGTGCATGGGAAGATAACTGCCCAGAGAAAAAGGCCTTTTGCAAAAAGGTACCATGGTGGACTCCTGAACTAGTCAAAATACGTCAGGAAACACGACAGGCCTTTAATGATGCAAAAGCCAGGAAGGATTTTTCTGGCTATCATAGCATGCTAACGAGGTATAATACGGCGGTACGCAAGGCCAAAAGAACCAATTGGCGACAGCATTGCACCTCCATCGAAACTCTGCCAAGTGGAATGAGGTTGTGCAAAGCAATGTCCATAACTAAGACAAACCCACTATCATCTGTAAAGGATGAGAATGGGTGTCTCACGGAAACTGGACAGGACACTCTGGGCGTGATGTTTAGGACCCACTTCCCGGAATGTATACTGCGCAATAGCGATGAAGAGGAACCAGTCGCGAGGGACGAGCTAACAAGGCACACGTCCAAAAGTAACTGGCTCACGGCAAAGGAAGTGGTAGATGAAAATAAACTGAAGCTGGCCATAGCGGGCTTCCAGCCTCTCAAATCCCCTGGTCCGGATGGCATCTACCCAATACTATTGCAGGAAGGGGCATCTGTTTTGATACCCCATCTAAGTAAGCTCTACAGAGCCTGCATAGCCTTTGGATACGTACCCAAGGCATGGAGGGAGGTCAAAGTCACCTTTATACCGAAGGTGGGTAGACCGACTTATGAAGAAGCTAAGGCTTACAGGCCCATCAGTCTATCATCCTTTCTCTTAAAAACTCTGGAGAAACTGGTAGACAGGTATCTAAGAGAGGGACCACTGAAAGTATTCCCTCTACATAAACTACAGTGCGCCTACAGCCCTGGCAAATCTACTGAAACGGCATTGCACTATGTTGCGAGTCGAGCTGAGGTTGCGCTAGAGGGACAAGAGATCTGTGTCGGGGCTTTCCTCGACATAGAGGGAGCCTTTGACAAAACAACATTTGAGTCCATACGCATTGCTGCAAAGGAACATGGCATCAACGATGCCACGTGCAACTGGATCGACCATATGCTGAGAAGCAGAATAGTCAGATCGGAACTGATGGGAGACAGACTTAGTGCAAAAACAACAAGAGGTTGCCCGCAAGGCGGGGTGCTGTCACCATTATTGTGGTGCTTGGTAGTAGACTCGCTACTCACCAAACTCAATACCGGACCATTCTACACAGTAGGCTATGCAGATGACATAGCAATAATGGTCAATGGTAAATTCCCGAACATAGTGTCTGGATTATTACAACAGGCATTGAGGATGACGGAGGAATGGTGTACAAAGAACCACCTCTCTATCAACCCAAGCAAAGCAGTCATTATTCCATTCACGAGGAAGAGACAACTAGAAAACCTAGGAGAGCTCTCCCTCAATGGAATAAAGCTGCCCTGGTCCACCGAAGTTAAATATCTGGGTGTAACGCTTGATAAAGAACTCAGGTGGAAAACTCATGTGGAAAATATAACGACAAAGGCCTTACGAGTGTTCGGCATGTGTCGTTCCACCTACGGTAAAACTTGGGGGCTAAAGCCCAAAGTGATACGATGGCTGTACCGGACAATGATAATACCTATTATCACATACGGAAGCATAGTGTGGTGGCCTAGAACAAAGCTTGCTTCGTGCAAAGCGCCACTCACCAGGTTACAAAGAACAGTGTGTCTCGGCATCACGGGTGCTTTCAGGACAACACCTACGGCAGCGATTGAGAGATACCTCAATATCCCTCCTCTGCATATGATGGTTGAATTCGAGGCAAGGAAGGCATTACATCGTCTTGCTATTGCTGGACTGTGGGATGCCTCCAAGCCAAAGACTAACCATACAAAGTTTGATGAGAATGAAGGCCTGGATCGGGTAACAAGCATGTTATCCGATAAAATGCAACCTATATTTGTGTTTCAAAGGTCTTTTAAGGTCCAAATCCCTACAATAGAGGACTGGAAGAAGGGACTCGATCCACCAGAACAAAACAGTCTGGTGTGGTACACTGATGGATCCAAAATGGAATCAGGTACAGGAGCGGGCATATACGCAAAAGGTTACAAATGTAGCAAAAGCTTAGGGAAGATGGCAACTGTATTCCAAGCGGAAACATTTGCCATAATAACCTGTGCTCAAGAGAATATAGATAGAGGAACCAGAGGTAAATCCATATATATTCTTAGTGACAGTCAGGCTGCAATTAAAGCCATGGCATCCTACAAAGTGGACTCCGGGCTTATTCTGGATGCTATCCAAGCCTTAAACAGGCTTGGGAAGCACAACAGGGTAAGACTGATGTGGGTCCCTGGACACAAAGGAATCCATGGTAACGAAGTGGCTGATGAACTGGCAAGAGAGGGCTCAGCAAATGACTTTGTGGGTCCAGAACCATGTGTAGGCATTTCGACGTGTCTCGTAAAAGCCGCATTTAGGGAGTTTGCAGATCACAGACAACGAACTTATTGGCTGTCTAATACCGGTCTGCAACACTCCAAGAAATTCCTAGGCTCTACGTTCAGAGCCCGGGAATGCATTTGGAACATGAGCAGGGGGCAAATCCGCTACCTGCTAGGGGCCTTTACTGGGCACTTTGGAACCAACGACATGCTCATGAAGATGGGTCTAACCGCGACACCAATGTGCAGGTTGTGTGGGGAACATACGGAACGCATGGAGCACCTTCTGTGCACATGCGATGCACTGGCTGGTAAGCGAATGAGTCTACTAGGGGATGGATATCCAAAACCAGAAGACTATAGGCTCATATCTCCTAGTCTCGTTGTAAAACTCATGAAAACAGTTTTCAACGAGATTGGGGATGAGTAAGTTATCTAGGGGACCACAATAGATCCCAATGGGTCGAAGTGTCCGAGGTATTTCTCGGCCCCTCCATAAGATAAGATAAGATAAGATGTATTTACATAGGTTTTTCAAGATTCTTGGATTTAGTTTTGTGTAACGTTTTTCGCTATATTTTTCCCGCGACTTCGCTTGGTGGTTTATCTCACAGAAAACATGGGTCAGTGGGTCGTCTGCATTTTTTTGGTATGTAAAGTGTGGAACTGGGCGATAGTCGCACCGTGTTGGCTGAAGCGACGAGCATTGGAATGACATGGAGCGAGGTGAAGCGTAAAGCTCAAGATAGATCGCGATGGAGGACATCTGTGGACGCGCTCTGCCCCATCTAGGGGTTATAGGACATTAAGTTAAGTAAGTCAAGTCAATGATTTCCAGAGACCATACAAACCTCTTTATAACTCCTTGAACTAGTTTATTTAATTTAGGATGACTGTTTCTTTCATACAGCTCTATTTTTCGTCATCTTAACATTCAACCCATTTCTTCTAGGTATACTTAGTCTTGTAAACAAGCGAAACATCGATATTTACCCTTCTTCTAAAATCGAAATTCTTGCATAAAACCTTTCGTGATTCTCTATCCTTAAATGACAATGGTTTGTAATCCTGATGAATCATTAATGTTGAATATCCACTGACAATCCCGCATGAAAAATATAAAATTAACAGAACTGAAAATTATTTCAACAAATATTCCTTTTGCAAGCATTTCAATTAGCCGTAAAATGCTAAAACATTCAGAAGCCAAAGCAAACCCTCAAACAAAAATAAAATATAGCAGTAGTAAATCCACTGACGCAAACCAACGGCTAAAATTAATAATAAAACACAAAAAAAAATGCAGAATCCAAATAAAGCTTCGAGTACTTTGCATCATGAAGCAAAAAGGTTTGAATATAAAATGCTTCTCTCCATCGCTTCGGACGACTCATTCGTGCTTTGTCCTGCAATTTGCTGGGGCTGTGGCGACCGGTTCTTGGTAGTTTGTATCATGGAAACTCGATGCGGATCCTACCATGCTTTCAAGGACATACATTTTTCTTAATTAAAGGTAAAATTCTGTTATGCATCTAGCTAATAATACTAGCGTTGGTGTGGATACATACTACTCTTGTAGTCTTTAATAATTTTAAAATGGACCTATATCTTATATCTGGTTTATAATATTTGGGCTCTACTTTAGAAACGTTATCCGTAATGCTCACATTGGCCTGCCACTCGGTTATATTGCATAGCCACAAAATAACAGAGCTCTATAATAACAATCAATGTACATATATAAAAGTGACCCAACAGACATATCAACGCCCAGCCTAAACAACTAAAGACAGAAGTTTGAAATTTTGAGAAGATAATCCAGCAGATAATTTATTTACTTTTTGTGACGTGTTCAAGGGTTACACATAAACATCTTTCTCAGTATATGGTGCTTTATTGTTCCCAAGAAGAAATCACGTTACATCGGCGCCCGAACAGGACATTGTTGGTGCAGGTCCTCGGCCCTGGTCTTATGCTCAGGGACGAATTGGCTGGTCAATTTTTGATGTTTGTTTGTGTTAGTCTATAAGTTGAATTGTGTAACTTCATAATTTATACTGGTAGTTATTTATTGAAATGGAGGAACGCCCCATTCGTTTTCATATCCTAAACAAGGATGAGCTGCTGTACGAGGTTGCCATCCGTGATGGTGTACCTGAGACCACGGTTGGTCGATTGCGTACTCAAATCAGGGCCCTGTCCAAAGAGATACCCACTGATGAGGTTAACATGTTTGAAGGCAATGTGAATTCGGAATTACAAACTATTAAAACTAAACTGGCAGAGCTGCAGGAACTGTTAGATAAAAAGCCACTTTTGCTAAAGCGGTTATACCGCATCCAAGGTTTAGGGAACCACTTGTTTCATAGGTTAACCCGTGTCGAGCCCGTGGAGAAGGGGGACATGGAACTGAAGACGGAGCTGGATGCAAGCCTCCTGGTTATTCTCCAGCAAACGGACAAAATGTTTCATACTTTTTCCAGTACCTGTGAGTTTAAACCACAAGTAGACGGATCCGAGCCGACCTACCCTGTGGAAGCCGCTAGGGGTGCTGACGTGGAGAAACGTTGTGTCACGTGTGATCGTACGGCTAATATCCATTCCCTGAACATTAAATTCAATGGTAAGGTTGGCGTCCATGAGGTTCTAGAAAGATTTGAGGAGCTTTGTTTGTCACGTGGTATCTCTTCGGATCGGTTATTCAAGTCTGCCGTAGAGCTGTTTGTTGATGATGCATTGTACTGGTACCGGGGTATCAGGGATGAGGTTGAGAATTGGGAACAGTTAAGGAATTTGCTGTTGGAGGAATATTTGCCTTCGGATTATGACCACCGCTTGCTGCAGGAGATCCGATCCCGGACGCAGGGTCCGGATGAGTCCATAGTCCATTACCTCAGCATCCTACAAAACTACTTTTCCCGTTTGAGGTGTCCCCTGGGTGAGAGAGAGAAGCTGAGCATCGCGAAGTTTAATATCCGACCAGCATATACCCTCCAACTGGCCTTGGTTGATATCGATTCGTGGTCTGAACTGAAAAGGCGTTACCGGCAGTTGGAAGCGGCGAAGGTCAGGTCAGAATTTTTTACCGAACCCCCACGCAATGTTCAACACGCTGTTGCCCCCGATCTTGCGTACAAGGCTAGTAAGGGTAATCGCCCTGTTTGTGAGACTGTTGAGACTGCGGTGGAGAAGTTTTGTGTACGGTATCGGGTGAAGGATCATAACCTCCTTGAGTGTAAGGCGCCCCGCGTCATGATCTGTTATCGCTGTGGGGAGAAGGGTGTAAAAATCAAGAATTGTCCGAAGTGTTCTCCTAAAAACAAGGTGACTAAGGATGCAAAAATACAAGTAGCGACGGTCCGTTCCTCTGATGATGATACCCGTCCTTATTTAAACGTAGATATTTGTGGTTTGTCTGTTTCCGGCCTTTTAGATTCGGGTTCGGAAATTTCGATTGTTGGTGGTTCTGTTATGGAACATTTTTCGGGTATGGCCCAGATCCATAAGTCAAATGAGGTAGATGTTGTGAGAACCGCGAATGGTTCAACTTCCCCTGTTCTTGGGTATATGTATTTGCAGGTGACGGTGAACCATGTCTTGCGGGTGATAAATTTTTTTGTGATTCCGGAGGTGTCCACTCCTCTGCTATTTGGAATAATTTTTTGGAGGGCCTTTAATCTTGCGCCTGACGTATTGTGTCTGACGGGTCGGGCCGATTTATCTTATCGGAAACCCAGTGAAGTTATAGTGTCCCAAGTGAGTCGGTTGCACCCTTTTGATGCGTTGACTGAGGGGCAGAAAAAGTTAGCTAGTGATGGTTGCAAAAGGTTTGAGGATGTTTCTGTTGAATCCAACCATGAGATTGATACTACTTCCCTTGAAGCCTACGTTGACAAGTTGGGCACCCTGAAAGAAGTGTTCGTTAAAGTTCGCCAAGAGTTGAGAAAGTCCCATTGGCGTAATGCCAAGTATTACAATCAGCGTAGAAGGGACGCTGTTTTTGAGAAGGATGATTTTGTGTGGCGGCGCACTCATGTTCGGAGTGATGCCTCGAAACATATTTCCTACAAGCTGGCTCCACGGTTTGAGAAATGTAAGGTTGTGCGGCAGTTGTCTAATCTGGTTTACTTGTTGGAAGATGAGAATGGTAGAAGGAGTGATTGCCATGTGAAAGACATAAAGAGTGCCGACTGATCTTCCATTTGGGCGTTTTTTTTGCGTTGGCGTCATCATGTCCAGTACTGTGGGCCTCAAGGGGTGTTGTTTTTTTTTTTTGATATGTATTGCAGAGTAGCTGGCATGGTGGCTACCCTTAGTCTCATGCGTTTGTGTGTATGTATCTAAAGACGGGCTGAAGAAACAGTCCCGCAAATTAGCAAGTGCATTCTGTGCAATGCCTTATGCCTCCACCGGGTCATAGAGCTGGGGACCAGCTCGAATTTCGCTTGTTGCCTCGCGAAATTCTGGCGGGTGAGGGGATACTGTAACACTTTTTTTGTGGTAGATAAAATTTTTGTCAAAAGAAAATTAATTACCTCCTTCCCGCCGTGTTCTCGTCCCGTTTTATATCGTTCCCTCGCTTTAAAACTGCCGCTGGGTGGTGGAACCACTTTGGAACCGCACCCTGGGACGGTGAGTTCCCCATAAACACTCTCATTTCACCAAAATAACTTAGAATCACTTGATATGCGTGCACCGAAGCTGTATTTTTTGTTTGTTTTGACGGACTGCAGCTGTCATTTGGACGTACGGCGTTTTCGTTCGGAAACGCGCCCGTCTCCGCTAAGATTGGCTTAATTATTTCTTTGGAATTTAGCACACGGGTAGGATTCGAGTTTGGTTTTGGGATTGCGAGGACGTTGTCCCGCTTCCATTGGCGTGCCTCAAGAAATTGCTTATGTGAATGGTGGTAGCCTTTGAGTTCAGAATATTCGAGAACGATCGGATTTCCTGAATGAAACGTGGCAGCGGGGTGCGTTCAAAACTCTCATCCGGGCTGTCAGGAATTGATAGTGTTTAATTGTAATCTGATTTTAAGTCGGGTTTTGGGAAATTGTAGGATGAGACGTAGGTCTGGGAGAGTGTATTTCTTTGAGGGAAAATTGTTCCGCGTAAATTCTTCGAAAACGGAAATTTTAGGAAACAGTTTATGGGATTCGGTGTTTTGGGTTTTCGGTTCGAGAATTATGGTATGAGAGCGCGCCCGGGGGGAGTTTTTTTGGCGACAAGGGCGAACTGCTTGGCAGGCGTTTTTTCCTTGGACTGACCGGCTTGAGCAGAGCCTGGAGATTGCGAGTGGGCTGGAATTATCACGAGGGTGTCGGCCTCTGTGCGGCAGAGCGTTTCCTGTCAGTGCCTGTCGTGATTGAACGGAATCCGTGAAGCCAAAAATAGCCGGTCGCCGGTGACCGCGTGCGTGGTTGTGGATACGCGGCCTGGAAGCTGCATGTAACCGTCGTGGTGTGATACCCGGCGTGATTGTGTTCCCAAGTTGGGCTCATAATCCCTCACGAACGACGTGGCGTGGGGTCGAAATTGGGCCGACCTATCTACCCTACGGGTTTTCCTTCCTCCGAAAGGAGGTGTCTGGTTGGGGCTGATTGCCTGGCTGAGGCTATCTGCTCGAGGCAGGCCGTCGCAGAGTGGAGTTGGCTGGCTACGCGACGGTCCAGGAGACAGGCTTTCTGATCCTTCTGTTTTTTTTTATTATTTTTTATTTTTTGTTCTTCCACCCTCAACTTTAAATTAGTTGGGAAATTTTGTACGAAGAAAAGTTGACCAGCCAACTGCAACAAGCGACCCTTTTAATTTATTTACTTTTTGTGACGTGTTCAAGGGTTACACTTAATAAACATCTTTCTCAGTATATGGTGCTTTATTGTTCCCAAGAAGAAATCACGTTACACTGGCACCCGCGCGGCGCCCCGCGTTCGCCTTGTGCGCCAATAGCAAGAGTCGCACGTCAGAGTGTCGTGACAGCGCCAGGTGCACAGTTATTTTGACCAATCAATAGGAACTTTTATATTGCAGAAAAACTAAGCTCAATTTAAGAACAACTGCAGTACTCATAAGTAGCTTTATCTGTAGTGACTGAAAAAGCGAAGTTGGTCGTAAGGCTTTATTATGGCCCCAGGTGACAGATTTATTAAGACAAATCGTTTGGTAACCGAAATGTATATATTTATTTGGTGCTGCTTATAAATGTTCCAGCCATCTGGTAAAATTAGCCAGCTAATTGGACGCCGGCATCCAATTAGATGGCTCAAGGACTACTAGCAAAGTCATTGAGCGCAACGTTTAACCAGATGGCTGAATGTCGTGTAGTAGTCATATGGTTAAATTGGTTATTGATGAATTTGTGAGTGACTACGAGTTCACAGTCAGTTTAGACTCAAATATTTCGTGAAAACTTGCAGAAGACTTACTTATTATTTGGCACCTCCATGTTTTCATACTATTTTGACATTATAAATAAATAAAATAAAAAAATAAAAATAAAAAAGCCTTTTATTTCTTGCCCATGCATTGCAAAAATAGTAAAACAAATAGAAAAATAAACTTTGAAAAATAATAAGTATAACAATAAAATTGAAATAAAATTAGAAAAATTATAAATTGAAATAAAATAATAAAATTTGATAAAATTGTTAATTATAAATTAAACATTTAAAACATTTTAGGTCAATTACATCTATACTTAATCAATACATTTAAATTATAAATTATTCATTATTGAATTTCTATTTATGTAATAAATTTAAACATTCTATAAGTGCAAGAACTCCTCTCAGGTGAAGGCCTCCTCCAGAGCTTGCCATGCGTCCCTATTGCTTGCTACTCTTGCCCAGTCCCGGCCGGCTATGTGAATTATGTCATCTGCCCATCGTGTTTGTGGCCTACCTCTCTTTCTGTGGCCTGCTGGCCCTGGCCACGCCGTGGCTCGTATGGTCCATCTATCATCATTCATTCTGGCTAAATGGCCCGCCCATCTCCACTTTAGTATCTGTGAGTAACTTAAGGCATCAATAATATCTGTCTTTCTACGGATTATGCTATGTGGTATTTTTTGCAATTTTCTTATCTTCAGCATGCTCCTTTCCATACTCCTTTGACTTGTTTTTATTTTGTTTTTTATTTTATGAGTGAACTTCCATGTCTGACTTGCATAAGTCAAGGAGGGTAAGAGGCATGAGTTCATTACTTTTCTCTTTAATTGTATGGGAAATTTGCCTTTCAGCACTTCCTTATAACTCCAAAACTTGTTCCAGGTCTTTTGAACTCTTCTGTCTACTTCTTGTTGGTTGTTTAGTGCACTGAATGATATTTGTTTTCCTAAATAAATATAGTTACTCACATACTCTAGTTGGACATCTTCAAGTTTTATGGTGTCGTGGCTATTGTTTGTCATTGCTTTCGTTTTACTTAGATTAATTTCCAAGCCGACTTCCTTGCTAGCTCTATGCAAGGTGGATATCATATATTGCAGGTCTATAGGGTTATCAGTCAAAAGAACAATATCGTCGGCAAACCTTAGATGTGACAGATAATTTCCATTCATATTGATTCCCAAATTCTTCCAGTCTAGACTGCTTATGACCGACTCTAGCACTGCTATGAAGAGGCGAGGTGAGAGGGGGTCGCCCTGCCTGACTCCTCTCTCTATCTTTATTGGTGGTCCTACGTTATCCAATTGTACTCTACTTTGGCTCTTCTCATAAAGATCTTTCAATATGTTTATATATCTTTGGTTAACATTTTGAGTGAGTAGAGTTTGCCATATTGCTGAGTGTGAAATTGTATCGAATGCTTTTTGGTAATCAATGAAAGCAATGTAGAGCGGTCTCTGAAATTCTTGATACTTCTCAATGACCTGTTCCAATGTGTGTATATGGTCTGTAGTGCTGTAACCTTTTCTGAAGCCTGCTTGTTCTATTGGTTGTTTACTATCCAGTATTTGACTAATTCTCTTTTCTATAACTGAAGAGAATAATTTGTATATAGTTGGTAACAGGCTTATAGGTCGGTAGTTTGAAATATCTTTTGGATCTCCTTTCTTATATAACAGAATTATGTTTGATTCCGACCATTGTTTGGGGGTGGAAGTACTTTCGAGAATCATATTAAAAAGTATTGTTAGTGGTTTTGCCAGTAGAGAGTGACCTGTTTTTATGACTTCGTTAGTTATTCTGTCTGGGCCTGGGCTCTTTTCTATTTTCATCTTCTTTATTTGTTCGATTATTTCAGCTTCATCTACAGGATTTATGTCATCAGTGTAGTCCATTTGGCGAACATCCACGTGAAATGATTGAGTCTGTGTAGAGCAGCTGTATAGGTTTTTATAATATTTCGTTGCAATGTTTAAAATTTCGTCTCTGTTATAGTGTACCTTTTCTTCTCCTTGCAATCCTTCTATCCAGTGCTTGTGTGTCTTTAACTCTTTAAATGCTCGTTTCAAGCTTCCGGCTGTGCTTAGATGTCTCTCTATAGTACGTGACCTGTAAGCAGTATAATCTCTCTTTATGTATCTGCTAGTCAATTTGTAAAGATCTTTTAATTCATTTTTCATACTCCGGGTTTTAGGTTTAGTGTTTTGTAGGTCATGTCTTCGTCTTATTAACTGCCTGGTATGGTCTGTAATTACTGACTGCTTTTTCTTTATTATGTTAGAATTTTTGGCACTTGATAAGCTGGTTTCTATTATATTTATCAATTTGTCGTAGTACTCTTGTGGTGTGTAGTTTGTTTCAACCTCTAATAGGTTTTTTAAATTAGAATATAAGGATTCAGAGTAAATAGAAATATGTTCCTCGGTTATGAGTTGGTTATTATAATTTTTATTATAACTTGCTCTGTTTCTTTTTGGCAACTTACTTTTAATTTTTATTCTTACCGGTCTATGGTCTGATGGGTATTCTACATTTAGGACTTCAATATTGTGCACATTCTGAGGAAAGTTTGACAGAATATAATCCAGTTCATTCTTTGTTTTGCCGTCAGGAGATCCTCCTTAATAATAATTTTATCGTATTTTAAATATGCTTCTTTTCCTTGTTCTAGTAGTTGTTTGAGCTCTTCTCGAAGTTCTTTACGTTTCTGTATAATTTTTAAAGGAAAGTCTTCCGTTACATAAATATTAATTTGTTGTAATAATTTCTTCTTTTTTATAACTTCAATTTTTTTGCTTAACGAGTTGAATGAGACTATGATTGGTCTAGTACTCTCTCCTTTTTTACCTTTCCTCCAAATTGAACTTATCTCTTGAGTTGAGCATCTAACATTCATTTTTTCATTTATAACTGTAAGCACTGTTTTTTCCAAATCCCAGTAATTATTTTCATTTTCTTGTATGCCAAAAAATACTAAATTTTTCTTTCTTATTTCCTTCTCCATCACATCTATTCTTCTCTCTTGATCTTCTATCTTCTTCTCCAATTGCTCGTTTTTAATTTCTAAATTCTGAAACTTTTCATTTATGTTTGTATTTATATTCTTCGTAATATTTTCTTCTAAAATTTTGAACTGTTGTTTTTGTTCGGACATTTCTAGTTGTATTTGTTTCAGTAGAATAGTAATGTCTTCCATGATTTTTATTTATTATGATGTTTTGACAGATAGTTGTTTACGTACTTATAGCGTCACCTGTCGGATATTGTGGGAGTTACGTGTATATTGACAGGTTCGATCGTGGTGTCAAAGGATCAAAACGTCAGCTAGCTGGTTATGATGTAGTTTTCTCGGTTTCCGTAAGATGGCACTTTTTACAATTCTTGATCGTGATGATTATTTTTGTTGTGACAAATGAATCATCATTTTTATGCAATTTTGAGGTTATAATGTTAATTAATCAATCCAAAATGAGATTACACCACACCTCACTAAGCATCCTTTGCTCTCATCAACACCACACTCGCGGATTTCGTTTTTATAACTGTTTTATTGTTTACTTGGCTTTCTTCATTAGCGTAAACCGATCGGCACATCAGTTCTTTCTGTAAAATCCTTAGTAATGTTTATTTTTCACTATGTTTTTTTATTGTCTAGATGGAATAGCATCCAACTTAATCAATTTTTCACTATATCACTCCTTTTAAGCACTGTTTTATTTTTAAAGTTATTTTAAACACGGATACGAAGTGAACGGTGCCCGGTGTTGCCACACAATCCTGACATTATCACACTTTAATTTCACTTAAAATAGCACACAAAAACGCAAATTAACATTCACGGTATGCGCGGTTGACGCCATATTTGTTTTGGTGACTACTAGCGCCGTAGTGGAAAAAAAAATGTATCACTTGGCGCCGAGCCTTGGCATCACTTGGCTTGTTAAACGTTGAATGATGCTAGTTCAATTAACTATCAGCCTAGGCATCCGATTAGTACGCTAATTTAACCAGATGGCTTCATAAATTAATACTCCTTTTCAAATGCTGCTGTCATTACATTGTTCTGAACATTTGTATCACTTGGTAGTGGTTGAACACGACAGCTCCGAGTTAACATGAACGCAGACAAAGGAGTAATCCTGTTATGTGTTGCCATTTTATAAATGAATTCACGACGACGTTAACGTCGCGTCATGAACGACTTGTAAAAAGATTTTTATAAAGAAGAGAAATACGGGAGTGTGTGAGATGTGTAAAGACTACATGAGCGTAATATAAAAGTGTTGTGTTTTAATTGCTTTCTTCAAGCAGTACAAAAGATGTTTTCTTCTTATAATAATTAATTATACTATGCTCTCGTTTAAGACTCAAAAAAGCTGATATTGTGGTGCCTGATTAAGTAGAATTTGGACACTGGTTCTGTAAAAACGTGATGTATCTTTCCACACATCTGATCATAGTCAGGGATGACTGATAGCAGATGACAAATAAAAATGCTTGCATATGACTGGTTTTACAATAATCGTTACATATTATGTGTTAGTACACAACTCATTTTACAAGTGTTGTAAAATGAGGTGTGTACGTAACGTAGGTGTACGTACGTACGTGTGTATTAAGCCTGTTAAATCGGGATAAAAATTATAAAGGCCTGTATAAAAGTATTTTCTTTTTTATATATATTAGGGACGAATACCCACAAAACTACAACAACAACATACATAGTGGTCAAGCGCGAGCCTAGAGACAATAAAAAAAAATTCAACCGTTTTACAACCTGTAATAATGCAGATTTTTTAAGACAAAATGTCCCCAGCAATACTATCAGCAACTGCGAAGCCAGTTGGTAATTAACCAGTGCAATACTGGCTGGAACAAAACCCATTAATTTTACTAATACTCTACTGTACTGGCTCGAGCTACCGACCTAGTGTGTAGCGATACCTGCTTGCGACATTCCGGCACTCGCAATTACGGTCAGGATCTTTTGTGGAACAATAAAAGTTACATGCATTTGTGTTTTTCCTGCCCGAATAAAAAAAACAACATTTATTTTTATTTATTACACATTTTACATCGCATCTTGCTCTTTTTAATTTTTGTATACCTTTTTTTGAATTATTCTATTTTTAAAATTAAAGTAAATCAATCATCGGTTAATAAAAAAAAAAAGAATTGAAAAAAGGCTTATCTTAAAAATGGAGGGAACAGGAGGAAAATCTCAAAAAATAGATGAGAAGCAAAAATAAAATAGTATCGACAAAAAATATTTTAGCATATTGTTTTAGATTGTGAAGGACAATACTCCATAATTGAGAACTCACCCTATTCACGACCATACCGACATTCGAGAGCTATCCGACCGTTGCAATAGTCGCGCCACTATGCGGCACTTACAGAGAGACATTGTTTCTTAATTCAAGCAGAATTAGGGCACGTAGGTAGTGTCTCTTTAATGAGATTTCGGATCTGTTTACTGACTAGGATACCAAATCTTGTGTTCGTATTTAATGAGTTAAAAGCTTAATTAAAACGAAGTTAGAGTATATTTTAAAGTCTTGTTACATATCTTTCTGCTTTAAACTTGACCTAGGTATATGTCAGAAAATGTTCACTGTTGGACACAGGCCTACCCCAAGCGTCACCCCATTGATGCTTATCGCATCCAGCACACTACTCCATATTAAACTTTAAAATATACGCGATACAAGCATCTTTATACTCCAAAAAATAAACTACTCCTTCAAAATGTTAATCTCATTTTCTAATGTCACAAAAGCACTTGTCATCGCTTTCAAATGTCACAATCAAGAGACAACAGCATAAGAAGGGTTAACATTTATTATTATTATTCATGTTTAATTGTTGACGAAATCACTACAATCTGTCAAGCAGTATTACAGCAGGGAATAAATAAATCTTACTTAACATTACCCGCTCGCAATAATGAAATTGTTAATTATAAATAGAATCATTAGCCCGTTTTAATTGGTTTTGTCAGCACTGAAATGTCACCGATATTTCGTAATATTTCGATGTAACAACTACAGGGTGATTTTCAATTCATTGGGCTGTGTTTTAGAGGTGAAAGTACTAATGAATATAAATAATTTTTACTATGGGATTTTAACTATGAAATGTGTCAAATATATCTGCTGTAATGCATGCAATGGACAAATAACATTCTAATCAAGGGATCATTATTAAGAGATGTGTAACTATTTTGGTGTACATACATACATAAAGTTACCGACTGATATGATGAAGCAAATACTTAAAAACACTACAAAGCGAAAAATAACTTTCTTTGCTTGTTATGTTTTAGAAGTCGGTTTATTTGTTAAAAGGATTTTTTCCAAGAGGGTAGGCAGAAACTACAGAACGCCACCAGCTACGATCCTTACATACTTACTCCTTATTTTGGTGTACAATACTAGGCACATAATAGTGGATTATGCAACAATAAAGCCGTTAATAAATTTATTGATAATCTCTAAAGCGCCTGTTTTGAAAACACTGGAGTAGAATTACTAACGCTCTACATTTTTTTCAACATGAATATTGCAATAAAATTCACTGAAAATCACAGCACCCAACATCATATTCACATTTCACATTCTTAGAAATCGCGCCTTTTTCCTTTTTTTATTGCCAGTTCGATTTTCGAACAACGCTCTTTACAATGCATCGACCATACAGCCTCTAGACGCCTAACAATAGGCGAGCGATGTCTGTCAACACATATGACTAAAATGTCATATACTGGTAATATAGGTCGCTACTCGACAATTTCGAATTAGTAGCGACCACTTCTGTGAGCCGTAAACACTTCCGCGACAGGCAATAAAAATTTGGTAAAATAAATATTATAATGGCCCCTTGTACAGTACGTTGGTGTGGTAACAACAGCCAGAACTCGAGTTTCCCGAAAAATGGCATAACATTTCATCGGTAAGTTAATAGTTACATAATCAGATTTATTTTCTGATATTATTTATCGGAGTTCATTTTGTACTGGTCATTATTGTAGGTGAAAACTGCAACAGTACAAATTTGTCGCGCTCGTTGATCTCTTTGATGTTTCGTCTCTTTCTTTTTAAAGTATTTTTTTCTCTATCTGTTTTCCTCTATAATTTGTTACACAAAACTAGTGACACCATATTCTATGACAAAATATGTTATCGACAAAACTAGAAGCCTACATAATATTAAAAAAAAGAGACATTAAATTAAGTTTTTTATTATTTGTTAAATTAATTGTGAAACGAATATTGATTTTTGGTACGTAATATTAAATATTATGAACCAACCGCCGAAAAAATATGTTATCTTTAGAAATTTGTATTTAGTTTTTTCATTTTATGTTATTACTGTATAACTAACATTAATAAATAAAAATATTAAGAACACTAACAATTTAAAAAAATATCGATACCTTCGTGGTTTTATTTAAACCTGTCCCATCACTAGTTCGGCGAAATGACGTTGGTAAGGACCAATCAGAGCGCAGTACCCCGTGCCTCATACCTCAGCTAGTTGACAGAATTGTTTTGATGTATTCGATCAAGCATTAGGCGTCTAGAGGCTGTATGGTCGATGTTACAATGCCATATGTGCATTTTTACTTAGAGTTTTCCACGAGTTTCCGCACGAATTTGACGTTCCAAATTCAAATCACTTTACTCCCTTGGGAGTTTCATACTTCTTTACCTCCCTTGTGACGTATTCCTTTACTTTACGTTGAGATCGCATGATATGTAATTGGAAATTGTTGAGCGGGTGGTGTGAAAAGTATAATTCCATCTATTATTGTTCACATAGCTCGAAATTTTTTCGCTATTTGAGGGTTAATAGCATAGTAAAAGTTGTTCTATTCATGAGCAGTATAACCTTTCGAAAGATTGCCAATAAGTTAAAAGTCAACCTGCATAATAGATAACTAATTGTTAGTGGTACTATTGGCTCATATCCATGAGTGCTTTCGTCTAAAATATTGATTTTAAAGTCCGTACCTCGTATATAGCTTAATACAATTTATATCCATTACGATAGGGTGTTTCTGAAGCCACAGATTTTTTTTAATACCAAACAACTTTGACAGTGTTGCGAATATGCCATCGTATATATGTTAACTCGTCATGAACGCGTTACCATGAAGTAACGTTTGTCGATTGAACTGATTGATCGCTGCTGGAGCATTGAAATATCGGTTTATGAAATTCTAGCCATTCGAATATTTCAATATTGCAAAGTACTAAAGAATATTTAGAATTGTATCAAACAAAGTCTAGGTACTTTGTATATGTAGTCTGTTAGTGTATCAGTTATTTTTATTTTTAGGTTCAGGTACCTAACTATTAGCTTTAACTATATCGTTAAACAATTGAAATAACAATCAAACTTTTATATTTTTCGTTCATCAGATAAAAATTGTTCAAAACATCATTCACCGACAGTGTTTGAAGTTAACAAAAATGCAAACAGTAAAACGTAAATAATAAATGTAAACAATAAACAGCTTACAGTACATTACCCACTACACCCGCTTCTAACCCTCCACCACTTGTATATATAATTGAATGTCGAAAAAAAAACCCACGACAATTCTTATTTATACGTTTTTTTCTGTCTTCGTCCTGCAAAGTATCCCGCAGAATTTTCAGTCACGTTCTCAATCACTGGATTGCTTGCGGTCCGCTCCGGCCATAGAGCACCGAGTCACCTCGGCGCCATTGCTAGATGAGAAACTGTCAAAACTGTCCATTTTATATGAGGGAGGGGTGTGTCACCGTTTATTCAAACCTTATTCAAACATAGTAACAATAGACATAATTATAATTGTCACGGTGTCACGGACATTCGTTCATGACAATTATATGTCTATGTCAGCCGAAATTTGTTGTCGGTGCAATCAAAGTTTTCAGAAAAAAAAATCACCACCAGTTGGCGCTACTTTGGCAAGAAGTCACATTAAAAGCGCATCTTATGTATTACGTCAACTTGATTAACAACATGAACATGATGTCAATTTAAATAATTTTCAGGAAACATAAGCGTTTTTAAAGGGGCCTTGGCCTTATCTCTCAGTGCTGTCACCTAGTGCACACCATCTCAGAAAACCCTCATAGCGCAGTCATGAAGATTTGTTAGCAACGGCGGCGGCGGCGTCCCTTGTAGGTCTTTCGTGCTCTGTGGTTCCGTCCTTATTTATTTCCTCCTGTATTTTTACTACAATGCAGCGGGGGTTGGATGCCGTATTTCGTTGTGCACTAGTGTTGCGCCTTGATTTTTATTATTGTCTTTAGTTTATTGAGATGCAACCTACAAGTTTCTTGTTTGTGTGTACTTACTTTGACTGAAAATATTATACAAAGAAACTACGATTTAAGTGTGTTTGCGACATTAAAATTGTTGCCGAACTTACATTTAAATTATTTGTATGTTTTGGAACTGCGATCGCCAACCCGCCTGCCAAGCGTGGCGATTACGGCAAAACCCCCCAAACCATGAAAAGTACAATTAAAAAACGGCCCCGAGTGCCCGGCAGCCCGTCTACCCTCGACTACGGTAGCGGTCGAGGCGATGGCGTGGCAAGGGGTGCAAAGAGTCCCCGGAGTGGACCCGGCTACCCCAATAAACACCGACGACTGGACCTGGCAACCTATAACACGCGAACTCTCCGGACCGACGAGAAGATAACCGAACTCGAGGAAGAATTGAGCAGGTTACGATGGAGTATTATAGGGTTATCTGAAGTCCGAAGAGAGGGAGAGGACTCGATAATCCTCAAATCCGGTAAACTGCTCTATTTCCGAGAGGGTGACCGGCAGTCCCAGGGTGGTGTCGGGTTTATCCTTCACAAGTCCCTTGTGAACAATGTGGTGAAGATCGAGAGTGTGTCGACCAGTACCTTATACTCAGAATATCCTCAAGATATTCCCTGAAGGTCATACAGGTCTACGCCCCAACCTCGGCACACCCCGACGACGTGGTAGAGACCATGTATGAGGACATTTCTAAAGCCATGCATGGTTTCAAAACTCACTTCACCGTTGTCATGGGGGACTTCAACGCAAAACTGGGCAAACGAGACGAGGATGATCTGCAAGTGGGGAAATTTGGAGTTGGACGTCGGAACCACCGGGGTCACCTACTGGCCAGTTTTATGGAGAAGGAAGGCCTCTATATGATGAATTCCTTCTTCAGAAAGCGTGAGCACAGGAAGTGGACATGACAAAGCCCCGATGGTGCAACTAAAAACGAGATCGACTTCATCATGTCAACCAAGAAGCATATGTTCAATGATGTCTTTGTGATCAATTCGGTCAAAACCGGGAGCGATCACCGCACCGCATGGTAAGAGGCACATTGAAGATTAATATCAAGCATGAAAGGTAGCCAGAACCCTGAAAACATTCAGCTCAAACTCCAGAATCGTTTCGAGTGCCTAGGGAGCTCCGTGGACGAATACAGCGATGAGTTCGTGGAAGCTGTCCATACGGTCGGGTCTAAGTTTTTCAAGACCCGCCGTACAGATAGAAACAAAAAGCTCTCTGATCCTACTCTCAAGCTAATGAAGGAGAGTCTTCAGACGTTGCGGTGAAATACCGGCAGCTAAATAGACGGATCTCAAAGTCCTTGAAAAGCGACCTCCGCCGCTTTAATACCGAAAATATTAAAGATGCGATTGAGCGGAATAAGGGCTCCAAGATTTTTGCAAGAGATCTGTCTATTGTGCAGAGCCAGCTCACGGACCAGCTTCTGACGGAGATCGAGAGATTCTATGGGCAATTGTACACGTCAACATGCAAACCTGTTGCGAATCTAGCAAACGATCCAAGACCTAGATTGACCCGACACTATACCGAAGATATCCCGGACGTCAGCCTGTACGAGATTAGGATGGCTGTGAAACAGCTTAAAAACAGCAAGGCGCCGGGTGACGACGGAATCACGGCTGAACTCCTGAAGGCGGGTGGGAAACCGGTCGTTAAGGCCTTTCAGAAGCTGTTTGATTCCGTCATACTCGAGGGCAAAACGCCACAGGCATGGTGCAGGGGTGTGGTGGTACTCAAAAAGGGCGACAATGCCCGGCTGAAGAACTATAGGCCCATCTCATTTCTTAGCCATGTCTACAAGTTGTTTTCAAGAGTCATCACGAATCGTCTCGCGCGCAGGTTTGACGATTTCCAGCCTCCCGAACAAGCCGGATTCCGAAAAGGCTTTAGCACCGTAGACCACATACATACGCTGCGGCAGGTTATACAGAAGACCGAAGAGTACAACCTGCCTCTCTGTTTAGCGTTTGTGGACTACGAGAAAGCCTTCGATTCGATCGAGACTTGGGCTGTACTGCAGTCTCTCCAACGGTGCCAGATCGACTACCGGTACATTGAGGTGTTGAAGTGTTTGTACAAAAACGCCACCATGTCAGTCCGTCTTCAGGATCAGACCTCGAAACCAATTCTTCTCCAGCGTGGCGTGAGACAGGGAGACGTCATTTCTCCGAAACTGTTCACTGCTGCGCTGGAGGATGTATTCAAGGTTCTGGACTGGAGGGGCCTAGGCATCAACTTTACTGGCGAGTACATCACTCACATTCGGTTTGCCGACGACATAGTGGTTATGGCTGAGACCATGGAGAGCCTCAGTACAATGCTCGATGACCTCAGTAGAGCTTCCGAAAGAGTGGGTCTGAAAATGAATATGGACAAAACCAAGGTGATGTTGAATGCCCATGTTACACCCACTCCTATCAAGGTGAGACTCTACACTCGAAGTTGTGGACGACTATGTCTACCTGGGACAAACGATCCAGTTGGGTGGGGCCAACTTCGAGAAAGAGGTCAACCGTCGAATCCGACTCGGCTGGGCAGCGTTTGGGAAGTTGCGCGGTGTCTTCTCGTCCAACTTACCACAGTGTCTCAAGACGAAAGTCTATGACCAGTGTGTGTTGCCAGTGATGACATATGGCTGTGAGACGTGGTCGCTTACAATGGGCCTCATCAGGAAGCTTATAGTCACTCAAAGGGCAATGGCTCACCATTGCCCTTTGAGTGACTATAAGCTTCACTATGCTCGCAGTTTCCTTGCGTGATCGAATCAAAAATGTAGAGATCCGTAAGAGAACCAGGGTTACCGACATAGCCCGAAGGATTGCCAAACTTAAGTGGCAGTGGGCAGGGCACATTGCTCGCAGAACGTTTAACGTAAGTTTTGTTTTTTTTTCCGACTGGTATGTGGCTATCTAAATAGCTCAGTCGTTTCATGTGCAGTTCCTGGAAGATGTAGGTGGTCCAGTATGATGATTAGGAAAGGAGGACAGTCTCAAATAAAAGAAAAGAGATGAAGTAGATTATCGATTTCACTTTTCCTCACACTATCTCACATTACCACATCACACTTCTCACTAACATTATAAAGGCGAAAGTTAGCGAGTGTGTGTGTGTTTATATGTTTGTTACTTCTTCATGCTCAAACGGCTGCACGGAACTGGATGAAATTTGGCACAGAGATAGCTCATAGACTGGAATAGCCAATAGACTACTTTCTTTCTTTTACTTTCATCCTGGTATAATCTTCCCTTGAGATATGAAAACACTTTTCACCCGGGCGACGCCACTGGCAGAAGATAGTCACACTAATATTATAAAGGCGAAAGTCTGTGAGTGTGTTTGTATGTTTGTCACGCTCAAACGGCTGGACAGATTTGGATGAAATTTGGCACAGAGATAGATTGTATTCTGGAATAGCACATAGATTATTTATGCCGGGGAAATGTTCCATTGGGATAATTTTCGCCTTTCACGCGGGCGAAGCCGCTGGCAGAAGCTAGTGTAATATATATCGCACTAATATTATAAAGGCGAAAATTTGTGAGTGTGTTAGTTACTTTTTCACGTAAAAACTACTGAACGGATCAGGATGAAATTTGGCACAGATATAGACTATGGTCTAGAATAGCGTATAGGATCCCGGGAATATGTCCACTTGGGATAATGTTCGACACCCACGCGGGCAAAGCCGCTGGCAGAAGCTAGTTCAATCTATAAATCTGGCTTGCTGCCCAACTATATTAGACCTAACCGGTTGCAATTGATTACCAGTATTTTAACTAACCTATTTTCAAACATTACACTAAATTCATTTAGCGTCAACAGATAATTTCATACGTCAAATCTTCACAGCAACAAAAACAATCCTGGTAACCAGATCGCTCATTAAAACGCGATGTAATCAGATCTCAAGCCAAATGAAATATTTGCGAGCAGAAGATTAAGAAACAGGATCACTTGCCCTAGTAATCTCGCAAGTTTAGCCGAAGAAAAACGGAACGGTACCGTTTCAAATATTCAATACAGGTAAAGTGAGAAGAAATTTGGCACAAAGATAGCTTATAGACTGGAATAGCACATAGGCAATTTTTTTTTAATTTTTTATTTGCCGGTATTCAAGCGGGGTCAAGCAACTGGCAGAAGCTAGTATTATGAATGCGAAAGTACTCTGTCTGTCTGTTACCTTTTCACTCTTAAACCACTGAACCGATTTTGATGAAATTTAGCATGGGGATAGTTTGAGATCCTAGGAAGGATACACATTTTTATCCCGGTAGTGCGTTCTCTTGGGATGATAAAACACTTTTTACGCGGACAAAGCCAAGGGCACAAGCTAGTACTGCATAAAAACATGCGGTACAATGTTAATCCAGCCTTAGCTGACACGTGACCTGTTGGTTTGGGTAGTTGTGTAATAAGTTGTTGTTTGGTCGTCAACCCTCATTAGTTTAAAGCGTATGGTTTTAGTTTTGGGGACAACTGCTGTTAGTTAGCTTATATTAACATAATTAGGTATTTAATTGTTAAGGGAACTGTTATGGCGGCTTTGCTAATATTATGTTAGCCATGGCTAATAGTTTTTGTACAACTCCAGATACTGACTTACACGGTGTTTCACTCAATAAGTTTAGAAGAGCAGTGTCGGAGGTACGGGAGTGCGATAATCGCTCAACTTAGGGTAATTATTTATATATACATATACTATACTTCTATTTTTTATTCTGTCAGTTTTTCATTTTGTATGTATTTATTTTTGTTTTTACTTTTTTTATTTTTGTTTTAATATTTAGAGAAGATTTAAGATTAATATAAAGAGTATTTTAAATTTGTTAATAATTTTGTGTTTCTGACCATATGGTGTAAGCTGCGTATACCTGTAATAGGCATACATACCAGCACCTTTATTTTTTCTTTGTTAACTACAAAATGTTATGTATGTAATGCTGTTGGTGTACCTTTAATAAATAAATAAATAAATGGCTCTTATTTTCCTACTAATAATATAAATGCGCAAGTACTGATGAATGAATGGATGTCTGTTACTCAGTTACTACAGAATGGCTGATCTAGAATAGCACATAGGCTACCTTTTATAACGGTATAATGTTCCCCGGGATAATAAAATAATTTACACGGAGGCGAAGCCGCGGGCGGAAGGTAGTCTATTATAATTATATTAGAATCTTGTTTGGTTCAGATAAGTGTGTTTTCTGTTACCGTTTTATTTTGTTTAAAATGATGATTAATGACTGTATGACAATCATTATCACTGAAAGAGTGTCACTTCGTCTAGACCGTCTTAACATCTACATTTAGTAGGCCAACTTGTGTAAAAAAATACACAGAGTTAGAAGCTAAAACCGAGGCTAAATTGACAATACTGTCTGTCGGCAACTAACTCTGAGAAAAGTTTTTCACGCAAGTTGGCCTTATAGGATTCATGTTCAAGATTTGAACAATCCCATACCGGCCTTTGCTATCTCTTGTCAGCTTCCTACCGAGAGGACGTCTAACTTTATGCATCAGTATCACAGTCGGACATGGCTTCTATAACAGAACCCCATGGATGCCGCCAACAGCTTGGCGGTATTGTAAGTATTATCTCAACATGTTATGAGGTCATTTTAGCTTGAACGAATGCGGGCAATATAATCATATTTTATTTTGAATCGTTTCAGGCGTTCAGGGTCTATAGCTGCCGCATATCTAGATATCAAGATAAAAGATCAAATATATATATAAGGCGGATATGTCAGGACGGAAATTAGACTTCGTGCAAGATTAAAATAGCGAATAATAAATAACCTTCATAAGCATCAAAAATCAGTCTGCCTAGTCTTAACCCAACTACGTTGTAGGTGCCTTCTAGTCTAAATGGATGGTGTTGAGTACCAGTATTTATTATAATTTATATATATTGATTCTTGGGCTTCTATTTGCCAAAGATCTACAAATATTAGCAAGGAAAAAGTTTAATGTAGTTTCCATCACATGGAGGCGTCTATACTCCATTTGCGTAACATTAGACATTTAAATAATCCCATTTAGAGCCAGTTCAACAAATTTTGACTTCTATTGCGTTGGTGACATGACAAATGGCAGCTGTAATTAACAGTTAGTTTTGGTAATATGTTTATACTTTTTATGCTATCCTTATATTTACGAGATTTGATTGGACGGACCTTGTCCTGTGTGGATGTTCTTATTTAGCCACTAGTGCCTCCTATTATAAACATGACGGGCTATGTTATGAGCCCTACTAAAATTGACAAGAATTTATTTAGTTCGTGTTTACTGCATGCATGATAGATATTTAAATAGGCAGTTGTTCCATGTAAAACACTGGTACCTAGCTGAATCCGGTAAGACTGGAAGCCGACCCCAATAAAGTTGGAAGAAAGGCTAGGCAGATTGATTGTTTACTGCAAGCATGATAGCTTAAGGTTACACTAGTCGAAAATTCTTCCATACAAACGTAGTCTAGCGATTACTCCACTGTTTGACGATGTACGTTCAAATTAAAAAGTAATATCAATTTGTCTCATCATTATCTAGCCCTGTATGGAAACAAAAAAGTAAAAAAATATTTATTTGAAAGTTATGAGCGTCGATAGTTCTATATTTAAACACTAATGTTAACGCATCTGTGGGCGGAAATAAATACCATAGAAGAAGGAAAATTGCAAAACGGCCTCCATACAGGGATAGACTAGTAATTCAACAATGCAAATATTTTTATTTTGAAAGTATACATTTAGTCGTTTTTTCATGATATCTAGACTCCCAAAGGTCTATTTATAAAACTTCGCGCGCTCGTTTTCGTCCTAAATCATCATCCATTTCGATACAAATTTGCAAATGTGCTAATTCGTATGCAAACTAGCTTCTTACTGCTCATCACAGCATCTATCTCTTTCGCATGTGTTGTCGAATGAGATAGCATGCATTTTAACCCCGCGCACAAAATCGTTCGTGCCGTCGACTAGGGGAACCTTAACGGAACGCCGAACGCTAGAAATAGGTCAGAACGTACCAGTTGCAAGCGTGACGCGAGATGCATTTCAATATCTGGGTTCCTCTACCTACAGCTTCTCTCTGTACTTTGATTTTTCATAGGTCCACACCTTTATTAGTATACCTGTGGGCGATACATTAAAAGAGATCCTCTTCTTACAAGGTATATAAGGTACGTCTAACCGATTCAGTCATCTCAACAGAGGCTAGCCTTCGATGCGGGCGATATTAAGTGCAAACATGGAATATAAGTGGCTAGACAAAGGGTGCACCTACATACACTTATTGTTTTCTCACTCTCATAGTCCGATAGGACTTCATGGGATGGACTAGACACATCAGGACAACCACCCCCAACCATGATCTTTATTCATATCGTATCATCGTTATCGTGCATGGATGCGTTTTCGAAATCAAATCTCAGACACTCTAAATCTCGGTAATTTAAAGGAGGTACGACTATACCTGCTACGCTAAAACACAAGACATCCCACTCATACGCACTTAACATTTTGGGAATACTTTCATTGTGCGTACAGCTAAGGAGTGTAATTCCCTGCCGGAGTCTGTGTTTACTGAAAGCTTGAACCCGAGGGTCTTTAAGTCAAGAGTGAATAGGTAACTTCTAGGCAAGCGTACTTCACCGTCCACCACATCACCGCTTACCATCAGGTCAGATAGTGGTCAAACGCGATCCTATCATTAATAATAATAAAAAGAACTTACTAACCTATAAAACCAATCTACAAAAAGAAGAGCTCCTACTAAATAAAACTTACTGGTTTATACGGTTTCATTCATAACTGAGCGAGCACAAAGGAGGGAACTCTGAAGTACGAACGGATCGTATTTCTTTTATATTGCTTGTAATAGATCGACGTTTTAGGCGCCAATAGTGATCAGTAAGTGGGTTAGTGTTGAAGCGATTGCCTCGTGAATCACTAGTTATACCCTATATTGTTGTGTTTTTTGTAGCAAATCTACTATATTGATTGATTCTACACAAAAGACAGCCGACGTATTGCATAGACACGAGCTATACCTACTCAAGAGTATACAAAATGTAACGGAAAGGGGTGATCATATTTTAAAACGTACAAGAACATCTTTACTATATCTCCCATACAAATTTTGGTCAGCTGGCGACCACTTTGTATGGAAAATCCTTTTTTTTTGGGCATTTTGAATGACTACCTTAGAGACACAAGTTTATTTACAAGAACAGAAGCAGTTTTTAAAATATGATTACATAATTAAGTTACACCCTGTATATTTATTTTTATATACGGCTAATGAGTTTGACCCTGACATAAATAAATGCCAACAAACACTGTAAGTTTGTTTTAAACTCTAGATATATAGTAAATCATTAGAAATACAATAAATAACATTCAAATTCGATAGATCTCACGCGCCTTTGGTTTTTGCAATTATTAAACGGTGACATAAATAAATCACTTTACTGTAACGGTGAAGGAAACCAGCATGTCCAAGAACCAAAAATTCGAAAACGATCGTGACATCCAATTGTCCAACCCGCACTGGACCCGCATGGTGGTTTAAGGCCCATCCCTGTCTCAAAATGAGGAGGCCTGTGTCTCAGCAGTGGGATCATTAATGCTGATGATAATGATATAAATCAAAGTCTTTGAAAACAAGCAATAAGAAATCATTTGAAACCTCAGTCATGTTTTAGGTGTATAATTTATTTACTGGTATTCTAGTAAAATTTGTTGCTCTACTAATTACGCGAAAAACGCTTCATCAACACGCTTACTTATCAAAAACTTTAAAATCTTCATTCACACTGTGAGTCGTATGTCATTATTTTGTGGGAAACCTACTAACACTAGTGAAAAAAAGGATGTGACTAATTTCATAAAATACTGCTTGACTAATGTTAAGAGAGATTGATGTTTGTCTGAAGTGTGTACAAAAGGGTCCCTTCTTTTACCCTCAGACAGTCTCCGACTATTCACCATCATTAGTCTTCGCCAGATAGACTAGATGGCGCCACAACCTCGCGTAAAAGCTACCAATCACTGCAAAGAGTTACAAATCACTTTGCAGTTATTGGTAAAAACTTCAGACGGCATTTTTAGTTTTTGAAAAGAACATAATTAATGGTTTTCAGCTGTTTTGTAAGCGATCAAAAAGCAGTGATTGAAAATTTCTACCTAAAGTTGTTTTTTCATCATTTCGATATTTATTTATCGACAATTACGTATTACGTATTTTTAGCTAGATAAAAGCGTGAATATTTAAGAACTCTTTTGTAAAGGCCAAGCTAACCGTCTTCAGTCAGTTTATCCCATATTACTTGGGGTAGGCGTAACACGATTTCTTCTTCCATACCGTCCTGTCAACCGTCACGCTGTCACTGAGAAGGGACTCAGTTCTTCTTTCACATCACTCTTCACTCAGTTTATCCATCTTTTCTTTGGCCATGTACAGTAAGGGAAACTAATTGCTTATCACGTTAAGGTTGAATGTCACTTGCACGTCATATCGACCAGAAGCTCAATCGTCTAAAATGATAATCACAAACAATTGTTGGTAATGCGCCACCGTTGTCTCTTTGTCAATTCCAAACATTTCGTCATAACGACAATCGCTAACGTTGATAGGATGTGGACTTTGTCTAGAGTCCAAGGTCGATTTGTCTTTGCTACAGTTAGACTGTAACAAAATAATAATTTTGCTTTGTCTTTAATTTAAGTATTCATATTCATCAAGCTATACCATTGTTAATTTATTATTATTATAAGTTTTAAGCACTTTATAGCCTGAAACACAGGTTCAACCTAGTTCAGGCAAATAAGCAACTGTCTTCTTTTATATTTTTAAGATATTTTTATTGTAAAATGTGCCTTATGTTATAAATAAACGATATTATTATTACTATATTATTATTATAGATAGTTTCAACCTTAGTGAGGTATTTAACGAGAATCGTAATATAAAGTCATAAGTACTATATTTCCTAGAGTGTCTCCGGCAGCGCTTAAATAAATAAGGTCAGTCGTATAGTTATAAGATACACCCACGCCTGTTAGGTACTAGGGATACCTTGTACAATCTGCACACACATTATACCATCATAACCTGATTCTGAGTGCGGCCGGAAGGCAATATTGACATTAGCACCCTTACCAAGCAAATTGGTGACCCGTATACCGAAAGCATAAAATAACTAAAACTAAAATCCCTGGTTAAAAGGCTGTAGCTGTGCCAACTTTAGGAGGACGTAAGTTAATGATATTAAAAGTAAGAGCCTTTAGAAATACATAAAATTCCTAGGGAATACTTAAAATGTACAGTCAAACGAGCTTTTTGGTATACAGACCAAAAATGTATTTTACCACTGCAACGTTAATTCAATCTACCTTGTCTTTGACTGCACAGACACTCACAAACTTTTGCCTTTATAATATAAGTGTGATATAGTGTGATGTTTAAATTCATTTAACATGCATTATTTGTCATTTTAAGGAATTCCAGTGGCCATCTGTGGTCCTTTTTATCAGTTCCACTTCACCTATTGATACTTTCGCATTTACTTTCTGAGTGCAAATGATTATATTATTGATGAAAATACTAATATCGCTGTATGTATGCTTATAATACATACAGGATACAGGAGTTTGAGGAGGTCCCTCGATTTCCATGGGATCCCATCCTCAGATACTGACCTAATGACCATGGGGCTACTTGGGAAAGTATACCCTTTTAAACAAAAGAAGAATTTGGCAAATCGTTCCATTTTTTTTATTATAGATAGACTCGCGCTTGACCACTATCTCACCTGATGGTAAACGATGATGTGGTCGACGGTGTAACACGCTTGCCTAGAAGTAACCTATTCACTCTTGACTTAAAGACTCCGAGGTTGTAGCTATCTGGAAACACAGACTCCGGCAGGGAATTCCACTCCTTAGCTGTACGCATAATGAAAGTATTTCCAAAACGTTTAGTGCGTATGGGTGGGATGTCCACCATGTACCGATGGCGCATCGCCGTACGTCTTGTAGTCCGATGATGAAACGGGCTAGGCGGAATTAGATCATGCAATTCCATCGCACACTCTCCGAAATGCAACCGATAAAAAACCGACAAGCTGGCAACTCGACGACGATGTTCAAGGCTCTGGAGCTTTGACTCGACCAGTGCCTCATTGCCGATGAGCCTCTTGGCCCTTTTTTCGATCGACTCTAGAGCATCAAGCTGGTACTTGGCAGATCCATCCCAGAGATGAGAACAGTACTCCACGCAAGATCGAACTTGCGCTTGATACAACTTCCAGGCGTCTTTGTGTAATCGGATAAAACACATAAAAAGGCTTCCAGTCTAATCGGACGCAGCTTCATACTGGTACTGTACGTGGATCGACTGCTTATATGATCTCCACAATTGAATAACCGGATAACACGATACCCCTCGTAGTTATCGATTTTCATCATTTAGGTATGTAATGTAAGTTTTTAAGCTGACATGGTCACAATCATTAGAATTAATATTATTATCTTTAGTTCTCGTGATCATGGCGCTTGTAACGGTGCCCAAATATCGAGCTCTCAACAAAATACAAAATATACATGGTAAATATCCCGAAACAAATATTAATTCTAGGTATGTAATGGATTGTCGTCACCAACCCACGGATCTACAACGCTTAGATCAAAAATATATGAAACTTAACTGCCTATAGGTATACGTATCAAACAATTTGTTCAACTGTGGATTCGTAGGCAGAGAGCATTTCAATTAAAATAAGTAAAATACAAATGGTCAGACATCCATGGATTCTCAATAATCTGAACCGCCGCGCCGCTGAAAAGCGTCGTTATCAAAAGTCACGTAGTAGCCAACAATAAGGAACTTATCTTTACAACTAAATACGTACGGCTATAAAACCGAATATCCACTGTATTTTGACCCTTATTTATTTTTGATAGAGTTGTTTATTCCATACTTGAGTGTTTGTGAACAAGGGCCCTTGATGTCCTTTGGATGTCTAGACTGAATGGGACTGTTAATTATTTTTCATTGTTATTCAGGAATTAATTGAGTTATATTTAGTTTTTGAATTCAAAATATTATATTTAAATGAAAGTCCAGTCAAGTTCTCCGACTTGTTATAGAACTACAATCAAGGTTAAATAAAGGGTAGAACAATATTACAATTTAGACTCAATCAAATTTCTTTTGTAATGATGAATTCATTCAAGTACTTCTTTACATTTGTTGTCTTATTTGCGCTCAGACTACTAATTCGAATCGTTTAAGTGCATTATTTTAATTGTAAATCAAATAAAAACAGTATATGTACAAAAGTAGTATCGTTTGTTAACTTATGAATTTAGTTTTGTTGCATTGGCAACATTTTGATACTGATTCAAACCTTAATTCGATTTTATTCAATTGGCTTAATGACTTTTATTCAATTAACATTTAATTTCTCCAATGTCTGATGTAAGCGAAGGATTTTTTTGTTAGGTGGCGGCCATTATTGAGGGAGACGCAAAGGCGCGTGAGAAGTGTCTAGCAATTTTAGTGAAGTATGTCACCATGTGAGAAAACTTGTGAAATATGGTATAAACTCATGGACCTGCATCTAAAAGATTAAGAGTAGCGATAATGGTGTGTCAACTCACTGTTCGATGGTTGGATATGCACTTAGGATCAGAGATCGTCATCTCTGATCCTAAGTTCCCTACATGCTTTGCTTTGCGTGCATTCACCCACAGCGAGCTTACATAAACCGGCATAGACCTTATAGGAACACGGCCACGCGTTAGCACTCACCGCGAACCCGCCAAAGCTGTGGCACCGGACCCTCCTCTGAGGAGTACTCGCCACCACCCGATAACCGCTGCACCAGTACCTATGGCACCCTTGGTCCCCTTGTGACGGGTCAAGGTCAATGGCACCGCCACCTACCATTTTTCGGCCGCAGTGGATAGGGAGATCGGCCAACGCTATACCGACATTTCTCCCCTGCAGCCCCACCCCGTCAGCCATCAGACGGTGGCGACGGTACCTACCTACTTATGGAAACGTTTCACAACTCGCCGGCTACCGAAGACAGGAATATCATATTGCTCGAATTCAGCCGGAGAGTACGGCGTATTCTAGACAATGTGCGAAGTCGGGTTGCGGATCATGATAATGATGATCATATACAAATACAAATTACGCTCAGTACATAAACGTAACCCTACGTGCATAAACCGAATTCTTATAAAATATTACGACCCGAAATTTTTCGATGCTTTGCATAAAAGTTGGCTGAATCGAATTCTGAACAAATTTCAGAAGTTTGAAAGTCGAAAGCATACATTGCGAGCAAAACACATTACCTGTATTACAAATTTTGTAATTTTTCTTTCAAAGCCGTTGTCAGATTACTTAGGTATTGAAATTAGACTCAGGAAAAGTAACTTTTCAATGTCGAGGAAACCTACTAATAATATTAAGGTGAAATTCTGTATCGGTCGCGACTTATAAGTTGTAGGTTATGGGTTCAAACCCAGTCAGGCGCTTTACTTTCTGTAAATTATTTCACCACCACTGCTCTCAAAACGGTGAAGCAAAACATCGTGAGGAAACCGGTATGTCCTAGAAACAAAAATTAGAATACATGTGACGTCCACCAACCCGCATTGGGCCTGCGTGGTGGATTACGGCCCATTCCCTCGTACAGAGAGGAGGCCTGTGTCCCAGCAGTGGGAACATTAAAAAGGCTGATGATGATGATGAAATTCTGTATGGTAGGATATTAGGCTGTTTAATATCCGATCCCGGCTCAACAGCTGAATGAATATGGATGGAATTTAGGAAATGAGAAAATCATGGCCTACGTATAATACTTTTCATGCGGAAGCCGCTGACTAAAGCCAGTTAGAACTAGTAGCAAAAGAAAGAAAATATTACTCTGCAAATACAAAACAAAGATTTTCTTAAAAATCAACTGATGCGCAATTGATATCACGCGGATTTAATCGATATCAATCAAACTTAAATCAATATCATCATTCATTCAATGGGTCCAAAAAATAATTAAAAGTACCGTTGAAACGAAAAGACGAAGATAATTCAATACCGTATTCAGATGAGCCTACCAGTTTATTACTTCGTGAACATATGTATAAAACAACCAGTAAAATACCCATACTCACATATATTTAAGGCGATGATAGCTCAGTGGTAGTGACGTCGGATACCGAGACGAAGGTCGCGGGTTCGAATCCTACAATGAGCTTGAGCTTTCGGTGAAGGAAAACATCGTGAGGAAACCATAGCACGGTGGTAGGGTACTTTGTAGTACCCGCCTGGCTGGCAACCACCCTCAAGTTGAAAATCTGTCGCCAAGCACCTTCCGGTGTGTTCCGACAGCAGCACTTGAGAGCCAGTTCCCTTCTAGGCTTTGTGTGCTTACTACCATCGGCCACATCATCACTGACCACGGTGAGATTGTGGTCAAACACAGGCCTATACATAGTAAAAAAAAAAAAAAAATAAAAATAAAAAATACTCGCATTAATACAAAAATAATACGAAAAGTTCGTATAACATTACGATCAAAAGAAATTGTTATTATAACTCCAAAACCTCGTTTGCTCACATACTCGCACGAATTCGATAAAATATTTTCTTGTGAATCAAATTCAATTTGGAATTCCTATGACCCAGTTTCTTTAGTTCAAACAGAAATAATTTCTCTTATTTTTATTCGTATAAAGGGACTTCGAATATAAATAAAAGTGTTTTAAGTAAATATATAAGTGGATTTAAAGATATTAAATACATACTTTTCAAAAGAGTATAGAAACACAATAACCGCTTGCAAGTAATTTGTTTTTAATACTAGTGTCCTGTTACTTGTAAATAAATAATAATTAAAAACTTCGATTTCAATTTCTATACCTATATCCTATATCTACCATATCTACCTTTTCATCCTGAAACTTTTCTTGCAAATTTTGTTGTTGATCTTAGAGTTATAGTATAATCTCATAGTCGAGTATGCCTCTTGGCAAAGGCTAAAGAATGCCATTACTGTCGATCCTTTGCGACTCTTCTTTAATTAACAATAATAGTATATTATACAACTAGAAGATTTAAGTGAAAAGCACAAGGGGTGATGATGATGATGATGGGGACTCTCTTTTCCGCACTTAGACTGTCATTCAGTCCGTTGTGCTTGGGCGTTCTGGCTAACAGAGCCAGCCTAGCTCCGCCCAAAAGCACAGAAGCTTTCGAAGCTCAAGGGGTTTTGTATGTCGAGTATTCTTTGCACAAGGAGTTTGTATCGAGTATTTTTTGCGGAAGGAGGTTGTATAGCATTGAGATAGAGGTCGAATATATTAGTGTGTAATTCAAATGCTTTTTATTCACTGTTTTCAGTGAATATATATTTTTTTATTTTTTTTTGGGGAATGGTATAAACTTCATTATTTGTGTGGTATGACTGTACCATTCCCATCTTGTGAAACAATCGATGTGATTTCATTTCGATGCTGTTTTTCATATAAAAACAAAGACAAATCCCGAAACAATCAAATATAAAAAGCTTTTTTACAAAAAAATACTACCGACTTCCAAATAAGAAAACTAGAAAGTGAAAAATAACTTTATTTTTGGAAGTCGGTGTCTTTGGTAGGTACCAAATTTTTAAGTTATGGACACCGACTTCCAAAAATAAAGTTATTTTTCACTTTCTAGTTTTCTTATTTGGAAGTCGGTAGTATTTTTTTGTAAAAAAGCTTTTTATTTTTCACTTTTTAGTTGTACCTACCTAATAGGGAAGTAGTTAAGTAAGTACCTATAACGACAGAATAGATTACCCGAATAACATGAAAAATGAATATAACCGGTGAAATGAGAGATCTGCATACCCCTTTCGAGCGTACTGGCGTGATGTTATGTTATGAAATAGTATAAACAATAAACAGACATTCGTTTGCAGCAATCCCGAGAGATTTGCCGTTATTTATTGAAGAGTTCTGTTGTATATCTCCGAATTTCTTTATCAGATCTTCACCAAATTAAAATGGGACCAATTTCGGAATATAATCTTTCAAACAAAAAAAGAATTTTCAAAATCGGTCCACAATTGACGGAGATATCGATGAACATACATAAAAAAAAAAAAAAAAAAAAAAAAAAAAAACATACATAATGTCGAACATAGAACCTCCTCCTTTTTTGGTAGTCGGTTAAAAACCAATACATAACGAGCGCAACACACTCAGTGTGTAGAGTCCCTTACAGCTTCATTATGCCTAATGAGTCTGTTTAGTAGTTGTATTTGAGTTAAGCCTTTGTTTTGATTACTATACAAAAAAGAACTACTTCATACAAAAACCGAGATAGCGAATCAAAAATTAATAATATGTAAAACAAAATTTACCACGACCGCACCGCACTCAATGTGTAGAGCCCATTACAGCTTCATTATGCATTGTGACTCTGTACAGTAGTTGTATTTGAGTTAAGCCTGTTGGTTTGTCTCTGGTAACACAAAATAATCAGACAAATACGAGATAGTTACCGGTTCACTGAGAGCTAAACTCTCAGTTAATGTTTTAGTTTGTAATTATTAATACTGTTTTTCCGTAATATACAACGCGACTTTTATTCATTGGCAATCTTTTAGGGGAAAAGAGACTAAACTCTGGAAAATGAAAAATAATATTGTTCTTTAGATTTTATCGAGATATGCAAATATTATCCTCGACATTTGATTACAGAAATAATCCCGCATTAAAAGTATATTTTTAACTATATTTATGAGTAATTTCACCCTCTGATAGATTGTCAATGAATTACTATCATCCTGTATAAATCAAGTATCCCTAAACAAGTACTTAGTTTATTTTAAAGAAACGATCGAGCTTCACGAAACCCGCGATCTTTGCCATTTCGTCAATCCTATAAAAGGGTACTCTAATAATATACACAATACGTTATCAAAGGAACGGATATTCAAAAATTTTATAGCAAATATGATAATCCTTTCAAAGCGGAATAAATCCTGTATAAAAAATCATAAAGCAATATAAAACTGATATTGTCAAACACGTTTCCGATATACGATTGTTTGAACTTTTCATATTGTTTTTATCTATTTTTATTTATTGTAACGTATCGAAATATCAATATAAAAACAATAGAGGCAGAATTTTCGGCCATAAATCCTAGAAACGGTGATTTATCAAAATGTCAGAAGATGCACACACCTGTGTATCTGCGACCTAATTCTTGTTAGAAAATTATCCGTATTGCGAATCATAACAAAGCAAAATAGATCTTAATACCTCGTTATAGCGTTTCTAATGCGTTTTATAGGGTGTTAAGAGGAATTTGGGACGTAAAATGTAGCCGTGAACCCCCAGAGATGAGTATCGTCATCATATTTCTGTTTTGACGTCTATTCTCGAGGTAGATCGGTTTAGATAGAGGGCTCACAAAGTTTTTGTCTTGCATTAGGAGATTGCTACACCCAGACGGCCGATATTTAGGTCAATGTGGATTCGTTGATCGCCGTCTTTTTACCCAACCATGAAGAAAGAATGGGAAGTTTGAATTCACCAAATTGCCTTTTAAAACTATTCGATTAATCTTGTATAGTTTTTATTTATTTTCAAAACATTGAATTCGCTAACCGAACAATTTTTGGACACGAATACACAAATATTTTCTTGTTTAATACTTTTCAGGTGGTATTTCTGTAGTGGAGTTTTTTTTATTTTTTACTTTTTTCTTGAAGATCACTGAAACTTTGCTGATGGACTGTGTGCAAGATGACGATGATGATTAGAGAAGGGTGACCATTGACGTGATGACTAAATAGAGAAGTATGGGTGAAGATATATTGAAAGAATCATATGTATAACATTATAATATATATTCATCATCATCCTAGACCAAAACATATTCAGCAGACTAACGTGAAAAATTATATATAATACCTGTGAAGGGTCTTGGGAATATGGAGTCCGAGGTCACATGAAAGTACGATAGTAATGGTTTTGTTTCGTCTTATTCTCTTAAGAGCGATTTTCTTCTGGCAACCGTATCGTGTAATTCCCGAAACGTTGGAGAACTTATTACTGTACAGCATCCACGCAGAGAACGATGTGTTCGTAAAATATTAGGCTCTATATTTTTGCTTTCGATCGATACGGGAAACAAAACAGGATAAAAGATTAACTACAAGATGTAATAAACGGACATATAAAAATAGAGAATCTCTGAAAGAACTAACCTCTGAAGAAATAGCTCAAAACCTCTTATGGGGTCATTATACTCATCATTATAATTTTTTTTATACAAAAAATCACCTAAAATTACTATATTTCTCCAATTACGGGAAAATAAATCATCGGAGCAGCTGTCTTTATTTTTGCGATTTCGCAAATTAGGTTCGTCATCTCGTGGAAGTTGTTTATAATGATGAATGCAAAGACTTCTTTACAGGTTCTCAGCTATTTCAAGTAGGTACATATTTCATTTTGTGGTAGATAATTAGAATAAATTGTAATTATAAAATTACAATTAAAACGTTTGCTCTCAAAACGGTGAAGGAAAACATCGTAAGGAAACTGGCATTCAGAGAACCAAAAATTCGAAAACATGTGACATCCACCAACACGCACTGGGCCCGCGTGGTGGTTTACAGCCTATTCCCTCACAGAGAGGAGGCCTGTGTCCCAGCAGTGGGAATATTGATAGACTGATGATGTGATGTGTGTGTGATAAAATTACAATTTATTCTTATTATCTACCACAAAATGAGAAGTATTATCAAGTAAGTGCCACTGAATTACTACAAGATTATTTCTTCGATAAAGGTTACGACATTAAAAAATAACCGCCATTAGAAATCAATTTCATTCACTCAAGTATTCGTTCATTCTTTCACTTCAGAACTTAATCGGGTCGTTAAGCAATTGAGTCGGTTCAATTCGTTTTTCTTTCATTTTCTGCCAGCGGATGCCGACGTATAAACTTTTAAACGTGTATGGTAACCAATACTTGTATGAGAAAATAAAGTAAGAAATCTTTGAAATATCTTAAGTGCACCGTAAGGCTTGTAACGCGACAGCGAGTTGACAGTGGCTTTGGGCGACGAGAGGAGCGATGGACTTGAGGAAATATACAATGGAGAACAAGCTTGATAAAATTGTGGTGGGTTCGGCCTTCTCCGTTTCGATGATTCCAAGTTTTATTTAAGTATATGGACCTCGATCAGCACTCATATGAGCCACCTCGACATACTTGCGCTAGCTTCGGAATGGTTTCTCATGGTGCAGGTGAGCACACAGAGCAAGACAAGAGCGCGGCGCGTTTTGAGGTGTGGTTCCACAGACACATTGTGGCTGATCGTAGTACCCCGTCAGACTAGGTTAATTATACCTACATTTGGCTTCGTAGCCGACTTAGAGACTGGTAGGTACAGCATATACATTAGGAGTTAGAGCCTATGGCTGGTAGAAGATTAACACACAAATGTTAAAACAGTATATTTAAAAAAAAAACAGCGCTGGTCTCTCCATCTCCATCTTACTTTTACTACAATATCCTGCGCCCAAATCTCTACGGCCCCTAATCAAAGATAAAGGAATGCTACGCCCTATAAATAATCCAAGTAACATTCGACCGCTCCTGATATGGACCAACAGCCTAAAAGTTCTTCAGTAAAATGAATTTGCAGTACACACCATACGTAACTAAGGTAGGTATTTCTAAACGAGTATCGCTAACCAGGAGTGCCGGAAAGTGTACATTTATTATGGGCTGAACAAACTGCGGGCTGCTCACACATGAATGAGCTACTGCAGGAAACCGGACCGAGTGATGTAATGTTGTTAGGATGTAGAATAATTACTGTAAGAGCTTTTAAAATATGTAAAGTTCTGTAGTGCTATTCTGTAACAATTTTATAATCTAGCTAGCGCTTCCAGCGCGTGAATGTCGAAAATTATCCAAAGACAAAGACAAAGATATTTTATTTCAACTAGGCCACCAAGCGGCACTTTTGAACGTTACATTAAAATGATTCTACCGTGCATTCGGAAAGTAGCTTGTTATGGAGAAGAATGCACAAGAAACTCCATACTTACTCTTTTAAAAAAAAATATGTTTTTTTACAATATTTAGGAACATACATTATTAAATTCATACATGTGAGGACAATGCACCCAGAATAGCACTACCCACTATACCACCTACAGACATAAAGTATTAGAAGTACTCACACATGTACTGCGCAGTTATATAATAGATACTAGAAAAAAATTAACATCCGAAGCAGTCAAGTTATGACCAATCCCAACTGACGGCGTCCGTTCACGAACATGACGCATGAATTGGCACCACCCAGCTCAACCATCATGAAGGGAACCGGATGATCCAACACACGCGCCACCATCAGAGAGACATTTGAGAGAGCATGACACACTCAACGGCCAGGGCACACACAAGTCAACGAACGACGCATAGGTACAGTAAATGGTAGATTTACAGTTGGGTACATAGTACTCACACACGTGCTGTGCAGTTATACAATACTAAGGAAAAGTGCCAAGTAAGTAAGGAAAAGTAATCCTAAGTGCTTTTCCAGACTATAATCTATATACATGCCAAATTTCACCCAGATCCGTTTAATAGTTTTTGCGTTAAAGAGTAACAAACATCCAAACACACTCACAAACTTTCACCTTCATAATATTAGTGTGATAGCGTGTGCTTGAACTAAGCTGTCAAATGCTTAGCAACAATTGTAGTGACAGCTCACTTCACCTACGTTTCCACGGTAAGTTTTTACAGAATCAACTCGCTGATCTAGAGACGGAATAGAGATGGTTCGAAAATAATTGAGATGTTTTGTGTCGAATAAATTATATAATTTTGTAAGTATACATACTTTAATATACCTAATGTATTTTATATGTCTGTAAATCTTTCACGTAATAAATAAATGAGTTAAAATTACACGTTTTTTCTTTCTAACTAGATGTGGAGCGTGTTTGTTAGCCGACTGCTCCAAGAATAAACACGGAAACAAACCTACATCCCAATACAACAAATATAAACAATTGTCAATCTTATTACATTGTAATGATTATATTATTATGGAAGTACATCATACAATACTTATAATTTTTTTTTTTAGCTTGGTAAATCCAATGACTTCTCCCGCTGTCCCGCGGGAGGGCGTGTCAGAGTTTTACTAACTAAAAACTGGCCAAGTGCGAGTCGGACTCGCGCACAAAGGGTTCCGTACCATTATCGCAAATAACGGCCAAAAAATCACGTTTGTTGTATGGGAGCCCCACTTAAACATTTATTTTATTCTATTTTTAGTATTTGTTGTTATAGCAGCAACAGAAATACATCATCTGTGAAAATTTCAACTGCCTAGCAATCATGGTTCATGAGATACAGCCTGGTGACAGACAGACAGACAGACGGACCGCGGAGTCTCAGTAATAGGGTCCCGTTTTTACCCTTCGGGTACGGAACCCTAAAAACCACCCCTGTTCCTTCAGTTGCTTGTGCCAGGGCCGCGGTTTTCTGTTTCAAATTTATCTGCGATCCAGAAAAGCATCGGCCCTAGCGGGCCCTATCAGTTTCTGCTGACATCCCATTGAGGCGCGCGTGGAACGATACGCGCCGTCGACTCGGGCCTCCCGTCCGCAAGCCCGTGCCTATGATGGCCGGAAATCGGCTTGCGACTGCCGCCGCCCAGGACGTCTCCTGCGGTGGATGGGGGCGAGGGCGTCTCCGTTTCGTCTCCTTCATGCGTTCCACCTCCTTCTTCGCAAACATTACTGCTTCGCAGAAGAATGAGACAGCTTCTCATGCCCTCACGCACGCGAGAGTTCACTACCACCGATCACCTCCTCGAGGACACGGCTGTGCTCCACCCAAGTGGAGCAGACCCTCACCGTATGCTCCACCGTGTCCTCCAGGTGATCTACACATTGTTGTCACCCGGGTATTTCCTTCCGCCTTATACAGAAAAGGAACCTCCCGAAAGAGCCGTGTCCGATGAGAACCTGCGTCAGGTGGCAGGTGAGGATGGCTGATCGATGGCTGCTCTTCGGACCTATTGGATATTAATGCCGGAGTCCCTCAGGGGTCGGTACTCTCAGCGACATTGTTCTTGCTGCACATAAATGAACTGCTAAAACCCGGCACCTTTGGGTATGCAGATGACAGCACTGTTGCTGAGAGATACTTGTCCAACGCTCGTGCTACCGGGGCTCAGATCCAGTCTCTCCGGGAGGCCATGGTGGAGCGCTTGAACCTGTCCTTGCAGACAGTCTCCGAATGGGGCGATGCCAATCTGGTCAAGTTCAATGCCGCAAAAACACAGGCGTGTCTCTTCTCCGCGAAAAAGAGCCAATTTCACCCGGCTCCATCTTTCCGAGGTGTAACCGTACCGATAACGGACTATCTTGAGCTTCTTGGCGTGACGTTGACATCGAAACTTAATTTTGGCCCAAACATTGAGGCAAAGGCTCAACTGGCTGCCAAAAAGTTGGGGATCCTTGCGAAGGTGGGACGTACCCTTCACGCCAGAACAGCTGCTTAAGTTGTATCAAGCGCAAGTTCGATCTTGCATGGAGTACTGTTCTCATTTCTGGGATGGATCTGCCAAGTACCAGCTTGATGCTCTAGAGTCGATCGAAAAACGTGCCAAGAGGCTCATCGGCAACGAGGCACTGGTCGAGTCAAAGCTCCAGAGCCTTGAACATCGTCGTCGAGTTGCCAGCTTGTCGGTTTTTTATCGGTTGCATTTCGGAGAGTGTGCGATGGAATTGCATGATCTAATTCCGCCTGGCCCGTTTCATCATCGGACTATAAGACGTACGGCGATGCGCCATTGGTACATGGTGGACGTCCCACCCATACGCACTAAACGTTTTGGTAATACTTTCATTATGCGTACAGCTAAGGAGTGGAATTCCCTGCCGGAGTCTGTGTTTCCAGATAGCTACAACCTCGGAGTCTTTAAGTCAAGAGTCAATAAGTTGCTTCTAGGCAAGCGTGTTACACCGTCGACCACATCATCGCTTACCATCAGGTGAGATAGTGATCAAGCGCGAGCCTATCTATAACATAAAAAAAAAGGAATCCGTGGCGCCTCTCAAGCCACTCTGGTTGGGTTGCGACAGTCGCTCTGTCCATGTCGCCATGTGATCCTGCCGGAGCTCTGTCCGCCAAGCCGCGATTTATCGAGGCCACGGAGTTTCGTCCCCGCGTTTTTTGTCCTCCCGCCGCTTCCATATGTCCGCGGGGACATTTGCCTCCAGATCCCATGGCGGCAATCCGGAAAGGACGCTCGGCGCCTCACTCGGAGACTATGCGGTATCCATGGACCAGCCGGAACAATTATAAACCTGCTTGTGAATTGGGATGAGATATCCAACAAAGGAAGACAATTTGTTTCTTATATTTTTATTTCCAGATAGTCTGAAAATTTTATAAGCATGGATCAAAGAAAAGTTGCGAAGAAACACAGAACTAATACAGGGAAATTCTTCTCACAATTCTTGATCTTATTATTCGTACTCGGTAGATGATTTTTTTTATTCTAGTCTTCCTAATTTTCCCTGGGGATCTTATATTTTTGTTTGATAAATATTACCTTATTTTATCCTCCTGTGGCTATACTGTAATCTATCTTATAAATGTGTAAAAAGGTTTGAAAGAAAATTCTTCGACTTTTGAATGTTTTAATGTATCCACTGGACCGGAAACCTCCCTATCGACACCAAAATATACTGAAAATTTACGAAATCATAATTCAGAGATATGAAAAAACATTTTATCCGTATTCGAAAGAAACACAAACGAAAAATATTCGTGTCAGAACATGACGTTTTTACAGGTTACAGTCAGGTCTCAGAATATTGAACAAACCAGAAGGCGCAAAGGCACAAAGTATTATATATTATTAAGTAAAGATTGTAAGGTTGTTTGTAGGAAATAATCTCTGGAACTGGTGAACCTACAATATGCTTGAGTGTCATACATAGGGTAATTTTTATCTCATATATTTTTATAAAAAAAACGGGACCTGCGGTGTGGGCCACGGGATTGAAGACGCGGGGAAAAGGCTAGTCTTAAATAACACAGTTTGTCAGTTGTTCGGCCATTTTTGGTAAGTAGCACGTTTTGTATTTTTTTTTCTGTATATGACAGATTTTTTTTTCTAAGACTGGCTGAAGAGAGATGTAATTTTCTTTAAAGTTGGTTACGTTTTGGGTATAGTGAGGTTTGATGATCTTCTTTTCGCCTTCTGGCTCATTCTCTACTCTGTGTGCTAGCTATGCCAGCCCCCAACAATTTCACAAGTCCACCAGACTATTGCAATCGTTCGGAGCGTCCCGCCAATCATTTCAATCAGCTTTCAATCATTTTGGTGCCTCCCCTCTCGCTAATACGATTTGACGGCAATTTTTTCTATTTTCCTTTCACGTTCCGTTGGGTTTTCTTTTTCATTTATAATTGCTATTCATTATGGCACCCGTTTCACGTCAATTCATTGGAATAAATGCGGAGTGAGAGTTTTGTGAATGGTTGTTTGACCGTCTGTAATAATTACGGTAAGTTTTTCTGGTAAAAAGGGATTGTTGTTTGAATTAATATTTTATAAGGTAGGGTAGATTAACATCGGACTAAGGTTTTATTTGAGAATAATTATAACACCCTGTTACTGTTCCGCTGCAGGACAAATGCCTCTTCTCATACAGAGAAGGCCCGAGTATTAATCACCAAGCTTGCTCAGTGCGGGCTGCTCCGGGTTACCTCACGATTTCTTCTTTCACCGTTGTCTGCTATATCCAAGATAAACTTAGAAAGCACATACATATGAATTGAAAAATTGTTACTTTCCCAGATTGGAACCCACGAACTCAAGCACAAGTGGCGATGTCTAAGCCACTAGGCACCACAAAATAATTGTTCTATATAAATAGGATGCCTGATGTAGATTAATTAGCTCCAATCTCCTCTAAGTTGAACCCAGAAGTCCTGATGTAGGTCTAAACGAGTAAGTTAGGACAGTCATATCCGTTCCTTAGTACCCATATATCTGAAGGGTCCCGACACGACCTTTAATTAACTAATTTCCTTTTAAATAGGATCTGGTCAATCTGATGCCTTTACGGCCTTTAGTATGAGTTTTTGAAAACCCAGAATCTTCTAACTAGGTACTTGTATGATAAATGGCGTTTCATCTAACACGCTATAAAGTTTAGTGCTTACAAAGATATAAGTAAAACGTATGGATGGTTTACTTACTTGTTTCTCCTAAAGCCAGTATTTTCATTCAAATATTAGTAAAATTACTTCATCGGTTGGGACCCATATTCTATTATGCATTTTTTCGGGGTTCTAGTGCTTCTAGAGATAATGTATTATCAAAAAGGAAAACAAAGGGTCACAGTATATTTTTCTTTTTCAGTTTTTGGAATATCTTTTAAATTGGTATATTGGAGGAGGAAACAGGCGAGAGCCAAACCTAGAATTATGACTTTTTACTTAAATTATTCAGTCAGATGTCTGCGACCGCATTTCTTCTTAAACCACGCAAAAAATAAACCGAAGTAATATCTTCATTAGAACCTCTTGTACTCAAAACAGTTCAAAGCGAAGTCGCAACGATTAGTGTACTTGACGTGATGACTACAGTCAAACGCACGTCGCACAAGTCTTTCTCTTTCACTACGAAAATCGCCCTTACTGCTAGGCGCTGTACTTGCCAAAATATTACCACTGATGTGTAGTTGACTGTACCTGCGTATGTATGCGTGTTCCGATGAAAGCAGGGTGGTTCAAAAGAGTAGAGCCTTCTTGAAATAAGTTGTTGCTTTTATGTACAGTATGCCAGAAAAGCACGGTTTAGAAAGGGTACGGTAAACTTTTTTGTTAAATTGTTTTTATATGTATCTGTGTGTAGTTATTTTTTTTTACAACAGCGACCTTAACCAATAATTGGGTTCTCTAATAGCAAACCCTAGAGCCTTAAAGAGATTTGTAAATGAAAACAATAAATCCAAGTGCACTTAAAAACGAAACGTTGTGTTATATTTCGAGTTTGCAGAGACTGATATGGTGTGTGTAAATAAATAAATATATTTCGAGTCGCGAGCGCCTCTAGTGTCGAATATAATAAAAATAAACTGCACACGAGGCAAGGTTACGAATCAAATAGCGTGACTGATAAACATTCCATTTCTAAAGAAATAAAGATATTTATATCCTTCCACATGTCTTTAGGTTCACTCAAGTGTGCATAGAAGTAGCTCCACGTGTCCAATATTTCTATCCACAGAGCATTAAGACCCCGTAGTGGCCTTAGCCACACAATCCTGGCTCCAATCCTTGGCTGTAAGTGTCACCGGTTATTAATAGAAATAACGTTAATTTCTATAAGTAATTGGCAACAGGGTATTTGACAAGTTTGTTAAATTTTATATCTCAAAAACTATATCTAATTTAAAAAATAGCCATATTTAAGAGTTTCAAAATCTCTCTCCTTGATATGAATCTGACATTACTCGACAGTAACGCCAGTCAGCATGCCCGTCATTCAGTACAAAAACAAAACACGAAATTTTGCGTCACAAGCATACAAAATTACTTTAATAACGTGTTAATTTGTTGAGGCATGCAGAACAGAGTGGACAGTTCCGCATCCTCCATCGTAAAGAAAGGATCCTCCGACCAGACGGGTGTTGTGTCTTGTGGCCAACTGCCGGCTGCCCGATGGTTGATGTCGAGCTCTTGTATCTGTTCAAATAGCACGGAGAACTTTCATAGCGCGATGTAGAATTCGTGTGACGTCAGGACTTTTTGTGGAAGCACGAGTATTAATAGTAATGGCGTCGCTGTCGTGGCGGGCCGGTGCGGCGGTTCCGTGCTCTGTGCTTCTATCACTAGCTCGTTTCATTACACAAGTCATATTAACACGAGTGGGAGTTTCCTCACAAAGTTTTCTTTCTCTGGAACAGAAAAGCAAACGAAGAAAACATGTAGACTTTGTTTTTATGTTTCTGTATTATCGAACTATGATTTCTAGCTCATTGTTTTATTGTAGGCTTATCTAACAATTTTAACCTGTAAAAAAGCCTGTAGGATTTAATCGGCAAAATTTACAAACCGGTGGAGTAAGGCAGTGACCGATTGGCGTATAAAAACTGGTAGAAGGACTATTATAGTTAAACCGACAGAAAGACGGGTAATTGTTGATATCGCAAATAGAACCTCGAGGGAGTCTCCTACACACAAGACAGATTTATTTTTTGCTTGGGAAAATGCTCATGCATATTGCGCTACCACGGTGAGATAACGCAGTTATGAGGGACACTAACCCACTAAAACTCCACGGTGTCCTCCTGTGCCACATATGGCGGGTACACGGGCACTCATCTGTGAACCCGCCGCAGTTGTCCGTCACCGGACCCCCCTCTGAGGATTACCCACTATCACCGGCGCACCAGAACACGTTGACTGTGGGTGATGATGATGAAATGTGCCTACGCCTAGTTACCATGCCTGATTACCTCGTTGGTCTACTGTTGAAACTCTTAATTCTTACTGGGTTTTGGATTCAATCCCCGCATAGAAAAATACATTTTTATGGGTTTTCCTTTTAAGTTTTCTGTCGAAAATCTGAATCTCGATTTGGTCCAGTCACATAACAATCTTCTAAAGTGATTTTTTCAACGAAGTTCATTCAAATAATACGTTTTAGCAGTGTATTTAAAGAGAAGTAAGTTCATGGAATTATACGAGGCAAGCGGCATTTTAACGTATCATAAAATCTGTTTATAAGGAAATCTTTTTGAGAACCGTGTGGAAAGTAACGATTTTCTTTGCTTTTTTTTTTTTTTTTATCTTTTATTGAATAAGACATTTTTATAAAAACAAACCATCGCGGGTTTAGACCAGGGTCGATAATTTTTAAAACCAAAAAAAATAATAGTAGGATGAAACCCATTAGAAAAGGAGGGGAATATTATAAAAATGAAAGGAAAAATAATTTACGGGCGATCTGAGGTCGGGAAAACTAAAAGTCTTATCGAAAAAAGTCTAATGGCAAAGTTGTAGGTAATAAAAAGATCTAAAACTTTTGTATTTACACTTTTTTCACATAACCTCAAAATTTATGTGAAAAATTCAAAAAAACAAGTTTTTGGTTTTTTATTTTTATCTTTTACAAAAAAATTTCGTTTTTTACGAAATTTGGTGAAAACTTACCTTTTTATGTCCCAAATACGCTGTAATTTATTTGATTAAAAATATTTATTTTTTCACCTTATTTTGAATTAATATCGAAAAAACACCCTAATTTTCAATCGAAAATTCACCCGTCAAAATATCAGCTTTTTTTAAAAAGTTGGTATGTTTTCTGTTCGTTGAAATCTCTACTTTCCGATGGTGAAAAAAAAATATATGTTACCTTAGTAATAAACCTAGTATCTTCTCTGAAAATGCAAAAAACCGAAAAAACTCGAATTCGATTTTTTTTTTAATTATTATAAATAATTTTGAGCTATTTATTAAAATTAACACTTTAATTACTCGAAAAACGTTAGATTACATGTAATATTGATAAAAAAAAATTGCAAATAAAAATATACTACTATTATGGTCGATTTTCATATATATTTTATACATTTCAAATATATTTCAGATATATTCAAAATATATAAAATATATATGAAAATCATATATATTTCATATATTTACGATATATATTTTTTATAGATTTTTAATATATTTTTTATGTATTTTGAAATTTTTTTTTTTTCATGCTAAATTTGTTTGTGCAAAATTAAGGAGATTATTATTTTTTTATCTTGTATTAAAATATAATTAAATTTCAATCTTTAGGTTATGTTACGTTAAACATACTATTTTTTAAAGAAAATATTACGATTTTTATGTTTGAGTTGATTGATACACATAAAACATACAGATAGTATTTACCTTCCTATGCAGATTCGAAAAGTTTTTTTTTTTTTTAAGTAAACTTGTCACAATTATCTTCAAGAAACTCAGCGTGCACGTGTATTTTTATAAACGATGTTGTATACTGTACTGTATTTCGAATACTGGTTAGGCTAACGGTTGTAACAGCTGCTACGAAATAGTAGGTATGTATGTAGTAAGACCCAGACCCGCCTAGCCCCTTCCCCACTTCTCCATGAAATACCTTTTGATGGGCTACAATTTTTCGTAGGTCACTCAGGTATATAATTTATCTTAAAATAGTTATAAATAGGCATCTACGCATATAATTTAAAGAAGATTCGACAACTTTCTCCAAATATTGTAGATGTCTTATTAAATATTAATTTTATTAACTTATTTGTTTGTTAATTATAGTAGCATATTTTTATTTGCAATTTTTTTTTATCAATGTAACATGTAATCTAACGTTTTTCGAGTAATTAAAGTGTTAATTTTAATAAATAGCTCAAAATTATTTATAATAATAAAAAAAAATCGAATTCGAGTTTTTTGCATTTTCTGAGAAGATTTACTATGGTAACATATATTTTTTTTTTCACCATCGGAAAGTAGAGATTTCAACGAACAGAAAACATACCAACTTTTTATAAAACGCTGATATTTTGACGGGTGAATTTTCGATTGAAAATTAGGGTGTTTTTTCGATATTAATTCAAAATAAGGTGAAAAAATAAATATTTTTAATCAAATAAATTACAGCGTATTTGGGACATAAAAAGGTAAGTTTTTACCAAATTTCGAAAAAAAATAAAAAAAATTGTAAAAGATAAAAATAAAAAACCAAAAACTTGGTTTTTTGAATTTTTCACATAAATTTTGAGGTTATGTGAAAAAAGTGTAAATACAAAAGTTTTAGATCTTTTTATTACCTATAACTTTGCCATTTGACTTTTTTCAATAGGACTTTTAGTTTTGCCGGAAATCGAGAAAAACCGTTTTTTACCCTTAATAACTCACCCCCATCCCCTTCCCGACCTCAGATCGCCCGTAAATTATTTTTCCTTTCATTTTTATAATATTTCCCTCCTTTTCTAATGGGTTTCATCCTACTATTATTTTTTTTCACTTTTTATTATTTTTAAAGGCTTCTTCCCTGGTCTAACTGTGTTTGTATTCATAACGGGTTTAAGCTGTGTTTCTTAATAACTTTGTGGGTGACTGGGTTTTATGACGAAATAAATCTATTAAGGTTCTGGAAATGGGGAGAAGAGTTTCTTTTTTATTGTTTTTGTAACAATGAAAGTATTTGCACCATTTTTTTTACTTGGCGTCTTTTTGGGGTTCCGTACCTCACCTGGGGTTCATAACCTTCAAAGGAAAAAACTGAACCCTTATAGGATCACTTTGCTGTCCGTCTGTCTGTCTGTCTGACCGTCTGTCTGTCAAGACCCTTTATTTTGGGAACGCGAGCAGGTATCGGGTTAAAATTAATTTCGTATAGGTACTCAAGTTTGCAACCCCTTGCAGCTGTGAAAAAATCATACTTCTAAATCAACGCAACCAAGAGATAAAGCCGTTATTACTGACGCATATTTTACACTCACAAGGAAATCAAAATCTACAGAGTACTACCCGTTGACCTAGAATCATGAAATTTGGCAAGAAGCAATGTTTAGTAGTAGTAAAGGAAACAATCCTAAAACCGTAAATTTGTACCTACCTTATGATTATTAATTTATTTGCAGTTGGTAAACTGACCGCGACTTATGTCGATGTATGGGGACTACAGTTTTCCAATGGCAAAGTTAATTTTGCCCCTCAATTCTGTTTATCTTGTTGGCCTCATAGTTTATGAACTTCATTAATGTTATTTAATTATTTTGGTGAATGTAGCTTCTTGTACGGAACCCCCAGTGCGCGAGTCCAACTCGCACATGGTCAGTTTTTTTTTACTGACACTACCATTTGCGAAATTATTTGTAGTACAATACTAACCATTAAAAACGGCACCAGTGTTAATATAATAAATATGAAAATTATAAAAAGTTAAAGTCTGTAAGTTTGGACGTAAGTTAGGATCTTCGAAACAACTCGTCCGATTTAAAAGATTCTTGCACTGATAGAGAGCTACACTATTTATATGATTATGTAACTTCAAATATAAATCTTTGGCCCAAAGTCAATATAATACTGAAAACGTTTGGTCCTCTACGTGACCAGATGACAACTGATATATTTAGGTCCTTTAGGGGCCGTTCTCAAAGTGGGTCAACGGCCCCGTAAAATATTGCATAGAATATGTATGCCTTGTCACAAGTTTATGTGATGCACCTTACCTTTTAAAGTAGTTAGAGTTGTCTATGTGTACCCATAAAGTATTTTGTTTAAAGAGTAGAACAGTGCATAAGTAAAGAAGGGAAGCTGAACCAAAACCCTTGTGGGCCACATAGAACGATTTTACGAGCATGGTGGAGGAACGACTGAAGTATTCTGTTTACCGTATTTTTATTTTATTCAGTTACCTACTTTAATAGAATTTTAATGTAAAGAAAATGTTTTCGTTCGTGTACTTGGTAACTTTTTTCGTGTTTATGGAAGCAATTCATTTCGTGTTATTTTTTTATTAATCGGCACATCTGTACAGGGCTGGTTGGTATCGGTATCTGACAGCAATAAAAAAATACGGTTTTATGAAATTCTAATGCCTGTTTTATTATGGCCAATATCAGGCACAGGTAAAGAGTCTATCAAATTCACAGTAGGCGGTTATAATCATCCATAGATGCAAAAATATCTATGATTTTTTTGCTGATTAAAGAGGTATAGATAGTTCAACACATCTTTGCGCGCGGAGCTATGTGTGGGTAAGCATGTGTGGGTGGTTGTTTGCTCGGACGATAACTACCGCGTCACTGCCACACAAATGCATAATGTGTAATTACAAGTGCACGCACAGCGCACGCACACATGTCACCGCGCGCACAGATGAGTTGAACTATGTATAGTAGTATTCATAACGACAATCGAGAAATTTCGAGCTGCTTGAAACATATACGGATAAACTGTGTTAGGTGATGATTGTTTATAATTGCATAACTCAATTAATCTGCACAGCATTTCTCTTATTATATTATGGGCGCGGTTTTCGGGTCCGCTTCCAGCATCGAAACTTCAAAACTGGATGAAGCTTAGTACCAGTATTTTACATAAATCTACTATTTTTATGAAGTTTTACCCGCTGGCTTTCAAATATTACATACATATATAAATTTAGAACGCCACCTACTACGATCATCATTACACATTCCTTCTGCTTCATTTACTCTCATACATCTGAACATACACGCACGCCGGTTCTTCTTTTTCTAGCCTGATCTGCCCCACTCCTGGGCAAATGGCTCCTTCCACTTATGCACGCCGCTTATGGCTTTAAAGATTAACTATCCCAAATTTGCTGTCTTATTGTCACAAGCTTACTTACAATATTATACAGATTTATAACCATGGCACAGCGAGGGCAAGGCGTGAGTGATTTGTTTCCGGCTGTAAGACGACACACGTTGACGTGGTGACGCGGCGTGAGCAGAAGGTGAGCTTAATTAACTCCGTGAGCGATGACCTGCCGCCCTTGTGATATATCAGTGTCTACATGACTATATATTAGGTGTTAGGTCAAATATCTTTGGGGCTGGTCTGGGTCTGCAAACTTACGCTTTGAATCTTCAGCGACAGGCCCCGTAGGGCTTGGCTTTGTAGATGCAGTCCTACCTTGTCTAGCTCCTTCAGAGACGGCCAGGTGGCGTGGTTTTGAGGGAGAGCGCTACGGTCGTGTAGATCCTCAAGGCAAGTGCGGTGATTAACCTTCTCGTGGTTGCCGCCCTGTTATTGGTCTAATTCCCTATGAAATAGACGTAACTGAAATCACCGGGCGAAGTATCACAGGGGTGGCGAGGTCATGCCCCTGGGTGTCCACCATTGAACAATCACAATGTTGGATAGCAATGACCTCCTGCGTGTTTGTGCCGTGCGCGGGGACCCGTATGGAGGGATGAAGGGATCCTGGTGGTTGAGTGGAGCAGGTTGCACACAACACGCCACTTTGGCCTGGATTTCCTACGACACGGGAGGTTGTGGGAGTAGCTTACCCACGATCAATCGGCTGATCTCTCCTTCTGAGGGTATAAGCGAGGTGCGTGGGGTCCACTGAGGTCGTTTTCGGACGGCTGAAGTGGTGGTGAAGGTCACGCTGACGGTGTAAGGGAGGGTTGTTCTGTTCAAGCCAGCCCAAACGAGCACCTGATGTCTCGCTGTAAGCCAGCCCTGCGCACCTATATCTCAATGGTAGTCCTAACGGCTCACCTTAAGTGGTGGGTCGTTCCCAGTTGCGGGCTCGATGGAGGGTGAGAGCCGGAGAGATGAACTTTTATTAAATGTGGTCATGGATTTTGTAAAAGACTTGAGTACATTAGGGGTGGTGTCGGCGAAAGCCGGCACCAACTCTGCCCCTGGACCTGCGGTTAACTCCGCAGAATCCAGCGCGGGTGCCCCCAAGGCTGCAGTGAAAACTGCTGCCGCCCCTCCGGCTGCGGTGAAAACCGCAGTCTGGAGTGTCAAGAAGTCCCTTGGGCAACCTGCAGCGAAAGCTGCAGGTCCCAGTACGGGTAATAAAAATAAGCGGGGTGCTCCTAGCACCTCGCGTGTACCTGGACCCGCGGCCAAGGCCGCGGCCTCCAGCGGTAACTTCGTGGCTCCTCTAACCACATCCTCCGAAGTCGCTGCCTCCTGTACAATGGAGGCTGCTAGCGTACCCGTTGGCGAGGCTGCCTTGACCTGGCGAGTGCAAACCCGCAAGGGAAAGGGCAAGGGCAAAGGTAAGCGTAGAAATACGCAAACCTCTGCCCCCGCCAAGGAACCGGTGAGTACGACTGAACCAGCTCAGGGCAATAAGCCCATGAACCGGAAGCAGCGACGGCAGGAGCAAAGGAGAGGCAAAGCGAAAGCTTCAATCAGCTTCTCGAAAGGGAAGGAAGCACAACCTGCGCCGGACACAAGCCGAGCTGCAGGGAATGGCGGACCAGCACAAACGGCGACCTCATCGCAGCAGACCGCTCGGGACGGTCAGGTCGGTGCCAAGCGAGCTCTCAACGAGACTTTGTCACCTCGTGGAGAGCACAAGCGGCAGCGGCTTGATCGGTCCGGGAGAGTTGGTGGGATGAGCTTCGCCCAGGCTGCCAGTGCCCACCTGTGTGTCGCTGTGACATGCGAGCGCACGGGTGCCATCAGCAAGGAGTTGTCGGCTTTGGTGACCCAGCTGATCCAAAAACGGATCATCGAAGAAGCCCTCTCTCCCACGATGGAGACTCCAGAGCGGCAGATACCGTCCTTCACCGCTAAACCTCAATTTGGCAGCGGTGCACTCAAGCTGTGGTGTTGCGACGACTTCACCCTGGCTTGGCTGAAGAGGACGGTCCCCGGTTTGCCCCTCCCGGATAGCACCTCGCTAGTCGTGAAGGGCCAATCGGAGTTAACTAAAATGGTACGCTGTGGTATAGTCATACCGGACGATAGCGCAGTGTACCAAGACCTGAATATCGCAGCGAGAACGCTGTGGTATCAGAACCCATGGGTGGACATAAAAAAATGGGTGGTGATCCACTCAGACAGGCAGAAGACGTGCTGGTTCGTGGTGCTGGGTGTCCCCGAGGACCACATACCGGTCTTGATGGGCGCCGAGCGCAGGCTGTCTTTCGGCATGGGCTCGGTGTACATCAAGTTCCAGGGAGCGAACGGGAAGTTTGCGTGCGTCCCTCGTGGTTGGGACCCGATCACGAAGCAGCTCGTCAAGAACAGCAGCACAGGGGAGAGCAACCCCCTGCCTAGCAACCCGGAAGCTTCTGTGGCCGACTCTGCAGCAACTGCAGAAGAGGGCACCACTGAGGAGGACACGTCTGGGGTCCCTCTGGCGAGCGGGGAGCTGGACGACATTACACTGTCGCCAGCCTCTGGCCCGTTGGAGGAGGACCTCATCGTGGGAGATGCTTTCGCGGGACTGCAACTGGAGGAGGAGGAGGAGGGACCATGTGTTAACAATAAAAGTAGATACACGGACCCGGCCCGGCGGGCAAGCTGAAAACCCTTAGGCGAGGCGATGAAGGCAAAAAGGTTGGGGAGAGAATGGGCAGTCGGTTTTGAGAGGCACGAGAGGTGATAGAGGAAGGACGAAAGCGCGAAAGGTGAAAAATTGATAGTTGAGAATCACGTAGTAAGACGGATAGAGGAAAGTGGCTACGGAATCAATAATCAAAAGTGGTGTCGTGGTAGTTATCGTGGTAACGAAATTAATTATTAAGTTAATTATAATTTAGTCTAAACTCGTATTAATATGGTGTGAGTGAGTGCCGGTATGTTTGGTGAGTTTTAATCATTATATTACATAGGTAGGGACAAATCACTAATGTACCCTTTGTTTCTAGCATGGCGAGTCCTTGTATTTATCTCCCAATCCACACCTTGGCAGATATTTGTCACTAGCATTTGGTCTAGGGAAGCGGTGAAGCCTTTTGTCACACGTTACATGCTCTAATCCACTATTTATACACTACACAAATACTCATTTGATTATGGACTATTATTGACTTTTAACTGACATAACATGCATGGAAGGCGGAACCGCTAATACTCACCGTTATATAAAATAGGCAATAAGGCCGCTCTCAATTAAGAACGTAGGATAACCAAATGTTAGTTGTTAAATACTGTTTCCTATAGAAGGTCTGATTACGAGTCTCATTGCATTACGTTTGTTGTGTGTACACTAATAAACTAAAAGGGGTAGTCATCGCCAAACATCACACACTGGGATATGATCAATTTAATGAATGTTAGTGTCGTGTCTCATTAAATCGCACCAGGTCTTCGGGCCCATATCTGAATAAAAAAAAAATATTTAGCGAGACACGATGGAAGCCCAGTGTAAGACCCCGCTGCTGACGTCACACGGCTGTCAATTACACTGGAGCAACCTCGAGATTTGGGGAGTTTAAAAAGTGTGAAATGACGACTTAATCCATTTCCTCATACAACAAATCGATCTCAATGTGTTCTGTATCAGACTGAGTCTACGGTGCGCTTGCTAGTTCTGTATTGTCTTAGTAAGGGTGTTAGGTCGAGGGTGAGCTATTTATTATAGCGCGCGTCCAGTAATTCTGGAAGCATGTCTCGCTCAATGGCAGGGCTCTTAGGCACAAAACTGTCCCTGTCTTAGGATTGTGTAAGACATGTTTAAGTTTAGGGAAACATGTATTGTATGGACCGCTGCTAATCCTTCTTAGGATTCGCATTCGAGGACCTGCAGTACACGTATACGACGTGCCTGCTGCTGAAAGTTAGGCTCACGTCACTTGGGTGGGAATCTAGACTATTGTCAACGAACTCATTAACGTAACTCAAAGTAATGTATTTCTCAAAGCAAGCGTAGCGTTTCCTTCCTCTGACTTTCCGTTAGGTAAATAATGCTGTAGGCAACTCATTTCATTATAGAATATTATTGCATAATGTTTAACTGTACAGTATCGTGTGTGTTTATCTGTAAGCTATTGTTTTGACCTAACCATTGTCTTGTAAACCATTGTGTTGTTTCCCGTTAACTTTGCGCCCGCGTGAATCACCAATGGCAAGTAATGAGCCAGGATTGGCCAACGGTGGACCAATCCTGTCACGCAACGATCCGCGTCGGGTAGGCCGAGAGGGGTGAATGCGGACGGAACAAAACCGATGTGCGCGGGCGCAACAGTCTCTTTCACTTCTGCCCTTCTCCGTGTATGTAAGTAGCTGTATTTGTTCTGTGTGTATAGTATAGTGGTAGTATTATGTGTGTTAAATAAATGCCACGAGTTTGCCAGTAATTTGGTGTTGGTTTTTCATTGTGTTTAAAATAATCCGGTCCTAATCGCAAAATTGGTCCTTCGAGCCGGATCACAATGAAAAACCAAATTACTGGCGTTGACGCACAAAGCAAAGCTGCTGGGGTCGAGCAGCGACCTGGAGAGGATATCGCTACTGTAACGCGTGGTTCGATTAATGCCACGTGTGCGACATCCGGGTCGAGATCAAGCAGCCCCAGGCGCGAAGCATTGTACCATGACCACGTTGGGGGCGAGCACCGACCTGGAGTGGATATCGCATCTGTAACGCGTGGTTCGAATAATGCCACGTGTGCGACATCCGGGTCGAGAGCGAGCCGCCGTAGCCGCGAAGCCCGCCGTGCTGCAGCAAGGGCCGAATACAGGGCCGAAGAAGAGCTCACCAAGTTGAAGGAACAGCAGATACAAATAAAGGCTCAGCTGATAAGGAAGAAGCTGGCTTTGGAGATCGCCGAGATCGAGGCATTCTTCCCGCCTGCTGCTGAAGTTTCCTGTGAGCAAATGGACAAATCGCCCGCGCCCCTAGTGCCGGCTGACACGTGTTCGGCCGAAGGCCTGAATAGAGAATGCGCACGTGGGCTCATGTTTACCCCACGTGTTGAGACATTCTCTCCGATTGCTGATCAGGCCGCCTGCGAACGCGCAGCTTTGGCGCTGGTGCCCCTCACGCTGGCTGGCGCGGGCTTTACCGAAGACCTGCGAGAACGTGCGCGTGGGCTCGTAAATGCCCCACGTGTTGTCCCGTTCTCTCCGCCTGTTGAAGTCCCGTGCGACCGCGTGGACTTGCCGCTAGCGCCCCTTGTGATGGCAGGCGCGTCCTTGGCCGATCGACAGCGCGCACATGGGCTCGCGCTTTCCCCACACGTGGACAAACCACCCGCGCCGTCTGGCACGTGTATCATCGAAGGCATGACACGGTACGCGCGCGTGGTACCACGCATGTGCCGTTTACTGCCGTCCGACCGGCTGCCTACCGGCTACCCAGCGCATCATTTGCGCCCGTCGCGATATTCTCCGGGCCCGCTGTTCAGGCCCCTCGTAAATGCATGGTCGCGGTGCCACAGTCCTGCTCGACGCTGGCTGTCCTCGCGCCGCCAGCGTCCGCCACGCCACCGGCTTCCTGCTCGCCGCTGGCTGGCCCCACGCCAAAACCGACGCAGCTCGCCGCGCCGCTGGGCCCCCCCGCGTATTTGTTGCGCCCCACGCCGACGCCGTCCGCCGCGTCGATGCAGCTTGTTGCTACGACGGCGCCCGCGACGCAGACGCAGCCCGCCGCGCATATGTTGCGCCCCACGCCGACGCCGTCCGCCGCGTCGATGCGGCTTGTTGCTACGACGGCGCCCGCGACGCAGACGCAGCCCGCCGCGCATATGTTGCGCCCCACGCCGACGCCGTCCGCTGCGTCGATGCGGCTTGTTGCTACGACGGCGCCCGCGACGCAGTCGGCGCCCGCCGCGCATATGTTGCGCCCAACGCAGACGCCGTCCGCCGCGTCGACGCCGCTCATTGCTACGACGGCGCCTGCGATGCCGACGCCACCTTTTGCGATTAGGACCGGATTATTTGCAACACAATGAAAATGCAATACCAAATTACTGGCAAACTCGTGTAATTTATTTATAACACATAATAGTACACTTTACACAGAACACATACAGCTACTTACATAGTACACGGCGGGGCTTAGAGCCGAATCAATACGGGGCTCACCTAACAACAATGGAGCAACGGGGCCGCGTCCTACTCTCAGGTAGAATATCTGGCGACTGCCCTGCGCTCTGCGCCGGCACAGTTCGCGGCGTTGCCAAGAGCGGCAACGTTGGCGACAGAGCAACAAGGACGATAGGACACGCCCGCACAAGGGCGACAAGGATAGCAATATACGGCGCATGCGAGGCTGCCAGCTCGCATGCCACAGATAATAATAAACTACAACTAACTAAACATAATAAAAGACACATACTAAAAAAGCACAGATAATGCAGAATGAGTTGCCTACATTCCACCCCCTTGTTCCTGAACACTCACTTCGGTAGGCAACACATCTAAATCATAGAATCTACATTATTCTTAACTTAGCGTCTTTAGTAAAGTTCTCACTTATTGTCATTAATACACTTGTGTAACACGCACTGTTACAAAACGCACAAACACAACGCGACGACGCACTCAAAATGTAGCTTGTGCTTTAATGTGCACGGTGACCGGGTACTCGCTGACGCGCGGTCGGTCACGTGTCAGCCGGCGCGGGATACACCTTCGGGGCGTCGGGCGGCGGCGGCGGCGTCGTGGTCGCCGTCGTAGCAACTAGCGGCATCGACGCGACGGACGGCGTCGGTGTGGGGCGCAATATATGCCCGGGGGGCGCCGGCGGCGCGGCGGGCTGCGTCGGCATCGCAGGTGCCGTCGTAGCAACAAGGGGCGTCGACGCGAAGGACGGCGTCGACGTGGGGCGCAACTAAGGCGCGGGGGGCGCCGTCGGAGCGGCGGGTGGCGTCGGCATCGCAGGCGCCGTCGTAGCAATGAGCGGCGTCGACGCGGCGGACGGCGTCTGCGTTGGGCGCAACATATGCGCGGCGGGCGCCGTCTGCGTCTGCGTTGGGCGCAACATATGCGCGGCGGGCGCCGTCTGCGTCGCGGGCGCCGTCGTAGTAACAAACCGCATCGACGCGGCGGACGGCGTCGGCGTGGGGCGCAACATATGCGCGGCGGGCGCCGTCTGCGTCTGCGTTGGGCGCAACATATGCGCGGCGGGCTGCGTCTGCGTCGCGGGCGCCGTCGTAGCATCAAGCCGCATCGACGCGGCGGACGGCGTCGGCGTGGGGCGCAACATATGCGCGGCGGGCTGCGTCTGCGTCGCGGGCGCCGTCGTAGCAACAAGCCGCATCGACGCGGCGGACGGCGTCTGCGTCGCGGGCGCCGTCGTAGCAACAAGCCGCATCGACGCGGCGGACGGCGTCAGCGTGGGGTGCAACATATGCCCGGGGGGCGCCGGCGGCGCGGCGGGTGGCGTCGGCATCGCAGGCGCCGTCGTAGCAATGAGCGGCGTCGACGCGGCGGACGGCGTCTGCGTTGGGCGCAACATATGCGCGGCGGGCGCCGACTGCGTCGCGGGCGCCGTCGTAGCAACAAGCCGCATCGACGCAGCGGACGGCGTCGGCGTGGGGCGCAACATATGCGCGGCGGGCTGCGGTGTTCTGTGTAAAGTGTACTATTATGTGTTATAAATAAATTACACGAGTTTGCCAGTAATTTGGTATTGCATTTTCATTGTGTTGCAAATAATCCGGTCCTAATCGCAAAATTGGTCCTATCGAGCCGGATCATAATGGAAAACCAAAATACTGGCGTCGTCACACGAAGCAAAGCTGCTGGAGTCGAGCAGCGACCTGGAGAGGATATCGCTATTGAAACACGTGGTGAAGAAATTGCCACATGTGCGTTATCCAGGTCGAGAGCGAGCAGCCGTAGCCACGAAGCCCTGGAACATGATAACACGTGTGTTCCCACAGTACCACGTAGTGAAGGAAATGCCACGTGCTTGTCTGTGCGGTCGAGATCAAGCCGTCAGACCCGCGTAGCGCAGCGGCGCCGTGCTGCAGCCGAATACAGGGCCGAAGAAGAGCTCGCCAAGTTAAAAGAACAGCTGGTACAGGATAAGGCACAGCTGTTAAGAAAGAAGCTGGCTTTGGAGATCGCCGAGATCGAGGAGGATGAAGAGGAACACAGCGCTCCGAGTGTCTATAGTCATCGTAGCAACAACGTGGTTGAGTGGCTAAGGTCCAGTGATTCCCCCTGCGGACGCGATGATGTAGCGCCTCTCGCACCGGCTGACACGTGTTCAACCGACGGCATAGAACGAGAGCGCTCACGTGAGCTCGCACATGCGCCGCATGCCGCGACTAGCGCCCACGTGTTATTGGCACCCGCGGCGTCCTCCTGCCCGCCTTCAAAATGTGCGCCTGTCGCTCCGCCCGCGACCATAACCACCGGCGCCCCCGCCGCACCTTCCGATATCATGCACCTAGCCGACGCTATCATCACAAGTATGAATAAACGTCCGAGACAAAACTACGATCTCCCCGTGTTTGATGGTAGCCCAGTGGACTGGATGGCGTATCGACGCGCATATGAAGCTACCGCGTCCATGTATAGCACGTTCGATAACACCGTGCGACTACAGGTTTCACTCCGAGGTGCGGCAAAGCATGCCGTTGAAGGCCTGTTGCGTACCGGAACCGACCCAACCGTCGTCATAGAAGCCCTGGAAGAAGAGTTTGGACATCCTAACTTACTACTAGATACCGCGCTAAATAAAATAAGGAGTTTACCACGAGTATCCGATAGCGGCGTTGAGTTGCGAAACATGACATGCGTCGTACGAAATTGCGTGTACATGTTGAGAAACATTAAAGCAGAGGGATATATCAACAACCCTCAACTTACGCACGAGATCCTGGGTAAATTAACACACGTGCAACGAGCGCAATATGGCGAGTTCGTCATGGTGAGAAACGTCGATAGCAAAGAAGATCTTCGTGTATCACCAAATATAAATATGTTGCTCGACTTTTTAAGTCATTTGTCACGGGCGTCGGCTTATTACCTGCCACTAAACATGAGCACCGAGCAGAGTAATCGGAACCGGACCACCGCTCCTGCCAACCCCACTGGCGCCCGCGCCGCCATGTATGGGGCGCGCGCCTGGCACCAGGAATCGACGCATCGGCGGGACCCTGCTCACCGGGTACACATTACCAGCGAGGAAAGTGCGTCATCGAGTGCGTCGTCGCAAACTAGTGTATGTGCGTTGTGTAAAAGTGCGGGTCACCTGTTAACCGAGTGCGACTTGTTCATGAACAAAAGCGAAAAGGATAAGTGGAACTTTGTTAAGGACAGTAAGTTATGCTTTAAGTGTTTGGTGATAAACCATCCTCGTTATCGGTGCCGCGCGAAACCATGTGTTAAGTGCGGTGCTTCACATCACACGCTTCTTCACTACGAGAAGTCGAACGGCCCGGGCGCCGCCGCCGCCGCCGCCGCCCCACGTGCAGGTGCAGCGGCGCATGCGGCCACGCCCCACGCCACGCCATCGAAAGCAAGCGCCACCGCCGAGTCGGTAACGAGTATGGGTGAGCGATGTAAGAACACTAAAACATTATTGAAAATTGTGCCTGTAAGTATTATTGTAAATAATGTAGATTATAGTTGTTATGCGCTACTTGATGATGGAGCCACAGTGTCGTTAATCGATTCATGTGTTTGTAAATTTAGTGGACCATCATCCCCGTTAAAAATTGTTAGTGCGGGGGGCTATGTTATTAACAATAAGAAATCATGTAGGGTGACTGCGCTAATACGTGGACCCAACGGTGTATGTCATGATATATCGTTACGCACTATTGACAACCTAGACTTACCTGCCCAAAGTATGTCCGCCAGAGTTATAGCTAGGAATAAACATCTACGTGACCTAGATTGTTGTGCGATGTCGAGTGCAAAGCCATTGGTACTAATCGGCCAAGACAATTGGCAGTTAATCGTTAACCAGCAGATACGACAGGGTAAATCCGGGCAACCAGTAGCGTCACTTACGAAATTAGGTTGGGTTGTTCATGGACCTGTAGGTATTTATGATAGGTCTGGTCAGGAATCGGTTAATTTAGTTAGTGATAATATGGAGGATTTAAGCGAACTCGTTAAACAACAATTTTCGCTCGAGTCGATCGGCATCGCAGAATTGTCACGTGAAAATGTCGAGACTGAACGCGCTTGTAAGGTCCTAGACAGCACTAGTCGCCGTGTCGATGGGCGCTGGGAGGTAGGATTATTATGGTCACGTGATGCGGTGCACTTACCTGATAATTATGATTACGCTGTGAAGCGTCTACGCGGCATAGAGAGTAAGATGGATACAAATCCCGACTATGCCGAATCATATTCGCGTCAAATTGAGAGGTTGATTTTATGCTAGGCGATTAGAAATTCCGCTCAGTGTTAACCCGGTATGGCACCTGCCGCACTTTGGAGTCACTAACCCGAATAAACCAAACAAACTTAGGTTAGTTTATGATGCCGCGGCCAAATATAAAGGTGTATGTCTTAATGATTATTTGTTAACAGGGCCGGACTTGTTAAATTCTTTGTTAGGTGTATTGTTCAAGTTCCGATCCGGCCCTATAGCTTATACAGCAGACATAGCTGATATGTTTTTGAGAATTAAAATTAGGAAAGAAGATCAGGGCGCGCAACTATTCTTATGGAGAGGCCGGGACAGAGTGCGTGACCCCGACACATATGTAATGGACTCAATGATCTTCGGAGCTAAGTCGTCGCCCGCCGCAGCCATACATGTACTGAATAAGAACGCTACTGAATTCCGAGACACATATCCCAAGGCCGTTAAGGCAATACATGAAAACCACTATATGGATGACTACCTAGATAGTGTTGACTCCATAGACAGTGCTCGTGTGGGGATGTAGTGTTATTGAAACAACTGTTCTCAAGCGATTACCTTTAATTACTGACTGCAAGAGTATAAGTGTGTTAATATATTAATAGAAGATACATTCATATGGATAGGGTCATAGACCTTATACTATAGGTAGTACTACTACACCTCACATCAGGGGTGATAGAAAAAAAAAAAATAGTTTACAATTTTTTTTTTTTATACGTAAATATAACTTAATAACATTTCTTATGTTACCAAAGGTTTGGTTCTATTTTTATGGATTAAATAGGTTTTATTATTTTTTAATATTTCTACATTAACACCTAAATCATTTAAAACAACAAATGGTCCCTCCCATTGAGGATCTAACTTATTAGCTATTTCATTTCTAATTAAAATTAGTTGTCCTTTACTGTATGTCACATTATTTAAAGACTTATCATAACAACTCTTACGGTTTTGTTTACTTATAAGTAAATTATTACGAGCATCTTGATGTGCTACTTGTAACCTATACTTAAGATCAACTAACTTAATAACTAACTGGATAACTTTCTGGATTATACAATGGTTCTATGTACTGACTAACTCTAGATGGTACTATACTAGCTCTACCAAATACCAGTTCGAATGGTGTGTACTTTGTCTCTGTATGAACAGTATTGTTGAAACTATAACACCAAAATGGTAGCCAGTGACTCCATGTGTCTTTTTGGCCATCACACTGTATTCGTAAAAACGATCCTAAATTTTTATGTGAATTTTCGAGCGCACCGATGGATTGATGGTGATACGCTGTAGACATTAATTTATTTATACATAAAAGTTTACATACCTGTTCCATTACTGACGATACAAATTCTGTTCCACGATCAGTTGCGATGGTATTAGGTATTCCAAATCTTAAAATAAAATTATTAACTAATGCTTTAGCAATACTTACGGTTTCCTTCGTTTTCAAAGGATAGGCCTCTACGAACTTAGTAAGCTCGCACTGCAGTGTCAAAATATAACAATTTCCTTCAATGTCTTTTTCTAATGGACCTACGACGTCCAGATAAATTTTTTCAAAAGCATGTGAAGCCGTTGTAGTTATCTCCATGGGCGCCTTGATATACTTACAATGCTTCATTTTCTGACATTTAATGCATTTACTCACAAATTGTCTAATATCGTTGTCTAAGCCTGGCCAGTAAAAATGTGCATGTCCTGCGGTAGGTAGTAGGTGAAAGTCATGTAAAATATACTTTCTTTCTTCTTCATTATAAATTCTCCTAACTCCTCTCAATACATAAATACGTGGACCGGTCCAATCCTTATTGTCTTTTATCTCTTTTAATACATCTTTAATAAAACTCTCATATTCCTTATTTTTTACTATGCATAGCTCATTTATACCTATTCGTTTACAAAAATGACCTAACTTAGTCACAAATTCGGCTCGCGTAAGTTGTGCTCTAAAGTTAAGATTAATATACAACATCTTCTTTCGATTGTTATAAATAAAACATTCCTTTTCTTCATCTATATTATTTTGTCTTTTTAATTTATTTAATTCATCACTTCCTATAAAACTCATTTCTACAGAATTATTCGGAATTTTTAGTACCTCAACTACTCGTGGTTGATCAGGCCACGTTTCGCCTCGTTTACTAAAACTAGGTGTATCCAATTGTTTTCCTACATCTAAACGTTTTTTCTGAGCTCTAGTCATAACTAAAGAAATTTCATTATGCATCTGTTTTAAAGTATCCGATGTTATATTAATTCTAGATAATGCATCTGCTACGCTATTATCTTTTCCTTTTAAATATAAAATTTTAAAATTGTATTCTTCTAGTGCTAGTCTAAATTTAAGTAGTCTGCTAGATGGGTCCTTCATTGAAAATAAATATATCGGAGATAGGAGGGCTATCTTCAATAATACCCTCGGTCTGTGGGCATATCGTGGGTATGCAATGCACAAAGCAGGTAACTTATGCCGTTTTAGAGATAGTTCTTGTTCCAATTTTATCAAAGCAGCGGATTCGGCCACCAATCGTTTCGCTTTTTCCCAACTAAAACACACTTGTTCAAGTTCACACACGCCACTTTTGGCTACTTCTCAACTCTTTTTCTCTCAACCCCTTTTTAACTCCCAAAACGCGCGTCCGCGCGTATCTTTTCTAACTTCACGACCCAATATGGCGGGAGAACCCACTCAGAGTGCCTCTATGACACTCCTGCTTTTTATTGGCTAAGAGAATCTCTTCCGGCAAATTACTGCTTGTATTATCCAATCCAAATCGAGTATTTTGACATAAGAAAAATAAAGTGTTGTCAATCGAATAAAATCGAACTGAAAATTGATCAGAAGCGAAATGTTGCCAATTAAACAAACCTGAAGTAATAAGTTTACAAGCGATATTTATTACTAATCATTTACCTTCCTCCGATACGGCCATCTTGACATTCAAACGGTCCCACGTTTGATGTAAAGCGACGAGCAATATCGTTACTCAACCAAAAAAACAAAAACCAAGAGGAGATAAAAAAATAAGTAATAGGTTAAGTTCGGCCGCTCCTGACCAAATAAAAAAAAAATAACGTGGTCGTGACATCTTCCACGTGAAACCTTCAATCAACACCTTATATTACCAGCCTACAACAAAACTCAAGTACATCTTTACTCAAGAAAACAGAATTCTCATAGCTTTCACACTGTTCATTTGTTTTCTCCATGTAAATCTATGTCTCCACACCATACACCGTACACAACCATCGTCGTACTATCAAACCAGCCACCTCACCATTTAGACAACCATATTAACACATGGTTACCGAAGCACCAGAGGTACCAGGTTCCCAACAAACGCCAAGTCGGTCTCGAAGCACTAAGTGTGCCAGAAACCACCCAAACGCCCAACACAACATACCATGTCACATACACCAAACAACAGGTCACCGAGGCCCCAGAGGGACCAGGCTCCCCCAGACATACAACAGGTCACCGAAGCCCCAGAGGGACTAGGCTCCCCCCAGACAACAGGTCACCGAAGCCCCAGAGGGACCAGGCTCCCCCAGACAACCGGTCCTCTCGAGGCAACAAGACTGCCAGATACCCATGCCACATACACAAAACAACAGGTCACCAAAGCCCCAGAGGGACCAGGCTCCCCCAGACAACCGGTCCTTTCGAAGCAACAAGACTTCCAGATACCCATGCCACATACACAAAACAACAGATCACCAAAGCCCCAGAGGGACCAGGCTTCCCCAGACAGATAACAGGACTCCAAAGCCCCAGAGGGACCAGGTTCCCCCCAGACAAATCCAGCAATGTTTCTTGGTCCCACAGCAATCGCTGTAGCTCCTGATGGTCAACCCAGTGACCACCCTGCAACCATAGTCATCCTGACCAGGCCTCGTAACCCACCACGGTTACAGCAGTCATCTTACTGACCACTCACCTCGTAACCCACCTCGGTTACAGCAGTCATCTTACTGACCACTCACCTCGTAACCCACCTTGGTTACAGCAGTCATCTCTGACCACTCACCTCGTAACCCACCTCGGTTACAGCAGTCATCTTACTGACCACTCACCTCGTAACCCACCTCGGTTACAGCAGTCATCTCTGACCACTCACCTCGTAACCCACCTCGGTTACAGCAGTCACCACAGCGACTACTCATCACCGTACAGTCAGTCCTTTGACCATACACACGACCTCACCATTGCTAGATTGATTTGAATCAGTCTTCAACACAGTACATTCAGTTACTTCAATGGGTACTTGATCTTTCAGCTTTCCTCTAACTCATCATGAACCAAAGCCTTTAATGCAACACATAACTGCCACCATTCAGAACTCTAATAACCATAAACAGTACCTCTAAACCAAAATCAAATTAGTTATTTCAATCTTCATTCTCAGTACTGAATACAACGGCAACTTCACATTCAGGATTTCTTACCCTGCCAAAAGCATATTCAAGAACTCCATTTTATGTTCATGATTTCATACCAAACCCTCAGTGTGATAGGTATAATAACTACCAACATCAAACATTACCAATTTTGCAAACTAAAATTGAAAATGAAATCATGCACCGCATGTCACCGAGTTTACATCTGCGTTAACATTATCTTATCCAACTTGCTCAGATAGCAAATAAAACAAAATTACGTTAGGTATGTTCACAATGACCAGCACAGAACATTCAACAAGTTAGAACACCACAACCATTACTGACAGTATACTTTAAATTCCACATTTATTATTCAAGGTAGGTACTAGCCTACATGACACCACACAATCACACAATTCACACCTTTCGTTAAAGAGATGTTACAATTATTAAAACTTTTGAACAATGTTCAAGATTACCGAGGCCAAGCATCGTTGAACAACACAGAACAAGGAAACTATTCCTAGTTTCCTCCAAAAAACAAAAGCTCCTGTACCAAGTAAATCAAATAGAACCTAAGTGTCCCATTCATGGTCCACAATCAACAATAACTTAGCATATACATTTACCTGCACAGAATGCACTTTCAACTTAAATGCCGAATTAACTCTTGACTCTGTCATCTCTCTGACCCACGAAACTGTTCTATGTAAATTAAAATGTTGCCAATTGAACATCTATCTCATCTTCAGCCACAACTTCAGCAGTTATTGGCCCTCATAATATCTGAATACGTCTTCTAGACACCATCTACATGTCTAGTTGCACTTTTCATTTGCCATAGTCCACTTAAATAATTTTTATGTGTAGGTATCGTTAGAATGACATGTTATCAGTTGGTTAGTTCCCTACATAGTGATTTATAACAACTACAGACATTAACTTTACCTTTATTCAACCGTTGGTAGCAACAAAACTAAACGCCAACTGTCTAGGCTATAGTAACGTTAATCCTCGTGATATTTCCAGGTTGTAAGATCGCAAAACGAGTCAACCAGCAAACTATTTCACTAAACTTTAACACGGGTTTGAAAATAATCTTGATCACATAACTCATAACTGAAAGTTATCGCAACTCTTTGGAATGAAGCAAAAGTTAAAAGTTTAATCCTCACAGTGACTTGTAACGATTTATTAATAATCTAGTCTTTATCTAGTAACTTATAAGTTAAAAATCATATCACAGTTAAAAGTTATTTGTTTTGTCTTGATGACTTTTTCAAACTTTTTCGAATGTTGACACTTTCATGTCACTGTCTAATAGAGATGAGTAAGGGATGGCGATCTGTTATCAATTAATCGACGAATCGATTTAAAGGCAAAAAATAAACAAACATTTTTTCAATCGATATCCAGTACTGAATCGATCCAGCGTATCGATATTTCGCCCTAGAATATCGAGATTCGATTTTTCTGTTTTGATATGAACCAAAATATTATTTAAAAATAGTCGAATGTATTACACGTGTACGTGTGTGTGTGTACGTGTGTCGTGTGTATTCAACGTTAACAAAATAAATTTCTTTCCCTTTTACCTGATACTTTAATTTAGTTGTAAAAACAATCCCAATCAGCCAAAGATGTGAAAAGATACACTATTATTACGATTTTTCTTTTTACTTTCCATAACTGGATTCACACTTGCATTAAAAATACCAACGCGAATAGTTAGAATGTACGTTATTTTCAAAGAAAAGCATATTCACAAATTTCCTTGAAGATCAAATCAACAACAAACTCAGTGGTAATAATATTTATGGGCAATCTGAAGTGACACCTATTAATAAAGAATGCTTGGCTAAAATGCCTAGTATCTTTACTTCTCGATTATCAGTAGTGAGTAAAGTAAAAACGATTAAATACTTGAAACAAAATATTTCAGAGCTTGAGCCCGTCAAAGATTTAAAAGATGGCGTGACATGCACGGACTTCTCATTCTGTCTATGCAAAAATTATTTGTTTGTTTTTAAATTGATCACGAAAAAACAACATGCTCGTATTCAATAAGCTCCCCCAAGCAGTAAATCACGGCATAATGGGGTCCCGAATCCAATTTCGATGATTATTGAAAGAAACATACAGTATCAATACCATTACATAGATGGCGCTGTTTGATTTTTCTACTCTTTTCATGTAACTTACATTAAACAACATAATGCAATAGTTATAAATTGCAATTAATGCAACAATTAATTATAAAACTTAGGTACTTCCAAATCCAATACATACTTCGGCTGCCACAAATGTATGCCAATGCACAGATAGTTGAATACAGATCAAAGTAACATACCTTTAAGCCTGTACTCCCGGAAAGATCAGGCAGCAGTGCCAACCATGCACATGTCCAGACTCCTAGGTGCTATCAGAAAATATTAAATTGATTGATCACCGCAGCGGCATGTATAAAACCACTAAATTTCCTCTTTCATAGCGCTGTAGACTGCAGGTTGTATGTTGCCTCTTGAAATGGAACCTGAGCTCCACACTTATCTTGTAGCACTACATGCAGCCGGTCACAACAGGTCTTGTGGTATCCACAGCCATGTTGAAGGGCTCAGACATCCGTGCTATTTGTTGCATATTGTGTGAATGGCTGAAAAATTCATGTCTATGAGCAAGATTTCCACAAGCATAAAGTTTTATTGAATCAAGTTGTAGCTTAGGATGTTTGCTCTCTTGCACTGTATTTGCACAAGTGGTCTTAATCTCTTGCGAATTCCGCTGACAGTATGAATCTGGCTGAGTTTCATTTAGCATCATAACAAAAATAACAATTTATTTTAAATTTTAGCCACTATAAACCAAGAAAAACAATATTGTGGCTAAACTTCATAAGGCATTAGATTGGTACTTATTATTGTCGGAATACTTAAGTTTATACTTCCCTGAACATCACCACCACAGTTGCGTTTCCCAAGTATCTAGTCAGGATTGTTCCGTCGATTCGTTTGCGTCGATGTCATCATTAACTTCATCATTATCTGCAACCCGACTTCGCATATTGTATAGGATAGGCCACACTATACGGTTGAACTCGGGCAACATGATATTTCTGTCTTTAGTAGCCGGCAAACATCTCCATTAGGTAGGTAGGTAGGTACTTCCATGCTAATTTTCGCGCACCAGAGCGCGCCAACCATTATTCGTCTCATTTGGTCCATCATCGCTTTGTGCGTGCATTGTTTTCACTTCCGATATCGGAGATAGGAGGGCTATCTTCAATAATACCCTCGGTCTGTGGGCATATCGTGGGTATGCAATGCACAAAGCAGGTAACTTATGCCGTTTTAGAGATAGTTCTTGTTCCAATTTTATCAAAGCAGCGGATTCGGCCACCAATCGTTTCGCTTTTTCCCAACTAAAACACACTTGTTCAAGTTCACACACGCCACTTTTGGCTACTTCTCAACTCTTTTTCTCTCAACCCCTTTTTAACTCCCAAAACGCGCGTCCGCGCGTATCTTTTCTAACTTCACGACCCAATATGGCGGGAGAACCCACTCAGAGTGCCTCTATGACACTCCTGCTTTTTATTGGCTAAGAGAATCTCTTCCGGCAAATTACTGCTTGTATTATCCAATCCAAATCGAGTATTTTGACATAAGAAAAATAAAGTGTTGTCAATCGAATAAAATCGAACTGAAAATTGATCAGAAGCGAAATGTTGCCAATTAAACAAACCTGAAGTAATAAGTTTACAAGCGATATTTATTACTAATCATTTACCTTCCTCCGATAAATATATTAATGGCTTATGGTCTGTCATAATTGTGAATGATTTACCGTATACATAGGGTCTAAAATACTTTACAGCCCAAACAATTGCAACTAACTCTTTCTGAATGGTTGGATAATTGAGTTCAGCTTTATTCAGAGGTCTGCTAGCATAAGCTACAGGTTTCATATTTTTATTGCACAAGACTGCTCCAATAGCCGTCCCTGATGCATCTGTTTGAATGACAAACTCATTATTTTCAGAAAAATCTGGAAAATCTAATACTGGTGGTGTACTTAAAGCATGTTTCATTGCTTCAAACGCACTTTGACACTCTTCAGTCCAAACAAATGGTACATGTTTTCTAGTTAATTTATTTAATGGACAAGTTATTCTTGCAAAGTTTTTAATGAATTTCCTATAATAGTTACAAAATGCTACAAATCTTTTTACTTCATCAGTATTACTTGGTACAGGGTAATTTTGCAATACTTCTACTTTAACTGGGTCGGGTAAGACTCCATTTTCTGATACTAAATGCCCTAAATAAAGAATTTCTTTCTTTAAAAAATTACATTTTTCTGGATTTAATTTTAAATTAATTTTCCTAAGTCTTTCCAAGACGTCTGTTAAGTTTTTATTATGGATATCTAAATTTCTCCCAAAGACTACTAAATCGTCTAAATATATAAAACATTTATCGTATGTTAACCCAGACATAGCAACTGACATTACTCTACTAAAAGCACTCGGACTTGTTTTTAATAAATAAAATAAAATAACAACTTTACGTCAGTCAACCATGCAGAAACATAAAGTCAAGCGTCGGCTTACTGAGTCATTTAGAAACTCTCCGCTCATGATGCAAAGCTCACCTAGTGAGCAAAAACTTCATGCCCACACTCATTCACTGGTCCAACAAGAACAAACCCAAAGCAATATACCCACGACAGCACTGGGATGTTCTGAGCAAAGTGTTACAACATCAGTTTTTGATCCACATAGCGGACAATCATTAGAACGCAGTATAGAGATCCCATGTGCTCAAACTTCGTTCACTTCACTAACACAACTAAATAAAAGTGATCATCAACGATCGCAAAATTCAACAACAATTGGTGTTCCAAAAATTATTATTTTAGGTGACCAACAAGTTCGAGGTTTTGCCAGTCAAATAAAGTTTCAGAGGGATGCCAATAAGTGGAATAACATGTATTCTGTGTCAGGAATTTCAAAGCCAAACGCAACTAGTACACAAATATTGTATAATTTAGACGATTTTTTAAAAAAATTGCATAATGATGATATAGTGATATTGGGTTTAGGAAGCAATGACACAAACCCGTACAAATATCTATCAGAGTTGATTCCAGCCCTTCATAAACTAAGAAACAACCAAGTATTTATAATAAATATTATTAATAATCCCTATTTAAATTTTAATTTGTTAAATCAATATATAAAACTATTTTTGCAAAATTTTCCTAACTGTAAGTTCATTGATACAACTGAGAATATATATCATAATAATTACAACTACACATTCAAGGAAACACTGTGTTATAAAATAAATATAGAAATTGATAATATTAATTTTAAGAGGATTATGGACACAGCTTGTACATTAAAACACACGCGCACTTCATCGAGCTCAAACATAAGTAGTAGTCACACAAAAGGAACAATTCCATATTATTTTAAGGTACAAACAAAGAACCCCCATCAGCTATTAAAAGCTAGTGAACCTACTACGCCTACACCGACCCCTAATGAAGCTAGTAAATCCACTTTTTTTCGAGGTTAAACGTAAATGTACACTATTTCATCAAAATATTGCCGGTATCTTAAATAAAACAGATTTATTAGAAATAACTTTACAAGAACTGCATGCAAACGGTACAAACATTGATATTCTATGCTTTTCTGAAACTTTCATAAAACGAGGATCAGAAGGTAACTTAATACTAAAAAATTACAAGCTAGTGTCATCTTTCTCAAGGCCTCACCAACGGCGAGGTGGAACCTGCATAATGGTTAAAAAGGATCTTGAATGTAAACCTATCCCTAACTTGGTTCCGCCTTTAATATATGACTTCGAATATTGTGCAATAGAAATTATCACGCTTAAAGTCATTGTTATTTGTATCTACCGCACTCCAAACTCAAATTTAAGTCTGTTTTTAAAAAACCTAGAGGATATTTTAAGAAAAATAACAAAACGAAATAAAAATAAAATAATACTTTGTGGAGATTGGAACATTGACGCATTAAAGCGTAACAATAATTATAAAGAATTAGAATGTATCTTGCAGAACTATAACATCTCTAACCATATTACTAAACCCACAAGAAAATCATCATGTTTAGATCTCATCGCAAGCGATATACCTAATGCACAGCCTGAAATACATACCCTTGCATTATCTGATCATGAGACCGGTCAGTCCATATGTTTCCATTCGTCTGTAGATATTGCAAAACGCAGAAAACAATTTTGGTTTCAAAAGAGAAGAGATTTGAGTCAACACAACATAGAAAAGTTTATGTCGTGCATATCGTCTCTCTCCTTTTCAGAAATATACGAGTCAGATGATACTGATATAGCATTCAATCACTTTCATGATATACTGTCCCTTTTTTATAATCTCTGTTTTCCCATACTAAAAGTAAAAATTACAAACAAACCGCCAAAAAATAAATGGATAACTAAAGGAATAAAAAGATGCTGTGTCAGGAAACGAAGTATGTACCTAAAATATAGACTATTAAATTCCAATAAAAATCAAAACCTAAAAAACTACCAAAATTATACTAGAATACTGAGACGATGTATATTACATGCTCAGAAAATTGATAATACTCGTTACATCCTTCAATCGAACAATAAATGTAAAGCCGCCTGGGACATTATTAAAAAGAATAGTACAGATATCGATAATAACGCTGAAATTACGTCGATCATAGATGATCAGTGCACATACACTAATGCCGACATAATTGCAAATAAATTTAATGACTTTTTTATAAACATGACAAACAAACCTAATATCCCTAATTCTGAAACACACATTGACTACAAACATACCATCACTGACATATCGGATACCATTTTCTTGACTCCAACTAATGAAGATACTGTATATAAAATAATTAATTCTTTAAACTCAACTAACTCAACCGGGTATGACGATATCAATACAAAAATTCTTAAACGTTGCTCTAAATATATATCTCATCCACTCGCCCACATAATTAATCTATCATTATTTCAAGGTTTATTCCCCGCCAGGCTAAAATTTTCGATAGTCAAACCGTTATACAAAAAAGGAGATAAAAAAGACATGAATAACTATCGACCAATTACTCTGATACCCGTAATTTCTAAGATTTTTGAGAGAATTATGTACGATAAACTTCACTCCTTTATAGTAAAACATTCTATTTTGAAAGAGGAACAGTTCGGTTTCAGAAAAAATAAATCAACAACCCTTGCATGTTTCTCTCTTGTTAAAATGATTACCTCTAGCCTGAATGAGAAAAGGCCAATAGCATCGATATTTCTCGATATGTCCAAAGCATTTGACTTCGTAGATCACAAACTACTTCTCTTTAAACTGAATCGTTATGGTATTAGAGGAAACGCATCACAGTGGATAGAATCTTATCTAAATAATCGCCAACAATGCGTAGAAATATCGAGGCATACAATATCAGAAAAAAAAATACATAGATCCGCTTATCGTCAAAACTCATGTGGTGTTCCCCAGGGGAGTATATTGGGACCCTTTTTGTTCTTGCTATATATCAATGATTTGCCCAACGTAACCCCATATTCATGCATTCTGTACGCCGACGATACAACTCTTAGTATTGAACTCACCGATGACAATATCAACAAATACGAAAATGAGATAAATGACACGTTAAACAAAATAATAGAATGGCTGAAAGACAACAATTTACATGTCAATATTAGTAAAACCAAACTTATGCAGTTCCAAACTTACAATAGCAACCGTCAAAAATTGGAAATTAGATATGCAAATAACGCTGTAGAAGAGGTTGAAAGTGCAACTTTTTTGGGTATAACTTTAGATAAGTATTGCAACTGGAAAGTACACATTGACAAATTATGCACTAAGTTGCAAAGATTTGTATTTGTCTTAAATCGAATAACTCGCGTAGCTGGTATCAATGCAGCACTTTATGCTTATCATGGTTACGTAGCATCAGTTCTCCGCTACGGCATCATTATATGGGGAAATTCTGTGGATACTATTAAAGCATTCCGAGCCCAAAAGAAATGTATTCGATCAATGACTAAAGCCCAACCATTACAAAGCTGTGTCCCGATCTTTAAAAAATTAAAAATATTACCACTCCCATCTTTATATATATTCGAACTCTGTATCTTTGTACGTAAGAACTTAGCTTTATTTAAAGTTCACAATGATGTTGTAATAAGGAAAAGTCGAGATATCCACAAATTATGTACACCACAACAAAGAATTAAACTATTTTCGAATAATGTTTACTGTATGGCAATTCAAATTTATAATAAATTACCTAATGTCTTTAAAAGTCTTAACCTTATGACATTTAAGAATAAACTATTCAACTTTCTGTTGCAAAAGTGTTACTACTCAACGAATGAATTTTTAAATGAAAAATTTGATTCAAAATTAAAATTAGACAACGAATTACCTCACAATAATTGAATGGAATGTCATTTCTATGACATTATATTGTTTTTTTCTCTTCATTATATTTAATCATTAGTGACATTTTATTTAATAACCATTGACATTGTATTTAATCATTCATAACATTTTAACTAATAAGCCTTACATTATATTTAATCATTCTTGACATTATAATTAATAACCCCTTAAATTGTATTTAATAATTCTTACATTATAATTGATAACCCCTGATATTGTATTTGATAGTAGTTAACGTTTTCCTAATTCCCGACATTGTATGGTTTATTATTAATTTTAATTCTTTGAAATATTTGTACGCTGGAAACAGCAGAATATTATGGACATTGTATTTTGTGTAACACCTATGTAACAACAATATTCTAACAAATAAATTTATTATTATTATTATTATATAATCCCATAGGTAGCCTCTTCATCTGGTATTGCCCAGTACTAGTTGTGAACGCTGTATACTCTCTACTGTTTTTATCTAAAGCTACTTGGTAATATCCTTGATTAAGATCTAAATGCGAAAAATAGACTGAGCCAGAGAGCGAATCCAAAATTTCCGTAATACTTGGCAAAGGAAATTTATCGTCTACAATACGGTCATTAAGCTTCCGATAATCGACCACTAGTCGCCATTTTTTATCGTTGCTGCTTTTTTTTGGTACCAGTAAAACAGGACTCGACCACTCACTCTTCGCCTCTTCTATAATGTCATTGTCAATCATTTTTTGAATTTGCCTATTTACTTCATTTTTCAAAGAATGCGGCAATCGGTACTGCTTCGTATAAACCGGACTTGTATTTGGTTTTATAGTTATGGATTGTTCATAAACATTTGTAGTCGTTAACTTATCACCTGGTAAAAAGAAAACATCCGAATATTTAGAACATAATTCTTCAATAGATTTCCGTTCGTCCATTTTTAAATGATTTAAATTTAAAATGTTTAATAAGTTCTTTGCTCGTTCTAAACTGTTAGTGTTTGATTTAAAATTGCATAAGTGAAACTCTTCAATTGAATATATCTGTGGTTGAAAAGTTGGTAGGTAAATATCCTGCTCGTTAGTGTTCAAAATTTTAACCGGTAATCTATTATTTTTTATTCGTCCAATACATCCCGCTAGAAAAACATTTTCCGCTAACTGTTCACTATGGATAATACAGTCATTCATATTCTCAATATTTAATAGTAAATAATGTATCGACTCACTTCGTGCTGGGATATGTAACACCTCAGCTGAGTAATCTATGTCATCACTTAGTTCTAATGAATAATACTTTCCATAATTAGATAGGTTAATGACATTAGTTTCTAAGTTTATATTTGAAGCGTACTGACAAAGAAAGTCTAAACCTAATATTCCATCTGCCTTTAATGGTATGTTATCAAAAACATGAAGCTTGATATTAAAGTCAACAAAGTGTTGGTCATCACGATGAGTCAAACTAAGTTGAACAAACCCTGATGAACTAATTTTACCTCCAATACCATTTATGATGGTTTCATCTCTAATTACTGCACTATTGTATGGTAACGCATCTTTTTTAATTACGGACAAAGATGCTCCGGTATCTATTAACCAATAATATTTCCTATTACCTATGTATAATGCTAAAAATTTTGCCTTACCTTGCAAAGCTAAAATGTTATGTTTAAGATCGAAAAAACTGCATTTCGTTTGTTGTAGGCATACTATCGTTCTTATCTTGTTCATTGTTGGAATAAAATATTCTATTGGTACGACCTTTACTACGAGTTTCATTACTCGATCGATTCTCGTTCGAAGTTTGATAATCTCGTCCACGTCCGTTACCACGATAGTTATGGGATGATCGCCCACGTGAGTTATTGAAATCACGTCTGCCGAAGTTATTAGAATTGTGACTAAAATTACCTCTCAAATTATTTGAATTATGCTGATAATGATGTCCTCGACTGCGTTGGTTTAACTGCTGATTATGAGAACCACGGCCATTCCTAAAGTTGTTGTTATTGTTATGAAACTTACCTCTTCCGCGGTGTGAAAACTGCATGACATTTTCGTTGGTCGAAGTCGATGCCGATGTCAACTCTTCATCTTTCGCTGCCTGGATCGCGTCCTTTAAACTGTCATAGTTACGTGCAGCAATAATCGTACTTAGTCTCGAATCCTTCAATCCATCTGCGAATCGCTTAATTGCCAATTTTTCGTTTATGGGCTTGAGTACGGAATAACTATCAGAATTACCATTTGCTTGCGATATGGTCAGATTAGTAAATAACTTTTCTAATTCTGTTCCAAACTGATCAATTGTACGCCAGCCTTGCGTTGCGTTTTGTAATCGTGATTGTATTGCAGTAAACGATTTTTTAGGTAAAAGTGCAACACGTAAATCTCTGACAAAATCGTTCACAGATGTGTAATTATTGGTTATACGTAATTTAGCATTTTCTGATAATCTACTTTTCAAAACGAATGTCATTAGTAATTTTTTTCCCGTTTCCGACAACATGTCTGCGTACATTTCTATAGAGTCAATGATACTTCTGATATTATTTTCGTTATTGGTCATTACAGGAATCAAACTACATGCCGTTTTTAAATCGAACTCCATGATTGATTCTGAATTTGGACTTGCTTCAGAAATATCACTGTCACTATTACAGTCTGATTTAATTACAGTGCACAAAACATTAATTTGCGAATAACACGATTCTATTTCGTTTTTCGTAACTGATAATGATTTTAACAATTCTGATTTTACTCCTGGTTTTGTAGATAATAGCTTTATTAATCCTTTACTTTTCTCATAAATTGTTTCAACCTCACATAATTTACTCTTAATAATATTACCTTTAAATCGTGTTTTTCCCTTTTTAATTAAATATTTCCTTACTGATATAAGATCATTTAAGCAATGTAACAATTCATCTTCCATTCCCTCATGCAAAAGTAATCTATATTAATTAAACCATTTAATACATACCCGATACTCACAGTGAATTACTGTAGTAGGGGACACAGCGTGTAAGATGATACATGATGATATACGATCACTCAAAACAAACTTAAACTGCTAATTTATCTTAGAGTTCATTATTTTAATTCTTAATGTCTATTATCATTTTATTGTCTCTTGATTTATATGATGATTCGCGTTTTCATTTTACGCACTATAATACGCACAACGCACTTGAGACGCACTTAGTATGCACTTCACTAAAATAAATGATACCGCACAGCTGCCAGATGAGTATGATGAATACTCCGACTTCTACGTCATTGGAAGATTTACTTGCTCTTCTCCGCGAATTGCTCTGGAACGGTTGAACGATCGTCGCAGGCTGTTCTGCAAAATCTGGTCCCTGATCCAGGAATGGTGGCAATTCCTGTACTGCTTCCACGCAAAATATATAATGCCAAGACCCAGTAAAACGCAAATTACTATGAGGATAATACTGATCGTCGAAATATGTGCCTTCAATTCTTCAACGTGTGCATTATTGGAACCAGCAGAATTCTGGTTCACGAAGACCGTCTCCTTTTCTACGTTGGAACGACACATTTTCACTGATTTCCGGACGTTAAATTAACTTTTTAAATGTACTTGATTCATTTTAATTACGAAAGTTCCATTATCCACAAATATTTCCACGCCAATTTATTACAAAGAGTTTAATTTATTTACTTTGCTTTGGAGCCGTAACACTACGCCGAGATAGAAAACGCGTCACGCGCCCCAAAAATGGCAAGGGTCGCCATGTGGGGATGTAGTGTTATTGAAACAACTGTTCTCAAGCGATTACCTTTAATTACTGACTGCAAGAGTATAAGTGTGTTAATATATTAATAGAAGATACATTCATATGGATAGGGTCATAGACCTTATACTATAGGTAGTACTACTACACCTCACTCGCCAGCTGATCAAAGATGTCTCTATGATACACTCTGCTGGTGGTTTTTCTATCAGAGGGTGGGTGACAAATTCACCGGAGCTCAGATACGAATTACCAGCTGTCGTGCCTGGTACTATAAATTTTGATAAATCTCCATATAGTGGTGAAAGGACTTTAGGTATGATATGGGTGCCGGAATCAGATGAGCTAGCGTTCGATTTATCATTCAAAAAAGTTACACCTGACGTAGTGGAAGGCAGATTCATTCCTACCAAACGGCAGTTTCTAAGGCTCATTATGAGTATCTTTGATCCATTAGGTTTACTTTATCCTTACACGATAAAATCGAAGATTCTGTTGCAGAAAGTTTGGAAATCAGGTATAGAATGGGATGACCAACTAAAGGAGGATGAGTTTAAAGAATGGGAAAATTGGCTGCGGGACATCAAACAGTTAGGTAACGTACGCGTTCCCCGTTGGTACCGGCTTGATCCTTCTGCTGTCGAATTACAAGTTTTTGGCGATGCGGGCGAGTCGGCTTATGCGGCAGTGGCGTATCTAGTTGGTAGGGATAAGTTTGGCCAACCAATCGTCTCACTTGTCATTGGTAAAGCTCGTGTCGCCCCTCTGAAAGTAATATCCGTACCCCGTCTAGAACTACAAGCAGCTGTGTTGGCGTGTAGGCTAGCTTGCACCGTTGTCAAAGAACAAGGCTTGACAATAACACGTAAGTACTTGTGGTCCGACTCCAAAACTGTCTTGAAATGGGTGCATTCGGATCCTCGGGATTTCCAAAAGTTTGTTTCGCATAGGTTAGCAGAAATCGACCGGAAGTCCAGCCCAAGTGAGTGGCGTTGGGTACCATCGGCAGAGAACCCTGCAGACGAAGCAACAAAACTACAATGGCCTACAAATTGTAAATTGTGGTTTACAGGTCCAGCTTTTTTGTACCAGGACAAAGATCAGTGGCCGGTCAACGAATACGAGGATGCTGTTGACACTGATTTGGAGCGCCTTGAAAAGGTTCACCTGGTAAAGCAGTATGTTCCACTGTTTAATGTCGATAGGTTCGCCAGTTGGACACGGGCTGTTAGGGCTACAGGTCGAGTTCTCGCTTTTTTAGGTATGTCTCGTAAGAAGCAGGTTGAGAAGTTGTCGGGAAGCAACGTCCGTGATGCTGAGATACTTTTGTTGAAACAGTGTCAAGCCGAGACTTTCCCTAAGGAGTTGGCGCTATTGAGAACCAAAAGTACATTGCCTGCGGATAGCAAAATTCGGGAATTAGATCCTTTTTTGTATGAAGGTGATGGATTACTTCGAGTCAGAGGACGCCTGAGTGCTGCACCGGAGTTAATGTTTGACGAGAAGTATCCCATCATTTTAGATGGTCACAGTTACACCGCGCGTCTTATTGCACTTGAATATCATAAGCGCGCCCACCACGCGAACACCGAGACTGTGATCAACAGCATAAGGGAAAAATATTGGATTACTCAGGTGAGACGTACAGTCAAAACTGCCGTATCCAAATGTCAGCTTTGTCGTGTCCGTCGTGCTCGTCCGTCGTTACCTAAGATGGGAAATCTACCAGCCGCTAGACTCGTTAATACGAGAACGGCTTTCGTACATTGTGGGGTAGATTATTTTGGGCCAATGGAAGTTTCCATAGGACGGCGACGTGAAAAAAGATGGGGCGTTATTTTCACTTGCCTTGTTACTCGTGGTGTCCATTTAGAACTCGCAGCTTCGCTCTCAGCTGATTCGGCCATAATGGCGATCCGACGATTGATAGCTCGCCGTGGACAACCCTCTATCATGTTCAGCGATAGAGGCACTAACTTTGTCGGTGCTGATGCAGAGCTAAAAGCCGCCGTACAGGCAATGGAGAGTAACAAGATTAGGGATTATGTAATAACTAAGGGTATTTCTTGGCAATTTAATCCGCCCGCAGCGCCGCACATGGGTGGGTGCTGGGAGCGGCTCGTCCGCTCAGTAAAGACCGCACTTAAAGTCACATTGTCGGCGCGGGCGCCTAAAGAAGAATTATTGTCTACATTGATGGCTGAGGTAGAAATGACCATAAATAGTAGGCCGCTAACTTTTGTAGGTACAGACCCCGACGGACCCATCGCTCTTACTCCAAACCATCTATTGATAGGTACAGCTACCGGTGCGTCCACGTTAGGTATATTTGATGCATCAGATTTAACCAGTAGGAAAGCATGGGTTAAAGCTCAGGCCCTGGCGGACATGTTTTGGAGACGCTGGCTCAAAGAATATGTTCCCACTCTTCAAAAACGACAGAAGTGGCTTCACGAAGTGCCACCCGTGAAAGTGGGAGACATGGTTCTTATCTTAGAAGATAATCAGCCACGTAATGTATGGCCTAGGGGCGTGATTAGCGCAGTCCACCCAGGCCGGGATGGCCAAATTAGAGTAGTTACTATAAAAACTTGTAGGGGCTCAATGAAGCGACCCGTTGTAAAAATTGTTGTGTTGCCTACTGACGAGAGTGTTCAGGAACAGGGGGGTGGAATGTAGGCAACTCATTTCATTATAGAATATTATTGCATAATGTTTAACTGTACAGTATCGTGTGTGTTTATCTGTAAGCTATTGTTTTGACCTAACCATTGTCTTGTAAACCATTGTCTTGTTTCCCGTTAACTTTGCGCCCGCGTGAATCACCAATGGCAAGTAATGAGCCAGGATTGGCCAACGGTGGACCAATCCTGTCACGCAACGATCCGCGTCGGGTAGGCCGAGAGGGGTGAATGCGGACGGAACAAAACCGATGTGCGCGGGCGCAACAGTCTCTTTCACTTCTGCCCTTCTCCGTGTATGTAAGTAGCTGTATTTGTTCTGTGTGTATAGTATAGTGGTAGTATTATGTGTGTTAAATAAATGCCACGAGTTTGCCAGTAATTTGGTGTTGGTTTTTCATTGTGTTTAAAATAATCCGGTCCTAATCGCAAAAAATGCACTTTGCAACCCCTTTGTCTAATTAACTTCATACATCACTATTGTTTTACTAATATAGTCCTTATGGCTAACAGACAGAAAAGTGTGCTGGGAAGTTTGTTTCATTATTTCTTCTTACCAGCTATTACACCTAGGAAATGATGGCGAGATGGGCGTTTTTGGGGCTGTCTGTAGGAGAGTTGATCTAATCAACTCCAGTCACTTCTAGAGTTAAAACTCTCTGCCAATTTAGTTACTTGTATTTGTATTAATGCTTAAATGTATAATTACTATCAGCGACCACTATTCGGTCTTTGGTTTAATACTCTATACATTAGTGTAAAGAGTTTTCACACAAACTTTAGTTAATTATAATAATTTAGTTTATATCCCCTTAGTTACATTTTATCCTTCTAAACCACTTCCAAGTTATAATCTTATAACTGTGAATTCCAAAACAAAACAAAACCATAATTTGGAATTCACGTGTACTCGGTGGAAAGGTGTCCAGGTCAGGAAGTCGAACCTTACAAATTTGTGCGGCTGGATGGGGCACAGATTCTACTTCTTCAGAAGTAGCCGACCTTTTACTCTAAATCTAGGGCAGTTTAGGAAAAAACGAAATTTTATCAGCCTAGGGTCCTTTAGGAACAGTCACATGTGGTGCCGTGACCAGGATTCTCGTCATTAAATGTATTGACTAACGTCAGTGCAACGAGAAAGAACAATTATGGGTTACTATAAACTAACACAACGTAAATAGAGCTAGGCACAAAAAGAGTTACTACGGTTAAAAATATTATAGAGAATACTATCGAAGTATTTTACGACAAAAAAATTACACAACGTAATGTTAGAGTTACATAGAATTTTTAGACGATAATAGTTACAATGGTTATATAGGTAACGGTCTCATTATTTTAGTTGAATTTGTCAATTACATGTAGCGGGTTCAAATCCTGCATGATTTAAATAGTTAAGAATATTCTAATGACATGGGTTCAATTCCCGCCTGATATACTAGTTGGCGAGTGTGTGTTTGGAATCTCGTGTCTGCGCTACTGTGGATTTGAATTCCAATAATTACTTTGATTGTTTAAGTATGGTTTCATTATTCGGTCCAAAGCTAAAGTACTCATGGGTTCGACCCCCAGCAGATGTGAGTTCGATGTTATGTTTAAGTAAGCAAAAGATTGATTGTTGGTTCCAAAAGCTAATAAATAATCAGGGGTTCGATTCCCTAAAACCGTGAGTTATATGTCTGACAGGTTGTGCAAATTATACCTAGTATGTATTTTAAGTAAGTAAAATATTGATTGTAGGTTCCAAAAGCTAATAAATAATCATGGGTTCGATTCCCTATAAACGTGAGTTTTGTGTCAGACAGGTTGTGCAAATCATACATAATATGTACTGTCGCCGGAATCTATAATTATGTGATCATTTTGAAATCAAAAGACTGTGCACAGTATGACCATAGCTGCGTCCGTTTGTTTTTTTTGCGTCGACCCTAGCCAAATGACTCCTTTGTTTTTTATTCGTTTTTTTTTTAATTACAAAAACGACGGACTGGCCGGGACAGGCAAAAAGAGTCACCCTATACTGAGTTATAATCATAGAAAAAAAACATAAACAATGTGTTAATTGCGAGTTAGCCTCGCACACCAAGGGTTTCACAAGATTTATTGGAAACTTTCTTGCTCAATATTATTAAACTTTATAAGCAATCGCACTACAGAATAGTCCAGTAAGGTTAGCTCATTTAATTGGCTAAGGAAACAATAACTAGCATAAAGCTAAACATTTGTAGTTAAACGAAGTAGTTAAATTGACTTGTTTGTTTTTGTTATTTTTTATAACACAATAAGGGGCTGGCACCTGCCACTAGGAAAACAGTCGATGATCATAAGTCGGCGTTACTAATAGTGGGCGAGCCCTGCAAGCAGGCATAGTCCTTACGATGATCAGATATAGATTTTGGTTATAGTATTTGCGTATTTGGGTGTACGAAGAAAGCTGAGTACATATCCTTAGTTATAAGTATATTACTGGTACGTAAGATATACAAAACGTAAAGGTGATTATTAAATTACCAAGAAGGTACGTTAACATAAATTAAAATTATAGAACGCTTCACCAAATACTACTGACTCGACAGAGTATGACATGTAATAAGTAAATAGATACTTGTGTGGGCTTATTTCAAATTCCAGGATACCCAAGTCATCACGTAGCTACTACTACTCTATGTCTAGACCAATGGTGTGTGCGTTCGTCTTGGCCCAGAGTTTCACCCAGGCGACTGACACCAACTGAATCTGGCAGATGCTGAAGCGCAGTTCCAGCCCCTAAGATAAGTTATGCTTTAATATAACGCGATGCCTCAACGGCCGCGGCACCTGAATCAGGTGTGGAACAATAGAAAAGCAATTGTTTCCTAATTATGACCCATGAGCTCATAACCGATGGTTGGAACTATGGCGAGTTACCAATAAGAAAAGTTATGAAATTTATCTTGTCAAAACTGTTACAATCTGAGGGGGGCATGATTCTGACTTTTCAATGAGTGCCCTCGTTAGGAAGATAAACTTATGATGTACAGATTAATATTTATTGTGGAAAATCTGAGGTGGCTACAGTTTACATATGACTTTCAAAAAATTTTTGGATTATTAGAAGTCTCTGATCTCTTAAAATCAGTCTGATATAACTCTCAAACTCGTGTTAGCATTCTAACAACTTTGTTTAATTTTAAAGTTTGATGTACCTAACCTTCTAATACTTGTTCGGTTTTAGTAATGCTTACCTCTAAAGGATAGAGGGGGGCTATTTCGTCTTATTGGTATAAAATTCTAATATGCACATGTGCGAACTATTTCAGCTACTCCTGAAAACGAGTTCGGCAGCTGACTCGGCACTAAGGTGCTTAAGCAGAGACAGCTGGGCAACGTAACTGCGATAGGCTGGGTTTAGAACGAGAAAGTACCGTAGGTAGTACTAATAGGAGTGACCCTGGTATGTAAAATTAAATAATAAGCATGCACAGGTCTTATAAGATCTTTTCTAACGAGATAAAATATTTCAGCGAGATATAATTTAAAATACAAAAGTATTGTAATGACTTGAAGCTTAGAAGACTCTGGTGTGTAAAACTAAGCAAGAAGCATACCTACAGGTCTATTGAAATTAGTTATTTGATAATTAAATGGATAATCGCCATTATTAAAGGTTTATTCAGATACAGCAATTACGTATCGGCAGATAGAAGGTAATACGAGACTGTGATAGGTGAAATTAAACAATAAACATACACAGATTGATATGAATTTTCTTACTTGAATATGGAAAAAAAAAATCCTTTCGAAATAGGTAAAACAATGTTGACTCGAACGTAGATGTTACTGCATAATACTACAAAATAATAGCAGACATTGAATCTTATTGGACTAACTAATTGATTAGGTTAACCTAGCACTAGGTGACGAGGTTATAATCTTTGAAGGTTTTATGAGACAACAGAGATCATCCTATTGTGAAAGCTCATCCGCTGTACTACGTCACGCGTCTGATTTTCAGAGGGGGGAATGTGACTACACGTCATTTATCTCTATATTATAATATTTAATACTGCGCATTGCCGGCCAGATGTGGCGAATACTTAGAGACAAGGACCTTCGGGTTTAAATTATGGTCTGACAGGCAACCTCATAAACCATGAAATTCTATTCATTTTAAAAATAGTGAAGCGATAATGGACCTTTAACAAAAACAAAGTGGCCAAAAGCACAGGAATAGGGACTTAAGATACGAGATTCTCTACAAAAACTAAGGACCATGTGTTAACAATAAAAGTAGATACACGGACCCGGCCCGGCGGGCAAGCTGAAAACCCTTAGGCGAGGCGATGAAGGCAAAAAGGTTGGGGAGAGAATGGGCAGTCGGTTTTGAGAGGCACGAGAGGTGATAGAGGAAGGACGAAAGCGCGAAAGGTGAAAAATTGATAGTTGAGAATCACGTAGTAAGACGGATAGAGGAAAGTGGCTACGGAATCAATAATCAAAAGTGGTGTCGTGGTAGTTATCGTGGTAACGAAATTAATTATTAAGTTAATTATAATTTAGTCTAAACTCGTATTAATATGGTGTGAGTGAGTGCCGGTATGTTTGGTGAGTTTTAATCATTATATTACATAGGTAGGGACAAATCACTAATGTACCCTTTGTTTCTAGCATGGCGAGTCCTTGTATTTATCTCCCAATCCACACCTTGGCAGATATTTGTCACTAGCATTTGGTCTAGGGAAGCGGTGAAGCCTTTTGTCACACGTTACATGCTCTAATCCACTATTTATACACTACACAAATACTCATTTGATTATGGACTATTATTGACTTTTAACTGACATAACATGCATGGAAGGCGGAACCGCTAATACTCACCGTTATATAAAATAGGCAATAAGGCCGCTCTCAATTAAGAACGTAGGATAACCAAATGTTAGTTGTTAAATACTGTTTCCTATAGAAGGTCTGATTACGAGTCTCATTGCATTACGTTTGTTGTGTGTACACTAATAAACTAAAAGGGGTAGTCATCGCCAAACATCACACACTGGGATATGATCAATTTAATGAATGTTAGTGTCGTGTCTCATTAAATCGCACCAGGTCTTCGGGCCCATATCTGAATAAAAAAAAAATATTTAGCGAGACACGATGGAAGCCCAGTGTAAGACCCCGCTGCTGACGTCACACGGCTGTCAATTACACTGGAGCAACCTCGAGATTTGGGGAGTTTAAAAAGTGTGAAATGACGACTTAATCCATTTCCTCATACAACAAATCGATCTCAATGTGTTCTGTATCAGACTGAGTCTACGGTGCGCTTGCTAGTTCTGTATTGTCTTAGTAAGGGTGTTAGGTCGAGGGTGAGCTATTTATTATAGCGCGCGTCCAGTAATTCTGGAAGCATGTCTCGCTCAATGGCAGGGCTCTTAGGCACAAAACTGTCCCTGTCTTAGGATTGTGTAAGACATGTTTAAGTTTAGGGAAACATGTATTGTATGGACCGCTGCTAATCCTTCTTAGGATTCGCATTCGAGGACCTGCAGTACACGTATACGACGTGCCTGCTGCTGAAAGTTAGGCTCACGTCACTTGGGTGGGAATCTAGACTATTGTCAACGAACTCATTAACGCAACTCGAAGTAATGTATTTCTCAAAGCAAGCGTAGCGTTTCCTTCCTCTGACTTTCCGTTAGGTAAATAATGCACTTTGCAACCCCTTTGTCTAATTAACTTCATACATCACTATTGTTTTACTAATATAGTCCTTATGGCTAACAGACAGAAAAGTGTGCTGGGAAGTCTGTTTCATTATTTCTTCTTACCAGCTATTACACCTAGGAAATGATGGCGAGATGGGCGTTTTTGGGGCTGTCTGTAAGAGAGTTGATCTAATCAACTCCAGTCACTTCTAGAGTTAAAACTCTCTGCCAATTTAGTTACTTGTATTTGTATTAATGCTTAAATGTATAATTACTATCAGCGACCACTATTCGGTCTTTGGTTTAATACTCTATACATTAGTGTAAAGAGTTTTCACACAAACTTTAGTTAATTATAATAATTTAGTTTATATCCCCTTAGTTACATTTTATCCTTCTAAACCACTTCCAAGTTATAATCTTATAACTGTGAATTCCAAAACAAAACAAAACCATAATTTGGAATTCACGTGTACTCGGTGGAAAGGTGTCCAGGTCAGGAAGTCGAACCTTACAAATTTGTGCGGCTGGATGGGGCACAGATTCTACTTCTTCAGAAGTAGCCGACCTTTTACTCTAAATCTAGGGCAGTTTAGGAAAAAACGAAATTTTATCAGCCTAGGGTCCTTTAGGAACAGTCACACAGGCAAACCTCCACCACAGCCAGACAGCGACGGCTCAACTACGCAAGTGGCTGGAGGTTCAACAGACTGCCATCGCCTTAATCCAGGAGCCGTGGATTAGGGGTGGCCAAATCAGAGGACTATCCAACTTTGGGAGAAAGCTCCTTGTTACTTCTAATCAGGATCACCCTAGAGCGTGTATCTTTGTTACAGGTAGCCTCAAAGCACAGCTTCTAAATGATTTCTGTTGCAGAGATACCTCTGCAGCTAGGCTGTATATGCAGCGCGGTGGCATTTATATGCCGATTGTCTTCGCCTCGGTCTACATGCCTGAGGCGGAGGCACCACCCCTCCTCTAAGGCCGCCGATTTGATTGGCCTGGCCACCTTCGCCGCGTCCGCAATGACCTCTTGCAGCTTAGCTGCGAAGAGGTCTGCGTTCTTACCACCGTCCGCCCCCGGGAACTCGAATAAACGAGCCCCGGCTTGCGTCCGACGGCATGAGACTTTGCCGATCCCCAAAATGGTGGGATCGGCATTGGTACGCGCCCGCATCATGACGGACGCGTAAGTCTCGCCCCGCTACGCAGCCTCCGCGGTGAGTATCACCACGACGGCTGCGGTTTTGGGAACAACCAAGTTCTTCTTGGTGCCGGCTGGGGGGGGGGGGGAACTTTTCCCCTTCCCTCTCCCCTTTCCCTTGCCAGCCGACTGCGGCTGGGTGGCAGGCGGGGTGGTGGCGGGGACGGCAGGGACGGCCGCTGCCGTCTTCTTGCCCTTCCCCTTCCCCTTGACGACCTTCGTCCAGCCCTGCTGGTTGGTCGGGGTGGTGGAAGGGAGAAGGGCGTCCTCCTTTTGGGTGGTCGGCTCCGGCTCGCTCCACCTCTTGTCCGCCGCGAGCGGCGGTCGGAGGCTTTGCTCCGGTAGAAGCCGGTCCGCAATGCCTGCAATGCAGGCTCGGACAAAGTCCCTCTCCTCCCTCAAAACCGTGCGGATGATATCCTCAAGGTTGTGATGGAGGACGGGGGCTTCTGCCGCAGGCTTGGCTTGGGATGGCCGGGCCGTGGCTTCAGCCAGCTTCTGATGAAGCTGGCTTACCTCCGACTGCAGGCGATCAATTTTCGCCTGCATCTGGCGCGTCTCTTCGGTTGCCTGGCGTTGCACCAGCGCCCCGACGATGCCGCGCATGCTCACGGCCCGGCATTTGAGGGCCTTCTGGAAGGTCCCCTTGAGGTGCGAGGACTTCGTGGCGACCTCCACGATCCCCTCCTCATCCTCTTGAGCCATCCGCTCAAGCTCCGCCAACGTGTGGTCCTCGTACACGACGTGGGACGCGCCGTAACCAGACTTGGCCCGGGCGACGCGCGCCTGCTGCTCCTTGGCAGCAACGTGCTCCTCCAGGTCTTGTTGGAGCTGCGTCCGCCGGGCAACGTCCAACTCGCGTTGGGCGTCTGCAAATCCCACGTCGTGGGTGTCCGCTGCAACGACCGGCTTTTTGGCCTTCGCCTTCCGCTTTCGCTCCTTTGCCGAGCCCGAGGACCCGTCGGACCCTTCCTTCAGGAAGGCCCGCTTTCGAGAACGAGTCTCGACCTCCATAGAGCTCGCGTCGGACTCAAACACAATGGACTCAGTGTCCGAGTCCGCCGTGTCAAAGAAGCTAGCCGCAGACGGCGCGCGGCTAGCCTCTGACGCCGAAGCGTCGGGCTGGCCCTGAGAAGGGCCTTTGGGTTGGCCCTGAGAAGGGCCTTTTGGTTGGCCCTGAGAAGGGCCTTTTGGTTGGCCCTGAGAAGGGCCTTTTTTCACAAAATGCCCGAGGGCATCCCGCGCAGGGGTAGGCATAGCCTCAACACAAGATCGTCACAAACCGCAGATAAAATTAAAATAGCAACAATCGCACAGCTCACATTGGCCGTACCCAGTCTGCCACTCCGTTACGGTGGTCAGAACTGGGCCGTTTCCAGGGGATACGACGTGGACGTAAGAGCTGTGAGGGGATCCCCCACCCCGTTTTAACCTAACCTAACCTAACCTAGGTCAAATATCAGGTTCCAAAGATGAAGCCTGTAGTAAAGTATCGGGTACTAAACTTGGCTCTAATTTTCCTTTTCTTTTAGGCCCGCCCAATACTACGAATTTCTCCTGTATCTCCTGTGCATTTCAAAATATTTAAATAAACATATTATCACATATTTCCGTGCAGGAATCGAACCCGTGACGCGCAGCGTAGCAGTCAATCGCTAAGCCACTGCGCTAACCGTGCCTTCAAATACAATTGAAGGAGACCTAAGTCCAATTGTAGACGTCTTTAGGCTGTAAATAATAATTGACACAGAACAACTCCTGAAACAATTTCATAATGCAATTATTTATGTCCTATGTAATCTGCTTTTGTCGTGTTTCCTAAATATAAGAATCTATACTCGTTCCATCACCAGAATTGCAAAATAATGTCTACTCTACTCACATTTCACACCAGAGTGCTTTATAAAAAATATTTCGCGTAAATATTTTTACATTTTAAAAGCATCCGCGCACTTTACATGTTTACCTTACAAAGAATAATACAACATATATTTTTTTCATGAAAAGATTTTCTATTTAGTTATTGAATCAACTCCGTCGAATGAATAAAAACATGTGATGGTAGTAACAAAGTTTTCAGCGAAACGTTACGAAAGTTAAAATTTTTGACGATAATCTGACTTTGCTAATGTTGGATTGTTAAGTAAACATGTTGTTAATTTGTGAATCGTAATGAAAGTTACTATGAAATCAAACGATACGTGGCATACCTATTTAAATAATCTTATTTATTTAAATAATCTTAGTCCAGCCTAATCCACTAATGACAGAAGTTTGAAATTTTGAGAGATTACTGGTTTTATAATGTAGGTGTCATTTAAGAAAGGAATTTTCAAAATTCATTCCCTAAAGGAGTTAAATAGGGGATTAAAGTTGGTGTGGTTATTTTTCTTTACTCTAAGACCGTCTGGGAGCTCAGTTAGATTTTCCACAACAGACGAAGAGATCAGAATGGTCCAGTAAAAAAACCGGGGCTGGAATCATGAGTGGTGAATCTCAAACTATCAGAAGAACAGAAAGAAAAACATTACGCTCCTTCGGCAGTCGGGTAAGAAGTATAACCGGGTATGGCATCGTGTGTGGTAAAGACTCTTGAACTACCAGGCAATCAGACACATGAAGAAGTAGAAAATCACAAAATCTATATTAACTAGAGCGAAGCTTGTAGTTTATAAGGTAAACTTAATTTCAAATGTTCGGTGATTCACATAATCGTTTTAAAAGTCGTCATAATCGAAGTTTTCTAAGTCGACTGATTTAGCGGGCTTTCCCGCAATTACTTAGTTAGATTTGTTAATTTCTTTCTTCGTTTATCCTCGTGCTGGTACGCCTTGGAGCAATTACTCCAATGAAGCACAAGTAATTCAGATTCTGCTCCTTTCTTACAGTGCGCGGTTTAGTGGTGAACATTGAATGGACGGTGGATTTGCCTATAAAAATAAAATGAATGGCCCTAGAAGTCTGATAGCGGACCCCTGACCAAAGGGCTTCTATCTGAAACTTTGCACATATAACCTCAGTGTCCTCTTAGCACGCCGTAGGTACCTATTCAGCTATTAACTTTTCGCCCTGAATATGCTTGCTCAAAAGCCCTGCCCTCTCTTATAGATGGTCGTTTATAGAATCATATGAGACCTATGATGCCTTATGTACCATACTTTGCATATAGATATGGGTACACCTTATGTACCCATATCTATATGCAAAGGTCGAATTATTCATGTTTATATATTTTTATATACCTGCCTACAAGGAAAAAAACTCATTATAATTTTATTAAACCGTGAAATTAAATGGTTTTAATTTCAAACCAATTAAATTATTATTCAATTCAATTTATTACAAATTGTAGCCCTTTTACCGACAAAATTAATGTTTGCGACGGATGACCGTGGCTTCCATTTGGCTCCTGCCTACGGAATTATGCGATACATACAGTATTACACGCTTTCCGTTCGTTTGTACATTTTATATGAGGTAGGCACCGGTCACATTTATTATAATTTATTTATTACATTGAAAATCAAATGTTAACATTAAAAGCTGTTGAGGTATGCCCAAAAGGATTTAATATACTGATTTCGGTTCATGGATATAAAATATGAATCTGAGAGTCGGTTTTTCTACCTAATAACAAATTCATTCACGACCTTTGTATGTGATCTCATTTTCCTGAAACAACATTAATATTTTGTAAATGTTGTATCTTCGCATCGTGCCCTCCAAATAACTGAGGAATATTTCAAAACATTTGTATAAATAATTTTCTCGGTGGTCCCACTTAGACAAGACTACCAGGTTGTTATCTGAAGGTCTTGTCTAAGACAGTTCAGAGACAAGATAACTCAAAAGTAAGTAAAAGTACAATATCAATAAGATCATAAACAAGAATCACCTAACATCTGCCAGGTAAAGTACATTAACACTTAATCAGGTTCATCCAATAGGAAAATATGTGATTATTCCATAAATGCCTTGAACTTTTCTAATCAATGTCAGTCGGACGTAGTGTAGGGCACAGTTTGCTATCGGCATAACTAAAAGTTGTTAGTGCCGTCATGTTGGCCCATATTAGTGCCGCTAAGTTGGCTACAAGTCATGTCGCGCTACCTGGGATGCTGCAAACATGTCAGGGATACACAGATGAAAAGTTTGTAAGAACACGATATTAGTTATTTGAGTGGTTGATGTAAAGAGCAGCTGAGGCTCTTGACAAGCGTCATTTGAATCAGCCATGGCCATGGTCGAGATGCCAAAATTTAAGGGATTGGTGACGTGCCATTTCGATATCGTTTCACAATCCCATCAATTTACGCTTACGTTGGTAAAATGTCACTTGTCTAGCATAACAGCTCCTCTGGTGGCTATAACAGTCGCACTGGTCGATCTTCCAGGTTAAGGTACGCTTGCCGAGGTCAGCTCGTGGATGGGTGCCTCGGAAAGCACGTTAAACTGTTGGTCTCGACTGTCATTTACAGTAATTTTGTAGATCTTTGACAGTCGACAGTCGTTATGGTAGTAAGAAGATAGAAAATCGGACACTAGTCTTGGTCAGGATCAGGGGAGTCTTGTTACGGTTGTTCTATCTCACGAAGGCGGATTGGTCTTAGTCGTGTGTGTATGGTACAAGCACATTGTTACTGTGTGCGTAAGCTCGGGAGCACTCACCGCTCAGTATCGACTGAGCACACAGAAACAATGTGTATGTGCAACACACTCACTACTACGACCAAACCGCCTTCGTGAGATAGAACAACTGTACTCAGTTACTTACGGGTCGAATAGGCAGTCGCTCCTAAAATACTCAGCTGCATACGATTAGACTGCAAACCGACCCCAACATGGTACTCATGGTTCTTGTAATAACATGGATATAGCAGAACATTAATATTTGTAATTGGCGAATCGCTTCTGTCTTATCGTAGTAGATACTTAATTTATTTCAAAGGAAGACTCTGGGTCCTATAAAACGGATAATCATGCATAAATGCAAGAGTCAATGTTCACCTACAATCCTAGTTTTTAATAAACATTTGACTGTTTGCAGTAAATTCAAATAGCTACGCTACCTGTCACATAATAACAAACCTTCCATTAAAACATGTGAACGATGTGAATTTAATAATCTTCACCTGAATGTGCTATGTCAAATAAATCTTAATTATGTTATTGAGCAATCAATATGCGTCATTTACCGTAATTAGAGGTAATGCACAGTTGCGCTATATTCAACTAGTCTGAACCTTTAGCGGCATTATGGAGTTTGCCGAATGGTTTTATCGGTTGATAACTGAGGTAGTATCCCATGCTACTTCGTTAAAAGCCACCCTAATTGCGTAACTGTTTTGACAGATCAAAGCTCGTACGTTCTCTTTCGTTTTGACCACTCGACAGTATTCATTGCGTGTTTTACGCTGTCGAGTAGACGGATTTTCGAACATAATAGCTCCTTTCGATGAACATGAGTTACAGCAGCTTGCTTGTACCTCCAAGTAAGTTAAAATCATTTTGTATCGAGCCTATTGCACATCTTATTATACGATTGGCCTGTAGATGTCATACTTGCAGATAGCCTACAGCGTTCTCCGCGTTTGATATAATAATGCGCTGACTACGCTGCTGCGGCTGCCTCGCTTCTGCAGCGCAACGGAAATGTTCACTGACGTGCGCATTCACTGTTTTTACCCGACTGCCGAAGGAGGGTAATGTGTTTATCAGTCTATGTATGTATGTATATATGTATGTATGTATGTATGTTTGTTCCTATGTGGCGTTCTACGGATCAAACGCGTTGGCCGATTTTGATGATTCTTACGTCATTCGATTCGTCTTAATCCTGCGAGTGTCACTGGCTACATTAAAATTTTAAAAAACAAAAATGGCGGATTTCCATTTTGTGAGGAATAAAATTTTTTTTTTCTTCCAAACCCATCGTGTGGGGTATCAAAATAAAGGATTTTAAAAGGCGATTTCAAAAATATATAACACTTATATGTTTAAATGTACCTAATTCCAAAAAAAAAACTAAAACGTTGAAAATAAAAAATGTTAATTAATAAAATCAAAAAACCCGACTGCTTAAAAAGCAAACTAAAAAGACGTAAACAAGAAGAAAATCATGCTGCGCAGTCGGAGGATACATCTAGTTTTGGTCCGCCAGTTCGCGAATATGTATCCACCGACTGCACAGCATGATTTTCTTCTTGTTTACGTCTTTTTTGTTTGCTTTTTAAGCAGTCGGGTTATTTGATTTTTTTAATTAACTTTTTTTTTACCTTTGCTCCTGTTGTGGCCCTTTTATTGAATCAGACTCAAAAGCATAGCTTGATTGATACGAGTATATGTAAGTAGTATATTTAATTTTTATATTTCAGCTCATTTTAAGTTTCTCATATAAAAGAACTAACGTAGTGTTATGTGCGATTACATTCATTATATATAAGACACCTTGAGGTCGAAAATGTGGACCTAAAAGTTTTCTTATCATTATATAATGTATAAATTTAATATAATGATAAAATAAATCACGATATGACTCAAGGTCCGAGACCCTAACCCTAGGAGACCCGAGTTTTCAAAGACATAAAAATACACGATATGTTTCAGAGTTTCAGGGAACTAGCTGGTCTAGTGCCTACTTATGTGCATAATGGAAATAAATCTATATTTAAGTTCTTCTCACGCTAGGAATCTGCGTTCTTCCAACAATCTGCTCTTACTCTGTCCTTCTCATACTACTGATTTTTTTTAATTTTTCCTTTCATATTCAGTCTATTCTCTTTGGAACGCGCTTCCTCTCGAAATCAGGACGGCAACCACTCGGCATGCTTTCAAGCGGCAATTGCAGTTATGTTATTAAATTACTTTATTAAATATATATATTAATTTAGGTATGTATCATATAAAATATGTATGTTTGTGTATTTTAAGCAATTTATTATTATTATTTATTGTTGAATTTTTTGTTGCCACGATTTAAGCAATCAACCTGCCATTTTTTCTCTTCACCACCCTTCCCTTCCTTTAATAAATTTGACTGGTAGAATATGCCTGACGAAAGCACAGGAGACACGAGAAATAAGCATAAAATTAAACAATAGAAATAAAAACCCCGTGCGAGACCACAAAGGCTCCCATCTCAGCATGTGCAGCGATATACAAAAAGGAAATTACGCTGCGCTGATATTTTGATAAGGCCCACTGTTGATGCCACGGACATACTTACGGAAACGGAAAATACTTAAATAATAAAATAAAATAGAATATCTAAATAACAAACAAAATAGAATACACACAGAAGGTGGGTCAAAGTATGTATAGTTATGTGTAAGTATAACGAAAATATATAATAAAACATATTAAATGTAGGTACCTACCTATGTAAACCGGCGTCCGCGATGCTCAATGATCATTTGTCGAAACCATAGACAAACTTAAATAAGTGTAAATAAACCATTCGAAGAGAATACATTGAATAGTATTTTGCTAGTATTGCGGTAAGGCATTAAGTCCGCTATTGTACATTTGCACATGAAATTTAAATAAATAAATAGATGAATAAATAAATTATCATTGTTGGCATCAGATGTTTCAGTAATTTGCAATCCGGAATTATCTTGATTCCTTTATTTTTTTCATAGTTTGCAACTATACCGAATGACTGGTCAGTATTGAAGCTATCGATCTTTTTGGGGTTTTTGGGGTGTACATTTCCATTCTTCGGGAATTGCCAAACAGTTTTCTGGTTTCCGCTACTGGTAATCCAGTAAATGTAATCTTTTGAGACGGTCAACTCGCTTGTGAAAGAAACAAAATAGTTTAGATATACTACATCATAGTCTGACACATTCAAATACCAACGATTTAGATATCTAAAACTACATGTTTCACAACCATCAATATAATATATTTCTTGTTTTTGTTGGTCCATGGCCAAGCTATATACGGGAAACAAATCTATTAAAACCTCTCTCTTGGAACCATCAAATCGAGCTCCTTCTAGATAACGTTTTTCCGTAATGTTCGCGTTGGTCCAATAAATGTTTCTGAAAATGAAGGATCATAATTAATAATTGTTCACGAAATCAAACTAATTACACAATGAAAGTACGGTTAGTACATACATCTCCGCTCGCTACGGAGTACTTCAAAGGACAATACGAAATATACATATATATATAAGCAAAACATAGTTATCTTACATGGTAACCTAGCTGAGTGGCATGGCAGCGCCGTGTTTGTCGACAGCCCAATGCGATGATCGATAGAACAAACTAATCCTGTGGTGGAGATCGCATATCGGCAAGCTCAGAGTAAGCCCGTGGACCAAACTGAAACTTTGATAGGCTTTACTCACGTATTTTATGACGATTATTGCCCCCAAACTGTGAATAAATGTGTGGCTCAAGCCTGTCACAGTAGGCTCGCCCCGCTAGTTGCGGAATACAGAAGGTCGAATGTTATGGCGCTTCTTGAAAAACTATATAGCACAGCAGTGGGCTTCAATAGGCCTCGTTGGTAGATTGAGGCATTGGTTAAGTTTTAAATTATTCACTATAATGGTTACTTACTCTTTACAGCTATCCACAATAATATTAGTTGGTGTCCCGTCATCCATTTTGATTAAAAGATTTACGTTAGTATTGTTATCAGATGCGCGTTTTATTGAAATCCAATTAATGCTTTTTTCATTGGTATCAGTGAAGAAGAGAGTTTCTGTTCTCGGATCGTAAGCGAGACTATGAATGTTACCATTTCTTTTGAGAAAACATTTTATTTTCATGGAAGATAAGTAATATCCACATATAGCGTCGTTGTTTTCCTGTTTGTCGACGAACAGCATCATGTTTTGAGCTTCAACGTAAGTTAATCCAGCGAGATTTCGTGAATCCAAATGTACAGTGTTTGTTTTGGTTCCGTCGGTATAAAATATAATTTCATCTCCTACGCTAACAGCGATATCTGAAACAGAAGAACAGCATTTTACTTTATAGCCTAGGAAAATAACTGTAATTAGATACCAATCTGCAAAAACATCCTAGTTAAGAAATTTCATCGGAATTATGTTGATTATGGCAGTGGTAATGTTGCCTGAAAAGTCAATAAAAATCACATCGCAGCATAAATAAATATTGTCTGTCAAAGGGCCCAAAAATCTGTTCTTAGGGACCCGTACGCGTAGGGTCCAAACGGAGCCCTATTGCTGTCACTCCACGTGAGTCTGTCTGTCCGTCCGTCGTCTGTCACACAATTTTGTTCCGAAGAATTTTTAAACTTCCCATTGACTTATGAACTTGAAATTTAGTGATAATGTTTATTATTACGTATATTTTAGTAACAAATACATACAATATTGGAAAATCAGATTTTTTCTTTGGTACGGAACCTACATGTGCGAAGTCCGACCCGCACTTGGCCGGTTTTTTTTGCTTATTCTCGAAAAAATTGATTTTACTTGAATTTATGCTCAAGGAAAGTTTATTGCTTGTTCAATTGTGTACAAAAAAGTAGTACTTAAGATTCACTAACGTTCATTAGTTTTCGAGATATGAACTAAAATATTTTTTTTTGTGTTTATTATTTTTATTTAATCTGTGTGTATGGTAATTTAGGCTACGTAGTTAAATTATGTTTTTATATTCAAGACAGCCGTTAAAAATTCAAATTGACATATTCCGGTATGTTTTCATGTTTTGACTGCAATATTATCTATTTTTTGGGTACTTAAAATGCAGAAAATGAGAAAGTTAACGGTATCTTCTGAAATACACCCATTGCAGTGTTTTCAATGACAATACTCAAATAATGAAACAGTTTCGAACGTAATGAAACGTGAGAAATAATACTATATTAATTCCGGTAACTGAAACTATTTTCTCAGATTGGCATCCAATTACCGTTAATTTCCTTTAATTATTTCTCGTGTATGTTCGTTGAATTTTCCTTCTTGTATGATGTCTTTATTTCTTGGGCTATTTACTGAGGGCGGATTCTTCAATTTTATGATTAGTTTGAACTGAGGAATGAAAATGAGGTTTTGGTAGCTTTTGTATAGAAAATACGTCAAACCACTACACTTTATATAAAATTTATCACACAATTGAAAAATCAGCCCTAATCTATACCAATATTATAAGAGGAAAGTCTTTTTTGTTTGTTTGTACCGAATAGGCTCCGAAACTACTGGACCGATTTAAAAAAAATCTTTCACCTATGGAAAGCTACGTAAGAGAAATACAGGCCTTATGAAAATTGCAATAATTTAACCTAAAGTATTATATTATATAATATTTAAGCATTTTGCCTATAAAATTAATTAATTGGCGTGCGCTGAGAAAACTGTTGATGATACATAAAAATGATGTACTACAAGATTAAATTACTCATTATTAACTACAAAAAAGTTTGCGAGAGAATATATCTCACTATCATGGTTAAGTCACAATAGCAGCTTTTGTGTTCTAAAATTTAATTAGATCGCCAGCCGGTAGAAACAAAAGTTGGTTACATTCGTATTGTAGTATTAATTTTATTCAAATATATATTTTTAAAATTGGTAGGTAGGTAGGTAGGGTAGGGTAGGGTATGTACGATAGGGTAGATATGTAGGGTAGGTTAGAGTAGGTAGGTAGGTTGATCTGTAGGGCAGGTGAGTAGGTTGGTAGGTAGGTATGGTAGGTAAGGTAGGTGGTTAGGTAGGTGGGTAGGGTTATTTTTTTTCTTATCTCTAATCCCCACAAACTAAATTGGCGCCTATTAATTGCAAACACATTCGTACCATTCCTCTCGCACTTTTATCCTTCATACCAAGGTTCTTGCATTCATCCTCTTGTATACTGTGTGGGTTCATTTCAATAACTACGGGCATGTTTTATTTATTTATCACAGTAAACTTAAAATACAAAAAATTGTGCAAAATACAAAAAGTAGTGCTGATTAAAAAAAATACAGAATACTAGGTTATATTTATCACAAATTGTGCAAAAGTGCAGTTTAATCACAGGAAATACAAAAATACAAAAGGTGCTTTCTATCACAAGAGTACATTATTGCTAAGGATATAAAAACACGAAAGTGCAGTTTATCATAACAAATCAGTCTTACACAATTTACAAACTTAGGTACTAGCATGAAATACTGCCGGCTATACATGTCCTTGCTGCATTCCGTGCTTGCATTTAAATATCATACAGAAATATAAATGAAGCACGGTGCGCTCAGGTTTTATTCCGATGTATGACCGCAGTGGCTACTCTAGTGCAATATTCCAAAAACTTTTCCCTGTGTTTTTTGTCCATGAGCCCATGCAGGCTCTCCTTTGTTATTTCCTGTCCAGCTCAAATTCAATTTGGTAGCGTTCCCTGATAAATAACGGGCACTCTACAACTATGTGCTGGACAGTCTCTGCTACGCCGCGATCCGCAGACGCACGATGGAGCCCATCCTTACACTTAAAGCGATTCAAGTATTCAGAGAACCCGCCGTGCCCCGTCAAAACATGCGTGAGGACTCCTTCAGGCCACACCTGTTGTACAATACGGAAAGCCGCTATTGCATCCGGAAGAAACAACTTCATCACGGAAGCGGTCTCGCCCGACACATATCTTCGATTCCATTCATCAAGCGATTCCAAACGGATCTGTCGCTTGATAAATGAAACCGGACACTGGTCGTAGTCCGGCTTCCTCCGTAACGATAATGCTGCCTTTGTAGCCAACTCGTCCGTTCGCTCATTCCCCGGCAGGCCCGCGTGGGCCCTTATCCAGAACAAAGACACAGCTTTGCTCTGGCCCAGGGCGTGAGCCAGGAACCGTCAGGGGATGGAGAGAGCCATGGTTTGCAAGCGTCTGCAATGCGGATATTGAGTCGCTGTACAAACCATAGCTCGCCTCTTGCCGCTTGAGGATCACTTCGGTCGCTTTGCAAATGGCCAGGAGTTCCGCCTGGTAGACTGTGCAGTACGCGGCAAGGCTAAGTTTGAGGTTCCGGACTTCGCCATCATTATTCCGAATGGATAATGCGGCTCCCACTTTCCCCTCAATCTTGCTGCCGTCGGTGAAGATTCGCACCGCCTGCACAGGTGGGTAGGGTAGGGTAGGTAGGTTGATCGGTAGGGCAGGTGAGTAGGTTGGTAGGTAGGTAAGGTAGGTGGGTAGGTAGGTGGGTAGCTGGGAAGATAGGTGACCTCACCTATCTACCCAGCTACCCAGATATGTAGATGGTAGGTAGGTAGATAGCCAGTTAGCGGCAGCGAAGCCGCAGGCCGAGTCCGGCCCTGGTTCAGGCCATGGTACGGAGCGAGAGGGCATGGGAAGCTTTCACCTCCTTCTGCGAAGCAGTTATGCTCGCGAAGGAGAAGGCGGAACGCGTGAGGGAGACGCAACGGAGACGCCATCACGTCCCTAGCCACCGCAGGAGATGCCCTGGGCGTAGGGAGTCACAAGCCGATTCCCGGCCACCGTAGGCGCGGGCTTGCGGACGGCGAGTAATGGGTAGCTCGCCGTCCGATAAGGACCAGGCCCGAGTCGACGGCGCGTAGTGTTCCACGCGCGCCTCTAAGAAATGTCAGCAAAAACTGACGGGGTCCGCTAGGGCCGATGCCTGTCTGGGTCGCGGATAAATTTGAAAGAGAGTTACCGCGGCCCTGGCACAAGCAACTAAAGTACTATGGGTGGGCTTTAGTCAGTAAAAGACTGACACGCCCTTTCGCTTCACCCAGAGCGGGAGAAGTCATTGGACGATTTCCCAACCAAAAATAAAAAAGGGTTGTGTGTTTTATTTAAACGGGTACGCAACTACATGATAAAAAGTACATTTTGATAGAACAGCAAACTATTCCGCAGGGCTGTATTCTGGGTTGTATTCTGTAAGTATAATAATAAGTCAATATATCTATTTGCTTCCAAAAAACTTGACTTTTAAATAAAGTAATTGTACTTTTATGAAACTCAAAGTGTGCCCACTGTGAGACGCGGTGAATAAAATATTAAAAGCTTTATTAAATACCTACATAAAGCCACAAACTACAATATCATATTGTTTCTTTTCCTGTTTTATATGAACTGAATGTTAATTATTTTATCTACTCCCGTATAGTAGGAGCAGCGACCACAAGATCCGCTACGTCATGTGATACTAAGATAAGCCCTATTGCACATGTTCCTAAAGTGATGCTAAGTTTAGAAAAATCGGTGGCAATGCATGCATAATTTTTATGAACATGTGCCATGGGGCTTATCTTAGTAACACATGACGTAGCGGATCTTGCGGTCGCTGCTCCTACTGATATCGTAATATCGAATTATAAACTTCAAAACGAGTTTATATTGACTTACTTTAAAAACCCAATACCGAAATTTAAAAATAGAATCTTATTATAACACCTTTTCTCTAAAAAAAGAATGCTATTAAACATTCATTATTTTCTATTACGATACAGGGCAAATCCAAAAAGTTAATATCACAAAGGAGTTACCACAATATTTTTTTTGTAATGGAAAGTCCCACTCGCACTTGGCCGATTTTTTGTTGTGTTCGTAATTCTCTTTTTATTTTTAATACTAGCTTTTTAAACAGAAATGACATATCGGATACACATCCAATTAGTCCAAACTCGATGGTGTTATCTTGTCTGGTTGAGGAGTAACTATAGAAATTTGAGATATTTGAGCAAGAGACAACATCCGCAGTACCATCTTATTTCAATGTTTATGAAATTACATAAATACGCTAAGTTTCAGCTTAATCGGATGCCAGAAAGTGTTAGTTTAGATACAACAGACACCAAAAGCAACGTCATAAAAAGCTTGTAATAAGTAAAACTAAAAACCCGGCCAAGTGCGAGTCGGACTCGCACACGAAGGGTTCCGTACCATTATCGCAAAACACTGCATAAAAATCACGTTTGTTGTATGGGAGCCCCCCTTAATTTATTTTATTTTAATTTATTAATTATTATTTTTTGAAGTAAATATACAACTAAACATTCTGTGAATATGTCAAGCGTCTACCTGTTGCCGTTATTAATATCGAGCAAAAAACGGCAAAAATATCACGTATGTTGTATGGGAGCCCCCCTTTACTATTTACTTTATACTGTTTTTAGTATTTGTTGTTATAGCGGCAACAGAAATACATCATCTGTGAAAATTTCAACTGTCTAGCTTGCTAGCTAGTCTAGCTAGCACGGTTCACGAGATACAGCCTGCAGACAGACGGACAGACAGACAGACAGACAGACGGATCGCGAAGTCTTAGTAATAGGGTCCCGATTTTACCCTTTGGGTACGGAACCCTAAAAACACCCCGACACATTTTTATTTCATGCTTCATAATTTATCTAGTAGTAGACACGCTTCGACAATCTATTGAGCACGCAATTATGACACGATATCTTGCGAAAACAACCCGATTCAAACAGTAAAACGCCCACAACGCATCACAAACGGTTCATTCGATTTGTATATCTGATACAAAAATACTCAAACACACGATACACACGTCACCCCTATTTGTCCGTCGGGAGTTAAAAACAAAAGAAACATTGTTTAGGTGGTACGAAGTTCCCCGGGTCAGCTAGTAGTTTAGAAAAACTTATATATTATTTGATAGCGTAAATGAAGATGTTTTGTCTGTAATTGACACGCCTACGACCTAATGCCATAGCAAAATTATGAGGTGTAATTGTTTGTGAGTCAAGAAAAATTACCCATCTGACTAAAATATACGCTAACTCTGCAATTGGTCGTGGGTTCGAACCCAGAAAGCCGCTTTACTTTGTGTAAATTATTTCATCACCACTTCTCTTAAAACGGTGAAGGAAAACATCGTGAGGAAACCGGCATGTCCTAGAACCAAAAATTCGAGTACGTGTGACATTCACCAATCCGCACTGCGCCCGCGTGGTGTATTATGGCCTATTACCTCTCTCACAGTGAGGATGCCTGTGTCCCGGCAGTGGGAACATTATAAGGTTATTATGATGATGAACTTTCCTGTGTTTTTTTATCATAATTAAGTTAAAATTTAAACTACCTTTAACGTATACCAAACAGAGGAGTATATTAAAATTCTTTCCTACAATAGTTAACCCTGCGTATACTTTTAAAGAAAATGTCTAATTTTAATTTACCTGGATTATTCGGTAGTCGGTGTTCCTGTTATCGTCGTTTTGTTTTTTTACATCGTCTTCCGAATTGATGTAGTATTTTTATTAGGAAGTAGTTTGTATTGTTTGAAAAAAAGTATTTCAACTAAAGTTTTTATTTTAATTAAATATTTAATTATTTAAAAATATGTTCATGCTCAGATTGTTTTTTGGAAGTCGTTATTAATAGATACCATTTAAATTAAAGTAAGTATGTTTCTGTTACATTTTTACCTGAGTCGCTATTGCAAAAGAAAAATGTTAATATAAAACTTGGGTAAATGAACATTTAATTTTTTAATTTTGTTTGGTAGTGGATTATATATTTTATGAAAATAAAAACCGTGACTGTAATTCAAAAATTTCTCATTTATAAAAATCAAAATTTTGAATTCGAGGTTAATATTTTATTTTTACTTATTAAATCATTTTCGCCTCATTACTTTGCCATGACTTAAAAAAACGCCTTTTAGTTTTTAACCATTAATTGCGAGAAGAAATAGATTTTCTGTTATAATTAGGAGAACTAACAGTTCAAATACACTATTCAAGAATAAAATAGAAGCTTATAATTAGGGCAACGTTCAAACCTAATTTTATTGGTCTATAAAATCTTATATTTATTTTATAAAACTTCATGTACAATAGAAAATAATAAAACAATAAGAAAAAGGCGGAATCCTTAGGTATCGAATTAACTTTATTGAGTGACTTGTGAGTACAAGGCCTCATTAGCTTGTGTATTCTTAACAAAAATCGTAGAATGCAAACCTGCCATAAGTACAAGTAGTCGTTTAAAAGCAACGGCAAAGGTTACTTCTTGGCAACCGTGCTTCACCGTTGCGTCGACCACATCATCGCTTTCCATCAGGTGAGATAGTGGTCAAGCGCGAGCCTATCTAAGACAGAGAAACTAATAGAAAGAGGGAACTAAAAACATTTTCACAACAAATAAACTGACTTGAAAAAAAACAAGAGGTTCCAAAGACACCGACTTCCAAGACGAAAGTTATTTACTTACTCGTTTTAGTTTTTACTAGCTGTTGCCTGCGACTTCGTCCGCGTCGTTATGAAGAATAAATTAACTATAAAGTTTAATGATGTTTAACGCAAACTATTTTTATATTTCAGTCAACAGAAAATGCCTATCACACCAAGCATAATTTTTTAAGGCACCAATTAGAAAAAAATATAGAGTATCACAAAATTCTTTCTTAGCTTATGTTTCCTACTCATAAACTCTAGATTGCTTCTATCTCTTTTTGCTAAATTTCAGGACGGTATTACAAAAAAATATCCGGACTTTCATACAAACTTGCGAGAGACCTTAGACCCCTTTAATCCGGGCCTGTCGCATCATCCGTTTTTAGCGGACGACTACTAACTATAAACTATCTACTTGCCAAATTTTAAGTTCGTAGCTCAAAAAATGAAGGACTTTCATACAAACTTGCGAGACCCCTTAGACTCCCTAAATCCGTCCCTGTCGTAAAATCCTTTATTAGCGGACGTCTACAAACTAAAAACTACCTCCCTGCCAAATTTCATCTTTAATCGTCAAGCTGTTTTCGATATTTCGTGATAGGTGAATGAGTGACCTTTCGCTTTTATATATATATACATAGATTACAAAAAATGGTTAGTGGTAGCTCGCCAGCCGTCGCTCCGTGCGGACGTCTCGCTGCTCGTCGCCCCACCGCGCTCTCCGGCGCCCCCACTCTCCGTCTCGTCGCGCCCCTCTGCGTGACGTCACTGCGGTCGTCGCGTCTTCGCACGCCGCTCCAAAGGTGTCGCTACTAGTAACTTTGGTTACTAGTAGTGGCAGCTCAAATCCACATCTTGTGTGGTCCCTGGCGGGAAACCTAGCGGTGCTAACAAGCCAGTGAGAGTGTGCCCCAAGCACCCGCCAAGTCCCATAAGGACACGGCAGTCATTGGAGTCGGGAGCGGGATCAGTTGGCCTTGGTAGATAGCCTAGTCAACCCCCGCTTCGTCCCACAGCTTACACCTGGCACGGTCGGGTGTTTTCTATCCCGACGTACCAGACTTTTGGTACACAGTGGTGGGTGGCCCACCTTCGGTGGGTTTACCGGTACCTTAGGGCCCTGCCACCCAATAAGATTGGTGGCAGGTAATCAAGCTTAGGGCTCACCAGATACTCACCTCCCAGTCTAACCCGACTGGGAGTGTAGGATTGCACACATCCCCGGGCCTGTCCACCCGGGGAATATCTCACTCCCTTTTCCTTCACTTGCACTAGCTCTATCAACAGCGACAGGATGCATCCTGTCGAAGCGTTGATAGAGCTCGTCAAGGACGCGTTGTCGGACGATCCCAGTCCGGTCAGCGTGAATAAGCAAAGGCTTAACTTCATCCTGCATAAGCTTGCTACATGCCCCCCCCCTCCTCCCATACCCGCCCCGGAGCCCATGCCCATCGGCAACCCGGCGCCCGCCCCCGTTTCGGCGCTTGCGCCCACTAAAACCCCAACTCTCAAATTTCCGATTAATTTCTCGGAAAATCCTGCCTCCCCGAACGTTGACAGTCCACTCGTTGACGAACCCATGTCCGGTGATGATCATAAGGATGATTCCGATGATTATGAAACTACTGACGACGCCTCCGCCGATTCCTCCTCAGAAAGCTGTCAAGCTACCTCTGAGGGGAAGAGGAAGAGGAAGAAGGGCAAGTCCCACCCCAAAGCCACCAAGCCCAAAAAGGTCGCTTCGACCAACCCTCCAACTCTGCCGTCCACCTCCTCCTCCGACGTGCAGCCCACCCCTGTCACCGCTTCCCAGCGGTCTAGGCGCTCAGATCGCTCCCCAGCCCCCAGGAGTCGCTCCCGTAGTCCCCTAACTCAGGCCGACGCTTCCCCAATGTCGAGCCGCGACCCCAGTCCTGCTGCTATTCCCAAGAAGCAGAAATGCCCTCCTATCTTCCTCCACGATAAGGCCAAGTGGACAGAAGTTTCCAAAATTTGCGATGAACGCAAAATCAAATTTCTTAGTGCCACCGCTTGCCAGGTGGGCATTAAAATCCTACTCCCGACCCCTACTGATTTCAGGAACCTTACCAGGCTCCTAAAAACCTTGAGGATAGAGTTCCATACCTATTCTCTCCCATCGGAAGCGCCCACCCGTGTGGTTATCCGGCGCATTCCGAAGGAAATCCCAGTCGATGAGATTTATGCGGATCTTGCCGCACAAAAAGTCCCTGTCATTGCCGTCCACCGCATGCGTAAAGCAAGAGGTGGACAGGAATACGATATGGTAATGGTCGAGTGCGACCCTACCGAGTCCTATGCCCCTATTTTCAAAATCAAGACTCTCTGCTCCCTTTCAGGGTTCTCTATCGAGAAACCTTACCGTCCCTTTGTCGTTGGTCAGTGTCACAACTGCCAACAATATGGCCATAGCCAAAAACACTGTTTTGTCCGCCCCAGGTGCGTTAAGTGCCGAGGGGATCACGGCACAAAAGAGTGCACCCGTCCCAAAAACCCTGCCGAATGCACGGAGCCTCCCAGCTGCGTGCTATGTGACCAAGTCGGTCACACGGCAAACTACAAGGGTTGTCCTAAAGCCCCCAAAGTTGCGCCTAGATTGGCCAAAATCCATGCTGAGCGTCAAGCACGCCAAGCTCCCTCGACTAAACCCCCTCCCCGGCTAGCCCCTCAGAGGGCTTCGCCATGGGGCAAGCTCAACCACCAAAATGTGGCTCCCCAGACCGTCCAACAGCTTCCAGGCTTGATGGATCATCCCATTCCGGCCCCTCAGGCACCCATAGCCCCCATGCCCGCTCAAAGCCGACAGGAGGCTCCCACCTCTGCCGCTGCTAAGAGCCCGACTCTATCCACGCCCAAACCCAGACGCTGCGTATCTGATACCATCATCAGTGCGTACAAAATCTGGATGACGGACGAGGCCAGATCGCTGGCTGCCGAGATCAATAGGATCGAGGCAGCCGGGGATATGACCCAAGCCCAATCCAATGACCTATTCAAACGGTACCCTAACATAACCGAGGAGCTAGACAGCCTCGTTTATAGAAACGGTCAATGGGTGCGCATTTAAGTCGCACCTACACCGTTTCTAACCAAGTTTCGCCAATTGAGGCTCACCTCTGACCCCTCACGATCTCTACTCTGCTCCTTAAGAGCCTAGGTATGGAGTAGAATATACAAACGTAGAAATACAAACCGATTCGTCAGTCCTCGCCGCCGAGGCTTGTCGCGTATCCCTTCAATTAAAATCTTGCCAGCCCGCGTAGCTGAGCATTAGTTAATTTATTAGATATGAAATGGAGTTTCTTGTCCGTTCTTCTCCACGTAGGCTTATTCCGAACGGATGGTAGAATCACTTGTCAAGATCCAGCTTTTGCTTGTCCCCCCAGCGACGGCCCTGAGCCGAGGTCCGACCCCAACTGGGGTAGCCCTCAGCGTTGTCGCTTAGGTTTAGTAATTTTTTGCCTAGCTGGAGGCTATATAGCTTAGTCTCCGTAGGAAAGTCCGGTTAAGCAGCTACCAGTCATTCTGACTGAGCTGTGAGACGCCCCGCAGAAAAAAAAAAAAAAAAAAAAAAAAAAAAAAAATGGTCAAGTTTTATAGTAAGATACCTAAAGGATAGATAACTATACTACCCATAGAACTTAATTTACACATTCGTGCTGTTAATCGCGAAGGAGTTCGGTTGTATGCTCGTTATCTTGAAAACTACTCAACTGATTTTGATGAAACTTGCACTGTTCTATAAGTTGAGATATACTTAATCCAATAAAAATGAATGAAAGAATCACGATCCGATAAGTAGTTCCGGAGAAACGCGTGGTCAAACATACATACATTCATACAAACAAACATACATACATACACTTATTATATTTGGCGCACGTGTTAAGAAGCCCATACAGAGAGACCATACCAATATGTGAATATTATGCAATGCCAATAATATTTCATACATACATGTCGAAATGATTACCTTCTTTTTTTAAGTCTGTAAAAAATAATAAACCAGGTCCTCGTACTCACCCCAACAATGCACCCCCCCCATGGACATCGTCACAAGCGCCAGCAAACACCGAGCTCTGCACATTTTAAATACAAAATGCAACGTTGATTCTATAGAGATAGATGGTACTCGTACGACTACCACCCTTGATCGCTCTTTGAATATTAATCTTTTGCTTTGCAAACTTAACAGGATAAAGAACAGTGGTCTCTTATCTGAAACCACAAGCTTGTTGTTTGTTCATAGATTTATCAAAAATTATGTACCTAATTAGTACCAGCTCTATAGATTAAATAAATTTTGTTTGGCTGCGGGTTTTATATATCACACTAATATTATAAAGTCTGTGAGTGTCTATGTTTGTTATTTCTTCACGCTCAAACAGCTGGATCTGGGTGAAATTTGGCACAGAGACTTTTTATCCCGGGAAGATGTTCCCTTGGGATAAGTTTCGACATTCAATCGGGCGAAGCCGCTGGCAGAAGCTAGTCGAACATATGTATAGAACACCAAAATAAAGACCGAGCAATGCTCTGAGGCGTGTCCCAATAGGCGAGTAATTTTTTTTCTCAGCCAAAACGCACGCAATTTTGCTGGGTATATTTATCTCCTTTTGTATATATTAGTAGTGTTCAAAGTTGGTATATAAAAATAACTTGCTTAATGCTATAAGATTCATATTTTAAGCAAGTTATTTTACACGCTTTATAATATCGCGCTTTTTTATAACGCACGGCTTCGGGACGGGTACGAATAAAGCAAGCGCGATGACCAGTGGCGGCTGCTGGATCATAGAAGTAGTTGTTCACTTTGCCAGCTCACTAAGCATTCCAGTTCGGAATCATGTTAAGGTCTCTAAAATTCACAGGAGCCTATGTAAATCGGCAAACCATCTCCTTAGCGACTTCTAATTCGATGCCAACACCATCTAGTTACGTCGTTATACAACTTGACAAAAGAATCAACATTTTGTTGATAAGCAACTATTGAACATTAACAAGTTGTATTTTAAATAACAACATATTATGTATACTAGGCATTTTTATATTTTATAAATTAAATCGATACGCCGTTTTTTTTTCCGTTTTTTAAAATCTGGTATTGACTGAATATTTTTTTTTCCAATGGTGAGCAGAAAGCGCATTCAACCTATCCTGAGACATGGTGTTTCTGAGAAACGTTTTAATTCACTTTAGTGTCGAAATCACATACACACTGTTCCACAACTCAGTAAGAATATTTAAAAAAAACGGACTGTGTCCAAAAAGTAAACAAACCCCGCGCCCGCCTCATTTCCCACCCGCGTAATATTGGTACGCAACCCGAAGGTAGCCAGGCGTTTTCGCTCGTATCTCGTAGAAGTTGTATGAGCATTCGCCGTGCGCTGTAGCCTACCGCACGGGGAATATTTTTTTGCAGCAATGTACGTCTTATTACTTTACCAAAGAGCTTAAATTGGTCCGTGATAATTTCGTTAATATTGAATTGATCGTAAATCAGATACTATATAAAAAAATATATTTTCTAAACCTATTAAAATCTGGCAGTTCAGCGCACGAGTGAACTTGAAGTACAGCCGCCCCTGGCGGTGACTATTAACTCGCAGCTCCCCTAGCGTTGGACTCGTTGGACAGACAGCATGCTTAAAAATATTACATCGCGTTTATGAATTTACTAGCTGTTGCCCGCGACTTCGTCGGCGTGGTTATGAAGATTTTATATCGTTTAATGATGTTTGTCGCAAACTGTTTTTATATTTCAGTCAAAGAAAATGCCTATCACACCAAGCATAATTTTTAAGGCACCAATTAGGAAAAAAATATAGAGTATCACAAAATTCTTTCTTAGCTTATGTCTCCTACACATAAAGTCTAGACTTGCAAAATTTCAGGACGGTAGTAACAAAAAAACGGACGGACTTTCATACAAACTTGCGAGAGTGCTTAGACCTCTTTAATCCGGCCCTGATATAAAATCCGTCTTTAGCGAATGTCTACTAACTATTAAATACCTCCCTGCCAAATTTAAAGTATGTAGAGCAAAAAATGTAGGACTTATATACCAACTTGCGAGAGCTCTTAGACCCCTTAATCCGGCCCTGTTGCAAAATCCATTCTTAGAGGACGTCTTCTAATTATAAACTACCTCCCTGCCAAATTTTAAGTTAGTAGCATAAAAAATTAAGGACTTTCATACAAACTTGCGAGAGCCCATAGACCCCCTAAATCCAGCCCTGTCATAAAATCCGTTCTTAACGGATGTCTGCTAACTATTAACTACCTTCCTGCCAAATGTTAAGTTTGTAACTCCAAAAATTAAGAATTTTCATATAAACTTGCGAGAGCCCTTAGACCCCCTAAATCGGGCCTGTCACAAAATTCGTTCATAACCGACGTCTACTAACTATAAACTACCTCTCTGCCATATTTTATGTTTGCAGATCAAAAAATGAAGGATTTTCATAAAAAATTGTGAGAGCCCTTAGACCCCTAAAGCCGGTCCTGTCGTAAAATCCGTTCTCAACGGACGTCAACTAACTATAAACTACCTCCCTGCCAAATTTTAAGTTTGCTGCTCAAAAAATGAAGGACTTTCATACAAACTTGCGAGAGCCCTTAGAACCCCTAAATCCGGCCCTGTCGAAAAACTCTTTCTTAGCGGACGTCTACTAACTATAAACTACCTCCCTGCCAAATTTTAAGTTTGCTGCTCAAAAAAAGAAGGACTTTCATATAAACTTGCGAGAGCCCTTAGACCCTCTAAATCCGGCCCTTTTGCAAAATCCGTCTCGTCAAAATCTTTTGCAAAGTCTTAGCGGACGCCTACTAACTATAAACTACCTCCCTGCCAAATTTCATCTTTATACGTCAAGCGGTTTTCGATATTTCGTGATACGTGAATGAGTGAACTTTCGTTTTTATATGATTACGATAAAATTGAGCAGTAAAAAATAACCAATGATTTTTCCTTCATACTTTCCAGGCTTAATTAGGAATGTCTATAATTATTGAATGAGTGTTAGAGATAATGTTAGTATGTAAAGCAATTATAGGCGTATTTAAAAGTTTAAATTACGCGTGCGTACGATAGCAATCGCTAGCTTGCGACGACTGGCTGCCGCTGCGCCGCCGCGCCGCACTTCTGATTCGGTGTCTCATTCTTCTTGCTCTTTTTTTGCGCTTTTGCGACGCTGTATCGCCCGATACTGCGTTATAGCAAATTAAGCCAATAGCAAATAGCGCCAAGTGACTGCCTCGATAGCATTTGCTTTATGATATGTATAATAAGCACGTTACTTTAAGTTGCTTTATGATAATATTAACCACTACTATATACACTATAATTACCCTAAAGCGCATCTTTAAGTCCGCAGCCTCTTAGTGCGCGTTTTACTTAAACCAATCGTTCTAAAAGCTTTATATGCCTCCCCTTCTTCTTTTTTCTACTTATCAGTTTTTGAGTGGCGTCTTATTTTTAACCGACTACCAAAAAAGGAGGAGGTTCTATGTTCGACATTATGTATGTTTTTTTTTTTTTTTTTTTTATGTATGTTCACCGATATCTCCGTCAATTGTGGACCGATTTTGAAAATTCTTTTTTTGTTTGAAAGATTATATTCCGAAATTGGTCCCATTTTAATTTGGTGAAGATCTGATAAAGAACTTCGGAGATATACAACACAGAACTCTTCAATAAATAACGGCAAATCTCTCGGGATTGCTGCAAACGCATGTCTGTTTATTGTTTATACTATTTCATAACATAACATCACGCCAGTATGCTCGAAAGGGGTATGCAGATCTCTCATTTCACCGGTTATATTCATTTTTCATGTTATTTGGGTAATCTATTCTTGCGGTATAGGTACTTACTTAACTACTTCCCTATTAGGTAGGTACAACTAAAAAGTGAAAAATAAAAAGCTTTTTCACAAAAAAATACTACCGACTTCCAAATAAGAAAACTAGAAAGTGAAAAATAACTTTATTTTTGGAAGTCGGTGTCCATAACTTAAAAATTTGGTACCTACCAAAGACGTAAATAAAGTTATTTTTCAGTTTCTAGTTTTCTTATTTGGAAGTCGGTAGTATTTTTTTGTGAAAAAGCTTTTTATTATTATTGATAGGCTCGCGCTTGAGAACTATCTCACCTGATGGTAAGCAATGGTGAGGTCAACGATGTAGCACGCTTGCCTAGAAGAAACCTATTCACTCTTGACTTAAAAACTCCTATGTTGTAGCTATCAGGAAATAGAGACTCTGGCAGGTAATTCCACTCATTAGCTGTACGCATAATAAAAGTATTCCCAAAACTTTTTGTGAGTATGAGAGGGATTTCCACCATGTACCGATGACGCATCGCCGTTCGTCTTGTACTCCGATGATGGAACGGGCTTGGTGGAATTAGTTCTTGCAATTCCATCGGGTGTCGGATTTTATGACTACTTTTGTTATCTTGGGTCCTACCAGTAAAAACAATTAGCCTGAATTGTCTCACTCCCGGACAAACGCCTCCTCCCATTCCTTAGCACATGGCATGCATAATGTGCATGGCTTATGCACATTATGTTGTATCATATTACTGTACCTGTAACCTTTGTTAAGTAATTATTGGAAATAAACATTTATTATTTATTTGTTTTGTTTATTCCATTTCTCTCGAAGTTGTTCTTCATCTCAACAATTCTCAAGGAAGTCATCCAAGGCCAGCTGCTATCTTCTGTTCTGTTCTGGAGCGCAGTGTAATGTTTTTTTATCCGTTCCTCTTGTTAGCTTGGACTTGCTCTCTAATACAAATCAAATATTTCTAAGAAGTAGGTATTTTATTTTTGGAACGATTTCGTAGTAACGATTTTCTACCTCTATTTTTAGTAGCACTTTATCTCCTAAATGTGTAAGTGAAGTTCTTGTAGTTAAGTAGAGTAACCTAAGTGACGTGTTAATTACATCGGCCCACGCACGTGCCATAAACTTAAGTAATTTGCCTTACATTCTAAGCCAAAGTAAGTTTAAAAATAGTCAAATAATTTCGATTACTCAACATCAACTGATTTGGTTTGATTTGATATGGAAATAAAGGGTGAGCTACAAAAAGTATGCGTTGGAAGCCTAAAGAATATACATGCATAATATCTTTGTATTTAAATAAAGAATATGTATGCATATCTTTGTATTTAAATAAAGAATATGTATGCATATCTTTGTATTTAAATAAAGAATATGTATGCATATCTTTGTATTTAAATAAAGGCACCTAATCGCGTTCTATTCTCAATATTGCACCTATCACTGTAGTCTCCGCATTACCCAGAGCTTGACTCACTGGACTTTACCCCACCAGGGAATCGAACCCGGGACCAGCTCAGCAGTAGCACTTTCAACCACTAGAACAATGAGGCAGTATTTACTGCATGTGTACAGTTATTGGTACACTGATGCCCTTTATAATGTCCAGTCTTATTATGTTACTTCGAGAAAATGTAAGTATGTGAACGAGCTATCTGAATGGCAATTTTCTTATTTTAAGATACTTTCGCTTTTGCATCGCAATATAATAAAATATAGCAGGGGTCACCAATTACTTTCATTTAGGTGCGTTTTTACAAGCTTTTATTTAACTTGCAATGTATGTATGTATGTAAGTGTGTTGGGGTCAAATCTTGCAACTGAATTTTTTAACAGTTTTACTCCACCGATTAAGATGAAATTTTGCATACACGTTTAGTTTGGATGGCAATGCATGGTTAGTTAATTCTAACGGACGGCCCAAGATGGCGGACTAGTTATTTTTTGTGCACTGCCAAGATATGGGTATCAAATGAAAGAGTTTGCTGAAAAGAATACGATAAAAGCTTGTTTTGAAAAGAGATTTTTTAATGAATAATTTAATTTTAAATACGTATACGTAAGGTTTCAAGGTAACCCCCCAAATATGTGAGTATATAGGATTTGTTCTTCATTTGGCCTACTGAGTTTTGTCCTACATAAAATAAACCTGGGTCGTCCCAAGCAAAATGCTTCCTTCGTCCCTAAATATTATTTGAATTATTTTCTTCCCGCTCCGTCCGTTATATATGTGAATATAGATACTATATCAATGAAGATTTAGATGAGATGATTCGTCTTTGTTGAATCGACGGCAATAAAGACAAAGCACGCGATATATTACATTGTACTGTTTACATATAGTGCACACAAAATAGGTCGGCGGTCCGCCATTTGGTGACACCTGCCGGGCGAACACAGCCTACTTTGACAGGCTTGAGTCACACATTTTTTATCACTGTTTTGAGCAAAAACCGAGACAAAATGCGCGGCTCAAACCTATCACAGAGGCCGTGCTCGCCCAGTGGATCTATAGAATAGGCAGTATTATTCAAAGATGATATCATGGGGGCAAGTAGTATTGGCTTAGTTTGTCTGCAGATGCAAATGTGTTTTTCGTCAAACTAAATAAACATATTATATTTATTACCTATTTGTTATCAATTATATATGTTACATCGTCACAATAGCTTATTTCTCTAGCTTTAGAACCAAATCGTACTTTTTTTATTCTTTCTTATAGACGTTCACTCTAAACTATGGTAGTTTTATTTTATCTGTGGCTATATTATTAACAAAATAGCAAAACAAGCCAGCAAGGCAAAAATCCGCGATACAGAAACAATAACACGTCACAGAAGCTCGTAACCGGACCGCGGGAGCGCGATAAAACTGTTTCTACATAGCAATCAATTTGAAAGGAAACAAACTACTTATTAGTGATTCTGATCAGCAGGGGTCCGTTTTAGTAGTGGTACGGCTATTTGTGAAGGAGCTTGTTTGGGCAAGTACTACTGCCATGAGTATGAGGGTGCGCTGTTTGGCAGTTTGAAGGTATATAGGTGTAATGCATAAGACACAATTTAACAATACACATTACTTGCGTAAAAGACTGCAAGTAGCTTGTAGCTTAAATTTCACTATGGCATGCAAGTTATTTGCACACTTTTATGCGCTTTTAGATTCGTCTCTGGGGTTTCGATGCACCTGCCAAACCATTGTTATTGCAGACGTCTATAGGTCGCGGAGATCAATTCCCATAAGACCGCCATTCTTGTACTTATAAAATCGTTCAAATACTGGTCGCAATGTAATAAATCATTTATTTATCTTTGTTATTGGGTTTTGAAATCTTACAGTTTCTAGTATTGAGCTTATAACATAAATGTGAAAATCTGTATTTTATAATTATTTAGATTTCAACGATGAGCTGGGCGGATTTGTGAATGATGATGTGATGAAAATTAGCTCGCGGGTAGACAATACCTGGATGGGGCCATAAGATAGTTGTTAAGCCAATGGTACGTTACGATAATTCCTTTAACACGAGCGAAGCCGCTGGCAGAAGTTAGGAAACAATAGACTTAAATGTGTACGTGGAATCTAACGCACTCTATTGAGATCTACCTACGCTTGCTAATCTTTATCTGTTGGACTGACCGACTGCATTATAATTCAAAAATACCTTTAAATGGTTTAATAAGGATTTCAGTCTTTACTTACTGCATAATAATTTTATTTCAGTTCAAGTTACGCATACAACAGTATTTTTTCCTTAACAAAAATAGCTAACCATAATAAAAATTTCATAGAGGACACAATAAAACCGAGCTACACGATACACCGATCCGCCGATAGGGCCAGCAAACAGAGACATGTTTGCGCCATGAGCCAACGGCAACAGGAAACAATAATCTTATTGCAGCACCTATTGGTACAGTCGGCTCCGTGATTTAATCGCCATCTTTGTTGCACGTGTATAACCCACAGGGACATGTTTTAGTCCTGCTGGAGAGCTCTTAAATGGGCAGGTATAAAAATAATAATTTATTTTCTTCTTTAAACCTATTTTTTTAGAATATGATAAGTAATTTATTTTCAATTTTCAGCCCACGTATTTTATGTGTATTGTAGGTGTTGCAGGTGTATTGTAGGTAAATTATATGTGTATTGTAGGTGTACCTCTACCTAATCCTTCGGATAATATACGTTTAATGCAATGGGTAAAGAGTATTATAAAGGTTTCTTAAGTACTAGAAGGTTAATTATTGTACTGGGTTATTGGTAAAACATGAACAACCTTGCAGGGCTGTATTAATAAAAGCTGAGGCCCTAGACAACTGACATTCTGTCATCGAAAACGTTTTCCCTTTAAGCGCGATTGGTCCAAAATGGATAATGTTGCCGAAATTATACAATATATATGTATATTGCTAAATAAGTTTAAAATGGACGGAACAAATAATAAAATAAATAATTCGAAATTGTAAAAAACTAACGTGTTAATTATTCACTGATTTATAAAAGATATCGGTATAATGTAAATCACCATCAATACATAAATTGGACCAATGGTGCCTAAAGGCATACATTTAGCTCCATAACTCGCCAGATTGTATGGATCAGCTGTTTTTTTTGTTGTATTTTTAAAAGTCATAGAACAAAAGTTGTTGTTTATGATTTTAGTAATATAGCCCTGCCAGGTTGTTAGTGTTTTACTAATAACCCTGTATAATCCGGATACTTAGTTGGCTTTACACGTAAATTGTACAAGTACACCAGTTCCGAAGGTCAACCATATTATGTTAGGCTTCTCTTTCTCAAGTTGATTAAATCAATATTGAGTTTTTCTTCTAATTGTTTCAGGTCGAAAATTTAAGTTCTTGCTGCTGTGAACTGTGGTGTAGCACACTTAGATTCAATTATTATCCTTGATCCAGGATCGGTAGCCAGACTTAAATTTAACTTAAAATTGTTTTATGAACGTCTGTTATATCGAGTATAGCTAAAGCCCGCCTGAAGAAAAAAAACTTCATAAAATCAGATCAGCCGTTTTTGCGTGATTGATATACAAACATACACATTTATAACTTTAATAGTAGGATTATATATAAGAGGGTTGTTGGAGCTTGAGAACAGAGAGATCATCAGTTGATCGTAAACACATTCAGATAGAAACCCTAGGAATTTAGAGCTAAAAAACACTTTATCTACACTCACAACGTAATGTGCCAAATATGAATTCAAAAAATATTGTATAAACACGTACTTTATATTCATGGATAGGTAAAATTAAAAAAAAAAGCCATTACAGTGCAACATTTTCCTTCGATTTTTAAACAACTGCATCATAAAATAACATTTCAATACAGTTGTTAAACATGGCGTACTTTCAGAGGCTATAATTATGATTCGAAAATTAAATCTTATGCATAGGCATCTTTCTGTTACGCGGTCGTGACTTTTGTTTACGAGCTCGATCATTAGTTTTGCAGTTTAGTTTTAAATTTATAAGTCAATTTAAAAAGTTTAGTAGCAAAGAGTTTTCATACATAGAATAAAATGGGATAGATTTTATACGAGGAAAAATGAATGATTCCGTACGTTTTAGCATTGAACTCTCAAAAGTCTTTGAAATGGTTGTTTAATATATTTAATTACCAGTTTTAATTTAATTATTTTCACATCAACATTTGTCTAAAATCAAATAGGCTGTATAGACTGTTTTCGTTGTAAAAAATGTCCAGTTGCAAAAACGCGCCTTTAGTTATAAGTCAATTTTAAAAAGTTTAGTAGCAAGTAGTTTTCATACATAGAATAAAATGGAATAGATTTTATACGAGGAAATACGAATGATTCCGTACGTTTTAGCATTTAATTCTCAAAAGTCTTTTAAATGGTTGTTTAATATATTTAAATACCAGTTTTAAATTTTTTCACATCAACATTTGTCAAAAATCGAATAGGCTGTTTTCGTTGTAAAAAAAATATGTCCAGTTGCAAAAACGCGAGTTTTTTATTTTTTTTTGTGAGTTAACAAATCTAATTCTTTGATTTGTTTTTACTATTTCCCACAACTGTATTGAAAAATATCGTGTGATACACGGGCGTGTAGGTTATTGCAAACTCTTGTAGGTTATTGCAAACTTGTAGTATAATTAGGTATTAAAACACTCGCGTAATATTATTATTAAATTCGGCTTCGCCTCATTTGATAAACCTACGCTCGTGTTTTAATAACCCCTATTATATGACCATTGCATAAACTACTATTATCATTTCAAACATAAATAGCCTGACCATTGTGTTCCTAACACCCAAATCTAGGTATCCCACCTGTTCATAACCGAAACAATAGGACTCCCTGATTTAATCTCCTCTTGCCTGTCTCCATGGGGTCCCATGGGCCTGCCAGGGTGTATCGATCACGTCACGGCGCATCCTATGTCGTTTTACGTTGGGATCACCAAACTAAGCTAGGGATGTTACAACGAAAATTATTTTTTTATTCGTTTCGTTTTATATTTTAAGAAAAGTGTCTATAATGTTGCTTAAGAATAGTGTTCGTATTTGGAGCCCAAAGAGAAAACCTCTAGTGTTTTTTTTGTTTTAAAGACAAGTCGTCTATTTTCAAAAGACATAATTATGCGTATTCTCATGTGGAAGTTATACAGCTTGGCAAAAAAGAGTCTGATGCGGTGACAGTTGGAACTAAAAATAAAACGAACTAGTTAACTAAAATAACCTACCTATTACTTTAAAATAGCTATATTGAGGTTAGGCTGCAAAGTGACATTGACGACATCTTATGCCGCATTTACACATTCGTGCGAATCGCGAGGCGAATGGTGAGGCGAACAACGAACACGCATATGTAAACAGTACGCTCGCTATTCGCTTCGTGCCTCGCCTCGCAATTCGAGCGCTCGCGTTGGGAGCGGTTTTTCGGACGCGAATCAAAGGGCACGAATGGCGAACACGAAGTTACTGTTCACACATTCGCCTGCATTCAGTTGACAGCTAGCGCCCGACCCATTAATTCATTAATGGCCTGTTGTATTTATTTTTTCTACGTCGTCTGCGTCGACGGTTCTTTTTTACGCAGGATATCTATATAATTTTATAAACTCATTAGATGTAGCATGCATGCCGATATGATTTTCACGTCCTCCATGTTCGTGTGCGAATGTCAAAATAATTCACTCCGCGAATGTGTGAACAGTAGTTCGCGACGGCACTCGTATACGAATGTTTCGTCGAATGTTCGGCGAGTGACGAGGCGAATGGCGAACACGATTGTGTAAATGCGGTATTAAGGTTACAGCGTAAAGCGAGAACAGATGTCAAACATAAGTCACGGCAAATACTTACTTACTGTTGGGGAAACACTTTTTAACGAGAGGGTAGCTGGCGCTGTTTCGCTTGACACCTCAATAAATAAGTTCCGTATTTACTTTTAATTTAAAAATGTTTACAGTCTTTTTACATTAAAAAAACAGTGTTTACAGGCCCAATTTAGTAATGGGAAAGTGATTAAACTAATTTATTCAATAGTGACTTAACTAACAGTGACTAAAATATAAGTGACCAAATAACAATAGTGATTACGACAAACTATAAAAGTGACAGCTTACAGTGACCATAATCTGGTGACTATCATTAAAACAAACAATCCACCACATCCCAAGTAACACAAACGTGCTGAATAAAGATTGAGTAAGAGCAATCATCAAGAGCATAAGCTGAATAGTAAGCTGAATAACGTCTGAGTACCTGTCTATTCAGCTGTTATTCAAGCAAAAAAAAAGGTAATTAAAAAAATCAAAAAACCCGACTGCTTGAAAAGCGAACTAAAAAGACGTAAACAAGGAGAAAATCATGCTGTGCTGTCGGAGGATACATCTTCGCGAGCTGGCTAACCAAAACCAGACGTATCCTCCGACTGCACAGCATGATTTTCTCCTTGTTTACGTCTTTTTAGTTCGCTTTTCAAGCAGTCGGGTTTTTTGATTTTTTTAATTAACTTTTTTTATTTATAACTTTTTAGTTCATTATTTTTTCGAATTAGGTACATTTAAACATATAAGTGTTATATATTTTTGAAATCACCTCTTAAAATCCTTTATTTTAATACCCCACACGAAAGCTAAGGAAGAAAAAAAAAATTTGGTCCCCCACAAAATGGCGCCCAAAAACCGCCATATTCCTATTTTCCAATTTTCATGTAGCCAGTGACACTCGCGGGGTTAAGACGAATCGATTGACGTAAGAACCATCAAAATCGGCCCACGAATTTGGTCTCTAGAACGCCACATAGGAACAAACATACATACATACATACATACATACATACATACATATATACATACATACATACATACTTACATACATACATAGACTGATAAACACATTACCCTCCTTCGGCAGTCGGGTAAAAAGGGCCCCAATTTTGAATGCTTAACGCTGAATAACATCTGAGCAAGATCTGAGTAGGAGCTTAATAACGTTTCAATTAGCTTAATAACCTTTGAATAACCAGCTCACATTGCTTTTATTAAGCTCTTACAACTGAGTTACTCAGCTTAATCGAATTGATTATTGTATTCAGAATTTATTAAGCATTTAAATTATTGTTCACACTTTTACAAACAATATTCATACAAATTGTGAAAATAATTCAATTGGATTAAATATTTTAATGTCGATGTCGAATTTAAATGTGATTTGACATGGTGAACTTATAAAATCGGTAAGTAAATTTTAATTTACAAGTTAGTAGTAATTTTGTCGTGAATAGTATGTTTTTTTTTAATTATTTATTACGCGCCGCGTTAATAATCAAGATAATAGATAGTAAATAGTATTTTCATACATACATAATAGGTCTGACAAAAGTACTTGTGACAAAATAGCTAATACTAGCAATTTTAATCCAATAAAATAACTTGAAACGAGTTGAAAATGTTGTAGTTGTAAGATTAAGCATTTTGGTATCTCGTAAATTCCGTGAAAGTATAAATTACAAAGATTTTTAATGGCGATCGATTGTTTTGGTGTATAATGCTGAATAAAAGTGCACACATGCCTTGTTACTAAGCTATAACTTGAAAAAAGTAGTCTCAGTACACTAACTTCTGAATATCAATTATATAGTTGATCACATTTCTAAATTATTCAGATTTTTAGGGTTCTCTAATCGATCTAACAAAAACCTTTTCTATAGTGGAATTTCACGCCCGGGTTTCACTGAATTCATTACATTTAAAATTATAGCGTCTTTGCTTGCATTTTTTTCGAGAAAATCTCTTTTGTGATTAAAAATGTAGTGCACACCACACACACGAAATCTGCTATAGATTTCGCGTGTGTGGTGTGGACTGGGCCCTTGTTTAATCCGTGTTTTGTTATTTGTTTTATGTACAAACGCCAGTACATCAAGCCACCCGAAACTGTCAAATTGAAAACTGAACTGAACCTCTAGGCAAATTGAAAACGTAGCCGTGCAGCTGTCACTTGGCACTGATGGACACCAGACGTACAGACTCTAGAAGGAATCAAGAATATATACGCGAAACCACAACATATTATGGAGAGTCAAGACAAAATCATGAAAAAACTTGAAGAAATTTATGTGCATGTTGGAGAATTTAGAGTCGCAAATAAAATATCTTATCACAACGTAAATTTAATTTTCTTGTACTGTAATACCTTCTGCTAATAAAATAATCATTTCTTTTTCTATTAAAATTGGCCGAAATTCTTTCTAATGGACTATTTAAAATTGGATGACCTTCCATGTTTATATTCAGTGATATGTTTTCTGGCAAAATGTTTGTTTTAATCAATATTTTTTAAGTGTCTCAATGACGCCATTGTGCCAGTATTCACCTTGCTCAATAGACTTTATGTGGACTTGTCTCGGTGTATTTAAAATTGTCCTTGGATCATTAGGTAAAATGTCTGGGAATCTTTGATTTAATATTTCTGCCAAATCCTTTAGTGCTACTTGTGTGATCTTTTTTCGAAAGCCCATTTTCAAATATTTCTCGAAATATAATTTTTTTCATGTATCTACATTGTTCTTTTTCGATATCTGTACACTGCCATCAGATGCATTCTCATCTTGTGTGAATCGCAATGCTGTTTGACTTTTTGGGGGACGGAACCCCCTTCATTGCACGGCAACCACGCATGCTGGCTGGGACCGGGTTCAGTTTTGTTCAAACTATTTTCATAAATCTTTTGGATGACCAGAAACACTTGGACAATGACTATTGCTGATATTTAAATATTCTTTTAACAATTTTCTTTTGATGTAACCTGTTCTCTTACGTTTTTTCCACGATTTTCGATTCATATTAAATAACGCAAAAAATAAATACGGTGAATAATATTTTAATTAAGCTGGTATTAAGCTATGGGCGCTATAACAACATACATATGGTCTTTAAGTTGAATAAGTTAGTTTCGAACTCTCTATTAAACAGGAAAAAGCTTAATAAAAACATAAATAATATTATTTATACAGCAGCTGAATAATTAGTAAAACATAGAATCTTATCCAGTTTGAAGATAAAATAAAAGCAATTATTCAGTATCAAGCTGTTTAATAGAATTATGTAACAATATTATTCAGAAGGTGATACTTTATTCAGCATTGAGCTGTTTCAAGCGCTAATAGCTTAGTAATGCTTTTATAATAGCAATACAGATTATGGATATTCAGACAAATGCTACCGACGGGGCTGTTTTTCAGCTTTAAGCAACCTGAAACGCGTAATGCTAAATAACGTCTGTATAATAATCCTACGGTGATTGGTTATTAAGCGTTAAGAAGGTAAGGACAGACATACAGAATTTATTAAGCGTTAAGAATTTTATGGGTCCGAACTCAACCTAATTCAGCATTTGGCTATTCCCAAAGCTCTTATACAAACTATATTCATCTTTGAACTGTATAATATGCAAAATGTGTACTTTTATCTTGCTTATGTGTTACTTGGGATAGTATTAAAGTGTGCAAAGAGAAAATAAAACCAAACCAAGAAGTGACAAATATAATTTTTTTTTTCTCGAAAAGGTCTACCTACGTCAAGTGGGAAAAAAAATCCTGTCACTTTAATCATATCAACCGCCTTGTTAAATTCAAATAAATGCCTCACTGAGATACGCTACTTAATTTCACCTTACAACAATAACTACTTTGTGGCTCGGAGGCTGAGACACCTACATCAGACATAAAATCGCTATCTCGCACCAGGTTCAAATCTCGGCTGCACAGCTGATGTCTTTTTGTGAGATTTGGTTTCTCAAACTCTGAATACAAAATACTAATACGCTATCAGAGGGCGCCACAGTCACATAAACAAAGAATCGCATTTCTACAAAAACATGGACTCGGATAATAATAACGTCACCCATCGGAAACAGTACACTGGATCTTTGACTAACCTATCTACCTTGACAAATGACGATGAGAAAACCATACTTGACACTACAATGATGAGCATACCGGACAGTTTGCATGACAATTTTAACGACAATGAAATGTTTAACGACCTGAATCTACAAATTCAAACACTAAAGATGCAACTTATGAGCGCACACCAGGAGATAGAAGACCTTAACATCGAAAATTTCCAACTAAAATCCGACCTGCAAAAATCTCTCAAGAATGTCGAAACTTGCAAAAAGATCTGCCTAGCGCCTGAAAGGAAAAGTAGCACACCATCCTCATTACGCAAAAAAGTCTAGTAACTACATAACCGCACCACTAGCCTTAAATAATGACTCTAAGACATTGAACAAGGAAATAAAAATTGACATGCTCAGTAAAGAAACACAAACCTCTGATATGACTTATTGTGACATTCTGACTCAAAAACAAAAGATGACATCTAATTCTCAATTGGGTGACATTGCTGGAAAAAAACCATCAGGGGTTACAAAGCCGGAATATAAAAATAGACTTTCCATAATAAGTAGCAGTTGCTCAAAGGGAACATTACCGCTAGTCGAAGAAGTCTTCTCGGGCCAATTCAATTATTGTCATTACTTACTACCAAACGTCATCACAGGGAATTTCTTGGCCGGGATCGAAAACAAACTGAAAGACTTTTCAATGCAAGATTATTGCTTGATTTTTATTGGAGAAAATGACCTTCGAGATAATAAGTATATAGACATCCTTGATAATTTGAAAAACTCCTTGCGAAATGTTACTCACACAAATGTTGTTGTTTGTGCTCCAACTTATATAAAAGGGGCATTAATCCATAACTATAAAGTTGAGATGTTCAATAACCTTCTTTGTATGGACACACCCTATCATTTGTCATGTTCTCCTACAGTACAGGGAAATTAAATAAGTATGGATGGAGAAACATCTTCAAACAGATCATGTCCAACATACAGATAGATTACAAATTGTTCGGGTCTCAGGGAGTTTCAAAAAACAGTCACATCGAGATTGAAGACGGTTTACCTGTGACACATAACCCCGAGTTATTAACTAATCAGTTCTTTAATAACACAGCAAATGATCAGTTTTTTCTATTACAACCACATAAACATTATGCATAAAAACATCGCCGGGCTTCTGAATAAATCAGATATGCTGACGCTGCATACCCAAGAATTGCTTATTGAAAAAGGTGTTGACATCGATATATTATGCATAACCGAACACTTCGTAACTTCAGGACAGGAATCATTGATAAACTTACCGAATTTCAAACTTGCATCCTGCTATTCAAGAAATAAACAGAAGCGTGGAGGAGCGTGCATCCTCATACGAAATAGATTTGAATATAAAGAACTTCCTAACACGTCTATCACAGGTGTATTTGAATATTGTGCAATAGAATTGTTACAGCAGAGATTGATTATTGTATGCATCTATAGACCGCCGAATATGTCATGTATTGATACTTTCCTAGATAATTTAGATATCTTATTAAAAAAATTGTGTACTAAAGCCAATAAAAAGATCGTCCTTTGCGGGGACTTCAACATTAATACACTTAAAAGAAACAACATTGCATAAGACTTTGAAAATTTACTGTTGAATTATAATCTTAAATTAGAATTGAATCAACCAACTAGACCGAAAAGTGGCACTTGTTTGGATAATTTTGCTCATAATTCCAGACAAAAATCTGTAAGTGAAGTTATTGACTTGGGATTATCCGACCATACTGCTCAAATTTTAAAAATCCGGGTAAAGAAAACATGCATATTAAATTCTTAGCGCATTAATAGAAGAAAATTATCCAGAGAAAACTTAATGTTATTTAAAAAACACCTCCAATGCCTATCTTTCCATGAAACATTTGAAACAGATAACCCCAATGAGGCATATGATCATTTTATTGATCAATTTCGCTTACTCTACGATCTTTGTTTTCCTAAGCAATTAATTAATGTAAAATCTAATAAAAAAGTAAAATGGATTTCGCGAGGAATAAGGTTATGTAGCAAAAAACAAAGAAATCTGCTGTGGAAATACAGAAAAGCACCTACATGCGAAAATAAAAATACCTTCAAAAACTATTCACAGAGACTTAAAAGAATAGTAAACCTCACTCAAAAAGCTCAAAATAATTACCTGATTGACAGCTCTCAAAATAAATCCAAGGCATCGTGGCAGTTAATTAATAATTGTAATCAAATAAAAGAACCTATTTTGCAAATAAATAAGGAAAACAAAGTCATAAAAAATCCTAAGCAGATTGCGGACTCGTTTAATGATTTCTTCGTGGACCAGGTGCAGGACGTTACTGTTAACGCTCGGGAAAAAATGGGTGGCAGTACTATTATCCCAAATTCTTTGTTCATGCCCCCTGTGATGCCTCAAGATATCATACGGGTAATAAAAAACTTAAAAAATAAAAAAAGTTTTGGTTGTGATGGCGTTTCTACCGTTGTTGTAAAATTTGTTGCTGATATAATAGCAAATCCTCTAAGTCATATTATAAATGCATCTATTAGCTCAGGTATATTTCCGCAAAAACTAAAGACAACTATCATAAAACCATTACATAAAAAAAGCATAAAGGAAGATATGGCGAACTATAGGCCAGTAGCTTTAATTTCTGTATTTTCCAAAATATTTGAAATGATAATTTATGAATCTATCTATAAATTTGTTACAAAACATAATATATTATGCGAAGAGCAAAAAGGCTTTCGAAAAAATAAAAATATCAATATGGCTATATTTGAGCTTATTAAGGTGATTTTGACTAATGTGGATATTAAAAACCCTGTTTGTGCTATATTTACAGACATGACGAAAGCATTTGACTATGTAAAACATGACACGCTCCTAAAAAAGCTAAATGATTATGGTATAAGAGGCAACGTATTAAACCTAATAAAATCATACCTCACTGATCGAAATCAATACACAGAGATATCAAGAGTATGTACCAAAACAAAACGGGAATTCAAATACCGATCTACATGTAGAACAACCAAATCTGGGGTACCACATCAACGATCTGCCTCGCCAAATTCGTCATCCAATGACTTTATTTGCGGATGACAGCACAGCCATAATTGCAAGCGTAGACAAAGCAGAATACGAAAAAGATATAAACACCACACTTAAAGCAATAATTGATTGGCTCAATAAAAATAACCTAGTTATAAATCTACATAAAACCAAAGTGATGCATTATTATCAGCGGCTACAGCCAGATAACATAATTACTAAATATAAAGACCAAATTGTAGATACAACCTCAGTGGCAAAATTCCTAGGAGTACATATCGACAGTCAACTGACGTGGAAACCCCATGCTGAACACGTTTGCCAAAAACTAAGTAAATCTGCCTATCTACTTTACATACTTTCCAAAAAAGTAAATTTAAAAACACTAGTGATAGCATACCATGGCTTAGTTGCGTCATTGTTAAGATACGGAGTCATATTTTGGGGTAATTGTAGTGAAAGGGAAAGAATATTTAGGGCCCAAAAACGTTGCCTTAGATCGATGACCGGTCTGAAGTCTACAGAAAGCTGTGTACCAGTATTTAAATCATTAAAAATTCTCACATTACCATCCTTATATATTCTTGAAATGGCCCTATTCGTTAAAACTAATAAACAGTTATTTACCTCATTGATTGATATTAGAAAACGCACAGGACCCATAAGGTCTATATATATAAATCAACTTTATACAGGTGGTCACAAAACAGCCCTATTAAGAAAAAATATTTTATCCATGGGTCCTCTTATTTATAATAAGCTACCCAATAGCCTATTAGAATCACCAACCAATGTATTTAAAAAACAGTTATCAAAAATGTTATTGGACAAGTGTTACTACACTATTTCTGATTTTTTAAATGATAAATCTTTTGCTTGGACGTTGTAATTATTTTGTTGACATTTATTATTTTCTATTTTATTCCAATGTTATGGTAGATTCTTTTGTTTTGACATTTGTATTATTATTTTTGACATTAGACGAATTTTAAATAGGTATGACTTAATTATATTGATTTTATTTGACATTTGATTTATATATTTTAGCACTTAATTAATTTTATATTAAATTGACATTCATACTTGTAGAGATTTTATCTGACATCTGATTATTATTTTGACATTACTAATATTATTCATCTCATTCTTATAACTTCCAATTACTGTGGTAAAATTTCATTGTTATGATTGATTATTATTATATTAATGTCTTTATTGTTGTATTCAAATAATGTTTTGCTAATAATAACCTATATCATTTTTCATTATCTGTTTCAAGCCATTTTATATGTTTTATGTTTGACTGGTTATTGCTTTGAAATAATGATAATTTATAAAAATATTGATGTTTCTGTTTATTAAATTATATAATAAAAATTTGCATGCCGTGAGGCAAAATGTATAGGGACTCTCTACAAAAAGAACATCTAATCTGTACACCTACATTTAGCAAATAAACGATTTCATTTCATTTCATTTCAACGTTACAAATATCTGCTATAACGAGATCCGTGAGCTTAAGGCCCAACTGGCTGGTTTGCCAGCGCTTTCTCAAGATGTCAAGTGCGTTAAAGAGGAACTGAAGGAACTCAAGATTTCTCATGAATTTGAGAGTGGACGGCTGGATGACTTTTCTGTCAAGATTGCGGGGATTGAGTCTAGGGTTGTGGGTCTGGAGCTCCTTCAGGAATCTGTTCGCTCTCTTCAGTCTGACATCGACGTTATTAAATTGGAGCTATCCGCTAGTGACCAGAGATCGAGACTAAACAATGTCGAGATCAAGGGCATTCCTATGAAAAAGGACGAAAATTTGTTCTCAGTTTTGGATAAGATCAGCCAGAAGGTCAATTTTACGTTTCCCAAAACCCAAATAAATTACATATCCAGAATCCCACTATTTAACTCCAAGGAGAAGTCAATAGTGGTTAGCTTCCTGAACAGATACGTCAAAGAGGATTTTGTTGCTGCTGCGCGGTCATTCAAGACGCTATATACTCATGACCTTGGGTTCGAAGGCCAATCCAACCGAATCTACGTCAATGATCACCTAAACCCTGACTCCAAGAAGTTGCTCAATAAAACCCGAGCATTTGCTAAGGAGAGGGAGTTTAAGCACGTATGGGTTAAGCATGGAAAGATCCATGTCCGAAGGCAGGAAGGGTCAGCTGTCCTTGTAATCTCTAACGAAAAAGATTTAAACAAACTACATTAGAGTATTGTATTTTTAGTTTATCATTTTATAATCAAACTATTTTAAGTCATAAGTCTAGGAATAAATCTGATCGTCATGTTGTCACACTAACCTTAAATGTCTATCACTTGTTTTCTATTATAAAAGGTTTAGCATCGCTGCCGTACTGGATGTTTCGACACCTCGCTTTTGTTTTCGCTAATGACCTTTTTGTTTACGTTATCGCACTGTTCTATTCATTTGAACATTTAAATATATGCTTATCTCGCTCGCACTCAGCATTGATTCTAATTATTGCCATTCTCCTCGCACAGCTACCTACAATCTTGCTACTTTTCGCCTTTAAACTCGTGCTGTTTTTACTATATATGTGGGTAATTATCCTACCAGCTGTTTTTTTTATTATTTGCTAAGATGATTATTTTTAATAAGTGTGAGTATTTATTGTTCGCAAATTTTAACATTGATAGTGGAATCGTTAATTGTTTGTTATTTTGCTGCATGGGTGGTTGTTATTTTGCTAAGTATTCTGCTTCTATATCTTTTTTGAATTATCAATGACTTTGAGTAACTTGAAAAAACTACATGTTTATTATCAGAATGTCCGAGGGCTCCGTACCAAAACTGAAACTTTTTATCGCGAACTGTGCCTCTCTTCTTATGATGTTATTGTATTGACGGAGACCTGGCTAGTGGATGGCATCTCAAACTCGGAGTTATTTGGTGATCAGTATATTGTGTGCCGTCGCGACCGGGATTACTGTCTCACGGGTCAGACTCGTGGAGGTGGTGTTTTGATAGCTATCCGTAAATGTATAGCTGCGGTGCCGCAACCGTTATTTCATTCCACGGCTGAGGACTTGTGGGTAACATTGAGTGTACGTCAGCCTAACTCTAAAAACTGCGTTAAGTTAAATATCTGCACCGTTTACCTATGTAATCAAAACCGTGGTTTTTCATTTTCCGAGCAACTGTCTAATTTTCTCCGTAGTTTAAATAACTCAATGATAAATAATCCAACTGATTACTATTTAATTATTGGTGACTTTAATTTGAGCGGAATCTTATGGCAATTGAATGACGGCTCATTGCTGCCTTCGAATATTTGTAGTGGTGATGAGTACACGCTTACTGACGATATGCGTATTTTGGGGCTCGCTCAATATAATGGAATACTAAATGCGTTTGGTAAAATCTTGGATTAGGTGTTGTGTAATGAGATTGTCTCAGTGTACGAGTGTCTAGCGCCTTTAACGCCTATTGACAAATATCACCCAGCCCTTCGTATCGAGGTTAACTTTTTTGAGTACAGTCACTTAACTCCTGCGCCTTATATTCGGTATCTTTACGATAAGGGGAACTTTACTGAAATCAATAGGGAAATATCGGCTATAGACTGGACGAATCTACTCTCTGATATGTCGCTTAATGACGCTGTGAACTTTTTTTATTCTACCATAGAGGAAATTCAAAATAAGTATGTGCCTACTGTGACAGTCCTCCATAACTCATACCCAATTTGGTATTCCCCGTCACTTAAACGCTTGATTAAGGAGAAGTCTAAATATCTCCGTAAATTTAAATTGTACGGTAGGCTGTCTGATGAAGCTACCTTTAAACATTTACGGGAAAGAGTAAAAAGGCTTGAAGTGGATTGTTATGCCAACTATGTAGCGGCTACAGAAGCCTGCATTGAACTGAATCCTAAGCGCTTCTGGAGCTTTGTGAAGCAGCGGTCTAAGACCAATATAATGCCCAGCTACCTGAAGTATGGTGATGTGACACTTTCCTCCCCTGAAACTATCTGTAACGCGTTTTCTTCCCACTTTTATTCTACATACCTTAACCCTTCTGATGTATCGTCTCCTATTAATAATTGTCCTACCCAAACGGCTGTAAATCTAAATCTTAATATGCCTTCGGATATTCATTCTATTGAAATTGACCCAAATGTTATAGTTAAATTAATTAGTAATATTGATCCATTTAAATCTGGTGGCCCGGACCACTTATCACCAAAATTTCTGATTGGATGTGCTAAATCCATTGCCTTGCCAGTGTCTCTCTTGTTTAAAAAATCACTATCTTCTTGTACTGTTCCCCATATCTGGAAGTCTGTCTTTATAACTCCAGTGCATAAAAAAGGGCATAAAAGTGAAGTAGTTAACTACAGGCCAATTTCTAAACTGTGCATATTGGCTAAAGTTTTTGAGAGGGTTGTCTATGACCAAGTGTATGCTGCGCTCAGTCAGTCTTTTAGTCCCTCGCAGAATGGATTCCTCAAAAGCCGTTCAACTGTTTCTAACTTGACTCTGCTTAATGACTTCGTAACGGAAAGGATGGATGATGGGGCACAGGTGGATGTGGTTTACACGGACTATAGCAAAGCTTTTGATAGAATCGATCATAACATCCTCAAATCGAAGCTTTTTGATAACGGTATAAGAGGTGATTTACTCCGCTGGTTTTCCTCATATTTAGAAAACAGGTCCCAAGCAGTCGTTGTCAGTAACTACATCTCAAGCTGGGTTTCGGCTCCCAGTGGTGTTCCCCAGGGTTCTCTGATGGGTCCGTTACTTTTTATCATCTATGTGAGCGACATCGGCTCGTGTTTTCATCATTCTAACTTGCTCTGCTTTGCTGATGACATGAAGATATTTTCTTCAATTTCATCATTGGATGATATGGATGCTCTCCAATCAGACTTAGCACGTTTGGATGATTACTGTCGGATCAATAAATTGGACTTGAACCCTTCTAAATGCTCTGTAATATCGTTTACCAGAGGACGTGTGCCACTCCCTACTACTTACATACTTAAGGGGCAGCTACTACAGCGATGTGATGGAGTGCGTGACTTAGGAGTCTATCATGATTCTAAGCTTTTATTTAACACACATGTGGAACATATAGTGGCTAAAGCCTCGAAATCACTCGGCTTTGTTATGAGACTTGCAGGATGCTTTAAGAAAGCTAAAACCCTAAAGATTTTGTATTGCTCATTTGTGCGGAGTCATCTTGAATATGCGTCTCAAATTTGGAACCCTTGTTACAATAAATACATAGACCGTATAGAAAGTATCCAAAAAAGATTCGTTCGTTTTATGTGTTTTCGCCTCCGTATTCAATATCATTCTGAAAATTACTTAGACCTTTGCAAGAAATTCCATCTACAACCACTTAGGAATCGTCGCAGAATGGCGGATTGCTCATATCTTCTGAAAATATTGTCAAATGAAATCGACTGTCCTGATCTCCTCCATAAACTGCATTTTAATGTTCCTCAAAGATCAGTAAGATTTAATCCACCTATCTCCATTCCCTCCTTTTCATCTAACTACAGGCGTAATTCATACTTAGTGCGAGCGAGTAAAGATCTTAACCTATTGTGTAAGGAATTCTCGTTTGATGTGTTTACCACTAAAAGCTCATCAGTGCGTAAGCAGCTTAACCTTGACTTTTTCAAAAATGGATAGTGTGCAATATTAATTTTTCTGATTGTTGTGCCTGCTGCTAGTGATCCCTAAGATCTCTTTAGAATTATTATATCTCTAGCCGTGAGAACCTGTAATTGGCTTAATGTAACATACTCAACTTGTTTACTAATTTTATGTATAGCTGTTGGTTTTCCATCTAATAAATAAATAAATAATCTACTCCATTCTTATTATTCAGACGCGTCTTTTAATCGCTAATTGACCAATTTGTTATGCCAAGCGTGAAACATTATGATTGAATAGGGCTCACAAAAACAAAGCTGATGTTCTATGTTCTATGTTAGGGGGTTTGGTTTCCGCACTTAGTCCCTCAAATGGACCTTTGTACGTGGGCCATGGCGGCCGTTGGGTGGGTCATTCCAACCAGCCCACCTCCCTCCAGAAGTCAATTAGAGCTCCTGGTTTCTTCAGAACATCCGTGTAAGATCTGGGTGACCCGAGGGTTTGTGCTCTTATCTGGGTAACACCTGTGCATTCAAAAAGAACGTGCGCAACGGTTTCCTCAGCGTCCATACATGCCCTGCACAGAGGACTGTCCGTTATGCCTATTGTGTGGAAGTGTTTGTTAAGTGAGCAGTGTCCCGTGATGGTCCCCGTCACCAGGCGGAGGCCATTCCTGTCCAGGCGTAGAAGACGCCTGGTAAGCCTACTGTCCAAGGATGGCAGAGCTTCTTTGGATTGCCTACAGCCCGGTGTCGAGGCCCAATAGTTCTCCGCCTGTGTCTGGGTGAATTCCTGTAGCCACCTGCGTATTTGGTTAAAGGGGATGGGTACAACAGGTTCGGGTCCATAGACCGTCGAGCTGGATCCACGCCTCGCAAGCTCGTCAGCCGCGTCGTTGCCCAGCGATCCACTGTGTCCTTTTATCCATTGTAGTGTCACCGTGTTACGGCTAGATACGGTTATTTGTTCTAGCGCGTTGTGACATTCTAGTATTAGTTTTGATGTAATGTATTCTTTCCGTAAGGATTGGAGGACAGATGCGCTGTCGGAGAGAATCCGTATGTGGGTGTCCGTAATCCTCCTGGCTTCTAGGGCATGGACCGCTTGTATGATGCCAACACACTCCGCCTGGTAGACGGTGTTGAACCCTCCTAGCGGTCTGGATATATTTATATTGAAATCGTATGAGAAGACTCCGACTCCGGTACCTGAGTCAGTTTTCGATCCGTCGGTGTATATTCTCATCTCTTTCAGGCCAGAGTAGTCACATCTTTCCTCTGTGAGTGTTATGTTGTAGTGTCTGTGAAAGTGGTGTGATTTCGGGGCTTTGTCACATGGTGATGCTAACATCGGTTTACGCTTGATCGCATCATCTCTTATGCGTGTGTGCTTAATTCTGGAGTCTTTATTTAGGGAACCTGATAGGTGGAGTCTAAAGGTGGCTAGGGCTGCCTCCTCCCTCACAATTAGGTGTAGAGGTGGGAGTCCCAGCATTGCCTGTAGGGCGGCAGTTGGTGTGGTTCTCATACTACTAGTGATTGCAACACAGGCGAACCGCTGTAGTTTTTCGAGATCTCTTTGGGCTGTGCTGAGGTCTGTCCTGGGCCACCAGACCAGCGAGCCATATGTAATGATTGGTCGGATAACTGTGGTGTATAGCCAGTAGGTGACCATGGGGCTAATCCCCCAATTCCTGCCTAGCAGTCGTTTGCACTGCCACAGGGATATGCTGGCTTTTGTGGTGATATGGTTCATGTGTTTTGCCCAATTCAACTATTTGTCCAAATAAATGCCCAGGTACTTGGTTTCAGTCGAAAGGCTAAGGGTTGTTCCGAAGAAACGCGGTAATTGCAGTGTCATCGGTTTTCTCTTTTTAGTGAAGAGAATTAGTTCAGTTTTTGTGGGGTTCACTGAGAGTTGGTGCTCGTTGCACCATTCCTCTACTATTTTCAGGGCTTGACGCATGAGATTGCATAGGGTGTTTTCGTGGGTCCCGTTTATTATTATTGTTATGTCATCCGCGTAGCCAACGGTGAAATAACCTTTGTCGTTGAGTGTTTTGATGAGGCTGTCAGCTACCAGGTTCCACAGAAGTGGCGAAAGGACGCCCCCCTGTGGACAGCCCTTCGCGACGATGGCCCTTGTAGTGTCGTTAACCGTGACTTGGACCGCTCTCAGTTTGAGCATATTGGTGATCCAACCCCCTAGGGTCGGGTCTATGCCGTGTCTGTCGAGGGCCGTGTTTATGCTGTTGAACATGGTCTTATCGAAGGCGCCCTCAATGTCAATGAAGGCAGCCAATGCTGAGCATTTGTGGTCCACTGCGCATTCAATTTTAGAAACCACGTTGTGCAGCGCGGATTCTGTTGATTTGCCTGTGGAGTACGCATGTTGTTGTTTGTGCAGTGGTTGCTCTCGGAGAGGCCCATCACGGATGTGCCTATCGCAGAGTCTTTCGAGGGTTTTCAGCAAGAAGGATGTGAGGCTTATAGGTCTATATGCCTTGGGTTGTGTGTAATCAGTTTTGCCAGGTTTGGGTATGAAGATAACTTTCACCTCGCGCCATCCGAGAGGTATGTATCTTAGTGCTATGCAGGCCCGATAGATCTCCAACAGCCATGGCGTGAGATAATCTACCCCCCACTGTAGCAGGGCTGGGAAGATGCCGTCCAGCCCCGCCGACTTGTATGGCTGAAAGGTGTTGATAGCCCATTTTATCCGGTCTACTGTTACTATATTGTGGGCTCTTGACCAGTCTTGTTCCGTTGGGGTCCATTCGGGTTCAGCCTCCCATGTCCTGTTCTCCAGGACTTGACAGTCCGGGAAGTGAGTTTCGAGAAGGACCTTGCTGGTTTCATAGTCGGTTTGTGTGTATGAGTTGTCGGGTTTTTTCAGCGCGCCGAGGGATCGGTCCTGATCAGTTTGATAGGATTTTCCGTACCCTTGCGGCCTCATTACTTGTTTCAATGGATTCACAGAATTTCCGCCATGCCATCCTCCTGGCGGTTCTAGTCTGTTTTTTGTATGCATATTGGGTCACTTTGTATAACTCCCAGTCTTCCGGGAGTCTCGTGTTTTTTGCTCTGTTAAATTGCTTACGCAGCGTCTCTCTGAGTTTACCAAGTTCAGCGTTCCACCAGGGGTTCCTCTCGTTCCTGCTTTGTGGCGCTCTTGATTTACAGCATGCGTGGTAAGCTTCTGTTAGGTATTTGGATAATTGCGTTACGGTGTGTTCTAATTGTGCTTGGTCCCTTACGGTAGCCAGTGCTAGATGTCCAGCTAATAGTGATGCTAGAAGGCTTTTGAACCCGGGAACGTTGGTACGTCTCGGGTTTCGCCTTGGTTCGGGTTTTTTGGTGTTTGTGGTTAGTGTAAAGCGGATCCTTCTATGGTCTGAGCAAGAAGGCTCGTCCGATACGTGCCAATTAGTGATGAGGTTTGTTGCGTTTTCAGTGGCAAGTGTTATATCTATGATTGTTTGTCCCCGGGCCGTGACCCAAGTGGGTTCTGTGCCACGGTTAACAATGTTAAGATTAGTAGAGAATAAAAAGGTGGATAGTACCTCTCCTCTGGGGTTCGGTGTGACACTGCCCCAGAGCGGGTGGTGGGCGTTTGAATCGGTACAGATGATCAGGTCCAGACCGGCGCGCTCACAGTGCTGCACCAGGTCAGCCAGCTCCTTTGGCGGGCAATCTGTGTCCTCACCTGGCATGTATGCCGAGGCCAGCACAACATTCGGAACGCTGTCTTCGGTATGGAGCCTGACAGCTGTCAGGTCTCTGGAACAGAATTGTGTTAATGACGTAAAGGGAATATCTTTGGGTATGTAGATGCAGGTTCTTGGCTTTTCTGAGCCATGTGTGTTGAGAATTACCTTACCTCCGATGTTACCGAGGCCGCATATTCTATTGTTCCTGATCCACGGCTCTTGGATCAGCGCGATGGTTCTGGGCTTTACCTCCAGTGCTCTGCGTAAGCTAGCCGTGGCAGTTTGGCTATGCTGGAGGTTGGTTTGGATGATGTTGAGGGGTGGGGATGGAGGTGTGGTGGGGTTAGTCAGTGGTGGATCCATCAGATAGTCCCTCCATCTCCACCTCTCTGTAGTTGTCGTCGTGTCGGTCGCCCGGCGACGAGGCAAGGAGCTGCTCGCTCCAGCCAGGTGACTCGGGCGGTATGGAGTCAGCGTTATCGGCCATTACCGTACGAGCCATCACCTCCTCGAGGTGGGTAATGTCCGTGTAGCTTGTCGGGGTCGTCGTCGGTTCCGTCGTTTGTTCTGATGGGTTTCCATCCGTGCTGTCAGTCTGGGTATCAGAGGGTCGGGTCGTGGGCCAGAAACGCACGTATATCGACCCCAAGAGGTACGATATCCGTCGCTCCCGCCCCACGACCTTTTCGGCTTCCTCCGGTGGCAGCCCCAGGGTCAGGTAAGTCCCATGACGGTCGCCACCGACGGTTATCGCCCTGTATAGTGACCACCTGCTAATGTCGTACCAGGTATTCTGACGGATCAGGATACCATGGAGCCTGCCCACGTCACCTCTGTAACGAGGGACGAAGAGCGAGGCTCGGACACGGGTGGGCACGTCGGTCTGCTTCATCACCGTCAGTGAAAGGTCGTTGTCGGGGAGTTTTATGAGGGTAACATTCTGGGTCAGCCAGGTCAGAGCGTAGTCATCTTCGCACCACAGCTGCACCGTGCCCTCCGCTACCCGCGGGTATCCGCGGAAGGCCGGGAGCGGTGTCGTCGTGTCTGTGTCCAGCATTCTGTCCTCTAGTGCGGTCTTAATATGTTCGGCCTCCTGTATAGTCAACTCTCTGCCGGGGTGGGGAAGGCAGATTGCTACCGCCAGCCGTGCAGGAACATCCTTCGTGGCCCGCGCGTAGGTCCTCTGCCCCCCCTGAGCCGAGTGGATTCGCACCCGCTTGGCGTCCCCTTGCAGTGTGCTTGGCGAGGCTGTGTCGTCGGGGCGCTCCCTCTTTAGTGGCGCGGTCCCACTTGGTCCAGGTGTCGGGTTTGGGGAGCATGGCGTGGTCTGTTTGGCTTTGCGCGCAGCTCCACCGCGCCACCGCCAAAGCTGATTTAAACAAAACCTTTACTCCAATCGTGTTAACATTTTAGAAAAAAACCGGTCAAGTGCGAGTTGGACTCGCGCAAGAAGGGTTCCGTACCATTATCGCAAAAAATGGCAAAAAAATCACGTTTGTTGTATGGGAGCCCTACTTAAATATTTATTTTATTCTGTTTTTAGTATTTGTTGTTATAGCGGCAACAGAAATACATCATCTCTGAAAATTTCAACTGTGTAGATATCACGGTTCATGAGATACAACCTGGTGACAGACAGACAGACAGACAGACAGACAGACGGACCGCGAAGTCTCAGTAATAGGGTCCCGTTTTTACCCTTTGGGTACGGAACCCTAAAAAGCAAATAACATAATATACAGTTCACAAATTGCAATAATCCCACTAACATTAACATTAGAAACGGGATATTTACCATGTTTACTGTTTGTTGTGGGTTTCTGTTTTCGAAACAGTAAACATGGTAAATATCGCGTTTCTAATGTTAATGTTAGTGTTAGTGACCATGACAGTTTAAAAACTTATATTGCAATAATCCCGTCCAAGAGCGAGCCTACATCGTAACGGGTGACGTGACACGAGATTGAAATGTAACGTGTCGGCGTGATGCGTGTCACGGCAACTCCCTGCAGTGAGCTTTTAGAATATGATGGCTACATAGAAAGCTCGCAAAAAAGAGCTGGAATCTTGAATGGTTTATCTGATTTCAGGTACAGTTACGTAGAATAAAATTACATTAAATACAAAATTTATTAAAAACACTTTAAATTTCAAACAGTTCTAAATAAATTATTCAAATATTAAATATCAGCAGCTTCACTCACGTGGCCTTTGCCTCAGGAACAGAGCATTTGTTCGGAAATAGCTTCTGCTCATGGCCTCACGGTAAATTATTTTATTATCACCAGGGAACAGACTACCGGAATAAAAAGTATCATATATGTTAAAGCCAAGATATCTCCTTGCCAAATTAATTATGATCCGTACAGCCATTTATTCATGAAAAGGTAACGAGCAGAGTAACTGTCGGCTTTTTTAATACTATTATGGGTAGCAATGTAGTCTTCGATACTCAGCAAAGAAGTACGAAAACGTATCAGTACTTTCAGGGATTACTTTACTTTTTACCCGACTGCAAGGAAAGGGTTATGTTTCTGGCACTTATCTTGTATGTATGTATGCAATATTCTTTGTTACCTCATATCTTTCAAACTGTTAGATGGATTTATATAAATAAGAGATTTTAGATAAGAAAAGTAAAAAAAAAAAAATTTGGCGGCTTTTGGGTGCCATATTGTGGGTGTTCCAAATGTTTTTCTTCCAAAACCATCGTGCGGGTATCATAATTAACGGTTCTTAGAGGTGATCACAAAAATATATAGCACTTACATGTAAATTTTTAAAAATTAATAAGATAATAAACAAAACGATGTGTAATCCTTGATTCTGAGACACGATATTCGCTTCATTTAATCTAAATTATTCACCTTCATTGACTTATTTTCTTTTCTCGTAAGGTTAAAATAGTAATTCAAGGTTAAGATGTTCTTCACCATTAGGTTCGTCTGGTTATTCAACCTTTGTTACATAAAATATACTAACTGCCATTTACACAGGTAGGTACTCTTTTAATAAAAATAAAATTGAGTTATTTAAGATAGATTTTTGAATTTCTTTAATTTATTTTCATAAAAGGTTAAGGTTAAATTAAATAGGACCGCACTTTACTTAATATATGAAATATTCTCATTCGTTTAATCCAAAAAGTTGTTAATATTTTATAGTTTAATTAAGTAAAATACTGCAAGTTATGATTGAAGCTTATAATAGCTTACAAAGAATCCAAACTAGAAATTATTTGTATAGTGCTCAAAGGGCCAATCATAGTTACTGCATATGTTAGCATAGTGCAGTCTTACAATGGATTACTTTTCATTAGGTTCACTTCTTCTATCGTATCAAAATTAACTATTATTATCCATACTAATATTATAAATGCGAAGGTGTGTCTGTCTGTCTGTTACGTTATCTCAACTAAACCGATAATTAGGACATAGGATACCTACTTTCTATCCCAGTAGTAAGTTCCCTTCGTATATAAATAGTACATTACTGCAGCGGCCAGCAAAAGAGGCATTGATAACGAACGTGTAAATGTGGGCCGAGGCGAAGCCGAGGCACACATACGTAGGTCCATCAATGCCTAGTTGTGGCTAAGGCTTGTATCATACTTTTCTCAAACATGCTTGGAAATTTGAGCATTATTTTGGCAACCGTCTACTAGATAAATCGCAATTGCTGTAATGGCCATGTTGCCAGCCGCTGCTCGCATGTATTTGGCCAGTACACAGCAATTTTTTAATCAATTTTGTATTTATTTTCGTTTTTGACACCGACTGCCGAATAGAAAGTTAAACATAGAGTAATTGCTATCTGACCGCCACAACCCAGTAACAAAGTGAAACAGCAACCATTGGCAAGGCTTTCCTCCCATACAAACAGATATATTTATCACAATATAACTCACTCAATATTCTCTTTGTAAAAGTAAAATTTTTATTAACGCTATCAAAAGATTCTTGCAACGATCTTCTGAACAAAATGCATAATGTTTTGTGCAAAAGTAATTTTTAATAAGAATGTTTGCTTTTAAAATTTTATTAATAGGCGAACCGATATTGTGGCTCGACATTGAGTGAAGTTTTGCAATTTGCCAAAGAGGTTCTTTTTGTACTGCCACGTAAGAAGTTTATTATGAAAGTTGGTCTTTGACTTCGGCTTCTTATTTGATGAATTCAAGCATCAAAGATGACTTTCGGGTTTTAATTGCATTTCAATTGAAACCCGAAAGTCTGATCTGGGTCTAGAAAGTTTAAAACAAGTAGACACCGCCGCAATTTTTAATACAAGTCTGAATAATAAAGAAATGTTTAAATTGCCTCGTTGGTGCAGTGGTTGTAAACGCTACTGCTGAACCTGAGGTCCTGGCTTCGCATCCCGGATCGGACAAAGTGTAATTGAGTTTTACTATCTGGCATTTCTGAATGGCAGCCTGGCGTCTAGACTTGTGCCCGATTAATGGTAACAGGCGCGATGTTATGTTAAAAAAGCAAAATTTAATATTCCAGTGACAAATATTGACCCAGATCCCTGTTTCTTAACTCAGAGATATTTTTATAAAATATTCATTGAAACGTGACGTCATTAAGTCAGATTTCAGCAGCGAGTGGGCGTAGATTACATTAATGACTTGTCATCCGACGCCCAAGTATCCTGAGGCCCAGATATGATACAAAAAAATGGCCTCTGATTTTTTATCTTGGTCTCCTCGATTAGTTATGTATTAAATTCAAAGAAAGTCAGTAAGCTAATAATTCTTTGGAGTGGCGCTTTGAGTTTCTTCAGGCGATGACTTACACAAAACAGATTCGTTCACGTTTTTATTCATTTCAGTTTTGATTCACTTTGAAGGCACTAGTGTGGGTAGGAAGGTGTTTAGTGGATCGTGTGGGGTAACAAGTGATCCTTCAGACTGGAAGGGGAGAGAGGTAAAGCTTCGCATATTTTGCGTAATGCTCACAAATAAATATAAAGCGAACTCGAGTACCTACGCAGTCGGAGCCGCACTGGTAATATATTATGTTTACTGAATAAGAAAAACCTTGATATTCTCGGAAATATTTTTATGGACTTTGATGTTTTTTCGAGCGTAAATATTCTGAACATTACAGCAAAAGTTTATATATTTATCCGTTTATCATCAGCCTTGCCTTTACAGAGTGTGCTTTTGGTCTTACATAGATATTCGCATGTACGTATTTATGTAGTTTTCAACGGCAAATCATGTTATTAGGCACAACTATTGTCTGACCTTTAGGATAGGTTAGGATAGGATAGATGGATCCCCTTTTCCACACTTGGACACCCATTTGTTCGTTGAGCGGCAAGGCCTCCTATATGTGAGAGGAACTGGGCCGTAATCCACCACGCAGGTCTAGTGCTGGTTGGTGGATTTCAATTTGTCAATAGGTAGACATGTCTTCGAATTTTTGGTTCTAAGACATGCCGGTTTCCTCACTATATTTTCCTTCAGCGTTTTGAGAGCAGTGGTGATGAAATAATTTACACAAAGTAAAGCGCCTGCTTGGGTTCAACCCTCGACCTACAACTTCTAAGTCGCGGCCGTTACCAATGGGCCACCACTGCTCTGACTTTTACAAACCAATAAATTTGATTGTTGATTTTATCCTTAGAAGTCCGCTAGGAGAAATTAGATGTTGGAATTTTAGTTCGGATCACTTGGTTATATTTGTTACTAAATATATTTATGCTGTTTGTTTATTGGTATTGATTATGCAGATTAAGTTTGATAGGTTCAGTGATCAATCCTTGGGTTACGTTCAAGAATTAAGAGAAGATTATCATTGACACGCTAAAAGGATCTGTAGATCACCATCGAAAAATTACTTGAAATTATTCACATGATTTGAAACATTTTTTCATAGTGTAACATCATGATATTAATGTCAAGAAAATACAACATTTCTGAGCCCATAATTTCGAGATTGTACAATACCAGTCCTGTGTCCTGTGGCCAGTGCTTGAAATTAAAAGTGTAGACATTTAATTTTGTTTTTTGTTTCATTTTCTGTCTCAGATAACCACACAATATAATAGCATAATGAAAAAAATGAGCTACACAACAAAGCTCAAGTGACTTATATGCTGCAGAAATATTTAATTTAGTTACGTAAAGAAAATACCGAGATGAGGACAAAGATTAGAGGAACTCGAGGTGATCCGCTGTTCATCCTCATTCGGGGCTGGGCACAGAGTAACAAAGCGCCTCGGTGGGCACTGCTAGAGACCGCATTTTCAAAACATTCCATACAAACCAAGAGTGTCATTGAGTGTCTACATAAGATTAGAGGAACCCGAGGTGATCCTCCTTTCGTCCTTGTTTGGGGCCGGGTACAGAGCCCAGAGTCGACTTAACGGACACTGCTAGAAACGGCACTGTCAAAACTTTCCACACAAACCTAGCATGTCAGAGAGTGTCAAAGATTAGAGCAACCTATCGTCTAATCTAATCGTCCTCGTACGGGGCTGGACACAGAATAAGAATAGAAATACATTTATTCTACACATGACAACAGCAACAATAAAAAAGTAGAATACCAAAAACAAATTGTAGTAAGGGTTACTAACTCAGCAATTGCTGGATGGCAGACAAAGAATAATGGTTTTGACTGACATTGCTAGTGTGACTACACGTCATTTATCTCTATATTATAATATTTAATGCTGCGCATTGCCGGCCAGATGTGGCGAATACGTTGAGACACGGACCTTCGGGTTTAAATTATGGTCTGACAGGGAACCTCATAAACTATGAAATTCTATTCACTGGACTCAAGAACCGAGACTCTACAAAAACTATGGACCATGTGTTAACAATAAAAGTGTATCTACAGGGACCCGGCCCGGCCGGCAAGGGAAACCACTTAGGCGAGGCGATGAAGGCAAAAAGGTTGGGGAAGAATGGGCAGTGGGTTTTGAGAGGCGCGAGAGTTGGGGACTTGACTCTAGACATTGATAGAGGAAGGACGAAAGCGCGAAAGGTGAAGATTGATAGTAGAGAATCACGTAGTAAGACGGATAGAGGAGAGTGGCTACGGAATCAATAATCAAAAGTCGTGTCGTGGTAGTTATCGTGGTAACGAAATTAACTATTAAGTTAATTATGATTTAGTCTAAACTCGTATTAATATGGTGTGAGTGAGTGCCGGTATGTTTGGTAAGTTTTAATCATTATATTACATAGGTAGGGACGAATCACTAATGTACCCTTTGTTTCTAGCATGGCGAGTCTTTGTATTTATCTCCCAATCCACACCTTGGCAGATATTTGTCACTAGCATTTGGTCTAGGGAAGCGGTGAAGCCTTTTGTTACACGTTACATGCTCTAATCCACCATTTATACACTACACAAATACTCATTTGATTATGGACTATTATTGACTTTTAACTGACATAACATGCATGGAAGGCGGAACCGCTAATACTCATCGTTGTATAAAATGGGCTATAAGGCCGCTCTCAATTAAGAACGTAGGATAACCAAATGTTAGTTGTTAAATACTGTTTCCTATAGAAGGTCTGATTACGAGTCTCATTGCATTGCGTTTGTTGTGTATACACTAATAAACTAAAGGGGGTAGTCATCGCCAAACATCACACACTGGGATATGATCAATTTAATGAATGTTAGTGTCGTGTCTCGTTAAATCGCACCAGGTCTTCGGGCCCATCTCTGAATAAAAAAAAATAATATTTAGCGAGACACGATGGAAGCCCAGTGTAAGACCCCGCTGCTGACGTCACACGGCTGTCAATTACACTGGAGCAACCTCGAGATTGGGGAGTTTAAAAAAAATGTGAAATGACGAATTAATCCATTTCCTCATACAACAAATCGATCTCAAAGAGTTCTGTATCAGACTGAGTCTACGGTGCGCTTGCTAGTTTTGTATTGTCTTAGTAAGGGTGTTAGGTCGAGGGTGAGCTATTTATTATACCGCGCGTCCAGTAATTCTGGAAGCATGTCTCGCTCAATGGCAGGGCTCTTAGGCACAAAACTGTCCCTGTCTTAGGATTGTGTAAGACATGTTTAAGTTTAGGGAAACATGTATTGTATGGACCGCTGCTAATCCTTCCTAGGACTCGCATTCGAGGCCCTGCAGTACACGTATACGACGTGCTTGCTGCTGAAAGGTGGTCTTACGTCTCTTGGGTGGGAATCTAGACTATTGTCAACGAACTCATTAACGTAATTCAAAGTAATGTATTTCTTAAAGCAAGCGTAGCGTTCCTTCCTCTGACTTTCCGTTAGGTAAATAATGCACTTTGCAACCCCTTTGTCTAATTAACTTCATACATCTGTAGTGTGCAGCTCGCCCAACCTTATATTTGTAACTGCACACACCTTTTATGGGCATTATTACACGAATCGTTGAATCGAACACTTCTCTTTTATTTCGATTACATCACTCTAATACATGGCGACCCTTAGCCAGCAATTAAAATTTTGCAACTTACGTAAAATGCGAAGACGTCAATAGTTGAAGAAATCCTGAAAAATATACTGATAGAAGTTTATGAAGACGGAAAATTTAGAAGAAAGAAACAAAAGAAGATTAAAAAAAAAAAAAGGAAAAAAAAACAGAATCCAAGAATAAGTGTGAAGCGGTGAAAATATTAAATAAGAAGACAGAAAAGGAACGTTGCTGCCGGGTGCCGGGAGAATGCTCAAGCCTTATGATGAGAGGATATGCAGGGCGCCGGGAGATAAATCGTTCGGGACCGATGCGGAGCAGCTGGGAGTCAGTTCGAGTCCAGTGCTGAGGAATCCGTTCATCCACACCATGTAAGACGTCGTGACCTACGGAGTCAGTTCGAGTCCAGTGCTGAGGAGTCCGTTCATCCACGCCACGTGACACGTCGTGACCTACTTATACGTTGTCAGTACAATACGTACCTACTGCAATGTAAGTTTTGCACTGCAATTTTTTTTAATATTCTACAATATTCCATAATATTGTAATTAGATCATGTTGTATTATTTTATATTTCGATTTGGGGAATAGGAATGTCCCAACAATTGCAAGATTTGCACGCTAAATTAAAATATTTAAGGGAATATTTAGTGAAACTAGGTCCAGATAGGCGTAGACAAGATTTAGCTTATAAGAAACTAGTAGAAACAGAAAAGGAATACAGTAAACTGGATTGTATTTTGACTCAGTTGAACCAAGAAATTAAAGAACGCAAGCTAGACAAAGAAACTTGTGAGGTTTTCCAAACATTAATCCATGAGATTCAATCAAATTATCAGAAAATAAAGGGTTTACTGACTTTAGTAGATAGTAGTAGTCAAACTAGTTCTAAGGATTTTATAGAACATTCAAATAGTGTTACAAAAATGGCTGAAACATTCGATATTAAAACTGCAATTTCCCTATTGCCGATGATGAATGGCCAGGAGCAGGTGACAAATCAGCTTATTGATGGTATCTTACTTTATAGCTCGCTTATCAATGATGCCAGTAAAAGTCAATTGATACAGTTTGTATTAAAAACACGTCTCTCGCCTAGTGCAAAATTGCGTCTTAAAACTACTTACGCAGATATTGAAAGTTTGATAGAAGATATTCGCATTTATTTGTTACCTAAGAAATCATTTGTAGCATTACAAACACAATTGCTTAAGGCGACTCAAGGCCGTAGGAGCATAGAAAAATTCGGTACAGAGATTGAGGAATTGTTTGTGAATCTTACGATTGCTCAGGCTAACGATAAGCGTGATGCCTATGAGGTTTTGCGTCCGCTCAATGAGAAGACTGCAATCAAACGGTTTAGCGACGGTTTGGCCGATAAGCGGCTCAGCACCATCATTGCCTCACGACAGTTTGCGTCGTTGTCTGAAGCTATTACGGCTGCGGTAGATGAGCAATCCATGTCTGTCCAGCCACAAGACCAGGTTATGCAATTTAGGGCTAACCAAAACTATAAACGTGGAAGCTTTAGAGGTTCTCGAGGCCGAGGAAATAGACAGTTTTATAACAACAATAAAACTTATCATCATAATTATAATAAAAATTATGAAAATAGCACAGGTATAAGAACTTCATACAGTGTAAATCGAGGTAAACACACAGGTGGTCAGCGTCAGCATTTACGCGGACGTCCGGTGCGTTGTCAGCGTGTTCAGCATAACGCGCAACAGTCCAATGTCCAAGATAACTTGCGCAATGATCAGGCAAATAGTCATGAAAACTTAGAATTTTTTCGTACCTAAACCGTACACTCATTCAATTCTTAGTTTTAGTAATTTTTGTATTATTAATTGTCAATTACAAAATAGTAATGTTGATCTTAATTTACTGATTGATAGTGGAGCAAGCTTATTGTGTGCTTAAGTATGAATGGTTGTCGCGACATAGGAATTTATTGAATTTAGTAAAACAGGATAAGATAGTTATTAAAGGAATTAGTGGTAATTTAGAATCTATGGGATACATTTATTTAGATATTTTAATTAATAATGTGACTTTTCAACAAAAGTTTCATATTTTTAAACACTTATCTTGCGCCGCAGAAGGTATACTCGGGCAGGATTTTTTTGAGCGCTATAACGCGTTATTAAATTATAAAAATGGTACTCTGAGTTTAGAAACCCGAGACCAGTCTGTTAGTGTTCATGTAAATAGGAATTTGTTTACAATTCCACCTCGTTGCGAAGTAATTAAACACATCCCGACGTCACACAATAGTGATTGCGTCATTTTGTCAAAGGAAATTTATAATGGTGTGTTCACAGCGGGTGTAGTATCGAAGCCACATAATGGACTTATTCCTGTTAGGATTTTAAATACAACTGATAATTCGGTTAAGATAAATATTTCAGATCTAATTATTAGCTGCCTAGATAATTTTTATGTTTGCAAGTTTGACGACGATAGTATATCTGTGGATAGAGTTCGAACTTTGCTAACTACGTTACAACTACATACTTATTTAAATAAAGAGGAACAAAGAGGCATTGAAAACGTATGTGCCAAATATGCCGATGTTTTCCATTTGCCAGGAGATACGCTCACTACTACAAACTTAATAGAACATTCAATTAAACTAAAGGAAAATGCGTCTCCAGCGTACGTGAAGCCCTATCGATTGCCTAAAGCATTGAAAGGCGAGGTACAAAGACAAATAGATGAAATGGTTAAAAACGATATCATTGAAGAGACTATTTCAGAATGGTCAAGCCCAGTTCTATTAGTACCTAAAAAGACAGATAGGTCAGGAGAAAGGAAATGGAGACTTGTAGTGGACTATCGCCAACTCAATAATAGGATACAGGATGATAAATTTCCCTTACCTAACATCACTGAGATTCTAGATTCGTTATCTAACAACATCTATTTTTCAAAATTAGATCTCAGTCAAGGTTACTATCAGCTGTCTTTAGAAGAAAAGTCTAGGAAGTTTACTGCATTTACAACAGACAAGCAGTATCAAATGAAACGATGTCCAATGGGACTTAAGACATCGCCTAGTGCTTTTGCTCGTCTCATGACAATAGCAATGTCAGGGTTAAATTATAAATCATGCTTCTTATATCAAGATGATTGTATTGTCGTAGGAAATTGTCTTGAAACGCACAACAAGAATCTTATAAAAATTTTTGAATGCCTGAGAAGAGTGAATTTGAAACTAAATCCGATGAAGTGTGAATTTTTACGTAAAGAAATCGTTTATTTAGGGCATAAGATCACTTCAGAAGGTATATTTCCCGATCCATCAAAGGTAGAATGCCTGCAAAAGTACCCTGTCCCGCAGAATGTAGACGAAGTCAAGAGATTTGTTGCATTTGCTAACTATTATAGGCGTTTTATTCCAAAGTTTGCCGACATAGCCTATCCATTGAATGCGTTATGTAAGAAAGATGTAGCGTTCGTATGGAGTGATGAATGCGAACGAGCATTTTACAAGCTAAAACAGATCCTTGTTAGTCCAACTATACTTGACTATCCAGACTTCAGCGATAATAATACTTTTACGTTACAAACTGACGCATCAAAACTAGGTTTAGGCGCCGTGCTGTCTAATAGTAATAGCAAGGTAGTCGCGTACGCCAGCCGTAACTTGAAACCAGCTGAGACACGATACCCTGTGATTGAGTTAGAATTACTTGCTATTGTTTGGGCGGTTCGACATTTTAGACCTTATTTATATGGGAAAAAGTTTTACATAAAAACAGACCATAAGCCATTAATTTATTTATTTAATATGACCGATCCTTCAAGCCGGTTGACAAAGTTTAGATCATATCTCGAGGAATATGATTTTGAAATCAGCTATGTCCCAGGACGGCAAAACGCAGCTGCAGATGCATTGAGCCGGATACCTATTACATCCAACAGCTTAAAGGATATGAACAAGCATGTAGTATCGGTCATGACAAGGGCACAGACTCGAAGGTTACGTACTGACTGTGACAACAACGACATGACTACTGAGGTATCCTCTACTCCAAGGCCTGATCAACCTAAGGTAGTGGAAATTCTCAAACGACCAATTGACAGCGTTGAATTGATTTTACTTAGCAATAAAAATACATTAAATCAGATAGAAAAATCAAAACATTTCACTAGTGACAATGGTAACTGCAAATTCGTGCCTGAAAAGTCAGCAATTTTTGTAATTTCTCGATCGTTATCGACCGTAAGTGTGTTAGCGAGAGAATTACAACGTTTTTGCAAGCAAATCAAATTAAACGAGCTCATAATAATTAAGAACAAGCGCAACGAAAGTTTTGTAAACAATTTTATAAAGGAAATGAGTCATTTAAAAGATACTCCTAAGTTACTTGTTATTAAAGATGTGACTAGAGTTACTGACAAAGACACGAAAATTGTGATCTTGAATGACTTCCACCTGTTACCCACGAGTGGCCACGCGGGGGTAAACAGAATGTTAAATAATATTAGGAAGTACTATTATTGGCCAGGAATGAGCAATGACGTATCAGAATTCGTAAAGAAGTGTAGAAGTTGTCAGATTCAAAAGCATACCAATAGGCATACGAAGGAACCGATGGTTATCACATCCACGGCATCCACTGCTTTTGAAAGAGTTAGTTTAGATTTAATAGGTCCTTTAGATGTAGATAATTTAAACTATAAGTATATTTTGACATTACAGTGTGATTTAACAAAATACGTCGAAGCTTATCCTTTAGAAAAGAAAGATACTATTTCTGTAGCTAAGTTATTTGTAAACAATTTTATTCTGAGGTATGGTATCCCTAGAGAGATAATAACAGACCAGGGAACAGAGTTTATGTCATCAGTTTTCACTGAGATTTGCAATTTGTTGCATATTAATAAACTGCATTCAACAGCTTATCATCATGAAACTCTGGGAGGTTTGGAAAATACTCATAAAGTTCTAGGAGCTTATCTTAGAATTCAGTGTGACAATAACAAAACAGATTGGAGCAGTTGGCTTCCATTCTGGTGCTTTTCTTTTAATACTACAATGCACTCTGAGACAAAATACACTCCATTTGAGTTAGTATTTGGCAAAAATTGTAATTTACCATCTAATATAGCACAAAATGTATATGTTGATCCGTTATATAATCCAGATTCTTACCCTTTGGAGCTAAAATACAGACTACAAAGAGCACAAGCAGAAGCTAGAAATAACTTATTATTCAGTAAGGAATTAAGAAAAAATCATTTTGATAAAAATGTAAATCGGTTAATATATAAGAGTGGAGATTTAGTTTTAATCAAAAATCAAGTAGGAAATAAGTTAGATAAAATTTACTTAGGACCATACAGAGTCATTGAAGATGTATCACCAAATGTGAAAATTATAAAAGATGATAAGGAATATGTAATTCATAAAAATAATACAAAACTGTTTGTAACTTAAAATACTTTGGTTAATTAAGATAAGATGTTTTTTTGTATAATGTTATGTTAAAAAGTAAACAAAAAGTAGTGATGTAAGCATAGTTTAAGTAAAAAAAAAAAAGCATTATGTACTTAGTAATAACAACATTTTTTTTTAAAAAAAGGGGAGGTGTAGTGTGCAGCTCGCCCAACCTTATATTTGTAACTGCACACACCTTTTATGGGCATTATTACACGAATCGTTGAATCGAACACTTCTCTTTTATTTCGATTATTTTACTAATATAGTCCTTATGGCTAACAGACAGAAAAGTGTGCTGGGAAGTTTGTTTCATCGTTTCTTCTTACCAGCTATTACACCTAGGAAATGATGATGGGGTGGGCGCTTTTTGGGGCTGTCTGTAGGAGAGTTGATCTAATCAACTCCAGTCACTTCTAGAGTTAAAACTCTCTGCCAATTTAGTTACTTGTATTTGTATTGATGCTTGAATTTATATTCACTATCAGCGACCACTATTCGGTCTTTGGTATAATACTCTATACATTAGTGTAAAGAGTTTCTCACACAAACTTTAGTTAATTAAAACAATTTAATTTAAATCCCTTTAATTATATTTTATCCTTCTTAACCACTGCTAAGTTATAAAATTATAACTGTGTATTCCAAAACAAACCAAAACATAATTTGGAATCCACTATTGTCGGAAGAGAATTGTCCCAGTCGATGGTACGAAATTCATTGTTCAACGCGGATGGCGGGGCGTTGGTCCTCTTTTATCAAAAGAGCCGACCTTTTACTCTAAATCTAGGGCAGTTTAGGAAAAACGAAATTTTTATCAGCCTTGGGTATTTTAGGAACCGTCACACTAGCAACGGCATTGTCCATAAAAGCCAAGCGTGTCAGTGATAAGAATATTTTTAATCCATAATCTGTACTAATATTATAAATGTGAAATTGAATAAATATAAAGGTATGGAGATATATTGGCCCTCTTTATTCCTGGGTATAAGTGCCCATGAGATGATCTCAGACTTTCACACGGGTGAAGCCGCTGTTAGAAATTATCTGTGAATATTATAAGCAATGGCGTTTCAAGTCGCTGCCAGCCCGGTATTCCGAGCTCTGTAGTTCCGGATGATACGCGAGCAAAGTACCGAAGATTTAATCGTGAATCACCCTCCATCAAACTCAGATAGGGATATATAGCGAAATATTACCAAAATAAATCATAGCCACACAATTTATGTCATGTATTTTTATACTGGGTTACAAGACTTGTGTAGAGTGATAATCGGTAGCCATTTTACGAAGTAGACCAGGTGCAGCAAACTTCATGGATATAATAAGATACTATGTAGAATCTCTTCTTCTTTTTGTTTGAGGATGTGACCACCTCTGGTGTCAGAGTTAATTAAGCCGCCTCTGGGAACTTCACAGGCATTTGGCCTCTGGCCTGTTTGTAGAATAATTTACCACCTTACAACTATCTTAAAGTACGCTAACAGAAAGTTAATTCGACTAATTAGTTTGACAGGCTAAATTAAAGTAAAACAAGTCAAAATATTCATTATTTTAGAGACGAGTGTCGTAGTTGTGTGGTATCGTAGTGTAGCATTCATAGAATGGTCATAGTCGTGTTTTAGCAAGCACAGTCGTTTGTTAGCCTATTTTAGAAACATAAACAAAATTATTTATCAAACAAGCATGAAGAGCCTTTTACCTTTTTCACTTTAGCAAAGAGGTTAAAAAGCTTGCTCACTAAAAGCGCCATTCTTATCTACCAACATACACTTCACTAGATCACACACAAAGATACCTACAAAATGGGCCCGTTAGCATTATTTACCAACGAAGCGTAAAGGTGATTCGATAAAAAGCTTAGTTACAGTATTCCCAGTAATCACGGGCCATCCTCCCGCAATTTACTCGATAATAAGAGGAATCACCCTTGTACTGGGGAGCATACTGCTGTCCTCAAGCTATAGTGCCGCTTTCTGACAAAATCATATTTTGAGTTATAGAAGAAAATCAAAAAACCACGATATAATAAAAATCGATGCTGTTTTTCAACTATAAATCATTTGCGAGGGTTGTATTTTTTGAACCCGGTTTAAAAAAAAATATTTTCGCTCTTTCGAATACACACATTGTTAGTTTATATCAACGATTAATCTTATTAAAATTAACTTTTATAAACCTAGCAATTTGGGGGGTTATTTTTTATATGGAATCTATAATATTGATAGTAGAAAAATACTGCTAATACCGATCTATAGAGAATGTTTTGCAAATTATGATGGCATAAAAAAATTAAAATCGTCCAAATATCAGATAGCGGCACTATAGCTTGAGGATTGGGGCATTGTTGATGAACGAATGAACGAACGAAAATGATTGAAAGCGGACATTGCTTCGTTCGCGAAGGGTGGGTAATGGGATGCAGTTTCCTGTTTGTCGTACCCCTGAAAAAAGTGCTGGGGCATAATGAGTACGTGATTTATTTAGTGGTAATTTGTAATTGTTCATTGTGTCAAATTAGGGAGTTTCGAGAAATTAATGATGTTTTTTTTGCGGCTGTGGCTCTGGGTACACCACCCAGTTACTAGGTATAAGATAAGTATCCCTTAGTACCAGCAGTAGATAGTACAGCAGTTATATCTTGAATGAATCACAAGTACTACAAAGCAAGCCGCCATGAGAGGGAAATATCGACAGCTATATTGGAACAATGATCGCTGGAATCGTCCGAATTTGTCGTCTGTTACTATATAAAGCGAATCCCCCCGGGATTGTGTAACATCACCACCAGTTAGACCGGAATTGCAGTTCCCAAGTACAATTGGCAATGACTTACTCGGCATTCCTTGAGTTAAGGATGCGGCAGATTTAAACTTTGTAACATTCAAAGGCAAACAAGGATGGAGGATTTGTATTGGACTTCTGCATTGCAGTTGAATTTACTAAAATTATGTTCAGTCATTGTCAGAATATTGTTAAGTAGTTGCCACATAAGTACGTTATTTACAAGGCAGTGAGTTATTAAGATTAGCTGATGTTTTGTTTTCCAAATAGATTAGTGTCTAACCAGAGTCAGTTGAGTATGGAAGTATGTTACATGGGACGACTGTCTATCTGACCTCCACGACAGTAACTGGGGAACACGCAGGACTGGGGTCAGAAATTATAGCTTCTGACTACCGTAACGACTGTCAAAGATCTACGAATGACAGTCGGGATGCACGATTTAATGTGGTTACCGAAGCACGGAAGAATCTCGGTGGATAATACATGGTTACCCATCCACGGACCGACCCTGAGCTTCCGTCCCTCTATTATCACATGCATATTGATCCCATTCTCAGCGGGAATTGTATACTATATCTAATATCTAGTGATTATGCATATTTTCGCTATATTTATTATATTTTTCGGTAGTTTAGGTACCCTATTATATTGACAAGTGTAATAATAAACTCTATAACCAAAATTTCGAATATATACTGTAATAATTTTCATAATATTTTGATACATTTAGAACACTATTATCTACCAGATTTTTTAAGTTTAGAAAAATTTCAAATAATTTTTCCTTTTACTGCATTATTATCGTCTACAAAAATGTTGCATTTTGGTATTGAAAATTGAATAATTCACGAATTGTATGCTGATTTACTTTTTGTGGTTTTATTTTTTTAACTTGTATTTTTTTTTTTGTTTTAATAAACCCTGCCACTTTTTCGTTTTCTAGAACTTTACGGTTGCATATTTTATAAATTGTCATGCATATTTTACAATTTTTTTATGCTTATTTGCATGCATATTTCAAGCTTTTTATGTTGCATATAATCCAGACCTTAATTATCACTTAGCCACGAGCTTGCTTATAAATTATAAAATAACAAAACCGGCCAAGTGCGTGTCGGGCCACGCGCAGTAATAGGGTTCCGAAGTTGCATAATAATGCGGACTAAAAAGAGGGTTTTGTTGTTGTTACATGAACATTAGAATGGTTTCAGCGGCTCACAAAGTCTAAAAACGGGCCCACATAGGATGATGTTTTTTTTTAATCTATATTCTCGCGTTTGACCACTATCTCGCCTGATGGTAAGCGATGATGTGGTCTACGGTGAAGCACGCTTGCCTAGATGTAATCTATTCACTCTTGACTTAAACTAAATAAGGACTAACTGGTAACTGAAGAAGAAGTTATAAAATCCAACTTCGCAACTGAAGTTAGAAAAATATTATCTATTTGAGTACCACCGCGGGTGCGAATTGCGAATGGAGCCGATACGAGCGCGCGCGATTCCCCGTGGCTCTAACCACGGGGAATGGTATAGTTCGTTCCCGAATCCTTGTCTGCACGCTCCTTGTTTATTTCTCTTTCGGAATTAGAAAAAAATCGTATGTCTTCACCTCTAATCTCCTCTAATACCGCAGATTAGAGGTGAATCCTCTAATCTGCGGTATTCACTATTTCATTCTGGAAAATTAACGCTACTCAATAAGTGATGAAGTCGGGTCGAATATTGACTTTATAGAAGGATATCGACAAAAGAAAATAAGTAATTTGCTTGGAAATCGAATCTAATTTGACTTTACTTTTACGTTTTAATTACAAAACGTCGAAAATACTTCTGCACTAACAAAACAATACCCTCCTTCGGCAGTCGGGTAAAAATAGTTACAAAACGTCGAAAATACTTGCACTAACAAAAAATAGACTCCACCGCACCACACATGCGCCGTATGGACTACGTACTTGTACTGCCAACGACTCTGCAGCGACTCTGAGCTTAAACATTATTAATTTAGAAATCATTATTATTAAGGATGTTATGATTTTATTTTTGTATATTTGTACATGGTTCATAAGCATATATTTACTATCTGTTTTACCCAGCTAACAACTTTATTTAAGTAATTTTTCAATGGCATTTGTACAAAAATTTTACTGTGCCAAGTACATTTTATAAGTTGGTCGACTATTACTCGTAAACTTGTAAAGCCTGTTATGATTTCATTTTTATATATTTTTACATGGTTCGTAAGCATTTTATTTACTCTGTTTTACACAGCTATCAACTTTATTTAAGTAATTTTTCAATGGCATATGTACAAAATTTTTACTGTTCCAAGTACATTTTATAAGTTGGTCGACTATTACTCTTAAACTTGTAAAGCCTTGTTATCCGTGATAATTTTCCTTTTAATTTCGTTACATTTACTACTGCCGTGATTTTTTTCACATAGCCAAGAGCAACCATTTCGCTAGCAGGGGGGGGGGGACACTTGACTCTTACATAAATTTGCAACTTAAATCTTAATTTTACACAAACGAATCTCTGAATCGAAAAATGGTACTAATAAACCCATAATATTTTTGAAAGGCCTATCCAACGATACCCCACACCATGGGATAGATGAGAAAAACAAATACCATCCCCACTTTACGTCTATGGGAGGTACCCGAAAAAAAATTATTTTTCATGATTTTATGTTACCACTTTGTCGGAATTATTAATATATATTATGTATATACATGCCAAATTATAGCTTTCCAGTACTTAGATTCTCTGAGCTAAGCTGCGGACGGACAGACAGGCAGAGCGAAACTATAAGGGATCCTTGTTGACTTCGGAACCCTAAACAACGAGGCCTTGCATATTTTAAATGACTTAAACAAATCAAAACTGTTTGAAGCAAGTAATTACTTGTTTTAAATAAGTTATTTCAGTAAATTATGATTGTTTTTCGTGATCTCATCCCTCCGCGTTGCCATCAAACTCTCAAGGATTTCGATCAACGAAACAAGAGACTTATTTGCATCTACTAAAATAACATCGCTTTCAGCTTTCCTGTCAAGGATATAAGACTATTTGTTTTCTTTGTCTTATGTAGCCTTTTCAAACATACTACTTTATTAGAAATCGATTCCCATATTATTACCTACTAGATCTAAAGTACAGGTATCCTACTTCCTACTAATAATAAAATATGACAGTCTATATGTTTGGATGCTCCAGATGTTTGAAAATCAATTACGGCACACCGGCTGAATCAATTTAGATGCAATTGAAAGCCTAACCCTATTGCATGTGTATGGATGCTGTGTCTGTCAGGGCATATAATTGATTTTGTTAATTATATTTACCACTTGTGTCCTATATGGATGCAAAAGTTCACCATCAAGGGATTTGTGGTAGGTCAGCGCGCAATATTAAAAGTAAGCACTTCTAAGCCAATATTGTTCCCTAAAAGAGCGCTCTATCAGTTTTATCAAGTTCCTACCGTAAGGAAAATGTTTATAGAAATAGTGGTTTTAAAGAAGCACAGCGAACTTCTTTATCACTCACTACAAACCAACAAATGCAGAAAGCACTCGATTTCCTAACCCTAAAACGTCTTTGTAAAACGATTTTATATATTTTTAACATCTTTTCTTTACAATAAAATAAATAAGGACCTCAATATATATCCACTAAATAAGTATTTGTGTAAGAAAAGGGTACATAACTACCTACTTAACCTTTCTTATGAGGATCTAGAGAACCTGATTCTTATTCAGAATTAAAACTGAGATTAAGTTTGACGGTCACACTGACAGTAGCAGTTTCCAGACGATAACCAAAGGCTAATTGAAATTATGTTTTATTTTTTTAATGTTATACCTATTTAGATTCTCGGTATTATGTATGTTTCAAAGACTTTCTATTTTATACATTCGTCTTTTTTCATGTCCATTGGTCTAAATATAATAAACTATTTGAGGGTCAGACGCTGTATGCCGAGATATAGAATTCATCCTAGTTCGGCTACAGATGCTCCTATATTGCATAATTTTAAGATAGTAAGAATGCTTTATGTAATTCGGTGTATTATTTTTGGTGAAATAAATAAATATATACGACATTTTGATTTGATTTTAACCTGCATTAGGATAAGGTATACTTTATATCCCAGTAGTCTCTATGTTCGTAGAACTAATACTGCCTTAATGTACAAGAGTATTTTTCATATGGCACCAGTCCTTTATAATAAATTGCCAAAGGAGCTAAAAAAACTTCCTCTTGGTTTGTTTAAGCTAAAATTAATAATTCTCCTATGTCATAAATGTTAATATACTGTCTCAGATTTTTTAGCAGATAAATTGTGAAATTGTTTATTGTATGGACATTTTTGATATTATTAATAAATTGTTATATATATTTCTAATTTGACTTCATGACATTATTCAATAATCATACTATAATATTAATGCTTTGCTGACTTTAGTTTTTATTTTGACATGGAGTTTTATTTGTTTATTTGTTCTCTTCTTATTCGTTGTCTTCATTACTGAAGTTCGTGCCCATCTTGGAAAGCTTTCACGGAGTCATTGACGAGCTGCTTCCAAGCCACTCTGTCTTTGGCTCTTCTCAGGGCAATGGTCATCGTGAGGCCCGTAATCGCCCTGATCTGGTCTGACCAACGAGTGGGTGAACGTCCACGTGGCCTTTTCCCATCCACTTTTCCTACAACAACCAGTTTTTCCAGGTTATCTGGCTGTCTCCGGGCGATGTGACCAAAGTAATTTAGGACCCTTTGGTAGCAGATCGTGGAGAGTCTGGTTTTGATGTTTAACTGGTCGAGAATGGACTTATTTGTGCGTTTTGCTGTCCATGATATGCGTAACATTCTCCTCCAGCACCACATCTCGAAAGCCTCAATCTTTCTTCGATCCACCGAGCGAATCGAGCGAGTTTAATTGGAACATTAAACTCGCGGCTCTTCTCTATAATTTGCCTTATATTCACAATTTGTTCTCTCGTGCCTCGACCCTTGACAAAACTAGCCTGCTCACTTGGTGTCTGTCGCTGTAAATACGGTTGGAGCCGTCCGTTAATTATGTAGAGCATTATCTTGCTAGCATGGGATATGAGTGCCACTGTCCGATAGTTCTCGCATTTCCTGGTTGACCCCTTCTTGTGTATCGGAATCAAAAGAGATTCCTTCCAGTCCTTAGGCCATCTTCCTGTTCTCCAAAGCTGGTTACACAGCTCCCGCAAAAGCCTAACACCTATGTCTCCAAGACACTTCAGCTCTTCGGCGAAAATGCTGTCTCTTCCAGCTGACTTATCAGATCTTAGCTTTGTCAGCGCACCTTCCACTTCAGATTCCAGGATCGCCGGCTCTAAGAAGAGATCTTCAAACTGGATTACCGGCTCATCAGATCTCCCTGTGTCTTTGTATAGGCTCTCACAGTACAGCCGCCATCTCTCTGTAACCTGGTCTATTGTTGTCTCTGGCTGTCAGTAGCTGTTTTCTTTCCTTGATCGCCGTCCATGTCTCGTCAGTAATCCAAGCCTTTTTTGGACGATTAGTGTCCTGAAATTTAACTTCTGTCCGTGATTGGAACAGCATCTGTTTTAGTCTCGTCCAGTTGGTGTCTATATCAGCACTGGAATCCATTTCAAAGTTCGCGGCTTTTCTGCTAAAAATTTTCTTAAAAGCGGCGAGCGTCGGCTGGGAGGGTCGGGTTTGCTGCTTGACCGTGGTTCTAATACACCTCTTTAGCTTGATGGTCACTTCTGCCACCAAAAGTTTATGATCACTGCCGCAGTCGGCTCCAGGGTACGTCTTGGTGTTGCTAATGCAGGATCTCCATCGCTTTGCGACTGCAATGTAGTCGATCTGATTTCTGAAGCGATCTCCTGGCATTACCCAAGTATATAGACGTCTTGGGTGGTTCTGGGAACAGGTGTTCATGATAGTGAGGGAGTTTTCTGTGCAAAATTGAAGGCACATCTCACCTATATCATTCCTATCCCCAAGACCATATTTCCCGACTACTTCTCTTAGATGGTCCTCACGCGTTGTTGATCCGACCTTTGCGTTCAGGTCTCCCATCAAGAGGGTGATCTCTCTTCTGGGGAAGCTTTTAAGAGTGTCCTCCAGCAGTCTATAAAACTCCTCGATTTCTGATTCCGACGACTGAGAAGTTGGTGCATACACTACAACTAGGTTCATGCGACATGGTTTTGAATTAATTCTCATGGTCATGATTCGGTCACTAACTGGATTGTATCCGAGAACAGACTTCTTGATCAGTGGAGATACACTGACGCCTACTCCATTTTTGCTTACGCTTTCTGGTCCCGAAAAGTAGATGGTATGTCCAGAAGCCGTGGTAAAGAAACCCGAGCCTCTCATGTGGGTTTCCGTAATCCCCAGAATCTCCAAATGGTAACATTTTTGCTCCTTGCTTATAATATCCACTTTCCCTGGTTGAAGCATGCCCCGGACATTCCATGTCCCTATCCTGATCTTCTTCCGCAGTTGCGGGCGGTTAGTTGGGATGGATGCGTTGTTGTCACCAGTATCATCCTGTTTATTTGTTATAACTTTTTTATTTGCTGTTGACATTTTTAATTTAATGATATTGGCTGAAATGTGTAATTGACAATCATTTGCACTCCACGATACGTGGCAAACATGTCTGAACCTGTGTTTTTTTCTTTGTTATCCTGCATGCACGTTATTGTATTCTTGTATGTATACACATGTTTGAGCAAATAAATGAATATGAATATGAACAGCGAGAAACAGCGGCCACTGTTAGAGGCGACTTTGTCAATACTTTTCATACAAACTAAATGAATCTGTGTGTACAATGTTTTCTTATATAAAATTAATCTTCTTCTTCTTTTTCGCTTCTTTCTCAGCGTATAGTGTGCGCCCACAAAATGTATCGGTGACTATTAATACCCTTAGCTGAGACGAAAATGTGCACTCGTGTTATTACTTTTTGTTACTTAAGGGCGAAATTAACAACCTTGCGGCGTTGCCTCGCTGTGGACTTTCAACACTGGCTCAGTACACGCGACTGCGCTCGCGCCCTCTTTTAGCAACATCCCAGTCATCAACATCAGAGTCCGGACTCGTACCGCACAATATGCGGCATAAAATCAAGCTGTTTCGTTGCTCAACACGCTGACTGCTCAGCATCCGGCTGGGACATATTCCTCTCCAATGTGCTTGTGTTGCAAAGGGCCGTACAGAGAGTAGTAGCGGCTAAATGAGTTGATTAAAAATTATTGAATTATTATGGTGAAATTGTTGTTATTAAATTATTATTGAATTGTTATTTATGGATTGTTAATATTGCATTGTCAAATTATTAGTATTGAACTGTTATTGTTGAATTATGATTTTTGTTTATGTTAGTTTAATTGATTTGTCTGCCTTTAATATTATATAATTATTGACTCTCTGCATGTGTTGGGTCAAACTGTAAGTGCAGAGAGTAATTGTAATTAATAATTAAAAATATAACAAAATTAGCAATGGCGTCTCTAGTCGTGGTGAGGCGTTCAATGAAAGACCATCTACTCTACATCACTGTATTTACTTAAAGACCATCTACTCTACATCACTGTATTTACTTAAAGACCATCTACTCTACATCACTGTATCTACTTAAAGACCAATCTACTCTACATCACTGTATCTACTTAAAGACCATCTACTCTACATTACTGTATCTACTTAAAGACCATCTACTCTACATCACTGTATTTACTTAAAGACCATCTACTCTACATCACTGTATCTACTTAAAGACCAATCTACTCTACATCACTGTATCTACTTAAAGACCATCTACTCTACATTACTGTATCTACTTAAAGACCATCTACTCTACATCACTGTATCTACTTAAAGCTGCCTCGTTGGTATAGTGGTTACAAACGCTAATGCTGTGCATGAGGTCCTGGGATCCATTCCTGAGTTGAGAAAAGGGTTACTAGGTTTTTTCATCTGTAAATGCATTGGAGCAGTTGGCTCCGGCCAGCCAGGATTTATGCCCGGTTGATGGAAATAGTCTCGTCCCTATTATATAGAGCTTAACATAGCTAGCGAAAATGGGAATACTAAAGTTCAAATTCCGTTTAACCCTTCGGGGAATACAGGCATGATATGTTGTATTACAATGCATCAGTTTGTATAATGTACTTGTTTACAGTCCACTCAGGTATTGCCTGTAATGGCTCGTAAACTGTAATGTACCATGATGTAGAATGTACGAGAGTATTATGTGAATTCGTAGCGCTTCGTAGCGATGTTGCTACGGTTGACTTGCTACGGCGTAGCAGATACTACGGATGTCTACGTAGAGATCAGTCTGTTAGTTCAGTAAGTTCGTCTGACTAACTACAAACATTTTGACTATGAGTATATAGTTTTTAAGTGATTTGGTAGGTAAGTAAAAGATGGAGGTATTGGTTTTACTGGCATAATAATAATTTAGGTAAGGAACCGAGCAACGGAGAGGAAGTATTTGTTACTATTGATACGCTCGCGTTCGGCCAGTATTTCTCTTGATAGTGAACGATGATGATGTGGTCGACGATGGAATACTGCCTCGGTGTTTTAAATACAAGATTAATTTAAACCAATTGATAAAAAATATAAGTACCTACCTACTTCCAAGCTAAGTTTAACTTTAAAATAAATTTTCATTAAAGTCTAATCTATAAAGCAATTTTTATTAACAGACCAGCTACTAAGTGTTAGGTTTTCTTTGATAAATACATCTTTTATTTGTTAAGAATTAAATTATTTATATTTAACATCAAATAGTACTTAAAAGTTGTTAAATTGATTATCCTAGAAAATATTCAAATGTCAAATGTCGTCACATCTAATGACAGTTGTCTATTGGAGGAGGATTGTTCGGACACGAGGCGCGTTGAGTCAGTTCGTCAGTCTAGTCTGGGCGGGCTTGAAAGATTGTACTGTTGACCTAAGTGGATATATTGTATGGAGTTGATGGTAACTTGGTGTGAAATGGTAAATAAATAATAGTTCAAAGTCCAAACTGTGTGTTATTGCTGAATTACCAACTACACGTAAGTATTATCTATTCTTGAGTATTTTTCTATCCTACTGACCTACCGCTTTGTACTAGATCTGTTGTCTATCAAGTGATCTATTACATTTCAGAAGCGGGAAGTACACGCCTATTACGAAATCAAGTGCTTTTGATTACGATTTTATTAAATTAGTTTTAAATGTCTTATTAAAAGTATTATTAAAACTATATTTAATGTATTTTAAAAATATGAGGGTAGAACAAAAAAAACAAAAAAAAATTGTGACTAAGTATCTTGTCCCTTAAGCGGGGTTTCTTAAAGGGTTGTGAAAATTTGGTTATTTTTTAGCTCGGACGCACCGTTTCAGAGATATTTTCAAAATACCCTGCATACATTTTCAAATATATTTTGTGTACTTTAGTTATTCTTAAACCATTTCTATTTGTTTTATGTACATCATGCCTCTTGAGGCGCCAGCCCAAAGCGCACCAGTCCAGGACGCCACAGCCCAAGGTGACGCAGTTCAGGACGTCGATGCCCAAGGCATATCAGTCCAGGACGTCACAGCCCAAGGCGCAGCAGTCCAGGACATCACAACAAGAAGCTACTACAGCAGCAGCCTGGATGTACATAGCTAAGTGATCGTTAATCTTTTACCGACTCTACTACTCAAATTTTCTATAGACTTATTCCATATTTTTGGCTTTGCTGAGGGAGAACCATTTGCTTAGATGGGTATACTTCTCTACAAACTTGAGAGGGATGTCATTTACCTAGTGGATAACATTTGGTGATTATTTAGTCAGTTAGTAATAGTTAGTTAATTTTTGCTGGGCTTTTGCTGATATGGCTTCTTTATTGATAATGCCCAATATCCACTGGATTACCTTTCGTACAACAGGATGATTACTGATCTTGGCACAACTTTTTCTTCGAATATTTTGCTCCATAGAAGCATGATGGGTCTTAAAGTACAGTCCTTGCAAAGGGCAATAGGCAATTTTGTCACATCCCAGTAGCGATATGATGTGTCGTTAGATGGATATCTTCAGGGGGAATATTTCATGGAATATGGGTACTTTAGGAGCTAGAGTGCTGTAAATGTGAGTCATTTGAATTTCGGTATTTTGTCAACTAATTACTTTCATTAGTACTGTGCATTTCAATAATTGTTTTATAAATCTATAAGCATTCACTTTGAAATATTGGCTTCTTACATGCCGATTTAGGAACAATGTTTTAAGAGTCTGCTCGACTAGACCAAACGTTAAGCCTGTCCTTCGCCCCAGTAGCGCTGGGATATGTGTCTGATGAATCTTTTCAGTTTGAATATTCCTTATTATAACGACTTCTCTGGATAGTTGACACGTGAGGAGCTACAGAGTTCTAAATGTGATCCATTAAGTAGATATAATTTAAATTCTGGTATGTCGTCAATTGACTTACTTGGCATTTTGTTTTTTTTGGGGTTTGGACGTACTCGCTAGCCGTGTTTCTGTGAATGTAGTGACCCTTAATTAAAAACTTTTCGAGTTCGGTGTTCGACTGGTTTTCCTATTGGGGTCGTTAACTCTAAACGGACTAACTATTGACAATAGTTGTCTTGTAGCAAGGGTTCTCGAGTTGATTTTTTTCGGTGGCGTTCGTCTTGTGGCTGTTAGGTACCAAAAGAAAAGGTAGTAATTTTGGTGCCCAATTGCTTGCCTATTTAGGTAATTGAATCTGAATATTTTTGAATTAGCAAAAGGCAGTTTAATATTGAGTGTTCTTTTGAAAAGTTTTTTCTGTTTTGTATCTTATGGCAGTTGGACATCGAGCACAAGTCTTGGCTTTGATGTCTAATGAGTCGCCTGTTTGGGTCACTAACGCTGGACCGACTTTTAATTGGCAATATTGGTTTTGTGGTAAAGATTCTTCTCGAGAGGCCCTTTTCGGCAGTGTATAGTCGTAGCTATTGAATGCCAATCCTTAACGTCGCTGCTCGATATAAGTTACCCGTTTAGGTCAATAACTCTGAACGAGAACGGGCCTTGTAAGAAGCAAGTGTTTTTCATGATCGGTTGCATATATCGTGTGGCTGATGAGTTTTTGGCCAAATTTCCATAATTGGATTCCAGCCCATTCTCCTACAAATTGTTTATGTACCTGCCTGATTTATCTGATAGCTCTTCTCTGGTTTCATTTTCATTGATTGTTGTAGGGTTACAGGTACAGGGGAGTATTTATTCCCCGCTTTGTTTAATCATACCAGTTTGTTATAATGCATCTGGTTGGTTATATAGTTTGGCATAATAAACCGTAGCTATATTTATGATCTCCATTCAGTTTTGGTAGTGTATTAGAGATGGATACATTTCTTGACAGGTGCTATACAGAGGGTCATTCGATGTCAGCGGTGATGATACTAAAGTGTGGGGATCAATTTTGTGATACTACACGATAGCACTTGACAATCTCATACATTTTTGTATTTTTTTTATAGATATATTTGTACGCTATATGTGGTTGTTCTATAGGGAGCACCTCTTTATTTCTATGTTGGTATTTTGTGAACATTTCTTTATCGTTTTTGTTCAGTTTTGGCTTATTTTGTCATTGGTTTTTTTCATTAACTGTGCGGTTTTTCTGATAAATTCTATATTATTCTTTTAGTAACTTTTAAACATTCCAGTATAGAGTGCACGATTTTTATGGTAATATGCATTAGGTTTTTGTGTCATACTTTTCTCGTGACGCTATAAGTCCTGGTAGATTATTTTTAGGACCTTTTATAACTTCTTGCTCGTTCAACGATTTCATTGTTAATGGCGTGTCAAAAAAGTGCGCATGCTTCTTATCATGGTATTCTGTTGGATTGTAGCTCTCTGCATTATGTGGTCTTATCCAAACGAAACTGACGACGATACTTCGTACTTTGAAAGTAATTGTGGGTTCAGTTTTCGTATGTTTATTTTGGAGAGGTCGATTAAGTGTTAACATGAACATCTTGTTTATGATTTTGAGGTTTTACTCGTATGCGTATTGAATGAGTTTCACTCCACGAGTTCTGGTGGTTCCATAACCATATTTTCCAGCAACTAAATGCTAATGTTTCTTACCGATGCCCCGATCTGTGCATTAAAATCACCCATAGAGGTAATTTATTTTTCAAAACAGTTGTTACACATTGCGTACTTTCAGAGGCTATAATTACGATTCGAAAATTAAATCTTTTGCATAGGCACGCAAATTAATTCTGTTACGCGGTCGAAACTTTTTTTATGAGCTCGATAATTATTTTCGCAGTTGAGTTTTAAATGTATAAGTCAATTTAAAAAAGATTAGTAGCAAGGAGTTTTCATACATAGAATAAATTGGGATAGATTTTATACGAGGAAAAATGAATGAGTCCATACGTCTTAGCATTGAATTCCCAAAAGTCTATTAAATGGTTGTTTAGGCTTTTGTTTTTCAAAAGATGAATAGGTTGCATAGGCTGTTTTCGTTGTAAAAAAAAATATATATCCAGTTGCAAACAAATGCCATTTCTAAAAATTTTAATTTTTGTTTGATAAATTGATTATTTTATTTTGTTTATATGAGTTCAAGTAAAAGTGATGAAATCGAATTAACTCCACGCGATATTTTATGAGGCGAAATAGCGCAAGATGAAATTATACCCCCAAAATCTCGAGAAAGATATATGGCGACTTACGATAATTTTATTTTAAGAAAAAAACAAATGTAATTCTTTGATTGTTTTTTACTATTTCCCACAACTGTATTGAAAAACGTCGTGTGATGCACGGGTGTGTGGGTTGTTGCGGACTCGTGTCGTTGTAAACCCTTGCCTTAGGCTCGGGCTTGTTAGTGAAAGCTCGTTTGCAATAGCCTACTTTCCACCCTTGTATCACAATGTACTATTATGAAGGTACTCGTAAAGTAATGAGTATTTCCAAGTTTTTATAAAAATTTATTTAGCGACGAGGTTTCCAAGGTTCCATAAGCCTGCATAATTACAAAGAGCAGGTTTTCTAGAACTATTTGTGGAACACACTCTTTCTGATATTTCGATGAAAGTTGAAATGTTTTACTTGTCTTTTGTCTTTACTAAGGGGATATTTTTGGTTTTCCCATGAAATACGTGTAATCATAGTCTTCGATAATAGTTTCTTTTAATAGATGGACTTCAGTCAATCCCAGTATGTCATGGGTAATATTTATAGCACTGTTTTAGCTCAATATGTTTTGTTTTGATGATAGTCATTTAACACTAAAAGTGCAATGTTTAAATCACTATTCGGTATTAGTGTCTTTGGAGGGTTTAATACTAATACTCCGCTGGCAGAACGCCGTAGAGATCATATATGGAATTAGTATGAATTGTGATATTAACCTTATACTGAATGAGGTCTTGCTTGAAGAGTAGTAGAGTGCGGTCGAAATTGTAAAAATTAAATGTTGTTGGAAATGATTTGGTATGTTTGCCAATTTTTTTATGTCTGTGATTAAGTCGCGGGGCTTGCCTATAGGCGAATAAATAGCAAGAGTTGCCCTCGGGCGAATAAAATCGCAGTACTATTAAATTTGAGAACAAGTTGTGGGCTTACCTACAGGCGAATAAATCGCTATATGCGAATAAGTCGCGGGTTTGCCTACAGGTGTATAAATCGAAGTATTATTAAATTTGCGAATAAGTCGCGGGCTTACCTATAGGCGAATAAATCGCAGGACTTGCCTACAGGCGAATAAATCGCAACATGCGGATAAGTCGCGGGTTTGTTTATATGCGAATAAGTCGCGGGTTTGCCTACAGTCGAATAAATCGCAGTTCATGTAAATTTGAGAATAAGTCGCGGGTTTACCTACTGGCGAATAAATCGCGGGACTTACCCACAGGCGAATAAATCGCTATATGCGAATAAGTCGCAGGTTTGTCTATATGCGAATAAATCGCGGGTTTGCCTACAGGCGAATACATCTCAGTACATATAAATTTTAGAATAAGTCGCGGGACTTGCCTACAGGTGAATAAATCGCAATATGCGAATAAGTCACGGGCTTATCTATATGCGAATAAGTTGCGAGTTTGCAAACTAGCGAATAAATAGCAGATGTTGTAAGTATATGAGTACCATGTTCCTATGTATCAAATGGATAAATTTAACTGTTAATGCTTTGTACCTAAGTATGGTACAACCGTGTTGTTCTTGATGAATCATGTTTTAAAAATTACTCACGTATAATGTAACGAAGTAGCCAAATTTAAACGTTACAATTGATTAGATTTGTTTCCTAATTTTTGTAAGTCTATATGCGAGCAAGTCGCGAACTGATATATATGCGAATAAGTCACGGGTTTCTATACAGACGAATAAAATGCAGATTTTGTAAATATGTGAGTACCATGTTCATATTTATCAAACGAATCAATATAATTTTTATTGCTTGAAATACTTTTTATATATACATAGAACATCCGTTTTATTCTAGGTGAATCATACTTCATAAGGTACTCACATATAATTAATGAATTAATAATGAAAAAAAATATTTAAAAGAAGTTTTTTATTTTAAAGAAAAGAGTAAGTGTGGAGTTTCTTGTCCATTCTTCTCCATAGCAAACTACTTTTGCGAATGGACAGTAGAATCATTTTTTTTTTGTGACTTTGAACTTTTTACATTCAAAAGTGCCATTGAATGGTTTGATGGTGGATTTGATTTTAGAAAACTGACTCAACAGGCCGAGTGTTAGGTTATCACCGGATACGTGTATGGGGTCATACACGTTGTCAGGATGGTCGAGTGTTAGGTTTTCTTTGATAAATACATCTTTTATTTGTTAAGAATTAAATTATTTATATTTAACATCAAATAGTACTTAAAAGTTGTTAAATTGATTATCCTAGAAAATATTCAAATGTCAAATGTCGTCACATCTAATGACAGTTGTCTATTGGAGGAGGATTGTTCGGACACGAGGCGCGTTGAGTCAGTTCGTCAGTCTAGTCTGGGCGGGCTTGAAAGATTGTACTGTTGACCTAAGTGGATATATTGTATGGAGTTGATGGTAACTTGGTGTGAAATGGTAAATAAATAATAGTTCAAAGTCCAAACTGTGTGTTATTGCTGAATTACCAACTACACGTAAGTATTATCTATTCTTGAGTATTTTTCTATCCTACTGACCTACCGCTTTGTACTAGATCTGTTGTCTATCAAGTGATCTATTACATAAGTAACAAAGTTAATTCCTTAAAAAGCCCTAACATAACGCCATAAAATAATCCAGTAAGCTTACCGATGAAGTAATAAAAAATTAAGGCGTTGTATATCAAAGAGGTGACCCTCTCTCTCCTTGGGGTCACATCGTGGGATATACTGTCACAGCCTCGCAGGTAACGGGTTGACTATAACATTTAATATGTATGGCACTACAGAGAGATATTTGTCCACTGTTTATACTTAAAATATATTGTCTTGTTTTTTTTTGTAAGGTGAAAATTACGGTAAATTAAGAATGCAAATCTTGGACATCTTTTGATCCAACTCATATAATAGCTGTGTTAGTCTGAGTCTGTATGAATGGATGTTTATATATTATATGTTTGAGAAAAATGTGTGATTAATTTCAATAGATGAAAATTGGAACAGAGATAGATCATGCATGACCTAGACTAGAATATTTGGGCGCACGGTTGGCGCAGTGGTTGAGCGATTGACTGCTGCGCTGCGTGTCGCGGGTTCGATTCCCGCACGGAACAAATATTTGTATGACCTACAGATAGTTGTTTCGGCTCTGGGTGTTTGTGTATGTGAGTTTATATGTTTGTAAACGCACCCACGATACAGGATGAAATTCCTAGTGTGGGGCAACGTTTTTTTTAAAAATCATATCAATCAATTCAATATCCCACCCATAAGTTTTGGGACCCATACATTTTGCGTAGATACAACTGTTGCGAACACCTGTTATTCTTGATAGCTACAACCTGGGGTTTATTAAGTCAAAACTGAATAAGTTACTTCTAGACAAGCGTGCTTCACTGTCGACAACATTATCGCTTACCATCAGGTGAGATAGGTGCTGGTCAAACGCGAGCCTAACAACAGAAAAAAACATGGATATTTTTATCCCGGTCGAATGCTCCCGTAGAATAGCTTTAAACTTTTATACGGGGGAAGCCGTAGACAACTGCTATTAAAACACAATATACGAAAAATTTAAGTAAACAATTTAAAACTCAATATCTATTTTCAAGCTTAACCAATCGCCTACATAATTCTAACAAAATTTCTTCAATAACACACTCAAATCACACTCAAGGCAAAATAAGCTTTTATACCAAGATTTCTCTTAACTTTTCAGATTTCCTGCTGAATAAGGAAAAAATATATAATTACTCATTTCTAGTTGCTATTTTTAGCAGTTTTAAGGAGGAAAATATACCTATTTTTTTCTGCCTCATCACCAGGCTCGTAATCAGGGATGTTAAGGAGCTCCGTAACCGAAACTGTCAGAAATCCGAAATAAACATCCATCCGTATTCACAACCGAATCTGATATAAAAGTTTCGGATAATTTCGGATAGGGGCGCAGTCTAAAAATGAGACAAGTTATGACAGGTTTTGCTGGCCGGCCATTCGGACACACTTGCCGCACGCGTCACCTGCATATTTGTTTATTATAAAAATCTAATATCTGTAACTGAAACTATCCTAAACTAACGTATATTCCGAAATAATTCCTTATCAGTAACCGTACCCGAAACCGGATTAATATTATTTCTATACTTATCCGTATCCGTATTCGAAATTTCGTGTCTGTAACATTCCTGCTTGAGATTAGGGTATTAATCATTTTAAATCGAGCTGGCGCTGTAAGTAGGTCATCAGAGGTCACCGTGCGACGAGGCTGGAGAAAGAGGAAAGGCTCTAATATGATGACAAGCTTTTTATATAGACGCTTACTTGCAACTTTTTGTCGGGATTAATGCAATTTTTTTTGTTTATAATTATGTGTCGCTGATTAATGAACATACTTCAGTTTGTGTATTTCTAGGTTAGTCTTATTGCATCTGAGACACATATTTAAACATTCTTAAAAATAATGTCTGTAATAAGTTTAGGTGGAAAGATAAGTGAGACTTTTTCAAGGTGTGAGACAATACGGTCCACTAAAATTCCAAATTCTCTATTCTCTATTCGGCGCAACAAATCTCTGTCATCAATTTTGAAAACAATGCATAGTATTTTTTTATTGATTATTTTGGTAGGTCCGTTGACATGATATTGTGTTATTTTTTTAATAATTGAATATTTGACAATTTTGTTTGTAACTCCTATCTATTTCCATATGAATTATTAAAAAAATCAATCAATAAAATTTTATGTATTTTTTTTTATTTATCTATAGGCTCGCGTTTGACCACTATCTCGCCTGATAGTAAGCGATGATGTGGTCGACGGTGAAGCACGCTTGCCTAGAAGTAATACCCTAACCTATAACCCGTAACCTATTCACTCTTGACTTAAAGACCCCAAGGTTGTAGCTATTAGGAAACAAAGACTCCGGCAGGGAATTCCACTACTTAGCTGTGCGTACAATGAAAGTATTCGCAAAACGCTTTGTACGTATGGGTGGGATGTCCACCATGTACCATATTTATTTATGTCCGCATTGTCAATGTTACTGAATGTAGTTATTATTTAAATATAAATTTGTATTAATATTTGCACACCATGACAATATGGTAAACGTGTTAGAACAACTCCATGTACTTATATCACTTTGCATGCATTTTGTTTCATAATTGTATATCCACACATTTTTGAGCAAATAAAGTTATCTAAACCTGAATATTCTTCGGGCCAATTTCACCAATGAAAATAATCGCGATTAGTTCAACTAAACTCAGTTTATGCAAAAAAAGCGTTTGATTAGTAGTTCCCCGTCGATTTCAACCAATCAGAACTCTGTATTTGCATAATCTGAGTTTAGTTGTACTAATCGCGATTAGATTCATTGGTGAAATCGGCCCTAAGTGATTCTTTATTTTATTTTAGTAAAGATTCAGTTTAACTTAAATTGACATATTTTAATAGAAACGTCTTAGATCAAACAGTAATTTATCAAAGCCTTACAATTTATTACAAATCGATGAATCTCGAACACTTGAAATAACTTTAATTCCGTAATGAAAGCGAACTTGAAAGTCACGAGAACTTTATATTATAGATGCTTTTAGGCCTCAACTAGACCCGGTAGTAAATATGTCACGTAATGCAGCCCTAGCCCCTACATTCATTGCTCAAGTATTCAAGCTTCGATTCAAAAGGTTGCAGCCCTGACATAATGCTCAGACACACTGATTTCAAGGGGTGCAATGTTCCTGCAGTATACGTGCAGAGTACAACATTGCACAGTTTGAAGTTGTGACTAGTATGAGTATTTTTCTGTTTCATTATACTTACTAGCAGTATACCACAGATTAACCTTTGATTGATATCAATCGAGGGCTTTTTACGTTGTTATGGCGGCTAAGTTAACGATAGCCTTTGACTTATTGGACATGACTTAAACTGAATTAGTTTGAAGGACCTCCATACTTCAAACTCTGTTGGAAAATGGTTTTTAGAACCGTAAAAATAATTTCAGTTCAAAGTACTTTAATAGATTATGATTCCTAGAAATTGTAATTGACGTCGATTTTAAGTGCTGGAGAGATGTGTTCTTTGTCAACAGCTATATAATATCTAAAGATTAATTTCTGTTAACAGTCTAATAATGGTTTCAAGAAAGATTTCCCTTTTGTGTTTTCGGAATTGAGTTGTCATGTAGATTTATCTATTTAGTGTTCAAACAAAATTTGCTGAGTGTATTTTATGAGACTGGCTTTTGCAAGCGGCTTCGCCTGCATGAAAGTTGTTGGAATTTATCCCAATTAGGGGAAAACTCCTGACATAAAAACTATCCAATGTCTTAATCTAGTATATAACCTAGCTTTTTGCCAAGTTTCATCCATATCGTTCTATTAAGACTTTTCGTGCCTTTGACTCGTTGAAGAGAATTCTTGGTATACAGAATTAAATTGAGGTTGGTAGCCTCAATTTAATTCTTTATAACCTCAAGTGTTGCCGGTAACAAATTTACTTTTCATAACAATTGACAGGTCCTGTTACCTGCTGTCGTGAATTGAGGTGTGGAAAAGAGAAAATTGAAACTGTTACTTGGTACTTGGCTGTTTATATATTCTGTTTACATATTCTACTTCGGGTTAAATATTTATAAAGACTGAGCAATATTCTAAAAATTACTTTAGATACCATTTATTAAAAACTACCTTCTGCCAGCGGCTTCACCCATATGAAAGTCTAAACGTACTACTGTTATAAAAAAGTATCCTATGTCCTTCTCCAAGGTCCAAATTATCTTTATACCGTAATTCATCAAAATTGGTCCAGCGGTTTTGGGCATGAAAATGTAAAAAACAGAGAGACAGACTTACACTACACACACAGACTTACACTTGACATTTATAATATTAGTTTGGAATAGTATGGATACGTCACAAAAACATCTACTATTTTACCTTTCGAAGAATTAAATACCACCTAATGAAATGCCGAAACATTTTTTTCTATAGCGATCTTACAGTTTTACTAAACAGACAAGCGTCACGCAATTTTGCTGTATAGATAACTTAATAATAATAGCAAAGTTTGTGAATATTTACATTAGAAATTATGTTTAACATCGTGTCTTCTGTGTAACCTTTACTCATTATATTAAGAAAAGTTGTTTATATTCAAATTCATTTAAGGGTTCTCTTTAACCCCTTATAATTTCGTCACGTCCATCGTACTGTCCGTCTGTCACACCCTCGTAATATTATAAACTTTTAAACGATTTTGTATAATACTTCCCGTTTTGTTTGATCCACTATACAGTCTTGTAGGGAAACACTGTGTAGCTCTTCACGCACTTAATTATATAGTTCTTTTAAAACTGGTTTTTAGCAAACTCTACATACAAACATACAAGCGAGGTTTACCTACCTACCTCGCTAGTCTGTCTTTTTTATTTTTTTGTCGTAACAGACTTTAAAAATTAAAAACTGAGTCGACAAATAAATGCCATTATAATCAACGAACCTGCTCACAAAATTTCACGAGAATCGGTTGAGAAATATATAGAGGAGAAAAGCCCGACATCCGCTGGACATCCGAACATACGAAAGCATTTTTGCCCAAACTGAAACGGAGACGCTTCGCGCTTGCTCCGAAAATATTCTCACGCCTTGTGCTTTATTTACGTTTTTATAAGACTCGATTATAGAAAAATCTTTAGATAGACTTTTTCACGCACACACAACAACACTCATAGCATCACGCTTGAAGCAGGCAGAGTCCGAGAGACATTTCAATTATTATTATTCAATATTTAAATTCTCTTCTTTAATGTAAGACAAAACTACAACTTAAGCATAGCTATTTCCTTCAAAGATAGCTTCAACTCAAAGAAGTGAGACTATTGTTTACCAAAGTTATTATAAACACAGAATTATAATTAGGTTTCACTTCAGCTCGCTAATCCCTCGCAGATAACTGAATTTCGATCAAATTGTGCAAAGCTTTCAGGGTGGCACTATGTTATAATCATAGAGCATGGAAACAATGGAGAAGTTTCATCAGAAATGAGTATTGTTGAATTTGCAGATAGCGCATAGAAGATACTTGGAACTGCCAAGTATGTTGGGATTCAACTGGAAGCAGCTGACCATAGAGCAACACGTCTATCTCACCTCCACTACCCTGCTACTGGGTAACACGATGGGGCTGGCTTTATAGCTTTTGAATTGGTATGTAAGGAATCACCAATCCTCGAATCGAACTCAGTTGAAGATCGAGCCGTGCGGCTGACTATTTAGCCACGATTCTCGTCGAATGAGCCAGTAGATTAAATCCTGCACTAAAATAAAATTACCTTGTTTTTCAATAGTTTTGAAAATCATATCGTATTGTCAAATGACACAATTCCTTGCCACATCTACCTTTCAAACATCTGCGCCATAACCCTCACATGATACATACACGAGAGATATCCAGCTACAGGCATTGTTACTTAAGGGTTAATTGATCCAGCGCGATTGGATCCTTGTCGTAGCTCCCAGCATAACCGACAAGTAATTGATTTATTGACTGTCAATGTGATATTGTTTTATTCTAGCTCTTGTGATGGAGGATAGTGGTTTTAACCCCAGACAGAAAAAGAGAAGTGTTATAAGTTTGACGTGCGTACCTTTGTGTTTATGTATTTGTGTGTACCTGTTTTTTGTGTGTCCTAAACGGATGAACCAATTTTGTTTTCGGTTTTTTTTTTGTTTGTAAGGACTTTATCGAAGGTTCAGCCCTTCTAAAGTTATGGGCCGTATTACTTTTTGCATCGAGATTACAAGATATCGTGTCATAATTACGTGCGCAATAGATTATTGATCGAATTGTGCCTTTATTGTTATAAATTTTGTAGCATGAAATAAAAATGTGCCTGCGGTTTTTTAAATTTTACTTAAGTTTGTTGGGTAGAAATTACATTAAGAAAAGTATACTTATTGCTAGAGAAGGTCGTGGCTAAATAATAACAGCCGCGTGGGTCGATCTTCAAAGTTAGGCAACACTTGCTGATGTCGGTCATTACATACCAAGAATTAATTCATATACGTGAGGACGTTGCACCCAGACTTACACTACTATACTACGTATAAGTATAAAGTATTTCAAGCACTACATAACAGATAAATCATTCATTTGAACGACATCATCCGACGTGCTCTCGTCACCGTCGGCGTTCCGGCCGTTTTAGAACCCCATGGCCTGGCACGCGACGATGGCAAAAGACCGGACGGGATGTCTTTGTTTCCATGGAAGATGTGTAGGTTAGGTGTGGGACGCTACTTGTGTCGATACTCTTGCGCCATTCCATCTTCCGAGTTCATCGTGCTGTGCGGCAGAGAACCTCAAAAGGCGGAAATATAATAACCTAATCGGTAGTTATATTTTCGAGCCGTTTGGGGTTGAAACTCTTGGTCCGTGGGGTCCGAGTGCTCACGCTTTGTTTAAAGATCTTTCCAAACGCCTAGTTGACACTTCACGTGACCCAAGGGCTGGTTTTTACCTTGGTCAGAGAATAAGCATTGCCATACAACGTGGCAATGTTGCCAGCCTTTTGGGTACATTACCAGTGGGGTACGATGTGGAGGAGTTTTTCGACGCCATATTTTAATTAAGTATATTTTTAGTTTTAGTTAGTGAGTAGTTTTTGGTTAAAGTGTATAGGTTTGTAGTTTTAGTTATTTAAGTATTTTATACACTGTATATAGTTTTATCTATGTAAATAAATGTTTTCATTTGATAAACAGGTACATAGTTCTCACATACTTACAAATATTGCAAACACTGATAAATTACCTAATTTAACAACAACGGTATATTGTGTGAGTCAAGTATTTAAACATAAAGAGAAGAATAAAATGGTTCATGGAAATCCACTGTCAAATACGAAATGCGATACAGTCTCTCCTCATCACACATATAACAGCATTGGAGAATCTGCCAGTCTATTCAACACTAATTCCGTCTAATTTTAAACCATCACATCTTAAAAGTCCACCTTATTCCACAACTCTCTTCTCTGTATCTACCACAAAGCTCTTTTATAGGTCAATTTATCAGTCCATCGTAGACCAGGATTAGAACTGAAGTGTAAGCCAAACATCTGGCAAGCCACGTTCAAATCCAGCACAGGCTTCCAACGAGGTTTTAATTCCTTTTTCTTTTTTTTTACGAAACAAGTGTCGGTCGTAGAATTCGTGAATCTCGTGCATTTGCGATCCGCAAGCGTCTGATGTGAACTAGGTGTGCGTACAAAGAGAATTTTAGTGAAAGTGCAGTTTTAGTGCCTTTGCACTGGTTTTGGCGCCAAAAATGTTTTTGCTGGATGTTGTGATGTCGAGAAAAGTGACGAGAAGAATATATTAATTAGTGAGATTTCATTCATGTTGTGATCTTGAATATGTAGGTACCACAATTGTTTTAAGTTCATAATTTATTTATCGTTAGTCCACATTGTGTCCCACTGCTGGCCAAAGTCCCCCTTTTCCTTACAAACCCATATGTCTTTGAAGAATAATAATTATGAAAACTGTATTTTCGGATCGGATTCATTTAAATTCTTTATACTTTCAAGATTTTTGACGTTGGTAAAAATCGTATCGTAATAAATCGCAATAAAAAAACTATTTCTCATAATTAACGGACGTTAAATATCTCTCTTAAACACCTTTTAAATTCTTATTCGTAGACTTATCGTCTAATTGAGCCCCCATAGATAAAACGCCAAAAGGCTTAATTTTCCCACGATAAAGGAAAATAGCGCTCACAAACACTGCCTCGCATTCACAGAATGCAATAAAAGTCTACATTAACTAAAGTAACAATCAATTAACGGTAGCAACCCCAAGATTACTTCCCCTTTACAAAGTTAACAAGCAAAAATAAGCTCTGAACTTCAGATTCAGATTCAAAGTTGCATGAACAGAAATATATGATTTCAATTGGTTTTCAGGCTTTGATTGCACGGTGAGGCTTTTAAAGCCAAATAGTAAAGCTGTCACTATCTTTGGTCGGAGTTTAAGCTTGGTTGGGCCTTTGTCCTTTGTCAAGATACGTTCGATTTTATCCGGAGATGAGGTTCGCTGTTCAAGTTATGTTCTAGGATAGGTAATTGCAAGAAAGTCCTTTCAAAATTTGGGCACATAAAAATAAAATAAGAATAAGCGTTCTTAATAGTCTAGTTTAGTATAACTTACTACGACGTGGCGTAGAATAAATAATTAAAATTAATGAAAGGTGAAAATAACACTTTTACACGTCAATCTTTAGTGTCAATATAAACTAGATCATAATATGTAGTATCATATCACATCATCACACATCATCAGCCTATTAATGTTCCCACTGCTGGGACACAGGCCTCCTCTCTATGAGAGGGAATGGGCCGTAATCCACCACGCGGGCCCAGTGCGGATTGGTGGATGTCACATGTCTTCGAAGTTTTTGGTTCTAGGACATGTTTCCTCACGATGTTTTCCTTCACCGTTTTTGAGAGCAGTGGTGATGAAATAATTTACACAAAGTAAAGCGCCTGCCTGGGTTCGAACCCACGACCTACAACCACCTGTAGTATCATATGGATTACCAATATTAATGTTTACCTAAATGATCATCATAAAAAGCCCATGATAAATTTATTTATTCAAACTTCATGTACAAAGTGTTTACAAAGGCATTTTCTACCTGTCACTTGGCGTAGCTGTACAACGTATATATGACAATAAATACTTATGCTTTCATAATAAAAGCTATGATATCGCTATGCTTAACCTGTAGAAGTGAAAATATCAAATATATTGAAACTATCTAAAACCATGTTTTTATCTTTGTCTAAAATTATACCTTCTTCAAAGTACACCTGAAAACTCTCCAAAAAGTCAAAGTAAATCCCAACCAATTTGAAATACGACAAATCAAGCGACTGAAGGTGTAAACTAAAAAGAATCGTCAGCAACCCGGGGCCGTTGTCAACACACTTTGATATGCAAAAGCTACTTAACGAGAGCACAAGACTTCGCTGCGTCTTCTTTTTCCTCAGTTTGTGTTCGATGAATTCTGGAGTAAAATGTGGTTAGAGGGAGAAAAAGGTGGTGATGGATTCTTTATTATTTAATCCTTTGGAACAGACACAAATGCGTAGAACAATATAAATTAAATACAATATTGTTAATAGTTTTATATGTAAAACTGTAATGCGGTGTATCAAATCTGTGTATTAAGGTAAATTTTGGCTGTATGTAAAGACTGAAAATTTATTTTGGAAATTGGTAACGAAACTAGCTGCATTTGGAAAATTAATAATATTAATGAAGACGTGGTAGTGTGATGATTATAGTTATTTTCTGTCTCTTGGGTTGGCATTAACGCGTGCCAACTGTTATCCAATAAAGATCAACTTAAATAAACCCGTCTATTCCGTATGCACAATGATAATGATTAACGAATGTTTAATCAAAGTTTAATCAATCTAGATGATTAGTATTGATTGAGATTAAATGTTTAGACTAGGCGTAAAGAAATCGTCTTACTTTAGCAATCCTGTCTTTAACGTAGTAGTAACAAAATACACTAACGAGCAATGAAAAAGTTCCAGTGACATAGCACCAAATTACTCCTAAACGGGAAAGGCTAGCTTAATGACGCCGTCTGCAATATTTAAGTACATTTAACAGCGCATCAGAATATTACCAACTAAAAACGTAAATATTGTGTACAAATTTTAAATTAAATGTGCAATAATTAAATTAAGGTGTTTGTCGGCATTTTGTGGGTGGAACTTTTTCATTGCTCGGCAGTTTACTTCTCATTTAACACAGGTATTCATTTTAGATCAAATTTTTGCTCAACCTCGTATCTATACAAAGAGTATTTAGGCTGAGCTATTCCGTATCTCCCGTTCACTCGTCCCAAAGCTTCCGAGCTCCTCAATTTGCCCTCTATTACTGAAATGAATGCCTCTATTTACCCACCCGTGCCCCTGTTTGCCCTCACCGTACTTGTTCTTAACGTATTTGTCTCTCCGGGCATTTCACTCAAGAAATAATAGAGATTTTCCTACGAACCTAGGATTGGCAATATGGGCTTGTAAATAGATTTGAGCTGAGCAATATTTTGTGAGTTAGAAGCTTGGCGTAAAGGTTTTTGTGTCTTGAAAATAAAACAGAATGAGACTGTAGATTTCCTCTTTTGAAAGAATAATAAAGATATGTTGGCTGATCTATTTCAAACACACATGCGACCAGGACATTGTTTTGTAATAAGACTAGGTCTTATTTTACTTACTTTTTATTCATTGATTCCGTATGGTGCCAGACGTAAAGTATTTCACCATCCCATATCTTTCCGTAGGTATCGTAAGAGGCCACTAAGAGACATCAGCAGCAGCAGCAGCATTCTCTGTCACTCTCTGTATGGTTAGGCAGGCATGCATCTAGAGTGTACATCTAAATTTCGGGCGCGAGCCTATGTCCATCGAACGGACACAATTAAGTCCAGACTCCGAAATGCTACTGAGAAATTTCAGATGGAAAACCAAATAACAAAACGCCATAATAAATATCACGATGTGATATTGTCGTAACTTTGCAATATTATAGCGATGATACTTAGGGTGAGACGAACGTAATTTTGTGAGTCGCGTAAAATGCGTCGCGGCATTCTCGCTGCATTCAGTTTCATACTAAAGTTCTGTTTGTGCCACATGGCGACGCAAAATGAATTGTCTGCTGACTCACGCACATTATTTCAACCGAATTGCGCTCGAGGTGAGGGAGGGTAACGAGGTAAGCGTCAGCACCCCGTACAAACGTAGTCCGTCCGTCTGTCAGCCGAACCAAACTTCAGTTGAACGTAAATTCCGCGACACATTTTATGCGACTCACAACTCACAAAATTACGTTCGTTTGGCCTTATCTTACATATTGACACTTAGGCCCAGTTTTTTTTATAATTTCAATACAACAAAAGACGTATGCTTCACAATCGTAGTAAGAACAATAAACATCTAGATACTGCGGTGCCCAGCTATAAGCTACCACAGTAAATAATACGCTATTTTCGTATCATAGTTTTCACGAGAACTGACAATAAAAGCTTAACAAAAATATCTACAAATATTTTGTTAGTGTTCTGATTTCAATCACCTTTCAAAACTATACATATAGTTATCTGTAGCCAGTTTTATAATTTGCAAGGAAGTTGCCTCTACATAGGTGAGGAGCCCTCAAAATGACTACGCAGTGATGAAAACGGTGACCACAGTGGCGGACAAAGCCACCCTATTGATGTCGATGGTGACCAGACCGACGGAGAGAACTGCCTGTTCGAGGCACGTTGTTGAGTCAATAAATAAAAATTAAAATAAAATAGTTTATTTGCACCTTCAAGTAAAAACACAAAAATGGTATGGTTTACAATAAAAATAAGCCAAAGGTAAGTAGAGTTGTAAGTTAAAGTTGCAGCCAATACCTAAACTAAGATAACTTAATATCTTGTAATTATAGGTATCAGCGCCCACCCTCGTTAACAAATTGTAGCCGCTGATCAATAACATATAAAAAATGTAGTTCCATTACCAAGCAAAAATAATTAGGGACTATTAGGTGCAAACTAGAATTAAATTAACAAACAAAAATACAATACAATTATAAAGTAAATTTTGTCTATCATTTGAGCTCCCTAAGATAAGTCCCCACAGTACGTTTATTTAACAACAAAATTACGAAAAATAACGGTTTATTTCGCACTAAGCAAGAATAGTTTGCGGAAACCGCTCTTAATATCAATGAAAAACATCACATAAGTAACGACAATAGCCATAGTTACGTGTTAGCGACAAAAATACACGCAGTTTCGTCCTGAACAGACGACCTTATTTTTTTTAGCACACAGCCTAGAATATCCTCCTAGACAAGTGAAACAAATTACGCAGTATACAAATTGATAATGAAGGCTTTTCGTTAGGCTGTGGTGTGTGAGTTATGTGGGTGTGTCATGGCTGTAAGGGGACTTAGTAATAATAAACAATAGTTTGATCATTTTTAACTGAGGGATAATAATGGGTGTTTGACAGCTTTTGTATAGAAAATATGTCAAACGGCCATTTTTATTCCTCAGGTAAAAGTTATCAGACTATTTAAAATTGGTCATTATACTCATTAACTAACCCTCATTATAAATGTTAAAGTTTGTATGTTTATATGAATCAATGTAAATCAGTCATGCCTCCACGGCTAAACGGATTTGGTTGAAAATTATCACTACTACTTGGTGAAACTAGACTTGGATTATGGATGGCCAATTGGGATAATTTTAATGTGTGAAATCAGTTTTCGAAAAGGTAAAGCATCGGGCCGAAACTAGTTCTCTACTTCTCTAGTAGGTAACTATCTGCATAACGTGTCAGGGTAAGGAAGGCAGTGCAAGGCAGCTAAAGGTGGCAGGGTTGGTGATCTCCAATACAGTTGTTAATTTAATTTTTAACAGAATTCCTGAAAAAAGAGTGCGCTTGAGCTACTTATTTGAACCTAGATAGATGTAGCAATATGCACTGGTACGTATCTACTACCTCCGCCATTTGTATTGTTAACGGATTCTGTTTGACTCTGTCCGGTGAAGTGATGTTTAATATGAGTAAAAAAATTCAAGCTCAACCAAAAATAAAAACATAGGTATGAAACCAAACTGCAAAAACCAAAATCCGTTTTAATTTAGCTAGCTGCTGCTAGCTGTTGCCCGCGACTTCATCGGCGTCAAACTCGTTAAAATAAAAAAATAATGGGTTTTAATTTTTTTCACGGAACCCTAAATCATTTTATTTTCTGAGGTAAAAGTAGCTTTAGTTACTTCTTACAATATCAGCTATCACCAGTGAAAGTCCCGTCAAAATCGGTCCAGCCGTTTCGGAGATTACCCGGATAAATCAAACAGACAGACAAAAATGTTAAAAATTGCATATTTGTTATTAGTATGCATGTGAAAGTAAATACTGAATTTACTTTCACATGCATTCAATAAAACGTTGTTATTTTGATATGACATACAGACACTTCAATTTTATTTATTTATATCGATGTGTAGATTGTAGTTGTCCCGATTTGAAAACCAAATTTCTTACCCCAACCAACAATATTTACCTTATGTCCGACACATTTCTTTTTGTTTTTTTTTTATTGCTTTGCCCCACACTAGGAATTTCTTCCTGTATCGTGGATGCGTTTACAAACATTAAAACTCACATACACAAGACACTCAGATCTGCAACAACTATCTGTAGGCCATACAAATATTTGTTCCGTGCGGGAATCGAACCCGCGACACTCAGCGCAGCTGCCGATCGCTCAACCACTACGCCGACCGTGTCGTCAACACATTCACCTGACCACATCATATTGGACCTATTAACACTAGTAAAACATGAACAGTATGAACAGACTAATAAAAACAGAATTTCATTGAATATGCAACGGGAATGCAGCGTGTACTTTATTATACTGTATTGAAACCTGCTGTAACTGAAATATGAAACATCAACAATTTTTCCATGAATTTTTTACAGATTAAAACTACACTAATATTATAAACGTGACAGTAACCCAGTCGAAGGTGTGTTCGTCTGTTACGTATTTACGCCTAAGGTGCTAAATCGATATCAGGGCAATGGAATAGGACATAGGGTACTTTTTATCAACTTAGCCGGGGAAAGTCGTGATCAGAACATATTGCTTCATAAGTAGGCTTTATAGAATAAAAATGGTGGCCCATCTACTAGCTCTAGAAAGCTAGACTATTTTTAATAAATGCAATCTCAAAAGTCATAAATATTTCTTGCCAGACCATAGTTATTTTTTTTTTATTTATTTATTTTATGTAATTTTAATACAGATGTGTTACTTAATTCTAAACTCGCCAAACTTTTACGTTTGATGGCGAGAGGCGCTCTTTTACATCACAATGCACCACCTTACTTACAAATCAACTACTTATATATTATATACTGTTATGGTTTAATCTTATGTACATATTTAGTTCTGTTTGCTATCCTGTATAATGTTTTTTAATTTTGACTTAATTGCTCCTTTACTAATTTTTACATTTTCTCTTAATAAATCTATTTTGTTAAACACTTTAGGTACCAAATACTTAGATGTTCTCTTACCATAATAATTTGTTATCTTTGGTTGAACCAGTTTATTCTCTCTAGCCCTACGTGTGTTGTACTTGTTTTTAACATTAACCTTATAATCATCATTATAATAATATTCCAGACCTATCAAATATTCTACTTTTTTCTCTATGGGTAGAATTTTACAGATGGGAAATAACTTTTCATACTCTTTGTTGCACTTATCTTTAACATTTTTACTAACCAGAAACTTTATCAGTCTTATTTGTATGTCTTTGATATCTCTTAAATATGTAATAATTGATGGCGTAACCGTAATAGGCCAATAAACGTCACGTCGGGCACATGTTTTTTTTATTAAGTTTGAATTTTTATCCGTGAGATAAATTGCTGACAAATTACGTCATACATGACTCCAACAGCTTTCGAAAATGATACAATTTTATTATCACGATAAATAAATTTTAGAGGTAGGTTTTCCAACAATGGTTTGTACTCAAACAATATATTAATATTCGGCTGCTGCCAGAGAGTTTTCATATGTAAATTCTTTCGCGTCATTTATCCGGAGGGCTGGGGCACGCACATTGTAATAAAATGCAATAAAAACGATTAAGTGCACTTTTTCCAACCTTTCGATGTTTCGTACACCAAAATATTTTTGATCATTGTCGTTACTCAACCCTAATCCGCTTGGATGTTTATCACTGCTAAGAGGTTTCACGTTTCACGGTTTTGAGGGAAACAAGACAGTACGTAAAGAGCAGTTTGGAAAACAAATAACTTTTAAGTTTTTGTTTATTTTCATTTAAATGCGCGCTGCTTTCTCTGGGTTAATTGTGAGAGTGTTTAAATGGATACATATGTATCACAGGCAAAAGTAGTGCCAGAAAAATAAAACATATTTTTTTTCAAGTTATTGTATTTTGTGAAATTCGAACTCATTCGCTTTGCCAATCGATCACCTTGTTAATAAAATTTACACTACCTGTATTTTTGGATAAGCTAACATTAAACATAGGAATCGGGAGTGAACCAAGTAAAATTTTTTATTTTTTTTTTAATCCTTTGAATTACAATTTTAAAAATATTACAAGAAGCGTAACCTAAAATACAATATGTCAAGCACACGTATTAATGTGTGCTTGACGTATTGTATTTTAGATACTTTATTTAAGGTACGTATTATATTTAAGGTACGTATCGTATTTTAGGTACATGTTTCTTGGTCAACGTACCAGCAGCAAATAGAGCGAGGACACGCTGTACACCTCCTTTTATAAACTTCCACCGTCAGCAATTCGCATGACTGGCATGGCATTCATAATTTCTATGGCACTTCAAACTCAACCTCACCTTCCAGCTAATAATATCATATTTTTGACGTAAGCAAAACTTTAAGCACGTTCAAAACCATTACTTATAAAAGTTTACCCAGATAGATTTTTATCGTCTTATCTTGGAGAAGTTTTACTACTTTTTCTCGAGACTAGTCAAGATGACTAAATCAAGTATTACCATTATTCTTTTGACCAACGATGCATGCTAATTACACGGATGCGAGTATGTACTACATTTGAGTAATATTTATACAGGTCATGCCTGAGCTAGACGCTATCCTGAGTTAGCCCGACTGTGAGATAAACTGAAATTGCTCTCCCAAATACCTGCCCGCAATAAATATAGAGTACTTGTCTACCACACGAGTATACGTCCTACAAAATGTCGCGCCCACTCGAAAATAATGATGCAAAATGGAATTTCATGCACACGCCGTCTTCCCGAAGCCGGCTAGACAGAAAATGTAAAATATTGACTGCACCGCGATGCGCCCCGGGCCACAAGACAACCCACTCTATCCGCGATATTTCATGCAAATCGAAAAAATCCGTTTAAAGTCTCCAATTGAATTCATGGCGATTGTGATTGAAAATACCCAGGATTAAAGTCTAGAGAGATGCCATCAGGATTTTTGCAGGAAATCGAAAAGTATTTATGATATGCAAACAATATTTTATGCTAACGTAGCTTTTAGATTTCCGTGTTGGCTTAGGAATGGAAGAGAATCGAATTTATCGGTCGCAGTGTCTACTAACTTATATTGGAATGTCAACTTGTGAAAGTCGGTCAACAGAGGGAAAACGGCGATAAGGGACACAGCACGGTATACCGGTGCGTAAGTGTTTACTCCTGTTTTAGAAACCAGTCATATGGAATATTCGCACAAGTTAATTGAATACTTAACGAAGCTTTAAGTTTTAAATCCAACCGCACGTTCTGTACTTACTTTTATTTTTTGAATTATTGCGCACACTAACTCGTCACTTTTTGATTCATCACTTCACATTTTTGCATATGCACCCATTTTGAGAACGCATTTGTTTTGTTTCTCATTTCAAAACACTGTCAACAGGCAAAACAAATCTTATCCTTTTAAAAAAATAGACCAGTGCAAGCTAAAGAACTTTCTCACAACCAAATCCTCAGCAAAAACTAGTAAAATTGTGAGGAAGACGGACATTAGCGCAATCTCATTCCTTTATTGAGCCATCAAAGTGTCAGCGACAGGCAACTTCCCGAACTCAGAAGGCCGCACCTGCTTCAGGTCACTATAAAGTCGTTCAAAGGGTTGGCTTGGCTGTTAAAGGCAAGTTTACACGGCTGGGTATTCAAATCATCGAAGATAAACAAGCTTAACGCACAATTCGTAAAAACATCACTAATTTTTCGAACTGAATGCGAATATAGAGTGCTTTTGCCAATGCTATTTATTCTACATCCAGGGGACGAATATTGAAAATACTCGTAATATTGTCCCCTGTAGTTTCCCAGTGGGTGCAGGAAGGCGTAAACGATGTATTTATGCAGGTTAAATAACTTTTCTGCATATTCTGTTTGTGTCACGGTTTTATTTCGTTTTCGTTACGTTTGTTTTTGTTACGAGTGGACGTTTATTTTTGTTGCTTTACAGGTAGTTTATGTACCGTAAAATTTTAAGTTTTGTTTGTAACGGTTGGCAGGCGCTTTGTGGCAAGTCATTTGAGAAACTGTAAAGCCTTTGTAAGGAGCTATACAGTAAAATGCATGATTTGCTACTGTTACAGGAAGGTGAAATATTTCTTAGATTACACTTAAATCTCCACTCACTTAGAAAATATCATAATTGTTTTATTAAATATAAAATATGGTTTCTAATCGGTGTTGAACGCAATAAAACTTAAAATAAATAAATATGGCTTTACGGCACAACTGTATTCCCCGACGAGTAAGGTTGACAATCTTATTTCGCAACATATTATGTTTGATTCCTATGTAAAAAATACATATTATGTCCGTATAAAACATTTTATATTCGATAGTATGAACAATCTAGGTTTCATATTTAATAATTTAGCGAACCAATCTACTCATACGGCAGAGTCCAAAATAATGGAAAATATCCCCGAGGGCATTTTAATAAAAAATAACTACATGTTACAAGAGTTTGTTACGTTATGCGCGAATATATTTAAGAGAGACATTAAACCAATGAAGCTGCATTTTTTGACAAGCAATATTAAGTATTAAACCTAACCACGGGGTCCCAGCGCTAAGAAAGAAAATTTGGTTCAAATAAATCTCACTAGATAGCGCGACATGAACCGAGTTGTTATTGAATTATGTCTATAATTTACATTTTCTGGAATTGAACATAAAAATTGTATGTTCTTGTTTAATCAACTGTCCTAAGTAAGAAATTATGGAATGTTGGGCTCTTAATTCACATTTCAAAGATTATTTAAATGGATCATTTAAAATTGATGCCAATAGATGGCGCGGTTTTGAATGTCTGAGGCACTCGATTGTTTAAATTTGTATTGTAACACATTTTGGTGCAATGAATCTGTAAAAATGTGCAAAAAAATACTATGAAACAAATTTTCACTGTAACTGAAGAAAAAAAAAATTATACACTTTTACTTGCAAGTTGCTGCTAACACCATCTATATATCGCCATGGAACGGAACCGAACGCGAACTGAAATGAACAAAAAATAATCGGTTTAATCAGATGAAAAACGCTAGTTACGTCGGCGCGGTTTCTTTGTATGGGATGAGGCATCTATATGCTAGTATTATATTATCTGTGTCATAACATAACATCACGAACTTCTCCCCGAAGGGCTGAGCAGAGGTTCATTTTAGTACGTCCACATTTCGCCAGTTGAGTTTAAGTCTCATGTTAAAGAGGGTAAGCTTATTGCCATTAACCGAGCACAAGTCTAGTCTCTGCTTCTAAGATATTCCACATATGAAAACCCATTGAAACTTTCCCCGACCCGCAGGCTACGCACCAGGCCCGTTGTAGGCCCGCTGGTTACGTATCTTTTGAAAGAGCAAAACGATAGCGAACAAACGCTTTATGTCATAAAAGTCGGCATTACCTGCAGTGTGGGTATGGTAAGTCCTACACAATCGTTTGCTAATCGCTTGCTATTTTTCAACTGCACTTATTTAAAAAAAAACTGCCAACAGCTCTAAAACTTCTGTATTGAAGAGCAATTATTACGCAAAACTCGCTATTTATTTATTAAAACTTCATGCAACATAAAAGCCCGTGCATCGTGTTGCTCTTACAAAAGATACGTAATAAGCCTGCCGGGCATCGAACCCAGGACCTCAACTCAAAAGTAAAAAAAAAAAAAAAATTTGTTTATCATATTTGTACAATAAAATTTGAGATTGAAGCCTCCTTTTAAGCAACAGATGCCTGTATTAGGAGACTCCGCTCCTTCATAAACAAAACGTTTCCATTAAACTATTTACTCAAAAACAAGGTGATTTGAGTGAAAGTGTGAGTGTGAGGGTGTGTGTGTGAGTGCGTGTGAGTGTGTGTGTATATGTATGTGCAGTATTTATGATAGTATATCTGCTGTAGAAGTGATTCAGTCTCGTGGTAGGTAAGCTTTTTTATCCATTCCGTAAGTATTTTTTTGCATTCGTAACTATTCTTAGGGTAGACATAAATATGTTTATTAATAGCGTTATAAAGCTGAGCAGAACGTTTCCAAAATTGAATACTGGCAAATTGTGTTCTTGTTTGTGGTGCTTTTAATATAATGTCTTTTCTTCTTCTTGCCAATATTTTGGAATCATAGGTAAGTGTTTTATGTGTTGTGAGAACAACTTGAGTAATATAAAGTTTCCGGACCGTTAGAAGGTTACTGATATGATATAGTTTATCAGTACAATATCTCCGTTTTTTTAAATACATGCACTTGATAAGAGCCCGTTGTGCCCGCTCTGATACTAAAAATTTTGTTTTAGAAGCACCCCCCATATAGGGATGCAGTATAACAATACTGATTGTGCAAGCGCTAAATATATTATATTTAGGAGGTTTTTGTTCCTGCCTGAAGGAGAACAAACACTTTTAGGTATTATATGTCTGAGAGTCTTGAAGATCAAGTTTAGTTTTCTGATTCTGTTAGCAACTTGATCGATGTGGGGATGCCAAGATAAAACGTAACGCTTGCGAACACTAGACAAACGAGCCAGTAAGTATTGAAGTACCTAAAAACATGTATTTGTTGGGATTTGAACCCAACACTCGCGGCCAGCGCGCGCCGTCTGCACTTCACACAGTCGCGCGCGGCCCACGCGGCATCGGTGTCTGGGGGAGCGGCGCGACATCAACGCAGCGCAGCGCGGGTCGAGGGACACTCGCTACCAAGGACTCCACCGCGACAGTCGACACCTCTTCCTAAAATCTAATTTGTATATCCAGGACGGTTGATTTGAAATAATAACGGCATTAAAAACATTTGCCTGTTTAATAAAGTCCACTCATTTCATCCACGAGCTAACATATTCGTTAACGAATTTTATGAACGAAAACATAGACATAGGTTTATATGTTTTAACTAGCACTCCGCCCGCGACTTCGTTCGCATGATTTCGTATTTTATTGAACTAAGTAGGTACAGATGACTTTATTATGTGCAGTTAGTGAAGGCGACTAAAAATAAGCTATTGTTTAAGTTAGGATTTACGAAACATTAATGACGTGTCCGATAAGTTTTAGCTAAATAAAGGGCTCGTGGGTAAATAACAGTCACACCGGTGATTCGATCAAAACCTCAGTCATGAGGCTTTACAATAAGATCCATAGCGAGTACACCACTCCCCATCTAATTCTATGAAGAAGACAGTGTCGTGGAGCTTCCGCACGAGACTTACGATAAATATGGATAAACTAAGGTCATTTTAAATACCCCATTCTCATGAAAATCGGTGACTTTACAGAAGGTATTCATTGAATCCGACTCGGAAACACGGACAGGAAAACTGACGTAACCGACATAGCATCAATTATGACCAAACTTTGGTTGCATTTAGCAGACCAGATTGTTTGCTGAACAGATGGCCTAAGGGACTGAAAGGTTCTGGAGTGGCGAGGTCGTTACTGGAAGATGCAACAATGCAAGGCCTCGCACAATTTTAACTGATGTCCTGGCGAGAGCCGTCCATCCTTAATTATTTACTTAGATTAATATTTGTGCCAAGTTTCAAGTTTATTAACCCAAGAAATAAAATTTTCCATACAAACTTTAACGTATTTTAGGAGTAGTTTTGAAAAACTTGTACTGACAACCTTTACTATTTGCTGATAGTATTTATGCCAAGTTTCAAATATATAAGCCCAACAAATTGCCACCTTTAACCCCCTTAGGGGTAGAATTGCCGAAAATCAACAAACTCATTGTTATTTTTATTAATCAAGAGCGTAAACCTACGATTTCAGATGTTTTACCTTCCAAACCGAAGAAATTTCATATAAAGTTTCAACCCCTATGTACCCCCTTAGGGGTGGAATTTCCAAAAACCAATAAATACATTAATTCTTCTTATCAACCAAGAGCGTAAATTTAAAGTTTTACGTGTCCAACTTACAAACTGTGGAAATTACATACAAACTTTCAATCCCTTTTTTACCCCCTTGGGAGTGGAATTTCCAAAAACCAATAAAAACATGAATTCTTTTTATCAATCAAGAGTGTAAATCTAAACTTTTACGTTTCCAACTTACAAACTATAAACTTTCAACCCCTTTTTACCCCCTTAGGGGTGGGTGGCATTTCCGGAAATAATTAAACTCATTGTTTTTTTTATTAATCAAGAGCGTAACCTTAAATTTCAGATGTTTTACCTTCCAAACCGAAGAAATTGCATATGTAGTTTTAACCCCTATTTTATCCCCTTAGGGGTAGAATTTCCAAAAACTAAAAAATATATGAATTCTTTTTATCAACCAAGAGCATAAATCTAAAATTTCACGTGTCCAACTTACAAACTGTAGAAATTACATACAAACTTTCAACCCCCTTTTTAGGGGGGGAATTTCCAAAAATCCTTTCTTAGTGCTCACTTACGTCACTCGAGGAATATTTCTGCCAAATTTCATGCTTCTAGGCCTAGTGGTTTTGGCTGTGCGTTGATCGATCAGTCAGTCAGTCAGTTTCTTCTTTTATATATATAGATTAAAGCTTTGTTTTAATATTGTAGAATTTAGCGCCTGCTTGGTTTAGCACTAAACTTTGAGTTGGTCGATTTGGTTGACTTTATTTTAGAATGGTAATGGTTTGGTTATTGGTTTACGACCACTGGTTTAATGATACGCAATAATGGTTTTAAAAGTTATATTGAATACTAGTTAAAATAATGGTAAATGGTTAATCTAAGCTAAAGTAGCACTAAGATGGTTTGATTGGACTTACTCTATTGGTATCCGAACACGCACTAACTGACGCTAGTTGTGATACATGCATTTATTACATTATTATTATTCACGCAGGCAATAGTGCTGAGCTGTTCGGTTGCGAATATTGTACCGAACACTTATGAAAAGTTATATAATGGTTTTGTGTTTGCCTCTACAAATAAGAACGAAACTTAGTACAAATACCAGCTTAAACTAAAAATAAATTTCACGCCCCAAGAATGTCAATTAGTAAAGTTCAACTAGAATATTTCAATATTAAAAAACTTTTCTATCAGCTAGACTAGAATAATGAGTTACAAAGTTTTTCCAATTATTTTGCCTGTAGTACGTACGTACCACCGTGTTTTTGCATAAACAAACATAGAACGTTAAATTATGTCTAATAGTAAAATTCACACGCGGTGCCAGAGTCTACGTTCAGAAATCTTACCAATGGAATATATATAATAACTAATATCGAGAATCTCCCTTTTTTTCATAATTACATTAATTTTCTCGTTAATTACTTTATTCCATACCCAAAGGGAGTTTCAAATCTACTTACGTTGTTGTAGTAGTCTAGTACGTGTACTTGTGTTATACTAATTGGGCTGTTTAGTAATATAGTTCGTCACGCGAGCATTAAAAATAAAAATAAAAAATATTTTCAATTTTGTTTTCAGGTACTCGTATCACTACGTTTTAATCACATGCATGACAGTGCTTGAACAATATTTTCTCAAACTTGACAAGGCCGAGTGTAATCTTTAATCTTGTTTTCCACTTTTGAAACAAACTCTACCTATCATTGGGTCGAATAAACCTGTCGCTTTGTGGCATGCACTAAATTTGATTTCAGCAAAAACCCCTATTCACCGCAAATCGAATAGCATTTTTCATATGACGGTCACGCAACTTTCCACAACTCATGGAGCATGTCTTAATCAGACTAATTTGAACTACTACAGAAGCTTCCCGGTACATGGGTGACCTGCCACAGAGTGTCACCTTAATTAGGTCACCCTCCCCGTGACCCAAAGAATTTCATGGAATTTTGTCTCTAAGAGATGAAAAATGATTGCGTATTTCAAAAGTAAGATTAGTTTTCAAATTTATTGAGGACTGGCTTGTGCCAGCGGCTTCGCCCGCGTGAATGTCGAAAATAATCCCGAAATAACATGTTCTCGAGATAAGAAGCCTACAGATATCCTATGCCTAACTATAATCTATCTCTGTGCCAAATTTCATCCAGATCCGTTTTGCCGTTCTGGTATGAAGAAATAACAAACATACACACTCACAAACTTTCGACATTATAATTGTGTGATAAGCGTTTTTAGATTTGAGAGAAATACATCTCATTTCTTTTTTGAGTATTTTGAGGATCGTAGCAGGTGGCGTCCTACAGTTTCTGCCTACCCCCATGGAAACAAGGCGTGAGTATGTGTATGTTTAGTATTTTAGGACCACACAGGTCAGGAGCAGAAACGAGTACTAGTATTTCTACCATTCAGTTTTAGGTAGTTTTACAGACAGTCAGACAGTCGGTTATAGACTTTCCAAATGCTAACTTTGTATCATATTCACTCAAGGCCAGTAATTTCTGCATTTTCTTGTGGTTTTCGCACGTGGGAGATGGACGCTCCGGGGCTTTCTTAGGCGCTATATTGCGCTATGGTGGCTAGAGCTGGCTCCGTGTAAACCTGCCTTTTATTTGGTTTCGCAGCCGAGAGATTGTTGATGGGTTCGTAGATCGGAAGATCTACTCTTCTGTAGTTCTGATGGTATTAATTTCAAGACGTTTAGAGTATCGTAGCTGAGTTCTGATCAAAACACATAACAATTAGGAATCATTGATACGATGACAAAGAAGAAGCGTGTTGAAAAACTGATATTTTATGTTTTACCTTTTTAATCGACCTCGAAAAAGACCTCCTCCTTTCTCTGAATGTTCGACTCAATGCTTTTTGCACGTGTAGCATCATCATCTTCATCGTCATTTCAGCCGAAAGTCATCCACTGCTGGACTTTGTCCCAAATGTCGTCACACCGATCGGCACGTGTACACTGCTAGAAAACCAATCCGGATATCCTGTTTAACAAAATTCTTTAGGTCCTTTAATTTTAAGTAAGAAGCTTTCAAGACTCTGTCTCTGTCACCTCTGACCTAGACTAGAGTCAAGAGCAAATCCATCAAAAAAAAAATAAATAAAAAAAAAAAGTTCAGTCATTTCGGTTCATCATTTAATTTTCCATTTGGCCAATTTCCTCTCTCTTTACCAATTAATTGGTTTGTGACGGCAACAAAGACTGTTTATGTTTGGCTTTTCAAAGTAATTGGAATTAAGTTTTGCTGTATTGTGTGTACCTTATTTAATATTACGTATTTAATGTTTGGTTTAGTAATGCCTTTAGGGTGCTGATTGGGCTGCCTCGTTTCTGTAGCGTTTCAGAAATGTTTGTGGAAATGCGCGTCGATTGCTTTAATGCATTGATGCGTAAAAGATTTTCATCCTTGGTGCGCAGGGTGCGGGCCAACTCCAACAGCATCGTGGGCATGATCACTGACAAGCTGGACTGTGTTGTGATGAATCGTTGCTCCAGTATTTCAACTGGAATATTGAAGCAATAATTGTTGTCTGTGTGTAAATGTTAAATGTTGTTGGAAGCAAGTGGATCAGGGTGTAAAGACACCCTCCACACACCTCCATAGAAAAGGGAGGATCCTCCGACCAGACGGGTGTTGATTCTGGTCCGGGCAACTGCCCAACGGTTATTGTCAGACTGTTGTATGGGTTCAAATCGCGCCGAAAACTTTGCTTTTGCGATGCAGGATTTGAGTGACGTCATGTCAGACGTCAGTTCGTAAGTGGCATCGGAGCCGCTACAATAGGTATAAGTTAAGTTTATATTGTTTCTAAAACTATGAATATATGTATTTATTTTAAGTAATTCTATGGGGCCTGTTGCCTTTAATAAATGAATTAATAATAATAGAAGCATAAATTGCCAATTTCGAAAAGGAAACTGTACCTAGCTACCTAAATATCAAACACTTTTTGCAATAGCGTTCAGGCAATAGACGTCGACTGCTGGACATATGCCTTCTCCAAACGTCACAACATCGCCCAGCCCTGTGCTTCTCGCATCGAGCTGACTCACGTGCTCACCTCACCAGAAGCTGTACACAGCCGCGAATAAATTTGAAAGTGGGTTACCGCAGCCCTGGCTCAAGCAACTGAAGGAACACGGGTGGATTTTGTCAATAAAAGTCTGACACGCCCTCCCGCTTCACCCAGAGCGGGAGAAGTCATTAGATGATTTCCCACCAGGCTTAGCTTTCAACCAATTTCATAATTCACATACATATCACATAGCGCCTATTGAAGTGACACAGAAATAGCAATTCTTCGCGAAATAGAATGGGAGTCAATCAAACAAACCTCACCTACATTGATATAACATTTATATGTAGAATTGTGTTTATTTATGGCATTTGCAGGACGTACGTTCACACCGGTGTAAGGTTATTAATACATACATGTTTTTGTTTGATTTAGTGGAGCCTCGAAATAGGCGATAAACTACTCATTATCGTAAATATATAAAAGAAAGTCGTGTTAGTTACACTATTTATAAATCAAGAACGGCTGAACCGATATGGCTGAAAATTGGTAGGGAGGTAGCTAAGAACTATCTATAGGATTTTTATCCCGTTTAGGGTAGGGTAGGTATGTAGGTAGGGTAGGGTAGGTAGGGTAGGGTAGGGTAGGTAGGGTAGGGTAGGTAGGGTAGGGTAGGTAGGGTAGGGTAGGTAGGGTAGGGTGGGTAGGGTAGGGTAGGTAGGGTAGGGTAGGGTAGGTAGGGTAGGGTAGGGTAGGTAGGGTAGGGTAGGTAGGGTAGGGTAGGTAGGGTAGGGTAGGGTAGGTAGGGTAGGGTAGGTAGGGTAGGGTAGGTAGGGTAGGGTAGGTAGGGTAGGGTAGGTAGGGTAGGGTCACAGAACAGAAAAAACGCCTTGGTAGGGTAGGTAGGGTAGGGTAGGTAGGGTAGGGTTTTTTTTTTTTTTTTTTTTTTTAATAATTGAAGACGGCGCCTACCACTCGGCGCTCTGCGAACTAGGGAGGTTCCACGGACTTAGTCCGAGACCTTGGGGACTCATCTTTAATCTAAGATCAATTATACATAATTCTTATTCTCTATACAGTCTTTATATCTATCACATGATGAGTTCTTAATTTATTTATATTCTACAAACTTATTCTAGCTTATTATACAGCATGTTCGTAATGATACTTACTTCTATTTTATCTACAGATTACATCATTCTGTATGCTTCCGATTATATATTATCATATACAATTTTGAGCATTGTTGTTACTATTATATACTATTTATTTTTCTTTATTGTTTTCTGTGCTATATTTATACAATATTCAATAAATTCCTTGCTGTACTTTTTGTCTGTTGTTAGTTTGTAAAAAATTTCCGTCTTAATCTCTATTCTTAACTCTTGCTCCAACTTGTACCTCTCCAGGCCATAGGCCGGGCAGTCAGTCAACAAGTGTGTAACCGTCTCGTCAATGTCTGGGTCACATGTACATGATGGGCTTCCCTTACACTTGAATCTGTTCAAGTATTCGGAAAACCCACCATGTCCTGTCATTATTTGCGTGATAACACCTGTCGGCATCCTTAGCCAACTGGTCGGCTCTCTCATTCCCTTCCAGTCCTGCATGGGCCTTGATCCAGAACAAAGATATATCTTTGCCCTGGGATCTGCCCTGCCGCAGATTCTCTCTGGTTTCGACTGCAAGGGGATGAGAGGAACGGTGGTTTGCGACCGTTTCAAGTGAGGATCGAGAGTCGCTAAAGATACCAAAGGTCTCTTTAGCGCTCTTAAGTACCTCCCTAGTGGCTTTACATATGGCCAACAGTTCGGCCTGGTAGACCGTGCAGTGGGACGACAGCTTCAACTTCATGCTTTTGGTTTCGGTGCCATTGCTCCAGAGAGACAATGCCGCCCCCACCTTGCCTTCAATTTTACTGCCGTCCGTGTAGATCTGCACTTCTTGTGCGCAGTGGTCACTGAGTGATTCTTGGTCTGCCAGGCAAATGAACTGCAGGCTCATATGCTCTGCCGGGTGGGGTGTGGAGTCAAATGCGGTACGTCGCTCAACGTCCCTATCTCCTAGCTCTGACCGGGGTACCCCCCTCCTCGCTTCGTACAGGGCAGCTGCCTCTTGCACTCTGAGATCGAGAGGCAGTATCCCAGCCAGCACCAGTGCCGAGTTCAGGGACACAGTGCGGTAGGATTTGCACAGTTTCTGTGCGAATCCCCTTTGGACCGCATTTAGCTTCTTCTTTACGCACTTCTTTGTGGCTGCAGATGCCCACGCACTCGCCGCGTACAAAATGACGGGTTCAACTACTGCCGTATGCATGGTGCGGATGACGTCGGGGTGGAGGCCCCAGCTGACCTTTGCAGCCCTCGACAACTGCTTGTAAAAGTTAATTGCCTTTTGGCACACATTCGCTGCATGTTGATTGAATGTCAGCTTGTTGTCGATGGTTAGTCCCAGGATTTTAATCTCTTGCGTCATGCCAATGGCGACCCCTCCCATGCTCAGCCGCGGGGTGTCGTATTTGAGTTTCCGCGTTATTACCATCGCATTTGTCTTATGCGGTGCGAATTTCAACTTGTTACTAACACCCCACTGGTAAACATGAGCGAGGGCGTCATTCGCCTTCCGCTCGATCTCGATTGCTGAGTCGCCATCAAATATCAACACCACGTCGTCAGCAAAGGCTTGGCAGTAGTCTCCCCGTTCCACCAGCCTCTTTAGTAGGGGATCCAAGACGACGTTCCAGAGGATCGGTCCTCCAATCGATCCCTGTACGCATCCCTTGGTAGTCTCCCTCACGACCTCCTCTCCTGCATACCTGACCCTGACCCTTCGGTTATCGAGGTAGCTGTCTATTACTCTCCTCACATTTACTGGGCATTTTTCCTCGGCCAGTCTGGTTCGGATAGCTGGCCACCATGCGCTGTCAAAAGCTCCCTCTATGTCTAGCGACACCATTACGGTTAGCTTGTGGTCTGCTAATTTTCCGCGTATGTGCCCGACCAGATCATAGAGGGCATCTTCTGTGTTCTTCTGGGGCATGAACCCGTACTGGCGAGTACTGAGTTGCGGTATAATGTGCCATTTGACTCTGCTTATGACCATTTTTTCCAAGACTTTCCCCAGCACCGGTAATAGACCGATTGGCCTGTAAGATTTTGGAACCGTATAGCTCTCCTTCCCGGGTTTCCGTAGGATCACAACTGTGGCTTCCTTCCAGGTCCCGGGAAAGTAGCCCAGTTCCAAGCACTTGTTGGCCAGTGCTAGGAAAGTTCCCGGATCGTGGTCAATCGAGTGCTGGCAGATGTCGGCCGTGAGACCATCTGCCCCGGGGGCCTTTTTGGGGTTGAAGCTGCGCATGCTGGAATGTAGCTCCTCAGTGGTGAACGCCGGGTCATGTAGTTCATCATGACCCAAAGCGTTCACTTTTTCAGCAATTGTCCTTGTGCGCATATGCTCCTCTCGATCCTCGTCCCTGCTGTCCCCGGGGTAGAACGTTTCTGCCAGCAATACGGCAGAGTGGAGATTGTCCAGTACCTTCCCGTTCACGGTCAGGGGCAAGTCCTCGTGCTTTTTCCTGGTCCGGCCTATGACCCGGTAAATCCCGTCCCACAGAGTTTCTCCGTCCTACTTCTCGCAGAAACCCTTCCAGCTCTTGGTTTGAGCATTTTTTACCTTCTCCTCATATTCATTTTTGATTTGCAGGTACTCAGCGACGACGGCGTCTCTCCGGACGGGTGCTGCACAGCGGATCCTGCGCCTCTTGGTGGCGACTGCTCTCTTCAGCGTGGCGAGCTCCTCTGACCACCATGGTAAATTGACCCTGTTACTTAGCTTAATGAGGGGTATACTTATGTTGGCTGCCTCTATAATAATGTTTTGAAAAGCTTTTGTTTTATTTTCTAATTCTACTGTATTGTTTATTTTTCCTATTTCTATAGCGTTAATGTTATGGTCTGTTTGCAACTGGGCCAATTTCTCATGAAATTTGTCCCAGTTTGCTTTTTTGCTATTGTATCTACGTGTGGTTCTAGTTATTTGTATACCCCGTGCCTTCTCCAAGGCCAGCTTGAAGGTGATGGTGTTATGGTCTGAGCTCGTCATCGCCTCATCCACCCCCCAGTCATCCACCAAGCCGAGCAGTCCCGCCGTACACACCGTAACGTCCACCACACTGGAGTAAAGTGTGGTTCCACGCACTGTATGGAAAGTAGGCGTGTTACCGACGTTGAGCACCTGCAAATCCATCTCTTCTAGGGCACCAGCCACTTCTTCCCCTCTTCCGTTTGTCTTACGGCTACCCCACCAAGAGTTTAGCGCGTTGACGTCCCCGCCCATGATGATACGCCGGCCGAAGTTCCGTTCTATACTTTTAAGCTGCTCCAAGTATGGCCCTATCGGTTCTGGCTTTGGTTCGAAGTAGAATGAGACTACCACGATTTCCCAGGCAATTGTCCTCATCTTTACCACCGTGATGTTGGGTGTGGTAAAGTCCGGGCACTGGACGACGTCTATATCGCCGTCAAAGACCGCAATTGCTGCCTTGACGACTCCGTCTTCTTTCTTATTGCTCTGGTAGATCCTAACACCGTGGTAGTCCTTCATTCTACCTATGCCTCCGATGTACGGCTCCTGGAGCAGTGCAAAGGCCATTTTCCTTTTGTTTGCCTCAGGTATTAATTCATTTGTTGCCAGTGCCTTTCTTTGCAAATTTGCTTGGGCTACTACGTATGGCCTTGTGTTAGAGTCAGATATTCCGCCGGCGACCACCTTAGCAGTACGACGTCGTGCTTCTGGCCATGGCATCCCATTTTCTCCTTACGGGGCACTCTTGGCTGAAGGCGTTGTGCTCAACCCTTTCGAGTTTTGCCCGCGTGCAGTTACAACACGTCGGTGCTGTGTCCGCAAGCCAGTCTGGGCAGTCTGCCTTCATGTGGGCTCCACCACAATGGCTGCACCTTGCCTGGGTATCCTGGCAAAAGCGTCTGCCGTGGCCATATCCCAGACAAAGCGAGCATTGAACTAACGGAGACTGGTCGGCCACTCGGATCCTCTGCATGTCGATGTGGACCGACCCAGCCTCCGTCATTCGCCGCCATATCTTGGGGGAAACCCGCATTACGACATGGCTTGCGTGCGGGTTCCTGGTGCGTTTTCTATATGCTATTTCGAGCCTATATTTACCGCTCAGGTCTTTGAATATCTCCCTATTTTGCTTCTTCAGCGCACCAAGTATGTCCTCGTCAGTGTTGTACTGCAACACGTCTCTGAGCACAACTAGTGGGTCTTTGTTGGTCATGTTCTCGACTCTCAGGTGTTCAGAGTCCTTTGATAGTCTGGTCTTAACCTTTTCCCTTTCTTCCTGACTCCTAAAACCCACTATAACCTTCCTGTCTTTGGCTTTCCTGATTTTCTCTACTTCCACTCCACCTTCCTTCGCATTTACAACCTTTCGTATCCTGTTTAAAACCTCTTCTCCTGTCTCCTGTTCGTTTGTCGCTGTAACAACCAGTGAGCGCAGCGCCGTCCGCTCTGGAGGCTGTCTCCTAGTGGAAGACGCTACACTAGCATAGGTTTGTTTTTCAGCTTTTTCCAACCTTTCTTGAAGTTTATTCATACTCTCGGTATTTTGTATGATAAGGCTGGCATGGTCAGCGAGCATCTTTACAAGGCACTCCCTCTCTTTCTCCCTCATACGCTCCTCCATCCCACCCTGGTTTGCCTTCAGCTTTTTGGGTGATTTTTGGGGCAGTTCCATTTTGTTATTTTTCAAATCAAATCAAATCAAATCAAATAATTTATTTGCTAGAATGTAGGTATACAAAATAAGATGTTGGGTTGTTAGAAAAGTGGAGCCATACATTCTGCCCTAAATTTGGCATGCAAAATTCAAAGAAATAATACAAATACATAATAATCCAATTAATAAAAATAAGGTAGTAAAAGTAACAATAATAAAGTCAGATTCAGTTAAAATTTTCAAAATACTATCGAAGCAGTCAGTTTGTCAATTAGGGTTAAAACCGTTAGAATAAAATTTATAAAATCATAAAAAGAAAGTCAAAAAACAATTAATAAAATTATAGTAAAAAATAAAACAAACTTATACAGTTAAAAAATGTCAAAATAAAAACAAATCAGCCAAATGATATACATTAAAAGAAATTGAAAACATAAAAAATAATCAAAAAAACATAAAAAATAATAAAAAAAAACTAAAATGTCAAATTGCAATTAATAAATATCATGTAGAAAGAATAAAATAAATTAAGTCAAACAGTTAAAATGTCACAATAAAATCAAATCATTAAAACAGTCAAATACAATTAATAAAATCATCATAGTCAAAATAGTCGGAAAAAATACAAAACAGTCGGTATACAATCAAATTAATAAACAAAATGTCAAGGATTAAAGTCGGTCGTTCAAAAAATCACTAAGCGAATAATAACATTTCTCCATTAAAAAATCTTTAAGCTTTTTTTTGAAAAGATGAAATGTATTATTTTTTATATGATCTGGTAATTTATTAAATATTATTGGTCCCATACAAATTACACTTTTTTTTAATAGAGCTGTTTTAAAGCTACCGACATTCAAAAGGTTTTTATATTGACTTCTAACTGGGCCTTTTCTGGTGTCCGAGACCTTAGTATACAGGTGTGTATTAGTCTTTACAAAAATTGACATTTCCATAATATACAATGAAGGAAAGGTAAGAATTTTAAGAGACTTAAACAGAGGTTCGCAACTTTCTGTGGACTTAAGACCACGCATCGCTCTTACGCATCGTTTTTGCGCCTTAAACACCTTATCCCTTAGGCTACAATTACCCCAAAAAATTATTCCGAATCTCAAAACCGAAGCGATCAAACCGTGGTATGATACTAAAGCGGTTTTTATGTCAACTTTTTTTGCTAAATTCCAAATTACATATGCTGCAGTGTTCAGCTTTTTACACACTTCTTCGGCTTGTGGTTTCCATGTTAATTGGTCATCTATCAATAATCCCAAAAATTTTGCGACCTGAACTACATGGATATTTTGACCATGGTATTGTACTTTTACATTTGGTGGAATTGTACGCTGGTGGAAGTGCATTACATTAGTTTTGTGTAAGTTTATAACTAGGTTATTCTTATCAAGCCAATTTATGATATTTTCTAAAGTGTTATTGATATCTTGTGCATAGCGAGTAATATCGGTACATTTTACAAGTGCTGTGCTGTCATCGGCAAATAAAACCATTGGGTGCTTTATTTGACTAGGCAGATCGTTTATATACAGCAAAAATAAGGGTGGTCCTAATACACTACCCTGTGGTACACCAAATTTAACTATTTTGCGTTCAGATCGGTATTTTTTTTCGCATTTAGTTTTAAGGCAAATGCTGGACGTCTCCGTGTATTGTGTGCGGTTGCTGAGGTAGGATTCCAAGAGATTCAACACGTTTCCTCTGATACCATATTTGTTTAGTTTGTTTACTAAAATATTGTGATTGACGCAGTCGAAAGCCTTTGTCATATCTGTAAAGATGGCACAGATGGGAATTTTGTTATCTACATTCAACATTATTTCACTGATCAAATCATATACTGCCGTATTAATGCTTTTGTTCTTTCTAAAGCCTGCTTGTTCACTGCATAATATATTGTGTTTTGTCAAAAAATTATCAATAGATCCGGAAATTATCTTTTCTATCACTTTTGAAAAAACGGGAATTAAAGCTATAGGTCTGTAGTTTGCCATGTCTTTCTTGCAATTTTTTTTGTGAAGCGGTTTGACTATAACTGTTTTTAAACCGTCCGGAAACACTCCAGTGCTGATGGCTAAATTAAAAATGTGGCTGAGATGTATGGTGATATTATTGGCAACAAACTTTATAACTTTGGTTGCTACTTCATCATATCCAAAGCTGTTTTTATTTTTCAATGATTTTATTGCCTTCAGTACGTCATGGTGGATTACCGGAGGCATGAACATTGTTTTTGGATTTTCGAGTAAAGTACTCGTTTCTACTGATGCCTTAGGAGAGTTTTCAACCTGATCAATAAAATAGTTGTTGAATGCATCTGCAATTTCTTTGGGGTTTTCTATAATTGCATTGTGTACTTTGATCTGAGAAATGGGTTCGTTAGTATGTATTTTATTATTTATGACTTGCCAAGATGCCTTTGCTTTGTTAAGTGATGTATTAATGAAATAATTGTTTTGAGCTTTTTGAGTTAACTTTACAATTTTTCTAAAACGCTGTGAGTAATTTTTTAATTTATCTTTATTTTCTATTGTTGGTCTACGTCTGCATTCCCATAGAAGGTGACGTTGCTTCCTACTACAGACGCGTATACCCCTAGAAATCCATTTAATTCTTTTATTTGGTTTTATAGTAATAAACTTGTAAGGGAAACAAATATTATACAGCATGCAGAAATGTTCCATAAATATATTATATGCTTCATCAACATTTTCTGTTTCATATATTTCTGAAAAAGAAAGGCATTTTAGACAATTATTGAAATTATTTAAGTTTTCCAATGAAAGGTCCCTTTTTTTTACACGCCATGAATTTAGTCTACAGATTTTGTTTACTTTTGTTTCAAATATTTGTGCGGTATGATCAGATAAGGCGAAGTCTATCACTTCGCATTTACATTTAGATTTTGAGTTATGTGCTATGTTATCTAAACAGCTACTACTAGACAATCGAGTCGGTTGATCAAGTTCTAGATTGAGATTATAGCCCAAGAGAAAGTATTCAAAGTCCAAACTAATATTATTTCTTTTTAACCGGTCAATGTTGAAGTCTCCGCATAAAACAATTTTTTTCTTAGGGTTTACACATAACAATTTTAAGACCACATCCAAATTATCATAAAAAACATGTAAGTTACTCAACTTTGGAGGTCTATAAACACATATGACCAATTTTTGGTAGTGGACTCTGCTTCCTTTACCAGCTGGAACAGTCTTTCTGCAGCCAAAGTTATTTCCGTTTTTATATCGGTTTTGGTGTGACGCGAAAGTCCCAGCTGGGTCTTGATTTTTGTTAGACAGGCTCTGGCCTCAGTTGTAAATCCCTTTGGCTTAAGTGGCTCAACCAGAATGGGCGGTGCGGTGGCGGTGGCAGAGGTAGACGGGGCACTTGGTGGCTTTTCAGGAGGGGTCTGGGCCATCGTTTGGGCCTTTTTCAGAGTATCCCGTTTGATTGCCTCCCACTCCCCAATGGATCTTCTCACTGTTGAGCTAGCCGTTGGTCTTTTTTCGGGTGTAATTTTTGTGAAGGTGGAGTTACCGTCAGACTTTTTGGGCGTAGTTTCGTCGTTGGCTCTCATTTGTTTCGCTGGTGTTCTCATTCCGACCAACATCCTAGCTGGAAAATACGTGTAGCATATAAGTGCGCTTTATTAGTGATACTTATTGGGTTGTAAAGGACCCAATGTGTATATGATCGTCGGCGAATTCAGACGTTAAGTTAAAAATTTGATTAAATTTGTAGATTGTTAATTGAATAAATTGTTGTTTTGATTAATTGTAATTAATTGTAAATTGTATATTTTGTCTATATAACAATAGACTCGTTTTGTATTAGTTTAGTGCCTCGCACAGTGACACTTCAGGCAGTCAGTCGTTTTTCCTGTCGCCGCTGCGTATATTCGGGGCATAAAACAAGTCAAATTGTAGTCAGTCTTTAGCGCCGTCTACGCTCGTTCAGTCAGAGTATAAAGGTCAAAGTCAATGTGCTCCTGGCTGGAGAGGCAAAGGTCAGTTCTCTGGTTAAAATGTTGTGTGGCGCTAATTTGTGCAATAGAGCCGACTATACTTTTTTTTTTTTTTTTTTTTGTTTTTTTTTTAATACTAATCCCGCTCAACAAAGTTGGCGCCTATTCTGTGCAAATTCTTTCATTCCATTCCTCTTTCATGCCTCTCGTACTTTCATTCTTCATACCATGGTTCTTCTTGCATACGTCTTCTTGTATACAGTGGGTGGGACTCCCACTTTGTTTAATTACTTAAAGGCAACTTTATTTATTTAGTGTAAGGTTAAAAGAAAAAGTGCTACATATACAAGAATACAAAAAAGTGCTGTTGATCACAGGTAAGGTACAGAAGTGCTGTTTATCACAGGGAATATCACAATATAAATAATGCCTTACATTTAGGGATGAGAAGCACTACAGTGCTTTTCATCACACAGACAATCTGTTGTTGCTAGGTACTACCCCAGTGCACCGTTCGTCACTGCAGTTTTGTGCGTGCTATTTTAAAGATAAAGATAAAGATAATTTATTTGCCATAACATGTGTATACATACATACCTTATGCATGCAAGATGTTGACCCAATAATATAGCACATACATGTTTTGCCTATCGAGGCGTACAAATATAAATCTTACAAAATTGTTTATATTAATTAAATTGATATAAAGAACATTTTTTAACATTATAAATTTTAAACAAATCACAATAAAAAAGTTAATGTCAGAAAAAAAACAAAAAAGATAACAATAGATCATCTTTATCAAGTCATAAAATCTATCAAAAAAAATCAAATTATATTAAAAAAAAAATAGAAATGTCAGAGAGGTATAATCAAATCTTAAAATGTCATAGAGAATTGTTAGTAAAATAAAATAATGTCAAAAAAATACAATAAAATCATAAAATGTCATAATAAAAAAAAATCAGGGTTGATAAAAAAAAAAAACCCAAAAGAATAAAATGTCAAAAAAGTACAATCAAATCATAAAATAATGTCAAAGAAAAATACAATAAAATCATAAATGTCTTGCACAATTAAGATTTATAAAATCAAATGTCAACAAAGTACAGTAAAATCATAAAATGTCATAGATATCAATGAAAATGCTGTCAGGTACAAACTAAACAAAACGTAAATTAGTTTAAATGTCATCTCAATTAAATAGATGACTTAAAAGAAAGAAAAAAAAAAAAAAAAAAAAACAAATAATAAAAGAAAATAATGTCACATTATTATATTATCATTCAAGAAGTCACGTATATGGTAATAAGATTTGTCTGTTAATAAATCTCGCATCTTTTTTTTAAATAGGTTTGCTGGCAAAGCTTTACATGATTGCGGTATTTTATTGTACATTTTAGGCGCCATACAAAAGACACTCTTTGACATTAAGGCTGTTTTTGATGTGTGTAGGCAAAGTTGGCTATTGTCACGTCTATTACGGGGGAGGGTGTCAGCTAATCGTGGGAATAGTTCCGGATTTAGTTTTACAAATGTTACTAATTCGAAAATGTAAAGTGAAGGTAGGGTTAATAATTTGTATTTTATAAAATAAGGCTTACAGCTGTCTATGGTACTCAAATTGAACATAGCTCGGATACATCTTTTTTGAGCCTTAAACGCTATTTCTTTGTCAGTCGAGTTTCCCCAAAATATGATCCCATAGCGTAGCAATGATGCAACTAGCCCATGGTAAGCAGTTACCAATGCCTCTGTGTTAAGTTCTGGGGCAAGTTTATATAAGGCATACGCAGAAGAGCTCAACCTTTTACTTAAGTATTCGATGTGTACCTTCCAGTCCAACTTTGCGTCTATCATAATTCCCAAAAATTTTGTGTTGTCAACTTTATTAAGTAAGGTGTCATTGTACATAGCTTTAATGTCATTTACCGCCTGGACTCGTTGCCTAAAATGCATAATGGTTGTTTTATCTAAATTTATTTTAAGGTTGTTTCTATCTAACCAAGATATAATTGATGTCAAAGATTGATTTATGTCATTTTCATATATGTCATTATTATTGCATGCTATAGTCATTGTACTGTCGTCGGCAAAGAGTGTCATGGGGTGGTCAATTGCACTAGGCAGGTCATTAATGTAAATAATAAAAAGCAAACTACCCATTACGCTACCTTGGGGTACACCGTACATAGGTGTGCGTTCGTTTGATCTGTAAATTTCTTCTCTCTTCGTCTTAATATTAATTCTAGTTATTTCTGTGTATTGTTTTCTATTAGTCAGGTACGATTCAATAAGGTGCAGTATGTTTCCCCTTATGCCATAGGCTTCCAGTTTCTGTAATAGTACGCTATGATCAACGTAGTCAAAAGCTTGCGTCATATCGCAATAAATAGCGCATACCGGGATTCTCTTGTCCATATTATTCATGACGGTATGTAACAACTCGTAAATTGCCATATTTGTGGACCTATTTTGCCTAAACCCCTTCTGCTCGTTACCAAATATATGTTTGTTTTCAAAATATGAATAAAATTCTTTATAAATATATTTTGCAAAAATTTTAGATAATATTGGGATTAAGGCAATTGGTCTGTAGTTAGCCATGTTCTCTCTACTGTTTTTCTTAAATAATGGTTTTACTACGGATAATTTTAGGGCATCCGGATAAACACCTGAATATATAGATAGATTTATAAGGTGGCTTAGATGTGTACATATTGTATCAGAAACATACTTTACCACCCTAGTAGAAATACCGTCGTAACCTGTACTATTTGTAGATTTTAGACCTTTCACAATATTGAGTATGTCTGTGGGTATACTGGGCGCAACAAAAATTGAGTCTTTCTGTTTTATCACATTTGCGGTTACGTTATTTCCCGAGCCCTGTATTGGTTGTATTTTTTCTATGAAGAAATTGTTAAACGCATTGGCGATTTCAAGAGGGTCATTTATTAATTTGTCATTTACATTTAAACGGCTTATGGATTCTTTAGGTAAAAATGGTTTCGATTTATTTATTATGTTCCATGTCGTTTTGGATTTATTTGTGGAAGTTTTAATTGAGTAATTGTTTTGAGCACGTCGAGTCAATTTCATTACCTTTTTAAATCTTTTTGTGTAGTTAATATAATTTTTCTTATTCGTAATATTTGGTTTTAATCTGAAACGGCAGAGCAATTGTCGTTTCTTTTTGCTGCATAATTTAATACCGTTTGAAATCCATTTTGTTTTTTGTGTAACATTTATAGTTGTCAACTTATAAGGGAAACAGAGGTCATAAAAAAGTTTAAATATGTCAATAAAAATGTCAAATGCGATATTTAAATCATTTGTTTCATAAATTTCTGAAAAAGTCAATTGTTTCAAACAGTCCTTAAACTTAACCATATTTTCCAGACTCAAATCCCGTCGTTTTACACGCCAATATTTTAAAATACAGGTTTTTTTTACCGGGCAATTCATAATTTGCGCTGTGTGATCTGATAGAGCAAATTCAATGACGTCAGTTTTACAGTTAGCTTTAAAATTATGTGCGAAATTGTCTATGCATGTATGGCTTTGAAGTCTAGTAGGTTGGTGTAACGCTAATTTAAGATCGAAATTTAGCAACAGACACTCGAACTCCAACACAACGCTATTCTTTTTCATTACGTCTATATTAAAGTCTCCCGCCATTATAATATGCTCATACCTTTTCTTACTAATGAACCTCAATATTCTTTCGATTGTTTCATAGAATACTCTTAGATTGTTCAGTTTCGGTACTCTGTAGACACACAGAATGATAATATTATATTGAATGAGCTCCACACCGCAACATTCAACTACACCAGATAATGATAGTTGAGCTATTTGTGGCACATCTCTCCATTGGTGGCTATTATTTATTAAAATACAAGCCCCACCTCGTTTACTTTCTTTTCTACAGAAAAATGAAGCTACATTGTAATTGGGGATATTTAAATGGCGTTCGTAACCTTCCATCATGAAATGTTCTGTAACACACAGCGCATCAACACCAATGTCCTTTTCCGCTAGTTCCTCTAAGCAAACAATTAGGGAATCGGCCTTATTTAAAAGCCCCGCTATGTTTTGATGCATAATGTAAAGGTTCTTAGTCACGAAAAAACTGCTTTTCGGTTTCTAATATGTGTGTTGGATCGTGAGATGTTAACGTTATGAGGTTCTTATTTTCAGACTTAGTGTGGAGGCACTGTATGTCATTAATTAAGGCTAGAAGACTAGCAAAGATGGAACGGAATCCAAAATTGTTTACTTGACCTGACAGCCTGAAGAATGTATTATAGTCATAGTCTATAACTGCATTTGAATCTAACACCCAGGCATATTTGTATGTCCAGATGTCTTGACATAGTGACTTGTTGAAATTCATGATTCGCCAATTATACATGTTCGAATTCATGTTATATTTATATGTAGGTAAACAAATAATAATGTTCGTATGAGTTATTTTACTAAGAATGTTACGTAAGTTTACTATTAGTTCAGAGTAATTTTTACTGATTTTAAAGTCTTGTTCACCAATTAAAACAACACAGAAATCATTCATTGTATAATCCTTGAGTTTTGACTCAATCCCTTTCAGAAGATCACCTGTAGCTCCGTCTGTTGTTAAATAGTGGCAAAAGTTGTATTGTTTCTCAACAGTTTCTTCTATTATGGAGAGGACCTTGTTTTGTCTATTGGAACTCAATATACACATTTTGTTTTGTTTTTTATGTTGCAGATGGTGTTTCTCAGTCTGTGTTTTATTTATGGTTCCTATAGTCGTCTTCCTTATTTCATTTAATTTTGGATTAATTTTTGGAGTTGTATTTGGATTCTGTAGTGTTTTTGTGCATGTTGTATGAAATACAGCCTGTTTCTTTTGCGATTTTGGTGTGTGTTTAGAAATCATGGTTTTCTTTTTACTAGGTGTCTCGCTTGATAGCTTTTTAGTCGCTTTTTTGACCAACTCATGCTTAGTGTTAAGTTTTGTAACTGTCTTTTTTAGTTCCATGTTTTCTAGCGACAATATATTAATCTCATCATGAGCTGAAATTAGTTCTAGCTTTAGTTTGTCTATCTCACTTCTAAGCTCCTGTAACTGTGAGTCACTTTCGCCGATAGATATGTTTGGAAGACTATTAGAGCTGCCATCTATCGTTAGGTTGATGGAACTACTACTATGGTCCAAAGTGTCGTCAGCTGTTTTTGAAATATCTGTCATTGATTTGGTGCGGTGTTTCGTCCGAAATGTTATGTTTTGAAATGAATCCATAGTATATATTATACGAGTATATTTTAAAGAAACTTGCCAAAAGTCTTGCGCCGAACTGGGATTTGAACTCGCGTTCACCGAAGCAGCGTTATAAAAGCAACGTTCTTATCCACGAGGCCAACTGGTTGTTGTCAGTGGTGGTTCAAATTGGTCACTTGTTATTACAGATTTTATAATTTTGCACTTTTATTCGAATGTCGGTGGACTGACAAAGTTCAATTATTATTTTTTAAGAAGTTAATAACCGTCACTAGAACGTTTTGATTTTTCCAAGTTTAATATTATTGCAGAAAGTTATGGTATTGTCACACTTTTGATTGTTGTTCGCGTAAGTCACAGTAGCACTTGATTTGACACTGGTTTCGACAAGCCATTACTGGTAATCGTTTTGATGATAAATTCCGGTGTTCACGTTCAGAATCCTTTGCGAACACTTTCACAGCGATATTGGAAAACACTTTTACTTTTTCGTTAGTTTTTTGCACGATAAATACAAATAAAACATTTATATACAATAATAAAATACGGAGCCGATGTTGTCGTTGGCAGTGTTCGTCTACCCTCTCCTTTCTCCCTATTCTATGCTTCTTACATATATTCTTATAATACTAGTGAAGCATAGTGCCGCTTCAACTTCGGTTTCGTGCAATGACGGTGGAAGCCACATTAACACAGTACACCAGGAACTTTTCCCTGTGTTGCTTACTCATGAGCCCATGCAGGCTCTCCTTCGTCAGTCTCCTGTCCAGCTCACATTCGAGTTGGTAGCGTTCCCTGATAAATAACGGGCAATCTACAAGTATGTGCTGGACAGTCTCTGCCACGCCTGGATCGCAGACACACGATGGGTTATCCTTACACTTGAAACGATTCAAGTATTCAGAGAACCCGCCGTGCCCCGTCAAAACCTGCGTGAGAACGCCTGTGGGCCGCACCTGTTTTATAATACGGAAAGCCGCTATGGCATCCGGAAGAAACATTTTCGTCACAGAGGCTGTCTCGCCCGACACATATCTTCGGTTCCATTCATCAAGCGATTCCAAACGGATCTGTCGCTTGATAAATGATACCGGACACTGGTCGTAGTCCGGCTTCCTCCGTAACGACAATGCTGCCTCCTTTGCCAACTCGTCCGCTCGCTCATTCCCCGGCAGGCCCGCGTGGGCTTTGATCCAGAACAAAGACACAGCTTTGCTCTGGCCCAGGGCTTGAGCCAAATTGGCGCGCGCGCGAACTGCCAGGGGATGGAGAGAGCCATGGCTTGCAAGCGTCTGCAATGCTGACATTGAGTCACTGTACAAACCATAGCTCGTCTCTTGCCGCGTAAGGATCACGTCCGTCGCTTTGCAGATGGCCAGGAGTTCCGCCTGGTAGACTGTGCAGTACGCGGCTAAGCTAAGTTTGAGGTTCCGGAATTCGCCTTCATTATCCCAAATGGATAATGCGGCTCCGACCTTCCCCTCAATCTTGCTGCCGTCGGTGAAGATTCGCACCGCCTGCACATTGTTGCTGTCTAGCAACTGTTGGTCTGTCAGGCACATGAACTCCAGGGGCATCTGTGTAGCTGGATGAGGAGCCTCTGCAAACCTTACCGCACTTTCGATCTCCCTATCTCCTGGTATAAACCGGGATGGCCCTCTCCTCGCTTCATACAGGGCGGCTGCCTCCTGTATGCGCAGATCTAGAGGTAGTATTCCGGACAGTACCAGTGCCGAGTTCAGGGAGACAGTACGGTAAGATTTACAGATCTTCTGGACGAATCCTCGTTGGACCGAGCCTAGCTTCTTCCGTATTCCCAGCTTCTTCGTAGCGGGAGCCCAGGCTGCGGCCGCGTACGTTATTATGGGCTCAATCATAGCAGTGTAGATTGTGTGTATGATCTGTGCGTCCAATCCCCAACTCACTTTAGCGGCGCGGGACAGTTGCTTATAAATGTTAACTGCCCTCCTGCAGACGTTCGCGGTGTGCTCGTTGAAGGTGAGCTTCTCGTCTATGGTTAGACCCAACAACTTCATCTTCTTAACCATACCAATGTCGACCCCGGCCATGCTCAACCTTGGGGTATCATACTTGCGCTTGTTGGTTACGACCATCGCACAGGTTTTGTGCGGTGCGAACCTCAGCTTGTTTCTGACGCCCCAACTCTGAACATGGGCGAGGGCTGCATTGGCAGATGTTGAAACTTCGGTCGCTGAGTCCCCATCCAGAACCAAGACGATATCATCAGCGAACGCCTGCCCGAAGATTCCGCGCCGCTCCAATTCCTGCAATAGTGGGTCTAGAATGAGATTCCACAGGATGGGACCTCCTATTGACCCTTGAACACAGCCCTTGCTAGTCACTCGCGTGCATTCCTCCCCAGCGTAACGAACCTTGACTTTCCTACTGTCGAGGTAGCTGTCTAGCAGCCTTCTTATGTTCACCGGGCACTTTTCCTCAGCCAGTCTGACCTTGATGGCTGGCCACCAAGCACTATCGAAGGCCCCCTCTATATCCAGTGACACCAGGACAATTAGCTTCTTCAGCCTCAACTTGTCCTGTACGTGCTTCACTAGCGTATAGAGGGCGTGCTCAGTGCTTCTCTGGGGCATAAATCCAAACTGGCGAGTACTAAACCGCGGTACAAGCTGCCATTTTAAACGCGCTACTACCATCCTCTCCAGGACCTTCCCCAAAACCGGCAGTAGACCTATTGGTCTGTATGCCTTGGGGTTTAGGTAATCGTCCTTGCCCAGCTTTCTGAGGACCACAACTGTGGCCTCCTTCCAGATGTTCGGGAAGTGTGCCAATTCAAGGCACTTATTGTAAAGGGCAAGGAACGCCTCCAGGTCCTGGTGGATCGCTCGACTGCAGATATCAGACGTCAGTCCATCCCCTCCTGGTGCCTTTTTTGGATTGAAACCTGCCACGGCGGTCTTCAGCTCCAGCGAGGTAAATGGTGGGTCATGATATTCATCATGAACCCACTCATTTACTCGACTGGCTGCTTCTCTAATTCGCCTGTGGTCAGCGTTGTCCTGGTCTACTCTGTCTTCGGGGTAGAACGTATCTGCGAGTAGGGCGGCCGATTCACTTGGGTTGAGGAATACACCATCGCTGCGTAGGGTCAGTTCCTCCTGTCTTCTGGCGGTCCTACCAATCACCCTGAAGATTCCCTCCCAGACCCCTTCCCGATCCTGTTTCCGGCAGAACTCCTTCCAACTTGCGAATTGGGCGCTCTTCGCTAGCATCTCGTACTCTTCTTTGGCCTTCAGGTACTCGCCTACGACCATCGCTCGCCTGACCGGCGCGGCATTGCGGATGCGGTTCTTCAGTCTGGTAAACTCCTTCTTCTTCACAGTGAGCTCCTCGGACCACCACGGACAAGTGATTTTACTTTTAATACTAGTTTTGGGAATAGAATCTTCGCATGCTTTTAAAATACTATCTCTGTAATTTACAATTAATTCTTCTAAATCTACTTTACTATTTATTCCCTTTATACTATTCAAATTTATATTATTTTCAATTTTGATATCCCCTAATTTATCTTTAAATGTATCCCAGTCCGCCTTTCTTGTGTTAAATTTCCTGGTCGTCCTGGTGATATTTACCCCTTTATCCCTTTTTACTTTAATTTCGAAAAATATTGTGTTATGGTCCGAGGATGTTGCTCCTGTGTCGACCCGCCAGCCGTCCACCAGGTCAAAAAGGTCGAGCGAGCATGCCGTGACGTCCACATGGCTTTTATACACTCGACCACCTCTGACTGTGTCAAATGTGGGAGCGTCACCAGTGTTCAGTACCTGAAGCTCTAAGTCTTCCAGGGTTCCGGACATTTCCTCGCCCTTGGAGTCTTCGATGATGCTACCCCACCAAGGACTCTTGGCGTTCGCGTCGCCGCCTATAAGCAATCTACCGGTGGCCACTTCCGATTTGATCTGGGTCAACTGTTCCAGGTATGGCCCTATGGGTTGGTCTGGCTCGAAGTAGTAAGATACTACTGCGATCTCCCAAGCTTTGGTCCGGATCCCCACCACAACGATGTTGTTTGTGGTGAGTTTCGGGTATGGAATGACATCCAGGTCATCATCAAAGACGGCAATTGCCGCCTTTACCCTCCCACTTCCATCAACCTCGCACTGGTAGATTCGCGAACCTCGGTAGTTCTTCATACCTCGAGCCCCTCCCACGTACGGCTCTTGGATAAGTGCCCATGCGATCTTCCTCTTACTGGCCTCTAAAAAGAGTTCGGTCGTTGCCAGGTCCTTTCGTTGTAGGTTTGCTTGGGCCACACGGTATGGTCTTGCGTTTTGTTGGGCAGAAGTCTCCGGGGCGCCCTTAGCAGTACACTATAACAGAACGGGCTATTGCATCCCACCTTTTTCTGACTTGACACTCCGAGCTGAAAGCGTGGTGGTTGGTGCTGTCAATCCTCGCGCGCGTGCAATTACAACACTTTGGAGGTAGGCCTGCGGCCCAGTCCGCGCACTCCGTCCTCATGTGGGGGCCGTCATCCTTATGGTCCTAACCTATAGTATAGCAGTACAATAGTACTGCTATATGTCCTAAGGTAGGGTAGGGTAGGTAGGGTAGGGTAGGTAGGGTAGGGTAGGTGGGTAGGGTAGGGTAGGGTAGGTAGGGTATTTTTTTTTTTTTTTTTTTTTTTTTTTTTTTAAATACTATTCCCGCTCAACAAAGTTGGCGCCTATTCTGTGCAAATTCTTTCATTCCATTCCTCTTTCATGCCTCTCGTACTTTCATTCTTCATACCATGGTTCTTCTTGCATACGTCTTCTTGTATACAGTGGGTGGGACTCCCACTTTGTTTAATTACTTAAAGGCAACTTGGGGCTGGTCTGTGTTAGCAAACTTACGCTTTGAGCTGTCAGCGACAAGCCCTGTGGGCTTGGCTTTGTTGATGCAGTCCTACTTTGCCTGGCTCCTTCAGAGCCCGCAAGGTGGCGTGGTCTTGAGGGAGAGCGCAACGGTCGTGTAGATCCTCAAGGCAAGTGCGGTGATTTTCCTTCTCGTGGTTGCCGCCCTGTTATTGGTCTAATTCCCTCTGAAATAGACGTAACTGAAAACACCGGGCGACGCAACGCAGGGGTGGCGAGGTCATGCCCCTGGGTGTCCACCATTGAGCAAGATGATTGACAATTGATGGATAGTAATGACCTCCCGCGTGTTTGTGCCGTGCGCGGGGACCCGTACGGAAGGATGATGGGATCCTGGTGGCTGAGCCGATGAGCGTAGGTAGTTTTAACGTCTCGGAGGCAACACTCCACTTTGGCCCGGATTTCTTCTCACACGGGAGGCCGTAGCCTAGCCAGCTACGGTCAATCGGCTGCGGGGTCCGGTCAGACGGCCCCCAGGCGAGTTCACTCCCATTGGGGGCTTGCAGACGGCGGCGCTCGCTCTCATCGCTAGTGGTAGCGGTGTGGGTTGGTGCCGTGCAGTCTCGTGAGCAACTAATGGGGGGGGGCTATATCCCTCGACTAATCCCTGGTGCTACCGTAGCATCGCCACTTGAGCACTCCATGGCGGGTGGGGATAGTCGAGGGATGAAAATTAATACCGGGATTTTTAAATGGATTTTAAAAATAAAAAAAACCACAAGGCGAAAGGACCGGCGAAAGCTGGGACTGCGCTCCAAAAGGCGGGACCGGCGAAAGCTGGGACTGCACACCAGAAGGCGGGACCGGCGCAAGCCGGGACTGCACTTTCCTTAGCAGGAACGCCCAGAGGCGAGACTGCAGTGGGATCGTCTCGAGGTGGGGCTGTGGCGGGACTGTCAAATGACGGTACTGCTGCGGCACTGTCGAGGGTCGGCACTGCTGTGGGACCACCGAAGGGCGGAACTGCAAACCAGCCCACCGGGCATAAAGGTGCTGCCAAAGCTGGCGCGATACGGGACCCTTGCGTTAGAGGTCGAATGACCTCGGACCTTGGGGCCCCGGACGCGACCTGCAAAGACAGCACCTCGTCGTCTCCAGGTGGCCGGAATGAATCAGGCTGGCTTCCGGTTGGACGATCTGGGGCGCAAAGGAAAAAGCGCCAAAAGCTGAGACAGCAGGCGGCTTTAGAGGGGACTCCTACGGAGGGCCCATCAAAAAGACCGCGTGCTGCTCTCAGCGGTGACAGCGGGGACATGGCGGCCAAGAGGATGAAGACCCAAGGGCAATCGTCCTCAACCGGATCCTTTAGGGATGCGGTGGCGGCTGTGAAACTCGCTGTCATCACAGTCAAGTACCCGGAGGAGTACTTGAAGGCGGAGGACTTGGTGCCGATCCAGGAGCTCATAATTGAGAAACTGGAAGTGGCGCCAGATCCTCTGCCTGTTCTCACGGTTGCTTCCGGAGTTGTCGCGGGTGCAGTTCATGTATCCTGCGACAACTCTGAAGCAGCAAACTGGTTTCGGGGTGCCATCCACAATGTGGAACTTGGCTCCCTGAAACTCAAGGTCGTCGACGCCAAGGACCTTCCAAAGCCAGTCAAAATGGCATGGAAGAGTAGGAACTTGGCGTTGAAAGACTCTGCCCGGGCCATTCGACTGCTCCAGCGGCTTAACCCTGCCTTGAGGACGGACGACTGGAAGGTCGTGAATACTCTCACTGAGCAGACCGGCATCCGTCGTATCGTCCTTATGGACGGGGTGTCCGCTGGGGTCATCAAGGCCGCGGGCTACTCTCTTCCAGGAGGGATTGAACGTTATTCGTTCAAGCTCCTGGAAGAGGACAAGGGAGAGGTACCCACTGCGGAAGCAGGAGTGGAGCCCTCCGATGATGGTCCACCGCAATCTGAGGAGGACATCGACGAGGCCTCTGCTGACGACGTAGCGCAGGGGGCGGAGATCCAGACCGGGGCGTCAGAGGCGGACCTCGAGGATGACATCCTTGAGGGCCTCGATACCCTGGGGATTGAGTCGCCTACTGCTCTCGAGGAGGGTGCGATGGAGGGGGAGCCTCAAAACTGAGGCACTCAACAATAAAACAAACCCATCAATTATTCAAGATGGAAGGACTAAGGTGTGTACAAATCAATTTGCATCATTGCAGAGCCGCTACTGCCCTTCTGGCTCGGCAATTGAAGTTGAATACATATGACATTGCCTTGATACAGGAACCTTATCTGTATAAGGGGACTATAAAAGGCTTAGGTGGGACAGGAGGCATGGTGCTCTATGACTGTCCAACTAATGACGCGAGGACTTGCATCTATATCAGGGGCGGTATAGAGGCAATGCCCTTACGTACTTTCTGTTACAGGGATCTCACAACAGCTCTGATCCAAGTGGGGGCGGGAACAGAGAAAAGGAGAATTATCCTTGCCTCTGCCTACCTCCCATATGAACAAAAGGAACCAGTAACACCTCAAATCAGAAGACTGGTTGACTACGGCAACCAAGAAAATCTCGACATGATACTTGGCTGCGATGCGAATGCTCACCACGTCGTTTGGGGCAGCTCAGATGTCAACAAACGAGGCGAGGATTTGTTGGACTTTGTGGTAAGCTCTTCTTTACAAATCCTTAACGCAGGCAATAAACCTACTTTCAGGACCTCTGCGAGAACTGAAGTTATTGACCTGACACTGGCTTCAAACAGGGCCAGCGCTCATATTGAAAATTGGCATGTATCGGACGAAATCTCTCTGTCTGACCATAATTATATATGCTTTAGGTTTAGGACGGCGGGAGAAGCCGAAACTAGACGAAGGAGAAACCCAAGGCATACAAATTGGGACTCATACAGGAGGGACCTTAAAGTAAATCTAGGGAGCCCTAAAGGTAAGCTTAATTCCATACTGGATATAGAATTCGAAGCGGACAGAATCAAGGCGGGCACCATCGGCGCATGGGAGGATAACTGCCCAGAGAAAAAGGCCTTTTGCAAAAAGGTACCATGGTGGACTCCTGAACTAGTCAAAATACGTCAGGAAACACGACAGGCCTTTAATGATGCAAAAGCCAGGAAGGATTTTTCTGGCTATCATAGCATGTTAACGAGGTATAACACGGCGGTACGCAAGGCCAAAAGAACTAACTGGCGACAGCATTGCACCCCCATCGAAACTCTGCCAAGTGGAATGAGGTTGTGCAAAGCAATGTCCATGACTAAGACAAACCCACTATCATCTGTAAAGGATGAGAATGGGTATCTCACGGAAACTGGACAGGGCACTCTGGGTGTGATGTTTAGGACCCACTTCCCGGAATGTATACTGCGCAATAGCGATGAAGAGGAACCAGTCACAAGGGATGAGCTCACAAGGCACACGTCCAAAAGTAACTGGCTCACGGCAAAGAAAGTGGTAGATGAAAACAAACTGAAACTGGCCATAGCGGGCTTCCAGCCTCTCAAATCCCCTGGTCCGGATGGCATCTACCCAATACTATTGCAAGAAGGGGCATCTGTTTTGGTACCCCATTTGAGTAAGCTCTACAGAGCTTGCATAGCCTTTGGGTACGTACCCAAGGCATGGAGGGAGGTCAAAGTCACTTTTATACCGAAGGTGGGTAGACCGACTTATGAAGAAGCTAAAGCTTACAGGCCCATCAGTCTATCATCTTTTCTCTTAAAAGCTCTGGAGAAACTGGTAGACAGGTATCTAAGAGAGGGACCACTGAAAGTATTCCCTCTACATAAACTACAGTGCGCCTACAGCCCAGGCAAATCTACGGAAACGGCATTGCACTTTGTTGCGAGTCGAGCCGAGGCTGCGCTAGAGGGACAAGAGATTTGTGTCGGGGCTTTCCTCGACATAGAGGGAGCCTTCGACAAAACAACATTTGAGTCCATACGCATTGCTGCAAAGGAACATGGCATCAACGATACCACGTGCAACTGGATTGACTATATGCTGAGAAGCAGAATAGTCAGATCGGAACTGATGGGAGACAGACTTAGTGCAAAAACAACAAGAGGTTGCCCGCAAGGCGGGGTGCTGTCACCATTATTGTGGTGCTTGGTAGTAGACTCGCTACTTACCAAACTCAATACCGGACCATTCTACACAGTAGGCTATGCAGATGACATAGCAATAATGGTCAATGGTAAATTCCCGAACATAGTGTCTGGATTATTACAACAGGCATTGAGGATGACAGAGGAATGGTGTACAAAGAACCACCTCTCTATCAACCCAAGCAAAGCAGTCATTGTTCCATTTACGAGGAAGAGACAACTAGAACACCTAGGAGAGCTCTCCCTCAATGGAATAAAGCTGCCCTGGTACACCGAAGTTAAATATCTGGGCGTAACGCTTGATAAAGAACTCAGGTGGAAAACTCATGTGGAAAATATAACGACAAAGGCCTTACGAGTGTTCGGCATGTGTCGTTCCACCTACGGTAAAACTTGGGGGTTAAAGCCCAAAGTGATACGATGGCTGTACCGGACAATGATAATACCTATTATCACATACGGCAGCCTAGTGTGGTGGCCAAGAACAAAGCTTGCTTCGTGCAAAGCGCCACTCACCAGGTTACAAAGAACAGCGTGTCTCGGCATCACAGGTGCTTTCAGGACAACACCAACGTCAGCGATTGAGAGATACCTCAATATCCCTCCTCTGCATATGATGGTTGAATTCGAGGCAAGGAAGACATTACATCGTCTTGCTGTTGCTGGACTATGGGATGCCTCTAAGCCAAAGACTAACCATACAAAGTTCGATGAGAATGAAGGCCTGGATCGGGTAACAAGCATGTTATCCGATAAAATGCAAACTAAATTTGTGTTTGAAAGGTCTTTTAAGGTCCAAATCCCTACAATAGAGGACTGGAAGAAGGGACTCGATCCACCAGAACAAGACAGTCTGGTGTGGTACACTGATGGATCCAAAATGGAATCAGGTACAGGAGCGGGCATATACGCAAAAGGTTACAAATGTAGCAAAAGCTTAGGGAAGATGGCAACTGTATTCCAAGCGGAAACATTTGCCATAATAACCTGTGCTCAAGAGAATATAGATAGAGGAACCCGAGGTAAATCTATATATATTCTTAGTGACAGTCAGGCTGCGATCAAAGCCATGGCATCCTACAAAGTGGACTCCGGACTCATTCTGGATGCTATCCAGGCCCTAAACAGGCTTGGGAAGCACAACAGGGTGAGACTGATGTGGGTCCCTGGGCACAAAGGAATCCATGGTAACGAAGTGGCTGATGAACTGGCAAGAGAGGGCTCAGCAAATGAATTTGTGGGTCCAGAACCATGTGTAGGCATTTCGACGTGTCTCGTAAAAGCCGCATTTAGGGAGTTTGCAGATCACAGACAACAAACTTATTGGCTGTCTAACACCGGTCTGCAACACTCCAAGAAATTCCTAGGCTCTACGTTCAAAGCCCGGGAATGCATTTGGAACATGAGCAGGGGGCAAATCCGCTACCTGCTTGGGGCCTTTACTGGGCACTTTGGAACCAACGACATGCTCATGAAGATGGGTTTAACTACGACTCCCGTGTGCAGGTTGTGTGGGGAACATACGGAACGCATGGAGCACCTTCTGTGCACATGCGATGCACTGGCTGGTAAGCGAATGGGTCTCCTAGGGGTTGGATACCCAAAACCAGAAGACTATAGGCTCATATCTCCTAGTCTCGTTGTAAAACTCATGAAAACGGTTTTCAACGAGATTGGGGGGGAGTAAGTTATCTAGGGGACCACAATAGATCCCAATGGGTCGAAGTGTCCGAGATGTTCTCGGCCCCTCCATAAGATAAGATAAGATAAAGGCAACTTTATTTATTTAGTGTAAGGTTAAAAGAAAAAGTGCTACATATACAAGAATACAAAAAAGTGCTGTTGATCACAGTAAAATATGCAAAAAGTGCTGCAGATCACAGGTAAGGTACAGAAGTGCTGTTTATCACAGGGAATATCACAATATAAATAATGCCTTACATTTAGGGATGAGAAGCACAACAGTGCTTTCACCATACAGACAATCTGTTTTCTTAGGTACTACCCCAGTGCAGGGTTCGTCATTGCAGTTTTGTGCGTGCTATTCTATGCTTCTTACAAATATTCTTATAATACTAGTGAAGCATAGTGCTGCTTCAACTTCGGTTTCGTGCAATGACGGTGGAGGCCACATTAACACAGTACACCAGGAACTTTTCCCTGTGTTGCTTACTCATGAGCCCATGCAGGCTCTCCTTCGTCAGTCTCCTGTCCAGCTCACATTCGAGTTGGTAGCGTTCCCTGATAAATAACGGGCAATCTACAAGTATGTGCTGGACAGTCTCTGCCACGCCTGGATCGCAGACGCACGATGGGTTATCCTTACACTTGAAACGATTCAAGTATTCAGAGAACCCGCCGTGCCCCGTCAAAACCTGCGTGAGAACGCCTGTGGGCCGCATCTGTTTTATAATACGGAAAGCCGCTATGGCATCCGGAAGAAACATTTTCGTCACAGAAGCTGTCTCGCCCGACACATATCTTCGGTTCCATTCATCAAGCGATTCCAAACGGATCTGTCGCTTGATAAATGATACCGGACACTGGTCGTAGTCCGGCTTCCTCCGTAACGACAATGCTGCCTTCTTTGCCAACTCGTCCGCTCGCTCATTCCCCGGCAGGCTCGCGTGGGCCTTGATCCAGAACAAAGACACGGCTTTGCTCTGGCCCAGGGCTTGAGCCAAATTGGCGCGCGCGCGAACTGCCAGGGGATGGAGAGAGCCATGGCTTGCAAGCGTCTGCAATGCTGACATTGAATCACTGTACAAACCATAGCTCGTCTCTTGCCGCGTAAGGATCACGTCCGTCGCTTTGCAGATGGCCAGGAGTTCCGCCTGGTAGACTGTGCAGTACGCGGCTAAGCTAAGTTTGAGGTTCCGGACTTCGCCTTCATTATCCCAAATGGATAATGCGGCCCCGACCTTCCCCTCAATCTTGCTGCCGTCGGTGAAGATTCGCACCGCCTGCACATTGTTGCTGTCTTACGTTATTATGGGCTCAATCATAGCAGTGTAGATTGTGTGTATGATCTGTGCGTCCAATCCCCAACTCACTTTAGCGGCGCGGGACAGCTGCTTATAAATGTTAACTGCCCTCCTGCAGACGTTCGCGGTGTGCTCGTTGAAGGTGAGCTTCTCGTCTATGGTTAGACCTAACAACTTCATCTTCTTAACCATACCAATGTCGACCCCGGCCATGCTCAACTTTGGGGTATCATACTTGCGCTTGTTGGTTACGACCATCGCACAGGTTTTGTGCGGTGCGAACCTCAGCTTGTTTCTGACGCCCCAACTCTGAACATGGGCGAGGGCTGCATTGGCAGATGTTGAAACTTCGGTCGCTGAGTCCCCATCCAGAACCAAGACGATATCATCGGCGAACGCCTGCGCGAAGATGCCGCGCCGCTCCAATTCCTTTAATAGTGGGTCTAGAATGAGATTCCACAGGATGGGACCACCTATTGACCCTTGAACACAGCCCTTGCTAGTCACTCGCGTGCATTCCTCCCCAGCGTAACGAACCTTGACTTTCCTACTGTCGAGGTAGCTGTCTAGCAGCCTTCTTATGTTCACCGGGCACTTTTCCTCAGCCAGTCTGACCTTGATGGCTGGCCACCAAGCACTATCAAAGGCCCCCTCTATATCCAGTGACACCAGGACAATTAGCTTCTTCAGCCTCAACTTGTCCTGTACGTGCTTCACTAGCGTATAGAGGGCGTCCTCAGTGCTTCTCTGGGGCATAAATCCAAACTGGCGAGTACTAAACCGCGGTACAAGCTGCCATTTTAAACGCGCTACTACCATCCTCTCCAGGACCTTTCCCAAAACCGGCAGTAGACCTATTGGTCTGTATGCCTTGGGGTTTAGGTAATCGTCCTTGCCCAGCTTTCTGAGGACCACGACTGTGGCCTCCTTCCAGATGTTTGGGAAGTGTGCCAATTCAAGGCACTTATTGTAAAGGGCAAGGAACGCCTCCAGGTCCTGGTGGATCGCTCGACTGCAGATATCAGACGTCAGTCCATCCCCTCCTGGTGCCTTTTTGGGATTGAAACCTGCCACGGCGGTCTTCAGCTCCAGCGAGGTAAATGGTGGGTCATGATATTCATCATGAGCCCACTCATTTACTCGACTGGCTGCTTCTCTAATTCGCCTGTGGTCAGCGTTGTCCTGGTCTACTCTAGGTAGGGTAGGGTAGGGTAGGTAGGGTAGGGTAGGTAGGGTAGGGTAGGTAGGGTAGGGTAGGTAGGGTAGGGTAGGTAGGGTAGGGTAGGTAGGGTAGGGTAGGTAGGGTAGGGTAGGTAGGGTAGGGTAGGTAGGGTAGGGTTGGTAGGGTAGGGTAGGTAGGGTAGGGTAGGTAGGGTAGGGTAGGTAGGGTAGGGTAGGTAGGGTAGGGTAGGTAGGGTAGGGTAGGTAGGGTAGGGTAGGTTGGGTAGGGTAGGTAGGGTAGGGTAGGTAGGGTAGGGTAGGTAGGGTAGGGTAGGTAGTTTAAGGATGTTAGGGTAGGGTAGGTAGTTTAAGGTTGTTAGGGTAGGGTAGGTAGGGTAGATGAATGTTTGGTGTTTTTATGGCAAAACAAAGTTTGCCGGGTTAGCTAGTTACCTATATGAGCGAATATCTGTAAATGCAGCGTATCACGAAATAAAAACTTTGCTTTGGTCTCTTGATCGGAACGCGGTATGCGGTGCGGGAAACATAATAGTTTGAAAAACGTCTAGCTAGAGTGGTTTTTTGTTCCGTCGCAGTATGCGTCAGCGGTGAGGAGGATTATGTGTCCGCCATCGCATACCGCAGCGTTGTGCTTTGGGACAAAGTTTAAGTAAAATATTTGTGATTGTTGTTGTCAACGGGTGGTTTCAACATAAGTCAATCATATTTCAGGAGTGAACGAACTGATGGCAGATCGCCTTTGGTTTACAGAATAGACACAATAACTAAGTAGAATGAATGTTCTGAATTTCCTGGTTAAAGATGACGTAAAAAGTAAAAATAACGAGAAATCTAGCAAAGTTGCGCATCCTTAAAGAGTACAAAGAGTAAGAGTACTACAGGAAATAAGTAAATGGAACACCATTCTAGGTTAATTTAATAAACTGTTCGATTGGTGCAAATGGGAAGTGATTGGCTTCTGCACTACGGCAGCCGGTTCAATTGCCGAAAGAAATAAACATTTCTGTGTATTCCTAAGGTTTCCGAAGCTATGTAAGATTTTCCCTGAAGAATAATATTATGATTTAATAAACAAAAGGATTTTTTCTACGGTAGATAACTACCGGAGACAGAACATGTTGTGTCGTAACGTCTTAAATGGATAATTCATACAAATATTATAAATGCGAAAGTAACCCTGTCTGTCTGTTACCTTTTCACGCCTTAACGATTTTTTTCTAATTCTTATTTATAGGCTCGCGCTTGACCACTATCTTACCTGCTAGTAAGCGATGATGTGGTTGACGATAAAGCACGCTTGCCTAGAAGAAACCTATTCACTCTCACAGTCTATTGACTTAAAGACTCACAGGTTGTAGCTATCAGGAAATACAGACGCCGGCAGGGAATACCACTTCTTAGCTGTTCGCACAATAAAAGTATTCCCAAAACGTTTAGTGCCTATGGGTGGGATGTTCACCATGTACTAATAGCGCCTTGCAATGCTTACGTCTTGTAGTCCGATGATGGAACGGGCTAGGCGGAATTAGTTCATGCAATAACGGTAGGTCAGTCGGTATTTTTTTTTCCTACTCCTCCGTTATACTTTTCTGATTACTTTCGTTGGGGCTCCAAGTTAATTTCATTCTCCGGGACTTCATCCAGTTTCATTGCCTCGGCGCTTTTCTGGTGGTCACCACTGTTGATTCTGGCTTGAGTGACGTCTCATAGTTCAGTCAAAGTGACTGGTAACTACTTAACCGGGCTAGAAGCTAGAAGCTTTCAGGAGTAGCAGTGTTTTTTTTTTTTTTGGCAGGTGTGGAAAATCCTCTTAGGACGCCCCAGACAGCCTCGCCCAAAACGAGCCAGCCTGGGCAGTGTCGGACTCACATAAGGTGCCTACCGCCTAAAAAACCACGCCTGCCTCTAATAAAATATATAGCTATATATATATAGCTGATTTCTTATTCAGCTCTTGTGACTATAACTTATGTATACTATGTGTAGGTCCCTTTGCAGGCAAGGCTCGCCTCGACTAGCCAAAAACAAATAGAGCTCTTCGAGCTGTGTCCCCTCGTGCAAGTTGACTCGTAAATCTGAGATTTGAAAGGGTTAGTGGATGTTAGTATTTCTTTTTGTCACTACTTAAACAGTATGACCAAGAGTAACATACTAATTTTACAGATATTTTATTTTATTTTATTGTAAACTAATATTCTTATTACTACTACAACAGATATACTTGTAAAAGCAAAATTAAAAATAACATAATTAAACATGAGTTGCAGTATATATATCTGGATGAATGTTGGGACATGGCTAGACCATGTCCTGGATTAGGACATCGGTATTTTTTATTCTGGTAGTGTGTTCACTTGGGACAATACAGACCTTCTCTGGAGGTCTACAAGAGGAAGATTTAAGATAATTTCCTTTCGCAATGACATAATATTAGTATGTATATAAAAATATGTATATAAGTAAGTATATTTTATTTTATTCGTCTTATGTTATTTTAAAACCGTACATCAACAACATGGATCCTGCCCTTTATAATGTCATCATTCTCTGTCACCCTAGGGTTTGCTGTAAGAGAACTCAACATTGAGTAAAGCTCGCCTTTGTACATGTACTTTATTATCACACTGTATGTATTGTTTTTTGGTGTACAATTAAAAATTAAGAAAAATAAACACCATTCACGCAGTCAAAGCCGCTGGCAGGAGCTAGAAATAAAATAAAGACACTATGCACAATAATTGCACTGTTCTTTAACTTGGCTCCCTGTTTTGTTTCAATTTAATGAAATGCCGACCTAGTGAACTTGTTAGAAAACTTTGCACACAAAAATAAAATAACGAATATGCGGCGAATTTATCCTTGACAATTTTTCATTTGAGTTCTTCTAGTGCATTTTAATGCGGACTTTTACTACATAGCTCAGTGAGCTTTTTATTATGGGATTAAGTAGCTGTTTAAGTTTTGTGGGCTAAGTAGATAACTATTATCGCTTCTTTCAGCGATTCTTACTTTATCTTAGAAACATAATCCAGGTTTATGTTTCCGTATAACACCCACCATTTTCAGAATCGGTTTAGTTTTACAATATAATTTCGTTATTAACTCTAGATGCATGCAAAAAGAAGAAATGCATGTCAAAAATTCTGCACCAAGAATTCTTGCGTTGACTGAAATTATAAAATAGCTACTGCTGCGGAGATACGAACCTTTGTGGTCTCGTAAGGGGTTTTATTTTTTATTATTGTTTAATTTTTTTGTAAAAGAGTATTCCTCAAAGTTGATCCCACTTAATTAAAAAAAAATAATAAACACCCCTAAAGGTAGAAAAAAAAGGATTTATTGATAATTTGCACATAGAATTTTCAATTGTGAACCGATTCTTTCGATGCCAAAAAAATTATCAACAAAGATCAACCTACCCACAATCATTCTGCGCTTTAGGTAATTAATTAGCATGTTTGTTTGTTTGCCACCGACTCAAAATGCTAGACTAAAAGATTATTTTTATGTTTTGCGTTTTTGTTCGTTATTTCGTCGATATGTTTTTTTTGTTAAAAAGTTTTTTATATCGCTAGTTTAGCAGCCCCAAGGAAGGATTGATCATGTAGTATCGACGTTCAAGCGACCACTTAGCATGATTAGTAGCGGATGCATTACCGCTACTCTTTTCTCCACTGCATGCTCTGCAGATTAATGGTTGACTAATAAATGGAATAAAAGAACACTCAGTAAGTCAAGCGTGGTGATGAATGCTAGCCTTCTCTGTATGAGAAGAGGCCTTTGCCCTACAGTGGAATGGAATAAGCTGGTATTATTTTTATGTTTGTTGTCTGGAATGAATTAGCTGATTTACTGAGTCAGATATCTTTTATATGCAAAATAAAATATTGCCGTTGGACAGTTTTTGTATAGAAAACTAGTGGCCCGGCCCGGATTTGCCTGGCTCTCAAATATTAGTATATGTCATATTTACATTTAGTCTTCCGATAAAAGTTATCGGGCTATTGAAAAACCAAACCAAGATAAGTAATTACAGTACGAGTAAAATACAGAGAAATTACGAGTTTTGCATGAAAATAAACCCTTATCTCGTTTATATAGCCTTTGCTTAACTAACTTTATTTGGGGTCGCTTCTAGTATATAACCAGATAAAGCTGGTTATCTATACTTTACAGAAAACTGACCGCCATTTGATCTTAATGCTGATATATAATGTTAAGGCTGTTGTCGAAAATCTAACCCTAGTCGTGATTCTAACCCTAGATTTGACACAGACAGACTAACAAATGATTGTAAAAAAAATACGCAATCTAAACAATCATATTCTGCAATCAGCCTTTTCAAACACCCATCTCCAATTTAATTCAACATAAAATTATAAAACAAATATCTTCATCGGATTCATAGATTTATAAAGAGGCAGACGTCTAGGAAGCGAATATTTCCTGTCGTTAATCGATTGAGCCAACAAATTAAATTATTAAAAGTATACCCAGTACGTGAGCACCAGACGAGACGCCAAATTAAATGCTCAAACTGATTTTCACGTTCCGATAGTTCCATAAAGGATTCATACCTAATATCTAGATATCTAGCACAACTTTGTACCATAGTTCAAGTAGTGTGTAGTGTAGACAGTTACTTTGTCTGGCTGGCCAATTAGAAGTCTTATTTATATGCCATATATAATTTAAGTCACAGAGAATCTCTTAGGGAGCTATTTAAAAATATTAATATTATGACAGTTTCTTGCCAATTCATTTATGAAAATATCATGTATGTAAGGAAAAATATACATCTCTTTAGTAAGGTCAGTGATAGACACAATTGTAATACGAGAAATAAAGATAAGTTAGATCAACCATCTTATAGACTAGCAAAAGTACACTCATCTTTCATGGGGTACTGTGTTAAATTTTATAACAAAATACCTTGTGATATATTAAAACTAAATGAAAGTAAATTTAAAACTTTAGTTAAAAGCACACTTTGTAAACAAGCATATTACAAATTAGATGATTATATTCAAGATAAGAATGCTTGGCAACATGTTGGTCCCGCTCCGTAGGGCAATCTTTGGTGTGGACAAAATGAAATTTGCTAATTTGTATTCCTATTCATAGTTATTGTATTCTTAGGTTATTTTTTATATTTTTCCTGAATTTGACTCACACAAGGTTCCGTTGTTGTTGAATTAGGTATTTTACCTATGTTTGCAATATTTGTAAGTATGTGAGAACCATGTTCCTATTTATCAAATTAATTAATTTACCTGTTAGTGCTTTTATTACTTTATACCTGTACATTGTATAGTGTGTAGTGCTATTTTTGGGTGCATCGTCCTCACATATATGAATTTATTAATGTATGTACATAAGTAAACATTGTAAAACATATTTTTTTTAAAAAGAGTAAGTATGGAGTTTCTTGTGTTTCTTCTCCATAACAAGCTACTTTCCGAATGCACGGTAGAGTCAATTTTTATTACTTGTACATTTTTTATTTACATTTAATTTTTGACGTTCAAAAGTGCCGCTTATTGGCCTAATTGAAATAAATATATTTGACTTTGACTTTGACTTTGACTATGACTCTAATATTTAGAAAAAGTTTTGGGATTCGAACTCCAAATGGTCGATTTAGTTAATTAATTTTTTCGTAGAGTATCTGAAAACACCGTCTTCTAAAAAGGCTAGGGATTTAATATAGTATATAGTTCATACGCGTTAAAAAAATTGTAAGTCATCGTTGTCAGCCTAAATTGTTGCGACCCGATTGGTCAAGAGGCCGGCTGACAATGATGACTCACTATTTTAGTAACGCGAATGAACTATAATACCTTTTAAATAAAGTTACTGGCAAAACTTTTCATGATTTTATTCATATCATGCAAAAACCCATTGAACAATCAATAGACAGCCGACACAATCTATTGTGTACAACAAAATATCTGTATCGCAAAACTTCTCGTTTCAAATTCAATAGAGGTGTATTTGCATATTTTTTGTGTACACCAATAAGAGTTCCCATTCATCCCTTTTCTATACACTTATCAAAAACAAATTTTGCGTCAGAGGGAAATACATTTTTCCGTTACAAAGGAAAGTGTGTTTTTTAAAATTTCCTTTTATTAGCCCTGGAAAGGTCAATCCATAGAGGCGCGTTTGTGCTGGAACTGTTTATTTTTAGTATAGACCTCTCTAATTTACGCTGTCAAAGGGTACATAAAATTAAGAACGATAATCATATTACTTATTTGTTTAATGAGCAAAATATGTTTGAACTTTTCCTGCCAAAAGTATAATTGTTAAAATAACTATAAAATTATATTTATTTTAAAAAGGATCCGTTAATTTTCCTAGAACTCGTTAGTAGAACGTGTAAAATCGCCGGAACATTGCATGTCGGCTATTCACCTACACAAAGAGATTAATAACAAAGTTCTATGTCAAAATGCGAGAGAGACTCCTGTTTTATAATACAGATTATTATCACAGAGAGAGGACGAAGAGTAATATCGTCGTAATTATGAAACTACGTTATATTCACTTTTTGGCCAACTTTGACGCCGAAACGTTGTGTTGGTTGATTAAAATTTTATTACAAAATGTCGGGGCGTCTGAAGTTCGGTGAATTGACTTATAATTGAGTTCCCCGATAATTTGTACGTGATGTGATTATTACATTATATTTTCTGCATTGTTATAAGAAACTCGTCGCTCATTAGCTTGTCCAGTGGTTGAGAGCACGGATAACAGTTTGGGTTCGATTTCTGTTACTCTTTATTGATTGCCGGGGTTTTTGAGATTTTTATTCTATCTCAATAGTAATGACCGGTTTCAAAAAACTGGACATCAGTGAGATCATCGCGTTAAGGGTAAGTAACTTTTCACATAGCATATCGATGCGACTGTTGACCAATAATTAGGAAATATCCTCTAACATATTTCTTTTGAAACTATTTTCCCTAATCTTTAATTTTATACCACTACAAACTTTTATATCCTTCATAGTGAAGTAGAACAGAACAAAAGAGCACCACTAAATTGAAAACAACGCGTCAATATAAAAAATAGATCCAGCGCATTATTAAAACAGGGTGACACGATGAAAACGTTAGTCGAACGGAGCGGTACGGAGCAGCGCGAAGCCGTTCTGAAGCTATAATGCCACTATCTGACAAAACCGAATTCTGAGTTATAGTCAAAAAACCGCAAAAAAGTTATTAGAAATCGATGCTGATTATCAACTATAGTTATGCGAGAACTAACTGTTTAATAAATTTATCAAGTAGGTTTGCAAACATAGTGGTTAGGGGAAGTCAAAGGAGTTCTTATTTTTATCGGGAATCTATGGATAGTAGAAAATACTGATCGATAGAAATTTTTTTGCTGATTACGATGGCATAAAAACCTTAAATTAGCCAATTCACAGTTAGTGTAATTTTAGCTTAAGGACGGCAAACCAATGTTTTCAGCATTTCCTGTACGTAATAAAACTAAGCCACGGATATAAAATGATATTTTTCGTACTTATCATAAACTTGAGATGTTCCTTATGCCCAACTTTTTGGAAACGCCCAGGTTTTGAGGAAGTTGTCTTTATGTTTATTTTTCAATAATATTATCATCCCTTAACTCTTTTCGAAGATAAAAGAGTGCGGTTCATAGCGGGTGTAGGAGGTAACTAGAGCAATTTCCCACAATCAAGCTAATCCTTTTTACCCGACTGCCTAAGGAGGGTAATGTGTTTATCAGTCTATGTATGTAAGTATGTATGTATGTATGTTTGTTCCTATGTGGCGTTCTACAGACCAAACGCGTTGGCTGATTTTGATGATTCTTACGTCAATCAATTCGTCTTAACCCTGCGAGTGTCACTGGTTACATTAAAATTAGAAATGAAAAAAATGGCGGCTTTTAAGCGCCAATTAGGGGTTAAAAAAAAAAGTTGTAAATAAAAAAAAATAATTAAAAATATCAGAAAACACGACTGCTTAAAAAGCGAACTTTAAAGACGTAAACAAGAAGAAAATCTTGCTGTGCAGTCGGAGGATACATAATATTCGCGAGCTGGCTGACCAAAACCAGATGAAATATTGTTATTTTCAGCAGTCGGCTGTAAAGTATGGTCAGTGAGCTTTTCAATGATGAACATAATATATTTCGAGGAAAGTGTGATAGAATTGCACATTTCAATTCCGCCTAACACGTTCCATTATCGGACTACAAGATGAACGGTAATCCGCCATCCGCCATCCGCCATCGGTAGGTAAGTAGAAGGTGGATGTCCCACCCATACGAAGAACTTTCATTGTGCTTGCAGGTAGGTACAGGTAAGTACGCACGTGTTGTGTGTGTTTTGTGCTACAACCAACGTGTGAGAATTAGTATTATTATAGGTGACTTCTAGGCAAGCGCACTGCATTGTCGACCACATCATCGCTTACCATAAGGAGAAATGGTAGAACGCGAGCCTTTCAGTAATAAAAATTAGGTTCAGTAGGATACTTAGCAGAAAATGTCTCTAGAAACATTCTAAGCACTTAAAAATATACCAACCAAAAGTTTTATCCGTTTTGTCTGTATGTAGTCGGGCAAGGCCTGGCATGAAATACTGAAAGCGTTCGCTCGTAACGCAGCGTTGCCAGAATAACTGAATGTAACTTTTAATACATTTTACGTTACTTTTGACCTTCTCATGTAACCTCCATGTACTACTAAATAAAAAATATTGAATTATTTTCCAGAAAAAAAAAAGTCGTGAAACGGAATGAATGAATGATGAAGAGGAATTCCCTTTTCCGCACTTAGACTCCCATTTGGTCCGTTGTGCGTGGGGGTTCTGGCTAAAGTAGCCTGCCTAGCTCCGTCCAAAAGCACAGAAGCTTCCTGGGGGCTTCACAGGCTTCGCGGAGCGACCTGACTGTTCCGAGGATTTCTTTTCGTTGGGAAGCCACGGCCTCGCAGTCCAGGATGACGTGGGCGGCTGATTCTTCGGCGTTGAAACAGCCCCTGCAAAGTGGGCTGTCCGTGGCGCCTATGTTAAAAAGATGTTTGTTAAGAGGGGTGTGGCCCGTAATTGTACCTATGATTATTCTTAGGTTATTTCTAGTTAGGCTAAGGAGTTTTTTGGTTAATCGCGGTAAAGCCAATTTCGACTGCCTACAGTCTGTTGCCCGTGACCATCTGTTGTTGTGCTGTTCAGTTGATCTTTTGCGGATCCACGCACGAATTTGCGAGAAAGGGAGGGGGAGAAGTGGGTACGGGCCTACCACTATCTTCTCAGAACCTCTCCTTGCGAGCTCATCCGCGGCATCATTCCCCAATGAACCACTATGTCCCTTGATCCACTGAAGGGTGATCCGGTTAGATACCGATATACTCTCCAGGGCAAGGTGGCATTCAAAGATTAGTTTGCTGTTGGTTTGTTTGTTTTCTAGGGCTTTTAGCACAGCCAGACTATCGGATAGGAATCAGATTCCATAGTCATGGATGCCTAATCGCTTTACATCTGCTGCGGCTTGTGTTAGAGCGACACATTCACATTGGAAGATAGAACTGTGTGTGCCTAGTGATAAGTGAAAGTTGATGTTGAGGTCAAGGGAGTGTACGCCAGCACCTGAACCGTTATGTGTTTTTGAGCCATCTGTATAGATGCGTAATTCACTGGCTCCAGACTGATCCCTTTCTTCCTCTACAGTTTGTATTGCATACTTTTTGTTGAACATAGGTTGATTAGGTGTTCTATCACACGGGGCAGCGATGAGTGGTTGGTACTCTATCGCCCGGTCCAGGATAACAGCGTGTGGGCTAGCGAGGTTTTTGCCCCATATACCCAGATGCATCAGCCTGATGGCCGCTAGCGCGGCCTCCTGCTGTTTATATAGGTCAAGGGGAGTTATTTCTAGGGCTACCTCCATGGCCGTTGTCGGGGTGGTTCTCATGCAGCCAGTGGTAGCTGAAAATGCTAGTCTTTGGAACCTTTGGAGTCTGGTACCAATGGTAGTCGACAGTTTCGTCCTTGTCCACCAAACCAGAGCGCCATAAGCTAACATTGGCCTGATCACCGCTGAGTATAACCAAAGCGTGATCTTCGGAGAGAGCCCCCTTTTTTTTACCTAACATTTTTTTGCATTGATAGAGTGCGATTGTGCTTTTGTTAAGTTTGTAGTCAAGATGCTTGTTCCAGAGTAGCTTGCTATCAAGGATCACTCCCAAGTACTTGACTTCGTCTTTAAGAGTTAGTTCTGTGTTGAAAAGTTTAGGGAGCCGATGGGATCCAAGGACTCTTTTGTTTGTAAACATTATTAGTTCCGTTTTCGAGGGATTGACCGATAGTTCATGCTTAGTGCACCAACTTTCGATTATCTTGAAAGCTCTTCTCATGAGGTCGCATAAGATGCCTTCAAATTTCCCAGAGATTAAAATCGCTATATCATCTGCGTATCCCACCAAGTATAGACTGCTAGCGTTGAGCTCATTCACAACTAAATTCCACAGTAGTGGTGACAGCACCCACCCTGTGGGCAGCCCCTACTCACGACACCGCGTGTGGTGGTGTTTACAGTGAATTGAATAGCACGATGTTCTAACATGTTATTTATCCATTCTATAAGCGTTGGCGCAACACCATGCTTGGCGAGTGCCTGCCCGATGCTGGCGAAGTTCGTTTTGTCAAAGGCACCTTCTATGTCAATGAAAGCGCCTAGGGTTGAGTTTTTGACTTTAAGAGCATTTCCAATCTGTGAGACTACGCTGTAGAGTGCTGATTCGGTTGATCTGCCCGCGCAGTAGGCGTGTTGGTTAGGGTGTAGAGGGTTCAGTACCGAAATTTGTTTTCTAATCTTCATGTCCCCTAGCCTCTCCAGCGTCTTCAAGAAGAACGAGGTGAGGCTTATGGGTCTGAAAGATTTGGGCTGGGTGTAATCGTCTCTACCCGGTTTCGGAATGAAGATGATCTTTACTTCGCGCCATTTCAAGGGAATATAGCGGTGGGCTAGACAGGCTCGAAGAACCTTAACGACGTATTCCACCAGTAGGGCTCCGCTCCACCTAAGCAGAGCTGGGAAGATATCGTCTATCCCTGCTGCCTTGAAAGGTAAGAAGGTGTTGATTGCCCACGTTAATTTGTCTTTATCTATAACTTCTAAAGCTACTTCCCAGTCTGAGCTGCTTGTGTCCCTTTCCCTATGTGGCTCCCAACATTGCTGGGTGGCAATCCGGCAGCCTGGGAAGTGGGTGGTCAGAAGCAGCTCGCTAGTTGCCGCGTCGTTTATTGTGTATGTGTTATCTGGTTTTTTCAGGCATCCTATTGAATGTTCCGTCACTTGAGCCAGACAGGTTTTAACCCTAATTGCCTGGTTCTTGTTTTCAATATTGGTGCAAAATCGCCTCCAACTGGTCTTACCCCTGAGGCGTATTAGTTTTTTATAGGTTCTACGTATATGCGTGTACCGGTCCCAGTCTACTGGCGACCGTGTGTTCCTAGCTCTGTTGAACAGTCTCTTTAGCCTGTTACGGTGCCTTTCAAGTTCTGGACACCACCAGGACTGCCTAACTCCCTGCCTAGGTACGATGAGGGGGCATGACTGTTCATAGCTAGATTAAAGGATGGATTTAATGTTATTTACGTGTTCGTCTAAGTTAGTTACAGGTATTTCAGCTGGTAAAGAAGGTAATTTTCCTAACTCAGCTTTGACAAGTCTAAGAAACTTAGACTGGTCTGTGTTTCGAGGAGTTCTTCTCGGCTGTGGTTTGGGTAGGTTAAAGTTAATGGTGTACCGGATCCATCTATGGTCTGAGCATGAAATCTCTTTGGATACATACCAGTCCTGAATGGAGTCAGCTATGCCAATGGTTCCTAATGTTAAGTCTATTATTGTTTGTGATCTAGCGAAGCTATTGCTGGTTTATAAAGGTAGGTTCTGAACCTTTGATAAGTAATACAAGATTATTCTTGAGAATAAAGTCAAGCATTTCCTCACCTCGGTTGTTGGTTTTGACATTACCCCAGAGCGTGTGATGCGCGTTGGAGTCTGTCGCGATGCATAGCTCAAGTTTCTCCTTTACACAGTACTCCACCAGCGAGGCGAGCTCGGGCAGAGGCACGTCCTCGTTGCCTGGCAGGTATGCCGAGGCGAGTACGATGTCCGGGAGTTCTTGTTCTGTTCTCGAAAGCCTTGTTGCTGTAAGGTCTCTTGAACAAAATTCGTTTATTAGTAGGTTAGGTACATGTTTTGGAATAAATATGCAGGTTCTTGGGCTACTTACGGAGGTGTCTAGCAACAACCTACCCCCGATGTTTGCAAGACCACATATTCTGCCGCCCCTGATCCACTCTCTCTCTCTCTCTTGAATGAGGGCGATGGTATTTTGATGTTGTTTTTCCAGCACTCTGCGCAAGGTGGCCGACGCAGTTTGGCTGTGCTGGAGGTTGGTTTGTAGGATCCTACATGTCCCGTGGGGGGGAAGAGCAGAGACTGCTGTCATCCTCCTCACTCTCCTCCCCTTTTGGAAAGCAGTCCTCGCGAGGGAGGATCCTGTATTGGATCTTCTGTTTATTCCATCTCCGTTATCGCCATGGAAGTAGCCCTCTCCACCAACTCCTCCTCGGTCACCATCGCGGGAGGCGACGGGGAACGCACAGGTAGAGGCAGCGCGGACTCCGGTTCAGGCGCAGCGGAGGTTGTTGAAGTTAGTGGCGCGGCGGCAACCCCACCGGCAACATCCACCTCCAGGAAGCGGATGTAGTTGCTTCCCATGAGGTAGTAGACGCGCCTTTGTTGGTCTTTTATAGTTTTTACCATGGGCTCTGGCACACGGAAGAACAGACAGGTTCCCGGGGGCTCCTGTCTGTCCCTCACATGTGTCAGGGTCCATGAGTTGATTTTAAGGTTAGCGTTCTGCCTCGACAGTAGCCTGAGCAGTGCTGGAGTGTCCTCCTTGTTGCCCGGGACGAACAACATGCACAAAGCTTTCTTTGGTATTTCTGCTTGAGGCCGAACGGTTAATTTGGTCCCATTTATTGGTGACGGCATGTTTACAATGACCCTCTTGAGCCAGGCCAGCTTGAAGTCATCCTCGCACCATGTCTTCAGTACGCCTTCGGCGAAGTGGGCCTTACCGCGGAAGTGGATCGCGGTGTTCATTGTTAGGTTGGTTGGGTCCGGCTCTGCCATGAGTATTGCCCTTAGTTGGTTTTCGATGTTCAGCCGACCTTCTGCCTGCCCTTGCGTCATGTCCTCGAAAGGTTCGGTCATGACGGCGACGCACAGCTCATTGCTTTTGTACGCCGCGGCAGCTTCAGCATATGTCACTAAGGACCCGTCCACCATGAGGGAGCGAGCAGTCTTGCTCTTCTTGCCTACCCCTATAGGCGTGACGGTATCCTCTGGTCGCGAACGCTTCTGTGCCCGAGCATTAGGTTCTCCGTCGGTTTTCGGTAGTTTTTTACCCCTCGCCTTCCTGCCGCGCTTGCGTTTGATTGACGTGGCAACCGCGCCTACTGTTGTCCCGGTTGTTTGGAACATTTCCGCAGGGCAGTGACTGCTCCCCGCTGGTTGCTCGTGGATCGCGGTGTTTGCCACGTCATCATGCCGCCTAGCTTCGGCGACAGTAGGCTGACGTCTCTTAGAGGACTTCTTACGGGTGACGGTCTTCCAGGTTGTTGTAGTTGTGTTTGGGTTTTGTGTGCCTGTCAGTGGGGCCTCAGCCAGACTCGTCCGGTTCCTCTCAGAAACCGCAGCCGTCGACGCAGCCCGGGTTGTGGGCGCGTCTTCGTCAGCATGAGCCTTGAGTCACCTTGTTCGAGAACTGCCCTTGGCCTTGTGTTCAGGGTAGTGTTGTGAGGCGCTTCCATAGACGTAGATGGGGTTGGCGTTGCTTGGGACGCAGCCTGGTTTGGCGCGCTCCTGGCGGTTGCCTTCCTCATCGCATCCTTGGACGCAGCCGAAAGTTTTGGTTTGTTGGTTTTTTAGAGGACGCAGCCCTGGGCGGTTGTCGCCTAGGCGCAACCTTCGACGTAAGTTTTTTTTTGTTAGGCGCATCCGAGGACGCAGCCTTAGGTGTGTTTGTTGTTGTTGGCGCATCCGAGGACGCAGCCTTAGGTGTGTTTGTTGTTGTTGGCGCATCCGAGGACGCAGGCCGATTGTTTTTTGTGTGTGAAATTGTCTCATTATCCATAGTTAACGAATTATTTTCATTCACCGTCGGAGCTCTCCACCCGCCGCGGAGCCCTCAAGTCGGGGACGTCGCTCGCTCTACGAGTGACGCCAGAGTTACTCCTTCAGTATAGGACCAGTTTAATGACAGTATGACGAGTCCGCACGCAGCGGAAGGCCACGAGACTGCTGACGACACGAGACCGCAACCCCACGCCAAGCCGACTGCCAACCCCCACCAAACCGATCCTCGCATGACAGTCCGCTAATGGGATGCCTCAGCCGATTGACGTTGTCGTGAAACGGAACGCATCTCAGAAAGATTTTGTTCGTCGTGTTGTCGCATCCGATTTTGTGACACACACAATTGACGTATTGCATATTCACTCGCTCACTCACTCACGTGTATTTCTAAATCTTTCATCACGCTTACTCCGGCGCGGCGAGCGAGTGAGCGTGTTGTTTTCCACAAAAAATAAGGTAATGTAACTTTTCTCATGAAAATGTAACTTTTTGAGCTGTCTCATGTAATATTTCACTATCTGCTACTGGCAACACTGCTCGTAAGTCTCAGTGCGCGAGAAACCTCGGGACCCCCAAAGGCGATGGAGAACCCAGTGACTTACAAAAAAAATACTACGAATAAAATCATAAATAAATGAACAGCAATCTGCACACGACCTGCTTCCCTTGTTTATCATTAGACTGACCGATTTTGTCGTTGGAAATCTGCCTGAAAGTACCTAAGAAAATACGGGAACTTTGTTATTCATGTGAAGTAACTCTAAGTATATATATTTTCTCTACGACTAGGTTTGATGCTCTAGTGGTTAGTGGACCCTCATCGCCGTGCCTAACATAAAGACAGGTGCATACATTATGTAGATGACCTGTTAAATTGTTAAATTTTCAGACTGAAAAAAATCAAAACAAAATGAAGTTGCCCCAAAAAAAAACAATTATGTAGGCACTAGGTAAGTCTCTAATCTATAGATAAGTATCTAATGTTTATCGAAGTAGGTACCCGCTAACTACGTTCTTAAAATAGATACCTAATTAAATAAACTCCATAACTACTATACAATTTAAAATTAGGTGTACCTAGGTAGACTACATTTTGAGGGACGTTTTCCCGAAAATGCGTTGAAATTTTGCTGTAGTAATTCAAATATAGTTGCGGGAAAACAACATAAACTATTCATAGGCAGGTAATTTTCCCGAATATATTTCGTTATTACAAGATTCCCTCTGGCTAATTGTCTCTGTGCGTGTTATTCAACTATGAAGTAGATATTTACGCGAGAATCGCGGGATTAACGACATGTTCTAACCTCCAGCACTTTATTAGTTTGTGTTGCCATTATATTATCATCTAATGGGAATAGGTTCGTTCGTGTTGCCAGTAAATGGGTTGTGCGTTAAACAAACTACTGCAATCGTCACCTGGAGATTTCTAAGCCATAATAAAATATATTTATACCCTGCTGTCACCGTGAAAAATATGGAACTACCTTCGTTTTATGATTTTTGATATTTTCTTTTTTGTTACCCGACTGTGCGATAGAAAAGATAGGATCTTGTTTTTTTGTATCAAATGTTAAGATTTGGGTACCTACAGCATTCTATCGTATCAAATCAATAAGTTGTTTTTATGTTGCAAAATTTTAATGAAGATAGCTTCAAATTACAAGAGCCTTGCCTTAAATCAACTAAGCAACCAAAAGCCGAGATTGTTACCCTTCAACACAGTGATTCTGCCAAAATGCCTAATTCCAGAGATAGTAAAAAACTCACAATAGTTCGTGTCAATCCGGTTAAGCTGGGGACAAATTGACCAACAAGTCTACGGAGGTTACCGGGCTTTGTAGTGTATTTACATTTCGAATTCCGTACATTGCAGATCCTATTGAAGGAAAACCTACTTGGAACTCCTTTATACCTACCTAGCAAACGTTTGGATCACATTGCTCTAGTTACAGTTACGTAGGGGAGAACAGGGTAATGGGCGCTTACTAAGGGAACATTTTGATAAAAACCACATTCGTTAACATTTTTCTAATTTTTAATTTTATTAAAGTATATTATAATCACAGTTATAATCAATTAGAGTTATGTATTAAGGGACAATAACGATTTTAGAAAAAAAATCAGTTGCTCCTATTACCCGACACATGCGGGTAATGAGAGCTCATTTAATGCTCATATGGGAAATGGAAGCCATAACTTTAACTCTTTTCTGAAAATTTATATATACCTTAAATGAGATGTTAGTTATTTGTAACACAAATAATAAAATCAACTTTGCATACAAAACAAAGAAATAAACATGAAATTATTAAAGAATAACAAACATCTAAATTTTTACGAATTCAAACAAAATGAACAAATATAAGAAAGAATCTGGACTATCACTGTCAGAACATTGTCCCTGGGCCCAGCCAGTTTCCGCAACTCCCGCATCAGTACTAAATCTTTCCACTTTTTCCTGTTTTGCTAGGCTACCTAATGCTACCTAATGGTAGCAAAAAGTAATAACATTAATATGTAATTCTACTTTCAATCACAATTTAACCAATTGGACTTGTTAGTAAATGAATCTAGGGATGTAGGTAATAAGCAGAAACATAATAAAAGAAGAAAAAAACTTTATGCTTGTATTGGCGCTTGTTTAGTTTTTTTATTTATAAGCCTGGAGCGAAAAACACAAAACCATCCTTCGTGACTTAACGTATGGCACTAACTAATTAGTAACGAGACGACTCGTGGCCGAGTGCTGATCGCGCAAACGCATACGATCCGTTCAAACACCATCGTAGTGATGGATAACGGAGACGACTCGTGCGGTGCGCTTGAGGCGAATTTTCTCGATGGTTGACTATAGCGGCGGAGTGCTGATCGCGCAAACGCATACGATCCGTTCAATCGCCATCACTACCGTTACCCGACGGCTCTCATTATCCTGCGCGCCTCTAAATGTAGGACCAAACAAATTGCCAGGGTATTTTTTTTAGTTACAGCTTTGACTTACTCAGGAATATGAAAATAAAACTGCTGTTCCATACAAACTGCATTTCCAACGCGATCAAATTTAGGTGCAATGGAACAACAATACAACATATACAATGAAACACATTTATTTAAAATAAATCTTTATATATACCTACTGCAAGTTGTTTCTTTCATATATTAGAATTTACTTTTTAATAATACGTAGTTAGAAGTAAGGGACCACGCTGGTTATATCTCGAAGGGCTTGGCAAAACTGTAGGCTATGTAGTTAAGTTTGTACACCCACATATCGTACCAATAAATTAATAAATGAAATTCAGTTAGGTAGGTTTGAAAACGTGTGTATAACTTTACAACCCAGTGTAGAGCGACCTTACGAAATAAATAAAAGCTAAACCTTTCTTATTAGTGTAATTATTCACCGTGAGCGAACTTTGATCTATCTCAAAGCTTTAACAGATACAAGACGAAACGAGAAATTCGCCAAAGAGCTCAGCGAACTGGATTAGCCACTATCTCTCCTTTATCTGAGAAACTTACGAGTTAGGAGCCACCTGAATAATTATGTTCAGTAAGAATCGTTGGTTTTGAAATATAATCGATATCAGTTCTTGTTATTGTCCGTCGACTAATGGACGTCGTTGTAAAAGTTTTAATTATGAGCTTGGTCGTAGATGCACATCATCATTCTTCATTATCAGCCTTTTAATGATCCCACTGCTGGGACACAGGCTTCCTCTCTGGGAAAGGGGATCGGCCGTAATCCACTACGCAGGCCCAGTGTGTGTTGGTGGATGTCACATGTCGTCGAATTTTTGGTTCTAGGACATGCCGGCTTCCTCATGATGTTTTCCTTCACCGTTTTGAGAGCAATGGTGATGAAATAATTTACACAAAGTGCCTCCCTGGGTTCGAACCCACGACCTACAACTTGTAAGTCGCGGCCTTTACCACTGGGCCACCACTGCTGACAGATGCACATCAGTGTGTATCAACTAACCTAATCATGTGTCATCCAGCGTTGCCAGAAGTCCAGATTTTTAGGTGTCGGGCGGGGTGTCCCGTGCGAGACAGGCTCAGTCCCACTTTTCGGGGATAACTCGACCGTGCGTGCAGCGTGCTTGAGGGGTGCGTCACGCAATCGGTGCGTGCAACCGCGACACTTCTCTTTCACTCTTTTCTTATTCCCATTTGTTTATAGATTTCTATTTCGCGAAAACGCACGATTACGTACGAAAGAATAACGATTACCTATTGCAATTGATTTAGTGGTTGGAAAGCAATGAGCAAGTCGTGAGTTGCGTTGCGTGCGTCATTTAGACTCAACTACCTAACGATAGGGCAAATCTGATTTAAAATAACATATTTTAATTAAAATACATTTTCAATGGCTCTTTTTGCTATATATTTTTATGTAAACTCAATTTAAAACTCAAATACAAAGATAAATATTTAAAAATTTCTGATTACAGGTATACTTACGTTTTTTTTTACTATGTCCCGCTTTTGACGTTTTTTTTCACTTTCACAAAAAAGTTATTAAGTCCCGACTTGCCAAAAATAAAATCTGGCAACACTGGTGTCATCCCATCTTGTGTACTAAATCCCTTATTTATAACAAGTATAAATAAAAAATTAGAAAATAAAACCTTGAGGCTTGTTAACTCATGCTTTTTGAACTACATAATTTATCTAGTACGCTTGAAGCTTCAAGCGACAATCCATCGAAACACGTAATCATAATACGATATCTTGCTAATACACCCCGATTCAAAGAGTAAAATGCGCATAACTTTTAAACAGTTGACCCGATTTTCATCAAACATAGCTAAGAACACTCTCGAGAAAGTCACATTTCAAACAAAATAAATCAAAATCGGTTCGTCCGTTTAGGAGCTACGATGCCACAGACAGATATGTACACAAACACAGATAGGTACTTAAAACTCACACCTCTTTTTCCGTCGGGGATTAAAAAATCTCGGTCAGTACTGTCACAGATAATAAATCACAGATAATATGTCACAACAACCAGCGCTGCATTGGACGCATTCTCGCGACCTTTCAAAACGGCGTTGTTACCTCTTTATGTTCTGCTAAGGATCATCATCCATCACCCCACTGACTGAGCATAGGCCTCTGTTTTTTTATGCCAATGGTCACGCTCCACAGCCAGCCTAATCCATGATTTGCTTCCAATAGCAACATTGTTGTCTGTCCATCTCGCCACCAGACGACCAACACTTTTAGACTAAAAAAAAATGTCAATGTTGTCTTTTTCCAAAGACTGCGCTGTTGTCGTGGGTGTGACGAAGTATTGGGCCAATGAAATCTGATGAAATCTGTGTAGAAGAAGAAGAAGTTAATGATAACTTACCACAAATTCAAACATAACGAAGAGGGTGCGAGGTTGCGGGCCATCAGATCACCTGCCTACAGCGAGGCTCCGTACAGGACCACTGAATTTAACTGTCTTGGATCCCCCGCAACGAAATTAATCAGATAAGAATAACGGAGGAGTAGGCAAATATACAAATTTCCTCTTCCCTCCATATCAAGCAGGAGACAGAACAAACAAACAAGACCAATAGGCACAAAGGGTAGTTTACAACTGGGATAAGCCCAGTTGCCTAGCACCATGGATAAAAATTAGCATTCATATTACAGGACCATCCGTACAGGACCACCGTAGTACAGTTGTTCTATCTTACGACGCGGACGGCAGGTTGGTCTTAGTCGTGAGATCTAAATATATTATTTATACGAGTAACTACCTATACGACATGGCGTTTTTTGATGGACGATGAATATTTTTGGTTTTGTTATTCGTGATTCTTGCTAGTTAGGTCTGTCAGTCTAACTGCAGTAAGCCAACGAGGAACATATTGGAAAACAAAACCGTCGCACCCGCCCAGTATCGACAGAAGCGACCGACGCAGGCGCTTTCTGCTGTTTGATATTTCCACGCCTGCGTTTTCCACTATGTTTGTAACCTCATGCTATACGCTAACCACATGTTTATCTATTCAAATACAAACAACATCGCCTGGTAGAGTCCTAATTCTAACGGAAACTGATACATCACCTTTATAATATCTTTACAATAACATCACAAATACTCAAATACTCTACACCTTTCTCTATGCAAATAGAGTATTCTGAAACTATAACCGTTCAGTTGCATTGATCCCCCTTTTATCTACTCTGACCAGGTGGACCGCCATATTTTTCCAGTACGTCGATAATGGTGGCCTCGCGGCAGGAGGAAGCGATCGTCACGTATTATCGGTCCCGGCAGGTATGACCAGGGTACCCGAGTAAATAACCACACTCAGGTAAAGTTTATTTATTTATTTCTGACGGTATATGGTTGGTTTATTTTGTAGCGGTACGTTTTTGTTCTTTCAAACATAAAGTTGGACGACCGATGTAGATTTTCTCCATGTTCATTATCTGCAGTCCATAGAATATGTACGCTATTTAACTCGATTAGTAACAACTCTCAGTGTCTGTTTATTATTTGGTCACCTGTCCACTAAAATCTAACTTGATTTTCCTGTTAGTAACACTTTAAGATTACGATGAGCATTGTTCGAATCTGAAAACAAAGAAACGAAGTTTTCAGATTTGCAGAACTTTGTAGGTGCCAAACTATGTTAGGTAGCTGGGTCGGTGTAATTATTAGTTTTCTAGATTGAGAAGGCGTTAGCCCAGAACTGTCCAGAACCCGGCGCTTACCGCAAAAAGTTTAATTAGAGATTTTAATGAATTCAGTTTTCCGAGCGAGTCTGGACGGAAACCTTTTAGGATTGTGGTTGAAAGATTTCAAAGAGAACGTCGGTAGGTAACTTGTACAGAAAGTACCATAAGGAAACCATAACGGAAGTTACTTAATTAGGTTGGCTATTTTTAGAACGAGCGGGTTTTTTTACTGTTTGTTACTCTATTTCGCTGAATGGACGGTGCATACCTGCTGGATACTGTTAGAATGTTTGGCAATTTGCGAGAAGACAGTGAAAAAGGCTTTTTTAAAGTTTACATTACGTATTAGTTTTTCTTTTTGTTTTTTGTATTTGATTTTAATCAGTTAGGCTTCCTGTCGTTCTATTTGTAATAAATAAATATTCACATAGTTTTAGTACCTATCTATAGATGGCGAGGTGTTACCTGGGTCGGTGAATTTTTAAGTCTGGTTTATAGCTAATATTCATAAGGAAGAGCAATATTGGGGTCCACTCAAGACTTTCACAACCTTGAACTAGAAGTTCTTTCGACCTCTAGATATCTACTAGATTCGTAACTTTTAACCATCTTGAGATCTGCATCCCCTACAAAATGATCACGTTTTGTAATCCAGAGCTATAAGTATTCAGGGAGTGGAGAGTGCATATCGAGAGCTCTTCGGAAATCTTGACCTTCGATGAATATCTGAGAACTAGTGATGTTATCTGTTTTTATCGGAAGATATAATAACAGTTTACGTAATAACTTTTATTATGAGACCAACGAGTCTAAGTTCGTTCAAAAGTGCCGCTTATTGGCCTAGTTGAAATCAATATTTTTGACTTTGACTTAAGTGTGCACAAATTCATGTTTAATTTATGGTAAGAAAAGATAGCTGAAAGGTATCATTATGTAGAGCCTTCGCTTCTGTTACTAACCGACCTGCGGAAGCTATTACAGAATCTATATAATGGGCTGCGAAACCTAACCCCGGGACGTAATTGAGACTTTCAGTCGAAAAATTGGTCCATGTCCGTAATTGGTTATTAGGACGGACCCATACATCTATTAAGGCGGTTAAGTGCGGTCTACCAGGTAACCGATGGGTTAAAGTACCCATATTTAATACCTTTGTCCCTCAACACCTTTTCACTAATCAAACAATAATTAATCATTTTACTTCTTGCTGAACTTCCATAGTGACCGAAGACCTGACATTAATTGATACTTTATAGTTGAAGTTTGCAAGTTCTTCGAGAAGTTCAGTCTTACGTAGTCAGCAATGTTAAATTCAATATCTAAGTTGTGACTAAAACGAGTTCAATAACTTTGGGCAGTTCTTGCGGGTAGACGAACATTTTGGAGATAAGTTTAGAGTTGTGGCAAAGTTCGTGATCTTGAGATTTTGAATGTGAATTAGTTATGTTATAGTCTTAGTAAATACATGAAATTCATAGTTAGCTACCTGATCCAAAATTGTTTTAGCTTGTACCTGTAGGTATGGGTTATATTAATGTTTCCTTACATTTAAGAGCAGTGGTAACCCAGTGGTATCGGTCGCGACTTACAAGTTGTGGGTCGTGGGTTCGAACCCAGGCAGGCGCCTTACATTGTGTAAATTATTTCATCACCACTGCTCTCAAAACAGTGAAGGAAAACATCGTAAGGAAACCGGCGGTCCTAGAACCAAAAATTCGAAGACATATGACATCCGCCAACGTGGATTACGGCCCATTCCCTCTCACAGATAGGAGGCCTGTGTCCCAGCAGTAGGTAATTCCAGTGAAGAATAAAAATAGGAACTAGGAATACAGTTTTTAATTCATCGGACTTACTATTCTGCGAATTTATCTAACACAGATCCCGGGGGTAAAGAGCAGACATTGGGTATTACTCTAACAATGATTACTTAGCAATGTAGTTAGGGTAGCCATTTCAAACATAGTTAACTTCTAAAACATTGAAGATGATATTCATACCAACATGTCGTTATTAGAAAGAAAGGACGTAAAATTGGTTATTTGCGCCAAGTATAAAAAACACAAACGCTTAAATTAATGCACACATTTATTAGTTCTGTGCACGACAGTGTTTAGTTGCCTTTGTACTTGCTTTCAATACTCGTAGTAGCATTATATTTGATATCTAAAGTCAAAGGCTCGCTTTGTGCACAAGTCTGCCAGCGGCCGGCAAGTAGTAATGATAGCCGACCATCCGGCGACCGGTACTCAGCTTGCCTTTGCATCTATGTACTAGGTAAATACATCCTTTGACCATCTCCTTTAACGTTGACTTTTGAGACTTTTGGGACAGGAGTTGATTTCCCCTGTACATATGTAGGTAAGTATCTACAATATTAAAGGAAAATAACTTTACCATAAAAACTTTAAAACCATTGACTTCATTTAGTTCAATTTAAAATCATTTAATCGTGTTTTAATTCTAAAATCAGTTCGAAATTTAATTTAATTTAATAGTCGTATTTATTTGAATATCCTTTCGAACTTGCCCTTCCCTGATCGGAAATCTTCCTGTCTGTTGAACTAACTTTGATTTTATGTATGAAGACGATGGTAGTGCCTTGCTACATTATGTAAACAACAGAGGTTTTTAAGTTAGGTAGTACAACATTCATGTCTATCTAGTGGTGCGTGCGGCTCATGGACGAATATTCATTAGGTAGTGTCGTGTTGTTAATTAGTCGTTAATTGAATGGACATACCTTCCATACACGCTGAACTAACACCTGCAACATCGGCTACTAACAGTTTGTTATTTCATGTGGAAATAATTTCATAACCAATATTATAGACCACAATCACGAAATATCAATCATAATAGAATGTTTTCGAACAATTCGCGCCATTTTATTTATTTATTTATTTAATACTTCATGCACACAAACGTACAGAGGCGGACTTAATGCCTTAGGCATTTTCTACCAGTCAACCTTTGGGTGGTCTGCCGCCATTTTTATTTTCTTTTTTTTTGTCTGTTTGGCTATAAACTATACAAACTTTTATGAATAAAAAAAAGAAGTGCTGTTCATATTAGCGTCCAAATGTTCAACAGCAAACATTATCACCAGCTATTATACAGAATTCATTCTCGTTGCCTCAAAAAACAACTGTCTTCCAGAGACAGAAAGTAATCGTTGTTTTATGCGGCAACACAAAGTAAATTGATTTTACTCAGGGTGTGAAAACTAAGCTTTATAGTAGAGCAGCTCTAGTGCTCGCTAATGGAGTACCGGTGACTGTAAGCTGACTTACGAATGATGCAGGTAGGTTCAGCTAAGCCGTCTGAGTATGCTGCTCAGATGAGCGGATAATTTATGGCGCAGCTTGTAATTGTTTATTTGAGAAATGGAATTGGAATGTAATTAGATTGATATCCTATTCCATTTATAGTTGTAGTGTTTCTGGGTTGTGTAATGTGATTGGCGATTTCCACCGGCAGAATTTTCAATCTTGCTAGTGCTTTGTATTTGAACTAATAACATTATTTTCAATCACACTCAAGAAAAGAAACTATAGTATAATAATTGTTTAATGGATAATTTCTGTGTAGGTATTCCATGGAATTATTAAGTACCATCGGTATTTTGTTAAAAAAGAGACATTTCTTCAAGTTTGCTGTATGACATTACTTCCCAGAATTGTATCAATATTAGCGACACTATCGGATGGTGTAATAATACAGCGTGTTTTTTCCCCCAAAATCAACGGGTACGAAATAATGATTTTTCAAAAATTCAATGATGCAGTTTTCATCAAAATCGGACTCATGACTCCTTTGTGTGTTTTTCGCTATTCCTCATAGTTTCAGATTTGGCATGGGTATGGCCATGCACGCCCACTTAAAAAACTCACCAACCAAATAATAATTTAACTTCGTTAACCTAAGTTAGATACGTTTAGCTTACTCAGTAGGCTAACCTTAATGATCTAATATTTATACTAAGGTTTACCTACTTTAGATTTCAGCACTTTTCAACAATGAGAAGCTTAAATATTATTCAGAGACCTTAAACAAGACAAACACAAAATTTCCATTCATAAAACATTGAAATAACGGATCGAGGTTTATTTTTATACCTTTTAGGATAAAGTTTCCTGGACAGTCAGCATTTTTAACCGAATATTGGGCATCATGAAATCGGTTTTCTTAGCCCTCGAGCCCTAATTCTGCCAGTCAAACTGACGTCCTTAATAGCTTTACGTCATAATTATTACCATAGATTTTCCCGCTAATACTTTTTTTGTTTACCAAAAGGCGTGGGTGCGATCCCGGATGGGCCGCAGCTATTATAATAACGGCTAACAGGATGGCTAACAATATTTTTAACGAGCTATAATGGTTAAAGTTAGCTAATGCGTTAACTTTTCTAATGTCCGTTTTCTCTTGCCCTCGTTTTTCAGATTTTGTCTATAGCATTGCAAAAACTTTGTCATTATATTTTTCTGATTGATTGAAGTTATTAAAGTTGTTCGTTTTTCCGATACGTTGGGTTCAGTAGTATTTTACTTCAATAGGGAATTCTTGAAGTGAAAGCTGATCGGGTTATGAGTAGGTATTTCTACCTCGATGGTTTTAATGTGAAATCTATTAGAGCGTTCTATGATATGGGTATGAGTATAATAAATACATCACGTTAAAACTAATGCCGAAGATTGTTTTGATTTCTATACTTTCAATCTTTGTTGCTACGGCGTAGCACTCGCGGCTACGCCGTAGTAGTACTGCTACGCCGCCCGCTACGGATGCGTGGCATATTTTTTTTATTTTTTTTTTTAATAAAAACATTGCCCCACACTAGGAATTTCTTCCTGTATCGTGGGTGCGTTTACAAACATATAAACTCACATACACAAACACCCAGAGCCGGAACAATTATCTGTAGGTCATACAAATTTTTGTTCCGTGCGGGAATCGAACCCGCGACACGCAGCGCAGCAGTCAATTGCTCAACCACTGTGCCAACCGTGCGCCCTCATTTTTGTTCTTAAATTCAGTTTAACGTGCAAATGGGCCTTAAACTTGCACGACAAACCTAACTCAGAGTTAGTAGCTAACACGAGGTACAATGGGGGCCACGTATGAATTTGCAGCTAGAGGCGCTGGTGTAGCGGAAGGTCTCCGATAAGTCACACTCCACTGTTTGTATTGTGAATTTTTCCTATTTATAATATTGTTGTAAATATTTAGCGATACCTCAGATTAGTTATGGCAAAAACGAGTTACGGGTCAATGAATGTTAGTGCTTTAAGGTATTAAATATCATTTAAATGTAAATTTGGTTTTCACGCCCGTAGTAGGTACCTACGTAAAAACATTGACAGCTATACTTCTGGACCTTAGTCAACGTTCCAAGTTTAAACTGTCGTTAATTAGTTCATCCTCATTGACAGTTTGTCATATAATATTGTCAATTAAAGCTCGTGGTAGTAACTAACTTTGAATTAAGTTTTTCGTGCAAGTGGACTTAAACTTTATAGCTGAGTTGCGGTTTAGCATGGCATTAGCGGTCATTGACCCACCTTTTTTATTAATTGATAACTTATTTTAAAATCGGAATTTAAGACATTCAGGCTTTTTGAATCTTTAACAAACTTTAACATTATTTACTCATGAAAAAGAAAATATAGTGTATTGTTATGGTTCCTTTGAAGACATATTAGGGAAAGAGCATTGACCGCTATTTCCATGCTACAACGAAACAACATAGAACTTTTTTCATTAATAAAATATAACAAGTTTCTATAGACAGGAAGTATTTTTCTCAAAACACAACAGAAATTGAATTCAACCATTGACCGTTGGCTCCCGGTAAGTGCAGATAGAAAACACGTAGTTCCGTGAGCGTATCGCGCTACGTGCACCGGTCGTACGTGCGACTGTCCCGGAGGATTGTGTCGTGTCGTGTCGTACGTAACTCGTCCGGACACGGAACCTCTGCGGGAGAATATTTGATGCTGTACTGCTCTTTGTTTTATGCTGCATGTTGGTAATGTTTGTAGTACGGAAGGAAATGTTCTTTTGGAAAATTTAGTTAATGTTAGTGTGTAAGAAGTATGGATGTTTACAATTTACATTACCTGTTTAAAAGATCAATTCTCGTACTTAAAAAACGTTCAAATGTATGTTGCAACCTCATCTTGGATTCTATCAGTGCCTAAAACGTGTATAAATGTATGGAAATTGAAAAATTAGCTCTGTGCTATATTCCATAAAACTTCATACAAGTTTTACATTTGTATTTGTGTGTTTTAAAATCCCAAGAATTAAAGTTGAACACAGTAACTTCCAAGATTTGTGATCTTCTCTGCAACAACATTGAAGTAAGTATCTAAAGTTTAAAGTATTTGAAGAATCTTTCACAACTTCAGAGTTCTTGTTTTAGTTTCTTAACAAACGTCACAGTTGTTGTATGAGATGAATGGCAGCTTATTGAAAGTGCGGCTTATATTGTAGCCGCAAAGTGGCTGAATAACTAGATACTCATCTACACATTAATATCACGTACGGACGAGTTTGTGATTTGGCATAGATAAGGATATTGAGAAAGAGTACAAAAAGTTGCAGTTACATCAAATTTCGAACATTGGGTGTCCTCTAGTCATCATTATTTTCCATCAAAACTGTATACCGATGCCCGATTTTCCTGATAATCTGCCATCGCAATCACATAGAACTGTATGTCTAGATTCTAAGATCTGTTGCAATAATCACTATGGCCAAGCTCACACAGCTGTAACGTTTCAGTGTTTAGCACATAATCCTCGTATCACGCTCGTAAACAAGGTATCAGCCGAACACAAGCACATAAGGGCCGTTACAGTGAATATTCACCGCAGTAGACAGTATGCAAGTGGTTGCAAGCACTCCGTGACTGCGCATAGCTGCTGCTGTATCTATAGGTACCTGTAGCCCTGCCTACCCGTAGAGTAATGTGCCGTGAACATAGCCCACGTCCGCAGAATAACACTGAGTTAGCACGCGCCTACCAGCTATCTGAAATATTGCAGCGTTTTTCGTTTTGAGAAAAAAAATTGAATGTATGAGAGCTTTTGACTTTCAGTTAGTGGAGTGGCGTTTGCTCTCAAATTGGCGAAGATTTAATTGGGTTGCAACTGTTCGTGACAAATTTTAAAGGTATTTCTAATCCGTATGTATTTTTACAGTTTGAGGGCTTTTGCAACAGAATCAATCGAAATGCATATTTCACCATATTATTTCAGACACTGTTAGTTTGTGATTAATTTTGGGCGATTATAAATTCTAGATATTTTGTGAACAGATCATTTCAAATACAGTAAATCCCATCCAAATTAGATGGTTAAAAATATTCGAGTGTCTTATTGAGAAGAAAGAGTACAATATCACGCGATTTATTATAAACTTACGGTGTTTGCCGTAATCCAGTTACACATACATGCTTATAACGAGAACAAACTCTACAAAAGCGCGAAATAGTTAGCTAGCTCTTTGAAAGCGTATTATTTTATATACTTAGTTTTAATAGAAACTCGACTTCGCGACACAGAAGTCTAATACTCTCCTACTTTTCCACATTGGATTAACCTGGAAAACTAAACAGTACTAACACAATTTTTCTCGCAATATTATACACAGCATCATTACGATAGAATTTAATATATAAGAGAGGTTACCTTTGAAATACGGCCAGCTCTGGTTATTCCAATTTCTTGTGAGAAACTTGCAATCTAATAGCAAAACTGTACCACTGTACCATTGAGTATGAATATGACAACGAATAGAGCAGATGGCAGATTTTCGTCCTTTCTTCTCGTAGCGTCAAATAATAAGGTAGCTTATAATTATCATAGTTATCATCTGATAACTTGACAAGTTTGCTAAGGTTGCAAATAGTACATTTTTAATATAACCTGACTATGACCCAGTTTTGTAATTTAATCTACAATTTCCGTATATAATTTGCTAATTTCATGATTAGATGCAGGCAGTATATGGTGGATTTACCTGCCGGTGTATGGAATAGTGTCTTCTATTTTGTTACGAAGTTACTGGAAACACCAAAAATCAATGAACACTTCTAGTAAAGGCCACCCTGCGCTGATATACCTACTTATATATCTACGGGAGAGCGGGATATAGAGATAGATTTAGGTAACGAATGACATAAATAACTCTATCCAAAAGTCTTTTGATTTGTCTGAATGTATCAATCTGAGCATAAGCGCTCTACTAATTTGTATTTTTACCTTTAATGGGATCATTTTTTTTTTCGCCATGACAAATAGAGCTTAAAATGGAAAACAACTACACAATACACTGAACATCTCACCACACAACAAAAAAATAAAAAGGCATGCAATCCATTCTTTAAAAAGTCCAACGATTTGTTATCCCCTGAGCATCCGCAGCAGCTGCGTGTTTTCTTCAGCCTGCCACATTAGCGGCCACTTCCGAAGCAATAAGTCAGCAGAACAAAAACAGCAGAGTCGAGGTGTAATGGTCCATCAACGAGATAAAAGGCATTCGCCACGATTGACCACTACCACTGAGAAACAAGACACGCAAATTTTCATCTGGATTGTTCAGATTTAGAATAAGGTACTGTTTAGTTTGAGTTCTATTGCGCCGTTTATACGCGAAGTTGCCCAAGTCCTGGTGCTTATGTCGGATGAACCGCGCAATGGATAGTTTGATGGAGTTTTGGACGTATTATTTAGCCTCATAGTAAAGGTCGTTGTAAGTTAGCAGGCCCAACATAAATTGGCGCAGACAAAGGCCTCAAAATTGTTGAGATGCGAGTTAAGACTCACGAGGCCTATCTGAAGGTCTTTTGTAAATTTTCTGAAGTCTCCGACTTTAACGAATGAGCTGGTTAGATTTTTGGGTTAAGTATTTTACAGGCGCCCTTTGTGTGCCAGTTTAGTACCTAATATTAGCTATTTTTGGATGATAAAGGTTGGGTATTCAGGCCACTGAATACAGTACACACATTCCGGAGTTTACCAACGAAACTATACGTGCCAACTGATGTGTTTAGGACATGCTTAAGTTCAGTATAATGCTGTCACATCAATATTAATTTTTGTCTTGAATAAGAATCCATTTCCAAACAACTAATTTCGTATTCCTTTCGTATTTCGTTTTCGTGCGCGTGTGACTTACATCTAGTAACGTAAATGAAGCAAAAGGATTATGTAAGGTTCGTAGCATGTGAGTTCTGCCTACCCTCAAAGGAAAAAGGCGTGAGTTTATGCATGTATAAATGTAATTTTACTGCCAATTTTACTTAAATCACTTGAAAATTAAATTAAATTTAATTCAAAAAACCAAAAAATCTCGACTGCTTGAAAACCGAACTAAAAAGACGTAAACAAGCAGAAAATCATGCTGTGCATTCGGAGGATACATATTCGCGAGCCGGCTGACCAAAACAAGATCATCGTCGATCGAGTCGTGTTTTTGATTTTACGAATTAGCTTTTTTATTTATAACTTTTTAGGTATTTTTTTTTAATTAGGTACATTTAAACATATAAGTATTACATATTTTTAAATCACCTCTTAAAACTCTTTATTTTGATACCCCCACAATGAAATTTGGGTCCCCACAATATGGCGCCCAAAAGCCGCCATTTTCCTATTTTAATGTACCCAGTGACATTCGCAGGGTTAAGACGAATCGATTAACGTAAGAACCATCAAAATCGTTCAAAGCGTTTGGTCTCTATAACGCCACATAGAAACAAACATACATACGACTGATAAACACATTACCCTCCTTCGGCAGTCGGGTAAAAAGTGCGTGTTTACCTAAGCCTCAAATAGTTGTAATCCAAGGACAAAAACACCTTTCCCCGAAAACTTTAACAGAAAGCAAGTGCAATAGTCCTCATATTTACATAACCCAAAATCGTTTGAACATCAACACGAAATAAAGAGTTCCGTAATGCGCGGCCCACCGTATACCGGACCCATCATAATCCTTGTACAATACAGATCTACAGGATAGGCTTACGTGATATATGTTTTACGGTCCCCATTGGCTTATGAAGGTGTTAATCTGTCTTTAAATCATAGAGCGATTCGAATTGTGGCCAGTTTGTGTTTGTAAGCCTGGTTTTGCTTTTGAGACTAAACCTAAGGACGGTTCTTATGTCCGCAATTGGATTATTGTAATCCAATTTTGACATTTTCGGAATATCTGATTTTGAATAGATAACAATTGTGCCTCTAATAGGAGTAAACGGTCAGCAGAGAGGTTACTTTGATTGCAGGTTTTGGGGGCACAAATGGCAAAATAGGACGTGACACGTGGGAAGTACTACTGAGTAGTACTTAATGAGCTCATTCGAAACGGCTTTAGCAAACCTCCACTTTGTTTTCCTTTTTAGGGTTCCGTACCCAAAGGTTCCAAACGGAGCCCTGTTGCTGTCACTCACGTGTCTGTCCGTCGTCTGTCACAAAATTTTGTTCAGATTTTGTTTTTCTTCCCATTGGCCTATGAACTTGAAATTTGATGATAATGTTTATTATTACGTATATTTTATTAAGAAATACCAAGATATTCAAAATGTGGTACGGACCCTAAATGTGCGACTTCCGACACGCACTTGGCCGGTTTTTTAGTCCTACTTGAGTTCGGATGATCTCATTACTTATATTGATATGTATTTTTCGATTACTATGTATTAAACGAGCGTAAGCATATCAAGAGTTACATAATTATTATAGGTCACTTAAGACCCTCAACTACACAACACCACACAATCACCAAACCCTTTACAAACCATGTACACGGTACACGATGACGTGTTAGAGACTTTTAAAATCTTAAAGCTCTGCACAAGGGTTGTACTTATATCGACAGTCTGCACTCTTCCACTACACTTGGCAGTTATTAGAACTGGGTCACGCTCGCCACCTGCGCACGGGTTTGTAGGTATGTGTGTGCACGTGTAATGGTGTGTGTATGTATGTAATGTAATGTGGGCGTGCGTGAGATTTGTTTTGCTCTTCTGATAGTAAATCAGGATTTTGTGGTATGTAATTGCGGTACAGATCGTCCGAAGGGACCGAGTTTTTTTTAGAAGAAGCAATATAAATAGCTTTCGCGACTGGCAATTCATATATACAAAAATGTATCTTAGGACGGTAGTCACGCTACCAACTTGCTTAGATAGGTATATAACGAAAAGCAACGAACAAAGAGAAGTCTTTTTGAAAAAAGAGGATCAGAGGTTTTCTTAGAAGAAGTGCATTAGGTAGATACATAAAACTGTGTGGACCAAGATGTATCCTAGCCAAGCAACCAACTTGATTGTTTTTGAAGAACCGTCGAATGCAAAAAGGATATCAGTGAGGGGATGTCATTTTAACGCCATTAAAGTGAGGTACAAAGGTTGGTGGATGATTCTAAAGCCATATTTATTTTTATTTTTTTTAATCTATAGGCTCGCGTTTGACCACTATCTCGCCTGATGTTAAGCGATAAAGAGTGGCTTGAGTGGCTTTCTAGGTTTTAGCTGTAGGGGAAAATTAAAATGCACGTCTAGAAAGCTCATAAAGAACAAAAATGTTATTACATGCAATGCTCAAGATAACTATTTAGACAACTGTTGAAAAATCTCTGCAGTGGTGCTGAAAGTTTTTCAATTATTCATTTGGACTTCGCAATTTTGTCTTCAGAGTGCACACACTTGGGATTTTAATGTTCACCTGAGGTGAAATATTTGTTTGAGTAATTTATTAAAAGGAGATTTTAAGGGCCTTCCGCCGTTTTTGTGCCGTAAAAGGGTTACTTTCTAAAGCATACTCCTTAGTAACAGCTAGGTTATAAAGATAGAAAAAAATATTTTTGATTCATTTACAATTTTACATTATTTGTGAAACATGGTTTTTTCGTGTAATAGATTTGCTTTAAAAAAAATAATTAACAACACGATATTTTTGAAGTGAAACTTCTTTATCGACGTATGGGAGAAATTTTGTACGTATCGTCACGTTTTTCGGTTACGCGCCATGTTGCTTTTTTTATCAAAGTTTAGTAAAAAGACTTATTCAAATTTATGTGAATTTACAAGAAAAGTGAGAGTGATTATATAATTCGTTTTATAAATTCAACACGTATGAGCATGATTTTAATATTAATAATGCTATCATTATTGATGAAATACAACAATAGCAATGATATTATAATGAGAACAATGATAAAATAAATTACTCATTAATTGTATGCATGTCTATAATAATTAAATAGCTTTAATTTAATACGGAAAAAATTGTTTTTCTTAAGGCTTAAGCCTTATCTACCCCATTTTCGTGAAGATGCAAATAGTAGAAAAATGATATGTCGTAAAGAAGTTTCACTTCTTACTTGTGTACTCTGGTACACACACACATTTTTTTTTTACTACTTTTGGATACTCCTCCAAAACGATTTGGATGTTTAAAATATATTTACCCAGAAAAAATATGGCTAGGATTTCTTCATAACTGAAATAGCAAATGTAAATCATAGAATATTTTGCAAACAAAACTGTCCAAATGTAGGTTCAATATTGGTATTCTGGCGCCGAGCGGGCGCACGGCCAGTACTGCGTTAACATTGGGGAATATATACGCCTTAAGTGTAAAATTATATTTGATTATAAGTAATTGAATAGCTTTCAATGGTAAGAATTAGACAAAAAACAATAATTTCTTGTCTTAACATTAGAAACGGGATATTTACCATGTTTACTGTTTGTTGCGAGTTTGACCGCGAATGTGACCATGACAGTTTAAAACTTATATTTCTTGTCTTGTCACACTTGATATTATAAAGGCGAAAGTCTGTGTGTTTGTATGTTTGTTACTTCTTCACGTTTAAACGGCTAGACGGATCTGGATGAAATTTCGCACTGAGATAGATTGTTGTCTGGAATAGCACATAGGATACCTTTTATCCCAGGAATATGTTCCCTTGGGATAATTTTCGACATTCTCGCGGGCGAAGCCGCTGGCAGAAGCTAGTAATTAAATAAGTTTACGTTAACGAATAAGATTTTATTGAGATTTTATTTGCAAACATTTCGAAAGAATAACTTAGGATTAAAGGTTCGAGCGACAATGATACAACGATGTGATGACAATTTGATAATATATCTGCAATAAAATGTATATAAAATGGGTTGTCGCACCGTTGTCGCAATGTTGGGGTCTGGGTCTGTCGTACTTTTCCAGCAGTTTCTCATTCCACCAAAAATTCTTCACTTCTTAATTAAATCCAACTCCATCCTGGACCACATCCATTAAGTAAAGCTAGCGATCTTGATCTGCAACGTCTAGCCTGCCTTAGGATTGATATTACATTCAAGTCAATTTCACATTAAATACACCAAAGATCCACTTCTAAATAAAAACCGAACCACATACATTAGTATCAAAGTCTCTATTACTTTTTGTAGCACACAACTCACACGAGCTAGAAGCCAGAGTGCTCGAGTATCGACGAGGGTACATTATCGAGACTCGCGCGTGTGCTCAAAACTCAGGCAATGCGGAGGCTGTAATCTCGTTACGAGAAGAAAAGAAGTTAAGAGAGCGCACGGAATATATTACAGTATATGAGATACAAGATGTATTGTTGTAGATCTAGATGGATAATTTACCTTGTGATCAAAATTCGGTGAAGTACGGATCTGATTTTTTTAGGGTTCCGTACCCAAAGGGTAAAAACGGGACCCTATTACTGAGACTCCGCGGTCCGTCTGTCTGTCTGTCTGTCTGTCACCAGGCTGTATCTCATGGACCGTGATAGCTAGACAGTTGAAATTTTCACAGATGATTTATTTCTATTGCCGCTATACATATAACAACAAATACTAAAAACAGAATAAACTAAATATTTAAGTGGGGCTCCCATAGAACAAACGTGTTTTTTTTGCCATTTTTTTGTGATAATGGTACGGAACCCTTCGTGCGCGAGTCCGACTCGCACTTGGCCGGTTTTTTTTTATAGAATGCTTTGTACTATTTCTGAGTCAGTCACCGGATTATTGCAAACACCGTAAGTTCGTAATTAATCTGCCGAGTTTATACATTCGCAATGTATTGTGGACAGATCATTTCAAATATAATTAATTCCTTCCAAAATCGCAATATATATGTGTTATTAAGAAGACAAAGTTTACATAATTCGACGCAATTTTTTATAAACTTACGGTGGTTGAAATAGCCCGGTGACAGTCACAACGCATTGAAGCACAACACTTCGTGTGTTACGTACACAAAGTTTTAAACTATAGTAAATCGCATGTAGGAACGAGCAGTGCCTAGTGTAAAAGTTATACTTATCCTACCTATACACTACACTTCGCCCGCGACTTCGTTCGCGTGATCCGTATTTTATTCTACAGATGATTTTTTAGTTTCAATTTGTTTCAAGATTTTTTAAGGGGGCTTAAAGGATGAATTTCCAAAAACACCTTCTTATTTATTTATTTATGTACACACAAAACACTTAACAAAGAAAAGAAGGCATACAGATAGAAGAGCACAAAGGTACTTATTTCAATAGAAATTTCTTCCAGCAGACCAGCGACAGGAAAGTTGGATGATATACGAAGACACGGTGTGTAGAAAGAAATAAGGAAGCTTAAAATGGACAATAATGACTTAACTAATTATATATAAATTACACATATACCTTACTACATATATAAAATACATACAACATATAATATATAAAATTACAAGATGGTGGAAAGGTTCTTTGACCTGTTTCTTGAATAAAGATACATTTTTAGAGTCATGGACGGTGGAAGTGATTTCCACAAACAACAGAAGGAGTGGGAATAGAAATTAGTATTGTGGGAGGGGAAGTTTAGATGATGCCTTAGGTGGGATCTACACTGGACATCGGCAGCGCGAGTAAAAAAGCGATCGCGCAGATATCCAGGGTATGCAGGGTTAAAAAGAATGTTGAAGAGGAGATATAATACTCTAGTGTTCCTGCGAAGACGGATAGGGAGCCACTTGAGATCCTTGAGGAACTGAGAGACATGATCGTATTTCCTTAGACCAAAAACAAAACGTATGCACAGATTTTGCAAGAACTCAAGCTTATTTAAGAGCTCCTCCATGGCATCTAGATAGCAGGCATCAGCGTAATCGATGATTGGCTGAATTAGAGTTTGAGCTTGATGTATTTTGGTTTTAGAGGGCAATAGGTTTTGAAGGGCTTTCAATGAGTGAAATGAAAAGTGCACCTTGCGATTTGCCTCATTAACTTGAGCTCGCTTCTTAGTGCTCCCCTATATCATAAAAAGAAGCCCTGTACAGTAAAATTCTTCAAAAATCTTTAACGCCCCCCTAAATCGTCTTTGAGGAGTAATTTTGAAAAACTAGTAATGAAAATCTTTACTATTTACTTAGTCCCTTTTTACACGCAACTTGATGCTTACAAATGATACTTATTGTTATAGTGTATGGGTAACATAGTAATTAATTAGGATTATGAATCTGAGTTTTCAATTTCTTACGTACAAAGTTATCGCAGCTAGTAAAATGAGAAACGTCATCGGACTTCTTAGATTGCCACAATTATAGTTACCATGACATACTTACGATCTAATACTTAGGATAAGATCTCTATAGTTAAAGAATGGCGTCATGCCAACAAGAAAATATTGATCTTTGCCAATACTTCTCCATATGTCGATGCTCTAAGGTGCATGCCTACCTCTGCCAAGACTGACAATAGTCCAAAAAAAGGAGGTCCTATGTTCGGCACTATGTTTTCTTTTTATGTATTTTCCTTCTCATCTCCGTTAATTGTGGACCGATTTTGAAAATTCTTTATTTTTGTTCGAAGGAATATGTTCCCAAATTGGTCTTATTTGAATTTGGTGAAGATCTGATGAAGACCTTCGTTGATAACTTACATACATCTTCAACAAACAATGGCAAATCACTCACGGGATTGCTGCAATCGCATGTCTGTTTATTGTTTACACCATTTCATATCTTAACCTCACGCCGCTACGCTCTAAAGCGTACAGTTTACCCGGGTACACTCTCATTTCACCGTTTATTTTTTAACAATTGACTAATAAACGCGTTTTACCGAATTTTGAAACCATTGGTTAGCATATTTATCCATTGGTTGAGTTAACTACTGATCATAAAACTGAACCCAAGTAAGTGCTTATATTGTATGGAGAAAATCAACCGTGCGCATTACGACAAACGCACCGCTACGGCACCGCAGCAGTCCCGCACCAAACGTCTGAATTGAAAGAGCCCTTATACTTTGAATAGTATTTATAGAAATTTGTGGCGACATGTGAGTAACTATAGATAGGTGCACATCTGGCTATCCCTTCGGGGACAACAGGCGTGATATTATTTTATGTTTGTTAGTATTTAAGTCAAAAGTTTTGAAGCAAAAACGCCCAAATAAATTGTATTCCAGTTCTCAGCAAGTGTTCAGAGGCTTAGCCAGTTAAAACAAGATTAAGTACACAGGCTTAGCCAATTAGATTGGAATTAGCTTTGAGTTTACTCTAATATGAACACAACCGCAACGTAATTCGGGTTTTGGGTTAACATAGTACTTAATTCATACTAGCTGCTGCCAGCGGCTACGCTCCTGATTTTCAGATTAATAATTCTGAAATTACTCCTTATCACTTGAGTGCTAATTAGCAGATACAATAGAAAAACAATTGTTTCTGAGAACCAAAGTTCTCAATTGCGCTCTAGGGGATATCGTGCTCAATTGGCCAAAGGTGAAAGGATTTATAATAGCTGATGTTTTGAATAAAGGTTTTGTTTTAGTATTTGAATATATAGGTACTGCTTTTTCCATCAGTCCCTTTACGAGAGTTTTTGAAATGTCTAATCTTGAAGGGTCTAGAAGGCACATAAAGATGTGAGCAAATCATTAAAGAAGAGCGAGATACCTTTGTTACATATCATTTTCATAGTTCAGTGTTTACTTTTAAAAGATCTTGTTACATAACTTCCATATCCAAATGTCATCTTCACATTTCGTTGCGTTCCGCATTCATGATTTTCTGCCACATGTAGGTACGGTCGGTTTGTCAAAGCAATGTGGGGTAAAATGTCAATGTAAAAGACGGCTTACAGTACAAAGCAACATAGCACTCTACCGGCTTAGCTTAAAATAGCTACATGTACAGTCAGCAAAAGGGTCAAGTAGGTATGCTGGCAGATAGTTCGGTAAAGTTTCAAACTTAAATTTATAATAGCCTTCTTCAAAAAGGGTAGGCAACACATTTGTGGTACCTCTGCTATTTCAAACGTCCAAAAGCTGCTGTAAACCTTTATCGTCAGGTGGCCCGTCAGTTTGGTAGCCACTCAAAGACATAAAAAGGTACATCTAGCTGCACTTACTACTAATATACAGGGTGATTGGAAGTTGGGTGCAAAGCTTTAAGGCGAAGATAGTACATACAATTTAGAACCATTTAAGACATGGTTGTCTTAGACGAAGTCTTACTATTTTTTTTACCAAATTTTTATGATTATTTTCGAAAGTTCCCAAAATTTTAACTAAACTGCTTATTTATGGTCAAATTGAATGATAAATGAATCCATTTTTATTTTATTTCATAAAAGTACAGTGTAAACTATCTAGCAAAACATGTTTTACGCTTCTGTGTCGTTAGAATTTTCTTTTACATTCAAATACAAAATTTAAAATGTCTCCCTCAAATTTGTTTGTAGGTCCTTATTTCAATAATTTGTAAGATATCTGCGTAATTGACACCTCAAAAGAAAGAGCGATTGTCAAGCATATTTTCAAAAAGGTTTGAACAAAAAAACCCGCCCCGTCTTTTTTTTAAATAAGGTTTACAAAATGTATTTACGATTTTGAATTTTTTTTATGAACTTTAAATGCCTGTAAAAAAAATGTCTAACGACACAGAGGCCTAAAAAAAGTTTTGTTAGATTGCTTACACATTACTTTTATTAAGGGGATAAATATAATGACCACCTAAAATTACTTTGTGACCATAACCTCTATTACCTAAAATTGTACTATGAAACCCAAATTTAGTAAATTGATCACCAAATTTAGTAAATTGATCACCAAATTTTAATAGCAAATTATTGCGCTATTTAATGTTGTAAAATAGGTTAGGTTAGGTTAGAACTGTGACCAACCGCGCGCGAGCCGAGCGAGCAAAGCGAGCGGTGCCGCGGCAGCGGCCGGCGAGCGCTACTTCCAAGTTGCTCCCAGAAATTTTATAATCTTTTTGGTCATTGGTTTAATTTTGGTGATCATTTACTACTTTTGGTGATCATTTACTACTTTTGGGTTAACAATGATTTATTTGGAGTCATTTTGCCTAAACAGGATAGCGAGATGTTAAAACTTTGGTTATAATTTTACAATAAGATGCGGGTTTAATTTTGGTGATCATTTACTATTTTTGTCTGTTATATGTTACTATATCTGGTGGTAAGTTAAACATAAGCCTTTTATTAAATAAAATAAAAATGAATTCATTTATTATTCAATTTGACCATAAAGAAGCAGTTAAGTAAATATTTTAGGATTTTTCAAAAATAATCATAAAAATTTTGTAAAAAATAATGTTAAGACTTCGTCTAAGACAACCATGACTTAAATGGTTCTAAATTGTCTGTACTATCTTCCCCTTTAAGTTTTGCACCCAACTTCCAATCACCTTGTATAGCCTATAACTATTTGGAATAATGAACCTTTCAAAAGGTGAAAGATTTTTTTCAAATAGATGTAGAGGTTCCAGAGATTACCCTTTACGTCTGAACAAACTTACAAAATTCGGGCTCTCTCTTTATAATATTAGTTAAGATTAACTTTTGCCAGCGGCCGCGCCCGTGTGAATGTCGGCAATTATCCTAAGGGAACACTCCCGGAAAATAAAAGTTAATTAAAAAAATCAAAAAAACCGACTGCTTGAAAAGCGAACTAAAAAGACATAAACAAGGAGAAAATCATGCTGTGCTGTCGGAGAATACATCTTCGCGAGCTGGCTGACCAAAACCAGACGTATCCTCCGACTGCACAGCATGATTTTCTCCTTGTTTATGTCTTTTTAGTTCGCTTTTCAAGCAGTCGGTTTTTTTGATTTTTTTAATTAACTTTTTTTATTTATAACTTTTTAGTTATTTTTTTTTTAATTAGGTACATTTAAACATATAAGTGTTCTATATTTTTGAAATCACCTCTTAAAATCCTGTATTTTGATATCCCACACGATACGTTTGGAAGAAAAAAAAAAATGAAGCCCCCACAATATGGCGCCCAAGAACCGCCATTTTCCTATTTTCCAATTTTCATGTAGCCAGTGACACTCGCGGGGTTAAGACGAATCGATTGACGTAAGAACCATCACAATCGACCCACGCGTTTGGTCTCTAGAACGCCACATAGGAACAAACATACATACATACATACATACATACTTACATACATACATACATACATACATACATACTTACATACATACATACATACATAGACTGATAAACACATTACCCTCCTTCGGCAGTCGGGTAACAAAATCCCGGGAGTGTTCTCTTCTCTCGATTTCGTATCCAATGTCCTGATACAGGACATTATCTACCCATGTGCCAAGTTTTACCCAAATCCGTTAAGCCGTTAAGAAGTGATAATGTAACAGACAGACAGACAGAGTTACTTTCGCATTTATAATATTAAGTATAGATATCTAAAAAATCACAAACAGGCTTCCAAAACAAAACACTACAATCCAAAAAAAAACTTTCCTTTCCGAAGTCGGTGTCTTTGGTACCTATTGTTTTCCGATACCGAAAGTTAAAGTTTATTTTTCGTTTTGTAGTGTTTTGTTATTGAAGTCGATTTGATTTTTTTGTTAAAAAGATTTTTATTTATCTTTTTTTTTTAGTTTTGGTAGGCATTTCCAGTTATCATGATAAACAATTACCATTTATAGCAAAGGAACATATCATGAAGATTCCAAACACGATTAGGATACATTGTTTTATTTCGGAGTTCCAGTGCCTACCTTCCGGCTTCATCATCAGATCAGTTCGATGGTACTATTTTCATTAGAACCATTTATTTATAAGTATTTGCTTCATCATAGTCGGTTAACTATACAAGATATCTTATACCCGTGAAATACTTAGCATTAAGGAGTTCTAGTGGCCATCTATATCCTTCTTCATCAGTCCCACTTCAACAAATTATACTTTCTGAGTGCAAATGTTTGCATTGTAGATAAAAATACCAAAATTGCTATACGCATATGGCTATTATATTTGAGGCGTTCCCTCGATTTCTCCAGGATCCCATCAACAGATCCTCACCTGATAGACCGGAGGGACCACCTGGGAAGTACATCCTTTCAAAAAAAAATAGAATTATCAAATCGGTGTAGGCGTCTTTGATTCTTGATCGGGTAACATCATCATCATCATATCAGCCGAACGACGTCCACTGCTGGACATAGGCCTCCCCCAAGCGTCGCCACATCGGGTAAAATAAAAAATTGCGACGAATTGAGAACCTCCTGCTTTTTTTGAAGTCAGCTGCAAACCAGCTATAAACCTTGTCCTCATTGTATACACATATTTACTGCCTGATGTTGCAATGACGTTTATTACTAACCAGCACACCAAACTTTTAACCCGCGTGTACATTTGTACAAACACATATCCATTTTCTGCCTTGCTTGTCGTCACAAAAGACCACTACAATTAATAATAATAATAATTAATAATTCATATGCCTAACAAAACAAATCCGGAACATGGCTTTTACGGCTCAACCTACTTAAGCGGAAGAGGAAATGCTTTGAGGGCTTGGAAGCGGGTTAATTTAAATAACTCGGGACTTGTAGAGGCCGTAGCGGGGAATGGCACATAATTAGGCTAAATAAAAATTATAGGACCGTTCCTGAGGTTTATTTTATCATGATTTATTTTAAAGTTCATGGGAGCGGGTAGAGCAAATTATTGTTATGTGAACTGCCTCGTTGGTCTAGTGATCGCTAGCGCTGGTGCTGACCATGGGGTCCAGGGTTTGATGCATGGGTCGAGCAAAGTGTTATTGATTTATCTGGCATTTCTCAGTAGCAGCCCGGAGACTGGCTTTTGTGCCCTGTTGATGGCAATAGGCTTGCCTATTACATGGGACTTAAACATAACTAGCTAACTGTGGGCTCAGATTAGAGATTCCTCTAATTTGTCCGGTCTTCTTATTTATTCGGACGCAACATTATATTTTTGATGTTAGAATAGAATTGAAAATATTTATTTGGCATAGGCACAACACAACAATCACAAAGTAACATAGAAGAATAGTAAAAAAAAGTACAAACGTTAAGAATTACTGCGCCGGCCGTGCCCATACCGAAAGGGTTACCAACTCAGCATTTGCTGGGCGTCAGACACCCAGCGCTAATTTTCAGTTGGAACCCCGCTAATTTTTTGTTCATGGATGTGAATAAATAAAAAAGATACTTAAAATAATGTCATAATGTGATTATGTAGGTGCTTAACCAATAAATTGAATAAATATGTTAAGAAAGGCGTTTATTTACCTACACAGTTATTATTTCATTTTGTAACTAAATTGGCCAGACTTTATTTTAAATGCCCGCCTTTTTGTCAAGACTTTAAAATTTTTGAAATGGTAACCCTACGGCTCTGCTTAACCTTTCGGGGAATGCAGATGTTAAGTTGCTGTATTGTTATCTGACTCAGGGGTATGTTATTGCGATCTTTTGTCTAGAGTAAGCGATTTGTGGTCGCAGTGTGCTGTTTGTGTTCAACGTTGGGAGGTGTTGCCGGATGAGCAATAAACGTAAAAGCTTTCTTCGTATTTGCGTACGTAGGGTTTAATTGCACTTGTACAATCTATACGAAGAGTATCATAATAAGTAGTTGATTTAAAAGGCATGTTAGACGGATAGACGGGCGGGTTATGTAATAATTATACACCAGCAGCATGTATACTAACTCCTATGATTTCGTCCATGTGAAAGTCTAAAACTATCCTATGGGAACGTAGTGAAACCATACAAAGTTCCTTTTATTATAATCCAGGATAAGCAGGAGATCAAACGCAACATTAAAGTCACCGCAACATAACAAAAAAATAAAACAGCGTTAACACCTGTGTACCGACTCCGTACCAATGCATTCCAATATTTCAAAACGATAAGGAAAAAATGCAAAGGCAGTGTCGCTAACGCGATCAACAGGGTCGAGGCAAGGCCTTGCCTCGACCCTGTCACTTTTCATGAGTTACAAACCTTTTCGTCAAAACCATGTCGTTTTTATTAAGGTAGGTACTTACTAGTAGTACTGCTGAGATAGGAGCCTTTTTGGTCTCGCACGGGGTTTTATTTTTTAGTATTGTTTATTTTTTTGTTTTTGCTTATTTCTCGTTTCTTCTGTGCGGGTCACGAATAAATATTTTTTCTTTCTTTTTTTTAGTATAATGAAACTCGCATACCAATTTACGAGTATAATCTTTATTTGACAATTATTTTTTAAGTAATGAGTTAATATCTGCTGTTTAAATCGTGTAAAGCGTGGACGGATTTACTTGATTTAAACGGATCATGTTTTATAGATCTAGTTACGTAATTATACTTTTTGGTACAAGTTGGATGGTTTGGTACAATGGCTTTATTTTTTTTTTGTTATCTGAAGGGGACTTTAATGTTAAACTTGTATTTTTTTCTGTCAAAGCCAAGGGCAACTATTTAGCAACCTCGCCGCATTAAAAGCTAGTAATCGCAGCCCATTAAAATAAAATTAAACACAATTCGGGCGCGCCTCGTTTTTGTCTATGAATATTCCATGGCTATTTATGTACATCCAGACTTGTTGTAATAACTTGAATACCAGTCCTTTGCACTGAAATGTTAAGGATTATTAAATTAAAATTGTTGTGTCTAACTTTGGTGACATGTTTCGTTATGGATTGTTTTGTTTTGTGTTTCTAGTTTTAAAGTAGGCGATTTTGTAGTATTTGTTGCTATAGATTATGGATATTTTTATATACGGCTTATTAAGTAAAAATCAATCTGCCTACACTTTTCCCGATTAGGTTGGGGTCCGTTACCGTCTAACCAAAAGCAGATTCATGCAGATACCAGTATTTAATATGAAGACAGAACATTCAAATGACATCCGGGAAAAACGCATTAACAGGTTTTTCGAGGGTTGAAGGAGTATCGGTACGTAATGCATGGTTAGGTATCCCTTGATAACTTGTTAATAACTGGATTTAATTTGAATTGTCATTCTTATTTAGAATTTTCAGACTGTCACCTTTGTCAGGGCGCCCGGTGGCGTTAAGCGCGGGTTTTTTGATAGAGATTGGAACATATATAAAATGAATGCGAATAAACACTTAATATAGTATAAATATAGCGTATTATTTACTACGGTAACCTCAATTAAGTGTACCACAGTACCCATCCACGGGCCGACCTGGGCAAGCGTAGTTTAACTGACCAGGCATACGGACTACGTGGTGGCCAGGAAATGTCTCCTCTTCGAGTGATCATTTTGTTGTAGAAAAGTTGACGAACGATGGGCATAGTTTAAGTGGTCGCTTACAGGAATGCCCTGATCGTAATGAAGTACATTTGGATGAGGTAATTTTCAAAAAATTATGGCCATTTTACAAAGATTAATCAATACGAAATAAAAATAACTTTCTTGTTGTTATTAGTATTTTATTAATTAATTATTTTCATGTGTAAGGACTTATGGGCCACCCTGTACTTACAATATTTAGAACAAAATCTCCTTTTGGAGAAAATCTCCTTTTGAAGAAAATGCACTTGCAGAAAATGTGATAATTTATTTACTGGGTTTGGGTTTAAGATAACAGCATCTATTGCTAGTAGAAAATGCCTAAGGCCCGCCTCTGTACGTTTATGTGCAAGAAGTATTAAATAAATAAAATACTCTCATGAATCTTACGGAGTTTTGTTAGCAATATAAAAAATCTTCCGTATATTGTAAATATGCTTTTACATTTCTAACTGCATTTATTTTATTGTAGAGTAGTATGATCAGAATTTATTAATACACTTCAGTGCGATACATACCGTTCACATAATTGCGGGACTGAGTTATCCTGAAATGAGATGTGAACATTTCAGGATATCATAGTCCCGCAAGACCTTTTTTTTTTTTTTTTTTTTGGGTGGGAAATCATCCAATGACTTCTCCCGCTCTGGGTGAAGCGGGAGGGCGTGTCAGACTTTTACTGACTAAAACCCACCCGTGTTCCTTCAGTTGTTTGTGCCAGGGCCGCGGTAACACTCTTTCAAATTTATCCGCGACCCAGACAGACATCGGCCCTCTCGGGCCCCGTCAATTTTGCTGACATCTCTTTGAGGCGCGCGTGGAACACTACGCACCGTCGACTCGGGCCTGGTCCTTATCGGACGGCGAGCTACCCATTACTTGCCGTCCGCAAGCCCGCGCCTACGGTGGCCGGGAATCGGCTTGCGACTCCCGACGCCCGGGTCGTCTCCTGCGGTGGTTAGGGGCATGAGGGCGCCTCCTTTGCGTCTCCCTCACGCGTTCCGCCTCCTCCTTTGCGAGCATAACTGCTTCGCAGAAGGAGGAGACAGCTTCCCATGCCCTCTCGCTCCGTACCATGGCCTGCACCAGGGCCGGCCGCGAGAGGTCGCCACCGCTGATCGCCTCCACGAGGACACGGCGGTGCTCCGCCCAAGCGGGGCAGACCTCCACCGTATGCTCCACCGTGTCCTCCGGGCTATCCACACAATGGTGACACCCGGGCGTTTCCTCCCGCCTTATCCGGAACAGGAACCTCCCGAAACAGCCATGTCCGGTGAGGACCTGCGTCAGGCGGAAGGTGAGGACGCCGTGGCGCCTCTCATGCCACTCCTCAAAGAGGGGCCTTATCGCCGCAATTGTGGCGTGCCCAGCACTGGGTTGCGACAGTCGCTCTCTCCATGTCGCCATGAGATCCTGCCGGAGCTCTGTCCGCCAAGCCGCGATTTGTCGCGGCAGCGGAGTTGTGCCCCGGCGTTTCGCCTCCTCGCGCCACTCCCAAATGTGCGCGAGGACTTTTGCCTCTAGATCCCATGGCAGCAATCCGGCAAGGAGGCTCGCCGCCTCACCGGAGACCGTGCGGTATCCCCGGAGCAGCCGGATGGCCATGACCCTTTGGGACGCGTTCAGCGAGCGGGCTGGTCTCCGCCTCATGGAACCCGCCCACACCGGTGCGCCGTAAAGGGCCATGGACCGCACGACCCCCGCGTAGAGCCTCCGGCAGGAGGCGTTTGGACCCCCTAGATTGGGCAGGAGTCGCTTGAGAGCAGCCCCAGCCCGCTCCAGTCTGGGCGCCAAACGTCGGAAATGCTCCACGAAATTCCACCGGCTGTCGAGGACGAGTCCCAGGTACTTCATCGTCAACCCGACGCCGATGTGAACCCCTCCTACCGTTATTTGGGTACCCGGCGGTGGCGCGTTCCGAGGACCATGAAAACACATGGCCTCGGACTTGTGCAGGGCCACCTCGAGTCCCAATTGCCGGATCCTCTCGACGACTATCGCAACCCCGCGTGTCATTACTTCAGCCGCCGCCTGGTGCGACCTCCCCTGCGCCAGGACCAGCGTGTCGTCAGCGTAGCAAATTACGCTGACGCCGCTAGGGAGGTCGGCGCGCAGCACCCAGTCGTAACCGATGTCCCACAGATGCGGCCCCAAGACCGATCCCTGTGGGACACCGCACGACATCTCTCGCCGGTTCCACTCTCCCTGGTGACCGGGATAGATGACGGCCCTGTCCGTCAAATAGGCCTCGACCACGCGACAGAGGTAGGGCGGCATCCGGTGATACCGGAGTGCTTCCCTGATGCAACTCCAGGGCAGGGTGTTGAAGGCATTGGCGATATCTAGAGACACCGCCAAGACAACCCCACCCCGGGCCACTGCATCCCCTGTCGTGAGGGCTCGCACGCGCATGATGGCGTCCACCGTAGAGCGCCCCCTGCGGAAGCCAAATTGGCTCTCCGCCAGATCCGGTCCCACCCGCACCAGCTGCCCAACGAGGCGGTCTGCAATAACTCTTTCAAAGAGCTTGCCCACCTCATCGAGCAGCACGATGGGCCGGTAAGCGGACGGAGAGTCCGCTGGGCGCCCCGGCTTCTTAATGAGGACCAGTTTTCCCGTCTTCCAGCGAAGTGGGAACTGGCCCCTCTCCAAGCATGCGCTAAAGAGCCCCCTTAGTCGAGGCCCGAGAGCCTCCAAGGCCAGAACCCAGGCCTTACCAGGTAAGCCGTCGGGTCCTGGGGCGGTATTTTTGGCATTCAGCCTACGTACCGCCACTCTCAGTTCTACCTCAGTCACCTCAGGAGCATTGTCGTCGTTGTCGGTGTGGTCCGCATCGGGCACCGCAAGAGTAAATTACGCTACGGGGGAGTATGTTCCCCTTGCGAAGGGAACAGAGTGCTCACCACGCCCTCCACGAACTGCGGCCGGAGACTCTGCGTCAGCGGGGGCGCCCATGGGCGGAGTTTATCCCGCACCATTTTGTAAGGGCGCCCCCACGGATCCCTGTTTAGAGTCCCCAGCGACTCCTCGCGGGCCAAGCCTTTGGCCCGCTTGATCTCCGCTCGGAGGGCGCTCCTCGCCGCTCTGTACCCCTCGTACAGCTCCACCTCAATGGCTTCCGTATCCGGAGGACGGTTACGGAGCCTGCGGTGCCTGGTGTACCGGCGTCGCGCAGCAACGCACACCTGGCGCAGAGCCGTAAGCTCCAGCGACCACCAGTACACCTGGCGCCGGGCACGTCCTGGCTGGACCCGGGGCATTGCCACGTCACATATCTCGGACATGGCCTCCCGGAACCACTCCGCCTCGTCGTTGATGTCAGCAGGCCTATCCGGTGATGACACCCAGGCCTGCACGATCGAGGCTTCCAGGAGGAGCTCCCGGTCCAGCTGTTTCAGTGCCCACCGCGGACCGCTCGGGGTCTGTCGGACCGGCGCGCTTGGGCTCTGGGTGGAGACGTCGAACCGAATATACCGGTGGTCGGAATACGTCTCCACCTCCTCCATGGGTCCCGCAAGACCTAGGCAATAATCGATTGAACTTCCGACTGGGAAATTCCGAATCAATAACTTACTCGTATATTTCCATATACCTAATGTCGTTGGCTAATCTTGGTTTTGTATAAAAAAATCTGGCTTGAAATTTCACAAATGGTTATTCATAATACGTACAGATATACATTTACTGCCTCAATTTAGGAGAAATATCGTGGGAAAAGTTTTGAGTATCAAAACGAAAGGCGTAACAGAGAAAGTCCCAGAAAATCATGGATGACGTATAGCGTGAAAAACTACTGGTTTTCGGCAAAAAAGTACTGTTGCTTTGACTCCCTAATGAATTTGGTTGAAGACATGAGAAGAGCGGAGATATCTAGGTACAAATTAATTTTAATGTTTGTATTTTGGTAACAATTCTTTCTATGAAATTAAAATAGCAATATCATTGAGCCTCTCGCGGTAAGTCGAATCTCGTCTCTGATTGGTCTGATTGGTATTGCCATTCTTAATTAAGGTCAGTTTTAATAAAAGAGAATACAGTAAATATGGCAGAGCTTTCGCGGTAATTCTCGTGGGCTTTTATTGGTATTGGCTCAATGACTCGCTTGGCTAGTTATCAAGTAATCCATACTATACAACTTTTTTCGGGCGGAGAAATGCTCATGCATACTGCGCTACCAAGAGGAGATAGCGCAGTTATGTGGGACTCCAACCCACTAAAACTCCACGGTGTCCTCCTGTGCCGCTTATGGCGAGAACCCAGGCACGCGTTGGCACTCGTCCGTGAACCCGACGCGGCTGACCGTCACCGGATCCGCCTCTGGGGAGTACACTCCATCAGAACACATTGCACGCCGTGACCAAACCATCACATGGGCGCCAGATGACCCCGTGTATGGCACCCTTGATCCCCCTGCGACGGATCAGGTCAGTGGTACCACCACCTACCACTTTTCGGTTTCGGCCGCAGTGGATAAGGAGAGCGACGGTGGTGACCCCGTCCAGGCCGTGGAAGATAGGGAGAGCGGCGCACCGCAATACCGGCACTTCTCCCCCGCCGCGGCCTCCAACCCTCAGCCGCAATGTCTTCCATATGACATCGCGGCCCGCCTCAATTGAGATGTCGCCCAAGCGGCACCTACCACTTAACCTACTTGTTGGCCGTTACGTCTTCAGCTTAATCGGCAAAAGCCCTGACGAGCGGCCCCTCCTCGGGATCCTCTTCGCTTCACCGTGGGTGACCAAGCCACGTCTACTTAACTGAGCCCCCCGCTTCGAAAATGCGGGAACTCCGTCTGTATGTCTGTCTGTCCTTGCATTTTTCCGTCTTAATTGCTGAACGGATTAAGATAAAACTGGGCACACAAGTTGGTCATGTCTTAGATTAAACATAAAATCCTTTTTATCTCGGGAGTACATATGTTCCCATGGGATAATTGCGACATTCACGCGGGTGAAGCCGCTAGTAAAAACTAGTCAAATAACATTGAATTGAGGTAAGTTGTTGTAAACGAGAATACAGTAATATGACTGAGCTCTTGCGACCCTGGCTGCTGGCTGGTATTGATTCAATGAATCGTTCGGACATTTCATTTGCGTGCATCCCTCGGTTGCTCCCCACTACACGCTCCTGTAAAGCCTTTATGTTGCTCGACGAGATTTAGTACTTATGCGAATATTTTTTTATATTTTCGAATTTGGAACTCAGATTTATTTTATGAGTTTTCGTGAGGTTTGATTATGATGACTCAATGAGTGCTGATGACCAACGATATAAAGACCAATTCTCGTACTTAAAAATCTATTAGATATTTTTTCAACTTGAAAGTTGCAAATTTAATTTCAGTAAGTCAATGTCAAAAATGTTGTCACTTGGAGAACTTCAAGGTGTTTTTGCCAGGCTGAGATTAGAGTGCAAATACGGGTTTGCCCACCCAAATCTACTATTATATCTACAGGTTTTAGAAGACAGGTTACAGTCTTAACTGACACTTACTCATGATTAACTAAAGCAATGCAGAAACGTCAACTGTTCACAAACCTCCAAGTAGAGTAATCAGTCGTCTTTCACATTTTCAGTCCACCTTTGACATAAAACAGTTAAGTAAAAAATACTTCAATTCAATCAAAGATTAATTGGAGGAGCTTGGAATGTCAGAACTCAAAAGTAAAAGTAAAATTAAATTCACCAAACAAAGTATCAAAACATTTCAATCTAGTACAAATTGCATCTATTTAGGTGATGGCCTCGGATTATAGGATTGGAATCCAGATTGATTATTGGAATTTCCGATCGCTTTATTCAAGTTGACGTTGTCCACGAGCGACGTCAATATTACCTACGGTTTATCTCGATGGAGGCAGACTGCGTAATAAATTGATAGGAGAACCAGGAACACCCTTTTGTTTCGTATCTCGTGGAAAATTTGTTAAAAGCATGCTAATGGGTTAAATAACTTTGTTTGTTTCCCCGCATTCGCATTCGGGAATAAAGGATTGATGATCTTTGTTTTCATGATCGTATATTTGAGTGTTGCTTTAGTAGGACGGCTTAGGAAGCGTCATTTGCGAGTGCCAAGTTTAGTTTTTGACATATTAGACAAAGACGTCTTAGGCAAACATTCTCAGTGTGTTCAAACATGTTAATGTCAGTTTGAAAATCTCATTGTTCTTCAACAAATACGGATCTAGTTGAAACCACAAGCTCTTCAGTCAAGTAGGCGCGTGTATTCGAATTGTATGTGCGTTAATTTGGCGTGAAATTCTTCAAATAGGAAACCATGCTGATGAAGTCATGTCGCGTCAAGTCCCGTCAAGTGGGTGGCTGCTTAGAGCTACTTATCCCTTTGATACTTAACTATGTCACTGCTATTAATTTTAAGTTACAATAGCGCGTCATATATTTTATTTACGTTAATTAGAGATTACGAGGGTAAATTTTAACACAAACAAACATGTTTATGTTAATATTTACCTAAATCAAGTTTTAATCGGTCGAAGTATAGCGATAGCGGACCCGCATTGGGCCTGCGTGGAGGATTACGACCTATTCCCTCTCACTGAGAGGAGGCCTGTGTCCCAGCAGTGGGAACCTTAAAAAGGCTAATGCTGATGATGATAGGAATAGTTCATAATTAATAACTACAAAGTAGGTCATACTAAACGTTTCAAATAAGTAAATCCCCGATGCCACGCCATATTGTTACGTCGTAGTAATCAAAATAGTGATTTACGTAAGGTGAGATTTAAACTCGCAGGCCTTCTGTCTAATCCCTAGATGAATTTGCGAATGGACAAACCTGAACGGAACTTGGATAAACGCAAGGGAATTTCACGCAAGTGATTCCGCCGATCGTGTCAACATTTGCAATCATGCATTTATTTCTGGCCAGTTGTTTTTTTGGAACAGTTCAACACCTTAAAATTTTACAACGGGTTCTGCTCACATTTACCTCATACCTAGGTTGCAAGTGACGTCAATTGTGTGTGTGACTAGTGTATGTAAAGGTATACATAGTAGAATGTACATATTAGAAGGATACAAACTTCACCAGACAGTGGTCGTAACTACCGAAAGGTGAGGATATCGACACTGAGTATCGGTCTGAATCTGTTGTGAGGTCAAAAGGTCCAAGCAATTGGCTGTATGCGAATCAGCGACGGAATTACTTGCGTAAAATTCCCTTGCGTTTATCCTCCCTTCTGGACCAGGTAGATGAGATTTAGCGCTAGCGAAAGCTTTCGCATCTCCCATCCAGTATGATCAGTTCTCCATTGAACGTAATTGGGCGGAAGGGTACCGTTGCTGAGCCTCATCAGCCGTCTCACTTAGGTACTGTGTGAGCTTGGTTGTCTCCAGATCGCCGCTATACGATCGGTAGACACAGGCGTACGTGCATACACCAGCGCGTAACTTGAACTTGTGCTCCAGGGTAAGCCCTGGATAAGAAAGGTATGCCACGTCCGTCGTACGTCCCTGCTGCGTCTCCGAAAGGAACAAAAGTGCTGGTTTCTCAGTCTGAAGGTGATGATCCAACTCCTCCAGTGGCTGCACCGAACATCATACCGGAACACAGCTAGGCCGCTTGGCGGTATGTCTTCGATCAAAACCTACCACCAGTGTGCTACCTGATAACAAATCACCCGGGGACCACGTGTAAGGATTCAAAACGGGTACTATCCTACGGACGCAGGTGACCCGGCCCCGAAAGTATTTATATTAGATAATAAGAAAGGAATTGAATAAAGGGCAAAATAATAATGATAATAATTTTGGTGTACTCAAATGGACTCAAACAGATCTAGACGCCCTGGATAGGCAGATTCGTATACTGCTGACTGCGTATCGTATGCGTCACACACGATCGTCGGTCATTAGATCGTATATCCCGCGGACCTTTGGAGGCCGAGGCTTTTAAAATGACAAGAACCACCACAACCGCGAGATATGCAATCTAAGGGAATATTTATAATCTAAGGGAGTTTGCATCGTGATGTAGTTGCATTGGACAAGAGACTCACCCCGCTCTCCTTGGTGAATGAGAATTGGCGCAAACCTGTAATACTTGACACTAACGATCGCACGGAGGTATGGCAGACTAAGGAACTTTACGGACGCTTTTGCCGGACCCTACATGGATCCGATGTAGACCAATCAGCGTCCGTAGTAGTATAACGCAGCCGGGCACGTTTCGGTGACCTCTTAAGAGAAACCGAAAGTTTTCACTGTGCAATTATGGGCAAAGTTATCATGACGAATAACTACCGGAGACCGGAGAATTATTGTGAAGTATGGCACGGTTGACATCTGTCAGGCATGTCACCGTCTAGGTGAATCAATCCGCAACATTGTCTCTGGTTTTTCTTGTCTAGCTAACGAAGAGTACTTGCAAAGGCACAACCTTGTAGCCAGGATTCTCCATACTAACTTGCTCACACAGTTCTCTAAGTAAGACTTCAATCATGCCAGTAAATTACCAGTAATACCATAAGCCATTAACTTTTCAATTATAACGTGTGACACACGGTCAAAAGCCTTTCTGAAATTCGTATAGATAGCCAGAGACAATAATAGCATCAACTAAGGATTCGTTAAAAGTCACCACACCATATTTGTACAAGTAGACCTGGCGCCCACAAAACCATGCTAAAGTTACACCAAGATAATGTTTTAAGTGTGACTAAAAGAGAGGACAAATCAAAGACTAAAAATTTTTGCCATATTAGACAGGGAGAGATAGGTCTATAATTGACTACATTAACGCTATCACCGCTTTTGAAAACAGGTACAACCTTTGCATTTTTCCTAATATTCGGAAAGACTCTTGTCCTTAGTGATCTATTAAATATTAATAATAATGGGGATGTTATAGAAGAAGCGAACTTGGAGGTAAATATAGAATAGAATAGAATATACTTTATTGTATAGCGATATCTACCAGACTACCTTTGGATGGACTGAAAGAACTTAGAATGAAAAAAAAGGGGGTAGTCTGTGGTGTACTGCTATTATATTAAAACATAAATATATACAAAACTATTAATATATACTACACTACACTACTACACACTACTATATACTATTATTATTATTTGATTATATAGGTGGTAACTTTAATTTGATAACTAAACAATCACGGGCTATTGCAGGTGGTGTGAGAGGCAGGCTGATTATTATATCTCGCATGACGGGAACCTCGTGAAAGCCGAGAAAGATAAGCAAATCAAGTATCATGACTTGGCTTGCGAGGTTGTCGACATATGAGATGTGGACTCAGCGATCATTGTACCGAAAGTACCGATAGTCGGGTCTGCCAATGGCTTAATAGCCACAAGCCTCGACCAACAGCTTTGGAGGCTCCCGTTAGGCGGCTGGGTCAAGGGCTTGATTCAGTAAGCTATACTTCTGAACACGGCTCGTATTGTCAGTAGGTTCCTTGCTAAATGCTTTGTCCTGAATGACTGACTGACGGATCAACGCACAGCCCAAACCGCTGAACGTAGAGATTTGAAACTTAAAAGGTGTATTCTTTGTATGATGTAGGCATCCGATAAGAAAGGATTTTCTGAAATTCTACCCCTAAGGGGGGCAAAGTTTGTATGAAAAATCTAATTCCTTCGGCTAATATTTTTGAAACTTGGCACATATAGTAATCTAATTACATGATAAAGATTGACATTATTAGTTTTTTGAAACTACCCCCTCAAGTCGATTTAGGGGGTGTTGAAATTTGTATGGCAGAATCTTATTTTATGGGTAATAAACTTGAAACATTACACAAATACTAAAATAAATAAATAATAAAGTTCGTTATTATTAGTTTTTTGAAACTACCCCCAAAAGACGATTTAAGGGGTGTTAAAGTTTTTTTGAAAAATCTTATTATTGGTTAATAAACTTGAAACTTGGCATAAATACCCAACTAAGTAAGCAACAAAAGGTTGCAATTATAAGTTTTTCAAAAATACCCCCAAGAGACGATTATTTTTTTTGAAGAATCTTACTTCTTATGTTAATAAACATGAAACTTGACACAAATATCAACCAAAGTAAACAATAAAGGTTGTCATTATAAGTTTTTCGCACCTACCCCCAAAATTCGATTTAGGGGGTGTTAAAGTTTTTTTAAAGAGTCTTATTTATATCTATATAAAAGCGAAAGGTCACTCATTCACCTATCACAAAATATCGAAAACTGCTTGCTCTGGACCCTGCTCCTGATATCGGTGAGCCTCTATTTTTACCCGACTGCATAGGTTATATCATTTTCAAATATGCGCCATATTGATATAACCTATGTCACTCTACCTCACTCCAAAAAAGGAGGTGATATGTATTTTTTCTAATGTGTATTACAAAAATATTTAATCCAATAGTAGTTTATAATCAGTAAGAATAATGGTAAATAAAGTACATAATAATACGTTATTTATATTTATTTTTATAGGATAATATTTAAAATATAAAGAGAAAGTTATGAATAAATGGAATAATAATAATACCAGTCTGTAACTGTCCCACTGCAGGGCAAAAGCCTCTTCTCATACAGAGAAGGTACGTTGATCACCACGCTTGCTCAATGCGGGTTGGCGATTTCAGACTTATATCTATACTTCTATATCTATACTAATTAAAAATAGGAAAGATTTGCATTTTTGTATGTAACGAAACTACTGGACCGATTTCAAAAAATCTTTCACGGTTGGGAAGCTACACTATCCCCGGGTGACATAGGCTATATTTTTATCCCTGTATTCCCACGGGAATGGGAACTACGCGGGTGAACCGCGAGGCGTCCGCTAGTAATAATAATATTATAAAGAGGAAAGATTTGTATTTTTGTATGTAATGAATAAACTTAAAAACTACTGGACGAATTTCAAAAATTCTTTCACTGTTGGAAAGCTACACAATCCCCGGGTGATATAAATTACTTTTATTCCTGTATTCCTGAACGGGAACTACGCGAGTGAAACCGCGAGGCGTCCGCTAGTTCACTATAAGTCTAGGTTGCCGAGCTGAGGCTCAGAGTTTATTCTAGTCTATGGGCAATTATATGATCACATTACATCTACCAAAAGTTTGTTAAAAATAAAATCTAATTGAATGTCTTCGTTTGCTGTCGTCGTCGGATTTTGGATCAAGCATAATTTAAAGGCGTGTCAGCTTCTATGGCTATAGATACTTTTTCATTCTTTCCTTCTTTATCTTAATATATATAAATCTCGTGTCACAATGTTTGTCCTCAATGGACTCCTAAACCACTTAACCGATTATAATAAAATTCGCACACCATGTGCAGTTCGATCCAACTTGAGAGATAGGCTAGGGTAGGGTAGGGTGGGGTAGGGTAGGGTAGGTAGGGTAGGTAGGGTAGGTAGGGTAGGGTAGGTAGGGTAGGGTAGGGTAGGGTAGGTAGGGTAGGGTAGGTAGTTAGGGTAGGGTAGGTAGGGTAGGGTAGGTAGGGTAGGGTAGGGTAGGGTAGGTAGGGTAGGGTAGGTAGGGTTAGTAGGGTAGGGTAGGTAGTTAGGGTAGGGTAGGTAGTTAGGGTAGGGTAGGTAGGGTAGGTAGGGTAGGGTAGGTAGGGTAGGGTAGGGTAGGGTAGGGTAGGTAGGGTAGGGTAGGGTAGGGTAGGTTAGGTAGGGTAGATGAATGTTTGGTGTTTTTATGGCAAAACAAAGTTTGCCGGGTCAGCTAGTATATATATATATATATTTTTAATTGCTTCACACTAGGAATTCCTTCCTGTATCGTGGATGCGTTTACAAACATATAAACTCACATACACAACACCCAGAGTCGGAACAACTATCTGTAGGTCATACAAATATTTGTTCCGTGCGGGAATCGAACCCGCGACACGCAGCGCAGCAGTCAATCGCTCAACCACTGCGCCAACCGTGTGCCATATTTTATCTTACACTTCAATAAGAACGAACATTTTTGAGGCAGGTTTTCGCCAAGTCGATAATAAATCTGCTAGAGTTAGGTTTCTCTTCGTTGAGTCGTACGTAGGGGTAGTGTCGTTTATACCGGCTTCACATCTTGATCCCTCGTAGTTACCAACACATTGGCACACTGGCTGATCCTCTTCATTCAGAGAACAGTCGCCGTTGTTCAGACAGTAACCATGACACACAGAGACCTCGCATCTTTCTCCTGAATAACCGGCATCACAGCTGAAATGATGAAAATGTTAAATATGGGCAACTAAACAATAATAAAAAAGAAAACTGTCAGAAGGAGTAGAATATGTTGTACCTGCATATAGGATGTCCATCATCACTAAGACCACAGTTGCCTTGTAGGCAATAGTTCACACAGCCTGATAACTCACATCTGTCACCTAAATAATCTCCTTTGCACTGACAGACTGGTGCACTGTTCTCCTTTAGGTAACAATCACCATTGTTTAAACAGTAACCATGACACGCGTCGACTTCACATCTTTTACCAGAATAACCGGCATTACAACTGAAATAAAGATAACGTCAACTTAAATTTATTCAAAGAAGAATATCAATACAAGGGAAATAAAATGAAGAATATGTTTAACCTGCATTTAGGAAGTCCCTCATCATTGACGCTGCAAGTACCTTGTAAACAATAGTTATCACAGACGTCACACCCATGCCGCTCATCGGTGTAATCGGGTGTTACAGTAATTGTTGGTATCAGACTCGACAGTCTTCTTCTTCTTCGTGTCGATGATTCCTCTATTAAATTTTCTTCGACCAGTATTCAGCCACGTCGATAGCTCTAGCGCTGGCCTCGCAAAGGTCTTGCATGGTGCAGGTGTTTTTACATAAGGAGCAGGACAGGAGATGGGGCATCGTCTGTGGGGTGACTCGACAGTGAATCGCAATCATGAATGCCCTTGATTTGGTCTTCTATTTTATATCTGGCAGTAATACCGAGTGGTCTTTCATTATAGAACTTATGTATCTCTTTGGGTTTTGCGGAGCTCGCTATGGTCAAGTTCTTTGGGAACTGCCAAACAGACCCGCTACTATTCGACCAGTAGATGTAATCTTTTGAGATGGTCAATATTTTTGATAGATAGTCAGGACTATCAGCATAATCTGTAACTAATCTTACTTGGTTCCATTCATTTAGATCGTTTCTATATAGACCCCCCGGCCAGCCACCAATTATTGATACATCAAACTCGAAATTAAATATCCTCTGTGTTTGTGGGTCAATGACAAACCGGTGTTTTTTGTAATAATCTCTTGTAGCTATGACCTCTCTTTCCGAACCATTAAATCGGGCTCTCTCCGATTTCCAAGTTATATTTTCACTAATTGTGTGGTACCAGTAGATGTATCTGTAAATTTAATTGGATAATGGTAACTATTGGTTAAAAACAATTTTCATGGTTAAACGACGGTTTAATTATGAAGATCTGGGGGCTTACCACAAGCTCTTAGAGTAAGGTTATTTTAACTGTGCGTAAGGGACAGATGTATACAAGTCATATACATCTTTCCCTTACACACACTAAAAATAACCTTACTCTAAGAGCTTATGGTCACCCCCCTGATTATTTTTTGATTACTCTCTATGACAATATAGGTTACCTATAGAAGTGACAGGGTTTTGAGCTTTTTGGTTGGTTTGGTTAGTCATAATTAGATTTTATAATGTAAAAATATCCTAAGGAACATACCCTCTGCAGCTATCTACAGCAATATCAGCTGGTGTCCCGTCATCAATCTTAATTAGGAGATTGCCGTAAATATTGTTGATAAATCCAGGTTTTAATGAAATGAAATTAATACTTTTTTCTTTTGTGTCGGTAAAGAAGATTGTTTCTGTGACCGGGTCGAAGGCAAGACCGTGAATGTCACGGCCGTTTTTTTTGATGAAACACTTGTTGTCTTTGGATGATATGTAATAACCACATACAGCGTCGTTGTTGTTCTGTTTGTCGACGTAAAGCATCACGTTGTGAACTTCATCGTACACCAATGAAGTCGGGTTTTGGGAAATAAGATTCACGGTTTTTGTTTTTGTTCTGTTTGTATAAAATGTGAGTTGTTCTTTAACGCTTACAGCGATGTCTAAAACAAAAGAATTACATTTCACTTAGACAATTGCTCGTTCGGGTGACCATGAGCTCTTAGAGAAAGGTTATTTTGAGTGTGTGTAAGGGACAGATGTATACATTCTACATTGACCTTATTGTCAGCCACCCCCCAGGGCTGTGTTATATACATTTGTGTTGGATGTTTTTTGCATCATACTTGCGACATCAAATACGCGACAAATAATAGGCCGACAGTACGATATGTCGACCATCAGTGGCAGGACAGTGCATCTGTTGGGATTTGAACCTAACACTGCGTAAATCACGAATAAATCAATAGTTACATAGATTTTAAATATCACAGAATGCAAAACTTTCGCCTAGAAGTTGTCAATTAAAAACAAACCACGCCTCTCGTACTTACCCCAACAATGCGCCACACTCACGCACATCGCCACAAGCGCTAGCACACACCAAGCTCTGCACATTTTATTTTTATTTTATTTTTTTTCTTCCTTACCTATCGAGGGGGTATCAAAATGAAGGGTTTTTAGAGGAGATTTTTGGAGATAAAGGTTTACTATGACATATAATGGGGTCAGTCAGATAACGCCTGCGGGTTAAGATACCGTTGTCAAATACAGTAGGCGGCTCTACGTGGGGATCGTGCGATCGATGGCCCTGTATGGGGCCCCGATCTGGGTGACTGACCTGACGGCCGGCCGCATCGCTGTTCTGCGGAAGCCGCAGAGAGCGATGGCCGTCAGAGTCATCAGGAAGTGCGGGCGCGGGGCAAATGTCCGATGCAGCGACATATGGAGTTGTGTCTTTACGTCCTACCGCCGGCCTCGTTACCAACGAGGCGGTCCGGCCAGTGCTTGAGCGCTGGCTCGGGAGGAGGCACGGCTCCCTGTCGTTTCGGGTGACGCAGGTGCTCTCGGGGTATGGTTGCTTCGGAAAGTACCTGTGTTGCATAAACAGGGAGCCGGATGCCCGGTGTCACCACTGCGTCGACTGCCGGGAGGACACGGCGTGGCATACGTTGGCAGAGTGTGCCGCCTGGGAGGAGCCACGCCGTGCCCTCATATCTGAAGTAGTCAGTGACCTGTCGCTGCCGGCCGTAGTCGAGTCTATGGTCGGCAGCGAGGAGTCTCGCAGAAGGAGGCTGCAGAGAGGGAGAGGGAGATTTCATCCGCTCACCCGATCCGCAGAAGACGCGCTGGGTGTCGGCGGAGGGCGGATAACGCCTTCTTCCAGCCCCCCCAGGAGTCTTACAGACTCCTCCTCAGAAGACATCCAATGACAATTTTCGAACACGGAAATAAAAAAGGAGCTCTTGCCGGATAGCAAACACGGTCATACAAATATTTGTTCTGTGCGGGAATCGAACCAGCGACACGCAGCGCAGCAGTCAATTGCTCAACCACTGCGCCAACCGTGCGTCCGATCAACCTTATTGGAAGTTATATGTTTGAGCTGTTTGGGGTTGAAACATGAGGTCCGAGTGCGCATCGAACTTTTCGAGACATAAGCACAAAGCTCGTCGACTCTTCACGTGACCAGAGGGCTGGCCTTTTCTTCGGCCTAAGAATCAGCATTGCCATCCAACGTGGCAATGCTGCCAGCGTTCTGGGCAAGTTTCCCGTTGACATCGATGTGGACGAATCTTTTGATGCACAATGAGCCCTTTCCCCTCTCCCCTTTGTATTTGTACATAGGTTTTTTTTTTGAATATACAATTGTGTATATGTTGTACATTTGTTACTTTAATACAGGATTAAATATTTGAGGCTCCAAAAAAAAAAACTATTTTTTAAATGCAAATGTTTGATAATTTGAAGTGATGATATCGGAGCCGAAGTCGGAATCGGAGGAGGGGGCTGAAGAAAGCTATGTTATGAGAAACTTTGCAAATTAATTACACTATGTTATACAAATAAAACTTAAAATTTGCTTAGATCGAATTATTAAGAAAATGGTCTAATATAACATATATTTACTTCAAAAAATTACGACCAGCAGTTTAGACGTCATTCTCATTTTAAAATCAGCTACTCAAGGGAATCGGCGCATACATACATTGTTAATCAACCTTTTTAATTTCAGCTCAAATACAATACACCTAACTAGGCGTTGAAAAAAACATTTTTTTTTTTAATCGCCATCAGTATTGTATAAAAAAGTTAATTCAAAATATCGGGTTTTCGATCTTTTGAATTTACTTTTTTTATTTATAACTTGAGTTATTTTTTTTCGGATTTGGTACATTTAAATATATAAGTGTCATATATTTTTGAAATCACCTCTTCAAGCCCTTGATACCCCCACGATGGGTTTGGAAGTAAAAAAAATATTAGGCCCCCACAATATGGCGTCCAAAAGCAGCCATTTTTCTATTTTCCAATTTTAATGCAGCCAGTGACTCTCGCAGGGTTAAGACGAATCGATTGACGTAAGAACCATCAAAATACGACAAAGCGAAAAATAATTATATTTTCGGAAGTCGGTGTAAAACCGTAAAAAAAGGACTTCCGAAAAACAATTTTTGCTTTGTATTGTTTTATTTTGGTAGTCTTATTTTTTAAGGGGTGTCATTTAAGCTATCGCCAATTTAATTCGTTTTATGTTTCTTAAATAATAGGGTTTGCCCGCAAAATAGTAGATTTGTCACCAAAATGTAGTCACCAAACAATATAAAATCAATTCCACAATAAATCACCTAAAATCATGGCGATATAGGGTCTAGTACCACATAAATGTTTTTGTATGTATTATAATAGGTTTGTCCTTAGCGACAGAGTCGACGGAGCCCCGCTGCGCGGGGCTCCTATTTCTGTATGCAGGGTCTAAAGTAACCTAACCTGTCCGTGTTGGGGTGCCCTAAGCTCGATAATCAATTTATTTGGTGACAGATCTACCATTCTGAGCACAATCCAATTTTATTAGGTGATACAACTTGATGACAAATATAAATTTTGGTGACAAGAAATAAAGTCCCCTTTTTTAAGTACTCAAAATTGATACCTATTCATCATCATTAGCCTATTAATTTTCCAACCTCCTCTCTGTGAAAGGGAACCTAATATCGCTAATATCCGGATACCTATTATTGCTGTTAAAACATGAAAACATACCAGAAAACATCAATTTGAATGTTAAACGGCTCTCTTATCCATAAAAACATTATTTAACTAGCCTAAATTACCATACACTCTGATTTAGTACAAAAAATAAACACACAAATATATATTTTGGCTATATCTCGAAAACTAATGAACATGAGTGAATCTATGTAGGATTTTTCGTGCACAGTTGCACAAGGAATAAAGTTGCTCTGAGCACAAATTGCAGTAAAATCAAAACTTTTCTTTTAAAACAAATTTGAAGGAATTCCTATTGGACAAATGTCTGTATGCCATTAAAGAATTGTAGTGCTTAATATTATTATTGTTTTTTTTTTATTTTTTTTTATTTAGTGAATATGATATCTATGGTATGTATTGAACTTATGGTATGTATATAACATATGTATTGAACATGAAATGTAATTTGTCTTTTTATTTTTATTGTGGTGTAATTTATGGAATGTATGTTATGGACCTAATCGTATTGAATTGTAAAATTAATGGTTTTTGTTTTTTATATATTTTGATTTTTATTTTATTTATTTTGTGTAAATGTTCAGATACAAATTTATTGTTCATGAATAAATGACTAATGACTAATGACTTTACAAGAATTAAACAAAACACAGATTTTTCCGCCCTTTGTCGGTTTTTTTTTTGTGATTGACTTTTCATGCAACATTACTACTACCATAATGAAAATAATTCCGGTGAAATTACTTAACCAGGATTTCTTTCGCAGTAAATTTCTTTATTTCCTGGGCTAGAATATAACGAGTAGTTCACTGATGACAGCGTCTCGTCTGACGGGGACTAACTAAATAATCTTGCGGAGGTATTGCGCTTGACGTGTGAACACAATAGCGCAACGCAAAGTTGACGTGCATCTGCGTCGTTTGATAAAACACGAAATGTTAATGAGTGTTGATGTCTGCGACTTATTAATTTTAGCTGGCTTTTAGAACAACGATTACTGTCTGTTATGACACCGAAATTGTCTATTCTGGTTAAGCCGACTAACATAAATCTGTTGTCAAACCTCAAGTCCAGTGATTTGATTGACTGTCGTTATTTCCAACTCTTATTTCGTCCAACCCAGTATTTGACAATCATAATATCAGGCTTCTTGCGGGTAATGTTGTGTTGAAGTACTTTTACCGATATAAGCCAGGATTTTAAGGTTCTATACCACCTAAGATCTTTTCTATTTATATAAATACGTTTATTTGGGTAGGTATAGTTACAACATTACGGCAGATTACTTTGTTAAATGAATCCCCTAAAAACGCTAAGCGAAGTGGCCTTACCTACAGATCTCCATCTTTTAAGTTCCTTGTTTTCGTTCACAATCGTACACTTTCAACAAGACAAGAAATCTGAAACTGTAAACCAAGATAAAGTTACAGACAAAATCTGTTTGTATTTAGTTTGTAAACAGCACGTTGTTGACTTAAAGCTGGTTTTTATTCCAGTCTTTAGTACAGCGGGAATGGACTCGAGAAGTGTTGGGCGCGATCGTACTGTCTGTATAGGGTTGACAAATGTCCTGTTACCCGGACATGGTGTGTTTACCTTTTTCCGGACGTAGATAGTAAGCACTTAAAAATAAAGTTAATAAGGTAATTTTGTGTACGTACTGTTATGATTTTGGGCTAAAATTAAAGTAAGCCTTTTTTTTGAGCGCCGGAAACTAAACAACTGATAAAAAATAATAATAAAAAAACTAAAAAAACACGCTTTAATAGAAATCCTACTTTTTAGTTTGGTTTTCTATTAAAGCGTGCTTTTTAGTTTGCAATAGTTTAAAAATTTATCCCATTATCCTTACCAGGATCTCTAGGATTAATGATTGAACTTAAAGTAAAAATAAATAATAGTTTAAAAAAACACGCTTTATTAGAAAGCAAACTAAAAAGTAGGAAATAATTTTCTACTTTTTAGTTTGGTTATTTTCTATCCTAGAGATCCTGGTAAGGATAATGGGACAAACTATTTAAATTTTTGCATTGTTATCGGCTCTTGATAAGTGTGCAAAGTTTCAAATTAATCCGACATTTTGAAGGGGGTGAAAATCACGTTCAAAGATTCCGTTACATAGATTCATAGATACGTAGATACACACCTACCAAGCTAATAAAAGCATGTTAAAAAAATGTGGAGTTCAAATAATCTACTTTACTATTATAAGGACATACCTTTCATCCCTTAAGTTGTTGAGAAATTCTTAAATCCAGAAAGTTTTACAAAATAAGCACTAATTAAGCTGGAATTCCTGCCTTCAAGCTTTTTTATTTTTGTATCTAGCAACCCTAAAATGCGAGGATTTTCCAAGGATACTAGATAGTGCCATTACTTCGCAGTCAGTACTCGGTCAGTACTTGTATACCGGAACCAGAGCCCCAACCACTGAAGTACCAACAATCTGCGGCGATGTCGCTTGGCCTACATTCGGACTAAATGCATATTTATTTTAATTTTACTGCCTTCATTTATGTAAAAAAAACAAAGGAGGCCACTGAGAGGAGTGGATTCAGGTGGCGTTGGCAGGACAAACATGAAAGATTATATTACTGCAACTGGGGGGAAAAAGAGGGGGTGAGGGAGTTACGAATGTTTTCATTGTGTTTTTACATTTTGTGGCTTGTGTATGCAGGCCTGTGTCAGTAGTGGCCACATTTAAAGGCTGATGATAATATATTCTCTCTTCTATTGAAAGTTTATATTGTAGTTAAGGTTAATTCAGAATTTTCTAAAGCGAATATAATAAAGGTTCACAACAAATCGTTTCTGCTTACTTGTGAAGGACATAGTTTCACTCAAAATACAATTTATTTATTTCATTGAATACTTTAAGCACACAAACGTACAGAGGCGGACTTAATGCCTAAGAGCCAGTCCACACGGCGCGTTGCGTTGCGACATTTTTTTATCAGTCAACCTTTGGTGAATTTCTTGAGAGATGAGAACGATTTTGTATTGTTTTGACATTTCAGAACAGTGAGTACATTCTGAATGTTAACAAACACACTTTATACAGGGTAGGCAGACTGAAATGAGTAATAGTGAAGGACAGGGTTTACAATCGAACTATATTTCCTTTTCAATTGGTAATCACCACTTTCACTCTTTTAAGAAGCAACCAGATTGTTACGTGTGTCTATTTCAGGCTTGTGGACTGAAAATGACACACATAACAGTGGAGGTCGTAGGTAATAATAAAAATTTAATGCCACACATGCATGTACGCTTATCATCAGGTGAGATAGTGGTCAAGCGCGAGCCTACAGACAGTAAAAAATAAATGTATATGTTAATATTCACACTGAAACTTTAACTGAAAAGCGAATCTCGAAATCAGTTGAGGCTCTAGAAAAGTGGCATGCGATGTCAGCGAAGGCGATTGTCGAAATGTCAAAATGTAAGGGATTGATCACGTGATTTATCGATATCGCTTGTCAATCCCATACAATTTTGCCTTTTTGACAATCGCTATCGCTACGCTTTCGATGATAGAATGTCACTTGTCTGGGACCTCTGGACAAAGTTTTGTTACTTTTTATAGAATCACTATATTTTCTTAGTGACTCTCTTTTACATATTCCCTTCTCACAGTGGGTTCCATAGGTACACTGGCGCCATTGTTTTTCTCGTACCTGAGGGTAGTCGCAAAATCATTATTGTATTAATTGACGGCGCGCGATCCCTGACTCCATTTTAGAGCATTATGTCTGCATTAGCATTGAGATGTGGTGGTTACCGGCTGTCTGTGAATGGATATGAGAAGTAAGTCAACGTGGGGGAATCAGGTATTTATAATAACATAAATATAAAAGTTCTGAGGTTGGTCAGGTTCTCGGTTAGAAACGGGGCACCTGCAGCTATATTGCGTAATTAATTCGACAAGGCAAAGGGAAAAGAATATGAAAAATCGACCAATCACATGCGAGATGAAAGACACGATGTGCCCTTTGTCTTGCCGATTACATTACGCAATATGGCTGCTGGGTTTGTTTAATAGGTTTCGTACAACATCTACGAAATCCGCATTCTATAATAGGAATAAAGGAGGACGGATTTAAAAGGTTTAGCCATCAATAACAAAATACTTTGCACAGGGACTAACTTGTCTTACAAGGGTGGTGATTATGATACTATGAGCTTTATTGTCGGTATTTAAAAACCGGTCAAGTGCGAGTCGGACTTGCGCACGAAGGGTTTCGTACCATTTTCGCAAAAACGGAAATAAAGCACGTTTGTTGTATAAGACTACTTAAATATTTACAGCCTGGTGACAGACGGACATACAGACAGACAGACAGACGGGTCGTGGAGTCTTAGTAATAGGGACCCGTTTTTATCCTTTGGGTACGGAACCCTAAAAACCGCCCAAGTGCGTGTCCGACTTCGCACATTTAGTGTTCCGTACCAGACCGCACAATTAAGTTGATTGTAATAGGACAAATGAGGGCATTTCAAAGAAAAATCAGAATTATCAACGTATTGTTATTTGTTAGTAAAATGTACGTAATACTAAACATTATCACTAAATTTGGAGTTCATAGGTTAATGACCAGTAAAAAAATTCTTCAGAACAAAATAAGATAAAACATGCTTTGATGGCTTCTTAACCTTTGTTTGCCAATATGTTTTTAAACAAAAATCTATAATTAACTACTCATCGAGTTCTAAAGAACTAAACAAGGATACCCCATTACAGATGGGTTAGATCAAAAATTTGTAGACTGTAGCCAACTGTAGCCAACCGTTTGGCTGTAAAGCCCGTGTGACAGACGACGGACCAGTGAATACGGGGTTTCGGGTACGGAACTCTAAGAAACCCGTAACCGCTAAACATTTTTTATATAAAAGTAAAAAAACATAATGAAATCAAAAACCCGACTGCTTAAGAAGCGAAATAAAAAGATGTAAACAAGAAGAAACTCATGCTGTGCAGTCGGAGGATACATAATTATTTACGAGACGGCTGACTAAAACCATATGTATCCTTCGATTTCACAGCATGATTTTCTTCTTGTTTATGTCTTTTTAGTTCGCTTTATAAGCAGTCGGGTTTATTGATTTCTTTAAAAAATAAAATACAACTTTTTAGTTGTAATTTTTTAACGGAATTTAACGAATTACTCTTAAATATATAAGTGGTATACATTTTTGTAATCACCTCTAAAAACCCTTTATTTTGATATCCCACTCGATGGGTATAGAAGAAAAAATATTGAGATCCAACAATATGGCGCCCAAAATCAGTCGTGTGTTTTTTTACGTCACCTATCTAAGAACACCTGGGCGGTCAAGACGTATCTAACGACGTTTTAATTATGTAAATCCGTCTAGTGGTTTGCACGAAATGAGGTAATAAACAATATTACAAACATACATACATACAAACATACAAGATACGCGCGAAAAACAACACTTTCCTTGCATTTGGGTAAAAAGAGGAAGTCCCCACGCGGAAGCCCACTCGGACTCGCGGGGCTTAACTTGTTAAACTAGTTTCACCAACTCTGAGGCTGTCCAATTTGTTCATACCTACCTATCTATCTATCTATACCTAAGCTACCCATTTATAAGTCAATAAAAGTTGAGAACTATCGAAAGTACATACTAATGTGGTATTAGTAATAACATTCATTAATATACTTACGTATTAATGCTGTTAGGAGAATTTTAATTAAAAACCTAACTTCACTTGCGGGTCGGCTGAGCTCAGCCGCTTATGCTGTTAGAAAGATAAGACAGTTAACGGATGTAGGAACCGCTCGTTTGGTCTATTTTAGTTACTTTCACAGCATTATGTCATACGGTAATTTGCTGTGGGGTCAGGCGGCTGAAATTGTCGTAGCCTTAAATAAGTAAACTCACCGAGAATCTCTTAGGAAGCTATTTAAAAATATTAATATTATGACAGTTTCTTGCCAATTCATTTATGAAAATATTATGTATGTAAGGAAAAATATACATCTCTTTTGTAAAGTTAGTGATAGTCACAATTGTAATATTACAAATAAATATAAGTTCAACCATCTTATATAAATTAGCTAAAGTACACACATCTTCATGGTGTTAAATAGTACGACAAAAAAAATAATACAAAAAACCAAAAACCCGACTGCTTAAAAAGCGAACTTAAAAGCCGTAAACAAGAACAAAATCATGCTGTACAGTCGGAGGATACGTATTCGCGAGCTGGCTGACCAAAACTAGACGTGAGGGTGAAATCGTCTAAAGACTTGAAATTTTGCAAATAGATACTTTATACTGTGCAGGCATCCACTAAAAAAGAATTTTTGTGAATTCTACCCCTAAGGGGGTGAAATAGGGGATGAAAGTTTGTATGAAAATCCGTCAGTTTTAAAGTCAGGATCTTCATATTTTGGGTTTAGGCTGAAGATTAAAATATAATTTACACGTATTTCAGCGATTTTGAAGATTTCACATCCATGAGGGTGAAATCGTCTAGAGACTTGAAATTTTGCAAATTGATACTTTGTACTGTGCAGGCATCCACTAAAAAAGATTTTTTGTGAATTCCACCCCTAAGGGGGTGAAATAGGGGATGAAAGTTTGTATGAAAGTCTGCCAGTTTTGAAGTTAGGATCTTCGAATATTGGGTTTGGGCTGAAGATTAAAATCTAACGCAAATTAAGGTTTTTTGGGAATTCCATCCTTGACAATTAATAAGGCTCAAGGACAAACTATGAAGTATGCTGGTGTAGATTTGAGGGAGAATTGCTTTTGCAATGGACAGTTCTATGTAGCGTGTTCACGTGTTAGCTCATAAAATAGTCTGGTGATAGTGGCGTCGTCATCCAAAATGGTTTAAAATGTTATTATAAGGGAATACTTTAATTTAATTACTTACTTATGCTTATGATTACTTATTATTAGTCAAGGGTAACACAGAAATAGTAAAGGAATAGGGACGGGACAAGGATAGAGCGTATTGATGATAAAGTAGGTAAGTATAAGTCTGTCCTAAGAAACACTTTTGCATTACATTATTTTTTACTTTTTCTCTACATACTGTTAAACTGTGATAAGGAGAAGCATGTAGTATACGCGTGTGAAGCCGCGGGAAAAATCTAGTTAAAGATAATTTAAAACTATTGTTAAAAGCACACTTTGTAAACAAGCATATATACAAATTAGATGATTATATTCAAGATAAGAGTGCTTGAAAACATGCTGGTCCATGCTCCATAGGGCAGGGCAATCTTTAGTGCAGACAAAAAAAAAGTTCTAAAACACTTTTTTTAAAAGAGTAAGTATGGAGTTTCTTGTCCGTTCTTCTCCATAACAAGCAGCATTTCCAAATGGGCGGTAGAATAAATTAACTTTAAATTTATATTTTCGACGTTTAAAGTGCCGCTTAATGGCCTATTTAAAATAAATAATTTGTGTCTTTGTCTTTAAATATATTTTTATTTGCCTTAATTCGTTGCTTCTGGATTTATTATTTTGAATCCTGAAGCAACAAACATAACTTAATATCACGTCCGTGTTCTCCGAAGCTTTGAGCAGAGAAGCATTTATAAACCCCCCACACTTCACCAGTTATATTTAAATACCATGTAATAGGGGACGATCCTATCGCCATCAACCGAGCACTAATCCAGACAACGGGCAAAGATAATGGATTGACTGTCGGGCATACTCAACAAAAAGACTGCCATGTTTTGTTCTTGGGCTTCTTTGAGATTTTAATCTAGCTTGAGCAGAGGTGCACTTAAAGTAACACCAACATTTCGCTAGTTATGATTAAGGTCGGTATTCCAGATGCACACGCTTATGCTCAACTCAACTCAAACTGGAAATCGGCAGTTGTGATTGGTTGGCTTGTTTATTTTTGACATTAACGTGCTCAAGTCCAAGATCCTAGATGCCCAAAACGTTACCGAACTCTTTTAACACAAAATCAAGGGAATTCAATAGTGTTGATGTACTTGGAACGTACTCGTACTTGCTAACTTGGATTTTCATTTAATACTTACCTGATATAATTCAGTAACGTCTAAGCCGTCTGCAGGGCTCTTGCTATATTATGTACGCACATGTTAAGGGTACACTAGTCGAAAATTCTTCCATACAAACGTAGTCTGGCTTTTACTCCACTGTTTCACGTTGTACGTTCAAAATAAAGAATGATATCAATTTGTCTCGTCATTATCTAGCCCTGTATGGAAGCAAAAAAGTAAAAATAAAATTTACTTGAAAGTTATGAGCTTCGAAAGTTCCTTATTTTAACACTAATTTTTACGCATTTTTGGGCGCAAATAAGTATCATAAGAAGAAGGAAAATTGAAATACGGCCTCCATACAGGGATAGATTATTTTGAACAGATACATTCAGTCGTTTTTTCATGATATGCAGACTCCCAAAGGTCTGTTTATAAAATTTCGCGCGCTCGTTTTCGTTCTAAATCATCATCCATTTCGCTACAAATTTGCAAAAGTGTGTACTCGTACGCGTACTAGCTTCTTACTGATCATAACAGCATCTATCTGTTCCACACGTGTTGTCAGTTGATATAGCACGCATTTTAACCCCGCGCACAAAATAGTTCGTGCCGTCCACTAGTGTACCCTTAAGCTGAAGAATCAGATACCAAACTCGAGAGCTGTCATTGTTTGGCAGTTGAATGGTAGGTGTGGGCAATTTTTAGTTTGAGTCGAAGCATCTGAAATACGGGCCTTCTCAAGTAAATAGAGGTGTTATTGCCACCCAAAATTAATATGACATTTGTGCTGTCATATTTGACATTTGGCGTCAACGTGTATAATCCAAAGACAATATCTCTGGTATCATCCATAATAGGTACAGGGAGCATTCTAAAGTTTAAGTGGACCACCTCAGGCGGTAGTTAGGCGACGTGCCAAGTTGGACAAAAGTGATATACGTTAGTGAAGGCCAAGTGTTGTTGGTTTATGTTAATAGTTTTGTTACACTTGAACTTGGTGGCCATTTGCATTTTGTGGGAGGTCGAGGTTTAAGTGAAGGACAGGGCAGTTTTCATTAAATGTTTAGATAAGTAGGTAGTAATTCTCCTTATTATATCTTAGAGATATGTATTTTACATTTAGGTAGGTAAGGTACCCGCTTTTTCTTCCGTACAGTATAGTTTTTGCAAGCTTTATACCTTGCTTTCGAATGAGTTTCCGGCAACTAGTAATCAATGTTTCACCCGCTGCCTGACATCAAATTAAGCTGAAACTTTGGAGCCGGAAGATTGCCATAGCAACTCCTCAACCAGACAAGATATGTTGTGTTTGGGCTCATTGGATAAGTATCGTACTTTTTAGTCCATTAAAAGCTTAATTAAAAATATTTTTAATTTTAATTATTAAAGTACTTAGTTGACAAAACTTACTTTTGAAGCCGGTTGTAGACCAAGAGAGGAGCTAAGCTAGTTTAGCTCAACTCGCATAGCAGAGGTCATTCCTTTTTAATGTTTGTTGTTTGCCTAAACTACTATACGAGTACCTACTATTTAACGTAGCTGCTCTTAGTCTGCAATGGTAACCGGCTTGATGAAGATCCAAAAGAGATTAATATTTTAATAAGTTTGTGCCTGGAATAACACAGGCTCACTAAGGGCGGTTACGCACTGCATCCGATCACTATCCGAATCTGAGATCCGAGTTCCATCCGAATTGAAATGTACTGATTTCAGACGAACGGAGTTCTAATACAGTGCGTAACCTCCCCTACAAAAAGTAATAAGGCTACTTCTGACCGACATTTCACGGATTCGGATCGGATGCAGTGCGTAACCGCCCTAAGTTAGTAAGTAGCTTTACAATTAACTTAATTTAGCGTAGATGTAATTAAAGGTCTATGTTATCAAAGTAGTAAGTATTGATTGTATATAACTAAGACGCTTTGATGTTATTTTGTACACGCTACTACTGCCCGCGGCTTCGCTAACGTGAAAGTGAGCAATTCTCAAAAGGGAATAAGTCCTATCAAGAGTGAATAGGTAGGTTACTTCTGGGCAGGCATGCTCTATCGTCGACTAGACAGGATTGCCACTAGTCGCGCACCGCACACACGTCTTGTTGTAAAGTTGTCAAAAATACCCGCACGGACCACCCTCATCGCCTACCCTCTATACTGTCGATAGTGCAAATTCTCACGAATTTGTGCTGTCGGGAGTATCCAGGGCGGGTTTCGCTGCTGCCTAACGACCGGAGCTTGCGCACGGTCGTTATAGTGGTCGCGGAAAGCTAGCCCCCAACTAGTTTTCATGCATTGCAGCATATGTATGCACCTCAAGAGAAGAAAAGAAGAAGATGTCACCACCCGGCGCCCGCGGCCCTCCGAGCCGTGGCGCCCCCAGCCAGCAGGATCCTCGACCAGCGATGGATCGGACCGCCTCTCTCCCCAACTTGGGGACCGTGGCGTCTGATGCACCGCCGACCGAGGTCAGCCGCCAACACCAGATCCAGACTCCTAGAGGAAGCCAGGGTAGGCAGTCTACCTTAGACTCCCCTGCTTCTCCTCCACCATCACCTACCTGCAGGTACAGTGCCCCTTCAAAGTGTCGCCCTGTCCCTGCTAAGACACCGGTACCCGCCGACCGAAAATCTACCGTCCGTACGCCGGAATCAAATTTTTCCGCGGTACCCCCAACTACCCACATGGGCCAAGGGTCATCGGAATCATACTCCACCACCAACCCAAAGTCCTGGCATAATACCAGTACATCGCGCCATACAAAAACAAACACCGCACCTAGCTATTCCGAGCAAATAAAATCGCGTAAAAACACGAACGCGCCTACCACAGATGTACCGCCGCGTTCTATAACATCGCGCGCGCCCCAACGAGATACACCTGCACCGGCACCCACCACAGCTGAGGCCAGGATGCCAGCACCTCGTACCATGCCACCTACACAAAGAACTACAACAGCTAGCGTAGGGAAAACAAACCCAAACGTAGTCACCCGCGATCCGTGCAAAAATCGGGACCGGGAACTAAAACTGAAGATGGCGCCACTAGTAGGTTCAACAACCAATAGTGGTTCACCTGCACCCCCGCGTACCTCAGCTTACGACTCACCCGCAATGCGTAGCGGCCAATCATCGCTAAGTGGGTCAAGCACCTCGCTTGCGTCATATGGACGCAGGGCAGAGTTCGAGGCCGACTCTAACGTTGAAACACCTATTTCACCTACCCCCTCTATGGAATTAGATTTTGATTATCAATCCGGGGGTAGGGCACCCAGAAGAAGAAGAAGCCCCGACGATGAGGCCTCAGAAGAAGCAAAGAGGTACCGTCTTGACCCACAGCGCCAGCGACAGCAGGGGTACATCCACAGCGGTGAAAACTCACCCACTTTTGCGGAGGCGGCGCGACGCTCACCCCCTCTGGGGACGCGCTCACCACCCGCACAAATGAAGAAGATGACCACAGGGATGAGTGCCTCATCAACACTCGCCCCCAACCCGGAAGCAGCCCCCGACCAGGCCCCAAATGATAACACTTCGACAAAAGAGGCCAAAAAACACAAGAGGCCCCGCTACCCACCCCTAGTGGTGGATAAGCTACCAAACTGGGCCTCCCACTTTAGGACTCTGGCGGCCACATTGGGACGACCCCCAAACGCCCGCCCCTTCAGACAAGGGGTCCGTTTTTCACCCGAGAGTGAGACGGAATACAGGGTGGTACAGAGGTACCTGACCACCCTGGAAAAAGAACAGGGAATCAGCTGGTTTGCGTACTCGCTACCAGCTGGTAAAAAGCTGAAAGTGGCCATAAGGGGACTGCCAGCTGACACGGAACCCAAAGACATAGAAGAAGAGCTCCGCTCGCTGGGCTACGAGCCGGAGTACGTGCGTCATATAAACGCTCGACAGGGACGACCCGGCTGCGTTTTCTACGCCATTCTAAACAAATCCGAAAACGTAAGGGCCATATATGACACCTCTACCTTCATGTACATGAACGGCGTGAAGATAGAGGCATGGCGCGGAAAACGAGGGCCCGCACAGTGCCACAGGTGCCAACAGTTTAGGCACAGCTCGCACCAGTGCCACCGTCCGCTCGCCTGTGTGAGATGCGGGGAGGGACACATGGCACGTGACTGCCCACGTCCAAGAGTGGAGCCGGCAGCTTGCGTGAATTGCAAAGGCCAGCACCCCGCAAACAACATTAAATGTCCGATATTCCAAAAGGAAATCAGAAACAGGCGGGCGGGCACTGTCGCCATCTCAACCGTACCTTCACGCCAACCTCATACAGAGGTACCGGCAGACACATTACTCGCAAACGAAGCCCACACTGCTACGTTGATGGCGGCAGCAAACGGGCCCACCCAGCGAGGCGAAGCTAACTCCACACGGCGGTGGAAGAAGAGGGGGGGTAAGGGTAGGAAACCAACCCCTCAAATAACACAAGACACCCCTGAGGCAGCCCCTGCCTCAGAAAACACACAGGTAGTGAAACAACAAAATAACAACACTACTAGCGCCGCCACATCGCGAACTAAGCGCCACACCGCGGAAAAAAGCGGAACTAAAAACGCTGTCCGCCAATCCGCGGTCACTAAGAATTCCGAGGCAGCCAATCAAGAAATGACTGCCCAAAACAAAATAAACACACAAAAAACCAACAAAAATTTCACTACCTGTGCCATCCAGCTTCTGATGGACCTCATAAAGGCCATCAGGCAGGGGCAAGATGTCGAACAGGTCATCCTCGACGGCTTAGCCGCCCTACTAACGTTGTACCACAATGTCTAGGCCGCTGAGGATGATTCATTGGAATGCCCGTGGCCTTAGGGGTAAGGTCACTTCCCTCCGCCAACTACTGAAGGAACAGAACATCGACGTGGCGCTCATAAGCGAGACGCACCTGGGACCTGAGGATAGGTGCAAGTTCCCGGGCTATCTCGCTTATAGAAAGGACGAGAAAAACGCGTTAAATGCCCATTATCGTGGCCTGGCAGTACTCGTAAAGAGAGGAGTCGTCCATCAAGAACTCCCACCGCCGTCACTACTTAGTGCGTACGCGCTGGGTGTCCAGCTGCACGTAGCCGGCGAGGACATAGAGATCTATGCTTGCTACAAACCACCTAACAGCAAGCTAGACATTAGAGATATAAAAATACTATTAACAACCACCGAGCATCCTACCATTCTCGCCGGTGATTGGAATTGTAAGCACCCAGCGTGGAACTCGTACAACGCTAACCAAGATGGGAGGCGGCTCCTCGCGGACGCAGAGGCCCTCGGGTACACTGTGTCCGGCCCAGATACGCCCACACACTACCCTGAACAGGTCACGCACATGCCAGACGTGCTAGACATAATGATACACCGAGGGCTGAAATGCCAGGTCACACAGGTACTGGACGACGAGATGCAGTCGGATCACCATCCTGTACTCGTCGTCCTAGCGGGCATGCCGACCCGAGTAGTACCTCCAGCGCCACGTCGATTAATTGACTGGAAGAAGTTCCAAGAAGAGATCGAATCCACTACACCGACTCGGCCTATCACTTCCGCACAGGACGTCGACACACTAGCTGCTGACATCACTGCTTGCGTACAAAAAGCTCTGGAAGCAGCCACGATAGTGCAGCCGCAGGGGAGAGTGCTTCAGCCGCCCCTGCCGGCGCGCATCAAGCGCATGATCACCGAAAAGAGGCGCCTACGCAAGCAGTGGCAACAAGTTCGTTGCCCACACATGAAGACCCAGCTCAACAAACTTGCGGAGAAAGTGAAGGCCGAGCTAAACGCTCTAGCCGCCGCGAGCTGGGAGGAACGCATTGATACCGCGGAGGGCGACTGGCCCTCCCTACACAAACTGTGCCGCCAGTTGAAGAACACCCCAGCTCCGGTGCGCCCATTACAGAGCAGCAACGGGGCACTGAAATATGTAGGCAGAGGACCGGTCAGAAGTCTTCGCTGAACACCTGGAGCGTCAGTTCCAACCGAACCCGACCACAGAACACGAACATGTCGCAGCAGTAGAGAAACACCTGGAGGAATACTTCTCTACGCCGATAGCTCCCGATGAAGACCCTATCTCGTTCTCGCCTGGCGCAGTCAGACGCGCCATCTTGTTAACGAAGCCCCGGAAGGCCCCAGGTGCTGATGGGATCACCAATACAGCGCTGCGCCACCTACCCTACCAAATGGTAGCGGCCCTGGCGCGCCTGTTCACGGGGATCCTACGCACGGGCTCCTTCCCGGCCTCGTGGAAAGAAGGGCGCGTCATCATGCTGCCCAAGGCGGGAAAGAACACCCTGAAGCCGGAGAGCTATCGGCCGATCACTCTCCTGCCCACCATCTCCAAGGTGTTTGAATCGCTCCTGCTGCGACAACTCACACCACACATACCGCCACGCGAGGAACAATTCGGGTTTCGCGCGGAACATAGCACGACGCTTCAGCTGTCGAGGGTACTCCACCTGCTGTCGTCTACGATGAACAAGAAGGAACACGCGGTGGCAGTATTCCTCGACATGGAGAAGGCTTTTGACCGTGTATGGCATGATGGGCTTGTGTACAAGATGTCCAAGTCCAGCGTGCCCCGTCGCATAGTTAGTGTGATTCGATCTTTTCTCACCCACAGGACTTTCAGGGTGGTGGTAGAAGGAGCGCTGTCCGCCCCCCGCCCTATACTGGCGGGTGTGCCGCAGGGCAGTTGCTTATCGCCTGCGGGTTACACATGTTACACCGACGACATTCCCGCCACGCCAGACACGACGCTCGCGCTGTATGCCGACGACGCGGCTTACATATCAACATCAATGAACGCTAGGCATGCAGCGCGCAAAATGCAGCGTGCCCTCGACAACATCCCAGAGTGGCTAGCTAAATGGCGGTTGTCGGTTAACGTGGGTAAGACGCAGGCCATTGTTACAGGAGCTGGAACCCTACCACCACGACTGAAACTACAAGGAGCCGACATCGAATGGACGTCCCAGGCCAAGTACCTGGGCGTGACCATCGACCGTCGGCTCACGATGGGGCTACACGTCACCAGAGTGGTGACTCAATGCAGGGTAGCCCGCAACCTACTCTACCCAGTACTCTCATCCCGCCTCCCCGTCCGCACCAAGCTGGGCGTGTACAAAACCTATATTAGATCCATCCTCACCTATGCCACCCCAGCTTGGTTCGCCCTCACGAGCGAGTCCAACAAAAAGAAGCTTAGAGCGCAGCAGAACATCTCGCTGCGCTGCATCATGGCCGCCCCTCGCTACGTGAGGAACGATGTAATCCAACGGGACACCGGGATTGAGAGTCTAGACGAGTTCGTGGGACGGCTCGCTACATCAACGTTTGTGCGGGCCGACGCATCTGCCTGGCCCCATATCGCTAACATAGCGCCATGGCACGCCCGCCCGCCAGACAAAAAGCGCCTCCCACGTGACCTCCTTACTACCGACTGTGTAGCCCCATCCACATCCCGGACTTGACGCCTGAGTAAGCAGCAACAGTCTACACGCTGCTTACTCAAACAGTAACACTACCCACCCCACACGACACCCACGGCGTGAAGTTTGTTCTAAGTTAATACAGACTTACTTTACGTCGTAAACAGACACTCATTACTACACACTCGCCAGTACACTTGCACCGAATAGCGTCGCGAGTTCATCGCACGCTATTGGTTCATGGGCGGTGTAACTCAGGACATTGCCGCTCCTACATTCATTGACGGCGGCGCTAGTAGTCGCTTACATTTTTCAAACTGTAGGTTCGTCTAAAGTCAGCATCTCTGCCGCTGGTTACCTTCGCTAGGCCTCCCAGAGTACGCTCTGGGTCTCACCTGGCGGAGGTGGACCGCCAGGATGCTGTGAAGAAGCGGCGCTCCGTTCATAACGGGCGCCGCGGCGCGCCTACAGTCACACAAACAACAATAACATAGCTAGCGTAGGTCGTTGACCCGTAAAGGTTACCGACCGCGCTAGTAACAAGCTAGGTCCAGAGGACAACACAGGGACGGGCTCATGGTTGTGAGCCCCGGTGTTGCACCCGCGGGCAGAGAGCACTGCTCTGTGACCGCTCGCCTCGCCCCCTGACGGGGGCGACGCGACTTCCACTGATCGTCGACTACATCATAGCTTACCATTCTGACGGTCTCACCTGTGAGGTGGTGGTCAGACTCGAGCCAACAATAATAATTAGAAAGAAAATATTTGTCCAAGGACCAATCTATTTCTATGCTTAAATTCATCAAATTTTTTACAGCGTTTTAGGTGTGAAAACGTACAAACAAACAGACAAGTGTAACATTCGCATTTATAATATAAATTCGTTTTGATATTGTATTTACTTAAGGCTAACCCGAATAATAACAGTCTTAATTAATAGCATAGCAGGCTGTTTGTATTTACGTGTGCCATGTACATAATTGTTAAGTAACGCACGGTTCAATGAGGCGTAATGCTTACAATATGGCGGCGTAATTATTATTGCAATGAGAATATTTATCGGCATAAACCACATCTGGTTCATATAGGCCGGAATTATATTGTGTAAAATGTGTAGGAAACTATTAAATACGTAACGATTATATTGTTGAATATAAACCTTACCTATAATTTAAGTACGAGGTGGTACGAATAAATTAAATAAACTGAAAGAATAAATGTGAAGGAAAAATAAGGATGTGCTTGATTTAAAAAAAAACTGATTTCAGTAGTCAAAGGTCATGAAAATATTTAGCTGTTTTAATATAGTATGTTGTGCTCGCATAACTCAACAAATTACGGGGTGGGCAAAAAATCGTGGATCAAGCGAAACAGTGCGATAGCTGGGGTTGTTTACAGCTCAACTTTTAATTGGCCCAACTGACGCCCTGTATAGACAACATGGTATTTTTTCTTCTTTTAGTTAATATGTATGATTGGTGTAAATCAAATACATAACCATTTTCAGCCTACTCCAATATTTTAGTATCTCTTGTCCAAACTTTATTTTATCATTATTCAGAATTTGAACTCAAATGTCTATAAGTTATCGTTCTAATATTTAAATTCAAAAACGCTTTACGCTATTTAACAGGCTATTTTACACTTTATTGCAAATGCGTTAAGATGATAAGTGGTATGCTTTTTTGTCCATGGATATAATTCCATACGAATTTGGTACAAAATTTTAATATTACGATTACGTCGGAAGAACTTTGTTGTACAATAGAAAGCAATTAATTTTGTCAAGAGTTGAACGCTCGCTTGTTTTGTTAAAGCGAAACACCCGAAAACCCTCTCTGGGTATCTCTGTTACAAGAGAACCGTTCTTTTGTGATAATATTTTCATTCTCGCAACTTTAACGGTAATTTTTCTGAAACGACTAATTGCGGAGAATTTTATGCGGCTTTTCATAATTTTACAAGTAATTTTATAAATTACGACACATATTTTAGCGGGATAGTTGCGTCACATTGACAATTAATGAATTTGATTGCAAACTCTTTCATTTTGACCCCGTGGAGGTCTTTCAGGTATAAATCTAAAGTAAACTTAAGTAAACCCCTATAGTAAACATTTCAAATCCAATTAATGTTTTTAAACAGGTTTTGCCCAAAACCAATATTTTTTAAGTGAAATAACATTTTTCCTCAGTAAATTATCAATGAAAAACTACTTTTAGCAAAAGGTAAAAAGCACTGTGGACCGAACATTGAAATTTATGGCCGCGATAAGCTGAATCGACAGCGTCGCTTTTATAATACTTCTTTGTAGGTATTATAAATTGAGAGTCTTTTTGTAAAAGTATTTAAATTGGTTTATTTTTCATATTTCATCATTTTGCCGCATGAAATTGCGAGTGAATTTTGAATTCGAACCACACATCAAGTTTATAATTCATCTCATATAGCCGCAAATACAATTTAATTTATAAAATATTTCCATTAGGAACCCGCTAAAACATTTTACCTGGGCTTCCATATTAATATTATAAATCGAGTGGTCGTACCTTTACGAGGGCAGAAAGCGACCACTGGGCAACCACATACTACCTCCTCGCGTAACCACCACTGTAAAAAGTGGCCGGATGGGCCCAGGCTCCCGACATCCGACGACCTTCGCTGCTTCACCGTATCAAAGGTACGAAACATGACAAACAAGGAAAAGTCGACTAGTGTGGATACGGCCACGCGATTGTGCGATTTGTCGGACGACTGAAATTTATTGTCTTTGTTATTTTAGTAGATTGCCATATAATGCACTTATTAATAGACCTAGGTTTGAACTAAGTACTTATTTTATTTACAAACCTTCACATTTATAATTTCTTCAACTTAATCGAAGTAAGAATACTTAGTGTAGGTTAATGCAACGATTGACGACATCATCAAATCGTATTATTTTTATAGCAAGAGCTGCATCATTACAAAATTAGATCATGACCGAACAAAAAAACGTCTAAAACAATATCACAAATAAAAACGAAAAATCGCGACTCCCCCTGCGACCTAACACACAATTTATGCGCGTACATAGGCAGAGGTAACAAAGCGAGACAACAGATGGTTACATGAATAAAACAGTGGAGACCGCCCTGAATATTTGACGTAGTGTGGACCGCGCCTCCGTTCGAAGCCCAAACAACAGCGGTATGTTCTTACCTGCAAGGAAAATCTTTTCTGTTTTTGATATTTCTGTACTAAAAATTTATTTTGGAGTCAAATGGAAACTGATATTGGAAATAGTATTGAGATTCGATAATAATAAAAATACTATAGGCTTCACAGAACTCGTGAAGTTCAAAGCTAACGAGATCTATTAAAAAATCAGACAACGACCAGGAGTTCAGGATGTGTTAAAAATAGTCTGTACAGTATAAGAACAAAACGGGATAATTTGTGACGTAGTTACAATGCATCAGGTTTTTAAAGGCTGCCTATTTGGCCTCTACAGTCGAGACGCTGGATAATGAAGGCTTCCGTTTTTAAACGACGTTCCAAATAGACACTCTATGTTCGAATTTGTATTTTTTATTGTTTGTTCACCGATTACTCCGTTAATTATGAACAGATATTGAAAATTATTTTTTTGCCTGAAAGGGTAGTCTCGAGGTGGTTTCATTGACACTAAGTCAAGATCTGATGAGGAGATCCCATGGCAATCGAGGGAACTCGATTGCCATGGGATCTCCTCATCAGATTTTGATCCTCAAAAATAAAATTTTGGTATTTTCATCATAAGGAAACCAAGACTTAGTCAGCATTTGTAAGTTAGTGCTCTATTGGTGTAATTGCTGCAAGGCGTTCCAGTGCGAGGGTAAACAAATAAATAAATCAAAATGGCAAGCATTTGCATCCAGGTATCATTTGGTTCACCAAATGATACCTGGATGCAAATGCTTGTGGAACTGACGAAGAACACCACAGATGGTTTATACCATAGTTAAATGACTGTAATGAAGGAAATTTAAATAAATGGTTATAATGAAAATGGTACCATCGAACTACTCTGGTGATGAAGCCGGAAGGTAGGCACTGGAACTCCGTAATAAAACAATGTATCCCTGTCGTGTTTAGGCTTGTTGGAATTGTTACGTGAAGCGTTCTGGCTATAAATGATTTTCATGGTAATATAATTTACCTAATTTTATTTTAGCTTTTTATATTGTCTATTACTATTTAGGACTCTCTACTGAAAGAGTTTCATGAATTTTAGAAGTATTGTCTGTCCCTACCTGAACCCTAAATACAAAACTAGACCAACCCAAGCACTAAAGACAATAACAGATGATAGAAAGCGCTTATCAACTCGGAAAGGGATCGTCACCGTATCAACTCGAGCCGTGCAGTATTCTTTGTATGAAACTTCTTACTGCAACGCACACTAACTAGAATCGTAACGTAATCGCCTCGCCTCGGGACCCTCACGAACCGCGGTGCGGTGCGTCGTCAACTTGCAGTTTCCGCGCTTATGGCTCGTCGTCTGATCTGGTGCTAGCCAGGTCAACCAGCGGTCAGCCAGCCCTAAGCGTGGCGTTACCTAGCCGTAGCCGACGTACCGGAGCTGCTGATCCGCATTTGTTACGTACTTACGTAAGGTTGATGCCTGTTTGCCGGCGAGGCGAAAGGCGATACGGTACTATTCCTCTTCGAGTTGATAAATGTGACCTTAAATCTTATGATTTGTGAATCGGTCTAGACACAGTAAACAGCCGAAGCAAATAATCGAAGAGAAAATATAGACAGTTCCCATCTCTAACCTATGAAAAAAGTTTAATTACTTACGACGGCCATGGAGTAGGAATGTCAGAGTGCAAGAGTACAATAGTATCTGATACATAATTTGTGCCTCCAAAATTTGAGTTGATTGTTGTTGGACAAATAAATGTCTCTAAAACACTTTTTTTTTATAAATCTTTATTTAATTTAGAGGCTTTGGTCATTTATAACCATGTCAGCAGAAATATTCAGGCAAAAACGCAGTGAAACAACTTCTAATTTTTAATAACTTTAATGCTACATGGTTTTGATAAGTCTCTTAGTTTCTTAAACATAAAGAATCCCATCATAAATAATAAATTTAAAAAAAATCCTTTAAATTTTCACGTACTAACTAAATACGTGCGTTTGGCGTCCAAAATTACACGGACATGAATAGTAATGAGTACCACATAAATGACACTTGCACTACTAGTATATAAAGGTACTGTTAATTACGTCTGTGGGATTTCAAATTACCACAATGAGTACCTGCCGTCCTCATATTAATCATCATTGTAAGCTTTATTCTGCCCACCGCTGAATACAGACCACTCTCATGTGCTACATAAGCGCTCTATTCCTTTCATACTCCATGTGTTCTCCAACGCTGCCCAGAAAGCCGGTAACTAGATGCGGACAGTAAATATTGCATCGCACGTGGACACAGGGGACCTCCGGACAACTTCCAGGGGAATATCAGGTTTAAACCTATTAAAATAACGTCTAGACTTAAATGTAAATATTAAGCTGTTAGTCTTAGAGATAAAATAAGAAGGTTTTGGGATTCTGTTGTGGGTTATTTCATTCTAGCAGGGAATTTGAAGTAAGTATATTTTGTTATTTCATTTTTATGTGAGAATATGTTAAAAATAAGGAAGGCAGAGGCATACTAATACAATTACTTCATAGAACCGGAACTAATTATTATTTTTGTGATAACTATGAACGAATAACAAGCTTGTGGTTTATGATAAAAGACTACTGTTTTTCTCCTATCAAGTTTGCGGAACACCACTTTACTATTCATATTCAAAGAGCGATCGCAAGCGGTGGTCGTACCGTCTTCCTCGGTAGGAACAACGTTGTGTTCTGAAGTATATAAAATGTGCAGAGCTCGGTGTGTGCTCGCGTTGATGGCGATGTGCGTGGGGGTAGCCCATTGTTGGGGTAAGTTCTTACGAGAAGCTTCCATGTTTTTTAGAGTTCCGTACCCGAAGGTTCCAAACGGGGCTCCGTTTGGAAACTTCCTCCTTTATTGCTGTCACTCACGTGTCTGTCTGTTTGTCCGTCTCTCTATCTGTCTGTCGTCTGTCGCACAGGTTTTATAGCCGAACGGTCGGAGCTACAGTCTTCAAATTTTCACAGTATAAGCATCCTGTTGGCCCAAAGCCATACAAATTGTCAAAACATTTTTTATTTTTTTAAACTGTCATGGTCACTAACATTAACATTAGACACGGGATATTTACCATGTTTACTGTTTGTTGCGAGTTTCCGATATTTCGGTGCTGTTGCTAACACCATGATCATGGATAAACTGAAAAGTCATTGCGGGTGGGTGTTTATGAGGAGACAAATCGGTCTACACTCTTTCTTGTTCGTTATTTTGCACTCAGTACCGCTACCACTGTCACTCACAACTCAATTCTGTTCCCGACACACGAAACTCCTCACTGTATCCGCTCGCTAACATTTTCCGGGTTTTACACAGCTGAACTACTGGATTACAAGCTCTCGACAGTTGAAACCCATCCTCCCGGTTGAAACTTTTCAGTTTATCCGTGGTCATGGTGCTTGCAACAGCACCGAAATATCGGAAACTCGCAACAAACAGTAAACGTGGTAAATATCCCGTTTCTAATGTTAATGTTAATATTTTAAATTGTTCTAAGGGGGGTTCCCATACAGCTCAAAAATGTTTACCTCCCCATCGAGTGGTGTATCGTACACATACGATGAAAGATGCAGTTCAGCACAGCTAAATTTAAAAAGAAACGCACTCATAGAAATATAAAGTATTCCAAAGAAATAAACCAAATAGAAGTAACACCGTGTGTAAGGAAATTATACGGTTCACCGTGTGGTTGCTCATACCTATTTTACATCGCGTCTTGCTCCTTTTAATTTTTGAATACCTTTTTTCGAATTATTCTATTTTTAAAATTAAAGTAAATCAATCATCGGTTAATTAAAAAAAAAAAGAATTGAAAAAAATGGCTTATCTCAAAAATAGAGGGAACAGGAGGAAAATCTCAAATAAAAGATGAGAAGCAAAAATAAAATAGTGTCGAACAAAATATTTTAGCATATTGTTTTAGATTGTGAAGGACAATACTCCATAATTGAGTACTCACCTTATGCACGACCATACCGACATTCGAGAGCAATCCGACCTTTGCAATGGTCGCGCCAATATACGGCACTTACAAAAAGACATATTATTTCTTAATTCAATCAGAATTAGGGCACGTAGGTAGTGTCTGTTTAATAAGATTTCGGATCTGTTTACTGACTAGGCTACCAAATCTTGTGTTCGTATCTAATGAGTTAAAAGCTTAATTAAAACGAAGTTAGAGTATATTGTAAAGTCTTGTTACATAACTTTTTGCTTTAAACTTGACCCAGGTATATCACAATTATTCACTGTTGGACACAGGACTACCCCAATCTTCACCCCATTGATGCTTATCGCATCCAGCACACTACTCCATATTAAACTTTAAAATACACGTGATATATACAAGCATCTTTACACTCCAAAAAATTAACTACTCCTTCAAAACGTTAATCTCATTTTCTTATGTCACAAAAGCACTGGTCATAGCTTTCAAATGTCACAATTAAGAGACAACGGCATGAGAAGGGTTAACATGTTGAATTGTTGACGTAATCACTACAATCTGTCAAGCAGTATTATAGCAGGGATTAAATAAATCTTCACTTAATTAACTCAACCCGCTCGCAATAATGAAATTGTTAATTATGAATAGAATCATTAGCCCGTTTTAATTGGTTTGTCGGCACTGAAATGTCACCGATATTTCGTAGTAATTCGATGTAACAACAACAGAGTGATTTTCAATTCATTGGGCTGTGTTTTAGAGGATGATAATACTAATGAATATAAATAATTTTTACTATGGGATTTTAACTATGAAATGTGTCAAATAACATTCTAATCAAGGGATCATTATTAAGAGATGTGTAACTATTTTGGTGTACATACATACATAAACTTGCCGACTGTTATGATGAAGCAAATACTAAAAACACTACAAAGTGAAAAATAACTTTCTTTGCCGAAGTTTTGCTTTAGAAGTCGGTATATTTGTAAAAAGGATTTTTTCCAAGAGAAAAGGCAGAAACTACAGAACGCCACCGGCACATACTTACTCCTTATTTTGGTGTACAATACTAGGCACATAATAGTGGATTATGCAACAATAAATCCGTTAATAAATTTATTAATAATCTCTAAAGCGCCTGTTTTGAAAACACTGGAGTAGAATTACCAACGCTCTACATTTTGGTCAACATGAATATTGCAATAAAATTCACTGAAAATCACAGCACCCAACATTATATTCATATTTCACATTCTTTGAAATCACGCCTGTTTCCTTTTTTATTGTTCTGCTTATGATGGCCAGTTCTAATTTTCGAAATGGCCACCATAAGCATATGTGCATTTTTACTTGGAGTTTTTCACGAGTTTCCACACGAATTTGACGTTCCAAATTCAAATCACTTTACTCCCTTGGGAGTTTCATACAACTTTACCTCCCTTGGCTTGGTTTATTGCTTTACTTTACGTTGAGATTGCATGATATGTAATTGGACATTGTTGAGCGGGTGGTGTGAAAAGTATAATTCTATCTATTATTGTTCGCATAGCTCGACATTTTTTCGCTGTTTAAAGGTAAATAGCATAGTAAAAGTTGTTCTACTCATGAGCAATTTAACCACTGCTCGACAAGATTTTGACACATGACACACCAGCTGAGTCGACAGGTTGTTGCAAATTACGTCATGAAATTCAGGAATTTACTTGAACTTTCAACATTCGAATTTATTCAGAAAAATAAGTTTACGCAGCTATCTTACACAGTAAATTTGAAAAAAAATATCTTTATTTACATGTTGCGCTCGGTTAAACCGCGTCAGTCTACTGCAAAATGTGTACAAAATACGAATTACTACACCTTTCCAAACGGTAGACAATTTAGATTTGCTCAAAATATGTACATAAACAACCTTTTCCCTTGCTGAAAAGATGCAAGGACAACACAAAGATATACTCATTTTATTTGCGTCCTTATGTTCCTAATTTGTCATACAAAAATTCATAAAAAAACAAGCCTAAATCTGGAAAAAAGTTGCTTAAAATTTTGATGCAACCTTGCAACATGACATTTCTTTGGTGTTGTTTTTTTTTTGCTGTCTATTCACGCGTCTCATAATCGATTAAAACTGCATTCAGCCTAATCGATTAAGTGTATTTCGATTATTTAAAATTATTCATTTAAATAAAAAAGTGATTTTCAAAAATGTATTGTTTTAAAATTAAAATTAGTTTAAAGGCACAAAATAAAATAATAACTTATAGTAATAATATATAGTAATAACTATACATAAATGCTTTCTTTGTGATCAGAAGAGTAAATTGAAAAAAAATAGGATTCGTGGCTAATTTCGCGCCGAATTCGCCGAACGTAAAAGAATTCAAAATTCAAATTTGGAATGCAGTCGGTATTCAAAATATTTTATCGGGCACATTTTAATAGAAAAGAGAGTTTTACATTGATCATTTCAGACGGTTTTATACAGAATGACCAGTATAAATATGAGTATGTTTATGTATGACTAGCACTCCGCCCGCGACTATGTTCGCGTGATTTCGTTTATCCTATAAATAATTTTCTTATATGCAGTTAGTAAAGGCAACCAAAAATAAGATATTATTAAAACTATTAAAAACTGGGTATCGTGGATTTGGGTTTGGGGTTGGTGGGTTTATTGGATTGGGACGATTCGTTATTTGACTTAAACAATAATACATTTTAGGTTATCGCCACAAAGTAAAATCCTCCCCTAAAAACTTATCAACCCTTTTTGCCCCGTTGAGGGTCTAGTTTTGAACAACCTAAATATGCTATTCACTCCTTTCTTCTCTTTTTACCCGACTGCCGAAGGATGTAAGTATGTATGTATGTATGTATGTTTGTTCCTATGTGGCGTTCTAGAGACCAAACGTGTTGACCGATTTTGATGATTCATACGTCAATCGATTCGTCTTAACCCCGCGAGTGTCACTGGCTACATTAAAATTGGAGAATAGAAAAATGGCAGATTTTGGGCGCCATATTGCGGAAGACAATTTTTTTTTCTGTCAAACCCATCGTGTGGGGTATCAAAATAAAGGGCTTTAAGAGGTGATTTCGAAAATATAAAACAAATATGTTTAAATGTACCTAAATCTTAAAAACAGATAACTAAAAAGTTATAAATAAAAAAAGTTAATTCAAAAAATCTAAAAACCTGACTGCTTTAAAAGCGAAATAAAAAGACTTAAACAAGGAGAAAATCTTGCTGTGCAGTCGGAGGATACATATTCGCGAGCTAGCTGACGAAAACCAGATGTATGCTCCGACTGCAAAGCAGTCGGGTTTTTAGATTTTTTGAATTAAATTTTTTTATTTATCATTTTATGTTAGTCAGATTGCGCAGTGAGTTGCCTCAAAAAAAACTTTAAACCTAAACCTAAACCCAATCTGGGAGGGAGTTTTCAAAATGTTTTATGTAAATTTTGATCATCAACTTTATCCCCAAAGAATTTGATTTTACATACAAACTAATTTTTACCCTTTTCACTTCCTTAAAGGTTGAATTGCCGCAAAATCGTGCCTTAGTGCTTCCCTAGAAAACCACGTCAAAACGAAACCCTGTCCAGTAAGATTCTTAGCTTGAGTTAGTTTCGAAAAATGTATAATTACCACCTTTATTGTTTCCTTAGGTTGGTATTTGTGCCAAATTTCAAATTTATTAACCCGGGAAATAAAATTCTTCAAAGCACTTTAACTCCCCAAAAATCGTATTTTGGGACTAGATAAGTAAAACTAATAATGAAAACCTTTATGGTTCACTTAGGATGGGTATTTATGTAAATTTTCAAATTTATTAACCAAAGAAATATTTAATATGTAATTTATGGGGTGTTAAATTATTTTTTAAATATACGATATTTCAAAAATAATTTAACACCCCCTAAATCATCTTTTGGGGGTAGTTTCGAAAAACTAATAATAAAATCATTTATTGTTTATTTAGGTTGGTATTTGTGCCAAGTTTCATGTTGATTGACCCAAGAAATCAGATTCTTCCATACAAACTTCAACATCCCCTAAATCGTCATTTGGGAGTTTCGAAAGACTAATAATGGCAACCTATATTGTTTACTTAGAATAAGAATAATATCGGCCATAATTCTTGAAACAAAATTATGGCCGAAGGAATTAGATTTTTCATACAAACTTTCAAACCCCTTTTTACCCCCTTAGGGATGCAATTTCCAAAAATCCTTTCTTACTGCACAATTACGTCACTTGAGGAACCTTTCTGCCAAATTTCATGCTTCTAGATGATTTTCAGCTTAGTTGGTTGACAACCATGCCATAACTCGCTTGGAAAGGAACCGCGCAAGAAGATACGCACAAGGTTATTGATATTAATAGTTTTCGGGAAATGCAGATGTAAATACAAACCAAACTTATGTTCTTAAAATGAATAAAAATAAAATTTTAAGAGTATGTATAGAATAACCAATTTTCATAACATTACAACAAACTCGACCGAATTCAAAACCTAACCATACCATACTCTCAACTCATTATTCAATATGTAATTATAATAATAATACCAGCCTATAATTGTCCTACTGCAAGGCAAAGGCCTCTTCTCATACAGAGAAGGCACGAACATTCATCACTACGCTTGCTCAATGCGGGTTGGCGATTTGAGACTATAAGACCAGGTTTCTTCATGATGTTTTCATTCACCGTTGTCAACGATTTCTAAAATATACTTAGAAAGTACATTAATGAATTTGAAAATGGAAATCATTGGTATTTGTCCAGATTTGAACCCATGACCTCAGGCAAGGCGAGGCCTTTAGCCACTGGGCCAGTACGACACTCATTGCAATATAACGAATAATCACAAAATCGTTGGTTCCTCGAAACTAAATTTATCTACACTTGCGTTACAAACTTACATAAAAATATACTAGGCACTCTGTATACTTCTGAGATTATCAAACGTAAAGACTCAATCGTTATTATTTTTATACAAAATAGTTTTGAATAGCGAACGCATTCCGAATTTGAATTTTGAATCGGATTGATAATTCGGCGCGAAATTATCCACGGTTCGATGAAATTGTTTAGTTGGTTGTAGTCAAATAATGTCCAAAAATCTATTAAGATTACTTTAAGAAATAATTTAAGTACTAATTGTATTCTATGCCTAAAACAGGATTTTTCTATTTTTTAAGAATCGATTTGGGATAATCGCTCATTAATCGAGTGGATAGCATCAATAAAATCGATTGCTAAAATCGTTTTGCCACACAACTATTACATTAAAAAAAAAACAATCTACTTGACGAATTGGAAATTTAACAAAAATAAAGTAGTGGTAATGAATTTTACGTATTATTGGACTGGTGTTTGTTAATTACGTTAAAATCAGGGCTTCTTCTTGTTGTTTATTATATTAAGAGACATAATTGTCATTTTTGTAATCAATTTTACATGTGGAAGGGTGATATTTGTGTAAAATAAAAATGTAAACAAACACGATTGGCGCCTAACTTCGACTTTGAATAACAAATAACTTCATTACCACTAATTATTTATTTTGAAATATGGATGAATTCGACCAATAATTAAACAATTAGCAAACCTTTACCCCTGTCGTGGAGTTTGGGTGTCCAAAATCTGCATTTTTATGTTTTTTAGCTTCGACCACCACTGTCATCAAAATGGCGATTATCGTATTATTACACTTGTTTTTAACAAATGTAAATTAATAAACTTGCGCACTTAATCTAAAAAAATATTTGCGCTAACATGTAAGCTTTTTATCCAACTATTTTAATTAAAGCCCCCACATAAGATTCGTTAGGTATCTTAATCAATAATTAAGTTATTAATTAGGATGTCGTATGACGTAAATCTGGGGTCCAAAATGAGCCGCGGCTGAGCCAGCGGAGGTATGCTTGTCAAGCCCCAAAATGTACCCCGTCCGAACTATACGGTTAACCTTCCGAAAGATTGCCAATAAGTTAAAAGTCAACCTGCATAATAGGTAACTAATTGTTAGTGGTATTATTGGGTCATCCACCAACCCGCACTGGGCCCGCGTGGTGGATTACGGCCCATTCCCTCTCACAGAGAGGAGGCCTGTGTCCCAGCAGTGGGAACATTAATAGGCTGATAATGTGATGTGATGTGATTATTGGGTCATATCCATGAGTGCTTTCGTCTAAAATATTGCCATTAAGTTTAAAGTCACCTCGTATAGTAGGTAACTAAGAATTTGCTTAATACAATTTGTGTCCATTACGATAGGGTGTTTCTGATGCCACAGAAATTGTTTAATACCAAGCAACTTTGGCAGTGTTGGGAATATGAAATCGTATTTATGTTAACTCGTCATGAATGCGTTACCATGAAGTAACGTTTGTCGATTGAACTGATTGATCGCTGCTGGAGCATTGAAATATCGGTTTATGAAATTCTAGCCATTCGAATATTTCAATATTGCAAAGTGCTAATAGAATCTTTAAATCCGGAAACAAAAACTTAGTAAATAATTATAGACCGATATCTTTACTCCCTTCAATATCTAAAATACTAGAGAAAATTGTAAACAGTAGACTAGTTAATTACCTAGAAAAAAATAATCTATTATCATCTGCGCAATTTGGCTTCAGAGCCAAATTATCCACAGCCGATGCGGTGCATAGTCTGACAGATTATACTGCAGAAGAACTTGGCAAAGGAAACCAGACCCTGGGAGTTTTCCTGGATCTAGCCAAAGCCTTTGATACGGTGTCCGTTCCGAAGCTTCTAAAAAAAATAGAGGCTTTAGGAATTAGGGGAACACCGCTCAAACTTTTTGCTGACTACTTAGACGAACGATCTCAATATGTTAAAATAGACGATATTACTAGCGATGAGCAAAAAAATACTGGTTATGGTGTTCCTCAGGGAAGCATTCTGGGCCCAACCCTATTCCTGATTTACATTAACGATCTGTGTGATTTAGATATTAAACAAGGAAAACTCATATCTTATGCCGACGACACGGCGTTAATCTTTACCGCAAAAACCAGTAAAGAATTGTACGAATACGCTCAACAAGGTTTCAATACTGTGGCTAATTGGCTACAAAGCAATTTACTAACACTAAATGCTGACAAGACAAAATATATTCACTTCTCCATGCGCAAGCCTCAATTTAACATTACTAACTCTCATCTGTATGCCCTATATCAGCTGGCGGACTACGACTCAATTAGACAAGGTCTAGACCAAGTAGACTGGCAGCATGAGTTGGGTGAGGGGTCGATGGAGGACGCTGTGTCGCATTTTTACGGCATTCTTAAAAAATTACATGACGCCTTTATACCAACAAAAAAAGTTATTCCCCGTGCCAAATACCCTCCCTGGTATAAAAGCCCACTGATTAAAGTCTTGAAAGAAAAAGCCAAACATCACGCGAATTTTAAAAAAATATGGTAACCTCTCAGATTATCAATCGTTTGTCGTATTGCGACAGCGGGCTAAAGATCTCGAGAAAAATATGTTTGATGAATACATCACTAAAATTGAATCGGATATACGTGAAAATCCTCGAGCTTTTTGGAGCTATGTCAAATCACAAAAACAATCAAATTCTTACCCCTCAGTCTTACAATACGGACAAGTTTCCTCGAGCGACGGTAATGAAATTTGTAATATGTTTAGCAAGTACTTTCATTCTAACTTTTTACAGAATGCCAGTACTGATGGTAGGTCTCCACAAAGCAAGCTCAGTGACGGTAACCCTATTGAGAGCTGCTCATCAGATATCGGTTCTGTTGAAATATGTGACGGCGAAGTATATAAGTTACTGAAACAACTCGATCCAAATAAATCCGCTGGACCCGACAATATCTCGCCGGTATTTGTAACGAACTGTGCTAAAAGCCTATGCATCCCTCTCTCGATTCTGTTCAGACGATCGCTTAACACCGGTATAGTACCTGTAGTGTGGAAGTCGGCGTATATAACACCGATACATAAAAAAGGCTCTAAAACTCAGATTGAGAACTACAGACCGATCTCAAAGTTGTGCGTATTCGCTAAGGTCTTAGAGAAGATCGTCTATAGGCAGGTTTATTCGGCTCTAAAGCAGAGTTTTAGCGAACAGCAGCATGGTTTCTTGAAGGGTCGGTCAACAACATCTAACTTAATTTTATGTAGTGACTTTCTAGCGGAGTCCATGTCAAAAAGGTCTCAAGTCGATGTTATATACACCGACTATAGCAAGTGTTTCGACCGAATTGATCACGATATTTTAACTCGAAAACTCATCTCGATGGGTATACGGGGTAATCTGTATCGCTGGTTTACGTCTTACATTGAGAACAGGTGTCAGACTATTGTCCTTAATGGTTTTTCCTCCAGAGCAATGAGCATTCCTTCCGGGGTGCCACAAGGGTCATTATTGGGGCCCCTTTTATTTAACATCTTTATCAATGATGTCACGTCCTGTTTCATACACTCGAAAATATTGCTTTATGCAGATGATATGAAGATCATGAAACAGGTCTCTACGTACGAAGATGCCCTTTTACTACAAGAGGACTTAGATACTTTCAAAAATTACTGCGAAACCAATAAATTAGATTTAAATGTATCAAAATGCTATGTGTGTTCGTTCACTCGCAAACCGAAACCGATCCACTTTGGGTATGAAATCTCGGATACACCAATAAGCAGAGTAAACCTTATTAGGGATCTAGGAGTAACCTTTGACTCAAAACTTATCTTCGACACGCACGTAGACAACATAGTCAAAAAGGCTTCTAAGGCACTTGGTTTTATCCTCAGAATCTCGTCACAGTTCAGAAGCATCAAGACTATTAAAATACTGTACTGTTCTTTTGTCCGCAGTCACTTGGAGTATGGCTCTCAAGTGTGGAACCCCAAATATAACGTTTATATCAATAGATTAGAAAACATTCAACGAAAATTTTTAAGGTACATTCAATTCCGAACAAGAGTATATTTACCCAATTATGTCACTCGCTGCAGAAGGTTTCATATTCTTCCTCTCTATGAGCGCAGGAAAATTGCAGATTTGACGTTACTGTTTAAAATAATGAACGGATCGGCGGATATACCAGAGTTGGTGAATAGGATTGGACTGCGTGTACCTGGTGCATATTTACGTAGACCGCACCTACTGGATACACCGGTGGTGAGAACCTCCTATGGGCAAAACGCGTACCTGGTTAGAACGAGTCGTGCCTTTGATGCAGCCTGCCGGGAAGTTGACATCGACCTATTTAACACTGGGATAAATAAATTAAAAAGAACCCTATGCAATAACTTCTTTAAAAACATTTGAATCCCAATTCCTATATATTTTAAGTACCTATTCTTATTGTGGTGGACTGTTTTAGTATTCTACTTAGTTTAATTTTATACGTTATTGTCGATGGTGGAGTGTTTGTAGTTATACTATAGTGAATTTGTTTGTAATACCTATTGTCTGTAATGTTTTTATGTTTTTTTTTACTATAAGTGAAAACTTTTAATTGGCCTTGGTCTTATTATAATAACCAACTATTGTTAAAATTAGCTGTAAGTTTTCCGAATAAAATAAAATAAAATAAAATAAAATAAATGTGGATTCCACCCAGTTAGCATGTGTAATTGTCCTTTTATCCTGAAAACAGGCAACATAAAATATCTCGGGGTTATTATAGATGAAAAACTCTCCTTTAGACCCCATATTGATAACCTAGTTAATAGAGTGCGCAAATTAATTTATGTTTTTAAAAAGTTGAGAACGATTGCAGATTCAAAATTGATCAAACAAGTCTATTTGGCCTTAGGTCAATCTGTAATCCAATACTGTATCACCTCATGGGGTGGAGCACCAAAAACGCATCTACTGCCTCTTGAAAGGGCTCAGAGAGCAATTTTAAAAGTAGCCAATTGCCACCCTTTTCTCTACCCCACTGATCTGCTTTACAAATCCTGCAACGTGCTGACTGTTCGCCAGCTTTTCATTATGCACTTAGTATTAAAACAACACACCATGCTTTCCTACAACGCCGAATACATAAATAATAAGAGACGAAATGATTTTGTCTGCGATTCTAATGCATCCTCAAAATATGTCTTTGTAAATAGATTCTTTATATTCTTAGGTCCATTTCTGTACAATAGATTAAATAGAAAATTAAGTATCTATAAATTAAATTATTTTAGCTGTAAAAAGAATATTCTTGAACATCTACTTAGCTTATCTTACGGTGAGACAGAAGATCTCCTGACTGTAACAAAATAATAATTTTGCTTTGTCTTTAATTTAAGTATTCATATACAGATATACCATTGTTAATTTATTATTATTATAAGTTTTAAGCACTTTATAGTCTGAAACACAGGTTCAACCTAGTTCAGGCAAATAAGCAACTGTCTTCTTTTATATTTTTAAGATATTTTTATTGTAAAATGTGCCTTATGTTATAAATAAACGATATTATTATTATTATTATTATTTACAAGAGTTTCAAATTCTCAGCACTTAGGCTGGTTTAAGCTACATTAACGGGCCGAGACCAAGTAAATGCAGCGTGTGGTGTGTTATGTTGAGGATGAATGATGTGGACCTATTTCGTTTTCATCAATTTGCAAGAACTTTCTGACAATTCGACATGTGTTTAAGATGGCAGCTTTTTGAAGGGTGATATAGAGATTTTCGTTTAAATCAAGTAACTTAAGACTATGGAGAAGGTGGTTCGGAATAATGCCTGTTGTAGAAAGGACTATGGGGACAACATAAACTTTTTCTTGCCGCCATATTCTAACTATTTCGTCCTTGAGTTCTGCGTATTTACTTATTTTTTCAGTGATTGTCTTCTGAATGTTGTGTGTATTGGGGACTGCGATGTCTATCAGGTAAGTTACTTTATTTACTTTATCTTGCAAGGTTATGTCCGGTCTATTATAGTGAATGGTCTTGTCGGTGAGAATGGCGCGGTCATAGTAGAGCTTATGTGTGGTATTTTCTAAAATGGTTTGTGGTGCATAGTTATAGTAAGGAGTATTAGTGCTTTGAATGAGAGTGTACTTGAGCGCCAGTTTTTGATGGATTACGTTTGCTACCTGGTTATGCCTGTGAGTGTAGTCAGTCTGTGTGAGTGTTGTACAAGCACCAGTAATATGTTGAATGGTTTCTGGCTGGATGTGGCATCTTCGACATTTATCATTTGTTACTGTAGGATCTTTTATTATGTATTTTCTGTAATTTTTTGTGTTAATGATCTGATCTTGAATAGCTATGATAAAGCCCTCAGTTTCTGGGAATAGGTTACCTATTTTGAGCCATTTATTGGACGCTAATTTATTTATGTGGGATTGTTCTAAGTCATGAGGATGCCGGCCGTGAAGAACTTTTTTCTTCCAATCTTCAGTTTTTTGGGCCTGCGGGTCTTCATTGGTAGTACTTTCTGAATCTATCTGACTATTTAAGTTGAGTGGAGTGTAGTTCATATCGTTGGTTACAATGGCTTTATGTATGTTACTAGTACGAGATTTTGCTTGAAAAAATGTTTTTAGCCGACTAACTTGTTTCCGCCAAAGGTGCTGGATGTCTATAAGACCTCTTCCTCCGTGTTGTCGTTTGATGGTTAGTCTTTCTATGGCTGATTTAGGATGCAAGTTATTGTGTTTCGTAAGAGTTGTTCGAGTAATTCGTTCTAATTGTTCTGTGTCGGTTTTAGTCCATTTTATAACTCCAAATGAGTATGTTAACACAGGGATGGCAAATGTGTTTATAGCTTTAGTTAGATGTTTACTGGAGAGTTGGGTTTTACAAATGGCGTTAAGTCTTCTCTTGTACTCTGTAGTTAGTGAATTTTTTATTCTTACATGATCAAGTCCCTTTAGTTGCGCGTACCCTAAATATTTATATAAGTCTGTCGGCTCCATTGCTGTTATAGTGTCGGTGCTATTTACTACATAGTCCCCGGGTCGTATCTTGCCTCTCACAATATGAAGGGTTTTACATTTATCTAGACCAAATTGCATATTGATATCCTTACTAAACTCTGATGTTACTTCTACTAATTTCTTCATATCTTTCTCTGTTTTTCCGTACAATTTTATGTCATCCATGTATATAAGATGTGATACTATTGTTTCCTGTGAAGTGTGCTTGAGGCAATATCCAGCCTTACATCTCTGAAGTAAATGTGACAGAGGGTTTAGGGCGAGGCAAAACCACATGGGGCTCAGAGAATCACCTTGATAGATACCCTTTTTAATAGATATCTGTCGTGTTGTAATGGTATTCTGACTGCAATTTAACTGAAGTGTAGTTTTCCACTGTAACATTATACGGCGCAGAAAATCAATAATTTTTGGGTTTATTCTATAAATCTCTAATATTTTAATCAACCAGGAATGAGGAACACTGTCAAAAGCTTTTTTGTAATCAATATAGGTGCAATGTAGATTTCTGTTTTTTGTAGTTGCGTGTTTGTGTATAGTGGAATCAATAATGAGCTGTTCTTTGCATCCCATATGGCCCCGCCGGCATCCCTTCTGTTCCTCGGCTATGATGTTGTTATGTTCTATGTGTGAGTTAATCTTTCTCGTTATGGCTGAAGTTAATATTTTGTATATCGTGGGTAGGCATGTAATTGGTCTGTATTGGGAAGGTTGAGGTGTATTTTTAGTTTTAGGTAACATGTAAGTAATTCCAGTTGCTATAAATTCAGGTGTGTTCTGTTGTCCTAATATTATATCTGTTAAATTTTTTGCAATATATTTATGTAATAAAGTTAACTTTTTGTACCAAAAATTATGTATTTTGTCTATACCTGGTGATTTCCAGTTATGAAGCCTAGCTGTTATGTGTGTAATGTCTGACTCTGTTACCTCTATAAATTCCATTTCGTCAATATCTCTCCATTTTGCATCTTCTTCCGCTATCCAAGTTGCTTCGGCGTTGTGTTGTATTTGCTCTTCCCAGATGCTAGACCAATACGTTTCTAACTGTTCTTTTGTAGGCTGTTCAGTTTCGGAGTTATTCTCGCTATTTGTATCCGTATGCGGTTTATTTATGTTTCTATAAAATACTTTTTCGTTTTTGGAAAATATAGCGTTGTCGTTTTTGCGCTGTTGTGCTTTTTTATATCTTCTTAGTCTATGAACCTTAAGTGCTAGTTTTTGTTTTAATGTATCTAAGAATTCTTCAGGCTTTCTGTTGCTATCTTCGTGCCTGGTGTGAACAAAACTGCTTCTGAATATAGCCTCAACTCTTCTTACTACTTTATTTGATCTGCTACCGTTGATATAATGTGTAAGTCTGCCACAATCTGCTCTCAATTTTTCGATGTCTTTTTCTAGCCTTTGTTGCCACGCTGGTTCTTTGTTGTGTCTTCTTAATGTATTTACTGTGTGGTCTGTGATTTTAAAATTCAGCTCTTCAGATATAACTACCGCTGTGCAATAAATCAGTAAGTGAATGTCTAAAAGTTGTGCGTCGTCAGAAAGAAATTGTACAAGTATATTTTCATTAAATAAATTAACTAATCGAAATAGTTCAGGGGTGTATTTAAGTTTGGGTAATTTTGGTCTAGCTGCTGGGTCCATTCCAGAGAATTGTGCTATTGTTGTTCTAAATTTGTCATAAATTTCTTGAATATACGTATCTGTTGTAAGATTTTGATCTGTGACACCTAGAGTTTGAATATCATTTTCTAGCGTAAGGGTTAAATATTCAGTTTGTGTAGATATATGTGACGTTTGCGTGTAAGGTTGCGATTGGTTGTATGGCAGAGATTGAGAATCAATAGAATTAATAGATTGTAACTGAACGAGTGCTTGTGGTTGTTCTTGAAGAGAACTTCCGCCTATGTTTTGACAGATGGTGTTATCGCCTGCAAAATTTACTGATTCTTCCTGTAGTATTTGTGTTCGTACTTCTTCTTTTAGTTGCTCTATAACTTCTTGAGATAGGAGTTTATTCCTAACTATAGCTCTTCTTTGATCTGAGATTCTCTGCTCCGTAACCGTAATTTCTGGATATTGTCGTGTGAAAAGTGAATGCAGCTGTTGTCTGTAGGTGGTCATATCGGTCTCTAATTTAGTTATGTATAGATAGGTTCGCATGATAAATAAGTTAACTTCTTTACTCCATCTCATGCGAACTCTTGATTTCCCAGCCTTGGTGGACGCGGGTAAGAAGTTAGATACTTCCCGCGCAACATTCAAGGCCGGTGTGGGTGGAACTGTATTTAAAACACTAATGGGGGGTGACGATGGTAAAGATGGTGAAGATGATATAGATGGCGATGATGTTCTTGAAGGTGTGTAAGACACTGTGCTTGGACTATACGGCTCTACAGGGGTGTCTGTTCTGTTAGTCAGTCTGTCACCATCGTCAATGATTTCGGCTGTAATATCTTTGTCGGTGGGAGCCCGCCTGTTCAACTCCTGACCGCTGACGGTTCGCATGCTGTGACACCCAGCGTCAGCTCCAGGTGCGCCCCGGCGATCGCCCCCGGGCAGCGGTCCTATACGTTTTCTTTTTGAACGTGTCTCCATGTTGAATGGGTTTCCAGAGCCATGTTAGCCACGCCAGTAATCTCTCAATCGTGTGTCCGCCCCCCACGTGATTAGATGGTCAATCAGGACGTGTGGTTGTTTAGGGGGCTTATTATTATTATTATTATTATTATTATTATTCCATTTATTTATTTTATTTACATATCTTTACATTTTTAAATATTATTCTATAAAAAAATTAAATAAAAAAACATTTAAAAATACAAAAATAGTAGCCCACCGGTATCGGGAACAGTGTCCAAGCTACCGGTGGTCAGGGCTCCTGAGAGAGGAACCTCCTAACGATACGCGCCGTGTCCAGGAGTACCGCTTTCTGGATCAAGCCCTTGATCCAGCTACCCAACGAGAGCCTCCTCAGATGTTCGTCGAGGCTCTTGGCTATTATGCCATTGGCCGTAACGACTATCGGCACAATGACTGCTGTATTCACATCCCACATGTCGACAACCTCGCGAGCCAGATCAAGATATTTGCTTTTCTTATCTCTCTCAGCCTTCACGAGGTTCTCGTCATGGGGAACCGCTATATCAACAATCATTGCGCGACGCTCTAGTCGGTCTATCACCACTATGTCAGGCTTATTGGCAACAATAGTCCTGTCAGTGATGATAGACCGATCCCAATACAACGTGACATTGCCATTTTCGAGAACTGGGTCGGGCTCATACTTATAGTAAGGCACTTCCGATTCAACAAGATTGTATTTCAGAGCAAGTTGCTGATGGATAATCCTGGCTACAAGGTTGTGTCTATGCAAATAGTCTCCGTTAGCTAGACTAGAACAACCAGAGATAATGTGACGGATGGATTCCCCCGGCCGGTGACATGCCCGACAGATGTCAACTGTGCCGTCTTTCACAATATATTTCCGGTAGTTGTTCGTCATCATAACTTCGTCCATAATCGCAAAGACAAAACCTTCGGTTTCCCCGAAAAGGTCACCAAATCGCAGCCAGGCCATACCTCCCTGCGGTCATTAGTATCTAATACTATAGGTTATTATTATTATTTCCTTTATTTTTCTTCATTCTTATATATTACATTTTTAAATATTAAAAAAGAAAACTTAAAAACATTTAAAAATATAAAAATAGAGGCCAACCGGTATCGGGAACAGGGTCCAAGCTACCGGTGGTTAGGGCTCCAGAGACAGGAACCTCCTCACAATGCGAGCCGTATCGAGGAGTACTGCCTTCTGTATCAGACCCTTGATCCAACCGCCCAATGACAGCCTCGACAGATGGTCGTCGAGGCTCTTGGCCATCAGGCCGTTGGCCGTAACGACAATCGGCACAATGATCGCCGAGTCCACATTCCACATGTCGACAACCTCGTGTGCTAAGTCAAGATACTTGATTTGTTTCTCTTTCTCAGCTTTCACGAGGTTCTCGTCATGCGGGATGGTGACATCGATTATCATTGTGCGGCGCGCTAATCGGTCTATCACCACTATATCCGGCTTATTGGCAACAATAGTCCTATCAGTGATGATAGACCGATCCCAGTACAACGTGACATGGTCATTTTCGAGAACTGGGTCGGGCACATACTTGTAATACGGTACCTCAGAATCCACCAGATTGTATTTCAAAGCAAGCTGCTGGTGAATAATCCTGGCCACTTGGTTATGTCTGTGTAAGTACTCGCCGTTAGCCAGACGAGAACAACCAGAGATAATATGTCTGATGGATTCACCAGGACAGTGGCATGCCCGACACACGTCAACCGTCCCGTCCTTCATTATATATCTCCGGTAGTTATTCGTCAGGATGACTTCGTCCATAATTGCACAGACAAAACCTTCAGTTTCCCCGAAAAGGTCGCCGAAACGTAGCCAGGATACGGACGCTGAATAATCTACATCGGGCCCATGGAGAGCCCGATAGAAGCGCCCGTGTAGCTCCTTGCCTTGCCATACCTCTTTGCGTTCATTAGTCGATAGTATTACAGGCTTGCGCCAGTTCTCTTTGGCCATGGATAACGGGGTGAGTCCTTTGTCCACTGCGACCACATCCCGGTGCATACCCACTTCAGCTTTTAAAAAGTATTCTCTGAGGCTGCACACCTCGCGGTTGTGAAGAGTCTTGGCGTTTAAAAAGCCTCGACCCCCACACTTCCGCGGGATGTACAGTCTCATAACCGATGATCGTGGGTGATGCATCCGGTTTGCGGTCAGCAGTGTCCGGACCCTCCTATCGAGGGCGTCGAGCTCGGTCTGAGTCCATTTGAGTATGCCAAAAGAGTACATCAAAACCGGCATGACCCAACTGTTGAAGGCGCGCACCTTATTTCCGCCCGACAAAAGGCTATTTAATACCTTTTTCAGGCGGCCAAAGAAACGCTCCTTCAGCAGTTGCTTCATGTCAGTACTGTTGATGCCCAACGCTTCCGACATACCCAAATACTTGTAAGTTTCGGTCGAGGATAGGTGTCTAAGGTGTATGGAATCAGAGAGTTGAATTCCCTCGGATTCCATAATCTCCCCTTGTTTAACATGCATGACTGCACATTTGTCCACACCAAATTCCATCCTGATGGAGTTACTGAAGGTTTCAGTTACCTTCAGTAGCTCCGTCAGTTGGAATTTATTGGGGGTAAAGAGTTTCAGATCATCCATGTAAAGAAGGTGAGATATGACCTGACCACCTCTTCTCAGCCGATAGCCTAGACCTGAATCCTCCAACAGTGTACTTAGAGGATTCAGGGCTAAGCAGAACCAAAGTGGACTCAAACTGTCGCCCTGAAATATCCCCCGCTTAATCCTTATAGGATCATCATCCCCCTGAATCGGTCGACATCCCGGATATCGAAGGACAGTCTTCCATTGCCCCATACATGACTCAAGGAAGGTGTGCAGAGTTGCGTCTATTTTGTACAACTCCAGCACCCTCATGAGCCATGTATGTGGCACAGAGTCGTATGCCTTCTTGTAGTCTATCCAGCATGTCGACAGATCCTTACGGGAACGACGAACCTGCTGACTTATGGCCATGTCAATGAGGAGTAGCTCCTTAGTTCCACGGGACCCATTCCTACATCCATTCTGAGAGGTAGACATTATTATGTTACTTTCAATGTGCACATTAATTTTTCCTCTCAGGATGGATGTAAGAAGTTTATAAACCGTCGACAAACATGTTATTGGTCTATAATTCTTAGGTTCCGCGGGACTACCTGTCTTATGGAGCAGGTGGGTAACACCAGTTGTTAAAAGCTGCGGCAGCGACCCAGACTCTAAGCATGACTGAAATTGAGATGCCAGTAGTGCGTGTGAGCTGCTATACCATTTTAGCCAAAAGTTATGCAGTCCGTCCGGACCCGGAGACTTCCAGTTCGGTAGCGGATGAACTGCTTTGGCTACATCAGATGGACTGATGACTACTTTTTCCATTTCTGGTATAGCTTCACACACGCGCTCGACATCACGCATCCAGCCACCCTCAGTATGACAGACGGGCACCGACCAGATGTTTCGCCAGAATGTACTCGTGGCGACATCATCCGGGCGGCACGCGTCTGTCACATTATGTTCAGGTCGCTCCCAAGCTCTATATACCCACCTCTCATCGCTCTGGAACATGCGATTCTGCGAGTACCGGTCAACTCGTCGCTTATACCGCCGAATACGGTTTGCCCATGCACAAACTTTTTGCTTCAGGAAGTCGATGCGCTCCGTGACACGGGATATGTATTCTCGGGGACTAACTCCAGTCCCCGAAAACGCCCGCTTCACGAAGCGCATCACACGTGGTCGTGTATTGCCCTCCCTGAAACAGTATAGTTTGCCGATGAGTACCCTGGCCCCATCGATACGCCGTTCGATCCTGCATTGCCAGGCTGGCACGGCAGGCTTTGGTCGAATAGCCTCGTTTGGAAACTTAACGTTGGCTAAACGACATGCCGCAACAGCCCCGCAATACAAGATTGAGTGCGTATCAACGAGGTTCTCACTGCTCTCGAAGATGTTCTTAAGCAGCGAGTCCAAAGCACACACCAGCGCCCTATTCTTTTTGTGCATAGGCAACCGTGGTAATCGGGGCCTAAGTTTAGATGGAGTGGACCTATACTCGCGAAGCGCATCCTCCAGTGCGCTCCTCAATCTATCATTGCACTGGCTACTTACTGTAACAACCCTATCATCTGCCTCTTCATCAACACGATTGGACCGCGGCGGGACAACAATAGTGGCTGGCGGTGCAGCGGTCTGTATCGGAGATGAGACGATTTGGTTGCTCAGCACTTCTGAGCGCAGCCTATCAAGTACGGTGTCGTCCAACCTGTGGTTATGTTGGATGACCCGCACCTGATCCGACAATCGTTGGGCCGAGACGTTCACGGTTGGTTCGAGTTCCTGGAACAGAGACAGCATCCTAGCACGGTACGCAGTGAGGTTAGTTCCCCCCTCTGTAGACCCGTAATATGCGCGCATGACGTTCTCATTCATATTTTGAGTCCATCTCATGCGCTGCACACAACCACCGGCAGCGGGCACCCGGCGCGGAGCCGGTTGGCCCCTAGGTCCCAAGCTCCTCGGCGGCCGGCCTCTCCCCTGCCGACGTACAGGTGTTGGCGACGTTGGCGGGGAAAAATACTCGTCGCTCGAGCTCGACGCGGCTGCAGCCACCGATGACACAGGAGATCCGAGGTCCGGCGGCGGCGGGGCGGAGCTGAGCGACGAGTCCGGAGGTGGAAGTCGTGCGCGACTAGCTGCTGCTCTCGTCAACATTATGATTTTTCCTTACACATTTCTTTTCATTGCACTTGACGTCGTCACTGACAGACGTCAACCGGTTTCTTGTATATTTTTATAAATTGGATTGATTTTATTTTTGATTTGTTTGAATGGATAAAAGGTGAATAGGTTATATTTTTTATTGGTTTCTTCTGTGTTGGGTACTTTGTCCGAATTTGATGATTATAGTAATTTTAAACTTAATTAAACAGTGAAGGAAAAACGCAGACATGTTGACATTTCAGTGTTGCCGTTGTTATTATTATTATTATTAGAATATTTAGAATTGTATCAAACAAAGTCTAGGAACTATGTATATGTTTTCTGTTAGTGTATCAGTTATTTTATAGTAAGGTTCAGGTACCTAACTATTAGCTTTAACTATATCGTTAAACAATTGAAATAACAATCAAACTTTTATATTGTTCATCAGATAAAAATTGTTCAAAACATCATTCACCGACACTGTTTGAAGTTAACAAAAATGCAAACAGTAAAACGTAAATAATAAATGTAAACAATAAACGCAGCTTACAGTACATTACCCACTACACCCGCTTCTAACCCTCCACCACTTGTATATATAATTGAATGTCGAAAAAAAAACCCACGACAATTCTTATTTATACGTTTTTTTCTGTCTTCGTCCTGCAAAGTATCCCGCAGAATTTTCAGTCACGTTCTCAATCACTGGATTGCTTGCGGTCCGCTCCGGCCATAGAGCACCGAGTCACCTCGGCGCCATTGCTAGATGCGAAACTGTCAAAACTGTCCATTTTATATGAGGGAGGGGTGTGTCACCGTTTATTCAAACCTTATTCAAACATAGTAACAATAGACATAATTATAATTGTCACGGTGTCCATGACAATTATATGTCTATGTCAGCCGAAATTTGTTGTCGGTGCAATTAAAGTTTTCAGAAAAAAAAATCACCACCAGTTGGCGCTACTTTGGCAAGAAGTCACATTAAAAGCGCATCTTATGTATTACGTCAACTTGATTAACAACATGAACATGATGTCAATTTAAATAATTTTCAGGAAACATAAGCGTTTTTAAAGGGGCCTTGGCCTTATCTCTCAGTGCTGTCACCTAGTGCACACCATCTCAGAAAACCCTCATAGCGCAGTCATGAAGATTTGTTAGCAACGGCGGCGGCGGCGTCCCTTGTAGGTCTTTCGTGCTCTGTGGTTCCGTCCTTATTTATTTCCTCCTGTATTTTTACTACAATGCAGTGGGGGTTGGATGCCGTATTTCGTTGTGCACTAGTGTTGCGCCTTGATTTTTATTATTGTCTTTAGTTTCTTGAGATGCAACCTACAAGTTTCTTGTTTGTGTGTACTTACTTTGACCGAAAATGTTATACAAAGAAACTACGATTTAAGTGTGTTTGCGACATTAAAATTGTTGCCGAACTTACATTTAAATTATTTGTATGTTTTGGAACTGCGATCGCCAACCCGCCTGCCAAGCGTGGCGATTACGGCAAAACCCCCCAAACCATGAAAAGTACAATTAAAAAACGGCCCCGAGTGCCCGGCAGCCCGTCTACCCTCGACTACGGTAGCGGTCGAGGCGATGGCGTGGCAAGGGGTGCAAAGAGTCCCCGGAGTGGACCCGGCTACCCCAATAAACACCGACGACTGGACCTGGCAACCTATAATACGCGAACTCTCCGGACCGACGAGAAGATAACCGAACTCGAGGAAGAATTGAGCAGGTTACGATGGAGTATTAGAGGGTTATCTGAAGTCCGAAGAGAGGGAGAGGACTCGATAATCCTCAAATCCGGTAAACTGCTCTATTTCCGAGAGGGTGACCGGCAGTCCCAGGGTGGTGTCGGGTTTATCCTTCACAAGTCCCTTGTGAACAATGTGGTGAAGATCGAGAGTGTGTCGACCAGGGTGGCGTACCTTATACTCAGAATATCCTCAAGATATTCCCTGAAGGTCATACAGGTCTACGCCCCAACCTCGGCACACCCCGACGACGAGGTAGAGACCATGTATGAGGACATTTCTAAAGCCATGCATGGTTTCAAAATTCACTTCACCGTTGTCATGGGGGACTTCAACGCAAAACTGGGCAAACGAGACGAGGATGATCTGCAAGTGGGGAAATTTGGAGTTGGACGTCGGAACCACCGGGGTCACCTACTGGCCAGTTTTATGGAGAAGGAAGGCCTCTATATGATGAATTCCTTCTTCAGAAAGCGTGAGCACAGGAAGTGGACATGACAAAGCCCCGATGGTGCAACTAAAAACGAGATCGACTTCATCATGTCAACCAAGAAGCATATGTTCAATGATGTCTTTGTGATCAATTCGGTCAAAACCGGGAGCGATCACCGCATGGTAAGAGGCACATTGAACATTAATATCAAGCATGAAAGGTAGCCAGAACCCTGAAAACATTCAGCTCAAACTCCAGAATCGTTTCGAGTGCCTAGGGAGCTCCGTGGACGAATACAGCGATGAGTTCGTGGAAGCTGTCCATACGGTCGGGTCTAAGTTTTTCAAGACCCGCCGTACAGATAGAAACAAAAAGCTCTCTGATCCTACTCTCAAGCTAATGAAGGAGAGTCTTCAGACGATGCGGTGAAATACCGGCAGCTAAATAGACGGATCTCAAAGTCCTTGAAAAGCGACCTCCGCCGCTTTAATACCGAAAATATTAAAGATGCGATTGAGCGGAATAAGGGCTCCAAGATTTTTGCAAGAGATCTGTCTATTGTGCAGAGCCAGCTCACGAAACTGAAGACCGATGATGGCAGGATCGTATCCGCCAAACCGGAGCTTCTGACGGAGATCGAGAGATTCTATGGGCAATTGTACACGTCAACATGCAAACCTGTTGCGAATCTAGCAAACGATCCAAGACCTAGATTGACCCGACACTATACCGAAGATATCCCGGACGTCAGCCTGTACGAGATTAGGATGGCTGTGAAACAGCTTAAAAACAACAAGGCGCCGGGTGACGACGGAATCACGGCTGAACTCCTGAAGGCGGGTAGGAAACCGGTCGTTAAGGCCTTTCAGAAGCTGTTTGATTCCGTCATACTCGAGGGCAAAACGCCACAGGCATGGTGCAGGGGTGTGGTGGTACTCAAAAAGGGCGACAATGCCCGGCTGAAGAACTATAGGCCCATCTCACTTCTTAGCCATGTCTACAAGTTGTTTTCAAGAGTCATCACGAATCGTCTCGCGCGCAGTTTTGACGACTTCCAGCCTCCCGAACAAGCCGGATTCCGAAAAGGCTTTAGCACCGTAGACCACATACATACGCTGCGGCAGGTTATACAGAAGACCGAAGAGTACAACCTGCCTCTCTGTTTAGCGTTTGTGGACTACGAGAAAGCCTTCGATTCGATCGAGACTTGGGCTGTACTGCAGTCTCTCCAACGGTGCCAGATCGACTACCGGTACATTGAGGTGTTGAAGTGTTTGTACAAAAACCACCATGTCAGTCCGTCTTCAGGATCAGACCTCGAAACCAATTCTTCTCCAGCGTGGCGTGAGACAGGGAGACGTCATTTCTCCGAAACTGTTCACTGCTGCGCTGGAGGATGTATTCAAGGTTCTGGACTGGAGGGGCCTAGGCATCAACTTTACTGGCGAGTACATCACTCACATTCGGTTTGCCGACGACATAGTGGTTATGGCTGAGACCATGGAGAGCCTCAGTACAATGCTCGATGACCTCAGTAGAGCTTCCGAAAGAGTGGGTCTGAAAATGAATATGGACAAAACCAAGGTGATGTTGAATACCCATGTTACACCCACTCCTATCAGGGTGAGACTCTACACTCGAAGTTGTGGACGACTATGTCTACCTGGGACAAACGATCCAGTTGGGTGGGGCCAACTTCGAGAAAGAAGTCAACCGTCGAATCCGACTCGGCTGGGCAGCGTTTGGGAAGTTGCGCGGTGTCTTCTCGTCCAACTTACCACAGTGTCTCAAGACGAAAGTCTATGACCAGTGTGTGTTGCCAGTGATGGCTCTGAGACGTGGTCGCTTACAATGGGCCTCATCAGGAAGCTTATAGTCACTCAAAGGGCAATGGCTCACCATTGCCCTTTGAGTGACTATAAGCTTCGCTATGCTCGCAGTTTCCTTGCGTGATCGAATCAAAAATGTAGAGATCCGTAAGAGAACCAGGGTTACCGACATAGCCCGAAGGATTGCCAAACTTAAGTGGCAGTGGGCAGGGCACATTGCTCGCAGAACGTTTAACGTAAGTTTTGTTTTTTTTCCGACTGGTATGTGGCTATCTAAATAGCTCAGTCGTTTCATGTGCAGTTCCTGGAAGATGTGGTGGTCCAGTATGATGATTAGGAAAGGAGGACAGTCTCAAATAAAAGAAAAGAGATGAAGTAGATTATCGATTTCACTTTTCCTCACACTATCTCACATTACCACATCACACTTCTCACTAACATTATAAAGGCGAAAGTTAGCGAGTGTGTGTGTGTTTATATGTTTGTTACTTCTTCATGCTCAAACGGCTGCACGGAACTGGATGAAATTTGGCACAGAGATAGCTCATAGACTGGAATAGCCAATAGACTACTTTCTTTCTTTTACTTTCATCCTGGTATAATCTGCCCTTGAGATATGAAAACACTTTTCACCCAGGCGACGCCACTGGCAGAAGATAGTCACACTAATATTATAAAGGCGAAATTCTGTGAGTGTGTTTGTATGTTTGTCACGCTCAAACGGCTGGACAGATTTGGATGAAATTTGGCGCAGAGATAGATTGTATTCTGGAATAGCACATAGATTATTTATGCCGGGGAAATGATCCATTGGGATAATTTTCGCCTTTCACGCGGGCGAAGCCGCTGGCAGAAGCTAGTGTAATATATATCGCACTAATATTATAAAGGCGAAAATTTGTGAGTGTGTTAGTTACTTTTTCTTGTAAAAAGGATGAAATTTGGCACAGATATAGACTATGGTCTAGAATAGCACATAGGATCCCGGGAATATGTCCACTTGGGATAATGTTCGACACCCACGCGGGCAAAGCCGCTGGCAGAAGCTAGTTCAATCTATAAATCTGGCTTGCTGCCCAACTATATTAGACCTAACCGGTTGCAATTGATTACCAGTATTTTAACTAACCAATTTTCAAACATTACACTAAATTCATTTAGCGTCAACAGATAATTTCATACGTCAAATCTTCACATCAACAAAAACAATCCTGGTAACCAGATCGCTCATTAAAACGCGATGTAATCAGATCTCAAGCCAAATGAAATATTTGCGAGCAGAAGATTAAGAAACAGGATTACTTGCCCTAGTAATCTCGCAAGTTTAGCCGAAGAAAAACGGAACGGTACCGTTTCAAATATTCAATACAGGTAAAGTGAGAAGAAATTTGGCACAAAGATAGCTTATAGACTGGAATAGCACATAGGCAATTTTTTTTTAATTTTTTATTTGCCGGTAATCAAGCGGGGTCAAGCAACTGGCAGAAGCTAGTATTATGAATGCGAAAGTACTCTGTCTGTCTGTTACCTTTTCACTCTTAAACCACTGAACCGATTTTGATGAAATTTAGCATGGGGATAGTTTGAGATCCTAGGAAGGATACACATTTTTATCCCGGTAGTGCGTTCTCTTGGGATGATAAAACACTTTTTACGCGGACAAAACCAAGGGCACAAGCTAGTACTGCATAAAAACGTGCGGTACAATGTAAACTCAGCCTTAGCTGACACGTGACCTTTTGGTTTGGGTAGTTGTGTACTAAGTTGTTGTTTGGTCGTCAACCCTCATTAGTTTAAAGCGTATGGTTTTAGTTTTGGGGACAACTGCTGTTAGTTAGCTTATATTAACATAATTAGGTATTTAATTGTTAAGGGAACTGTTATGGCGGCTTTGCTAATATTATGTTAGCCATGGCTAATAGTTTTTGTACAACTCCAGATACTGAATTACACGGTGTTTCACTCAATAAGTTTAGAAGAGCAGTGTCGGAGGTACGGGAGTGCGATAATCGCTCAACTTAGGGTAATTATTTATATATACATATTGCTTCTATTTTTTATTCTGTCAGTTTTTCATTTTGTATGTATTTATTTTTGTTTTTACTATTTTTTTTACTTTTTTTATTTTTGGTAATATTTAGAGAAGATTTAAGATTAATATAAAGAGTATTTTGAAATTTGTTAATAATTTTGTGTTTCTGACCATATGGTGTAAGCTGCGTATACCTGTAATAGGCATACATACCAGCACCTTTATTTTTTCTTTGTTAACTACAAAATGTTATGTATGTAATGCTGTTGGTGTACCTTTAATAAATAAATAAATAAATGGCTCTTATTTTCCTACTAATAATATAAATGCGAAACTATTGATGAATGAATGGATGTTTGTTACTCAGTTACTACAGAATGGCTGATCTAGAATAGCACATAGGCTACCTTTTATAACGGTATAATGTTCCCCGGGATAATAAAATAATTTACACGGAGGCGGAAGGTAGTCTATTATAATTATATTAGAATCTTGTTTGGTTCAGATAAGTGTGTTTTCTGTTACCGTTTTATTTTATTTAAAATGATGATTAATGACTTTATGACAATCATTATCACTGAAAGAGTGTCACTTCGTCTAGACCGTCTTAACATCTACATTTAGTAGGCCAACTTGCGTAAAAAATACACAGAGTTAGATGCTAAAACCGAGGCTAAATTGACAATACTGTCTGTCAGCAACTAACTCTGAGAAAAGTTTTTCACGCAAGTTTGCCTTAAAGGATTCATGTTCAAGTTTGCAACAATCCCATACCGGCCTTTGCTATCTCTTTTCAGCTTCCTACCGAGAGGACGTCTAACTTTATGCATCAGTATCACAGTCGGACATGGCTTCTATAACAGTACCATGGATACCCCCAATAGTTTGGCAGTATTGTAAGTCTTATCTCAACATGTTATGAGGTCATTTTAGCTTGAACGAATGCGGGCAATAGAATCATATTTTATTTTGAATCGTTTCAGGCGTTCAGGAAAGCTGCCGCTTATACAGTCTAGACATCAAGATAAAAGATCAAATATATATGTATATATATACGGCGGATATGTCAGGACGGAAATTAGACTTCGTGCAAGATTCAAATATCGAATAATAAATAACCTTTCAGCATCAGAAATCTTTCTGCCTAGTCTTAACCCAACTACGTTGTAGGTGCACTCTAGTCTAACTGGATGGTGTTGAGTACCAGTATTTATTATAATTTATATATATTTATTCTTGGGCTTCTATTTGCCAAAGATCTACTAATATTAGCAAGGAAAACGTTTAATGTAGTTTTCATCACATGGAGGCGTCTATACTCCATTTGCGTAACATTAGACATTGAAATAATCCCATTTACAGCCCGTTAAATAATTTTGACTTCTATTCCTCTGGTGACATGACAAATGGCAGCTGTATTTAACAGTTAGTTTTGGTAATATGTTTATACGTTTTATGCTATCCTTATATTTACGAGATAAAACTCAAAATCGTTTGGACGGAAGGTCCGTTATTTTTCAGTCCTGTGTGGATGTTCTTATTTAGCCACGAGTGCCTCCTATTATAAACATGACGGGCTATGTTTTGAACCCTACTAAAAGTGACAAGAATTTATTTAGTTCGTGATTACTGCAAGCATGATAGATATTTCATGTTCGCTCCATGTAAAACACTGGTACCTAGCTGAATCCGGTAAGACTGGAAGCCGACCCCAATATAGTTGGAAGAAAGGGTAGGCAGATTGATTGTTTACCCTCTCTGGTGTCCATCTTACAGCTGGAGGATTGGCCAAATGTCCAATACACTGTATGGAAACAAAAAAGTAAAAAAATATTTATTTGAAAGTTATGAGCGTCGAAAGTTCTATATTTAAACACTAATGTTAACGCATCTGTGGGCGGAAATAAATACCATAAGAAGAAGAAAAATTGCAAAACGGCCTCCATACAGGGATAGACTAGTAATTCAACAATGCAAATATTTTTATTTTGAAAGTATACATTTAGTCGTTTTTTCATGATATCTAGACTCCCAAAGGCCTATTTAAAAAATTTCGCGCGCTCATTTTCGTCCTAAATCATCATCCATTTCGATACAAATTTACAAAAGTGCTAATTCGTATGCAAACTAGCTTCTTACTGCTCATCACAGCATCTATCTCTTTCGCATCTATTTAGTTCGTGCCGTCGACTAGGGGAACCTTAACGGAACGCCGAACGATAGAAATAGGTCAGAACGTACCAGTTGCAAGCGTGACGCGAGATGCATTTCAATATCTGGGTTCCTCTACCTACAGCTTCCCTCTGTACTTTGATTTTTCATAGGTCCCCACCTTTATTAGTATACCTGTGGGCGATACATTAAAAGATAGACCCTCTTCTTACAAGGTATATAAGGTACGTCTAACCGATTCAGTCATGTCGGCCAATCTCAACAGAGGCTAGCCTTCGATGTGGGAGACATTAAGTGCAAACATGGAATATAAGTGGCTAGACCTACATACACTTATTGTTTTCTCACTCCCATAGTCCTATAGGACTTCATGGGATGGACTAGACACCACAGGCCAACCACCCCCAACCATGTTCTTTATTCATATCGTATAGTTATCGTGTATGGATGCGTTTTCGAATTCAAATCTCAGACACTCTAGATCTAGGTAATATAAAGGAGGTGCAACTATACCTGTTACGCTAAAACACAAGACTTTCGGGTATGCGCCGTCGGTACATGATGGACATCCTACTCATACGCACTAAACATTTTGGGAATACTTTCATTGTGCGTACAGCTAAGGAGTGGAATTCCCTGCCGGAGTCTGTGTTTACTAAAAGCTACAACCCGAGGGTCTTTAAGTCAAGACTGAATGGGTAACTTCTAGGCAAGCGTACTTCATCGTCGACCACATCACCGCTTACCATCAGGTCAGATAGTGGTCAAACGCGATCCTATCATTAATAATAATAAAAAAATCTTACTAACCTATAAAACCATCTACAAAAAGAAGAGCTCCTACTAAATAAAACTTACTGGTTTATACGGTTTCATTCATAACTGAGCGAGCACAAAGGAAGGAACTCTGAAGTACGGACGGATCGTATTTCTTTTATATTGCTTGTAATAGATCAACGGTTTAGGGGCCAATAGTGATCAGTAAGTGGGTTAGTGTTGAGGCGACTGCCTCGTGAATCACTAGTTATACCCTATATTGTTGTGTTTTTTGGAGCAAATCTACTATTTTGATTGATTCTACACAAAAGACAGCCGACGTATTGCATAGACACGAGCTATACCTACTCAAGAGTATACAAAATGTAACGGAAAGGTGTGATCATATTTTAAAACGTACAAGAACATCTTTACTATATCTCCCATACAAATGTTGGTCAGCTGGCGACCACTTTGTATGGAAAATCCTTTTTTTTTGGGCATTTTCAATGACTACCTTAGAGGCACAAGTTTATTTACAAGAACAGAAGCAGTTTTTTAAATATGATTACATAATTAAGTTACACCCTGTATATTTATTTTTATAGACGGCTACCGAGTTTGACCCTGACATAAATAAATACCAACAAACACGGTAAGTTTGTTTTAAACTCTAGATATATAGTAAATCATTATAAATACAATAAATACCATCCAAGTTTGATGGATCTCGTACAAATTATTATAAACCTTCGGTGTTTGCAATTACCCGGTGACATAAATAAATGACTGTTACTGTAACGGTGTAGGAAATCGGCATATCCAAGTATCAATAATTTGAAAACGATCGTGACATCCAATTGTCCAACTCGCACTGGACCCGCATGGTGGTTTAAGGCCCATTCCGTCTCTCACAAAGAGAAGGCCTGTGTCCCAGCAGTGGGAACATTAATGACGATATAAATCAAAGCTACTGAAGAAAACAAGCAATTAGAAATCATTGGAAACCTCAATCATGTTTTAGGTGTATAATTTTTATTCTACTAAAATTTGTTGCTCTACTTAATACGAGAAAAACGCATTGATCAACACGCTTGCTTATCAAAAACCTTAAAACCTTCATTCACATTGTCAGTTGTATGTCATTTGTAGGAACCCTACAAACACTAGTGAAAAAAGGATGTGACTTATTTCATAAAATACTGCTAGACTAAGAGATATTGATATTTGTTTGAAGTGTGTACATAAGGGTACCTTCTTTTACCCTCAGGCAGTCTCCGACCATTCATGATCATTAGTCTTTGCCAGAGACACTAGATGGCGCCACAACCCATTACGCGGAGTAACAGCAAAGTGATTAGTAAAAACTTCAGACGGTTTTATAGTTTTTGAAAAGAACATAATTAATGGTTTTCAGCTGTTTTGTAAGCGATCAAGCAGTGATTGAAACTTTCTATTCCAGGTTGTGTTTTCATCATTTCGATATTGATTTATCAACAATTGCGTAGTTTTAGCTAGATAAAAGCGCGAATATTTAAAAATCTCTTTTGTAAAGTCCAAGCTGGCCGTGTACAGTCAGCATCTTCCTGCCCTTGTCCCATGTTACTTGGAATCGGCGTAACACTTTTTATTCTTCCATACCGTCTTGTCTGTCACTCTATCACTGAGAACTCAGTTCTTCTTTCATATCACTCCACACTCAGTTCATCCATATTATCTAACCATGTACAGTAAGGGAAACTAATTGCTTATTACCTTCAGGTTGAATATCACTTGCACGTCATATCGACCGGAGCCTCAATCGTCTAAAATGATAATCAAAAACAACTGTCGGTAATGCGCCATCGTTGTCTCTTGGTCAATTCCAAACATTTCGTCATAACTACAATCTCTAACGATGATAGGATGTGGACTTTGTCTAGAGTCCAAGGTCGATTTGTCTTTGCTACAGTTAGATAGTTTCAACCTTAGTCAAGTATTTAACGAGAATCGTAATAAAAAGTCATAATTAGTATATTTCCTAGAGTATCTCCGAGAGCACTTAAGTAATAAGGTCAGTCGTATAGTTATAAGATAAACCCATGCCTGTTAGTTACTAGGGATACCTTCTACAATCTGCACACACATTATACCATCATATCCTGATTCTGAGTGCGGTCGTAAGGAAATATTAACATTAGCACCCTTACCAAATTAGTGACCCGTATACCGAAAACATAAAATTACTAAAACTAATATTCCTAGTTAAAAGGCTGTAGCTGTGCCAACTTTAGCAGAGCGTAAGCTAATGGTGTTAAAAGTTAGAGCCTTTAGACATACATAAAATTCCTAGGAAATTCTCAAAATGTACAGTCAAACGAGCTTTTTGGTATACAGGCCTAACATTTATCTTACTACTGCAACGTCAATTAAATCTGCCTTGCCTTTGACTGCACATACACACAAACATTCGCCTTTATAGTATGAGTGTGATATAGTGTGATTTTCACATTCATTTAACATGCATTATTTGACATTAAGGAGTTCCATTGGCCATCTGTGGTCTGTTTCATCAGTTCCGCTTCACCAAGTGTTACTTTCTGAGAGCAAATGATTGCATTATTGATGAACATCGCTGTATGTATGCCTATAATGTTTTAGAAGTTCCCTCGATTTCCATGGGATCCCATCTTTAGATCCTGACCTGATGACCATGGGAATCAGAATTGTATTTTCTTAAAATGTAGGTACAGTTTATGATTAACAACATAAATAAATGAGTCTACTTGAAAAGTATACCCTTTCAAACAGAAGAAGAATTTTCCAAATCCTTGCAGGCATATTTGTGTAATCGTATAAAACATAAAAAAAGAAAAGGATGCCGACGAATTGAGAATCTCCTCCTTTTGTTGAAGTCGGTTAAAAATAGTGAAAATAAACACATTAAATGTGAGGCTCGGCTTCCAGTCTTATCGGACGCAGCTTCATAACAGCACTGTACATGGATCGCCTATATATGATAACTAGCCTTACCGAGGGTTATCTCCACAATTGAATGACTGTGTAACACGATACCCCTCGGTAGCACTAGTAATCAAATTTTCAGCATCTAGGTATGTAATAGATTGTCGTCACCCACCCACGGATCAGCAACGCTAACAACAAAAGTAGTTGAAACTTAACTGCCTGTAGATATACGTAGGTATCAAACAACTTGTTCGACTGTACATTCGTAGGCAGAGAGCATTTCAATTAAAATAAATAAAATGCAAATGGTCAGGCGTCCACAGATTCTCAATAATCTGAACCGCCGCGCTGAAAAGCGTCGTTAACAAAAGTCACGTAGTTGCCAACGGAACTTATCTTCACAAATAAATACGTACAGCTATAAAACCGAATAGCCACTGTATTTTGACCTTTATTTATTTTTGATAGGGTTGTTTATTCCATACTTGAGTGTTTGTGAACAACGGCCCTTGATGTCCTTTGGATGTCTAGACTGAATGTGACTGTTAATGCTTTTTCATTGTTATTCAGGAATTAATTGAGTTATATTTAGTTTTTGAATTCAAAATATATTTGAATGAAAGTCCAGTTAAGTTCATCAAGTTGTTTTGGAACTACTATCAAGGTCACTGAACATTTTTCTAAACAGTGACCCTATATATTATTTTTCTCTGTGCAGTGTTTGTTATGACTTTTGAGACTGTTTGTGTGTGACTTTGACACTTATGTTTGACATAATAATGTGCTATAGATTTAGTAAAGTTTCGTTCGGAAACTTACATCAATAACTGTTTTTTTTTTAAGTCTATTGGGTAATAGTCTTTTGGTATTTATTTAAATGTGTTTAAGAATATTCACCCTCCTAAACGTAAATCTAAATTTCTCTTCCTTCGTAGTTTCAAGAACATTGACCTGGATCGCTTGGGAGAAGATCCGGGCAATATTGATTGGTCTTCTGTTTATGATAGCAATGACTTGGACAGTAAGGTTACTGAATTTGTCAAGATAGTGTTGAAACTCTTTGATAAGCATGCCCCACTCAAAAAGGTTAGAGTGAAGCACCTTCCAGCCCCCTGGTTGTCTGACAGCATTAAAGATGCGATGTCGAAAAGGGATAAGGTTAAAAGGCGGTACAAAAAGGATCCTACTGATGAGAACTGGTCTCTATACAAGAAGATGCGCAATCGGTGCGATCGTATGTGTAGGGATGCTAAAAGGCGCCACATCCACAACTCTGTTCAAAACTTCAACACAGCACAAGTATGGCAATTTCTTAAATCTCTTGGTATCGGAAAAGCTGTTGATGACAGCACGCTTGATATAGACCTCAATGCAATTAATCTACATTTCTCAAAATCACCTGTAACTCTTGACGACAACGTTAAAGATTCCACTCTTGACAATCTCTCTAAGCTTTCTCTGCCAATTTGTAATTCATTATCTTCTCACCCAGTCCCACACAGAAGGGGATATAAAGCGGGCCGTCACATCTATATCCACAAAGGCGGTGGGTGATGATGGTCTGCAACTCCAGGTGCTTCTTTCTATCCTTAATGAACTCTCTCCTGTCATCCTCCACATTATCAATTACTCCCTCTTTTCTGGCTGCTTTCCTTCGGCATGGAAGAAAGCACATGTTCTGCCTCTACCCAAAGTCCCTAAACCCTCGTCAGTTTCCCAGTACCGTCCAATTTCTATTCTTCCAATCCTATCTAAAGTCCTTGAGAGTGTTGTTAATAATCAGCTGTCTCATTATCTCTCTTCTAACGGCCTGCAAAGTCCTTATCAATCTGGATTCCGCCCTGGCCACAATACTGTATCGGCCCTAGTTAAAATAACTGACGACATCCGACTGGCCATGGAAAACCGGCTCCTTACATTATTGATTTTACTGGACTTTAGCAGTGCTTTTAATTCAGTTGGTTTTGACATCCTCTTAGGTATCCTATCCTCCCTTAATATATCTCCTGCTGTGATCGAGTGGTTTAATTCTTATCTTCGGGGTCGCTCGCAATCTGTTTCCTCAGAGGAGGCTTCTTCTGACTGGTGCGATCTCGCTGCGGGTGTTCCTCAGGGTGGCGTCCTTTCTCCTCTTCTTTTCTCTGTTTTTATAAACGCTATCACTAAGGTCTTAACTTCACACTTTCATCTATATGCCGACGACCTGCAGCTTTATCGCCACTTCAAAATAGAGGAGCTCACTGATGCTGTCGATGCCATCAATAATGATCTTAAAAATATCTATCAGTGGGCTAAAAGTTTTGGACTTTTGGTGAACCCAATCAAATCACAAGCTCTCATTATTGGTGGCAGACATTTCGTCAATTTACTGAGCAACCAGCATCTCCCGCCAGTTTTATACGATTCTGTCGCTATAGCCTATTCAAAAAAAGTAAAAAACTTGGGTGTTTTCTTAGACTGCAACCTATCTTGGGACGTTCACATTGCGGAAAGCTCGTTTCGGTCTCTAAAGCGTCTCCAGAAGTTCCTGCCTTTTTCAACTAAAGTAACTCTTGCTCAGTCTCTTCTTTTTCCTCTTCTTGACTATGCTGATGTCTGTTTCCTTGATGCAACTGAGGAACTTCTTAATAAACTCGAACGGTTGCAGAATTTGTGCATACGCTTTATTTTTGGCCTCCGAAAGTATGACCATGTGTCGGTTGAGGTGGCTGCCCATTAGGCAGCGTCAAGATACACACATTCTTTCGTTACTCTTTTCTGTTCCTCACAACCCTACCTCTCCTTCATATCCTCGGGAACGCTTTGAATTTCTCGTTCCAAGAGGAAAACGTTGCCGTTCCTCATCGTCTCTTCTCCTTCGTTTTCCTCCCCACTCATCAAGTCGTTACGGTGGATCATTTACTGTTCGTGCTGTCCGCCTCTGGAATAATCTCCCTCACACTATACGGGACAGCCCTTCGTTGGGAATTTTCAAGAAGAGGAACATTTCCTGTCGACATGATGCATAGATTATTATGTATGTATTTATTAAGTAAGGATTTTAGTTATATTAGATAGTATGTATTATGTTTATGCATTGTGTGCTGTACACGTATTTGTTTAGTTTATATAGTTAGTAAAAATTTAAATGTTAAGTTATATTGTGCACTTGAGTATGCTGTCCTCATATAATTAAAAATCTCTTTGACACTGAGGTGTGCTGTAAGAGAACCCAATTATGGGTTAAGCTCGCCTTTTTACATAAGCTGTCCTACTATATTTGATAAATGTATGTTTTTGTGTACAATAAAGAATAAGAATAAGAAGGTTATAGGGTAGAACAACATTACAATTTAGACTCATTCTATTTTTTTTATAATTATGAATTCATTCACGTACCTTTTTAATACATTTAAACTCTTATTTGCGCTCAGACAACCAATTAGATTCGTTTTAAGTATAGTCCTCGCCAAACTTCTTGGCCGGCCTGAAGTTGGTTTACCGGATGCGTGAGGCACGAAACTGTGCTGTTTTTTGTATGAGATTCACTACTTCGCAGCCATTGTAGCAACTTCAGGGCGGCCAAGAAGTTTGGCGAGGACTATACATTAATTTTAAATCAAATAACAACAGTATATCGCACCCTTAGTAATAAAGTGACCTAATTCAAATTCCTGTAACTCCTGATTTTGCTATAAACTGACCTTAAAACGTATACTAAAACCCTGTGGCAAAAATATCCCGAATTAGAGTAAGAAAGGAACGGCTTATACATCGATCACTTCAGTTTTTTTTTTTTTTTAGTCTTTTTTGTTCACTGCCAACAAATTGCATGTTTTATGTTTGGTCACTTTAATACCAAGGGTGTGATATGTGTATAAGTAGCCTAAATTTTGTTTATGACAACCAGTGTGTGTTGCCAGTGATTACTTACGAGACAGAGACGTGGTCACTCACAATGGGCCTCATCAGAAGGCTTAAAGTCACCCAAAGGGCAATGGGGAGAGCTATGCTCGGAGTTTCCTTGCGTGACCGAATCAGAAATGGAATTGCCTAACTTCAGTGGTAGTGGGCAGGGCACATTGCTCGCAGAACCGAACCATTGGGTCGAAAAGTTCTAGATTGGCGAACGTACCGGAAGACGCAGCGTTGGAAGATCTCCCTCTAGGTGGAGTGACGACCTGATCAAGGCTGCGGGCGTCCGGTGGATGCAAAACCCACAGGACCACCAATCTGTGTGGCGACGCTTGGGGGATGACTATGTCCAGCAGTGGACGTCTTTCGGCTGAAATGATGATTATGATCTTAAATATTTAATTATTTATGTAACTATTAATAACGAGTACTTAACGTACTCGGAGGAAGTTAGGTGATGAATAATAATCAGGAATAAAGAAATATCGCTTGTAAACTTATGAATTTCGTTTTGGTGCATTATGACTTGTACTGATTCAAATCTTAATTCAATTAGCAACACTTAATTTCGCCAATGTCCAATGCGAGCGAAGGATTTTATCCCGAGAGTTAGGTGGCGGCCATTGTTGAGAGAGTCGCGAAGGCGCATGAGAAGTGTTTAGCAAGTTTAGAAAAGTTTATCACCATTTTGTGTGAAAAGTGGTATAACTCATTTGCATCTAAACGGTTAAGACTAGCGATAATGGTGTACCAACTCACTGTTCGATGGTTGGATATGGACGATCTCTGATCCTATGTTATCTACGTGCTTTGCTTTGCGTGCATCCACCCACAGCGAGCCCACAAGACCGGGTATTTTGGACCCCAACCAGAGTATTTTGAGCATAACCTACAATTTCCGACATCAGAAGTGTGAACAATGCACGTGTTAGACTCATGAAAGAACACTATGGTGTATTATATATGTAATAGTATCGACATCTACCAAGATAGCAAGCTTGAAATGTTAAGATGGTTGTTGGTGTATCAGAGTTCCTATGTATGTGGTGTGTAAAAGAAGGGTATTTATGAAGAAAAGCAATGCAAAACAAGACTAGGTATTTATTTCAATTAGGCTTGTCAATTAATTCATATTAACACACCATTATCCACCCATTCACTTAACTAGTTATCGTCGAGAAGAAGGGCAAGAAATTCCACTGAAGCTCTTCTATAGTATTTATAGATATCTTTTACAATCATATTAAGATCGTTTATCAAAATAAAGATCTGATAATATGATGACCATTATACGAGTATGACGAATCTTGTAACATTTCACAATATTACAGAATCAAATCAAAAAGAGCATGGCAAAGAATGTGACTAGCCCTTAAATCAATTTAACATATTATTAAGAATAAAGGCCATAATATGATACAGTTTCAACATAACCATTAGCAGTAATCAAGTTATAATATCAAATAACTTATGTGAGGCTTGTGTAGTCAATATCATGGTACCCGAATTGTGCCGGGTAGTGCGGCCTATACTAGTGCGAAGTGGGATTGCGAATAATGATAATGATGACCATATACAAAAACAAATTACACTAAGTACGTAAACGTAACTCTACGTACATAAGTGCCAACCGACGGTAAATATGTTTTAATAAATGCTACGACTATTGACTAATTTTAATGATTTCTACTGACGATGTATTTTATATTAATGATTTATTTTTAAAGAATTTTGTTTCAATGTATTAATTTTAATGAATGTATGATAATTTGTAACTATGAACTTGTCATTTGAAATAATTGGGATTGTGTGCCTTTTTGAATAAATTTTATTATTATTATTTTATTATTATAAATCGAATTCTTATAAAATATTCTGAGGCATAATTTTTCGATGCTTTGCATAAAAGTTGGCTGAATCGAATTCTGAACGACTCCCTTTTTCTTTGAAAGACTTAGTAACATTACTTATGTATTGGAAATAGACTCAGGCAAAGTACCTTTTCATTGTCGAGAAAACCTTCTAATATTAATGTGAAATTTTGTATCGTAACATATTTGACTTATTGTTATTCAATCACGCCTCAACAGCTGAACGAATATGGATGGAATTTAGGACATCGGAAGACGATGGCCTATGGATTAGGACGTATAATACTTTTTATTTCGTCAGAACGTTCCCGTGGGATACTTATTGATTATTTTGGTTGAACCTTCAACCTTCAACCCCAAGGCCAGTTACAATTACAAATATAAATTCAAGATTTTCTTAAAACCAACAGATGTGCAATAATATTATGATATCACGCCGACTTAAACGATATCAATCAAACTTTCATCAATATCATCTTAAAATAAAATAATAAAATTAAAAAAAAACCATTAAATATTTAATAAATGTTCCGTTGAAACGAAAATACGAAGAAGATTCAACACCGTATTCAGATGAGCCTACCAGTTTATTACTTCGTGAAGATATGTATAAAACAACCAGTAAAATACTTATATCCGCATTAAAACAAAAATGATACGAAAAAGTCCGTATAACATTACGACCAAAAGAAATTGTTATTATAACTCCAAAACCTTGCTCACACACTCGCACGAATTCGATAAAATATTTTATTGTGAATAATATTCAATTTGGAATTCCTATGTTCCTAGTTTCTTTAGTTCAAACAGAAATAGATAGAATAGTTAGAACATAGCGAGACACTTATTGACGTTGTATGTACCGACGCCCGTGTGCGGGAGGTCTCTGTATCTCACGTGCCTGAGCTTGGTCAACATGCGGTTGTTTCGGTTGAGCTCAGTTTCAGGGTGGAGAAGCTTTCCCCGCGCTGGGTCACTTATAGGCCTCTCGGGGACATACTTATTGACCATTTCAACGAAGACCTGAATAAGATGGACTGGGAATACATTGTCAGATTGGATGATGTGAACTCCATGGTAGAAACTTTTAATAGATACATTTTGAATTTATTTGATTTGCATGCACCTATTAAACAAGTTTTAATTAAAGAAAAGTCTTCCCCATGGATTACTTATACAATCAGGGAAATGATGAAGTTACGTGACAAGATACATTCAAAGGCTAAGTCTACTAAATCCTTATGTCATGTTAACTCTTACAAAGAACTTAAATATCTGGTTAGGGCTGCTATTGAGAGTGAGAAGAGTGCATACTTTAAAACATATATTAATAAAAATTTTAAACAACCAAAAAAGTTATGGAGTCACATCAAGTCAACTATTGCCACTGGTATCTATGATGGACCAGAGCGCGGTTTACCGCATTTTTGTAACGATCCCGAAAAAATTAATGGACACTTTTTGGATGTTCCTGGCACTGGTAGAGTTTCTGCTGCTGACTTAAAGCACTTTGAGCACCACAGATTCGGCAGTGGACACTTCCAGGTTGAGCCGGTCCAGGAGGACACGGTGCTGAAGCTGTTGCATAGTCTTAAGTCCAATGCTCAGGGTTGTGACCGTATCTCCTTGGAGATGTTGATGATGACTCTTCCTCGAACCCTTGCATCTATCACGGCCATCATTAATCGTTCCATCACCACCTCATCTTTCTTGGATCTGTGGAAATTGGCAATAGTTAGACCCATCCCTAAAGTATCTAATCCTACCAGTGTGAAAGAACTTCGCCCAATAAGTTTATTGCCATGCCTCTCCAAGGTCCTGGAGAAGGTTGTCTCGAACCAGCTTCGGTCATACCTTGAGGAACACGGCATTTTGCCGCTCGCTCAATCAGGTTTTCGCAAGGGACACAGCACGGCCACAGCCCTTCTTGATGTGGTTGGGAATATTCTGGAAGCTAGAGATAAGGGCATGGGTACCCTGCTGGTCTTACTGGATTTTTCGCGCGCTTTTGACTCTATTAATACCTCGCTCCTCCTATCGAAGTTGTCTTACTACGGATGTCAGCCTGAGACAGTAAAGTGGTTTGAAAGTTACTTGACTCACCGTTCTCAGTTTGTGCAGGTGACAAGCGACAGTGATGGAGCCGTTAAATCTTCTGGTCCTAAGCGCGTGAATAGGGGTGTACCGCAGGGATCGATCCTGGGCCCGCTACTCTTCATTCTTTACAGTGCTGACATCATTAACTGCCTGCTCAACACAAAGTTCCACTTATATGCTGATGATCTGCAGATGTATCTATCTTTTCAACCCCAGCAGGCTGTTGACACTGTAAAAAGTTTAAATGAGGATCTTGATAGAATCTCGGCTTGGTCTAAGAGAAATGCCTTAGTTTTGAACCCAGCTAAGTCTAAATTTATTTTGATGGGATCAAGGGATTTCTTGAATAAGATGAGTAATGGGAATCTGGACTTGAAGATTGACGGGTGTTCTATTGAAAGGGTCCGGGAAGCCCGCAATCTTGGGTTACTATTTGACGAGCACCTGCACTTTGAGACCCACATCATGGAGGCTGTGCGCAACTGCTTTTACAGGCTTAAGCTTCTGTACCGTGTGCGTCCCTACATAAGTGTGGATATGCGCATTCTGCTTTGTGAATCACTAGTTTTATCTAAGCTGAACTACGCTGACACTGTGTATGGGGCATGCATTCTAGGTAGAAGCGAAAGGTTGATTCAGCGAGTACAGAATGCTTGTGCGAGATTTTGTTTTACCATCCCTCCTCGATCTCACGTAACTCCCTTTTTAAATAAGGGTAATTTGATGAGAATGTCAGATCGTAGAAAGCTGCATCTGGCTACCCTGCTCTTTGGCACAATTCTCACGAAAAAACCAGACTATCTGTTCGGTAAGTTGACCTGGTCGCGTGATGTAAATAAAGTCAAAACGAGAGCTTCTGCCTACTTGTTGTTGGCGTCACACAGAACTGCTGCATTCCGTGGAAGTTTCAAATTCGCTGCCTCTCGTATCTGGAATGATCTTCCTCCGCCGTTTCGTGCTATAAAAACGATTGGCACATTTAGTACTAAATTCAAGCAGTTCTTATTACTTAAGCAAAAGGAATCCGAAAGATAAGCTTACCCGGGGTTTGCACGCAGTTGGTATAATGACCTTTACCCATTTTATTTATTTGAAGTTTCTTGCGAACACCACACCACACATAATAACATGCACACCACTCTGTTTTATCCAATACTTGTAAATACTATCCTATGTATTCTTTTCGCCAGGTTTATTTACACAATACACTTATTTATTTACACTATTTCATAACAAGTTTCTATTGACAGCCGACCATAGATTAATAGATTTCTTCCATATTTAGTAAATTACTTACTCTTTGGTCCGCGCTTCGTTTGTCTATGATATCGACAAATAATCTATAATAGGTCTACCTACATTTAATATGTTTTATTTATATACTTACACATATTTTGACCCGTTTTCTGTGTTTATTATATTTCTTTTGTTATTTATATATACTATTTTATTTTTTTATTGTATTTTCCGTTTCCGTAAGTGTGTCCGTGGCATGAACAGTGGGCCCTATCAGAATATCAGCGCAGGGTTATTTCCTTTTTTGGATATCGCTGCACATGCTGAGATAGGAGCCTTTTTGGTCTCGCACGGGGTTTTTTATTTTGACTATTGTGTAATTTTTATGCTTATTTCTCGTGTCTCCTGTGCGGGTCACAAATAAATATTTTTCTTTCTTTCTTTCTTTCTTTCAAATAATTTCCCTTATTTTTATTCGTATAAAGGGACTTCGAAAATAAATAAAAGTGTTTTAAGTAAAGCGGATTGAGAGATATTAAATAAATACTTTACAAAAGAGTGTAGAAACACAATAACCGTTTGTAAGTAATTTGTTACTAACGCTAGAGTCCTGTTACTTGTAAATAAATAATAATTAAAAACTTCGATTTCAATTTCTATAGCCTTTTCATCCTGAAACTCTTATCTTTTGCTAATTTTATTGTTTGTTGTTTTTAGAGTTATAGTATATTTCACAGTCAAGTATGCCCCTTGGCAAAGGCTTCTTATAACGATTGCCATTGCTTTCGGTCCTTTGCGACTCTTCTTCAATTAAAAATATTATTATTATTTGTGTGGTATGACTGTACCATTCCCATTCTTTTGTTTATAGGACGTTTTCCTACTAGTCATTTTGAGAATAGGACAATCTGCTCATATTATGTCGTTTTGCGAATAGACCTTACGGAGTCATTAAAAATTATATGTAAAAAATAGATAGAAATCATAAAGCAAAACAATTTGAGCGAACCGTGGTTTCGGCGTAGCTGCCTACGAGTAGCTGCTACGCCGCCGCCGTAGCCTTTCGTAGACAGCTACGCGAAGCAAGCGTAGAGTTCGTGGATTAAAATCTTAATCTTAGATTTATTCTTGAATGTATTATGGTCTCGTTATTATTTTAATAAAATATAATAAACTTTTACGTAATCTTTAATATGTTTAGGTTAATACTGTCTGCAGGCTAAATGTGTTCTTGGAAATCTTTATTTGTTTATTTTTATTGCTGGAATTCTAATCCCAACCTTTCCTATTAAAATTAACCCATAGCAAATACTAAGCTAAATATATAGAAAGTAATGGTCATTTACGAGAAATGAGAGTTTATAGGTAACTGAACGTAGAAATATGTTTGGTCTATTTTAGTGAGGTAAATAATAAAGTTATGATCAACATCAACCCCGAACTGGATTTGTATATACACAAAGAATACCATTAGATGATTAAATAAATAAAACCACAAAGCACAATAAATAAAAAAAAAACTTATAAAATAACCAAGTTCATAAAAATAGGAGGTGGTCAATTCGACCCGTGTGTACCTAAGTAATGAATTGCCAAATTTTATGAATATCTAAGAGACTAGGAATCGGATTGCAATAATTCAATTTAGAAAATACGTCAAGTGTGATCAAAATCGGTTTAGAACTTTTCAAGATATGAAACACAACGGATGTCTTTAAAGATAAACACCACGAACGCGTTGATTGAGTTATTATTAGTGCAAGTATATACTTAATACTAATCTATTTAAATTTCTAGAGTTTCATTTCACCACAAAAATATGATAACTACTAACTGCAAACTACTGTTCGATATAATCGACTTGACCTCAATACCGGATAGAACTGGTTCGGTCGGGTGGAAACCGGTTATCTTTTGATTACAGTCATCTGTGCTCTGCCTTATTGGCTATATATTTAGTGGGCTCAATGGATGCGGTTTGAAGAGCTCTTTTAAAATTATATTTTAAAATTATATTGCATGTTTTTCTGAGTGAGTGTTAGTTTTCAGATAGCTCACTTAGCCAGTATTGTAGGTATAGGTGTCTCGTACACTGAAATAAAGAAAGAAAAAATATTTATTTGCGGCTTGTGCAGGAGATACAGACATGAAAACAAAAGTAAATACTTAAACAAAACTATAAAAAAATAATTTTATTTTATTAATTTGGGTGTCTCTGAGTTCTGCTTAACTTCTGAGGCGCGTTTTCATGAATGTTAGAGATCACTTTGAAGAGTGCCAGAGCCGCGAAGGACGACATTTGTGCAAGTACCTCAAGGCAGCAATATTATTGCAGTGAACGCTGTGAACGCTGTGAACGCTGTTGTTGGAGCAGTGGTGGCCCAGAGGTAACATACCATACCTTACAAGTTGTAGGTCGTGGGTTCGAGTCCAGGCAGGCGCTTTACTTTGTGTAAATTATTTCATCACCACTGCTCTCAAAACGGTGAAGGAAAACATCGTGAGGAAACCGGCATGCCCTAGAACCAAAAATTCGAAGACATGTGACATCCACCAACCCGCACTGGGCCCGCGTGTTGGATTACGGCCCATTCCCTCTCACAGAGAGGAGGCCTGTGTCCCAGCAGTGGGAACATTAATAGGCTGATGATGTGATATGTGATGTGAACGCTGTATGGGCCTTAGTTATCATGAGCATATATAAGTCCTTTAGTTTTTAACTTGTGTAATGTATGTGATGTGACTGTACTTAATCTAAATAAATAAATTAACATGGCTCGGATGTAGCTGTTTACAATTAGCCACACATCCGTCAGTACACAAGGTTATCAACCAATCAGCGTAATCATGATTTATGCTCGTCTTGTTAAGAAATTCGTTCCTATTTTCCAATAACCTTGTTTACTACGAAACTTAGAAGTCCTCAGGAGTTTCGAAACTAAACTGCTTTCTTGCTTTTGTTTCGATGCTGTTTTTCATATAAAAACAAAGACAAATCCCGAAACAATCAAATAAAACCAATACATAACGATGGCTACGCGCTCAGTGTGTAGAGTCCCTTACAGCTTCATTATGCCTAATGAGTCTGTTTAGTAGTTGTATTTGAGTTAAGCCTTTGTTTTGATTACTATACAAAAAATAACTACTTCATACAAAAACCGAGATAGCGAATCAAAACTTAATAATATGTAAAACAAAATTTACCACCACCGCACCGCACTCAATGTGTAGAGCCCATTACAGCTTCATTATGCATTGTGACTCTGTACAGTAGTTGTATTTGAGTTAAGCCTGTTGGTTTATCTCTGGTAACACAAAACAATCAGACAAATACGAGATAGTTACCGGTTCACTGAGAGATAAACTCTCAGTTCATGTTTTAGTTTGTAATTGTTAAGACTGTTTTTCCGTAAAATACAACGCGACATTTTATTCATTGGCAATCATTTAGGGGAAAAGAGAATAAACTCTGGAAAATGAAAAATAATACATTTCTTTAGATTTTATCGAGATATGCAAATATTATCCTCGACATTTGATTACAGAAATAATCCCACATTAAAAGTATATTTTTAACTAAATTCATGTGTAATTTCACCTTCTGAAAAACTGTCAATGAATTACTATCACCCTGTATAAATCAAGTAACCAAAAACAAGAACCTAGTTTATTTTTAAGAAACGGTCGTGCTTCACGAAACCCGCGATCTTTGCCATTTCGTCATTCCTATGAAAGGGTACTCTAATAATATCCACAATATAACGTCAAAGGAACGGATATTCAAAGATGATAATCCTTTCAATGAATGGAATAAATCCAGTTTAAAAAATCATAAAGCAATATAAAACTGATATTGTCAAACACGTTTCCGATATACGATTGTTTGAACTTTTCATATTGTTTTTATCTATTTTTATTTATTGACACGTATCGAAATATCAATAAAAAAAACCGGCCAAGTGCGAGTCGGACTCGCACACGAAGGGTTCCGTACCATTATCGCAAAACACTGCAAACAATCACGTTTGTTGTATGGGAGCCCCCCTTAATTTATTTTATTTTAATTTATTAATTATTATTTTTTGAAGTAAATATTACACTAAACATTCTGTGAATATTTCAGGCGTCTAACTGTTGCCGTTATTAATATCGAGCAAAAAACGGCAATAATATCACGTTTGTTGTATGGGAGCCCCCCTTTAATATTTACTTTATACTGTTTTTAGTATTTGTTGTTATAGCGGCAACAGAAATACATCATCTGTGAAAATTTCAACTGTCTAGCTATCACGGTTCATGAGATACAGCCTGGAGACAGACGGACAGACAGACAGACAGACAGACAGACGGATCGCGAAGTCTTAGTAATAGGGTCCCGTTTTTACCCTTTGGGTACGGAACCCTAACAATAGAGGGAGAATTTTCGGCCATAAATCCTAGAAACGGTGATTTATCAACATGTCAGAAGATGCACACACCTGTGTATCTGCGACCTAATTCTTGTTAGGAAATCATCCGTATTGCGAATCATAACAAAGCAAAATAGATCTTAATACCTCGTTATAGCGTTTCTAATGCGTTTTATAGGATGTTAAGAGGAATTTGGGACGTAAAATGTAGCCGTGAACCCCCAGAGATGAGTATCGTCATCATATTTCTGGTTTGACGTCTATTCTCGAGGTAGATCGGTTTAGAAAGAAGGCACATAAAGTTTTTTGTCTTGCATTAGGAGATTGCTACACCCAGACGGCCGATATTTAGGTCAATGTGGGTTCGTTGATCGCCGTCTTTTTACCCAACCATGAAGAAAGAATGGGAAGTTTGAATTCACCAAATTGCCTTTTATATGACTATTCGATTAATCTTGTATAGTTTTTATTTATTTTCAAAACATTGAATTCGTTAACCGAACAATTTTTGGACACGAATACACAAATATTTTCTTGTTTAATACTTTTCAGGTGGTATTTCTGTCGGCGAGTTTTGTTTATTTTTAACTTAATTTTTGAAGATCACTGAAACGATGGTAATGGACTGTGTGCAAGATGACGATGATGTTTAGAGAAGGGTGACCATTGACGTGATGACTATATAGAGAAGTATGGTTGAAGATATATTGAAAGAATCATATGTATAACATTATGTCTGGTTTGCCATAATGTTGGTAAATTCTGAGGTTAACTAAATATAAGGATAGTCTCTTTTTATAAGTAGGTATGTCATGTTTTCATTTGTTTTTCTTTTATATGTTTTAATAAGAATTTATATTTTAGTTTCTAATTAGTTCTAGAATTAGAAAATAATTTATATTTTAGTTTAATTACGCATGCTGTGGCCTCCTTTAATTGAGGGAGTGCACTTGTCATTACTTAATATTAATGTGTTTTATTGTGTACATCTTTCGTTGGAGGTCCTGAATAAATAAATAAATTATAATATATATTCATCATCTTCCTGCCCTTGTCTTTACTTTTGGTCGGCGCAACACGTTTTGTTCTTCCATACCGTCCTGTCCCCCGTCACGCCATCACTGACTCCCTTTTCTTTCATATCACTCCTCACACAGTCCATCCATCTTTTCTTTGGCCGTCCCCTCCCTCTCCATCCATCCACATTTATATTCATAACTCTTTTAGTAATATGTACATACTTATACAATAAACAAAAGTAAACTAAACAAAATTATTCTTATACTATCTACTTATGCTATATACAAAAGAAAGGTACACTTAGGCGTCGAAGTACTCCTCCACATCGCTGTCATCTGGGAACGTGCCCAGAAGACTGGCAGCATTGCCACGTTGAATGGCAATGCTGATTCTCTGCGCAAAGAAAGATCCAGCCCTCTGGTCACGCACAGTGTCGATCAGTCGGCGAGAGATTGCCTTAAAAAGGAGACGTGCACTCGGGCCCCATGACCCAAGCGTTTCGACCCCAAACGGCTCAAAACTATAATTACCAATTAGGTTAAAGTATTTGCGCCGCTTGAGGGCCTCAGCAGCCGCAGCAGCAGCGCCAGCACAACCCACCGAACTAGGAACATGAGATGGCGCAAGGGTGTCGACACAGGTTGCGTCCCACACCGTAATAATAGTAATATGCGTTTCATCTCTCCTCATCACATGACCATACCAGGATAAACAGTTTTGGTTTCGGGATAAATCTGATAAGAGCAAAGGACTGATGGTGTTTTTTTTATTTAGAGTCTAGACTCTAGACCAAAACATATTCAGCAGACTAACGTGAAAAATTGTATAAATACCTGTGAAGGGGCTTGGAAATATGGAGTCCGAGGTAACATGAAAGTACGATAGTAATGGTTTTGTTTCGTCTTATTCTCTTAGGAGCGATTTCCTTCTGGCAACCGTATCGTGTAATTTCCGAAACGTTGGAGAACTTATTACTGTACAGCATACACGCAGAGAACGATGTGTTCTTAAAATATTAGGCTCTATATGATTTGGTAAGGGGTTTTTGCTTTCGATCGATACGGGAAACAAAACAGGATAAGAGATAAACTACAAGATGTAATAAACGGACATATAAAAATAGAGAATCTCTGAAAGAACTAACCTTTGAAGAAATAGCTCAAAACTTCTTATGGGGTCATTATACTCATTATTATAAATTTTTTTATACAAAAAATCACCTAAAATTGCTATATTTCTCCAATTACGGGAAAATAAATCATCGCAGCAGCTGTCTTTATTTTTGCGATTTTTAGGTTCGTCATCTCGTGAAAGTTGTTTATAATGATAAATGCAAAGACTTCTTTACAGGTTCTCAGCTATTTCAAGTAGGTACATATTTCATTTTGTGGTAGATAATTAGAATAAATTGTAATTATAAAATTACAATTAAAACGTTTGCTCTCAAAACGGTGAAGGAAAACATCGTAAGGAAACCGGCATGTCCTAGAACCAAAAATTCGAAAACATGTGACATCCACCAACACGCACTGGACCCGCGTGGTGGTTTACAGCCTATTCCCTCACAGAGAGGAGGCCTGTGTCCCAGCAGTGGAAACATTGATAGGCTGATGATGTGATGTGTGTGTGATACAATTACAATTTATTCTTATTATCTACCACAAAATGAGAAGTATTATCAAATGAGTGCCACTGAATTACTACAAGATTATTTCTTAGACAAAGTTTACGACATTAAAAAATAAGCGCCATTAGAAATCAATTTCATTCACTCAAGTATTCGTTCATTCTTTCACTTCAGAATTTAATCGGGTCGTTAAGCAATTGAGTCGGTTCAAATCGTTTTTCTTTCATTCTCTGCCAGCGGATGCCGATGTATAAACTTTTAAACGTGTACGGTATCCAATACTAAGTAAGAAATCTTTGAAATATCTTAAGTGCACCGTAAGGCTTGTAACGCGACAGCGAGTTGACAGTGGCTTTGGGCGACGAGAGGAGCGATGGACTTGAGGAAATATACGATGGAGAACAAGCTTGATAAAATCGTGGTGGGTTCGGCCTTCTCCGTTTCGATGATTCCAAGTTTTATTTAAGTATATGGACCTCGATCAGCACTCATATCAGCCACCTCGACATACTTGCGCTAGCTTCGGAATGGTTTCTCATGGTGCAGGTGAGCACACAGAGCAAGACAAGAGCGCGGCGCGGTTTGAGGTGTGGTTCCACAGACACATTGTGGCTGATCGTAGTACCCCGTCAGACTACGTTAATTATACCTACATTTGGCTTCGTAGCCGACTTAGAGACTGGTAGGTACAGCATATACATTAGGAGTTAGAGCCTATGGCTGGTAGAAGATTAACACACAAATGTTAACACAGTATATTTAAAAAAAACAGCGCTGGTCTCTCCATCTCCATCTTACCTTTACTACAATATCCTGCGCCCAAATTTCTACGGCCCCTAATCAAAGATAAAGGAATGCTACGCCCTATAAATAATCCAAGTAACATTCGACCGCTCCTGATATGGACCAACAGCCTAAAAGTTCTTCAGTAAAATTAATTTGCAGTACACAGCATACGTAACTAAGGTAGGTATTTCTAAACGAGTATCGCTAACCAGGAGTGCCAGAAAGTGTACATTTATTATGGGCTGAACAAACTGCGGGCTGCTCACACATGAATGAGCTACTGCAGGAAACCGGACCGAGTGATGTAATGTTGTTAGGATGTAGAATAATTACTGTAAGAGCTTTTAAAATATGTAAAGTTCTGTAGTGCTATTCTGTAACAATTTTATAATCTAGCTAGCGCTTCCAGCGCGTGAATGTCGAAAATTATCCTAAGTGCTGTTCCAGACTATAATCTATATACATGCCAAATTTCATCCAGATCCGTTTAATAGTTTTTGCGTTAAAGAGTAACAAACATCCAAACACACTTACACACTCACAAACTTTCACCTTCATAATATTAGTGTGATAGCGTGAGCTTGAACTAAGCTGTCAAATGCTTAGCATCAATTGTAGTGACAGCTCACTTCACCTACGTTTCCACGGTTTTTTACAGAATCTACTCGCTGATCTAGAGACGGAATAGAGATGGTTCGAAAATAATTGAGATGTTTTGTGTCGAATAAATGATATAATTTTGTAAGTATACTATACTTTAATATACCTAATGTATTTTATATGTCTGTAAATCTTTCACGTAATAAATAAATGAGTTAAAATTACACGTTTTTTCTTTTGTTTAAACTAGGAGCGTGTTTGTTAGCCGACTACTCGAAGAAGAAACACGGCAACAAACCTAAAATCCAATACACACAATTTTATTACATTGTAATTATCATATCAGATCAATTATACTTCCACGCAGAGCATGTTATATAATACTTATAAACCTACGATGAGAATTGGGTTCTGATATCCAACAAAGTGTTCCTTTGTTGGATATCAGATCCCAATTCTCAATATGTTTCTTTCAATAAATCTGTTTCTTATATTTTTATTTCTATCATCAACGCCGCCACCTACGAACTAATGACGTCACACAAATCCTGCATCGCGCAAGCAAAGTTTTCCGCGCAATTTGAATGCATATATTAGCCCGATATTAACCGTTGGGCAGTTGCCCGGACCAGACACAACACCTATCTGGTCGGAGGACCCTCCCTTTTCAACGGAGGTTTGCGGGGCTGGGTTTAAACCCAGTTCCGCATACCTCAATCAATCATTTTATTTGTGAAATGTGTGTTTACATAAATAGGACGTACGCTATGTTTTGTCATAAATAAGATATACAAATTTATAAATGACACATTTGGTGTTAATGACACCATAATAGTCATAGTACTTATTATCAAAAGGTTAAAAAAAAAATGCATCATTATAAAAATTGGTCATTCAAAAATTCGTCTGCAGTGTAAAAACATCTGTCAAGTAATAATTTAGTAAGAGTTTTTTTAAACTTATATAATGTCAAGTTTTTTATGTCATCAGGAATTTTATTAAACACTTTAGGTGCCATACCAAAAAAACTTTATCCCATCAATGAGGTCTTTCATTTTAGATTTCATAGTTTATTTACGTATTGGGCACGTAAAGGAGCTTTTTTAGTGAAAGATTTTTTTCAAATAATTATGGGTTTCTTTTCACAAACAACGCTGTTTCCAAAATGTATAATGCTGAAAGGGTCAGTATTTTTAAAAACATAAAATAGGGTCTACAGCTATCCGTTGTTTTTATATTACACCTTACTCAGACACATCTTTTTTGCATCTTAAATATAAGCTCACAGTCAGTCGACTGCCCCCAAAAGATTACGACATATCGCAACACAGAAGCTACAAGTCCATGGTATGCGTAACGTATCTTTATTTACCTTTTTTGATAACTGAAAGAGTGCATAAGCAGATTTACTCAGGCGTTCACAAAGTTCTTCTGTCATGGGTTTCCAAGTAAGCTTACTGTCGATGGTAATACCTAAAAACTTAGCATTATTAAGTTCTTCTATTTTATGGTTATTATAAGTTACATCAATATTTGGATGTGGTTGCCGTTGATGAAAGTGCATCACCTTAGTTTTATTCAAATTAATTACGAGATTATTATTATTCATCCAACGGATGGTATTGAGAAGGCATTTATTAATATCATTTTGATAAGTTGTCACATTACTACATTTTATAACAGCTGTGCTATCATCGGCAAATAGGATCATTTTGTGTCGTATTATTTTTGGCAGATCATTAATATATATCAGAAACAATAACAGCCCCAACACGCTACCTTGGGGCACGCCATATCTTACGTGTCTTGGTTTTGATCTATATATGATCTGCGTTTTTGTCTTATGACATATTCTAAATATTTCCGTGTATTGATATCTGTCACTAACGTATGATCAAACATGGATCAAAGAAAAGTTGCGAAGGAACACAGAAACTAATACAGGGAAATTTTTCTCTCAATTCTTGATCTTATTATTTGAACTCGATAGATGATTATTTTTATTCTAGTCTTCATAATTTCCCCAGAGAGCTAATATTTTTGTTTGATAAATATTACCTTATTTTATCCTCCTGTGGCTATATTGCAATCAATCTTATAAATGTGTAAAAAGGTTTGATAGAAAATTCTTCGAGTTTTGAATGTTTTAATGTCTCCAATGGACCGGAAATCTCCCTAGCGACGCAAAATATACTGAAAATCATGAAATCATAATTCGAAGAAATTTTTGAGAAAAAATCTTTTGGGCCTTATTTATCAAAACTTTTTTAATTATTTTTTTCTTTTAATCATATAATTAGATTCTTAATTTAAATTGTGAGGCGAAATGTGGGTTTACCATATAGTTGTACGTCTTTGGTATTTTTATGAACTTTTCAGGCAACATTACTACTACCATAATGAACATAATTCCGGTGAATATAACTAGGACTTTTTCGCAGCAAATGTTTTTATTACCTGAGTTAATACTGGCGTGATGTAATGTTGTTTAGTTCTATGGAGAATTTGAATTTAGAATCTACCAATAAGTGTTTAAACTAATCATAATTGGTTAGATTTTCTTTAAATAAGGATATTTAATCCAAAGAAACGAAATCCTACCGAAAATATTAGAGTGAACAAAACTATATTCTTCAACTCACTTGTGAACACAAACGAAAAACATTCGTGTCAAAACAAAACTTTTTACCGGTCTATCATGCCATAGTCACGGTCAGGTCTCGGCATGTAGACGAACCAGAAGGCGTAAAAGCGCATAGAGCTGAAACAAATCTTTAATAAAACAGTTTGTCAGTTGTTCGTTGATCAGATTTTTGATTAACTAGAGCGTTTTATTTTTAATTTCTACATACGACAGAAGGTAGAAATTATTCTTTTCCAAAAAATACCTGAATAGGCCAAATTGCGGCTGGTGAGAGAGGCAATTTTGTTTAACGTTTGTTAAGTTTAAGCTATAGTGAGGATTGATGATCACTTCACCTTCTGGCTCGTTCTCTACTCCGTGTGCTAGCTATGCCAGTCCCCCAACAATTTCACAAGTCCACCAGACTATTGCAATCGTCCGAAGCGTCCCGCCAATCATTTCAATCAGCTTTCAATCATTTTGGAGCCTCCCCTCTCGCTAATACGATTTGACAGCATTTTTTTTCTAATTTTCCTTTCATTCCGTTGGGTTTTCTTTTTCATTTATAATTGCGATTCATTATGGCGCCCGTTTCACGTCAATTCATTGGAATAAATGCGGAGTGAGAGTTTTGTGAATGGTTGTTTGACCGACTGTAATAATTACGGGAACTTTTTTTGGATCAAAAGGATTGTTGTTTGTTGTTAGAATAAATATTTTATAAGGTAGGGGAAATAATCTCTGGAACTGGTGAACCTACAATATGCTTGAGTGTCATACATAGGCTACTTTTTATCTCATATACCTGTGTGGTCACGGGATTGAAGACGCGGGGAAAAAGCTAGTCTTAAATAACACAGTTTGTCAGTTGTTCGGCCATTTTTGGTAAAGTAGCACGTTTAGTTCTTTTTTTTCTGTATATGACAGATTTTTTTTTCTAAGAGTGGCTGATGAGAGATGTAATTTTCTTTAAAGTTGGTTAAGTTTTGGGTATAGTGAGGTTTGATGATCTTCACTTCGCCTTCTGGCTCATTCTCTACTCTGTGTGCTAGCTATGCCAGCCCCCAACAATTTCACAACTCCACCAGACTATTGCAATCGTCCGGAGCGTCCCGCCAATCATTTCAATCAGCTTTCAATCATTTTGGAGCCTCCCTACCCTCTCGCTAATACGATTTGACAGCAACTTTTTCTAATTTTCCTTTCATTCCGTTGGGTTTTTTTTTTTCATTTATAATTGCGATTCATTATGGCGCCCTTTTCACGTCAATTCATTAGAATAAATGCGTAGTGCGGAGTGAGAGTTTTGTGAATGGTTGTTTGACCGACTGTAATAAATACGGGAACTTATTTTGGATCAAAAGGATTGTTGTTTGTTGTTAGAATAAATATTTTATAAGGTAGGGTAGATTAAAGTCGGACTAAAGTTTTATTTGGGAATAATTATACCACGCTGTTACTGTCCCGCTGCAGGCCTCGCAAAGGCCTCTTCTCATACAGAGAAGGCCCGATCATTAATCAACAAGCTTGCTCAATGCGGGTTGCTCCGGGTTTCCTCACGATGTCTTCTTTCACCGTTGTCAGCTATATCCAAGATAAACTTAGAAAGCACATACATATGAATTGAAAAAGTCACATTGTGACTTTCCCAGATTGGAAACCACGTCCTCAAGCACAAGAGACGAGGTCATAACCACTAGGCCCCACAACATTAATTGTTCTATATAAATAGGATGCCTGATGTAGATTAATTAGCTCCTATCTCCTCTAAGTTAAACCCACAAGTCCTGATGTAGGTCTAAACGAGTAAGTTAGGAAGGTCATATCTGAACCTTAGTACCTATATATCTGGAGGGTCCCGACACGACCTTTAATTAACTAAATGCCTTGTAAATAGGATCCGGCATCAAGAAGTCAATCTGTTGCCTTGAGGTCCTTTAATACAATCTTTTGAAAACCTATCTAGCTAGGTACGTGTATTATAATTGGTTTTTAATCTAACTCGTGGCTATAAAGTTTAGTGCTTACAAAGATATAATATAAGTAAATCGTGTGGGTGGTTTACTCGTTTCTCCTATAGCCAATATTATCATTAACATATTAGTTAAATAACTTCATCGAGCAATATTCTACGAATGATGAAGGATATGACTAGTTGTTCGAAACATCTCTTATTTAGCCAATTATCAATAAATTTAGTCAAAGAGATCTTCCCAAAGTTTCACTAAAGATAAAATGTACGTCTAATCGTTAGTGTATGGTACATAATTATTAAAGATGTTATTTGGCTCATTTCCTTTCATAGGTTTTAAGTCGATGAGCGAGTCCCAGCCGCAGGAATATTATGCGCGGTGCTAAAGATAATATTAACCTGAAATCTTACCACGGAAGGAAAAATGGCTCATCTGAATCCGCAGCCTAATTGCGTAAGTTAATTTGGCAGCGCAAAGGGTATGACTACATTAAAGAGTATGACAAATTTCCTTTAAATAATTATGTATTGCCAAAAATTATTGGGCGCTTTCATTGGTGAAGATTATCTTTCGAAAGGGTCCAATATTCTTTGCCCTGCCGAATTCACTCACGCAATAAGGCTGCAGGTCTCTATATCCATAATTCCATACTAATATTATAAATACGAAAGTAACTTTGTCTGTCTGTTTGTTTGTGAACTAATCACTTCTTAACGGCTGAACAAATTTGAATGAAAATGATTTACACACATTTAAACACGAGTATACATAGCCTACCTACCTACATACGGATCACCAGGATCATGACAAAGGATACTTTTTATCCTAGTAGCATGTGCCCATGGGATAATTCCCACGCGGGCGAAGCCGCTGGCAGAAGCTAGTTACGAATACTAATCAAAAGAGCATCAACAGCAGACAAGAGAGCCTTCGAGACTCTTAATATCCGAGCCTGGAAGGTTTTCCAGGCTCGGATAGTAAGAGTGCCACAAACATTTATAAGGGTGCTAATTGCTTCATTGAGTGGTCTTCTCGAGATCAAAGCGATTCGTTTGCGATGCCGCTCGGGAGATGATCGATAATTCTCAGGTGAGTGGCTACGATTGTGACTGTAGTATGTCGAGTTGTGATGAGAGAGAACGTTTGTGGTGATGTATTTAGGTAGGTTGTTTAAAATATTGTTTAAATAATTTCGTTTCCATAAAGACAGGACTTTTTTTTTTCCTAGATGTTTTATTTATTTATTTATTATATGCTTTATTGTACACCTTAAAATACAATTATAAAAAGAAACTTAAAATTAATACAAATACAATGGGCGGCCTTATCGCATTCCGCGATCTCTTCCAGGCAACCTAGTATGGACAGTAATTGTCTGGACATGAAGTGGGGTTGTCATTGGTGTGACAATAACATTGTTAAATACTATATACAGATAAATACATATGCTATGTAATATATACATAAATACATACATACTAAATATAACGGCTATAAAAATAAATGATGAATGACTCTTATAATCGCAATCGCATCACAATGTCTGTTTAAAATCAACACGCTAAGACGAAGACAGCGACAGGTAATGTTCCTTTACGAATCTTTTGAACACAGGCAATGATTGAGCACGTTTGATTAGATCTGGCAATGCATTCCACAGACGAGTAGCCTGGACAGTAAAGGATTTATCCAAAAAAGTCGTGCAATGTGTTGGAATTTGAAGTCGTAAGTTGTCTGATGACCTAAGAAATTTTGTGTGGGAATCGCGGAGAAACTGGAAACGTTTCTTAAGGTAAAAAGGGGTGGAAGGAGTAAAGACCACATTATATAATGTTTTGTTAGTTGGTTTATCAAACATGACACGTGTAGCTTTGATTTCCATGAAGCAAGTTGTTCATTTACATGGGCAGAAGCAGTTTTTAAAATATGACCAAACAAGAAAATAAATATTGCTACGCGTGATGTTTTCCTTATCTGTGTTCATTTTAAGTCATCCATATATTAAAATCTAAGAACCAGGAAGTATCGTGTTACCCAGTAACTAAGCTGCTGAGATCAGATAGGCATTCGCTCCAGGTAAAGGGAAAAGGCTGAACACTTGATGATGAGTCATCCAACTATATTTTCCCGTGCGGGAATCCCGTTCAATGATCCATATTGCAGCAACCAGTTACTGACCCAAAAGTTAAATTTTACTTCATCCTTCAGAGGTAATGCGGGCAGAGACCTTCGACTGAATTTCCTTAGTATAAAGTCATAATTAGAGGTTTGGCTCTCGCCTATTTCCCCCTCCAGTATTGGATAAATTTAAAAGATATGCAATAAATTGTATAAAAAAGATATATGTTGTGCGTCTATGGTTTTCTTTTTTCATTTATACATTGTCAAATTTGTACACTAGGTATCTATTGACAGCGCAATTTTGAGCAGTAGGGGTTCCAGTACTTCTAGAGATAATGTATTATCAAAAAGGAAAACAAAGGGCCACAGTATATTTTTCTTTTTCAGTTTATGGAATATCTTTTAAATTGGTATATTGAAGGAGGAAATAGGAGAGAGCCAAACGTCGAATTATGACTTTTTACTTAGATTATTCAGTCAGATGTCTGCGACCGCATTTCTTCTTAAACCACGCAAAAAAATAAACCGAAGTAATATCTTCATTAGTTCCCCTTGTACTCATAACAGTTCAAAGCCTAGTCGTAAAGATTAGTGCAATTGACGTGATGTTTACAGTCAAACGCACGTCGCACAGGTCTTACTCTTGTACTACGAAAACCGCCCTTACTGCTAGGCGCTGTACTTGTCAAATTGTTACCACTGATTTTAGTTGACTGTACCTGCGTATGTTTGCGTGTTCCGATGAAAGCAGGGTGGTTCAAAAGAGTAGAGCCTTCTTGAAATAAGTTGTTGCTTTTATGTACAGTATGCCAGAAAAGCACGGTTTAGAAAGGGTACGGTAAACTTTTGTGTTAAATTGTTTTTATATGTATCTGTGTATAGTTATTTTTTTTTACAACAGCGACTTTAACCAATAATTGGGTTCTCTAATAATAAATAAAATAAAAAATAAAATAGCCTTTTATGCATGAAGCATTAAATAAAGTTTACATCTCACAAGTGTAGTTTAGTTAAAATATAAAGTGAAATACATATAAATCCAGTAACATTCCTTAAAAAAATAAAACAATAATCACAATAAAACTTATATCATTCAAAATACTTTATCACACTTTCAACTTACAATAAATTCCTAAATTCTGGGTTCTCTAATAGCAAACCTTAAAGAGATTTGTAAATGAAAACAATAAATCCAAGTGCACTTAAAAACGAAACTAACGTAAACTTAGAAACGAAACTAACTTAAACGTAAATAAATAAATATATTTTGAGATTGCCTCTAGTGTCGAATATAATAAAAATAAAATGCACACGAGGCAAGGTTACGAATCTTAAAGATATTTATATCCTTCCACATGTCTTTAGGTTCACTCAAGTGTGCAAGTGGCTCCACGTGTCCAATATTTCTATCCACAGAGCATTAAGACCCCGTAGTGGCCTTAGCCACACAATCCAAACGTGGCTGTAAGTGTCACCGTTTATTAATAGAAATTACGTCAATTTCTATGAGTAATTGGCAACAGGGTATTTGACAAGTTTGTTAAATTTTATGTCTCAAAAACTATATATAAATAAAAAAATGGCCATATTTAAGAGTTTCAAAATCTATCTCCTTGATATGAATCTGACATCACTCGACAGTAACGCCAGTCTGCATGCCCGTCATTCAGTACAAAAACAAAACGAAATTTTGCGTCACAAGCATAAAAAATAACTTTAATATCGTGTTAATTTGTAGAGGCATGCAGTTCCGCATCCTCCATCGAAAAGGGAGGATCCTCGTACCAGACGGGTGTTGTGTCTTGTGGCCAACTGCCGGCTGCCCGATGGTTGATGTCGAGCTCTTATATCTGTTCAAATCGCACGGAGAACTTTGATAGCGTGATGTAGGATTCGTGTGACGTCAGGTCTTTTTGTAGTTTGTGGAAGCACGAGTATTAATAGAAATGGCGTCGCTGTCACGAGGGGGCGGTGCGGCGCGGCGGCGGTTCCGTGCTCTGTGCTTCTATCACTAGCTCGCTTCATTACACAAGTCATATTACCACGAGTAGGAGTTTCCTCACAATGTTTTCTTTCACTGGAACAGAAATACACATGTAGACTTTGTTTTAGATATTTTTCCGTATTACCAAACCATTATTTCTAGCTCATTGTTTTATTGTAGGCTTATCTAACAATTTTAACCTGTAAAAAAGCCTGCAGGATTTAAACGGCAAAATTTACAAACCGGTGGAGTGTAAGGCAGTGACAGATTGGCGTCTAAAAACTGGTAGAAGGACTATTATAGTTAATTCGACAGAAAGACGGGTAATTGATGATATCGCAAATAGAACCTCGAGGGAGTCTCCTACACACAAGACAGACTTTTCTTCTAAAGTGATTTTTTCAACGAAGTTCATTCAAATAGTACGTTTTAGCAGTGTATTTAAAGAGAAATAAGTTCCTGGAATTATACGAGGCAAGCGGCATTTTTACGTATCATAAAATCTGTTTATTTACACTCACAACTTAATGTTCCAAATACGAATTCAAAAAATTTTGTATAAACACGTACTTTATATTCGTGGATGGGGTTCATAACCTTCAAAGGAAATAACTGAACCCTTGTAGGATCACTTTGCTGTCCGTCTGTCTGACTGTCTGTCTGTTTGTCTGTCTGTCTGTCTGTCTGTCTGACCGTCTGTCTGTCAAGACCCTTTATTTTGGGAACGCGAGCAGGTATCGAGTTGAAATTAATTTCGTATAGGTACTCAAGTTTGCAACCCCTTGCAGCTGTGAAAAAGTCATACTTCTAAATCAACGCAATCAAGAGATACAGCCGTTATTACTACGCATATTTTACACTTACAAGGAAATCAAAATATACAGTATACCCGTTGACCTAGAATCATGAAATTTGGCAAGAAGCAATGTCTAGTAGAAGTAAAGGAAACAATCCTAAAACCGTAAATTTGTACGTACCTTATGATTATTAACTTATTTGCAGTTGGTAAACTGACCGCGACTTATGTCGATGTATGGGGACTACAGTTTTCCAATGGCAAAGTTAATGTTGTCCCTCAATTTGGTTTATCTTATCGTTGGCCTCATAGTTTATGAACTTCAGTAATGTTATTTAATTATTTTGGTGAATGTAGCTAACGTACGGAACCCCCAGTGCGCGAGTCCAACTCGCGCATGGTCAGTTTTTTTTAATGGCACTACCATTTGTGAAATTATTTTTAGTACAATACGAACCATTAAAAACTACACCAGTGTTAATATAATAAATATGATAATTATAAAAAGTTTATGTCTGTAAGTTTGGACGTAGGATCTTCGAAACAACTCGTCCGATTTAAAAGATTCTTGCACTGATAGAGAGCTACACTATTTATATGATTATGTAACTTCAAATTTCAATTTTAAAAAAACTTCAATTTTGCCCAAAGACAATATAATACTGAAACCGTTTGGTCTTCTATGTGACCAGATGACAACTGATATATTTAGGTCCTTTAGGGGCCGTTCTCAAAGTGGGTCAACGGCCCCGTAAAATATTGCATAGAATATGTATGCCTTGTCACAAGTTTATGTGATGCACCTTACCTTTTAAAGTAGGTTAGAGTTGTCTATGTGTACCCATAAAGTATGTTGTTTAAAGAGTAGAACAGTGCATAAGTAAAGAAGGGAAGCTGAACCAAAACCCTTGTGGGCCACATAGAACAATTTTACGAGCATGGTGGAGGAACGACTGAAGTATTCTGTTTACCATGTTTTTTTTTATTTAGGTACCACTTTAATAGAATTTTAATGTAAAGAAAATTTCCAAAAAATATACAAATTAAATTGATTGGATCCATAATGTACATATAGGTCGTAAATATAAGTAACAGGAATAATTATGAACCCTGTTTGGCACAGCAACATTTTTGATACAGTCAGTGTCTAGGAGAGAGGAATAACGCTTAATAATTTTCCTATATAATTAACATTTAAGTTATCTACGAGTGTTTGCCATCTATTTGCTTTTATGTGGTTAAATGTACTAATATGTGTGTATCTTTTTGTGTGTATTTTAAATTATGTATTATTTTTCTTATTTGTTTATTCGATTACATTTTTGTATTTATTACAATTAGTTTATTTGATCATCATCATTTCAGCCAAAAGATGTCTACTGCTGGACAAAGGCCTCCCCCAGGCGTCGCCACATTGACCGATCCCGTGCGTCTCGCATCCAGCGCCTTCCCGCAACCTTAACCAGGTCATCGGTCCACCTGGTGGGAGGCCTTCCAACATATCGTCTTCCGGTTCGCGGTCGCCATTCCAGAACGTTAAACTTACTTTATTTGATAGTCATAGATTATATTTATTAAAATTATTACTTAAAAGGTCCATATTATATTGTGCGTCAATTAATTATTAATGTCATTTTACTTATCGAGTTAACAGTAATCTTTATTTTTAATAAAATTTATTCTTAAATATCCATATAATATTATAATTCTGAGTCAATTAATTATTTATTTTTGTTATTTTACTTATCAAGTTAACAGTTGTCTATAATATTTTTAATAAAATTAATAGGAACTCAAATATGTCCATATTATATTTTGTGTCAATTTGTTATTATTAATGTCATCTACTTGTCTTATCTTTTGTTGAATTTATCCGACAGATATTCGTCAATGGTGTAATAACTTTTTCATCCTACCATCTCGGAAAGAGTATTTTAGCTCTTCGATATCTGAGTGCAAAAGCCGTTTGTATCCACTAGAGCAGCGGTCGACAACTTTTTGGCAAGCAAGGGCCACAATGTGGCAAAATAAACTAAAGCCGGGCCGCACTTGTGATATTAGCCCAAGATTCTACCTGATACCTACGTATGATTGGTCATATGAAAAAATGCAAATGCTGTTAAAATTGTTAGTACATACGGAATTTAATTCGTACATGTAATACTTACATTATGTGAAAAATAACCACCGAAAAATAGAAATAAATACTACACAGTTACTACTAACACGTAACTGATTTTATACAAATTTCAGTGTGATGTCTGAGGTTGCTTTTGGGAGGATATTTCTTGTATGTTAGCTGTCATAGTTTTAGTTGCAATTCGTAGAATGGCTCTCAAATGCTCATCTGTGAGACGAGAAGCATGTTTCTTTTTTCTTTAATTTGTAATTGAAAAAGATTGTTCGCATAAAAAATAAGTGCTACCAAAAATTATAATGAACTGCTGAGAAAACCTTTTCAATTCATCAAAACAAGATGGCTAGCTGCCATAAAATTTAACAAGTTCATTGTTTTCATAGAAAGAGCTTTTGAGAGCATCATTAGATTGGAGATCAATCACGTTAATTTGTAAATGGCTCGTTACTTCCTCAATATCACGAGTTTGCAGTTGTATTAAAATATCTTTAATTTTATCACTTTTCCAATGAAAATTAATTCCAGCTTCCTCGAGAGCCTATTAAAATTTCGGAAAATTATCCAACTTTTTTTCATCAATATGTTTTATAAAGAATTTGATTTTCATTTGGAATGCCTTTACGTCTGTGTGTATATCCGAGATTAGTTTTTTTTTACCTTGAAGCCAGCATTACATCCAGCGTATTTAATTCATGAGTTACATCTGTCAAAAATCCAAGGTATATTATATATATCAAATTAACCATTGAGTATCTGTCAGATTTGGAATAGATTTGCCTTTTTCATTCATTAAAATGTTGATTTCTTTTCTGAGATATAAAAACCTTTTCAGTACTGCACCTCTACTTAACCATCTCACTTCAGAATAATAAACAACATCTCGATGGGCACGGTCTATCGCGGTTCGTTAATGCATTTATTTGGACATTTATACTTATTTACAAAACATTCACGGGCCGCAAGTAAGTCGGCCGCGGGCCGCTTGTTGCCGACCGCTGCGCTAGAGGATAAAGTAAATTGAATTTAGAACATCGTGTGCACTAAGTTTGTGAATTCAAAACATCATTAAACCTATTTACTTCTACCTCCGTGGTGCCGAATTTATCATACAACCTTTTTTAATTTGTTAAAAACTCAGACTCGGAACCTTTCTTTTTTTAATTTATTTTTATACATATCGACACCAATCCTAAATTAGGGCATATTCAATAAAAGCCTCATCTGGTCATCAACCAAAAAAATCTAAGGTTTTCACAGCATCTGAAATTGAAAAGTTTCTTAACGAAGCACCTGATTCCGTATATTTGGCGGCAAAAGAAAGTCAGTTGCACATTCAGTATCTACTTAAGCATATTAATCAACTATTTAACATAATCTAATACGTACTTAGAAGATGTTGATAGGCATATTTTTGCATGCATATCAATATTATTAATGTATCTACTACAATACTCTTTACGTTACAGGTTGTTCTTATTATTGGTATAGACGGAGCATGTCGAACTAATGAACTAACACAACTTAAAGTCAAAAACATTGAGAAACATTCAGATGACTTACTATTAATTAATTTACCTAATACAAAGACAAAAAGAGACCACAACTTCGTCATTCGCAAGGAATACGTAAAAATTGTTTAGAAATACGACCGCCTATCATTCCAGTCAATCGATTGTTTCTACAATATCGCAACGGAAAGTATAGTTAGACAGCCTATGGGTGCTAATAAAATTGGCAGTATCCCACGAGAAATAGCAACATTTCTTGAACTTCCAGAACCCCTGTTGTACATGGGTCATTGTTTCCGACGAACTACAGCCACACTTTTGGCCGATTCAGGAGCTGATTTTCTGTGCCTTAAGTGCCATGAAGGCTGGAAGTCCAATGCGGTTGTAGAGGGATACATAGAGGATTCCATCCAAAATAAGTCTAAAATATGTAAAGGCATCGTAGGAGCCATTAAACTGAAAGAGCCTCAGTCAGATCTTTGGACTGGTCCTTCTACATCAAAAATGAGCCATTACGAAACACCTAGCCATCGCCCTCTCTCGCCAACATTTACGCCAAGGGTATCCGATAAATGGGTACAACTATTAAGTATGACAGATAGTTTACCGAAAAACAGTACACAAGTCACTAACACCAACATTACAGTACCTAACAAAAATATTACACTCAACTTAAGTAACAACGTATAGCCACGTTACTTTAAATTTTTCTTTATTATACTTAAGTATTATTTGTTATAATTTAAAGATTGTTCTGTAATACTTACCTATCATAATTTAGTAGTTAATACCTTAACTTAAATAAAAGTATCTTGTGATTATAATTTTTTTTTTGTATTTTGTAATTTCCTCTCTGAGGTGGGATGAAAAGTTACGTGTTGTGCAAAGATTTCGCACCTCGTGCTCTTTTGTTCTAATTTTTTAATCTTTCGCTTGTTCGGTCATCAAAATTGAGCACGCGGTTAAAAAGCATTATGTAGCTTTGCATTCTTGTATAACAAATAACTATTATTAATTAAGAATTGTTTTAATTTATTTATAAATATATTGTTTTTTTTTACTTGTTTTATGCTTGCCGGTTTGTTATATATTTTTATCGACATAGAATACGGACTAGAAGAGTGCAATTTAAGGCGGGAGGAGTGTAGATTTAGTCTTTTTTTGTAGCGCAACAAATAGTTTGTCTGCATGTTTTATTTTTATTTATTTAACGGCCATGGATAGGTCCTTATAGCCTAACTTAAATATTTTTAAAACAAATCCGTATTATAATTTTCCTACAGTACTAACAATGAATTTATACAAAGGTATAAAATACAAAGATTCTGATTAAAATTGTTTGCAAATCGTTCGACACTTCCTTAACGCATACACTTTGTAACTTGGAAACTAAGAGCTTACTTACTATATTATACAGATTTATAACCATGGCACAGTGAGGGCAAGGCGTGAGTGATTTGTTTCCGGCTGTAAGACGACACACGTTGACGTGGTGACGCGGTGTGAGCAGAAGGTGAGCTTAATTAACTCCGTGAGTGATGACCAGCCGCCCTTGTAATATATCAGTGTCTACATGACTATATATTAAGTGTTTGATCAAATATCAGGTTCCAAAGATGAAATCTTTAGTATAGTATCGGGTACTAAACTTGGCTCTAATTTTTCTTTTCGTTTAGGCCCGCCCAATACTACGAATTTCTCCTGTATCTCCTGTGCATTTCAAAATATTTAAATAAACATATTATCACATATTTCCGTGCAGGAATCGAACCCGTGACGCGCAGTGTAGCAGTCAATCGCTAAGCCACTGCGCTAACCGTGCCTTCAAATGCAATTGAAGGAGACCTAAGTCTAGTTGTAGACGTCTTTAGGCTGTAAATAATAATAGACACAGAAGTTGTTCTCACATAGGACATACAAAAATGCTCAATAAAATTGTTTCAGGAGTTGTCCTGAAACAATTTTAGTGAGCATTTTTTTATGTCCTATGTAATTTGCTTTTGTCGTGTTTCCTAAATATAAGAATCTATACTCGCACCATCGTCAGAATTGCAAAATAATGTCTACTCTACTCACATTTCACACCAGAGTGCTTTATATTTTTTTTTAATTTTTTTATAAATGTTTTTACATTTTAAAAGCATCCGTGCACTTTACATGTTTACCATAAAAAAGAATAACACAACATGTATTTTTTTCATGAAAATCTTTTCTATATAGGTATTGAATCAAATCCGTCGAATGAATAAAAACATGTGATGGTAGTAACAAAGTTTTCAGCGAATAAAACGTTTCATTTACGAAAGTCAAAATTTTTGACGATAATCTGACTTTGTAAATGTCAGTTTGTTTAGTAAACATGTTATTAATTTGTGAATCGTAATGAAATTGACTATGAATATAAACGATACGCTGCATACCTATTTAAATAATCTTATTTATTTAAATAATTTTAGTCCAGCCTAATCCACTAATGACAGAACTTTGAAATTTTTAGAGATTACTGGTTTTATAATGTAGGTATCATTTAAGATAGGAATTTTCTAAATTCATTCCCTAAAGGAGTGAAATAGGGGATTCAAGTTAGTGTGGTTATTTTTCTTTACTCTAAGACCGTCTGGGAGCTCAGTTAGATTTTCCACAACAGACGAGGAGATCAGAATCGTGCAGTAAAAAAACGGGGGCTGGAATCATAAGTGGTGACTCTCAAACTATCAGAAGAACAGAAAGAAAAACATTACGCTCCTTCGGCAGTCGGGTAAGAAGTATAACCGGGTATGGAATCGTGTGTGGTAAAGACTCTTGAACTACCAGGCAATCAAACACATGAAGAAGTAGAAAATCACAAAATCTATATTAACTAGAGCGAAGCTTGTAGTTTATAAGGTAAACTTAATTTGAAATGTTCGGTGATTCAAATAATCCTTTTTAAAGTCGTCATAATCGAAGTTTTCTAAGTCGACTGATTTAGGGAAAGCCCGTGTGACTGTTCCTAAAAGACCCTAGGCTGATAAAAATTTCGTTTTTCCTAAACTGCCCTAGATTTAGAGTAAAAGGTCGGCTACTTCTGAAGAAGTAGAATCTGTGCCCCATCCAGCCGCACAAATTTGTAAGGTTCGTCTTCCTGACCTGGACACCTTTCCACCGAGTACACGTGAATTCCAAATTATAGTTTTGTTTTGTTTTGGAATTCACAGTTATAAGATTATAACTTGGAAGTGGTTTAGAAGGATAAAATGTAACTAAAGGGATATAAACTAAATTATTATAATTAACTAAAGTTTGTGTGAGAAACTCTTTACACTAATGTATAGAGTATTAAACCAAAGACCGAATAGTGGTCGCTGATAGTAATTATACATTCAAGCATTAATACAAATACAAGTAACTAAATTGGCAGAGAGTTTTAACTCTAGAAGTGACTGGAGTTGAATAGATCAACTCTCCTACAGACAGCCCCAAAAGCGCCCATCCCGCCATTATTTCCTAGGTGTAATAGCTGGTAAGAAGAAATAATGAAACAAACTTCCCAGCACACTTTTCTGTCTGTTAGCCATAAGGACTATATTAGTAAAACAATAGTGATGTATGAAGTTAATTAGACAAAGGGGTCGCAAAGTGCATTATATACCTAACGGAAGGTTAGAGGAAGGAACGCTACGCTTGCTTTGAGTAATACATTGGTTTGAATTACGTTGAATGTTCCTTGACAATAGTCTAGATTCCCATCCAAGTGACGTGAGGCCGCCTTTCAGCAGCTGGCACATCGTAACGTGTACTGCCGGGCCTAGACTGCTGGTTCTAGAGAGAATTTGCTGCGGCGCCAAGAGTACAAGCTCCCTATGCTCTAGCATGCCTTACCCAGTCCTAAGACAGTGGTCAGTTTTGTGCCTAATTGCCTCTGCCATTTGAGCGAGTCATGCTACCAGAATTATTGGACGCGCGCTATGGTAAATAGCTCTCCCTCGACATAACACCCTTTATAAAGACAATACAAAAATAATGCAAGCGTATCGTAGACTCAGTCTGTAGCAGAACTTATTGCGACAGATACTTGCTGTACGTCGGAGCGGATTTATTCGTCGCTTCTCATTTCCTTAATCTGCCCATTGCGTGGATTTTCGGGGCCGCTAGGAGCGGCAGCCATCCGATATCGTGTCTCGCTAAATAGTGACGATTTAGTATTGCCTTTACAAATTGGTTACCAAACATACCGGCACTCACTCACTCACAATATTAATACGGGGTTAGACTAATTATAATTAATTTAATAATTAAATTCGTTACACGATATCTACCACGACACGACTTTTGATTATTGGTTCCATAGCCACTCTTTCTCTTTCGTCCTTCCTCTTTCAATGCCTAGCGTCAAGTCCCGACCTCTCGCGCCTCTCAAAACCGACCGCCCATTCTTCGCCAACCTTTTTGCCTTCATCGCCTTGCCTAAGTGGTTTCCGCTTGCCGGCCGGGCCGGGTCCGTGTAGATACACTTTTATTGTTAACACATGGTCCATAGTTTTTGTAGAGAGTCTCGGTTCTTAAGTCCCTATTCCTGTGCTTTTGACCACTTTGGTTTTGTTAAAGGTCCATTATAGCTTCACTATTTTTAAAATGAATAGAAACTCATAGTTTATGAGGTTGCCTGTCAGACCATAATTTAAACCCGAAGGTCCTTGTCTCTAAGTATTCGCCACATCTGGCCGGCAATGCGCAGTTTTAAATATTATAATATAGAGATAAATGACGTGTAGTCACACCCGCAATTACTTCGTCATCATCATCATTCTTCGTTAGATTTGTTAATTTCTTTCTTCGTTTATCCTCGTGCTGGAACGCCTTGGAGCTATTACTTCAATGAAGCACAAGTACTTCAGATTCTGCTCATTTCTTACAGTGCGCGGTGGAGTGGTGAACATTGAATGGACGGCGGATTTGCCTATAAAAATAAAATGAATGGCCCTAGAAGTCTGATAGCGGACCCCTGACCAAAGGGCTTCTATCTGAAACTTTTGGGTTATTGGACGACTCGCCCGAATCGGGCGAATTGTCCACTATTAAAAATATTCATTTTTCTGTGTCGATTCGCCCGAAGTTAATTTATCGACGTGCGACGGGCGAATTGACCACTCCAAAATTATTTAGTGGACGATTCGCCCGAATTTGATTTTAGAGAACAAACATTATAAAAGTACAGTCGTGCTCACCCGTCTCGGTAATAATATGCAGGATTAATCGAAGTTAATAGATATTGTACTAGAAACTAGAAAAGCAATTCAAACTACCAGGAGGCCAGAATCATGAAGAAGTATTTGCAGAGCTAGAATCATTAGCAAATATTGCTGTCTCCCTCTTATTGTTTGAAAAAACAATAAGAGGGAGACAACAATATTCATTACAAAAAAAATTAAAGAGACAGCTCTATATACGCTATCAGGTCATTTCGGTACCGGTAAAGACTAACTTAAGTACCAGGAGGAATTTTCTTTTTTTAGAAACCAGAAGCAGGGACATTTAAAAAAAATACAATGCGATACACAACTAAAATCATACAACTCTTTATTTTTAATTAGGAACAAAATAACAATCACTGATAACTAACCTTAGTTACCACAAATGATAACTTTAAACAATTAGCACATAAATATCAAAAAGGTAACCAATAGGTACACAGAATAGAAAAATATAAGTCTCACGGTCCTTGAATGATGTTTTCGCCACGAGCGACGTCGGTCGAATGAACCGACACCGAGTAATGGCGCGCACGCCGCTTTTATAGACTATTTAAAGCTATAAATCCTTCACTCCTAATAAATTAATCATGAGGAAGCTAGGCTGGAATCATGAGCGGTAAAAAGTGTACCGGGCGATTATCGATTCTGAAGCCCTAGTACTCCGTTAGTCTCTACCGCTAATGATTCTAGCTATGCAAATACTTCTTCATGATTCTGGCCTCCTGGTAGTTTGAATTGGTTTCAATATCTATTAACTTCGATTAATTCTGCATATTATTACCGAGACGGGTGAGCACGACTGTACTTTTATAATGTTTGTTCTCTAAAATCAAATTCGGGCGAATCGTCCACTAAATAATTTTGGAGTGGTCAATTCGCCCGTCGCGCGTCGATAAATAAACTTCGGGCGAATCGACACAGAAAAATGAATATTTTTAATAGTGGACAATTCGCCCGATTCGGGCGAGTTAAATTCGGGCGAGTCGTCCAATAACCCAAACTTTTCACATATAACCTCAGTGTTCTCTCAGCAAGCCGTAGGTACCTATTCAGCTATCAACTTTTCACCCTTAATATGCTTGCTCAAAAGCCCTGCCCTCTCTTATAGATGGTCGTTTATAGAATCATATGAGACCTATGATGCTTTATGTACCCGTATCTATATGCAAAGGTCGAATTATTCATGTTTATATATTTTTATATACCTGCCTACAAGGAAAAACCCTCATTATAAGTTTATTAAACCGTGAAATTAAATGGTTTTAATTTCAAACCAATTAAATTATTATTCAATTCAATTTATTACAAATTGTAGCCCTTTTACCGACAAAATTAATGTTTGTGACGGCTGACCGCGGCTCTCATGTGGGTCCTGCCTACGGAATTATGCGATACATACAGTATTACACGCTTTCCGTTCGTTTGTACATTTTATATGAGGTAGGCACCGGTCACATTTATTATAATTTATTTATTACATTGAAAATCAAATGTTAACATTAAAAGCTGTTGAGGTATGCCCAAAAGGATTTAATATACTGATTTCGGTTCATGGATATAAAATATGAATCTCAGAGTCTGTTTTTATACATAATAACAAATTCATTCACGACCTTTGTATGTGATCTCATTTTCCTGAAACAACATTAATATTTTGTAAATGTTGTATCTTCGCATCGTGCCCTCCAAATAACTGAGGAATATTTCAAAACATTTGTATAAAGAATTTTCTCGGTGGTCCCACTTAGACAAGACTACCAGGTTGTTATCTGAAGGCCTTGTCTAAGACAGTTCAGAGACAAGATAACTCAAAAGTAAGTAAAAGTACAATATCAATAAGATCATAAACAAGAATCACCTAACATCTGCCAGGTAAAGTACGAGTACATTAACACTTAATCAGGTTCATCCAATAGGAAAATATGTGATTATTCCATAAATGCCGTGAACTTTTCTAATTAATGTTAGTCGGACGAAGTGCAGGGCACAGTTTGCTATCGGCATAACTAAAAGTTGTTTGTGCCATCAAGTTGGCCCATGTTAGTGCCGCTAAGTTGGCTACAAGTCATGTCGCGCTACCTGGGATGCTGCAAACATGTCAGGGATACACGGATGAAAAGTTTGTAAGGACACGATATTAGTTATTTGAGTGGTTGATGTAAAGAGCAGCTGAGGCTCTTGACAAACGTCATTTAAATCAGCCATGGCCATGGTCGAAATGCCAAAATTTAAGGGACTGGTGACGTGCCATTTCGATATCGTTTCACAATCCCATCAATTTACGCTTACGTTGGTAAAATGTCACTTGTCTAGCATAACAGCTCCTCTGGTGGCTAATAACAGTCGCACTGGTTGATCTTCCAGGTTAAGGTACGCTTGCCGAGGTCAGCTCGTGGTTGGGTGCCTCGGAAACACGTTAAACTGTTGGTCTCGACTGTCATTTACAGTAATTTTGTAGATCTTTGACAGTCGACAGTCGTTACGGTAGTAAGAAGATAGAAAATCGGACACTAGTCTTGGTCAGGATCAGGAGAGTCTTGTTACGGTTGTTCTATCTCACGAAGGCGGATTGGTCTTAGTCGTGTGTGTATGGTACAAGCACATTGTTACTGTGTGCGTAAGCTCGGGAGCACTCACCGCTCAGTATCGACTGAGCACACAGAAACAATGTGTATGTGCAACACACTCACTACTACGACCAAACCGCCTTCGTGAGATAGAATAACTGTACTCAGTTACCTACGGGTCGAATAGACAGTCGCTCCTAAAATACTCAGCTGCATACGATTAGACTGCAAACCGACCCCAACATGGTACTCATGGTTCTCGTAATAACATGGATATAACAGAACAATAATATTTGTAATTGGCGAATCGCTTCTTCTAATCATAGTAGATACTTAATTTATTTCAAAGGAAGACTCTGGGTCCTGTAAAACGGATAATCGTGCAAAAGTGCAAGAGTCATGGTTCACCTACGATCAAGGTACTCCTAGTTTTCAATAAACATGCGAATGTTTGCAGTAAATTCAAATAGCTACGCTGCCCGTCACATAATAACACACCTTCCATTAAAACACGTGGACGTTGTGAATTTAATAAGCATCACCTGAATATGCTATTGCAAATAATTCTTAATCATAATTAAGATTTATTTGCAATAGCATATGGAGCAATCAATCTATTTTATCACGGTGGATGGCGTATGTTGATGCATTTTGCCGTATATTTAAATAACCTGAACCTTTAGCGGCATTATGGAATTTGTCAAAAGGTGTTATCGGTTGATAACTGAGGTAATATCCAATTACACATCGTTTTTTTTATTGTTGGTTGGCTCGCGCTTGACCAATATCTGACCTGACGGTAAGCGATGTTGTGGTCGACGATGTAGCAATTTGGATGGATTTTTGTAATCAAAGTTTAGATGTAACTTGGCACATGGGTCGAGCATGACCTGTAACGCTATTCTATAAAAGTCTATCCGTGAACTTTGAAGTAAACATGAACACATGTCAATCCATATCTTCAGGATGAATGAGATGTAGTTCACGTCACTTTCACATCATCTACATTTGATCATCATCATCACGGTTACATTTTAACTGAAAAGAATGACTCCTTTCGATGAGGGGAAATATGAATTACCCCCAGGTTTGCCAGTACCTTCAAGGAAGTTAAAATTATCTTGTTTCGAACCTATTGCACATCTCTTTAACGATCTGCCTGTGGATGGCATACGAAATCCTACAGCGTTCTCCGTGTTTAATATAATAATGCGCTGAATACGCTGCTGCGGCGGCCTCGCTTTACTTCTCTCGCTTCGTGCGCATTCACTGTTTTTACTGTTGCTCCTATTGTATAAATTTTAGTGAATCAGACTCATAAGCATAACATATTTTGATTGCTATATTTCAGCTCATTTTTAGTTTCTCATATAAATGAACTAACGTAGTGTTATGTGCGACTGGCATATTATTTTGGGCCTAAAAGTTGTCTTATAATGAACTAGCACTTCGCCCGCGACTTCGTTCGCGTGATCCGTATTTTATCCTACGGATTACTTTTTAGTTACACCCCCTTATAGGTTGAATTGCCGAAAATCCCTTCTAAGTGCTCCCTTACATCATAAAAAGAAGCCTTGTAAAGTCAAATTCTTCAAAAATCTTTAATACCCCCTAAATCATCTTTTAGAGAGAAGTTTAAAAAAATGTATAATGATAACCTTTACTATTTAATTAGGTTAGTATTTATGCCAAGTTTCAAATATATAAGCCCAACAAACTACCACCTCCTTAGCGGTAGATTTGCCAAAAACCAATAAATACATGCATTCTTTTTATCAACCGAAAGCGTAAATCTTTAATTTCACGTGTCACACTTAAAAGCGTAGAAATTTCACACAAAATTTCAACCCCCGTTTGTCCTCCTTAGGGATGGAATTTCCAAAAACAAATAAATACATGTATTCTTTTAATCAACCAACAGCGTAAATCTAAAATTTCACTTACAAACAACTTACAAACTGTAAAAATTTTATACAAACTTTCAACCCCCTTTTTCTCCCTTAGGAATAGATATACCGAATAAAAAAAAAATACTTCTTTTTTTATTAAACAAGAGCGTAATAATTTTCGATGTTTTACCTTCCAAACCGAAGAAATTTCACATAAAGTTTCAACCCCTATTTTATCACCTTAGTCGGTCGAATTTCTTAAAAACAAAATATATACATTATTTTTTTTACCAACCGAGAGCGTAAATCTAAAATTTCACGTGTCCAACTTACAAATTGTAGAAATTACATACAAACTCTCAACCCCCTTTTTATCCTCTTAGGGGTGGAATTTCCAAAAACCAATAAATACGTGAATTCTACTGATATCGTGATATCAACCAAGAGCGTGAATGGTAAATTAGACGTGTCCAATTTACAAAGTTTTAAAATGTCATACAAACTTTCAACCCTCTTTTTACCCCCATAGGGGTTATATTATAGAAAAGTAGATGGTGAATATATGTATGTATTATTATATGTAGATGACATTATCTATATTGGCTCCAAAAAGGAAAAATTACAAGAATTTAAAGTACAGTTATGTAATAAATTTCAAATGAAAGGCTTAGGATTGGCAAAAATGTATCTCGGTATTAGTATTAATCAAGAAAAAGGTGTAACTACTCTTAACCAAGAAAAGTATTTGGTTTCTATACTGAAAATATACAATATGTTGAGTTGCAAATCAGCTTCTACTCCAATTGATCAAAACTTTAATTTTCAGTTATTACAGAGAGGAAAATCAGAAAGTAGAGAAATAGAAACAAATTGTAGACAGTTGATAGGTTCTTTATTATATGCAGCTTGCGGTACAAGGCCAGATATAAGTGTAGCAATTAGCTTCTTAAGTCGATTTCAGCAGTGTGCCAGTGTTCTGTTATACAAGTCACTGAAACGAATATTAAGGTACATTAAAGGTACATTAAATCTTTCATTAGTATACAATGCAAATAATATAATTGTAGAAGGCTATGTAGATGCGGACTGGGCTGGAGACATACATGACAGGAAATCTACATCGGGATATGTATTTAAACTTTTTGGATGTGTAATATTATGGTGTAGTAAGAAACAAATGTGTGTGAGTCTTTCTTCAGCTGAATCTGAATATATAGCTCTGAGTTTATGTATTGTAGAAAGTAATTGGTTAAACAATATATTGTCAGACTTTAATATTAATTGTAATAACATGATCATATATGAAGATAATCAGTCTGTCATTAAATTGGCATATAATTCAGAAAATAATAAAAGGTTGAAACATATTGACATTAAATATAGATACATAGTTGATCAAGTTAATAAAGGTTTGATTTCATTGAAATATATAAGTTCTTCTGATAATATTGCAGATATGTTTACTAAAACTTTGGGAAAGTTAATGTTTGAAAAATTTAGAATGGGTATGTTAAAATAACACTGTTTTCTGCATAATATTATTTAGGTTACCTAAAATTTGATTAGTAACATGGGAATAGGTGCCTATGTATATAATCATATTCTTGGGGTCAGATAAATGTTAAATAAACATGTAAAATTGTATAAGTAGTAAGTACTCTAAAATATAAATAGTTTGTGAAAAGTTAAAGGTACTTATTGTATGTAAGGAAGTAAACTATGTAAAATAAATAAATATTTGTTGAGGGGGGGTGTCAAAGACAACGAATATTTATATTAGGTAGCTATACTGTGGCACTTAACTATATAGTTTGTCTGTGGTTGAAATACTGTACTGTCATTTATATGAAAAATAAATGGTGCCTGCTCCAAGTAATCAGAGGATAATATTTTATTTTTCCACATAAATCACCCAAAGAAACGATTCAACATCCAAAACATCCAAAAACCAATATAAACATAATTTTTTTTTACCAACCGAGAGCGTAAATCTAAAATTTAACGTGTCCAACTTACAAACTGTAGAAATTACATACAAACTTTCAACCCCCTTTTTATCCCCTTAGGGGTGGAATTTCCAAAAACCAATAAATACATGAATTATTTTTATCAACAAAGAGCGTAAATGGTAAATTAGATGTGTCCAATTCACAAACTTAAAAAACTTCATACAAACTTTCAACCCCCTTTTCCCCTTAGGGGTCGAATTTTCAAAAACCAATAAATAAATTAATTCTTTTTATCAACCGAGTGCGTAAATCTAAAATTTCACGTGTCCAACTTACAAACTGTAGAAATTACATACAAACTTTCAACCCCCTTTTTACCCCCTTTGGGGTGGAATTTCCAAAAATCCTTTCTTAGTGCTCACTTACGTCACTTGAAGAACCTTTATGGCAAATTTTATGCTTCTAGGCTTAGCGGTTTTGGCTGTGCGTTGATCGATCAGTCAGTCAGTTTCTTCTTTTATATATATAGATGAATAATAATAAAATAAATCACGATATGATTCAGTGTTTGAGGCATAGTTTGAGGGAACTCCCTGGTCTAGTGCCTACTGATGTGCTTAACGGAAATAAAATACTGTCTATATAAGTACATTTATTGACTTAAAATTATTAAAAAAGGAAACAAAATGAATGCTTAATTAAAATTAATTAGTTTATAAGATACCTCTTTCTAGGAACGGTAAACATTGATAAAAATGAAAGCTTTATGAATACAAAAATGTATACTGTTGCCTCAAGGACAAAGTCAGCCGTATAAATCAATGAGATTATACTTCAACATTGACCGAAATCTTTACGGTGGGTTTTCGCACATTTGTCAGTAAATCAGCTAGAGTTAGGTTTTTCTGCGCTGAGTAGTACGTGGGGTTGTTGGTGATAGTGCAACTAATATTTTTATCAACTTCACATCTTGATCCCTCGTGGTTACCGACACATTGGCACATTGCCTCATCTTCCTCGTTCAGGTAACAGACGCCATCGTTCAGACAGTAACCATGACATACGGACACCTCACACCTGTCTCCGGTGAAACCAGCATTACAACTGAAATAATGAAAATATTGAACAACAAAAAACCCCCCTAAATTAATTAACAGGAATACGATCAAAAATAGTAGAATTTATTGTACCTGCATGTAGGATGTCCCTCATCATTGAAACTACAGTGGCCTTGCAGGCAATAGTTCAGACAGTCTGATACCTCGCATCTGTCTCCTGAATAATATCCTTCACACTGACAGATTGGGTCACTGTTCTCATTTAAGGAGCAGTTACCGTTATTTAAACAATAACCATTACACACGGAGACTTCACACCTGTCCCCGATGTAACCGGGATTACAACTGAAATAATTAAAATGTTGAACATGGATTTTTTTACTACATTGAAACCATCAGAAAGAATAGGATTTATTGTACCTGCATGCAGGATGTCTCTCATCTTTGAAACTGCAATTGCCTTGCATATGTGACTGTTCCTAAAAGACCCTAGGCTGATAAAAATTTCGTTTTTCCTAAACTGCCCTAGATTTAGAGTAAAAGGTCGGCTACTTCTGAAGAAGTAGAATCTGTGCCCCATCCAGCCGCACAAATTTGTAAGGTTCGACTTCCTGACCTGGACACCTTTCCACCGAGTACACGTGAATTCCAAATTATAGTTTTGTTTTGTTTTGGAATTCACAGTTATAAGATTATAACTTGGAAGTGGTTTAGAAGGATAAAATGTAACTAAAGGGATATAAACTAAATTATTATAATTAACTAAAGTTTGTGTGAGAAACTCTTTACACTAATGTATAGAGTATTAAACCAAAGACCGAATAGTGGTCGCTGATAGTAATTATACATTCAAGCATTAATACAAATACAAGTAACTAAATTGGCAGAGAGTTTTAACTCTAGAAGTGACTGGAATTGATTAGATCAACTCTCCTACAGACAGCCCCAAAAGCGCCCATCCCGCCATTATTTCCTAGGTATAATAGCTGGTAAGAAGAAATAATGAAACAAACTTCCCAGCACACTTTTCTGTCTGTTAGCCATAAGGACTATATTAGTAAAACAATAGTGATGTATGAAGTTAATTAGACAAAGGGGTTGCAAAGTGCATTATATACCTAACGGAAGGTCAGGGGAAGGAACGCTACGCTTGCTTTGAGTAAGACATTGGTTTGAATTACGTTGAATGTTCCTTGACAATAGTCTAGATTCCCATCCAAGTGACGTGAGGCCGCCTTTCAGCAGCTGGCACATCGTAACGTTTACTGCCGGGCCTAGAGTGCTAGTTCTAGAGAGAATTTGCTGCGGCGCTAGAGTACAAGCTCCCTATGCTCTAGCATGCCTTGCCCAGTCCTAAGACAGTGGTCAGTTTTGTGCCTAATTGCCTCTGCCATTTGAGCGAGTCATGCTACCAGAATTATTGGACGCGCGCTATGGTAAATAGCTCTCCCTCGACATAACACCCTTTACAAAGACAATACAAAAATAATGCAAGCGTATCGTAGACTCAGTCTGTAGCAGAACTTATTGCGACAGATACTTGCTGTACGTAGGAGCGGATTTATTCGTCGCTTCTCATTTCCTTAATCTGCCCATTGCGTGGATTTTCGGGGCCGCTAGGAGCGGCAGCCATCCGATATCGTGTCTCGTCTAAATAGTGACGATTTAGTATTGCCTTTACAAATTGGCTTGGAGTGGTTTTAACGAGACACGTTCCCTAGACGTCATTAGACGATGTAATTTGGGGTTCTTAGTGAATCCTACCGTATGAAGCCTACCCCATCTCCCTGGATCTGAGCGACAGCAAGTATTACGCGAAGTGTTCTGAGCTAGACCTTCTATAGGAATCAGTATATTTAACAACTAACATTTGGTTGTCCTACGTGCCCAATTAAGAGCGGCCATATTTAGCCTATTTTATAGAAATGAATATTAGCGGTTCCGCCTTCCATGTATGTAATGTCAGTTAATGCTCAATAAAGGCCCTTAATCAAATGAGTCATTGTTTAGTGTATAAATGATGAATTAGGTATGAAAGTGTGAAAGAGGACTTCACCGCTTCCCTAGACCAAATGCTAGTGACAAATATCTGCCAAGGTGTGGATTAGGAAATAAATACAATGTACATTAGTGATTTGTTCCTACCTACGTAATATAATGATTAAAACTTACCAAACATACCGGCACTCACTCACTCACAATATTAATACTGGGTTAGACAAATTATATTTAAACTCGTTACCACGATATCTACCACGACACGACTTTTGATTATTGGTTCCATAGCCACTCATCATCTTTCGTCCTTCCTCTTGCAATCCCTAGCGTCAAGTCCCGAGTCCTCGTCCGTCTCTAAACCTCGTCTCCCTACCCTCTCCCCGCGTCCCTTACCTGCTGCTCCCTAAACTAAGAGCTCACTTCCCACAGTCAAGCAACGCTACGAAGGGTCAATTTTATTACCATATTTTTTTGTGCAATTTCTATTAGTTTTGGGACGGAGAGCAAGTGTTATCGCTGCCACTTGGCGACTTCTTAGAATTCGTACAGAATCTCCACTCTCGACATCCTTTCCCATAGCTTTCTAACCGAAGGGCTTTTTTTTTAGAGGTAATATTGTTTTATCCTTTTAAAATGAATAGAAACTCATAGTTTATGAGGTTGCCTGTCAGACCATAATTTAAACCCGAAGGTCCTTGTCTCTAAGTATTCGCCACATCTGGCCGGCAATGCGCAGTTTTAAATATTATAATATAGAGATAAATGACGTGTAGTCACACATACAATAGTTTAGACAGGCGGATACCTCACATCTGTCCCCTGAATAATCTTCTTTACACTGACAGACTGGCTCACTGCTCTCATTCAAAGAACAGTCACCGTTGTTAGAACAATAACCATGACACGCGGAGATTTTAAGTGTTCATGATGAACATTTGACAAGGAATAACAATGTAGAATAAGTTTACCTGCATTTAAGAATTCCCTCTTCATTGACACTACAGTTACCGGTGTCATCAGGTGTACCTGTCGTTGTTGGCATCAGATTTGTCAGTATTTCGCAATCCGGAGTTCCCTTGATTCCTTCATTTTTTTCATAGTTTGCGACTATACCGAGTGACTGGTCAGTATTGAAGCTACCGATCTTTTTGGGACCTTTTCCTCCCTTCTTTGGGAATTGCCAAACATTAGTAGTTTTCTGATTTTTTCTAGTGATCCAGTAAATGTAATCTTTTGCGACGGTCAACTCTTTTGGAAAATTAATATAATAATAATTTTTATATTTTACTACCACACCTGCTGTACCATTCAAATACCAACGATTTAGATACCTCGTAGTACATGTTTCACAACCATCAAAGTAATAAATTTCATGTTTTTGTTGGTCCATGTCCAAGCTATATAGGGGATAAAAATCTACTAACACCTCTCTCTTGGAACCATCAAATCGAGCTCGTTCCAGATAACGCTTTTCTGTATTGTTCGAGTTGATCCAATAAATGTTTCTGAAAATTAGGGATCACTATTAATCATTGTTCACGAAATCAAACGAATTACACAATGACAGTACGGTTAGAGCACACATTAAAAAAATGCTCCGCGCGCTATGGAGTACTTCAAAGGACAATGCGAATTATATAATTTAATTTTGGATCTTATCCGCAAAAGAACTGGAACCACCGACATAGCTTACGTGGTAATCTAGCTGAGTGGCATGGCAGTGGGCTGCCCATGTTTGTCAACATCCCGATTGTCGATAGAACAAACTACTCCTGTAGTGAGGACCGCATATCGGCAAGCTCAGAGTAAACACCCGAATACCAAACTGCCGGGCGAGAACGGCCTCTGTGATAGGCTTGTGTCACGCTTTTTATCACGGTTTCTGCTCCCAAACTGAGATAGTGAAAAAAAGTGTGACTCAAGCCCGTCACAGTAGGCCGTGCTCGCCCCGCTGGTTGCGGAATACAACAGATCAGTTGTTGTGGCCCAGCATGAGAAAACCATATAGTACAGCAGTGGGCTGCAATAGGCCTCATTAGTGGCCCCCCGGGCTGTGTGGTCGATGCCCCCCGGTGAGTTCCCGCATTGTCGAGGCGAGGGGGCTCAGTAACCGTGGACACCCACGGCAAAGCGAAGAGGAACCCGATGAGGGGCTGATTGTCAGGGTTATTACCGATATGCCGACGGCGGGCAAATTTCCGTGTGTTCAAGTGTTTTTGCCATACGAGAGAGAGAGAGAATATTAATGCAATTTTTTAACCGTGGTGATAGGCAACTGGGCTTATCTCAGTTGTAAATGACTCCTTTGTGCCTATTGGTCTTTTTTGTTCTGTCTCCTGCTTGATATAGAGGGAAGTGGATTTTTTTTGTTTTCCTACTCCTCCTTTATTCTTTTCTGATTAATTTCGTTGCGGGATCCAAGACAGTTAGATACATTCTCATCACTTTTTTGATCATCGCCACTGTTGATTCTGGCTGCAGGAGTTGCAGTGGTTTGGGAATAGTGCGGTAGGAATGGCCCAAAAAAAGAAAAAGCCGACGGCGTAGCGGACAACAAGTAGGTTGCGGTGCCGCTTGGGCGACAACGCAACTAGACGGGCTGCAGTGTCGTGTATCGCAAACATCGCGGCTGGGTTGGAGCCCAGGGATGAAAAATAAAGAAGACCTCTTTGGTTGATTGAATTGATTGGTTAAGTTTTAAATTCATTACTATAATGGCTACTTACCCTTTACAGCTATCCACAATAATATCAATTGGTGTCCCGTCATCAATTTTGAGTAAAAGATTTCCGTTATTAGTTTTAGTAGATCCACGTTTTACTGAAATCCAATTAATACTTTGTTCATTGGTGTCCGTGAAGAAGAGAATTTCTGTTCTCGGATCGTAGGCGAGACTATAAATGTTACGACCGTTTCTTTTGATAAAACATTTTATTTTCATGGCAGATAAGTAATATCCACATATAGCGTCGTTGTTGTCTTGTTTGTCGACGAACAGCATCATGTTTTGAGCTTCAACGTAAGCTAATCCAGCGAGGTTTCGGGAATCCAAATGCACAGAGTTTGTTCTGGTTCCGTCGGTATAAAATATAATTTCATCTCCTACGCTAACAGCGATATCTGAAACAAGAGAACAGCATTTAAGTTTATAGCCCAGGAAAATAAGTGTATAGGCAAATTTGCGAAAAATGCTGGTTAAGAAATTTCATCGTAATTATGTTCATTATGATAGTGGTAATATTGCCTGAAAAGTCCATAAAAATCCCATCGCAGCAAAAATAAATATTGGCTGTAAAGGGCCCAAAAATCAGTTTTTAGGGTTCCGTATCCGAAGGATCCAAACGGAGATATTGCTGTCACTCACGTGTATGTCTGTCTGTTCGTCGTCTGTCACACAACTTTGTTCCGAAGATTTTTTTAAATTACCTTTGACTTATGAACTTGAAATTTGGTGATAATGTTTATTATTACGTATATTTTAGTAACAAATACCACTATATTGGGTTTTTTTTCATAAGTATGGAACCCTAAATGTGCGAAGCCCGACATGCACTCGGCAGTTTTTTTGCTTAATTCTCGGTAAGCTTTGATTTTTCTGGAATTTATTCTCAGGGCAAGTTCATTCCTTGTACAATTGTGCACAAAAAAAGTTGTTCATCCCAAGTAGCACAAAACTGCATTATAGGATGTCACAAAGGGTAACATCGGTAACTTTAGCATTTATGAAGACTTATTACAGTACACACGAACTGCAATAGCTGAAAATTACGCTTTCGTCTGTATAATAATGCTTTTATGCGTCACGGAGCACAACACTGTAATGCTGCAAGCGTTATTATAGGTATGCAGTTCAGTATTAGTACTGTAAGCTGCAATTAAGCATTTTTATGGACTTTAACTCAGCAATATTCTGAATTAAAGGCCACAAGTGTACCCTTAGACCGCTTGCATTTTAAGAAAGAACATGTGAGCTATAGCAATGCAATCAGTTAGTCTGTGACTTCAATTAACAATGATATAATGCGTCTTGCTGCACTTTGTTGAACTTTAGTAGTGTTAATCAGCTTGTTACACGCAATCTTATAATATATAGCCCACATGATCACTATGGGTGAACTTATATGATGCTAAATTACAGCAAACTGCTATAAATTAGCTCACACGTTACCTATGATCCTGGTTAGAGCTGAATACGTGTACTAGCGTCGGCAATTAATCTACTAATGCAGTTAAATAAGATATTGTAGACTTATCTTTTCAGCACCCCAGTTTGCAAAAAAATATTACGAAAATCGGAGGAGTGTTTCTTGGGATGATGTAGGTAACCAAATAACATAAAAGGATTGACACAACAGACGTATAATTTTGTAAAATAAATCCATGGATCCCTAGAATTCCTGCTGAGACTTTAGTGGTCCACTGATGATTACCAACAATATTTGCGTACATGTTACCCAATATCAAGCTTTACAGGAATCTGTGGCTGACTTGATTCACACAAGAACTACTCGTATCAGCTCGTTGCTGATTTATGTACCAATAGTGGATACTTAAACAGCACATACCGCTTAATTGTGTTTAATACAGTGCACATTGCTTGTCTGCCATTTTTTAGGTTCTAACCTATGTAAAATAATATATTAACATTTTTTATTTGTTAAATAACGAAAATAACAACTGGATTTCAATTGAAAATCTAATGATTTTATACGCAAACAGCTTATTGTCAAATTACAAATGCAAAATAAAATTATTTATTTTTTTATAATATATCAACAACTTATTTTATACTATAACTTTCAAGTAAACAGTGATATTTTGAGAGCGCGTGAAAATTTTCACCTATATTCATATACTATTTGACAATAAACTCTCTTTCCCCTTCGAATTTCACGCACAGGAGGAAAAAGCAAAGTTTTTGTTACGGAAAACAATATTTGTCTATTTCACCACAAAATGTTTAACAGAAACAACATATCAAAATAATAAGGAGTAGGGTGAAAACTATTCACAATTTTGCCACTTGTGAATTTTCAATTCCAAAGAAGCATTATAAATATTCTGGTGTGTACCTTGTGCTGAAAAATAGGTAACCATAACTCTATTAATCGGCCATTGTGCTATATAAAAGGTAACAAATACTCTAATAATCAGTCAATATTCAGCTCTTAGGATGACTGTTACCTTTAATAATGCTCAAATAATGCTGATATAATGCAAATAGTTACCGTTATTCAGCTAACAGCTGTTTAATTTGTGCCCAAACCAGAGTTATATCAGCTGAAACAGCGCCTTTAATGCTCTTATTCAGAAGGCTTGTTCAGCTTAGGATTCTATTGTGGACAGTGATTCAGCTACTATACAGCACTTTTGTGTTACTTGGGATAAGATTTATAAACCTTCATTAGTAGTTTTCGAGATATGAGCTGAAATATTTCATTTTGTGTTTAATTATTGTAATAAATCTGTTTGTATGGTAATTTAAGCTACCTAGTTAAATCATGTTTTTATGCTCAAGATAGCCGTTAAACATTCAAATTGACATTTTCCGGTATGTTGCCATGTTTTGACTGTTATCCTTCAATGTTATCAATTTTGGGTACATTTTATGTCATCATCATCATCATCATATCAGCCGAAAGACGTCCACTGCTGGACATAGGCCTCCCCCAGGCGTCGCCACATTAACCGGTCCCGTGCGTCTCACAACCAGCGGATCCCCGCAACCTTCACCAGATCATCGGAGTCATATTATAATACTTCTTTTCTAACAAAATAATGCCATCCAAATTTTTTTTTATTACGACGAAACAAGTGGTCAAGCGTGAGCCTACCAATATAAAAAAAGAAAAATATAGGGCAAATCCAAGAAGTTTATATCACCAAGGCTTTTATCCATACATTATTGTTTGTGATGGAAAGCTTACGCGGGGCGCGCCATTTTTATAGTACCTATTATAAAAAGTTTTGATTCCAATTTTTACTTGTCTGTGGCAACGCGCGCATTAGCGCATGCGGTGATGTGCTGGGTTTTGGCGCCATTCATATGTTTTGCTGTACTGATATTTTTTTATTCTTTTGACTTTTTTCTTTTAGGTAGGTTATATCCCAATGTATGAGTGTAGATAAAGCAGTGTATGAAACTGCACAAATAACTAAGTATTAAAACATTCGTGTGATACTATTAAAAACCTCGGCTACGGCTCGGCTTTTAAACACACACTCATGTTTTAATACCCCATATTAACCTCGACAAATAAAAAACATATTGAAAATCTACTTTACCGTTGAAAAGTCTAGATTGGGGGAAGGGCTTACTTGTGGGTCCACTACCAGATAAACTGTGAGCGAGTAACTGTAAACCTGAATCGATAGCGCACATAATCTTGCCTCAAAAAGATTGAGCGTTATTTACTATGTAAAATTGTATGTGGAAATAAATAGATAGATTTTTTTTTATGCAACAATTTCATAAACTACTATTTGTAACCTTTGACAGCCGACATTTTTGTTTCGCATATCACATTGCATCTTTAAGGTTACTCTAGTCGACGGCACGAACTATTTTGTGCGCGGGGTTAATATGCAATACGTGCGAAAGAGATAGATGCTGTGATGAACAGTAAGAAGCTAATTTACGTACGAATACACACTTTTGCAAATTTGTAGAAAATGGATGATGATTTAGGACGAAAACGAGCGCGCGACTTTTTATAAACCATTTTATAGACCTTTGGGAATATGAAATTATTTGCATCGTTGAACTACTAATCTATCCTTGTATCGTGACTGTTTTGCAATTTTCCTTCTTCCTATGGTATTTATTTGCGCCCAAAGATGCGTTAAAATTAGTGAAATTAATTAATGAGTTATGAGGGTCGAATGAAACTTTCGACGCTCATTATTTTCAAATGTATATTTTTTTACTTCTTTGTTTCCATACAGGGCTAGATAATGATGAGACAAATTGATAATTATATCTTTTTATTTTGAACGTACGACGTCAAACAGTGCAGTAATCGCCAGACTACGTTTGTATGGAAGAATGATCGACTAGGGCAACCTTAAGGACTGTTCACACAGCATAGATATTATTATAACATTCCGGTAACTGAAACCTTTTTAGGGTTCCGTAGCCAAATGTCAAAAAACGGAACCCTTATGGATTCGTCATGTCTGTCTGTCCGTCCGTATGTCACAGGCCCTTTTTTCCGAAACTATAAGAACTATGCTGTTGAAACTTGGTAAGTAGATGTATTCTGTGAACCGCATTAAGATTGTCACACAAAAATAGAAAAAAAACAATAAATTTGGGGGGTTCCCCATACTTAGAACTGCAACTCAAAATTTTTTTTCTTCATACCCATACGTGTAGGGTATCTATGGATAGGTCTTCATAATGATATTGAGGTTTCTAATATATTTATCTTAATATATATAAATCTCGTGTCACAATGTTTGTCCTCAATGGACTCCTAAACCACTTAACCGATTATAATAAAATTCGCACACCATGTGCAGTTCGATCCAACTTGAGAGATAGGGTAGGGTAGGGTAGGGTAGGTAGGGTAGGTAGGGTAGGTAGGGTAGGTAGGGTAGGTAGGGTAGGTAGGGTAGGTAGGGTAGGTAGGGTAGGTAGGGTAGGTAGGGTAGGTAGGGTAGGTAGGGTAGGTAGGGTAGGTAGGGTAGGTAGGGTAGGTAGGGTAGGTAGGGTAGGTAGGGTAGGTAGGGTAGGTAGGGTAGGTAGGGTAGGTAGGGTAGGTAGGGTAGGTAGGGTAGGTAGGGTAGGTAGGGTAGGTAGGGTAGGTAGGGTAGGTAGGGTAGGTAGGGTAGGTAGGGTAGGTAGGGTAGGTAGGGTAGGTAGGGTAGGTAGGGTAGGTAGGGTAGGTAGGGTAGGTAGGGTAGGTAGGGTAGGTAGGGTAGGTAGGGTAGGTAGGGTAGGTAGGGTAGGTAGGGTAGGTAGGGTAGGTAGGGTAGGTAGGGTAGGTAGGGTAGGTAGGGTAGGTAGGGTAGGTAGGGTAGGTAGGGTAGGTAGGGTAGGTAGGGTAGGTAGGGTAGGTAGGGTAGGTAGGGTAGGTAGGGTAGGTAGGGTAGGTAGGGTAGGTAGGGTAGGTAGGGTAGGTAGGGTAGGTAGGGTAGGTAGGGTAGGTAGGGTAGGGTAGGGTAGGTAGGGTAGGGTAGGTAGGGTAGGGTAGGTAGGGTAGGGTAGGGTAGGGTAGGGTAGGGTAGGTAGGGTAGGGAGTTAGGGTAGGGTAGGTAGGGTAGGGTAGGGTAGGGTAGGGTAGGTAGGGTAGGGTAGGTAGTTAGGGTAGGGTAGGTAGGGTAGGTAGGGTAGGTAGGGTAGGTAGGGTAGGTAGGGTAGGGTAGGTAGGGTAGGGTAGGGTAGGTAGGGTAGGGTAGGTAGTTAGGGTAGGTTAGGTAGGGTAGATGAATGTTTGGTGTTTTTATGGCAAAACAAAGTTTGCCGGGTCAGCTAGTATATATATATTTTCAAAACTGAATAGTTTGCGCGAGAGACACTTCCAAAGTGGTAAAATGTGTCCCCCCCTCCCCTCCTGTAACTTCTAAAATAAGAGAAGGATAAAACTAAAAAAAATATATGATGTACATTACCATGTAAACTTCTATCGAAAATTGGTTGGAACGAGATCTAGATCTCGAAACTTGTACCGAAAATTGGTTTGAACGAGATCTATTAAGTAGTTTTATAATTTTTTGAAGAATTTTTTGACTGAGCTTTGATACAGAAAATACGTCAAACCACTATATTCTTCAGATAAAATTTAACACACTACTGAAAAATCAGCCCTTATCAATACATATAATTAATCTGTAGAAAATCGTTTTTTACATCGAAAGTATTTCCAAAAAGCCGGGGTGTTAAAGGATAACCAACAGAACCCATTTCCAGTATTTTTGGAATGATTGCCTGTTTATCTATTTGTCTGTTTATTTGTGCACGCATCACATAAAATCCACGAAACCAATGTAGATAACTTTTATACATAAAAATAGTGCGTAACTTGAAGTATTACTTAGTTTTGTTTCATCGCAATCGGTTCACTCTATCAAAAGTTAGATGAATATAGTTTAGTGTTCAAGAAGTAAAATTTCGCAACATACGCAATTCAGATACTCGGACTGTTGAACTCCATATTCGATAGATGGCGTTGTGCAATTCTCGTCATTTTCTGAATGGCGGTGTTAAGATTTTCCGCGGAATAATGACCATAGAAAAAAAACTGGTAGGTAGTTAGGGTCGCTAACACCCGCCCACCGCGCCCCCGTACGGGGACGCAGCGCACCAGGGGGTTAACTCTCTTGTCGAATCAACGACATACTTTCAAGGGCTATTTCAAGTGTGGCTAGAGTAAAAATAATAATTCGGGACCTAATGCACGTGACAAAAAATTTACGTTTTATGAGCTTTTAGGTCTCTAATCATAATACAAATGTCAAAACCACATTGCACGCACGTCAATGTTATGTTGACGTGCGTGCAATGTGGTTCGTAATTTCGCTGCCGCTATTGTTCGTCTGAATAGCCTAATGATAAAAGTGGGGGCCTACTACACTTAAGTTTGCGATTTCGAGTCCCAGCTATGGATAGGTGTTATTTAACTGACTTTCCAAAAAGGAGGAGGTTCTATGTTCGACATTATGTTTGTTTTTTTTTTGTTTTTGTTCACCGAATTTTGGACTGTTTTTTTTTAATTCTTTTTTTGTTTGAAAGAGTCTACGTTTCCTAAATTGGTCTCATTTTTTGGTGAAGATCTAATGTAGAACTTTAGAGCTATACAATAGAACTCTTCAATAAATGACGGCAAATCTCTCGGGATTGCTGCAATCGCATGACTGTTTATTTTTTATACCATATCATGACATAACATCGCGCTAGTACGTAAGAATGGGGTACGCAGATGTGCATAGTTCACCTTGGTACACCCTCATTTCACCGGCTATGTTCAATTATTATAAATTATGCGGGTAATCTATTCTGACATTATAGATACCTTACAAAATAATTTGCCTATTAGGTACAACTAAAAAGTGAAAAATAAGAAAACTATTTTTTTATTATTTACTTCCAAAAAGAAAGTTATTTTTCACTTTGTAGTGTTTTTATTTGGAAGACTGTAGTATGTTGCTCTGGAGTGCTACTAGATGGCACGCAGCAAATCTGTCTTTACTTTTTTTGTATGAAGTCGATATTGTTCTCCCTAGAGTAAATAGTATTATGTGTAGTGAACGCTCAATCTAGATTTGTAGAAACAAAAGTAAGGTAGGTAGGTCTAGGTAAGTAGGGTAGGATAGCTAGTTAATGGGAGCAAAGCCGCGGGCACAGCTAGTCTTTAATAAGAAAATCTTTAGTTCAGGGTTGTGTGTTTATATAAACGGGGAATACGCAACACACACGATAAAAAGTACAGTTTGATAATACAACAAACTATTCCGCAGGGCGCGCGTAAGTATAGTAATAAGTCAATAAATCCATTTGCAGCCAAAAAAACCTGACTTTTAAATAAAAAATTGTACTTTTCTGAAACTCAAAGCGTGCCCTTTGTGAGACGCGGTGATTAAAATATTAAAAGCTTTATTAAATACCTACATAAAGCCATCACCTACAATAACATATTGTTTCTTAATTACTTTATTTCCTGTTTTGTATGAACTAACTGTACGTTAATTATATTTCACGACTGCTGATAAGTTATGCGATATATATATATATATATTCTAATAATTAAGTCCTGATAAGAGCTAACTAGGAAATTTAAATTAATTCATAATATTACTGAAAAATAAAATATAAGGAAATAGATGTTCAGGAAAGAAAACATAAAAACATAAATGCAGGAAAAGAAAACATAAATGCAGGGGCAGATAAAGTAGTCATTAAATTTCATAACACACGTTTTTAATAAAAAATCGGCCAAGTGCGAGTCGGACTCGCGCACTAAGGGTTCCGTACCATTATCGCTAAAAACGGCACAAAAATCACGTTTGTTGTATGGGAGCCCCACTTACATATTTATTTTATTCTGTTTTTAGTATTTGTTGTTATAGCGGCATACATCATCTGTGAAAATTTAAACTGTCTAGCCATCGCGGTTCATGAGATATAGCCTGGTGACAGTCAAACAGACAGACAGACAGACGAACCACGGAGTCTCAGTAATAGGGTCCCGTTTTTACCCTTTGGGTACGGAACCCTAAAAAAACACAGGAAACTTAAAAGTGAAATAAAAAATTAAGTTAGCCTATATTTTAGTCGGATGGGTAATTTTTCTTGGCTCATAAACAATTTTACTATGGCATTAGGCCGTAGGCGTGTCTATTTGTCACCAGGCTGTATCTCATGATGTATTTCTGTTGCCACTATAACAACAAATACTAAAAACAGAATAAAATAAATATTTAAGTGGGGCTCCCATACAACAAACGTGATTTTTATGCCGTTTTTTTGCGATTATGGTACGGAACCCTTCGTGCGCGAGTCCGACTCGCACTCCGCCGGTTTTTTTTATCATTATTAAGGTTAACTACCTTTAACGTATACCAAGCAGAGGAGTATATTAAAATGTATTCCCCCAAAAGATAACCACCGCGTATAGGTTAATTTTTTTTAAAAGAAAATGTTTAATTTCAATTTACCTGGATAAAAAATATTGGTGAAGAACTCTTTAATAAATGACGGCAAATCTCGGTATAGCTGCAATCGCATGTCTGTTTATCGTTTACACCATACCACAACAAATAAAAAAGTTAATTCTAAAAATCAAAAAACCCGACTGCTTAAAAAGCGACCTAAAAAGAAAATCATGCTGTACAGTCGGAGGATACATATTCGCGAGCTGGCTGATCAAAACCAGATGGGATAACTTTTTAGTTAATTTTTTTTTCGAATTTGGTACATTTAAACATATAATTGTTATATATTTTTGAAATCACCTTTTGAAAACCTTTATTTTAATACCCCACACGATGGGTTTGGAAGAAAAAAGAAAATTGGCACCCCGCAATATGGCACCCAAAAGCTACCATTTTTCTATTTTCCCATTTGAATAGAGAGAGAGATTTGAATAGCCAGTAACACTCGCAAGGTTAAGACGAATCGATTGACGTATGAATCATCAAAATCGGCCAACGCGTTTCGTCTCTGGAACGCCACATAGGAACAAACATACATACATATATAGACTGATAAATACATTACCCTCCTTCGGCAGTCGGGTAAAAACTGAGAAAATAAATAAAAAGTTGAGTTTCGGAAGTCGGTGTTCCTGTTATAGTTGAATCTTTTTTTTTTTTACAAAAACCGTGGAATGCAAAACCTCCGCCTAAGTATAAGTAGTAGTTTAAAAGCAAAGGTTACAACACCTAGGCAACCGTGCATCACCGTCGCGTCGAACACATTATCGCTTTCCATCAAGTGAGATAGTGGTCAATCGCCATTTTTGTACTTTTTAGTGTTTTGCTTTAGTAGTCGGTTTATTTTTTGTGAAAAAGATTTTGTTTCTCTCTTTTTAGTTTTAGTACCCAGAGGAGCTCGTGGCTAAATAATAACAGCCGCACGAGTCGATCTTCAAGGTTAAGCAACGCTTGGCGAGGTCGGTCCGTGGATGGGTAACCGTTTCAACATACCGAGTTTCCTCCGTGACTCGGAAAACACGTTAAGCCGTTGGTCCCGGCTGTCATTTAAAGATCTTTGACAGTCGTTACGAGTAGTCAGTAGCTTGAGATCTGCCACCAGTCTTGCGAAGGGGTATCGTGTTTCCCAGTTACTGGGTTGTGGAGGTCAGATAGGCAGTCGCTCCATGTAAAACACTGGTACTCAGCTGAATCTTGTTAGACTGGAAGCCGACCCCAATATAGTTGGGAAAAGGCTAGGCAGATTGATTGATAATTTTAGTATTCTATTACAAAAAAATAAGGAAGTTCTATATTTTGTCAATCCTTTAGGCAAAGGTAAAGGATTGACAAAATACCCATAATAACTTAATTTACACAATCGTGCTGTTTGTTACAAAGGAGTTCGGTTGGATGTTCCTTATCTTGAAAACTGTTAAAACGATTTTCATTTAACTTGCACTGTTCTCTAAGTTTAGAGATAATTAATCCAAAAAAAAAAACGAATAAAAGAATGATCACGATCCGATAAGTAGTTTCGGAGAAAAGTGTGATCAGACATACATACATTTATACAAACAAACATACATACATACACTTATGAAATTTGGAGACCAATATAGAGCAACATATGTGTATATTATGCAATGCCAACAATATTTCATACATACATGTCGAATTGATAACCTCCTTTTTTTAAGTCTTTAAAAAATAATAAATCAGGTCCTCGTACTCACCCCAACAGTGTGCCACCCCTATGCACATCGTCACAAGCACCAAGACACACCGAGCTCTGCACATTTTAAATTCAGAATGCAACGTTTTCGTTCGTCACCCTTGTTTGCTCTTTGAATATTAAAACAAAAGTCTAGATATCCGCAAACTTAACAGGATAAAAAACAGTGGTCTCTTATCTGAAACCACAAGCTTGTTGTTTGTTCATAGTTTTATCAAAATGTATGAACCTAATTAATACCAACTCTATAGATTAAGTAAATTTTGTGTCTCCGGGTTCTTTATATTGAACATATTTTAAAAATAAACACCAAAATAAAGACTGAGCAATGCTCTGAGGCGTGTCGCTCCAGTTATTTAAGATTTTTTCCAGCCAAAACGCACGCAATTTTACCGGGTATATTTACCCAGGTAACTGGAGCCACGCGAGACTGACGATTTGGTAAATACCGTCTTGAGACTTAACTTTTTTATTTGTTGTGGTATGCACAACAAATAAAAAAGTTAATTCTAAAAATCAAAAAACCCGACTGCTTAAAAAGCGAACTAAAAAGAAAATCATGCTGTACAGTCGGAGGATACATATTCGCGAGCTGGCTGATCAAAACCAGATGGGATAACTTTTTAGTTAATTTTTTTTTCGAATTTGGTACATTTAAACATATAATTGTTATATATTTTTGAAATCACCTTTTGAAAACCTTTATTTTAATACCCGACACGATGGGTTTGGAAGAAAAAAGAAAATTGGCACCCCGCAATATGGCGCCCAAAAGCTACCATTTTTCTATTTTCCCATTTGAATAGAGAGAGAGATTTGAATAGCCAGTAACACTCGCAAGGTTAAGACGAATCGATTGACGTATGAATCATCAAAATCGGCCAACGCGTTTCGTCTCTGGAATGCCACATAGGAACAAACATACATACATAGACTGATAAATACATTACCCTCCTTCGGCAGTCGGGTAAAAAGTGAGAAAATAAATAAAAAGTTGAGTTTCGGAAGTCGGTGTTCCTGTTATAGTTGTTTCGTTTTTTTTTTACAAAAACCGTGGAATGCAAAACCTCCGCCTAAGTATAAGTAGTAGTTTAAAAGCAAAGGTTACAACACCTAGGCAACCGTGCATCACCGTCGCGTCGAACACATCGCTGGCCCCGGGCAATAAAGCGGTAATATCAAAATTCTAATTTTACAGGAGAAATAAAAGAAGCTAATTTATTTATATTTCAGTGTAAAGTAATCCAAAACAGGAGTTCAATGTCTCAAATGAAAGCTAATTTTTTTACCAATTTAACCATTTAAAAATAATTGTAATGGTATATAAAATTAAAGAAATAATTTAAAAAATGTATAATACAAATTATAGACGATACCGTTTAAATTGTAACATCATTAACGACTTTTTAGACACACCGACCACTGAGATTTAGGAATGTAAGTATGTAATACGACGTAATTTCCACTTTAGATCTCGAGCGTAATGGCCGATTACCACCTTTTTCAGGGAAATTTTATAGCCAAAGCTTAGCTGTATCATGCACTAATCGCTATTTTAGAATCCTATTAATGAAACATATTTTTATGTAACCATCGCAACAGACTGACCTTATATTGTAATTTATTTTTATTTTTAATCATTTTAAACAGTATTTTATGATTTTTATTTTTTTTTATTTTTGTTAATTTGTATTAAGTATTAAACTTTGTAAACAAAAATAAAACAGACAAATCCTTAAAAAATAAAAACATTATGCTACTTTACCTTGAATAAATTCATATAATTTTTATAAACTACTTTATTTATTAACTACTAAATTTTTATAAGCAATTCTGGTTGTCGATATACAGGAGAGAGCAATATTCAATGTTGCAGTTTTAGTTTTTATCAAAATCGGCCCCGTGTGTCCCTTTTGAGTGTTTTCGCTATTCTTCATAGTGTCTGATTTGACCATCCACGCCCACTTGGAAAACTCAGCCTGTATAGTATATCCAGGTACAGCAAGCATTAACATAATTTAACGATTAACTTATTTAATTTTAAATGTTGGTACTGACCAACGTCTAGAATTAAATAAGTTAATCGTTAAATTAATATAATAGAATTAAATAACAGGTAGATGTTAAATACTTATAAATAAGGGAAAAAAAAATCTACAGAATCATAGGTTCTGCTTGACCGCGAATTGAAGATACCACTCTATCTTAAACTGTATCTGCAGGTAATTGCCCTTAATTATGCCTTTAATCATGGGCACAACATTTTAGCACGCTACACATGGGTACAATGTTTTATACTAGGTATTATGTCCTTCCATTTGGCGCTAATACATTCTGGGCCCTGGACATAAGGGCATATGCTATGTATAGCTGGTCGTGGGTGAACCATGGTTTTTCAAATGCACCTCTGCTACCTGCTACCCGCGAGCTGTGGTTAATAATTATTACTACTTAGTTTTGCTATTGCTATTGATTGGGAACTTGAGTCTTTTAAATTGAAATGGAAGATCAGTGAAGATTATTGGGATTCGACGAATGAACACGCTTTTCCCTTTTCTCATACCTGTTAATATAGTAGCATCTATTATTTATTTTGTCCTTATTGTGTAAAAAACACATTAAGTCGCATTTCATAATCAATATTTCACATAAACATAACCGGTACTCTTAATTTCCCCATAAAACTATAGTACCCCACACACACTGGGCACTACTGACAGCTTCAGTGTGGCAGTCGACTTGCACCAAGAGTCGGATTTCAGTCCTTACCTATTTCTGATGATAATGGACACTCAGACGTCGGACATACAGGAAGAGGCTCCCTGATGTTTGCCGACGACATTGTGCTGGTTGCCGAGAGTGGCCTAGAGGTCCAGATTGGAGGTTTGGTGGTACAGACAAGAGAGTGAAGGGCTGGCACAGGGCTGGAAATTGAGCAGAAATAAAACAGAATACTTGTTCTGTGATTCTGGCGATCTCTCGAGCTCCGTGGACGGTGAGATAGACCGAGATGTTACGCACCGAATCAACTCGGGAAGGATGAAATGGCGACAGGTCACTGGAACAACTTGCGACCCACGGATGCCCCTTAAGTTAAAGGAGAAAATTTACAAGAGCGTGATTAGACCTGTCGTACTGTATGGATCAGAATGTTGGGCTATGAAAAAGATGGATGAAAAGAGATTGCATGTAGCAGAGATGAGAATGTTGAGATGGATGTGAGGAGTGACGAGAATGGATAAAGTGAGAAATGAGTATATTGGAGGTAGTTTGAAAGCGGCGTCAGGAAACCATTTGTTCTCGTATGGCATGTGATGAAGAGGGATGAAACGCATGTTACTAAAAGAGTTATGAATATAAATGTGGATGGAGAGGGAAGAGACGGTCAAAGAAAAGATAGACGGATTGTGTGAGGAGTGATATGAAAGAAAAGGAAGTCAGTGATGGCGTGACGGGGGACAGGACTGTATGGAAGAAGAAAACGTGTTGCGTCGATCCCAAGTAACATGGGTCAGAGGCAGGAAGTTGATGAAGATGATTAAACTACCCATCTGCCAAATTTCAGCTTCATGAAGAGAATTTCTACATCTTATCTTTACAACCCCAACCTTTCTGCGTATTTTGTTCAGCGTAACATGACAATACGTCGCCGGGGCTACAATAAATTTACGGGAAGAAAGGCGTAATAGCTCGTACAGAATAAAATCTCTCACTGAATACATTGTATTAAGTGTTTACAGTTTATTGATATAATAAGCTTATTTTCAAAAACATGGTTAAATATATTACTGTTTCTCATCGTTTACAAATTTAGTGTAAAGATGTTTACTGGTTGTTTGTGTTATGTTTCTTAGAGTAATGCAATAATACATAACTTAGTCATAAAAGAATTTCCCATGCAATAAAGTCGTTATTTTCATTTATTTTAAAGAAATATTAATAAAAAAATCCGAAAAAAATTGGAGTGATAGATTGATGCTCAGAGAAGCCAAAAATCAAATAACATTAAAAAGGGCGTAACCGGCGATTACCGCTTTATTGCCCGGGGCTGGCGATATAGTAAATCATTATAAATACAATAAATACCATCCAAATTTGATAGATCTCGTACAAATTATTATAAACCTTCGCTGTTTGCAATTACCCGGTGACATAAATAAATGACTGTTACTGTAACGGTGTAGGAAATCGGCATATCTAAGTATCAATAATTTGAAAACGATCGTGACATCCAATTGTCCAACTCGCACTGGACCCGCATGGTGGTTTAAGGCCCATTCCGTCTCTCACAAAGAGAAGGCCTGTGTCCCAGCAGTGGGAACATTAATGACGATATAAATCAAAGCTACTGAAGAAAACAAGCAATTAGAAATCATTGGAAACCTCAATCATGTTTTAGGTGTATAATTTTTAATTTTTATTCTACTAAAATTTGTTGCTCTACTTAATACGAGAAAAACGCATTGATCAACACGCTTGCTTATCAAAAACCTTAAAACCTTTATTCACATTGTCAGTTGTATGTCATTTGTAGGAACCCTACAAGCACCGTAGTGAAAAAAGGATGTGACTTATTTCATAAAATACTGCTAGACTAAGAGATATTGATGTTTGTTTGAAGTGTGTACAAAAAGGGTACCTTCTTTTACCCTCAGGCAGTCTCCGACCATTCATGATCATTAGTTTTTGCCAGAGACACTAGATGGCGCCACAACCCATTACGCGGAGTAACAGCAAAGTGATTGGTTAAAACTTCAGACGGTTTTATAGTTTTTGAAAAGAACATAATTAATGGTTTTCATCTGTTTTGTAAGCGATCAAAAGTGATTGAAACTTTCTATTCCAGGTTGTGTTTTCATCATTTCGATATTGATTTATCAACAATTGCGTAGTTTTAGCTAGATAAAAGCGCGAATATTTAAAAATCTCTTTTGTAAAGTCCAAGCTGGCCGTGTACAGTCAGCATCTTCCTTCCCTTGTCCCATGTTACTTGGAATCGGCGTAACACATTTTATTCTTCCATACCGTCCTGTCTGTCACTCTATCACTGAGAAGGGACTCAGTTCTTCTTATTATCACTCCACACTCAGTTCATCCATATTATCTAACCATGTACAGTAAGGGAAACTAATTGCTTATTACCTTCAGGTTGAATATCACTTGCACGTCATATCGACCGGAGCCTCAATCGTCTAAAGTGATTATCAATAACAACCGTTGGTAATGCGCTACCGTTGTCTCTTGGTTAATTCCAAACATTTTGTCATAACGACAATCGCATTATATGATCTGTGAAATCGCTAACGCTGATAGGATGTGGACTTTGTCTAGAGTCCAAGGTCTATCTTTCTTTGCTCACTAGATAGTTTCAACCTTAGTCAAGTATTTAACGAGAATCTTAATAAAAAGTCATAAGTAGTATATTCCTAGAGTATCTATGAGAGCACTTAAATAATAAGGTCAGTCGTATAGTTATAAGATACACCCACACCTGTTAGTTACTAGGGATACCTTCTACAATCTGCACACACATTATACCATCATAACCTGATTCTGAGTGCGGCCGAAAGGCAATATTGACATTAGCACCCTTACCAAGCAAATTAGTGACCCGTATACCGAAAACATAAAATAACTAAAACTAATATTCCTAGTTAAAAGGCTGTAGCTATGCCAATTTTAGCAGAACGTAAGCTAATGGTATTAAAAGTTTGAGCCTTTAGACATACATAAAATCCCTAGGAAATACTGAAAATGTACAGTCAAACGAGTTTTTGGTATACAGACCAAAAAATTATTTTACCACTGCAACGTTAATTCAATCTAGCTTGTTTTTGACTGCACAGACATGCATTATTTGACATTTTAAGGAATTCCAGTGGCCATCTGTGGATCAGTTCCACTTCACCTATTGATACTTTTGCATTTACTTTCTGAGTGCAAATGATTATATTATTGACTAGCACTTCGCCCGCGACTTCGTTCGCGTGATCCGTGTTTGACTTTTTAATGACTTTTTAATAAAAAGTTTCATACAAACTTTTATACCCTATTTCACCCCCTTAGCGGATGCTTACGTCATAAGAGGAATAAGTGTGCGAAATTTTAAGTTTCTAGCCCTAAGGGTTTGGCCTGTGCGTTGATACATCAGTCAATCACTTTTGCCTTTTATATATATAATAATAATAAATAATAATAATTAGATAGATGAAAATACTAATATCACTGTATGTATGCCTATAATGTTTGAGGAGGTCCCTCGATTTCCATGGGATCCCACCTTCAGATCCTGACCTGATGACCACTCGGAGGCAGATGGGGCCACTTGGGAAAGTATTATACACTTTTAAACCAAAGAAGAATCGGATAAAACAAATAAAATAAGAAAAGGATTCTGACGAATTGAGAACCTCCTCCTTTTTTTGAAGTCACCTAAAAGTAGTGAACATAAACATAATATTAAATGTTGGGATCGACTTCCAGTCTAATCGGACGAAGCTTCATACTAGTACTGTACGTGGATCGACTGCTTATATGATCTCCACAATTGAATAACTGGATAACACGATACCCCTCGTAGTTATCGATTTTCATCATCTAGGTATGTAATGGATTGTCGTCACCAACCCACGGATCGGCAACGCTGAGATCAAAAATATATGAAACTTAACTGCCTGTAGGTATACGTTTCAAACAACTTGTTCAACTGTGCATTCGTAGGCAGAGAGCATTTCAATTAAAACAAGTAAAATGCAAATGGTCAGGCATCCACGGATTCTCAATAATCTGAACCGCCGCGCCGCTGAAAAGCGTCGTTAACAAAAGTCACGTAGTAGCCAACAATAGGGAACTTATCTTTAAAACTAAATACGTACGGCTATAAAACCGAATATCCACTGAATTTTGACCCTTATTTATTTTTGATAGAGTTGTTTATTCCATACTTGAGTGTTTGTGAACAAGGGCCCTTGATGTCCTTTGAATGTCTAGACTGAATGGGACTGTTAATTCTTTTTCATTGTTATTCAGGAATTAATTTAGTTATATTTAGTTTTTGAATTCTAAATATTATATTTGAATGAAAGTCCAGTCAAGTTCTCTGACTTGTTTTGGAACTACAATCAAGGTTATAGGGTAGAACAATATTACAATTTAGACTCAATCTAATTTTATTTGTAATGATGAATTCATTCAAGTACTTCTTTACATTTGTTGTCTTATTTGCGCTCAGACAGACTACTGATTCGAATCGTTTTAAGTGTATTGTTTTAATAGTAAATCAAATAAAAACAGTATATGTACAAAAGTAGCTTATATATTTAATGACTTAAAGAAATATCGCTTGTTAACTTATTAATTTAGTTTTGTTGCATTGGCAACATTTTGATACTGATTCAAATCTTAATTCGATTTTATTCAATTAACACTTAGTTTCTCCAATGTCTGATGTGAGCGAAGGATTTTATTATTCCTAGCGTTTTTGTGGCCATTATTGAGGGAGACGCAAAGGCGCGTGAGCAGTGTCTAGCAATTTTAGAGAAGTATGTCACCATGTGAGAAAACTTGTGAAACATGGTATAACTCATGGACCTGCATCTAAAAGATTAAGAGTAGCGATAATGGTGTGCCAACTCACTGTTCGATGGTTGGATATGCACTTAGGATCAGAGATTGTCATCTCTGATCCTAAGTTCCCTACATGCTTTGCTTTGCGTGCATTCTCCCACAGCGAACTTACAAAACCGGGTGTTATGGATCCAAACCCCGAATTATATTGAGCATAGACCTTTTAGGAACACGGCCACGCGTTAGCACTCACCGCGAACCCGCCAAAGCTGTGGCACGGACCCTCCTCTGAGGAGTACCCGCCACCACCCGATAACCGACGCACCAGAACCTATGACACCCTTGGTCCCCTTGTGACGGTTAAAGGTCAATTGCACCGCCACCTATCGGCCGCAGTGGATAGGGAGATCGGCCAACGCTATACCGACACTCCTCCTCCCCTGCGGCCCCACCGCGTCCGCCATCAGACGGTGACGTCGGTACCTACCTACTTATGGAGACGTTTCGCAACTCGCCGGCTACTGAAGAAAGGAATATCATATGGCCCGAATTCAGCCGGAGAGTACGGCCTATTCTAGACAATGTGCGAAGTCGGGTTGCGGATCATGATAATGATGATCATATACAAAAACAAATTACGCTAAGTACATAAACGTAACCCTACGTGCATAAACCGAATTCTTATAAAATATTCTGACGCGAAATTTTTCGACGCTTTGCATAAAAGTTGGCTGAATCGAATTCTGAACAAATTTCAGAAGTTTGAAAGTCGAAAGCAAAAAAAAAGTAACTTTTCAATGTCGAGGAAACCTACTAATAATATTAAGGTGAAATTCTGTATCGGTCTCGACTTATAAGTTGTGGTCGTGGGTTCAAACCCAGTCAGGCGCTTTACTTTGTGTAAATAATTTCACCACCACTGCTCTCAAAACGGTGAAGCAAAACATCGTAAGGAAACCGGTATGTCCTAGAAACAAAAATTAGAATACATGTGTGACGTCCACCAACCCTCACTGGGCCTGCGTGGTGGATTACGGCCCATTCCCTCTTACAGAGAGGAGGCCTGTGTCCCAGCAGTGGGAACATTAAAAAGGCTGATGATGATGATGAAATTCTGTATGTTAGGATATTAGGCTGTTTAATATCCAATCCCGGCTCAACAGCTGAATGAATATGGATGGAATTTAGGAAATGAGAAAATCATGGCCTACATATAATACTTTTCACGCGGAAGCCGCTGACTAAAGCCAGTTAGTACTAGTAGCAAAAGAAAGAAAATATTACTCTGCAAATACAAAACCAAGATTTTCTTAAAAATCAACTGATGCGCAATTGATATCACGCCGACTTAATCGATATCAATCAAACTTAAATCAATATCATCATTCATTCAATGGGTCCAAAATAATAATTAAAAGTACCGTTGAAACGAAAATACGAAGATAATTCAATACCGTATTCAGATGAGCCTACCAGTTTATTACTTCGTGAACTTATGTATATAACAACCAGCAATATACCCATACTCGCATTAATACAATAATAATACGAAAAGTTCGTATAACCTTACGATCAAAAGAAATTGTTATTATAACTCCAAAACCTCGTTTGCTCACATACTCGCACGAATTCGATAAAATATTTTTTTGTGAATCAAATTCAATTTGGAATTCCTATGACCCAGTTTCTTTATTTCAAACAGAAATAATTTCTCTTATTTTTATTCGTATAAAGGGACTTCGAAAATAAATAAAAGTGTCTAAGTAAAGTGGATTTAAAGATATTAAATACATACTTTTCAATAGAGTATAGAAACACAATAACCGTTTGTAAGTAATTTGTTTTTAATACTACTAAATAAATAATAATTAAAAACTTCGATTTCAATTTCTATAACCTTTTCATCCTAAAACTCTTCTTGCAAATTTTGTTGTTGTTCTTAGAGTTATAGTATAATCTTATAGTCGAGTATGCCTCTTGGCAAAGATTTCCATTGCTTTCGGTCTTTACCGAAAGCAATGGAAATCTTTAGAGGAGGCCTTCACACAGTCGCAAAAGTGCGACTCTTCTATATTTAAAAATAATAGTATATTATGCAACTAGTGAGTAAAGGACGGATTTAACCCGAGGACATAGATGAATCATGAGCAAGTGAAGGATTCTAACAACTGAATCACGACCGTAGGGAGTGATTCATGATAATTGATCACGAGCATAGAGAGTGATTCAAGTGTTAGAATCCTGAACGACGCGAGTGATTCATGGTCCTCGATATAAATCCGTTTTATTCAAGCTTTGCATATAGTATGCATATCATGACTACGTGAATAAGAAAGATTTTAGCGAAAAGCACAAGGGGTGATGATGATGATAATGATGATGGGGACTCCCTTTTCCGCACTTAGACTGTCATTCGGTCCGTTGTGCGTGGGGGTTCTGGCTAACAGAGCCAGCCTAGCTCCGCCCAAAAGCACAGAAGCTTTCGAAGCACAAGGGGCTTTGTATGTCAAGTATACTTTGCACAAGGAGTTTGTATCGAGTATTTATTGCGCAAGGAGGTTGTATAGCTTTGAGATGGAGGTCGAATATATTGGTGTGTTCTAAATTCAAACACCAAAACAGTGATTTAAAGAGCTTTTTATTCACTGTTTTCAGTGTTTTTTTTTTATCTTTTTTGTATGTTGAATGGTATAAACTTCATTATGTGTGGTATGACTGTACCATTCCCATTCTTTTGTTTATAGGACGTTTTGCTACTAGGTCATTTTGAGAATAGGACGATGTCGTTTTGCGAATAGACCTTTTGATACGGATTCATTAAAAATTGTATGTAAAAAATTAGAAAGAAATCATAAAACAAACAAGCAAAACAATTTGGGTGAACCCATGGTATCGGCGTAGCTGCCTACGGGTAGCTGCTACGCCGTAGCACTTCGTAGCCAGCTACGCGAAGCAAGCGGTCGCGAATTAAAATCTTAATCTTGGATTTAGTTTTCTTCTCGAATGTAATTTGATCTCATTATTTTAATTAAATATAATGGCTTTCTAATTGTTTTGGTAATTAAGGCACTCGACCGGTTATATTGCTCATCCACTCTATCATCATCTTCAGTCCAAGTTTGCGTAGCGAAAATTAGGTACATTTGCTAGCTTAGTGACTACGGGCAATAGATATTTATTTCCGATTTCGAGCGAGGTCTCTATTTCCGATTGCTTTATATCTTAGTAACTTGTCATACCCTTATCATAATATATCGATAGTTAATTTCCTTTCTATAAGCTGAAATGTAGTTAAACGTCAATCTATATATAGATATAGATTTTTGTCAGACACTTCACTACTTCGAATTCGTTATTTTCTAGATTTAAACCTTAGATTATAAAGTAGGTGTAAATACAAATTGAAGAAATTCATATAAGTAATTATTAGACCACACTGGTATGGCGACATCCTGAGACGTGGAGATGACAACACTACGAGTATAAAAAAAACCCGAAATATCCCCGATCGACTGCGAGGAAGCAAGCATGCAGAAAGTGCTCCAGAGAGAACCCGAGAACTCAGGCCTTCCAGAACAGAGCTTTCAGGTGCAGACGTACAAGGAGACCCGACCCAGTAAAACTGGGAAGAGGGTTGGACAAAGCAGAAGAAGAGTTGTTAGCAATACAGAAATAGCATTGAATTTTCTTCAAAATACTCAGTTTGATTTTTACATGCAGACTTTTGGTTCGGCAGAGAGGTGCAACATTATAGTAATTTAATAGAAACCGATCCAAAACCATAGATGGCTTCTTATTTAAAATTACGTGATATTGAAATTTTCATAAGTTGCAATCAAATTAAGGGGCTATGTGCTAACTCATTGGATGCGGTGTTAATCTAAATTAAAACATGTTGATTCTGGTTGGTCAGAATATGGAACACACAAATACCTCAAGGCAGCAATATTATAGCAGTGAACGCTGTATACATCTAAGTTGTCATGAGCATTAAGTCCTTAAGCTTTTGAAATGACTTTGTAATGTATGTGATGTGGCTGTACTTAATCTAAATAAATAAAATTAATATTGCTCGGATGTAGCTGTTTACCAATTAGCCACAAATCCGTCAGTACACAAGGTTAATATCAGCGTAATCATGATTTATGCTCGTCTTGTTACTAAATCCGTTCCTATTTTCCAATAACCCTTTTTCAATCGTAGGTTTTTTTACTATGAAACTTAGAAGTCCTCAGGAGCTTTAGAAACTAAACTGCTTCGTGAAGCAATCGATGTGATTTTGTTTCGATGCTGTTTTTCATATAAAAACAAAGACAAATCCCGAAACAAACAAATAAAACCAATACATAACGAGCGCAAAACGCTCAGTGTGTAGAGTCCCTTACAGCTTCATCATGCCTAATGAGTCTGTTTAGTAGTTGTATTTGAGTTAAGCCTTTGTTTTGATTACTATACAAAAAATAACTACTTCATGCAAAAACCGAGATAGCGAATCAAAAATTAATAATATGTAAAACAAAATTTACCACGACCGCACCGCACTCAATGTGTAGAGGCCCTTGCAGCTTCATTATGCATTGTGACTCTGTATAGTAGTTGTATTGGTAACACAAAACAATACATTTCACAACAGCAATTGAGTGAGCGCTTGATTGAGGCTGGGGAATTGTTGGACTTGGTGAAGCACAATGCAGAGAGGTATGAGTCTCTTACTAATTCCTCTTGCAGCTGTGTCAACTACCCACCACCTCCCCAGCTTCAAGCTGACTTGTCTCCACCAATGTTGGCTTTTCCTGAAAAGACATGTGTACACAATGAAAAGGAATGTAAAACAATATTATTTAGTGATGAAATAGGTTCAGGCTTTGGAAAAATATTACAAAATTACCTTAGCCATAGTTTTACAAATCATTGTTACCATAATATAAGTTTTAAACAAATGATCAATAGAATTATAAATTCAAAAATAGATAATTGTTCTTCAATGGTTTTGCTATTAGGAAATAGTACTGGAATTACCAAAAGGGACATAATGGCTGGTATTGACACCTTGTTAGGGTTAAATGTAGGAAAGCTCATGGTTTGTGCTTTTCCTTATTCAGATAGCTTCTCAGAAGATGAGAACAAGCGGATTTTTAAATTAAATAACATTTTACAAATGTTGACTTGTCATAGTGACAAATTATTGTTTTTTGACACTAATAGATTTATTAGTGGACTTCAAGTAACGCAGAGAGCTTTCTCTCTGTCACGTAGATGTAGACATAAGATTGCTATGTTGATAGCATATTCTATTAATGAAGTGATAGTAAATCTATCAAATTCTATATTAATTGACGACCCTGTGTTGCCTAGTTCAACTAGCAACATAAATTTAAACTAGTCCATAAGACAATAGAAGTTACCCCTGCAAATAATCAGTTATTATTAGTAAATAGTATGAAGGTATCTTCTGGCAATCCATTTAGTGGTACAAAGCTGAGGAGAGAGCAATACTCTTTAAAATTATTAAATCAGAACATTCAAGGTTGCTCTTCCAAATTATTAGAAATTGAACTATTTCTAGAAAAAACTAAATTTGATATTATTTCAAAGACAAAGACAAAGACAAAGACAAAGATATTTTATTTCAACTAGGCCACCAAGCGGCACTTTTGAACGTTACATTAAAATGATTCTACCGTGCATTCGGAAAGTAGCTTGTTATGGAGAAGAATGCACAAGAAACTCCATACTTACTCTTTTAAAAAAAAATTGTTTTTTTACAATATTTAGGAACATACATTATTAAATTCATACATGTGAGGACAATGCACCCAGAATAGCACTACCCACTATACCACCTACAGACAAAGTATTAGAAGTACTCACACATGTACTGCGCAGTTATATAATAGATACTAGAAAAAAAATAACATCCGAAGCAGTCAAGTTATGACCAATCCCAACTGACGGCGTCCGTTCACGAACATGACGCATGAATTGGCACCACCCAGCTCAACCATCATGAAGGGAACCGGATGATCCAACACACGCGCCACCATCAGAGAGACATTTGAGAGAGCATGACACACTCAACGGCCAGGGCACACACAAGTCAACGAACGACGCATAGGTACAGTAAATGGTAGATTTACAGTTGGGTACATAGTACTCACACACGTGCTGTGCAGTTATACAATACTAAAGAAATTGAGTTTATACAATGCAAATATTAATAATTCATACAGTCTTCAGCAGGTCCAACAATACCTCAAAACAATAATGTTCTGCATATCACTTGTTATTGCGCCCTAGTGGTTGTGGATTGTGGAGCAGGACTAGCATTGAGCCAAGCATTTTTATCAGCGATGTAATCCCCCAACTTATAATATGCCAGCCTACATAGTGTGCGTTTTATACAGGTTTTAAACTTAGTCTCATTCAGTTCAAGAATGTGGGGAGGAATTTTATTGTAACATTTTGTACAGTACCCCATGAAAGATGAGGCTACTTTAGCCAGTCTGAAACCTGGTTGAACTAATTGGTCCCTATTTCTAGTAACGTAATTATGTCTGTCGCCGTTTTTACTAAAAAGATGTAAATTTTTTCTCACGTACATGATGTTTTCATAAATATATTGACAAGGAACCGTCATAATGTTAATGTCCTTAAACAGTTCCCTTAGAGAATCGCGCCGGCGAAGATTATATATTGCTCTGACGGCTCGTTTTTGCAGAATAAAAATTGACTCAATGTCTGCAGCCCTTCCCCATAGTAGGATACCGTAAGACATTATACTATGAAAATAACTAAAATAGACTAGTCTCGCGGTATCCACATCGGTTAACCTACGAATCTTTGCAACCGCATACGCTGCCGAACTCAGCCGCCCTGCAAGGGATACCAAATGAGGTCCCCATTGCAGCCCCGAGTCCAGCGTGATCCCCAGGAAAACCGTTTTATCGACGAATTCTAGCTTCTCCTTGTTTAATATAATGTCACAATCAGTACTTTTGACATTCGGCAAGGAAAATTTTACGCACTTGGTTTTATTACCATTTAAAACTAAATTATTGGCAGTGAACCAATCCTGAACCTGCCGAAGCGCGTTATTTACGTCGTCAACCCGACAAGTACGTCTATTTATTTTAAAAATTAAAGATGTGTCATCAGCAAATAACACCATGTTTAGTTTGTTTTCCAATAAACGGGGTAAATCGTTTATGTATATTAAAAATAAGAAAGGACCTAAAATTGAGCCCTGGGGTACCCCCATTTTTACGTTTAACCCCGACGAATTCACACCGTTTATCTGAACTAATTGCTGTCTATCATTCAAATAAGATTTAACCAAACTTAACGCTGCTTGACCTAGCCCGTAATGCTCAAGTTTCAGAAGTAATGTTTCATGATTAACGCAATCAAACGCCTTCGACAGGTCGCAGAAGATACCTATGGCATCCTGCGACTCTTCCCACGCATTAAAGATGTGTTTCAATAGGGTGACACCAGCGTCAGTTGTACAACGTCCTCTGGTGAAACCATACTGTTTATCATGCAAGATGTTATTCGTATTAAAATGAATGAGCATTTGATTTAGCATTATCTTCTCAAATACCTTGCTGAAAACCGGCAACACGGATACTGGTCTATAATTATTTGTGTCTTTACTGTCCCCAGATTTAAAAAGTGGTATAACTTTACTATATTTCATTAGATCCGGAAAAACTCCTTGATCCACACACAAATTGAAAATCAAAGCCAAGTATGGCGCTATAGTCTGAATAATGGAGGTACAAGCTTTGATGGACATTCCCCACAGATCTTCAGTCGGTTTAACCTTGATTTGCTTAAAAGTTTTTATTACTGTTATGGGATTTATATGTGAAAAGTTAAATACATTCGGGCAGGCTGAAACGTTCGCGTTTAATAATCCAAAAGCAATCGAGGGCGAAGAATTTAAGGTTTCAGTCGTTTTAATTGGGATGTTGGTAAAGAAATTTACAAATTCTTGCGCAACTTTTTTGTTATCTCTAATAAGTCCGTGTGTGGTCTCAAGCGTGTAATCAGTATTATTTCTTTTATTCCTATTCGTTTCATTATTTATAATTTTCCAAACCGTCTTGATTTTATTTTCTGCTAATTTAACCTTATTGCTAATGTACAAGGCCTTAGCTGCCTTGCATGTATTTTTAAAAATTCTTGAGTAAGTAGCAACATACTTATTAAAAGTTTCAGTGTTAATACAAGGCTTAAGGCCATATAGCTCGTAAAGTCTTTCCCTACTTTTCCTAAGTCCTGTAGTCGCCCAGTCACTGAATAAAAACTTAGGGCATATAGTTTTAGTTTTCTTCTTAAAAGTGTTATTGAACTCTTTTTGAACCACTGAGAAAACTTTATCATACAAAATATTACCATTATTCACTGTGAGGTCCTGATCGCTTAACTTACAGATTAAAGTACTGTTAAATTTATTTAATTTACCGGCTGTTATTGGTCTGGATTGAATCTGCACTTGTTTTATTCGCATAATGTACTCAAATGTCACCAATAGCCCACTATGATCCGAAGGCAGATAATTTATAATGGCCTTGTCCAAGTAGTTGCAGCAACAAAAAACATTATCAATACATGTAGCAGAAGTCAGTGTAGTTCGGGTTGGTTCCATAAACACATGTGACAAATTAAATGATTTAAAGAGATTTAATAACCTACTGCTATCTGAATTATCTTCTAAAATATTAATATTAAAGTCACCACAGACAATTACTAGTTTATTACCCATTGCAAGTTTTGCCAAAACATCTTCCATCACTGACTCGAATATAGAGTAGTTCTTATAATTAGGGGGTCTGTAGACGCACACTATGACATGCTTATCCAGCTCAACACAGGACAGTTCAACACTTTGTTCAACTGATAGGTCTACTATATCTTTACGAGGTTTTGATTTAATACCCTTTTTAATTAATATAAGTGAACCCCCACGCAACATAATCTTTCTGTTAAAACAACTGCCCACAGTATAATTTTCATAATTGATTAGCATTGCATAATCTTTCAGCCAATGCTCCGTAAAACAAATAATTTCGAACATAGATTTTTCTAAAAACAGTTCGATTTCCAATTCCTTCGAAGAAAAACCCTGAATATTCTGGTGGAATAATTTCAGAGATTTCTGCTCAGACATTTTTTTTAAATTATATTTTTGTGAGCAAGAAGGTACCTTTTTGATGGTGGATATACTCTTATCTATTCCGTTATTGGTACCCTCCCTTGTCCTATCAACTAGTTTAAAGAATAAATATTATTAGCATTTTTGCTAACGTTACTCAAGGTATACACCCCCTTTAAATTAGTACTATTACTAATATCAATAATGACTGGATACTTCGACATACTACTTATGTCTGAGTTTATTGTATATGATAATAGCCGAGCTATTTTCTGTCTTACCCTAAGAGGCAGATACAAAGTATCGCCTGTCGACTTTAATTTATCAACAAAAATGTTGATGTCAAAAAAAACTAGTTTATCACTATAGTGACTCACAAGAAAGTGCAGATGCTTATTAAGCATGTGAATGTGATTATTTTGTCTATTTGACAATTTATCCAAGTAAGGGAATGCACACAAAATAATTTTATTGCAATTTAACTTTAACATCTCTGTTACACACTCAGTGATGTCATCTTTTTTTACTTTTATACTATTACCTACAAATACAGTTATATTGGTATCTGGTTTATATATATTCTTTGTCACAGATTCCATTATTTGCTTGTACGATGACCCGGGCATGCAATAATTAAAAGTGGAATGACTCTGATTGCCATTTATTAATTTACCTAAACCCTTTCCAATACCATCTGAAAACATAACCGAATGAAAACTTTCATTACTATGACTAAATGCAAAGCCAGCACTTTCCGGCCGGTTTACTTGAGGCAAATCCTGTGCTACATTAGATCTGTCTTTTACGAAGACACTGTCTTGAGACACCCTCTCAGCTTGGACCGGGTCCTCCGTAGCATCAGGCTGGACTGCAATTAGATTTGATACTGTCTGGCAGTTACACTGACACATCACTAACTCATCTGCAGCCATTTGTCTAACAGAACATTGGTTAAAAGATCACCAAGTAAGGTCCATTAATTATGAAAATTATTGTGTAGTTAGCCATTTCAGCAGAAAACGTATGATACATGGCGGATCATTAATACTTATTAAAAATTCTATTAAATCTAAAGAGAGAAAAGACATTGTTAGACTGTCGGTTGAACACACCATTGAATTGTCCTGTGTTGAGCTTGATAGGCATGTTGTAGTATGTGTCTACAGACCTCCAAGTTACCAGAATCTATCTGTGTTTGACTCTATAATGGAAGATGTGTTAAAAAAAGTTAGTACTAGCAGTAAATCAATCATCATATGTGGCGATTTTAACATTAACTTATTAGAAAATAACTCTAACAGTATTAGGTTATTGGGTCTTTTTAAATCATTTAATCTAACAAATGTTTTTATGGAGCCAACTAGAGTGACAGCTTCTTCTGCGACTTGCATAGATAACGTTTTTTGTAATTGTGATTACCTAAATAAAGAAATTGTAAATAAATTAACATCTGATCACAGTGGGCAAACAATAACGTATAGCACCTACATACCTTTGCAAAAAATGCAAATAAAATTTAGACCAATTACAAGTAAAAATTTAGAAAAATTTAATAAAACCTTGACTAGTAAATTATGTGTTCAAAACTTTTTTAATATAGATAACCCAAATGAGTTCTATGCCGAGTTTTTTAAAGTACTCAACATGCAATTTAATGACACTTTTCCACAGAAAGCGAAAAGTATTTACACCAAATTCGTATTTAGCGATTGGGCGACTCCAGGTATTCGTAAAAGCAGGGAAAAGCTATATGAACTTTATGACCTAAAGCAACATATGAATAATACAAGTTTTGATAAGTATGTTGCGAAATATTCAAAAACCTTTAAAATTGCATGCAAAATAGCTAAAGCGCTGTATATAAGCAATAAAATAAAATCGGCAGACGATAAAATAAAAACTACCTGGACAATAATAAATAATGAAACAGGTAGGAAAAAACAGCGTAATACTGAATTTAATTTATCGACTGCACATGGCCCCATATCCTCAGATATAGAGGTAGCTCAGGAATTTGAAAACTTTTTTGTTAATATTCCTCTTAAAACTACAGCAGCCTTAAACTCCTCACCCACACTCTCTGCTGCCTTACTAAGAAAGAACGTAAATGCGTGCCCATCGGAGTTCAAGTTTCAACATACAAATCCCCAGGCTATTTTAAAAGCTTTTAAAGATCTTAAAATTAAATCAACAGAAGATCTTTGGGGACTATCTGTAAAAGTGTGTAAACCAATCATTGAAACTGTTGCACCCTATTTAGCTTTAATATTTAATGCTAGTGTCGATCAAGGAGTTTTTCCGGACCTCATGAAACACAGTAAAGTAGTTCCATTGTTTAAATCCGGGGATAGCAAAGAAGCCAATAATTATAGGCCAGTGTCAATACTGCCGGTTCTCAGTAAGGTCTTCGAAAAGTTAATGCTCAACCAATTGTTGCGTCATTTTAACAAACATTCTATCTTTTATGATCAACAGTACGGTTTTACCAAAGGGCGTTGCACAACTGACGCCGGTGTCACCCTAATAAAGAACATCTTTAACGCCTGGGAGGAAGCACAAGACGCCATTGGAATCTTTTGCGACCTCTCAAAGGCGTTCGATTGCGTTAACCATGAGACACTATTGTTGAAGCTCGAGCACTATGGAATTAGACATACAGCCCTTGGGTTACTTAGATCATATTTAAAAGACAGACAAGTTAAAGTTCAGATAAACGGCGTAAACTCACTAGGGTCTGAAATGACAATGGGTGTTCCTCAAGGCTCGATATTGGGTCCATTCCTCTTTTTAGTTTATATTAACGATTTACCCCAATTACTACAAAATCAACCGAAAATGGTGTTGTTTGCTGATGACACATCTTTGATATTTAAAATAGATCGGCGGTCACAAAATCTTGATGATGTGAATAACTCGATTCATCAGGTCCAAAATTGGTTCACGGCAAACAATTTGGTACTAAATGAAAAAAAAACCAAATGTATTAGATTCACATTGCCGAATGTTAGAAGTAGCGAATGCGACATCATATTGAATGGCGAAAAGCTGGACTTTGTAAATCAAACAGTTTTCCTGGGAATCACTTTAGACGACAAATTGCAATGGAGTTCTCACATAACATCTCTTGCGGGTCGGCTGAGCTCGGCCGCTTATGCTGTTAGAAAGATAAGACAGTTGACGGATGTGGAGACCGCGCGTTTGGTCTATTTTAGTTACTTTCACAGCATTATGTCATACGGTATTTTATTGTGGGGCCGAGCGGCTGACATTGAATCCATATTTATATTGCAAAAGAGAGCTATCAGAGCCATATATAATTTAAGTCACAGAGAATCTCTTAGGGAGCTATTTAAAAATATTAATATTATGACAGTTTCTTGCCAATTCATTTATGAAAATATCATGTATGTAAGGAAAAATATACATCTCTTTAGTAAGGTCAGTGATAGACACAATTGTAATACGAGAAATAAAGATAAGTTAGATCAACCATCTTATAGACTAGCAAAAGTACACTCATCTTTCATGGGGTACTGTGTTAAATTTTATAACAAAATACCTTGTGATATATTAAAACTAAATGAAAGTAAATTTAAAACTTTAGTTAAAAGCACACTTTGTAAACAAGCATATTACAAATTAGATGATTATATTCAAGATAAGAATGCTTGGCAACATGTTGGTCCCGCTCCGTAGGGCAATCTTTGGTGTGGACAAAATCAAATTTGCTAATTTGTATTCCTATTCATAGTTTTTGTATTCTTAGGTTATTTTTTATATTTTTTTCCAGAATTTGACTCACACAAGGTTCCGTTGTTGTTGAATTAGGTATTTTACCTATGTTTGCAATATTTGTAAGTATGTGAGAACCATGTTCCTATTTATAAAACTAATGAATTTACCTGTTAGTGCTTTTATTACTTTATACCTGTACGTTGTATAGTGGGTAGTGCTATTTTTGGGTGCATCGTCCTCACATATATGAATTTATTAATGTATGTACATAAGTAAACTTTGTAAAACATATTTTTTTTAAAAAGAGTAAGTATGGAGTTTCTTGTGCGTTCTTCTCCATAACAAGCTACTTTCCGAATGCACGGTAGAGTCAATTTTTATTACTTGTACATTTTTTATTAACGTTTAATTTTTGACGTTCAAAAGTGCCGCTTATTGGCCTAATTGAAATAAATATATTTGACTTTGACTTTGACTTTGACTTAAGACAAATACGAGATAGTTACCGGTTCACTGAGAGATAAACTCTCAGTTAATGTTTTAGTTTGTAATTGTTAATACTGTTTTTCCGTAATAAACAACGCGACTTTTATTCATTGGCAATCTTTTAGGAGAAAAGAGACTAAACTCTGGAAAATGAAAAATAATACATTTCTTTAGATTTTATCGAGATATGCAATATAATAAAAATATGTCAATGAATTACTATCACCCTGTATAAATCAAGTAACCAAAAACAAGAACCTAGTTTATTTTTAAGAAACGATCGTGCTTCACGAAACCCGCGATCTTTGCCATTTCGTCATTCCTATCAAAGGGTACTCTAATAGTATCCACAATATAACGTCAAAGGAACGGATATTTAAAGATGATAATCCTTTCAAAGCGGAAAAAATCCTGTATAAAAAATCATAAAGCAATATAAAACTGATATTGTCAAACACATTTCCGATATACGATTGTATGAACTTTTCATATTGTTTTTATCTATTTTTATTTATTGACACGTATCGAAATATCAATAAAAACAATAGAGGGACAATTTTCGGCCATAAATCCTTGAAACGGTGATTTATCAAAATGTCAGAAGATGCACACACCTGTGTATCTGCGACCTAATTCTTGTTAGAAAATCATCCGTATTGCAAATCATAACAAAGCAAAATAGATCTTAATACCTCGTTATAGCGTTTCTAATGCGTTTTATGGGGTGTTAAGAGGAATTTAGGACGTAAAATGTAGCCGTGAACCCCCAGAGATGAGTATCGTCATCATATTTCTGTTTTGACGTCTATTCTCGAGGTAGATCGGTTTAGAAAGATGACACACAAAGTTTTTTGTCTTGCATCAGGAGATTGCTACACCCAGACGGCCGATATTTAGGTCAATGTGGGTTCATAAATCACCGTCTTTTTACCTAACTAGGAAAAAAGAAGGGTGTTGAGTTTGAATTCACCAAATTGTTTTTTTTTGCCTATTCGAGCAATTTTGAATAGTTTAATTTTATTTTTCTTTTATATATTTTCAAAATATTGAATTCGCTAACCGAACAATTTTTGGCCACGAATAGGTACAACAAGTACCTAGTAATTTTTTTGTTTAATACTTTTCAGTTGGTATTTCTGTAGTCGAGTTTATTAATGAAACGATGCTGATGGACTGTGTGCAAGATGACGATGATGATTAGAGAAGGGGGACAGTTGTCGAGATGACTAAATAGAGAAGTATGGGTGAATATATATTTAAATAATAATAAGTATAATATAACAATATATATTATTCATCTTCCTTCTGCCCTTGTCCTATGTTACTTGGGGTCGGCGTAACACGTTTTGTTCTTCCATACCATCGTGTGCCCCGTCACGCCATCACCGACTCCTTTTTCTTTCATGTCACTCCTCACACAGTATATCCATCTTTTCTTTGGCCGTCCCCTCCCTCTTCCATCCACATTTATAGTCATAACTCTTTTAGTAACATGAGTTTCATTTCTCCTCATCACAACATGACCATACCAGGATAAACGGTTTCCTTTCAACTTTCCTAAATCAATTGTGATAAGAGCAAATGACAGATGGTGATTTTTTTATTTAGAGTCTAGACCAAAACATATTCAGCAGACTAACGTGAAAAATTGTATAAATACCTGTGAAGGGTCTTGGGAATATGCGAGTCCGAGTTAACATGAAAGTACGATAGTAATGGTTTTGTTTCGTCTTATTCTCTTAGGAGCGATTTTCTTCTGGAAACCATATCGTGTAATTCCCGAAAGGTTGGAGAACATATTACTGTACAGCATACACGCAGGATGTCTGTGTACTTAAAATATTAGGCTCTATAGATTTGATACGGGGATTTTGCTTACGATCGATTCGGGAAACAAAACAGAATAGGAGATAAATGTAATAAACGAACATATAATAACAGAGAACCTCTGAAAAAATAACTAATTTCTGAAGAAATAGCTGCAAACCTCATATGGGGTCATTATTCACATCATTATGATTTTTTAAATAAAAAAATCATCGAAAGTTGGTGTATTTTTCCAGTTATGGGAAAATAAATCTTCGGAGCAGCTGTCTTTATTTTTTTGATTTTGTGTGTGATAAAATTACAATTTATTCTAATTATCTACCACAAAATGATAACTTGTATTATCAAATAAGTGCCACTGAATTATTACAAGATTATTTCTGCCATAAAAATTACGACATTATAAAATAACCGCCATTAGAAATCAATTTCATTCACTCAAGCATTCGTTTATTCTTTCACTTCAGAACTTAATCGGGTCGTTAAGCAATTGAGTCGGTTCAATTCGTTTTTCTTTCATTCTCCGCCAGCGGATGCCAATGTATAAACTTTTAAACGTGTACGGAAACCAATACTAAGTAAGAAATCTTTGAAATAGCTTAAGTGCACCGTAAGGCTTGTAACGTGACAGCGAGTTGACAGTGGCTTTGGGCGATGAGAGGAGCAATTATATTTATTATGTGACGTCTCGCAGTTTACAATCCAAATGATTGGTTACTGCTTAACCGGGCTATCCTGTGGAGACTAAACTAAGCCTCCAGCCAGGCACAAAGTTCTAAACCTAAGCGACTACGCTGAGGGCTACCCCAGGTGGGGTCGAACCTCGGCTCAGGGCGTCGCTGGAAGGGACAGCAAGGGGACAAGCTGGATCTTGATTATTATTGCTAATATTGATTCTACCATCAGTTCGTAAGGTACCTACTGTGGAGAAGAACTGACAAGAAACTCCACTATCACTGTTTTGATTTAGTTCAGCATTTCGCGGGCTGCATTGAACTACATCGGGGCCAGTATTACGGGGATTTCGCGACGGTCCTCGGCGGCGAGGATGGAACGATTTTGTGTGATACTTTTTTATTGTGCTAGTTTCCCTACGACTCTCTTGGAGTAGGGTGGTGGCGTCATCGGGAGTGGTGAGAGTGTGCCTTGGTCGGCGAACTCTAGAAATTTTTGAGGGTTCATAGCGGGTGGCCTCTTTTATAAGGGGGTTTTTATGTTTGACAGCAGTTTCAAAGAATCGCTTGGTAAGGCGTTTCGTGAACTGCTGTATCGTGGGCATTTTCATGTCCACGTGGAGTTCTTGATTACGGACAAACCAGGGAGCACCCGTGATTTTCAGGAGAAATCGGTTTTGAATTACCTGTAGCCTGTGAATGTGGTGGGGTTTGGCATGTGCGAAGACAGCGCAGGCATAGGTCATGATGGGACGGATGACCGCTGTGAATGTGCGCAGTTTGCACCTAAGTGACAATCTGCTGCGCGCGTTCACCATCCCGTGGAGTCTGCCCATAGCAAAGGCGGCCCGCGAGCGTACCGCCTGTATGTGCTTGGCAAAAGTGAGGTGGTTATCTAGTATAACACCTAGATATTTGGCTTGCTCCTCCCAAGGGATCGGCTTGCCATACATGGTGATGGGTTTTGGGGGAATGGGGTTTTTAAAATTGAAGTTGTATTTTCGGTCAGGTCTTGAGAAAAGGACAGCCTGACTTTTATCGGGATTTACTTCTATCCTCCAGAGCCTGAACCACTTGCCCAGTGCGTTTACGGCTCTTTGGAGTTTTAGAGAGATGGAATTCTGTACACGGCCGGAGCAATAAAGGGCCGTGTCGTCGGCGAATAATGCCAACTGTGTTGCTTTATTTTTCGGGATATCACTGGTGTACAGTGTGAAGTTTAATGGGGATAATACTGAGCCTTGAGGGACTCCAGCTCGTATTGGATGAGGGGCGGAGAGTTCGCCCTCGACTCTATAGCGGAAAGTGCGGTTCGACATCCAGTCTCTTAAGATAAGCACTAGGCGGTCTGGAACGCCGAGTTTGTAAAGCTTATATACTAAGCCATTGTGCCAAACTTTATCGAACGCTTTCGCTATGTCGAAGAACACGGCACCCGTCATATGACCACGCTGGAACCCAGCACTGGTATGTTCTACGATGCGGTGGACTTGTTGGACACATGAATGTTCAGAACGGAAACCGAACTGTTCATCAGGAATGAGGCCCTTTCTTTCAGCAAAGTCTCTGAGACGCTTATAAATAATCCTCTCATAGACTTTACTGAAGGTACTGAGCAAACTTATGGGGCGATAGCTTGTAGGCTCCGCTTTTGGTTTACCCGGTTTAGGGATGCCTATTACAGCGGCTTGTTTCCACACTTGTGGGAAGATATTATTACTTAATGCAGCGTTAAATATGGCTGTCATTAGAATAATGATTTGGGCGGGGAGTAGTTTAATCACCTTATTGGTGATGCCATCTAGGCCAGGGGCTTTACGATGGTGGAGCTTTTTGATGATTTCCTCTACTTCGTCTGTAGTGACGGGAGGTAGGGGGTCATCTGGGTCTTCCACTGGGGGGAGGGAGGTCCTACGTTCGACTTCTGCATCCACCATATCAATGTGGGCTTGGTCTACTGGTTGGGAGCTGGGTGAGCATTGAAGTTCGAGGCTGGCAGCCAGACATTCGGCTTTCTCAGAGTTTTCGAATGCTACACTCTTATCAGGGCGATTGAGAGGGGGGATATCTGTCACTTCAGTGGAGCGTAATTTCCTCTGAAGGTGCCAGTAAGCATGTTGGTCGGGTTCAAATTCACTTAGCATCTTTTCCCATGACTCAGAACGATGCTCAGCAATACGTTTCGATACAGCACGCTGCAGTCTACGCATGTGAGCCTTGTGTGCGTCACAGGGAAAGGTACTATAGGCACGGACAGCGGCGTTCTTCTCGGTTATCAACCTCCGTACATCATCCGGGAGTTTCCCTTGCTGGGTGTCCAGCACTGGAACCTCCCTTGAACATTCGTCCAGGACAGATTGTACGTGTGTTGTAAGCGAGTCGATCGCCGCTGTCGTGTCAGCGACTGTTTCGAGGTGGTCGGGGATTGCGTCTAATTGGGGTGACTTGGTGGATTTCAGTTTTTCACTTACTTTCCTCCAGTCAATGACCTTTTTAGTAGGTATAGGCTGTCCTTGGTCTGGGAGGCCTGAGCGACTATTCAAATGCATAATCACGGGACGGTGATCGGCATCTAGTTCGTGAAGCGTTTCTATAGAGTTCAACCTTAGGTTTACATTCTTAAGTAACGCTATGTCGAGAATGTCCGGATTATGCGAAGTTATTCCTGGGAAATGAGTAGGACTCATCGGGGCGATGACGTCATAATGTAGATGTGCACTTAGATCCAGTACCAAATTTCCTCTAGGGTTGGTAACGGTACTGTTCCAGGCTGGGTGTTTGGCATTGAGGTCGCCCGCTAATATGATAGAATCACTTAAGCCAAAGAGGGCATTAAGGTCTTTTTTGAGGCCTACAGGGTTGTCGTTTGATGACGCCGAGGGAGGAGGGCAGTATGCGGAGATGATGGTGATCGATTGATGACCAGTCATTCCTAGCCGACAGGCAGAGTACTCTAGGTACGAAGTGGGGTCGGGCAGAGTAATTGGAATGCAATGGAGCGCTTTCCTATAATAAATAAGGGTGCCTCCACCATGTGAGCGTGTCCTATCGTTACGAACTAAACGATAGTTGGCAATTTTAGGGTCACGCCGGTGAGGTTTTAGGAAGGTCTCTTGAACGAGGAAGATGTCCAGCTGATGGTCACGAAGAAAAGTGGCAATCTCATCACGCTGGGTATTAATGCCGTTGGCATTGAAGAAACCTAATCTAAGGGAACTGGGTTTTAGGCAATTGTTATTCAATTGCGTACCCATATTTCGTTTTTGAAGGTTAGACAGTCGAGTTCCTTCGTAATCGAAGGATACCTCATGAAAATTTGAAGGCCTGACATGGGGTTGATGGCATTAGCCGGATTTCGGAGTTCAGCGTAAAGAGCTCGGGCTTCTGGGGTCATCCAGATCGAGTATGCGTTGAGGATAGTCTCAGCGACACAACGATAGGATTCCTGACCGGACTGTGCTATCGGGGGTGGGCGTGCATCAACTACTGTGGTGGGAGCCACTTGGTTGAACTGCACTGGCTTAAGGGCAACGGGAGTCGTTGGTCCCATTGGGATTGGGGTGATTGGCGCTGGGATTTTGAGGTCCATGAGCGCTGGGATTGCCTGGGGGGTGGCATGATTTTCCATCATAGCCGGGAAGGCTTTTTGATGGTTGAGCTTGTTCCAGGGGGAGGACCTCTGGGGGGCGAGTCTCTGCTGAGATTGCGAGGAAGGCTCGGTAGTAAGGGGGGCGGCGCGCTGTTGTGTAGCGTCGAAACGCTTAGCCACTTTTGGCGCTAATTTGGGGGCCTTAGGGCAGCCTCTGTTGTTGGCTGGGTACTACTTGCCCACAAAGTACGCAGCTCGGAGGCTCTGTACATTTGGATGGGCCTTTTGGTCTAGTACACTCTTTGGTACTATGTTCCCCTAGGCATTTAACGCATCTAGGGGTGGCGAAGCGGTTGGCCTGGGAGTGGCCATAGAGTTGGCAGCGGTGGCACTGGCCAACTATGGAGGTCCGATAGGGTTTCTCTATCGACATCCCTGACAGGGAGCAGACTGACTTAATCCCGAAGATGGGATTATAACCTTCAGTGTGGCTACAAATGACCAACACTATGTCGTAAACCTGACCTCCTCTCGCTTTATGAAGGCGATGGACTGAGGTCACTGGGACATTTTGGGCCAGAAGGTCGTCACGGATATCGTCCGTGGCGATCTCTTTGGGAACTCGCTTAATAACCACACGAGTGGGCGTGTCCTCCGGGAGGGCGTATGTGTGGAATGAAAAGTTTTCACTTTTCAACATACGGGTCAATGACCTAAAGTCATTTGAAGTCGGGACCAGGATTTTAATGCCTTGTTGGCATGAAGTGGCGGAAGTGAAATTGATCTTACGATCAATACATATGTTGGAAACCTTATTCCATTTGGCTTTGTCTTGTAGGAAGACAGGGGGAGGGCGCTTTGGTTTCTTATCGGTAGCTAGCACCATAGGGCTAGCTGAGCGGCTTGGCCGCTGAGAAGAGGGGGCAGAGGTGGGTTGGGGGGATTGGGTCGACGGCAGGGGTGAGGGGCAGGGGGAGGCAATGGGGGAGGAGAAGGGCGTCGACGCCAGGGACCTCTTGGCCTTTGAGGCCTTTGCTTTTTTAGCTTTCCTCTTTTTCGGTCCGTACATAGACTTCGAGAACAAAGGAACGCTCGGAACGGAACGGCCGGTGATAACACGTTCTTATATACGTACCGTCGTTAATTAGCTTAAAGACTTTTGACAAAATGCAATATAAATACGTTTAGGTACCTACTTACTAAAAGTAATGCAATTTGTCCGTTAAGAAATGGAACACGATAAATGATAAATTATAGCGGGTAGGTAATTACAGCAGGTAAATTACCTTCGTAACTAAGCGGTAAGAAAAAATAGTTTTAAAACTAAGCGGTAAGAAAAAATAGTTTTAAAACTAAGCGGTAAGAAAAAATAGTTTTAAAACTAAGCGGAAAAAAATAGGTTATAGTTTTGAAAACTAAGCGGAAACACAAATAGCGGGATATAAATATGTGATACTCGGTTAAAGGCCGAGAAATAATGTAAGGTGCGGCTCGAAGGCCAAAAAAAATTATGGCGCGGGTGGATACTAGCTGGCTAGTGGTTGTATCTCCATAGGTTTTATTTAATTAAGAAAGGGGGAAAGAACACAAGATTGAGAAAGGCTGCTGATTTCGCAACTAAGAATAGAAAATTGACCAACCTTAGCACCACGGTGGGCAGTCCAGCTCGGGCCTCGATCCAGGTGCCAGTGCTGCTGCGACCTTGATGCGCTCTTCTCGGTCTTTTTGACGATGAGGACGATATGAGGGTTGTGTACGGCACGAAACAACCTCAAGGGGTGGTTTTAATCCAAAATTGTGGATAAACAGAAAAAGCGGCACAGACACGACCACGCGGCGGCGATGTCGGTCATATTCTACCTCAGTACAAAACCAAGCAGCGAAAAATAAAAAATATAAAGTAAAAAGCGGGTAGAATAAAACTATACCTAAAATAAAGAAGCGCCAACGAAACGGCGCGAACAGTTTCTTTTCACAAACAACGCTGTTTCCAAAATGTATAATGCTGAAAGGGTCAGTATTTTTAAAAACATAAAATAGGGTCTACAGCTATCCGTTGTTTTTATATTACACCTTACTCAGACACATCTTTTTTGCATCTTAAATATAAGCTCACAGTCAGTCGACTGCCCCCAAAAGATTACGACATATCGCAACACAGAAGCTACAAGTCCATGGTATGCGTAACGTATCTTTATTTACCTTTTTTGATAACTGAAAGAGTGCATAAGCAGATTTACTCAGGCGTTTACAAAGTTCTTCTGTCATGGGTTTCCAAGTAAGCTTACTGTCGATGGTAATACCTAAAAACTTAGCATTATTAAGTTCTTCTATTTTATGGTTATTATAAGTTACATCAATATTTGGATGTGGTTGCCGTTGATGAAAGTGCATCACCTTAGTTTTATTCAAATTAATTACGAGATTATTATTATTCATCCAACGGATGATATTGAGAAGGCATTTATTAATATAATTTTGATAAGTTGTCACATTACTACATTTTATAACAGCTGTGCTATCATCGGCAAATAGGATCATTTTGTGTCGTATTATTTTTGGCAGATCATTAATATATATCAGAAACAATAACAGCCCCAACACGCTACCTTGGGGCACGCCATATCTTACGTGTCTTGGTTTTGATCTATATATGATCTGCGTTTTTGTCTTATGACATATTCTAAATATTTCCGTGTATTGATATCTGTCACTAACGTATGATCAAACATGGATCAAAGAAAAGTTGCGAAGAAACACAGAAACTAATACAGGGAAATTCTTCTCTCAATTCTTGATCTTATTATTTGAACTCGATAGATGATTATTTTTATTCTAGTCTTCATAATTTCCCCAGAGAGCTAATATTTTTGTTTGATAAATATTACCTTATTTTATCCTCCTGTGGCTATATTGCAATCAATCTTATAAATGTGTAAAAAGGTTTGATAGAAAATTCTTCGAGTTTTGAATGTTTTAATGTCTCCAATGGACCGGAAATCTCCCTAGCGACGCAAAATATACTGAAAATCATGAAATCATAATTCGAAGAAATTTTTGAGAAAAAATCTTTTGGGCCTTATATAACAAAACTTTTTTAATTATTTTTTTCTTTTAATCATATAATTAGATTCTTAATTTAAATTGTGAGGCGAAATGTGGGTTTACCATATAGTTGTACGTCTTTGGTATTTTTATGAACTTTTCAGGCAACATTACTACTACCATAATGAACATAATTCCGGTGAATATAACTAGGACTTTTTCGCAGCAAATGTTTTTATTACCTGAGTTAATACTGGCGTGATGTAATGTTGTTTAGTTCTATGGAGAATTTGAATTTAGAATCTACCAATAAGTGTTTAAACTAATCATAATTGGTTAGATTTTCTTTAAATAAGGATATTTAATCCAAAGAAACGAAATCCTACCGAAAATATTAGAGTGAACAAAACTATATTCTCCAACTCACTTGTGAACACAAACGAAAAACATTCGTGTCAAAACAAAACTTTTTTACCGGTCTATCATGCCATAGTCACGGTCAGGTCTCGGCATGTAGACGAACCAGAAGGCGTAAAAGCGCATAGAACTGAAACAAATCTTTAATAAAACAGTTTGTCAGTTGTTCGTTGATCAGATTTTTGATTAACTAGAGCGTTTTATTTTTAATTTCTACATACGACAGAAGGTAGAAATTATTCTTTTCCAAAAAATACCTGAATTGGCCAAATTGCGGCTGGTGAGAGAGGCAATTTTGTTTAACGTTTGTTAAGTTTAAGCTATAGTGAGGATTGATGATCACTTCACCTTCTGGCTCGTTCTCTACTCCGTGTGCTAGCTATGCCAGTCCCCCAACAATTTCACAAGTCCACCAGACTATTGCAATCGTCCGAAGCGTCCCGCCAATCATTTCAATCAGCTTTCAATCATTTTGGAGCCTCCCCTCTCGCTAATACGATTTGACAGCATTTTTTTTCTAATTTTCCTTTCATTCCGTTGGGTTTTCTTTTTCATTTATAATTGCGATTCATTATGGCACCCGTTTCACGTCAATTCATTGGAATAAATGCGGAGTGAGAGTTTTGTGAATGGTTGTTTGACCGACTGTAATAATTACGGGAACTTTTTTGGATCAAAAGGATTGTTGTTTGTTGTTAGAATAAATATTTTATAAGGTAGGGTAGATTAAAGTCGGACTAAGGTTTTATTTGAGAATAATTATACCACGCTGTTACTGTCCCGCTGCAGGCCTCGCAAAGGCCTCTTCTCATACAGAGAAGGCCCGATCATTAATCAACAAGCTTGCTCAATGCGGGTTGCTCCGGGTTTCCTCACGATGTCTTCTTTCACCGTTGTCAGCTATATCCAAGATAAACTTAGAAAGCACATACATATGAATTGAAAAAGTCACATTGTGACTTTCCCAGATTGGAAACCACGTCCTCAAGCACAAGAGGCGAGGTCTTAACCACTAGGCCCCACAAAATTAATTGTTCTATATAAATAGGATGCCTGATGTAGATTAATTAGCTCCAATCTCCTCTAAGTTAAACCCACAAGTACTGATGTAGGTCTAAACGAGTAAGTTAGGAAGGTCATATCTGAACCTTAGTACCTATATATCTGGAGGGTCCCGACACGACCTTTAATTAACTAAATGCCTTGTAAATAGGATCCGGCATCAAGAAGTCAATCTGTTGCCTTGAGGTCCTTTAATACAATCTTTTGAAAACCTTTCTAGCTAGGTACGTGTATTATAAATGGTTTTTAATCTAACACGTGGCTATAAAGTTTAGTGCTTACAAAGATATAATATAAGTAAAACGTGTGGGTGGTTTACTTGTTTCTCCTATAGCCAATATTATCATTTACATATTAGTTAAATAACTTCATCGATCAATATTCTACGAATGATGAAGGACATGACTTAGTTGTTCGAAACATCTCCTATTTAGCCAATTATCAATAAATTTAGTCAAAGAGATCTTCCCAAAGTTTCACTAAAGATAAAATGTACGTCTAATCGTTAGTGTATGGTACATAATTATTAAAGATGTTATTTGGCTCATTTCCTTTCATAGGTTTTAAGTCGATGAGCGAGTCCCAGCCGCAGGAACATTATGCGCGGTGCTAAAGATAATATAAACCTGAAATCTTACCACGGAAGGCAAAATAGCTCATCTGAATCCGCAGCCTAATTGCGTCAGTTAATTTGACAGCGCAAAGGGTAAGACTACATTAAAGAATATGACAAATTTCCTTTAAAAAATTATGTATTGACAAAAATGATTGGGCGCTTTCATTTGTGAAGATTATCTTTTCGAAAGGGTCTAATACTCTTTGTTCTGCCAAATTCACTCACGCAATAAGGCTGCAGGTCTCTTTATCCATAATTCCATACTAATATTATAAATACGAAAGTAACTTTGTCTGTCTGTCTGGTTGTTTGTGAACTAATCACTTCTTAACGGCTGAACAAATTTGAATGAAAATTATTTACACACATTTAAACACGAGTATACCTAGCCTACCTACCTACATATAGATCATCAGGATCATGACAAAGGATACTTTTTATCCTAGTAGCATGTTCCCTTGGGATAATTCCCACGCGGGCGAAGCCGCTGCACAGTGTGTTATTTTGAGAATCTAGACGGACAAAAGTCAATTTAGGAACATGTGTTAAAAGATCATTTTAACGGAATACATTTAAAGTTAACATGTTATACTACAATCTAGTACACTTTTTGGCAATCCACGCAAAACAATAGTAGGTAAAAAAAGGTCGGGACGGCCGGCTATCTGAGCCATGCCGACAGAGATCGCTCGCTGCTATCGTTTCATTCGTCTGTGTTTGCTCGATGAATACGCTGAGTCTAGTGTGCTAGTGGTGATTTTGTGTTTTTATCGTTTTTGTGGGACTCTCAAGGTAAATTTTCATATATTTTTTTGTTATTATTTATACTATTTTAATGATAAATATTAAATTAACAGAGTGAGGTTTTTATTTACTCATAAACATTACTTCTTTAGTTTCATCTAGGGTTTTAGTTGATTTCCCTGCATTACCCTATGCATTGGGTATATTTTTCTGAAAGGTATATTTATATACTACAAAAAAAATGTTCATTTACTTGCGAAAGTTTGCGACACTCATACAACATTTTCTTATTTTCAGAATGACTTCACACATTTCTCGTCGTTCGTTTTTTTGATGTTTGTTTTGCTAACGCCTGAGAAACAAGAAAGGAAGCTTTTTACATAATTTTTTTACAAGAACTGGTGTCCCAGTCCGTAACGGATGATATTTTGAAGAGTTTAAAAGCAACAATAAGTAGAGCTAGTCAAAAATTGACCAAAAATGGTCGAAATCAGGAAGACATCGAGAACGCTCCCTGAAAACGAATTCTTTATGGTTAGAAGCGAACATATCATTTACGGGTATTGTCAGTGAAACTATCGTTGATGTTTCACTACCTGGAAAATGTAACCGGGCCGGAAGCAACAAACCGGAAACACTAATGATGAAAATACAGCTCGTAAATTTTTCAGAGAAATGCTGAAAAGTCAGCAGAAATAACTGGTGTCAATATTGAGCTTATCAAACGCTTCCATGTCATTTTAGGGACCATAAATAGCGGGTATTTCATAAATGTTTACAAATTTCATGAATTCTCCAAGGCAACAAGAGAATTGTATTTTAAGGAGTATTCGTGGTACCCAATGCCAGTAACCGTACATAAAATTTCATTTCACGGGAATGATATAATTTCTGCATGTGTTTTACCAATAGGTCAAATGTCTGAAGAAGCTCAAGAGGCACGAAACAAACAATAAAACATTCAGGGAACTTTTTACGAGAAAATCTTCACGAATTAATACAAATCGAGATTTACTGAATAGATTGTTAATTTCATCGGATCCGTATATTGCTAGTTTGCGAGCGGGTCCAAAAACAAAGCGTGGTAAAATTAATGCCTAGGTAAATGAGTTATTAGAAACAAGAATTCCAACTATTGAACGTGAGATATCAATAGACGAAACAGATAGAGATTCTAATGAATCTGAATCCGAATCTAAAGACACAGATGAAAGTATGGAAGAATCTGACGAGTTTTGACTACTGGTCTTCTCTACTACTAATCTTAATTGCACTAAACTTTGTATAGCTTTTTTATTGTGATTACTTTTGAATTAATTTTGATGTATGTTTAGTGTATGTGAAAATATGTTCTATTGTTAAATTATAAGGTCTATAACTATCAATTAATATTTTTTTATTTATCGTTTATATTTTACCACCCAATAACGCATAATTATGGCAAAAATTATTTTGTCCCGCTAGATTCCCAAAATAATACACTGTGCGCTGGCAGAAGCTTACGAATACTAAACAAAAGAGCATCTAACAACTAGTTACGAATACTAATCAAAAGTGCATCTAACAACTAGTTACGAATACTAATCAAAAGTGCATCAACAGCAGACAGGCGAGCCTTCGATGTGAAATCTTCCAGGCTCGGATAGTAAGAGAGTGCCACAAACATTTATAAGGGTGCTAATTGCTTCATGGAGTGGTCCTATCGAGATCAAAGCGATTGGGTTGCAATGCCGCTCGGGAGATGATCGATGATTCTCAGGTGAGTGGCTACGAATGTGACTGTAGTATGTCGAGTTGTGATGAGGGAGAACATTTGTGGTGAAGTATTTAGGGTAGGTTGTTTGAAATATTGTTTAAATAATTTCGTTTCCATAAAGACAGGACTTAGTTGGTTTATCAAACTTGACACGTGTAGCTATGATTTCCATGAAGCAAGTTGTTCATTTACATGGGCAGAAGCAGTTTTTATAATATGATCAAACAAGAAAATAAATATTGTGTCACGCGTGTTGTTTTCCTTATCCATGTTCATTTTAAGTCATCCAAATATTAAAATCTAAGAACCAGGAAGTATCGTGTTACCCAGTAACTAAGCTGCTGAGATCAGATAGGCATTCGCTCCAGGTAAAGGGAAAAGGCTGAACACTTGATGATGAGTCATCCAACTATATTTTCCCGTGCGGGAAACCCGTTCAATGATCCATATTGCAGCAACCAGTTACTGACCCAAAAGTTTAATTTTACTTTATCCTTCAGAGGTAATGCGGGCAGAGACCTTCGACTGAATTTCCTTAGTATAAAGTCATTATTAGAGGTTTGGCTCTCGCCTATTTCCTCCTCCGGTATTGGATAAATTTAAAAGATATGCAAATATTTAATAAAAAACCGGCCAAGTGCGAGTCGGACTCGCGCACGAAGGGTTCCGTACCATTATCGCAAAAAACGGCAAAAAAATCACGTTTGTTGTATGGGAGCCCCCCTTAAATATTTATTTTATACTGTTTTTAGTATTTGTTGTTATAGCGGCAATAGAAATACATCATCTGTGAAAATTTCAACTGTGTAGCTATCACGGTTCATGAGATACAGCCTGGTGACAGACAGACAGACAGACAGACAGACGGACCGCGAAGTCTCAGTAATATGGTCCCGTTTTTACCCTTTGGGTACGGAACCCTAAAAAGATATATGTTGTGCTTCTATGTTTTTCTTTTTTTATTTATACGTTGTCAAATTGGTACACTAGGTATCTATAGACAGCGCAATTTTGAGCATTTTTTCGGGGTTCTAGTGCTTCTAGAGATAATGTGTGAGTACTTCTAATGCTTTATGTCTGTAGGTGGTATGGTGGTGTGTAATGCTATTCTGGGTGCATTGTCCTCACATATATGAACTAATAACTATATATGTACCTATGTTCCTAAATATTGTAAAAAAACAATAATTTTTTAAAAGAGTAAGTATGGAGTTTCTTGTGCATTCTTCTCCATAACAAGCTACTTTTTTTTTATTTTTTTATTTGTGATGGGTTTGCTCTTGACTCTAGTCTAGGTCAGAGGTGACAGAGACAGAGTCGACGATGGAGTGAGTTTACCCAGAAGAAGCCTGTTCACTCTAACTTTGAAGAGATTCGGGTTGTAGGCGTTCGGAAACACAGACGCAGGTAGTGAGTTCCATTCATTCGCTGTGCGCATTATGAAGGATGTCTGGAAGCGCTTAGTGCGAATTGGTGGATTGGCAACAAGGTAAGGATGGTAACTTGCAGTGCGTCTAGATGTCCGATGGTAGAAGGGGGCTGGTGGGATGAGGTCGTGGAGTTCTTGAGCACACTCACCGAAGTACAGTCTGTAGAAGACCGACAAGCAGGCAACCTTGCGGCGATGAGCCAAGCTATGTAGCTTGGCATCCGCCAATTCAACGTCGCCAATGAGCCTCTTGGCTCTGCGTTCCACCGAGTCAAGCGCGGCAAGCTGATACTTAGCTGAGCCATCCCAAAGGTGGCTGCAATACTCCATGCAGGATCGGACTTGCGCTTTGTAAAGGGTTAAAAGCTGTCCAGGCGTAAAGTATCGCTTCACTCTATTCAGGATGCCCAGTTTTTTGGCCGCAATTTGGGCTTTGTACTCAATGGAGGCGCCGAAGTTGAGATTGGATGTCAACTCCATGCCTAGGAGCTCGAGCCGATCAGTCACAGGAACAGATGTACCCCGAAAAGTAGGAGTATGATCGAAAAGACTCCTTTTAGCGGTAAAAAGACACGCCTGTGTTTTGGTGGCGTTAAAGGAGACCAGATTGTCATCACCCCACTGGGAGACAAGGCTTAAGGTCAAATCTGTCCGCTCCACCATTGCCTCTCTCAAGGAACGAACTTCATCCACGCTGGTTTTTGCGCTGGACAGGTATCTCTCTGAAACAGTACTGTCATCTGCGTACCCAACAATACCAGGCAGAAGTAGGTCATTGATGTGCAGCAGGAAAAGAGTTGCAGAGAGAACAGACCCCTGAGGAACTCCGGCATCAATAGCCATAAGGTCAGAGGAGCAGCCGTCAATGACTACTCGGATCGACCGTTCACTGAGGAAGTCTGATATCCAGCTACAAAAACCAGCGGGGATGCCATACGCAGGAAGCTTACTGAGTAGACTCGCGTACCAGACCCTGTCAAAGGCCTTCGAGATATCAAGCGACACAGCAAGTGCTTCGCCGTGTCTCTCGATGGCTTCGCCCCAGCAGTGCGTGACATACACAAGAAGATCGCCAGTTGACCGTCCCCGGCGAAAGCCATACTGACGGTCACTGAGGAGATTATTGTCTTCAAGGTACGTCAGCAACTTACTGTTGAGTACCCTTTCCATAACTTTGGACAAAATGGAGGTAATGGCGATCGGACGGTAATTGGCAGGGTCTGCACGGTTGCCTTTTTTGGGCACTGGTTGCACATTTGCAAGCTTCCAGGATTTCGGCACCATTCTTTTTACAAGAGAGAGGCGGAACAAGCGTGTCAATACAGGAGACAGTTCAGGCGCACACTGCCTCAGCACTCTCGCAGGAATGCCGTCAGGCCCGCTGGCCTTGTTCACGTCTAGACTGCACAATACTCTCCGGACCTCTTTAGTGTGCACAGCGATCTCCAGCATCGAAGAGTCACAATGAGGTAGAGTGGGTGGTTGCTTGGAGCCAGCGTCCAGACGTGAATTGCCAGCAAAGAGAGATGCAAATAAATTTGCTTTCTCACTCGCAGAGTGAGCCAGCCATCAGGTTTCAGCATTGGAGGTAATGTGGGACGACAGAAATTCGTTTCAACCGCTTTAGACAGGGACCAAAACTGTTTACTACCCGGAGGGTGTGATGCCAGCTTGGCCACAATAAGTCCAATATGGTCAAAACGTGCCCGACGCAGAACCCGCTTGCAGAACTTGGCGGCAGAATTAAAGGCTCTTTTCCTCGCGCGAACCCTACGTGCTCTAAGTTTGCGGGCGCGGGCCCCGACCCAGGCTTTGTAGGTAGACTCTTTTCGGGCCTCTGCGTGGGCGCATTCTGCATTATACCAAGGTCGGGATTTGTGACCGAGCGGAATGTCGGCGAATGGAATGAAATACTCCATTCCCTGTCGAATAACATCCCCAACCGCGTCTGCACAGCTCGAGGGGTCACCCGAGGAGAAGCACACATGCCGCCAAGGATAAGACGCAAAAAAGTGCCGCATCTCGTCCCAATCTGCTGACTCGTATCGCCATACTCGTCTCGTGCCTCTAGGACTGTCATCTGGAGGAGAGCAAGTCGACACGGATTTCACCAGACAGTGGTCAGACGTTCCCAGCGGGGCTGAGACCGACACCGAATGACTGTCCGGATCAGTTGTCAGCAGAAGGTCTAAGCAATTGGGTGTATGGCCGTCAACATCCGGTACCCGCGTTGCCACATTCACCAGCTGGGTTAGATCTAGCGATAGAGAAAACTTGCGCGCCTCCAACCCGGCATGGTCAGTTTTCCGGTACGGGTACAACCACTCTTTATGATGGGCGTTAAAGTCCCCCAGAAAATTAAGCTTCACTGTTGGGTACCGTTGCTGGGCCATGTCAGCCGACTCCACGAGGAAATTAAAAAGCGCTGTCGTCTCCTGATCACCGGTGTGCGATCGATAGACGCCGATGTAGAGAGACTTCTCCACGCCAGTGTCCACAAGTAGCCATATGGCAGAAAACCCCGATTTCTCAAAGCAACGGAGACGACGACAACAAATGTCATCGCGGACGTACACACAGACCCCAGCTTGCTTCTTGAACTTGTGTTCAAGAGAGTAACCCGGGTAGTTGAGGTACGCCACGTCCGACGGGGTTGTTATCTTCGTCTCCGTTAGGAAAAACAGGTGCGGCTTCTCGGTCTCAAGGTGGTGGTGGACCGGATCGAGATTAGAGTGCAGCCCCCTGATGTTAGTGAGGTGCACTTTTAGTGGGAGGAAGTGCAGCCGTTGTTTCACCATATTCTTCTTAGCTTTGGTCATATTTTGAGTTATAGAGTTTGCTGGGGAAGAAGTCGAACTGTCGAGGTGCTGCTCAGTGAACCAAGTGGAACACTGGTGCTAACCCAACCTATGGGGAACTCATTTGGAGACTGCGGGGACGCCCGAACCCCCCCGGATATGGCCACCGGGTCCTCCCATCCAGTCACCAGCTGGCACGGTGGAGCATACCGGGATTTTTCGCGAGTTGGCGGGGCAGCCTTTGGCACGTGGCTGGCGTGCTACTTGGGCCCCCTACTGACTGCGGTCGGCCAACGGCTGGCACCGTGCTTCGGATCCCGCTACCCTCCAAAATTAGCTACCTGGCAAGTTTTGCCCAGAGACCAAGACCGGTTCTGAACAGCGCAACTGACATCCTCCTTCTCCCCCAAAGGCACTGGCACTCCCACACACCGACGGAACACAGCAAGCTGTTTGGCGCCGGACTCCGGTGGGATGGTGGTCGCGAGCCAGGCGGCCCCTTGCGGAGCCTACCACCGCTTAAGTGGGATCGTTCAGCCGTACCACAGGCAAGCCTGTGGTGCCGTTGCCCGGGATGGACCGCTAGGAGGTAGATCCCATACCCACCCCAAATTACTACTTTCCGAATGCACGGTAGAATCATTTTTATGTACGTTCAAAAGTGCCGCTTGGTGGCCTAGTTGAAATAAAATATATTTGTCTTTGTCTTTGAATGTATTATTAAAAAGGAAAACAAAGGGCCACAGTATATTTTTCTTTTTCAATTTATGGAATATCTTTTAAATTGGTATATTGGAGGAGGAAACAGGCGAGAGCCAAACCTCGAATTATGACTTTTTACTTAAATTATTCAGTCAGATGTCTGCGACCGCATTTCTTCTTAAACCACGCAAAAAAATAAACCGAAGTAATATCTTCATTAGTTCCCCTTGTACTCATAACAGTTCAAAGCCTAGTCGTAAAGATTAGTGCAATTGACGTGATGTTTACAGTCAAACGCACGTCGCACAGGTCTTACTCTTGTACTACGAAAACCGTCCTTACTGCTAAGCGCTGTACTTGTCAAATTATTACGACTGATTTGTAGTTGACTGTACCTGCGTATGTATGCGTGTTCCGATGAAAGCAGGGTGGTTCAAAAGAGTAGAGCCTTCTTGAAATAAGTTGTTGCTTTTATGTACAGTATGCCAGAAAAGCACAGTTTAGAAAGGGTACGGTAAACTTTTGTGTTAAATTGTTTTTATATGTATCTGTGTGTAGTTATTTTTTTTTACAACTGCGATCTTAACCAATAATTGGGTTCTCTAATAGCAAACCCTAGAGCCTTAAAGAGATTTGTAAATGAAGACAATAAATCCAAGTGCACTTAAAAACGAAACGTTGTGTTATATTTCGAGTTTGCAGAGACTGATGTGGTGTGTGTAAATAAATAAATATATTTCGAGATTGCCTCTAGTGTCGAATATAATAAAAATAAACTGCACACGAGGCAAGGAACGCGAATCAAATAGCGTGACTGATAAACATTCCATTTCTAAAGAAATAAAGATATTTATATCCTTCTACATGTCTTTAGGTTCACTCAAGTGTGCATAGAAGTGGCTCCACGTGTCCAATATTTCTAACCACAGAGCATTAAGACCCCGTAGTGGCCTTAGCCACACAACCCAACCGTGGCTGTAAGTGTCACCGTTTATTAATAGAAATTACGTCAATTTCTATGAGGAATTGGCAACAGGATATTTGACAAGTTTGTTAAATTTTATGTCACAAAAACTATATACAAATTAAAAAATGGCCATATTTAAGAGTTTCAAAATATCTCCTTGATATCAATCTGACATAACTCGACAGTAACGCCAGTCAGCATGCCCGTCATTCAGTACAAAAACAAAACACGAAATTTTGCGTCACAAGCATAAAAAATAAGTTTAATAGCGTGTTCATTTGTAGAGGCATACAGAACAGAGTGGACAGTTCCGCATCCTCCATCGAATAGGGAGGATCCTCCGACCAGACGGGTGTTGTGTCTTGTGGCAAACTGCCGGCTGCCCGATGGTTTTATGTCGAGCTCTTGTATCTGTTCAAATAGCACGGAGAACTTTGATAGCGCGATGTAGAATTCGTGTGACGTCAGGTCTTTTTGTGGAAGCACGAGTATTAATAGTAATGGCGTCGATGTCGTGGCGGGCCGGTGCGGCGGTTCCGTGCTCTGTGCTCCTATCACTAGCTCGTTTCATTACACAAGTCATATGGTAATATGACTTATGACGTGGTACGAGTGGGAGTTTCCTCACAAAGTTTTCTTTCTCTGGAACAGAAAAGCAAACGAAGAAAACATGTAGACTTTGTTTTTATATTTCTGTTTTACCGAACTATTATTTCTAGCTCATTGTTTTATTGTAGGCTTATCTAACAATTTTAACCTTTAAAAAAGCCTGTAGGATTTAAACGGCAAAATTTACAAACCGGTGGAGTAAGGCAGTGACCGATTGGCGTCTAAAAACTGGTAGAAGGAATATTATAGTTAATCCGACAGAAAGACGGGTAATTGATGATATCGTAAATAGAACCTCGAGGGAGTCTCCTACACACAAGACAGATATGTTTTGCTCATGCATATTGCGCTACCACGGTGAATCCCTCATAACTGCGTTATCTCAATAACGCAGTTATGAGGGACACTAACCCACTAAAACTCCACGGTGTCCTCCTGTGCCGCTTATGGCGGGCACACGGGCACTCATCTGTGAACCCGCCGCGGTTGTCCGTCACCGGACCCTCCTCTGGGGATTACCCACTATCACCGGCGCACCAGAACACGTTGACTGTGGGTGATGATGATGAAATGTGCCTACGCCTAGTTACCATGCCTGATTACCTCGTTGGTCTACTGTTGAAACTCTTCTTACTGGGTTCTGGATTCAATCCCCGCATAGAAAAACAAATTTTTATGGGTTTTCCTATTAAGTTTTCTGTCGCAAATCTGAATCTCGATTTGGTCCAGTCACATAATAATCTTCGAAAGTGATTTTTTCAAAGAAATTCATTCAAATAACATGTTTTAACAGTGTAATTGAAGAGAAGTATGTTCCTGGCATTTTACGAGGCAAGCGGCATTTTTACGTACCATAAAATCTGTTTATAAGGAAATCTTTTTGATAACCGTTTGGAAAGTAACGATTTTCTTTGCTTTTACAACTGTGTTTGTATTCATAACGGGTTTAAGAGACTTCTTAATAAATTTGTGGGTGACTGGGTTTTATGAAGAAATAAATCTATTAAGGTTCTGGAAGTGGGGAGAAGAGTTTCTTTGTTATTTTTTTAACATAGTAATGAAAGTATTTACAACATTTTTTTTTACTTAGCGTCTTTTTAGGGTTCCGTCCGAAAGGAAAAACTGAACCCTCGTATTACTTTGTTCGGGTCGGGTCACTTTGTTGTCCGTCTGTCTGTCTGTCTGTTTGTCCGTCTGTCTGTCTGTCAAGACCCTTTACCTCAGGAAACCAAGGAGGTATTGAGTTGAAATTAATATCGTTTACTCCAGTTTGCAACCCTTTTCAGCTGTGAAAAAAACTTCAAACTTCTAGATCAACGCAATCAAGAGATACAGCCGTTAATGACGCATATTTTACGCAAGGAAATCAAAATCTACAGGGTACTTCCCGCTGATCTAGAATCATGAAATTTGACAAGAAGCAATGTCATAAAGCACAAATAAAGGAAACAATCTGAAAACCGTAAACTTGTACCTACACAAAAAAAAAAGATTATTAAATTATTTGCAGTTGGTAAACTGACCGCGACTTATGCCGATGTATGGGGACCACAGTTTTCTAATTTTGTACTTGAATTCTAATTATCTTATCGTTGGCTTCATGGTTTATGAACTTCTGTAATGATATTTAAATATTTTGGAGAATGTAGCTGTTTGTACGGAACCCCCAGTGCGTGAGTCCGACTCCCACACGGCCAGTTTTTTTTAATGACACTTCCATTTGACAAATAATTTGTAGTACATTACTAACCATTTAAAACGGCATCAGTGTAAATATAATAAATATGTTAAATTTATTATAATTATAAAAAGTCTGGACGTAGGATTTTCGAAACAACTCGTCCGATTTAAAAGATTCTTGCACTGATAGAGAGCTACACTATTTATATGATTATGTAACTTCTAAATCTTTGCCCAAAGTCAATATAATACTGAAAACGTTTGGTCCTCTACGTGACCAGATGACAACTGATATATTTAGTTCCTTTAGTAGCCGTTCTCAAAGTGGGTCAACGGCCCCGTAAAATATTACATAGAATATGTATGCCTTGTGACAAGTTTATGTGATGCATCTTACTTCTTTAAAGTAGGTTAGAGTTGTCTATGGTAGGCCATAAAGTATGTTGTTTAAAGAGTAGAACAAATACCCTTGTGGGCCACATTGAACGATTTTACGAGCATGGTCGAGGAACGACTGAAGTATTCTGTTTACCATGTTTTTATTTTATTCAGTTACCTAATTTAATAGAATTTTAATGTAAATAAAATGTTTTCGTTCGTGTACTTGGTAACTTTTTCGCGCTTATGTAAGCAATTCATTTCGTGTTATTTTTTATTTAATCGGCAATCTTTACAGGGCTTTTTTTTTTTTTTTTTGTTGGGAAATCATCCAATGACTTCTCCCGCTCTGGGTGAAGCGGGAGGGCGTGTCAGACTTTTACTGACTAAAACCCTCTTTTAACTCTCTTTCAAATTTATCCGCGACCCCTCTTTACAGGGCTGGTTGGTATCGGTATCTGCAAGCAATTAAAAAACAACGGTTTTACGAAATCCAAATGCCTGTTTTATTATGGCCCATATCAGACACAGGTAAAGAGTCTCTCAAATTCACAGTAAGTGGTTACAATCATCCATAGATGCAAAAATATCTATGATTTTTTTACTGGTATAGATAGTTCAAATTATCTTGTCGCGCGGCGTTATGTGTGAGTAAGCACGTGTGGGTGGTTGTTTGCTCGGACGACAACTGCCGCGTCACTGCCACATAAATGCATAATGTGTAATTACAAGCGCACGCACACATGGCACCGCGCGCACAGATGAGTTGAAGTATTCATAACGACATTCGAGAAATTACGATCTCTTAAACCTGGACAAATTATGTTAGGTGATGATTGTTTATAAATGCATAACCCAATCATTCTGCAGAGCACTTCTCTAATTATATTATGTGCGGGGTCTTGGGGTCCGCTTCCAGCCTAACTGGATGCAGCTGGATACCATTATTTAACATGAAGCTCTATCTTTATGACAACGTTTTACCCGCTGAAAGATTTTTTCGTTTGTTTGTGTGTACCGAATAGGCTCCGAAACAACTGGACCGATTTTTTAAATCTTTCCGTTAGTGATGACCAGCCGCCCTTGTAATATATCAGTGTCTATATGACTATATATTAAGTGTTCGGTCAAATATCAGGTTCCATAGATGAAGTCTTTAGTAAAGTATCGGGTACTAAACCTGACGGTAAATTTTATTTATTTTTTGGCCCGCCCAACACAATCAATCACAATCTCCCATATTTATGTATAGTAGTCAAAGCGGATCTTTGTGTCTCTGAAGTTGGCTCTGCCAACCATTGCGCAAAAAACAGTTTGTCATCGAGTATACTGCATAGAGTAAGCGAGATAGAATAGAATAAAATAGAAAAGTAGGTAAAGTTATAGGACGATGCGAAAATAAGCGAATAAAAGAGACAGTTATACAATGCTATCTTCACTTTCAACATTGATTCAAAAATAGCTACTGCGCAGGGTCTTGCATCCAATTCAGAGACACAAAGTTCCACTGTGAGCATTATATGTGCATTTAAAAACATTTTAACTCATATACACAAACAGCCAGACACGGAACAACTATCTGATAGAAAACACAAATATATTTCCGTGCAGGTATCGAACCCGTGACGCACAGCACAGCAGTCAATCGCTAAGCCACTGCGCTAACCGTGCCTTCAAATATAATTGAAGGAGACCTAAGTCCTGTTGTAGACGTCTTTAGGTTGTAAATAATTATAGACACAGAACAACTCCTGAAACAATTTCATTGAGCAATTTTTTATGTCCTATGTAATTTGCTTTTGTCGTGTTTCCTAAATATAAGAATCTATACTCGCTCCATCATCAGAATTGCAAAATAATGTCTACTCTACTCACATTTCACACCAGAGTGCTTTATATAAAATATTTCGTATAAATATTTTTACATTTTAAAAGCCTCCGCGCACTTTACATGTTTACCATAAAAAAGAATAATACAACATGTATTTTTTTCATGAAAAGCTTTTCTATATAGGTATTGAATTAAATCCATCAAATGAATAAAAACATGTGATGGTAGTAACAAAGTTTTCAGCGAATAATAATCTGACTTTGTAAATGTCAGTTTGTTTAGTAAACATGTTATTAATTTGTGAATCGTAATGAAATTGACTATGAAATCAAACGATACGCTGCATACCTATTTAAATAATCTTATTTATTTAAATAATCTTAGTCCAGCCTAATCCACTAATGACAGAAGTTTGAAATTTTGAGAGATTACTGATTTTATACTGTAGGTGTCATTTAAGAATTTCGAAATTCATTCCCTAAAAAATAGGCGATTAAAGTTAGTATGGTTATTTTTCTTTACTCTAATACCGTCTAGGAGCTCAGTTAGATTTTCCACAACTGACCAGGAGACCAGAATCCTGAAGTAAAAAAAACCGGGGCTGGAATCATGAGTGGTCCCTCTCAAACTATCAGGAGAATAGAAAGAAAAACATTACCCTCCTTCGGCAGTCAGGTAAGAAGTATAACCGGGTATGGAATCGTGTGTGGTCTAAAAAAAGACTCTTGAACTACCAGGAAATCAGACACATGAAGAAGTAGAAAATCACAAAATCTATATTAACCAGAGCGAAACTTGTAGTTTATAAGGTAAACTTAATTTGAATTGTTCGGAGATTCACATAATCCTTTTAAAAGTCGTCATAATTGAAGTTTTATAAGTCGACTGACTTAGGAAAAGCCCGCAATTACTTCGTTAGATTTGTTAATTTCTTTTTTCGTTTGTCCTCGTGCTGGAACGCCTTGAAGCAATTACTCCAATGAAACACAAGTACTTCAGATTCTGCTGCTTTCTAACAGTGCGCGGTGGAGTGGTGAACATCGAATGGACGGCGTATTTGCCTATAAAATGAAAATTAATGGCCTGGAAGTCTGTGGACTCCAGACCAAAGGGCTTTTATCTGAAACTTTTCACATATAACCTCAGTGTCCTCTCAGCAAGCTGTACCTATTCAGCTATCAACTTTTCACCCTGAATATGCTTGCTCAAAAGCCCTGCACTCCCTTATAGATGGTTGTGAATATAACCATATGAGAACTATAATGTCATATGTACCCGTATCTATGTGCAAAAATTCGAATTCTTCATGTCTATATATTTTTTTGTATACTTGCCTACAAGAAAAAAACCTCATTATAATTTTATCAAACCGTGAAATTAAATCCAATTATAATTTATTACAAATTGTAGTCCTTTTACTGACAAAATGAATGTTTGTGACGGCTGACCGCGGCTCTAATGTAGGTCCTGTCTACGGAATTATGCGATACATAGTATTACACGCTTTCCGTTCATTTGTACATTTTATATGAGGTAGGCCCCACTCACGTTTATTTAAATATAATTGTTGAATTGAAAATCAAATGTTAACATTAAAGTCTGTTGAGGTATGCCCAAAAGGATTTAATATACTGATGGCATATAAAATATTAATCTCAGAGACCATTTTTCTACTTAATAACAAAATCATTCGCGACCTTTGTATGTGATCTCATTTTCTTGTAATGAAAGGAATATTCATGTTTGTAAATGTTGTATCTTCGTATCGTGCCCTCCAAATAACATTCATATTTCTACATATTTCGAGACATACGTATACAGACTTTCCTCGATTGTTCGACATTGATTTGACACCTCACACAGTTCAGAGACAAGTAACTAAAAGTACAATAACAATAGTTTCACTTACGAAAATCACCTAACATCTACTATGTAAAGTAAACAGGTCCATCCAATCGGAAAATATGTGTCTTTTCCATAGACATCGTGGACTTTTCCAATCAATGTTACTCGGACGTTGTACAGGGAACAGTTTGCTATCGGCATAACTAAAAGTTGCTTGTTAGTGCCGTCAAGTTGGCCCATGTTAGTGCCGTTTAGTTAAGTTGAGTCATGACGCTCTCTGGGATGCTGCAAACATGTCAGGGATACACGGATGAAAAGTTTGTTGGTACACGATATTAGATATTTGAGTGGTCTATATAAAGAGCAGCTGAGGCTCTTGACAAGCGTCATTCGATGTCAGCGATGGCCTTGGTCGAGATGCCAAAATGTAAGGGATTGGTGACGTGACATTTCGATAGAGTTTGACAATCCCATCAATTTTTTTACACTTTTTGAATCGCCATCGCGACGCTTACGTTGATAAAATGTCACTTGTGTAGCGTCTCAGCTCCTATGGTAGCTAATAACAGTCGCACGGGACAATCTTCCAGATTAAGCTACGCTTGCCGAGGTCGGCTCGTTATATGTGACCATTATATAGCGAGAGTCCTGCGTGCCTCGCAAAGCACATTTAGCTGTTGGCCTCGAATTTCATTTGTAATTTTGTAAATCTTTGACAGTCGACAGTCGTTACGATAGTCAGAAGATAGAAAATCGGACACCAGTTTTGCCAAGGGGTGTCTTGTTACGGTTGTACTCAAGACGGCGGGTTGGTCTTAGTCGTGTGTGTAAGGCACATTCACATTGTTTCTGTGTGCGTAAGCTCGGGAGCACTCACCGCTCAGTATCGCCTGAACACACAGAAACAATGTGCATGTGCATCACACACACGACTAAGCTCAAATCGCCGTCGTGAGATAGAACAACTGTACCCAGTTACCTACGGGTAGAATAGGCAGTCGCTCCTAAAATACTCAGCTGCATACGATTAGACCCCAACATGGTTGGGGGAGGGCTGGGCAGAACTACTCATGGTTCTTGTAATAATATGGATATAGCAGAACAATTGGCGGCAGTGTAATTGGCGAATCGCTTCTGTCTTATCGTTGTATATACCTAATTTATTTCAAAGGAAGACTCTGGGTCCTGTAAAACGGATAATCGTGCAAAAGTGCAAGAGTCATGGTTCACCTACAATCAAGGTACTCCTAGTTTTCAATAAACATTTGACTGTTTGCAGTAAATTCAAATAGCTACGCTGCCCGTCACATAATAACAAACCTTCCATTAAAACATGTGGACGTTGTGAATTTAATAAGCATCAAAACAGCATTAAATAAATCAGCATTTAATTATGATTAAGATTTATTTGCAATAGCATATGGAGCAATCAATCTATCTAATCACGGTGGATGGCGTATTTTGATGCATTTTGCCGTATATTCAAATAACCTGAACCTTTAGCGGCATTATGGAATTTGTCAAAAGGTTTTATCGGTTGATAACTGAGGTAATATCCAATTCTACATCGTTTTTTTATTGTTGTTTGGCTCGCGCTTGACCAATATCTCATCTGATGGTAAGCGATGTTGTGGTCGACGATGAAGCAATTTGGATGGATTTTTGTATTCAAAGTTTAGATGTAACTTCGCAAATGGGTCGAGCATGACCATGAGTCATATCAATCCATATCCTCAGGAATAATGATATGTAGTTCACGTCACTTTCACATAATCTAAATTTGGTCATCATCATCACGGTTACTTTTTAACTGAAAAGAATGACTCGTTTCGATGAGGGGTAATATGCATTACCCCAGGTTTGCCAGTACTTTCAAGGAAGTTAAAATCATCTTGTTTCGAACCTATTGCTCATCTCTTTAACGATCTGCCTGTGAATGTCATCCGAAATCCTACAGCGTTCTCCGTGTTTAATATAATAATGCGCTGCATACTCTGCTGCGGCGGCCTCACTTCTGTAGCGCAACGGGAATGTTCGCTGGCGTGCGCATTCACTGTTTTTACTGTTGCTCCTATTGTATTAATTTTAGTGAATCAGACTCATATGCGTAATATATCTAGATTGCAATATTTCACCTCATTTTAAGTTTCTCATATGAATGAACTAACGTAGTGTTATGTGCGACTGGCATATTATTTTGGGCATAAAAGTTGTCTTGTTGAATTAATAATAATAAAATAAATCACGATATGATTCAGTGTTTGAGGAATAGTTTGAGGGAACTCCCTCTAGTGCCTACTTATGTGCTTAACGGAAATAAAACACTGTCTTTTATAAGCACATTTATTGACGTGAAATTATTAAAAAAGGAAACAAAATGAATGCTAAATTAAAATTAATTAGTTTATAAGATACCTCTTTCTAGGAACGGTAAACATTGATAAAAATGAAAGCTTTATGAATACAAAAATGTATACTGTTGCCTCAAGGACAAAGTCAGCCGTATAAATCAATGAGATTATACTTCAACATTGACCGAAATCTTTACGGTGGGTTTTCGCACATTTGTCAGTAAATCAGCTAGAGTTAGGTTTTTCTGCGCTGAGTAGTACGTGGGGTTGTTGGTGATAGTGCAACTAATATTTTTATCAACTTCACATCTTGATCCCTCGTGGTTACCGACACATTGGCACATTGCCTCATCTTCCTCGTTCAGGGAACAGACGCCGTCGTTCAGACAGTAACCATGACATACGGACACCTCACACCTGTCTCCGGTGAAACCAGCATTACAACTGAAATAATGAAAATATTGAACAACAAATAACCCCCCAAAATATTTAACAGGAATACCATAAGAAAGAGTAGAATTTATTGTACCTGCATGTAGGATGTCCCTCATCATTGAAACTACAGTGGCCTTGCAGGCAATAGTTCAGACAGTCTGATACCTCGCATCTGTTTCCTGAATAATCTCCTTCACACTGACAGATTGGGTCACTGTTCTCATTTATGGAGCAGTTACCGTTATTTAAACAATAACCATAACACACGGAGACTTCACACCTGTCCCCAATGTAACCGGGATTACAACTGTAATGATGAAAATGTCGAACATGAGTTTTTTAGCTAAAGTAAAACTATCATAAGGATTAGGATTTATTGTACCTGCATGTAGGATGTCCCTTATCATTGACACTGCAATTGCCTAGAAGGCAATAGTTCTGACAGTGTGATACCTCGCATTTTTTGCTAAAACCGTGTATTTCACACAGAAGTTCGTTAATTTTGTAATCGCCATCTTCGGTGTAACCAGTATTATTACTGAAATAACGAAAATTTTAGTGTTTTTGGTCATGATAAACATTTGACATGGAATGACAATGTAGAAGTTTTACCTGCATATAAGAAGTCCCTTTTCATTGACTCTGAATCTACCGGTGTCACCAGGTGTTAGTGTCATTGTTGGCATTCGATTTTTTAGTGATTCGCAATCCGGAATTCCCTTGATTCCTTCAGTTTTTTCATAGTTTGCGACAATACCGAGTGACTTGTCTGTATTGAAGCTAACGATCTTTTTGGGGTTCACACCCCTCTTTTCGTTCTCTTCGTTCTTTGGGAATTGCCAAACAGTTTTCTGGTTTCTGCTACTGGTCATCCAGTAAATGTTATCTTTTGAGACGGTCAACTCGTTTGGGGCAGAAATATAATCATACCTTAGCGTTTCAAAGGCCATAGTACCATTCAAATACCAACGATTTAGATATCTATAAGTACATCTTTCACAACCATCAATATAATAAATTTCATGTTTTTGTTGGTCCATGGCCAAGCTATATAGGGGCAATGCATCTACTAAAACCTTCCTCTCGGAACCGTCAAATCGAGCGCACTCCAGGTAATGCTTTACGTTTACCGTAATGTTCGTGTTGGTCCAGTAAATTTTTCTGAAAATTAAAGATCACTTTTAATAATTGTTCACAAAATCGAAAGAATTGTTATCCCCAAATAAAAAAATGCTCCGCGCGCTATGGAGCATTTTTTTTTATGGAGCGGAGTACCTTCAAAGAACAATGCAAAATACTATTTAATTTTGAATCTTAACCGCAAAACTGGACACCTGGAACCACCGACAGCTTACATGATAAGCTAGCTGAGTGGCATGGCAGTAGGCTGGCGGTGTTTGCCGCTAGCCCAATGCGTTGGTCGATAGAAGAAACTTATCCTGTAGTGGAGACCGCATATCGGCAAGCTCAGAGTAAGACACCCGTGGAGCAAACTAGTTGCGGAAGACAGAAGACAAACCATTTAGTGCAGCAGTGGGCTGTTAAGTTTTAAATTCTTCACTATAATGGTTACGTACCCTTTACAGCTATCCACAACAATATCAGCTGGTGTCCCTTCATCAATTTTGATTAAAAGATTTCCGTTAAAATTGTTATCAGAGCCGCGTTTTAATGAAATCCAATTAATACTTTTTTCATTGGTGTCAGTGAAGAAGAGAATTTCTGTTCTCGGATCGTAGGCGAGACTATAAATGTTACGACCGTTTCTTTTGATAAAACATTTTATTTTCATGGAAGATAAGTAATATCCACATATAGCGTCGTTGTTGTCTTGTTTGTCGACGAACAGTATCATGTTTTGAGCTTCAACGTAAGCTAATCCAGCGAGGTTTCGGGAATCCAAATGCACAGAGTTTGTTCTGATTCCGTCGGTATAAAATATAATTTCATCTCCTACGCTAACAGCGATATCTGAAACAAAAGAACAGCATTTAAGTTTATAGCCCAGGAAAATAAGTGTATAGGCAAATTTGCGAAAAATGCTGGTTAAGAAATTTCATCGTAATTATGTTCGTTTTGATAGTGGTAATGTTGCCTGAAAAGTTCATAAAAATTGCATCGCAGCAAAAATAAATATTGGCTGTCAAAGGGCCCAAAAATCAGGCCCAATCATCATATATTGTGCGAAGAGCAAAAAGGCTTTAGGAAGAATAAAAATATTAATATGGCTATATTTGATGTTTTAAAGGTAATAATGAATAATGTTGATATTAAAAACCCTGTATGTACAATATTTACAGACATGACAAAAGCATTTGACTATGTAAAACATGACACGCTCTTAAAAAAGCTTAACGATTATGGTCTAAGAGGCAACATATTAAATTTAATAAAGTCATACCTCACGGATCGTAAACAATACACAGAAATTTCGACAGTATGTACTAAAACTAAACACGAATTAAAATATTTATCTACTTGTCGAACACCCAAATTTGGTGTGCCGCAAGGTAGTGTACTTGGGCCACTGTTATTTTTATTGTACATTAACGACCTCCCTAGACATATTCGGCATCCAATGACATTATTTGCGGACGACAGCACAGCCATAATCGCATGCGTAGATAAAAATGATTACGAAAGAGACATAAATGATACACTTAAAACAATAATAGATTGGCTTAATAAAAATAACTTAGTTATCAATCTTCAAAAAACCAAAGTCATGCATTATTACCAACGACTACAGACAGAAAATGTAAACACTAAATATAAAGACCAACTCGTAGATACAACCTCAGAGGCAAAATTCCTAGGATTGTATATTGATAAAAAACTGACATGGAAACCACAGGCTGAAAGCGTATGCCAAAAACTAAGCAAGACTGCTTACCTACTCTACAACCTTTCAAAAAAAGTAGATACAGACACATTAGTGACAGCATACCATGGTTTAGTCGCTTCATTATTAAGATTCGGTGTAATTTTTTGGGGTAACTGTAGTGAGAGAGAAATAATCTATAAGGCCCAAAAACGGTGCCTGAGGTCAATGACAGGTCATAAAAATACAGAAAGCTGTGTGCCCCTTTTTAAATCTTTGAAAATTCTTACATTTCCGTCCATGTATGTACTAGAAGTAGCCTTTTTCGTCAGAACAAATAAACACTTGTTTACGTCAATGATTGATATACGACAACGCACAGGACCGATTAGGTCTTTATATAAAAACCAACTTTATACAGGTGGTCATAAGACAGCTTTATTAAAGAAAAATATTTTATCCATGGGTCCGCTTATTTATAATAAATTACCTAAGAATCTCAAAGAATTACCCATCCAAATGTTTAAAAAACAGCTAACAAGGCTGTTACTAGACAAGTGTTATTACACAATTCAAGAATTTTTAAATGACAAAACTATCAGTTAAAATGTACCCACTTGTTTTTGTAATTATTTAGCTGACATGATTATTTTAAATTTCTGATGTTTTTGACTGCGACTGTACTTAATCTGTATTAATACAATTTGTTGACATGACTCTATCATGACTATGATTGTATTTAATTAATTATTTTGGTGACATGATTATTTCTAAATTCTAATGATTTTGACTATGGTTGCATTCAATTAATTATTTTGTTGACACGATTATTTTTATTTCTAATGTTTTTACTATGATAGTTTTTAATTAATTAGTTGGCTGACATGATTATATTTTATTCCTGATGATTGACTATGATTGTATTTAATTTATTATTTTGCTGACATGATTATTTTTTTATTCCTAATGACATTATTATGTTAATTAATCGTGAATGTTTTGATTATTTTTTTGTTATATCAAATTATATTGTAGAAATAATGATATTTACTGTCGAATGTTTTTAATTATTGTTGTACTAATTGCTGATCTTTTTAAATTATTGTATTCAACTGAACAATTTTGCATGCCGTAAGGTAAAATGTACCGGGACTGTCTACAGAAGTTACCATCTTATATGTATACCTACATTATTAGCAATAAATGATGATTCTGATTCTGATTCTGATGATTCTGATACTGTAAATCTACCATTTACTGTACCTATGCGTCGTTCGTTGACTTGTGTGTGCCCTGGCCGTTGAGTGTGTCATGCTCTCTCAAATGTCTCTCTGATGGTGGCGCGTGTGTTGGATCATCCGGTTCCCTTCATGATGGTTGAGCTGGGTGGTGCCAATTCATGCGTCATGTTCGTGAACGGACGCCGTCAGTTGGGATTGGTCATAACTTGACTGCTTCGGATGTTAATGTTTTTCTAGTATCTATTATATAACTGCGCAGTACATGTGTGAGTACTTCTAATACTTTATGTCTGTAGGTGGTATAGTGGGTAGTGCTATTCTGGGTGCATTGTCCTCACATGTATGAATTTAATAATGTATGTACCTATGTTCCTAAATATGGAAAAAAACTTTTTTTTTTTTTTAAATTGTAAGTATGGAGTTTCTTGTGCATTCTTCTCCATAACAAGCTACTTTCCGAATGCACGGTAGAATCATTTTAATGTAACGTTCAAAAGTGCCGCTTGGGGGCCTAGTTGAACTAAAATATCTTTGCCTTTGTCTTTTTAAAATTACCTTTGACTTATGAACTTGCAATTTGGTGATAATGTTTATTATTACGTATATTTTAGTAACAAATACCAATATATTATATTTTTTCATAAGTATGGTACCCTAAATGTGCGAATCCACATGCACTCGACAGTTTTTTTGCTTAATTCTCGGAAAGCTTTGATTTTTCTGGAATTTATACTCCAGAAAAATAGAGTATAAATTCCAGAAAAATCAAAGCTTTGAACAATAATGAACAACTTTTTTGTGCACAATTGTACAAGGAATGAACTTTTCATTTTTCATTCCTTGTACAACTGTGCACAAAAAAGTTGTTCATAAGATTAACAAACCTTCATTTGTTTTCGAGATATGAGCTGAAATATTTCATTTTGTGTTTAATTATTGTAATAAATCTGTGTGTATGATAATTTAAGCTACCTATATAAATCATGTTTTTATGTTCAAGACAGCCGTTAAACATTCAAATTGAAATTTTCCGGTATGTTGTCATGTTTTGACTGCAATAAATCTGCAGTTATCAATTTTGGACACCTTTTATGTCATCATCATCATATCAGCCGAAAGACGTTTACTGCTGGACACAGGCCTCCCCCAAGCGTCGCCACATTGACCGGTCCCGTGCATCTCGCAACCAGCGGATCCCCGCAACCTTCACCAGGTCATCAGTCCACCTGGTGGGAGGCCTTCCAACGCAACATCTTCCGGTTCACGGTCGCCACTCCAGAACCTTTCTGCCCCCTCGGCCATCCGTTCTGCGAGCAATGTGCCCTGCCCACTGCCACTGAAGTTTGCCAATTCTTCGGGCTATGTCGGTAACCCTGGTTCTCTTGCGGATCTCTACATTTTATTTCCTTTTATGTGGAAAAAGAGAAAGTTAACGGTACTGAAATATACCCCATAGCAGTATTTTTTACTGATAGTACTAAAATAATGAAACAGTTTCGAACGTAATGAAATGTGATACTAGCATAATAGATTTTATCTACTCTCATATAGTAATATTCGAATTATAAACTTCAAAACGTTTCGTAACGTTTCTATTGACATACTTTATAAACACAATACCGAAATTTAAAAATAGAATCATATTATAATACTTTTTCTCTAACAAAATAATGCTATACAACATTTTTTTTTCTATAACGACGACACAGGGCAAATCCAAGAAGTCTGTACACAAAGGATTTTATCCATCAATTATTGTTTGTGATAAAAAGCTTACGCAGGGTGCGCCATTTTTATAGTACCTATTATAAAAAGCTTTGATTCCTATTTTTACTTGTCTGTGGCAACGCGCGCTTTAGCGCATGCGGTGATGTGCTGGGTTTTGGCGGCATTCATACGTTTTGCTGTACTGATATTTTTTTACTGAGTGTAGATAAAGCAGTGTATGAAACTGCACAAATAACTAAGTATTAAAACATTCGTGTGATACTATTAAAAACCTCGCCTACGGCTCGGCTTTTAAACAGACACTCATATTTTAATACCCCTTATTATGCAACAGTTTCATAAACCACTATTTGTAACCTTTGACAGCCGATATTTTTGTTTCGCATATCACATTGCATCTTTAAGGTTACCCTAGTCAACCGCACGAACTATTTTGTGCGCGGGGTTAATATGCATGCTATCTCATCTGACAACTCGTGCGAAAGAGATAGATGCTGTGATGAACAGTAAGAAGCTAGTTCACGTACGAATACACACTTTTGCAAATTTGTAGCGGAGGATGATGATTTAGGACGAAAACGAGCGCGCGACATTTTATAAACAGACCTTTGGGAATATAGATATCATGAAAAAACGACTAAATGTATCAAAATAAAATTATTTGGATTGTTGAACTACTAATTTATCCTTGTATCGTGACTGTTTTGCAATTTTACTTCTTCCTATGGTATTTATTTGCGCCCAAAGATGCGTTAAAATTTAATGAAATTAATTAATGAGTTATGAGCGTCGAATGAAATTTTCGAGGCTCATTATTTTCCTTGAGCTCAACTTTTTACTTGAGGTATTTTTGCTCGTCAAATTAATCAGGCATAGAAATTGTCAAAAATGAAAAAAACTATTTTGCAAAGTAACTAATTAGATTTTCGTCAACCACTGTTGATTTTTGGAGGTACTAAATCAGGTACTAGATACTGGTTTAATCAGAATTATGTAATTATTTGTAGTTTTGGAGTACAAGCATGGTCTCGTCATTATGACGCATCATAATGGCAGGACCAGTGTTATCGTGAAATGCCGCTTATGCCGTGTAACGTACAAAAATTTCAGGATAGGTACAAAATAGTACTAAATGGGTGCTAAATATTCGTGGTAGAATCTTTCAATTACAAGAGTTGGTCCCGCCATTATGATGTTTATGAAAAATCAGCCCTAATCAATACATAAAATAAATCTGTAGAAAAGTCGTTTTTGTACATCGAAAATATTTCCAAAAAAAATAGCCAGAGTGTTAAAGGAGAACCAACAGAACCCATTGCCAGCATTTTTGGAATTTTTGCTTGTTTATCTATTTGTCTGTTTATTTGTGCACGCATCACGTAAAATGCACGAAACCAATGTAGATAACTTTTATACATAAAAATAGTGCGTAACTTGAAATTTTGCTGCCACTATTGTTCGTCTGAATAGCCTAATGATAAAAGTGGGGGCTTACTTCACTTAAGGTTGCGAGTTCAAGTCCCAGCTATGGATAGGTTTTATTTAACCCACGTTCTTTTTTGTGGTTTTCTTTTTGTGTATGTTCACGCATATCTTCGTCAATTTTGGATCGATTTGGAAATTCTTTTTTTTTTGTTTGAAAAGGCATGTTCCGAGATTGGTTCTATTTTAATTTGGTGTAGATCTCATGAAGAACTTCGGAGATATACAACAGAACTCTTCAATAAATAACAGCAAATCTCTCGGGATTGCTGCAATCGCATGTCTGTTTATTGTTTATACCATTTCATAACATAACATCACGCCAATACGCTCTAAAGGTGTACGCCGATCTCTCATTTCACCGGTTTTGTTCAAGTTTCATGATATTCGGGTAATCTATTCTGGCGTTATAGGTACCTTAAACAACTTGCCTATTAGGTAGGTACAACGAAAAAGTGAAAAATAAAAATCTTTTTTACAAAAAAATACTACCGACTTCCAAATAAAAAAAACTACAAAGTGAAAAATAACTTTATTTTTGGAAGTCGGTGTCCATAACGCATAAAATGGTACCTACCAAAGACACCGAATTCCAAAAATAAAGTTATTTTTTTACTTTGTAGTTTTTTTTTATTTGGAAGTCGGTAGTATTTTTTTGTAAATGCTTTTTTTTGTATGAAGTCGATATTGTTCTCCCTAGAGTAAATATTATTCTGTGTAGTGAACGCTCAATCTAGATTTGTAGAAACAAAAGTAAGGTAGGCAGGTCTAGGTAAGTAGGGTAGGTAGGTAAGTAGGGTAGGATAGCCAGTTAACGGCAGCAAAGCCGCGGGCACAGCTAGTCTTTAATAAAAAATCGTTAGTTCAGGGTTGTGTATTTATATAAACGGGGAATACGCAACACACACGATAAAAAGTACAGTTTGATAATACAGCACCCCATTCCGCAGGGCGCGCGTAAGTATAGTAATAAGTCAATAAATCCATTTGCAGCCAAAAAAACCTGACTTTTAAATAAAATAATTGTACTTTTCTGAAACTCAAAGCGTGCCCTTTGTGAGACGCGGTGATTAAAATATTAAAAGCTTTATTAAATACCTACATAAAGCCATCACCTACAATAACATATTGTTTCTTAATTACTTTATTTCCTGTTTTGTATGAACTAACTGTACGTTAATTATATTTCACGACTGCTGATAAGTTATGCGATATATATATATATATATATATATATATTCTAATAATTAAGTCCTGATAAGAGCTAACTAGGAAATTTAAATTAATTCATAATATTACTGAAATAAAATATAAGGAAATAGATGTTCAGGAAAGAAAACATAATTAAGAAAATGTATTAACAATAGTAAATGCAGGGGCAGATAAAGTAGTAATTAAATTTCATAACACACGTTTTTAATAAAAAATCGGCCAAGTGCGAGTCGGACTCGCGCACTAAGGGTTCCGTACCATTATCGCTAAAAACGGCACAAAAATCACGTTTGTTGTATGGGAGCCCCACTTACATATTTATTTTATTCTGTTTTTAGTATTTGTTGTTATAGCGGCAACAGATATACATCATCTGTGAAAATTTAAACTGTCTAGCCATCGCGGTTCATGAGATATAGCCTGGTGACAGTCAAACAGACAGACAGACAGACGGACCACGAAGTCTCAGTAATAGGGTCCCGTTTTTACCCTTTGGGTACGGAACCCTAAACAAACACAGGCAACTTAAAAGTGAAATAAAAAATTAAGTTAGCCTATATTTTAGTCGGATGGGTAATTTTTCTTGGCTCATAAACAATTTTACTATGGCATTCGGCCGTAGGCGTGTCTATTTGTCACCAGGCTGTATCTCATGATGTATTTCTGTTGCCACTATAACAACAAATACTAAAAACAGAATAAAATAAATATTTAAGTGGGGCTCCCATACAACAAACGTGATTTATATGTCGTTTTTATGCGATAATGGTACGGAACCCTTCGTGCGCGAGTCCGACTCGCACTTCGCCGGTTTTTTTTTATCATTATTAAGTTTAAAGTTAACTACCTCTAACGTATACCAAGCAGAGGAGTATATTAAAATGTATTCCCCCAAAAGTTAACCACCGCGTATAGGTACTTTTTTTTAAAAGAAAATGTTTAATTTCAATTTACCTGGATTAAAAATATTGGTGAAGAACTCTTTAATAAATGACGGCAAATCTCGGTATAGCTGCAATCGCATGTCTGTTTATCGTTTACACCATACCACAACAAATAAAAAAGTTAATTCTAAAAATCAAAAAACCCGACTGCTTAAAAAGCGAACTAAAAAGAAAATCATGCTGTACAGTCGCAGGATACATATTCGCGAGCTGGCTGACCAAAACCAGATGGGATAACTTTTTAGCTAATTTTTTTTTCGAATTAGGTACATTTAAACATATAATTGTTATATATTTTTGAAATCACCTTTTGAAAACCTTTATTTTAATACCCCACACGATGGGTTTGGAAGAAAAAAGAAAATTGGCACCCCGCAATATGGCGCCCAAAAGCTACCATTTTTCTATTTTCCCATTTGAATAGAGAGAGAGATTTGAATAGCCAGTAACACTCGCAAGGTTAAGACGAATCGATTGACGTATGAATCATCAAAATCGGCCAACGCGTTTCGTCTCTGGAACGCCACATAGGAACAAACATACATACATACATAGACTGATAAATACATTACCCTCCTTCGGCAGTCGGGTAAAAAGTGAGAAAATAAATAAAAAGTTGAGTTTCGGAAGTCGGTGTTCCTGTTATAGTTGTTTCGTTTTTTTTTTTTACAAAAACCGTGGAATGCAAAACCTCCGCCTAAGTATAAGTAGTAGTTTAAAAGCAAAGGTTACAACACCTAGGCAACCGTGCATCACCGTCGCGTCGAACACATTATCGCTTTCCATCAGGTGAGATAGTGGTCAATCGCCATTTTAGTGTTTTGCTTTAGTAGTCGGTTTATTTTTTGTGAAAAAGTTTTTATTTCTCTCTTTTTAGTTTTAGTACCCAGAGGAGCTCGTGGCTAAATAATAACAGCCGCACGAGTCGATCTTCAAGGTTAAGCAACGCTTGGCTAGGTCGGTCCGTGGATGGGTAACCGTTTCAACATACCGACTTTCCTCCGTGACTCGGAAAACACGTTAAGCCGAGCGTACGAGTAGTCAGTAGCTTGAGATCTGCCACCAGTCTTGCGAAGGGGTATCGTGTTACCCAGTTACTGGGTTGTGGAGGTCAGATAGGCAGTCGCTCCATGTAAAACACTGGTACTCAGCTGAATCTTGTTAGACTGGAAGCCGACCCCAATATAGTTGGGAAAAGGCTAGGCAGATTGATTGATAATTTTAGTATCCTATTACAAAAAAATAAGGAAGTTCTATATTTTGTCAATCCTTTAGGCAAAGGTAAAGGATTGACAAAATACCCATAATAACTTAATTTACACAATCGTGCTGTTTGTTACAAAGGAGTTCGGTTGGATGTTCCTTATCTTGAAAACTGTTAAACCGATTTTGATGAAACTTGCACTGTTCTCTAAGTTTAGAGATAGTTAATCCAAAAAAAAACGAATAAAAGAATGATCACGATCCGATAAGTAGTTTCGGAGAAAAGTGTGATCAGACATACATACATTTATACAAACAAACATACATACATACACTTATGAAATTTGGAGACCAATATAGAGCAACATATGTGTATATTATGCAATGCCAACAATATTTCATACATACATGTCGAATTGATAACCTCCTTTTTTTAAGTCTTTAAAAAATAATAAACCAGGTCCTCGTACTCACCCCAACAGTGCGCCACCCCTATGCACATCGTCACAAGCACCAGCACACACCGAGCTCTGCACATTTTAAATTCAGAATGCAACGTTTTCGTTCGTCACCCTTGATTGCTCTTTGAATATTAAAACAAAAGTCTAGATATCCGCAAACTTAACAGGATAAAAAACAGTGGTCTCTTATCTGAAACCACAAGCTTGTTGTTTGTGCATAGTTTTATCAAAATGTATGAACCTAATTAATACCAACTCTATAGATTAAGTAAATTTTGTGTCTCCGGGTTCTTTATATTGAACATATTTTAAAAATAAACACCAAAATAAAGACTGAGCAATGCTCTGAGGCAGTGTGGAGTGACACACTCCAGTTATTTAAGTTTTTTTCCAGCCAAAACGCACGCAATTTTACCGGGTATATTTACCCAGGTAACTGGAGCCACGCGAGACTGATGATTTGGTAAATACCGTCTTGAGACGATCGCGCACGGTCCTCAAGGTTTTGTGAAAACACGAAACTAATATATGTAAGTACTTTTAGGACCGGATCAAACTATTGAGCAAGATTAGGTATAGGATTAATTCCGACTATGTTATGGTAAATGTTATGGCTGCCTGATAATTCAATCTTTGTTTAACACACTGAGGCTCTGGACAAGTGACAATTTGTCAAAGAAAGCGTCGCAATAGAAAGAAAGAAAACATTTATTTGACACTAGCGGACGCCTCGCGGTTTCACCCGCGTAGTTCCCGTTCCTGTGGGAATACAGGGATAAAAAACCTATGTCACCCGGGGATAGTGTAGCTTCCCAACGGTGAAAGAATTTTTGAAATCGGTCCAGTAGTTTTTAAGTTTATTCGTTACATACAAACATACAAATCTTTCCTCTTCTTTATAATATTAGTATAGATAAGTATAGACAAGCCACTAGAGCACACAAAATAAACATAAAAAAGAAAACTAAACTACAATAGTATAAAAGAGAGAAAACCATATAAAAGTTCCACAAACACAGTACCAGTTCAGCAAAATGTCGGGCAACTAGTGGCCGACGCTGGTTTTCAACTGGACCTGTGACCGACCACGTGACGGACGTAAAACAGTTTATTTTTTTATGGTATGGGCCAGTTAGAGTAGTCTTAACACAAATTTGAAACTACGAAAAACGTGTGTTCGCAGCGTACGACACGATAAACTGCAAAATTTAGAGACACAATTTTTGCTCTAAAATTCTAAAACTATGCGTTTTTTTGACAAACAAAATGCTCATGCAGGCCTGCATCCCTTCCTACATTAGAAGGCTATGATTTTGAGAAGATCATAGGGTCCCTATAGGGTTTATAGAGCTGCAGTTGGGTTTAAATTGTTGAAAATTTAATGAACTTTAAAAAAGTACGGATATTTTTTGTCGAATAACGTGTAGTTTTCGAATGTTAGTGCAAAAGTGAAAAAGTTCTCAAAATTTCGCAGGTTTTCGCCTGGTGCGTAGCGAGCACTGGTTACTCGAAGTTGAAAATTTGAATTCACACTACACTAATTGGTCCATACAACATACTGTAACGGGATATTTTCTTGGGAACAATAAAGCACCATATACTGAGAACGATGTTTATTAAATGTAACCCTTGAACACGTTACCAAAGTAAATAAATTTAAAAAGGGTCGCTGGTTGCAGTTGGCTGGTCAACTTTTCTCCGTATCAAAATATTTCCCAACTAATTTATAGTGGAGGGTGGAAGAACAAAAAATAAAAATAATAATAAAACGGAAGGGTCAGAAAGCCCGTCTCCTGAACCGTCGCGTAGCCAGCCAACTCCACACTGCGACAGCCTGCCTCGAGCAGATAGCCTCAGCCAGGCCATCAGCCCCAACCAGACAATCAGCCCCAACCAGACAATCAGCCCCAACCAGACAATCCGCCCCAACCAGACACCTCCTGAAGTTACAGAATAAAAACTTCTTAGCACAAAAACTCAAATTAAACACAAAGGGTTTTGAGTATATAGAACAGACAGGTCGCTAAAACACTGAAAGCAACATCCTATACACCGGGCTTTACATAGGCGAACACAATGGGTGAGCCGTCCGGCACTCTTCATGATTAAACACACAGAATTTAGGGTTATACGGAGTAGACAACTCGCTACACATGGAAGGTATTATCTTACACACAGGCTTTACATAGGTGAACACAATGGATGAGCTGTCCCGCACTCTTCATGATTAAACACACAGATTTTATTGTTATACAGATCAGACAAATCCCGGCGTTCCTGTCTTCGGTTCACAGCACTGAAACGTTAACCACAATTTTTTTATCCCTTTCACTGGCTAACTGTGAAGTGCCGTGCTCGACCGACGCAGTGTGCGCCTGGAAAGTGGCTTGCCCGAATACTGCTGAGCGTGCCCGCCTGCTGGCTGTGGGAGAGTGGGAGTCGAGCCTCTGGCTACAAGCACTACCGTCACCCAACATAGGTACTATGTCTGTGGTGTGTGTGTGTAGGTATGTGTATGTATGTGTGTGTATGTCTATGTCTGTGTAGGTACCTTCCGGATCGCTACATGTCTGCGTTTGGGTGCTCCTAGTGGAGCTCCACATCGTTGTCAATGTGGTGAAGCAGTCAACCACCTCGGTCACCATGGCATATCCTGCAGTAGGAGCGCTGGCCGGATAGCAAGGCACGCCAGCATTAATGACATCATACGTCGGGCTCTTGTCACCACCGGGGTGCCAGCTGTTTTAGAACCCAATGGCTTGGCATGTGACGATGGGAAGAGACCAGACGGGATGACCATAATACCTTGGAAGTTGGGTAGGCCTTTGGTGTGGGATGCAACATGTGTCGACACCCTTGCGCCATCTCATCTTCTTAGTACGGCGGGCTGTGCTGGGGCGGCTGCTGCCGGTGCTGAAAACAAACGGCGCAAATATAACAACCTTATTGAAAGTTATATGTTTCAGCCGTTTGGGGTTGGTTTTTTACATTAGGTCCATGGGGTCCAAGTGCGCGTAGATTTTTTCGAGAAATTAGCACAAAGCTCGTCGACTCATCACGTGGCTGGCCATTTCTTTGGCCAGAGAATCAGCATTGCCATCCAACGTGCATGCCATGCTGCCGGTGTTCTGGCCACGTTTCCCGTTGACATCGATGTGGACGAATTTTTTAATGAAAAATGAGCCCTTTTCACTCTCCCCTTTATATTTGTATATAGGTTTTTTTTTTTTTAGATTATTCTATTGTATTTATTTTAATATATTTGTTACTTCAATAAAGGAATAAATAAAGAATATGTATGCATATCTTTGTATTTAAATAAAGGTTACCTAATTGCGTTCTATTCTCAATATTGCACCTATCACTGTAGTGTCCGCATCACCCAGAGCTTGACTCACTGGACTTTACCCTATCAGGGAATCGAACCCGGGACCAGCTCAGCACTAGCACTTTTAACCACTAGAACAATGTGGCAGTCTTTACTGCATGTATACACTTATTGGTACACCGATGCTCTGCATAATTTCCTGTCTGTATGTTACTTCGAGAAAATGTAAGTAAGTAAACGAGCAATTTTTGTAGTTTAAGATACTTTCGCTTTTGCATCGCAATCTATAAAATACCATAGCCGGGGTCACCAATTACTTTCATTTGAGGTCCGTTTTTAGGGTTCCGTACCCAAAGGGTAAAAACGGGACCCTATTACTAAGACTTCGCGATCCGTCTATCTGTCTGTCTGTCTGTCTGTCCGTCTGTCTCCAGGCTGTATCTCATGAACCGTGATAGCTAGACAGTTGAAATTTTCTGAGATGATGTATTTCTATTGCCGCTATAACAACAAATACTAAAAACAGTATAAAATAAATATTTAAGGGGGGCTCCCATACAACAAACGTGATATTTTTGCCGTTTTTTGCTCGATATTAATAACGGCAACAGGTAGACGCTTGAAATATTCACAGAATGTTTAGTTGTATATTTACTTAAAAAAATAATAATTAATAAATTAAAATAAAATAAATTAAGGGGGAGCCCCCCTTAATTACATACAACAAACGTGATTTTTATGCAGTGTTTTGCGATAATGGTACGGAACCCTTCGTGTGCGAGTCCGACTCGCACTTGGCCGGTTTTTTAATATACTTAAGGTATCAAGTCAACCCCTTAAATATGTGAATATAGGATTAGTTCTTCGTTTGGCCCACTGAGATTTGTCATACATAAAAAAATCCTGAAATGAATATGCTTCGTTCGTCACTAAATATTATTTTAATTATTTTATTCCTGCCCCGTCCTATTGATATTGTATCTATATAGATACAATATCAATGGAGATTTTGATGAGATGATTCGTCTTTGTCGAAAGTAAAGACAAAAAGCGGCATATATTACATTGTATGACGTGGTGGCCCAGTGGCTAAGATCTCGCCTCTCGTGCTTGAGGTCGTGGATTTTGGAATTTTTCAATTCATATGTACTTTCTAAGTTTGTCTTGGACATCGCTGACAACGGTGAAAGAAAACATCGTGAGGAAACCTGGACTTATATTGAGTTTATTATAAGATTGTACTCCATTGGTGTAATTGCTGCAAAGCGTTCCAGTGCGACGTTAAACAAATAAATAAAATTGTACTGTTTACATATGGCACATTTGGTGACACCTGCCGGGCGAGCACAGCCTACTGTGACAGGCTTGAGTCACACATAGCAAAAACCGTGACAAAATGCGCGACTCAAGCCTATCACGCAGACCGTGCTCGCCCGGCTGATCTATAGAATAGGAAGTATGATTCAAAGATAATATCATGGGGGCAAGTAGTATTGGCATAGTTTGTCTGCAGATGCATGGGTGCTTTTCATCAAACTAAGTATACATATTATATTTTATACCTATTTGTTTCTTTACATCGTCATAATAGCTTATTTATCTAGCTTTATAACCATGTCGTACTTTTCATTTATTATTTCTTATGGGTGGTTTACTCTAAACTATGCTAGTTTTATATTATCCGTGGCTATATTATTAACAAAATAGCAAAACAAGCCAGCAAGGCAAAAATCCGCGATACAGAAACAATAACACGTCACAGAAGCTCGTAACCGGACCGCGGGAGCGCGATAAAACTGTTTCTACATAGCAATCAATTTGAAAGGAAACACACTACTTATTTGTGATTCTGATCAGCAGGGGTCCGTTTTAGTAGTGGTACGGCTATTTGTGAAGGAGCTTGTTTGGGCAAGTACTACTGCCATGAGTATGAGGGTGCGCTGTTTGGCAGTTTGAAGGTATATAGGTGTAATGCATAAGACACAATTTAACAATACACATTACTTGCGTAAAAGACTGCAAGTAGCTGTAGCTTAAATTTCACTATGGCATGCAAGTTATTTGCACACTTTTATGCGCTTTTAGATTCGTCTCTGGGGTTTCGATGCACCTGCCAAACCATTGGTATTGCAGACGTCTATAGGTCGCGGAGATCAATTCCCATAAGACCGCCATTCTTGTACTTATAAAAACGTTCAAATACTGGTCGCAATATTATTAATTATTTATTTATCTTCGTTATTGGGTTTTGAAATCTTACAGTTTCTAGTATTTAACTTATAACATAAATGTGAAAATCTGTATTTTTCTTAATTATTTAAACCTCAACGATGGGCTGGGTGGATTTGAATGAAACTTAAAATAGTTGTTAAGCCAATGGTACGTTTCCTAAGGATAATTCCTTTAACACGGGCGAAGCCGCTGGCAGAAGTTAGGAAACAATTAAAAGTGTACGTGGAATCTAACGCACTTTTTTCTCTATTGAGATCTACCTACGCTTGCTAATCTTTATCTGTTGGACTGACCGACTGCATGATAATTCAAAAATACCTTTAAATGGTTTAATAAGGATTTCAGTATTTACTTACTGCATAATAATTTTATTTCAGTTCGAGTTACGCATACAACAGTATTTTTTCCTTAACAAAAATAGCTAACCATAATAAAAATTTCATAGAGGACACAATAAAACCGAGCTACACGATACACCGATCCGCCGAAAGGGCCAGCAAACAGAGACATGTTTGCGCCATGAGCCAACGGCAACAGGAAACAATAATCTTATTGCAGCACCTATTGGTACAGTCGGCTCCGTGATTTAATCGCCATCTTTGTTGCACGTGTATAACCCACAGGGACATGTTTTAGTCCTGCTGGAGAGCTCTTAAATGGGCAGGTATAAAAATAATAATTTATTTTCTTCTTTAAACCTATTTTTTTAGAATATGATAAGTAATTTATTTTCAATTTTCAGCCCACGTATTTTATGTGTGTTGTAGGTGTTGCAGGTGTATTGTAGGTAGATTATATGTGTATTGTAGGTGTACCTCTACCTAATCCTTCGGATAATATTCGTTTAATGCAATAGGTAAAGAGTATTATAAAGGTTTCTTAAGTACTAGAAGGTTAATTATTGTACTGGGTTATTGGTAAAACATGAACAACCTTGCAGGGCTGTATTAATAAAAATCAGCTGAGGCCCTAGACAACTGACATTCTGTCATCGAAAACGTTTGATAAGCGATATCGAAAAATCACGTTATCAATCCCTTTAAGCGCGATTGATCCAAAATGGATAATGTTGCCGAAATTATACAATATATATGTATATTGCTAAATAAGTATAAAATGGACGGAACAAATAATAAAATAAATAATTCGAAATTGTAAAAAATTAATTATTCACTGATTTATAAAATATATCGGTATAATGTAAATCACCATCAATACATAAATTGGACCAATGGTGCCTAAAGGCATACATTTATGCTCCATAACTCGCCAGAATGTATGGACCAGCTGTTTTTTTTGTTTTTTTTTTAAAGTCATAGAACAAAAGTTGTTGTTTATGATTTTAGTAATATAGCCCTGCCAGGTTGTTAGTGTTTTACTAATAACCCTGTATAATCTGGATGCTTAGTTGGCTTTACACGTAAATTGTACAAGTACACCAGTTCCGAATGTCAATCATATTATGTTAGGCTTCTCTTTCTCAAGTTGATTAAATCAATATTGAGTTATTCTTCTAATTGTTTCAGGTCGAAAATTGAAGTTTTTGCTGCTATGAACTGTGGTGTAGCACACTTATATTCAATTATTATCCTTGATCCAGGATCGGTGGCCAGACTTAAATTTAACTTAGAATTGGTTTATGAACGTCTGTTATAACGAGTATAGCTAAAGCCCACCTGAAGAAAAAAATCTTCATTAAATCAGATCAGCCGTTTTTGCGTGATTGATATACAAACTTACACATTTATAACTTTAATAGTAGGATTATATATAAGAGGGTTGTTAGAGCTTGAGAACAGGGAGATCATCAGTTGATCGTAAACACATTCACATAGAAATCCTAGGAATTTTGAGCTAAGGAAACACTTTATCATTTCCTGACCATTGTGTTCCTAATACCTAACTCTAGGCATCCCACCTGTTCATAACCGAAACAATAGGACTCCCTGATTTAATCTCCTCCTGCCAGTCTCCATGGGGTCCCATGGGCCTGCCAGGGTGTATCGATCACGTCACGGCGCATCCTATGTCGTTTCACGTTGAGATCACCGAACTATACTAGGGACGTTACAGCGGAAATGATTTTATTATTAGCTTTTTTACATTTTAAGAAAAGTGTCGAAAATGTTGCGTAAGAATAGTGTTCGTAATTGTAGCCCAAAGTGAAAACCTCTAGTGTTTAATTGTTAAAAAAACAAGCCGACTGTTTTCAAAAGAGATTTGCGTATTCTCATGTGGAAGTTATTAAGATATAGATAACTGTTTGATTTTATACTTCCAAATCATCGCATCCACTAGTTTTCTGATGGTGGCATGGATTCATTCAAGCAAATAAACTCTTTAAATATCGATACTAGATTTAAATACATACTATAGATTACTTCTAGGCAAGTGCGCTTCACCGTCGTTGACCAAATCATCGCTTTCCATCAGGTGAGATAGTGGTCAATCCCGAGCCTACAAATAATAAAAGAGCTAAAAAAAGTTGTTGGAATATAAATGTGAATATTATTATGTAGTAACTAACTAAAACAATATTAGTTCAAAATATACCCAAATCACGGGGTCCCGACGCTAAGAAAATAAATGTATTATAATAAATTTTAATAGATGGCGTGATATGCATCGATTTGTTATTGAATTTTGTGCAAAATTAACATTTCCTAGAATTAAGTATAAAAATGGAATGTTCTTGTTTAATCTACTCTCCACAGCACACAATTATGGATTATTGGGACCTTAATTCACATTTCAGAGATTATTTGAACGAATCATTTAAAATCACTTCCAATAGATAGCGCGATTTTAAATTTCTGATTCACTCCACTTGATTTTTTAAATTGGTATTGGTACACATTTTGGTACAATGAAACTATAAAACCGTACAAAAAACATTATAAATCTAATCGTCACTGTTTTTGAAGAAAAAATATTCACGAGCCGAGTAAAACCTTTTACTTGCAACTCACTACTAACACCAACTTTCGCTTGGGACAGAACCGACCTCGTTCGATGTACTTTTTGTAAAATAGTCGGCTGTCTGATGAAAAACGCTAGTTGCGTCGGCACGGTTCCAGTGTATGAGAAGAGGCATAAGTGTGATCATCACTTCAGCCGAAAGAAGTCCACTGCAAAACATATGCATCTGTATCTGTATGCTAGTATTATATTATCTGTGCCCAAACTAAATAGTATATTTTCGAAATTTTTAAACTTTGACAGACAACCCTACTCCCTTCAGATGACTGATGGCCAGTCCCGGAGGAAACGAGTAGTTCCAGTTGGTAAATACCTACGTTATTTTAACCTCAATCACTCAGGGGATCTACCCTGGGAGCCTGTGACTTTTTAGAAGGCAATATTCTTTTAAAAAAGAAAAGTTAAATTAATGTGATAACAATTTTCTTTTGAAACATATAAGTTAAATTCATGTGTAAACAGAGGCATTTTGCAGAAACAACATTTATTTTCTTGATTTGTTCATGATTAAAGGTTTACTAAAAGCTTCTACATAAAATATGATTCAGATTTAGGTAAAGGCATCAATTCAGTTATCTTTGTGAGAGTTTTAGATATAAACAAAAAAAAAAGTTAATTAAAAAATTCAAAAAACCCGACTGCTTAAGAAGCGAACTAAAAAGACGTAAACAAGAAGAAAATCATATTCGCGAGCTGGCTGACCAAAATCAGATGTATCCTCCGACTGCACAGCATGATTTTCTTCTTGGTTACGTCTTTTTAGTGCGCTTCTTAAGCAGTCGGGTTTTTTGAATTTTTTAATTAACTTTTTTTATTTATAACTTTTTAGTTACTTTTTTTCGAATTTGGTACACAGAAATATATAAGCATTATATATTTTTGAAATTGCCTCGTAAAACCCTTTATTTTGATACCCCACACGACGGGATAGGAAGAAAAAAAAATTTGGGCTCCCACAATATGGCGCCTTAAAGCCGCCATTTTTCTATTTTCTAATTTTAATGTAGCCAGTGACACTCGAAGGGTTAAGACGAATCGATTGACGTAAGAATCATCAAAATCGGCCAACGCGTTTGGTCTCTGGAACGCCACATAGGAACAAACATACATACATACATACATAGACTGATAAACACATTACCCTCCTTCGGCCCCGACCCGACGTAAAAAGTTATTAGGAAAAGTACTAAAAATAGTTTCATCACTAAATGGGAAAGACTTCAATTATTCCAAATTTCAATATAATATTATTAGGATCCAGAAGCAAAACACGTAATAAATATAAAAAATCTTTTAATCCGTGTAATTACAGTTTGCAAAAATAGTAATAAGAAACGTAACATAAAATTCAATACGTCAAGTGCTTTTTTTTCAACGTGCCAGCAGAAAAAGAGAGCAATGACTCGCTATGCACCCCCTTCCTTAAATTTCCACCGTCTTCAATCCGCATGGCATTCGTAATTTCTATGACGCCACCTCGCATAAAGCTAATAATGTATTATTATATCTCGCCCTCTAAGCTGTTACGTGGGACTTAACATAATTGGCGAAGTATTGGAGTAGTACAGGCATGATGCTATGTCAAACATATTGTTATCCTTTATCAAAACATTATCAACGTACCCCTAAGCATGTCAACACACCTTACATACTCTAGCTGCTTCGCAAAATTACTTAAAGTACGTGACGCACCTATATCTACATATGTTCTGACAAATTCCTTGCATATTGAGATGACAGAGTGGCAAGAGAGATTGACATAATGTCACGGCAACTCTCTTGCAAACACGTCACATTGACAAACAGGATTAATTTGTATTGGCGTAGACACCTTTGTTTTATTAATTAGTAGTCTAAAATACTGTAAGAGCATTTTCGAATTTATTTGTTGTTTTAAACATATCAAATCACTTTAAAATAGCTGTACTTGTGCAAAGTGACATTGACGACATCTTGAGGTTACAGCGCGAAGCGAGAGACATATGTCAGACATAAGTCACGGCAAATAAATACTTTGTTTGCGTTAAAAATATCTGCAATAATCTACACAATTCTGTTTATTCAGTCGCGTCTTTTAATCTCTAAAAGACCAATTTGTCAAGCCAAGCGTTAAAGATTATGATTGAATAGGGCTCACAAAAACAAAGCTGATTTAAAGAAAACCTTTACATCGTGTTAACATTTTTAAATGTCAAATAACAGATTATACGGTTCACAAATTGCAATAATCCCGTCCAAAAGCGAGCCTACAGCGTGACGGGTGACGTGACACGAGATTGAAATGTAACGTGTCAGCGTGACGCGTGTCACGGCAACTCGCTGCAGTTAGCTTTTATTTAGAATATGATGGCTACATAGAAAGTTCGCAAAAAAGAGTTGGTGTCTTGAATGGTTTATCTGATTTCAGATACAGCTACGTAGAATAAAATTACAGTTTTCGATACAACATATCAAAAAACACTTTAAATATCAAACAGTTTCAAATATAGTCTCACGTGGCCGTTACCGAACAGAGCATTTGTCGGAAAAAGCTTCTGACCGTGGCTTTGCGGTAAAATTATCACCAGGGAACAAACTAGCCCTTCTCCAAGATTATAATATATCGCCGGCCCCGGGCAATAAAGCGGTAATCGCCGGTTACGCCCTTTTTAATGTTATTTGATTTTTGGCTTCTCTGAGTATCAATCTATCACTCCAATTTTTTTCAGATTTTTTTATTAATATTCCTTTAAAATAAATGGCAATAACGACTTTATTGCATGAGAAATTCTCTTATGACTAAGTTATGTATTATTGCATTACTCTAAGAAACATAACACAAACAACCAGTAAACATCTTTACACTGAATTTGTAAACGATGAGAAACAGTAATATATTTAACCACGTTTTTGGAAATAAGCTTATTATATCAATAAACTGTTAAAACTTAATATAAAGTATTCACGAAAGATTTTATTCTGTACAAGCTATTACGCCTTTCTTCCCGTAAATTTATTGTAGCCCCGGCGACGTATTGTCATGTTACGCTGAACGAAATACGCAGAAAGGTTGGGGTTGTAAAGATAAGATGTAGAAATTCTCTTTATGAAGCTGAAATTTGGCAGATGGGTAGTTTAATCATCTTCACCAACTTCCTGCCTCTGACCCATGTTACTTGGGATCGACGCAACACGTTTTCTTCTTCCATACAGTCCTGTCCCCCGTCACGCCATCACTGACTTCCTTTTCTTTAATATCACTCCTCACACAATCCGTCTATCTTTTCTTTGGCCGTCTCCTCCCTCTCCATCCACATTTATATTCATAACTCTTTTAGTAACATGCGTTTCATCCCTCCTCATCACGTGCCATACGAGAACAAACGGTTTCCTGACGCCACTTTCAAACTACCTCTAATATACTCATTTCTCACGTTATCCATTCTCGTCACTCCTCACATCCATCTCAACATTCTCATCTCTGCTACATGCAATCTCTTTTCATCCATCTTTTTCATAGCCCAACATTCTGATCCATACAGTACGGCAGGTCTCATCACGCACTTGTAAATTTTCTACTTTAACTTAAGGGGCATCCGTGGGTCGCAAGTTGTTCCAGTGACCTGTCGCCATTTCATCCATCCCGAGTTGATTCGGTGCGTAACATCTCGGTCTATCTCACCATCCCCTTGGACAAGCTTTGACCGGAAGTAGGAGCACGTCGGTATGGGTGTTCCAACGACAGCTATAGGCACGGAACTCGAGAAATCGCCAGAATCCCAGAACAAGTATTCTGTTTTATTTCTGCTCAATTTCCAGCCCTGTGCCAGCCCTTCACTCTCTTGTCTGTACCACCAAACCTCCAATCTGGACCTCTAGGCCACTCTCGGCAACCAGCACAATGTCGTTGGCAAACACCAGGGAGCCTCTTCCTGTATGTCCGACGTCTGAGCGTCCATTATCATCAGAAAGAGGTAAGGACTGAGATCCGACACTTGGTGCAAGTCGACTGCCACACTGAAGCTGTCAGTAGTGCCCATTGTAGACCGGACTGGGGTACTGCATCGACTGTACATCCCTTGGACCAACTGTACATACTTCCCAGGTACACCTTTCTTCTTAAGGCTCACCACAAAACCTCACGGGGCACCCGCTAGTATGCCTTCTCGAGGTCAATGAACACCATGTGCAAGTTTTTATGTGCACCTCTGTATTTCTCGCACAACTGGCGGATTGCGAAAATGGCATCCGTTGTACTTCGACCAGGCATAAAACCGAATTGTCAGTATCCTTAATTTTTTCATCACCAGAAAGAATCATTCCAGCCTCATCTTTTATACATCTTATCTGACAGACATCTCTCTTCTCCCTTTTCTCCCTAGCTCTAGCAAAACAGTACAGGTCCTTTTGGCCTGCTGGAATATCCAGCGCGTGTTAGCAAAGAAAAGATATTTGTACATTTAAATTTTAAGGGGGAAATGGGTGCAGCTGAACTTTGTATGTTTTTTTTATTGGGGCTTGCGATTTGGTTGAAACTTTGCAGGAATGTTTTTGGCAATAAATTATTGAGGACTGCATATAAAAATATTAAATTGTTAAATCTACTCCTAAAAGGGGTTGAAGTGGGGTACTATAGTTTTATGGGGAAATTAAGAGTACCGGTTATGTTTATGTGAAATATTGATTATGAAATGCGACTTAATGTGTATTTTACACAATAAGGACAAAATAAATAATAGATGCCACTATATTAACAGGTATGAGAAAAGGGCAAAGCGTGTTCATTCGTCGAATCCCAATAATCTCCACTGATCTTCCATTTCAATTTAAAAGACTCAAGTTCCCAATCAATAGCAATAGCAAAACTAAGTAGTAATAATTATTAACCACAACTCACGGGTAGCAGGTAGCAGAGGTGCATTTGAAAAACCATGGTACATCCACGACCAGCTGTACATAGCATATGCCCGTATGTCCAGGGCCCAGAATGTATTAGCGCCAAATGGAAGGACATAATACATAGTATAAAACATTGTACCCATGTGTAGCGTCCTAAAATGTTGTGCCCATGATTAATGGCATAATTAAGGAATGTCAATTACCTGCAGATACAATTTAAGATAGAGTGGTATCTTCAATTCGCGGGCAAGCAGAACCTATGATTCTGTTTTTCTGATTCAGAATTTAACGATTAACTTATTTAATTCTAGTCGTTGGTCAGTACCAACATTTAAAATTAAATAAGTTAATCGCTAAATTATGTTAATGCTTGCTGTACCTGGATATACTATACAGGCTGAGTTTTCCAAGTGGGCGTGGATGGTGAAATCAGACACTATGAAGAATAGCGAAAACGCTCAAAGGGACACACGGGGCCGATTTTGATGAAAACTAAAACTGCAACATTGAATATTGTCCTCTCCTGTATATCGACAACAAGAATTGCTTATAAAAAATTAGTAGTTAATAAATAAAGTAGTTTATAAAAATTATATGAATTTGTTCAAGTAGCATAATGTTTTTATTTTTTTAAGGATTTGTCTGTTTTATTTTTGTTTGCAAAGTTTAATACTTAATACAAATTAACAAGAAATAAAAATCATAAAATACTGTTTAAAATGATTAAAAATAAAAATAAATTACAATATAAGGTCAGTCTGTTACGATGGTTACATAAAAATATCTTTCATTGATAGGATTCTAAAATAGCGATTAGTGCATGATACAGCTAAGCTTTGGCTATATAATTTCCCTGAAAAAGGTGGTAATCGGCGCTCGAGATCTAAAGTGGAAATTACGTCGTATTACATACTTACATTCCTAAATCTCAGTGGTCGGTGTGTCTAAAAAGTCGTTAATGATGTTACAATTTAAACGGTATAGTCTATAATTTGTATTATACATTTTTTTAATTATTTCTTTAAATTTATATACCATTACAATTATTTTTAAATGGTTAAATTGGTAAAAAAATTAGCTTTCATTTGACACATTGAACTCCTGTTTTGGATTACTTTACGCTGAAATATAAATAAATTATCTTCTTTTATTTCTCCTGTAAAATTTGATTTTTGATATTACCGCTTTATTGCCCGGGGCCAGCGATATCTTCTTGCCAAATTCATTACTATCCGTATAGCCAGTCATGAAAAGGTAACGAACAGAGTAACTGTTGGCTTTTTTCATACTATTATGGATAACAATGTAGTCTTCGATACTCAGCAAGCAAAGAAGTTCGAAATCGTATCAGTACTTTCAGAGATTACTTTACTTTTTACCCGGCTGCAAGGAAAGGGAAAAAAGATTTTCGCGCGAATCTTGTATGTATGTATGCAATATTCTTTGTTACCTCATATCTTTCAAACCATTAGACGGATTTAGATATTTAAGAGAGCGTTAGATATCTACGTCTTGACCGCCCAAGTGATTTTAGATAAGAAACGTTAAAAAAAACAAATATGGCGGATTTTGGGTGCCATATTGTGGGAGTCCCAATTGTTTTTTTTTCCAAAACCATCGTGTCGTGTATCAAAATTTACGGTTTCAGATGTGATTACAAAAATATATACCACTTATATGTTTCAATGTAATTAAAAAAAACTGCCCAAGTGCGTGTCGGGCCACGCGCAGAAATTGAGTTTGTGAGAATTGAGAAAGAGTTCCGAAGTTGCATAATAATGCGGACTAAGAAGAGGGTTTTGTTGTTGTTACATGAACATACAATTTAGTTTAATAATATTTTTGAATGGCCTATCCAACGATACCCAATACCATGGGATAGACGAGAAAAATAAAAAACATCCCCACTTTACGTCTATAAGACGAAACCAAAAAAAAAATTTTTCATTATTTTATTTTACCACTTTGTCGGAATTATTAATATGTATATCCATGCCAAATTATAGCTTTCTAGTACTTAGATTCTCTGAGCTAAGCTGCGGACGGACAGAGCGAAACTATAAGGGTTCTTTGTTGACTTCGGAACCCTAAAAATTAAAACTTATAAAATTGTAAATAAAAACATTAACAAAACTAAAAAAAAACCGACTGCAAAAGGCACTAAAAAGAGCTAAATGATCGCTTCTGCAGCCAAGTTTTTTTGATTAAATTAACTTTTTTACAAGCTTTTATATAACTTGCAATGTATGTATGTAAGTGTGTTGAATTTTAAAGCAGTTATCTTTCACCGATTCAGATATATTTTTTTAGTTTGAATGACAATGCATGGTTAGTTAAGTGATGTCATTCTAAATCCAATATGGTGGATGGCCTAAGATGGCGGGCTAGTTATTTTTTGTGCACTGCCAGGATATGGGTATCAAATGAAAGGGTTTGCTGAGAAGAGTACGAAAAAAGCTTGTCTAAAATTATTTTTCTTTTATTAATAGATAATTTTATTTTACTAACTGTAAACAAAAAAAAATACCTTGTCATAATTTGTTATTGTTTTTTCTAATATTAGAGATGACACTACTCATTTGAGCTAGTTCAGGTGCAATTATTAAGATAATAAACAAAATGATGTGTAATCCTAGCTTGTGAGAAACGATATTCGCTTCATTTAATCTAAATTCCGCTTCATTTAACCTTCATTGACTTATTTTCTTTTCTCGTAAGGTTAAAATGGTAATTCAAGGTTGAGATGTTTTTCACCATGAGGTACGTCTGGTTATTCAACCTTTTTTACATAAATTATACTAACTGCCATTTACACAGGTAGGTACTCTTTTAATAAAAATAAAATTGAGTTATTTAAGATAGATTTTTTGAATTTCTTGCATTTATTTTTATAAAAGGTTAAGGCTAAATTAATTAGGACCGCACTTTACTTAACATATGAAATATTCTCATTCGTTTAATCCAAAAAGTTCTTAATATTTTAATTAAGTCAAATACTGCAAGTAATGATGGAAGCTTATAATAGCTTACAAAGAATCCAAAGCTAGACATTGAAGTTTTATTTGTATAGTGCTCAAAAGGCCAATCATAGTAAATGCATATGTTAGCATAGTGCAGTCTTACCATGGATTACTTTTCATTAGGTTCACTTCTTCTTTCGTATCAAAATTAACTATTATTATCCATATTAATATTATAAATGCGAAGGTGTGTCTGTCTGTCTGTTACATTATCTCAACCAAACCGATAATTAGGACATAGGATACTTTCTATCCCAGTAGTAAGTTCCCTTCGGATATTAATAGTAGATTACTGCAGCGGCCAGCAAAAGAGGCATTGATGAACGAACGTGTAAATGTGGGCCGAGGCGAAGCCGAGGCACACATACGTAGGCCCATCAATGCCTAGTTGTGGCCAAGGCTTGTATAATACTTTTCTCAAACATGCTTGGAAATATGAGCATTATTTTGGCAACCGTCTTCGAGATAAATCGCAATTGCTGTACTGGTCATGTTGCCGGCCGCTGCTCGCATGTATTTGGCTAGTACACAGCAATTTCGATTTGTCTCGAAAAAGGTTGTCAAAATAATGCTCAAATTTCCAAGTTTGAGAAAAATACTTTTACGCAGGCGAAGCTGCAGATAGGTAAATTAATTCGTAATTTTTTGTATTTTACGCATCACCATGTTGCCTGGAATTTTTATACGTAGTCAAACATCTTTTATTCCATGTCATGCTACGTTCCAATTTCAAAAATTCTATTTCAAATCTTGCAACGGCCATTAGAAAAAAACAACCTGAGTTTTTCCCGCTCTACTACCGGTTGTCAATCCCGGGGAAATCAGTTCGCAGCACTAATTACAGGCGCGGACCCTGGGACGGTAGGGACGTCAAAAGTGGCGTCAGTTGGCGTTTTCATAGAGTGGCGCCAACCAACGGTAAACGTTACAGCTTCAGTGAACGCTTTCAAAGGATGTTTTTATTAGGATGTTATGATTCAAAGGTTATAGGTTTAGCTAATTATTTTAGAGTCAAGTCAACAGTTGGGAATAATGTATAGTGAGTGTACATTTACCATAATCATCAATCATCACTCTTGCTGAGGCTACTTTTTATTCCGATATAGTAGTAGTGTAGCATGAAATAAAAATGTGTCAGGGTATATTTTAATTTTATTTTTTAACATATTTAAAAAACCTTTAACAAAAAACATTAAACGAACTTCCAAAATAAAACACTATCAAGTAAAAAATAACTTTTCGATGTCTTTGGTACGTATTTTTTTTCGTTTTTGACACCGACTGCCGAATAGAAAGTTATACATAGAGTGACTGCTATCTGACCGCCACAACCCTGTAACAAGGTAAAACGGCAACCCTTGGCAAGACTTTCCTCCCATACAAACAGATATATTCATCACAATATAACTCACTCAATATTCTCTCTTTGTAAAAGTAAAATTTTAATTAGCGCTATCAAAAGATTCTTGCAACGATCTTCTGAACAAAATGCAAAATGTTTTGTGCAAAAGTTATTTTAATAAGAATGTTTTGCTTTTAAAATTTAATTAATAGGCGAACCGATATTGTGGCTCGACATTGAGTGAAGTTTTGCAATTAGCCAAGGAGGTTCTATTTGTACTGCCACGTAAGAAGTTTACGCATCATTAAAGTTGGTCTTTGACTTCGGCTTCTTATTTGATGAATTCATGCATAATAGGTCTAAGACTTTCGGGTTTTAATTGCATTTCAATTAAAACCAGAAAGTCTGATCTGGGTCTAGAAAGTCTAAAACAAATAGACACCGCCACAATTTTTATGACAAATCTGAATAATAAAGTAATGTATAAACTGCCTCGTTGGTGTAGTGGTTGTAAACGCTACTGCTGAACGTGAGGTCCTGGCTTCGAATCCCGGATCGGACAAAGTGTTATTGAGTTCTACTATCTGGAATTTCTGAATGGCAGCCTGGCGTCTAGACTTGTGCCCGATTAATGGTATCAGGCGTGATGTTATGTTTAAAAAGCAAAATTTAATATTCCAGTGACAAATATTGACCCAGATCCCCGTTTCTTAATATTTTTATAAAATATTCATTGAAACGTGACATCATTAAGTCAGATTTCAGCAGCGAGTGGCCGTAGATTACATTAATGACTTTTCATCCGACGCCCCAAGTTTCCGGAGGCCCAGATTTGATACAAAAAAATGGCCTCTGAATTTTTATCCTGGTATCCTCGATTAATTATGTATTAAATTCAAAGAAAGTCAGTAAGCTAATAATTCTTTGGAGTAGCGCATTGAGTTTCTTCAGGCGATGACTTAAACAAAACAGATTCGTTCACGTTTTTATTCATTTCAGTTTTGATTCACTTTGAAAGCACTAGTGTGGGTAGGAAGGTGTTTAGTGGATCGTGTGGGGTAACAAGTGATCCTTCAGACTGGAAGGGGAGAGAGGTACAGCTTCAGATATTTTGCGTAATGCTCACAAATAAATATAAAGCGAACTCGAGTACCTACGCAGTCGGAGCCGCACTGGTAATATATTATGTTTTCTGAATAAGAAAAACCTTGATATTCTCGGAAATATTTTTATGAACTGATGTTTTTTCGAGCGAAAATATTCTGAACATTACAGCAAAAGTTTATATCTTTATCCGTTTGTCATCAGCCTTGCCGAGTGTGCTTTTGGTTTTACATAGATACGCGTGTACGTATTTATATAGTTTTCAGCGGCGAATCATGTTATTAGGAACAACTATTGTCTGACCTTTAGGATAGGTTAGGATATAATAGCCTGGACCTACCTATACCTGGGCCCCCTTTTCCGCACTTAGACACCCATTTGGTCCGCTGTGCGGCAAGGCCTCCTCTATGTGAGAGGGAATGGGCCGTAATCCACCACACGGACCTAGTGCGGGTTGGTGGATATCACATGTCTTCGAATTTTTGGTTCTAAATACATGCCGGTTTCCTCACGATGTTTTCCTTCAACGTTTTGAGAGCAGTGGTGATGAAATAATTTACAAAAAGTAAAGCGCCTGCCTAGGCTCGAACCCATGACCTACAATTTGGAAGTCTCAAACTTATGGATTACAATAAAGAGACAACAAACATAGAGGTGCAAGAAAAATACAACTGGTTAGAAGGAACAATCAAAAAATCTATTCAGCAAGGAACTAATATCAAAGACCTATCTAACAATTGGATGACTAACAAAACCATTAACCTTCTTAATCAAAGAGCTGAACTAATCATTGGAAAAAATACTAAAGACAGTCGAAAGCAAATAGCAGAATTCAGCAAAGAAATAAAAAAAGTATTAGAAAAGATAGAACTCAGAGAAGAATGGAAACAATAGAGAGGCACATTTTACAGACAGGAGGAATAAAAAAGGCAAATAAGGAGTTAACGAACAAAAAGGACTGGATTGTACAGATGAAAGATAGTAATAGATTGAAGGAGAATCGAAGGCAAGGCATATTGAGAATTGCTACATCATACTACAAGAAACTATACGAAAGTAACAGAGTGGAGAAAGAAATTGAATTGTTAGAAATGTCATCCGTACCCAGCATCATGCAAGAAGAAATAGAATTCGCTATAGAAACCCAAAGAGACGATAAAGCTCCAGGACCCGACGGAATAAGCAACGAAGTACTGAAACAAGCGAAACAGACAATAACACCTATTCTCAAAGAAATCTTCAATGATATCATCAACACAGAAACGATTTCACAGCAATGGACTAAATCTAATATAATCCTTCTGTACAAAAAAGGTGATCAGTACGATATCGGAAGCTACCGGCCCATAAGTTTGATGTACGACCTGTATAAAATATTTGCAAAGATCTTACTCAAGCGAATGGAAGGAAAACTCGACGAACAGCAGCCAATAGAGCAGGCAGGTTTTAGAAGAGACTACTCAGTACTAGATCATATCCATGCAGTTAGGCAAATCATCGAGAAATATGCGGAATATCAACTTATATACTATCTAGCATTTGTCGACTATAGAAAGGCATTCGACTCGTTAATTAATACATACAATTATCTGGGAGGCGTTAAGAGAACAAGGGATAGAACAAAAATATATAAGATTAATTAGAAATGTATACAAAAACAGCTCGGTATGCATTCAGTTAGAAAAGAAAGGAGATTCATTTAAGATAGAAAAAGGAGTAAGACAAGGAGATCCTCTCTCTCCAAAACTTTTCTCCGCAGTTTTGGAAATGATCTTCAGAAGCTTTAAATGGGAAAATCTGGGTTTAAATATCGACGGCCGCACACTAACACACTTAAGATTTGCCGATGATATTGTGTTACTTGCAAAAACGCCAGGAGACCTAAATATAATGTTAAACGAATTATGTGCATCTGAGAGTGAAATAGTGGGTCTTAAATTAAATCCCGAAAAAACAAAAGTAATGACCAATGGAAACAAAAGTAGCATAACTGTAGGCGAGTCACAAATTAGCTATGTTGAAGAATATATATACCTCGGACAGCTAATATCACCTAAAGATAACGTACACAAAGAAATCGAAAGAAGGATTGCAAACAGTTGGAAGAGGTATTGGGGCCTGAGGGAAGTAATGAAAGACAAAAACCTACATATAACAACAAAGAGCAAATTATTCAATGTCTGCATTCTACCAATCTTAATTGTATGGAATGCCAAAAATGGGCTTTAACAAAAAACACAACCAATAGAATTACCATTTGCCAACGAGCAATGGAGAGAAGCATGCTGGGAGTAAGGAGGCGCGATAGAATAAGAAACACCAACATTAGGAAAAAGACTAAGATACAGGACGTAACCCTAAAAATAAAAAGGCTTAAATGGAAGTGGTCGGGACACATGATCAGAGGAAAGGACAAGTGGAGCAAAATAGTTACACAATGGTACCCAAGGGTAGGTAAAAGGAAAAGAGGTAGACAACAAAAAAGATGGGACGATGATATCAGGCAGGTTGCAGGCATAACATGGAATAGAGTGGCCAGAGAGAGATCAGAATGGAGTAGGTTGGAGGAGGCCTTTGCCAACTGGCAAACGGACTTACAGAAAGTAAAAAAGCAGCAAATACGCGAATAATTTTAATTATGTGAAATTTATATTTATAACAGTAGCAGTAGTTTAAGAAACATAATTGTATATCTTCTGTCCGAATAAAAGGCTTTATTATTATTATATAGAGTTCTTTACTTTTCTTCTCTTTTAAGAGAGTATACGACCTTACACACGGGCCAAGACCAAGTGTGTGAGGGGAAAATTAAATTGAAAAGGTGGATGATAATGTAGAGGAAGACAGGAACTTCCGGGTTATGCGACAAGTATTGAGAATGGTGGCTTTTTGGAGCATATATAGTGTGTGAGAAGGCATGTGTAGAGTGTCAAGACTTTGCGTGAGAGCTTTTGGTATTACACCGGTAGATGAAAGTAGTATAGGGACTATGTGGACGGTTTGTACATTCCACTGGGTTTTAATTTCAATGGTGAGTTCTTGGTACTTACTGAGTTTTTCGGATATTGTTGATTGGATTTTGTGTGAATTAGGTATAGCGATATCGATTAGGTACACTGTTTTATTTACTTTGTCGTGTACAGTGATGTCAGGTCTATTATAATGAATAGTTTTGTCTGTAATTATTGTTCTGTCCCAATAAATTTTCTGATTTCTGTTTTCTAAAATTATTTCAGGTTTATATTTATAATATGGAATCATCTCACCTATAAGATTATATTTGTGTGCTAGGTGTTGGTGTATAATGGCGGCAACTTGGTCATGCCGATGTTTATAATCTGTCTGTGCGAGAGATTTACAGGCCCCTGTTATGTGTTGTGTGGTCTCAGAGGCACTGTAGTAGTGTCTGCATGTGTCAGTCGGTTGATTAGAATCTTTCATTATGTACTTTCTGTAATTACGTGTTGCAATTATTTGATCCTGGATCGCAAGCATGAAACCTTCAGTTTCGGGAAACAATTCACCTCGTTTGAGCCATTCTATCGACTTTAATTTATCGACGTGTGGCTGGCTCAGGGTAGCTCGGTGTCTTCCGTATAAAGCTTTTCCAGCCCATGCTGCAATTTTTTGCTGTATGCTTATAATAGTTTTATTAATTTGAGTGTTTTTATTTTGCAAGTTGAGTGGTGTAAGTTTTTTATCTGCTTCTGTTACATTTTTATGTAGTGGTGAATGTTCTGATTTGTTATGGAAGTAAGACCTGAGTGAAAGTATCTGTTTGTTGTGTAAATTGTGTATGTCAATCAATCCTCTTCCTCCTTCTTGGCGTGGTAGAGTAAGTCGCTGTATGCATGATTTCGGGTGGTGTTTTCTATGTTTGGTAAGGAGATTATTGATTGTTCGTTGTAGTTTTTTTATATCGGTTTTTGACCATCGTATAATTCCAAAAGAGTATGTAAGGATGGGTATTGCGAATGTGTTGATAGCTTTAATTGTGTTTCTGGAGTTTAGATTACTTTTTAAGATTAGGTTAAGACGATGTGAAACTTTTTGAGCAGTTCTTGTTTTGTTATCTTTTGTTCTATCGGTCTGGATTGTTTGAAACCTAGCTATTTGTATGTAGTTTGTTCATCCATAGGCTCAATAATTTTACCTGACTCGAGTGTGTAGCTGTTATTTTGAGTTTTTCCTTTAACTATTGACAACATTTTGCATTTATCTACCCCGAATTGCATACTAATATCGTTTCAATTTTTTTGTGTTGTATCTGCTAAATGAAAAAGGGAGTTTTTATCTGCTGCGTACAGTTTTATGTCATCCATATACATAAGGTGTGTTAAGGTGAATTGGGTGTTACCGCTTGTCATTTACCTTGACAAGCGGTAACACCCAATTCACCTGTGTTAGTTTTATCTAAGAGGTGTGAGAGAGGATTGAGAGCCATGCAAAACCATAAAGGACTTAGGGCATCGCCTTGAAAGATTCCACGTTTTATTTGAATAGGTTCAGTTGCTAAAGCCATGGAGGCTTGATTTATTTTGAGTATAGTTTGCCAATTTTGCATGGTAGATTCTAAGAATGATCTGAGTGTGGGGTGGATTTTATAGATATATAGGACATGCAACAACCAGCTATGCGGGACTGAATCAAATGCCTTCTGGAAATCGATGAACATAGTATGAATATCTTGTTTTTTTTTTAACTGCGCTGTTCATAGCAATCGCATCAATCGTGAGCTGTTCCTTACATCCTTGGCTGTTTTTACGACATCCCTTTTGTTGCTCTGCAAGTATGTCATTTTTAGGGTTCCGTACCCAAAGGGTAAAAACGGGACCCTATTACTGAGACTTCGCTGTCCGTCTGTCTGTCTGTATGTCTGTCTGTCTGTCTGTCTGTCACCAGGCTGTATCTAATGAACCGTGATAGTTAGACAGTTGAAATTTTCACAGATGATGTATTCCTGTTGCTGCTAGAACAACAAATACTAAAAACAGTATAAAATTAATATTTAAGGAGGGCTCCCATACAACAAACGTGTTATTTTTTGCTCGATATTAATAACGGCAACAGGTAGACGCTTGAAATATTCATAGAATATTTAGTTGTATATTCACTTCAAAAAATAATAATTATTAAATTAAAATAAAATAAATTAAGGGGGGCTCCCATACAACAAACGTGATTTTTTTGCAGTGTTTTGCGATAATGGTACGGAACCCTTCGTGTGCGAGTCCGACTCGCACTTGGCCGGTTTTTTATTTAAGTGTTCGTAAATTACTTCACTTACACAGGCTGTAAGGATTTTATAGAGCGTTTGTAAGCAGGTGATTGGTCGGTATTTGGCTGGGTTTGTGGTATCATTCATGTCCTTAGGTATCATGTATGTGACTCCCTGTGTTATGTATGTTAAGACCAAATTTGTTGATTTAATGAAGGTGTTTAGGTGATTAAATATGAATGGATGTATGCTAGTGAATTTCTTATACCAGTAGTTGTGAATATTGTCTGTGCCTGGCGATTTCCAGTGGTGACAGCGTCTGATGACGTCTATAAATGTGTTTATTGGAATGAGTTCAAAGTCCATTTCAGGGATTTCTGGTGTTGCGTCATTGATCCAGTTAGCATGATTATTATGGAATACTGGGTTTGCCCATATTTTTGCCCAAAATTTCCGTAATGCTTCGGGGAAAGGTGTTTCTAGCGATTGGCTGGTGGTGTCTCTATTATTAGATGTAAGATTTCTATAAAATATTCTTTCGTTGTTAATAAATTTATTCTCGTGTTGCGCGTGTAGTTGGTATTTTATTTTTATTTGTTCTACTGCAGCTATTAACTTTTGGCTTCTGCTGCCATTAATGTATTGCGTCAGTCTACCTATGTTTGCTCTTAAACTTTTGATTTTCTTTTCTAATCTAATTTGCCACTTTGGTTGTCTCGGTTTATATGTGCCGCGTTCATTTTGTGTAGATACTGATATTTTGGCTCCGTTGTATTTAGCTGCCGTCCATGCTGCACAATAAATTATTGTCTGCAGTTCGATGAATTCGGTTTCGACATTTACGTGCTTAGGCAGTATGACATTATTTATGTATGTGACTATGGCAGAAAACTTCCTAGATGTCTTCTGTTTGGGAATGTAAGGCCTAGTAGTGGGATCTGTGCCAATAAAATTTTGTTGAGCTTCTTGAAATATGGCTTCGATTTCACGGTTGACAGTGTTACCATTTGTTTGCGCAGGTTCAAAGTTACCAATTTCTATGTTGTTCAAGAAATTGTCATCGTCTGTATTTACGAGTATTTGAGAAACAAGGTTAGAATCTACGCTGGTATTTGTAAATACATCCGTTGTAAGGGTATTTCTGGGCGTGTCAGTAAAGTTAGTAATGTTTTCAGCAGGTTCGGAGTCATTTTGCGATTGTATAATCGTTATAATCAATATTCTGAATGCTGCTATTTTTTTTCCTGAATTCTGCAGCTACCTGGTTTTTAATTTCTTCGAATCTGTTGCTGTCTATATATCCGCTATTTGTTATCGCTCTCACTTGGTCAGATAATCTTTGCTCTGTTATATTTGTTAATTCTGGATATATATTTGTGAATTCTTCATGTAAATATTTTCTATAGGCTGTTTTATTTGATTCTAATTGTGTAACTTTGTAATATATTCTAATTAGTGTTTCATTGTATTCGTTCATCCATCTCATGCGCTGACTCGTTTGCGTATTAGATTGTGTGGAGTGTTGCTGTATTTGAGTGTGAACTGTTTGTAGTTCAGCTCTAACTTCCTGATATATCTGATCTATTGTGTCTTGTGGTAATAACTTCTTTTGTACTATTGCTCTGCGCTGATCACCTATTCTCTGTCGGCTAACTTGCATAGTTGGATATTTTTCTAAAAACTTAGTGTGAAGCGATGGAAGGTATGCATTTTTGTCTGTATCCATATTAGTAAGATGAAGGTAAGTGCGTAGGATAAATTTGTTCATTTCATTAGTCCATTTCCTACGAGCTGTTGCAGTCTTAGTGGTGGGTACAGTATCGTCGACAATATTTATTTCGTCGACAATGTTTATTTCGTCGACAATATTATTAAACGTTTTGAGAATACTTTTATTATGCGTACAGCTAAGGAGTGGAACTCCCTGCCGGAGTCTGTGTTTCCCGATAGCTACAATCTAGGGGTCTTTAAGTCAAGAGTGAATAGGTTACTTCTAGGCAAGCGCGATCCATCGTCGACCACATCATCGCTTACCATAAGGTGAGATGGTGGTTAAGCGCGAAACTATACAAAAAAAAAAAAAAAATTGTCTCCTGTACAACATCCGCTGACTGTATACTTATTGATGATGATGATGGCGTCGGAGAGACGCGAAAAGATTGTGAAGATGATGGAATTGATGGAAAAAGAGATGAGGAAGATGACGAAGAGAATTGTGAAGTTTCATCATCTATTGTAGGCATATTTGCCTGAAGTTGTTTTTTTGTTCCCACGAGTAGCTAGGGACTTAAGAAGTCGGCACACAGCAGAGCCCTGCGTTCACTGTGGCAAGCCTAGATAAAACTGGAGGTCCCCTATTATCCAGAGTTGGCGCACTAGCGACTGAAGCACTCCCCTAGCCATGCAGCCCTCGGCATGCGCGACCTTGGCTTGGATTTGTATCTCTCTTAGTCTGGCCCCTCACCCTAGATCTATCTCGACAAAGTTACTTCTACCGACACAGACATAGGGTTCACTGGAGCACGCAAGCCCCACCACGTCGTTAACGTAGAGATACAGCGGTGGGGTTATTATTATTATTTAAAAAGCGCATGCCTGGGTTCGAACTCACGTCCGGCTGAATAAGAAAAACTCGTAAGTCGTGACCGTTACCAATGGGCCATGACTGCTCTGACTTTTACAAACCAATAAATTTGATTGTTGATTTAATCCTTAGTAATCCACTAAGAAAAATTTTGTTGTTGGAATTTTAGTTCGGATCACATGGTTATATTTGTTACTAAATATATATATGCTGTTTGTTTGTTGTAATTGATTATTCAGAATAAGTTTGATAGGTTCAGTGATCAATCGTTGGGTTACGTTCAAGAATAAAGAGAAGATTATCATTAAGACAGTAAAAGGATCTGTAGATCACACACCATCGAAAAATTACTTGAAATTTTGTCACATGATTTGAAACATTTTTCATAGTGAAACGTGATATTTATGTAAAGAAAATAAAACATTTTTGATGCCATCATTTCGAGAACGTACCATACCAGCAGCGATCGTCTCCGTGGTCAGCTGAAATTGCTTGAAATTAAAAGTGTAGACATTCAATTTAGTTTTGTGTTTCATTTTCTCTGTCTCAGATATTGATACCCATCATTTCTGAGGACTTATTTTCTTACTTTATTTTGACCCTGTATAGACTTTTATCCTGTATTCAACCAGTGTTAACCACACAATATAATAGCATAATGAAAAAAATTTGCTACACAACAAAGCTCAAGTGACTTATATGCTGCAGAAATATTTAATTTAGTTACGTAAAGAAAATACTGAGATGAGGACAAAGATTAGAGGAACTCGAGGTGATCCGCTGTTCGTCCTCATTCGGGGCTGGGCACAGAGTAACAAAGCGCCTCGGTGGGCACTGCTAGAGACCGCATTTTCAAAACATTCCATACAAACCAAGAGTGTCGTTGAGTGTCTACATAAGATTAGAGGAACCCGAGGTGATCCTCCTTTCGTCCTTGTTTGGGGCCGGGTACAGAGCCCAGAGTCGACTTAACGGACACTGCTAGAAACGGCACTGTCAAAACTTTCCACACAAACCTAGCGTGTCAGAGAGTGTCAAAGATTAGAGCAACCAGAGGTGATCCACCTTTCGTCCTCGTACGAGGCTGGACACAGAATAACAATAGAAATACATTTATTCTACACATGACAACAGCAACAATATCAAAGTAGATTACCAAAAAAAAAATGTAGTAAGGGTTACTATAAACTCAGCAATTGCTGGATGGCAGACACCGAATAATGGTTTTGACTGACATTGCTAGCAACGGCATGGTCCATAAAAACCAAGCGTGTCAGTGATAAGAATATTTTTAATCCATAATCTGTACTAATATTATAAATGTGTAATTGAATAAATATAAAGGTATGGAGATATATTGGACCTCTTTATTCCTGGGTATAAGTGCCCATGAGATGATCTCAGTCTTTCACACGGGTGAAGCTGCTGTTAGAAATTATCTGTGAATATTATAAGCAATGGCGTTTCAAGTCACTGCCAGCCTGGTATTCCGAGCTCTGTAGACCCGGATGATACGCGAGCAAAGTACCGAAGATTTAATCGTGAAACACCCTCCATCAAAGTGAGATAGGGATATGTAGCGAAATATTACCGAAATAAATCATAGGCACACAATTTATATCATGTATTTTTTATACTGGGTTACAAGACTTGTGTGGAGCGATAATCGGTACCTATTTTTCTGAGTAGACTGTAGGTGCAACGAATTTCATGGATATAATAATATACTTTGTAGAATAATATACTACCTTACAAGCATCGCACCGTACTCTTACAGAAATAAAACCGGCCAAGTGCGAGTCGGACTCGCACACGAAGACTTCCGTACTATTATCGCAAAACACTGCAAAAAAATCACGTTTGTTGTATGGGAGCACCCCTTAATTTATTTTATTTTAATTTAATAATTATTATTTTTTGAAGAAAATATACAACTAAATATTCTGTGAATATTTCAAGCGTCTAACTGTTGCCGTTAACCAAAAAACGACCAAAAAAAAACAAACAAAAAACGACGACGGTATCGAGCAAAAAACGGCAAAAATATCACGTTTGTTGTATGGGATCCCCCCTTAAATATTCATTTTATACTGTTTCTAGTATTTGTTGTTATAGCGGCAATAGGAATACATCATCTGTGAAAATTTCAACTGTCTAACTATCACGGTTCATGAGATACAGCCTGGTGACAGACAGACAGACAGACAGACAGACAGACAGACAGACAGACAGACAGACAGACAGACAGACAGACAGACAGACAGACAGACAGACAGACAGACAGACAGACAGACAGACAGACAGACAGACAGACAGACAGACAGACAGACAGACAGACAGACAGACAGACAGACAGACAGACAGACAGACAGACAGACAGACAGACAGACAGACAGACAGACAGACAGACAGACAGACAGACAGACAGACAGACAGACAGACAGACAGACAGACAGACAGACAGACAGACAGACAGACAGACAGACAGACAGACAGACAGACAGACAGACAGACAGACAGACAGACAGACAGACAGACAGACAGACAGACAGACAGACAGACAGACAGACAGACAGACAGACAGACAGACTGACAGACAGACAGACAGACAGACAGACAGACAGACAGACAGACAGACAGACAGACAGACAGACAGACAGACAGACAGACAGACAGACAGACAGACAGACAGACAGACAGACAGACAGACAGACAGACAGACAGACAGACAGACAGACAGACAGACAGACAGACAGACAGACAGACAGACAGACAGACAGACAGACAGACAGACAGACAGACAGACAGACAGACAGACAGACAGACAGACAGACAGACAGACAGACAGACAGACAGACTGACAGACAGACAGACAGACAGACAGACAGACAGACAGACAGACAGACAGACAGACAGACAGACAGACAGACAGACAGACAGACAGACAGACAGACAGACAGACAGACAGACAGACAGACAGACAGACAGACAGACAGACAGACAGACAGACAGACAGACAGACAGACAGACAGACAGACAGACAGACAGACAGACAGACAGACAGACAGACAGACAGACAGACAGACAGACAGACAGACAGACAGACAGACAGACAGACAGACAGACAGACAGACAGACAGACAGACAGACAGACAGACAGACAGACAGACAGACAGACAGACAGACAGACAGACAGACAGACAGACAGACAGACAGACAGACAGACAGACAGACAGACAGACAGACAGACAGACAGACAGACAGACAGACAGACAGACAGACAGACAGACAGACAGACAGACAGACAGACAGACAGACAGACAGACAGACAGACAGACAGACAGACAGACAGACAGACAGACAGACAGACAGACAGACAGACAGACAGACAGACAGACAGACAGACAGACAGACAGACAGACAGACAGACAGACAGACAGACAGACAGACAGACAGACGGACAGCGAAGTCTCAGTAATAGGGTCCCGTTTTTACCCTTTGGGTACGGAACCCTAAAAAGGTGGGCATTGATCACTCGAGGCTTTTTAAAATAATTCTACAAATTAGTTTAACACAAAGTGATTCTTTTAGACACGAGTGACATTACTGTGATTCGTAACATGGTCATAGTAGTGTCGTAGCATAGCAGTGACGAAACCCACATTGAAACACAAAATGATTTATCAAAGAAGCACCAACCATTGATGAGCCTTTTCGATCTCACTTGAGCAAAGAGGTTGAAAAGCTTGCTCACTAAAAGCGCCATTCTCATCTACCAACCTACACTTCACTAGATCACACACAAAGAAACTTACACAATGGACCCTTTAGCATTATTTACCAACGCAGCGTAAAGGTGATTCGATATAAAGCTTAGTTACAGTATTCCCAGTAATCACGGGCCATCCTCCCGCAATTTACCCGATAATAAGAAGAATTACCATTGCAGAGGGGAGCATACTGCTGTCCTCAAGCTATAGTGCCGCCATCTGACAAAATCATATTTTGAGTTATAGAAAAATCAAAAAACTACGATATAATAAAAAACGATGCTGTTTTTCAACTATAAATCATTTGCGAGGGATGTATTTTTTGAACCCGGTTTTCTTTTTACCTGACTGCCGAAGGAGGGTAATGTGTTTATCAGTCTATGTATGTATGTTTGTTCCTATGTGGCGTTCCAGAGACCAAACGCGTTGGCTGATTTTGATGATTCTTACGTCAATCAGTTTGTCTTAACCTTGCGAGTGTCCAGGGGCGGCTTTACCTATAGTGCAGGGTGTGCGTAGCACACGGGCGCAGCGCCCTAGGGGGCGCCGAGCGGCACTCGCGCGCCCTCCAGCCGCGGCACTTTCAATGACCCACGTAAAAAGAGCTCCGGTTTGCTTACATTTTGTATGGCATCTGGTGCTCTTCTTATATATATCGAATTACAGCAAAGCAAGGCGCGCCACGAGCGGCTTTTAAATTAGTAACTTTTATTTCAACGTGAAATAAACCTAAAGACATATAATTACAGATTATATTGGTTTAGTTGGTAGTGAGTAAGCGCATCGCCACCAAAGGCGCGTGCCGGCACCTGTTTTGATTCGTTTGAAAACACGCCGACAACTATGTACGATTTCCACCAAACGGGCCGCGGCGGGGCGCGCCGGAGCCCATTTTACACTGTGCTAAAGGAAATTGAGGCTATACAATAGTTAAATTTCATGTTTCTAAGGTATTTATACTGCTTGGAAGTCGTGTCACGCCAAAGACTTCACTCGTGTTGGGCTGTCAACTGAAGAAAGTGCTGAAATTATGTCAGACACCTTCACTTACTGTGCTGACATTGCCATTGGTCGTAGATCTGTGACCAATATACGTAGATGTGATTGGTGGTGTGACTACCTAACTGAACAGCGTAAAAGTTATCGCCGAGCGCGTAAACATCTTAACAAGCTTAAAAAACGGAAGGTCACCGGTGACCCTCTTTCCATTGCGTTAAATACGTTTAGAGTTGCCAGGTCCCGCTACAGAGCTTCGGTGGAAAAATCTAAGGGTAATTTATTGCGTAAAATAGTAGATAAATTAGATAAAGAAGGTCCGTGGTCTCCTTTATATCATGAGTTTAAAGCCAATCGATCAGTCGACCTCGCGTTTGTTCAGAACATTAAAGTAAATAATAAATTCACCACCAGTATTGAGGAAACAACTGAAGTTTTGCTGAATACTCTTATACCTGATGACTTACTTGCTAATGACAACGACTACCATCAACAGATTAGAGCGTGGGCAGCTGTACCACCTGAATCACCAGCGTCAGACCTTCCATCCACTGACGAATTTATAAACGTTGTCAAGAGGTTACCACTCAACAAGTCATCGGGTGAAGATAAAATATCTAATCGGATGATTATAGAAGCGTGTAAAACAGCCGCTGATGCGATTTTGACCGTTTACAACCGTTGTATTGCGGAGGGCGTATTTCCTCGTATATGGCGACGCGGATTTATACGAATCATCCCGAAAAATGGCGACAAGCCCCCGGACGACCCTAAGTCGTACCGGCCCATAACATTACTTCCATCTTTGGGAAAACTCCTGGAGCGCCTTATCGTTCCACGTTTGCTACCGGACGGACCAAAATTTCATTACAATCAATTCGGTTTCACTACTGGAAAATCTACCGTAGATGCGGCCCTTACTGTTAGGCAAATAGTTAATACATCTGAACATAAGTACGTAATTGGGATTTTTCTAGATATTTCTGGGGATTTAGATAACGCATGGTGGCCAATGCTACTACTTAAAATGAAAATTCGGGGCTGCTATAGAAATATATATAATCTAGTTTACTCTTACTTTTGAAATGGTTCCGCGAAACTCAAACTCGGCCATCATTCCATGTCGAAGTCTCTCACCATGGGATGTCCTCAGGGTTCGGTTATTGGTCCGCCTTTATGGAATTTAGGCTTTGATGATTTCCTCGCGATTCCTCTTCCAAGCGGCTGTTCATTAACCGGTTACGCGGACGACGCTCTTCTGCTCATTCAATCAAGTACTCGAGCTGGACTCGAGAACTTGGCTGACACTTGCCTACGGTTGGTATCTCAGTGGGGCGATCGAAACCGCCTGACCTTTGCTCCGCACAAAACTTATCAACTCATTTTGAAGGGTAATCTTAAATCGTGTCCTACTATTAAATTTAATAACGTTCCCGTAAAAAAGAAGCAGTCCGTGTGCTATCTTGGTCTCGTGTTAGAGAGGAATTTTGCATTTATAGATCATATTAAAATAGTCGGTGAAAAAGCAAAAAAAAATTTAGTATGCCTTAACGAGAATATCTAAATTTACGTGGGGTCTGTCTTTTTTAACTTTAAAAACTATTTATGGGGCTACTTACTTGGGTTGTATTTGCTACGGGGCGCCAGTTTGAGGGCCACCATAGGGGCGGTGCGACGTAAGTTGCTTCAGAGTCAGCGTTTGGCTTTGATATTCTTATGCAAAGCGTACAGGACGGTTAGTACTGAGGCCTTACCGGTACTTGCTGGCGTACTTCCGGTCGACCTTGAAGTGCAGCGACGTGCTGCAATGTACTATTCCGCACGAGAGACCACGGACGCGAACTTTTTAACGCGGAGTGACCGTGAGAAAATCTCTAGATTATTTAAACCACCTATTGACGTCTGGGAGGCACTTTTATCCGAATGGCAGTGTAGGTGGGATAATTCCATCAAGGGCCGACATCTCCACCAATTCTTTCCATCCGTTCGCGTTCGGCTGGCCAGGACGTGGCTGGAGGTGGATCACTGTGTTGCCCAATTTCTCACAGGGCATGGTAACTTTAAAAGTAAATTGTTTTCCTTCAAGCTCGTTGCCTCGCCTTTATGTCAGTGTTCTACTTCTGTCTGCGAATATGTACAATCTGCACATCATATCTTATGGGAGTGTATTCTTTGGCAGAATGAACGTAATATTATGTTGAATAATGTAGAGGCTACCTCAGGAGTTGTTTACTATACGGACCTTGTGGAAACTAGAACAAATTTCCGTGCGTTCAAGCGTTTTTGCCATACCTATTATTGGAATCAAACATAGCAGCTCACAATGTTAGGACCCATTAATTATTAATTCTTATTTTTATCCGTGGTGCTAGGCAACTGGGCTTATCCCAGTTGTAAACGACCCTTTGTGCCTAGTGGCCTTGTTTGTTCTGTCTCCTGCTTGATATGGAGGGAAGTGGAAATTTATGTTTTTTCCTACTCCTCCGTTATTCTTTTCTGATTAATTTCGTTGCGGGATCCAAGACAGTTAAATTCATTCTCCGGGACTTCGTCGAGCTTCATTGCCTCGGCGCTTTTCTGGTGGTCGCCACTGTTGATTCTGGCTTTCAGGAGTTGCAGTGGTTTGGGAATAGTGCGGTGGGTTTGCTTGGAAGTCGGTTAGAACCGCGTGTATGCCGCGTCAGCCAGTCGTCTGCGCTCGAACGCCTCAGTAGCCGATCGGCTACTCTCGTACGTGAACGGCGGCACTCGGTTGTCGTCGTGTCCGGTCGGTTCCGGTCGGCTACAACCGCGCGCGCTCCTGGTTTGTGGCCGGCCAGCATGTTGAATCATTCACGTTATGCTTTGAACTGTAGACTGACGTGATTTATTTATTTGTTTATTGTTTTTCGTGCAAAATGAGTAAGGATACAGATGAAAAGCTTACCTAACTGTTTATTTGAAAAAAATGTCTGGGACGCGAAAGCATCACAGACACACACATCAAAGCGTGTGACGTACTTGTGGCACGTGCCACACTTTGTGTTCTACCGCGACACGTAATTTTGCGAAGTAAGCCTTGACGCAATGGATTAAGTATTATATTTGAGTAAACATGTAAATAAGAAGTAAATCGTCTTTTCTTGATTAAAATATACCTATTAAGTAAGATTTGTTATTAGCTGCCACAAATGTTGAGATTTACACCGGGGTCAGAGCTTATAAATAACCAAAGTTGTATTATGTTATTCTTGTCACTCCTTCCTACCTTAAAATACATCGATACCCGTTTTTACCCGTGTACCTACAGTGGGCCTCGCATTAAGTTTCCCAAATCTGTCAAATGTTCCCAATTGATATTGAACTCTGTACGTATGACATGAGGTCGTAATTAGGTTTTATCAGACAGAGCGCGGTCACACGGTCTAGCTTTCAAGAGGTCAGTTTTGCGTTCGAGCGTGCAGTTGCTCACGAACCTCGCGCTGTTGGACGGTCTACGCGGTACCTATTGTCACCATGTTTTCTGACGACAGTTCTACTCTTGTGGTAATGTGTTGTTATTTGTACCTATTCCATTTTGACCGCGCGGTTACTAGAGGGCGCTAGGGTACTGATCGCACACGGGCGCTATATAGGCTAGAGACGCCTCTGCGAGTGTCACTGGCTACATTAAAATTTGAAAATAGAAAAATTACGGATTTTGGGCGCCATATTGTGGGGTTCCAAATTATTATTTTTCTCCAAACCCATCGTGTGGGGTATCAAAATAAAGGGTTTTAAGAGGTGATTTATAAATATATGACACTTATATGTTTAAATGTACCCAATTCAAAAAAAAAAACTAAAAAGTTGTAAATAAAAAAAGTTAATTACGAATATCCGACTGCATAGCATGAGTTTCTTTTTGTTTACGTCTTTTTAGTTCGCTTTTTAAGCAGTCGGGTCTTTTTATTTTTTTTATTAACTTTTTAATATATTCTAGCTCTTTCGAATATGCACATTGTTAATTTATATCAATGATTTTTATCTTATCAAAATTAACTTTTACAAACCTAGCAATTTGGGGGATTATTTTTTATCTGGAATCTCTAATATTGGTAGTAGAAAAATACTGCTAATACCGATCGATAGAGAATTTTTTGCTAATTATGATGGCATCAAAAAACTAAAATCGTACAAATATTAGATAGGATATACTCTAGCTTGAGGATAGGAGCATTGTTGATGAACGAACAAAAATGATTGAACGCGGACATTGCTTCATTCGCGAAGGGTGGGTAATGGGATTCAGTTTCCTGTTTGTCGTAGCCCTGAAAAAAGTGCTGTGGCATAATGAGTACGTGATTTATTGAGTGGTAATTGGTAATTGTATATTATTTGAAATTGGGGAGTTTAGAGAAATAAAAGGATTTATTTTTTCAGTTGCGGCTCTGGGTACACAACTCAGTTACTGGGTACAAGATAGGTATCCCTTAGTACCAGCAGTAGATAGGATAGTACAACAGTTATATCTTGAATGAAATCAAAAGCACTACAAAGCCAGCCGCCATGACAGTGACATATCGACAGCCATATTGGAACAATGATCGCTGGAATCATCCGAATTTGTCTGTTACTATATGAAGCGAATCCCCCCGGGCTTGTGTAACATCACTACAAGTTGGACCGGGGTTGCAGTTCCCAAGTACAATTGGCAATGACTTACTCGGAATTCCTTGAGATAGGGATGCGAAAGATTTAAACTTTGTAACAACGTATAAGCAAAGGCAAACAAGGATGGAAGATTTGTATTGGACTTCTGCATTGCAGTTGAATTTACTAAAAATATGTTCAGTTATTGTCAGAATATTGTTAAGTAGTTGCCACATAAGTACGTTATTTACAAGGCAGTGAGTTATTAAGATTAGCTGATGTTTTGTTTCCAAATAGATTAGTGTCTAACCAGAGTCAGTTGAGTATGCAGGTATTTTACATGGAACGACTGTCTATCTGACCTCCACGACAGTAACTGGGTAACACGCAGGACTGGGGTCAGAAAATATAGCTTCTGACTACCGTAACGACTGTCAAAGATCTACGAATGACAGTCGGGATACACGATTTAATGTGGTTTCCGAGGCACGGAAGAATCTCGGTGGATAATACATGGTTACCCATCCACGGACCGACCCTGAGCTTCCGTCCCTCTATTATCACATGCATATTGATCCCATTCTCAGCGGGAATTGTATACTATATCTAATATCTAGTGATTATGCATATTTTCGCTATATTTATTATATTTTTCGGTAGTTTAGGTACCCTATTGACAAGTGTAATAATAAACTCTATAACCAAAATTTCGAATATATACTGTAATAATTTTCATAATATTTTGATACATTTAGAACACTATTACGAGTATCTACCAGATTTTTTAAGTTTAGAAAAATTTCAAATAATTTTTCCTTTTTAACCGACTTACCAAAAAGGAGGAGGTTCTATGTTCGACATTATGTTTGTTTTTTTTTTTTTTTTTTTTTTTGTGTATGTTCACTCATATCTCCGTCAATTTTGGACCGATTTTGAAAATTCTTTTTTTGTTTGAAAGAGTATGTTTCGAAATTGGTCCCATTTTAATTTGGTGAAGATCTGATAAAGAACTTCGAAGATATACAACAGAACTCTTCAAAAAATTTATGTACCTACTATTACTGAATAAATAAATAATAATAATAATAATAATAATAATAAATTACGGCAAATCTTTCGGAATTGCTGCAATCGCATGTCTGTTTATTGTTTACGCCATTTCATAATATAACATCACGCCAGAACGCTCTAAAAGGGTACGCAGATCTCTCATTTCACCGGTAATACTCTAGTTTCATGATATTCGGGTAATCTATTCTGGCGTTACCTTACTAAACAACTTGTACAACTAAAAAGTGAAAAATAAAAAGCTTTTTACAAAAAAAATACTACCGACTTCCAAATAAAAAGACTACAAAGTGAAAAATAACTTTATTTTTGGAAGTCGGTGTCTATAACGCAAAAAAATGGTACCTACCAAAGACACCGACTTCCAAAAATAAAGTTATTTTTCACTTTGTAGTCTTTTTATTTGGAAGTCGGTAGTATTTTTTTTGTAAAAAGCTTTTTATACTGCATTATTATCGTCTACAAAAATGTTGCATTTTGGTATTGAAAATTGAATAATTCACGAATTGTATGCTGATTTACTTTTTGTGGTTTTATTTTTTTAACTTGTATTTTTTTTTTTGTTTTAATAAACCCTGCCACTTTTTCGTTTTCTAGAACTTTACGGTTGCATATTTTATAAATTGTCATGCATATTTTACAATTTTTTTATGCTTATTTGCATGCATATTTCAAGCTTTTTATGTTGCATATAATCCAGACCTTAATTATCACTTAGCCACGAGCTTGCTTATAAATTATAAAATAACAAAACCGGCCAAGTGCGTGTCGGGCCACGCGCAGTAATAGGGTTCCGAAGTTGCATAATAATGCGGACTAAAAAGAGGGTTTTGTTGTTGTTACATGAACATTAGAATGGTTTCAGCGGCTCACAAAGTCTAAAAACGGGCCCACATAGGATGATGTTTTTTTTTAATCTATATTCTCGCGTTTGACCACTATCTCGCCTGATGGTAAGCGATGATGTGGTCTACGGTGAAGCACGCTTGCCTAGATGTAATCTATTCACTCTTGACTTAAACTAAATAAGGACTAACTGGTAACTGAAGAAGAAGTTATAAAATCCAACTTCGCAACTGAAGTTAGAAAAATATTATCTATTTGAGTACCACCGCGGGTGCGAATTGCGAATGGAGCCGATACGAGCGCGCGCGATTCCCCGTGGCTCTAACCACGGGGAATGGTATAGTTCGTTCCCGAATCCTTGTCTGCACGCTCCTTGTTTATTTCTCTTTCGGAATTAGAAAAAAATCGTATGTCTTCACCTCTAATCTCCTCTAATACCGCAGATTAGAGGTGAATCCTCTAATCTGCGGTATTCACTATTTCATTCTGGAAAATTAACGCTACTCAATAAGTGATGAAGTCGGGTCGAATATTGACTTTATAGAAGGATATCGACAAAAGAAAATAAGTAATTTGCTTGGAAATCGAATCTAATTTGACTTTACTTTTACGTTTTAATTACAAAACGTCGAAAATACTTCTGCACTAACAAAACAATACCCTCCTTCGGCAGTCGGGTAAAAATAGTTACAAAACGTCGAAAATACTTCTGCACTAACAAAAAATAGACTCCACCGCACCACACATGCGCCGTATGGACTACGTACTTGTACTGCCAACGACTCTGCAGCGACTCTGAGCTTAAACATTATTAATTTAGAAATCATTATTATTAAGGATGTTATGATTTTATTTTTGTATATTTGTACATGGTTCATAAGCATATATTTACTATCTGTTTTACCCAGCTAACAACTTTATTTAAGTAATTTTTCAATGGCATTTGTACAAAAATTTTACTGTGCCAAGTACATTTTATAAGTTGGTCGACTATTACTCGTAAACTTGTAAAGCCTGTTATGATTTCATTTTTATATATTTTTACATGGTTCGTAAGCATTTTATTTACTCTGTTTTACACAGCTATCAACTTTATTTAAGTAATTTTTCAATGGCATATGTACAAAATTTTTACTGTTCCAAGTACATTTTATAAGTTGGTCGACTATTACTCTTAAACTTGTAAAGCCTTGTTATCCGTGATAATTTTCCTTTTAATTTCGTTACATTTACTACTGCCGTGATTTTTTTCACATAGCCAAGAGCAACCATTTCGCTAGCAGGGGGGGGGGGGACACTTGACTCTTACATAAATTTGCAACTTAAATCTTAATTTTACACAAACGAATCTCTGAATCGAAAAATGGTTCTAACAAACCCATAATATTTTTGAAAGGCCTATCCAACGATACCCCACACCATGGGATAGATGAGAAAAACAAATACCATCCCCACTTTACGTCTATGGGAGGTACCCGAAAAAAAATTATTTTTCATGATTTTATGTTAACACTTTGTCGGAATTATTAATATATATTATGTATATACATGCCAAATTATAGCTTTCTAGTACTTAGATTCTCTGAGCTAAGCTGCGGACGGACAGACAGGCAGAGCGAAACTATAAGGGATCCTTGTTGACTTCGGAACCCTAAACAACGAGGCCTTGCATATTTTAAATGACTTAAACAAATCAAAACTGTTTGAAGCAAGTAATTACTTGTTTTAAATAAGTTATTTCAGTAAATTATGATTGTTTTTCGTGATCTCATCCCTCCGCGTTGCCATCAAACTCTCAAGGATTTCGATCAACGAAACAAGAGACTTATTTGCATCTACTAAAATAACATCGCTTTCAGCTTTCCTGTCAAGGATATAAGACTATTTGTTTTCTTTGTCTTATGTAGCCTTTTCAAACATACTACTTTATTAGAAATCGATTCCCATATTATTACCTACTAGATCTAAAGTACAGGTATCCTACTTCCTACTAATAATAAAATATGACAGTATATATGTTTGGATGCTCCAGATGTTTGAAAATCAATTACGGCACACCGGCTGAATCAATTTAGATGTAATTGAAAGCCTAACCCTATTGCATGTGTATGGATGCTGTGTCTGACAGGGTATATAATTGATTTTGTTAATTATATTTACCACTTGTATCCTATATGGATGCAAAAGTTCACCATCAAGGGATTTGTGGTAAGTCAACGCGCAATATTAAAAGTTAGCACTTCTAAGCCAATATTGTTCCCTAAAAGAGCGCTCTATCAGTTTTATCAAGCCTATTTTCCTACCGTAAGAAAAATGTTTATAGAAATAGTGGTTTTAAAGAAGCACTTCAAACCTACAAACGCAGAAAGCACTCGATCTCCTAACCCCAAAACGTCTTTTGTAAAACGATTTTACGTATTTTTAGCGCCTTTTCTTTACAATAAAATAAATAAGGACCTCAATATATATCCACTAAATAAGTCTTTGTGTAAGAAAAAGGTACATAACTACCTACTTAACCTTTCTTATGAGGAACCAGAGAACCTGATTCTCATGTAGAATTAAAACTGAGAGTAAGTTTGACGGTCACACTGACAGTAGCAGTTTCCAGACGATAATCAAAGGCTAATTGAAATTATGTTTATTTTTTTTATTTTATACCTATTTAGATTCTCGGTATTATGTATCTATGTATCAAAACTACACTACTTTATACGACATTGTATTTTATAGATGCGTGGTTTTTCATGTCTATTGGTCTAAATTTAAGGGTTATTTAAGGGTCAGGCTGAATGCATACAGGACTCGTCCTAGTTCGGCTACAGATGCTCCCGTGTTGCATAATTTTAAGTACAGCCAGTTGTATTTTTATTTTTATTATTATTTTTGGTGAAATACATTAATATATACGACATTTTAATTTGATTTTAACAATGTAAAACCACAGAGCAGCGAGAAATAGCGGATACTGCTAGAGGCGACTTTGTCAATGCTTTTCAAAGTGATTCTGAGTGAGTGTACTATGTTTTTTTTTATTTATATAATTGACCGCCTCTGACAATGCTGACAGTATTTATGACAGCCGAAACTTGTGTTCAGCGTACAGTGTATAGGTGGATATTGATACCCTCGAGCTGAGATGTAAATGTGCACACCTGTTACTACTTTTTGTTAAGTAACGGCAAAATTTACAACCTAGCGGCGTTGTCTCGCTGTGGACTATCCACGTTGGCTCAGACAGCCTCCTCTAGCAACATCCAAAGTCCGGACTCGTACTGCACAATATGCGACATCAAAACAAACTGTTTCGTTGCTCAGCACGCTTACTGCTCAGCATCCGGATGTGGACATAATAATGTGTGTTTTTAATAATCTAATTTGTAATTCTATGTTTTAATATGTGTTTTTATTATTCAATGTTTTAATTTGTGTGTTTGGTATTCAATGTTTTATTTTGTTGTATATGGATTTGACATCTGAAATAAATGTATTAATAATAATATTCCACTTCAATATGCTTGCGTTGCAAAGGGCCGTAAAGAGTGTTGTAGCGGCTAAATGCGTTGATTGAAAATTATTGAATTATTATGGTGAAATTGTAGTTATTGAATTGTTATTATTGTTGAATTTTTGTTAATGTTAATTTAATTGATTTGTCTGTCTTTAATATTATATAATTATTGACTTTCTGCATGTGTTGAGTCAAACTGTAAGTGCAAGAGAGTAATTGTAATTAATAATTAAATAAATAACAAAATTAGCAATGGCATCTCAAGTCGTGGTGAGGCGTTCAATGGTCTCTACTGTATCTACTTAAAACTGTCTTGTTGGTATAGTGGTTATAAAAGCTACAGCTGTCCATGAGGTTCTGGGATCCATTCCTGAGTTGGGAAAAGTGTTACTGGGTTTTTACATCTGGAATTTGTTTGGAGCAGTTGACTCCGGGCAGCCAGGATTTATGCTCTCTTGATATAATTAGTCTCATCCCTATTATAGAACTTACCTTAGCTAGCGAAAATGGGCATACTATAGTTCAATTTCTGTTTAACCCTTAGGGGAAAACAGGCATGATATGTTGTATTTACAATGTTTCAGTTTGTATAATGTACTTGTTTACAATCCACTCAGGTATCTGTAATGGCTCGTAAACTGTAATTCGTAGCGCTTCGTAGCGATGTTGCTACGGTTGACTTGCTACGGCGTAGCAGATGCTACGGATGTCTACGTAGAGATCAGTCTGTTGGTTCAGTAAGTTCGTCTGACTGACTACAAACATTTTGACTATGAGTATATAGTTTTTATGTGATTTGGTAGGTAAGTAAAAGATGGAGATATTGGTTTTACTGGCATAATAATAATTTTGATAAGGAACCGAGCAACGGAGAGGGAGTATTTTTTACTATTGATAGGCTCGCGTTCGGCCAGTATTTCTCTTGATAGAGAGCGATGATGATGTGGTCGACGAAGGAATACTGCCTCGGTGTTTTAAATACAAGATTAATTTAAACCAGTTGATAAAAAATATAAGTACCTACCTACTTCCAAGCTTAGTTTAAATATAAAATAAATTTTCATTCTGTCAGTCATCAAAACGAATTTTATTAACATACCAGCTACTAAGTTACAAAGATAATTCCTTAAAAGCTCTAAAATAACGGCATAAAATAATCCGGCAAGCTACCAATAAAGTAATAAAAAATTAAGGCGCTGTATATCAAAGAGGTGACCCTCTCTCTCCTTGGGGTCACATCGAGGGATACATTGTCGCAGCCTCGCAGGTAACGGGTTGACTATAACATTTGATATTTATGGCACTACAGAGAGATATTTGTTCACTGTTTATATTTAATATATATTGTATTGGTATTTTTGTGCAGATTCTGACTCTGTATGTTTGGATGTTTATATATATGTTTGAAATTTGTGAATAATTTCAATAGATGAAAATTATAACACGGGTAGATCATGCATGGGACCAGTTTTGGGAACCATACATTTTGCGTAGGTACAACTGTTGCGAACACCTGTTCTTCTTGATAGCTACAACCTGGGGGTCTTTAAGTCAAGAGTGAATAGGTTACTTCTTGGCAAGTGTGCTTCACCGTCAAAAACATCATCGCTTACCATCAGGTGAGATAGGGACTGGTCAAACGCGAGCCTAACAACATTAAAATAATTCATACTTTTATCCCGGTCGTAAGCGCCCTTTGAATAGATTTTTACACGGAGGAAGCCGTAGGCTATCTTATACGAAAAATTTAAGCACACAATTTATAACTCAATATCTATTTTCAAGCTTAATCCATCGCCTACAAAATTCTAACAACACTTCTTCAATAACACACTCCAATCACACTCAAGGAAAAATAAGTTTTACATAATTACTCATTTTTATTTGTTATTTTAGCAGTTTTAAGGAGGAAAATATACCTAATTTATTTCTGCCTCATCACCAGGCTCGAGATCAGGGATGTTAAGGTGCTATGTAACTGAAACTATCGGATATCCGAAATAAACAAAAATCCGTAACCGTAACCGAATCTGATATAAATGCTTCGGATAATTTCGGATAGAGGCGGCGTCCAAAAATGAGACACGTTATGACAGGTTCTGCTGCCCGGCCGAGACGACAAACCTGCCGCGCGCATTACTTGCATATTTGTTTATTATAAAAATCTAACATCTGTAACCATAACTATCCTAAACTAACGGATAATCCGAAATAATGGCTTATCAGTAACCGTACCCGAAACTAGTTTAATATTATTTCTATACTTATCCGTATTCATATCCGGATCCGAATTTTCTTGTCTATAACATTCCTTCTTGAGATTAGTGTATTAATCATTTTAAATCGAGCTGGCGCTGTAAGTAGGCCATCAGAGGTCACCGTGCGACGAGGCTGGAGAAAGAAGAAAGGCTCTAATATGATGACAAGCTTTTTATATAGACGCAAATTTAGAGGATACATGGTATATAATTCGCTCCACCCTGACAACTCTGCCAGAGGTGGTAGCGCGGTTATAATCAAAGACAACATTAGTCACTACGTGCAGTGTAAATATGAAGAACAAGACATTCAAGCTGTGGCAGTATCTGTTAAAACCAAATATTGTCACGTGTCTATTGCAGCCATATACTGTCCTCCACGGCATATGATAAGAAAAGAGAGATATTTACATCTCTTTGAACTGCTAGGCCAGAGATTTATCCTAGGTGGCGATTTTAATGCTAAGCACACGCATTGGGGGTCAAGACTTACTACAACTAAGGGAAGGCAGCTTTTAAGTGCAGTTAAAGAAACACATTCAGAAGTTATGAGCACGGGTAAACCAACGTACTGGCCCACTGACCACCAGAAAATACCGGATCTTATAGATTTTTTCATATGCAAAAATATATCCGCCAACTACCTCAGTTTGGAGGAAGGTTTTCATATGAACTCGGACCACTCTTCAATTGTACTAATGCTGAGTCAAAAAATCCTACTCAAAGAAAGCCACTTAATCCTGGTTAATAAGTTTACAGATTGGAAAGGTTTTGCCCTTGATCTAGATAATATTATCGACCTTAAAACTCCGATAAAAAAGCAAGATCAGCTTGACTCAGAAGTAAACAAATATATTGTTAATATCCAACAATGTGCGTGGAACAACACACCGCAATTAAAACGTAAATATAAGGGATTTATCTATCCTAAGGCAATTGTAGATTTACTATCTGAGAAAAGGAAACAAAGGAAGCTTTGGCAGCAAACAAGGTGCCCGAGGGATAAAACATCACTAAATAACCTAACTAAACGGTTAAAGAGGAAAATTCAACAGTTTGAGGATGAATCTCTGAATACCAACCTTCTGCAGCTAACCAATGACAAATCAACTGATTACTCCCTTTGGAAAGCAACAAGAAATCTAAAAAGGCCAATTAAACAAATACCGCCCATCAGAGATATCGACGGCAAATCATGGGCCATAAGCAATGACCAAAAAGCGTTAAGATTTGCTCAACACTTAGAAGAAACTTTTCAACCCAATGAAAGCTCGATAGAACTACTTGAGAGTGAAATATTGTCACAAAGCCAAAGAATTAAGCTTGTGACTCCTAAAGAAGTAATGAGAGAAATCCAAAATAACATTAGCTCGAAAAAGTCGCCGGGTTACGACCTCATAACAGGGGAAATTCTAAAAAACCTCCCACGCAAAGCCATAGTAAAGCTGACCAAGCTTATCAATGCTGCATTTATTTTAAAATATGTACCTGAGCCATGGAAGGTCGCTGAAGTCATTATGATTGCGAAGCCTGGAAAACCACCCCATGAAGCATCATCATATAGACCTATTTCTCTGTTGCCCGTGTTATCAAAGCTATTCGAAAAACTGTTATTGAAACGGTTAAAACCAGTAATAGAAGACAAAGACCTTATTCCAAATCATCAATTTGGCTTTAGGGAAAAACATTCAACAATAGACCAGGTACATAGAATAACCCATATCATTGAAAAAACACTTGAAAATAAGGAAGTCTGCGCAACCGTCTTTTTAGATGTCGCGCAAGCTTTTGACAAAGTTTGGCATAAGGGTCTAATATTCAAGCTCAGACGCATGCTACCAGAATTTGCAGATATCCTAGAGTCGTATATAACTAATAGAATGTTTAGAATACGGCAAGAAGATGCATATTCCGAGCTAAAAGCTATAAAAGCTGGGGTGCCTCAAGGAAGTGTGCTAGGCCCAATTTTGTACTTGTTATACACATGTGACATCCCAGAACTGGAAAACAACACCATTGCGACCTTTGCAGACGATACTGCAATTATGGCTACCGGATCAAGCCACAAAGAAGCAGTAGAAAAAGTTCAACTAGCTGTGAACAAAGTTTATGACTGGACACAAAAATGGAAGATCAAACTGAATGAGTCAAAATCAATTCACATTGACTTCACAAATAAACACTTGGATTATCACCCAATCTACATAAATGGCATGCAAGTGCCTTATGCTAATACAGCCAAATACCTTGGCATAACTCTCGACGCCAAGTTGCGTTGGAAAGCTCATGTCAAAAAGAAAAGACAGGAACTCGACATACGTTATAAAAGTATGTATTGGTTACTTGGAAGGAAATCCTGTCTATCAATACATAATAAAATAACCATATACAAGCATATACTGATGCCAATTTGGACGTATGGTATCCAACTTTGGGGCTGTACTAAACAAAGCAACGTAAAATTAATTCAACAATTTCAAAATAAAGTGCTCAGAGATGCTGTAAATGCACCCTGGTACATAAGAAATGACGATCTTCACCGTGACCTTAAAACGGAATTCGTCACCACCATCATCCAAAAATTTGCTGAAGCCCACGAACACAGACTTCATCGACACGTGAATGTTGAGGCTATTCAGCTGCTAGACAATACAGACTTAGTGCGTAGGCTAAAAAGAACTAAACCTTTTGAATTAGTGTAGTGTACAAAGTGAATGAATAATAGTGACAACGCTGTGCTATACATATAACACATGAACATAGTGTTTTTATAAATTATATCAGACTCTAAGAAAGTGCTACGGACTTGTGTAAAAGTGCAAATGGACACTATTCTTAGTTTTAACATAATCTATAACGTAACATATTAAGTTAGAGTTAAATTGCTTATTAGTCTTTTAGGCTAGATCGTAATTAATTGTTAAGAATTTTGTTCTTACTAACAAAGAAAAAAAAAAAAAAAAATATAGACGCTAACTTGCAACTTTTGTCGAGATTAAAACTATTTTTTTTATTTATAATTATGTGTCGCTGATTAATGAACATACTTTAGTTTGTGTTTTAAATATTCTTATAACTAATGTCTGTAATAAGTTTAGGTGGAAGGATAAGTGAGGGTTTTTCAAGGTGTGGGACAATCATCAGTCTATTAATGTTCCCACTGTTGGGACACAGGCCTCCTCTCTGTGAGAGGGAATGGGCCGCAATCCACCACGCGGGCCCAGTGCGGGTTAGTGGATGTCACATGTATTCGTTTTTTTGGTTCTAGGACATGCTGATTGCCTCACGATGTTTTCCTTCACCGTTTCAAGAGCAGTGGTGATGAAATAATTTACCCAAAATAAAGCGCCGGCCTGGGCTCGAACCCACAAGTCGCGGCCGATACCACTGGGCCACCACTGCTCTCTCTGCTCTTTGTTTGGGGCAATACGGAGTACTAAATAAAACTAGTATTCTCAGTGATTGTATATTTTATTTCAGTAAAGATTCAGTTTTACTTAAATTAACATATTTTAATAGAAACGTCTTAGATCAAACAGTAATTTATCAAAACCTTACAATTTATTACACATCGATGAATCTCGAACACTTTAAATAACATTAATTCTGTAATGAAAGCAAAATTTAATGTAATGAGAACATTTAATTATCTCTGAACTAGAGCTCACAGACCCACTAGTGTAAATATGTCACGTGATGCAACCCCAGCCCCTTTCCTAACCCTACATTCATTGTTACCCGTGTCTACATGGCGACTGCCTATCTGACCTCCACAACCCAGTAACTGGGTAACACGATACCTCTTGGCTAGGCTGGTGTCAGATCTCAGGCTTCTGACTACCCGTAACGAGTGTCAAAGATCTTCAAATGACAGCCGGGACCAACAGCTTGACGTGCTTTCCGAGGCACGGAAGAAACTCGTATCCAATGTCGTAATCCAGTATATATCTTTTTGCCAAGTTTCATCCATATCGTTCCATTAAAACGTGACAATGTCAGTGTTACTTTCGCATTTATAACATTATGCTAAATAAGAAATAAACAAAAATGCTTCGTGCCTTTGACTCGTAGAAAATTCTTGGTAATACGATTAAATTGAGATTATACCTGTAGCCTGTCAACCCGAAGTGTTGCCGGTAACCAAATTTACTTTTCATAACGATTGACAGGTCTTGTTACGTGCTGTCAAATTGAGATGTGGAAAAGAGTAAATTGAAACTGTTGCTTGGTACTTAGCTGTTTATATTTAGTACTTCGGGTTAAATATTTATAATAAATACTCATCATCAGCCTATAGCAGTCCACTGCTGGACATAGGCCTCTCCAGTTGCACGCCATTTGGTTCGATTTTCGGCAACTGTCATCCAGCTGCTACCAGCTACTAAATAATTAGAATAAATACTCAGCAATATCTAAACCTAAAACTTACTTTAGATACCCTTATTTATTAAAAACTACCTTCTGCCAGAGGCTTCGCCCGTATGGAAGTCGCAATGTACAATTGTTATAAAAAGTATCCTATGTCCTTCTCCAAGGTCCAAGTTGTCTCTATACTGTAATCCATCAAAATTGGTTCAACGGTTTAGGGCGTGAAAACGTGAAAACAGACAGGCCGATTTACTATCACATTTATAATATTAGTTTGGTTTGGTATGGATAGGTCACTAAAACATCTTCTATTTTTCCTTTCGAAGAATTAAATACTACCTAATGAAATGACAAAACATTTTCTTCTATAGCGATCTTAAAGTTTTACTATATAGACAAACTTCACGCAATTTTAGTTGTATAGATAACTCAATTATAAAAGCAAAGTTTGATAATATTTACTTTAGAAATTATGTTTATCATCGTCTCCTCTGTCTTCTGTCTAACCTTTAGTCAATTATATTGAGAAAAGTTATTTAAATTCAAATTCATTTTAGAGTTCTGTTTAACCCCTTATAATTTCGTCACACTCGCTCCAATAAACACACGCATTTTGCTTTATTTAAGTTTTAAGAAAATCAATTTTAGAAAAGCCGGTAGTTGATTATCTTCAGAAAGTCTTTTTCACCCACACATCACGCTTGGAGCAGGCAGAGAGACATTTTGTAGGTTTTTTTTAAATACCTACTTATCAATCTTAAAACATTTTAGTCGATTATTTGTACATTTTATTTCTTACACTGGCAACACTACTTTTAAAATTAACGGGTAGACTGCTCTGACTGAATGAATTGACGGGTAGAGGCTCGGTCTCTTTTGGCGGGGGACAGCACCGAATACGGACGGTTGACTTGTGCTTGAAAAGAGAGTTGACATCTACCCCTCGGGCAATTTATGTAAGTTTATTATGATCATTTTAATAACCACTAGACAATTCTTGTGAGTTTTATTTATCTAATATTTGTAATAGTAAACTTTGACAAAATTATACCCTACACATCTTTTTTTTTACAAAGCGAGCTAACCTTTAAATAGGGTTCTCTAACACCAGTACCATAGATGATAATGTCATAGTGGCCGGGCAAGTACCAATATGTCATTTTCAATTCATACGTACTTACTTAGTTAATCTTGGACATCGTTGACAACAATGAAGCAAAACATCGTGAGGAAACCTGGACTTATATTGAGTTTATTATAAGATTGTGCTCCATTGGTGTAATTTCTGCAAGGCGTTCCAGTGCGAGGAGAAACTAATAAATAAATAAATAGGGAGATTTTCAAATGAGGTCAGTGTAAATCTAAGTGCACAAAAAAAGCTAAATATTTAAATTCTCTTCTTTAATGTAAGATAAAACTACAACTTAAGCATAGCTATTTCCTTCAAAGATAGCTTCAACTCAAAGAAGTGAGACTATTGTTTACCAAAGTTATTATAAACACAGAATTATATTTAGGTTTCAGCTCGCTGATCCCTCGCAGATAACTGAATTTCGATCAAATTGTGCAAAGCTTTCAGGGTGGCACTATGTTATAATCATAGAGCATGGAAACAATGGAGAAGTTTCATCAGAAATGAGTATTGTTGAATTTGTAGATAGCGCATAGTCAGTTCCAAGTCAATTCCTCCAAATATGTTGGGATTCAACTGGAAGCAGCTGACCATAGAGCAACACATCTATCTCACCTCCACTACCCTGCTTCTGAGTAACACGATACCCATGGGTGGCTGGCTTTATGGCTTTTGAATTGGTATGTAATGGAATCACCAATCCTCGAATCGAACTCAGTTGAAGATCGAGCCGTGCGGCTGACTATTTAGCCACGATTCCCGTCGAATAAGCCAGTAGATTAAAGCCTGCACTATAATAAAATTGCCTTGTTTTTCAATCGTTTTGAAAGTCATATCGTATTGTCAACTGACACAATTCCTTGCCACATCTACCTTTCAAACATCTGCGCCATAACCGTCACATGATACGTATACGAGAGATATCCAGCTACAGGCATTGTTACTTAAGGGTTAATTGATCCAGCGTGATTGGTGCTTTGTCGTAGCCTACCCGCCAAGTAATTGATTTATTGACTGTCGCTGAGATATTGTTTGATTCTAACTCCAGTGATTGAGGATAGCGGTTTTAACTACTGACGGAAAAAGAGGAGTGTGATAAGTTTAACTTGTGAACCTGTGTGGTTGTGTATCTGTCTGTGGCATCATAGCTCCTAAACGGATGAACCGATTTTGATTTCGTTTTTTTGTTTGAAAGGTGGCTTTATCGAGAGATGTTAATGAATATCGGTTCAGCCGTTCAAAAATTATGGGCGTTTAATTTTTGAAACGGAGTTTTTTCGCAAGATATCGTGTTATAATTAAGTGTTCAATAGATTGTCGATCGAAGCGTGTCTACTACTAGAAAAATAATGTAGCATGAAATAAAAATGACAGGGCTTTTTTTAAATTTTTCTTGTGTTTGTAGGATAGGAACTAGATAAGTACACTAATTGCTGGAGGAGGTCGTGGCTAAATAACAAGCGAAGTTACCAGCCATGTTGGTCGGTCTTCAAAGTTAGTTAGTATGGCGGACCAAGACTTCTTCCTACCTCAGCAATCTAGTTAAGCCGTTGGTCAGGGCTGCAGAGGTCAGATGGGCAGTCGCTCTGTCAGGTCCGGATCTAGAGGGGGAGCATGCCGGTTTTCGTGCACTGTGCATAATATAAAAAATTTCAAAACAAAAGCTTGCTACTTGCTGCGCTTGCTTTTTTTTGCATTTAAAATTCTCTTTATTCTGAAGCTTTTCTTAATAAGTCTGCAACGTAATCTATCTAAAATTTTGAGCTCGCTTCGCTCGCCGTTGCATAATTTTTTTTCAAGAAAGGTCGGGTATCGGAATATTCATAGTTTGCCTAGGGTGGTCAGGATCAGTACTCCAAATCAGGTGCTGCTCAAACGCTGGAGAGAGAGGGCGCCGCAGGCAAGTTTATACCTGGGTTCGATAAAATCATAGATCCGGGGCTGCGCTCCATGTCGCTCTAGCCCATGTATCTAATGATGGATGTAGGTTTTGACTTTTGTTTATAGGTTTAGGTTAGTTAGATGTACTAGAGTTTGCTTATTAATGGACTGAATTTGTACGAGTTCATTAGCGATTGCTAAGTTGTACTTTTTAACCGACTTACCAAAAAGGAGGAGGTTTTATGTTCGGCATTATGTTCTTTTTTTTTTTATATGTATGTTCACCGATATCTCCGCCAATTGTGGTCTGTCGATATCGCGCAAAAAATTGGTACCTAGGAAAGATACCGACATCCAAAAATAAAGTTATTTTTCTCTTTGTAGTTTTTTATTTGGAAGTCGGTAGTATTTTTTTGCAAAAAAGTTTTTTATTATTGGTACCATCTGTTTCTTCGTTTCGTGTCGACTGTAAATATAATACTTTAAATGACAAACTCAATTACTCAATAGAATATTAGGTAAGTAATATTTGCAGGTTTAGGGACATTATGGTTTTCTTCAAATAGTTTATAAAATTCTCGTATTTTTAACAATTTGCCTTTAACTAAAATAACAGTTAACTCATATTAATTGATATTTTAATCGTATTCTCTTGAAGCTAGCTTTATAACTTAGGTACACTTAAAACATAACTTAAATTCAAACTTAACGCTACAATAATTGCTAAAACGTTTGCACGTAACACGTCGTTATTAGTAATGGGACTTTTGGAATAGCTTAGGGTTCGTCTGCTATTTCTATTGTTGAGCTGTTCAGCTGAAACTGCTCGTTTTGAAGCTATTTATGATTATGGTTGAAATGTCCCGTGAATAAACTTTTAGTGGCGGCTGCTATTAAACCCTCTTTTTAATAATTTAACCCCAGGTTATGGATTTGTAAAGAGGATTACATAAACGATTTAATTAATATTCAAATATTATGTTGGTCGTTCGTTTTTAATAATGGTTTCTCTGCCATAAAACTATCCACTATGATTAGGTGTTTTACTGAAACTTATTATTGAGTTATGAAAATAATAAGTTTATCTTTAACCTACTATTTTCATAATTATGGTAATGTAACTACGAGAGATCTCAACTGTGTCAGTGTCTGGGCCAGAAACAACCATTCTTCTGCCTTCAAATGTATATCTATCTAATAGGTCACATCTACACCACGTTATTTCTATTTAAGAAGATAATTAGTTCAAAGTGAAATTCTTTATTTCAATTAGGCTATTACGCGCCACTTTTGAACGTCTTATCGAATTTAATAATATTAATAATTGATTTACCGTCCATTCGGCAAAGTAGCTTATTATGCAAAATAACAGACAAGAAATTTCACACTTACTCTTAAAAAAAAGGATTTTCGACATATTATACGTGAGGACAAGGCACCCAGGACAACAATACTATACTACGTATAGGTACACATTATTACAAGCACTGACAAATTAATTAATTCATTTGATATATAGGAACATGGTTCTCACATACTTACAAATATTGCAAACATAGGTAAATTACCTAATATGACAACAACGGAATAGTGTGTGAATCAGTTTCTTAAACGAAAAGAGAAGTAAAAGAATGGTTCTCAGAAATCCACTGTTAACCACGAAATACGATACAATCTCTCCTCATCACACATATAACAGAATCTGCCAGTCTATTTTAAAATCCGTCTAATTTTAAACCATCTTAAAAGTCTACTTTATTTCACAACTCTCTTCTTTGTACCTACCACAAAGCTCTTTTATAGGTCAATTTATCAGTTCATCGTAGACCAGGACTAGAACTGAAGTGTTAGCCAAACATCGGGCAAGCCACGTTCAAATCCAGCACAGGCTTCCAACGAGGTTTAATTCCTTTTTCTTTTTTTTCACGAAACAAGTGCCGGTCGTAGAATCGAAATCTCGTACATTTGCGATCCGCAAGCGTCTGATGTAAACTAGGTGTGTGTACAAAGAGAATTTTAGTGAAAGTGCAGATTTTAGTGCCTATGCACTGGTTTTGGTTGGTTTTTGCTGGTTGTTGTGTTGTCGAGAAAGGTGACGAGAAGAATAAATTAATTTGTCAGATTTTATTCATGTTGTTTTGAATATGTAGGTGCTACAATTGTTTTAAGTTCATAATTTATATACCGTTAGTCTACTTTGTGTCCCACTGCTGGAAAAATATCCCTTTTCTCCTTATAAACCCATATGTCTTGGCAGAATAATAACTAACCGTATTTTCGGATTGGATTCATTTAAATTCTTTATACTTTCAAGATTTTTGACATTGGTAAAAATCGTATCGTAATAAAAAAACCGGCCAAGTGCGAGTCGGAATCGCACACGAAGTGTTCCGTACCATTATCGCAAAACACTGCAAACAAATCACGTTTGTTGTGTGGGAGCCCCCCTTAATTTAATAAAATAAATTAAGGGGGGCCTTAATTTATTTTATTTTAATTAAATAATTATTATTTTTTGAAGAGAATATACAACTAAACATTCTGTGAATATTTCAAGCGTCTACCTGTTGCTGTTATTAATATCGAGCAAAAAACGCCCCGTTTTTACCCTTTGGGTACGGAACCCTAAAAACTATTTCTCATAATTACCGTACGCTAATAATTATCGCTCTTAAACACTTTCTAAATTCTTATTCGTAGACTTATCACCTAATTGAGACCTCCATAGACCGAATACGCTAAAAGGCTTAATTTTCCCACGATAAAGGAAACAGTAGCGCTCACCAACACTGCCTCGCATTCACGGAATGCAATAAAAGTCTACATTAACTAAAGTAACAATGAATTAACGATAGCAAACCCAAGGTTACTTCCCCTTAACAAAGTTAACAAGCAAAATTGAGCTCTGAAATCCAGATACAAAGTTGAAAGTTGAGTAAACAGAAAAATATTATTTCAATTGGTTTTCAACCTTTAATTGCACGGTGCGGCTTTCAAAGCCAAATAGTAAAGCTGTCACTATCTTTGGTTGGAATTTAAGCTTGGTTGGGCCCTTGTCCTTTGTCCTATAAAAGATACGTTCGATTTTATCCTGAGATGAGGTTCGCTGTTCAAGTTATGTTCTAGGATAGGTAATTGCAAGAAAGTCCTTTCAAGATTTGGGCACACAAAAATAAAATAAGAATAAGCGTTCTTAGTAGTTTAGTGTAACTTGCTTCGACGTGGCGTAGAAGAAATCTGCAAGATTCTGAAGAAGGTTTTACCCTTAGCTAATTAAAATTAATGAAAAGTGAAAATAACACTTTTACACTTCAATATTTTTTGTCAATTAAACTACATCATAATATGGAGAATCATATGGAATATTAATGTTTACTTAGATGATCATCATGAAAAGCCCATGAAAATTTATTTATTCAAACTTCATGTTCAAAGTGTTTACATAGGCATTTTCTACTTATCTACCTTTGGGTTAAAATGCTGTCCCACTTGGCGTAGCTGCACAAAGTATATATGAGAATAAAATACTTATGCTATCATAATAATAGCTATGATAGCATATGCTATCACAGCAATGCTAATGCTAAAATATCAAATACATTGAAACTATCTAAAACTATGTTTTTATCTTTGTCTAAAATTATACCTACTTCAAAATATACCTGAAAACTCTCCAAAAAGCAAAGTGAATTCCAACCAATTTGAAATACGACAAATCAAGTGACTGAAGGTGTAAACTAAAAAGAATCGTCAGCAACCCGGGGCCGTTGTCAACACACTTTGATATGCAAAAGCTACTTAACGAGAGCACAAGACTTCGCTGCGTCTTCTTCTTCCTCAGTTTATGTTTGATGAATTCTGGAGTTAAATGTGGTTAGGGGGAGAAGAAGGTGGTGCTGGATTCTTTATTACTAATCTTTTGGAATAGACACAAGTGTTACTAGTTTTATATGTAAAACTCTAATCCGATGTATCAAATCTCTGTATCAAGGTAAGTGTGCAAAGGCCGGCAATTGATTTTGGAAATTGGTAACGAAAGTAGTTGCATTTGGAAAATCAATAGTATTAGTAAAGACGTGGAAGTTTGACGATTATAGTTACTGCCTGTCTCTTGAGTAAGCAAAGGAATTAAGGCGAGCCTGGACAACTGTTATCTAATAAACATTAACTTAACTTAAAGCGTCAAAGTTAGATATTTTATGGAAAAGAACATCTGTTTTGAGGTACAATGATAATGATTAACGAATGTTTAATCAAAGTTTAATCAATCTAGATGATTAGTATTGATTGAGATTAAAATAATGTTTAGACTAGGCATATAGAAAAGACGTCTTATTTTAGCAATACTGTATTTAACGTAGTAGTAACAAAATACTTGTCACTTAACACACGTATTCATCTTAGACCAAATTCTTGCTCAACCTCGTATATATTCGAAGAGTATTTAGGCTGAGCTATTCCGTATCTCCCGTTCATTCGTCCCAAAGCTTCCGAGCTCCTCAATTTGCCCTCTATTACAGAACTGAATGCTCCTATTTGCCCGCCCTTGCTCTCACCGTACTTGTTCTTAACGTATTTGTCTCTCCGGGCATTTCACCCAAGAAATAATAGAGATTTTCCGACGAACCTAGAATTGGCAATATGGGCTTGTAAATAGATTTGAGCTGAGCAATATTTTGTGAGTTAGAGGCTTGGCGTAAAGGTTTTTTTGTCTTGAAAATAAAACTGGATGAGATCGTGGTTTAATTATTTTGAAAAGGATAATAAAGATATGTGGGTTGATCTATTTGAGACATACATGCGATCAGGACATTATTTTGTAATAAAACCTTATAAGACCTACTGTTGATGTACATTTAATTTAATTTCACCATCCTATATCTTACTGTGGGTGTCATAATAGGTGACTAAGGAACTTAACAGAGAATGTGCAGCAGCGTTTTTTGTGCACTTTAACAACAAACTGCGATCGCCAACCCACCTGCCAAGCGTGGCGATTATGGCAAACCCCCCAAACCGAAAAATGTTAAGCACAACGAAAAAACAGCCCCTACTATCCGGCACCCCGTCTACCCTCGGCTACAGTAGCGGCCATTAGGCGTAGAGTGGAAGACGCAGCGTTGGAAGGTCTCCTTCTAGGTGGAGCGACGACCTGGTCAATGGTGTGCGTGTGATCGGTCATGTGCGAAACGTACATGACCAATCAGTGTGGCGATGCTTTGGGGAGGCCTATGTCCAGCATTAGCTGTCTTTCGGCTGAAATGATGATGATGATGGTGGAGCTATTAAAGAAGTAATAAATGCTTCTTTATTATTATAACCAAATATCATAACATAAGGTCTGTATGGTTAGGCAGGCATGCACCTAGAGTGTACATCCAAATTTCGGGCGCGAGCCTATGTCCATCGACCGGACACAATTAAGTCCAGACTCCGAAATTCTACTGAGAAATTTCAGATGGAAAACCTAATAACAAAACGCCATAATAAATATCACGATGTGATATTATCGTAATTTTGCAATATTCGATGATACTTAGGGTGAGACGAACGTAATTTTGTGAATTGTGAGTCACGTAAAATGAATTGCTGACGATGGTAACCAGACCGACAGAGAGAACTACCTGTTCGAGGCACGTTGTTGAGTAAACACAAGTAAAAAGTAAATTATGTCTATCATTTGAGCTCCCTAAGATAAGTCCCCACAGTACGTTTATTTAACAACAAAATTACGAAAAACAACGGTTTATTTCGCACTAAGCAAGAATAGGTTGCGGAAACCGCTCTTAATATCAATGAAAAACATCACATAAGTAACGACAATAGCCATAGTTACGTGTTAGCGACAAAAATATACGCAGTTTTGTCCTGAACAGACGACCTTATTTTTTTTAGCACATAGCCTAGAATATACTCCTAGACAAATGAAACAAATTAAGCAGTATACAAATTGATAATGAAGGCTTTTCGTTGGGCTGTGGTGTGTGAGTTATGTGAGTGTGTCATGGCTGTAAGGGGACTTAATAAAATGGCCACATGCTACAGTTTGTTGGGGCTGCTCTCGCAGAATATTGATGAAAACATTGTGTGTAGCTGGAAATGTTGACGAAATTGCACGATTTTTGTGTTGGTATGACTTATTTCGGTGTATGGAAAAATACTTGTGCTAGATAAATAAGTCCTTCATTTATCTGCCGATTTTTCAATAGTTTGATCATTTTTAACTGAGGGATAATAATGGCGGTTTGACAGCTTTTGTGTTGGTATGACTTATTTCGGTGTATGGAAAAATACTTGTGCTAGATAAATAAGTCCTCCATTTATCTGCCGATTGTTCAATAGTTTGATCATTTTTAACTAAGGGATAATAATGGCGGTTTGACAGCTTTTGTATAGAAAATATGTCAAACGGCCATTTTTATTCCTCAGGTAAAAGTTATCAGACTATTTAAAATTGGCCATTAAACTCATTAACTAGTCCTCATTATAAATGTTAAAGTTTGTATATTTATACGAATCAATGTAAATCAGTCACGCCTCCACGGCTATACTGATTTGGTTGTAACTTGGCACACACTGGTGAAACAAGACCTGGAACATGGATGACCAATTGTGATAAATTTAATGAGTTAAATCAGTTTTCGAAAAGGTGAGGCATCGGGCCGAAACTAGTTATCAACTTCTCTAGTACTCGTAGGTAGGTACCTATCTGCATAACGTGTCAGGGTAAGGAAGGCAGTGCAACGCAACAAAAGGTGGCAGGGTTGGTGATCGCCAATAAAGTTGTTTAATTTAATTTTTAACATCATTTCAGAAAAAAGAGGGCGTTTGAGCTACTTATTTGAGCCTAGATATATATAGCAATAAGCACTAGCACGTATCCACTCCCTCCGCCATTTGCATCGTTAATGGATTCTGTTTGACTCTGTCCGGTGAAGCGATGTTTGGTATGAGTAAAAAAAATTAAGCTCAATAAAAACAATAAACGTAGGTATGACACCAAACTGCAAACAAAAATATAACTACACCAACAGAATAAATAAACATTTCGTCACCAGTCTATTGACGTTACAAAAAAACACAATATATTCCATATTTATATTCTAAGCGACAAAATTTCTCGTTCGAACAAACATTTTCAAACCATTAATCAATGGTTTCAAAATAAATCTATAAACATCATGAATAATAGCAGGCACGTCCATTTCAAGAAACTTTTGCAAGTTAAACATTACATCTTCATTTATGAGTTCACCTCGGTTTGGAAACAAAAGACTGAGGAAGAATTTTAAGGAGATATAAGAACATGCAAATTGCTTAATATTATTGGTATTATTAATTTCTGGGGACGAGACGTATAAATACACCTTGTTTGCAGGGATTTGGAAAACTGGATAAACAAGAAAACATACTACCGTACCATTTAATAAAAAACTGAATTTTTGTATTATAAATAAAATTTGTACAGAAAAAAGAAATCTGATCTTCATAAAAAAGAAATGGTTCACTAAATTCCGTTTTTATTTAGCTACTAGCTGTTACCCGCGACTTTTTCCGCGCCAAACTTGTTAAAATTAAAAAATAATGGGCTTTAATTTTTTTACGGAACCCAAATCTCATTTTTTTAAAGTAAAAGTAGCCTAAGTTACTCCTTACAACATCAGCTATGCATCAGTGAAAGTCCCATCAAAATCGGTCCAGCCATTTTGGAGATTACCCGGATAAACAGACAGACAGACAAAAATTAAAAAAAATGCTTATTTGTTAGTACCGTATCTATTTTCACATGCATTCAAAAAAACGTTGTTATTTTGATGTTACATCAGACACTTCAATTTTATTTATTTGTATCGATGTATAGATTGCAGTTGTCCCGATTTAAAAACCAAATTCCTTACAATATTTACATTACGTCCGACACATTGGATCTGTTAACACTAGTAAAACGTGTGAACAGACCAATAAAAACATAATTTCATTGAATATGCAACGGGAATACAGCGTGTACTTTATAATACTATATTTAAATCTGCTTTAACTGAAATATGAAACATCAACATTTTTTTCGCTCGCTTATGCATATTTTCAAGAGTAGATAATTTTCCCCTGACTTAGTTTACAGTTAAAACTATACTAATATTATGAATGTAACAGTAATCCAGTCTAAGCTGTGTTCGTCTGTTACGTATTTAAGCCTAAGATGCTAAATCGATATCATGGCAATGGTATAATAGGAGATAGGATACTTTTATCAACATAGCCGGGGAAAGCCGTGATCAGATGATATTGCTTCTTAAGTAGGCTTCATGGAATAAAAACCGGCCAAGTACGTGCTGGACTCGCGCACCTAGGGTGCCGTACCATTATCGCAAAAAACGGCAAAAAATCACGTTTGTTGTATGGGAGCCACACTTAAATATTTATTTTATCCTGTTTTTAGTATTTTTGTTATAGCGGCAACAGAAATACATGATCAATGAAAAATTCAATCGTCTATACTTCATAGAAGATAGCGTGATCTCTGTGACAGCTGTCAGTAACAATACAGTAACAATAGCGCTTGACAGGCTAACAATAACGTTCACGTCAGTTTGAAATAAATGTCACCGATCTTTTATTGAAGTATAGCTATCACGGTTCACGAGATACAGCCTGGTGACAAAAAGACAGACAGACAGACAGTAAAGTCTTAGTAATAGGATCGCGTTTTTACCCTTTGCGTAAAGTACCCTAAAAATGGTGGCTTATCTACTAGCTCTAGAAAGCTAGACTATTCTTAATAAATGCAATCTAAAAAGCCATAAATATTTCTTAGTATTAGGCCAATAAACGTCACGTCGAGCATATGTATTTTTTTTATTAAGTTTGAATTTTTATCTGTGAGATAAATTGCTGACAAATTACGTCTTATATGACTCCTACAGCTTTCGAAAATGATAAAATTTCAATATCACGATAAATAAATTTTAGTATGTATCTAGGGGTAGGTTTACCTACAATGGTTTGTACTCAAACAATATATTAATATTCGGCTGCTGCCAGAGAGTTTTCATATGTAAATTCTTTCGCACCATTTATCCGGGAGCTGGGGCACGCATATTGTAATAAAATGCAATAAAAACGATTAAGTGCACTTTTTCCACCCTTTCGAGCTCTCGTACACCCCAATATTTTTGATCATTGTCGTTACTCAACCCTTATCCGCTTGGATGTTTATCTCTGCTAAGAGGTTTCACGTTTCAGGGTTTTGAGGTAAACAAGACAGTACGTAAAGAGCAGGTTGGAAAACAAAGAACTTTTAAGTTTTTGTTTATTTTTATTTTAAATGCAAGCTGCTTTCTCTGGGTTAATTGTGAGAGTGTTTAAATGGATACATATATGTATATCACAGGCAAAAGTAGTGCCAGAAAAATAAAACATATTTTTTTTCAAGTTATTGTATTTTGTGAAATTCGAACTCATTCGCTTTGCCAATCGATCACCTTGTTAATAAAATTTACACTACCTGTATTTTTGAATAAGCTAACATTAAACATAGGAATCGGGAGAGAACAACGGTTAAAATTAAAAAAAAATATATATCCTTGGTATTAAAATTTTAAAAATAATAAATTTATTTATTAATTTATTATTTATTATTGTATTTAAGGTACGTATCGTATTTTTGGTACATATTTCTTGGTCAACGTACCAGCAGCAAATAGAGCGAGGACACGCTGTACACCTCCTTTTATAAACTTCCACCATCAGCAATTCGCATGACTGGCATGGCATTCATAATTTCTATGGCACCTCAACCTCACCTTCCAGCTAATAATATCATATTTTTGACGTAAGTAAAACTTTAAGCAGGTTCAAAACCATTACTACTACATTTTAGACAAATGCCAGCTAAAGAATTTTCTCACAACCAAAGCCTCGGCAAAAACTAGTAAAATGCATGATTTGCAATAACATGACCCTGAGGATTATTTTACTGTAACAACAAGGTGAAATATTTCTTAGATTACACTTAAATCTCCACTCACATAGAAAATATCATAATTGTTTTATTAAATATAAAATATGGTTTCTAATCGGTGTTGAACACAATCAAACTTATAATAAATAAATATGGCTTTACGGCACGACTGTATTCCCCGACGAGTAAGATTGACAATCATATTTCGCAACCTATGTTTGATTCCTATGTAAAAAATACATATTATGACCGTATACAACATTTTATATTCGATAGTAAGAACAATCCAGGTTTCATATTTAATAATTTAGCGAACCAATCTACTCATACGGCAGAGTCCAAAATAATGGAAAATATCCCCGAGGGCATTTTAATAAAAAATAACTACATGTTACAAGAGTTTGTTACGTTATGCGTGAATATATTTAAGAGAGACATTAAACCAATGATACTGCATTTTTTGACAAGCCGTATTAAGTATTAAACGTAACCACGGGGTCCCAGCGCTAAGAAAGAAAATTTGGTTCAAATAAATCTCACTAGATATCGCGACATGAGCCGAGTTGTTATTAAATTATGTCTAAAATTTTCATTTTCTGGAATTGAACATAATAATTGTATGTTCTTGTTTAACCAACTGTCCTAAGTAATAAATTATGGAATGTTGGGCTCTTAACTCACATTTTAAAGATTATTTAAATGGATCATTTAATAGTGATACCAATAGATGGCGCGGTTTTAAATGTCTGAGGCATTCCACTCGATTGTTGAAATGTGTATTGTAACACATTTTGGTGCAATGAATCTGTTAAAACGTTCAGTCGCTCCATGTAAAACACTGATACTCAGCTGAATTCGGTAAGACTGGAAGCCGACCCCAACAATAATTGGGAAAAAGGCTAGGCAGATGATGATGATGAATCTTTATAAACGTGCAAAAAATATGACACAAATTTTCATTGTATTAAAGAAAATAATATTTATGCACCGAATCAACCCTTTTATTTGCAAGTTGTTGCCAACACCATCCATATATCGCTATGGAACGGAACCGAACGCGAACGACTATAATCGGTTTAATCTGATGAAAAACGCTAGTTTCGTCGGCGCGGTTTCTTTGTATGGGATGAGGCATCTATATGCTAGTATTATATTATCTGTGACATAACATAACATCACGAAGTCACGAACTATTCCTCGAAGGGCTGAGCAGAGGTCCACGTTAGTACGCCAACATTTCGCCAGTTGAGTTTAAGTCCCATGTTAAAGAGGGTAAGCTTATTGACATCAACCGAGCACAAGTCTAGTCTCCGGGCTGTTTCTAAGATATTCCACATATGAAAACCCAATGAAACTTTTCCCCACCCGCAGGCTTATTACGTATCTTTTGCAAGAGCAAAACGATAGCGAACAAACGCTTTATGTCATAAAAGTCGGCATTACCTGCAGTGTAGGTATGGTAAGTCCTACACAATCGTTTGCTAATCGCTTGCTATTTTTCAACTGCACTTATTTAAAAAAAACTGCCAACAGCTCTAAAACTTCTGTATTGAAGAGCAATTATTACGCAAAAATCGCTATTTATTTATTAAAACTTCATGCAACATAAAAGCCCGTGCATCGTGTTGCTCTTACAAAAGATACGTAATAAGCCTGCCGGGCATCTAACCCAGGACCTCAACTCCACAGTAACGCTTGCGAACACTAGACAAACGAGCCAGTAAGTATTGAAGTACCTAAAAACATGTATTTGTTGGGATTTGAACCCAACACTCGCGGCCAGCGCGCGCCGTCTGCACTTCACACAGCCATGCGCGGCCCACGCGGCATCGGTGTCTGGGGGAGCGGCGCGACATCAACGCAGCGCAGCGCGGGTCGAGGGACACTCGCTACCAAGGACTCCACCGCGACAGTCGACACCTCTTCCTAAAATCTAATTTGTTTATCCGGGACGGTTGATTTGAAATAATAACGGCATTAAAAACATTTGCCTGTTTAATACAGTCCACTCATTTCATCCACGAGCTAACATATTCGTTAACGAATTTCATGAACGAAAACATAGACATATATGTTTTAATTAAAGCTTTGTTTTCTTATTGTAGAATTAAGCGCCTGCTTGGTTTAGCACTAAACTTTGAGTTGGTTGATTTGGTTGACTTTATTTTAGAATGGAAATGGTTTGGTTATTGGTTTACGACCACTGGTTTAATGATACGCAATAATGGTTTTAAAAGTTATATTGAATACTAGTTAAAATAATGGTAAATGGTTAATCTAAGCTAAAGTAGCACTAAGATGGTTTGATTGGACTTACTCGATTGGTATCCGAACACGCACTAACTGACGCTAGTTGCGATACATGCATTTATTATATTATTATTATTCACGCAGGCAATAGTGCTGAGCTGTTTGGTTGCGAATATTGTACCGAACACTTATGAAAAGTTATATAACGGTTTTGTGTTTGCCTCTACAAATAAGAACGAAACTTAGTACAAATACCAGCTTAAACTAAAAATAAATTTCACGCCCCTAGAATGTCAATTAGTAAAGTTCAAGTAAATAATAAGAATATTTCAATATTGAAAAACTTTTCTATCAGCTAGACTAGAATAATGAGTTACAAAGTTTTTCCAATTATTTTGCCTGTAGTACGTACGTACCACTGTGTTTTGCATCATCAAACATGTTAATAATCTACGTTCAGAAATCTTACGAATGGAATATGTTTAATAACTAATATCGAGCATCTCCCTTTTTTTTCATAATTACATTAATTTTCTCGTTAATTATTTTATTCCTATATTAAAAATATAATTTACTTGTTAGTTCAAGCTTGAGTTTTTCTAGCGAGCAATGGAGCGCAGCATTCTTGGAGTCATTTTGAAAGACCGTATTAGGAATACAATAATACATTCAAAAACACAAATCGCCGTCGTCACCCAAAAAGCAGCCAAGCTTAAATGGGGCTGAGCACATCTGCCGCATGTCGAACGTCTCATGGGCAAAAGCTATCATAATGAGGGTCCCGGAAAATGTATGGCAACATCACGGCAGACCCAGGCGAAGATGGCAGGATGGACTCGACACCAGTGAGTGAAAATCATGTTCAAAGATTCCGTTACATACCAACATACATAACTATGAAGCTAATAAAAAAGCATGTATATAATGTAAAAACAGAACATAAAACATTAAAACTATCGCTAGTAAAGTTCACACGCGGCGCCCGGTGTGCTTAACTGTGCGAGTTGTAAAGTGACTCATACAGTGCCAGCCGTGCCCGCTGTCCTCTACTATATGAAATCAATATTAATTAACATGTTGGTATTTGTTGAAAATATTTCACACACACGTTTGTGTTTCCTTTTAAGGCGAGGGCCAGGGTGTTGGTTTGCGAATACACAAAGGCAGTTCCAAATCTACATAATGTTGTGTTGTACTAATTGAGCTTTTAGTAATTTAGTTCGTCACGCGAGCATTAAAAAAATACAAAAAAGAAATATTTTCAATTTTGTTTTCAGGTACTCGTATCACTACGTTTTAATCACATGCATAACAGTGCTTGAACAATATTTTCTCACAGACCGAGTATAATCTTTAATCTTGTTTTCCACTTTTGAAACAAACTATCTAACTATCATTGGGTCTAATAAATCTGTCGCTTTGTGGCATGCACTAAATTAAATTTCAGCAAAAACCCCTATTCACCGTAAATCGAATAGCATCTTTCATATGACGGTCACGCAACTTTCCACAACTCATGGAGCATGTCTTAATCAGACTAATTTGAACTACTACAGAAGCTTCCCGGTACATGGGTGACCTGCCACAGGGTGTCACCTTAATTGGGTCACCCTCCCCGTGACCCAAAGAATATCATGGAATTTTGTCTCTAAGAGATGATGAATGATTGCGTATTTCAAAAGTAAGATTAGTTTTCAAATTTATTGAGGACTGGCTTCTGCCAGCGGCTTCGCCCGCGTGAATGTCGAAAATAATCCCGAAATAACATGTTCTCGAGATAAGAAGCCTACAGATATCCTATGCCTAACTATAATCTATCTCTGTGCCAAATTTCATCCAGATCCGTTTTGCCGTTCTGGTATGAAGAAATAACAAACATACACACTCACAATCTTTCGACATTATAATTGTGTGATAAGCGTTTTTAGATTTGAGAGAAATACATCTCATTTCTTTTTTGAGTATTTTGAGGATCGTAGCAGATGGCGTTCTACAGTTTCTGCCTAACCCCATGGAAACAAGGCGAGAGTATGTATGTATGTTTAGTATTTTCGGACCACACAGGTCAGGAGCAGAAACGAGTACTAGTATTTCTACCATTCAGTTTTAGGTAGTTTTACAGACAGTCAGTCAGACAGTCGGTTATATACTTGCCACATGTTAACTTTGCATCATATTCACTCAAGGCCAGTAATTTCTGCATTTCTTGTGGTTTTCGCACGTGGGAGATGGACGCTCCGGGGCTTCCTAGGCGCTATATTGCGCTATGGTGGCTAGAGCTGGCTCCGTGTAAACCTGCCTTTTATTTGGTTTCGCAGCCGAGAGATTGTTGATGGGCTCGTTGATCGGAAGATCTACTCTTCTGTAGTTCTGATGGTATTAATTTCAAGACGTTTAGAGTATAGAACTCAGCTAGTTCTGATCAAAACACATAACAATTAGGAATCATTCATACGACGAAAAAGAAGAACCGTGTTTAAGAACTGATATTAAATATTATACCTTTTTAATCGACCTGGAAAAGGATCTCCTCCTTTCTCTTAATGTTCGACTCAATAGTTTTTGCACGTGTAGCATCATCATCATTTCGGCCGAAAGACGTCCAACGCTGGACTTTGGCCCCCCAAATATCGTCACACCGATCGGCACGTGTACGCTGCTAGAAAAGCAATCCGGATATCCTGTTTAACAAAATTCTTTAGGCCCTTTAATTTTAAGTAAGAAGCTTTCATGTTCAGTCATTTCGGTTCATCATTTAATTTTCCATTAAGCCAATTTCCTCTCTCTTTACCAATTAAATGGGTTTGTGACGGCTACAGAGATGGTTTTTGTTTGGCTTTTCAAAGTAATTGGAATTAAGTTTTGCTGTATTGTGTGTACCTTATTTAATATTACGTAGGTATAGAGAAATCGTACAGCGCTCTCCGTTTTTCGTCGATATTTTTTTTTTGTTAAAAAGTTTTTTATATCTCTAGTTTAGCAGCCCCATCGAAGGATTGATCACGTAGTATCGACGTTCAAGTGACCACTTAGCATGATTAGTAGCGGATTCATTATCGCTACTCTTTTCTCCACTGCATGCTCTCCAGATTAATGGTTGACCAATAAATGGAATAAAAGAACACTCCGTAAGTCAAGCGTGGTGATGAATGCTAGCCTTCTCTGTATGAGAAGAGGCCATTGCCTTACAGTGGGATAGAATAAGCTGGTATTATATTTAGTTGTTTGTTGTCAGGATAATGTATTAGCCTTAGAGCTGATTTACTGAGTCAGATTTATATGCAGAATAAAATATTGCCGTTTGAGAGTTTTTGTATAGAAAACTAGTGGCCCGTCCCGGATTTGCCTGGTTCTCTCTAAAAAATATTAGTATATGTCATATCTAGTATTCCGATAAAAAGTTATCGGGCTATTGAAATACCAAACCATGATCATTAATTACAGTAAAATAATGAGAAATTACGAGTTTTGCATGAAAATAAACCCTTATCTCGTTTATATAGCCTTTGCTTAACTAACTTTATTTGGGGTCGCTTCTAGTATATAACCAGATAAAGCTGGATATCTATATTTTACAGAAAACTGTCCGCCATTTGATCTTAAAGCCGATATATAATGTTAAGGCTGTTGTCGTAAATCTAACCCTAGTCGTGATTCCAGAGACAGATTTGACATAGACAGACTAACAAAAGATTGTAAAAAAAAGTACGCAAACTAAACAATCATATTCTACAGTCAGCCTTTTCACACCCATCTCCAATTTACATCAACATACAATTATAAAACAAATATCTTCCCCGGATTCATAGATTTATAAAGAGGCAGACGTCTAGGAAGCGAATATTTCCTGTTGTTGATCGATTCAGCCAACAAATTGAATTATGAGAAGTATACCCAGTACGTGAGCACCTGACGAGACGCCATATTAAATACTCAAACTGATTTGCACGTTCCGATAGTTCCATAAAGGATTCATACCTAATATCTAGCACAACTTTGTACCATAGTTCAAGTAGTGTGTAGTGTAGACAGTTACTTTGTCTGGCTGGCCAATCTGAAGCCTTATTTATATGACTCTAGTATTTAGAGAAAGTTTTGGGATTCAAACTCCAAACGGTCGATTTAGTTAATATTTTTTTTCGTAGAGTATCTGAAAACACCGCATTCTAAAAAGGCTAGGGATTTAATATAGTATATAGTTCATACGCGTTTAAAAAATTGTGAGTCATTGTTGTCAGCCGGCCCCTCGACCAATAAGAGACCGGCTGACAATGATGACTCACTATTTTATTAACGCGAATGAACTATAATACCTTTTAAATAAAGTTACTGGCAAAACTTTTCATGATTTTATTCATATCATGCAAAAACCCATTGAACAATCAACAGACAGCCGACACAATCTATTGTGTACAACAAAATATCTGTATCGCAAAACTTCTCGTTTCAAATTCAATAGAGGTGTATTTGCATATTTTTTGTGTACACCAATAAGAGTTCCCATTCATCCCTTTTCTATACACTTATCAAAAACAAATTTTGCGTCAGAGGGAAATACATTTTTCCGTTACAAAGGAAAGTGTGTTTTTAAAAATTTCCTTTTATTAGCCCTGGAAAGGTCAATCCATAGAGGCGCGTTTGTGCTGGAACTGTTTATTTTTAGTATAGACCTCTCTAATTTACGCTGTCAAAGGGTACATAAAATTAAGTACGAGAATCATATTACTTATTTGTTTAATGAGCAAAATATGTTTGAACTTTTCCTGCCAAAAATATAATTGTAAAAATAATTATGAAATTATATTTATTTTAAAAAGGGTCCGTTAATTTTCCTAGAACTCGTTAGTAGAACTTGTAAAATCACCGGAACATTTCATGTCGGCTATTCACCTACACAAAGAGATTAATAACAAAGTTCTTTGTCAAAATGCGAGAGAGACTCCCGTTTTATAATACAGATTATTATCACAGACAGAGGACGAAGAGTAATATCGTCGTAATTATGAAACTACGTTATATTCACTTTTTGACCAACTTTGACGCCGAAACGTTGGCGTGTTGGTTGATTAAAATTTTATTACAAAATGGCGGGGCGTCTAAAGTTCGGCGAATTGCCTTATAATTGAGTTCCCCGTTAATTTGTACGTGATGTGATTATTACATTATATTTTCTGCATTGTTATAAGAAACTCGTCGCTCATTAGCTTGTCCAGTGGTTGAGAGGACGGATAACAGTTTGGGTTCGATTTCTGTTACTCTTAATTGATTGTCGGGGTTTTTGAGATTGTTATTCTATCTCAATAGTAATGACCATTTGTTTGATCCGTATGTAAAAAAATAGTAGCCAATGGTTTAAAATATCGGTAAAATGCATTTTTGTATAAAAAACTGGGCATCAGTTAGATCATCGCGTTAAGGGTAAGTAACTCTTCACATAGCATATCGATGTAACTGTTAACCCATAGTTAGTAAATATTCTCTAATATATTAGTTTTGAAACTATTTTCTCTTAAAGTTTAATATTATATAACTATAAATCCTTCATAGTAAAGTAGAACAGAACAAAAGAGCGCCACTAAATTGAAAACAACGCGTCAATATGAAAAATAGATCAAGCGCATTATTAAAACAGGGTGACACGATGAAAATTTTTGTCGAGTGGAGCCATAGATTTAGAATTTTTTTGCTTACTATATCTATGAGTGGAGCGGTACGGAGCGAAGCTGAGCGGTGCGAAGCTGTTCTCAAGCGATAATGCCACTATCTGACAAAACTAAATTCTGAGTTATAGTCTAAAAACCGCGAAAAAATAATTAGAAATCGATGTTGATTATCAACTATAGGTAAATCATATGCGAGAGTTAACTGTTTAAAAAATTTATCTTCATGCGCACTTTTGAATAGTCACTTTGTTGGTTTATATCAAGTAGGTTTGCAAACATAGTGATTAGGGGAACTTAAAGGAGTTTTTATTTTTATCGGGAATCTATTGATAGTAGAAAATACTGATCGATAGACAATTTTTTGCTGATTACGATGGCATGAAAACCTTAAATTAGCCAATTGTCAGTTAGTGTAATTTTAGCTTAAGGACGGCAAAGCAATGTTTTCAGCTTTTCCTGTACGTAATAAAACTAGGTTGCGGGAAGGCGCTGGATGCGAGACGCACGGGATCGGTCAATGTGGCGACACCTGGGGGAGGCCTATGTCCAGCAGTGGACGTCTTTCGGCTGAAATGATGATGATGATGATGAATAAAACTAAGCCACGGATGTAAAATGATATTTTTCGTACTTATCATAAACTTGAGACGTTCCTTATGCCCAACTTCTTGGAAACGCCCAGGTATATCTGGTTCTGGTCAGCCAGCTCGCGAATATGTATCCTCCGACTGCACAGCATGATTTTCTTCTTGTTTACGTCTTTTTAGTTCGCTTTTTAAGCAGTCGTGTTTTTTGATATTTTTAATTAACTTTTTATCAGAAAATATTGTTATTTTCAGCAGTCGGCTGTAAAGTATGGTCAGTAAGCTTTTCAATGATGAACATAATATATTTCGAGGAAAGTGTGATAGAATTGCACATTTCAATTCCGCCTAACACGTTCCATCATCGGACTACAAAATGAAAGGTAATCCGCCATCCGCCATCGGTAGGAGGTGGATGTCCCACCCATACGCACTACTTAACGTTTTGGAAGTACTTTCATTGTGCTTGCAGGTAGGTATAGGTAAGTACGCACGTGTTGTTGCTTTATGCTTCAACCAACGTGTGAGAATTAGTATTATTATAGGTGACTTCTAGGAAGCGCACTCCATTGTCGACCACATCATCGCTTACCATAAAGTGAGATAGTAGCGCAAGCCTATCAGTATTAAAAATTAGGTACAGTAGGATACTTAGCAGAAAATGTCTCCAGAAACATTCTAAGCACTTATAAATATACCAACCAAAATTTTTATACAACTCATAATATACTGTATGTAGTCGGGCAAGGCCTGGCATGAAATACTGAATAGCGTTCGCTCGTAACGCAGCGTTGCCAGAATAGCTTTTATTACATTTTACGTTACTTTTGACCTTCTCATGTAACCTCCATGTTACACGACTCTAAATGATAAACGATCTTCTAGAACTAAATATTGAAATATTTTCCAGCAAACAAAAACATAATCGTGAAACGGAACGCTTCTCAGAAAGTTTTTGTTCGTCGTGTTGTCGCACCCGATTTTGTGACACAAACAATTGACGTATTGCATATTCACTCACTCACTCACATGTATTTCTAAATCTTTCATCCCGCTTACTCCGGCGCGGCGAGCGAGTGAGCGTGTCGTTTTCCACAAAAAATAAGGTAATGTAACTTTTCTCATGAAAATTTAACTTTTTGAGCTGACTCATGTAATATTTCACTATCTGCCACTGGCAACACAGCTCGTCAGTCTCTCAGTACGCGAGTAAACCTCGCCACCCCCGAAGGCGATGGAGAACCCAGTGACTTACAAAATACTACGAATAAAATCATAAATAAGTGAACAGCAATCTGCACACGACCTGCTTCCCTGGTTTATCATTAGACTGACCGATTTACTCGTTGAAAATCTGCCTGAAAGTACCTAAGAAAATACGGGAACTTTGTTACTCATGTGAAGTAACTCTATATGTATTTTGTCTAAGCCCAGGGTTGATGCCCTTGTGGCTAGTGGACCATCATCGCCGTGCCTAACATAAACACAGGGGCATACATATGTAGATGACCTGTTAAATTTTCAGTCTGTAAAAAATTCAAAACAATCTCTTTAAATGAAGTTGCCCCAAAAAAACAATTATGTAGGCACTAGGTAAGTATCTAAACTATAGATAAGTATCTAAAGTTTATCAAAGTAGGTACCCGCAAACTACATTCTTAAAATAGATACCTAATTAAGTAAACTCCATAACTACTATACAATTTAAAATTAGGTGTACCTAGGTGGACTTTACATTTTGAGGTACGTTTTCCCGAAAATGCGTTGTAATTTTGCTGTAGTAATTCAAATATAGTTGCGGGAAAACAACATAAACTATTCATAGGCAGGTAATTTGCCCGAATATATTTCGTTATTACAAGATTCCCTCTGGCTAATTGTCTCTGTGCGTGTTATTCAACTATGAAGTAGATATTTACGCGAGAATCGCGGGATTAACGACATGTTCTAACCTCCAGCACTTTATTAGTTTGTGTTGCTATTAAATTATCATCATAATGGGAATGGGTTCGTTCGTATTGCCAGTAAATGGGTTGTCCGTAAAACAAACTACTGCAATCGTCACTTGGAGAGTTCTCAGCCATAATAAAATGTATTTATACCCTGCTGTCAGCGTGAAAAATATGGAACTACCTTCGTTTTATGGGTTTGATATTTTCTTTTTTGTTACCCGACTGTGCGATAGAAAAGATAGGATCATGTTTTTTCTAGGTCTGGGTACCTAAAGCGTATCGTTTATTATCAAATCCATAAGTAGTTTTTATGTTGCAAAATTTTAATGAAGTTAGCTTCAAATTACAACCTCACCTTGTCCTAAATCAACGAAGCAACCAATAGCCGAGATTGCTATCCTTTCATTACAGTGATTCTGCCAAAATGCCTCATTCTTGAGACAATCCCAGGTCTCACAATAGTTCGTGTCAATCCAGTTAAGCTAGGAACAAATTGAACAGCAACAAGTCTACGGAGGTTACCGGGCTTTGTAATGTATTTACATTTCGAATTCCGAACATTGCATAGATATTATTGAGGGCAAATCTACTTGGTCCTCCAGTACCGATATACTACTTTGGGATCACACTGTTCTAGTTACAGCTACGTAGGGGAGAACAAGGTAAGGAGCGCCTACTAAGGGAAATTTTTGGTGAATACCACATTCGTTAACATTCTTCTAATTTTTAATTACTTTTAATTGTATTTGACCTAGATTATTAAAGTATATTATTTTTAGTATATTTTTTTAAATACAATGTATTAAGTTACAACAACGATTTTACAAAAAAGTGAGTTGCTCCCATTACCCGACACTTGCGGGTAATGAGAGCCCATTTAATGCTCATATGGGAAATGGAAGCCATAAATCTTACTCTTTCTTGAAAATTTAACTAAATGAATAGTTAAATTTTCAAGAAATAGTGTTACTTTAAATGAGATCTTAGTTGTTAATACAAAGAACTATTTGTAACACAAATAATAAAATCAACTTTTCAAACAAAACAAGGAAATAAAGATAAAATTATTAAAAAACAACAAAATACCTAAATGTTTACGGATCCAAACAAAAAGAAATAATAATAATAATAAATATAACGAACGCTTCTTTGGCCGCCTGAAGAAGGTATTCAATAGCCTTCTTTCAGGCGGAAACAAGGTGCGTGCCTTCAACGGTTGGTTCATTCCTTCCGGTATTGCTGCACTCTTTCGGCATACTCAAATGGACTCAAACGGAACTCGATGCCCTGAATAGGCGGGTCCGTACACTGCTGACTGCATATCGAATGCATCACCCACGATCGTCGGTCATGAGATTGTATATCCCGCGGAAGCGATGAGGCCGAGGCTTTTTAAATGCCAAAAACCTCCACAACCGCGAGATATGCAATCTCAGGGATTTTTTTCTAAACACGGACGTGGCTATGCATCGAGATGTAGTAGCAGTGGACAAGGGGCTAACCCCACTCTCCTTGGCGAATGAGAACTGGCGCAAGCCTGTAGTGCTTGACACTAACGACCGCAGGGAGGTATGGCAAAGTAAGAAGCTTCACGGACGCTTTTTCCGGGCCCTACATGGGTCCGATGTAGACCAATCAGCGTCCGTAGCCTGGCTGAGTTTCGGTGACCTCTTTGGGGAAACCGAAGGTTTTGTCTGTGCAATTATGGACGAAGTAATTATGACGAATAACTACCGGAGATTTATTGTGAAGGATGGCACGGTTGACATGTGTCACCTCCCGGGTGAATCGATCCGTCACATTATCTCTGGTTGTTCTGGTCTAGCTAACGAAAAATACTTGCATAGGCACAACCTTATAGCCAGGATTATCCATCAGCAACTTGCTCTGAAATACACATACACATATACAAAATGTAGACAATAAGAAAAGAAATTGAATAAAGGAGATAATAATATAAGTATCTGGTCTATCACTGCCAGAACATGTTCCATGGACCCAGTTTCCGCAACATCCGCATCAGTACCTAATCTTTCCACGTTTTCCTGTTGTACTAGGCTACAAATTTTGAAAATAAATATGCAATTCTACTTTCAGCCACAACTGTCTTTAACCAATTGGACTTGTTAGTCAATGAAACTATGGATGTAGGTAAAAAGCATAAACAAAATAAAAGAAGAAAATAAGTTTATGCTTATCTTGGCAGTTTTTTATAAGCCTGGAGCGAAAAACACAACCATCCCTCGTGCCAAATGGCACTAACGACAACGAGTAACGACTCGTGCGCGTCAAGCGAAGTTTCTCGATGGTTGACTGAAGCGACCGGGTGCTTACGATCGCGCGAATGTGCATACGTTCCGTTCAATCACCATCGCTCCCATTACCCGACGGGTAATGACAAGGTAATGACCCTGCGCTCCTCTAAATGTAAGATAAAAAAAACTAGGTTTGTTTTTTTAGTTACATACTCTTTGAAAAACTCAAGAATATGAAAATAAAACTGCTGTTCCATACAAACTGCATTTCCAACGCGATAAATTTTAGGTGCAATGGAACAACAATAGAATAGAAAATACTTTATTGTACACCACAAAAGTTACACATTTCTTTTACAAAATCTTTATAGGTTGGTAAGTACCTACCTACTGCAAGCTGTTCGTTTCATACATCAGAATTTACTTTTTAATAACACGTAGTTAGAAGTAAGAGACCACGCTTGTTCTACCTCGAAGGGCTTGGTAGAACTGTAGGCTTAGTAGCTAAGTTTGTACACCCACATACCGTACCTATAAGTTAATAAAGACAATTCAGTTATTTACGCAAAAAAAGATTGAAAATGCGTGTGTATCTTTACAACCCAGTGTAGAGCGACCATACGAAATAAATAAAAGTTAAACCTTTCTTATTAGTGTAATTAGTCACCGTGAGCGAACTTTGATCTATCTCAAAGCTTTAGCAGATACAAGACGAAACGAGAAATTCGCCAAAGAGCTCAGCGAACTGGATTAGCCACTATCTCTTCTTTATCTGAGAAACTTACGAGTTAGGAGCCACCTGAATAATTATGTTCACTCAGACTCGTTAGTTTGGAAATATAACCGCTATCAGTTCTTGTTAGCGTGTCGACTAATGGTCGTCGTTGTAAAAGTTTTAATTATGAGCATGCTCGTCGATAAACATCAGTGAGCCTAATCATGACATCCCATCTTGTGTACCTAATCCCTTATTTATAACAAGTATAATATAAAAAACCGGCCAAGTGCGAGTCGGACTCGCACGCGAAGGGTTTCGTACCATTATCGCAAAACACTGCATAAAAATCACGTTTATTGTATGGGAGCCCCCCTTAATTTATTTTATTTTAATTTATTAATTATTATTTTTTAAAGTAAATATACAACTAAACATTCTGTGAATATTTCAAGCGTCTACCTGTTGCCGTTATTAATATCGACCAAAAAACGGCAAAAATATCACGTTTGTTGTATGGGAGCCCCCCTTTAATATTTATTTTATACTGTTTTTAGTATTTGTTGTTATAGCGGCAACAGAAATACATCATCTGTGAAAATTTCAACTGTCTAGCTATCACGGTTCATGAGATACAGCCTGGAGACAGACGGACAGACAGACAGACAGACAGACAGACGGATCGCGAAGTCTTAGTAATAGGGTCCCGTTTTTACCCTTTGGGTACGGAACCCTAAAAAAGAGGCTTGTTAACTCATGCTTTTTAAACTACATGATTTATCTGGTAGTAGACATGCTTGACGCTTCGAGCGACAATCCATCGAAACACGTAATTATAGACGATATCTTGCGAAAACACCCCGATTCAAAGAGTAAAATGCGCATAACTTTTAAACGGTTGAACCGATTTTCATCAAACCTAGCTAAAAACACTCTCGACAAAGATATCTTCAAAAAAAAAATGTGTGTGTGTACCAGAGTACACAGGTAAGAAGTGAAACTTCTTTAAGACATATCATTTTTCTACTATTTGCAACTTCACGAAAATGGGGTAGATAAGGCCTTAAGAAAAACAATATTTTCCGTATTAAATTAAAGCTATTTTATTATTATAGACATGCATACAATTAATGAGTAATTTATATTTATAAATTAATTAATTTATAAATATTAAAATCATGCTCATACGTGTTGAATTTATAAAACGAAATATATAATCACTCACTTTTCTTGTAAATTCACTTAAATTTGAATAAGTCTTTTTACTAAACTTTGATAAAAAGCGAAAGCGGAGGAGCTCGTGGCTAAATAATAACAGCCGCACTGGTCGATCATCAAGGTTAAGCAACGCTTGACGAGGTCGGTCCGTGGATGGGTGACCATTTCAACATACCGAGTTTCCTCCGTGCCTCGGAAAGCACGTTAAGCCGTTGGTCCCGGCTGTCATTTGAAGATCTTTGACAGCCGTTACGGGTAGTCAGAAGCTAGATCTGACACCAGTCTTGCTAAAGGGTGCCGTATTATCCAGTTACTGGGTTGTGGAGGTCTGATAGGCAGTCGCTCCATGTAAAACACTGGTACTCAGCTGAATCCGGTAAGACTGGAAGCCGACCCCAATAAAGTTGGGAAAAGGCTAGGCAGAAGACTAAACTTTGATAAAAAAAAGCAACATGGCGCGTAACCGAAAAACGTGACGATAGAGTCCGTGCAACGAAAGAAGTCCCGTAGACGCGGCGCTAGTTTCTATGCGACTGTACGCTGTCCTCTAACAAATCTTGTTAGTTCTATGTATTTCCGCGGGACTTTTTTCGTTGGACGGACTCTATCGTCGACTATATCGTACAAAATTTTCTCCCATACGTCGATAAAGAAGTTTCACTTCAAAAAGGTAGGTACACAAACACAGATAAATGTGTACTTAAAACTCACACATCTTTTTTCCGTCGGGGGTTAAAAAATGTCGGTCAGTACTGTCACAGAGAATATATTACTAAAATACCTACTGTTTAGCACCTAATAAGCAGGTTCTAAATTCAAATTGTAAGAATATTGGAATCAAGAATCTGCTAATCTGTAAGCGTCGAGATTTTATTATAAATAAAGACCATGGTTAGCGAGTTTTTTTTATAAATAGCGCCCATTCTGTAAGAAAACTACCTACCTTTATAGGTACATACCAGTAAATAGGTACACACCTAACCTCGTATTTTACCTTACATTGAAAAACCTAGAGAAAAGCCAGCTGTTTCTCATTTTCCATGGACGAAAAGGTACCTACCTATGCCCGTCCTTTTTATGCTTTCAATACTTTCAAGTATTGACAATCACATAAGCACACAGGTAGAATTAATATGGTACCTACGTCATACGGCTATCAAATATTTATATTACCTACTAACCTCAATCGATCCTTATTTATGATACTGCCTTCTTGGAAAGCCTCTATATTTTATGTCCAATCAAATAATTTCCTTGAAAAATATTAGGGGATGAAACACAATGAACACCAAAATATTTTTTCGTTTAATAACTGCATTTTCGTCGCCCTCTTCATAATTTCGAGGGGTGACAATTAGGGCGGAATATCATTCAAATTGCGATGAGTTTTGATTGATAACGTAGCACCCCTGCCTGGCCAGAAGTGTGAAAATACCAGATTAAAGGTACGTAGGTACTAGGGTACGTTTTAATCAAAGTAAAAGTCAATTCTTTTTTTTTATCTATAAACATGCGCTTGACCTCTATCTCACCTGATGGTAAGCGATGATGCGGTCGACGGCGAAGCACGCTTGCCTAGAAAAAACCCATTCACTCTTGACTTAAAGACCCCTAGATTGTAGCTATCGGGAAACACAGACTCCGGCAGGGAATTCCACTCCTTAGCTGTACGCATAATAAAAGTGTCCCCAAAACGTTTTGTGCGTATGGGTGGGATGTCCACCATGTACCGATGACGCATCGCCATGCGTCTGGTTGTCCGAAGATGGAACGGGCTGGGCGGAATTAAATCATGCAATTCTATCGCACACTCCCCGAAATGTAACCGATAAAAAGCTCCACCATGGACTCACTGAGAGACCGGATCTGCGGCCCGGTAGTCCGTGCGTTGGACAGGTATCTCTCAGCAACAGTGCTGTCGTCTGCATACCCAAAGGTGCCGGGTTTTAGCAGATCGTTAATGTGCAACAAAAACAATGTTGCTGAGAGTACCGACCCCTGAGGGACCCCTTTATATCTAATTGGTCAGACGAGCAGCCATCGATAACCAGTCGAATGGACCTATCCCTCAGGAAGTCTGCAATCCAATCACACAAACCACCGGGCAGACCGAATGAAGGAAGCTTACCAATAAGACTTTCGTGTCAGACCCTATCGAAAGCCTTCGAGATGTCGAAGGAGACGGCAAGCGCTTTCCCGTGCCTCTCGATTAGGGCTTGCAATATCCGTTCGATTTTACTATCCGGATAATACGGATATTGTAATTTTACTCTCCGGAGTATCCGGATAATGCGGATAATACGGATATTTTTTAGATTTTTTTATAAATAAAACTTAATAAGCTTTTTTAATACGTTTTAATCAGTCTCTCAAGCAAAATGCCAAAGAAATAATAAACTATACAAATATTTCAAGTAACAACACATAAAAAAAATAGTCCACTTTCTAAAATTATACAATACGAGCAGTTGCCCGCGGCTTCGCTCCCGTGGGCCACCCCACAGGACCCGTTTTCGGTATTAAAAAATAGCCTATGTTACTCAGGAATAACGTAGCTTTCTATTGGTGAAAGAATTTTTTAAATCGGTCCAGTAGTTTCGGAGCCTATTCGGTACAAACAAACAAACAAAAAAATCTTTCCTCTTTATAATATTAGTATAGAAAACACCGGTCCCGCACAAATAATTTGAATTTATTCTTCTCATAATAAAAATAATTCTAATTTAAAATGAGATCTTACATTTATCACAAATCACTATATCCCAATCAAATCAACCTATTTAAAAGATAATAATTTAATAAAAATATCAGTTTCCCTGGCAAATCAGATCATCTTTCAGGAGTTGCAGTGGTTTGGGAATAGTGCGGTGGGATTGTCCCAAAAAAAAATACATTTATATTATAATATTACGTAATTCTTAAATTATTTTTATCCAAATTCTGGTAATATGATCTTAAAAAACTTAAACCATCTAATGAATCTTCTTTCATGGAAGTAAATGGTTCAGCTTTAACGCTGTTCGGTGGTATTGATAAAAGTAAACCCTTTCTAAATTCCTGCTTCTCTGACCATTCTCATCAAATAGTGCCATTTTACTTGAGTGGTGGTGTCTAAATCATTTGTTGAAGAAGTCGGTCGCTGCGCAGAAGATGGCTGACTCATAAACCGGAAGATTTCTTTTCATATTTGTGTATTAATTGATACGCTTACAGTTGAAGAAGAGCAACCTTCTTGTGAATTCAAATCTTGTGTATTGTCCGCTGAAGTTATGTCTGTTTGATCTGGTTGTTGTGTGTCAAAAAATGTAGAAATAATTTTAACAATCGTCAGTCTCAGATTCATTTGAAGGATTTTCAAAAGGACACTCGTATATTCTTCGCTCTTCATAAAATTGTGAGGGTTGTGTAAATATTTCATTGTACCGATTATTTCTGGAATTCATCGTTGTGATATTCTTCTTTTGAGTGTTACTAGAAGTTCACTACTGATTATTCTTTCTTTTTGTGATATGTTTTGAAATCTTAACGCTGTGTCAGCAGTCAGTACGTTTACATGATCTTCACAGATCGGTTCTACCGTAGCTTTAATTATATTAAAGGATTAGCTTCTGCCAGCGGCTTCGTCCGCGTTAATATCGAAAATTATCCCAAGGGAACATATTCCCAGGATAAAAATGCGTATCATATGTGTATTTTTTGTGCTATTATTTCATATCTATCTCTGTGCCAAATTTCATCCAGATCCGCCCATACGTTTGAGCGTGAAAAAGTAACAAACATACAAACACACACACCTATGCTATAACATACAATCACTCACGAAATTTCGCCTTTATAAAATTAGTGTGATTTAAAAGAGAAATACAACTATCCGTAAAATCCGAAAAATCCGGATGGTGATACAAGTAAAATCCGGATTTGCAAATCGGCGGATATCCGGATAATACGGTTATCCGGATATCCGGATTGCACGCCCTACTCTCGATGGCCTCACTCCATATGTGAATGGCATACGCTAGAAGATCCCCAGTAGACCGATTTTGGCGGAAGCCGTATTGGCGGTCGCTAAGGATATCGTTAGTTTCTAGGTATGCCAGGAGCTTAGTGTTTATTACACGCTCCATACTCTGTAGACAGAGAGAGAGAGATGAGAGATGCAGGGGTGAGAGATGGGTCTGTAGTTAGCCGGGTCACCTCGACTGCCCTTCTTGGGCACGGACTGTACGTTGGCTTGCTTCCAAGCATTCGGCACTTTTCTAGTCTGAATTAAAGGCGGAATAGGTGTGTCAAGATCGGAGACAGTTCAGGCGCACAGTTTCTAAGAACTATAGCTGGTATTCCGTCAGGGCCGCTAGCCTTGTTCACGTCGAGGTTGCGCAGCACACCATGGACGTCTTTTTGATGGATGCGAATGTCCGACATACTCGTCTCGCATCCATCAGGAGAAGAAAGGGGCCGCGAATCAACAGGATTAAGACGCGAAGATTCCGCAAAAAGGGAGGCAAATAAATTTGCTTTCTCCTCAGCGGAGTGGGCCAACGACCCATCAGGTTTCAGCAGTGGTGGTAGTGAGGGACAGCAGAAGTTCGATTCGACCGACTTAGCCAGGGACCAAAACGCTTTACTACCTGCTGGGTAAGAAGCAAGTTTGGTCCCTATTCGGCTAACGTGGTCGAACCAAGCCCTTCGCAACACCAACTTGCAGGACTTGGCAGCCCTTTTAAAGGCTCTCTTCTTCCGACGCACGTCACTCGCTTTGCGTGATCGCGCGTCGACCCATGCCAAATACGCCTCATGTTTAAGCGCGTCGGCGCGATAACATTCGGCGCCAAACCATGACCGGTCAGCGCTGGACATTGTTACGTCAGAGAACGGAATGTAGTACTCCATTCCCTGACGCAACACACCCGTCACGGCATCCGCGCACGACGAAGGAACGGCCGAAGAAAAGCAAGTAGGCTGCCAAGGATAGCCTGCGAAGAAAGATCGCATGCCATCCCAATCTGCTGACCTGTACCGCCAAACCCACCGGGTGCCTCTTGGGCTGGGATCGGGCGGGGAGTTGACGGACACAGACTTCACCAGACAGTGGTCGGAACTACCCAAAGGTGAAGTTATCGACACAGAGTATCGGTCTGGCTCTGTTGTCAACAGAAGGTCCAAACAATTGCCCCCCCGGAATGTCCATCGGGCCCTCCCCATCTGGTCGCCAACCATGGTCCATTCCGGGATTTTTCGACAGTTGGCGGGGCAGCCTTTCGTGTGTGGCTGGCACACTACTTGGGCCCCCAACTATATGCGGTCGGCCAGCGGCGCACCGTGCCTCAGATCCCGCTACCCTCCGCGACTAGTCTCCCGATACGTCCATAACAGCGCGCGTCAGGCTGGTCAGCCTGCAGTGGAACAGCTGTCTCGACCCAACTCCTCTAGTGGCTACACCGGGCATCGTATCGGAACACGGCTAGGCCGCTTGGCGGTACGTCTTTGCCCGGTAGGTGGTCGCAAGCCTTCGGCCTAAGCCTACCACCAGATGTCACCTGATTTGCACCACCCGGGGACCACGTGTAGGGAATCAAAGGGTACACTCCTACGGACGTGGGTGACTCGGTCCCGTGTAGGGAATCAAAGGGTACATTCCTACGGACGTGGGTGACTCGGTCCCCAATATTTATTACAACTAAGCCATTAAGCGGCACTTTTGAACGTCAACAATTAAAATTTACAAGTAATAAAAACTGATTCTACCATGCATTCGGCAAAGAAGCTTGTAATGGAGAAGAACGCACAAGACACTCCATATAGGTAGGTAGATTCAGTGCCGTAAATAGCCTTTATAACACATTTGCTCGTAAAGGGTCTCTTATTTCACAAAGGACCATGGGCACTTAGGTATGAACTCTGGGCCCACTTTTCAAAATTGTGCAACTGGAATGAAACCTATGACATATGAAAGCTCTTGGCGCGTACTTTATTTAATTCTATGGCAGCTAAGCTCAAATCCAGCGCGAAAATTGCGTTTTGGTCTGTTCATAAAATATTGTAAATGAAAAATGCGCATGACTTATTAGGTAGGTCTCAGCTCCGCGAGGTTCTGGTAGCGGAATGGTGGAACAGGCTTTCACGCCCTATCACCTTTCCGCACCATCGAGACGGTCAGGCCAGTGCTTGACCGCTGGATCGGGAGGAGGCACGGCTCCCTGTCGTTTCAGGTGACGCAGGTGCTCTCGGGGCATGGTTGCTTCGGAAAGTACCTGAGTCGCATAAATAGGGAGCCGGAAGCCCGGTGTCACCACTGCGTCGACTGCCGGGAGGACACGGTGAGGCATACGCTGGCAGAGTGTGCCGCTTGGGTGGAGCCACGTCGTGCCCTCATGTCTGAAATATAAGTGACCTGTTGTTGCCGGCCGTAGTCGAGTCTATGGTCGGCAGTAAGGAGTCCTGGGCCGCGGTGGTATCCTTCTATAAAACAGTCGTCTTACAGAAGGAGACTGCGGAAAGGGAGAGGGAGATTTCATCCACTCATCCGAAGAGCTATTTATAATCCGAGCTACTGACTGACAGCTAACTATAATGTAATATTAAAACAAAACAGATTTTCAAAAACACACCAAAGCACCATTTTCCCGCTGGATATGAACTTAGCTGCCATAGAATGAAATAAAGTACAGTTCAAGAGCTTTCATATGACATATAATTCATCACTGTTGAACAATGTTGAAAAGTGGGCCCAAAATGACGCATAGTCCTTTCAATATCGTAATGAATCTCAGTACGTACTTGTGCGTTAATGTAATGTAAAATGCACGGTTTATTTATTTTATTTATTTATTTAATACTTTATGCACACAAACGTACAGAGGCGGACTTAATGCCTTGGGCATTTTCTACCAGTCGACCTTTGGGTGATGCAGAGACAAATAGTGGTAGGTGCAATATTTTGAGTTAAGCAAATCGCATTTATTTAAATACATATACCTAAACTAAAAATACAATATATACTCAAAGAATAAACTAAATACACACATATATAAGCAATTAGTTGTTATTGATAATTATGGATAATCGTTAGCGCTGTGACGATACTACTGCCATCTTCTTACGAATATGCTCGCGAACTTTAACTTTGAAGGTAAATCGGTTGGTTGCCATCCTGATTTCCTGGGGGAGCGCATTCCACAGAGAAATAGACTGAACGAAGAAAGAACAGTGAATGAAGTCAGTACGGTGAGTGGGAGATTGAAGAAGGCGGTTATGTGATGAACGTAAATTTTTATTGTGGTTGGCGCAAGTATATTGAAAGTGAGGGACTAGATAACTAGGGGAATTGGAAGAGGTAAGAAATGAAAACAAGGTAGTTAGTGCCCTTTGCTCTCTGCGTTGGCGTATGGGCAACCACTTTAGAAGCGATCGATGCGTAGAGACATGATCATATTTACGCAAATTGAAAACGAATCGAATGCAGTAATTTAGAAGACGGTCAAATTTGTTGAGGAGATCTGCATTCAGGTCATAGTAGCACACGTCACCATAATCGATGATAGGAAAAATAAGGGCCTGCACAAGCATTGCCTTCGTGTTCACTGGTAATAGATTTTTCAAGCGATACAAAGCCCGCAGCGTTCCAGTGACCCTCTGACTCACACTTGCGACTTCAGTACGCCAGTTAAAGGTTTTATCAATGTGCAAGCCTAGGTCCTTTACATCATTGCTGAATGGAACAATCGTACTGTCGAACAAAATAGGTGGCAAAGTTGCACTATTCACTTTAGCGATGCTTCGGGAACTCCCAATGATGATCGCCTGACACTTATTGGGGTTTACTGCAACACCAAATCTATCTGACCAGGTTTTAATAGCCGTCAAGTCTCTGTTTAGTTTGGTAATAACGTCAGGTATATCGTCGACACTCCCTTGCCAGTACAACTGCAGGTCATCTGCATACAGATGATACGCACACTGAAGTTCGCAAGTAATAAGGTTAATGAAAATAGAAAACAGAAGAGGAGAGAGAATGCCGCCTTGAGGAACGCCAGTCTCCAAATCACACCAGCGAGAGGAAGAATCTCCAACGTAAACAGACTGCTGACGTTCCTGAAGGTAGGAGGAGAACCATTCCAGTGCCTCGGGAGAAACCATCAAATAGGACAGAATGGCTAACAGGATGTCGTGACTGACAGTATTAAAGGCGTTCGAGAAATCGACCAACACTAGGACAGTGACTTTGGTGTCATCCAATCCTGCCCTTATATCGCCAGTCACTTTAAGGAGGGCAGACACTGTGCTATGCCCGGGCCTGAACCCAGATTGTAGAGGGCTAATAAGTGAATTGCACTGCACAAAGTTTGAAAATTGTTTGTGTACACAGGCCTCAAGCACTTTCGATAGGAAGGGAAGAATATAAATTGGTCGAAAGTGGGTTGGAAGAGTGGGATTGGAAACTTTGGGTAGTGGACGAACAAAGGCTTTACGCCACAGTGAGGGGAATACTCTGGAAAACAAGGAAAAATGTACAATATGGGTGATAGAAGGTAAAAGGTGATCCAGAATAGTTATTATCATTCCACGAGTGATATTATCACATCCCACCGCTTTGGATTTGGAACTTTTCCAATTCCAAAATTTCCAAGGAACTTCCAAATATCAGCAGAAGAAGAAGAAATATTTTCTAGAATGTGGCGGCGTTTAGCGTTGCGTATCATCTGGTTACATTTATTCCTCGAAGTTTTAAATAGCGCCCAGTTCTCGTCAGTACGATCCCTTTTATATTTTCGGAACGCGCGGTCTCTGCGTCGCATGGCCATCTGTACTCCTCTAGTCATCCAAGGCGCAGGAGGACGTTTCAGTTCCACTTTTTTGACGGGAGCGTGAATGTTGTAAAGGTTGGTCACAAAATCATTGAAGATCGCCACCTTATCGTCAACTGAAGTAACCTCCGTCATAATCTTCCAATCGATCAAAGATGCATCCTCCTTGAGTTTCTCAACGTCCATCCTGGCAAAACAACGCCTGTACAGAACCTTGGATTTAGGTTTAGGAGGTTTGAGGATATAGGACAGAAAAATCATATCGTGATGAGAGAAGCCAGGAGCGTCATGCTGACCATGGGAGGAGACAAGGGAAGGATTCAGGTGTCATCGCCAGATTTATTATGATGGGTAGCCTGGAGCGGCAACACGTGCAGACTGGCTGACTCGATAAGATTGAGAAGTTTACAGGATCGAGGGGAGTTTTGGGAAAGGAGGTTTGTGTTGAAATCACCCATGATGATGTGGTGCGCATACTCTGAACCCAAAGATTCAAGAACTGATTCGAATTCAGAGAAGTAATCGACAGAGGGGGGACAGTAGACAACACCGACAATGGTTTTGGCTCCTTTGACGCAAACTTCAAGGAAGATAAACTCAGCAGAGGCAGAATAGTTTGAAGAGGAAGTAGCGAGTATTTTATAAGGGAAATCAATGCGAAGATATATAGCCACACCACCCCCTCCCTTACCAATCCGATCATTACGTATGAGAACGAAACCAGTGAGAGGGTAAGTGGTGGATAGAAGATGCGGTTTGAGCCAAGTTTCGGAGATCAGGATAGCGTGGACGTTTTTGTTATTAAATGCATCGTACAGCTCGCTGTAGTGACTGGGTACGCTTTGTGCGTTAATGTGACAAACATTCACCAACCGACCAGACTCATCATTGGAATTATTTTGCAAAAAGTCACCAAGGGTGCCACCGAGGGAACAAAAACTCGAGTCGCTTGAAGAGGCAGCAGATTCATGAGCAGAGAAATAACAATCATTGTCTGACATAAATAGAAGAAGTTATTATGTCTAAAAGAATTATATATATAATATACATAAAATTATAGGTATGCAATTGCCAAAAACAGAACAACTGAAGTGCCACACTGCACCACCCGCCAGCTAACACCAACACCGAAAACAATTATTTAAAAAAACACGGAACTCAGCACTTTCTCATACACAAACTCAACAATTATTAAATTATTAATTATTTCCCCAAAATCTAAAAACTAGTTCCCAAACAAACAAAATAGGAAAAACATTGTAAACAAAACATAACACAGTTGCACATCCCTACGAATTAACAAAAAAAAGTTATAATAATCGAAATCACGTAATACTTACGCGATTTCGATTATGCAAAAGAAAAAAGTTTTTGTTGTTTAGTCGATACACGAAATACTAATTTTACCCGACATAATTTCTAAACGTGTATCACAAGTGTCAAAATAATGTATTCCATCAACAAAAATCAATATTGAGGGTACTAGACAATGTTGAGGGTAACATCAAAGCAATGTTGAGGGTATAGAAATAATATCTAGTTAAATAACAAATAAAGAAAAATTAAGATACGTAAACAGTGAGGGGTACAACACACAAGAAGAATTAGTTTAAGACGGGGAAAATACACAACAGTTAGTGAAGTTTTAAAACAATGAATTTATGGACGAAAGAAACAATCACAACACATCGTCAGTCAACATTCATTGGGATATTTACGTCTCAGACTCCCAGCTGCGTTCGCACTTCTTTCGCTCGTGGATGGAATTACGGCCGGCGACTTGGGGTACCTGGCTATCAGGGGCTTCAGCTCGTCAGAGGAAGTCACCTTGTGCCGACTTCCGTCCGAGGCCTTAATGATGATGACACCATCCTGGGTCCAAGACGACCGCATGCCAAAGTGCTCGCGCGCCTTCCCGAAGACAGTCTGCCTGGTCCTCGTCAGGAACTCCTTGACAGATATTTTGGAGCCCTTCAATCTTGTCTTCGCCTTCCAAACTGTCGCCTTAATGTACGCACTGGTGAACCAAACAAGAATTGGCCTATGATGCTCATTGTTGGGGGCCCCGAGTCTGTGACAGGCCTTAATTGAAGACACTGCTACGTTCTTGAGGGCAAGCCTGGTATTCAACACGTCCAGGATTACTGACTTGCTATCCTCCTTCTCCACTTCAGCAAGTCCCTGGAAAACTAGTGCCTTCCGCCGGTGCCTGGTCTCCACGCCATCAATTTGATTGGCGCACTCGCTGATCTGGGTACGGAGTAGGCCTAGCATGGAGAAAACGAGCTCCCGGAACGTGCGAAACTCATCTGCTATCTTCGCCACTGTGTTTGCCTTAGCAGGCCCGGCACCCTGTATCTGCGCTTATAGTTCGTCCATCTTCTTCAGAAAGTTCTCCTCCAGGGTCCTCTGAGCAGCAAGAACTTCAGCAAATTGAGACATTTTGAGTTTTTGAAGCGTCGATTAATGGTGCATGTAGTGACAGTGTAGTGATCAGCTGGCAGGTGGTATATTATGATTATATATCACATAAATGTGCCACAAACGTTGGTACTTGTTTTTTAACACTTGCAGTTCAATATCTAATCTAAATTTAATAATTATTTTGAAAAATAACTACTAATTATAATTTAAATAAAATTTACAAAAAAAACGAACGTCTATGCTTTTTCAACACCTACCCGCGAGTTCACGGTTTATCAAGAGGCTCCGTCTAAAACGAACGGTACTTTTTTAAATCTTAGCAAAGAGTTTATATGTCAGAAGAGTGGACAACATTTTATGAATAAAATTAACTTTGGGAGATAAAATATAGTAAATAAACATTTAATTCTTTAATTTAATTAATTTTGACCATAAATTACAACCATCTGTAACAAAACACAAAAAAAAAAAACTTTATTAGTAATAATGGCTGTTCTTGGGCCTTTGCCTTAAAAAAAAACGCTGAGGCGCGCGCATCCCTAATTTGTGAACAAGTAAAAATTATTCCGCGCGCTTTTTCGTTTCGCTGTATTGTTTTTATTTGTAAATGTCGTCAAGTTATGATTAATTTATTAATTTGACACCGCCAGAAGTCTCAGTGGCAGCGAAAAAGGCTACTCTTAGCCTCTTGCCCGAAAAATCGACCGATAGATACTTACAAGCATATCAAAATTTCATCTTATGGAAAACAAGCAAAGATACAAATTCATTTTCAGAAAGTGTGTTTTAAGCCTATTTCATGGCACTTTCTCAAAAATATAAGGCCATGTGAGTAAAAGTCGAAAGTATTATTTATATCCTCGCAAATATATTATAAAACTTCGTACGACATACGTGCGCTTTGATAATTGCAGCCTCTGCTTTCTTGTAACCCTCGCCTACGGCTCGGGCTAGCAATATCGCCGGCTGTAATTTTCAACTTACCGCAGTTATAACCCTGTGCGAGCTTCTATAACGGCGCCCTTGTTTTTTTTTAGATATTTTAGGTACCCTTAGAGCAATGCTATGTATAGACCTACTTTATTTCATTCAGGGTGATATAATAAAGCAATTAAAGCACATGGAACTTGGTGTTGGTGGACCAATTATCTAATAATTTGGAGTTTTTTAATAACTTATGTTGATAAAAAGCAGACGAGCCATGTGATGTAAATTGCACCCTTAGCCTATTATATATAGTTTTTGATGATACTGGTATGAAGGTACGTATGTGTTGGAATCGAGCAATAGGGGCGCAGCGGGAACTTATCAGAAGCAAACCGAAAAAATCATAGTCCTGCCTGGTCTGGCCATTCTTGCGCCCCCCAGAGTCTACGCCCTGTGCCTGGGCACCGGTGGCACCGCCCTATTTACGGCACTAGGTAGATTAAACTCTAAGGAATTGTTGGAGTAACTGTGAAGACAAGAATGTTATTTAAATTGTCGGTAACAGCTAACTTGGTAGATATTAACGCGGGACTTATTTGCTGTTAAGTAATTCTGACACTACTTTGTGGAATGTTTCATTTAAGGTTTCATTCTATGTGTTTGTAAATAGTCATGAGTCTTTTGCCGAGCTCTTTCTGTCTGCTCTACGAGTCTTGAATTGGCACGTCAGCCATATTGCAGACCGATTTAAAATTCCATAGCACTTTCAAGCACGTCGTTTCGTTTTTAAATTCAGGACCAATTTCCTCTTTGATTATGCAATCATGGGTCCATCGAGTGCAGCAAAAACTCATTTTCTTTTTGTTTTTCTAAACCTTTGTTTCAGACTACGTCAGAACATGGTGTTACCATAGCTGAATACTGGGCCAAACAAACAATTTTACTTTAGTAGGTTAACATATTTTAACGATGAATAAAATTATCATATCTCATAGCAACTGATACTTAGGTACTACCTGCAACCTCATGCTTACACTTTTCTTCATAAATTATTTAACCCTTTATTAAAGGGAATATTTTCCACCTACCTGTTTTTGACAGCAACTTACAGTGAAAACGTCCAAATTAATTCATTAACATACTATATAGGGTTTGGACTATAGCTTACTTATACGTGGCGCAGACTTTCATAGGCCTTGCTGGTTGGTTTCACATAGCACCTGTGTGATACTTACAACCGGCTACATACAACCTAAACATTCTTCATCAGCACCTATTTAACAGTTTATTTTTACTCTCTGAAGGCTACATATCAGTAATCTGTGCTCTGAAGATTTAACACCACCCACACATAGGTACCTCGCCAGTATTAATTGATTAAGCGTCGATCTGTTCGAGCCCTTACCTGACGTAATATGTGGGGTTCAGACTATATAGGCTTACTTATACATGGCGCCGACTTCCATTGGCCGAATTATATAGCCAGACCTTGGCGTCCAGCCAACAGTTGGTGCCAGAAATTTCACGGCTCTCTTCACTTCGTACGAGAACCAGCCCAGACATTATCATTTTATTATTATTCTTCCCTTTTAATAATATTCATGCTGTGGTTATCCTTTATTACCAAGTCAACGGCAAAAAGAAGTCGGGAACGTAGTAACAGTAAAATTATATCTACAGTTAACTTTTACGAATCTCGTTTCATCGTAGGACCGACTTCTCTAATTGAATTCAATGAAGGCGTCGATAAGTCTTACTTATTAAGCTCGTTAGACATGGAGTTTCAAGAGGGCAATTTTGAGGAGGGAAGAAAAGAAAACATATCATTAAGAAATAAAAACTTTTATTATTATCAGTTCAAATATCGTATTTACATTCTTTTAAACGAGTAAAAGCACATTGTTTATACATTACAAAAAAAAATATTAAAAGATCATAACTAAATCAGTAGCGGGACAATTTCGTGATACGTAAAATAATAAAAGAACATAGTTAATCGAAAATAACCTATGATAGATTAAAATTAACAAAATAAATCTCATATCGTCCGTGTAGTTCGGAACTCATACAATCGGCAATGGCAACTCGTATAGGACTGTTGTAACTAAGAAACCGTAACAACTAACACCCTCATTTATGAAAATCTCGACATTGTTTAACGATTGTTTAGGCCGGTATTCGGCAGCTTTGACTCATGCTCAACTCAAAATAGACAGTTGTGATTTGTTAGTTTGTTTTTTTTTGACGTTAACTTGCTCAAGTCCAAGATCCCAGACGCCCCAAACGTTACCTAAATCTTTCAACACGAAATCAGTGGAATTGAGTAGTGTTAATTTGTACTTTGACCGTACACATACTTGCTAACTTGGGCTTTTATTTTCATTATTTATACCTATTAATGAAACTTGTGTGAGTAGGACTTTAATCAAGGTGGCTACCAGCTTCAGCTGAGACTATTGTATTTACTTCTTACCAGTTGAATACTATTTAATTGGCTGTCGGCCTTTCAAAATACATCTAAAACTACTCAATACCTACTTCATATTTTGTGTAGAAAGATTCAGTAATGTCTGGGGCGTCTGGGATTTTACTCTATTGAGTACACATTATGTCAAGCTGGAGAGTCATTATGCCAAACTCGAGAGATGTGATTGGTTGGCAGTTGATTAGTAAGTGTGGCCAGATTTGAGTTTGAGTCGAGTTGGGCATCTGGAATACGGGCCGTAGTGTACTTAGAATTTTTGAATATAGAACGCAATCTATTAACAAATGTTGAATATAGAATGTGTTCTACATTCGAAATTTCTATAGAGAATTTGAATGAAGAATCTGCTAGTAAACAGCTCAGAGATTTATATAAATGAGGCCCTAACTGATTAATTATTAATACCTATATACAATTCGTTCCTTCGCAACGAACGTTAGTCTGACAGCCTCGGTCAGTACATCGTACAAATGCAAATTATTATGTATACAATAGAATTTCCACTATTCTCAATATAAATGCTCGACGTAATCTCGTATCGTACATTGTGTGCTTCACTCAACGGGTGAACTATTTACTTTGCATCCCTTACTCACTAGAGCCGCGAGTGTGGCCGAACCACGAGTCCTCTCCACAGATTCAATTGCTAGCCAATTTTATTACTACATCAAAACGGCGATTTCTGAACTTTCATCGGATGTTAGGATATATTGTTTACTACATATTTTTAGATTAATTGATTGAAATTCAGTATACGACTTTATCTAGACACTTCACAAAATAACACATAAGGCATCTAAGGGCGGGTTGCGTTTTGCTATTAGAAACACGTCAACAATTCAACAATCAAATAATGAACGTATATTAAAATAACAAAATTTGACAAACCTGCCTTCCAAATTCAAAATTCGCGACTGTATACCCACACTCGCGTTTCGGCTCACATCGTTACCCTCTAAACTACATACAGTAAAAACTCAACAAACCATATACACTGAAAATATTGCGTTTCACATACTATACAATTTACTTACTATTGGTGTTCGGAACCGTATTATGAATTAACTAGGTACTCGACAGTGCCGGGGGCGGCTCTTGAATTTGTGACGTAACAATTTTGTGCTCAATTTAGTTAAAATTTTGTTTAATTCTGCTAAGTGCGGTCCCCGGCACCCGGTGTAAATGTCTCTAAAGCTCTGGACTACACTAAGTTGATCTATGCTCACTAGTGTTATTTTATCTCCGCGCACACTGACAACTCGATTCTAATATAGCTTGACAAATTGGTACGCGACACTCCGCAGGTCCGCAAGCGCGGGGGACGTAAGCCAGCAGGTATGGTGGCACCTGCGCGCAGGACGGGGGTCACCTGACGGGCGCGTCGTCGCGTTTTCGCACCGTCACGTCATTGAGTAGTAACCGCCCCCGCCACCCGCGCGGACCATGGGAGTGTCACGTACGAATTTGCCAAGCTATAGTTACTCGATTCTAAGTCTTACTATCGATTTATGTCGCATAATTTGGCAGTGCGTTCAGTGCGATTATTCAATTTTTATAAGGCTTCATTCGCTTAGTCTTAGCATAGGTAACAATTAATTGATTTTTATTGCTATTCGTCACCAATTTTATTTACAGTTGATTTTTTTCTCGATTCTAGACTAGCTTTAATTTTAAGACTACGTACAAAATGACCGTTATGCGATACTTACGTCTTGATTAATTTTAAATTCCCAGATTCTTATGAAGCGTTTATTTTAATTGTTGGCACAATTTCCGTTCACGTTTCTGTAGGGCTATAATCTACTTTAGAATCACAGATAACTTGATTGTATCGCTATCTTACAAGACATGGAGGATACCTCATTATGTTGGTCTGTTTGAGTGTCAAGTTGCCAATGCGCCGGTCCTACATTACTTACACTGCGCTCCTAACCTTACGTCGTGGGGACCACTAATAATTCGCTAAACTGGTTAATTTCACTAGTCTTTAGTCTAGACGGAACCTACTTCCATCTACTCTACGTCGCCTCGCTCAGAACAATGATTAGTATATTATTTATAAATCGTCGAATTTCCTATCAATTTAAAATTTACAGTAGGACGGTCCCACACTTGATTATATTTGAGATCTGCGAAGATTAAATAATTTTGGTAATAGATTATCTCCGTTCAATTCACTTGGTATCACTGGAGGCGGCTGCGGCCGCGACACATCTCCTCGCCACACTAACAACACTATTTGAGCACCGTGGAAGGAATGTGTGCATAAGATTTAGATAAACGCCAAGATTCAATGTTAGAACGTCTACCATGAGTTACGATGATTCCCTACGATATCCGTAGACCCAATAAACATCGGAAAATAGCCAATAGCAACCAATATTTGAATCAGAAATCAATCGTAAACTCATGCTAGAAGCTCAATGATAAAACCGTATAGTTTCATAAGACTGCATTAGAGTTAACTTCATCGACAATTATCCCTTAATAAATATAAATAAACATCTTCAAAATTTTTACCAAATTATGAGCATATATTTCCAGCATAAAAATCTTTTAAAATAATACGTCATACTCTTCTCAATTATAGATATACATGGCACACTGCTCTGTTTATATATTTATAGTTATAATTCTTAGCTTTAGCTATAGCTTTATTCCGTTGGAAGCTTAACAAGCACTAATAGAAAGGATAAAGCAATCGACGGACGAATAAACAAACGAACACTGATGTAGAGGGAGGGGGAGGTTTTGAAATTGGAATACTGTCAGCATTGAATGCCAGTACGAGCGATTCTTTTTTTAAACTAGACGATAGAACTATCACGAAATGTTGGTCCGACGGAGCGAGTCAGTCAGGAGGTGACGCCTTGAGGTGTAGGATGGGGAGCGCGGCGCTGGCGCCCGGCAGAACGTAAAAAGCGTAATTGATTCAACTAAAGGGCTCGGCGGCCGCGGCTCACTTGATGGTTGCGTGCCGCGTCTCCGGGTGCAGGCACACGCCCTCCACTGTTAATATTGACACCTCTGTAACAATAGAAAACACGTTTAGGGAATTTATTTGACAAAGTTTGAAGTTATGTTGTGACTTTGAATTTGATATGACACCATATCATTTGATTTTTCGAACAACATTTTACGAGTCTTATACGCTTCAAAGAAGTGAAGATGAAAACATAAAGCATTCTACTCAGTTTTCAAACGATTAATAGTACATTTCGTGTCGAGCATAAAAAGGGGAACACCCAAATACTCCGAAATATTTTATTCCGAATATCATTGTTCCGATTTTCAAATGTCCGAATTTCATAATACCTAAGAATTATAATATCTATTATTAAAAATCACGAAATTTATTTTACCAAAAGTCGTAAATGCGATTTGTTAGTTTTCCGATTTTCATACGTTCGAAGAATCAATTGCTCAAAGGGTTCTCGGTCCGAAAAACAACATTCCGATTTTCAATACTTCGAATAAACTAAAAGTCAATATGTTGTGCTACAAAATTTATTGACAGAAACGAATCGCTGCAAAACAGACTTCACGCAGTCTTGTCTGCGCTATCCTAGAGTGTAATTTAAGCCCGCGTAGGCGCGGAGGGGGGGGCAAGAGCGAGCGAAGCGAGCTCGGGAGCTTAGGGCACCCCGACACGGACAGGTTAGGTTCGAAGGAGATGACGGGAGCTGAAGTGGGCGAATAAAGCGAGCGAACTCAGCTCCCATCTCCATCGTGTTAGGTTACTTTAGACCCTGCATACAGAAATTCATCTCTGTTGCATTAATTAACTAATCGTACTTGCACCTATTCTATATTAAAACCAATGTCAACATTAAAATGATAAATTTTAGGTTACTTTAGACCCTGCATACAGAAATAGGAGATTACTCGGTATTTTAATAATCGGAATTCGTATTTTTGATGTTTCGAATTATCATTAAGTCGGACTTTTTGTTATTCGATCTATTGAAACTCGGTATTTTGAGAATAGTAATTATAAACGTTAGGAATTTTGAAATTTAGGAATTATAAAAATAGGAGTAATGATAAGTCGGCGTTGTTATATTCGGAATTTTGAACCATTCGGAATTATGAAAATCGGTATTTTGAAATTCGTATTTGTGACTGACGGAATAAAGTTTTTCGTATTTATGTAGTGCACCCCATAAAAATTCGAGATTTTAACAAAACCGATGTAGTCAATTTACATTAGCTACATGCGAGTGTTAAAATTCGGGCGCACGGTTGGCGCAGTGGTTGAGCAATTGACTGCTGCGCTGCGTGTCGCGGGTTCGATTCCCGCACGGAACAAAATTTGTATGACCTACAGATAATTGTTCTGGCTCTGGGTGTTTGTGTATGTGAGTTTATATGTTTGTAAACGCACCCACGATACAGGAAGAAATTCCTAGTGTGGGGCAAAGATTAATAAAAAAAAAAAAAGCCTTTTTATGCGAGACACGAACGATTATTTTGCCTCTACCTGATGAGCTTACTTAATTAAATGCAAAAATGCAAATAAGTTCCAACAACAATTTATTAGAAACGTTCAGACTAAAAACCACGGACTATATACACACAATCAACGCGCGCTTTTTCAAGAGGTAACAGGTTCAGTATAATTCTGCCAGCTACATAATGATATCAAAACTCCATACAAAAGACATTTCGTAACTGTCATTATGTAATTTTGTTTTTTTTTTTAATTTTTATTTTATAATCTTGTGTCTAAAAGTCATATTACGAAACTAATTTCTTAGACATAATAGACAAGGTAATGGAAAAAATATGTTTATTCCGTCCGCGGAGGCGTCCAAGCGGACAACCCGTGACAGACAATCCGCGACTGATAATCCGCGTGCGGACCTTAAAAATATGAGGTACATTCTACCATGATCATTTGAAGACAATTTTTTCTCTACTCACCATCAGGCAACTCCCTAAGTCGCGGCGGCCGCGAGGCGAAGTACGCATGATGCAGTGCCCTCTGCGCTGGTAGCGACGGGTAGGGTCGGGCTGCAGCAACGCCGCGGCCATGCACTCGGCGTCGCGCCCCGCGTCACGCAGGCGCGGGAAGGCGGCCCACAGCGCGCGCGCCGGGCACAGCCCCCAGTGAGTCACGTGGTTCCGTAAGCCCGGCAGGCTGATGACTCCTGACCAGCTCTCTTCGGTAGGTGTGCCTACCACCTGTGGTAATTGGCAGGATGAATATTTGTGATAAAAAAAACATGAGTTAATATCGTGTGTAAGTGTATCAAGTGTATGGAAAGTAAATAGCCACTGATTACTGTCCCACAGCTGATCAAAGGCTTCCCTTCCAAATTTTTCGATCCAAGGCTAAGTATCCACTGGCAAGGTTTATAATGGTCATAGAGATCGCCACCTTGCTTGCACTGGAAAGAGTCAAAATAACTCGGGTTCAGGCTGGCTCTCAATATACACGAATAAAAATAAAATAAACAACTTCTTAGCTTTGATACTTACTTTTTCCGTGTCCCATGTGCCGATTTATAATCCCATTTATCTTGACCAAAGATGGGTATAATATGTAAAGTGACGTACCTTAAATATTTTATCTAGTTGGTCGTGGGTGTCCCTGACGCCCGGGAAGGTGGGCACTCCGCAGAGCATCTCTACCAATATGCAGCCCACGCCCCACATGTCCAGCGACGTGGAATACTCCGTACTGCCCAGTAGCACATCTGCACAAAACACATTCTCTTAAGAAACCTGAATGATCAGAATATAGACGAGTGGCATAGAATATTTACGTAGTCACGCGTCATCATTATCATCATCGACATTGTTTCAGCTGCGAGACATCCACTGCCGAAGATAGGGCTGCTCACCACATCGACCGGTCGTTCGTTCGGTCGGACGTTTTCGCATCCAGCGGATTCCCGCAGACTTAACCAGGTCATCGGTCTCCCTAGTGGGAGGCCTTCCAATGCCAAGTCAGTAAAAAATGGAGAAAATTATTTAAAGGAGGAAGGATTCGACGACTTTTTGATTATTTGGCTGACCAAATCACTATTCTCTTGAAGACAACCTACATCAGAAGTTTCTGAGGTTATTTTCCAAAGAGTATATAAACTGTTTGTGAGACAGAGACACTCCACAACAATTTAGCAGACTTTTGGTAAGGGTCGTGGAAATGCCAAACTGAATATAAAAATGAAGATAAATGACGACTCGAGTCAACCATAAAAGTATATTAAGGATAGTAGGTGACATTCAATTCTCACTGTGCGAAAATAAACGTAAATTCACATTACAGCGTTGATTATTATATATTACTTTTATTGATATGTTTTTAGAAGCTACAAACAATAACATTTTCTTAATGATTATGAGAGCTTTAGCGAATGTTTTTCTAAGCTGATCGAAAATCAAAAATATAATGAGAAAAGTAGAAGTCAATCAAAGACGTGAGATGGATGGTATCGAGTCGATAACAAATTGCAAAAAATACTATTTACAAAAATTACTACCGACTTCCAAATAAAAAACTACAAAGCGATAAATAACATTATTTTTGGCAGTCTGAAACATTTGCCTCCTTATAAGGCGTTATTTTAAAGGGTTCCAAGGGCGGCAAATATTGTCTGTGCCCCAGGAGACGAAATTGCTAGATCGGGCCCTGCTCGCGCTTGACCACCATCTCACCTGTGGTAAGCGATGACGCAGTTGACGGTGAAGCACGCTTGCCTAATAGTAACCTATTCACTGTTCACTTAAAGACCCCTAGATTGTAGCTATCGGGAAACACAGACTCCGGCAGGGAATTCCACTCCTTAGTTGTACGCATAATTAAAGTATTCCCAAAACGTTTAGAGCGTTGAGTGTGATTTAAATGCAGTAGTGTGAACCACTAGTCTAACGAGACAGTTCAGAAAATATATCATCACTTTTCACAAATACCCTGTCAGATTAAACTACATAGCACTTCCCTAGTTCGCAAGACTTCAAGGAAAGCATTAGTTCCAAATATAAACAGGGTCTGTCACTTCTAATTTTACCAAGTCTGTTACTAGAAATTTTCATAATGGTCTCTTCTCCAGGAAGCTTTTAATAGTGGGCTGTAAAATGGCAGTGGTGTTGTCGTTTTAAGCCGCTGTACACTACAAGCTGTACACCTAGGACGCGATTGTGAGCAATTCGAAAAGAAATAAAGGTGAACTTGGCATAAAGAGTCATTTCAAACAAAAACAGTATTTACCGATGACATCAGCTTGAACACTTTAGTTTCACTTTCAAGTACTAACAAAGACGAATTTAGTATACAAAACGTAGGTAATAAAAACGGTGAAGAAAAAACAAATTCGCATTTACATCCAAGTGCGTCATCTCGAAGAAAAATAACTACTAGAGAGATTGTTATACATGAAATAAGCTAACATTATGTATAATAATACCCGATGGAAATCGAATTCTATTTCAATTGATTTTGGAAAGAAAGATACACGTCAAATAAAATTGGATTCGTGAACAGACTGTGAATTGGAAATATTTTTGTTTATTATATTTAGTAAGATGAAGTATCAATGAACTGTAATGAAGGAACTGATTCCTAACTGTCAGCAGTTAGGAATCCTATAAATTGGTGCTTGTATCTGTGCATGGAAATCTATTAGAAAAATATAGAGGGTGGAATGAATATGAGTTCAGTCAGTCCACATGTACAAAGCCTCTCCCATGTTGCATTAACAACTGTGCCTTGCTCTTCCTTTTATAACAGCTGGACGTGCGTCCCTAAACATTGCCAGATGTCACAACAACCAGCGCTGCATCGGACGCATTCTCGCGACCTTCCAAAACAGCGTTGTTACCTCTTTATGTTCCGCTAAGGATCTTCATCCATCGCCCACTGACCGAGCATAGGCCTCTGTTTTTTTATGCCAATCGTCACGCTCCACAGCCAGCCTAATCCATTATTTGCCTCCAATAGCAACATTGTTGTCTGCCCATCTCGCCACCAGACGACCAACAATTTTAGACTAAAAAAAAACGTCATTGTTGTCTTTTTCCAAAGACTGCGCTGTTGTCGAGGTTGTGATGAATTTTTGGGCCAATGAAATTTGAGTAAATCTGTGTAGAAGAAGAAGAAGCTAATGATAACTTACCACAAATTCAAACATAACGAAGCCTCCCGGATGGCTGTGAACGGCGCCCCCTCTTCTTCTTGCAGTCTAATCTCTTTAATTGCTACCAATTGCTGCGTTAAACTGGGAAAGAAAAACGTGATACGTTTCGGGACCTGTAGTAGTATCGTGCGAAATCATCTGATGAAAGACGTATATCGCTTTCTGCGGTTTACGTATTATTGCGATGTTGCGGGCCATCAGATCACCTGCCTACACTGAGGCTCCGTAAAGGACCACCATAGTACAGTTGTTCTATCTCACGACGCGGACGGCGGATTAGTCGTGAGATCTAAATATATTGTTTATACGCTACGTTAGGCGATGTACCTTTTCTCAATGTTCATTACCATCAGTCCATAGAATAGAAGTCAAGCTGGACAAACGAATCCTGAAATGTACGCTATATAACTCGTTTAGCAGCAACTCTCAGTGTCTGGTTATAATTTGGTCACCTTTTCACTGAAATCTAACTTGATTTTCCTGTTAGTAACACTTTAAGATTGCGATTATGCCTCACGTAGAAATGGCAAAGTTATACAGCATTGTTCGCTTCTGAAAACAAAGGAACGAAGTTTTCAGATTTGCAGAACTTTGTAGGTGCCAAGCTATGTTAGGTAGGAGGGTCGGTGTAATTATTAGTTTTCTAGATTGGGAAGGTATTAGCTCAGAACTGGCCAGAAGCCGAAGCTTACCGCAAAAAGTTTAATTAGAGATTTTACTGAATTCAGTTTACCGAGCGAGTCTGGACGGAAACCTTTTAGGATTGTGGTTGAAAGATTTCAAAGAGAACGTCGGTAGATAGCTTATACAGAAAGTAGCATAAGGAAACCATAACGGAAGTTACTTAATTTGGCTGGCTATTATTAGAACGGTCAGGTTTTGTTTTCACTGTTTGTTATTCTAGTTTGCTGACTAATGGATGGTGAATACTGTTAGAATGTTTGGCGATTTGCGAGAAGACTGGCTAAAAGGCTTTATAGCGTATAAAGTTATCATTACGTATAAATATTTATATTTGTTTTTTACAATTGATTTTAATGAGTTGGGCTTCCTGTCATTTTATTTGTATTAAATAAATATTCAAATAATTTAGTACCTGTCTATAGAGGGCGACACCTAACTGGTAAGCGAGTCGGTGATTTTTTAAGTCTGGTTTATTGCTCATGTTTATGGGGATGAGGTAAACAATGTTGGGATCCACTCAAGACTTTCACAACCTTGAACTATAAGTTCTTTCGCCCTCTAGATCTCTACTAGAATCGTAACCTTTATCAATCTTGAGATCTGCATCCCCTTCAAAATGATCACGTTTTGTAATCCAGAGCTATAAGTTGTCAGGGAATGGGGAGTGCATATCGAGAGCTCTTCGGAAATCTTGACCTTCGATGAATATCTGAGAACTAGTGATGTTATCTGTTTTTATCAGAAGATATAATAACAGTTTACGTAATAACTTTTATTATGAGACCAACGAGTCTAAGTTCGTTCAAAAGTGCCGCTTATTGGCCTAGTTGAAATCAATATATTTGACTTTGACTTTGACTTAAGTGTGCACAAATTCATGTTTAATTTATGGTAAGAAAATATAGCTGAAAGGTATCATTATGTAGAGCCTTTGCCTTGTTACTAACCGACCTGCTGAAGCTATTACAGAATCCAAATAATGGGGTGCGAAACCAAACCCCGGGACGTAATTGAGACTTTTAGTCGAAAAATTGGTCCATGTCCGTAATTGGTTATTAGGACGAACCCATACATCTATTAAGGCGGTTAAGTGCGGTCTACCAGGTAACCGATGGGTTGAAGTACCCATATTGAATAACTTTGTCCCTCAATACCTTTTCACTAATCAAACAATCATTAATCATTTTACGTCTTGCTGAACTTCCATAGTAACCGAAGACCTGACATCTCTGGATACTTTATAGTTGAAGTTTGCAAGTTCTTCGAGAAGTTCAGTCTTAAGTAGTCAGCAATGTTAAATTCAATATCTAAGTTGTGACTAAAACGAGTTCAATAACTTTGGGCAGTTCTTGCGGGTAGACGAACACTTTGAAGATAAGTTTAGAGTTGTGGCAAAGTTCGTGATCTGAAGATTTTGAATGTGAATTAGTTATGTTATAGTCTTAGTAAATACATGAAATTCATAGTTGGCTACCTGATCCAAAATTGTTTTAGCTTGTACCTGTAGGTATGGGTTATATTAATGTTTCCTAACATTTAGTGCCAGTTCAATTGTTTAACGGGCACGAGGGCCGGGTCCAATACCCGAGCTGTTTTTTTTATCCCAAAATACTGTACTTCGTAGAATACATTTAACAATAACACTAGTCTTGCCTATTGTTACATCACACCACCGGGATTAGAAAAAAAATAAAATTTCAGCGTACAGCTTCTCGATGTTTGTCTATAATTCTACTGTACTTATCATAGATACAGAATTGCAGTGTGTCATTTGTTTTTCAGTCACCCATGCCGTCAGTATAAATAAAACGATAAAATTGTGATTCTCAGACAAAGAAAAATAAGATGCAATATTGCTTTGCTGTTGTTGCCTGACAAAGAAACAATAGTTCTCTTTACCGTAATTTCACTTTACAAAGTGCCTTCAGATTTTCCGAGAACTGTTCTTAACTATCCACTAGTATACACTATATAATAATACAGTAATTCCTGTTATTTCAAAAAAGAGACCGAATTCTTTATAAAAGAAAACAAACGAGAACCGTAGTTGGAAGTGGGTAATTCCGGTGAAGAATAAAAATAGGAACTAGGAATACAGTTTTTAATTCATCGGACTTACTATTCTGCGAATTTATCTAACACAGATCCCGGGGATAAAGAGCAGACATTGGGTATTACTCTAACAATGATTATTTTGCAACATAGTTAACTTCTAAAACATTGAAGATGATATTCATACCAAAATGTCCTTATTAGAAAAGAAGAAAGGACGTCAAATTGGTTATTTGCGCCAAGTATAAAAAACACAAACGCTTAAATTAATGCACACTTTTATTAGTTCTGTGCACGACAGTGCATGTTCGATTAGTTGCCTTTGTACTTGCTTTCAATACTCGTAGTAGCATTATATTTGATATATAAAGTCAAAGGCTCGCTTTGTGCACAAAATTGCCAGTGGCCGACAAGTAAAAATGATAGCCGACCATCCGGCGACCGGTACTCAGCTTGCCTTTGCACCCACGTACTAAGTAAATACATCCTTTGACCATCTCCTTTACCGTTGACTTTTGAGACTAACTGGGACAGGAGTTGACTTCCCCTGTACATATTTAGGTAAGTATCTACAATATTAAAGGAAAATAACTTTACCATAAAACCTTAAAACCATTGACTTCATTTAGTTCAATTTAAAATCATTGAATCGTGTTTTTATTAAAAAATCTGTTAAATTTAATTTAATAGTCGTATTTATTTGAATATCCTTTCGAACTTGCCCTTCCCTGATCGGAAATCTTCCTGTCTGTTGAACTAACTTTGATTTTATGCATGAAGACGATGGTAGTGCCTTGCTACATTATGTAAACAACAGAGGTTTATAAGTTAGGTAGTACAACATTCATGTCTATCTAGTGGTGCGTGCGGCTCATGGACGAATATTCATTAGGTAGTGTCGTGTAGTTAATTAGTCGTTAATTGAATGGACATACCTTCCATACACGCTGAACTAACACTTGCAACAACGGCTACTAACAGTTTGTTATTTCATGTGGAAATAATCACTGAAATTATTTAACATGCCATGCCAACATAACCAATATTATACAGAATTCATTCTCGTTGCCTCAAAAAACAACTGTCTTCCAGAGACAGAAAGTAATCGTTGTTTTATGCGGCAACACAAAGTAAAGTGATTTTACTCAGGGCGTGAAAACTAAGCTTTATAGTAGAGCAGCTCTAGTGCTCGCTAATGGAGTACCGGTGACTCTAAGCTGACTAACGAATGATGCAGGTAGGTTCAGCTAAGCCGTCTGAGTAAATGTGAGCATAATGCTCACATTTACTCAGACGGCTGCTCAGATGAGCGGATAATTTATGGCGCAGCTTGTAATTGTTTATTTGAGAAATGGAATTGGAATGTAATTAGATTGATATCCTATTCCATTTATAGTTGAAGTGTTTCTGGGTTGTGTAATGTGATTGGCGATTTCCACCGGCAGAATTTTCAATCTTGCTAGTGCTTAGTATTTGAACTAATAACATTATTTTTCAATACAGTTGTTAAACATGGCGTACTTTCAGAAGCTATAATTATGATTCGAAAATTAAATCTTATGCATAGGCATCTTTCTATTACGCGGTCGTGACTTTTGTTTACGAGCTCGGTCATTAGTTTTGCAGTTTAGTTTTAAATTTATAAGTCAATTTAAAAAGTTTAGTAGCAAAGAGTTTTCATACATAGAATTAAATTGGATAGATTTTATACGAGGAAAAATTAATGATTGCGTACGTTTTAGCATTGAATTCTCAAAAGTCTTTTAAATGGTTGTTTAATGTATTTAATTACCAGTTTTAATTTAATTATTTTCACATCAACATTTGTCTAAAATCAAATAGGCTGCATAGACTGTTTTCGTTGTAAAAAAAAATCCATTTGCAAAAACGCGCCTTTAGTTATAAGTCAATTTAAAAAAGTTTAGTAGCAAGGAGTTTTCATACATAGATTAAAATGGAATAGATTTTATACGAGGAAAAATTAATGATTCCGTACGTTTTAGCATTTAATTCTCAAAAGTCTTTTAAATGGTTGTTTAATATATTTAATTACCAGTTTCAAATTAATTATTTTCACATCAACATTTGTCAAAAATCGAATAGGCTGTGTAGGCTGTTTTCGTTGTAAAAAAATATGTCAAGTTGCAAAAACGCGCGAAAATTTTATTTTTTTGTGAATTAACAAATCTAATTCTTTGATATGTTTTTACTATTTCCCACAACTGTATTGAAAAATATCGTGTGATACACGGGCGTGTAGGTTATTGCAAACTCGTGTCATTAAAAACCCTCGCCTTCGGCTCGGGCTTGTTTATGACAGCTCGTTTGCAATAACCTACTTTCCACCCTTGTATCACAATGTACTATTGAAACACACTCAAGAAAATAAACTATAGTATATTTATGTGTAGGTATTCCATGAAATTATTAAGTACCATTGATATTTTGTTAAAAATGAGGCATTTCTTCAAGTTTGCTGTATGACATTACTTCCCAGAATTGTATCATTATTAGCGACACTATCGGATGGTGTAATAATACAGCGTGTGTTTTTTTCCCCAAAAATCAACGGGTTCGAAATAATGATTTTTCAAAAATTCAATGATGCAGTTTTCATCAAAATCGGACTCATGACTCCTTTGTGTGTTATTCGCTATTCCTCATAGTTTCGGATTTGGCATGGGTTCGGCCATCCACGCCCACTTAAAAAACTCACCAACCAAATAATAATCTAACTTCGTTAACCTAAGTTAGATACGTTTACCTTACTGAGTAGGCTAACCTTAGTATAAATAGTCTAATATTTATACTTAGGTTTATCTACTTTAGAATTCTGAGCTTTTCAACAATGAAAAGCTTAAATATTCAGTGACCTTAAACAATACAAACACAAACTTTCCTTTCATAAAGCCATTCCTGAACAGTCAGAATTTTTAACCGAATATTGGGCATAATAAAATCAGTTTACTTAACCCTCGAGCCCAAATTCTGCCAGTCAAACTGACGTCCCTAATAAAAAGATTTACGTCATAATTGTTCGGCGCTGGATGCGAGACGCACGGGATCGGTCAATGTGGCGACGCCTGGGGGAGGCTTATGTCCAGCAGTGGATGTCTTTCGGCTGAAATGATGAATGATGATGATGATGACGTCATAATTTTTACCATAGATTTTTCCGCTAATTCTTCTTTTGTTTACCAAAAGGCGTGGGTGCGATCCCGGATGGGCCGCAGCCATTTTAATAACGGTTAACATAATGGCTAACAATATTTTCAACGAGCTATAATGGTTGAAGCTAGCTAAAGTGTTAACTTTTCTAAAGTCCGTTTTCTCTTGCCCTAGTTTTTCACATTTTCTAGCCTTTTCCCAACTCTTTTTACAAACTTTCTCTGTCTGCCTAGCCTTTTCTCAACTATATTGGGGTCGGCTTCCAGTTTTACCGGATTCAGCTGAGTACCAGTGTTTTACATGGAGCGACTGCCTCTCTGAACTCCACAACCCAGTAACTGGGTAACACGATACCCCTTGGCAAGACTGGTGTCAGATCTCAGACTGACTACCCGTAACGACTGTCAAATGACAGCCGGGACTTTCAGATTTTCTATATAGCATTGCAAAAAGTGTGTTGTTAAATTTTTCCGATTGATTGAAGTTATTAAAGTTGTTCGTTTTTCCGTTTCGTTGGGTTCAGTAATATTTTACTTCAATAGAGAATTCTTGAAGTGAGAACTGATCGGGTTATGAGTAGGTATTTCTACCTTGATAGTTTTAATGTGAAATCTATTAGAGCGTTCTATGATATGGGTATGAGTATAATAAATACATCACGTTAAAACTAATGCCGAAGATTGTTTTGATTTCTATACTTTCAATCTTTGTTGCTACGGCGTAGCTCTCGCGGCTACGCCGTAGTAGTACTACTACGCCGCCCGCTACGGATGCGTGGCGTATTTATATCTCGCCATGCACCGCGTCTCGTCTTATTTCTCTAATTAGGTTTTTGTTCTTTAATTCAGTTTAACGTGCAAATGGGCCTTACACTTGCACGACAAACTTAACTCAGAGTTAGTCGCTAACACGAGGTCAAATGGGGGCTACCACGTATGAATTTGCAGCTAGAGGCGCTGGTGTAGCGGAAGGTCTCCGATACGTCAAACTCCCCTGTTTGTGTTGTGAGTGCCGGGTTTTTCCTAATTATAATATTGTTGTGAATATTTTGCGATACCTCAGATTAGTTATGGCAAAAATGAGTTACGGGTCAATGAATATTAGTGCTTTAAGGTATACAATATAATTTTAATGTAAATTTGGTTTTCACGCCCGTAGTAGTTACCTACGTAAAAACATTGACAGCTATACTTCTGGACCTTAGTCAACGTTCCAAGTTTAAACTGGCGTTAATTAGTTCATCCTCATTGACAGTTTGTCATATAATATTGTCAATTTAAGCTCGTGGTAGTAACTAACTTTGAATTAAGTTTTTCGTGCAAGTGGACTTAAACTTATTAGCTGAGTTTATTTTTAGCATGGCATTAGCGGTCATTGGCCCACCTTTTTTATTAATTGATAACTTATTGTAAAAACGGCATTTAAGACATTCAGGCTTTTTGACTTTTGAACAAACTTGTTTAAGTTTATTTACTCATGAAAAAGAAAACATAGTTTATTGTTATGGTGCCTTTGAATACACATTAGGGAAAGGGCATTGACCGCTATTGCCATGCTAAAACGAAACAACGATAGCACTGTTTTTATTAATAAAATATAACTAGTTTCTATAGCTCACATACACGAAATATTTTTTCAAAAGACCACAGAAATTGAATTCAACCATTGACCGTTGGCTCCCGGTAAGTGCTGATAGGAAACACGTAGCTTCGTGAGCGTATCGCGATACGTGTACTGGTCGTACGTGCAACTTCCCCGGAGAATCGTGTCGTGTCGTGTCGTACGTAACTCGTCCGGACACGGAATCTCTGCGGGAGAATATTTGATGCTGTACTGCTCTTTGTTTATCTTGCTGCATGTTGGTAATGTTTGTAGTTTTTAGTTAATGTTGCTATGTAAGAAAAAGTATGGATGGTTTACAATTTACATTACCTGTTTAAAAGATCAAAAGGCCAATTTTCGTACTTAAAAAATGTTTAAATGCAAGTCGCAACCTCATCTTGGATTCTATCAATGCCTAAAACTTGTATAAATGTAGGGAAATTGGAAAATTAGCTCTGCGCTATATTCCATAAATGTTCATACAAGTTTTACATTTGTATTTGTGTGTTTTACAATCCCAAGAATTAGACTTTAACACAGAAACTTCCAAGATTTGCGATCTTCTCTGCATCAACATTTTTGAAGAATTTTTCACAACTTCAGAGTTCTTGTTTTAGTTTCTTAACAAACGTCATAGTTGTTGTATGAGATGAATGGTAGCTTATTGAAAGTGCGGCTTATATTCTAGCCGAAAAGTGGCTGAACAACTAGATACTCATCTACACATTAATATCACGCACGGACGAGTGTTTGATTTGGCATAGATAAGGTTTATATTGCGAAGGAGTACAGAAAGTTGCAGTTACATCAAATTTCGAACATTGGGTGACCTCTAGTCATCATTATTGTCCATCAAAAACTGTATACCGATGACCGATTTTCCTGATAATCTGCCATCGCAATCACATAGAACTGTATGTCTCTACTCTAAGATCTGTTGCAATAATCACTATGGCCAAGCCCACACAGCTGTAACGTTCCAGTGTTTAGGACATAATCCTCGTATCACGCTCGTAAACAAGGTATCAGCCGAACACAAGCACATAAGGGCCGTTACAGTGAATATTCACCGCAGTAGACAGTATCCAAATGGTTGCAAGCACTCCGTGACTGCGCATAGCTGCTGCTGTATCTATAGGTACCTGTAGCCCTGCTTACCCGTAGAGTAATGTGCCGTGAACATAGCCCACGTCCGCAGAATAACACTGAGTTAGCACGCGCCTACCAGCTATCTGAAATATTGCAGCGTTTTTTGTATTGAAAAAAATTTTGAATATATGAGAACCTTTGGCTTTCAGTTAGTGGACTTGCGTTTGCTCTGAAATTGGCGAAGATTTAATTGGGTTGCAACTGTTCGTGACAGATTTTAAAGGTATTTCTAATCCGTATGTATTTTTACAGTTTGAGGGCTTTTGCAACTGAATCAATCGAAATGCATATTTCACCAGATTATTTCAGACACTGTTAGTTTGTAATTAATTTTGGGAGATTATAAATTCTAGATATATTGTGAACAGATCATTTCAAATACAGTAAATCCCATCCAAATTCGATGGTTAAAATATTTCAGTGTCTTATTGAGAAGAAAGAGTTTACAATATCACGCGATTTATTATAAACTTACGTTGTTTGCCATAATCCAGTTACACATACATGCTTTTAACGAGATCAAACTCTACAAAAGCTGGCTCTTTGAAATCTTATTATTTTATATACTTAGTTTTAATAGAAACTCGACTTCGTGACACAGAAATTACATTAACTTCTGAAGTCTAATACTTTGACTCTGCTACGTTTCCACATGAGATCAACCTAGAAAACTAAACTGTAATAACATTATTTTTCTCGCAATATTGTAATTGTACACAGCATCATTACGATATAATTTAATATATTAGAGAGCTTACCTTTGAAATACGGCCAGCTCGGGTTATTCCAATTTCTTGTGAGAAACTTGCAATGTGAGAGGAAAGCTGTGCCATTGAGTATGAATATGACAACGAATAGAGCAGATGGCAGATTTCCGTCCTTTCTTCTCGTAGCATTAAATATTTAGGCAGCTAATAATTACATTATCTGATTACTTGACAAGTTTGCTGAGGTTGGCAACTGTAGATTTTTAATATGAACTAACTAAGACCCAGTTTTGTAATTCAATCTACAATTTCCATAGACAATTTGCTTTTTTCATGATTAGATGCAGGCAGGATATAGTAAGATGGTAGGATTTACCTGCCGGTGTATGGAATAGTGTCTTCTATTTTGTTACGAAGTTACTGGAATCACCAAAAATCACAATCAATGAACACTTCTAGTAAAGGCCACCGCGCTGATATACCTACTTATATATTTACGGGAGAGCGGGATATAGAGATTTCGGGAGATTTTGGTAACGAATGACATAAACAACTCTATCCAAAAGTCTGTTGATTTGTCTGAATGTATCAATTTGAGCATAAGCGCTCTAGTAATTTGTATTTTTAGCTACTCGTCCGTTATTCTTTTCTGATTAATTTCGTTGCGGGATCCTAGACAGTTAAATTTATAATTCTCCGGGACTTCGTCGAGCTTCATTGCCTCGGCGCTTTTCTGGTGGTCACCACTGTTGATTCTGGCTGTCAGAAGTTGCAGTGGTTTGGGAATAGTGCGGTGGGATGGGCCCAAAAAAAAAGCTCTCTACTGCTAATATATACTCCATCAAGTGTCTAAAACATAGGTCACGTCTAGGAAATATGCAAGCGCTACGTGACGCCTACATAGCACCTATGTTTTGGGGCCTAGGTAGGTAGGTACTCGACCGATTGCCCGGATAAAATATTAGCTGGCCTAGCTGAGCTCTATGTAGGTTATGTGCTAGAAATGTGTTTGCGTTTCGGTATATTTGAAGCCGTTACTGGTATAATAATTTCAGTAAAGAGTTTATTAGATTATTTTGTACTCTAGTTTCTTCTATAGTAGATTCAGGCCGAAAAAGCTACCTGCATCTTTTTGTGTTATCATATTTATTTCTAGATGGACTTTAGTATACAAGAGCTACTACTTCGTTCCATAAAGTATAATTTAACATTTATTGCTAAATGTCGGATCACATAAACCTCTATCTTCCCCATCGTGGAACACAGGTGTGAGGGTGTGTCATGTTAATGTCACTTTCTGTCAGCGAAACACGTTTAAAAACAAAGAAATATGATCCCATAAACCTTTTGGGTTCATATTTTTTCACCATGACAAATAGGACTTAAAAAGGAAAACAACTACACAATACACTGAACATCTCACCACATAACAAAAAAATAAAAAAGGCATGCAATCCATTCTTTAAAAAGTCCAACGATTTGTTATCCCCTGAGCATCCGCAGCAGCTGCGTGTTTTCTTCAGCCTGCCGTATTAGCGGCCACTTCCGAAGCAATAAGTCAGCAGAACAAAAACAGCAGAGTCGAGGTGTAATGGTCCATCAACGAGATAAAAGGCATTCGCCACGATTTACCACTACCACTGAGAAACAAGACACGCAAATTTTCATCTGAATTGTTTAGATTACGAAGAAGGAACTGTTTAGTCTGAGTTGCATTGCGCCGTTTATACGCGAAGTTGCCCAAGTCCTGATGCTTATGTCGGAGGAACCTCGCAATGGATAGTTTGATGGAGTTTTGGACGTATTATTTAGTCTCATAGTAAAGTTCGTTGTAAGTTAGCAGGCCCAACATAAATTGGCGCAGACAAAGGCCTCAAAATTGTTGAGATGCGAGTTAAGACTCACGAGGCCTGTCTGAAGGTCTTTTGTAAATTTTCTGAAGTCTCCGACTTTAACGAATGAGCTGGTTAGATTTTTTGGTTAAGTATTTTACAGGCGCCCTTTGTGTGCCAGTTTAGTACCTAATATTAGCTATTTTTGGATGATAAAGGTTGGGTATTCAGGCCACTGAATACAGTACACACATTCCGGAGTTTACCAACGAACCTACTCGTGCCAACTGATGTGTTTAAGGCATGCTTAAGTTCAGTATAATGCTGTAGGTATCATTACATCAATATTAGTTTTTGTCTTGAATATGGATCCATTTCCAAACAACTAATTTCGTATTCCTTTCGTATTTCGTTTTCGTGCGCGTGTGACTTACATCTAGTAACGTAAATGAAGCAAAAGGATTATGTAAGGATCGTAGCATGTGAGTTCTGCCTACTCCTATAGGAAAAAAGCGTAAGTTTATGCATGTATAAATGTAATTTTACTGCCAATTTTACTTGAAATCACATGAAAATTAAATCAAAAAGTTAGTTCATAAAACCAAAAAATCTCGACTGCTTGAAAACCGAACTAAAAAGAGAGAGGGATACATATTCGCGAGCCGGCTGACCAAAACCAGATCGTCGTCGATCGAGTCGTGTTTTTGATTTTGTTAATTAACTTTTTTAATTATTACTTTTTAGTTAGTTTTTTTTTCGAATTAGGTACATTTAAACATATAAGTGTTACATATTTTTAAATCACCTCTTAAAACTCTTTATTTTGATACCCCACAATGAAATTTGGGATTCCACAATATGGCGCCCAAAAGCCGCCATTTTCCTATTTTAATGTAGCCAGTGACATTCGCAGGGTTAAGACGAATCGATTAACGTAAGAACCATCAAAACCGGTCAAAGCGTTTGGTCTCTATAACGCCAAATAGAAAAAAACATACATACATAGACTGATAAACACATTACCCTCCTTCGGCAGTCGGGTAAAAAGTGTTACCTAAGCCTCATATATTTGTAATCCAAGGACAAAAACACCTTTCCCCGAAAACTTTAACATTAATGTTGCTAGTGCAATAGTCCTCATATTTACATGACCCAAAATCGTTTGAACATCAACACGAAATAAAGGGTTCCCTAATGCGCGGCCCACCGTATACCGGACCCATTATAGTCCTTGTACAATACAGATCTACAGGATAGGCTTACGTGATATAGGTTTTACGGTCCCCATTGGCTTATGAAGGTGTTAATCTGTCTTTAAATCATAGGGGGATTCGAATTGTGGCCAGGTTGTGTTTGTAAGCCTGGTTTTGCTTTTGAAACTAAATCTTTAGGGTCGGTCCGAAATTGGATTATTGTAATCCAATTTGGGCATTTTAGGAATATCTGATTTTGTATAGATAACAAATGTGCCTCTTTCAGCAGAGAGGTTACTTTGATTGCGGGTTTTAGGGGCACAAATGGAAAAATAGGACGTGACACGTGAGACGTACTACTAAGTAGTACTTAATGTCATTCGAAACGGCTTTAGCAAACCTCCACTTCGCTTTCCTTTTTAGGGTTCCGTACCTGAAGGTTTCAAAAGGAGCCTATTGCTGGCACTATCGTGTCTGTCCGTCTGTCTGCTGTTCGTCGTCTGTCACAAATTTTTGAATTTTAAGAAGAATTTTTTAACTTACCATTGGCCTTTGAACTTGAAATTTGGTGATAATGTTTATTATTACGTATATTTTACTTGCGTATACCAAGATATTCAAAATTTGTTACGGAACCCTAAATGTGCGAAGTCCGACACGCACTTGGCCGGTTTTTTTTGTCCTACTTGAGTTCGGATGATTTCATTACTTATATTGATATGTATTTTTCGATTACTATGTATATTAACGAGCGTCAGCATAATCAAGGTGTGTACAATTATTACAGGCCACTTAAGACCCTCAACTTAGCCAACACCACACTATCACCATAACCTTTACAAACCACTCGCTACATGATGACGTGTTAGAAACTTTTAAAGTCTTAAAGCTCTGCACAAGGGCTGTACTTAATATCGACGAGCTGCACTCTTCCACTACACTTGGCAGTTATTAGAACTGGGTCACGCTCGCCACCTGCGCACGGGTTTGTAGGTATGTGTGTGCACATGTAATTGTGTGTGTACATACACACAGCATTAAACATGTGTAATGTAATGTGGGCGTGTGTGAGATTTATTTTGCTCTTCTGTTAGAGGATAATTATCAGAATGCTGTGGTATGTAATTGTGGTTTAGATCGTCCGAAGGGACCGAGTTTTTATTAGAAGTAGCAAAGTAGTCCTAGCTTTCGCGACTGGCAATTCATATCTACATGTGTATAAAATGTATCTTAGGAACGCAGTCACGCTACCAACTTGCTTAAGTAGGTAAATATAACGAAAAGGAACGAAAAAAGAGAAGCCTTTATGAAAAAAGGGTATCAGAGGTTTTCTTAGAAGAAATGCATTAGGTAGGTACATAAAAATGTGTGGACCATGATGTATCCTACCCACGCAATCACCTTGTTTGCTTTTGAGGAAATTTCGAGCGCAAAAAGTACATATATCAAGTACATCAATAAGGAGATATCATTTTAACGCCATTAAAGTGAGGTACAAAGGTTGGTGGATGATTCAAAAGCCACATCAGTGGCTTACTGGGTTTTAACTGTAGGGGAAAATTAGAGTGCACGTCTAGAAAGCTTATAAAGAACCAAAAATGTTATTGCCTGCAATGCTCAAGATAACTATTTAGACAACTGGTGAAAAATCTCTGCAGTGGTGCTGAAAGTTTTTAAATTTTTCATTTGTACTTCGCAATTTTGTCTTCAGAGTGCACATACTTGGGATTTTAATGTTCATCTGAGGTGAAATATTTGTTTATAATGTTTACTGTTCCAAGTACATTTTATAAGTTGGTCGACAATTACTCGTAATCTTGTAAAGCCTTGTTATCCGTGATAATTTTCCTTTTAATTTCGTTATATTTACTACTGCCGTGAATTTTTTCACATAGCCAAGAGCAACCATTTGAGCCAGAGCTAGAAGCCAGAGTGCTCGAGTATCGATGAGGGTACATTATCGAGACTCGCGCGTGTGTTCAAAACTCAGGCAATGCGGAGTTTGTAAACCCGTTACAAAGAGAGCGCACGGAATACATTACAGTATATGAGATACATGATGTATTGTTGTAGATCGTGATGGATAATTTACCTTGTGATCAAAATTCGGTAAAGTACTGATCTGATTTTTTTATAGAATGCTTTGTGCTCTTTCTGAGTTAGGCGATTAACACACAGCACCGCGCACCGCCGCGGTAGACGGTGAAGCGGATCTCATGTCGCTTTGGCCTCTAATAAATACGTTGATGCCTAACACAAGTACACCGCCCGACCGAGCGGTCGAGCGGTGCTCTCACCCTCCGTGTCCGCGGCGGCGGCGGTGCGTAGTGGCGGATGTATATCGCCTTAGTCACCAGATTATTGCAAAAATAAAGATGGGTAGAAATTCAAAAATAAAAAAATAAAATTTAAAAAAGTTCATTCAAACTTTCAACCCTTTTTTTACTCCTTTAGGGGTGGAATTGCCAAAAACCAATAAATACATGAATTCTTTTTCGTAAATGTAAAATTTCACGTGTCCAACTTACAATCGGTAGAAATTTCAAATTGAATTATTGTCTTCCAGTACCACCCTTACTAGACCGTCGTTAGGGTCGGTTGCGGCTTGTAACACGACAGAACGGGTTGGTGTTCCGGACAATACCGATTAGTTGGAGGAGCTCGTGATAAAATAATAACAGCCGCATGGGTCGATATTCTAGGTTAAGCAACGCTTGCCGAGGTCAGTCTGTGGATGCTGAACATTTTTACATAGTAAGATTCCTCTGTGTATCGGAAAGCACGTTAAATTCCTGGCTGGCATTTGTAGCTCTGACAGTTCGTCGTTACGGATACTCAGAAGCCTGAAAATCTGACACCAGTCTTATCAAGGGGTATCGTGTTACCCAGTTACTGGGTTGTGGAGGTCAGATAGGCAGTCGCTCCATGTAAAATTCTGGTACTCAGCTGCATATAGTTAGATTAGATGACGACCCCAACATAGTTGGGTCACGCGGTCCAAGCGCTAGAGAAGAAAATTTGGTTCAAATAAACGTCACTAGATGACGCGATGTGCTTCGATTTGTTATAGAATTGTATGTACAATTAATATTTTACACACAATTGTATAACAAATCGAAGCATAAATTGGAAATTAATATTTTCTAGAATTGATCGTGAAAACTGTATGCTCTTTTTAATCAACTCTCCTAAGCACAAAATTATGGCATATTGGGCTCATAATTCACATTTCAAAGATTATTTGAACGGACTATTTAAAAATGATTCCAATAGATGGAGCGGTTTTAAATTTTGAGGCTAGCCACTCGATTTTTTAAATTTGTATTGTAACAACTTTGGAACAATCAAACTATAAAAACGTGCAAGAAATAGTATAAAACAAATCGTCACTGTATTTAAAGAATAAAATAGTCACGAACCGAGAAAACCCTTTCCTTGCTATTCACTGCTGACACCATCTATAGCCGGAATAGAACCGAACGCGATCGAAGTACTTTTTTAAATTTTTTTTATTTTATAATCTATAGGCTCGCGTTTGACCACTATCTCGCCTGATGTTAAGCGATGATGCGGTCCACGGTGAAGCACGCTAACCCAGAAGAAACCTATTCACTCTTGACTTAAAAACTCCAAGGTTGAAGCTAACACGGCAAGGCAAAGCAAGGGAACAAAAACTCCGGAAGGGAGTTCCACTCCGTACCTGTGCGCAAAATGAAAGTATAAAAATAATCATCTTAATCAGACTAGTATTATATTATCTGTGTTAGGGTAAAGGCTAGGGCGATTGATTGACCGATTAGTGTTGGATTCATTCATGTCAAATTAGTCAAAATAAGGGTTTCCTCTATTAAATTTACCAAAACACAGAACCAATACAGGTATACCTGTGACAATCGAAGAAGTTGGATTTGACAGCTATAAACATACTTAATAATAATTATACTTGATGCTTACAAATGATACTCCTTGTTATAGTGTACGGGTAACATAGTTATTAATTATGATTATGAATTTGATTTCTTAATTCCTTACGTACAAAGTTATCGCAGCGTGTAAAATGAAAAACGTCATCGGGCTTCTTAGATTGTCACGATTTTCGTTACCATGACATACTTCTGATCCAATATTTAGGATAAGAGAGAGTTAACGAATGGCGTCGTGCCAACAAGAAAATCTTGCACTTTGCCAATACTTCTCCATATCTCGATGCTCCAAGCTGCATGCCTACCTCTTCCAAGGCTGAAAATAGTTTTTAACCAACTTTACAAAAAAGACGAGGTTCTATGTTCGACACTATATATTTTTTTGTGTATTTTCAACGATATCTCCGTACGTACTGTGGACCAATTTTGTTTGCTTGAAAGAGTATGTTCGGCAGTCGGTGTCAAAATCAAAGAAACAACTTTGTACTGTTTTTATTTGGAAGACGGTTGTTTTATTTTTGTTAAAAAAAACCGTTATTTTCTCGTCTCCTTCGTTTTAGGAGTTCGGATATTGGTAAATTACTTCTGGACAGGAAATAGTTTTCCTAAGTTTTATCGGAAGGTTAGCCACGTCTCCGTCCACATGTGTAACTTTTAAAATCTTTTTATGAAAGTTCTAGAAATCCTTCGTTTGCTTTATAAAAAGGCTTTTTAGAAATTGTACGGGGTGGACGTGATCGCTGGCGGTAGATAGGGATTCTGGAGGTTGTAAGGCTCCTGCACCAGCGCGTTGACACCCTTGCACCTATAGTTCAGTTGTCATCAAGAATTCTCGCCTCTGTGAGCTGTTTGAGGTCTGCCAGATGTTCATGGGTGAAGATATGATGTCCAGGAAATAAAAGACTTTATTCTTCTTAGCGTTTTGCGATGTTTTTTCAAGATCTTCGTGACACAAAGTTGCGTGGATTCTTCTAATACAAATTTGGCTACCGAATTGCTCAGCGCGCATGCGCACTATCGTACTACTAAACTTTACCGTAACGAGGACCCTGATTTCACGCTCGCACAAGTTTTTTATTTACATAATTTTTTATTATAAACTTATGCTATAAATCAACAGAACCTCCCTTCCCAACGTAATGATCATGGCATGACCCATATGGTTGGAAGCGCCCTGAAATGGCCCATCCGATGGACCCTGGACCAGGTCCCTGACTACCTCCTCCGAGGAGTTCTGCTAGGAAGAATGAGTGATGAAGGGAAACTCTGCTGGTTTTTCGAACTTAGGGCTATTACATGCTAAAATATACATTTTTCCACTACTTTCATCGCAAGGGTTTGGAAGCCCTTTCCCTAAGCTATAGGAATCTAGTGTTTCTATAGCTATATCTATAGCCTTCAGGCGTGTAGCCGCCTGGAAGTGTGCGCGAGTAGCGAAAGGTGTTGTTTTCTAACATAAAGTTAGTTTGTACTCAAGGTACCTGTGGAATCCACATCCACCAAGTATAAATCGGTAGCCATCACGACAGGCTACCCTATGGTAGCACTCTGGTGGGCGTGGCTTCAACCCTCGAGTCAGTATTCACCCTGGAGTGTCCGAAAATGAGAATGTCCCGGGGTCGGTCAACATATTTCGGGGGTTATCTCCCTGGTCACCAGAGCTGGGCTCCTTACAGAAGTGTGATCAGGGAGGTAAAGAAACAAGGAATCGAATGGTGTGTGTAACTAGGGTATACCACAAACCCTTCTGGTGGTTTGGGTGCCGGGAAGCGGCCGAAAAGGAAAATATTTGCCAGGCCCAGAAAAACCAACAGACTTCATGATATGCCCGAAGGTCAGAGGACCTGGGGCCTATGAAAGAATCCGAGCGCCTTGCCTGCCAGCCCCCGAGGGTATTGCTTCAGAAAGCAAATCTATAACCCTTCATGTTCAGAAGGTACCTGAAGGCGGACGGGCCCGCCGACAAGCGCTCGAAAACCCTTATGTTTTATGTATACAGACACATTATCCCAAGCAAGTGGCCTTTATGTACTAGAACTATGTGAGTACTATCTGTTTACATGTCCTAGGCAGATATCTAGGTTACCTAGAAGCGCTGAATCGCTTATAACGAGTTTATCTTACCACTTACTTGAGAGAAATGTGTATGTATCTAGTGTTCCAGGGTGAAACTCTATAATCCCTGGCTATGTACTGTTGTTATGTATCGTTTTTCAGTCATAGCCTTAGGGTATCCAAGTTAGAACACCTAGATTGTGTTTCCTAACAGTTTAGTGTATGTAAGGTAAATAATACGCATTGGTGCGTGAGTGTGTCGCACCCGGCGCTACTTGCGCTCCCGCTTTTTTGGGGACCCCTAATCGAAAAGAAATAAATTCTTTATTTACCTATGCTATTACATACATTGGTTACTTATAATAACTTAAGTATTTCAATGGTATATAGACGAGTATATAAACTATGAGCTATGTGTCGCTTCGTCGCGAACAGAAATCCTTCGATTGTATTTATAAAAAGGCTTTTTAGTATGTTAAGGATAAAATCTATGTGAATGCCCAAAAAGGTTTGAAAACTTGTAAACAACATAAGTTATTAAACCTTTTTTTAAATCGATAAAAACTTTTTGTAGAAGCTAAATTCTTTAAGTTCTGTTTATTTCCCTAGCAATAGGTTGGGAGGGCATATAGTTGGTTCATGTAAAATACTGGTAGGTACTCATCTTCGTGGCAGAAATCTGCGATCTGTAATCTATTATATTATCTTGTATTTTGCTACGAGTAAACAGATTTTAAAGGCTTAAGCAATTTAGAAGCTTGTTGGGGGCTGCTGCAGTGCCGCAGCGGTGCGTGTGTCGTATGCGCACGACCGATTGATTTTTTCCATACAATTTATACACCGAATAAACGCGTTTTGCCGAATTTGAAACCATTGGTTAGCATATTTATCCATTGGTTGAGTTAACTACTGTTCATAAAACTGAGCTTAAGTGAGTGCATAAATTTTATGGAAAAAATAATCAACCGTGCGCAGTACGACACATTGTCGACACAGTCGACACCGCTGCGGCACCGCAGCAGTCCCGCACCAAACGTCTGAATTGAAGGAGCCCTTATACTTTGAATATATATAACATAGTAATAAGCTCGGTCCCTATTTCTTGAGACATATAAACATAAGTGGCGACATATGAGTTACTATAGATAGGAGCACATCTGGCTATCCCTTCGGGGAAAACAGGCGTGATATTATTTTATGTTTGTTAGTCATCATCTGCCTAGCCTTTTTCCCATTTATTGTTGGGGTCGGCTTCCAGTCTTACCGGATTCAGCTGAGTACCAGTGTTTTACATGGAGCGACTGCCTATCTGACCTCCACAACCCAGTAGCTGGGTAACACGATACCCCTTGGCAAGACTGGTGTCAGATCTCAGGCTTCTGACTACCCGTAACGACTGTCAAAGATCTTCATATGACAGCCGGGACCAACGGCTTAACGTGCTTTCTGAGGCACGGAGGAAACTCGGTATGTTGAAATGGTCACCCATCCACGGACCAACCTCGTCAAGCGTTGCTTAACCTTGAAGATCGACCCGTGCGGCCGTTATTATTTAGCCACGAGCTCCTCTATTTTATGTTTGTTAGTATTTAAGTCAAAAGCTTTGAAGCAAAAACTTCCAAATAAATTGTATTTCAGTTCTCAGCAAGGTGTTCAGAGGATTAGCCAGTTAAAACAAGATTAAGTACACAGGCTTAGCTAATTAGATTGGAATTAGCTTTGAGTTTACTCTAATATGTTCGCAACCGCAACGTAATTCGGGTTTTGGGTTAACATATTACCTAATTCATACTAGCTGTTGCCAGCGGCTACGTCCGAGTTAATGATGAATATTAATATCTAAACATGCAAACATACCTACTGATTTTCACATTTATAATTGCGAAATTGCTCCTTATTAGTGGAGTGCTAATTAGCAGACACAATAGAAAACAATTGTTTCTGGGAACCAAAGTTCTCAATTGCACTCAAGGGGATATAGTGCAGAGAGCATAAGAGCAGATGTTTGAATCAAGGTTTTTTTAAGTATTTGTTGTTTTAAGTAGGCACTGCTTTTTGCATCAAGCCCTTTACGCAGCTACCATACGAGAGTTATTGAAATATCAATCATCTTGAAGGGTCTAAGCACATTAGGATGTGAGCAAATCATTATAGAGGAGTGAAATACCTTCGTTACATATCATTTTCATAGTTCAGTGTTAACTTCCAAAAGATCATGGAGTTTCTTGTGCGTTCTTCTCCATAACAAGCTACTTTCCGAATGCACGGTAGAGTCAATTTTTTATTACTTGTACATTTTAAATTTAGATTTAATAGCTTATTGGCCTAGTTGAAATAAATATATTTAACTTTTTTGACTTTTTATCGCGATACATAACACACACACACACACACACAAACACATCGTGTTTTGGGGACAGTTTTATTATGCGTACAGCTAAGCAGTGGAATTCCCTGCCAGAGTATGTGTACAATCTAGGTGTCTTTAAGTCAAGAGTGAATAGGTTTTTTCTAGGCAAGCGTGCTTCACCGTCGACCACAGCATCGCTTACCATCAGGTGAAATAGTGGTCAAGCGCGAGCCTATAGACTATATATAAAAAAAACTCCATATCCATTAGTGATCTCCAAAGATAAGTCTCTCTCTAGACAAGTTCGCTTTTACGTTCCGCATTCATGATTTTTTGCTACATGTAGTGACGGTAGGTTTTTCAAAGCAATGTGGGGTAAAATGTCAAGGTGAAAGACGGCTTTCAGTACAAAGCAACGCAAAGGAACACTCCTGGGATAAAAATCCCGGGAGTGTTCCCTTCTCTCGATCTCGTATCCAATGTCCTAATACCTGTATTGGCACACGGGTAGATAATCAAATCAAATCAAAAAAATGCCAAATCCGTTCAGCCGTTAAGACGCGAAAAGGTAACAGATAGACTGACATCACATTTATAATATTGATAGATATAGATGACTAAAAATTTATAAACGTTACAATAACCATGAATACTTACAGCCTGATAATGCAGAGATGTTAATTACTAACCAGTTCACCAAACTCTTTAACCGCAAGTACAAACACATATCCATTAATTACTCACCTTGTCGGCAAAAAAACCACAGTAAAACATTCATATACGTAACAAAACAAATCCGGAACATGGATTTTATACTTAAGCTGCAGAGGAAATGCTTTGAGTGCTTGGAAGCGGGTTAATTTAAATAATTCGGGACCGGTAGAGGCCGTAGCGGGGAATGGCACATAATTAGACTTAATAAAAATTATAAGCCCGTTCCTGTGGTTTATTTTATCATGATTTATTTTTTAAGTTCATGGGAGCGGGTAGAGCAAATTATTGTTATGTGGACTGCCTCGTTGGTCGAGTGATCACTAGCTTTGCTGCTGATCATGGGGTCCTGGGTTTGATGCCTGGGTCGAGCAAACTGTTATTAAGTGTTTTATCTGGAATTTTTCAGTAGCAGCCCAAAATCGGGTTTTTGTGCCCGGTTGATGGCAATAGACTTGCTTATTAAATGGGACTTAAACATAACTAGCTAACGCCGGCTCCACACGTTGGGCCCAACGTTGGTCCCAACGACACTCGTCAAACGTGTGGATCTAGAAAATTGCGTTGGCGCCAACATTGGGGCGAGCGTTGGTAGTTGGTCGGCTCGTGTAGGTTTTGTCTAAGGAATCTTGGCCAACGTTCGTGATCCATCCACACGTTGGTGATTTGCTCAGTCCTGTTGCAACACACATCGGGTGCCTACGTTGAACGAAAATGTCATTCTCATCTACAAATTCGTCACGTGCACAGACTTTTTATTCAGTAATAAGTGGTAATAAATATAAATTATAATATGCTCTCTGTACTGTAAAAGCGCTTACAGCAATTTCCGTATCGGACATCTTCACAATGGCTCTGACAAGATAGAACTAGTTTAAAAGCCAACGTGTCTACCCCTCACTAATTAATCGACAAACGTCGGTATGAGCGCTGAGACCATCGTGTGGAGCCGGGGTAACTGTGGGCTCAGATTAGAGTTTTCTCTAGTTTGGCCGGTCTTCTAATTTATCCGGGCTTTTCGCTTGGACGGCAAAATTTTATTTTGGATGTTAGAATAGAATAGAAAACATTTATTTGACATAGACACAACACAACAACAACAATCACAAAGTAACAGAATTAGAAGAATAGTAATAAGTACACCTTACACACAGGTTACCAACTCAGCATTTGCTGGGCGTCAGACACCCAGCGCTGTTTTTCAGTTGGCACCCCGCTAGTGACACACGGACGTGGGTAAATAAAATAGATACTTAAAATAATGTCATAATGTGAATATGTAGGTACTTAATTTATAAATTTAAAACAAATGTTAAGAAAGGCGTTTATTTACATACACAGTTATTATTTCATTTTGTAACTAAAATGGGCGAACTTTTTAAATGTTCTTATTTTTGTCAAAACTTTAAAATTTTCGAGGTGGTAACCCTACGGCTCAGCTTAACCTTTTGGGAAAAACAGATGTTAAGTTGTTGTATTGTTATCTGACTCAGGAGTATGTTATTGCGATCTTTTGTCTAGAGTAAGCGATTTATGGTCGCAGTGTGCTGTCTTGGCAACGTTGGGAAGTGTCGCGGGATGAGCAATAAACGTAAAAGCTTTCTTCGTATATGCGTACGTAGGGTTTTAATTGCACATGCACAATCTATACGAGGAGTGTCATAATAAGTAGTTGATTTAAAAGGAATAATGGTAGACGGATAGACGAGCGGGTCATGTAATAATTATACACCAGCAGCATGTATTCTAACTCCTATGACTTCGCCCATGTGAAAGTGTAAAATTATCCTATGGGAACGTAGTGAATACATAAAAAGTTCCTTTTATCATCACCAGGATATTATCCTACTATATTTTAAATTTGAATCAAATCCATGCAGTCGTTGAGGCATGATTGTATACAAAATATCTATACACTTTCACATTCATTTACAAAGGTGGTTGAATTCTAGTTGAAGCTCATTTAAATTGGAATCATCGATACGACGAAAAAAAAGAAACAGAAAGAAGGACAGTACCTTCACGATAAATTAGGTAGGTACCTACTATCTACTACAGCCACCACTTTATATAATTAACACCACAATCAAACACAACACTAAAGTCACCGCCAGATAACAAAATAATAAAAGTCGTTTACACCTGACTACTGACTCGGTATCAATGTATTCCAATATATCAAAACGATACGAAATAAAAAAAGTTAATTCAAAAATCACAATATTCGCGAGCTGGCTGACCAAAACCACTGGCTGACGTATCCTCTGACTGCACAGCATGATTTTCTTCTTGTTTACGGCTTTTTAGTTCGCTTTTTAAGCAGTCGGGCTTTTTGATTTTTTGAATTAACTTTTTTTATTTATAACTTTATTCTTAATTTTTTGATAAGATTTCGGTACATTTAAACATATAAGTGTTATATATTTTTGAAATCACCTCTTAAAACCCTTTATTTTGATACCCCACACGATGGGTTTGGAAGTAAAAAAAATGAATCATCAAAATCGTCCAACGCGTTTGGTCTCTGGAACGCCACATAGGAACAAACATACATACATACATACATAGACTGATAAACACATTACCCTCCTTCGGCAGTCGGGTAAAAAAGGTAAAAGCAGTGTCGCTAACGCAATCAAAACATGGTAAAGGGCGTCCGTGACCCTTTCACTTATTATGAGTTACAAACCTTTTGGTCAAAACCATGTTCAGTCGTATTTATTTCACATCACATCATCAGCCCATCAATGTTCCTACTGCTGGGACACAGGCCTCCTCTCTGTCAGGGAATGGGCCGTAATCCACCACGCGGGCCCAGTGCGGGTTGGTGGATGTCACATGTCTTCGAATTTTTGTTTCTAGGACATGCCGGTTTCATCACGATGTTTTCCTCCACCGTTTTGAGAGCGGTGGTGATGAAATAATTTACACAAAGTAAAGCGCCTGCTTGGGCTCGAACCCATGACCTACAACTTGTAAGTCACGGCCGATACCACTGGGCCATCACTGCTCTCATCGCGTATTTATTTAGGTAGGTACTTACTAGTAGTACTGCTGAGATAGGAGCCTTTTTGGTTATTTTTTGTTTTTGCTTATTTCTCGTATCTTCTGTGCGGGTCACAAATAAATAATTTTTCTTTTTATTTTTTTTAGGGTTCCGTACCCAAAGGGTAAAAACTTTATTACTAAGACTTCGCGGTCCGACTGTCTGTCTGTCTGTCACCAGGCTGTATCTCATGAACCGTGATAGCTAGACATATGAAATTTTCATATAAATTTCAAATGCTAAAATATACTGCATTAATACTAAAAACAGAATAAAATAAATATTTAAATGGGTCTCCCATACAACGAACGGGGTTTTTGTTGCCGTTTTTTTTGCGATAATTCTACGGAACTGGTAAATGTATTGTAATAATGTAACGGAAATACTATTTTTTTAAGTAATGAGTTAATATCTCATAAACGCGTAGACCGATTTACATTATTTAGGTAAACGGATCATGTTTTCAAGTTACGTCATTATACTTTTTGGTGCAAGTCGGATCAATGACTTCTATTTTTGGTTATCTGGAGGAGACTTTTTTCTCTCAAAGCCAACGCCACCTATGTAGCAACCTCGCCAGCTAGTAACCGCAGCCCATTAAAATAAAATTAAACACAATTCGGGCGCGCCTCGTTTGTCTCTATGAATATTCCATGGCTATTTGTTTACATCAATATAAGACTTGTTTTAAACCCAGTCCTTGGCACTTCAATGTTAAGGATTATTAAATTAAAACTGTTGTGTCTAAGTTTGGTGATATGTTTCGTTATGGATTATTTTGTTTTGTTTTGTGTCGTTAGTTTGAAAGTACGCGATTCTGCCGTATTTGTTGCTAGTACCTGGGCGACCGAGCTCTGCTCGGGTGAATTTAGAGAAAACGACGTTTTCTAAAAATGAAACCTTGCTAGATCGATTTATCACCCCCGAAACCCCTTGCATACTAAATTTCATGAAAATCGTTGGAGCCATTTCCGAGATGCAGATTATTATATATATATACTTATATACAAAAATTGCTCTTTTAAAGGTATTAGATAGATAGATCATGGATTTTTTTGTTTATGGCTTATTTAGTAAAGTGCAATCTGCCTACACTTTGTCCGACTAGGTTGGGATCGGCTACCGTCTAAATAGAAGCAGATTCATGCAGATACCAGTATTATAAATGAATCCTCAACCTGAACTAAAATCCAAAATATCTGACCTCCTCAACCCAGTAACTGGGGTAACACGATACCAGATTGTCAGATTTTCAGGCTTCAGACTACCCGGGAAAAACACATTAACAGGTTTTTCGAGGGTTGAAACGTGTCAGTGTGTAATACATGTAAAAGGTTAGGTATCCCTTGATATCTTGTTAATGGCTGGATCTAATATAGAATTTTTTGAATGTCACCTTTTAAAAAAACACACGCCTAACACTTCCAAGCGCCCCGAGCGCTTGGAAGTGTTAGGCGTGTGTTTTTTTAATAAAAGATGGAAAATATATAAAACTAATGTGAATAAACGCTAAATCATCAAGTCAATATATAATAAATCTGTCGTTTTTGTACATCGAAAATATTGCAAAAAAAAATAGCCAGGGTGTTAAAGGATAACCAACAGAATCCATTTCCAGCATTTTTGTCTGTTTGTCGGTTTGACTGTTTATCTATTTGTCTGTTTATTTGTGCACGAATCACGTAAAATTTACGGCACCAGTGTAGATAACTTTTATACATAAAAAATTGCGCATAACTTGAAGTTTTACTTAGTTTTTATTTCATCGTAATCGGTTCACGCTATCAAATTTAGATGAATTTAAAGCGTTCAAGATTTAAAATTATCACAACACACGCAATTCCGATACACGGACAGTTGAACTTCATATGCAATAGATGGCGTTATGCAATTAAAGTCATTACTTGAATGGCGTCGTTAAGATTCACCGTGAAAGAATGACCCTAGTAAAAAATTGGTAGGTTCCTGCCTACCCAGGAAGGTAAGATGGCGTTGTGCCTTTAAAGTCGTTACTTGAAGATTTGCCGCGAAAGAATGAACCTAGAAAAAAATTGGTAGGCCAGGAAGGTAAGTAGGGTAGGGTAGGCTGTAGCCAGTTGACGGGAGCGAACCCGCGGGCACAGCTAGTATAGTATAAATATAGCGTATTATTTACTGCGGTAACCTTAATTAAGTGAACCACAGTACCCATCCACGGGCCGACCTCGGCAAGCGTAGCTTAACTTGCCGGGTATTTTGGTCATCGACATATCAATTTTTCTGACAATTTCTTCAGTCTAGGAACATTTCTCACCTTCAAGTTTCTCTTTAACAAATAAATACATAAATAAGATTGGTTGATTCAAACGGATCACACCAAACTAATTCAATTAACTAAAGCTAAGCACAGGTTTATGAAACATTGGGACAAAAGAGATTATTCCGCCATGTTTGATTCGGAAGCTCTAATAGTATGTGACCCAAAACGCATTAAATTTTAGTGCCGGTTGGTGTCTGTCAGCACAGAGGAATTGGAACACATCTAAATTTAATAATGATCTGACCTCTCCGATACGTGCTGAAAAGAAAATGTCATGAAAAAAATATTCTAATTGGTAACCCGCACTGATACGCTTACAATATTTTCAAAATTAATCTCCATTTAAAGTAAATATGGCAGAGCTTTCGCGGCAAGTCTCGTAGGCTCTTATTGGTATTGGCTCAATTGCTCGCTTGGCCAGTTATCAAGTAATCCATACTATGTGCCTTTTTTATTTATTATTTATTTATTTATTTAATACTTCATGCACACAATCGTACAGAGGCGGACTTAATGCCTTAGGCATTTTCTACCAGTCAACCTTTTTTCGCGTGGAGAAAGGCTCATGCATATTGCGTGAAGAGATAGCGCAGTTATGTGGGACTCCAACCCACTAAATCTCCACGGTGTCTTCTATCCGTCACCGGATCCTCCTCTGGGGAGTACCCTATTAGAATACATTGCACGCCGTGACAACCCCAGTGACCAAACCAGCACATGGACGCCAGTCGACCCTGTGTATGGCACCCTTGATCCACCTGTGATGGGTCAGGTCAGTGGCCCCACCACCTACCACGTTTCGGCCGCAGGGGATAGGGAGACCAGCCAACGCTATAACGACACTCCTCCTCCCCTGCGACGCCACCGCGTCCGCCATCAGACGGTGGCGACCCCGTCCAGGCCGTGGAAGGTAGGGAGAGCGGCGCTCCTCCCCCACCACGGCATCCAACCCTCAGCCGCGATGCCTTCCATACGACATCGCGGCCCGCCTCAGATGAGATGTCACCCAAGCGGCACCGCAACCTACTTGTTGGCCTTTACGTCGTCGGCTTAATTGGCAAAAGCCATGGCTAGCGCCCCTCCTCGGGTTCCTCTTCGCTTCACCGTGGGTGACCAAGCTACGGCTACTTAACTGACCCCCCCGCCACTACAATGCGGGAACCCGTAAGTAACTCTGTCTGTCTGTCTGTCCTTGCCTTTTCCCGTCTTAACTGCTGAACGGATTTAGATAAAACTGGGCACAAGAGTTGATCATGTCTTAGATTTAACAGAATCCTTTTTATCTCGGGAATACCTACTTTCCCAAGGGATAATTTTAGACTTTCACGCGGGCGAAGCCGCTAGTAGAAACCAGTCAAATAACATTTAAATTGAGGTCAGTTGTTAATAAATGAGAGTACAGTAATATGACTAAGCTCTTGCGGTCCTGGCTGCTGGCTGGTATTGATTCAATGACTCGTTCGGACATTTCATTTGCGTGCATCCCTCGGTCGCTCTCCACTACACGCTCCTGTAAAGCCTTTATGCTGCTCAACGAGACTTAGTACTTACCCGATTTAATTTTTTCGATTTTGGAATAGAGATTTATTTTATGAGCCTTCGGGAAGTTTGATTATGATGACTAAAAGAGTGCTGATGACCAACGATATAAAGGCCAATTCTCGTACTAAAAAAAAGCAAAGCTAAAGCTGTCCTATTGTATGTGTTTTCAAGCTTTTTGTGTAAATAATAATAAGAATAAAAAACGTTCTTTTTTTCAAGTTGCATATTTCATTTTAGTAAGTCAATGTCAAAAATGTTGTTTTTTTGGGGAACTCCGAAGTGTTTTTGCCAGGCTGAGATTAGAGTGCAAATACGGGTTAGCCGACCCAAATCTATTATTATATCTACAGTTTTCTGAAGACAAGTTACAGTCATAACTGACATTTACTCGTGTTACAGTCGTCTTTCACATTTTCAGTCCACCTTAGACACAAAACAGTTAAGTAAAAAATACTTCAATTCAATCAAAGATTGATTGGGGGAGCTTTGAAAGTCAGTAGTAACAAAATTTTGAAAATTAAATTAAACAATCAAAGTATCAAAGCCCTTCAATCTAGTACAAATTGCATCTACTTTGGTGATGGCCTCGGATTATAGGATTGGAATCCAGATTGATTATTGGAATTGCCGATCGCTTTATTCAAGTTGACGTTGTCCACGGCTTATCCCGATGGACTACGACTGCGTAATAAATTGATAGGGGAACTAGGAATACCCTTTTGTTTCGTATCTCGTGGAAAAATAGTTAAGAGCATGCTGCCCCGCGTTCACATTCAGGAATAAAGGATGAAATAAATAATAATATACGATCTTTGTTTTCATGATCGTATATTTGAGTGTTGCTTTAGTAGGACGGCTTAGGAAGCGTTACTTGCGTGTGCCAAGTTTTGTTTTTGACATATTAGACAAAGACGTCTTAGACAAACATTCTCAGTGTGTTCAAACATTTTAATGACAGTTTGAAAATCTCATTGTTCTTCAACAAATACGGATCTAATTGAAACCACAAGCTGTTTAGTCAAGTAGGTGCGTGTATCCGAATTGTGGTGTGCATTAATTCGGCGCGAAATTCGTCAAATAGGAAGCCATGCTGATGAAGTCATGTCGCGTCAAGTCCCACCAAGTGGGTGGCTGCTAAGAGCTACTTATCCCTTTGATACTTACGTCGCTGCTATTAATTTAAAATTACAAGAGCGCGTCATATATTTAATTTATGTTATTTAGAGACACATTTAAGATTACGAAAGTGGAAATGTTTATTTGTGTTAAAATTGACATAAATTAAGTTTTAATCGGTCGAAGTATAGGTATAGCGGGCCCGCATTGGGCTCGCGTGGTGGATTACGGCCCATTCCCTCTCACAGAGAGGAGGCCTGTGTCTCAGCAGTGGGATCATTAAAAAGGCTGATGATAATGATAGGAACAGTTCATAATTAATTGCTACATAGTAGGTTAGGGATACTACACGTTTCAAATTAGTAAGTCCGCGATGCCGTGCCATATTGTTACGTCATAGCTGTCAAAATAGTGATTTAGGTAGTGTGAGATTTAAACTCGTATGCCGTCCATCGAATCCCTAGTTGAATTTGCGCCTCATATTAAGGCTAGGAATAAACCAAAATTTCACGCAAGTAATGCCGCCGATTGTGTCAAAAACGCAATCGTGCATTTCGCAATCTGGCCCGTTGTTTTTTTGGAACAGTTCAACATCTTCAACGTTCACCATCACGCGTTTTTGGTTGCAAGTGACGTCAAGTGTGTGTATGTAAAGGTGTAGGATGTAGTAGGATGTACATAGAAGATGGATACAAACATCACCAGACAGTGGTCGGGACTAGGTAAAGGTGAGGATATCGACACTGAGTATCGGTCTGAATCTGTTGTGAGCAGAAGGTTCAAGCAATTGGCTGTATGCGAATCAGCATCCGTGACCCTCATTGCCTCTCTCCTGGACCAGGTGGAAGAGATTTAGCGCTAGTGAAAGCTTTCGCATCTTCCGTCCAGCATGATCAGTGCACTGGTATGGGCAGAGCCACTTGCCACTTCTGGTGATGGGCATTAAAGTCCTCCAGTGACCGTAATTGGGCGGAAGGGTATCGTTGCTGAGCCTCATCAGCCGCCTCACTTAGGTACAGTGTGAGCTTGGTTATCTCCAGATTGTCGCTATGCGATCGGTAGACACAGGCATAAATAATCTTATCTAGACCTTTGTCCAGTTTTGTAGCAGATGTCGTCACGGGCGTACATGCATTCACCAGCTCGTGGCTTGAACTTGTGCTCAAGGGTAAAACCTGGGTAAGAAAGGTATGCCACATCTGCCGGACATCTGATCTGCGTCTCCGAAAGGAACAAAGTGCTGGTTTCTCAGTCTCAAGGTGATAATGGATTGCGACAAGGTTCTAGTAAAGACCTCGGACGTTGCTAAGGTGCATCTTATATGACACTCACTGTGCTCCCGCTGTACAGCATTTTTCTTTGTGTTCCTTGGCATAGTTATTGCTGTGAGTAAATAAAGGAGAGGAGAAGCAAGTTAGATGAGGTTCCATGCTGGCAACCTACAGACACACACCGACAGGCTGCCATCATTTGGAGACTGGTCTGTAAACTGTGGGGACACTCATGTCTCCCCGGGAATATCCATTGGGCACCCTCGATTTTTTGACGTTAAGTTTTGACGTTATGTTTGAAGTTAGCGGTGGTAGCCTTTCATGTGTGGCCGGCACACTACTTGGGCCCCCAACTACCTGTGGTCAGCCAGCGGCGCACCGTGCCCTCTCGGTGCCCGTTACCCTCCGCAGTCAGGCCGGTGTGCCTGCAGTGGAGCAGCTATATTGACCCAACTCCTCTAGTGGCTGCACCGAACTTAATACCGAAACACGGCTAGGCTGCTTGGCGGTATGTCTTTGCCCGGTGGGTAGTCACAAGTCTTCGGTCGAAAGCTACCACCAGTGTGTTACCTGATTAGCACCACCCGGGGACCACGGGTAGGGATTCAAAACGAGTATTTTCCTACGGACGCAGGTGACTCGGCCCCCCTAAATATTTATAGTAGATAATAAGAAAATAATTGAATAAAGGGCAAAATAATAATACTAATTTTGGCGTACTCAAATGGACTCAAACAGAACTTGACGCCTTGGAAAGGTGGGTCCGTACACTGCATATCATATGCATCACTCACGATCGTTGATCATGAGATCGAAAATCCCACGGAAGTGTGCAGGCCAAGGCATTTTAAATGCCAAGAACCTCCACAACCGCGAGATATGCATTCTCAGGGAATATTTCCAAAATGCCGACGTGGGCATGCATCGTGATGACAAGAGACTCACTACGCTCTCCTTGGCGAATGAGAATTGGCGCAAACCTCTAATACTTGGCACTAACGATCGCACGGAGATATGGCAGAGTAAGGAACTTCACGGACGATTTTTTCAGGCCCTACATGGGTCCGATGTAGACCTATCAGCGTCCGTAGCAGTGCGATTTATTTGTGAAAACCAAAGATTTTGTCTGTGCGATTATGGACGAGTTTATCATGATGAATAACTAGCGGAGACCAGAGATTTATTGTGAAAGATAGCATGGACAGAAAAGAAAGAAAGAAAGAACACAACACCATCAGAAATCTATCAGGCATGTCACCGTCCGGGTGAATCAATCCGCCACATTATCTCTAGTTGTGTCTAGCTAACGAAGAGTACTTGCATAGATACAATCTTGTAGCCAGGATTAAACATCAGCAACTTACTCACAATCATGTGGCAAGCTAGCGTACGACGACGGCGGCGACGAAACTGCCGTACTACAGGTATGTGCCCGACGCAGTTCTCGAAAATGGCAATATCGCTTAGCACTGGGATCAATCCATTATCACTGACAAGACTATTGTAGCCAACAAACAGGTGAGATACTGGTCAAGCGCAAGCCTATTAAATATAAAAAATGTCTGATCTGGTGGTCGTGGATCGAATCGAGAGACGCAATGATTGTTGACATTATTCTATTTATTACCCGACTGCCGAAGGAGGGTAATGTGTTTATCAGTCTATGTATGTATGTAAGTATGTATGTATGTATGTATGTATGTAAGTATGTATGTATGTATGTTTGTTCCTATGTGGCGTTCCAGAGACCAAACGCGTTGGCCGATTTTGATGTTTCATACGTCAATCGATTCGTCTTAACCCTGCGAGTGTCACTGGCTACATTAAAATTGGAAAATAGAAAAATGGCGGATTTTGGGCGCCATATTGTGGGAGACAAAATTTTTTTTTACTTCCAAACCCATCGTGTGGGGTATCAAAATAAAGGGTTTTAAGAGGTGATTTCAAAAATATATAATACTTATATGTTTAAATGTACCGATATCTAAAAAAAAAATAACTAAAAAGTTATAAATAAAAAAGTTAATTCAAAAAATCAAAAAACCCGACTGCTTAAAAAGCGAACTAAAAGGCCGTAAACAAGAAGAAAATCATTCTGTGCAGTCGGAGGATACGTATTCGCGGCTGACCAAAACCACTGGCCGTATCCTCCGACTGCACAGCATGATTTTCTTCTTGTTTACGGCCTTTTAGTTCGCTTTTTAAGCAGTCGGGTTTTTTGATTTTTTGAATTAAATTTTTTATTTACTTGAATCACTTGAACACTTATATAGGTATTATAATTTATATAATTAACACTACAGTCGAGTGTCACAAATTTTAACAGTTAAGCACCATGTATGCTAAGGTGTTGAACAACCATTTTCAAATAACTTAATTAATAGGACTAAAAATGGTTTTGAGTGATAGGTACCGTAAATATCTTGACTGAAAATTAAAAAGCCAAATCTCAAAATTTAAATTAGTACATCACATACATATTAACATCGTGTGTCAATTTGCGGAACTTGTTAATTGAGTCCACATGCTCATCTGCAAGATCGCTGCAACTATTTAAGAGTTTACACAACCGAGGAATGGCGGAGTCGTCACAGAGAACGGTTCAACGTGGTGGAAAGGAGTGATAGGAGCACGGGAGTATCTATTGGAGCTTGAAATATGTTTTTTCCTAATAACTGCTAAAGTTTACTCCTTGTTCAAATTGTGCACAAATAATACATTTTTGGGATCTTTGAAATTCAGTTTCTTTTTTCGCACTTTATGGACTTTTTACACGGCATTTTTATAATCATAACAGACATAATTCCAGTCACAGTACTCAACTACAAACTTTTTTGGAGATTGGCCCCAAATTACAGTTATTTTCCTATTATTATTTCTCACATTTCATTAAGTTAGATTTTTTTTTGTCAGTGAAAAACCCTACTATGGGGTATATTTCAGTACCGTTAACGTTCTGTTTTATGTATTTTCAAAAGAATTCAAAAAGGAACCGGTTTTGATGATGTCGTCCCATTTTAATTTGATCAGGATCAAACAAGTACTTTTTAGTTATCTTTAATAATGCGTATTTTCATGGTAATATAAGGTACCAAAACTAAAAAAAGAAAAATAAAATGCTTTTTAACAAAAAAAATAAACCGACTTCCAAAACAAAACACGACAAAGCGAAAAATAACTATATTTTCGGAAGTCGGTGTAAAAAACGTAAAAAAAGGACTTCCGAAAATAAATTTTCTCTTTGTAGTGTTTTGTTTTGGTAGTCTTATTTTATAAGTACCCAAAATTGATACATAATCATCATCATCATTAGCTTATTAATTTTCCCACTGCTGGGACACAGGCCTCCTCTCTGTGAAAGGGAACCTAATATTGCTGTTAAAACATGAAAACATACCAGATAACTTTGAATGTTATACGGCTCTCTTGACCATAAAAACAACATAACACAACTGGCCTAAATTACCATACGCTAAGATTTAGTACAAACAATAAATACAAAAATATATATTTTGGCTACATCTCGAAAACCAATGAATATTAGTGAATCTTATGTCACAATTGAATAAGGAATAAATAAACTTCCTTTGAGCACAAATTGCAGTAAAATCAAAACTTTATGAGAATTAAACAAAATACTGGCTCTTTGATTTTTGGGCTTTTTTTCTGTGATGGACTTTTCATGCAACATTACTACTACCATAATGAAAATAATTTCGGTGAAATTACTTAACCAGGATTTTTTTCGCAGGAAATATCTTTATTTCCTGGGCAAGTATATAACGAGTAGTTCGCTGATGACAGCGTCTTGTCTGATGGGGCGTAATTATACAAACTTTTGGAGGTATTGCGCTTGACGTGTGAACACATTAGCGCAACGCAAAGTTGGCGTGCATCTGCGGCCTTTGATAAAGCAGTTGATATCTGCGACGTATTATGTTTAGCTGGCTTTTAGAACAACGATTAGTATCTGATGATACCAAAATTGGCTATTCTGGGTAACCCTACTAACATAAATCTGTTGTCAGACCTCAAGTGCAGGGATTTGATTGACTGTCGTTATTTCCAACTCGTATTTCGTCCAACCCAGCAGTTGACAATCATAATAGAAGGCTTCTTGCTGCTAACTTTGTGTTGGTCTACTTTTATCTATATAAGCCAGGAGTGTAAAGTTCTACAGCACCTAAGAACTTTTTCTATTTGTATGAATCCGTTTAATTGGAGTAGGTATAGCTACAACATTACATTGCACGGGCAGATTACTTTGTTAAATTAATCCCCTAAAAACGCTCAGCGAAGTGGCCTTACTTACAGATCTCCATCTTTTAAGTTCCTTGTTTTCGTTCACAATCGTACACTTTCAACAAGACAAGAAATCTGAAACTGTAAACCAACATAAAGTTACAGACAAAATCTGTTTGTATTTAGTTTGTAAACAGCACGTTGTTGACTTAAAGCTGGTTTTTATTCCAGTCTTTAGTGCAGCGGGAATGGACTCGAGAAGTGTTTGGCGCGATTGTCCTGTCTGTATAGGGTTGACAAATGCCAAAATAAATTGTTTATCATTGATCTGTAGCGCTCGCTCGATCTATGCAGCAGAGTCATTAAAAATTGGACCTCTCGGATTCGTGCCACCATACGAAGCCGCGGCGGACATTTGAACGATGTCATATTCCATCCATAATGGCATAAATGGGCCTTTTAAATAAAAAATAAATTTCGTTAATATCTCACACACATCTTGTTTTATTCAATTTTAACATCGACCCGTCCTTGTTGAAAGACCCTTTAAAAGCGTGTTAAAAAATTGTGGAGTTCAAATAATCTATTATTATAAGGACATACCTTTTATCCCTTAAATTGTTGAGAAATTCTCAAATCCTGAATCCATAAGAAAAGTTTTACAAAATAAGCAGTAATTAAGCTGGAATTCTTGCCTTCAAGCTTTTTTATTTTTGTATCTAGCAACCCTAAAGTGCGAGGATTTTCCAAGGATACTAGATAGTGCCATTACTTCGCAGTCAGTACTCCTGTATACCGGCACCAGAGCCCCAACCACTGAAGTACCAATAATCTGCGGCGATGTCGCTTGGCCTACATTCGGATTAAATGCATATTTATTTTAATTTTACTGCCTTCATTTATGTAATAAAAACAAAGGAGAGGCGACTGAGAGGAGTGGATTCAGGTGGCGTTGGCAGGATAAACATGTAAAATTATATTACTGCAACTGGCGGGAGAAAGAGGGGGTGAGGGAGTTACGAATGTTTTCTTTGTGGTTTTTTCATTTTGAGGCTTGTGTCTGCAGGCCTGTGTCAGTAGTGGGCACATTTAAAGGCTGATGATATTATATTCTCTCTTCTATTGAAAGTGTATAGAGTAGTTAAGGTTAATTCAGAATGTTCTAAAGCGAATATAATAAAGGTTCACAACAAATCGTTTCAGCTTACTTGTGAAGGACATGGTTTCACTCAAAATACAATTTATTTATTTCATTTAACACTTTAAGCACACAAACGTACAGAGGCGGACTTAAACATTTTGCCTTAGACATTTTTCTATCAATTTAGTGAGAGATGCGAACGATTTTGTATTGTTTTGACATTTCAGAACAGTGAGTACATTCTGAATGTTGACAAGCAAACTTTATACAGCATGCATGCACGTTTACCATCAGGTCGCATCTGTAGGCTCGCGCTTGACCACTATCTCAGTGGTCAAGCGCGAGCCTACAGACAGTAAAAAATAAATGTATATGTTAAAATTCACACTGAAACTTTAACTGAAAAGCGAATCTGTAAATCAGTTGAGGCTCTAGAAAAGAATGCGTTGTCACTGTGCGAAGGCGATAGTCTAAATGTAAGGTATTGATCACGTGACTTTTCGATATCGCTTGTCAATCACATACAATTTTGCCTTTTTGACAATCGCTATCGGCACGTTTTCGATTATAGAATATCACTTATGGCCTCTGGACAAAGTTTTGTTACTTTTTATAAAATCACTAACAAAATCTCTCATTTACATCTTGCTTTCTCACAGTGTTCCATAGGTACACCGACGCCATTGTTTCTCTCCTACCTGAGGACAGTCGCGAAATCTTTTTTTTATTATTTGACGGCGAGCGATCCCTGACTCTATTTCAGTGCATTATGTCTGCATTAGCATTGGGATGTGGTTGTTACCGACTGTCTGTGAATGGATATGAGAAGTACGTCAACGTGGGAGAATCAGTTATTTATAATAACATAAATATCAATTGTTTCTAAAACAGGGCACCTGCAGCCATATTGAGTAATGAATTCGGCAAGGCAAAGGGCAAAGAATATGAAAAATCGACCAATCACATGCGAGATGAAAGACGCGATGTGGATTCCCGTTTTTACCCTTTGGGTACGGAACCCTTAAAACCACCCAAGTGCGTGTCCGACTTCGCACATTTAGTGTTCCATACCAGACCGCAAAATTAAGTTGGTTGTAATAGGACAAATGAGGGCATTTCTAAGAAAAAATCTGATTTATCAACGTATTGTTATTTTTTAGTAAAATGTACGTAATATTAAACATTATCACTAAATTTCAGTTCATAGGTTAAGGCCAGTTAAAAAATTCTCCAGAACAAAATAAGATAAAAAATGCTGACTTTGATGGCTTCTTAACCCTTGTTTGCCAATATGTTTTTAAACAAAAATCTATAATTAACTACTCATCGAGTTCTAAAGAACTTTAAACAAGGATACCCCATTACAGATGGGTTAGGTCAAAAATTTGTAGACTGTAGCTCCAACCGTTTGTCTGTAAAACCCGTGTGACAGACGACGGACAGACGGACTGACGATAGGCTTCGGGTACGGAACTCTAAAAAACCCGTAACCGCTAAACATTTTTATATAAAAGTAAAAAAACATAATGAAATCAAAAACCCGACTGCTTAAGAAGCGAAATAAATAGATGTAAACAAGAAGAAACTCATGCTGTGCAGTCGGAGGATACATAATTATTTAAGAGACGGCTGACCAAAACCATATGTATCCTCCGACAGCACAGCATGATTTTCTTCTTGTTTATGTATTTTTAGTTCGCTTTATAAGCAGTCGGGTTTATTGATTTCTTTAAAAAATAAAATACAACTTTTTAGTTGTAATTTTTTAACGGAATTTAACGAATTACTCTTAAATATATAAGTGGTATACATTTTTGTAATCACCTCTAAAAACCCTTTATTTTGATATCCCACTCGATGGGTATGGAAGAAAAAATATTGAGATCCAACAATATGGCGCCCAAAATCCGACGTGTGTTTTTTTAACGTCACCTAGTTAAGAACACCTGGGCGGTCAAGACGTATCTAACGACGTTTTAATTATGTAAATCCGTCTAGTGGTTTGCACGAAATGAGGTAATAAAGAATATTACAAACATACAAGATACGCGCGAAAAACAGCACTTTCCTTGCATTTGGGTAAAAAGAGGAAGTCCAAACACGAACACGATTACAGCCCACTCGGACTCGCGGGGTTTAACTTGTTAAACCAGTTTCACCAACTCTGAGGCTGTCCAATTTGTTCACACCTACCTATCTACATATACCGAAGCTACCCATTTATAAGTCAATAAAAATTAAGAACTATCGAAAGTATATACTAATGTGGTATTAGTAATAACGATCATTATTAATATACTTACGTATTAATGCTGTTAGGAGAATTTTAATTAAAAACCTAACTTCACTTGCGGGTCGGCTGAGCTCAGCCGCTTATGATGTTAGAAAGATAAGACAGTTAACGGATGTAGGAACCGCTCGTTTGGTCTATTTTAGTTACTTTCACAGCATTGTGTCATACGGTAATTTGCTGTGGGGTCGGGCGGCTGACATTGTCGTAGCCTTAAATAAGTTAAGTCACCGAGAATCTCTTAGGAAGCTATTTAAAAAGATTAATATTATGACAGTTTCTTGAAAATTCATTTATGAAAATATTATGTATGTAAGGAAAAATATACATCTCTTTAGTAAAATTAGTGTTAGTCACAATTGTAATACTAGAAATAAAGATAAGTTCAACCATCTTATAGATTAGCTAAAGTACACACATCTTCGTGCTGTTAAATACTGTAACAAAATACCTTGTGAGATATTAAAGCTAAATGAAAGATAATTTAAAACTATTGTTAAAAGCACACTTTGTAAACAAGCATATTACAAATTAGATGATTATATTCATGTTTTCAAATAGGGCAGGGCAATCTTTAGTGTAGACAAAATCAAAAGTACTAAAACACTTTTATTAAAAGAGTAAGTATGGAGTTTCTTGTCCGTTCTTCGTCGTTGACGTTTTAAAGTTTCACTTAATGGCCTAGTTGAAATAAATAATTTGAGTCTTTGTCTTTAAATTTATGTTTTATTTTCCTTAATTTGTTGCTTCTGGATTTATTATTTTGAATCCTGAAGCCACCACGCGCCACGCCCGTATTCTCCGAAGCATTGGGCAGAGAAAAGTATCTATAAACCCCCCACACTTCACCAGTTATATTTAAATCCCATGTAATAGGGGACGATCCTATCGCCATCAACCGAGCACTAATCCAGACAACGGGCTGCTTCTAAGAAATTCTAGATGGAAAAACCCAAACACCTTCTCCGACCCGGGAATCGTACCCAGGACCTCATGGTCAGCAGTAGCGCTTACGACCACTAGACCAATGAGGCAGTCAGGGGCTATAAGGCAGTGCCCGACTACGGCGAACCAAAAGGGAGGGTTATGTTTTTCACCGGTATGTGTGTATGTATGTTCATCTGTGCCCTCATAACTTCTAAACTACTTATCATAACTTGACAAATGAGGTGTTGTTGGAAGCGTCTTATTTATCCACTGGCTATGTGATATCACGTTAATTTTAATATGGCTCTACGGAGCACGAAGTCAAGATCATTCTTTTTTTTCAATATTAAAATAAAAAATCTGCTCTGAAATAAATCTGTTGTTCCCTACATTGCGATGAGTTATGAAAACATATTGTAGTGCTGACTTTTCTACTTGACTCCAAGGAAAGGGTTATGTTTTTTGTTGATAAAATCAGGCGTTATGTCGTAGCAAATACGGGTTTAGCTGTCATGGTGACAACGCAAAGATAATGGATTGACTATCGGGCATACTCAACAAAATACTGCCATGTTTTGTTCTTGGGCTTCTTTGAGATTTCAATCTAGCTTGAGCAGAGGTGCACCTAAAGTAACACCAACGTTTCGCAAGTTATGATTAAGGTCGGTATTCCAGATGCACACGCTTATGCTTAACTCAACTCAAACTGGAAATGGACAGTTGTGATTGGTTGGCTTGTTTTTTTTTACATTAACGAGCTCAAGTCCAAGATCCTAGATGCCCAAAACGTTACCGAACTCTTTTAACACAAAATCAAGGGAATTCAGTAGTGTTGATGTACTTGGAACGTACTCGTACTTGCTAACTTGGATTTTCATTTAAATCTTACCTGATATAATTCAGTAACGTCTAAGCCGTCTGCAGGGCTCTTGCTCTATTATGTACGCATATGTTAAGCTGAAGAATCAGATATCAAACTCGAGAGCTGTCATTGTTTGGCAGTTGAATGGTAGGTGTGGGCAATTTTTAGTTTCAGACGAAGCATCTGAAATACGGGCCTTAGTCTCAAGTAAATAGAGGTGTTATTGCCACCCAAAATTAATATGACATTTGTGCTGTCATATTTGACATTTGGCATCAACGTGTATAATCCAGAGACAATGTCTCTGGTATCATCCATAATAGGTACAGAGAGCATTCTAAAGGTTAAGTGGACCACCTCAGGCGGTAGTTAGGCGACGTGCCAAGTTGGACAAAAGTGATATAAGTTAGCGAAGGCCAAGTGTTGTTGGTTTATGTTAATAGTTTTGTTACACTTGAACTTGGTGGCCATTTGCATTTTGTGGGAGGTCGAGGTTTAAGTGAAGGACAGGGCAGTTTTCATTAAATGTTTAGATAAGTAGGTAGTAATTCTCCTTATTATATCTTAGAGATAAGTATTTTACATTTAGGTAGGTAAGGTACCTGCTTTTTCTTCCGTACAGTATAGTTTTTACAAGCTTTATACCTTGCTTTCGTATGAGTTTCCGGCAACTAGTAATCAATGTTTCACCCGCTGCCTGACATCAAATTAAGCCGAAACTTTGGAGCCGGAATATTGCCATAGCAACTCCTCAACCAGACAAGATAGCACCATCGTGTTTGGGCTCATTGGATATGTATTGACAACCGATATTACATTTCGTACTTTTTAGTCGATTAAAAGCTTGTTTTAAAAATATTTTTAATTTTGATTATTAAAGTACTTAGTTGACAAAACTTACTTTTGAAGCCGGCTGTAGACCAAGAGAGGAGCTAAGCTAGTTTAGCTCAACTCGCATAGCAGAGGCCATTCCTTTTTAATGTTTGTTGTTTGCTTAAACTATTATACCTACTATTTAACGTAGCTGCTCTTAGTGTGCAATGGTAACCGGCTTGATGAAGATCCAAAAGAGATTATTATTTTAATAAAACACTGTTTATCATACTCAATCAGTGTTTGTGCCTCAAATAACACAGGCACACTAAGGGCGGTTACGCACTGCATCCGATCACTATCCGAATCTGAGATCCGAGTTCCATCCGAATTGAAATGTACTGATTTCAGATGGACGGAGTTCTAATACAGTGCGTAACCTCCCCTACACAAAATAATAAGGCTACTTCTGACCGACATTTCACGTATTCGGATCGGATGCAGTGCGCAACCCCCCTTAGTTAGTAAGTAGCTTTACAATTAACTTAATTTAGCGTAGATGTAATTACAGGTCTATGTTATCGAAGCAGTAAGTATTAATTGTATATAACTAAGACGCATGTTATTTTGTACACGCTACTACTGCCCGCGGCTTCGCTCAAGGGGTTTTGTATGTCGAGTATTATTTGCACAAGGAGTTTGTATAGCATTGAGATGGAGGTCGAATATATTGGTGTGTAATTCAAATACCAAAACAGTGATTAAAAGTGCTTTTTATTCAATGTTTTCAGTGAATATATATATATATTTTTTTATTTGGGGAATGATATAAACTTCATCATTTGTGTGGTATGACTGTACCATTCCCATTCTTTTGTTTTTAGGACGTTTTGCTTCTAGGTCATTTTGAGAATAGGATGATGTGCTCATAATATGTCGTTTTGCGAACAAAGCTTTTGAAACGGAGTCATTAAAAATCGTATGTAAAAAAATTAGATAGAAATCATAAAACAAACAAGCAAAACAATTTGGGTGAACCCATGGTATCGGCGTAGCTGCCTACGGGTAGCTGCTACGCCGTAGCACTTCGTAGCCAGTTACGCGAAGCAAGCGGTCGCGAATTGAAATCATAATCTTGGATTTAGTTTTCTTCCCGAATGTAATTTGATCTTATTATTTTAATTAAATATAATGGCTTTCTAATTGTTTTGGTAATTACGGCACTCGACCGGTTATATTGCTCATCCACTCTATCATCATCTTCAGTCCAAGTTTGCGTAGCGAAAATTAGGTACCTTCGCTAGCTTAGTGACTACGGGCAATAGATATCTATGCCCGATTTCGAGAGAGGCCTCTATTTCCGATTGCTTTATAACTTGTCATACCCTTATCATAATATATCGATAGTTAATTTCCTTTCTATAAGCTGAAATGTAGGTAAAACGTCAATATATAAATAGATTTTGTGTTAAAATAGAGACTCAACTTTATATACGTTGACTCTGTATCAGACACCTACTTCATTACTTCGAATTCGTTATTTTCTAGATTTAAACCTTAGATTATAAAGTAGGTGTAAATGAAAAAAAAAAATTAAGAAATTCATATAAGTAATTGTTAGACCGCACTGGTATGGCCACATCCTGAGACGTGGAGATGATAACACTACGAGTATCAAAAAAACCCGAAATATCCCCGATCGACTGCGAGGAAGCAAGCATGCAGAAAGTGCTCCAGAGAGAACCCGAGCACTCAGGCCTTCCAGAACAGAGCTTTCAGGTGCAGACGTATAAGGAGACCCGACCCAGCTAAACTGGGAAAAGGGTTGAACAAAGAAGAAGAAGAGTTGTTAGCAATACAGAAATAACATTGAATTTTCTTCAAAAACATTCAGTTTGATTTTTAAATGTAGACTTTTGGTTCGGTAGAGAGGTGCAACATTATAGTAATTTAATAGAAACCGGTCCAAAAAATACCATAGATGGCTTCTTGTTTAAAATTACGTGATATTGAAATTTTCATAAGTTAGATTGCCATCATATTAAGGGGCTATGTGCTAACACATTGGATGCGCGGTGTTACTCTAAGGGTCAATTAAAAAAAAAAAACTAGTTTGTCAGATTATGGAACACACAAATACCTCAAGGCAGCAATATTATAGCAGTGAACGCTGTATACATCTAAGTTGTCATGAGCATATATAAGTCCTTTAGCTTTTAACATGACTTTGAAATGTATGTAATGTGGCTGTACTTAATCTAAATAAATAAATAAACATGACTCGGATGTAGCTGTTTACCAATTAGCTATAATCATGATTTATGCTCGTCTTGTTACGAAATCCCTTCCTATTTTCCAATAACCCTTTTTCAATAGTAGGTTTTTTTACTACGAAACTTAGAAGTCCTCAGGAGCTTTAGAAACTAAACTGCTTCGTGAAGCAATCGATGTGATTTTGTTTCGATGCTGTTTTTCATATAAAAACAAAGACAAATCCCGAAACAAACAAATAAAACCAATACATAACGAGCGCAAAACGCTCAGTGCGTAGAGTCCCTTACAGCTTCATTATGCCTAATGCCTAATGAGTCTGTTTAGTAGTTGTATTTGAGTTAAGCCTTTGTTTTGATTACTATACAAAAAATAACTACTTCATACAAAAACCGAGATAGCGAATCAAAACTTAATAATATGTAAAACAAAATTTACCACCACCGCACCGCACTCAATGTGTAGAGGCCATTACAGCTTCATTATGCATTGTGACTCTGTACAGTAGTTGTGTTTGAGTTAAGCCTGTTGGTTTGTCTCTGGTAACACAAAACAATCAGACAAATACGAAATAGTTACCTGTTTACTGAGAGATAAACTCTCAGTTAATGTTTTATTTTGTAATTGTTAAGACTGTTTTTACATAAAATACAACGCGACATTTTATTCATTGGCAATCATTTAGGGGAAAAGAGAATAAACTCTGGAAAATGAAAAACAATACTGTTCTTTAGATATTATCGAGATATGCAAATATTATCCTCGACATTTGATTATAGTAATAATCCCACATTAAAAGTTTATTTTTAACTATACTCATGTGTAATTTCACCTTCTGAAAAACTGTCAATGAATTACTATCACACTGTATAAATCAAGTATCCAAAAACAAGTACCTAGTTTATTTTTAAGAAACGATCGAGCTTCACGAAACCCGCGATCTTTGCCATTTCGTCAATCCTATAAAATGATACTCTAATAATATCCACAATACAACGTCTAAGGAACGGATATTCAAAGATGATAATCCTTTCAAAGCGGAATAAATCCTGTATAAAAATCATAAAGCAATATAAAACTGATATTGTCAAACACGTTTTCGATATACGATTGTTTGAACTTTTCATATTGTTTTTATCTATTTTTATTTATTGTAACGTATCGAAATATCAATATAAAAACAATAGAGGGAGAATTTTCGGCCACAAATCCAAGAAACGGTGATTTATCAAAATGTCAGAAGATGCACACACCTGTGTATCTGCGACCTAATTCTTTTTAGAAAATCATCCGTATTGCGAATCATTACAAAGCAAAATAGATCTTAATACCTCGTTATAGCGTTTCTAATGCGTTTTATAGAGTGTTAAGAAGAATTTGGGACGTAAAATGTAGCCGTGAACCCCCAGAGATGAGTATCGTCATCATATTTCTGTTTAGACGTCTATTCTCGAGGTAGATCGGTTTAGAAAGAAGGCACACAAAGTTTTTGTCTTGCATTAGGAGATTTCTACACCCAGACGGCCGATATTTAGGTCAATGTGGGTTCTTTTTTTTTTATTTTTTTTTATTTGTGATGGGCTTGCTCTTGACTCTAGTCTAGGTCAGAGGTGACAGAGACCGAGTCGACGATGGAGTGAGTTTGCCCAGAAGAAGCCTGTTCACTCTAACTTTGAAGAGATTCGGGTTGAAGGCGTTCGGAAACACGGACGCAGGTAGTGAGTTCCATTCATTCGCTGTGCGCATTATGAAGGATGTCTGGAAGCGCTTGGTGCGAATTGGTGGAATGGCAACAAGGTAAGGATGGTAACTTGCAGTGCGTCTAGATGTCCGATGGTAGAAGGGGGCTGGTGGGATGAGGTCGTGGAGTTCTTGAGCACACTCACCGAAGTACAGTCTGTAGAAGACCGACAAGCAGGCAACTTTGCGGCGATGAGCCAAGCTATGGCTAAGCTTGGCATCCGCCAGTTCAACGTCGCCGATGAGCCTCTTGGCTCTGCGTTCCCCCGAGTCAAGCGCGGCAAGCTGATACTTAGCTGAGCCATCCCAAAGGTGGCTGCAATACTCCATGCAGGATCGGACTTGCGCTTTGTAAAGGGTTAAAAGCTGCCCAGGCGTAAAGTATCGCTTCACTCTATTCAGGATGCCTAGTTTTTTGGCCGCAATTTGGGCTTTGTACTCAATGGAGGCGCCGAAGTTGAGATTGGATGTCAACTCCATGCCTAGGAGCTCGAGCCGATCAGTCACAGGAACAGATGTACCCCGAAAAGTAGGAGTATGATCGAAAAGACTCCTTTTAGCGGTAAAAAGACACGCCTGTGTTTTGGTGGCGTTAAAGGAGACCAGATTGTCATCACCTCACTGGGAGACAAGGCTTAAGGTCAAATCTGTCCGCTCCACCATAGCCTCTCTCAAGGAACGAACTTCATCCACGCTGGTTTTTGCGCTGGACAGGTATCTCTCTGAAACAGTACTGTCATCTGCGTACCCAACAATACCAGGCAGAAGTAGGTCATTGATGTGCAGCAGGAAAAGAGTTGCAGAGAGAACAGACCCCTGAGGAACTCCGGCGTCAATAGCCATAAGGTCAGAGGAGCAGCCGTCAATGACTACTCGGATCGACCGTTTGCTGAGGAAGTCTGATATCCAGCTACAAAAACCAGCGGGGATGCCATACGCAGGAAGCTTACTGAGTAGACTCGCGTGCCAGACCCTGTCAAAGGCCTTCGAGATATCAAGCGACACAGCAAGTGCTTCGCCGTGTCTCTCGATGGCTTCGCCCCAGCAGTGCGTGACATACACAAGAAGATCGCCAGTTGACCGTCCCCGGCGAAAGCCATACTGACGGTCACTGAGGAGATTATTGTCTTCAAGGTACGTCAGCAACTTACTGTTGAGTACCCTTTCCATAACTTTGGACAAAATGGAGGTAATGGCGATTGGACGGTAATGGGCAGGGTCTGCACGGTTGGCTTTTTTGGGCACTGGTTGCACATTTGCAAGCTTCCAGGATTTCGGCACCATTCTTTTTACAAGAGAGAGGCGGAACAAGCGTGTCAATACAGGAGACAGTTCAGGCGCACACTGCCTCAGCACTCTCGCCGGAATGCCGTCAGGCCCGCTGGCCTTGTTCACGTCTAGACTGCACAATACTCTCCGGACCTCTATAGTGTGCACAGCGATCTCCGGCATCGAAGAGTCACAATGAGGTACAGTAGGTGGTTGCTTGGAGCCAGCGTCCAGACGTGAATTGCTAGCAAAGAGAGATGCAAATAAATTTGCTTTCTCACTCGCAGAGTGAGCCAGCGACCCATCAGGTTTCAGCATTGGAGGCAATGTGGGACGACAGAAATTCGTTTCAACCGCTTTAGACAGGGACCAAAACTGTTTACTACCCGGAGGGTGTGATGCCAGCTTGGCCCCAATACGTCCAATATGGTCAAAACGTGCCCGACGCAGAACCCGCTTGCAGAACTTGGCGGCAGAATTAAAGGCTCTTTTCCTCGCGCGAACCCTACGTGCTCTAAGTTTGCGGTCGCGGGCCCCGACCCAGGCTTTATAGGCAGACTCTTTTCGGGCCTCTGCGTGGGCGCATTCTGCATTATACCAAGGTCGGGATTTGTGACCGAGCGGAATGTCGGAGAATGGAATGAAATAATCCATTCCCTGTCGAATCACATCCCCAACCGCGTCCGCACAGCTCGAGGGGTCACCCGAGGAGAAGTACACATGCCGCCAAGGATAAGACGCAAAAAAGTGCCGCATCTCGTCCCAGTCTGCTGACTCGTATCGCCATACTCGTCTCGTGCCTCTAGGACTGTCATCTGGAGGAGAGCAAGTCGACACGGATTTCACCAGACAGTGGTCAGACGTTCCCAGCGGGGCTGAGACCGACACCGAATGACTGTCCGGATCAGTTGTCAGCAGAAGGTCTAAGCAATTGGGTGTATGGCCGTCAACATCCGGTACCCGCGTTGCCACATTCACCAGCTGGGTTAGATCTAGCGATAGAGAAAACTTGCGCGCCTCCAACCCGGCATGGTCAGTTTTCCGGTACGGGTACAACCACTCTTTATGATGGGCGTTAAAGTCCCCCAGAAAATTAAGCTTCGCTGTTGGGTACCGTTGCTGGGCCATGTCAGCCGACTCCACGAGGAAATTAAAAAGCGCTGTCGTCTCCTGGTCACCGGTGTGCGATCGATAGACGCCGATGTAGAGAGACTTCTCCACGCCAGTGTCCACAAGTAGCCATATGGCAGAAAACCCCGATTTCTCAAAGCAACGGAGACGACGACAACAGATGTCATCGCGGACGTACACACAGACCCCTGCTTGCTTCTTGAACTTGTGTTCAAGAGAGTAACCCGGGTAGTTGAGGTACGCCACGTCCGACGGGGTTGTTATCTTCGTCTCCGTTAGGAAAAACAGGTGCGGCTTCTCGGTCTCAAGGTGGTGGTGGACCGGATCGAGATTAGAGTGCAGCCCCCTGATGTTAGTGAGGTGCACTTTTAGTGGGAGGAAGTGCAGCCGTTGTTTCACCATATTCTTCTTTGCTTTCTTCATATTTTTAGTAAAAGAGTTTGCTGGGGAAGAAGTCGAACTGTCGAGGCGCTGTTCAGTGAACCAAGTGGACCACTGGAGCTAACCCAACCTATGGGGAACTCATCTGGAGACTGCGGGGACGCCCGAACCCCCCCGGATATGGCCACCGGGTCCTCCCATCCAGTCGCCAGCTGGCACGGTGGAGCATACCGGGATTTTTCGCGAGTTGGCGGGGCAGCCTTTGGCACGTGGCTGGCGTGCTACTTGGGCCCCCTACTGACTGCGGTCGGCCAACGGCTGGCACCGTGCTTCGGATCCCGCTACCCTCCAAAATGAGCTACCCGGCAAGTTTTGCCCAGAGACCAAGACCTGTTCTGAACAGCGCAACTGACATCCTCCTTCTCCCCCAAAGGCACTGGCACTCCCACACACCGACGGAACACAGCAAGCTGTTTGGCGCCGGACTCCGGTGGGATGGTGGTCGCGAGCCAGGCGGCCCCTTACGGAGCCTACCACCGCTTAAGTGGGATCGTTCAGCCGTACCACAGGCAAGCCTGTGGTGCCGTTGCCCGGGATGGACCGCTAGGAGGTAGATCCCATACCCACCCCAAAACGTTGTTCGCCGGTTGGTTCGTTGATCACCGTCTTTTTACCCAACCATGAAGAAAGAATGGGAAGTTTGCATTCACCAAATTGCCTTTTAAAACTATTCGATTAATCTTGTATAGTTTTTATTTATTTACAAAACATGGAATTCGCTAACCGAACAATTTTTGGACAAGAATACATAAATATTTTCTTGTTTAATACTTTTCAGGTGGTATTTCTGTAGTCGAGTTTTGTTTATTTTTAACTTTTTTTTTGAAGATGACGATGATGATTAGAGAAGGGTGACCATTGATGTGATGACAATAATATATATTCATCATCTTCCTGCCCTTGTCCTATGTTACTTGGGGTCAGTGCAACACGTTTTGTTCTTCCATACCGTCCTGTCCCCCGTCACGCCATCACTGACTCCCTTTTCTTTCATATCACTCCTCACACAGTCCATCCATCTTTTCTTTGGCCGTCCCCTCCCTCTCCATCCATCCACATTTATATTCATAACTCTTTTAGTAATATGCGTTTCATCTGTCCTCATCGCATGACCATACCAGGATAAACAGTTTCGGTTTCAGGATAAATGTGATAAGAGCAAAGGACTGATGGTGTTTTTTTATTTAGAGTCTAGACTCTAGACCAAAACATATTCAGCAGACTAACGTGAAAAAATGTATAAATACCTGTGAAGGGTCTTGGGAATATGGAGTCCGAGGTAACATGAAAGTACGATAGTAATGGTTTTGTTTCGTCTTATTCTCTTAGGAGAGATTTAAACTACAAGATGTAATAAACGAACATCCTTCAAAGTTAGAGTGAACAGGCTTCTTCTGGGTAAACTCACTCCATCGTCGACTCTGTCTCTGTCACCTCTGACCTAGACTAGAGTCAAGAGCAAACCCATCACAAATAAAAAAAAAAAAAAAAAAAAGAACGTATAAAAATAGAGAAACTCTGAAAGAATAACTAACCTCTGAAGAAATAGCCCAACACCTCTTATGGGGTCACTATAATTTTTTAAACAAAAAATCACCTAAAATTGCTCCAATTTTCTCCAGTTATGGGAAAATAAAGACTTCTTTACAGATTCTCAGCAATTTCAATTAGGTACATATTTCATTTTGTGGTAGATATTTAATTAGATGATAATTAGAATAAATTGTAATTATAAAATTACAATTTATTCTAATTATCTACCACAAAATGAGAAGTAATATCAAATAAGTGCCACTGAATTACTACATGATTATTTCTTCGATAAAGGTTACGACATTAAAAAATAACCGCCATTAGAAATCAATTTCATTCACTCAAGTATTTGTTCATTCTTTCACTTCAGAACTTAATCGGGTCGTTAAGCAATTGAGTCGGTTCAATTCGTTTTTCTTTCATTTTCTGCCAGCGGATGCCGATGTATAAACTTTTAAACGTGTACGGTAACCAATACTAAGTAAGAAATCTTTGAAATATCTTGAGTGCACCGTAAGGCTTGTAACGCGACAGCGAGTTGACAGTGGCTTTGGGCGACGAGAGGAGCGATGGACTTGAGGAAATATACAATGGAGAACAAGCTTGATAAAATCGTGGTGGGTTCGGCCTTCTCCGTTTCGATGATTCCAAGTTTTATTTAAGTATATGGGCCTCGACCAATACTCATATCAGCCACCTGGACATACTTGCGCTGGTCTCGGAATGGTTTCTCATGGTGCAGGTGAGCACTGTGTGCTCACCTGCACCAGCAAGACAAGAGCGCGGCGCGGTTTGAGGTGTGGTTCCACAGACACATTGTGGCTGACTAGGTTAATTATACCTACAGCGGACCACTTGGTTTCGTAGCCGACTTAGAGACTGGGAGGTACAGAATATACATTAGGAGTTAACACACAAACGTTAATACAGTATATACTGCGATATTTAAAAAAAACAGCGCTGGTCTCTCCATCTCCATATTACTTTTACTACAATATGTACGGCCCCTTATCAAAGACAAAGGAATGCTACGCCCTATAAATAATCCAAGTAACATTCGACCGCTCCTGATATGGACCAATAGCCTAAAAGTTCTTCAGTAAAATGAATTTGCAGTACACACCATACGTAACTAAGGTAGGTATTTCTAAACGAGTATCGCTAACCAGGAGTGCGGAAGTGTACATTTATTATGGGCTGAACAAACTGCGGGCTGCTCACACATGAATGAGTTGCTGCAGGATGTTGTTAGGATGTAGAATAATTACTGTAAGAGCTTTTTAAATATGTAAAGTTCTGTAGTGCTATTCTGTAATAATTTTATAATCTAGCTAGCGCTTGCACCGCGTGAATGTCGAAAATTATCCTAAGTGCTGTTCCAGACTATAATCTATATACATGCCAAATTTCATCCAGATCCGTTTAATAGTTTTTGCGTTAAAGAGTAACAAACATCCAAACACACTTACACACTCACAAACTTTCACCTTCATAATATTAGTGTGATAGCGTGAGCTTGAACTAAGCTGTCAAATGCTTAGCATCAATTGTAGTGACAGCTCACTTCACTTACGTTTCCACGGTAAGTTTTTTACAGAATCTACTCGCTGATCTAGAGACGGAATAGAGATGGTTCGAAAATAATTAAAAATGATATAATTTTGTAAGTGTACTATACTTTAATATACCTAATGTATTTTATCTTATATCTTAATATATATATTTCTTGTGTGCGTGTGTATGTGACTGAACTCCTCCTAAACGACTGGACCGATTTTGATGAAATTTTTTGTGTGTGTTCGTGGAGATTCGAGAATGGTTTAGATTTACAAAAAAAAAAAAAAAAAAAGGAAAATTAGGGTAGGGTAGGTAGGGTAGGGTAGGTAGGGTAGGGTAGGTAGGGTAGGGTAGGTAGGGTAGGGTAGGTAGGGTAGGGTAGGTAGGGTAGGGTAGGTAGGGTAGGGTAGGTAGGGTAGGGTAGGTAGGGTAGGGTAGGTAGGGTAGGGTAGGTAGGGTAGGGTAGGTAGGGTAGGGTAGGTAGGGTAGGGTAGGTAGGGTAGGGTAGGTAGGGTAGGGTAGGTAGGGTAGGGTAGGTAGGGTAGGGTAGGTAGGGTAGGGTAGGTAGGGTAGGGTAGGTAGGGTAGGGTAGGTAGGGTAGGTAGGGTAGGGTAGGTAGGGTAGGGTAGGTAGGGTAGGGTAGGTAGGGTAGGGTAGGTAGGGTAGGGTAGGTAGGGTAAGTAGGGTAGGTAGGGTAGGGTAGGGTAGGTAGGGTAGGGTAGGTAGGGTAGGGTAGGTAGGGTAGATGCATATTAGGTGTTTTTATGGCAAAACAAAGTTTGCCGGGTCAGCTAGTATGTCTGTAAATCTTTCACGTAATAAATAAATGAGTTAAAATTACACGTTTTTTCTTTTGTTTAAACTAGATGTGGAGCGTGTTTGTTAGCCGACTGCTCCAAGAATAAACACGGAATCAAACCTACATCCCAATACAACAAATATAAACAATTGTCAATCTTATTACATTGTAATGATCATATGCAAGTACATCATACAATACTTATAAAACTTTTTTTAGCGTGGTAAATCATCCAATGACTTCTCCCGCTGTGTGGAGCGGGAAGGCGTGTCAGAGTTTTACTAACTAAAAACTGGCCAAGTGCGAGTCGGACTCGCGCACAAAAGGTTCCGTACCATTATCGCAAATAACGGCCAAAAAATCATGTTTGTTGTATGGGAGCCCCACTTAAACATTTATTTTATTCTATTTTTAGTTTTTTTTTGTTATAGCAGCAACAGAAATACATCATCTGTGAAAATTTCAACTGCCTAGCTATCATGGTTCATGAGATACAGCCTGGTGACAGACAGACAGACAGACAGACAGACGGACCGCGGAGTCTCAGTAATGGGGTCCCGTTTTTACCTTTCGGGTACGGAACCCTAAAAACCCTGTTCCCCTGTTCCTTCAGTTGCTTGTGCCAGGGCTGCGGTTTTCTGTTTCAAATTTATCTGCGATCCAGAAATGCGTCGGCCCTAGCGGACCCTATCAGTTTCTGCTGACATCCCATTGAGGCGCGCGTGGAACGATACGCGCCGTCGACTCGGGCCTCCCGTCCGCAAGCCCGTGCCTACGGTGGCCGGAAATCGGCTTGCGACTGCCGCCGCCCAGGACGTCTCCTGCGGTGGATGGGGGCGAGGGCGTCTCCGTTTCGTCTCCCTCATGCGTTCCACCTCCTTCTTCGCAAACATTACTGCTTCGCAGAAGGATGAGACAGCTTCTCATGCCCTCACACTCCATACCATGGCCTGGACTAGGGCCGGACGCGAGAGTTCACTACCGCCGATCATCTCCTCGAGGACACGGCTGTGCTCCACCCAAGTGGAGCAGACCCTCACCGTATGCTCCACAGTGTCCTCCAGGTGATCTACACATTGTTGTCACCCGGGTGTTTCCTTCCACCTTATACAGAAAAGGAACCTCCTGAAAGAGCCGTGTCCGATGAGAACCTGCGTCAGGTGGCAGGTGAGGATGCCATGGCGCCTCTCAAGCCACTCTGGTTGGGTTGCGACAGTCGCTCTGTCCATGTCGCCTTGTGATCCTGCCGGAGCTCTGTCCGCCAAGCTGCGATTAATCGAGGACACGGAGTTTCGTCCCGGCGTTTTTTCTCCTCGCGCCGCTGCCATATGTCCGCGGGGACATTTGCCTCCAGATCCCATGGCGGCAATCCGGAAAGGACGCTCGGCGCCTCACTGGAGACTTTGCGGTATCCATGGACCAGTCGGAACACTTATAAACCTACTTGTGAATCGGGATGAGATATCCAACAAAGGAAGACAATGTGTTATCAAAGCTATTCGAAAAACTGTTATTGAAACGGTTAAAACCAGTAATAGAAGACAAAGACCTTATTCCAAATCATCAATTTGGCTTTAGGGAAAAACATTCAACAATAGACCAGGTACATAGAATAACCCATATCATTGAAAAAACACTTGAAAATAAGGAAGTCTGCGCCACCGTCTTTTTAGATGTCGCGCAAGCTTTTGACAAAGTTTGGCATAAGGGTCTAATATTCAAGCTCAGACGCATGCTACCAGAATTTGCAGATATCCTAGAGTCGTATATAACTAATAGAATGTTTAGAATACGGCAAGAAGATGCATATTCCGAGCTAAAAGCTATAAAAGCTGGGGTGCCTCAAGGAAGTGTGCTAGGCCCAATTTTGTACTTGTTATACACATGTGACATCCCAGAACTGGAAAACAACACCATTGCGACCTTTGCAGACGATACTGCAATTATGGCTACCGGATCAAGCCACAAAGAAGCAGTAGAAAAAGTTCAACTAGCTGTGAACAAAGTTTATGACTGGACACAAAAATGGAAGATCAAACTGAATGAGTCAAAATCAATTCACATTGACTTCACAAATAAACACTTGGATTATCACCCAATCTACATAAATGGCATGCAAGTGCCTTATGCTAATACAGCCAAATACCTTGGCATAACTCTCGACGCCAAGTTGCGTTGGAAAGCTCATGTCAAAAAGAAAAGACAGGAACTCGACATACGTTATAAAAGTATGTATTGGTTACTTGGAAGGAAATCCTGTCTATCAATACATAATAAAATAACCATATACAAGCATATACTGATGCCAATTTGGACGTATGGTATCCAACTTTGGGGCTGTACTAAACAAAGCAACGTAAAATTAATTCAACAATTTCAAAATAAAGTGCTCAGAGATGCTGTAAATGCACCCTGGTACATAAGAAATGACGATCTTCACCGTGACCTTAAAACGGAATTCGTCACCACCATCATCCAAAAATTTGCTGAAGCCCACGAACACAGACTTCATCGACACGTGAATGTTGAGGCTATTCAGCTGCTAGACAATACAGACTTAGTGCGTAGGCTAAAAAGAACTAAACCTTTTGAATTAGTGTAGTGTACAAAGTGAATGAATAATAGTGACAACGCTGTGCTATACATATAACACATGAACATAGTGTTTTTATAAATTATATCAGACTCTAAGAAAGTGCTACGGACTTGTGTAAAAGTGCAAATGGACACTATTCTTAGTTTTAACATAATCTATAACGTAACATATTAAGTTAGAGTTAAATTGCTTATTAGTCTTTTAGGCTAGATCGTAATTAATTGTTAAGAATTTTGTTCTTACTAACAAAGAAAAAAAAAAAAAAAAAAAAAAAATTTGTTTCTTATATATTTATTTCCAGATAGTCTGAAAATTTTTTAAGCATGGATCAAAGAAAAGTTGCGAAGAAACACAGAACTAATACAGGGAAATTCTTCTCACAATTCTTGATCTTATTATTCGAACTCGGTAGATGATTTTTTTTATTCTAGTCTTCCTAATTTCCCTGAGGATCTTATATTTTTGTTTGATAAATATTACCTTATTTTATCCTCCTGTGGCTATATTGCAATCTATCTTATAAATGTGTAAAAAGGTTTGAAAGACAATTCTTCTATTTTTGAATGTTTTAATGTATCCACTGGACCGGAAACTTCCCTATCGACGCCAAAATATACTGAAAATTCACGAAATCATAATTCAGAGATATGAAAAAACATTTTATCCGCATTCGAAAGAAACACAAACGAAAAATATTCGTGTCAAAATATGGCGTTTTTACAGGTTACAGTCACAGTCAGGTCTCAGAATATTGAACAAACCAGAAGGGGCAAAGGCACAAAGTATTATATATTATTATGTAAAGATTGTAAGGTTATTTGTAGAAAATAATCTCTGGAACTGGTGAACCTACAATATGCTTGAGTGTCATACATAGGCTACTTTTTATCTCACATATTTTTATAAAAAAATTACGGGTCCTGCGGGATGGGCCACGGGATTGAAGACGCGGTGAAAAAGCTAGTCTTAAATAACACAGTTTGTCAGTTGTTCGGCCATTTTTGGTAAAGTAGCACTTAGTACTTTTTAATATTTCTGTATAATATGACAGATTTTTTTTTCTAAGACTGGCTAAAGAGAGATGTAATTTTCTTTAAAGTTGGTTAAGTTTTGGGTATAGTGAGGGTTGATTCACTTCACCTTCTGGCTCATTCTCTACTCTGTGTGCTAGCTATGCCAGCCCCCCAACAATTTCACAAGTCCACCAGACTACTGCAATCGTCCGAAGCGTCCCGCCAATCATTTCAATCAGCTGTCAATCATTTTGGTGCCTCCCCTCTCGCTAATACTATTTGACGGCAATTTTTTCTATTTTCCTTTCACATTCCGTTGGGTTTTCTTTTTCATTTATAATTGCTATTCATTATGGCACCCGTTTCACGTCAATTCATTGGAATAAATGCGGAGTGAGAGTTTTGTGAATGGTTGTTTGACCGTCTGTAATAATTACGGTAAGTTTTTCTGGTAAAAAGGGATTGTTGTTTGAATTAATATTTTATAAGGTAGGGTAGATTAACATCGGACTAAGGTTTTATTTGAGAATAATTATAACACCCTGTTACTGTTCCGCTGTAGGAGAAATGCTTTTTCTCATACAGAGAAGGCCCGAGTATTAATCACCAAGCTTGCTCAGTGCGGCTGCTCCGGGTTACCTCACGATTTCTTCTTTCACCGTTGTCAGCTATATCCAAGATAAACTTAGAAAGCACATACATATGAATTGAAAAAATGTTACTTTCCCATATTGGAACCCACGAACTCAAGCACAAGTGGCGATGTCTAAGCCACTAGGCCCCGCAAAATAATTGTTCTATATAAATAGGATGCCTGATGTAGATTAATTAGCTCCAATCTCCTCTAAGTTGAACCCACAAGTCCTGATGTAGGTCTAAACGAGTAAGTTAGGACAGTCATATCCGTTCCTTAGTACCCATATATCTGAAGGTTCCCGACACGAGCTTTAATTAACTAATTTCCTTTTAAATAGGATCTGGTCAATCTGATGCCTTTACGGCCTTTAGTATGAGTTTTTGAAAACCCAGAATCTTCTAACTAGGTACTTGTATGATAAATGGCGTTTCATCTAACACGTGGCTATAAAGTTTAGTGCTTACAAAGATATAAGTAAAACGTATGAGTGGTTTACTTACTTGTTTCTCCTAAAGCCAGTATTTTCATTCAAATATTAGTAAAATTACTTCATCGGTTGGGACCCATATTCTATTATGCATTTTTTCGGGGTTCTAGTGCTTCTAGAGATAATGTATTATTAAAAAGGAAAACAAAGGCCCACAGTATATTTTTCTTTTTCAGTTTATGGAATATCTTTTAAATTAGTATATTGAAGGAGGAAACAGGCGAGAGCCAAACCTCGAATTATGACTTGTTACTTAGGATATTCAGTTGGATGCCTGCGACCGCATTTCCTCTTAAACCACGTAAAAAAATAAACCGAAGTAATATCTTCATTAGAACCTCTTGTACTCAAAACAGTTCAAAGCGAAGTCGCAACGATTAGTGTACTTGACGTGATGACTACAGTCAAACGCACGTCGCACAAGTCTTACTCTTTCACTACGAAAATCGCCCTTACTGCTAGGCGCTGTACTTGCCAAATTATTACCACTGATGTGTAGTTGACTGTACCTGCGTATGTATGCGTGTTCTGATGAAAGCAGGGTGGTTCAAAAGAGTAGAGCCTTCTTGAAATAAGTTGTTGTTTTTATGTACAGTATGCCAGAAAAGCACATTTTAGAAAGGGTACGGTAAACTTTTGTGTTAAATTGTTTTTATATGTATCTGTGTGTACTGTGTAGTTATTTTTTTTTTACAACGGCGACCTTAACTAATAATTGGGTTCTCTAATAGCATACCTTAGAGCCTTAAAGAGATTTGCAAATGAAGACAATAAATCCAAGTGCACTTAAAAACGAAAGGTTGTGTTATATTTCGAGTTTGCAGAGACTGATGTGGTGTGTGTAAATAAATAAATATATTTTGAGATTGCCTCTAGTGTCGAATATACTAAAAATAAACTGCACACGAGGCAAGGTTACGAATCAAATAGCGTGACTGATAAACATATATTCCATTTCTAAAGAAATAAAGATATTTATATCCTTCCTCATGTCTTTAGGTTCACTCAAGTGTGCATAGAAGTGGCTCCATGTGTCCAATATTTCTATCCACAGAGCATTAAGACCCCGTAGTGGCCTTAGCCACACACTCCAAGCGTGGCTGTAAGTGTCACCGTTTATTAATAGAAATTACGTCAATTTCTATGAGTAATTGGCAACAGGGTATTTGACAAGTTTGTTAAATTTTATTACAAAATGGCCACATTTAAGAGTTTCAAAATCTATCTCCTTGATATGAATCTGACATCACTCGACAATAACGCCAGTCAGCATGTCCGTCATTCAGTACAAAAACAAAACACGAAATTTTGCGTCACAAGCATAAAAAATAACTTTAATAGCGTGTTAATTTGTAGAGGCATGCAGAACAGAGTGGCCAGTTCCGCATCCTCCATCGAAAACGGAGGATCCTCCGACCAGACGGGTATTGTGTCTTCGACGGGGTTGTATGTCGAGCTCTTGTATCTGTTCAAATAGCACGGAGAACTTTGATAGCGCGATGTAGAATTCGTGTGACGTCAGGTCTTTTAGTGGAAGCACGAGTATTAATAGTAATAGCGTCGCTGTCGTGGCGAGGCGGTGCGGCGGTTCCGTGCTCTGTGCTTCTATCACTAGCTCGTTTCATTTTACAAGTCATATTACCACGAGTGGGAGTTTCCTCACAAAGTTTTCTTTCTCTGGAACAGAAAAGCAAACGAAGAAAACATGTAGACTATGTTTTTCTATTTCTGTATTTTCGAACTATTATTTCTAGCTCATTGTTTTATTGTAGCCTTATCTAACAATTTTAACCTGTGAATAAGCCTGTAGGATTTAAACGGCAACATTTACAAACCGGTGGAGTAAGGCAGTGACCGATTGGCGTATAAAAACTGGTAGAAGGACTATTATAGTTAATCCGACAGAAAGACGGGTAATTGTTGATATCGCAAATAGAACCTCGAGGGAGTCTCCTACACACAAGACAGATTTTTTTACGCTTGGGAAAATGCTCATGCATATTGCGCTACCACGGTGAGATAACGCAGTTATGAGGGACACTAACCCATTAAATCTCCACGGTGTCCTCCTGTGACGCATATGGCGGGCACACGGGCACTCATCTGTGAACCCGCCGCGGTTGTCCGTCACCGGACCCTCCTCTGGGGATGAATGAATGAATGAAGTGAATGAATGAAATGAATGAATGAAATGAATGAATGAATGAATGAATGAATGAATGAATGAAATGAATGAATGAATGAATGAATGAAATGAATGAATGAATGAATGAAATTGTTTATTGGGAATTACCCACTATCACCGGCGCACCAGAACACGTTGACTGTGTGTGATGATGATGAAATGTGCCTACGCCTAGTTACCATGCCTGATTACCTCGTTGGTCTACTGTTGAAACTCTTCTTACTGGGTTCTGGATTCAATCCCCGCATAGAAAAACAATTTTTTATGGGTTTTCCTATTAAGTTTTCTGTCGTAAACCTGAATCTCGATTTGGTCCAGTCACATAACAATCTTCTAAAGTGATTTTTTCAACGAAGTTCATTCAAATAGTACGTTTTAGCAGTGTGTTTAAAGAGAAATAAGTTCCTGGAAATATACGAGGCAAGCGGCATTTTTACGTGTCATAAAATCTGTTTATAAGGAAATCTTTTTGAGAACCGTGTGGAAAGTAACGATTTTCTTTGCTTTTACAACTGTGTTTGTATTCATAACGGGTTTCAGAGACTTCTTAATAACTTTGTGGGTGACTGGGTTTTATGAAGAAATAAATCTATTAAGGTTCTGGAAATGGGGAGAGAGTTTATTTTTTATTGTTTTTGTAACAATGAAAGTATTTGCACTATTTTTTTTTTACTTGGCGTCTTTTTGGAGTTCCGTACCTCACCTGGGGTTCATAACCTTCTAAGGAAAAAACTGAACCCTTGTAGGATCACTTTGCTGTCTGTCAAGACCCTTTATTTTGGGAACGCGAGCAGGTATCGAGTTGAAATTAATTTAATAATATGTATGTATATTTATATATGTATATTTATATATTATGTATTTAATTTCGTATAGGTACTCATGTTTGCAACTCCTTCAAGCTGTGAAAAAATCATACTTCTAAATCAACGCAATCAAGAGATACAGCCGTTAATACTGTTAAGTTATACTACCCGTTGACCTAGAATCATGAAATTTGGCAAGAAGCAATGTCTAGTCTAAAGGAAACAATCCTAAAACCGTAAATTTGTACCTACCTTATGATTATTATCTTATTTGCAGTTGGTAAACTGACCGCGACTTATGTCGATGTATGGGGACTACAGTTATCCAATAGCAAAGTTAATTTTGTCCCTCAATTCGGTTTATCTTATCGTTGGCGTCATAGTTTATGAACTTCATTAATGTTATTTAATTATTATGGTGAATGTAGCTGTTTGTACGGAACCCCCAGTGTGTGAGTCCAACTCGCACATGGTCAGTTTTTTTTTAATGACACTACCATTTCCTTATAGGTGATGTTCTTCAGAAAGGCCAGGTGCGCAGTACTCATAACCGGCGTGTGTGTATGACTAGATGTATGAATGTGAGTGAAGCAAAAGAAGTATGTAAGGATCGTAGCAGGTGGCGTTCTGTAGTTTCTGCCTACCCCCATGGGAAAAAGGCGTGAGTTTATGTATGTATGTATGTACTACCATTTGTGAAATTATTTGTAGTACAATACTAACCATTAAACACGGCACCAGTGTTAATATAATAAATATGAAAATTATAAAAAGTTTAAGTCTGTAAGGTTGGGCGTAGGATCTTCAAAACAACTCGTCCGATTTGAAAGATTCTTGCACTGATAGAGAGCTACACTATTTATATGATTATGTAACTTCAAATATAAATCTTTGGCCCAAAGTCAATATAATACTGAAAACGTTTGGTCCTCTACGTGACCAGATGACAACTGATATATTTAGGTCCTTTAGGGGCCGTTCTCAAAGTGGGTCAACGGCCCCGTAAAATATTGCATAGAATATGTATGCCTTGTCACAAGTTTATGTGATGCACCTTACCTTTTAAAGTAGTTAGAGTTGTCTATGTGTACCCATAAAGTATTTTGTTTAAAGAGTAGAACAGTGCATAAGTAAAGAAGGGAAGCTGAACCAAAACCCTTGTGGGTCACATAGAACAATTTTACGAGCATGGTGGAGGAACGACTGAAGTATTCTGTTTACCGTATTTTATTTTATTCAGTTACCTACTTTAATAGAATTTTAATGTAGAGAAAATATTTTCGTTCGTGTACTTGGTAACTTTTTTCGTGTTTATGGACGCAATTCATTTCGTGTTATTTTTTTATTAATCGGCACATCTGTACGGGGCTGGTTGGTATCGGTATCTGTTATCAATAAAAAAACGGTTTTATGAAATTCAAATGCCTGTTTTATTATGGCCAATATCAGACACAGTCTTTCAAATTCACAGTAGGCGGTTATAATCATCCATAGATGCAAAAACATCTGTGATTTTTTTACTGATTAACGAGGTATAGATAGTTCAACACATCTTTGCGCGTGGAGCTATGTGCGGATAAGCATGTGTGGGTGGTTGTTTGCTCGGATTACTACTGCCGCGTCACTGCCACACAAATGCATAATGTGTAATTACAAGTGCACGCACAGCGCACGCACACATGTCACCGTGCGCATAGATGAGTTGAACTATGTATAGTAGTATTCATAACGACATTCGAGAAATTTCGAGCTGCTTGAAACATATATGGATAAACTGTGTGGTTGTTGGTGATGATTGTTTATAAATGCATTACTCAATCAATCTTCACAGCATTTCTCTAATTATATTATGTGCGCGGTTTTCGGGTCCGCTTCCAGCATATTTTACATAAATCCTACTATTTATATGAAGTTTTACCCGCTGGCTTTTAAATATTACATACATATATAAATTCAGAACGCCACCTACTACGATCCTTACACATTCCTTCTGCTTCATTTACTTGCATACATCTGGACATACACGCACGCCGGTTCTTTTTTTTTCTAGCCTGATCTGCCCCACTCCTGGGAAAATGGCTCCTTCCACTTATGCACGCCAGTTATGGCTTTAAAGATTAACTGTCCCAAATTTGCTGTCTTATTGTCACAAGCTTACTTACAATATTATACAGATTTATAACCATGGCACAGTGAGGGCAAGGCGTGGGTGATTTGTTGCCGGCTGTAAGGCGACACACGTTGACGTGGTGACGCGGCGTGAGCAGAAGGTGAGCTTATTAACTCCGTGAGTGATGACCAGCCGCCCTTGTAATTTATCAGTGTCTACATGACTATATATTAAGTGTTTGGTAAAATTTCAGGTTCCAAAGATGAAGTCTGTAGTAAAGTATCGGGTACTAAACTTGGCTCTAATTTTCCTTTTCTTTTAGGCCCGCCCAATACTACGAATTTCTCCTGTATCTCCTGTGCATTTCAAAATATTTAAATAAACATATTATCACATGTTTCCGTGCAGGAATTGAACCCGTGACGCGCAGCGTAGCAGTCAATCGCTAAGCCACTGCGCTAACCGTGCCTTCAAATGCAATTGAAGGAGACCTAAGTCCAGTTGTAGACGTCTTTAGACTGTAAATAATAATTGACACAGAACAACTCCTGAAACAATTTCATTGAGCATTTTTTTATGTCCTATGTAATTTGCTTTTGTCGTGTTTCCAAAATATAAGAATCTATTTATTTATATTTATTTATATATACTTTATTGTACCAAGATAAAAAGATTACATACGGAAACCTTAAAGTAATAACAAACATACAACAGGCGGCCTTATCGCGTTCAGCGATCTCTACCAGGCAACCCAGAATGGAGAGAGATAGCCTGGACACGACATGGGGTTGCACTTGGTGCAATTTTAAAATTAAATAATAAGTTACAAACATAGAAATCACAAAATATAAAATACCAAAATAGATACATATATACATATAAATATACAGGCAAGAAAACAATACAGCTCCAACAAGATGACAGTGAGAAAACAATACAGATCACAGTGACAGGTAGTGATCCTTTACCAGTCTTTTAAAGATCGGTAGTGATTGCGCGCGTTTTATTGTCACAGGCAATGCATTCCATAGACGAGCGGCCTGGACAGTAAAAGATTTGTCCAGGAAGATGGTGGAATGCATTGGCATTTTGAGTTTCATGTTATCCGATGACCTGATGAACCTGATGAACTTTCGTGTGCGAGTCACATAAAAACTGAAATCGGTTTTTGAGGTAAAGAGGGGTAGACGGAAAAAATAGTATATTATACAGAAGGGAAAGAATATGGGCATTCCGGCGAAGGCGAATTGGCAACCACTTGAGTTTTTTGCGGAATTCAGAAACATGGTCATATTTGCGCAAACCGAATATGAACCTTATACAAACATTTTGAAGTCGCTCAAGTTTATCAAGTTGTTCTTCAGTGAGGTCAAGATAGCTGGCATCAGCATAATCAAGGATGGGTAGAAGAAGAGATTGTGCAAGCGCAATCTTGGTGGCAGTCGGCAGGAAATTACGCAGTCGTCTCAGAGATCCAGCAGATGCGAATAGCTTGCGGCTAACTTCCTGTAGCTGGGCAGTCCAAGAGAAGTTCTTGTCAATGAATATCCCCAAGTTCTTCACCTTCTCGCTAAAGGGTACAACAGAGTTGTCAAAATGAACTTGGGGAAGAGTCGTCCAGTCGATCCTTGAGACCAACCTTGAACTGCCCACCACCAAAACTTGCGTTTTTATAGGGTTCACCGTAACTCCGTGCCTCTTGCTCCAGTCGCATATACGGGCCAGATCACTATTTATCGTCAAGATAGCCTCAGTTAGATTACCAAGAGGAGATCGCGTGTAAATTTGAAGATCATCTGCATAAAGGTGGTAGGAAGAAATTAATTCGTTGGATATTGAGTTAATAAAAACTGCGAAAAGTAAGGGGGATAGAACGCCACCCTGAGGTACCCCGGCAGAAGTACTACACCAGGAAGACAAGGTCTCTCCGATGCAAATACGTTGTCGGCGACCAAACAGGTTACTACGAAACCAGACAACAACCGATGGAGATATGTTAAGAGAGCAAAGGATGCCAAGTAAAACATCGAAATCCACGGTATTAAAGGCATTACTAAAATCCAGTAGAGCCAAAACCGTTAGATTTCCCATCTCCATGGCAGACCTTATATCGTCCGTAATATTCAGAAGCGCTGTAGTTGTGCTATGACCAGGGCGGAAGCCGGATTGGAAGGGGAGATTATTTTTGGAGAGAAAGGTGCTTATTTGGTTGTGGATTAACCGTTCAAGGACTTTGGATAGGAATGGCAAGACGGATATTGGACGATACTCAGAGAAGGATGTGGGATTGGGCTTTTTAGGTAAAGGAATTACTTGAGCATCTTTCCATGAGCTTGGAAAGACACTGCTAGACGCAGAGAAATTGAGGATATGGCAAATGACGGGAAGGATAATGTCCAGCACCGGGAGTTGCATTTTACGGCTGATACAGTCGCTTCCTACTGAATTTGACGAAATCGATAGTATGCTCTTCTTAACATCACATGCAGAAAATTGACCAAAAACAAATGGAGAATAACTGGGAGTCGGGCGAGATGAAAGATGATTCAATGTATTTAATTTAGTTGTCCTATCAAAATTGGACGAGGCAGTAAAATGATTATTCATTGCGTCAATATTTACATCTTTAGGGATAGTTTCTTGTCGAGATTTTCCGACTCCCAATGACCTAAGAAATTTCCAAACTTTGGAAGCGTCCCCATTTTGGACAGAATCATGAATATGTTGGCGATTGGCATTCCTACATTCTATACTCGTTCCATCACCAGAATTGCAAAATAATGTCTACTCTACTCACATTTCACACCAGAGTGCTTTATAAAAATTATTTCGCGTAAATATTTTTACATTTTAAAAGCATCCGCGCACTTTACAAGTTTACCTTACAAAGAATAATACAACATATATTTTTTTCATGAAAAGATTTTCTATATAGGTATTGAATCAACTCCGTCGAATGAATAAAAACATGTGATGGTAGTAACAAAGTTTTCAGCGAATAAAACGTTTTATTTACGAAAGTTAAAATTTTTGACGATAATCTGACTTTGCTAATGTTGGATTGTTAAGTAAACATGTTATTAATTTGTGAATCGTAATGAAAGTTACTATGAAATCAAACGATACGTTGCATACCTATTTAAATAATCTTAGTCCAGCCTAATCCACTAATGACAGAAGTTTGAAATTTTGAGAGATTACTGGTTTTATAATGTAGGTGTCATTTAAGAAAGGAATTTTCTAAATTAATTCCCTAAAGGAGTGAAATAGGGGGTTAGTGTGGTTATTTTTCTTTACTCTAGACCGTCTGGGAGCTCAGTTAGATTTTCCACAACAGACGAGGAGATCAGAATCGTGCAGTAAAAAAACCGGGGCTGGAATCATAAGTGGTGACTCTCAAACTATCAGAAGAACAGAAAGAAAAACATTACGCTCCTTCGGCAGTCGGGTAAGAAGTATAACCGGGTATGGACTCGTGTGTGGTAAAGACTCTTGAACTATCAGGCAATCAGACACATGAAGAAGTAGAAAATCACAAAATCTATATTAACTAGAGCGAAGCTTGTAGTTTATAAGGTAAACTTAATTTGAAATGTTCGAAGATTCACATAATCGTTTTAAAAGTCGTCATAATCGAAGTTTTCTAAGTCGACTTATTTAGCGGGCTTTCCCGCAATTACTTAGTTAGATTTGTTAATTTCTTTCTTCGTTTATCCTCGTGCTGGTACGCCTTGGAGCTATTACTTCAATGAAGCACAAGTACTTCAGATTCTGCTCCTTTCATACAGTGCGCGGTGGAGTGGTAAACATCGAATGGACGGCGGGTTTGCCTATAAAAATTAATGGCCCTAGAAGTCTGATAGCGGACCCCTGACCAAAGGGCTTTTATCTGAAACTTTTCACATATAACCTCAGTGTTCTCTCAGCAAGCCGTAGGTACCTATTCAGCTATCAACTTTTCGCCCTGAATATGCTTGCTCAAAAGCCCTGCCCTCTCTTATAGATGGTCGTTTATAGAATCACATGAGACCTATGATGCCTTATGTACCCGTATCTATATGCAAAGGTCGAATTATTCATGTTTATATATTTTTATATACCTGCCTACAAGGAAAAACCCTCATTAAAAGTTTATTAAACCGTGAAATTAAATGGTTTTAATTTCAAACCAATTAAATTATTATTCAATTCATTACAAATTGTAGCCCTTTTACCGACAAAATTAATGTTTGTGACGGCTGACCGCGGCTCTCATGTGGGTCCTGCCTACGGAATTACGCGATATATACAGTATTACACGCTTTCCGTTCGTTTGTACATTTTATATGAGGTAGGCACCGGTCACATTTATTATAATTTATTTATTACATTGAAAATCAAATGTTAACAATAAAAGCTGTTGAGGTATGCCCAAAAGGATTTAATATACTGATTTCGGTTCATGGATATAAAATATGAATCTCAGAGTCGGTTTTTCTACCTAATAACAAATTCATTCACGACCTTTGTATGTGTTCTCATTTTCCTGAAACAACATTAATATTTGTAAATGTTGTATCTTCGCATCGTGCCCTCCAAATAACTGAGGAATATTTCAAAACATTTGTATAAAGAATTTTCTCGGTGGTCCCACTTAGACAAGACTACCAGGTTGTTATCTGAAGGTATTGTCTAAGACAGTTCAGAGACAAGATAACTCAAAAGTAAGAAAAAGTACAATATCAATAAGATCATAAACAAGAATCACCTAACATCTGCCAGGTAAAGTACATTAACACTTAATCAGGTACATCCAATAGGAAAATATGTGATTATTCCATAAATGCCGTGAACTTTTCTAATCAATGTTAGTCGGACGTAGTGTAGGGCACAGTTTGCTATCGGCATAACTAAAAGTTGTTAGTGACGTCAAGTTGGCCCATGTTAGTGCCGCTAAGTTGGCTACAAGTCATGTCGCGCTACCTGGGATGCTGCAAACATGTCAGGGCTACACGGATGAAAAGTTTGTAAGAACACGATATTAGTTATTTGAGTGGTTGATGTAAAGAGCAGCTGAGGCTCTTGACAAGCGTCATTCGAATCAGCCATGGCCATGGTCGAGATGTCAATATTTAAGGGATTGGTGACGTGACATTTCGATAGCGTTTCACAAACCCATCAACGTAAGCGTAAAGCTTACGTTGATAAAATGTCACTTGTCTAGCATAACAGCTCCTCTGGTGGCTATAACAGTCGCACTGGTCGATCTTCCAGGTTAAGGTACGCTTGCCGAGGTCAGCTCGTGGATACCCATCCACCTCGGAAAGCACGTTAAACTGTTGGTCTCGACTGTCATTTACAGTAATTTTGTAGATCTTTGACAGTCGACAGTCGTTACGGTAGTAAGAAGATAGAAAATCGGACACCAGTCTTGGTCAGGATCAGGGAGTCTTGTTACGGTTGTTCTATCTCACGAAGGCGGATTGGTCTTAGTCGTGTGTGTATGGTACAAGCACATTTTTACTGTGTGCGTAAGCTCGGGAGCACTCACTGCTCAGTATCGACTGAGCACACAGAAACAATGTTTATGTGCAACACACTCACTACTACGACCAAACCGCCTTCGTGAGATAGAACAACTGTACCCAGTTACCGACGGTTCGAATAGGCAGTCGCTCCTAAAATACTCAGCTGCATACGATTAGACTGCAAACCGACCCCAACATGGTACTCATGGTTCTTGTAATAACATGGATAAAACAGAACAATAATATTTGTAATTGGCGAATCGCTTCTGTCTAATCGTAGTAGATACTTAATTTATTTCAAAGGAAGACTCTGGGTCCTGTAAAACGGATTATCGTGCAAAAGTGCAAGAGTCATGGTTCACCTACAATCAAGGTACTCCTAGTTTTCAATAAACATTTGAATGTTTGCAGTAAATTCAAATAGCTACGCTGCCCGTCACATAATAACACACCTTCCATTAAAACACGTGGACGTTGTGAATTTAATAAGCATCACCTGAATATGCTATTGCAAATAAATCTTAATTATGATTAAGATTTATTTGCAATAGCATATGGAGCAATCAATCTATCTAATCACCGTGGATGGCGTATTTTGATGCATTTTGCCGTATATTCAAATAACCTGAACCTTTAGCGGCATTATGGAATTTGTCAAAAAGTTTTATCGGTTGATAACTGAGGTAATATCAGATTCTACATCGTTTTTTTTATTGTTGGTTGGCTCACGCTTGACCAATATCTGACCTGACGGTAAGCGATGTTGTGTTTTTTTTATTGTTGGTCGACGATGTAGCAATTTGGATGGATTTTTGTAATCAAAGTTTAGATGTAACTTGGCACATGGGTCGAGCATGACCTGTAGCGCTATTCTGTAAAAGTGTATCCGTGAAATTTGAAGTAAACATGAACACATGTCAATCCATATCTTCAGGATGAATGAGATGTAGTTCACGTCACTTTCACATCATCTACATTTGATCATCATCATCACGGTTACATTTTAACTGAAAAGAATGACTCCTTTCGATGAGGGGAAATATGAATTACCCCCAGGTTTGCCAGTACCTTCAAGGAAGTTAAAATTATCTTGTTTCGAACCTATTGCACATCTCTTTAACGATCTGCCTGTGGATGGCATACAAAATCCTACAGCGTTCTCCGTGTTTAATATAATAATGCGCTGAATACGCTGCTGCGGCGGCCTCGCTTCACTTCTCTCGCTTCGTGCGCATTCTCTGTTTTTACTGTTGCTCCTATTGTATCAATTTTAGTGAATCAGACTCAAAAGCATAACATATTTTCATTGCTATATTTCAGCTCATTTTAAGTTTCTCTTATAAATGAACTAACGTAGTGTTATGTGCGACTGGCATATTATTTTGGGCCTAAAAGTTGTCTTATAATGAATGAATAATAATAAAATAAATCACGATAAATGATTCAGTGTTTGAGGCATAGTTTGAGGGAACTCCCTGGTCTAGTGCCTACTGATGTGCTTAACGGAAATAAAATACTGTCTATATAAGTACATTTATTGACGTAAAATTATTAAAAAAGGAAACAAAATGAATGCTTAGTTAAAATTAATTAGTTTATAAGATACCTCTTTCTAGGAACGGTAAACATTGATAAAAATTAAAGCTTTATGAATACAAAAATGTATACTGTTGCCTCAAGGACAAAGTCAGCCATATAAATCAATGATATTATACTTCAACATTGACCGAAATCTTTACGGTGGGTTTTCGCACATTTGTCAGTAAATCAGCTAGAGTTAGGTTTTTCTGCGCTGAGTAGTACGTGGGGTTGTTGGTGATAGTGCAACTAATATTTTTATCAACTTCACATCTTGATCCCTCGTGGTTACCGACACATTGGCACATTGCCTCATCTTCCTCGTTCAGGGAACAGACGCCGTCGTTCAGACAGTAACCATGACATACGGACACCTCACACCTGTCTCCGGTGAAACCAGCATTACAACTGAAATAATGAAAATATTGAACAACAAATAACCCCCCAAAATATTTAACAGGAATACCATAAGAAAGAGTAGAATTTATTGTACCTGCATGTAGGATGTCCCTCATCATTGAAACTACAGTGGCCTTGCAGGCAATAGTTCAGACAGTCTGATACCTCGCATCTGTTTCCTGAATAATCTCCTTCACACTGACAGATTGGGTCACTGTTCTCATTTATGGAGCAGTTACCGTTATTTAAACAATAACCATAACACACGGAGACTTCACACCTGTCCCCAATGTAACCGGGATTACAACTGTAATGATGAAAATGTCGAACATGAGTTTTTTAGCTACATTAAAACTATCATAAGGATTAGGATTTATTGTACCTGCATGTAGGATGTCCCTTATCATTGACACTGCAATTGCCTAGAAGGCAATAGTTCTGACAGTGTGATACCTCGCATTTTTTGCTAAAACCGTGTATTTCACACAGAAGTTCGTTAATTTTGTAATCGCCATCTTCGGTGTAACCAGTATTATTACTGAAATAACGAAAATTTTAGTGTTTTTAGTCATGATGAACATTTGACATGGAATGACAATGTAGAAGTTTTACCTGCATATAAGAAGTCCCTTTTCATTGACTCTGAATCTACCGGTGTCACCAGGTGTTAGTGTCATTGTTGGCATTCGATTTTTTAGTGATTCGCAATCCGGAATACCCTTGATTCCTTCAGTTTTTTCATAGTTTGCGACAATACCGAGTGACTTGTCTGTATTGAAGCTAACGATCTTTTTGGGGTTCACACCCCTCTTTTCGTTCTCTTCGTTCTTTGGGAATTGCCAAACAGTTTTCTGGTTTCTGCTACTGGTCATCCAGTAAATGTTATCTTTTGAGACGGTCAACTCGTTTGGGGCAGAAATATAATCATACCTTAGCGTTTCAAAGGCCATAGTACCATTCAAATACCAACGATTTAGATATCTATAAGTACATCTTTCACAACCATCAATATAATAAATTTCATGTTTTTGTTGGTCCATGGCCAAGCTATATAGGGGCAATGCATCTACTAAAACCTTCCTCTCGGAACCGTCAAATCGAGCGCACTCCAGGTAATGCTTTACGTTTACCGTAATGTTCGTGTTGGTCCAGTAAATTTTTCTGAAAATTAAAGATCACTTTTAATAATTGTTCACAAAATCGAAAGAATTGTTATCCCCAAATAAAAAAATGCTCCGCGCTCTATGGAGCATTTTTTTTTATGGAGCGGAGTACCTTCAAAGAACAATGCAAAATACTATTTAATTTTGAATCTTAACCGCAAAACTGGACACCTGGAACCACCGACAGCTTACATGATAAGCTAGCTGAGTGGCATGGCAGTAGGCTGGCGGTGTTTGCCGATGCCAATGCGTTGGTCGATAGAAGAAACTAATCCTGTAGTGGAGACCGCATATCGGCAAGCTCAGAGTAAGACACCCGTGGAGCAAACTAGTTGCGGAAGACAGAAGACAAACCATTTAGTGCAGCAGTGGGCTGTTAAGTTTTAAATTCTTCACTATAATGGTTACGTACCCTTTACAGCCATCCACAACAATATCAGCTGGTGTCCCGTCATCAATTTTGATTAAAAGATTTCCGTTAAAATTGTTATCAGAGCCGCGTTTTAATGAAATCCAATTAATACTTTTTTCATTGGTGTCAGTGAAGAAGAGAATTTCTGTTCTCGGATCGTAGGCGAGACTATAAATGTTACGACCGTTTCTTTTGATAAAACATTTTATTTTCATGGAAGATAAGTAATATCCACATATAGCGTCGTTGTTGTCTTGCTTGTCGACGAACAGTATCATGTTTTGAGCTTCAACGTAAGCTAATCCAGCGAGGTTTCGGGAATCCAAATGCACAGAGTTTGTTCTGATTCCGTCGGTATAAAATATAATTTCATCTCCTACGCTAACAGCGATATCTGAAACAAAAGAACAGCATTTAAGTTTATAGCCCAGGAAAATAAGTGTATAGGCAAATTTGCGAAAAATGCTGGTTAAGAAATTTCATCGTAATTATGTTCGTTTTGATAGTGGTAATGTTGCCTGAAAAGTTCATAAAAATTGCATCGCACCAAAAATAAATATTGGCTGTCAAAGGGCCCAAAAATCAGTTTTTAGGGTTCCGTATCCGAAGGATCCAAACTGAGATATTGCTGTCACTCACGTGTATGTCTGTCTGTTCGTCTTCTGTCACACAACTTTATTCCGAAGACTTTTTTTTTGTAAATTTCTTTACCAACATCCCAATTAAAACGACTGAAACCTTAAATTCTTCGCCCTCGATTGCTTTTGGATTATTAAACGCGAACGTTTCAGCCTGCCCGAATGTATTTAACTTTTCACATATAAATCCCATAACAGTAATAAAAACTTTTAAGCAAATCAAGATTAAACCGACTGAAGATCTGTGGGGAATGTCCATCAAAGCTTGTACCTCCATTATTCAGACTATAGCGCCATACTTGGCTTTGATTTTCAATTTGTGTGTGGATCAAGGAGTCTTTCCGGATCTAATGAAATATAGTAAAGTTATACCACTTTTTAAATCTGGGGACAGTAAAGACACAAATAATTATAGACCAGTATCCGTGTTGCCGGTTTTCAGCAAGGTATTTGAGAATATAATGCTAAATCAAATGCTCATTCATTTTAATACGAATAACATCTTGCATGATAAACAGTATAATATGGTTTCACCAGAGGACGTTGTACAACTGACGCTGGTGTCACCCTATTGAAACACATCTTTAATGCGTGGGAAGATTCGCAGGATGCCATAGGTATCTTCTGCGACCTGTCGAAGGCGTTTGATTGCGTTAATCATGAAACATTACTTCTGAAACTTGAGCATTACGGGCTAGGTCAATCAGCGTTAAGTTTGGTTAAATCTTATTTGAATGATAGACAGCAATTAGTTCAGATAAACGGTGTGAATTCGTCGGGGTTAAACGTAAAAATGGGGGTTCCCCAGGGCTCAATTTTAGGTCCTTTCTTATTTTTAATATACATAAACGATTTACCCCGTTTATTGGAAAACAAACTGAACATGGTGTTATTTGCTGATGACACATCTTTAATTTTTTAAATAAATAGACGTACTTGTCGGGTTGACGACGTAAATAACGCGCTACGGCAGGTTCAGGATTGGTTCACTGCCAATAATTTAGTTTTAAATGGTAATAAAACCAAGTGCGTAAAATTTTCCTTGCCGAATGTCGAAAGTACTGAGTGTGACATTATATTAAACAAGGAGAAGCTAGAATTCGTCGATAAAACGGTTTTCCTGGGGATCACGCTGGACTCAGGGTTGCAATGGGGTCCTCATTTGGTATCCCTTGCAGGGCGGCTGAGTTCGGCAGCGTATGCTGTTGGAAGGATTCGTCGGTTAACCGATGTGGATACCGCGAGACTAGTCTATTTTAGTTATTTTCATAGTATAATGTCTTACGGTATCCTACTATGGGGAAGGGCTGCAGACATTGAGTCAATTTTTATTCTGCAAAAACGAGCCGTCAGAGCAATATATAATCTTCGCCGGCGCGATTCTCTAAGGGAACTGTTTAAGAACATTAACATCATGACGGTTCCTTGTCAATATATTTATGAAAACATCATGTACGTGAGAAAAAATTTACATCTTTTTAGTAAAAACGGCGACAGACATAATTACGTTACTAGAAATAGGGACCAATTAGTTCAACCAGGTTTCAGACTGGCTAAAGTAGCCTCATCTTTCATGGGGTACTGTACAAAATGTTACAATGAAATTCCTCCCCACATTCTTGAACTGAATGAGACGAAGTTTAAAACCTGTATAAAACGCACACTATGTAGGCTGGCATATTATAAGTTGGGGGATTACATCACTGATAAAAATGCTTGGCTCAATGCTAGTCCTGCTCCACAATCCACAACCACTAGGGCGCAATAACAAGTGATATGCAGAACATTATTGTTTTGAGGTATTGTTGGACTTGCTGAAGACTGTATGAATTATTAATATTTGCATTGCATAAACTCAATTTTCTTAGTATTGTATAACTGCACAGCACGTGTGTGAGTACTATGTAGCCAACTGTAAATCTACCATTTACTGTACCTATGCGTCGTTCGTTGACTTGTGTGTGCCCTGGCCGTTGAGTGTGTCATGCTCTCTCAAATGTCTCTCTGATGGTGGCGCGTGTGTTGGATCATCCGGTTCCCTTCATGATGGTTGAGCTGGGTGGTGCCAATTCATGCGTCATGTTCGTGAACGGACGCCGTCAGTTGGGATTGGTCATAACTTGACTGCTTCGGATGTTAATGTTTTTCTAGTATCTATTATATAACTGCGCAGTACATGTGTGAGTACTTCTAATACTTTATGTCTGTAGGTGGTATAGTGGGTAGTGCTATTCTGGGTGCATTGTCCTCACATGTATGAATTTAATAATGTGTGTACCTATGTTCCTAAATATTGTAAAAAAACTTTTTTTTTTTTTTTTTAATTGTAAGTATGGAGTTTCTTGTGCATTCTTCTCCATAACAAGCTACTTTCCGAATGCACGGTAGAATCATTTTAATGTAACGTTCAAAAATGCCGCTTGGTGGCCTAGTTGAAATAAAATATCTTTGTCTTTGTCTTTTTAAAATTACCTTTGACTTATGAACTTGAAATTTGGTGATAATGTTTATTATTACGTATATTTTAGTAACAAATACCAATATATTATATTTTTTTCATAAGTATGGTACCCTAAATGTGCGAATCCACATGCACTCGACAGTTTTTTGCTTAATTCTCGGAAAGCTTTGATTTTTCTGGAATTTATACTCCAGAAAAATAAAGTATAAATTCCAGAAAAATCAAAGCTTTGAACAATAATGAACAACTTTTTTGTGCACAATTGTACAAGGAATGAACTTTTCATTTTTCATTCCTTGTACAACTGTGCACAAAAAAGTTGTTCATAAGATTAACAAACCTTCATTTGTTTTCGAGATATGAGCTGAAATATTTCATTTTGTGTTTAATTATTGTAATAAATCTGTGTGTATGATAATTTAAGCTACCTATATAAATCATGTTTTTATGTTCAAGACAGCCGTTAAACATTCAAATTGAAATTTTCCGGTATGTTGTCATGTTTTGACTGCAATAAATCTGCAGTTATCAATTTTGGGCACCTTTTATGTCATCATCATCATATCAGCCGAAAGACGTTTACTGCTGGACACAGGCCTCCCCCAAGCGTCGCCACATTGACCGGTCCCGTGCATCTCGCAACCAGCGGATTCCCGCAACCTTCACCAGGTCATCAGTCCACCTGGTGGGAGGCCTTCCAACGCAACATCTTCTGGTTCACGGTCGCCACTCCAGAACCTTTCTGCCCCCTCGGCCATCCGTTCTGCGAGCAATGTGCCCTGCCCACTGCCACTGAAGTTTGCCAATTCTTCGGGCTATGTCGGTAACCCTGGTTCTCTTGCGGATCTCTACATTTTATTTCCTTTTATGTGGAAAAAGAGAAAGTTAACGGTACTGAAATATACCCCATAGCAGTATTTTTTACTGATAGTACTAAAATAATGAAACAGTTTCGAACGTAATGAAATGTGATACTAGCATAATAGATTTTATCTACTCTCATATGTGTAGTAATATTCGAATTATAAACTTCAAAACGTTTCGTAACGTTTCTATTGACATACTTTATAAACACAATACCGAAATTTAAAAATAGAATCATATTATAATACTTTTTATCTACTCTCATATCGTAATGTTCGAATTATAAACTTCAAAACGAGTTTATATTGACATACTTTATAAACACAATACCGAAATTTAAAAATAGAATCTTATTATAACACTTTTTCTCTAACAAAATAGTGCTATAATACAATTTTTTTTCTATTACGATACAGGACAAATCCAAGAAGTTAATCACAAGGAGTTTTCATCAATTATTTTTTGTAATGCCATTTTTATAGTGCCTATTTAAAAAGATTTGATTTCAATTTTTACTTGTCTATGACAATGCCCGCTTCAAGCTTAGCACGCACTGCGATTTTTATTCGCGCGAATTTTGTCTCTTTCTACATGTTCATAGAGCTCAAAATATTCGCGCGAATTAAATTTGCGCCGCGGTGCGGTGGATTCTGTGGCAAAACACGGATTTCTTGCGGTATTATTTCTGCACGATTTTTTACCGCAATGCGAGCAACTTCATACAATTCCATAGGTCGCAGAATAGGCGAAAAAAATTCGCATGAATAAAAATCGCAGTGCGTGCTAAACCATAGCGCATGCGCAATGCGGTGATGTGCTGGGTTTTTGGCGCCAATCATATTTTGCAGGTTTAGTTGTATTGAGTTTCATGAGCTTTTTGAATTCTTGCTTAAAAATGTCTGATATCAGTGAATGTGAAGAAAATTTGACTTCGCCCGATATTTTAGATGCGGCGAAGGAAATTACTCATAATTTATTACCAGCAAAGTCGAGAAAATTATATGATAAATGCTATCACGACTTTATGGCATGGAAAATGCAAAAAAGGTATTTAGTAGGTTCAATCCCAATGTATGAGTGTAGATAAAGTAGTGTATGAAACAGTACATAACTAGGTATTAAAACATTCGTGTGAATACTATTAAAAACCTCGCCTACGGCTCGGTTTTTAAACACACACTCATGTTTTAATACCCCTTATTATGCAACAGTTTCATAAACTACTATTATCTACACTCACAACGTAATGTTCCAAATACGAATTCGAAAAATATTGTATAAACACGTACTTTATATTCGTGGATAGGTAAAATTAAAAAAAAAAAACCATTATAGTTCAACATTTTCCTTCGATTTTCAAACAACTGCATCATAAAATAACTTTTTAATTTTTATAGCACACTTTTACTTTTTAATTTCATTGTCATTGTCAGTTGTCTGTGGATGTGCACGCTGCGCAATGAGAATCAAAATTGCCCGCCATACCATACAGCATATTTTTTCCCTTTCCACTTTTGTTTTATTTCAACTGTATGAGTGAAGATAAAGTAATGTATGCAATAGCATATAATTAGGTATTAAAACACTCGCGTAATATTATTATCAAATTCGGCTTCGCCTCATTTGATAAACCTACGCTCGTGTTTTAATAACCCCTATTATATGACCATTGCATAAACTACTATTCTCTAACAAAATAATGCTATACAACATTTTTTTTTCTATTACGACGACACAGGGCAAATCCAAGAAGTCTGTACACAAAGGATTTTATCCATCAATTATTGTTTGCGATAAAAAGCTTACGCGGGGCGCGCCATTTTTATAGTACCTATTATAAAAAGCTTTGATTCCTATTTTTACTTGTCTGTGGCAACGCGCGCTTTAGCGCATGCGGTGATGTGCTGGGTTTTGGCGGCATTCATACGTTTTGCTGTACTGATATTTTTTTACTCTTTTGACTTTTTCCTTTTAGGTAGGTTAAATCCCAATGTATGAGTGTAGATAAAGCAGTGTATGAAACTGCACAAATAACTAAGTATTAAAACATTCGTGTGATACTATTAAAAACCTCGCCTACGGCTCGGCTTTTAAACAGACACTCATATTTTGATACCCCTTATTATGCAACAGTTTCATAAACCACTATTTGTAACCTTTGACAGCCGATATTTTTGTTTCGCATATCACATTGCATCTTTAAGGTTACCCTAGTCAACCGCACGAACTATTTTGTGCGCGGGGTTAATATGCATGCTATCTCATCTGACAACTCGTGCGAAAGAGATAGATGCTGTGATGAACAGTAAGAAGCTAGTTCACATACGAATACACACTTTTGCAAATTTGTAGCGGAGGATGATGATTTAGGACGAAAACGAGCGCGCGACATTTTATAAACAGACCTTTGGGTATATGGATTTCATGAAAAAACGACTAAATGTATCAAAATAAAATTATTTGCATTGTTGAACTACTAATTTATCCTTGTATCGTGACTGTTTTGCAATTTTACTTCTTCCTATGGTATTTATTTGCGCCCAAAGATGCGTTAAAATTAGTGAAATTAATTAATGAGTTATGAGCGTCGAATGAAACTTTCGACGCTCAATATTTTCCTTGAGCTCAACTTTTTACTTGAGGTATTTTTGCTCGTCAAATTAATCAGGCATAGAAATTGTCAAAAATGAAAAAAATATTTTGCAAAGTAATTTCCGTCAACCACTGTTGATTTTTGGAGGTACTAAATCAGGTACTAGATACTGGTTTAATCAGAATTATGTAATTATTTGTAGTTTTGGAGTACAGGCATGGTCTCGTCATTATGACGCATCATAATGGCAGGACCAGTTTATCGTGAAATGCCGCATATGCCGTGTAACGTACAAAAATTTCAGGATAGGTACAAAATAGTACTAAATGGGTGCTAAATATTCGTGGTAGAATCTTTCAATTACAAGAGTTGGTCCCGCCATTATGATGTTTATGAAAAATCAGCCCTAATCAATACATAAAATAAATCTGTAGAAAAGTCGTTTTTGTACATCGAAAATATTTCCAAAAAAAATAGCCTAGAGTGTTAAAGGAGAACCAACAGAACCCATTGCCAGCATTTTTGGAATTTTTGCCTGTTTATCTATTTGTCTGTTTATTTGTGCACGCATCACGTAAAATGCACGAAACCAATGTAGATAACTTTTATACATAAAAATAGTGCGTAACTTGAAATTTTGCTGCCACTATTGTTCGTCTGAATAGCCTAATGATAAAAGTGGGGGCCTACTTCACTTAAGGTTGCGAGTTCAAGTCCCAGCTATGGATAGGTTTTATCTAACCCACATTCTTTTTTGTGTTCTTTTTTTGTGTATGTTCACGCATATCTTCGTCAATTTTGGATAGATTTGGAAATTCTTTTTTTGTTTGAAAAGGCATGATCCGAGATTGGTTCTATTTTAATTTGGTGTAGATCTCATGAAGAACTTCAAAATAACAGCAAATCTCTCGGGATTGCTGCAATCCATGTCTGTATATTGTTTATACCATTTCATAACATAACATCACGCCAATACGCTCTAAAAGTGTACGCAGATCTCTCATTTCACCGGTTTTGTTCAAGTTTCACGATATTCGGGTAATCTATTCTGGCGTTATAGGTACCTTAACCAACTTGCCTATTAGGTAGGTACAACGAAAAAGTGAAAAATAAAAATCTTTTTTACAAAAAAATACTACCGACTTCTAAATAAAAAAAACTACAAAGTGAAAAATATCTTTATTTTTGGAAGTCGGTGTCCATAACGCATAAAATGGTACCTACCAAAGACACCGACTTCCAAAAATAAAGTTATTTTTCACTTTGTAGTTTTTTTTATTTGGAAGTCGGTAGTATTTTTTTGTAAAAAAGCTTTTTTTTGTATGAAGTCGATATTGTTCTCCCTAGAGTAAATAGTATTCTGTGTAGTGAACGCTCAATCTAGATTTGTAGAAACAAAAGTAAGGTAGGTAGGTCTAGGTAATTAGGGTAGGTAGGTCTAGGTAAGTAGGGTAGGTAGGTCTAGGTAAGTAGGGTAGGTAGGTAAGTAGGGTAGGATAGCCAGTTAACGGCAGCAAAGCCGCGGGCACAGCTAGTCTTTAATAAGAAAATCGTTAGTTCAGGGTTGTGTGTTTATATAAACGGGGAATACGCAACACACACGATAATAAGTACAGTTTGATAATACAGCAAACCATTCCGCAGGGCGCGCGTAAGTATAGTAATAAGTCAATAAATCCATTTGCAGCCAAAAAAACCTGACTTATAAATAAAATAATTGTATTTTTCTGAAACTCAAAGCGTGCCCTTTGTGAGACTCGGTGATTAAAATATTAAAAGCTTTATTAAATACCTACATAAAGCCATCACCTACAATAACATATTGTTTCTTAATTACTTTATTTCCTGTTTTGTATGAACTAACTGTACGTTAATTATATTTCACGACTGCTGATAAGTTATGCGATATATATATATATTCTAATAATAAAGTTCTGATAAGAGCTAACTAGGAAATTTAAATTAATTCATAATACTACTGAAAAATAAAATATAAGGAAACAGGTGTTCAGGAAAGAAAACATAATTAAGAAAATGTATTAACAATAGTAAATGCAGGGGCAGATAAAGTAGTAATTAAATTTCATAACACACGTTTTTAATAATAAATCGGCCAAGTGCGAGTCGGACTCGCGCACTAAGGGTTCCGTACCATTATCGCTAAAAACGGCACAAAAATCACGTTTGTTGTATGGGAGCCCCACTTACATATTTATTTTATTCTGTTTTTAGTATTTGTTGTTATAGCGGCAACAGATATACATCATCTGTGAAAATTTAAACTGTCTAGCCATCGCGGTTCATGAGATATAGCCTGGTGACAGTCAAACAGACAGACAGACAGACGGACCGCGGAGTCTCAGTAATAGGGTCCCGTTTTTACCCTTTGGGTACGGAACCCTAAAAATCAGCAATGTGCAAATTCTACCTTTGTAAGCATTGTCATCGATTTAGATGCAACTCTTAATCTATCTTTCTTCTATGTAAATCAAAATTTATTGCCGTATGTATGTAAGCGTATCATTACGGAACGGATGCACCTATTTATATAATTTTTTGGTTTGTTTGTAATTCTCATTTTTTTATACAAACTTTGTGAACAGAAAGGAAATATTGGACGGAGGTATTGTTCGATGTTGTTATCTTGTCTGGTTGAGGAGTTGCTATGGACATTTGTGACATTTGTGCTCCATTATTAGATCACCTCCATATTGTCATCTTATTTAAATGTTTACATAATTACATAAATACGCCATCGAAAGCAACGAATGTGTCCGTAAATGGCACGCCTACGGCCTAAGGCCATAGTAAAATTATAAGGTGTAAAATTGTTTATGAGCCAAGAAAAATTACCCATCTGAATGAAATATAGGCTAACTTAATTTTTTATTTCACTTTTAAGTTTCCTGTGTTTTTTTAGGGTTCCGTACCCAAAGGGTAAAAACGGGACCCTATTACTGAGACTCCGCGGTCCGTCTGTCTGTCTGTCACCAGGCTGTATCTCATGATGTATTTCTGTTGCCACTATAACAACAAATACTAAAAACAGAATAGAATAGTATTCTGTGAACCGCATTAAGATTTTCACACAAGAATAGACAATAAACAATAAATTTGGGGGTATCCCCATACTTAAAACTGAAACGCAATTTTTTTTTCCATCAAACCCATACGTGGGAGTATCTATGGATAGGTCTTCAAAAATGATATTGAGGTTTCTAATTTTTTTTTTTCTAAACTGAATAGTTTGCGCGAGAGACACTTCCAAAGTGGTAAAATGTGTCCCCCCCTGTAACTTCTAAAATAAGAGAATGATAAAACTAAAAAAACTATATGATGTACATTACCATGTAAACTTGTACCGAAAATTGGTTGGAACGAGATCTAGATCTCGAAACTTGTACCGAAAATTGTTTTGAACGAGATCTAGTAAGTAGTTTCATCATTTTTTAAGAATTTTTTGACTGAGCTTTTATACAGAAAATACATCAAACCACTATATTCTTCAGATAAAATTTATCACACTACTGAAAAATCAGCCCTAATCAATACATAAAATAAATCTGTAGAAAAGTCGTTTTTGTACATCGAAAATATTTCCAAAAAAAATAGCCAGAGTGTTGGAGGAGAACCAACAGAACCCATTGCCAGCATTTTTGGAATTTTTGCTTGTTTATCTATTTGTCTGTTTATTTGTGCACGCATCACGTAAAATGCACGAAACCAATGTAGATAACTTTTATACATAAAAATAGTACGTAACTTGAAATTTGAAAAATCACGTTTGTTGTATGGGAGCCCCACTTACATATTTATTTTATTCTGTTTTTAGTATTTGTTGTTATAGCGGCAACAGATATACATCATCTGTGAAAATATAAACTGTCTAGCCATCGCGGTTCATTAGATATAGCCTGGTGACAGTCAAACAGACAGACAGACAGACAGACGGACCGCGGAGTCTCAGTAATAGGGTCCCGTTTTTACCCTTTGGGTACGGAAACCTAAAAATCAGCAATGTGCAAATTCTACTTTTGTAAGCATTGTCATCAATTTAGATGTAACTCTTAATGTATCTATATTCTATATAAATCAAAATCTATTGCCGTTTGTATGTAAGCGCATCATTACGGAACGGATGCACCTATTTATATACTTTTTCGGTTTGTTTGTAATTCTCATTTTTTATACAAACTTTGTGAACAGGAAGGAAATATTGGTCGGAGGTATTGTTCGATGTTGTTATCTTGTGGTTGAGGAGTTGCTATGGACATTTGTGACATTTGTGCTCCATTATGAGACCACCTCCATAGTATCATCTTATTTAAATGTTTACATAATTACATAAATACGCCATCTAAAGCAACGTAATGTGTCCGTAAATGGCACGCCTACGGCCTAATGCCATAGTAAAATTATAAGGTGTAAAATTGTTTATGAGCCAAGAAAAATTACCCATCCGACTAAAATATAGGCTAACTTAATTTTTTATTTTACTTTTAAGTTTCCTGTATTTTTTTAGAGTTCCGTACCCAAAGGGTAAAAACGGGGCCCTATTACTGAGACTCCGCGGTCCGTCTGTCAGCCTGTCACCAGGCTGTATCTCATGATGTATTTCTGTTGCCACTATAACAACAAATACTAAAAACAGAATAAAATAAATATTTAAGTGGGGCTCCCATACAACAAACGTGATTTTTATACCGTTTTTTTGCGATAATGGTACGGAACCCTTCGTGCGCGAGTCCGACTCGCACTTCGCCGGTTTTTTTTTATCATTATTAAGGTTAACTACCCTTAACGTATACCAAGCAGAGGAGTATATTAAAATGTATTCCCCCAAAAGTTAACCACCGCGTATAGGTACTTTTTTTTAAAAGAAAATGTTTAATTTCAATTTACCTGGATTAAAAATATTGGTGAAGAACTCTTTAATAAATGACGGCAAATCTCGGTATAGCTGCAATCGCATGTCTGTTTATCGTTTACACCATACCACAACAAATAAAAAAATTAATTCTAAAAATCAAAAAACCCGACTGCTTAAAAAGCGAACTAAAAAGAAAATCATGCTGTACAGTCGGAGGATACATATTCGCGAGCTGGCTGACCAAAACCAGATGGGATAACGTTTTAGTTAACATTTTTTTCGAATTAGGTACATTTAAACATATAATTGTTATATATTTTTGAAATCACCTTTTGAAAACCTTTATTTTAATACCCCACACGATGGGATTGGAAGATAAAAGAAAATTAGCACCCCGCAATATGGCGCCTAAAAGCTACCATTTTCTATTTTCCTATTTGAATAGAGAGAGAGATTTGAATAGCCAGTAACACTCGCAAGGTTAAGACGAATCGATTGACGTATGAATCATCAAAATCGGCCAACGCGTTTCGTCTCTGGAACGCCACATAGGAACAAACATACATACATATATAGACTGATAAATACATTACCCTCCTTCGGCAGTCGGGTAAAAAGTGAGAAAATAAATAAAAAGTTGAGTTTCGGAAGTCGGTGTTCCTGTTATAGTTGTTTCGTTTTTTCTTTTACAAAAACCGTGGAATACAAAACCTCCGCCTAAGTATAAGTAGTAGTTTAAAAGCAAAGGTTACAACACCTAGGCAACCGTGCATCACCGTCGCGTCGAACACATTATCGCTTTCCATTAGGTGAGATAGTGGTCAATCGCCATTTTTGCACTTTTTAGTGTTTTGCTTTAGAAGTCGGTTTATTTTTTGTAAAAAAGTTTTTATTGCTCTCTTTTTAGTTTTAGTACCCAGAGGAGCTCGTGGCTAAATAATAACAGCCGCACGGGTCGATCTTCAAGGTTAAGCAACGCTTGGTGAGGTCTGTCCATGGATGGGTGGCCATTTCAACATACCGAGTTTCCTCCGTGACTCGGAAAGCACGTTAGGCCGTTGGTCCCGGCTGTTATTTGAAGATCTTTGACAGTCGTTACGAGTAGCTTGAGATCTGACTTCAGTCTTGCCAAGGGGTATCTTGTTACCCAGTTACTTGGTTGTGTAGGTCAGATAGGCAGTCACTCCATGTAAAACACTGGTACTCAGCTGAACTAGGTTAGACTGGAAGCCGACCCCAATATGGTTGGGAAAAGGCTAGGCAGATTGATTGATAATTTATGTATCCTATTACAAAAAAATAAGGAAGTTCTATAGTAGGGTACCTAAATAACTTAATTTACACATTCGTGCTGTTTGTCGCAAAGGAGTTCGGTTGGATGTTCCTTATCTTGAAAACTGTTAAACCGATTTTGATGAAACTTGCACTGTTCTCTAAGTTTAGAGATAATTAATCCTATAAAAACGAATAAAAGAATGATCACGATCCGATAAGTAGTTTCGGAGAAACGCGTGGTCAAACATTCATACATACATACAGTTATGAAATTTGGAGACCAGTATAGAGTAACATATGTGTATATTATGCAATGCCAACAATATTTCATACATAAATGTCGAATTGATTACTTCCTTTTTTTAAGTCTTTAAACAACAACAAACCAGGTCCTCGTACTCACCCCAACAGTGCGCCACCCCTATGCACATCGTCACAAGCACCAGCACACACCGAGCTCTGCACATTTTAAATTCAGAATGCAACGTTTTCGTTCGTCACCCTTGATTGCTCTTTGAATATTAAAACAAAAGTCTAGATATCCGCAAACTTAACAGGATAAAAAACAGTGTTCTCTTATCTGAAACCACAAGCTTGTTGTTTGTTCATAGTTTTATCAAAATGTATGAACCTAATTAATACCAACTCTATAGATTTGGTATTAATTAGGTTCATTTTGGGCGCACGGTTGGCGCAGTGGTTGAGCAATTGACTGCTGCGTGGCGTGTCGCGGGTTCGATTCCCGCACGGAACAAAAAATTGTATGACCTACAGATAATTGTTCCGGCTCTGGGTGTTTGTGTATGTGCGTTTATATGTTTGTAAACGCACCCACGATACAGGAAGAAATTCCTAGTGTGGGGCAACGTTTTTTTAGAAAAAATAAAAAAAAAAAATTTAGTATATTTTGTGTCTCCGGGTTCTTTATATTGAACTTATTTTTAAAAATATACACCAAAATAAAGACTGAGCAATGCTGAGGCGTGTCGCTCCAGTTATTTAAGTTTTTTTCCAGCCAAAACGCACGCAATTTTACCGGGTATATTTACCCAGGTAACTTGAGCCACGCGAGACTGACGATTTGGTAAATACCGTCTTGAGACGATCGCGCACGGTCCTCAAGGTTTTGTGAAAACACGAAACTAATATATGTAAGTACTTTTAGGACCGGATCAAACTATTGAGCAAGATTAGGTATAGGATTAATTCCGACTATGTTATAAGTAATTTACAGTAAAAACACGCCTATGGCTGATGGCTGCCTGATAATTCAATCTTTGTTTAACACCCTGAGGCTCTGGACAAGTGACAATCTGTCAACGAAAGCGTTGCGGTAGAAAGAAAGAAAGAAAACACATTTATTTGACACTAGCGGACGCCTCGCGGTTTCACCCGCGTAGTTCTCGTCCCTGTGGGAATACAGGGATAAAAAGCCTATCCCAAGTAACACAAACGTGCTGAATAAAGATTGAGTAAGAGCAATCATCAAGAGCATAAGCTGAATAGTAAGCTGAATAACGTCTGAGTACCCGTCTATTCAGCTGTTATTCAAGCAAAAAGGGCCCCAATTTTGAATGCTTAACGCTGAATAACATCTGAGCAAGATCTGAGTAGGAGCTTAATAACGTTTCAATTAGCTTAATAACCTTTGAATAACAGCTCACATTGCTTTTATTAAGCTCTTACAACTGAGTTACTCAGCTTAATCGAATTGTTTATTGTATTCAGAATTTATTAAGCATTTAAATTATTGTTCACACTTTTACAAACAATATTCATACAAATTGTGAAAATAATTCAATTGGATTAAATATTTTAATGTCGATGTCGAATTTAAATGTGATTTGACATGGTGAACTTATAAAATCGGTAAGTAAATTTTAATTTACAAGTTAGAGGTCTGCTATATGTTAATTGTTAGTGCGCAAATAATTTTGTCGTGAATAGTATGTTTTTTATTCATTATTTATTACGCGCCGCGTTAATAATCAAGATAATAGATAGTAAATAGTATTTTCATACATACATAATAGGTCTGAAAAAAGTACTTGTGACGAAATAGCTAATACTAGCAATTTTAATCCAACAAAATAACTTGAATCGAGTTAAAAAAGTTGTAGTTGTAAGATTAAGCATTTTGGTATCTCGTAAATGCCGTGAAAGTATAAATTACAAAGATTTTTAATGGCGATCGATTGTTTTGGTGTATAATGCTGAATAAAAGTGCACACATGCCTTTTTACTAAGCTATAATTTGAAAAAAGTAGTCTCAGTACACTAACTTCTGAATATCAATTATATAGTTGATCACATTTCTAAATTATTCAGATTTTTAGGGTTCTCTAATCGATCTAACAAAAACCTTTTCTATTGTGGAATTTCACGCCCGGCTTTCACTGAATTCATTACATTTAAAATTATAGCGTCTTTGCTTGCATTTTTTTTCGAGAAAATCTCATTTATGATTAAAAATGTAGTGCACACCACACACACGAATTCTGCTATAGATTTCGCGTGTGTGGTGTGGACTGGGCCCTTGTTTAATCCGTGTTTTGTTATTTGTTTTATGTACAAACGCCAGTACATCAAGCCACCCGAAACTGTCAAATTGAAAACTGAACTGAACCTCAAGGCAAATTGAAAACGTAGCCGTGCAGCTGTCACTTGGCACTGATGGACACCAGACGTACAGACTCTAGAAGGAATCAAGAATATATACGCGAAACCACAACATATTATGGAGAGTCAAGACAAAATCATGAAAAAACTTGAAGAAATTTATGTGCATGTTGGAGAATTAAGAGTCGCAAATAAAATATCTTATCACAACGTAAATTTTATTTTCTTGTACTGTAATACCTTCTGCTAATAAAATAATCATTTCTTTTTCTATTAAAATTGGCCGAAATTCTTTCTAAGGGCCTATTTAAAATTGTCGTCTTGTTTTGGCCAGCCAGCTCGCGAAGATGTATCCTCCGACAGCATAGCATGTTTTCCTCCTTATTTACGTCTTTTTAGTTCGCTTTTCAAGCAGTCGGGTTTTTTGATTTTTTTAATTAACTTTTTTTATTCGAAAGCCCATTTTCAAATTTTTCTCGAAATATCAATTTTTTCATGTATCTACATTGTTCTTCTTCGATATCTGTACACTGCCATCAGATGCATTCTCATCTTGTGTGAATCGCAATGCTGTTTGACTTTTTGGGGGACGGAACCCTCTTCATTGCACGGCAACCACGCATGCTGGCTGGGACCGGGTTTTGTTCAAACTATTTTCATAAATCTTTTGATGACCAGAAACACTTGGACAATTACTATTGCTGATATTTAAATATTCTTTTAACAATTTTCTTTTGATGTAACCAGTTCTCTTACGTTTTTTCCACGATTTTCGATTCATATTAAATAAAACAAAAAATAAATACGGTGAATAATATTTTAATTAAGCTGGTATTAAGCTATGGGCGCTATAACAACATACATATGGTCTTTAATTTGAATAAGTTAGTTTCAAACTTTCTATTAAACAGGACAAAGCTTAATAAAAACATAAATAATATTATTTATTCAGCAGCTGAATAATTAGTAAAACATAGAATATTATCCAGTTTGAAGATAAAATAAAAGCAATTATTCAGTATCAAGCTGTTTAATAGAATTATGTAACAATATTATTCAGAAGGTGATACTTTATTCAGTATTGAGCTGTTTCAAGCGCTAATAGCTTAGTAATGCATTTATAATAGCAATACAGATTATGGATATTCAGATAAATGCTACCGACGGGGCTGTTTTTCAGCTTTAAGCAACCTGAAACGCGTAATGCTAAATAACGTCTGTATAATAATCCTACGGTGATTGGTTATTAAGCGTTAAGAAGGTAAGGACAGAAATACAGAATTTATTAAGCGTTAAGAATTTTAAGGGTCCGAACTCAACCTAATTCAGCATTTGGCGATTCCCAAAGCTCTTATAAAAACTATATTCATCTTTGAACGGTATAATATGCAAAATGTGTACTTTTATCTTGCTTATGTGTTACTTACATATGTCACCCGGGGAAAGTGTAGCTTCCCAACGGTGAAAGAATTTTTGAAATCGGTCCAGTAGTTTTTTCGTTACATACAAAAATATAAATCATTCCTCTTCTTTATAATATTAGTATAGATAAGTATAGACAAGCCACTAGAGCACACAAAATAAACATAAAAAATAAAACTAAATAACAATAATATAAAAGAGAGAAAACCATATAAAAGTAACATTGTGTTTTCCACGGCTGCGCCAAATAGGACCAGTTCAGCAAAATGTCGGGCAACTAGTGGCCGACGCTGGTTTTCAACTGGACCTGTGACCGACCACGTGACGGACGTAAAATAGTTTTATTTTTTATGGTATGGGCCAGTTAGAGTAGTCTTAACACAAATTTAAAACTACGAAAAACGTGTGTTCGCAGCGTACGACGCGATAAACTGCAAAATTTAGGGACACAATTTTTTTTTTTTTTTTCTATCCAACGATACCCCACACTATGGGATAGATGAGAAAAAAAAATACATCCCCACTTTACGTGTATGGAAGGTACCAGAAAAAACTTTTTTTTTTAATTTTATGTTACCACTTTGTCGGAATTATTAATATGTATATTCATGCTAAATTATAGCTTTCTAGTGCTTAGATTATCTGAGCTAAGCTGCGGTCAGACAGACGGACAGAGCGAAACGTAGTCCACAAAACGAAGTCAACAAGGAACCCTTATAGGGTTCCTTGTTGACTTCGGAACCCTAAAAAACGACATAAAAATATTTCTGTTGTTTTTTATTGTTTCCGTTTCACCCACGTATTCAAACGCATTCTCCGATTTTTCTTTTCAAGGACAGCATCAAATCCCTTCATAGCCAAACTTTTCTTAACTCACGTTAGAGATATGCATGTTTACCTGACAGTGTGGCTTCATGTTGCCGCCGCAACCGTCCATCATAGCCACAGTTCACCAACTTAAATCTCTCGTGTAAGCGGTCTATAGAATGTCTGGTCTGGCTCAGATATCGCAACCATCTTTTTTGCTGAATGCCAGGCGGTTTCAAGTCCTAGCGCAGTCTATTTCATGTGAATGTATATGTGCGTTGAAATGGATAAGTAGTTTGTATACATTTGAAGTTAAAGCTACGAGCTGAGCATGACGGTTCGGTTTTGGGTTTTTCCATCTGGAATTTTTCAGTAACAGGCCGGAGTCTGGATTTGTGTCCGATTGACGGCAATAGGCTTGTCTCCTATTACATGGGACTTAAACATGACGAAATGTGTGGTGTAGTTTTAGGTGTATTGTACGTGTATTGTAGGTATATCGTAGGTGTATTGTAGGTGTATTGTAGGTATGTCGTAGGTGTATTGTAGGTGTATTGTAGGTATATCGTAGGTGTATTGTAGGTATGTCGTAGGTTTATTGTAGGAGTATTGTAAGTGTATTGTATGTGTATTGTAGATGTATTGTGGGTGTATTGTAAGTGTATTGTAGGTGCATTGCAGGTGCATACCTCTGCCTAACCCTTCAAAGAATATAGGCGTGATGTTACGTTTAATGCACTGGGTAATAATGTAGTGTATTTTAAAAGGTTTCTTAAGTACTGGAATGTTAATTATTATACTGGGTTATTGGTAAAACATTAACAACCTGGCAGGGCTGTATTTCTAAAAATCGGCTGAGGCCCTAGACATCTGACGTCCTATCATCGAAAGCGTGGCGATAGTGATTGTCGAAGAGGTAAAACTGTATGTGATTGACAAGCGATATCGAAAAATCACGTGATCAATCCTTTACATTTTGACATATTGACTATACTATCGCTTTCGCCGATTCAATATCGAATGCCACATGTCTAGTCTCTGGTCCATACATTTATGCTCGCTTAACTCGCCAAAATGTATGAACCAGCTGTTTTTTTATTGTTGCATTTTCAAATTAAAATTAAATTTATTGCATCCATAATGTACATACAGGTGGTAAATATAACTTACAGAAACAATTATGGACTGTGTCGGACACAGCAACATTCTAGATACAGTCAGTGTGGAGAGAGGAATAGAGCTCTAAAGCGCGTTTTTAAAAGACATAAATAAAGTTGTTGTTTATGATGTTAGTAATACAGCCCTGCAAGGTTATTAGTGTTTTACCAATAAACCTGTACAATCTGGGTACTTAGTTGTCTTTACACGTACACTGTACAAGTGTATTGTCGCACGGTTGGCGCAGTCGTTAAGCTATTGACTGCCGCGCTGCGTGTCGCGGGTTCGATTCCCGCACGGAACAAATATTTGTATGAACTACAGATAGTTGTTCCGGCTCTGAGTGTTTGTGTATGTTGGTTCATATGTTTGTACACGCACAATACAGGAAGAAATTCCTAGTGTGGGGCAACGTTTTAAAATAAAAATAAAGTACTCCTGTGCCCAAGATCAACCATATTATGTTAGGCTACTCTTTCTCAAGTTGATTAAATCAATATTGAGATTTTCTTCTTATTATTTCAGGTTGAAAATATAGTTCTTGCTGCTGTGAACTATGGTGTGTAGATAGCACAGTTAGATTCAATTATTATCCATGATCCAAGATCGGTGGGCTGACTTAAATTTAACTTAAAATTTGATTTATGAACATCTATTATAGCGAGTATAGCATCCTTCCGCGTGAAAAAAAAATATTCAATCAGATCAGCCCGTTTTGCGTGATTGATATACAAACTTTCATATTTATAACAATAACAGTAGGATTATATATAAGCAAGCTCAAGCTCAAGCTCTAACAATACACTTATGTGTATTGTTAAAGCTTGAGTACATAGAGATCATCAATTGCTCGTTAAACACATTCACATAGAAGCCTTAGGAATTTTGAGCACAGGAAACACTTAATCATTTCAAACATAAATTGTCTAACCATTGTGTTCCTAATACCTAAATCTAGGCATCCCACCTGTTCGTAACCGAAACAATAGGACTCCCTGATTTAATCTCCTCCTGCCAGTCTCCATGGGGTCCCATGGGCCTGCCAGGGTGTATCGATCACGTCACGGCGCATCCTATGTGGTTTCACGTTGAGATCACCGAACTATACTAGGGACGTTACAGCGGTAATGATTTTATTATTAGTTTTTTTACATTTTAAGAAAAGTGTCGAAAATGTTGCGTTAGAATAGTGTTCGTAATTGTAGCCCAAAGTGAAAACCTCTAGTGTTTAATTGTTAAAAAAACAAGCCGACTGTTTTCAAAAGAGATTTGCGTGTTCTCATGTGGAAGTTATTGATATATAGATAACTGTTTGATTTTATACTTCCAAATCATCGCATCCACTAGTTTTCTGATGGTGGCATGGATTCATTCAAGCAAATAAACTCTTTAAATATCGATACTAGATTTAAATACATACTATAGATTACTTCTAGGCAAGTGTGCTTCACCGTCGTTGACCAAATCATCGCTTTCCATCAGGTGAGGTAGTGGTCAATCGCGAGCCTACAAATAATAAAAGAGCTAATAAAAGTTGTTGGAATATAAATGTGAAAATAATTATGTAGTAACTAACTAAAACAATATTAGTTCAAAATATACCCAAATCACGGGGTCCCAACGCTAAGAAAATTTTGTGCAAAATTAAAATTTTCTAGAATTTAGTATAAAACTGGAATGTTCTTGTTTAATCAACTTTCACAGCACAAAATTATGGAATATTGGGTCCTTAATTCACATTTCAGAAATTATTTGAACGAATCATTTAAAATCCCTTCCAATAGATGGCGCGATTTTAAATTTCTGGTTCACTCCACTCGATTTTTTAAATTGGTTACACATTTTGAAACAATAAAACTATAAAAACGTACAAAAAACACTATAAATCTAATCGTCACTGTATTTGATGAAAAATATTCACGAGCCGAGTAAACCCTTTTACTTGCAAGTCACTACTAACACCATCTTTCGCTTGGGACAGAACCGACCGCGTTCGATGTATTTTTTGTGAAATAGTCGGATTAGTCCTGATTAGTCTGATGAAAAACGCTAGTTGCGTCGGCACGGTTTCAGTGTATGGGAAAAGGCATCTGTGTGATCATCACTTCAGCCGAAAGGAGTCCACTGCAAAACATAGGCATCTGTATGCTAGTATTATATTATCTGTGCCCAAACTAAATAGTATATTATAGAAATTTTTAAACTTTGACAGACAACCCTACTCCCTTCCCTTGCCTGATGGCCAGTCCCGGAGGACACGAGTAGTTCCAGTTGGTAAATACCTACGTTATTTTAACCTCAATCACTCAGGGGATCTACCCTGGGAGCCTGTGACTTTTTAGGAGGCAATTTTCTTTTGAAAAATAAAAGTTAAATTAATGTGTAAACAATTTTCTTTTGAAACATATAAGTTAAATTCATGTGTGAGAGAGGCATTTTGCAGAAACAACATTTATTTTCTTGATTTGTTCATGATTAAAGGTTTACTAAAAGCTTCTACATAAAATATGATTCAGATTTAGGTAAAGGCATCAATTCAGTTATCTTTGTGAGAGTTTTAGATATAAACAAAAAAAAAGTTAATTAAAAAAAACAAAAAACCCGATTCAGTCGGGTTTTTTGAATTTTTTAAGTAACTTTTTTTATTTATAACTTTTTAGTTACTTTTTTTCGAATTTGGTACACAGAAATATATAAGCATTATATATTTTTGAAATTGCCTCGTAAAACCCTTTATTTTGATACCCCACACGACGGGATAGGAAGAAAAAAAAAATTTGGGCTCCCACAATATGGCGCCTTAAAGCCGCCATTTTTCTATTTTCTAATTTTAATGTAGCCAGTGACACTCGAAGGATTAAGACGAATCGATTGACGTAAGAATCATCAAAATCGGCCAACGCGTTTGGTCTCTGGAACGCCACATAGGAACAAACATACATACATACATACATAGACTGATAAACGCATTACCCTCCTTCGGCCCCGACCCGACGTAAAAAGTTATTAGGAAAAGTACTAAAAATAGTTTCATCACTAAATGGGAAAGACTTCAATTATTCCAAATTTCAATATAATATTATTAGGATCCAGAAGCAAAACACGTAATAAATATAAAAAAATCTTTTAATCCGTGTAATTACAGTTTGCAAAAATAGTAAACAGAAACGTAACATAAAATTCAATACGTCAAGTGCTTTTTTTTTCAACGTGCCAGCAGAAAAATAGAGAGCAATGACTCGCTATGCACCCCCTTCCTTAAACTTCCACCGTCTTCAATCCGCATGGCATTCGTAATTTCTATGACGCCACCTCGCATAAAGCTAATAATATATCATTATATCTCGCCCTCTAAGCAGTTACGTGGGACTTAACATAATTGGCGAAGTATTGGAGTAGTACAGGCATGATGCTATGTCAAACATTGTTATCCTTTATCAAAACATTATCAACGTACCCCTAAGCATGTCAACACACCTTACATACTCTAGCTGCTTCGCAAAATTACTTAAAGTACGTGACGCACCTATATCTACATATGTTCTGACAAATTCCTTGCATATTGAGATGACAGAGTGGCAAGAGAGATTGACATAATGTCACGGCAACTCTCTTGCAAACACGTCACATTGACGAACAGGATTAATTTGTATTGGCGTAGACACCTTCGTTTTCTTAATTAGTAGTCTAAAATACTGTAAGAGCATTTTCGAATTTATTTGTTGTTTTAAACATATCAAATCACTTTAAAATAGCTGTACTTGTGCAAAGTGACATTGACGACATCTTGAGGTTACAGCGCGAAGCGAGAGACATATGTCAGACATAAGTCACGGCAAATAAATACTTTGTTTGCGTTAAAAATATCTGCTTTAATCTACACAATTCTGTTTATTCAGTCGCGTCTTTTAATCTCTAAAAGACCAATTTGTTAAGCCAAGCGTTAAAGATTATGATTGAATAGGGCTCACAAAAACAAAGCTGATTTAAAGAAAACCTTTACATCGTGTTAACATTTTTAAATGTCAAATAACATATTATACGGTTCACAAATTGCAATAATCCCATCCAAAAGCGAGCCTACAGCGTGACGAGTGACGTGACACGAGATTGAAATGTAACGTGTCAGCGTGACGCATGTCACGGCAACTCGCTGCAGTAAGCTTTTAGAATATGATAGCTACATAGAAAGTTGGCAAAAAAGAGTTGGTGTCTTGAATGGTTTATCTGATTTCAGATACAGTTACGTAGAATAAAATTACAGTTTTCGATACAACATATCAAAAAACACTTTAAATATCAAACAGTTTCAAATATAGTCTCACGTGGCCGTTACCGAACAGAGCATTTGTCGGAAAAAGCTTCTGACCGTGGCTTTGCGGTAAAATTATCACCAGGGAACAAACTAGTCCTTCTCCAAGATTATAATATATCTTCTTGCCAAATTCATTACTATCCGTACAGCCAGTCATGAAAAGGTAACGAACAGAGTAACTGTTGGCTTTTTTCATAGTATTATGGATAACAATGTAGTCTTCGATACTCAGCAAGCAAAGAAGTTCGAAATCGTATCAGTACTTTCAGGGATTACTTTACTTTTTACCCGGCTGCAAGGAAAGGGAAAAAAGTTTTTCGCGCGAATCTTGTATGTATGTATGCATTATTTTTTGTTACCTCATATCTTTCAAACCATTAGACGGATTTAGATATTTAAGAGAGCGTTAGATATCTACGTCTTGACCGCCCAAGTGATTTTAGATAAGAAACGTTAAAAAAAACAAATATGGCGGATTTTGGGTGCCATATTGTGGGAGTCCCAATTGTTTTTTTTTCCAAAACCATCGTGTCGTGTATCAAAATTAACAGTTTCAGATGTGATTAGTGATCAGAATGCGTGTCGGGCCACGCGCAGAAATAGAGTTCCGAAGTTGCATAATAATGCGGACTAAGAAGAGGGTTTTGTTGTTGAAACATGAACATACAATTTAGTTTAGTAATATTTTTGAATGGCCTATCCAACGATACCCAATACCATGGGAAAGACGAGAAAAATAAAAAACATCCCCACTTTACGTCTATAAGAGGAAACCAAAAAAAAATATTTTCATTATTTTATTTTACCACTTTGTCGGAATGCCAAATTATAGCTTTCTAGTACTTAGATTCTCTGAGCTAAGCTGCGGACGGACAGAGCGAAACTATAAGGCCAATAAAGACCATCATCGGCCAATCCTGGTGCGATTTTCAAACTATGACGTTAAGTCTGCGGTCTGGAAAGCTAAGTCAGGCTTAAAGGGTTCCTCCATCTCAGTCAAGGAGTTCTTGACAAGGACCCGGCATACCATCTTTGGGAAGGCGCGGCTCCACTTCGGGATGCGATCATGTTGGACTCAGGACGGTGTTATTGTGGTTAAGGCCCCCGACGGGAGTAAACACAAGTTAACATCATTCGACGAACTGAGTCCACTGCTGGCGAAGTATTCGAAGGTCCAGGGAGGCGATAACTTGCGAAACAAGACGCGTTAATGATGGCATTAAGCTACTTATTTTATTAATTCATGTGCAATACGCAATCTATCACTTTTCCTCTTATAACTTCGCTGCATGGTTTGTTTTGTTTATCTGTCTATAACTCGAGTTTATTGTGTTGTGTTTACCCTCAAAATTGTTTTTTTTTTTCTTTTCCTTTTCTCAATACCGCAAAACGTCAACCCATAATTTTGTTTGTTTACCGACAGATCAACGCATAGACTATGTTTTTATAAAGTTTTATTTTCGGATACATTTATTTTAAATGATGATGTTAGCTGGCGGGAGGTGCAGAGATGCAAGCGCCAGCCTTTCGTATAGTATTTTTGTTTGTGTGACTTCTGTTTAATTTTGATATATATTTTATTTATTTATTTACTTTTTATTATGATGTTATCAGATAGCGAATCCTTTTATTCGGCCAACGAATCAACTGCCTCTTCTTGCGATGTTAGTTTTAGCTCTCTCACGGACACCCTTGGCGATCTATTGCGTCAAAGGTTCAGCTCAAATCCTGGCCGACTGTTTAACGTTTGCCACATTAACGCTCAAAGTATACCAAGTCACCATAGCGAACTATACGAAACATTTGCCAACAATAACGTTCATGCCGTCCTGATTTCTGAGACCTGGCTCAAACCTGAACTTCCATCTACCACCTACTCCCTTCCTGGTTTCGTTCTTCTTCGGAATGATCGGATTGGGAGGAGAGGGGGTGGTGTAGCAATATACCTTCGCGGAGATCTCCCTTATAAAATCCTTTGTACTTCTGCTTCTAATGTGTCCGCCGAGTTTCTTTTTCTAGAGGTTTGTGTCAAAGGAGCTAAAACCGTTTTAGGTGTTGTTTATTGTCCCCCTTCCCTTGATTATTTCACCGAAATCGAATCGGTAATTGAATCTTTGGGTTCTGAGTATGCACATCACATCATCATGGGCGATTTTAATACCAACCTCCTTTCCCACAACTCCCATCGGTCCCGTAAACTCCTGCATATTGTCGAGTCAGCTAGTCTTCACGTATTGCCTCTCCAACCCACTCATCATAATGAAGTCGGTGATGATACCTGGCTTGACCTGATCCTCACCTCTAATCCTTCCCTAGTTTCCTCGCATGGCCAACATGATGCCCCTGGTTTTTCCCATCACGACCTTATTTACCTATCCTATGTTCTTAAACCTCCTAAACCTAAACCTACGTTCCAGTACAGGCGTGCCTTTGCACGTATGGATAGTGAGCTACTTCAAAAAGATGCATCGAATATTGACTGGACACTCCTACAGGAAGCTGCTACAGTTGATGACAAAGTTTTTGTTTTCAACAACACTGTGACCAAACTGTATGACACTCATGCTCCTGTCAGGAGAGTAAAGCTGAAACGTCCACCTGCCCCTTGGATGAATAAGGGAATCCGGATGGCAATGCGACGGAGGGACCGCGCGTTTCGGGTATTTAAAAAGGATCGCTCAGAGGACAATCGGACCTTGTTCAAGACTGCTAGGAATCGCTGTAACCAGATGATACGTAACGCTAAACGCCGCCACATTCTAAATAATATTTCTTCTTCTTCTTCTGCCGATATCTGGAAGTTCCTTGGAACCCTAGGTATCGGCAAATCGCGACATTCAGACCTTCCTAACACAATTGGCTTGGATGATCTAAACCGCTTTTTCGCCACTGTCCCTATGCTAGATAGTTTAACCAAACGTCAAACTATCGACTACCTTGCTGGTCTGACGCGTCCCAATATTGACCCCTTTGTCTTCACACCAGTCGACCCGGAAGAGATCAAAAAGATTATTCTATCTATTAAATCCAAAGCTGTGGGCTGCGATAACATCAGTCGTCATATGATCGTGTCAGCTCTGGATCAGCTTCTTCCTGCTATCTCCCACATAGTTAACTTTTCTCTCTTCTCCGGTGCTTTCCCTTCCTTGTGGCGTAAAGCCCATGTTCGAGCCCTGCCTAAGATTCCCAATCCCACACTTTCCAGTCACTTTCGCCCAATTTCCATCCTTCCGTTTCTGTCCAAGGTGCTCGAGGCCTGTGTTCATAAACAGCTCTCCTACTTTATTTACCACAACTCGCTTATTAGCCCGTTTCAATCCGGTTTCAGGCCCGGGCACAGTACCGTGTCAGCTCTCCTTAAAGTGACTGACGATATAAGGCGGGGAATGGAAGACACTAAAGTTACTGCTTTAGTGTTAATCGACTTCTCCAACGCTTTCAATACCGTCAGTCACGATGTCCTTTTATCTATCCTTTCTTATCTTATGGTCTCTCACGAGGTACGGGAATGGTTTTCCTCTTATCTTCGGGGGCGTCAGCAGACAGTTTGTGCTGGAGACTCATCTTCGGGGTGGTGCGACCTTGGAGCTGGCGTCCCACAAGGCGGTATTTTATCTCCTCTTCTGTTCTCCATTTTCATAAATCTTATAACCACCGAACTTCAGTGTGCGTATCATCTTTACGCTGACGATCTACAGCTCTACTGTCAGGCGGGTGTTGGCGGCTTATCGGATGCGATCGAAGGGCTTAACCGGGATTTAATTGCGATAAAAAGTTGGTCAGACCGATTCGGAGTGGCGGTTAACCCCGCAAAGTGTCAGGCTATCATAGTTGGCAGCCCGTATAGCTTGAGAAAGCTCGATGGTTTAACTGTGCCGCCCATAATATTTAACAACGTAGCAATCCCGTTTAGCTCCGAGGTTAAGGATCTTGGTCTGCTCGTCGACACTTGCCTTGACTGGCGCAAGCAGGTAACGAGTGTCAGCCAAAAGGTCACCGGATCGTTACGTTCGCTTTATCGACTGAAGAATCTTCTCCCAGCTCACATAAAGGCCATGCTTGTACAGGCCCTTATCTTTCCAATAATTGACTATGGTGATGTGTGCTACTATGACCTGAATGCAGATCTACTCAATAAACTTGACCGCCTTCTAAATAACTGCATTCGATTTGTCTTCAACCTCCGGAAGTATGATCATGTATCTGCACATCGAGCACTTTTAAAATGGTTGCCGATTCGTCAGCGTAGAGTGCTAAGGGCCTTGACTACCCTGTTTTCTTTTATTGATAAACCCACTTCCCCTTCTTATCTGACTTCACATGTCCAATTCCTTTGTTCTGCCCACAGTAAAAATCTTCGCTCCGCCAATAATCGTCTTCTACAATGTCCCTCTCACCGCTCTGGGCTTATCCATTCCTCCTTCTTTGTCCAGGCGATTTCTCTTTGGAATGCGCTCCCTCAGAACATCAGGATGGCAACCAGTCGGTTGTCTTTCAAACTGAAGGCACGCGAGCACATTCGCAAGAAGTTTGCAGAATCATCACATGGTTAATTTGTTGGATTCGGTTTCTCAATAGCATTATTTATATGTATGTATGTATCTATGTATATATTTGTATATATTAAATTGTTTTATTTATATTTCTCTTTATGCTTTTTCATTAAGTTGCACCTGCCATAATATATTATCTCTGCACCACCCTAAGGTCGACTGGTAGAAAATGCCTAAGGCATTAAGTCCGCCTTTGTACTTGTGCATAAAGTTTTATAAATAAATAAATAAATAAATAAATAAGGGTTCTTTGTTGACTTCGGAACCCTATAAATGAAAACTTATAAAATTGTAAATAAAAACATTAACAAAACTAAAAAAAACCGACTGCAAAAGGCACTAAAAAGAGCTAAATGATCGCTTCTGCAGCCAAATTTTTTTGATTAAATTAACTTTTTTACAAGCTTTTATATAACTTGCAATGTATGTATGTAAGTGTGTTGAATTTTAAAGCAGTTATCTTTCACCGATTAAGATATATTTTTTTAGTTTGAATGACAATGCATGGTTAGTTAAGTGATGTCATTCTAAATCCAATATGGTGGATGGCCTAAGATGGCGGGCTAGTTATTTTTTGTGCACTGCCAGGATATGGGTATCAAATGAAAGGGTTTGCTGAGAAGAGTACGAAAAAAGCTTGTTTAAAATAATTTTTCTTTTACTAATAGTTAATTTGTTTTACTAACTGTAAACAAAAAAAAACCTCGTCATAATTTATTATTCTTTATTCTAATATTAGAGATGACACTGATCATTTGAGCTAGTTCAGGTGCAATTATTAAGATAATAAACAAAATGATGTGTAATCCTATATTGTGTGACACGATATTCACTTTATTTAATCTAAATTATTCACCTTCATTGGCTTATTTTATTTTCTCGTAAGGTTAAAATAGTAATTCAAGGTTAAGATGTTCTTCACCATTAGGTACGTCTGGTTATTCAACCTTTGTTACATAAATTATACTTACTGCCATTTACACAGGTAGGTACTCTTTTAATAAAAATAAAAGAGTTATTTAAGATAGATTTTTGAATTTCTTGCATTTATTTTTATAAAAGGTTAAGGCTAAATTAAATAGGACCGCACTTTATTTTATATATGAAATATTCTCATTCGTTTAATCCAAAAAGTTGTTAATATTTTATAGTTTAATTAAGTAAAATACTGCAAGTTATGATGGAAGCTTATAATAGCTTACAAAGAATCCAAAGCTAGAAATTGAAGTTTTATTTGTATAGTGCTCAAAGGGCCACATCACACATCATCAGCCTATTAATGTTCCCACTGCTGGGACACAGGCCTCCTCTCTGTGAGAGGGAATGGGCTGTAATCCACCACGCGGGCCCAGTGCGTGTTGGTGGATGTCACATGTCAAAGGGCCAATCATAGTTAATGCATATGTTAGCATAGTGCAGTCTTACAATGGACTACTTTTCATTAGGTTCACTTCTTCTATCGTACCAACATTAACTATTATTATCCATACTAATAGGATATAAATGCGAAGGTGTGTGTGTCGGTCTGTTATTTTCACATCTAAACCGCTGATTAGGACACAGGATACTTTTCGTTCCAGTAGTAAGTTCCCTTCGGATATTAAAATCCTTTTTACGCAGGCGAAGCTAGTAAGAAGTTAAGTAAATTAATTCGTATTTAATTGTATTTTAACTTAAAATAATCTACAAACCATTACACTACGTTGTCTACAATTTTTTTACGTAGTCAAAGATTTTTTATTCCATGTCATGCCCACCTCTGCTACGTTCCTATATCAAAAATTCTATTTAAAATCTTGCAACGGTAGAAAAAACAACCTGAGTTTTCGCCGCTCTACTACCGGTTGTCAGTCCCAGGGAAATCAGTTCGCAGCACTAATTACAGGCCCGGACCCCGGGACGGTAGGGACGTCAAACGTGGCGTCTGAACGGCGTTTTCAAAGAGTGGCGCCAACCAACGGTAAATGTTGCTTCTAGTGCTGTAGCTTCAGTGAACGCTTTCAAAGGAGGTTTTTATTAGGATGTTATGATTCAAAGGTTACAGGTTTAGCTAATTGCTTTAGAGTCAAGTCAACGGTTGGAAACAATGTATAGTGAGTGTACAATTACACAAATCATCAAACATCACTCTTGCTGAGGCTACTTTTTATTCCAAAATTGTCAATTATAATTCCTGTGGGCCACAGGAGCAATACTGCGGAGAAAAGTAGGCCTACATGGTCCAAAAAAATAGGTAAATATAAATATATTGCTAATCCCATCAATCAATCGGCTTCCTGTAGCTGGGTAACTAAGTAATTTTTAACCCCGTTAGGCGTGTCATAAGTTTGACATGTATGTACCTGTGTGTTTGTGTATGTATATGGCATCATATCTCCAAAATGGATGATCCGGTTTTGAATTATTTAAATTTCACATAGTGCGTTATCGAGAGTGTTCTTAGCTATGATTGATGAAAATCGGTTCAGCCTTTCAAAAGTTATGGGCGTTTTACTGTTTGAATCGGAGTGTTTTCGTAAGATATCGTGTCATAATTACCTGTTCAATAGATTGTCGATCGAAGCGTGTCTAAATAAATTATGTAGCATGAAATAAAAATGTGTCGGGGGTTTAGTAAATTTTACTTAGATATTAACATAGTAAAAAAATTGTTTAGCAAAAAAATTAAACTGACTTCCAAAACAAAACACTACAAAGCGAAAAAATAATAATAATATTTTTTTTTCGTTTTTTGCACCGACTGCCGAATAGAAAGTTATACATAGAGTGACTGCTATTTGACCGCCACAACCCAGTAACAAGGTAAAACGGCAACCCTTGGCAAGACTTTACACAATATAACTCACTCAATATTCTCTCTTTGTAAAAGTTAAATTTTAATTAACGCTACCAAAAGATTCTTCCAACGATCTTCTGAACAAAACGAAAAACAAGTACATTAAAAATGTTTTTGTACAAAAGTTATTTTTAGTAAGAATGATTGAAATTTTATTAATAGGCGAAGTGATACTGTGGCTCGACATTGAGTGAAGTTTTGCAATTTGCCAAAGAGGTTCTTTTTGTACTGCCACGTAAGAAGTTTATTATGAAAGTTGGTCTTTGACTTCGGCTTCTTATTTGATGAATTCATGCATCAAAGGTCTAAGACTTTCGGGTTTTAATTGCATTTCAATTAAAACCAGAAAGACTGATCTGGGTCTAGAAAGTTTAAAACAAATAGACACCGCCACAATTTTTATGACAAGTCTGAATAATAATGTTTAAACTGCCTCGGTGTAGTGGTTGTAAACCCTCGTTGAACGTGAGGTCCTGGCTTCGAATCCCGGATCGGACAAAGTGTTATTGAGTTTTACTATCTGGAATTTCTGAATGGCAGCCTGGCGTCTGGACTTGTGCCCGATTAATGGTAACAGGCGTGATGTTATGTTAAAAAGCAAAATTTAATATTCCAGTGACAAATATTGACCCAGATCCCCGTTTTTTAACTCAGAGATATTTTTATAAAATATTCATTGAAACGTGACGTCATTAATTCAGATTTCAGCAGCGAGTGGCCCTAGATTACATTAATGACTTGTCATCCGACGCCCCAAGTTTCCGGAGGCCCAGATTTGATAAAAAAAATGGCCTCTGAATTTTTATCCTGGTCTCCTCGATTAATTATGTATTAAATTCAAAGAAAGTCAGTAAGCTAATAATTCTTTGGAGTGGCGCTTTGAGTATCTTCAGGCGATGACTTATACAAAACAGATTCGTTCACGTTTTTGTTCATTTCAGTTTTGATTCACTTTGAAAGCACTAGTGTGGGTAGGAAGGTATTTAGTGGATCGTGTGGGGTAACAAGTGATCCTTCAGACTGGAAGGGGAGAGAGGTAAAGCTTCGCATATTTTGCGTAATGCTCACAAATAAATATAAAGCGAACTCGAGTACCTACGCAGTCGGAGCCGCACTGGTAATATATTATGTTTACTGAATAAGAAAACCTTGATATTCTCGGAAATATTTTTATGAAGTTTGATGTTTTTTCGAGCGAAAATATTCTGAACATTACAGCAAAAGTTTATATCTTTATCCGTTTGTCATCAGCCTTGCCGAGTGTGCTTTTGGTTTTACATAGATACGCGTGCATACTTATATAGTTTTCAGCAGCGAATCATGTTATTAGGAACAACTATCTGACCTTTAGGATAGGTTAGGATATAATAGCCTGGACCTACCTATACCTGGGCCCCCTTTTCCGCACTTAGACACCCATTGTGCCGTTGTGCGGCAAGGCCTCCTCTATGTGAGAGGGAATGGGCAGTAATCCACCACGCGGGCCTAGTGCGGGTTGGTGGATATCACATGTCTTGAATTTTTGGTTCTAATACATGCCAGGTTTCCTCACGATGTTTTCCTTCAACGTTTTGAGAGCAGTGGTGATGAAATAATTTACAAAAAGTAAAGCGCCTGCCTGGGTTCCAATAAGAAAAACTCGTAAGTTTCGACCGTTACCATTGGGCCATGACTGCTCTGACTTTTACAAACCAATAAATTTGATTGTTGATTTAATCCTTAGTAATCCACTAAGAAAAATTTGTTGTTGGAATTTTAGTTCGGATCACATGGTTATATTTGTTACTAAATATATATATATGCTGTTTGTTTGTTGTAATTGATTATTCAGAATAAGTTTGATAGGTTCAGAGATCAATAGTTGGATTACGTTCATGAATAAAGAGAAGATTATCATTAAGACAGTAAAAGGATCTGTAGATCACACACCATCGAAAAATTACTTGAAATTTTTTCACATGATTTGAAACATTTTTCATAGTGAAACATTATGATATTTATGTAAAGAAATAAAACATTTTTGAGCCCATCATTTCGAGAACGTACCATACCAGCAGCGATCGTCTCCGTGGTCAGCTGAAATTGCTTGAAATTAAAAGTGTAGACATTCAATTTAGTTTTGTGTTTCATTTTCTCTGTCTCAGATATTGATACCCATCATTTCTGAGGACTTATTTTCTTACTTTATTTTGACCCTGTATAGACTTTTATCCTATATTCAACCAGTGATAACCACACAATATAATAGCATAATGAAAAAATTTTGCTACACAACAAAGCTCAAGTGACTTATATGCTGCAGAAATATTTAATTTAGTTATGTAAAGAAAATACCGAGATGAGGACAAAGATTAGAGGAACTCGAGGTGATCCGCTGTTCGTCCTCATTCGGGGCTGGGCACAGAGTAACATAGCGCCTCGGTGGGCACTGCTAGAGACCGCATTTTCAAAACATTCCATACAAACCAAGAGTGTCAGTGAGTGTCTACATAAGATTAGAGGAACCCGAGGTGATCCTCCTTTCGTCCTTGTTTGGGGCCGGGTACAGAACCCAGAGTCGAATTAACGGACACTGCTGGAAACGGCACTGTCAAAACTTTCCACACAAACCTAGCGTGTCAGAGAGTGTATAAGATTAGAGCAACCACAGGTGATCCACCTTTCGTCCTCGTACGGGGCTGGACACAGAATAAGAATAGAAATACATTTATTCTACACATGACAACAGCAACAATATCAAAGTAGAATACCAAAAAAAATTGTAGTAAGGGTAACTATAAACTCAGCAATTGCTGGATGGCAGACACCGAATAATGGTATTGACTGACATTGCTAGTAACGGCATTGTCCATAAAAACCAAGCGTGTCAGAATATTTTTAATGCATAATCTGTTTTAATATTATAAATGTGAAATTGAATAAATATAAAGGTATGGAGATATATTGGCCCTCTTTATTCCCGGGTTTAAGTGCCCATGAGATGATCTCAGTCTTTCACACGGGTGAAGCCGCTGTTAGAAATTATCTGTGAATATTATAAGCAATGGCGTTTCAAGTCGCTACCAGCCCGGTATTCCGAGCTCTGTAGACCCGGATGATACGCGAGCAAAGTACCGAAGATTTAATCGTGAAACACCCTCCATCAAAGTGAGATAGGGATATGTAGCGAAATATTACCGAAATAAATCATAGACACACAATTTATATCATGTATTTTTTATACTGGGTTACAAGACTTGTGTGGAGCGATAATCGGTATCCATTTTTCTGAGTAGACTGTAGGTGCAACGAATTTAATGCATATAATAACATACTTTGTAGAATAATATACCACCTTACAAGTATCGTACCGTACTCTTACAGAAAAAAGGTGGGCATTGATCACTCGAGGCTTTTTAAAATAATTCTACAAAATTAGTTTAACACAAAGTAATTTTTTTAGACACGAGTGACGTAACTGTGATTCGTAACATGGTCATAGTTGTATAGTAGCAAGCAGTGACGAAACCCACATTGAAACACAAAATGATTTATCAACGAAGCACCAACCATTGATGAGCCTTTTCGATCTCACTTGAGCAAAGAGGTTGAAAAGCTTGCTCACTAAAAGCGCCATTCTTATCTACCAACCTACACTTCACTAGATCACACACAAAGAAACTTACACAATGGACCCTTTAGCATTATTTACCAACGCAGCGTAAAGGTGATTCGATAAAAAGCTTAGTAACAGTATTCCCAGTAATCACGGGCCATCCTCCCGCAATTTACCCAATAATAAGAGGAATCACCCTTGTACTGGGGAGCATTCTGCTGTCGTCAAGCTATAGTGCCGCTATCTGACAAAATCATGTTTTGAGTTATAGAAGAAAAACAAAAAACACCGAAATAATAAAAGTCGATGGTGTTTTTCAACTATCAATCTTAAGCGAGAGTTGTATTTTTTGACACAGGTTTTTTTAAATCTATTCTCGCTCTTTCGAATAGGCACATTGTTAGTTTATATCAATGATTAATATTATCAAAAAAAAAACATCTGGAATCAATATTGATAGTAGAAAAATACAGCTGATGCCGATCGACAGAGAATTTTTTGCTAATTATGATGACATCAAAAAACTAAAATCGTCCAAATATCAGATATCGGCACTCTAGCTTGAGTATGGAGCATTGTTGATGAACGAATGAATGAACGAAAATGATTGAGCGCGGACATTGCTTCGTTCGCGAAGGGTGGGTAATGGGATTCAGTTTCCTGTTTGTCGTACCCCTGAAAGGGTTGGGGCATAATGAGTACGTGATTTATTGAGTGGTAATTTGTATTTGTTTATTATGTCAAATTGGGGAGTTTCGAGAAATTAAACCCAGTTACTAGGTACAAGATATATCCCTTAGTACCAGCAGTAGATAGTACAGCAGTTTTATCTTGAATGAATCAAAAGTACTACAAAGCAAGCCGCCATGACAGTTACATATCGACAGCCATATTGGAACAATGATCGCAGGAATCATCCGAATTTGTCGTCTGTTACGATATGAAGCGAATCCCCCAGGGATTGTGTAACATCACTACAAGTTGGACCGGGATTGCAGTTCCCAAGTACAATTGGCAGTGACTTAGTCGGAATTCCGTGAGATAGGGATGCGGTAGATTTAAACTTTGTAACAACGTATGTAAACAAAGGCAAACAAGGATGGAGGATTTTTATTGGACTTCTGCATTGCATTTGAATGTCCTAAAATAATGTTCAGTTATTGACAGAATATTGTTAAGTAGTTGCCACATTTATTTACAAGGCAGTGAGTTATGTTCTTCGGAACAAAATAAGTGACAGACGATAGACAGACGGACACGGGAGTTACACCAATAGGGCTCCGTTTGGACCCTTCGGGTACGGAACCCTAAAAAACAAAAATAATTTAACGAGACCTTGCATACTGGACACTTTTACGTAAAATAAACAAAACAAAACTGTTTGAGGCAGGTAATCACTTCTTATAAATAAGTTATTCCAATAAATACTGATTGATTTTGGTGATCTCATCCCTCCGCGTTGCCATCAAACTGTCAAGGATTTCGATCACCGAAACAAGAGACTTATTTGCATCTACTAAAATAACATCGCTTTCAGCTTTCCTGTCAAGGATATAAGACTATTTGTTTTCTTTGTCTTATGTAGCCTTTTCAAACATACTACTTTATTAGAAATCGATTCCCATAACATGACCTACTTTCTAGATCTAAAGTAAAGGAACCTACTTCCTACTAATAATAAAAATGACAGCCTGTATGTTTGGATGCTCCAGATGTTTGAAAATTAATCACGGCTCACCGACTGGAATCCGAATCAATTTGGATAAAATTGAAAGCTTAACACTATGACATGTGTATGGATGATGTGTCTGACGGGGATATAATTGTTTTTGTTAATTATATTTACAACCTGTATCCTGTATGTACATTACGTATACAAAAGACCACTATCAAGGGATTAGAGGTAGCTCAGCGCGCGATATCTATCAGTTTTGACAAGTTCCTACCTTGAGGCAACTATTTATAGAAAGAGTGGTTTAAAAGAAGCACATTGAACTTTTTTATTTTTTATACTCACCAACAAACGCAGAAATCACTCGATCCCCTAAGCCCAAGTCTTTTGAAAAAAGATTTTACACCTTTTTTGCGCCTTTTCTTTACAATAAAATTTAATAAGGACCTCACTATATATCCACTGAATAAGCCTTTGTGTAAGAAAAGGGTACATAACTACTTACTTTCCCCATTTTTATGAGGAAACAGAGAATCTGATTGTTATTTAGAAATAAAAATGAGAGTAAGTTTGACTGCCATACTGACAGGAGCAGTTTCCAGACGATAACCAAAGAATAATAAATATTTTGTTTATTTTTTTTTTTAATTTTATTCATCTTTAAATTCCTGGTATTATGTATGTAACAAAACTACACTACCTAACACCCCTGCACCCCTCACTACTCTACATTTACACAAAACCACACGTAGGTACATAAACACATTTTTAGTATTGTTTGATTTTAGAATATTATTCTGCTTTACTATAAGGTATACTTTATATCCCAGTAGTACGTTTCCAAGGGATAATTTATTTCCAACATTCACTCGCGCGAAGCCGCTGGCCATAGCTAGTACATACGCGCTTACATTCACGAAAAAATAAAAAGACACCCGGGCGAGACAAATTAAATTGAAACACTGCACATAAGGCAATGAACAAGGGTATTGGCCGAAATTAAGGAGGAATGTCAAACGTATAGCCCCAGGGGAGGGCGGACACAAGCTACCCTTGTTTTATTATACGCCTGAAACATATACTCAACCTTCAGAAAATTATAGTCTTTACCATACTGTAATCGTTTTACCTTCTTTGGTTTACACCGTTTGGGGTTAGGACAATCTATGGGGCTTATGAGGATTTATTGGCAGTAAAGTACTACAATGTAAAACCACATAGCAGTGAGAAATAGCGGCCACTGCTAGAGGCGACTTTGTCTATGTTTTTCATACAAACTAAGTGATTTTAATAGTGTACTATGTTTTCTTATAAAAATTTACGGCCTCTGACAATTCCGACAGTATTTATGACAGCCGAAACTTGTGCTCAGCATACAGTGAGCGCCTACGAATTGTATTGGTGGATATTGATACTCTCGAGCTGAGACGTAAAAGTGAATTCCTGTTTCTACTTTTTGTTACATAACGCCAAAATTGACAATCTTGCGGCGTTGTCACGCCGTGGACTATCCACGCTGGCTCAGTGCACGCAACTTTAGCAACATCCAAAGTCCGGACTCGTACCGCAGAATATGCGGCTTCAAATCAAGCGGTTTCGTTGCTTAACACGCTGACTTTGAAATTTTAATATTGATTTGTGGACAGTTGCAATTTGATTAATATTTTTACTAAATGTCTTACATTTTATATTATAAATAATTTGCACGCTTGCTTGCAGGCAGAATACAATTACTTTTAGGCTTTAAGATCTTCCCTTCTGAACAATGTATTTCTAGCAAATAAATATTTGATTTCATTTCATTTGACTGCACAGAATCTGGATGTGGAAATATTCCTCTCCAATGTGCTTGTGTTGCAAAGGGCTGTAAAGAGTGTTGTAGCATCTAAATGAGTGGAATGTAAATTATTGGATTATTATGGTGAAATTGTTGTTATTTAATTGTTATTATGGGATTGTCAAATTATTAGTATTGAACTGTTATTGTTGAATTTTTGTTTATGTTAATTTAATTGATTTGTCTGCATTTAATATTATATAATTATTGACTCTGCATGTGTTGAGTCAAACTGTAAGTGCAGAGAGTAATTGTAATTAATTATTTAAAAAAATACAAAATTAGGAATGGCGTCTCTAGTCATGGTGAGGCGTTCAATGGTCTTTACTGTATCTACTTAAAACTGCCTCTTTGGTATAGTGGTTACAAACGCTACTGCTGTCCATGTGGTTCTGGGATCCATTCCTGAGTTGAGAAAAGGTTAACTGGGTTCTTACATCTTGCGTTGGAGCATTTGGCTCCGACCAGCCAGGATTTACGCCCGGATGATGGAAATAGTCTCGTCCCTATTATATAGCAACTTAACATAACTAGCGAACATGGGAATTACTAAAGTTCAATTACTGTTTAACCCTTCGGTGAATACAAACATGATATGTCGTATTACAATGCATCAGTTTGTATAATGTACTTGTTTACAGTCCACTCAGGTATTGCCTGTAATGGCTCGTAAACTGTAATGTGCCATGATGTAGAATGCACGAGAGTATTATGTGAATTCGTAGCGCATCGTAGCGATGTTGCTACGGTTAACTTGCTACGGCGTAGTAGATGCTACGGATGTCTACGTAGAGATCAGTCTGTTGGTTCAGTAAGTTCGTCTGACTAACTACAAACATTTTGACTATGAGTATATAGTATTTAAGTGATTTGGTAGGTAAGAAAAAGATGGAGATATTGGTTTTACTGGCATAATTATAATTTAGATAAGGAACCGAGCAACAGAGAGGGAGTATTTTTTACTATTGATAAGCTCGCGTTCGGCCAGTATTTCTTTTGATAGTGAGGTATGATGATGTGGTCGACGATGGAATACTGCCTCGGTGTTTTAAATACAAGATTAATTTAAACCAATTGATAAAAAATATAAGTACCTACCTACTTCCAAGCTAAGTTTAACTATAATAAAACAATCTTATCTTTAAAACAATTTTTTTAACAGACCAGCCACTAAGTTACAAAGGTAATTCCTTAAAAGCTCTAAAATAACGGCAAAAAATAATCCGGCAAGCTTACCAATAAAGTAATAAAAAATTAAGGCGCTGTATATCAAAGAGGAGACCCTCCCTCTCCTTGGGGTCACATCGAGGGATACATTGTCGCAGCCTCGCAGGTAACGGGTTGACTATAACATTTGATATTTATGGCACTACAGAGAGATATAAGTCCACTGTTTATTTTTAAAATATATTGTCTTGGCTTTTTTTGTTAGGTGAAAATTACGGTAAATTAAAAAAAGAATGCAAATCTTGGACATCTTTTGATCCAACACATATTATAGCTGTGTTAGTCTGACTCTGTATGTATGGATGTTTATATATTATATGTTTGAGAAAAATTTGTGATTAATTTCAATAGATGAAAATTTGAACAGAGACTGATAGATCATGCATGGCCTAGACTAGAATATCCCACCCATAAGTTTTGGGACCCATACATTTTGGGTAGATACAACTGTTGCGAACACCTGTTCTTCTTGATAGCTACAATCTGGGGGTTTTTTAAGTCAAAAGTGAATAGGTTACTTCTAGACAAGCGCGCTTCACCGTCAACAACATTACCATCAGGTGAGATAGGTGCTGGTCAAACGCGAGCCCATCAACAGAAAAAAACATGGATATTTTTATCCCGATCGTAAGCTCCCGTAGAATAGCTTTAAATTTTTATACGGGGGAAGCCGTAGACAAATGCTATTAAAACACATTATACGAAAAATTTAAGTAAACAATTTATAACTCAATATCTATTTTCAAGCTCAATCAATCGCCTACATAATTCAAACAAAATTTCTTCAATAACACACTCAAATCACACTCAAGGCAAAATAAGTTTTTATACCAAGATTTCTCTTAATCTTTCAGATTTCCTGCTGAGTAAGGAAAAAATACATAATTACTCATTTTTTGTTGCTATTTTTAGCAGTTTTAAGGAGGAAAATATACCTAATTTTTTCTGCCTCATCACCAGGCTCGTAATCAGGGATTTCAAGGAGCTCCGTAACCGAAACTGTCAGAAATCCAAAATAAACATCCATATTCGTATTCACAACCGAATCTGATATAAAAGTTTCGGATAATTTCAGATAGGGGCGCAGTCTAAAAATGAGAAACGTTATGACAGGTTATGCTGCCCGGCCGAGCCGTCATACTAGCCGCGCGCGTCACCTGCATATTTATTTATTATTAAAATCTAATACTGTAACCGAAACAATCCTAAACTAATATATAATCCGAAATAATTCCTTATCAGTAACCGTACCAAAAACCAGTTTGATATTATTCCTATACTTATCCGTATCCGTATCCGAAAGTTCATGTCTATAACATTCCTGCTTGAGATTAGGGTATTAATCATTTTAAATCGAGCTGGCGCTGTAAGTAGGTCACCAGAGGTCACCGTGCGACGAGGCTGGAGAAAGAGGAAAGGCTCTAATATGATGACAAGCTTTTTAGATAGACGCTTACTTGCAACTATTTGTCGGGCATACTTTAGTTTGTGTTTATCTATGTAAGTCTGATTACATCTGAGTCACATATTTAAACATTCTTAAAACTAACGTCTGTAATAAGTTTAAGTGGAAGGATAAGTAAGGCTCTTTCAAGGAGTGAGACACTGGACTACTAAAATTCCAAATTAATTATATTCTCTATTCGGCGCGGCAAATCGCTGTTATCAATTTAGAAAACATTGCATAGTATTCTTAGTGACTGTTTATTTTATTTCAGTAAAGATTCAGTTTTACTTAAATTGACAGATTTTAATAGAAACGTCTTAGATCAAACAGTAATTTATCAAAGGCTTACAATTTATTACACATCGATAAATCTCGAACACTAGAAATAACCTTAATTCCGTAATGAAAGCGAACTTGAAATTAACGAGAACTTTTAATTATAGATGCTTTTAGGCGTGAACTAAATCTGGTTGTAAATATGTCACGTAATGAAGCCCTAGCCTCTATATTCATTGCTCAAGTATTCAAGCTTCGATTTAAAAGGTTGCATCCCTGACATAATGCTCGGACACACTGATTGCAGGGGGTGCAATGCAGGACGTATGTACCCATACAGAGTACAACATTGCACAGTTTAAAGTTGTGATGAGTATGAGTATTTTTCTGTTTCATGATACTTACTAGCAGTACACCACAGATTAACCCTTTGACATCAATCGAGGGTTTTTTATGTCGGCATGGCGGCTAAGTTAACGATGGCCTCTAACTTATTGGCCATGACGTAAACTGAGTTGGTTTGAAGGACCTCCATACTTCAAACTCCCTTGGGAAATGGTCCTTAGAACTTAAATATAAAATGTCCTTAGAATATAAAAATAATTTCAGTTCAAATTACTTTAATTGATTACGATTCCTAGAATTTTTGTTTTGCGTCAATTTTAAGTTCCGGCGAGATGAGTTCTTTGTCAACAGCTAAATAATATCTAAAGGCTAATTTCTGTTCACAGTCTAATAATGGTTTGAAGAAAGGTTTCCATTTTGTGTTTTCAGAATTGAGATTTCATGTAAATATTTCTCTATTTAGGGTTCAATCAAAATTTTCTGAGTGTATTATATGAGACTGGCTTGTTCTATCGGCTTCGCCCGCATGAAAGTCGTTGGGATTTATCCCAATTAGGGCAAAAACTCCTGAAATAAAAAGTATCCAATGTCTTAATCTAGTATACGGCCTATCTTTTTGCCAATTTTCATGCATATCGTTCCATTAAAACGTAAAATGACAGAGTTATTGTCGCATATATAATATTAGTAAGGATCGCATTACTCAAATCAAATTCGATAGCTAAATAAGAAATAAACAAAAACGCTTCGTGTCTTTGACTCGTAGAAGGGGATTCTTGGTATTCAGATTAAACTGAGGTTGGTAGCTTGTCAACCCCAAGTGTTGACGGTAACCAATTTACTTTTCATAACGATTGACAGGTCTTGTTACCAGCTGTCGCGAATTGAGGTGTGGAAAAGAGTAAATTCAAACTGATACTTGGTACTTGGCTGTTTATATTTTGTCTTCGGGTTAAATATTTACAAAGACTCAGCAATATCTAAACCTAAAACTTACTTAAGATACCCTTATTTATTCAAAACTACCTTCAGCCAGTGGCTTCGCCTGTATGGAAGTCGGAACGTACTATTGTTATAAAAAGTATCCTATGTCCTTCTCCAAGGTCCAAGTTGTCTGTAATCCATCAAAATTACTTCAACGGTTTAGGGCGTGAAAACGTAAAAACAGACAGGCAGAGTTACTATCAATTTTATAATATTAGTTTGGATTGGTATGTATACGACACTAAAATATCTACTATTTTTCTTTTCGAAGAATTAAATACTACCTAATGAAATGCCAAAACATTTTTTTTCTATAGCGATCTTAAAGTTTTACTAAATAGACAAGCTTCACGCAATTTTGTTGTATAGATAACTTAATTATAAAAGCAAAGTTTGATAATATTTACTTTAGAAATTATGTTTAACATCGTGTCTGTCTTCTGTCTAACCTTTACTGAATTACATTGGAAAAGTTATTTAAATTCAAATTCATTTAAGGGTTCTCTATTACCCCATATAATTTCGTCACGTCCATCGTAATGTCCGTCTGTAACACCCACGTAATATTATAAACTTTTAAACGATTTTGTATGATAAAAACTTCACGTTTTGTTTGATCCACCATACAGTCGTGTAGGGAAACACTGTGTAGCTCGACACGCACTTACTTATATGGTTCTTTTTTAAACTGGTTTTTAGCAAACTTGTGGGTCTGTGAGCTGTAGACCTCGCCTGTCTGTTTTTTTTATTTTTTTTGTCGTTTCAGTCTTTTTAAAACTAAAAACTAAGTCGACAAATAAATGCCATTATAATCAACGAACCTGCTCACAAAATTTCACGAGAATGGGTTGAGAAATGTGACCTATAGAGGCGAAAAGCCGGACATCCACCGGACATCGGAACATACGAAAGCATTTTTGCCCAAGCTGAAACGGAGACTTCGCTCGCGCTTAACGCTCGCTCCGTCAATAGACGCACGCATTTTGCTTTATTTACGTTTTAAGAAAATCGATTTTAGAAAAGCCGGTAAGTTGATAATCTTCAGATAGTCTTTCTTACACGCTTTTTTAATAGTACGAGATTTCACGCTTGGAGCAAGCAGAGGTCGAGATACATTTGTCATAATAAAATAGTACACTTTGAGAAAATTATACCCTATATATAATTTTTTATAACTCAAAAAAAAACACATAATATTAATATGTAGAAAGTGAGTTAACCCATATCTTTAACACCAGTGCCATAGATAATAATGTCGTGGTGGCCCAGTGGCTAAGAACTCGCCTCTCGTGCTTGAGGTCGTGCGTTCGAATCCGGGCAGGTACCAATGTGTCCTTTTCAATTCATAAGTACTTTCTAAGTTAATCTTGGACATCTTTGACAACGGTGACGAAAAACAACGTGAGGTAACCTGCACTTATAGTGAGTTTATCATAAGATTCTTGTTTTAAATGAGGTCAGTGTAAATCTAAGCGCACAAAAAAATACATAATATTTAAATTATCTTCTTTAATGTAAGATAAAACTACTTTACAACTTAAACAAAGCTATTTCCTTCAAATACAGACTTCAACTCAAAGAAGTGAGGCTATTGTTTACCAAAGTTATTATAAACACAGAATTTTAATTAAGTTTCACTTCAGCTCGCTAATCCCTCGCAGATAACTGAATTTCGATCAAATTGTGCAAACCTTTTAGAGTGGCACTATGTTTTAACCGTAGAGCATGGAAGCAATGTAGAAGTTTCATCAGAAATGAGTATTGTTGAATTTGTAGATATCGCATAGTCAGTTCCAAGTCAATTCCAAGTCTGTTGGGGTTCAACTGGAAGCAGCTGACCATAGAGCAACACATCTATCTCACCTCCACTACCCTGCTTTTGAGTAACACGATACCCATGGGTGGCTAGCTTTATGGCTTTTGAATTGGTATGTAATGGAATCACCAATCCTCGAATCGAACTCAGTTGAAGATCGAGCCGTGTGACTGACTATTTAGCCACGATTCCCGTCGTATGAGCCAGTAGACTACATCCTACAATTTAACAAAGTTGCCTTGTTTTTCAATAGTTTTGAAAATCATATCGTATGGTCAACTGACACAACTCCTTGCCACATCTACCTTTCAAACATCTGCGGCATAACCCTCACATGATACGTACACGAGATATATCGAGCTACACGCATTGTTACTTAAGGGTTAATTGATCCAGCGTGATTGGTGCTTTGTCGTACACGTCCACGTACACGTCCCAGCCTAACTGCCAAATAATTGATTTATTGACTGTCGCTGTGATATTGTTTGATTCTAGGTCCAGTGATAGAGGATAGTAGTTTTAACCCCAGACGAAAATAGATGAGTATTATAAGTTTGACGTGTGTACCTGTGTCTTTGTGTATCTGTCTGTGGCATCCTAGCTCCTAAACGGTTGAGCCGATGAAAAGGTGACTTTATCGAGAGATATTTGATGAATATCGGTTCAGCAGTTCAAAAGTTATGGGCGTTTTACTTTTTGAACCGGGGTGTTTACGCAAGATATCGTGTCATACTAACGTGTTCAATAGATTCACGATCGAAGCGTGTCTACTTCTAGATACACAATGTAGCATGAAATAAAAATGTGTCGGGGATTTTATACATTTTACTTATGTCTGTAGGATAGGAATTAGATTAAGTAAAGTATACTTATTGCTGGAGGAGGTCGTGGCTAAATAATAACAGCCGCGTGGGTCGATCTTCAAAGTTAGGCAACACTTGCTGATGTCGATCATAACATACCAAGACTTCTCCATACCTCAGCAATCACGTTAAGCCGTTGGTCAGGGTTGTTGCGGTCAGATAGGCAGTCGCTCCATCAGGCCCGGATCTAGTGCACTGGGCGCCAGCTTCAGAAGGCGCCAAAACCTTAATATAAAATATTTCAAAATAAAAGCTTGCTGCTTGCTACGCTTGCTTGCTTTTGCATTTAAAATTCGTTTTATTCGGAAGCTTTTCTTAATAAATCTGCTACGTAATATACCTAAATTTTCGAGCTCACTTTGCTCACCTTTGTATAAATTTTATTTCAAGACAATGAGGCCGGGTGCGGGGAATGTTCATATTTTTGAAGGCGATGATAGCTCAGTGGTAGTGACGTCGGATACCGAGACGAAGGTCGCGGGTTCGAATCCTACAATGAGCTTGAGCTTTCGGTGAAGGAAAACATCGTGAGGAAACCATAGCACGGTGGTAGGGTACTTTGTAGTACCCGCCTGGCTGGAAACCACTCTCAAGTTGAAAATCTGTCGCCAAGCACCTTCCGGTGTGTTCCGACAGCAGCACTTGAGAGCCAGTTCCCTTCTAGGCTTTGTGTGCTTACCACCATCGGCCACATCATCACTGACCACGGTGAGATTGTGGTCAAACACAGGCCTATACATAGTAAAAAAATGTTCATAGTTAGCTTAGGGCGGTCAGTACTCCAAATCAGGCGCTGCTCAAACGCTGGAGAAAGAGGGCGCCACCGCAGCCAAGTTTTTGCCCCCGTTCGAAAGAATCATAGATCTGGTGCTGCATTCCATATATGCTCTAGATCATGTAGGTACCTAATGGTGAATATAGGTTTTGTTTATAGCTTTAGGTGAATTAGATTTAGTAGAGTTTGCTTATTAATGGACTCAATTTGTACGAGTTCATTAGCGATTGCTGAGTAGTATTTTTTTACTGGTACCATTTTTTTTTCGTTTCTTGTCGACCTTAAATAGAAGCCTTTAAATGCCAAACTCAATTACTCAATAGAATATTAGGTAAGTAATGTTTGCAGGTTTAGGGACATTAAGTTTTCTTCAAATAGTTTAGAAAATCTCGTCTTTTTAACATTTTACCTTTAACTAAAATAACAGTTAACTAATAATATTTTATATTATAATCGTATTCTCTTGAAGCTAGCTTTATAACGTAGGTACAATTAAAACATAATTTAAATTCAAACAAGCAACAATAATTGCTAAGACGTTTTCATGTAACACGTCGTCATTAGTAATGGGACTTTTGGAACAGCTTAATGGGTCCGTCTGCTATTTGTATTGTTGAGCTGTTTCAGCTGAAACTGCTTGTTATGAAGCTATTTATGATTATGGTTGAAAGTGCCGTGAATAAACTTTTGGTGGGAGCTAAGTAATTCAACCCTCTTTACTAATCTATTACCTATTAAGGTTATGGATTTGTAAAGAGGGTTTATAAACGATATAATTATGTATTCATAAATTATGTTGGGCGTTCGTTTTTCATAATGGCTTCTATGCTATAAAATTACCCACTTTGATTAAGTATTTTACTATAACTTATTATTGAGTTATAAAAATAATAAGTTTATCTTTAACCACTCTTTTCATAACTATACACTGGTACTCAGCTGAATCCGGTAAGACTGGAAGCCGACCCCAACAATAATTGGGAAAAAGGCTAGGTAGATGATGACTCTTTTCATAACTATGATAATGTAACTACGAGTGGTTTCAACTCTGTTGGAGTCTGGGCCAGAAACGACCATTCTTCTTTCTTCAAATGTTTATCTATATGTCGGGTTTAGTCAATAGTACGGACGTCAAAACAAATCGCAAGCACGCCATCTGGCGGCAAAGCAAGAACAACTACGCTTTGGCGCGCTTTCTCTAACCATTTGCGTGGTGGGGATAATAGAATATAGCAGTTGAGCTAAAATGTACTGACAGTTGAGTACTGACAGCCGTAGAGCTAACACGTCGTGGAATCAGTGTCGATCCGTAATATTAGTAAGCAAGAATGTAACTTGTGTCTATTTGAATATACTCAGTGTATCGAATAATTTGTGTGGTTTCATTTTCACGATTGTGCCCAACGACCTGCCCACACACGATGTCTTAACCTAAGGGAATACATCCTGACTTCCCGATGGTTTACATCTGTCGGCCAGCCTTGATGCGACATATATATATTTGTAGGATCATGAGGGCCGAGGGGCATATACGGTCAGGATTTGGGTGTTCCCATTTTTGTTGGATAAACAAAAACTGTACAACCAATAACAAGGTTGTTAATTACAGTACTAGTTTCACTAATAAAACAATACTAATGGTAACAAGATAAAGTAGGTTAAAAGGGTATAGTAACAATACAGTTAAACGAACAAACCCTTAAGGTTACAGTTCGTACAGCAGCCTAAGCCACCCAAGTACAAACTGTATCGTTCGCCATCAGCAAGCCAATACAGCTATGTGAATATACAGCAGTGCTGTACCAAATAAACCGACAGTTTTGTCGGGAGCAGGTGAGCTCTTTATCGAGTCTAATCCGAAGATAGACTGACTTGCATACCGTTGCAAGCTCTCTTATACCTTGCTATCCCTCCACAACAACTCTGTCCGATGACATACGGAAGTACGTCACGTGTTTACTTGATACAAAACACTAAAACGTGCTAAATCAAATTAAACTTCGATTCTAAAATCATCAAGTAATAAAAGAATAATTGTCGTAAGCTTATAATAGTGATAACACAAAGAATAATCAAATTAACATGTCAACAATTGTTTTGAACTTTACCATCGATTACAATTTATCGAAATAAGTTGCCAAAATCAATTGGTGCGCACACAGAGTACTCAATAAATTATGATTTGATTTATTAGGCAATAATTGATAGTAAAATCACTTAAATTAGTAATAAGAAATCTTATTATCACAAATTCTGTTGACTACCCGCAATTTTAATTGATAACCAACTCCGACATATTTAAAACTACACTACGTTATTTCTATTCAAGAAGATAATTTGGTTCTTGGAAATCCACTGTTAACTACGAAATCCGATACAGTCTCTCCTCATCACACATATAAGTGTTGGAGAATCTGCCAGTCTATTCAACACCACTTCCGTCAGATTTTAAACCATTACATCTTAAAAGTCTACCTTTTTACCCGACTGCCGAAGGAGGGTAATGTGTTTATCAGTCTATGTATGTATGTAAGTATGTATGTATGTATGTTTGTTCCTATGTGGCGTTCTAGAGACCAAACGCGTGGGCCGAATTTGATGGTTCTTACGTCAATCGATTTGTCTTAACCCCGCGAATGTCACTGGCTGCATTAAAATTGTAAAATAGGAAAATGGCGGTTCTTGGGTGCCATATTGTGGCGGCACAATTTTTTTTTTCTTCCAAACCTATCGTGGGGGTATCAAAATAAAGGGTTTTTAAAGAGGTGATTTCAAATAATACTAATATGTTTAAATGTACCTAATTCGAAAAAAATACTAAAAAGTAATAAATAAAAAAAGATAATTAAAAATATCAAAAAACACGACTGCTACGGTTTTGATCAGCCAGCTCGCGAATATGTATCCTCCGACTGCACAGCATGATTTTTTCCTTGTTTATGTCTTTTTGGTTCGCTTTTCAAGCAGTCGTGTTTTTTGAAATTTTTAATTAAACTTTTTTTATTTACAACTTTTTAGTTACTTTTTTCACAACTCTCTTCTCCTTACAGAGCTCTTTTAAAGGTCAATTTATCAGTTCATCGTAGACGAGGATTAGAACTGAAGTGCTAGCCAAACATCGGGCAAGCCACGTTCAAATCCCGCACAGCCTTCCAACGAGGTTTTAATTCCTTTTTCTTTTTTTTCACGAAACAAGTACCGGTCGTAGAACCCGTGAAACTCGTACATTTGCGATCCGCAAGCGACTGATGTGAACTAGGTGTGCGTACAAAGATAATTTTAGTGAAAGTGCAGTTTTAGTGCCTTTGCACTGGTTTTGGCGCCAAAACATGTTTTTGCTGGATGTTGTGTTGTCGAGAAAACTGACGAGAAGAATCTATTAATTAGTGAGATTTCATTCGTGTTGTCTTGAATATGTAGGTAACACAATTGTATTAAGTTCATAATTTATTTATCGTTAGTCTACATTGTGTCCCACTGCTGGCCAAAGGCCCCCTTTTCTCCTTACAAACCCATATGTCTTGGAAGAATAATAATTATCAAAACTGTATTTTCGGATCGAATTCATTTAAATTCTTTATACTTTCTAGATTTTTGACGTTGGTAAAAATCGTATCGTAATAAACCGCAGTAAAAAAACTATTTCTTATAATTAACGTACGTTAAATATCTCTCTTAAACACCTTCTAAATTCTTATTCGTAGACTTATCACCTAATTGAGCCCCCATAGATAAAACGCCAAAAGGCTTAATTTACCCACGATAAAGGAAAATAGCGCTCACAAACACTGCCTCGCATTCTCGGAATGCAATAAAAGTCTACATTAACTAAAGTAACAATCAATTAACGGTAGCAACCCCAAGATTACTTCCCCTTAACAAAGTTAACAAGCAAAAATAAGCTCTGAACTTCAGATTCAAAGTTCAAAGTTGCATGAACAGAAATATATAATTTCAATTGGTTTTTAGGCTTTGATTGCACGGTGAGGCTTTTAAAGCCAAATAGTAAAGCTGTCACTATCTTTGGTCGGAGTTTAAGCTTGGTTGGGCCTTTGTCCTTTGTCAAGATACGTTCGATTTTATCCGGAGATGAGGTTCGCTGTTCAAGTTATGTTCTAGGATAGGTAATTGCAAGAAAGTCCGTTAAAATTTGGGTACATAAAAATAAAATAAGAATAAGCGTTCTAATTAGTCTGGTTTAATCTTACTTCGACGTGGCGTAGAATCTGCAAGACTCTGAAGAAGGTTTTGCCTTGGCTAATTAAAATTAATGAAAGGTGAAAATAACACTTTTACACGTTTAGTGTCAATTTAAACTAGATCATAATATGTAGTATCATATGGATTACCAATATTAATGTTTACCTATATGATCATCATAAAAAGCCCATGATAAATTTATTTATTCAAACTTCATGTACAGTGTTTACAAAGGCATTTTCTACCCGTCAAACTTTGGGTTAAAATGCTGTCCCACTTGGCGTAGCTGTACAACGTATATATGACAATAATTACTTATGCTTTCATAATAAAAGCTATGATAACGCTATGCTTAACCAGTTGAAGTGAAAATATCAAATACATTGAAACTATCTAAAACTATGTTTTTATCTTTGTCTAAAATTATACTAACTTCAAAAGACACCAGAAAAGAAGACAAAGAAAACCCCAACCTATTTAAAATACGACAAATCAAGCAATTGAAGGTGTAAACTAAAAAGAATTGTCAGCAACCCGGGGCCGTTGTCAACACACTTTGATATGCAAAAGCTACTTAACGAGAGCACAAGACTTAGTTGCGTCTTTTTCTTCCTCAGTTTGTGTTTGAGTAATGAATTCTGGAGTAAAATGTGGTAAGAGGGAGAGGAAGGTGGTGCTGGATTCTTTATTATTTAATCCTTTGGAACAGACACAATTGCGTACAACAATATGAATTAAATACAAAATAGTTAGTAGTTTTATATGTAAAACTACTAACGAAAAGCTGTCAACTGTCAACAGAAAAAGTACCCAAAAACTGGTGGATTTTTTAATTTAAAATTTAAATCATTCAGTACCTGGATGTCCGAGCTCTGCTCGGGTGAAAATAAAGAAAACGACGTTTTCTAAAAATTAAACCTAGCTAGATCGATTTATCGACCCCGAAATCCCCTGCATACTAAATTTCATGAAAATTGTTGGATCCGTTTACGAGAGATTATATATATATACATACATACAAGAATTGCTCGTTTATAGCACACATAATTGCCTAATTGTTGCTGGCCAGGAAGACTGCTCTGCGTGCGCGGGGCGCCCAAGAGCCCCGTTGGCGTCTGTGTCACAATGTGACAGTGACTTTATAGTGCAAAAATGTGTTTATTTTACAACATTTGGTTTTAGTTTTAAGTAAATGGTGCAGTGTAAATATAGTTTTGAGTGCGTTTTTTATTGTTTTTATGACTTTATAATTTTTCTGTAAGTATTGTATTATAGATTTGCTTTTATATGCTTAATATAAACGACAGTAGCGATGCCGTACGAAGCGCTTGTCAACCTACCACATCGCTGGATGCCCTAGTCAGATGCCCTCACTGTTCCCAAGCACGGTTTTTTAAAGGTGAACGAGGTTTGAAGGTACATCTGGGTAAGAAACACAAATCCCACAATGTGCCTTCATCATGCCCAACAATAACCTGTACTTATACACCTAATTCACCCCCTCAATCCCTTTGGCAAAAGCTTGCGAAATTCAAAACTTCAACACCTGTTTTAAAAAGAGTTCCTCGTGGCGCGAGACCATCCGTGGCATCGAGCCTAGCACGCTGTGTCCGTCTCGCCGCCCAAGAGAACTCACTAAGTGCTTGGGAGCAATTACTCACCTTCCCGTTTAGAATCCTACATGTACAAAAAGATCTGGCTACCAAAAAAACTTTAACCGCTCAAATTAAAGACAACTGTAACATTTCGGCCCAAAGTTTCGAACCTAAATTAACGTCACACCTCCCCCAAAGAGGGTTATTGCACCATGTGGAGTCTAAACTAGGTGAGGGTGATATCAGAGGTGCGGCTAGAATCATCTTCAGCAGCGATGTGGTTGCACCGTACTCTCCAGAGACACTTGCAGCTCTGGAGAGCAAACACCCCGCCCCGGCAGATGATCTCACCTTCCCCGACCCCCCCGATCTTGAAAACAACTTATTGCGAATTACAGCCCAACAACTGTGTGCGGCCGTAGGCTCCTTCCGGAGTGGATCCGCCGGCGGCCTCGACGGCCTGACACCCCAACATCTGAAAGATTTAATGTGCGCAGGCGCCGGGGAAGCTGGTGAGTCCCTTTTGAAGGAGCTGACGGCCCTCATCAACCTTATGCTCTCCGGCAATGTGAACGAAGCCGTCATTGATATTTTGTACGGGGCAAATCTATGTGCCCTGTGCAAGAAGGATGGCGGCATTCGTCCCATTGCCGTAGGGTCTACCTACAGGCGTATCGCAGCCAAAATTTGCTGTGCTTATTACAGTGAAACATTGGCCAGCAAATTCCAGCCCCTACAGCTGGGCTTCGGGTCCAAGGGGGGCTGTGAGGCTGCGGTACACGCCTTATCTACATACCTCAACAGCAATGAAGGTGAGGTCATACTTAAGGTTGACATAAAAAATGCCTTCAATTCCGTAAATACCCTACCTTGTTGACAGAAGTTCAAAAACAAATACCCAAAATTTACAGTTTTCTATATCAATGTTATAGGCACCCCACTAAATTACTCTACAAGGAAAACCTTTTGGAATCAGCTGTTGGTTGTCAACAAGGTGACCCTCTTGGGCCAGTCATTTTCAGTTTGGCAATAAACCCAATCATTCGCCAACTAAATTCAAAATTCAATGTTTGGTATTTGGATGATGGAACCCTAGGAGGTGACGTAGATACAGTCTTGAACGATTTAACTTATTTGAATGATAAATTTAGCTCTATTGGGCTAGAACTTAACCTTTCGAAATGCGAAATTTACCTCCCCCAAACTACTGACCGACAGACTACTTTAGCAAAATTCAACGCCATAGCACCTAATATCAAAATTACCGAGAGAAACTCTCTTCACCTCCTGGGTTCTCCTATTTTTGATGAATCCTTTCCAAATTTCATTGAACAGAAAATACAAAATTTTAACGATGTCTCGGAAAGACTTTTCAAAATTAACATGCATTCGGCCTACACACTTATCCGATATTGTTGCTTTGGACCAAAATTTACTTATAGCCTTCGCTCCTCTCATTTATGGAAACACCCACAACTTTTAGAAAAAGTAGACCAAATTATAAAGAACACACTTTCAGCTATCCTAAATGTGGCCTTGGACGACCGAGCTTGGCAACAAGCCACGCTTCCCATTCGCTTGGGCGGCCTCGGCGTCCGCAAAATTTCAAGTATAAGTTTACCAGCCTTCCTCTCCTCGGTCTACGGTACTGATAAATTAACCAGGAACATCTTATCTTCCTCACTGGTTAATTTTGAGGTACCGTGTTTGACCGATGCGTTGAACGCTTGGAAAATGGCTTGTCCCAATACGGATCTACCCGACAACCTGTCCTCCCAGAGACGATGGGATGTGCCGCTCTGCAGTATTATACAGAATAATCTTATAAATACATCGTCTAGTACTGCTGAGCGTGCGCGTCTGCTGGCTGTGGGGGAATGGGAGTCGGGTTTGTGGCTTCAAGCACTCCCGTCATCCACCATAGGCACTATGATGGATGACTCTTCGTTTCGGCTCGCAACATGTCTACGCTTAGGCGCACCTTGTGTTGCTCCACATCGGTGCCAATGTGGTGAAGCTGTCGGCAGCCTTGGGCACCATGGCCTGTCTTGTTGCAAGAGCGCAGGACGCATAGCACGACACGCCAGCATCAATGACATTATTCGTCGAGCCCTTATCACCGCCAGCGTACCAGCTGTATTAGAACCTAACGGTTTGGTACGTGACGATGGGAAGAGACCAGATGGCATGACGTTGGTGCCGTGGAAGGTGGGTAGGCCTCTGGTGTGGGACGCAACCTGTGTCGACACCCTTGCGCCATCTCATGTTCCTAGTTCGGCGGGCTGTGCTGGCGCTGCTGCTGCGGCTGCTGAGGCCCTCAAGCGGCGCAAATACTGTAACCTAATTGGTAATTACAGTTTTGAGCCGTTTGGGGTCGAAACGCTTGGGACATGGGGCCCGAGTGCACGTCTGCTTTTTAAAGAGATCTCTCGCCGACTGATCGACGCTGTGCGTGACCGGAGGGCTGGATCTTTCTTTGCGCAGAGAATCAGCATTGCCATTCAACGTGGCAATGCTGCCAGTCTTCTGGGCACGTTCCCGGATGACAGCGATGTGGAGGAGTACTTCGACGCCTAAGTGTACCTTTCTTTTGTATATAGTATAAGTAGTTAGTTTAAGTATAATTTTGTATAGTTTACTTTTGTTTATGGTATAAGTATGTACATATGTAAGAAGCTGTAATTAATTAATTAAAGTTTATTGTAAAACTGTAATCCGATGTATCAAATCGGTGTATCGTTATGGTTAAGTTTGGATGTGTATCGAAACTAGCTGCAATTGTATAATCATACTCACCAGGTCTCTCAGATATCTCTAGTTGCTCTTCACTATTATGAACGATCCTTGTTCTCCCGATTATCACACTATGGCATTAAAAAAGCTGAAAGCAAATTCACTTTTAAAAGAAAAGTTCGTAACCACTATTTAAATCAGACTACAGAGCAGACAGACATCCAGACTAGACAGATAGCTCTCATCTAAATACAAGTCTAATCATAGTAATTATTAATAGATTTTTTGTTTTTAGGGTTCCGTACCCAAAGGGTAAAAACGGGACCCTATTACTGAGACTTCGCGGTCCGTCTGTCTGTCTGTCTATCTCTCACCAGGCTGTATCTCGTGAACCGTGATAGCTACATAGTTGAAATTTTCACAGATGATGTATTTCTGTTGCCGCTACAAAAACAGAATAAAATAAATATTTAAGTAGGGCTCCCATACAACAAACGTGATTTTTTTACAGTTTTTTGCGATAATGGTACGGAACCCTTCGTGCGCGAGTCCGACTTGCACTTGGTCGGTTTTTATTTATTGGTATTTGTTGAAGTATTTATTAATCTTTTTTATTCGTATATGTGTATTATTCATATTTACGTAATTATATATGTAGGATCATGAGGGCCGAGGTATATTATTAGTGCGAAATATAGTCAGGATATTTCGCACTAAGCAAGAATAGTTTGCGGAAACCGCTCTTAATATCAATGAAAAACATCACATAAGTAACGACAATAGCCATAGTTACGAGTTAGCGACAAAAATACACGCAGTTTCGCCCAGAACAGACGACCCTATTTTTTTTAGCACACAGCCTAGAATATCCTCCTAGACAAATGAAACAAATTACGCAGTATACAAATTGATAATGAAGGCTTTTCGTTAGGCTGTGGTGTGTGAGTTATGTGGGTGTGTCATGGCGGTAAGAGGACTTAATAAAATGGCCACATGCTACAGTTTGTTGGGGCTGCTCTCGCAGAATATTGATGAAAACAGTGTGTATAGCTGGAAATGTTGACGAAATTGCACGATTTTTGTATTGGTCTGACTTATTTCGGTGTATGGAAAAATACTTGTGCTAAATAAATAAGTACTTCATTTATCTGCCGATTTTTCATTAGTTTGATCATTTTTAACTGAGGGATATTAATGGCGGTTTGACAGCTTTTGTATAGAAAATATGTCAAACGGCCATTCTTATTCCTCAGGTAAAAGTTATCAGACTATTTAAAATTGGCCATTAAACTCATTAACTAATCCTCATTATAAATGTTAAAATTTGTATGTTTATATGGATCAATGTAAATCAGTTTCGCCTCCACAGCTAAACGGATTTGGTTGCAACTTGGCATACTGCTGAAACAAGACCTGGAACATGGATGAACATACCAATTGGTATAATTTTAATGAGTGAAATCAGTTTTCAATAAAAAAAGTTAATTAAAAAAATCAAAAAACCCGACTGCTTGAAAAGCGAACTAAAAAGACGTAAACAAGGAGAAAATCATGCTGTGCTGTCGGAGGATACATCTTCGCGAGCCGGCTGACCAAAACCAGACGTATCCTCCGACTGCACAGCATGATTTTCTCCTTGTTTACGTCTCTTTAGTTCGCTTTTCAAGCAGTCGGGTTTTTTTATTTTTTTTAATAACTTTTTTTTATTTATAACGTTTTAGTTATTTTTTTTTCGAATTAGGTACTTTTAAACATATAAGTGTTATATATTTTTGAAATCACCTCTTAAAATCCTTTATTTTGATACCCCACACGATAGGTACGAAAGAAAAAAAAAATTTGGGCCCCCACAATATGGCGCCCAAGAACCGCTATTTTCCTATTTTCCAATTTTCATGTAGCCAGTGACACTCGCGGGGTTAAAACGAATCGATTGACGTAAGAACCATCAAAATCGGCCCACGCGTTTGGTCTCTAGAACGCCACATAGGAACAAACATACATACATACATACTTACATACTTACATACATACATACATAGACTGATAAACACTTTACCCTCCTTTGGCAGTCGGGTAAAAAGGTGAAGCATCGGGCCGAAACTAGTTCTCTACTTCTATAGTAGATACCTATCTGTATAACGTGTCAGGGTAAGAAAGGCAGTGCAAAGCAACAAATGGTGACAGGATTAGTGATCTACAAGACATTTGTTAATATTATTTTTCACAGAATTTGTGTTTGTACTACTAATTTGAGCCTAGATATATGTACTAATAAGCAGTGGTAAGTATCTCTACTTCTTCCGTCATTTGCATCGTTAATGGATTCTTTCTTGAAAGAGTCAAACAGAATCGTAGTAAAAAAATCAAACTCAACAAAAAATATAAACAAAGGTATGACACCAAACTGCTAACAAAAACATAAGTACACCAACAGAATAAATCAATATTTCGTCACCAATCTATAGACGTTACATATACCTAATATTTATATTCCGAGCGACAAAATTTCTCGTTCGAACAAACTTACGGGAACCATTGATTTATAAACATCATGAATAATTGCAGGCACGTCCTCATTCCATGAGGAGTTGCAATTTAAACATTACCATCTTCATTTATGAGTTCACCTCTGTTTAGAAATAAAAGACTAATGCAAATTGCTTAACATTTTGTTTTTATATTGCTTAATTTGATTTCTGGGTTCGTACGCACTTCTTTTGTAGGATTTGGAAAACTGGATAAACAAAAAAAACATACCATTTAACCATATATTATTTAATAAAAATCTGATCTGCCAATAAAAATAAATTGTTCACGGAAATCCATTTTTATTTAGCTAAGTAGCAGTTGCCCACGACTTCGTCCGCGCCAAACTCTTTAAAATTAACAAATAATGGTTTTTATTTTTTGTTAAGGAACCCTAGATATATTTACCAAATAAAATCAACTTATAACATCAGCTATCTACCAGTGAAATTCCCATCAAAATCGGTCCAGCCCTTTCGGAGATTACCCGGCACAAACAGACTGACAGAAAAAAATCTTGAAAATTGTATATCTGTTATATACTTTCACATGCATTCAATAAAACGTTGTTATTTTGATATTACATACATACACTTCAGTTTTATTTATTTGTATTGATCTATATTGCATTGTTCCGAATTGGAAAACAACATTTTTTTTTATAATTCCCAACAATACTTGCCTTACGTCACGTTTGACATATTGGACCTGTTAACACTAGTAAAACGTGTGAACAGACCAATAAAAACATAATTTCATTGAATTTGAAACGGTAATACGGCGTGTACTTCATTATACTGTATTTAAATCTGCTTTAATTGAAATATGAAACATCAATTCAACAAGTTTTCCGCTCGCTTATTCATATTTTCAAGAGTAGATAATTTTCTCCTCAAAATCAAAACCAAAATCTATTTTTTTATTTCACATAGGTCTACATGGGCACTTATAAAACGTCGACAAAAAGGCACGGTTCGGGTTGGTAGTTTCTTATGGTGAAGAACCGGCAAGAAACTCCACGGTTACTGTTTTAAAAAATGGTTTGGGTTATAATATTTCCATGTTACAGCATTAGTGCTTAGATATGGGGGACAACGTAGGTCCGACAATAAGTTGTAGGAAACTAAAAAAAGGATTATATAAACGAGATAAAAAGTTAACAAATGTTAACAAGCATCTAGAAATCTAGAAGGCTCAAGCCTTTTGTTATCAATGCTGTAACTATTCTTAGCAAAGGGCTATAAAGATGATTGAAAACCATTGTAAAAAGTCTAATTAAAAGAAGGAAAAAATAAGAATAAATGAGATTGAGAATAGTTAGAGACATCCACACAATTATTTGTGCCGTGTATGAGTTACCAGAGAAGCCGCATGCGCAGAAGGAGCTAAAGCAGATTTTTATCTTCAACGTAGTTCTTGATTTTATTTACAGATTAAAACTATACTAATATTATAAATGTGACAGTAACCCAGTCTATGTTTCCATCTGTTACGTATTCACGATTAAGCTTCTAAATCGATCTCAATGGAACGGAATAGGACATAGTATACTTTTCATCAACATAGTCGGGGAAAGCCGTGATCAGAAGCTGGCTCCTTCATAAGAAGGCTTCATGCAATAAAAATTGTGGCTTATCTAATAACTCTAGAAAGCTAGACTATTTTAAGAAATGCAATCTCAAAACCCATAAATATTTCTTACCAGATCATAGTAATTGATTGCGACCGTAATAGGCCAATAAACGTCACGTCGGGCACATGTCTTTTTTATTAAGTTTGAATTTTTATCCGTGAGATAAATTGCTGACAAATTACTTCATACATGGCTCCAACAGCTTTCAAAAATGCTACAATTTTAATAACACGATAAATAAATGTTACTTTGTACCTAGGGTGTTCATTTACCTACAATGGTTTGTACTCAAACAAGATATTAATATTCGGCTGCTGCCAGAGAGTTTTCATATGTAAATTCTATCGCGCCATTTATCCGGGGGCTGGGGCACGCATATTGTAATAAAATGCAATTAAAACGATTTAGTGCACTTTTTCCACCCTTTCGAGCTCTCGTACACCCCAATATTTTTGATCATTGTCGTTACTCAACCTTTATCCACTTGGATGTATATCTATATATACTATATAGGTTTTGAGGGAAACAAGATACTACGTAAAGAGCTGGTTAGAAAACAAATAACTTTTAAGTTTTGTGTTTATTTTTGTTTTAATTGCACGCTGCTTTCTCTGGGTTAATTGTAAGAGCGTTTAAAAGTACACAAATATATCACAGGCCAAAAGTAGAGCCAGATTTTTTTTTTTTTTTACAATTCTACTTCAACCAATTACGTTTTGCTAACCGAGCACCTTAATTATCAACTTTGGTCTACCTATATTTTCAGATAAGCTAACGTCAAACATATTTTTAGGAACCAGAAGTAAAACACGTTTAAAAATAAACAATCTTTTAATCCTTGGAATTACAATTTGCAAAAATATTATATACACACGCAACACGCACACGTCATCAACATAGGTCAGGTAGCAAGTCCTTCTTGGTCGACGTACCAGCAGCAAAGAGAGCGAGGATACGCTGTACACCACCTTTTATAATCTTCCACCGTCAGCAATTCGCATGACTGGCATGGCATTCGCTATTTCTATGGCACCACCTCGCTTTCTAGCTAATAATATTATATTTTTCTTTAAACTAAAAGATGAAAGACGTAAGCAAAATTTTAAGCACGTTCAAAACTACGTATGTACTTATAAAAGTTTACCCCGATAGATTTTTGTCGTCTTATCTTGGAGAAGTTTTACTACTTTTTCTCGAGACTAGTCAAGATGAAGCTTAAACTAATCCATTTATCAACCTCAATGGCTGAAGAGCTTCAAGTGGTACCATTATTATTTTGGCAAACGATGCATGAGAATTACACGGAAGTGAGTATGTACCACACTAGAGTAATATTTTTACAGGTCATGCCTGAGCTAGACGCTATCCTGAGTTAGCCCGACTGTGAGATAAACTTAAATTGCTCTCCCAAATACCTGCCCGCAATAAATATAGAGTACTTGTCTACCACACGAGTATACGTCCTACAAAATGCCGCGCCCACTCGAAAATAATGATGCAAAATAGAATTTCGTGCACACGCCATCTTCCCGAAGCCGGCTAGACAGAAAATGTAAAATATTGACTGCACCGCGATGCGCCCCGGGCCACAAGACAACCCACTCTATCCGCGATATTTCATGCAAATCGAAAAAATCCATTTTAAGTCTCCAATTGAATTCATGGCGATTGTGATTGAAAATACCCAGGATTAAAGTCTAGAGAGATTCCATCAGGATTTTTGCAGGAAATCGAAAAGTATTAATGATATGCAAACAATATTTTATGCTAACGTAGCTTTTAGATTTCCGTGTTGGCTTAGGAATGGAAGAGAATCGAATTTATCGGTCGCAGTGACTACTAACTTATATTGGACTGTCAAGTTGTGAAAGTCGGTCAACAGGGGGAAACGGTATGAACAATCTAGGTTTCATATTTAATAATTTAGCGAACCAATCTACTCATACGGCAGAGTCCAAAATAATGGAAAATATCCCCGAGGGCATTTTAATAAATAAGAGAGACATTAAACCAATGAAGCTGCATTTTTTGACAAGCAATATTAAGTATTAAACCTAACCACGGGGTCCCAGCGCTAAGAAAGTAAATTTGGTTCAAATAAATCTCACTAGATAGCGCGACATGAACCGAGTTGTTATTGAATTATGTCTAAAATTTACATTTTCTGGAATTGAACATAAAAATTGTATGTTCTTGTTTAATCAACTGTCCTAAGTAAGAATTTATGGAATGTTGGGCTCTTAATTCACATTTCAAAGATTATTTAAATGGAAGATTTAAAATTATGCGCCAATAGATGGCGCGGTTTTGAATGTCTGAGGCATTCCACTCGATTGTTTAAATTTGTATTGTAACACATTTTGGTGCAATTAATCTGTAAAAATGTGCAAAAAAATACTATGAAACAAATTTTTACTGTAATTAAAGAAAAAAAAAAATATACACTTTTACTTGCAAGTTGCTGCTAACACCATCTATATATCGCCATGGAACGGAACCGAACGCGAACAATGTACAAAAAATAATCGGTTTAACCAGATGAAAAACGCTAGTTACGTCGGCGCGGTTTCTTTGTATGGGATGAGGCATCTTTGTGCTAGTATTATATCATCTGTGTCATAACATAACATCACGAACTTGTCCCCGAAGGGCTGAGCAGATGTTTATTTTAGTACGTCCACATTTCGCCAGTTGAGTTAAGTCTCATGTTAAAGAGGGTAAGCTTATTGCCATCAACCGAGCACAAGTCTAGTCTCTGCTTCCAAGATATTTTTTATTTTATTTTTTTATTCCTGATGGTAAGTGATGATGTGGTCGACGATGTAGCACGCTTACCTAGAAGAAACCTATTCACTCTTGACTTAAAGACTCCCAGGTTATAGCTAACAGGAAATACAGACTCTGGCAGGGAATTCCACTCTTTAGCTGTACGCATAATGAAAGTACTCACGAAACGTGGAATGGGTTTTCATATTCCACATATGAAAACCCATTGAAACTTTCCCCGACCCGCAGGCTACGCACCAGGCCCGTTGTAGGCCCGCTGGTTACGTATCTTTTGAAAGAGCAAAACGATAGCGAACAAACGCTTTATGTCATAAAAGTCGGCATTACCTGCAGTGTGGGTATGGTAAGTCCTACACAATCGTTTGCTAATCGCTTGCTATTTTTCAAATGCACTTATTTAAAAAAAACTGCCAACAACTCTAAAGCTTCTGTATTGAAGAGCAATTATTACGCAAAAATCGCTATCGTGTTGCTCTTACAAAAGATACATAATAAGCCTGCCGGGCATCGAACACAGGACCTCAACTCAACAGTAACGCTTGCGAACACTAGACAAACGAGCCAGTAAGTATTGAAGTACCTAAAAACATGTATTTGTTGGGATTTGAACCCAACACTCGCGGCGAGCGCGCGCCGTCTGCACTTCGCACAGGCGCGCGCGGCCCACGCGGCATCGGTGTCTGTGGGAGCGGCGCGACATCAACGCAGCGCAGCGCGGGTCGAGGGACACTCGCTACCAAGGACTCCACCGCGACAGTCGACACCTCTTCCTAAAATCTAATTTGTTTATCCGGGACGGTTGATTTGAAATAATAACGGCATTAAAAACATTTGCCTGTTTAATACAGTCCACTCATTTCATCCACGAGCTAACAACATATTCGTTAACCAATTTTAGAAAACATAGACATAGGTTTATATGTTTTAATTAAAGCTTTGTTTTATTATTGTAGAATTTAGCGCCTGCTTGGTTTAGCACTAAACTTTAAGTTGGTTGATTTGGTTGACTTTATTTTAGAATGGTAATGGTTTGGTTATTGGTTTACGACCACTGGTTTAATTATACGCAATAATGGTTTTAAAAGTTATATTGAATACTAGTTAAAATAATGGTAAATGGTTAATCTAAGCTAAAGTAGCACTAAGATGGTTTGATTCGAGTTACTCGATTGGTATCCGAACACGCACTAACTGACGCTAGTTGCGATACTTGCATTTATGGAAATTCACGCAGGCAATAGTGCTGAGCTGTTCGGTTGCGAATATTGTACCGAACACTTATGAAAAGTTATATAATGGTTTTGTGTTTGCCTCTACAAATAAGAACGAAACTTAGTACAAATACCAGCTTAAACTAAAAATAAATTTCACGCCCCAAGAATGTCAATTAGTAAAGTTCAACTAGAATATTTCAATATTGAAAAACTTTTCTATCAGCTAGACTAGAATAATGAGTTACAAAGTTTTTCCAATTATTTTGCCTGTAGTACGTACCACCGGGTTTTTGCATAAACAAACATAATTAGAACGTTAAATTATGTCTAATAGTTAAATTCACACGCGGTGCCAGAGTCTACGTTCAGAAATCTTACCAATGGAATATGTATAATAACTAATATCGAGCATCTCCCTATTTTTCATAATTACATTAATTTTCTCGTTAATTACTTTATTCCTATATAAAAAATATCATTTACTTGTTAGTTCAAGCTTGAGTTTTTCCAGCGAGCAATGGAGCGCAGCATTCTTGGAGTCAGTTTGAAAGACCGTATGAGGAATACAATAATACATTCAAAAACACAAATCGCCGACGTCACCCAAAAAGCAGCCAAGCTTAAATGGGGATGAGCACATCTGCCGCATGTCGAACGTCTCATGGGCAAAAGCTATCATAATGAGGATCCCGAAAAATGTATGGCGACATCACGGCAGACCCAGGCAAAGATGGCAGGATGGACTTGACACCTACAGAAAGGACTGGTCTACACTTGCCCAAAACCAGGACAATACAGTCAATTTTATTTTAATGTATTGCCTTAGGTCCTCGATAAGTGTGCAAAAGTTTAAATTTAATCTAACATTATGAAGTGAGTGAAAATCAAGTTCAAAGATTCCGTTACATACCAACATACATAGCTATGAAGCTAATAAAAAAGCATGTATATAATGTAAAAACAGAACATAAAACGGCGCCCGGTGTGCTTAACTGTGCGAGTTGTAAAGTGACTCATACAGTGCCAGCCGTGCCCGCTGTCCTATATGAAATCATAGTAGACTATATGAAATCAATATTAATTAACGTGTTGGTATTTGTTGAAAATATTTCACACACACGTTTGTGTTTCCTTTTAAGGCGACGGCCAGAGTGTTGGTTTGCGAATACCCAAAGGGAGTTCCAAATCTACATAATGTTGTGTTGTACTAATTGAGTTTTTTAGTAATTTAGTTAGTCACGAGATAATTAAAAATATAAATAAAAAATATTTTCAATTTTGTTAATCTTGTTTTCAACTTTAGAAACTATCTAACTATCGCTGAGTCAAATAAACCTTGTCGCTTTGTGGCATGCACTAATTTCAATTTCAGCATAAACCCGTATTCACCGCAAATCGAATAGCATCTTTCATATGACGGTCACACAACTTCCCACAACTCATGAAGCATGTCTTAATCCGACTCATTTGAACTCCTACTGTAGCTGCCCGGTACATGTGTGACCTGCCACAGGGTGTCACCTTAATTGGGTCACCCTCCCCGTGACCCAAAGAAATTCACGGCATTTTATCTCTGGGAGATGCAGAATAAATGCGTATTCCAAAAGTAAGATTAGATTTCTAATGAATTGCGAACTAGCTTCTGCCAGCGGCTTCGCCCGCGTTAATGTAAAAATTATCCCGAAATAACATATTCTCGGGATAAAAATCCTACAGATATCCTATAACTGACTATAATCTATCTCTGTGCCAAATTTTGTCCAGATCCGTTCAGCTGTTCTGGCATGAAGAAATAACAAACATACACACTCACAAACTTTCGTCTTTATAATATTAGTGTTCTCGGTATAAAAAGTATCCTTTGTGCTATTCCTGACTATAATCTATCTCAGTCCCAAATTTCTTCCAGATCCGATGAGCCGTTCTGGCGTGAAGAATTAACAAACATACACACTCACAAACTTTCGTCTTTATAATAGTGTGAGAAGAGTTTTTAGATTTGAGAGTGATAAATCTCATTCTTTTTTGAGAATTTTGAGGATCGTAGCAGGTGGCGTTCTACAGTTTCTGCCTAACCCCATGGAAACAAGGCGTGAGTATGTATGTATGTTTAGTATTTTCGGACCACACAGGTCAGGAGCAGAAACGAGTAATAGTATTTCTACCATTCAGTTTTAGGTAGTTTTACAGACAGTCAGACAGTCGGTTATATACTTGCCAAATGTTAACTTTGCATCATATTCACTCAAGGCCAGTAATTTCTGCATTTCTTGTGGTTTTCGCACGTGGGAGATGGAAGCTCCGGGGCTTACTAGGCGCTATATTGCGCTATGGTGTAAACCTGCCTTTTATTTGGTTTGGCAGCCGAGAGATTGTTGATGGCCTCGTTGATCGGAAGATCTACTCTTTTGTAGTTCTGATGGTATTAATTTCAAGACGTTTAGAGTATCGTAGCTCATTTTTGTAATTTGAAGGAAACCTTCAAACATTAAGTGACACTATTAATATAATATTTATTTAGGTTAAGTTATTCTGTGGGCCCTGTTGCCTTTAATAAATAAATTAATAATTAAGTATAACAAGGTATTTAACGTTTCGGTGTGGACGTGCAAAATACCTATTTTTACCAATTTCGGAAAAAACCAGTTCGGAAAGTTCGTCGGAAGAATTTCGCTTCTACACGCGTTTGCATCAGTGTGCTAACGGTTTTATATTTTTGTAATTTGAAGGATACCTTCAAACATTAAGTGACAACTGTCAAACGTCATGTACGTCACGTCAACTGTGAAACCGAATAATTTATCATAAATTAAAACTACACTAAACTGAAATTTTTAATGACTTATTAAAAAAAGAATTAATAAAAATGTTAAATATGTTTTAACATGTGTTTATAACAAATAATTTTTCAGTTTTGGTCTCTAAATTATTTAAGACAAAGTTACCCGTTTTTATCTTTTATTTTCAGAACGCACCATTCACTACAAACCAATCCAAACGCTATTGGATTCTCGGCCTTAATTAACCATCGTTCAATTACTACTTCCGAGTTGTCGCAAGACGTTTTTTTGAACTCGTGCTACCAAAATAACTTGACGCAGCATCGAGTACGTTAACGTCTGGTGAAAACGTCACGATGACGATACGAATACGTTTGAAACTTGTGCTAGGGGCTCTGATCAAAACACATAACAATTAGGAATCATTCATACGACGAAAAAGAAGAACCGTGTTTAAGAACTGATATTAAATATTTTACCTTTTTAATCGACCTGGAAAAGGACCTCCTTCTTTCTCTTAATGTTCGACTCAATAGTTGCACGTGTAGCATCATCATCATTTCGGCCGAAAGACGTCCAATGCTGGACTTTGGCCCCCCAAATATCGTCACACCGATCGGCACGTGTACGCTGCTAGAAAAGCAATCCGGATATCCTGATAAAAAAATTCTTTAGGTCCTTTAATTTTAAGTAAGAAGCTTTTCATGTTCAGTCATTTCGGTTCATCATTTAATTTTCCATTTAGCCAATTTCCTCTCTCTTTACCAATTAAATTGGTTTGTGACGGCTACAGAGATTGTTTTTGTTTGGCTTTTCAAAGTAATTGGAATTAAGTTTTGCTGTATTGTGTGTACCTTATTTAATATTACGTAGGTATAGAGAAATCGTACAGCGCTCTTCGTTTTTGGTATAATAATGCCTTAAAGGCGCTGATGGAGCTGTCTTGCTTATGTAGCGCTTCATAGTTGTTTGCGGCAATGCGGGTCGATTGCTTTTATGCATTGATGCGTAAAAGATTTGGTGCGCAGTCATTAAAAATTGGACCTCTCGGATTCGTGCCACCATACGAAACCGCGGCGGACATTTGAACGATGTCATATTCCATCCATAATTGGCATAAATGGGCCTTTTAAATAAAAAATAAATTTCGTTAATATCTCACACATATCTTGTTTTATTCAATTTTAACATCGACCCGTCCTTGTTGAAAGATATTTTTTTATTATATTTATAAAGTAAAAATAACGAGAAATCCAGCAAAGTTGCGCATCCTTAAAGAGTATTCTACAGGAAATAAGAACACCATTCTAGGTTAATTTAATATACTGTTCGATTGGTGCAAATGGGAAGTGATTGGCTTCTGCACTACGGCAGCCGGTTCAATTTCCGAAAGAAATAAACATTTCTGTGTATGGTTTCCGAAGCTATGTAAGATTTTCCCTGAAGAATAATATTATGATTTAATAAACAAAAGGTTTTTTTCTACGATAGATAACTACCGGAGACAAAAAATGTTGTGTCAGAACGTCTTAAATGTTGTGTTGTAACGTCTTAAATGGATAATCCATACTAATATTATAAATGCGAAAGTAACCCTGTCTGTCTGTTACCTTTTCACGCCTTAACGATTTTTTTTTAATTATTATTGATAGGCTCGCGCTTGACCACTATCTCACCGACGATGTGGTCGACGATGAAGCACGCTTGCCTAGAAGAAAACTATTCACTCTTGTCTAAAAGACTTCCAGGTTGTAGCTATCAAGAAATACAGACTCCGGCAGGGAATACCACTTCTTAGCTGTTCGCACAATAAAAGTATTCCCAAAACGTTTAGTGCGTATGGGTGGGATGTTCACCATGTACTAATAGCGCCTTGCAATGCCTACGTCTTGTAGTCCGATGATGGAACGGTCTAGGCGGAATTAGTTCATGCAATAACGGTAGGTCGGTCGGTGTTTTTTTTTCCTACTCCTCCGTTATTCTTTTCTGATTACTTTCGTTGGGGCTCCAAGTTAATTTCATTCTCCGGGACTTCATCGAGTTTCATTGCCTCGGCGCTTTTCTGGTGGTCACCACTGTTGATTCTGGCTTTCAGGAGTTGCAGTGGTTAGATGAATGTTGGTACATGGCTAGACCATGTTCTGGATTAGGACATGGGTACTTTTTATTCTGGTAGTGTGTTCACTTGGGACAGTATTGTCCCAAGTGAACACATTACCAGACCTTCTCCAGACCTTCTCGGGAGGTCTTCAAGAGGAAGATTTAAGATAATTTCCTTTAGCAATGTCATAATATTAGTATGTATATAAAAATATGTATTTATGTAAAAATATTTTATTTTATTCGTCTTAAGTTATTTTACGCACGGGATCGGTCAATGTGGCGACGCCTGGGGGAGGCCTATGTCCAGCAGTGGACGTCTTTTGGCTGAAATGATGATGATGATGTTATTTTAAAACATGGAGCCTGCCCTCTATAATGTCATCTTTATCTGGCACCCTAGGGTTTGCTGTAAGAAAACTCAACATTGAGTTAAGCTCGCCTTTGTACATGTACTTTATTATCACTGTATATGCATTGTTTTTTTATGTACAATTAAGAATTAAGAAAAATAAACACTTTTCACGCAGTCAAAGCCGCTGGCAGGAGCTAGAAATTAAATAAAGACACTAAGCACAATAATTGCACTGTTCTTTAACTTGGCTCCCTGTTTTGTTTCAATTTAATTAAATGCGGACCTAGTGAACTTGTTAGAAAATATTGCACACAAAAATAAAACAACGAATATGCGGCGAATTTATCCTTGACAATTTTTCATTTGAGTTCTTCTAGTGCATTTTAATGTGGACTTTTAATACAAAGCTCAGTGAGCTTTTTATTATGGAATTAAGTAACTGTTTAAGTTTTGTGGGCTAAGTAGATAACTATTATCGCTTCTTTCAGCGATTCTTACTTTACCTGTGGCTGTTGGAAACATAATCCAGGTTTATGTTTCCGTATAACACCCACCATTTTCAGAATCGGTTTAGTTTTACAATATCATTTCGTTATTTCTTCTTCTTCTTAGTCGTAACGCTCTTGACAGAGCGGTCGTGGTCGTCATGAAGTATCGGTAGTATATGTGGCAGATGTAATGCGTCTCACAATGCCTCGCCACCCTTCCCGATTCGAAGTCATCCGGGTACATTCGTGCACGGGACCGCCCACAGCAGACTTGATCTGGTCGGTCCAACGCATGGGTGACCTACCACGTGGTCTAGTGCCTTCCACTTTTCCTTGGACGACTAACCGCTCTATGGACTGACTGTCTCGCCTTGAAACGTGCCCGAAGAAAGTGAGTATTCGGGACTGTACTATTGCGGACAGACGCTGCTTGATGTGGAGTTCTTGGAGTATCGAGACATTTGTGCGAAACTTGGTCCACGACACTCCGAGCATTCTTCTCCAGCACCACATCTCCAGAGCGTCTATCTTTTTTCTTTCCACCTCCCGCAACGTCCACGTCTCTGCAGCGTACAGAAATATGGGTAAAATTAAAGTGCGCACGAGCCTGGTCTTCGTGGCTTTGGTGATGTCTCTGTTCCTCCATATTTTTTTCATTTTGTCCATTGCGGTTCTTGTGATCGCCATACGCCTCTTTATCTCGTCAATGCAGCCACCGTTATTCGAGATTAAAGCTCCAAGATATACGTAGGATTGGACTACGTCGAAGTTCGCAATCTGAGTAACTTCTGGCGAATTATTGTTAGCACGGTCCACGATCATCACCTTGGTCTTGCTGCGATTTATCTTTAATCCGAATTCAAGGCTCACTTGTTCCATTTTGGTAAAGTTTTCCACAAGATTGGCCATTTTACCGAGCTACCGCCAGATTTTGCTTTGGAGAAATCAACAAAGCAGATGTATGTTGGCTTGTTGAATTCGCGAGCTTTTTCAATAATCTGGCGAACAATAAGAATCTGTTCCCGTGTACCCTTCACAAATCCAGCCTGTTTTGGTGCGATTTCTTTGGACAGATACCCCTTCAGCCGCTCATTAAGAATATGTAACAAGATTTTGCTGGCATGGGATATCAGTGCAATAAGGCGATAGTTGTTACATTTCCTTGTAGAGCCTTTTTTATGTAGAGGGGTGAAGACTGTATGAGTCCAGATGGCCAAGTTCCTGTCTGCCATACTCTGTTACAAATGGCATGGAAGATATAGACGCCACGTTCTCCTAAAGACTTTATGGTTTCTATGGGAATTCGGTCTCTTCCTGTGGCTTTTTTATTTTTAAGATGTTTTATGACAGCCCTTACTTCAGACAGAAGAATATCCGGTTCCAGTTCCTCCCTGTTTACCTTTGTATTTGGGAAAAGACGTGACTGTGGGTCCTGGAACAGTGATTGACAGTAGTTCTGCCACGCTTTAGAGATTTGGTCTAGTTCTGTTACAACTTCGCCTTTATCGCTCTCGATAGCCCAGGTTTTAGTAGGTAGAGTTCCTGTGATATGACGAATTTTGCGGTAAAGATCCCTAGATTCATGTTTCCCTGCGTGTGCTTCGACTTCTTCACAAATTTTGCGAAGATATGAGTTATGATCTCGTCTGCAGTTAGTTTGAATTTGAGCAGATAGCTTGTTCAGCTCTCTAACGACCGCTCCTCTTGCCCTTTTTCTGCCTTCGATCCTCAATTAAAGCAAGAGTACCCAAGTTTCTTTTGATAACTCTGTTGTATCCTTTAGCGATAATGTTAAGAACTTGGGGATATTCATTGACAAGAACTTCTCTTGGACTGCCCAGCTACAGGAAGTTAGCCGCAAGCTATTCGCATCTGCTGGGTCTCTGAGGAGATTGCGTAATTTTCTGCCGACTGCCACTAAGATTGCGCTTGCTCAATCTCTTCTTCTACCCATCCTTGATTATGCTGATGCCAGCTATCTTGATCTCACTGAAGCACAACTTGATAAACTTGAGCGTCTTCAAAATTTATGTATAAGGTTCATATTTGGTTTGCGCAAATATGACCATGTTTCAGAATTCCGTGAGAAACTCAAGTGGTTGCCAATTCGCCTTCGCCGGAATGCTCATATTCCTGTATAATATACTATTTTTCCCATCTACCCCTCTTTACCTCAAAAATCGATTTCAGTTTTTATGTGACTCGCATACGAAAGTTCTTAGGTCATCGGATAACATGAAACTTAAAATGCCAATGCATTCCACTATCTTCCTGGACAAATCTTTTACTGTCCAGGCCGCTCGTCTATGGAATGCATTGCCTGTAACAATAAAACGCGCGCAATCACTACCGATATTTAAAAGACTGGTAAAGGAGCACTACCTGTCACTGTGATCTTCTACTTGTTGGAGCTGTATTGTTTTCTTGACTGTATATTTATATGTATTTATGTATCTGTTTTAGGATTTTGTATTTAGTGGTTACTATGTTTGTTACTTATTGTTTTATTCAAACTTGCACCAAGTGCAACCCCATGTCGTGTCCAGGCTATCTCTCTCCATTCTGGGTTGCCTGGAAGTGATCGCAGAACGCGATAAGGCCGCCTGTTGTATGTTTGTTTTAATTTTAAGGTTTCCATATGTATTATTGTTTTTTATCTTGGTGTACAATAAAGTATATATAAATAAATAAATAAATAAATAAGAGTACTGTCTATTATCCAGTGTTGCCGTTTATGTGTTTCAATTGGTGGCTTTGATTTTGCGACTGCTTCCTGAATAAGATGTTTTGCTTGGTTCATCATAACATCTCCGGTGTTGCCTCAGTGAGGTTTGCGTCGGTCCATTTTGACCAGTTCTGCTCAATTGCCGTAGTAAATTTTGCGGTGTCTCCGACTTCAATTCTCCTTAGCTTATTAAGGGTTCGAGCAGCTGCCAATTTTATTCTTAGTTTTACAGTAAGGAGTTCATGGTCCGATCCGCAATCGGCACCAGGCAATGTATGAGCATTGAGGATAGAGGTACGCCAGCGTGATTTCGTTATTAATTTTCGTTATTAACTGCATGCAAAAAGTAGAAATGCATGTCAAAAATTCTGCACCAAGAATTCTTGCGTTGACTGAAATTATAAAATAGCTACTGCTGCGGAGATACGAGCCTTTGTGGTCTCGTACGGGGATTTATTTTTTATTATTGTTTAATTTTTTGTTTTTGCTTATTTCTCGTGTCTCCAGTAGGGGTCACAAATAAATACTTTTTCATTATTTCTTTATATTAATATAGCATTTGCCCAACTATGTAGGTTGGGGGCCCTACATAGTTGGGAAAATGTTATATTAATATGTAAAATAAAGAAAAAGGCTGTATATTACTTGCTAGCTTGCAAGCTTCTAGTTTATCATTGTTCTATCTTTATCATCCATGTTATAATACCTACTAACTTCTTTTTAACTGACGAAAAAAAAAGGAGGAGGTTCTCAATTCGAGTCGTATATATATGTATTTGTATGACCATGCATAACTTTTATAGAGCGGTCCGACTTCAATTCTTTTTTTTGGAAAGAGTATTCCTCAAATTTCATCCCATTTAATTTAAAAAAATTATAAACACCCCTAAAGGTAGAAAAAAGGATTTATTTTAATTTGCACATAGAATTTTCAATTGTGAACCGATTCTTTCGATGCCAAAAAAACTATCAAAGATCAACCTAGCTACAATCATTCAGCGCTTTAGGTAATTAATTAGCATGTTTGTTTGTTTGCCACCAACTCAAAATGCTAGACTCATCATCATCATCATCATCAGCCTATTAATGTTCCCACTGCTGGGATACAGGCCTCCTCTCTGTGAGAGGGAATGGGCCGTAATCCACCACGCGGGCCCAGTGCGGGTTGGTGGATGTCACATGTCTTCGAATTTTTGGTTCTAGGACATGCCGGTTTCCTCACGATGTTTTCCTTCACCGTTTTGAGAGCAGTGGTGATGCAATAATTTACACAAAGTAAAGCGCCTGCCTGGGCTCGAACCCACGACCTACAACTTGTAAGTCGCGGCCGATACCACTGGGCCACCACTGCTCAAATGCTAGACTAAAAGATTATTTTTATGATTTGCGTTTTTGTTCGTTATTTCGTTCGGTATTTTTTTTTGTTAAAACAGTTTTTATATCGCTAGTTTAGCAGCCTCAACGAAGGATTGATCACGTAGTATCCACGTTCAAGCGACCACTTAGCATGATTAGTAGCGGATTCATTGACGCTACTCTGTTCTCCACAGCACGCTCTGCAGATTATTGGTTGACCAATAAATGGAATAAAGGAATACTCAGTAAGTCAAGTGTGGCGATTAATGCTGCTAGCTAGTTCTCAGTATGAGAAGAGGCCTTTGCCCTACAGTGGGATAGAATAGGCTGGTATTATTATTACCTATTTGTTTGTTTCAGGATAATGAATTAGCCTTAGAGCTGATTTATCAAAAGTCAGCTATCTTTTATATGGATATTAAAATATTGCCGTTTGATAGTTTTTGTATATAAAACTAGTGACCCACCCCGGATTTGCCTGGCTGTCTCTATAAAATATTAGTAGAGGTATGTCATATTTGTTCTTCCGATAAAAGTAATCGGGCTATTAAAAAACCTAACCAAGATAAATAATACAGTAAAATACTAAGAAATTACGAGCTTTACATGAAAATAAACACTTATCTCGTTTATATAGCCTTTGCTTAACTAAATTTATTTGGGGTCGCCTTCTAGAATATAACCAGATAAAGCTGATTATCTATATGTTTCGATCTTAAAGCCGATATATAATGTTAAGGCTGTTGTCGTAAATCTAACCTTAGTCGTGATTCCAGAGACAGATTTGAAATAGACAGACCTAAAAATTACTGTAAAAAAATATGCAATCTAAACAATCATATTCTGCAATCAGCCTTTCCACACCCATCTCCAATTTACTTGAACATAAAATTATAAAACATATATCTTCCCCTGATTCATAGATTTATAAAGAGGCAGACGTCTAGGAAGTGAATATTTCCTGTCGTTGATCGATTGAGCCAACAAATTGAATTATGAGAAGTATACCCAGTACGCGAGCAGACGAGACGCCAAATTAAATGCTCAAACTGATTTTCACGCCCCGATAGGTCCATAAAGGATTCATACCTAATATCTGGCACAACTTTGTATCATAGTTCAAGTAGTGTGTAGTGTAGACAGTAACTTTGTCTGGCTGGCCAATCAGAAGCCTACATGAATTCAGTGTTTAGAGAAAGTTTTGGGTTACGAATTCCAAACTGTCGATTTGGTAATTAGTTTTTTGTAGAGTATTTGATAACATCGCCTGCTAAAAAGGCTAGGGATTGTATATAGTAAAGTAGGCTAGGGATTGTAGTAGTAGCCGGCCCCTCGACCAATCGGGTTGCAAGCATCCTAATTTGTTGCGACACGATTGGTCGAGAGGTCGACTGACAATGATGACTCGCTATTTTCTTAACGCGAAAGAACTATAGTACCTTTTAAATAAAGTTACTGGCTTAACTTTTCATGATTTTATTCATATCATGCAAAAATCCATTAAACACAGACAGCCGACACAATCTATTGTGTACAACAAAATATCTGTATCGCAAAACTTCTCGTTTCAAATTCAATAGAGGTGTATTTGCATATTTTTTGTGTACACCAATAAGAGTTCCCATTCATCCCTTTTCTATACACTTATCAAAAACAAATTTTGCGTCAGAGGGAAAAACATTTTTCCGTTTCAAAGGGAAGTTTGTTTTTTAAAATTTCCTTTTTGTTTGCTCTGGAAAGGTCAATCCATAGAGGCGCATTTGTGCTGGAACTGTTTATTTTTAAGTATAGACCTCTCTAATTTACGCTGTCAAAGGCTAGATAAAATTAAGTACGATAATCATATTACTTATTTGTTTAATGAGCAAAATATGTTTGAACTTTTCCTGCCAAAAGTATAATTGTTAAAATAATTATAAAATTATATTTATTTTAAAAAGGGTCCGTTAATTTTCCTAAAACTCGTTAGTAGAACTTGTAAAATCACCGGAACATTTCATGTCGGCTATTCACCTACACAAAGAGATTAATAATAAAGTTCTTTGTCAAAATGCGAGAGAGACTCCCGTTATATAATACAGATTATTATCACAGAGAGAGGACGAAGAGTAATATCGTCGTAATTATGAAACTACGTTATATTCACTTTTTGACCAACTTTGACGCCGAAACGTTGGCGTGTTGGTTGATTAAAATTTTATTACAAAATGGCGGGGCGTCTGAAGTTCGGCGAATTGCCTTATAATTGAGTTCCCCGTTAATTTGTACGTGATGTGATTATTACATTATATTTTCTGCATTGTTATAAGAAACTCGTCGCTCATTAGCTTGTCCACTGGTTGAGAAGACGGATAACAGTTTGGGTTCGATTTCTGTTACTCTTATTTGATTGCCGGGGTTTTTGAGATTGTTATTCTATCTCAATAGTAATGACCGTTTGTTTGATCCGTATGGTAAAAAAAATAGTAGCCAATGGTTTAAAATTTCGGTAAAATGCATTTTTGTATAAAAACTGGGCATCAGTTAGATCATCGCGTTAAGGGTAAGTAACTCTTCACATAGCATATCGATGCGACTGTTAACCCATTCTTAGGTAATATTCTCTAATATATTAGTTTTGAAACTATTTTCCCTAAAGTTTAATATTATCTTAATCTTAATATATATAAATCTCGTGTCACAATGTTTGTCCTCAATGGACTCCTAAACCACTTAACCGATTATAATAAAATTCGCACACCATGTGCAGTTCGATCCAACTTGAGAGATAGGGTAGGGTAGGGTAGGGTAGGTAGGGTAGGTAGGGTAGGTAGGGTAGGTAGGGTAGGTAGGGTAGGTAGGGTAGGTAGGGTAGGTAGGGTAGGTAGGGTAGGTAGGGTAGGTAGGGTAGGTAGGGTAGGTAGGGTAGGTAGGGTAGGTAGGGTAGGTAGGGTAGGTAGGGTAGGTAGGGTAGGTAGGGTAGGTAGGGTAGGTAGGGTAGGTAGGGTAGGTAGGGTAGGTAGGGTAGGTAGGGTAGGTAGGGTAGGTAGGGTAGGTAGGGTAGGTAGGGTAGGTAGGGTAGGTAGGGTAGGGTAGGGTAGGGTAGGTAGGGTAGGTAGGGTAGGGTAGGTAGTTAGGGTAGGGTAGGTAGGGTAGGTAGGGTAGGGTAGGGTAGGGTAGGGTAGGGTAGGTAGGGTAGGGTAGGGTAGGGTAGGTAGGGTAGGTAGGGTAGATGAATGTTTGGTGTTTTTATGGCAAAACAAAGTTTGCCGGGTCAGCTAGTATAACTATAAATCCTTCATAGTAAAGTAGAACAGAACAAAAGAGTGCCACTAAATTGAAAACAACGCGTCAATATGAAAAATAGATCCAGCGCATTATTAAAACAGGGTGACACGGTGAAAATTTTTGTCGAGTGGAGCGGTACGGAGCGAAGCTGAGCGGTGCGAAGCTGTTCTCAAGCTATAATGCCACTATCTGACAAAACCAAATTCTGAGTTATAGTCAAAAAACCGCGATAAAATAATTAGAAATCGATGCTGATTATCAACTATAGGTAAATCATATGCGAGAGTTAATTGTTTAAAAAAAAATCTATACGTGCACTTTTGAATAGTCACTTTATTGGTTTATATCAAGTAGGTTTGCAAACATAGTGATTAGGGGAACTTAAAGGAGTTTTTATTTTTATCGGGAATCTATTGATAGTAGAAAATACTGATCGATAGACAATTTTTTGCTGATTACGATGGCATAAAAACCTTAAATTAGCCAATTGTCAGTTAGTGTAATTTTAGCTCAAGGACGGCAAAGCAATGTTTTCAGCTTTTCCTGTACGTAATAAAACTAGGTTGCGGGAAGGCGCTGGATGCGAGACGCACGGGATCGGTCAATGTGGCGACGCCTGGGGGAGGCCTATGTCCAGCAGTGGACGTCTTTCGGCTGAAATGATGATGATGAATAAAACTAAGCCACGGATGTAAAATGATATTTTTCGTACTTATCATAAACTTGAGACGTTCCTTATGAGACGCCCAACTTCTTGGAAACGCCCAGGTCTATCTGGTTCTGGTCAGCCAGCTCGCGAATATGTATCCTCCGACTGCACAGCATGATTTTCTTCTTGTTTACGTCTTTTTAGTTCGCTTTTTAAGCAGTCGTGTTTTTGATATTTTTAATTAACTTTTTATCAGAAAATATTGTTTATTTTCATCAGTCGGCTGTAAAGTATGGTCAGTGAGCTTTTCAATGATGAACATAATATATTTCGAGGAAAGTGTGATAGAATTGCACATTTCAATTCCGTCTAACACGTTCCATCATCGGACTACAAGGTGAACGGTAATCCGCCATCCGCCATCGGTAGGTAAGTAGGAGGTGGATGTCCCACCCATACGCACTATTTAACGTTTTGGAAGTACTTTCATTGTGCTTGCAGGTAGGTACAGGTAAGTACGCACGTGTTGTGTGTGTTTTGTGCTACAACCAACGTGTGAGAATTAGTATTATTATAGGTGACTACTGGGCAAGCGCACTCCATTGTCGCTTACCTTAAAGTGACATGGTAGAACGCGAGCCTATCAGTAATAAAAATTAGGTTCAGTAGGATACTTAGCAGAAAATGTCTCTAGAAACATTCTAAGCACTTAAAAATATACCAACCAAAAGTTTTATACAACTCAAAATTTAGTCGGGCAAGGCCTGGCATGAAATACTGAATAGCGTTTGCTCGTAACGCAGCGTTGCCACAATAACTGAATGTATTTTTTTTTACATTTTACGTTACTTTTGACCTTCTCATGTAACCTCCATATTACTACCGTAAATATTTTCCAGCAAACAAAAAATTTATCTTGAAACGGAACGCATCTCAGAAAGTTTTTGTTCGTCGTTTTGTCGCACCCGATTTTGTGACACACAATTGTCTTATTGCATATTCACTCACTCACGTGTATTTCTAAATCTTCCATCCCGCTTACTCCGGCAAGTGAGTGAGTGTGTCGTTTTCCACAACAAATAAGGTAATGTAACTTTTCTCATGAAAATGTAACTTTTTGAGCTGTCTCATGTAATATTTCACTATCTGCCACTGGCAACACTACTCGTAAGTCTCTCAGTACGCGAGAAACCTCGCCACCCCCGAAGGCGATGGAGAACCCAGTGACTTACAAAATACTACGAATAAAATCATAAATAAGTGAACAGCAATCTGCACACGACCTGCTTCCCTGGTTTATCATTAGACTGACCAATTTACTCGTTGAAAATCTGCCTGAAAGTACCTAAGAAAATACGGGAACTTTGTTACTCATGTGAAGTAACTCTAAATGTATTTTGTCTAAGGCTAGGGTTGATGCCCTTGTGGCTAGTGGACCATCATCGCCGTGCCTAACATAAACACAGGGGCATACATATGTAGATGACCTGTTAAATTTTCAGTCTGTAAAAAATTCAAAACAATCTCTTTAAATGAAGTTGCCCCAAAAAAACAATTATGTAGGCACTAGGTAAGTATCTAAACTATAGATAAGTATCTAAAGTTTATCAAAGTAGGTACCCGCTAACTACATTCTTAAAATAGATACCTAATTAAGTAAACTCCATAACTACTATACAATTTAAAATTAGGTGTACCTAGGTAGACTTTACATTTTGAGGTACGTTTTCCCGAAAATGCGTTGTAATTTTGCTGTAGTAATTCAAATATAGTTGCGGGAAAACAACATAAACTATTCATAGGCAGGTCATTTTCCCGAATATATTTTGTTATTACAAGATTCCCTCTGGCTAATTGTCTCTGTGCGTGTTATTCAGCTATGAAGTAGATATTTACGCGAGAATCGCGGGATTAACGCCATGTTCAAACCTCCAGCACTTTATTAGTTTGTGTTGCTATTAAATTATCATCATAATGGGAATGGGTTCGTTCGTGTTGCCAGTAAATGGGTTGTCCGTAAAACAAACTACTGCAATCGTCACTTGGAGAGTTCTCAGCCATAATAAAATGTATTTATACCCTGCTGTCAGCGTGAAAAATGTGGAACTACCTTCGTTTTATGGGTTTGATTTTTTTTTTTTGTTACCCGACTGTGCGATAGAAAAGATAGGATCATGTTTTTTCTAGGTTTGGGTACCTAAAGCGTATCGTTTAGTATCAAATCCATAAGTAGTTTTTATGTTGCAAAATTTTTATGAAGTTAGCTTCAAATTACAACCTCACCTTGTCCTAAATCAACGAAGCAACCAAAAGCCGAGATTGCTATCCTTTCATTACAGTGATTCTGCCAAAATGCCTCATTCTTGAGACAATCCCAGGTCTCACAATAGTTCGTGTCAATCCAGTTAAGCTAGGAACAAATTGGACAGCAACAAGTCTACGGAGGTTACCGGGCTTTGTAATGTATTTACATTTCGAATTCCGAACATTGCATAGATCCTATTGAGGGCAAATCTACTTGGAACTCCAGTACCGATATACTACTTTGGGATCACACTGCTCTAGTTACAGCTACGTAGGGGAGAACAAGGTAAGGAGCGCCTACTAAGGGAAATTTTAGGTGAAAACCACATTCTTCTAATTTTTAATTACTTTTGATTGTATTTGACCTAGATTCTTAAAGTATATTATTTTTTGTATATTTTTATATACAATTACAGTCATGTATTAAGTTACAACAACGATTTTACAAAAAGTGAGTTTCTCCCATTCGACACAGGCGGGTAATGAGAGCCCATTTAATGCTCATATGGGAAATGGAAGCCATAACGTTTACTCTTTCTTGAAAATTTTACTAAATGTTTAGTTAAATTTTCAAGAAAGAGTGTTACTTTAAATGAGATCTTAGTTGTTAATACAAAGAACTATTTGTAACACAAATAATAAAATCAACTTTTCAGACAAAACGAAGAAATAAAGATAAAATTATTAAAAGACAACAAAATACCTAAATTTTTACGGATCCAAACAAAAAGAAATAATAATAATAATAAATATAAGAATTAATAAAATTAGAATATTAGAATTGTATAAAATAGATACAACTCGTTATATCTCACCTCCTTTACATGGATGATCTGAAGCTCTTTACCCCCAGCAATCTTCAGCTGATGGAGGTATTGAAAGTAACTGAAACTTTTAGTCATGGCGCTCATCAGGATGGAGTTTGGTGTGGACAAATGTGCGGTCATGCATGTAAAGCGAGGGGAGATTGTGGAATCCGTAGGAATTCAACTCGTGGATTCCATAAACGTGAGATCCCTCTCTCCAAACGAAACCTATAAGTATTTGGGTATATCAGAAGCGTTAGGTATCAGCACTACTGACATAAAGCAATCGTTGAGGGAACGCTTCTTTGGCCGCCTGAAGAAGGTATTCAATAGCCTTCTTTCAGGCGGAAACAAGGTGCGCGCCTTCAACGGTTGGGTCATGCCGGTATTGATGTACTCTTTCGGCATACTCAAATGGACTCAAACGGAACTCGATGCCCTGGATAGGCGGGTCCGTACACTACTGACTGCATATCGAATGCATCTGGTGTCGTGTTACGTGTCGCTAACGATAATCAAATAAAAAATTACAATCGGTCGATGCCATTAGGTCCGCTGGCTTGCGACTTGAGAAATCAAAAGGCCGTAGGCCTCGTATTTTAGTCAAAGACGTCCCGTCGTCAATGGAGGACAGTGCCTTTTTGCATGCGTTGTACTGTCAAAACATTAAAGACAAGTTGCCATTAAAAGAAGACGACTTTATTAAATCAACAAAAATTATACGTAGGCGTTCGCTAGACAACGGTCGGAAATGGATAGGCATTGAACTCGATTCCGCGGTCCGGAAACATTTAGTCTCGACTAAAGTTAAATTGTTTATTGATTGGGCGACTTGCCGTTTCATTGATAATGTCGACGTAGTACGTTGTGCACATTGTCAACAGTTCGGTCATGTTAAGAAACACTGCACTATTAAATCACCTACCTGCGCTAAGTGCTCTGAGGCACATGAAACCAAAGACTGCCCGCATAAGGATAATTTAAATTATACACCGTCTTGCGTAGCGTGTAAACGATCAAAGAAACCATCTGACCATCGCTGTGGGTCACCTGGGTGTGCTACTTATAAACTTAAGCTCGAACAACTGATCCTCAACACCAATTACTAAGATAATGGATAGATTAACCATAGGACAATTAAATCTCCACAACGATAGGGTGGCGACTTCTGAACTGGACAAACTAATTATCGATTATAACTAAGATATAGTGCTCGTTCAAGAACAATATCAAAACGTGCGGTTACGTCACAAAGTAGTACAGTTGGATGGCAAAGCACGAGCTGGAATTTACGTGGCGCGTTCTTCTAACTTCACAGTAACGTCTTTACGTAATCTTATGACACCCCATTGTGCCGTTGCGGTGGTCTCATCGTCTTCTTTTAAAGTTTACGTTGTGAGCTGCTACTTTCAATATTCAGACCCTGTTGCTCCTCATATACATAACCTCCGTCATGTCTTGCAGTCGCTCGCGGGCTGCAAAGTTATTGTTGGCGCTGATGTTGGCTCGCGAGGTTGTCGACATGTGGGATGTGGACACAGCGATCATTGTACCGATAGTCGTGTCAGCCAATGGCTGAATAGCCACGAGCCTCGACCAAAACCTTAGGAGGCTCTCGTTAGGCGGCTGGGTCAAGGGCCTGATCCAGAAAGCAGTATTGCTGGACACGGCTCGTATTGTTAGGAGGTTCCTCTCTCTCTGGAGCCCTGACCGCCGCGCCGGTAGCTTGGCCCCTGTTCCCGATACCGGTGGGCCTCTATTTTCTATATTTTAAATGTTTTTTATTTTGTATGTTTAATAAAAATATTTAAAAATGTAGACAATAAGAAAAGAAATTGAATAAAGGAGATAATAATATAAGAATCTGGTCTATCACTGCCAGAACATGTTCCATGGACCCAGTTTCCGCAACATCCGCATCAGTACCAAATCTTTCCACGTTTTCCTGTTTTTCATACTAGGCTACCAATTTTGAAAATAAATATGCAATTCTACTTTCAGCCACAAGTGTCTTTAACCAATTGGACTTGTTAGTCAATGAAACTATGGATGTAGGTAAAAAGCATAAACATAATAAAAGAAGAAAATAAGTTTATGCTTATCTTGGCAATTTTTTATAAGCCTGGGGCGAAAAACACAACCATCCCTCGTGCCAAATGGCACTAACGACAACGAGTAACGACTCGTGCGCGTCAAGCGAAGTTTCTCGATGGTTGACTGAAGCGACCGAGTGCTTACGATCGCGCGAATGTGCATACGTTCCGTTCAATCACCATCGCTCCCATCATGGTATAATAAGACAAGGTAAACTCTTCCCGTGACAGTTAGGTCACGTGATTGGTCCAAGACTACGTCATCAATTGCGTTGCGGTTCTCAAACTTTTTTAGTGGGGAAAAAGATAAAAATAATACAATAGGTACTCAATTTTATAATTTTTATTAATTCTACATATTTAAACCTTTTTGTATATTTTTACTTTGCTTGTTTTTTTATTAATTGCATTATGATTTTATTTAGTTTCCACACGCGTAGAAATAATGAGATGAGAACGTTGAGATTGATGTGCGAAGTGATGAGAATAAGAAAAGGGATGGCGTGACGGAGGACAGGACGATATGGAAGAAGAAAACGTGTTGCGCCGACCCCAAGTGACATGGGGCGAGGGCAGGAAGATGATGATGACTTGTAGATAGATTCTCGTTTGAACTAAACAGAGTACTACCTCATAATGAATTTGAGGATACAAGTCCTTTGTGGCATCATGAACAATCCGAGTAAAATTTGTGAAAATGTTTTTTTTATTATGCATTGGTTGACCGTGGTATTGACTAAATTATTTCTGCATTATATCAGCATCCCTGATCAATTCTTTGCAAGGGTAAATCAGTTTACCCCTCGACACAAAAAAAAAATCACAGGCACCGCTACTAATTTTATTTTTTTTAGCCTGGGGAAATGCCCATGCATGCTATGCTACCACGGGGAGATAGCGCAGTTATGTGGGACTCCAACCCACTAAAACTCCTCGGTGTCCTCCTGTGCCGCTTATGGCGGGAACACGGGCACGCGTTAGCACTCACCGCAAACCCGCTGCGGCTGTCCGTACCGGACCCTCCTTTGGGGTGTACCTCCCATCACCGGCGCACCAGAACATATTGCACGCTGTGACCACCCCAGTGACCAAACCAACACATGGGTCCCAGACAACCCCGTGTATGGCACCCTGTTTAAGTCAGTGGCCCCGCCACCTACCACGTTCGGCCGCAGGGGATAAGGACCTCCCCTGCGGCCCCATCGCGTCCGCAATCAGACGGTGGCGACCCCGTCTAGACCGCGGAAGGTAGGGAGAACGGCGCACCGTAATACCGGCACTCCACTCCCGCCGCGGTCTCCAACCCTGAGCCACGATATCGTATGGGACGCTCCATATGACATCGCGGCTCGCCTCAGATGCAATGTCACCTGGTGCCAGGCGGTATCGCAACCTACTTGTTGGCCGCTTCGACGTCGGCTTAATCGGCCAAAGCCCTGACGAGCGGCCCCTCCTCGGGTTCCTCTTCGCTTCACCGTTGGTGACCAAGCTACGCCTTACTTAGTTTTTATTTGATCTAAGAGCTCAACTGACAAGCTAAGGCGTAGTTTCGTTTTACGTGTAATTGTGTATGTATACGGCATGCCAAGGCGTAGTTTTAACCGGCGTCATCTTGTTGTTTGCAACGTTCCATCTTGAATTCTTGTTTGATCTGAGGTCTAGGTATACAATGTCTCCGACAAAACAAATGTTGTAAAAGTCACACGCTGCGTCGTGATAAAATGGACCAACTTAATTTAGTTCGGGATGAAAACCCACAAAACTTGACTTGACCAAAATAAGTCAAAAACTAACTAGGTTAGATTAAGTTCAAGCGTACAGCCGTACTGACACAACCTTGATAGACACAACTATGCCTTAAATTATGGAATTTACAACTCGTAGATAAATGAAATAATATGTAGAAAGGCACATGCCAGTTCTTTTAGTTGAAGTTAGTTAAAATATTAATGCCACGCATGATAGCGTCTTGTCGTTGGGAAAAGAAAAAAACGGCCAAGTGCGAGTCGGACTCGCACACAAAGGGTTCCGTACCATTATCGCAAAACATTGCATAAAAATCACGTTTGTTGTATGGGAGCCCCCCTTAATTTATTTTATTTTAATTTATTAATTATAATTTTTTGAAGTAAATATACAACTAAACATTCTGTGAATATTTCAAGCGTCTACCTGTTGCCGTTATTAATATCGAGCAAAAAGCGATAAAAATATCACGTTTGTTGTATGGGAGCCCCCCTTTAATATTTATTTTATACTGTTTTTAGTATTTGTTGTTATAGCGGCAACAGAAATACATCATCTGTGAAAATTTCAACTGTCTAGCTATCACGGTTCTTGAGATACAGCCTGGAGACAGACGGACAGACGGATCGCGAAGTCTCAGTAATAGGGTCCCGTTTTTACCCTTTGGGTACGGAACCCTAAAAACCGTATTACACCGTCTTTTATAAAGGGTCTTTCAACTAGGACGGGTCGATGTTAAAATTGAATAAAACAAGATGTGTGTGAGATATTAACAAAATTTATTTTTTATTTAAAAGGCCCATTTATGCCAATTATGGATGGAATATGACATCGTTCAAATGTCCGCCGCGGCTTCGTATGGTGGCACGAATCCGAGAGGTCCAATTTTTAATGACTCTAATGTTTTTTTAGTTACCAACTCTTTGACAAACTCAGGCATATGAAAATAAAACTGTAGTTCCATGCAAACTGCAATTCCATCACAATCAAATTTAGATGCAATGGAACAACAATAGAATAGAAAATACTTTATTGTACACCACAAAAGTTAACATTTCTTTTACATAAACCTTATAGATAGGTACCTACCTACTGCAAGCTGTTCGATCAGGTATATCAGAATTTACTTTTTAATAACACGTAGTTAGAAGTAAGAGACCACGCTTGTTCTACCTCGAAGGGCTTGGCAGAACTGTAGACTTAGTAGCTAAGTTTGTACACCCACATACCGTACCTATAAGTTAATAAAGACAATTCAGTTATTTACGCAAAAAAAGATTGAAAATGCGTGTGTAGGTTTAGCTTTTATTTATGAAATAAATAAAAGCTAAACCTTTCTTATTAGTGTAATTAGTCACCGTGAGCGAACTTTGATCTATCTCAAAGCTTTAACAGATACAAGACGAAACGAGAAATTCGCCAAAGAGCTCAGCGAACTGGATTAGCCACTATCTCTTCTTTATCTGAGAAACTTACGAGTTAGGAGCCACCTGAATAATTATGTTCACTCAGACTCGTTAGTTTGGAAATATAACCGCTATCAGTTCTTGTTAGCGTGTCGACTAATGGTCGTCGTTGTATAAGTTTTAATTATGAGCATGCTCGTCGATACACATCAGTGAGCCTAATCATGTCATCCCATCTTGTGTACCTAATCCCTTATTTATAACAAGTATAATATAAAAAAGAGGCTTGTTAACTCATGCTTTTTAAACTACATGATTTATCTAGTAGAAGACACGCTTGACGCTTCGAGCGACAATCCATCGAAACAGGTAATTATAGACGATATTTTGCGAAAACATCCCGATTCAAAGAGTAAAATGCGCATAATTTTTAAACGGTTGAACCGATTTTCATCAAATATAGCTAAGAACACTCTCGAGAAAGTATTATTTCAAATAAAATAAATCAAAATCGGTTCGTCTGTTAAGGAGCTACGATGCCACAGATAGATAGGTACTTAAAACTCACCCCTCTTTTTCCGTCGGGGGTTAAAAAATCTAGGTCAGTACTGTCACAGATAATATATTACTAGCATAGTACCATCGACCACATAGCCACTAGACGCCTAATGCTTGATATAATACATCAAAAGAATTCTGTCAACTAGCTGAGGTATGAGGCACGGGGGTACTGCGCTCTGATTGGTCCCTTACCAAGGTCATGCGCCTCATTAAGGGTGGGACAGGTTTAAATAAAACCAGGAAGGTATCGATATTTTATAAATAGTATTTGTACTTATTTTTATCTTATTAAATTTACCTTCTTTATTATTAATTATACGGCGTTTTAACATTTTAGTAATAAAATAAAATGTAAGGTTTCTAGTTCTATCGATAACAGATTTGGTCATAGGTTATGGTGCATCACTAGTTCTATTTACGAAATTATAGAGGAGAAGAGATAGCGAAAAAATTACTTTAAAAAGAAAGAGACGCAAACATGCGGTGGGCGTTTTCACCTACAAACTTGACCAGTATAATATGAACTCCGACAAATAATATCAGAAAATAAATCTAATTATGTTTATGTAACTATTAACTTATCAATGAAATGTTATGCCATTATTCCGGAAACTTGAAGTCTGGATGTTGTTACCATACCAACGTATTGTTCAAGAGGCCTTTATAATATTTATGAAATATTTTTTTTGTTGACGGACGCGGAAGTGTTTACGGCTCACAGAAGTGGTCGCTACTAATTCGAAATTGTCGAGTGGCGACCTTTATTACCTGTTGTAACACTTTTTTTTGTGGTAGATAAAAGTTTTGTCAAAAGAAAATTAGTTACCTCTTGCCGCCGTATTTGTTTTGCTCATTCGCCTTAAAACTGCCGCTGGGTGGTGGAACCACTTTGGAACCGCACCCTGGGACGTCGAGTTCCCTATAAACACTCTAATTTCACTAAAATAACTTAAAATCACTTGATATTCGTCCTCCGAAATTTATATTTACTTAATGCTATTTGTTTGTTTTGACAGACTGCCAGCTGTCATTTGTGAGTGCCGCATTTGCGTTTGGAAACGCGCAAATCGTTAGTTAGACGCAGTGCATGTTTAAAATAATTTTTATTAGTCAGTGATTGTGTTTTTATAGAATAGTTATAAATTGAACTTGAATAATTTGACGGATGTGATTTGAACCTGGGATGGTGTATTTTACGGAAGGGTGATTTTTCCTTGTCATTTCTTCAAGGATTGAAATTGTTTCGTGGGGTAGTTAAAATCAAAGTGATTTGATTTTTGTGCGATTTGTATCCGAACGGCACTGGGTGATTTGACGTTTTGATTTGTGCGTGCGGTGATCTTTTTTGCTTTTTCTGCGAGGCGGCGTGGCGACCGGATCTTCGGTCACCCGCCTGCTAACGTGCTGGTTGGGCCGAAGCCCTAACCAATAATCTGTTGTGCTGAAGTTGGTGTGTGTGAGTAGCCTGATCCGCATTGGGACGCGTGAGTGCGTCCCGGCGACCGAAAAAGCTGCTCCTGGCTGTGCTTTGATCAGGTCGCTTTGGTCCACGTGGAACCGTGAGGTCCGTGCGACCGCGACCTGACTGATAGTGTTGCTGAGTTATCTTAACGTGGGCTTCTTCCTGTGGCAGCGGGGATTCGGTCAGGTACTGGCCCCGTTGTCCACGTGTTCCCACGTCGGGCTCATAATCCCTCACGGTAAGTCGCTTTGCTCAGGGGATTGACCCCATCATATCTCGTTGTGAGTTCTGTGTGCTGACTTGCTGGTTTCTTTCAGAACAACGTGGCGTGGGGTCGAAATTGGGCCGACCTATCTACCCTACGGGTTTACTTCCTCCGAAAGGTACGTGTTTGACTTCCTAAAGGCTCTGTCAGTTGGTATTCGGTTTCTTAGGGCGGCCGATACATTTATATTATTTGGGCTGGCCTATCCTTTGTGGGTGTTTGTTGACAAGCTCCATACAATTATACCTATTTACATACACCTTAGGCATGATTTCCATATACTCAGGAGGGCCATCCATTATGTTAGCCTATGTAAAGCCCGGTATTTAAGATAATATTCCCCGTATCCCAACGATTTGTCTGATCTGTATAACAATAAAATCTGTGTGTTTAATCATGAAGAGTGCGGGACAGCTCATCCATTGTGTTCACTTATGTAAAGCCTGTGTGTAAGATAATACCTTCCATGTGTAGCGAATTGTCTGCTCCGTCTAACCCTAAATTCTGTGTGTTTAATCATGAAGAGTGCCGGACGGCTCACCCATTGTGTTCGCCTATGTAAAGCCCGGTGTATGGGATGTTACTTACCGTGTTTTAGCGACCTGTCTGTTCTATATACTCGGAGCCCTTTGTGTTTAATTTGAGTTTTTGTGCTAAGAAGTTTTTATTCGGTAACTTCAGGAGGTGTCTGGTTGGGGCTGACTGTCTGGTTGGGGCTGATTGCCTGGCGGAGGCTATCTGCTCGAGGCAGGCTGTCGCAGTGTGGAGTTGGCTGGCTACGCGACGGTTCAGGAGACGGGCTTTCTGGCCCTTCCGTTATATTATTATTTTTATTTTTTTGTTCTTCCACCCTCAACTCTAAATTAGTTGGGAAATATTTTAGTACGAGGAAAAGTTGACCAGCCAACTGCAACCAGCGACCCTTTTTAAATTTATTTATTTTGGTAACGTGTTCAAGGGTTAAATATAATAAACATCGTTCTCAGTATATGGTGCTTTATTGTTCCCAAGAAAATATCACGTTACATTGGCGCCCGAACAGGGACATTGTTGGTGCAGGTCCTCGGCCCTGGTCTTATGCTCAGGGACGAATTGGCTGGTCAATTTTTGATGTGTGTTTGTGTTAGTCTATAAGTTGAATTGTGTAACTTCATAACTTAGACTGGTAGTTATTTATCGAAATGGAGGAACGCCCCATTCGTTTTCATATCCTAAACAAAGATGAGCTGCTGTACGAGGTTGCCATCCGTGATGGTGTACCTGAGGCCACGGTTGGTCGATTGCGTACTCAAATCAGGGCTCTGTTCAAAGAGATACCCACTGATGAGGTTAATATGTTTGAAGGCGATGTGCATTCGGAATTACAAACTATTAAAACTAAACTGGCAGAGCTGCAGGAACTGTTAGATAAAAAGCCACTTTTGCTAAAGCGGTTATACCGCATCCAAGGTTTAGGGAACCACTTGTTTCATAGGTTAACCCGTGTCGAGCCGGTGGAGAAGGGGGACATGGAGCTGAAGACGGAGCTGGATGCAAGCCTTCTGGTTATTCTCCGGCGAATAGACAAAATGTTTCATGCTTTTTCCAGTACCTTTGAGTTTAAACCACAAGTAGGCGGATCCGAGCCGACCTACCCCGTGGAAGCCGCTAGGGGTGCTGAGGCGGAGAAACGTTGTGTCACGTGTGATCGCACGGCTAATATCCATTCCCTGAACGTTAAATTCAATGGTAAGGTTGGCGTCCATGAGTTTCTGGAAAGAGTTGAGGAGCTTTGTTTGTCGCGTGGTATCTCTTCGGATCGATTATTTAGGTCTGCTGTTGAGCTGTTTGTTGATGATGCATTGTACTGGTACCGAGGTATCAGGGATGAGGTTGAGAATTGGGAACAGTTAAGGAATTTGCTGTTGGAGGATTATTTGCCTTCGGATTATGACCACCGCTTGCTGCAGGAGATCCGATCCCGGACGCAGGGTCCGGATGAGTCCATAGTCCATTACCTCAGCATCCTACAAAACTACTTTTCCCGTTTGAGGTGTCCCCTGAATGAGAGAGAAAAGCTGAGCATCGCGAAGTTTAATATCCGACCAGCATATACCCTCCAACTGGCCTTAGTTGATATTGATTCGTGGTCGGAACTGAAAAGGCGCTGCCGGCAGTTGGAAGCGGCGAAGGTTAGGTCAGAATTTTTTACCGAACCCCCACGCAATGTTCAACACGCTGTTGCCCCCGATCTTGCGTACAAGGCTAGCAAGGGTAATCGCTCTGTTTGTGAGACTGTTGAGACTGCGGTGGAGAAGTTTTGTGTACGGTGTCGGGTGAAGGATCATAACCTCCTTGAGTGTAAGGCGCCCCGCGTCATGATCTGTTATCGCTGTGGGGAGAAGGGTGTAAAAACCAAGAATTGTCCGAAGTGTTCTCCTAAAAACAAGGTGACTCCGGATGCAAAAATACAAGTAGCGACGGTCCGTTCCTCTGGTGATGATACCCGTCCTTATTTAAACGTAGATATTTGTGGTTTGTCTGTTCCCGGCCTTTTAGATTCGGGTTCGGAAATTTCGATTGTTGGTGGTTCTGTTGTGGATCATTTTTCGGGTATGGCCCAGATCCATAAGTCGAATGATGTAGATGTTGTGAGAACCGCGAATGGTTCAACTTCCCCTGTTCTTGGGTATATGTATTTGCCGGTGACGGTGAACCATGTCTTGCGGGTGATAAAGTTTTTTGTGATTCCAGAGGTGTCCAATCCTCTGCTATTCGGAATAAATTTTTGGAGGGCCTTTAATCTTGCACCTGGCGTATTGTGTCTGACGGGTCGGGCCGATTTATCTTATCGGAAACCCAGTGAAGTTATAGTGTCCCAAGTGAGTCGGTTGCACCCTTTTGATGCGTTGTCTGGGGGGCCGAAAAAGTTGGCTGGTGATGGTTGCAAGGTGTTTGAGGATGTTTCTGTTGAATCCAACCATGAGATTGATACTACTTCCCGTGAAGCCTACGTTGACAAGTTGGGCACCCTGAAAGAAGTGTTCTTGAAAGTTGACCAAGAGTTGAGAAAATCTCATTGGCGTAATGCCAAGTATTACAATCAACGTAGAAGGGACGCTGTTTTTGAGAAGGATGATTTTGTGTGGCGGCGCACTTATGTTCGGAGTGATGCCTCGAAACATTTTTCCTACAAGCTGGCTCCACGGTTTGAGAAATGTAAGGTTGTGCGGAAGTTGTCTAATCTGGTTTACTTGTTGGAAGATGAGAATGGTAGAAGGAGTGATTGCCATGTGAAAGACATAAAGAGTGCCGATTGATCCTCCATTTGGGCGTTCTTTTTTTATTTTTTGCATTTGGCGTCATCATGTCCAGTACTGTGGGCCTCAAGGGGTGTTGATTATTTTTTTTGATATGTATTGCAGAGTAGCTGGCATGGTGGCTACCCTTAGTTTCATGTGTTTGTATGTGTGTATCCAAAGACGGGCTGAAGAAACAGTCCCGCAAATTAGCAGGCGCATACTGTGCCATGCCTTATGCCTCCACCGGGTCATAGAGCTGGGGACCAGCTCGAATTTCGCTTGTTACCTCGCGAAATTCTGGCGGGTGAGGGGATACTGTAACACTTTTTTTTGTGGTAGATAAAAGTTTTGTCAAAAGAAAATTAGTTACCTCTTGCCGCCGTATTTGTTTTGCTCATTCGCCTTAAAACTGCCGCTGGGTGGTGGAACCACTTTGGAACCGCACCCTGGGACGTCGAGTTCCCTATAAACACTCTAATTTCACTAAAATAACTTAAAATCACTTGATATTCGTCCTCCGAAATTTATATTTACTTAATGCTATTTGTTTGTTTTGACAGACTGCCAGCTGTCATTTGTGAGTGCCGCATTTGCGTTTGGAAACGCGCAAATCGTTAGTTAGACGCAGTGCATGTTTAAAATAATTTTTATTAGTCAGTGATTGTGTTTTTATAGAATAGTTATAAATTGAACTTGAATAATTTGACGGATGTGATTTGAACCTGGGATGGTGTATTTTACGGAAGGGTGATTTTTCCTTGTCATTTCTTCAAGGATTGAAATTGTTTCGTGGGGTAGTTAAAATCAAAGTGATTTGATTTTTGTGCGATTTGTATCCGAACGGCACTGGGTGATTTGACGTTTTGATTTGTGCGTGCGGTGATCTTTTTTGCTTTTTCTGCGAGGCGGCGTGGCGACCGGATCTTCGGTCACCCGCCTGCTAACGTGCTGGTTGGGCCGAAGCCCTAACCAATAATCTGTTGTGCTGAAGTTGGTGTGTGTGAGTAGCCTGATCCGCATTGGGACGCGTGAGTGCGTCCCGGCGACCGAAAAAGCTGCTCCTGGCTGTGCTTTGATCAGGTCGCTTTGGTCCACGTGGAACCGTGAGGTCCGTGCGACCGCGACCTGACTGATAGTGTTGCTGAGTTATCTTAACGTGGGCTTCTTCCTGTGGCAGCGGGGATTCGGTCAGGTACTGGCCCCGTTGTCCACGTGTTCCCACGTCGGGCTCATAATCCCTCACGGTAAGTCGCTTTGCTCAGGGGATTGACCCCATCATATCTCGTTGTGAGTTCTGTGTGCTGACTTGCTGGTTTCTTTCAGAACAACGTGGCGTGGGGTCGAAATTGGGCCGACCTATCTACCCTACGGGTTTACTTCCTCCGAAAGGTACGTGTTTGACTTCCTAAAGGCTCTGTCAGTTGGTATTCGGTTTCTTAGGGCGGCCGATACATTTATATTATTTGGGCTGGCCTATCCTTTGTGGGTGTTTGTTGACAAGCTCCATACAATTATACCTATTTACATACACCTTAGGCATGATTTCCATATACTCAGGAGGGCCATCCATTATGTTAGCCTATGTAAAGCCCGGTATTTAAGATAATATTCCCCGTATCCCAACGATTTGTCTGATCTGTATAACAATAAAATCTGTGTGTTTAATCATGAAGAGTGCGGGACAGCTCATCCATTGTGTTCACTTATGTAAAGCCTGTGTGTAAGATAATACCTTCCATGTGTAGCGAATTGTCTGCTCCGTCTAACCCTAAATTCTGTGTGTTTAATCATGAAGAGTGCCGGACGGCTCACCCATTGTGTTCGCCTATGTAAAGCCCGGTGTATGGGATGTTACTTACCGTGTTTTAGCGACCTGTCTGTTCTATATACTCGGAGCCCTTTGTGTTTAATTTGAGTTTTTGTGCTAAGAAGTTTTTATTCGGTAACTTCAGGAGGTGTCTGGTTGGGGCTGACTGTCTGGTTGGGGCTGATTGCCTGGCGGAGGCTATCTGCTCGAGGCAGGCTGTCGCAGTGTGGAGTTGGCTGGCTACGCGACGGTTCAGGAGACGGGCTTTCTGGCCCTTCCGTTATATTATTATTTTTATTTTTTTGTTCTTCCACCCTCAACTCTAAATTAGTTGGGAAATATTTTAGTACGAGGAAAAGTTGACCAGCCAACTGCAACCAGCGACCCTTTTTAAATTTATTTATTTTGGTAACGTGTTCAAGGGTTAAATATAATAAACATCGTTCTCAGTATATGGTGCTTTATTGTTCCCAAGAAAATATCACGTTACACTGTATATGATCTTTTAGTCATATGTGTTGACAGACATCGCTCGCCTGTTATTAGGCGTCTAGGGGCTGTGTGGTCGCTGCATAGTACCTACTGTTTAGCACCTAATAAGCAGGTTCTAAATTCAAATTGTAAGAATATTTGAATCAAGAATCTGCTAATCTGTAAGCGTCGAGATTTTATTATAAATAAAGACCATGGTTAACGAGTTTTTTTTTTATAAATAGCGCCCATTCTGTAAGAAAACTACCTACCTTTATAAGTTTATACCTACCAGTAAGTAGGTACATACCTAATCGCGTATTTTACCTTACATTAAAAAACCTAGAGAAAAGCCAGCTGTTTCTCATTTTCCATGGACGAAAAGGTACCTATCTATTTCTGCTTTCAAGAGTTTCAACTATTGACAATCACTTAAACACACAGGTAGAATTAATATGGTACCTACGTCATACGGCTATCAAATATTTATATTACCTACTAACCTCAATCGATCCTTATTTAGGATACTGCCTTCTTGGAAAGCCTCTATATTTTATGTCCAATCAAATAATTTCCTTGAAAAATATTAGGGGATGAAGCACAATGAACACCAAAATATTTTTTCAGTTAATAACTGCATTTTCGTCGCCCTCTTCATAATTTCGAGGGGTGACAATTAGGGCGGAATATCATTCAAATTGCGATGAGTTTTGATTGATAACGTAGCACCCCTGCCTGGCCAGAAGTGTGAAAATACCAGATTAAAGGTACGTAGGTACTTGGGTACGTTTTAATCAAAGTCAAATATATTTATTACAACTAAGCCATTAAGCGGCACTTTTGAACGTCAACAATTAAAATTTACAAGTAATAAAAACTGTTTCTAGCATGCATTCAGAAAAGTAGCTTGTAACGGAAAAGAACGCACAAGACACTCCATACAGGTAGGTAGATTCAGTGCCGTAGAGGGTCTATTATTTCACAATTTTCAATATCGAAATGTATCTCATTACATATTGTGCGTTATTGTAATGTAAAACGCACGGTTTGTCAAGATACTCCGTCTAAAACGAACGGTACTTTTTTAAATCTTAGCAAAGAGTGGTCAACATTTTATGAATATAATTAACTTTGGGAGATAAAATATAATATTTGATGGTTTTAATTGTGGCAGTATGTAAGTTTAAAAAGAAAAGAAAGAAAGAAAACTAGTTTATTTGGCACACACAGATACACACAATGTAGGTACAAATAAAAGGGAACTTAATTAATTAAATAATAATAATATTTAAAAAAAAATAGCTGGCAACACCGAAATGTTGGAGTGAGCTTATCCAGGCTTCTTCTGGGTAAGCTCACTCCATCGTCGACTCTGTCTCTGTCACCGACCTAGACTAGAGTCAAGAGCAAACCCATAATAAAAAAAAAAAAAAAAATATCAACATGTTTTCGTTTTTTCTTCAACGTATAATACATTTTAAAATTTCTACAACCACAATATTTGGACAAAATACCCAACAGAAGTAACCAATAAATAATTAAATCTATTCACCTATTCTACTCAAGCAAATTCACAACAAAACCAAACCAATATATATAAATAATACAAGAAACCGGTTGACGTATGTCAGTGACGACGTCAAATAAAGTGAAAATGCATAAAGAAAAACAAAAATAATGTTGACGTGAGCAGCAGCTAGTCGCGCACGACTTCCACCCCCGGACTCGTCCAGCTCCGCCCCGCCGCCGCCGGACCTCGGATCACCTGTGTCATCGGCGGCTGCAGCCGCGTCGAGCTCGAGCGACGAGTATTTTTCCCCGCCGACGTCGCCATCACCTGTACGTCGGCAGGGGAGAGGCCGGCCGCCGAGAAGCTTGGGACCTAGGGGCCAATCGGCTCCGAGCCGGGTCCCCGCTGCCGGTGGTTGTGTGCAGCGCATGAAATGGACTCAAATTATGAATGAGAACGTCATGCGCGCATATTACGGGTCTACAGAGGGGGGAACTAACCTCACTGCGTAACTTGCTGACCTTGAACCAACTGTAAACGTCTCGGCCCAACGATTGTCGGATCAGGTGCGGGTCATCCAACGTAACCACAGGTTGGACGACACCGCACTTGATAGGCTGCGCTCAGAAGTGCTCAGCAACCAAATCGTCTCAACTCCGATACAGACCGCGGCACCGCCAGCATCTATTGTAGTCCCGCCGCGGACCAACCATGTTGATGAAGAGGCAGATGATAGGGTTGTTACAGTAAGTAACCAGTGCAACGAAAGATTGAGGAGCGCCCTGGAGGATGCGCTTCGCGAGTATAGGTCAACTCCATCTGAACTTAGGCCCCGATTACCACGGTTGCCTATGCAAGTAGCGCCATCTTGCTGGAACCACATGTCGTTCACGTCCATACTGTTCAATTCAAGCCAAAAGAAATTGTTTATCATTGATATATAGCGCTCGCTCGATCTATGCAGCAGAGACATTAAAAATTGGACCTCTCGGATTCGTGCCACCATACGAAGCCGCGGCGGACATTTGAACGATGTCATATTCCATCCATAATTGGCATAAATGGGCCTTTTAAATAAAAAATAAATTTCATTAAATCTCACACATATCTTGTTTTATTCAATTTTAACATCGACCCGTCCTTGTTGAAAGACCCTTTATAAACATTTAATTCTTTAATTTAATTAATATTGACCATAAATTACAACCATTTATCTGTAACAAAGCACAAATATATTAATTTACTTTATTAGTAATACTGGCTGTTCTTGTGCCTTTGCCTTAAAAAAAAGCACTGATGCGCGCGCATCGCTAATTTGTGAACAAGTAAAAATTATTCCGCGCGCTTTTTCGTTTCGCTGTATTGTTTTTATTTGTAAATGTCGTCAAGTTATGATTAATATATTAATTTGACACCGCCAGAAGTCTCAGTGGCAGCGAAAAAGGCTACTCTTAGCCTCTTGCCCGAAAAATCGACCGATAGATACTTACAAGCATATCAAAATTTCATCTTATGGAAAACAAGCAAAGATACAAATTCATTTTCAGAAAGTGTGTTTTAAGCCTATTTCATGGCACTTTCTCAAAAATATAAGGCCATGTGAGTAAAAGTCGAAAGTATTATTTATATCCTCGCAAATATATTATAAAACGTCGTACGACATACGTGCGCTTTGATAATTGCAGCCTCTGCTTTCTTGTAACCCTCGCCTACGGCTCGGGCTAGCAATATCGCCGGCTGTAATTTTCAACTTACCGCAGTTATAACCCTGTGCGAGCTTCTATAACGGCGCCCTTGTTTTTTTTTAGATATTTTAGGTACCCTTAGAGCAATGCTATGTATAGACCTACTTATTTCATTCAGGATGATATAATAAAGCAATTAAAGCACATGGAACTTGGTGTTGGTGGACCAATTATCTAATAATTTGGAGTTTTTTAATAACTTATGTTGATAAAAAGCAGACGAGCCATGTGATGTAAATTGCACCCTTAGCCTATTATATATAGTTTTTGATGATACTGGTATGTAGGTACGTATGTGTTGGAATCGAGCAATAGGGGCGCAGCGGGAACTTATCAGGAGCAAACCGAAAAAATCATAGTCCTTCCTGGTCTGGCCATTCTTGCGCCCCCCAGAGTCTACGCCCTGTGCCTGGGCACCGGTGGCACCACCCTATTTACGGCAATGGGTAGATTAAACTCTAAGGAATTGTTGGAGTAACTGTGCAGACAAGAATGTTACTTAAATTGTCGGTAACAGCTAACTTGGTAGATATTAACGCGGGACTTATTTGCTGTTAAGTAATTCTGACACTACTTTGTGGCATGTTTCATTTAAGGTTTCATTCTATGTGTTTGTAAATAGTCATGAGTCTTTTGCCGAGCTCTTTCTGTCTGCTCTACGAGTCTTGAATTGGCACGTCAGCCATATTGCAGACCCATTTAAAATTCCATAGCATTTTCAAGCACGTCGTTTCGTTTTTAAATTCAGGACCAATTTCCTCTTTGATTATGCAATCATGGGTCCATCGAGTGCAGCAAAAACACATTTTCTTTTTGTTTTTCTAAACCTTTGTTTCAGACTACGTCAGAACATGGTGTTACCATAGCTGAATACTGGGCCAAACAAACAATATAACTTTAGTAGGTTAACATATTTTAACGATGAATAAAATTATCATATCTCATAGCAACTGATACGAGTACTTAGATACTACCTGCAACCTCATACTTACACTTTTCTTCATAAATTATTTAACCCTTTATTAAAGGAAATATTTTTCCACCTACCTGTTTTTAACAGCAACTTACAGTGAAAACGTCCAAATTAATTCATTAACATACCATCTGTCCGAGCCCCAGACCCTTTAGCTAACGTAATATGCGGGGTTTGACTATAGCTTACTTATACGTGGCGCAGATTTTCATAGGCCTTGCTGGTTGGTTTCTCATAGCACCTGTCTGATACTTACAACCGGCTACATGCAACCTATTCATCTTCATCAGCACCTATTTAATCGTTTATTTTTACTCTCTGAAGATTTATCACCACCCATACATACCTACGCCAATGTTAATTCATTAAGCGTCGATCTGTTCGAGCCCTTACCTGACGTAATATGTGGGGTTCAGACTATATAGGCTTACTTATACATGGCGCCGACTTCCATTGGCCGAATTATATAGCCAGACCTTGGCGTCCAGCCAACAGTTGGTGCCAGAAATTTCACGGCTCTCTTCACTTCGTACGAGAACCAACCCAGACATTATCATTTTATTATTCTTCTTCCCTTTTAATAATATTCATGCTGTGGTTATCCTTTATTACCAAGTCAACGGCAAAAAGAAGTCGGGAACGTAGTAACAGTAAAATTATATCTACAGTTAATTTTTACGAATCTCGTTTCATCGTAGGACCGACTTCTCTAATTGAATTCAATGAAAGCGTCGATAAGTCTTACTTATTAAGCTCGTTAGACATGGAGTTGCAAGAGGGCAATTTTGAGGAGGGAAGAAAAGAAAACATATCATTAAGAAATAAAAACTTTTATTATTATCAGTTCAAATATCGTATTTACATTCTTTTAAACGAGTAAAAGCACATTGTTTATACATTACAAAAAAAATATTAAAAAATCATAACTAAATCAGTAGCGGGACAATTTCGTGATACGTAAAATAATAAAAGAACATAGTTAATCGAAAATAACCTATGATAGATTAAAATTAACAAAATAAATCTCATATCGTCCGTGTAGTTCGGAACTCATACAATCGGCAATGGCAACTCGTATAGGACTGTTGTAACTAAGAAACCGTAACAACTAACACCCTCATTTATGAAAATCTCGACATTGTTTAACGATTGTTTAGGCCGGTATTCCGGCGGCTTTGACTCATGCTGAACTCAAAATAGACAGTTGTTATTTGTTAGTTTGTTTTTTTTTACATTAACTTGCTCAAGTCCAAGATCCCAGACGCCCCAAACGTTACCTAAATCTTTCAACACGAAATCAGTGGAATTGAGTAGTGTTAATATGTACTTTGACCGTACACATACTTGCTAACTTGGGCTTTTATTTTCATTATTTATACCTATTAATGAAACTGTCGTGAGTAGGACTTCAATCAAGGTGGCTACCAGCTTCAGCTGAGACTATTGTATTTACTTCTTACAAGTTGAATACTATTTTATTGGCTGTCGGCCTTTCAAAATGCATACTAAAACTACTCAATACCTACTACATATTTTGTGTAGAAAGATTCAGTAATGTCTGGGGCGTCTGGGATTTTACTCTATTGAGTACACATTATGTCAAGCTGAAGAGTCATTATGTCAAACTCGAGAGATGTGATTGGTTGGCAGTTGATTAGTAAGTGTGGCAAAGTTTGAGACGAGTTGAGCATCTGGAATACGGGCCGTAGTGTACTTAGAATTTTTGAATATAGAACGCAATCTATTAACAAATGTTGAATATAGAATGTGTTCTACATTCGAAATTTCTATAGAGAATTTGAATAAAGAATCTGCTAGTAAACAGGTCAGAGATTTATATATATGAGGCCCTAACTGATTAATTATTAATACCTATATACAATTCGTTCCTTCGCAACGAACGTTAGCCTGACAGCCTCGGTCAGTACATCGTACAAATGCAAATTATTATGTATACAATAGAATTTCCACTATTCTCAATATAAATGCTCGACGTAATCTCGTATCGTACATTGTGTGCTTCACTCAACGGGTGAACTATTTACTTTGCATCCCTTACTCACTAGAGCCGCGAGTGTGGCCGAACCACGAGTCCTCTCCACAGATTCAATTGCTATCCAATTTTATTACTACATCAAAACGGCGAATTCTGAACTTTCATCGGTTGTTAGGATATATTGTTAACTACATATTTTTAGATTAATTGATTAAAATTCAGTATACGACTTTATCTAGACACTTCACAAAATAACACGTAAGGCATCTAAGGGCGGGTTGCGTTTTGCTATTAGAAACACGTCAACAATTCAACAATCAAATAATGAACGTATATTAAAATAATAAAATTTGACAAACCTGCCTTTCAAATTCAAAATTCGCGACTGTATACCCACACTCGCATTTCGGCTCACATCGTTACCCTCTAAACTACATACAGTAAAAACTCAACAAACCATATACACTGAAAATATTGCGTTTCACATACTATACAATTTACTTATTATTGGTGTTCGGAACCGTATTATGAATTAACTAGGTACTCGATAGTGCCGGGGGCGGCTCTTGAATTTGTGACGTAACAATTTTGTGCTCAATTTAGTTAAAATTTTGTTTAATTCTGCTAAGTGCGGTCCCCGGCACTCGGTGTAAATGTCTCTAAAGCTCTGGACTACACTAAGTTGATCTATGCTCACTAGTGTTATTTTATCTCCGCGCACACTGACAACTCGATTCTAATATAGCTTGACAAATTGGTACGTGACACTCCGCAGGGCCGCGTTGGCGGGGGACGTAAGCCAGCAGGGGTAGTGGCACGTGCGCGCAGAACGTGGATCACCTGACGGGCGCGTCGTCGCGTCATGGCGCCGTCACGTCATTGAGTAGTAACCGCCCCCGCCACCCGCGCGGACCATGGGAGTGTTACGTACGAGTTTGCCAAGCTATAGTTACTCGATTCTAAGTCTTATTATCGATTTATGTCGCAAATTTTGGCAGTGCGTTCAGTGCGATTATTCAATTTTTATAAGGCTTCATTCGCTTAGTCTTAGCATAGGTAACAATTAATTGATTTTTATTGCTATTCGTCACCAATTTTATTTACAGTTGATTTTTTTCTCGATTCTAGACTAGCTTTAATTTTAAGACTACGTACAAAATGACCGTTATGCGATACTTACGTCTTGATTAATTTTAAATTCCCAGATTCTTATGAAGCGTTTATTTTAATTGTTGGCACAATTTCCGTTCACGTTTCTGTAGGGCTATAATCTACTTTAGAATCACAGATAACTTGATTGTATCGCTATCTTACAAGACATGGAGGATACCTCATTATGTTGGTCTGTTTGAGTGTCAAGTTGCCAATGCGCCGGTCCTACATTACTTACACTGCGCTCCTAACCTTACGTCGTGGGGACCACTAATAATTCGCTAAACTGGTTAATTTCACTAGTCTTTAGTCTAGACGGAACCTACTTCCATCTACTCTACGTCGCCTCGCTCAGAACAATGATTAGTATATTATTTATAAATCGTCGAATTTCCTATCAATTTAAAATTTACAGTAGGACGGTCCCACACTTGATTATATTTGAGATCTGCGAAGATTAAATAATTTTGGTAATAGATTATCTCCGTTCAATTCACTTGGTATCACTGGAGGCGGCTGCGGCCGCGACACATCTCTTCGCCACACTAACAACACTATTTGAGCACCGTGGAAGGAATGTGTGCATAAGATTTAGATAAACGCCAAGATTCAATGTTAGAACGTCTACCATGAGTTACGATGATTCCCTACGATATCCGTAGACCCAATAAACATCGGAAAATAGCCAATAGCAACCAATATTTGAATCAGAAATCAATCGTAAACTCATGCTAGAAGCTCAATGATAAAACCGTATAGTTTCATAAGACTGCATTAGAGTTAACTTCATCGACAATTATCCCTTAATAAATATAAATAAACATCTTCAAAATTTTTACCAAATTATGAGCATATATTTCCAGCATAAAAATCTTTTAAAATAATACGTCATACTCTTCTCAATTATAGATATACATGGCACACTGCTCTGTTTATATATTTATAGTTATAATTCATACACTCGTTACCTATCAGTTTACCTTGTCACCATAGAATAATTGAATTATATGGATGGATATTCCGTTGGAAGCTTAACAAGCACTAATAGAAAGGATAAAGCAATCGACGGACGAATAAACAAACGAACACTGATGTAGGGGGAGGGGGAGGTTTTGAAATTAGAATACTGTCGGCATTGGATGCCCGTTCGAGCGATTTTTTTTAAACTAGACGATAGAACTATCACGAAATGTTGGTCCGACGGAGCGAGTCAGTCAGGAGGTGACGCCTCGAGGTGTAGGATGGGGAGCGCGGCGCTGGCGCCCGGCAGAACGTAAAAAGCGTAATTGATTCGACTAAAGGGCTCGGCGGCCGCGGCTCACTTGATGGTCGCGTGCCGCGTCTCCGGGTGCAGGCACACGCCCTCCACTGTTAATATTGACACCTCTGTAACAATAGAAAACACGTTTAGGGAATTTATTTGACAAAGTTTGAAGTTATGTCGTGACTTTGAATTTGATATGTATGATACCATATCATTTGATTTTTGAACAACATTTTACGAGTACTTATGTTGTTCATATTTCGTTACAAGTCTTATACGCTTCAATGAAGTAAAGATGAGAAGATAAAAGTATGCTGCTCAGTTATAAAACAATTAATAGTACATTTCGTGTCGAGCATAAAAAGTCGAAATTTTAACACGAGCTATGTAGCCAATTTAGACGTGAGCCGAAGGCGAACGTTAATAGCTACATGCGAGTGTTAAAATAAAACTTTTTTATGCGAGACACGACCGGTTCTTTTTCCACTACCTGATGAGCTTACTTAATTAAATACAAATAACATACAAATTAAATTCCAACAACAATTTATTAGAAACGTTCAGACTAAAAACCACAGACCATATACACACAATCAACGCGCGCTTTTTCGAGAGGTAACAGGTTCAGTATCATTCTACCAGTTATATAATGATATCGAAACTCCTTACAAAATCCATTTCGTAACTGTCATTATGTAATTTTGTTTTATTTTAAATTTTTATAATCTTGTGTCTAAATGTTCATATTTCGAAACGAATTTCTTAGGCAATGTCTTACATAATAGACAAGGTAGTGGAAAAAATACGTTTATTCCGTTCACATAGGCGTCCGAGCGGACAATCCGTGACAGACAATCCGCGACTGATACTCCGCGTGCGGACAATCCGCATGCAGGCCTGTTTTCATAAACAGGCATAATCTTGATAGATTGTAAGAAGTGTCCCCTGACGCTGCAGCTGGCCTTAAACATGTGAGGGAAATTCTACCATGACCATTTGAAGACAACTTTTCCTCTACTCACCATCAGGCAACTCCCTAAGCCGCGGCGGCAGCGAGGCGAAGTACGCGTGATGCAGCGCCCTCTGCGCCGGTAGCCGCCGGGTAGGGTCGGGCTGCAGCAGCGCCGCGGCCATGCGCTCGGCGTCGCGCCCCGCGTCGCGCAGGCGCGGGAAGGCGGCCCCCAGCGCGCGCGCCGGGCACAGCCCCCAGTGGGTCACGTGGTTCCGTAAGCCCGGCAGGCGGCTGACTCCTGACCAGCTCTCTTCGGTAGGTGTGCCTACCACCTGTGGTAATTGGGAGGATGAATATTTGTGATCGAAAAGCATGAGTTAATATCGTGTGTAAGCTTGTCAAATGTATGGAAAGTATATAGCCACTGACTACTCTCCCACAGATGATCAAAGGCTTCCCCTCCAAATTTTTCGATCCAAGGCTAAGTATCCACTGGCAAGGTTTATAATGGTCATAGAGATCGCCACCTTGCTTGCACTGAAAAGAGTCAAAATAACTCGACTTGCTTTTAGTTTACCATTTAAAACTTTTAGGCTCTCTCAATTTGATGTAATGTGACGTACCTTAAATATTTTATCTAGTTGGTCGTGTGTGTCCCTGACGCCCGGGAAGGTGGGCACTCCGCAGAGCATCTCCACGAATATGCAGCCCACGCCCCACATGTCCAGCGACGTGGAATACTCCGTACTGCCCAGTAGCACATCTGCACAAAACACATACTCATAAGAAACTTGAATGATCAGAATGTAGACGAGTGGCATAGAATATTTAAGTAGGTCATTAGGGTAATTTCCACCAACGCGTCATCATTATCATCATCGAGATTGTTTCAGCTGCGAGACATCCACTGCCGAAGATAGGGCTGCTCACCACATCGACCGGTCCTGGATGTTTTCGCATCCAGCGGATTCCCGCAGTCTTAACCAGGTCATCGGTCTACCTAGTAGGAGGCCTCCCAACTCCAAGTCAGTAAAAGACGGAGAAAATGGTTTAAAGGAGGAACATTTCGACGACTTTTTGATTATTTGGCTGACCTAATCACTATTCTCTTGAAGACGACCTACATCAGAAGTATCTGAGGTTATTTTTCAAAGAGTATATAAAACTGTTTGTGAGACAGAGACACTCCACAACAATTTAGCAGACTTTTGGTAAGGGTCGTGGAAATGCCAAACTGAATATAAAAATGAAGATAAATGACGACTCGAATCAACCATAAAAGTATATTTAGAGATAGTAGGCGACATTCAATTCTCACTGTGCGAAAATAAACGTAAATCCACATTACAGCGTTGATATATTACTATTATTGATATGTTTTTAGAAAAGTCAATAACACTGCCCAATCCGGGGATCGTAACCAGGACCTCGTGTTTGGCAGTAGCGATTCAAACCACTAGTCTAACGAGACAGTTCAGAAAATATATCATCACTTTTCACAAATACCCTGTCAGAATAAATAACATAGCACTTCCCTAGTTCGCGTGACAATATTACTGGCGACACCCGCTAAGCCGTATTACAGTAAAGATTTCAAGGAAAGCATTAGTTCCAAATATAAACAGGGCCTGTCACTTCTAATTTTACCAAGTCTGTTACTAGAAATTTTCATAATGGTCTCTTCTCCAGGAAGCTTTTAATAGTGGGCTGTAAAACGGCAGTGGTGTTGTCGTTTTAAGCCGCTGTACACTACAAGCTGTACACCTAGGACGCGATTGCGAGAAATTCGAAGATGTGTTATTGATTTTACTGTTCTTGACCTCGGGCCTTGATTAATAAGGCAATAATTAACTATCTAATAGCTTTTAATAGTGGGCTGTAGAATGGCAGTGGTGTTGTCGTTTTAAGCCGCTGTACACTACAAGCTGTACACCTAGGACGCAATTGTTGACTTGCGACTGTTTGTTGTGAGTTTCCGATATTTCGGTGCTGTTGCAAGCACCATGATCACGGATAAACATACGGATATCGGAAACTCACAACAAACACTAAACATGGTAAATATCCCGTTTCTAATGTTAATGTTAGTGTTAGTGACCATGACAGTTTAAAAACTTATAAAAAAGTATTTGTTAGTGAAGTAAAAGGAGGACTGCATATGTATTAATTATTTTAATGTTGACATTGGGTTTAATATATAATAGGTATGTGCGATTACTATTTAAGCAACAAAGTCGACGGAGCCTTGACCTAACATGACGGAGATGACTTATCCGTGTCGGGGTGACCTAAGCTCCCGAGCTCGCTTCGCTCGCTCTTGGACCATAATTATAGAATTGCCCAACCGTTATGTAGCAATATTCATAATGACTAGAGTGATAAATATAGAAGTTAAATTCAGTATGCATTAAATTGCCCGATTTGACTTGATTAGATTCATTCATCGGGCATTATACATAGTGCCCTGATTAATCACTTAGTCCATGACATATAAATTTAATAGCACAAAAAAAAATAAGTAAGCGGAGAAATAGACAAAGGCAGGCAGCGGTCTGCTGCTGTCTATTTACACCCTTATTTATACAAATGCCGATACTGTTTAGCGATTGCTCAGAATAATCGCACTTTCTATATTTAAATTTTCTACAGAGAGTTTTAATATCGAATCTGCTAATCAGATGCTAAACAGCTCAAAGAGTTTTGTAAATAAGTTCCATAGAGATTAGAGAAGAGATAAGTGACTTACCAGGTGGCCGGTACCATAGCGTGACGACCTCGTGCGAGTACGTGTGGCTCGGCACGGACTTGGCACGCGCCAGACCGAAGTCCGCCAGTTTCAGCTCGCCGTGAGAACTTATTAGTAGGTTCTGAGGCTTCACGTCCCTGTCACAAGAAAACTTATTATTAGACACAGTGTTGACGGAAAATTAAAACAAAATTATCGAAAAATAAATGTAACAAAATAGTTAAGCGCATGCTAAATGCTGTGGTTGAATGAATAGTCAGCGGCCAATCTCATCACTCGACTTGCGTTTAATTTTAGAAACGTCGATAAGTTCGTCCCAGAAACCGGGTGTATGTTACCTAGGATAATTAATAAAATCTTGTGATTGGTTGACAAAAATATCAACAACTAATACAATAAGTTGTCATTGTGTAAAATTTGAAAACTAGTAAAGAAGGCTTTTAAAAACAGGGGTTGGCTGTTACTGGTCGAGCAGTATCTGAAGAAGTGAATGAATGGTACGTTTTCAATAAACGAATAAGGGATGTAATTCAATTATATCATAATTTATAATTACATCCCTTAGTGCTGCATAGATCGAGCGAGCGCTACAGATCAATGATAAACAATTTATTTTGGCTTGAATTGAACAATATGGACGTGAACGACATGTGGTTCCAGCAAGATGGCGCTACTTGCCACACAGCGAACGCCACAATCGACATTCTGCATGAACGGTTTGAGGGTAGAGTTAGAGTTCCACTAGACTTTTTCTTGTGGGGTTTTCTGAAGTCGCAGGTCTATGCCAATAAACCACATTCGACCGTTGCCCTGAAAGCCAACATAACGCAGGCCATCGCTCGGATTCAGCCGGATCTACGCAGCAGTCATTAAAAATTGGACCTCTCGGATTCGTGCCACCATACGAAGCCGCGGCGGACATTTGAACGATGTCATATTCCATCCATAATTGGCATAAATGGGCCTTTTAAATAAAAAATAAATTTCGTTAATATCTCACACACATCTTGTTTTATTCAATTTTAACATCGACCCGTCCTTGTTGAAAGACCCTTTATAAGAAATATTTTATTCATGTATATTACCTATTGTTTTTTTAGAATCTAAAATCAACATCAATGTTAACGTTAAATATTAGTATATTTTCCAAGTTGCTATCGGACTTCAAACTCGCAACTAGCAGAAAAGCAACATTCCCAACTGTTCCATGTTCATGTTTCTCATCTCAACATGTTAATAACAATATAAGCGAATACTACGTTATTACAGGAAGAGCTTACTTTTATTATTATAAACAGCGAACAGAATAATGCACGCATTGTTTACCTTCGCTTCGCGCAGACGATATTAAAATAGCCGAGGAAGACCTAGGAACGCTGGGTAGATTTTTTTAAACCTGTCTAGCGGTATTTTAAGTTATATTATCAAGACATAATATCGTATGTTTATGTGACCGGTTTATTGCAAACACCGTCAGTTTATAATCAATCGCGTGCGATTTTAAACAGTTTCTTATCAATAAGACACTTGTATATTTTAACCTATCGAATTTGGATGCGATTTATCGAGAATCTATAATGTCACAAGATTATTTTTTACAATGTTACGGTGTTAGCAAAAATCTGGTGACATATGTTGGTAATGGGTAATCTCTGGTACTAACTAATCCATCATCATCTTCCTGCGCTTATCCCATGTTACTTGGGGTCGGCGGAACAGGTTTTCTTTTTCCCTACCGTCCTGTAAGAAAAAAAAGGGAGTCCGTTATAGCGTGACAGGGGCACGATATCACTGACTCACTTTTCTTTCATATCACTCCTCACACAGTCCATCCATCTTTTCTTTGACATTCCTTCATCAGACATTCTTCTTGACAAACATACCTGTGTAAAACTCTTCTCCTGTGACAGTACGAGAGCCCTCGCAGCAACTGGAACATGTACAGCCTCACATTGTGGTGGTTCAGCCCCCCAGGATGCCTCTCCATGTATTGTGATAGATCCGTGTCCTGGACGGAGAAAACAGCGAATTAGCTTTTGTCATATTCTTTGCCAATATCTTATGACAAACTTTATTTTTTTTACATTTTGATTTTTTCTATAAAAATGTTGCCCCACATTAGGAATTTCTTCCTGTATCGTGGGTGTATTTACAAACATTTTAACTCACATATACAAGACACCCAGATCCGGAACAATTATCTGTAGGCCATACAAATATTTGTTCCGTGCGGGCAACTTACAATTTAACCTCATGTTAGCAACTATGTCTTGAGTTAGTTCTTCGTGCAAGTGGGCCTTACAGTTTAGCCGCAACTTGAGAGTAGGTAGGTCTGTGTGTTAAATGACAATTGATTGTCACCATCTTATAGTAAAATGGTAAGTGATGTTAAAAATTATCGCTAAACTAAATAGCTTAATAGTGTTGCAAAACAAACATTTTTAGCCTTAATGTGGCCTGTCAGTATCATTATAGATAAGCCAGTATGCGGGTCAGAATAGGATGGTGAAGACTATGCTATTAACAACTAATCGACAAGGACCTCATCATTCGAATATTAAAATTGGGTGTGTCGCGACGAAATAAAAGTGAAACTTGGCGTAAAGCGTCATTTCAAACAAAAACAGTATTTACCGATGACATCAGCCTGAACACTTTAGTTTCACTTTCAAGTACTAACAAAGACGAATTTAGTATACAAAACGTAGGTAATAAAAACGGTGAAGAAAAAACAAAATCGCATTTATATCCAAGTGCGTCATCTCGAAGAAAAATAACTACTAGAGCGATCGTTATACATGAAATAAGCTAACATTATGTCTAATAACACCCGATGGAAATCGAATTCAATTTCAATTGATATTGGAAAGAAAGATACACGTCAAATGAAATTGGATTCGTGAACAGACTGTGAGTTAGAGATATTTTTGTTATATATTTAGTAAGATGAAAGATCAATGAACTGTAGTAAAGGACGGCTGTCAGCAGTTAGGAATACTATAAATTGGTGCTTGTATCTGTTCATGGAAATCTATTAGAAAAATATAGAGGATGAAATGAATATGAATTCAGTCATTCCATTTGCACAAAACCTCGCCAAAGTTGCGTTAACACCCGGGTCTTGCTCTTCCTTTTTTAACAGCTGGACGTAGTCGTCCCCTAAACATTGCCAGTTTTCACTACAACCAGCCCTGCGTTGGTTGGATCGCAACCTTCCAAAACGGCGTTGTTAACCCTTTATGTTCCGCTAAGGATGCTATGGATCGTCATCCATCGCCCACGACTGAGCATGGACCTCACTTTTCTTATGCCAATCGTCACGCTCCTCAGCCAGCCTCATCCAGGATCTTCCTCCAATAGCGACAATGTCGTCTCGCCGCCAGATGACCAACACTTTTAGTCTTTGGATGCCATTACACCTAGCAGCGCCTGTCGTGGGAGTGACGAAGTTTTGGGCGATCGAAATCTGATTAATTCTGTGTAGAAAAAGCAGAAGCTAATGATAACTTACCACAAATTCAAACACGAAAGTTAGCGTCTCCCTGGTGTGCACAATGTCGTGAAGAGTCACAATGTTGGCGTGCTTCAACTCTTTGAGTAACGAAGCCTCCCGGATGGCTGTGAACGGCGCCCCCTCTTCTTCTTGCAGTCTAATCTCTTTCAATGCTACCACTTGCTGCGTTAAACTGCGAAAGAAAAGAGATTTTAGATTTGTGATTGAATAGTTGGATACGTAAGGGTCGTAGCACTCGTAGCAGACATGATATTGTTAGTACTGACAAAAAATTCAGCGAATAACGCACGCTCTCAGATGTCATTGAAGACACGGCGTATAGTGAGGCTTAGGCATCTCTGGAACCTGATCGATGCTCAATTGTTTATGCTGTGACAGAAAGCAAGGAGTATTAAAATGACGAAAGTAACATTGATGTCCAACGGCCGATCGCTGTGCCTATGCTAAAATGATCGTGTCAGCTACAGCCCTAAGATAACAAGAAGAGATCTCCAACAAAACGCTGTTTGTATCTGATTCTGAATAGCTAGTCGGTTCCTTTTGACGTCAAGCCCCTTTGATAAAACTGCTTATTATAATTGTCAGTTCAAGACAATAGAACAGAATCTCTTTCTGATGCTGGGACTCGTGAAACAATACTACCTACGTCTGTAACTTTTTGTGCTAATGGCACGTTTGATAAAATAAAACGAGTGTGCGGATTATTTCTCATTGTTTATACCGGTCGTGGTCACGACTAGGCTAGTTCACACGTTGGTCTAGGTAACATAAATAATGCAACGCTATGTCTCATTTGCATTTGCAGCCATTGAAATTGGAGGCATGGAAAAGTAAACAATTTTATCGCACCTGTCGACCTAGGACATGTATAAAGAAAAGTAGGATAGGAAGTCTTACATGGTTTTATTGCCGGATATAAGTAATTATGTCAATGTGTCTATAATAATAATAATACGTCTTCACATCGTTAAGCAAAGTACCCGCCTGATTATAACATTGCAATTTAATAACTTTCCTGCTACATAAAAATTAAATTCGCTTCAAAGGTTTTTGTTGATGTTGCTGAACTGTTTACACGTTAATTACGTAGGTACTAGTTAATATCAACGTAGAAGCTTTTACATAAGTTAAATATAAACCGCTCCTTTCAGCACTAGCTTTTAGCTTCACGAATTTTAATGCATTTATGAGGTACAAGAACGTAGCTACGCGATCTCAAGGCATTCTTGAACTAATTTTGTAAGAGCTAGTTGAACTACTCATGAACTAAATACAGAGGATGTGTAGAACTCGCGTTGAAATTGTTATGTTGCCGTGTCACCACAGCGGGGCCACCTGAAGCACCATGAATACGTCAATTTGGAGTTGAACATGCTTATTACCGCGCAAGTCAGTGAGGTGAAGAACTTCATTCAATATTCACAAGCAATGAACACTAAGTTCCGTTTGACTTGGCCCACTCAACCTGACCCCGCGCCAGCCGGGGTTTAGCATATTAATTCTGGAACTAAAATATACGAGAGATTTTAACGTAAAATTTTATTTGGCGTGAATCCTGATATTAAAATTAACGAGCCGGAATGTTAAAGGCTGTAAAGCCAATGATGAATAAATCTGAAATATATACAGCTGATATTCCAGTTGGATTTTGTAAACATTATTTTTAAAAGCCAAAGGCTCTCAACTGAAATGGTTTTTTGTTTTATTTTGATGCAAAATTGGATAACTGGGGTGCTTTACATATCGAGTGACATCAAAGGCTGATTTCCAAGTGGAAATCGCTAGAGAGACCATGAAAAGTAGGTATGCCACAAAGGCGACATTGTTGGAAAAAATACGAACTCTGATGCGAATGACGAGAAAAAGCGAGATAGCAACTTTATTTTTCATAAAGACTGGAATTGAACAAATGTAACCGTTATCGCTAAAAGAATAAATGCGAGATGAAAGGAATAATCGAGTATTGTAGAAAAGTAAACGGATGACTCCAATAAAACATGGATTTGATTGCAAAAGACAAACTAAAGATTATTTCAATTTGGGAAAAAGATAAACAAATCCTTAGTATTCGAACTGTATAATATACAATCTATTTGAGTCAATAAAGTCACTAAAAGCAAGGCTATTTGATAGCTATCAAACACGGAACTCTTAAGCTATTGGAATTATAGCGAAGAATTGCTGAAATGTGCCGCCGCCGCATCCTCTCGAGTTACTCCCCCGACTCATATTTAAATATTGATGTTTGTTACGAAATGCATTAATATTTATAAAGCTGATTACTTTTACCGTGGAATAATTAATTTCCTTGTGTCAATTAGGCAACTTCCTTATTATGCTGTGTGATTTTATTCACAGGAAAATATTGCCTGAGATTGTTTTTGTTTTAGCGAAACATAGCTAACTACACCAACTCACTCCAACACCAATCCTGTAGAACACCGCCTTAAACAGAGATGACTGCTCGCTGTCCACGCGCCGACAGCTAGCAGGGAACCAGCTGTCCACGCACTTACAGCTAGCAATCAACTAGCTATCCCAGCGCCGACCGATTTCGCCTTACCTTTTTCGACAAGCTAGCAACATGCTTCAAGCGAGCAGTCCGCGTGCGTAAAGCGCGCGGGCCGACCGCTTGAAGCGCGTGGACAGCATGCGGTAAGTTCTCACTTACCGCATGTTGTCGAGTGGTACGATGGCGGTAAGCTCGCTTAGAGCGACCTGTCTGCTTATTTGTGTTGTCAATGTAAATGATGTCTACAGAAGACGCTCTGAAGCTCACATTTCAATGTATTTTGCCGGATGGGAGCGGTGTTATATAAGTCAGATACGATCTTGATTCTTCTTCTATTGTAACGGGCTGAACTACAGAAGGGTATACTGTTCCGTGATTAAATATTCGCTAGTTACCAATGTGATACTAGAGCTGACATTCCTTTTGTATTTTCTGGGCGATAGGGGTCTAGGTATAAGCATCACCACTTGGAGACTAGACGGAACATTACCCATTTTATGCAAAAATGGTAACAAAACGTACAGTAAAGGATTAAATCAGGATTCTGACAAAATAATGGCCACCATTCTCACAGAGAGGAGGCCTGTGTCCCAGCAGTGGGAACATTAATAGGCTGATGATGTGAATGGCCACTATAACTCACGTGTCTATAATAATAAACTTAGTTACAATTAAGTCGTCAGCGACGCTCTGTATCTCCCAAAGGGATTGCTCAATTTCCCGGGATAGGAACTACCGTATTCGTTAGTTTACTATTAAGGTTTCCCTAGTCAGTCATTCTACCATAGAAACGTAGTATAGCGATTACTCCACTGTTTGACGGTGTGCGCTCAATATAAAAATAAAAACAATTTGTTTCATCATTATCTAGCCCTGTACGGAAAAAAAGGTGAATGTTATGAGCGTCAAAAGATCCATATTTCAACACTAATTTCAACGCATCTTTGGGCGGAAATAAATACCATAAAAAGAAGGAAAATTGCGAAACAGTCACCATACAGGAATAGATTAGCAGTTAAAAAATGCAAATAATTTATTTTAAACTAATACATTTAGTAGTTTTTTCATGATACTCGTACAGTCATACTACCAAAGGTCTGTTTATAAAATTACGTGCGCTCCTTTTTTTTTAAATCATCATCCATTTATTATTTTTATACCATGAGTATGTATTCGTACGCGCACTAACTTCTTACTGCTCATCACAGCGTCTATCCCTTCGTACGTGTTGTCGGATGAGATAGCATGCATTTTAATCCCGGCCACAAAATAGTTCGTGCCGCCGAATAGGGCAACCTTAAGATTACACTCTGGAGTTGTTGCCTGAAATTTACATAGTTACTCAATAACTCTTTCTTAGTGCATCTAATCAGACGTTCGATATCTTCAAAGGTTTTGGGTTTGCGTTATCAGTAATCTGTTTCTGGTTTCTGAGGTAACTTGAGTATATACTATAGTTCTAATTCATCATCATTCTATTAATGTTCCCACTACTGGGACACAGGCCTCCTCTCTGTGAGAGGGAACTAATTAAGTCACATTAATAAAAATAAATACAACACTCGTATATTTCTGGATACTCATAGAACATAGATATAAGTCATAATAATAAAATTCAGTTTATTGAATCAATAGCTCTAAAGAATTAACCTGAGAAATTCAGCAACTGTCACGTAGGCACAAAATATTTTGTACGTTAAGTGAATACAAATAAGGTTGTAAATAATAAAAATGATACTTACTTGCTATAACCTTTATACACTGTGGCGTAGGAACCCTCACCAAGTTGCTCGAGTTTTATGTAGGCTTCGGATTTTCCGAAGGGAGAATCACCCTGTTGACAGACAGAGAACGTTCATTAATCAACTGAACACATTGAAATAATCCTGTAATTTACGACACCGCACAAACATGATAATATAAGGATTATGAAATAAAAGCTCCCGCAGACAGTCGTGACATGACAATACGACAAAGCGTTTTCATAGAAATTGTTAAACAAAGTGTTGTTAGGGCAGAGTGATATTGCAGCCCGGAGTCTAGACTTGTGCCCGATTGTTTTTTTTTTTATTATTATTATAATTCACAAAACTGATGTACAATCACACGTGCAAAAAAAATAAGTACTACACAAAAAAACTGATTGACATCTACTCGATGTGAATCTTACATGCATATATAATAAATTAAAACAAATCATATCAAAACTAGAACAAAATTATTGATATCAAAAGCAAAATAGCATTAATAGCAAAAGACTAGTCTAAATGTTTAATCCTCTAGGACTTAGAACATAACTAGTGAAATGTAGGTTGACCACGCCTAACTCTACGGAAAATATAGGCGTGGTGCTGTTACGTTGTGTTCTACGAATTTAAGAACAATTTCTGTAAAACACATTGTCGCATCGCGCCTGTCTGTGAGAGCCTTAAATTGAACAAAGTTATTGTAGCGTTTCAATAGCTATTATAAATTGAATACTATGAATTGTAGCGTTTCAGTAGCTATTATAAATTGAATACGATGAATCGCAGCGTTTCAATAGCTATTATAAATTGAAAGCGTTGAAACAAGAGTTTATTTCATGTAAATTATAGCTAGTAATTTATCACATATTTCAAAAGGAGTTAAATGATCGTTTGTCCTCTATCAAACCTTCTACATTCAGTTGAATAATTGTACAAACAAATAGCAATAAAGAAATTTTCTAGCCCAGCTTTACTTCAATAAATAATAATTCCAAGTAGAATAGCATCGAAGCTGCGAACTTTGCCCATTTTATGGCCGCGAAAAATCCCAGTAACCACAACTGGGGTTATTTATAACTATTAGTGTATATTGTGACGTATCGTCACTTAGAATACTGGAGATATAACGTCTATGCTTTTTAGGGTTCCGTACCCGAAGTGTCCAAACGGCACTCTCTTGCTGTCACTCACGTGTCTGTCCGTCGTCTGTCACACAGGTTTTACAGCCAAACGGTTGGCGCTACAGTCTTCAAATTATCACAGTATAAGCATCATGTTCCAATATTTTTAAAACAAAAATTCAGTATTTATCTACTCAACGAGCTCTAAACAACGCATTAACATTTCGCGGCCCCCTTTAGCTGTATGGGCCCCCTTAAAAACATTTAAACATATTTTCTGACAATTTGTATGGCTTAAACAAAGGAATGAGAAGTTTGCTAAAGTTTTATTCCGAAGAATTTTTAACTTCTCATTGACCTATGAACTTCAGGTGATAATTTACCAATATATTCTGCATTTGGTACGGAACCTTAATTGTGCGAAGTCCGACATGCACTTGGCCGGTTTTCCTCAATATTTTGCTAAATCTTATCAATCCTTTAGATAGGAGTCTAACGGCTTTTAGTAAAAACAAATGCACCAATAGAATTGCTCTATTTTCAATTTGGAGCTCTATCTTCTACTGTTTTTGTTTCGCTGTTTTAGAGGTCGCTAAACAAAAGCATGCATGGGGTCTTGAGGTCGTTTTTAGGGTTCCGTACCCAAAGGGTAAAAACGGGACCCTATTACTAAGACTCCACTGTCCGTCTGTCTGTCTGTTTGTTTCACCAGGCTGTATCTCATGAACCGTGATAGCTAGACAGTTAAAATTTTCACAGATGATGTATTTCTGTTGCCGCTATAACAACAAATACTACGATATAAAAACAGAATAAAATAATTATTTAAGTGGAGCTCCAATACAACAAACTAGTTTTTTTTGGGATAAAGGTCTATCCACAGGTGTTCCCACCGATATTTTTTGAGCCCCTGACGAGGCACGGTCTGTCCACGTCCCGGGCACGGCCCTGATATGTGAAGATAGACCTTAATGGTACGGAACGTAATCCTTCGTGCGCGAATCCGACTCGCACTTAACCGGTTTTTTTTCCATATGGATTGTTCCTCAGTAGCATACCGGAGGAGTCTAGACTTGTGCCCGTTTGATGACAATAGGCCCTATTATAATAGGGGATTAAAACATAACTGACGAAATGTGTCCTAAAGTGACCTCTGCAATATCCTCTGAAATATTTTTGTTTCTTTCTTTCCTTCTTTTCTTTCCCTGCCGACATATTCCCCTATGTCATGTATGTCTACTAATGGATTATTTTTCTGCTCACCGCGCCGTTTACCTACCACAGTTTTGGTAGAAAGCTCAACTCTAAATATTTAGCTTAGCTAATGCGCTCACGCAGAGTTGCATGCTGAAATAAAATTCTACTTATTAAGTGAACGCCTCGTAAACATAACCGACGGTTATCGGTAACTAAAATACTTGAGTTCGTGTTAGAAATGTTAATTGGATTATTTTAAGTGGATAGATTAGTTAGCTGTAATAGATTTAAATTTATCGCTTACTGGTAAGTTTACCTAGGTATGGTGTTGCAATTGCAAATGAAGTTATATCTGTTTTGCACAGCAAAAATGTCAAGTTTGTTATTACTAATTACTCAAAACGATACAATGTTATACTTGTAGTTCTATTGTTTATATGGCATACGTAAGAAAAACAAACAACCATCGCCAACTACCGTAATAACTAAATTACAGTTGAAAGCCTTTTTCAAGCACAAGCACAAAGTATCACAAATGACTGGTATCCCAGAATTACTCCGGGATCTAATCGCACAATCTATCAACGTCGCCGTTGGTCCTGCTCGGCCTATTTGTAAGCTAGCAACACTACGGCCCACCGCGCGCGAACACTAACATTTATCATTATTCTTTTATATTTACGTGCATACGGACGTGCGAAATGGAATTGAAAATAAATATGGAAGTGGGCGTACAATCTATTTGTGTTTACGTTGGTAAGAAACAATAGTAAACGTTTTTAGAATGTCTATGTGATGGAGTAAATATGTGAGGAGCGTGTTTGTAATCAAGTTAGTGTTGTGCGGTTACGTTATTTGAAAACAAATCGTCTGTAATACCTGTGATGAGCGTCTAGTTAGGTATGTGGTTTCCTCTTGGCATTGCTTGAACGTCATTTAGATTTGAGCATTATCCTTATATTTAAATTTTAGTTGATTTACATAATACCAAGCAAAACAGAGCTACACATGTAGTTTAGAATAACAATTTATGATTCCTCTTACCCCAAAGGCACTAAACCGCTTCGTGCGTCGGTTGGAATGGTCGTGAGGCCCCAGAAAGGCCTCAGACTTGGGCCTTGGCGGCCGCTTCGGCCTCATGACTACTCTCGCCTCCTCCCTGGCACCTTCGTCGAGTAGTTTCGAGTCCGAAGACACGGACAGCTGTCTTCTTACACGATACTCGCCGTTACCGCCGCCGCCGCTCCACTCTGTACAACAAAAGAGAAAATGGTTAGTTATAAACGGTTATTAACGGTTATTGTATTGGTTTGTTACTACAATTTCTAAAAAGAAATCGTTTGATAATTTATAGAAAGTGTTACCCTTTGAGTGTCCATCGTGCCGAATCTGATTAAAACAATGGTAATTTCTATTGTGTCTGCTATTTGACACTTGACAGAATATCTAAAACGAAGCTACACAGTCCAACAAATCACCTCGTGCGTGAAATTCGCGTGGGAATCAATCGGAAGCCCCGTCATTTTTAATTGAAAATATCCTGCCTCGAATCCTGTTCACGTGTTCAGAAATTACGGCTGGTGTGTAAAAGTAATCGCTCTTTTAATAAACCTATTACACCGCTTCGTCATTGAAATGTTCGTTTTCCCTCTTTCGTACACATGACGTAGCTATTTGCCTTCCCCTGCCCAGCCTCACGGTACAATCACCAACCGCAATCTAAAATACAAACATTTTCATTGAAAGCTTCGTCAATTGACAGAATGAAAATCCCGTCAGAATTCCCCGCAAGCACTTAGTAAGCAAATTAATTCACGAGAAAATAAAAAATGGCGTGCTGATGCGACGTTGTTTGAAAGAAGATATTTTTCTCGCGGCCGTCAATATCGCGGTATCGGGCATCGGGAATAGAAGCACTCGGAAAGCCCGTTAGCATCACAAAGAAGCGACATCGATGCGACGGATGTAAACGCGAAACGTATAAATCATTCGCAGACACAAAATCGTCGAAGAAGAACAAATCGATTATAAAAGCAATCGATCACTACGATTGAAACGAGCAAGAGATAAACGATAGTGTCGAATTGTCCATTTGTTTAACGTAACTCAAGAAGTTTTCAACATGCTTCTATTAAAACGATTGACTTAAATAAAGCACCAACGATTGCGTGAGCCAAATGAAGAAAGTTACAGAACTCCTCTTGTCGCCCAAATATAATTTAAGAGCTACATAGCAGTGATGGGTATGTCAATTTTGCGTGCGGTATAACGCGTATCCAGGGTAATATAAGTGGGTCACGGGGTGGCCCGGGTGCGGCTGAAGCTACCCCCGTAAGGGACTATGGACCGATGCCGGAAAACCCAACGATAATTTTATTGGAGAAGTCCCTATTGCCCGTTTCCATTAACTCGATTCAAATATCGGGATCAATTCGATTTGAAGGGACGTAAAAATTACGAAGATAAACAGGGGTTGCCAATTAAAAGTCATCGAAAAAATTTATTTAGAATTTTAGACGGTTTTTCATTAATTCCCTTCTCTCTGATTAATGATTCAACATCGGACTGTTTGATGCTTCTGCTGACCACTTAATTAGTAAAAAATAAGCATTTTTATTTTAAGGGCCCATATTTTAATGGTTTCGCCATTAAAATATAGGTTCAAAACAGAAGTAGATTAATTACAGAAATTTAGACAAAACCAGTTGAAATTTAAATTTAATTATCTATACTTTTATACTAATATTATAAAAAGGCAAGATTTGTATTTTTGTATGTAATGAATAAACTTAAAAACTACTGGGCCGATTTCAAAAATTATTTCACCGTTGGGAAGTTACACTATCCCCGGGTGACATAGGCTACTTTTTATGCCTGTATTGCCACAGGAACGGGAACTACGCGGGTCCGGCGTCCGCTAGTAAGTAATAAAAATGATATTACAGGACCAAGGGACGTACTGACCCACACGGTTCCATAAACCCTTTCACAAAAATTTAAGATACTGAAAGTACTTTAATTCTATCAACATAAACAACACAAAAGAGTAGGTACCTACTCTATGTGTGTGGTGTAATAAGTACACCACACACATTATTTATTACGACAAGCGCAATAGCACCGTACCGCGGCATACAAAACTCCAGTTTATCTGTTCTGGAGTAATTTTCTTCGAAGGTTCCGGGTTATAAAATAGTAATATCACCATCATGCCTCCATTTAAGGGTCATGTGTCGTATAATCTTGTTTTACGAGCAGTCTTTTGATGACGGTTCGATGCATATTGGGTATTTATTCGCCCAAATGTACGAATACATCATTTTTCATAGAGCGAAATAACGCATGTTTTATCGACTGGGCCCTTAAATCCTCATGTCATTCGGGCCACTCCCCGTTTAGAATTTCCGTAATTAAAATGGACAGGGATCTTTTATGCTTTGACACGCGTTATGCACGAAACTGTGGAGCAATTAGGTTAATTGTTTAAGCTACTATGTTATGCTTGGGCGTGAATTTATTCAGTAGCCGTGTTGTGAGTGGAGTTACACGATGATAGATACGGACGTGTCCGTCACATTGGGTGTTATGACAGATTGCGTGACTTGACAGGCAGGTTTACAAGGCACTGCCATTTTAAATTGCCTCGTGAACTGGCAGAATTGTGTTTTTTTTTGCTTTTGTTTTACGAGTACATTTAGGCTTTCAGACACAGAAGTCTATTTTCCTAGTTCTGCTAAAGTAATGTCACTTTATAACTCCGAAGAAGAAAAGTTGAGTTACAGAATATTTATGTCACAAAAGTCATAGATCCCTTTTGTTGAACTCTTTCGGAACTATACACTTATTATACACAGGATTTTCCTTCTCCGCGCTAATTCAATAAATTTGCTACTCGACGCATGTGACCCAATTAGAAAACTTTTCGAATTACGTTGGAACAACATACCAGCGCGGTTTTACTTGCTCCCCATTATATAATATTAATAACAACTTTCCTGACCTTAACGAGATAAAACGTTTTTCAAACGTCAGTCAGTGTGAAATTATGAAAGGACCGACATTGTTAGACTAAAGACTAATTAAATAAATTCAAGCCTTATCCGAAGTATATTGGGGGTCGGCTCCCAGTCTAACTGTATAAAGTTGAGTACCAGTATTTTGCATAGAGCATCTCCCTATCTGACGTCCACAACCCAGTAGCTAGTTAACACGATAACCCTTTGCAAGACTGAAAATCTACATCTACAAATGACAACCGGAACCAAAAGTTTGAACGTGCTTTTCCAGGAACGGAAGGATCTCGGTATGACACCCATCCACGTACCGTCCTCGGCAAGCGGTTACTTAACCGATGAAGATCGATCCGTGCAGCTGTAATTATTTAGCCACGGACTCCGTCGCGATAGTCTGATCTTACTAATATTATATCATATATCACACTAATATTATTAAGGCGAAAGTTTGTGAGTATCACACAGACACACACACACATAATCACACACTCAGTGTGAGTATGGACGGATCTGGATGAAATTTGGCACAGAGATAGATTATAGTCTGGAATACCACATAGGATACCTTTCTATCCCGGGAATATATTCCCTCGGGATAATTTTCGACTTTCACGCGGGCGTAGCCGCTGGCAGAAGCTAGTTAATATTATAAATGTGAAAGTTTGGATAGTTGTGTGTGGATGTATGTTTGTTAATCAATCACGCTAGAAAGGCTGAACGGATATGGATGAAATTTGGCACAGACATAGATTATAGTCTGAATTAGCACATAGGCTACTAGGCTAGGCTTTTCATCCCGGTATAATGTTCCCTTGGGATATGAAAACCCCTTTTCACGCGGGCGAAGCCGCTGGCTGAAGCCATAAATAATAACTAATTAAATTACTTCAACAATTTTGGTTTAAATATTGTTGAACAAAAGCTTTATTTTATGTACAATACTCGTATGTAACGAGCCACAGTCGTGCAGATATCCAAAATCATAAATTCCGCTGAGATAATTAAGCGTACTTAATGTGATTAATTATCAAAATTAACTGTTGCGGCAACACGCACTGGTTACATTTCATGTTCGCTCGTGCGATCAATTTACGTACGATGCTATTATATTGTCTGTCTGATGCCTTATTATTTTAGTTGCGTGGAAAACATAAATGAACAAAAAAAAACTGTTTTAATCAGTCGGTCTATTCTGTAAACATCTTACCTTGAAACAGGTAGATTTAGTTATAATTGAACTTCTTTGCCGTATCGTGAATTCCGAAATTAAATATGTTTTGAACAGAATTCGACAGCATTAATTATAATTATCATTTGCCTCATAAAGGTTTTTAAGTAATTCTACCTTCGTTGAATGGCTTACTTCATGTTCAGTTCACCTAAGTTTCCACGGATTTTTTTTTACCGAATAACACTGCTGTTCTTGGTAGCAAAACGCAAAGTCTATGCTCCAGGAATTATGTCATTTAGTTAACAAATATGGAATGTAATAATCTATGGTTAGTTCGCGGCAGTTTTTCTGCTATTTCGTACGAAAAATGATACGAAACCTCATGATTTTTGTACCGTGTTTGTTTACCAAATAGGAGGTAAAGATAAATAGGTATACTGTTTTTACAGAATAGCACCGCTGTTCTTAGTACAAGTAAAGTCTATGTGCCATGAATTATATCATTCAGTTAACAAATATGGAATGTGCTAATTTATATTCATTTCGAAGCAGTTTTTACTGGAACTTCATACCGAACATAAATCAATACGATACCTCGTAATATTCGTACCGGGTCTGTTTAGCAAATAGGAGGTAAAGAAAAATACACTGTACGTACAAGGTCTGTTTGTCTTTTATACTATTCCCTCCCCACGGTATCGCACGGAAAGTGTTATAAATGGGCAGATCCGTAATGAGTGTCACATTACAGGAAAATTGTTAGGATATTGCTTATTTTTATTTTGTTTGCAGAAACTGTTTGTTTACAAATGCTTGCTATTCACACAACACGAACTCTATTCGCGCTCGATGGTCTGTTTTAAACGTTGTTGTTTTACAACGATTTTAATTGCGAATTGTGGGCTATTAAAATATGCAAGTTGTAAGTGTGTAATGGAAACTTTCTTCTTCTCGAGACGAATTTTTGAATCAGTAAAATAGTTAACATATCACATTAAATATTCTATCCTGTTTGTATACTTCAATCAATTCAACCTTTACCTTGATGGTTTGTTTTAAACGCTGTTGTTTTACAACGATTTTAATTGCGAATTGTGGGCAATTAAAATATGCAATTTGTAACTGTGTAATGGACGCTTTCTTCTTCTCGAAACGAATTTTTGAATCAGTAAAATAGTTAACATATCACATTAAATATTCTATCTTGTTTGTATACTTCAATCAATTCAGACTTTACTGTCTGTAGCGGACATAATATGCCTTTGCTCCGTCCACCTTCCGCATCACGTCTGTCCTAGCTACCTTATCTAGGTCGTCGGTATCCCTAGCTAGAGGGGGTTTGTAAACGTATTCATATGAATTTGTAATGATATATTCTTGTAGGTCGTTTTGGATTACGTATCCCGTCTTTGAACTCGGCTTTCGTCGACTTATCTCATTTCACCTACGTATTAATACACTAGCTGTGCCCGCGGCTTCGCTCCCGTCAACTGCCTACCCTATTTTGCTTACCTTCCTGCCTACCCTACTTCCTTTACACCTACCCTACCTACCTTTTTTCTAGGGTCATTCTTTCGGGAGAATCTTAACACCGCACATTCAGAAAATGACGTCAGATGTACAACGCCATCTATCGAATATGGAGTTCAACTGTCCCAGTATCTGAATTGCGTGTGTTTTACTTCTTGAACATTTCAAATTCGTCTAACTTTTGATGGAGTGAACCGATTGCGATGCAACAAAAACCAAGTAATACTACAAGTTATGCCTAATTTTTATGCGTAAAAGATATATACATTGGTTTCGTACATTTTTCGTGATGCGTGCACAAATAAACAGACAAATTATTTTTAGAACTATTTAAACTATTTTTTTTTGAAATATTTTCGATGTACAAAAATGACTTTTCTACAGATTTATTAAATGTTTTGATGTACATATTCTAGCTAAAAACCAGTGTCCACTGAATTCGCCCACGTATATGAGACTGGCTTTGTGATCGGTCTTACATCACATAGTCGTTTAGTTCATATTCTATGTCTATGTGACCATGTGGGACGGTTTTATCGCGTATGCATTATTCAGAGCAGAGGGGCTTCGATATTTTTAGATAAAGAGGTGATAGTATATATTATGTAAACCTATAGGATACGAGGCTGAAGTCATTTAGAGACTAGTAGACAAGAGATTTCGTTTACTTATTCATTTTTAGGGTTCCGTACCCAAAGGGTAAAAACGGGACCCTATTACTGACTTCGCGATCCGTCTGTCTGTCTGTCTGTCACCAGGCTGTATCTCATGAACCGTGATAGTTCCACAGTTGAAATTTTCACAGCTGATGTATTTTTGTTGCCGCTATAAGATACTAAAAACAGAATGAAAATAAACATTTAAGTGGGGCGGGCTCCCATACAACAAACGTGATTTTTTGCCGTTTTTTGCGATAATGGTACGGAACCCTTCGTGCGCGAGTCCGACTCGCACTTGGCCGGTTTTTTTTATATGTTCTGGTATATTTACCCTAAAACTTATAGAATAATGGCTTCTACCCGTGGCTTCACTTGCTAGAAACTTGTTTAAATATCCCAAGAAAGCATAATACCGTGTTGAAAGTATCTATAAGCTTTAATTTAGATTATAAGCTATCTGTGTGTAAGACTATTCAAATTCGTTCGATTTAGTGTAAACTAAAGTTTAGCCGTTTTTGCGTAATTGAAATACAAATTTTCACATAGTATTTTAGTAGGATGCGGCAAATGCGACGCAATCTGGACACTTATAGTCCATTTGAATTAACCATTTTTTACATTCCGTTCAACCGATTTTGAGTTCTGTCCCGTAAATATAAGGATAGCATGAACAGCATAAAGCTGTTACTAATATTAATGTTAAATACAGCTGCCATTTGTCATATCACCAACGCAATAGAAGCGAAATTGGTTGAACGGGCTGTAAAACGGGACTTTTAATGCTAAAAGCTGTCGGTAACGTAACAAATTCTTTCACCTCGGTGACTCAAACTCAAAATTGTATTTGTTTTAAAATGGCGTTTTATTATACTTGACCAGTAAATCACTCTTAATTAAAATCTTATTTATCAATGTGCTAGTTAATAATATAAAAGCTGTGCATGCAACATGTACATTAAGCGACAGTATCCCTAAGGCTACCGGAGCGGCCTTTAAATCGAAAGGTCATCGGTTCGATTCGTTGAACCGTTGAGGTGATCACACTCCTATAAGCACATTCACCTATTTGAAGGCTGGCTTTATTAAAGCCTTTTTTTATTAGAAAGGGTATCATTAAAACATTGTTGCCTGACATGGGCGCTCATTAACGTAATTATATTTTATTTTTAGAAATTCCTTCATCCATGTACCGTCACGTAACCTGTTTGGATAAATATAGATATTTTTTTTTCAAAAATCCGAGCATATTAAAAAAAAATGCTTTATGAACCTTTATCATACTCATTATTTTTTATTACAGACACAAACATCAGTGCTGCCCTGGCTCTTGTACTAGGTAATCTTGCACTATAAGATCCAGACGTCTCAATATACAGGGAGTAATATAAACAATCATTATAGACAGAAAAATCCTCTATGGACCTCAGCTTCGCATATAATAAACCTGAATTACCCCTAAAACACTATTATATGACCATTGCATAAACTACTATAACTGAACTAGCACATCAATATCAATAAACGTTATACATATTTCGCCCATTTAGGTCACTACGTTCTAATTGTATCACTTCCTTGGCCAAAGCTATATAGGAATTCTAATTAGGTTTCTATTCATAACTGGCATCACTATCTAGCTAGGTGGCAGAACTGATTAAATTATCTGTATCGTTACCACAAAGCGCTCCAGTATCTGGAGTATCTATCAATCAGTGAAATTATACAATTTGTGGGTAGACGGTGTATTATACACTGGGGAAATGTCATAGAGGAAATAGTTAACTACCGTCATTTGATTAACATTATTATACTGAGTTGTGTTTTAGATAGAGATGTAAAAGCACCTAGATTAACCGTTGCAGCCACATTCCGGAAAAACTGTCCTTTACTAAGAGTTATTTATTTGCATTCGAAGTTTTTTTTTTTTATTAATGTGTGTGACCATTATTTCGATTATAATCAGAGATTGGATTCAACTCAATGCTGATTAACTATAAATCAATAAGATTTTTAAATCGTCATTGACACATTTATACGCAAAAGTTTCACATGATCATGTAAATTATGATCTAAGATTAAAATACCCTACCAGATCAAAAGAAAAGACTAAAGAACACTTAGAACATAATACAGCATATGAACAACACTCCAAAAACAAATCCGTGCAAACAAACATAAAAGTGAAGCATCACAAGACACTGGGTGACGCAAAACACTTGTTCTACCATACCCCTGGGTTGTTTACTCATTCATGATGTTTTATAACAACCCCCTTCGGCGGGAAAACCGTAGACCATAAATTGTTTACATAAACTAGTGGGCGTAGCGGCCAAGGGTTGGTTCCTAGCCGACTTTTAACAGGATTTTACGAAACACAATCAGGAGTAAACGGTTTTACAAATAGAGCGCAAGGATGACCGTGGGCCGAAGTGTTGTGTTGCCAAAACACGTGGAAATTGTAAAACGCGTAAAAGTCTTAACGAACGGGTTTGTAGTTTCAACATTGAAGGACGTCTCAATTTAAACTTAAATTGAAAAATCTTTAAATATCGTAGACAACATTTACGTTAAAAGTGCACAGATGAGCTGAACAGAACCCTGTTCCCTCAGAGTTTGACGCAGAATGTGCACTTCGCAAAATGTGCATTTCGCAAAATAGCACATTTCAAAAAAACACTTCTCAAAATGAGCACTTCTCAAAAGAAAAGGAGCACTTCTCAAAAGAAAAGGAGCACTTCTCAAAAGAAAAGGAGCACTTCTCAAAAGAAAAGGAGCACTTCTCAAAAGAATAGGAGCACTTCTCAAAAGAAAAGGAGCACTTCTCAAAATGAGTGTGAATTTTATCACAATGGGTCAAAATAAAAACTGTTTGCTTACATGTTTTTTTTATTATTTTCACGATGTTTAGCACGATAACAGTAGCAATAATTTCATTGTAAAAAGTAATCAGGGACAGGAAATGTTTGATTATGTATTTTCAGTACAAGTTTGGAAGCGAGACCAATACGATTAGTTAAAATAATATATAATAATATATGTTTATTAAATAAAATACAGATAGATGCAGTGCACAGCATATTACAATGATAAATAATAAAATATAGCTGACGTGTACTGAAAATACATTATCAAACATTTCCTGAACGTGATTACTTTTTACAAAGAAACTACTGTAATCGTGCTAAAAATCGGGCAAAAAAAGAATATTGTAAGGAAACCGTTTTTATTTTTACCCATTGTGATAAAATTCACACTCATTTTTAAAAGGGCTTATTTGAGAAGTGCTCATTTTATGAAGTGCTATTTTGCGTCAGGTAAACTTTTTGCGAAGTGCACATTCTGCGTCAAACCCGTTTAGAGCGAGCGACCCGTCTAGATTTAATACAGACACTCCAATGTTCGAGTTACATAAAAAAGTTAAGGTTATCCCTTTGCATTATGGTGGAGAACGTCGGAACACAAGAAACTTTGAAATTGTGTTCGCAACGAGAAGCAAGTCTGTTGAATACATTTATTTTGTTGGGTAACACAAAATATTTGTCGTACTTGTCAAATCTTTGCAGTTACAACATAAAGCCATTAGCGAATGATTAAATTAATCTTCCAGTCTATGATTTTATACTGGCTTATAGTATTACGAAATCTACTTAGGAATTAAGTGTAAGATACTAAACTGAAGTGGCCTCTAGAGGATTTAATCTCAGTGTGGATTAGGTTTATCATTGTAGTTGTATGGCTCATGTTTGCAGTACGATGTGAAGCCAAATATTGTATCCGTTTATAGCACGGGCCTGTGTATAAATACTTGCTTTTGTTACATAAAACATGGCGCATGTATTACGTAATTTTGATAACGGTATTTCGGTAACAGGTAATGTTATATTTGTGTCCGCATGACGTGTTGGCAGTTTGACCTATTGTGGTATGGTTCTTATCACACGGATATGCATATTTGTGAAATAGTGGGCGTAAACACTTGAAACTTATGGTGTATTGTGTGGTCTGCGTAAGAGGAACATTCCTTGTTGACATAATCCCAACGTTTGGAAGGCATGTGCCCTCAGCCCTGCACCAAGTTTATTTACATTTGTCATACGTCTTCGGCAGCATACGCCATACTTCATTTCGCCGCCATTTATTTCAACAAACACGTTTGTATAGTCATACTTAACTGATTGATAAATAAAGCCGGTAATTTATGTATTTTTGTGTTGAAACTAAGAGACTTTCGCAAACAAATGTTGCTTTATAAGTCTGACGTTGACATAATGAGGGAATGCATTTTTGAGAGTAATCTTTTTACATCAATCTTTATTTTATTTTTGAAGTTTACGAGTTCGACCATCTGGGTTATTATTTTTTGTTCAAAAATTATAAATTGGGTGTCAAGCTACACAGTATTAAAAACAAAATTGTCATTAATTTTCATAATAAGTTGAATGACTCGAGTCATTGCATTTTTCAATGTTACAACAAATCCTGAAGTTTTCTTTTTCGACCGAATATTAAGTTAGTCCATATTCATAGTGCAACATTACAATAAAAAGTATTATGGCACCCTGGAAGAATTCTTGGTAAACAACGAACGACTGAAGTTACAAAATTACGCCAACATCGGGACTTTGAAAGCAGTTAACTCATAATCGAACGCCCAAATTATTGAACACGCTGTATAACAGCATTAAAAACTTTTTCATTGATGTTGGCGCGAATATTTCGAATACCGTTAATTTTCATATTTTTTATGGAGTTAGAAGAATTTATGATTCAGGGAGGATTTGCAGCTCCCAATTCTGTGAATTATTTATTTTGTATTGCTAATTCTGACAGCAATCAGTGCTGTTCAAATCATTTTGTCTGTATTATTTTTTATTTTATTGTTGACGTATTATTGATACTATTTAGAGATGCCGCGTAGCGAATAATCGAATACCGATTAATCGCCATTCCCTATGGCGAATAGTCGAATACTCGCCATAAAAAGAGGAATTAAAAAAAATTATTATTTATTATTAAATAATAATATCACAATATACATAGCAAAGGCTGACAGTGACAGAAGTATAAATCCATATGAATAATGGGCTTTGAGTACCAATAAGAATAAATTTCCCATTTTAAGTAAGCTTGCTAAACTATGGTTAATCACACCAGCAAACTCTGTTTATTCAGAAAGACTATTTTCTGAGGCAGGTTTGATTTATGAAAAAGCGCAACCTATTTCGTCCTTTGATCTTCTTGATCTTAAAAAACTTTTTCTGTACTACAATTTGCCCCTTTTGGACTTTAAATATTAAATTATTAATTAAAATGCTTAACTAATTAACTTAAACATGATTGATTCTTGGCTAAATACCTATACCTATATTGATTTAATATTAATGATAAAAATACTTATGTGTTTTGTTTTTAAAGATTAATAAAAGTTTTTCTGTTGAAAAGTTTATTTTTATTTAGAAAACTATTCGCTGGATGTCGAATAATAAACAATAAATCGGTATTCGACGTATAACAAAAAAAAATCGAGTAGTGCCGAATACCAAATATTTGCGAGTATTCGCGGCATCTCTAACTATTTCAACTCATTGTAAGAGACGCACGTGTTGCGAAACTTGGAGGGGGCCAATGTTCAGCAGTAAACGTCTTTCGGCTGAAATAATGATGTAAGAGATGTGGACAGGAACGACCGATGTGGTCGACGATAGATCATGCTTGCCAATTCACATATTTTAAATGTATCACTTACAATTTTCTCCGTTAGCACGCAAAGCTAATAGCTCAGAGCTGAACTAATAGTCGAAGTAAATAGTAGTTAATTCTATGCATAATGATTAGTCCCAAGCAGGTGGAAGTAACTGACATTTCTCTAATTATAATCATTAGCAACTGAGTGTTAATATCCACGGCAGACCATTGCCCTCTTCTCAACATATTAGATAAAGATAACCTGGTTCCTATCTTCAGCAAAACCGGGAGAATTATATCCTAACGAGATTACGTTAACATGGAATATAAAGAGATGCTCAGATTACAAAAACTTTTCTTTCAGGAAAGAATTAATCTTTTATGAATTTATCGCGAGGAACACATAATATTTTGTACATGAATGAGCGTGAAATGAGTTTCTCTCAAAAGATATCGTATTCTAAACCAAATTCCCTGTTGTAGAAATGTAGACAGACAGTCCGAACAAAAGAGGAGGAAATAATGAAAATATCTGATACGGTAAAAATTATTATTTGAATTTTCATCGTTGTATTTTCTTTACTACCTGGAAGTGACAGAATGAGGGATGTTATTAATAAGATTTGTTTGCTGCCGAAAATGAGGTTACATCTTTCGGCTAAATCTGTTCTCGGTCCATATTTTTTGACATATCGTTTTTAATGGCCATGCTTCTAATTTTAAAATAAGTGTAAGTACCTACCTAGTTTAAAATTGGAACAAAGTTTACCTTGAGACTTCATAGCTATGCCAAGAATGAAGGGCCGTTTGTATACCCAGTAATTTGAGCGTGATAACGCGTAATAACCCGCTAATCAACGTGAACCCGCGTTGTTATCATGATTGTATGTATCTAGAACGGTGTTTGCGGCGATTATGCCCTTCTGCAGAATGCCATAGAGTAGCTACATAGTTAACTAGTTACAATAGCACTCAACATACCCACATGTTGACATGTTCGTATTCAGATTGTCTACGTCAGTCATTAATGCAACATGGAATAGGAAGGAAATGGAATGTAACTACATTTGAATCCCCCTCATAAATCTATTTGTCACTGGGGTCTCATTGTCGGCATTGACGTCACGAGGGATTCCCGATTGACCAAAATGACCAACGTGTGATTATCACCGGCTTCAACTTTCTTTTGTTAACTAGTCACAAGAGCACTCCACGTACTTCGTCATGTCGTCATGTTGACATACGTTCGTATTCAGATTGCCGGCTTAGTCGTTAAATGCCCAATTCGTAAAATGCCTAACAGCTAGAAAAAAGGCTAATTCGCTAAATACCTAGTTCTGAAAATACCTATTTCTGGAAATGCCTAATTCTTAAAAAGACCAATTCTCAAAAAGTCCAATTCTTTAAAATCCCAATTCTTAGAAAGCCAAATACTTAAAAAGACCAATTCTTAAAAAGGACATTTTTTGCAAATTAGATGATAATTTGAATAATAATAATGTAAGTGCCTACATATGTGTATAAAACTGCTCCGCTCCTATTGGTCTTAGCGTGATGATATATAGCCTATAGCCTTCCTCGATAAATGGCCTATCTAACAAAAATATTTTTTCAAATCGGACCAGTAGTTCCTGAGATTAATTAGCCCGTTCAAGTAAACAAACAAACAAACTCTTCAGTTTTATATATTAGTATAGATAAGGAAATAGGTACATAAAATAAAATTGCTGAAAGACGGTACAAATCAAATATAATGTAATTCTTAAAAGTAATAACAGTCATTATCGATAATATACAATACCAACATTGATTAAAGGTACAAATCTGTAAATAAAATGCAATTGCAATTGTTGAAAACAAAAGTCAACTCATAAAAAAAAACGGAAAAATAACATAAAATATCGCCGGGATTAAAAAAAAAAACCATAATATAAACATCATTGGATTTACTAATTTAGAGTACCCGAAGGGTATAAACGGGACCCTATTACTGAGACTTCGCGGTCCGTCTGTCTGTCTGTCTGTCACCAGGCTGTATCTCATGAACCGTGATAGTTAGACAGTTGAAATTTTCACAGATAATGTATTTCTGTTGCTGCTATAACAACAAATACTAAAAACAGAACCCTTCGTGCGCGAGTCCGACTCGCACTTGGCCGGTTTTTTTAAATCACTACTACTATACAAGTTTTCAATTTAATAACTCAATTCCGTTATGAATAATTGTAGGATAAATTACACATATATAAGTGTGCAATATTTAATAGTTTTCATAATGTTTATCTGCTGCACCATAGTTATGTAGGTAAGGAGGGTAATATTTTTCGATCATTCATAATGTGTATTTATTTATGTATGTCTATAAGTATTTCCAGAATAAGTCCTTTTGCGAATTGGTCATTTTAAGAACTAGTCGTTTTGCGAATTAGCCGTTTTAAGAATTAGGCATTTGTAGAATGCTAGGCATTTTACGAATTGGGCATTTAACGACTAAGCCAGATTGCCTACTTCATAAATGCAACATGGAATAGGGAGGAAATAGAATGTACCTACCTTGTATCCCATTCATAAATCCATTTGTCACTGGGGTCTCATTGTCGGCATTGACGTCACAAGGGATTCCCGATTGACCAAAATGTCCAATGTGTGGTTGTCACCAGCTCCAATGTTTTTAATACTACTCGGTGTGCACTTATTTTGTAGAACGTTAGGTACACTTGCTGATTCATTGTAACAAACACTTATAAAATGTGGGTCATTTCAGTACACTACAGTGTAACTGTACAATCATCACTTTCAAATGTAGAACAAGGAAACCACTTCTGGCAAATACCGAGAACATGTTTATTTCGCTGTAGATTTTAAAGACTCGATTGAATTTTGCAGACAAGGATCCCCCAATTTTGGCGAGCTCAGTAATTAAGTTGTAATAATTTAATTACTAGACTTGGCAAAGTCTGAAGTTTCTTTAACTTTGAATAATTTGGTTATGTAGATTACGAGTCACACTGCTTTAAATCATGATTGGACGGCGGATATTGGCATTTAAATTCTTGAAAAGCCCCGTACACAATAGGGCCAAACCATAAAAACAATGACTAGGTAAAATTTTTTAGTAAAAAACCGGGTGTACAAACAAAGGTGAATACTGATATAGGTACGACAATAACCCTCAACACTTCCTTCGCTCGGAATTTGAGATGACTTCATAAAGAACTATTAAAGCCATATTCAATAAGAAGGTACTGACCATAATGGGGCTCTTTATCGTGTGGTATGTTCCCGTTGGGCTCGAGCCGGTCTAGGCACTCCTCGGAGTACCCGTTGTAAGGCAACTTCCCTCTGCCGCCGCCGTTCTGCTGACGACCACGACACTCACTGCTGTCGCCGTCAGGCTCGTCTTTTGTTGCTGTAACAAAATACACACTGTTAATAAGAAATCAAAGAGAAGATGGATGGAAAAAGAACCAAGGGACGTAATCCTATACGATGGTCTTACCAACTATAACATCAACACACACATAACATCTGGTAACTAAGATCTTCGACACACAACAGGCTAAAGAACACAACAAATGGATGGAAAATTTAGTCAGGCACATCACAACGCTCAGAAATGATCAAAATCACTGAAACGGGGAATAGAAATCAACAAGCAGAAAAACATTGTTCCTCACATGCCCAATACAGGGCCTCAAAATCGAAATAGAACCCAAATTTGAAACAACGTTTTGTATGCTCCTTTTAAAGCGAACTTTCAAAAAGCTTAAACGGAAAGTTCCGCTGCAATTTCCTTTATTCCATTGACTACCGAAACTCATTCAGAATTTGAAGAGCGAAACGATACCGTATATAAAACCGTAAATTAATTATACACGTACACTTACACAGAGTATAATGGTATAACTTCCCGACGGCTCAAAGCCTAGATCATTACGAGTTGACAAACGACACTCTGGTTTCAATTGAGAGAAACTTCGGCAAAACCCATTTCGGCCACTCGGCAGATGAATTTAATAGCATTGTGAACTTAACAATGAAGCTAACTACAAATATTTCAATGCGGCGTCGGCTATTAAACGCAGTGCTATAATTATAGCGGACCCCAAAGGAACTAAATTCACAAGCAAACTTTTACAAACTAGATCCCCTCAAATAGCCCCAGAAACAGTAACGAGAGAAGCGGACAGTAATTTGTCTGCATCTAGCGACTCATTAGTGGAAATGGGAACTAGAGATGGAGAGTAAAGATAGAAGGGCCAACTTGACCTGAAAATGCGGCATAAAATATACAAGGTGCAGAAACTACCTTTGGGAAAATGTACGGACCAGTTGGCAATTTTGTAAAAATAGAAGCAATGAAAAATTAGGGATGGTAAAATTGCAAGGAATTTTCGACAGTATAATTTCGTCAGTGTGGTCGTGGCAAATAAATTGCACATCATTTTGTGGCATATTTCCCAGCGATCGAACTCAACTGTCGCAGTTTGAGGAGGCACCGTTTTGACAGGTTAATTTATTGAATAGCATCAAGCGAGGCGCGACCACGGCATATTGCATTTATATCATAAATGTTTTAATTCAGCTTCGTTCTTGATTGTTATTAATTAAATTATGACTGCGATGCTGCATGAATGTTTATCGATCTGCCAATAATTAAAGGGTGTCTAATATTTATTTTGATCACATGATCACATCAAAAATATTGAGACACCTCTGAAGTTTGGTTTTGTATGAGGTTTATGTATTTTTTCACACTAAATTAAAAAAAAATATGCATGCAATTGCGGATATTATGAGATATCTTTTAATGAATATTAATGTTCCAAATTAAAATTAAATGTCTTTAGCTATCGTGTCTAGTTCAACATGTATGTTGTAAAATGCTAGAAACAAAGACGTACTTAACACTAACTTAAAAAAAAGTTTATTCATAATCTTGTATTTCCTCCGCTGGCTCTAATGATTGCTTCCATGCGGTTTCTCATGGAACAGATAGGAATCACAATCTTGTGTTGAGGGATCTTATCCCACTCTTCTTGTATATCTGTTTTAAGTTGGCCAAGCATCTCCGAAGCAGTATCTCTCGACCTGACTCGTCTCTTCACCTCATCCCATAGGTGTTCTATGGGGTTCATATCCGGGCTTCTTGCTGGCCAGTCCATAATAGTAAAATCGATTTCAATCAGGTATTCATTTACAATGCCTGCGGTATGAGCCCTGCGGTATGGCATAAAAATTAACTCTTCGTCAATAAAATGTGCATAGGGTACCACATGAGACTCCAGACACTCTTCGATGTAAAGAGACCCGTTTAATGACGAAAAGCGAGATCCAGATACAAAAGAAAGTTCGTTGTTGTATTTCCGCCTGTATTTGAAATCTAATTTCATGATTGTATCTTTCACTGCATTTTTATTTAATGTTACTATTATTATTGACTTCTTTGTTAATTATTTGAATTCCATTATTTTGACATCCAACTTGAAGTACATAAACTTGTGTTTTTTTTATGAATAGATTATTTATTATTGTGTAATAATGTCAATGTTTTTTCTTTGTAATTTTACTACGCTGTTTAATTGTTTCAATCTCAATATTTTGACATCCAATTTTTTTAATGATAATTATTTGTGTGTTAATGAATTGATTATTATTTATTACTATACTATAGGTAATATTATTAGACCTACTGTAAATTACCAAAAATCACACGTATCAATAATTTGAATTTGAATTAAAAAAACGATTTTTGTAAAAAAAAATGTGATTAAATGCAGAAATGCCGACGGAATTCGACGGAGTCAAAGAATTTCTCTATTAGTTATATATCTTTTGCCTTGACCCAGTACAATAACCTATGTTCAAGTTAGCAACTAATTTGCATATAACAAGCCTCGAACTTACCCTGGAGGCATACTGTTCCACAGACAGGATATGAAGTGACAACTGGCGCCAAAAGCCACCAAACTTTAATTAGCTGCACCCTTACTAGCTAGCTAACTTAGCCGCCAACTTGGTATGGCTGTCTCATTATTTTATAGCACATAGTTGGGACATAAATTGTCTGCAAAGCATTTTAACGTTAAAAGGGGAAACTTCACCTTTGTTGAAACTCAAAAAATTTGCATAGTTTGACAGTAAGAAAAGTTCTGAAAGTATGAGGGACTGTGTAGATATTTTTTATCTACATTACAGCGAAAATTCTATTAAAAATAAATGCCGCATCCTCCAGAAATATGTCATGTCCATACTCTAATCAATATGCAGGACCACATGTGAATCTCCATTATTACAGGGGACGTACACTTCAGCACTTATTCATGTCAAATTACGCGGACAATTTGCCGCTGCCTCGATTGCAAATTAGTAAATTAAGTGTACGCCTCTTGCACATTAATTATGCATTCCCCACAGTTTCGTGCATCTCCAAAACAAGAAGTACCCATCTGGCGTCTCAAGGCAACACGGCCATACTTTCTTGACCAAAATATTATCCATCATTTTGGCGCCAGTAATAACTTTATACATTGTTTTAAGCGCTGCCCATATTCATCTCGAATGCAAATTAGTGAATACTTCTGCGGTTGTAACTTTATACGTACATAAAGCGAAGAACATGTGGAACATGGATATAACTTTCATGTAAAATTTGCGTCGAGATTGCGAACACAATCCTGGAACAACGAGGCTTAACTTTTGTCTCAAACGCTCACAATTCACATGCAGCTGTTTGCCGGAGAGAGAGAGACACAATTCCTACAGCACTATTTTACGTAGACACAAAGCAAGGCGACAACCGGTGCCCTGGGGCGGCCGGGTTTAATTGAGACGCGGTTGTGCATTCCTCTTGCGTAACTCACGTGAAACAATTTTACACACACAATTTATTCTCTTTAGAGCCACGTACCGTGCATTGGCTCAGTCGTAAGCCTCGGCAAGATCAGAACGAGCGGAAAGTTCCGTGTGGAATAACTCACGAGAGTCAGATTACGTTATTGAAATAGTAACAGCCAAGTGTTCTCACGGATAATTCGTGCAAACATCCCATGAATGTAGCGTAAATATGTTAAGAAAACAATGGTTATTGGTTTTTTCCGGGTTGGATTATCGTGGGATTAGAAGCGAGTCGACTAACAGCACGTGCGATGGCGATAAGCTCGCTCTTATATGTGTGGTGTGGTTGAGAACAATGCGCCCAGTGCGCGCGTTCGTGCCTAGCTGCTGACGCTAAGGTTCCGTCGTTCGTCTCAATGCAATTAGATAGGTGAGCTTTGTTTCCGTATTTCACCTTCCCCAGTTCCGACAGAGAAACTCTTTATCACACCCGACGATCAATCACTATTTCCTCGAGCCAGATAAGGGATTGCCTCTGATGTATCAAACAAGATTGCATTTTCGGAAGGGGAAATCTCAGCCACCTAAATGAATGTGAAGTAATTGCGAATCTGCGACACCGAATTAGAAGCAGGGAACTCGCGTTTACTTTGCCGCTTCCTCGCTACAGAATTATCGTTCTCATCAAGACAGCTATCTTGCATCAAGTGGCAGTCATGAATGTAATAAAGCGTAGATTTGCTCTCGGCGCGAGCTCTTGGATAAAACGACTATTCAGCCGCCGCATTACGGCTGCGTCGGATACGAGAAATGACACACGCAGAACTACGCTGTGCTTTCTTTTGTAAAATCAAGTCCTTGTTAAAGTTAAAATTAAACGCAAGTTCTAGTAACGTTACAAGCTCGTTATGTCGACGTGACTCATAAAATATAACCCCGCGATCACGAGCGTAACTCGGAAACTATTCGACTTGAGGTCATAATAATAACACATAACGTAGGTGTTTTATTGTCGTATGAAACAAAGGCACCGTATCGCACGTAACATAGTGTTTGAGAACACTAAATAAACGCAAACCGCTACAAGTTTGTATTAAACCTACATGCTATGAAAATATTTGCATTACCGTACCTAAACTATTCCCCGGTGTGTTACAGCAACAGTTTGTGATTCTGTTCCGAAGCTATTTCATGAAACGACAAAACTTGCAAATTCTAGAGCAAATATAGTCGGTTGGCTGTTATGAGTTTATGAGTAACAATCTGCTCTGTTGAAGTAGGCGAGGAGCGGCCATAACACGGTAATATTGCATTTAATATCGAAGATGGTGTCCCATTACGGAAATGTATAGAATGACCAACGAGCTACGGCCTTGCGTACACTGCGGTTATATCGTTATTAGCTGAAAGCGTGTATTTTATCGTAATGGTTCAGGTGTACAGTAGCACATTATAATATTGCTTGGACATATAAGTAAGTGTGGCATTCAGGGGGAAGAGAAAGACAATGCAGATATATAGCAAAAGAACATTGTAATTTTTCGAACATAAATCTATAGGACTGTCTGGCTCTATCTGAGTTTCTAAGCAAAATAAAAATGTCCGTTTTAAAAACCACTCCGAAGAAACAAACTTTATAGAGATTTAAACAATGAAACTAAGTTTATTCGAATCTTCAACCAGCCATTACTTAAAAGAGTAACGCTGGTTGAAAGAGCAATCTTCCTAAGTTTGTTGGAAACACTTTCAAGAAAAATAACGCCCCGACAATGGGCATAAGAAAAAACAAGTTCGCAGCAAGAATTTCCTTCTTCACCATAGTAGGCAAGAAGGTTTGCCGCAAGAGATTACATTTTTACTTGGTTTAATATTGAGATGAGTTCCAGCACCATTCTGCGGCGCATATTATTCTCAAAGATTCATTCGTATGCTCTCTGTCAGATTGCATTTGCAAGTAAAAATGTTAAGGTTATAAATGCTATATAATAGTGACTTATATAATACAGTTTTACGATCTAACAAACTACCAATATATAACAAAATGAATAACATCGATCATCACATTTTATTTCCTCGATCCATAAAACTAATTTTGTAAAACATCATTACTTCCAAGACGATGACGCTGTAGAAAACTTTAAAATGAGCAAATATTTTAAAGGAAAATAGGAAAAACTTTGTCGGCAGTTTTTTAGTCATTAGCAAGTAGCGAAGGAACTAAAGAACAGTTAACGTTAATTAATGAATCACTACATCGACGGCGACCTAACGGCCAGTTTCAGCGTTTTTAATGAAGAAAAAAATGTTCCAAGATTCAGATTCAGAAGGAGTATAATATCAATATTCGATCATACCTGCGTCAGTGGGTTGTAAAATTTGAGTAGGGTCAGACACACGTCATCATGTCAAACATTGAGTCTCGATTCGGATCTCATTAAAGCACGGATATTTGCTATTTGCATGCGTACGAGTAAAAGTAATCGCCTGTCAGTTACTATTATGTTTGATATCAAGTTAAAACCCATCTGTTGGAAAATATGTGCTAACTATCGATATGTATATCATCTGTGATCTGATCTAGTCTTTGATTTACCTTATGAATTACTAAAAAATAAAGCACTTCAGGTATGCAATACATCTAATCGTCAGATCGTGTTCCTGTTTAAATTAATCATAGACATAACCTATATAGTCACGAACTCTATATAAACTCAAACAAATATCTTTATTTGTCATTCTTCAAGTAATCAATTCTACCTTGAAATTACGTAAACTAGTGTAATAGTTGATTGCCTATTAGATAAGCAGAGTGTTAGTCAAGATGACACATAGATTACATTAAAAGACAATGGGATTTAAGAGCATAATAATGACACTGACAAAGACATACTCGTAACATACATTCCTACATTTATTTAATCGGATCAAAGATGCTTATGAAGTATTAATCGATTTACCAACAATACCAACATATATGAAGATCAAGGTTATTTGAAATTCAATTACAACCTCTCTAGAGTAGAAAGTATTAACAAGATTAACAACTTTTACAATGAGACCAAACCTAAAATATCAAAAAATAAATCAGCTGTTTCATATTACGAATAAAAGTTGTTTATAGACATGAGTACCTTCTATAACCCCCTGAGAGGTTGTAGTGTTTTACCTAACACACAAAATAACCCTGTATAAAAGGTAATAATACTGAAGAACACAAAACAACACAAATCGTACAATAAAATCCATACCGTTTGCTACAGGCTGGATTACCCGAAGTCGTACGACAGGATGTCAAAGTTGACGAGGGTTGTAGTCGCGACCCCTGCGGTCAGCGACGCTCTCAACAGCGACGGCTTATCGTGAATTTCCGATCGGATCGATAGCCACGACTTGGTGATCTACCTTACAACTCACTTTGCTGATTGTGGCACAGTTGACAACATTGTTTGTTTGGAAGGCAACGATAACAATTGAATTGTCATAACTTTTGATATTGTTATAACAGGGATTACGACTTTAGGAATCATTGAATCAGACTGTCAAGTGATATACCTGCGTAATAAAGCTTTAAAGGTTGATAAAACAAACCGTTTTAAAAGAAAACCAACTCAAATAGGTACAAGTGCACTGTAGGAAAACTATAACTCGACCACAGAAATGTAGTCATAACAAATAAAGGTAGTTGTAGTGTAGTACATAAACAGGAAGAAATAGCAAGCATTACTCACAAACTAATAATCACGTGTTTCAGAATTTTATGAAGTTCACGGATAATAAACAACGCTAACTGCATTTTCTTTCACGCCATTCACCGTGGTTATAACAAGTTGGCAGCGCTAAATTGACGATCACTATGACCACGGTCTAAAAACATAACATAGCGACGGTAGAGGTATATTATAGTATAATAACCCAAACATTTCGTCGGATATGTATAGGTTCCATGTAACAAAAGGCAATTCAGACTCCGAATACTTAATGAAAAATTCCAGATGGAAGAGCCAATTTAGGCAAAAAACTTTGCCTAAACCGGCAGGCTTATTACGTATCTTTTGCAAGAGCAAAACGATAGCGATCAAACGCTTTATGTCATAAAAGTCGACATTACCTGCAGTGTAGGTATGATAGGTCCTACACAATCGTTTGCTAATCGCTCGCTGTTTGTCAAATGCGCTTAGTTTTAAAAAAGAACCGCCAACAACTCTAAAACTTTTGTATGGAAGAGCAATTATTGCGCAAAAATCGCTATCGTTTTGCTCTTGCAAAATATACGTAATACGTAGAAGATGAGTACTGCAGTAACCTTAGCGACCACTCGCTAAACGAGGCAAGGTCTAATAAAAATATTCTAATAATACCGAAACAAAAGCGTCCAGCATTTTCACGGGTCATGGCGTCGGAAAATGTTAACAAAATTAGCTCAGACGTTTAACGGCTTGCGGCATCACAATTAGGTGGCACGAAAAGGTAGGGGGCGACATTTCGCGCGCTTTCCCCGTCACCGACGATGTAGGTCGCGCTAACATCTAGACCCGACCAGCTTGCCTTACTCTATCTGGAGTGTGACGGCTCACTTACCGCCATTACAAATATTCTTCCATAACTATAACGTGCTAAATGCGTCCGCATTGTCGTTTTTCTAACTAATTAATTAGAACTTTGTTGTGATGTTAGATGGCAGACACGAATAGTTAACATGTGTATACTAATCTATAAACGATCTCATCCATTGTATCTTGTAACACTTTCCACTAAAATAAAAGAAGCTGTATGGTCGGTGCCAGATCTCTCTTAATGACTGCTATGTTAGTTGGTATTGCAATAAAAATGGAAAGTTTAATAGTTCTTGATAGTTTTTCCCTTTCCTTTGCACTAAACAGTTGGCTGCTTCTGACTGACCTGAGACATCAGTTACGCGAAAGTGACTTGCTTAAAGTGAGAATTCTTTCATCTTCACATCTAAAATTAAATTTAGATAAAATTTTATTTATTTAAATTATCATGGATATTTGAAACATTCCTTTTCGATGGGAAAATGATAAACATCATAAGACCCCCTTGACAGTATAAAGTAGATAAGCTCCATGATGGCACCGAAATTCGAAGGTTCTATTTTACCCTTTTTGAAACGAACTCCCTGCGCAATTGGAGAGATGCCCTAAAGAACCCTTCCACGGTCGCGTCTACTCGATAAGATTGGCGGCTATTCAGAAAATAAGCGTCAACAAACAACAATAATACGGCAAAGTAAATGTCGGACGATAAAAAGTCAATTGGGAGTTTCTCGTGTTAGGGTAACGGTGTTATGCTGGTTGTACGACACTTTGTTTGCGGTCACTAAGATAGGTAAGATTTTATTGATGGGGTAAACTACATATAGACAAATCACTTTTAAAATTGTTGAGAGTGCTCTGTATGTCAGTAAATATAAGTTTAAGCTTCAAACCTATTACTGGTGAACCAATACAAATTACCAAAGCGCCAAAACTCTACAAAACGTAGGAGGAAGTATGTCACGGAACAGCACACTTTCCATATCTGTACACATTTACATACGTCACATAAATAAAACTGGTCTAAGTATTCACCCCTGAAGCATCCCTCAAGTAGCTTGTGGCAATACTAAAATCCATTACGTAATGTAGCCGACCTATTTCTCAGGAAGGGTGGGGGGACCCAATGTCGGAGACGAAAAGGTTAAACTTCACACAAACGCAACCCGTACGACTGAAAACGAGCGGTACGGCTTATCTAGCACCAGTGTGAGTTTGGGTAAGTGGACCAATTTACATGGGAGTCATATGATTACTATAATTAAATTTCATGTTGCCAAATGTTGTTGATGTAGGGGAAATTGCACGTTAGAACAACGAGCATTAAAATTCAAATTTAGAATTAGCTACTTAACCGTAGAACAATTTTGCATCAGGAAATGGAGCATCTGTTGCGACATTTAAATTCGTAAAATTCGTTGACGTAGATAATCTATTTATAAGTTTTGGAGTGAAAAGATGTTTGTTTAAATCAGGAATTTAATTGGACAAACAATTACCCGTCTTATGTGCAAACAGTAAGTAACAGTAAGATAAGATAGGCCGATAGATACACATGGTTTTACTTGACGCCTACGCCTACCGAACGACGTATTGAGGTATTTTTACTATATCTATGGAATTTAATTTTGTTTTGCCTTGAACACCTACAGCAGAGGGGAATTATCGATTCAGTGAAAGGTCAGGATAAGGGCGTGTGGACAATGTAGATTCACATTGTTCATCATAATTTCATAATGAAACTGAACAAAACCTGGGAATAATACATATAAAGATAGGCAAAATTGGCAGCAAATTAAGTTGTTCAGCGTGTTCACTTTACGAGCTTGCCTGACATACTGTCGTGTAGTTAATTTGTAAAACCTTGATCTTCTCTAGTATGATCGACGGTTAAGGGTACTCTGTCTGTGGGCCAGTGTGGCATGTGGACCTTACCTTCCCATAGTTCAATATAATATAACATGGAAACCACGCTCCAGTGATTCGGAAACTCGTCTCCTTGATATTGATATCCAGACATGTATTGAATTTGCTTATTGGAATAACTCTGTTCTGTATCTTTTCACGAAATAGGTAGTTGATATTCCTTTTGCAGATACTATGGAAAATTAAAATTCTTTTTTGGCTTTCAACGCTCGGTAACGGCTAAAACGAAAATAATGAACAAGATCTTCACGTTGTGTAATTAACTGACTAACTAGTTTGATGAGTGATAGACGTTTAATGACATGCGTAACAACAATTGGTGTCAAGAAAGTAATCAACTTTACCGAGAAAGATGCGCGTAAGAAGTCAGGGACAGTCATTAACCCGGCTGTAAACAATTCAGGCCAAACAATCGGCTCGATGATGGGGGGGACACTTGGAGCAAACAAACGATATTACCGGAGCAGACGAACATGACTCACCAAATTAAAACGCTCTGACAGACGGACGTTTGCTCCGAACACACAGAACTTCGTCCACGAAGTTAATTTCATCAAAGACAAGTTCATAATTGCCTCTAACATTTGAATAACAAACCCAGAAATGCACCAATGACAGACAATTTGATTCGAAGCTAATTTTGTACTATGTTGATGATTTGCCAAGCATATAGCGCAAGAGCAAAATAAGACACAAGTACGATGAACTCAATAAAATGAAATCGACGCATAATAATACGATCGTAGCAAAGGGTAACTATTTGTGGAAAATTATAGAAGAAATAAATCAAGTAACGATAATTCAAGAGTAAACTGAGTAAGTTATGAAAGTAATAAATTTCGCTGGCCAGCGGTGATCACTTATCGATTGCGCTTTGTTATCGTGCGAGCCAATAACAAGTTACAAGATATAAACACTGAGTATGACCTGTTGCCTGTTACTTGATTCAAATCGACTGTTTATTAAATTTTGATATAATTGACAGAAATGCCTGCTAACATATCACAATGCATAAAGATAGCTGTCTGAATATGATTCATTTCGGTATCAAGACCATTAGTCAAGTCAAGATAATTGCAATAAAGAGCATCGTAACATGTAACGGTTTGATCATCAAAAATGATGTCAGTGCATCGAACCCTACGCACAAGACATTACAAGGTGCTTACGTAATGACCGACAGTTGAGCAACAGACAATTGACTCAATAAAGACGAAAACACTCTCAAGTGGGCAAGTATCACTATTAATGTAGCATTAGGGACACAACCAATTCTCAACAATTGAATACGTTGTCGTAACGCATTGTACTTTGACTAGGAAATTAACAAGCGAAGCTGAACCGTCATGAAATTCTAAAAAGTAAAAAATACAGTAGACGCCTTTACAAAAGTATCTGAATAGGTTGAAGACAATGGGGCGGGTCGACAAAAGGCCGTTCGTCCAGGCTCCGCGGTTTGATGCGATGCAGGGAACACAATACAGTTCCTGTGCGGTCGAGTGACTCAATATACCCGCATATTGTGATATAATAAGCGAGGAACATTATTACGACATAGTGAAACGTTTCCCTTTTAAATTACTGCCTTGAAACTTAATTACTATCGGTGTGAGCGTGCATTAAAATTGAAACAGTTATCTTAACAACTTAAATGTCGACGTTGAAGTAACGAACGATGTTTAAGGAAACATCTACGATTACAAATACTAGAAATAGAAGCAATCCGATACAGGGTGTCAAGGAACTATTAATGCGAGTCGGTGTCTCTTCTCGTCCACCGGCGACGTGGCTGCGTCGAGCACGTAGGGCAAATAGGGCAAATAACTATTATCAATGAACCGCGCGGAAGTTTGCTATCAATCAACGACCAGATAATGGAGATGTTGAACCCCCGTGACGCACACCGGAAAGTGGCTATTCGACGCTGCGTCGCTACTTTTCGGCAATTTTATTATGTCATGACGATATATTTTGATAGCATTTGGTTTTGATAAGACCCAATGTATATTTTATATATTAAGAAGTGACAAGAACTTTAATAGAATGAGAATAGTACACAATTTGTCACTATATGGGCCGAAACTAAGAAGCATATCTGTTTGCCAATTGACTTGACCCAGAATTAGCGCACTATATAAAAAGCATAACCGTAACAATTTCAATAAATTCATATGCTCGTAGGTATAATTAATTCATCACAGCTAGCCGTTGTCATCGACGAACGGGTCCGAAGTGCCCCGACGTACTCCGAAGTCTCCGTTTATGGTGCAGCCGGGTCTACTAGTAGCGTCGCACGGCTGATTCACGATCCGAAGGTCGCTCCCACTACAACGCTTCCGTTATTACTCAGTGGGCTGAACATGTTCCGAACACAGAATCACACCGTAGACAAAACGACAACAAAGAAGAAGTTGCATGTAAATTCGATTTGAAGGAAGCAAGAGACAGAGCGAAGTGCGTATACGAAATCGACTCGAAAAACACGATAAATATTAAAATCCGTTGTTAGTACGTCACCACTTAAATATGTAATGCAATGCGAAGTCTCATTTATTGCTTGGCGAACTGCTATGGTAAATCATTCGATACACATGTAAAGTAAGAATTGCAGTAAATGTTTCATGTCAAAGATTACAATCGCATAAAATTTTCGGAAACATTTTCGTTGTATGCTCGTAACCGTTTTATTGCGGGAAATAATTATTATACATTTTATGATGTTGTTTCTTTACTCAATGCGAATAACGCTGAGTGTAGTGTGTGGCGCAGCGTTGGTAGTCGTGAAGCCATCGAGCCTTATGTTACATAACCTCTGATTCATACGTGGTTCGTGTCGCCTAGTTTTATTGTACTATATGGCCGTTTACGACAACATAAACGTTAAGTTGTTAATAACTGTCAGTTTACAAACAATAGCCATGGCGAAACATCGGCGAAAATATAAATAGAGAACTCGTTACGAGATTAGAATTTCACATTACAGCGTGTATTTTATCAATAGCCGCCAATTAATTTAGCACCATCGATCCAAACTATATGAATGACTTGAACTACTAGTTGTATCAAGATACGACCCTCATAAATAACGAACAACAGAACTATCACACAAGCAAATAGATTAACGTGACAAATGTAACCACCAAACAATTAGTAAAGCAAACAACATTGACATTCAACAACTATAAGTTACTTAGCGAACCGTTTATTTTTTCGTCAAATATATAAATTGTGAGCGCAGCACTGTTCAAATAGTAGGAACTGAAAGCGAACTGGCGTTTAATAATGCTATGTGTAAATAACATGCGACAGCTGAAAAACATTGATGGAACAGTAACCGACGAGTAACAGTACGTAAACAATCAGTGAAGCTTGTAAACGTTTCAAAACAGATCGTTTTGTTATGTAATGGACAATCTCAATGTTTCAAATCTCAGCGAGGCGTATTACCTTTATGACTATTCCATAACCAATTTCATCTGAAATATGAACCTTTTAATTTTCAGAATATTCAACTTTTACTATAGTGCGAGGCACATAAGTTTAACAAAAATGTACTAACGTTTTATTTAAATTAAACGATTTAAACCGACTTTTCTTCTTTTTAAACGACCTAACCGTTGACAATTTGTATATTGATAACGGTTAGATTATTTATAAGGTATATATTTCGGTTTTAATCGTATGTATACTTTACAGACATCTGTATATCAATGCAACATTAGGCGTATTGTATAATTATGCTAATCTACATACTAAACTAACATAACAAGCCATGTTATCAATATCTCGGCATTCAGCTTGCAATGTCAAAAAGCGTGTCGACATGTTTTCATTAAATGTCGATAACATTCATCAACAATGCATGGTTATCAACTGTATCGGTACGGATTGTGTTCTGCGAAACCGAATTCCGTCTAAAAGCGTGCCACAATGATGTTTATGTTATCATTTTCATGACTGTTGTTAGACTGTCCAGCTGATCACAACTGAAGGATATAGCCAATCATAACATTAAAATATTTGTCTCGTTAGAGTATATAATTTTTTTCTATGGATAGTAAAAATTGTTCTGCAAGAGAGACTAAGGACGGAGTAAAGAAAGAATAGAAAAGAATAGACGACATATATTCGACACAACAGCAACAATCACAAAGTAATATAGAGTAATAGTAAAGTATGAGTAACTACTTCAAGAGTTCTAGTTCTACGTTGCAAATGAGACCACTGTTAGTAACTTACGAATAGAAAAAGCTGATGATGGGAAAAGTAGCAACTCAATCAGTTAAAATTATCATTTTAGCAATGTAAGACGTATAAGTGACTCATAATAAGATCCATAGTCAATCAGTGGCGATTTTCCAGATAATGGTGATGATATTGGTTTTGATATTAGAACATTAGGAACGGTTGAACTAGCATTAATGATATAACCGACTTATAATGGACAGTAATAAGACACCGGAAAATTTGATAGTGAAATCCTTGATGATAGGGAATTGCTTTGTGTAATGAAATATTCAATAACGACTATACAGAATATAGTTACACTGAAATCAGTAGTCAGGTAGATGATTCCAGTCAGATCTATTTCATAAAACGTTACCATATCACACATATTTGAAATATCTTCATTAGCTGATGGATTGGTTGCCTCAAAAGAGGGAATCTTCTATAAATTATAGTTATAAGTTGGAAGTCAGGCGCAACTTCGCCCTTGTAAAATATGTTTTCATGGTTTTTCGTGGTATGCTAAATAATCCACAAATATTAGAATCGTTGGGATTACTCGTTCCAAACAGGAGGCTACGGTTAAGACCGAGGGAAGGGCTGTTTAAAGTCCCGTCAACTCGCACTAACGTGTTAAGGTTTGCACCAGTGACTTAAGCAGTTGGGATACTGAATAGCGTCTCTTTGCGTTTGGACATATTTTCTTGCTCTTTGGCGGAATTCTAGAGGGTGACACTTGGTGTGTCCATTGTCCACTGTATAACTTGTACCTCTTATCTAGACCCGTTTCTGGGACTGGCCAACTGGCAATATATGACTACATTTGTTAGCTTGGGTCTTACCTGTAAAAAATAATGTAAGTGTGTTAATAAATAAATAATTACCACGCTCGTCTGACCGTTGTCCGTCTGTAACAAACAGCTCTACGTCTAAGTATTTTGTCGTTCGAGGATTCAGCAAATGTAGTCAAAGCTGTAACGTTGTCTATTGACATGTTATGTTATCATTGATACTGATCTCCCTGTTCCCACCTATTTGGTACCTACCATAAACAAATTCGTACTTGAATAATTGAACGATTCAGTCAACTTCCTGCGTCACGTCACCGTATGCGATCAACCGTGTCACTGCTCTGTACTGTGACTGATAAGGGAGGACCGAGGCTAGCCAATGGGAGCCTAATTTGTGATCATTGATCTATTACGTGAATCTGTTTTGGGAGCTGAATGTTAAACAGTTTATATTTAAATGAAACAATGATAGGAATGATGGTGATATGAATACCAATTTGGAAGAGTCACCTTTGTCTACCAAAGAGCTATTAGATTCTAATATTCATCATCTGCCTAGCCTTTTGTCAACTATATTGGGGTCGGCTTCCAGTCTAACCGGATTCAGCTGAGTGTGTGTGTAGTGTTTTACATGGAGCGACTGCCTATCTGACCTCCACAACCCAGTAACTCGGTAACACGGAACCACTTGGCAAGACTGGTGTCAGATCTCAAGCTTCTGACAACCCGTAACGACTGTCAAAGATCTTCAAATGACAGCCGGGACCAACGGCTTAACGTGCTTTCCGAGGCACGGAGGAAACTCGGTATGTTAAAATGGTCACCCATCCAAGGACCGACCTCGTCAAGCGTTGCTTAACCTTGAAGAACGACCCGTGCGGCTGTTATTATTAAGCCACGAGCTCCTCTATTAGATTCTAATATCGATCTTGGAATTAAATATGTGTAAAGTCAACATAAAGATGTCCGTGAATATCAATTTACAATCTGCATGATAAGTTCTAATATATGTATTTTTATTATTGTTATAGTCTGAGTAAACTATTACGCTAATAGTCCCTGACAGAATAAACAAAGGTTAATTTGTTCCACAGCATTAGCATTACTCGGCATTTACATTCATTATTTTTGTTAATTTTGACGTCTTGGCTAATCCATTAACAAAATAGGACACGGACGTTTTAAAGGAATAACAGTCCCTCATAAATCTTCCTTAGAAAGATCATAATTGTATTACATTTTCTTTATTGTTGGCAACAAAACCGTACCGTAAGAAAAATAAATAAAAAACTGTAAATAACAAATTTGGGACAATACAGGGCAGAAACGGAACGAAATATTAGCAAAGGTCGTATATTCAAGTTTAGGCAATGTTAACAATAGACACAAACATTGTTTGTTTTACAAAAATAGACGTAACATTGACTTATACACTCACTTTATTTACAGTTAAGTTTAGTAAAGTAAAACTAAACATTGAGGCAGTATTATAACAATGATTTGGAGCTTTGGACGTTCAAATAGAATCAATAGAAAAAGCAAAGATCAATGAAGGTCTCTTTTATTCGATATTTTTAGCTATACTACCAATAAGTAACGAAATACGAAACTTGTCATGGTCTACACTTTACAGCAAGGACGATACAAACTTTTCAAAACAAAAGTCTTCGAAGAAAAATCGAAAGTTTTCCGAACTAAAAATAGGAACAGATCGATGAAAAGTTCAACATTTGTACCTGTCTGTTATAAATAAACAAACCGACGAAGGCCAGATATAACAGCCACGGGTAGCTCAAAACATCAGATACCATCATTTGTAACATATCGTTGGCAGTTGAGAAACTGCCAAATAAAGTAATGGACGAATGGTACACTGGAAGCCATAATTAACTAACTGCTAAGTGGCAAGCGACCCATTTCCATCGGTTTTCGGAAATAATCAGTTTCTAAATTCAGCATGTTGGGACGGAAAATGAAAAAAATTTCAAACTGAGGCTTTCATTCCACTTGAAGGAAATGCCAACATGTATATTAATTAGGAACTGGTAACTAATGAGGAAGCAAACTTTGAAAAAGCACACGTTCATAAAAGATTATTAAGAAATAGCTAAAACACCGTAAATTAACACAACATTGTCTTCTAATGAAGCAACTTTAGATAACACAAATGATTACTAGAACATAGAATTGGTCACTGAGACTAACGTTAATCATACTGAAAAAGGAAGTAATCCTAAAAACACGTCACACTTCCCTAAGCATTAGCTTATAACAGTCCAAATGTAGATCATATCGCACTACTACGTTAGGTATGTGGAATATCTTTAATGTTTTCACAGCTGTTAGTCTATTACTATAATACAATACAAACAGATGACTTTATTGATATTAACTGACACATATAATTATATGAAGCTTGTACTACGAAACTGGGTTATAATATCGTTATGATAAGGATAAAAAATAAAAACTGCACAACAACAATTTTTAATTAAGTACGTTAATTTAAAACGAAACGCTTGAGAAGGAATGCCTGAAACGTCTTAAATATTAAAACGTGAAACCAGTTTTTTTTTTTTTTTTTTTACTATGTATAGGCCTGTGTTTGACCACAATCTCACCGTGGTCAGTGATGATGTGGCCGATGATGGTAAGCACACAAAGCCTAGAAGGGAAATGGCTCTCAAGTGCTGCTGTCGGAACACACCGGAAGGTGCTTGGCGACAGATTTTCAACTTGAGGGTGGTTGCCAGCCAGGCGGGTACTACAAAGTACCCTACCACCGTGCTATGGTTTCCTCACGATGTTTTCCTTCACCGAAAGCTCAAGCTCATTGTAGGATTCGAACCCGCGACCTTCGTCTCGGTATCCGACGTCACTACCACTGAGCTATCATCGCCTTTAGTTTACAAAGACATGCGCAGTCTACAGCGGTATCCGAGATCCCTTTAATGGTTTTTTTAGATAAAGACTGCTTCTGATGTTTAAATCTCTTGGGGGTAAATGGCTCTTTGAGGAAAACGACTTCATATTTACAGAATGGCAGGGTTTGAGTGAAAACAAAAACAGATTGTGTTGAGAAAAGATTACCAACTGTTAATCTACGTAAACGTAGATTTATTGACATGAAAAACTTCGCAAGGAAGGTAATTCGGTCAACTCTACACATATATAACAGTATTAGGACAACCGTTGAAAAGGCTAGTGCCATCCCAAACACTAAAGTGACTTAAACAACTCCGACGAGAAACTTCACTTTCAACTTAAACATTAAGACAAAATCAACTGTGGCAACTGGGAAACCAGAGCTGAATAATATTCCCTTTATATTGAAATATGGAAATATCAATATTAAGTTAAGGTTAACTATCTATTACTAACTATACTATTAAACGGGCAATATTTGTATATATATGTAGTCACGTTCTCGAAAACTGCTCTAACGATTTCAATGATTTTATCAAAATCGTTAGAGCCGTTTTCGAGAACGATAAATTTTGCAATATAGGCGTTCTCGGGGGCGAAATATCGATCTAGCTGGGTCATATAATTATCTGGGCAAAGTTGTAATCTCGAAAAAATAAAACTCTCTTTTTACCCGAGCAGAGCTCGGTCGCCTAGGTACCAATAACATCAACAAACATGAACCAATGTGAATTAAGCTCCGCACGACAAAAGTAAGGATCTAAAAATACCAGGAGAGTTTCATAACAAGGTTTCAGTATACTTCAGCACTCCGATATCCGAGTAATGATCGTATACTAATGCAACACTAGAAGCCCTTACGGCTCCGCTCGAGAAAGCCTCGGAAAAAGGCACAGAGCAATATGTATTCTTAGCACATTTTCTGAGGAACATGATAACATTATACTTATCACAGGTGAACATAACAAAACAGTGAATCATTTCCATTGCAATGTCGTTTAAGTCATGGAATGAATAAGTAATTATTATGAGCCAGAGGTTCAAATGAATACAGCATTCATTAGGACTGACACAATCTTAACTCGCCCTATAAGGATAACGATAAATCATCACACACTTATATTAATAGATGAACATATTAACTTCCCGATGATGAAAGAAATACAAACAAAGATGAATCAACTGTTTCTAATCTTAAGCATGCAAAAAGTAAAGTTGTAAACGTACTGATGACCATCAATTATGATTATGAATGGAATGGGGTTTTTGTACCTGTAGCAGATATGGATAGTGAAGGTGACAATTTCGCTACTGAAATCGCTTGATGACTTTCGCCTCAGTACATTTGCACCATTTTTAGGTTAAGTAACCGCTTTAACCCTTATGACAACTTAGGCAATCGTTCTGGTATCGTACATATAATCTGTTTTTAAGAACCCTGACAGCATTATATTTACGTATTATGCAAACTGTTTTTCATGCTATACAGTTAGACAGGCACTTACGAACGATCGAATCGAATTACTGCACGAAACGCTTGATAAAGTGGCGTGGGTGATCGAAGATGTTTATTTGCATCGTAGATTGCATGCAAGCATCTAAGAAACTCGCCCACGCTAGGTGAGCTTGCCGTATAGAACAGGCGAACCAAATCATCACTATTGTGTTCATCCTGCTATGGAAATAGAAGCAAACGAGAAAATACGAAGCTGGATTCGCGCTCGCGCGGTTTTGTAAAATTAAAGCTAATGAACGATGACATTATTTTTTGTTTTTGGATAAATTGTATTTACAGGATTGATATATTCGTTTCCCTGATGTTTGCTAATGTGAATATGAATAGTTATTAGTATAGAGAAATATTAATGGCTGGATCAACCGTGGACGCCGCGAAAGGGGCGAAGAAAATTTGATAGGTATATTGTCGTGCAAGCGACACGAAGTAGAAGAAGAGCAAAGGTTGGAGTGCGTGGAAGATGATATGCCAAGAAAGGTGGTGATTAGAGATGACAGCGAATGTGTGGAAGAAGTCAAGCTGCGTTGACCCCAAATAAATTAAGATAAAGGCAGGAGGATGACTCATGTGTATATACTAGTTAACACGGCCTATATTTATTTCGCAAAAATTATCTCCCAAGTTGCGCCTCACACAGCGTAGTACGCGACGTGTGATTGATTACTTTAATTACCCACATTAAAATAAGATAGCTAATATATCGTGCCTCTAGTAAAAACCGACTTTTGACGTGAAGACAAACCTAGACCTAGTTGGCTGAAGAAGTGTTTAGAGGCATAGCGTCGTCATGATACGAAGGAACTTCTAAAGATTTCATATTATCACGAAAATCTGATCCTTTTCACAAATTTTAATATATACAAACTTGTTTGCTGAAATTTATTTTTTGTTTACGTTTCTGAAAATGTTAATAACATTAATCTACTTCTTTCTTAGATTGTTTGTTGTTTATGTTTTTGCTGTGATTAAACTTTATAAATCAAGTCAAACACGATATGAATAAGCGTTATTGTATACAATATTTACGCGAACTGATCGGTTGATCACGAACTATATTCATGACTATACGTTTTATTACGAGTGCTATTGGCCGCATTACTATCATTAGGTGTTATTTTTAAACATCGCTGAAAATAACGCGTTAATTATCCCGTCACGCGTTCATATTTACCTAAGCCGACTGTCACTGAAGCTTATTTAATTAGCGCTTGTTAAAACGCTATTTTTAACTGGTGCTAAATAAGATAACTTATTGCTAACCAAATCGGAAATACATTTCGTGATTTTTCATGTAACTTTCCGCAGTATCTTCTTGATAGCGGGAAATAAAAAATTGCGTCAGTTCAATCAATTTTCCTTTGTACTTAACAAGCGATCCCGTTCGCTTTATTGTTTAAAGTGGCAATAAAATGCAGCACCTACCTAGTACTTAAACAAGATACTTTTATTGAGTAACGTTATCAACAATAATAAAACACGTTATCTTTACTATGCAATGAATCACTGCAGTAAACTGTAAACACATTTTGGCGCCAACGCAATACTATATATTCAAAAATAAATCGTTCCTTTTTTAAATTCTAACTTTTTAAACTTCAATCTTTCACGAAGGAATTGAACCTGTCCCGCCATTTCTCACGGGACCTAACGTCTATGCGGTGTTTGATAAAATGCTGTTTTAAACTTACTCTTTTCCTTTTAGTTGATGTCTAGTCTAGAATGAAACTTCACAATGTCTTCACATTCACACAAGGATGCACAGAAAAGTTAAAGGTTCTTGTAACGAAAAAGTTCGGAACATAGAATCGAAAAAAATAATAATACATAAAGTTCAGAATTTAAAATAAGAAAAAGATTTTCTAATGCGCGGAGCCGTGAAGATAACCTACTTGGTACAGCGCACAGAGATAACTAAACTAAACGGTAATGCGTGCAAGATGTAGATGTTACTCGCCGTATCTTATCCGAGTCATCCGATTCTATAAATAGTTAATCTGTGCTAATCGTTACGGAGTGACGCTCGCTTCTATCCACTGAGCCAACACTTTTACGATTTTACGGGGAATTCCTAGGGAAACACCTTTTGCTGTAGCGCATCTTACATATAGACAATAATGATAAAGAGATTTTTCGCAAAATGATAAAGAAATCTGTGAAAACCCAAAGAAAACCGTGGGATTAAGTGAGATTTTTAGATGACTGAATTAGTGGGAAAACGTTTAGATAAAATTACGTAAATTATTTCAGTTACATTCGAGAAGAAAACTGTTTAAGTCGATATCGTTACCGACTTTGTATGAGTATTGTGAATGTGATGCAGTAATGTCCTTCATTTTAATTTTGTCCACAATGTGACTCACCGAGTTGATTGATTTTAACGATAATTTACCAACACAGTTTCCACTTAAGGCGCCGATTCCCTTGGGTAGCTGATTTTAAAATGAGAATCACGTCTAAACGGCTAGTCGTAATTTTTTGGAAAAAATATATGTTACATTAGACCATTTTCTCAATAATTTGATCTAAGATTTTTTTTAGTTTTATTCGTATAATATAGTATAATTAATTTGTAAAGTTATGTCTAAAACGGACAAAAACACGACAATCGCGCCAAAACCGCTAGGTGTATTTGAATGAAATCAACACCATCCCAAAGACAATTTAATTATCTATATTTTGATCTGAGCCTTCTTTTTTTAATGTCATAGAATAATAAGGAAAGTACAAACAACTACTGAATTTACACCCACCACCACCGCCCATTGTACACTTGCTTTTATGTTTTTTGTCCTGTGTATATATTTTTGTGGTGTACAATAAAGAATATAATAAATAAATTTTGGGTCGCGCGGGTGTCAAACGAGTGCGCGTTTTGTTCCCTCAAGGTCGTTGGCGTTGTCGTCGTCTTAAAAACCTCATCACGTCAATAAATCAATTACCTACATCAACATGACGAATCTCCGTGGTAATTCAAGGCAGAGTATTCTATTTGCATCGTCTACCGGTAAAAATACTTAATTGATTTCAGCCCGTATGATGAATTGACTGAATACTTGTCATCCCATAGACACTTTACGCCAGTAGCATAACAAGCCTTTTAATACGTGCCCACTGCTGTGACTCAGGCCTCGTCCCACAGAACAGAGAGGGAGTGGACTATATAAACCACCACGCGGGCCCAGTGCGGCTTGGTAGATGTCACATGTCTTCGATTTTTTGGTTCTAGGACATACCGGTGTTTCCTTCACCGTTTTGAGAGCAATGGTGATTAAATAAATTAAGTAAAGCGCCAGCTCGGGTACGAACCCACGACCAACAACTCGTATGTCGGATCCGTGACCACTCGACCATAACTGCTAAACTGAACAGCACCAATATGCTTAATTGATTTAAACCCGTGTGTGTGATGGATGCTTGATTTCCCATAGACACGTTACGCCAGTGCAGTAGTACAAGCCAGTTACCGCCAGGGGCGCTAACTGCCGCCAATCAATATCCATAGCTAAGAGACTGTAGCTTTTTTAATTAGCAAGCCGTACCGCAGAATTAATTATTTTAATTAAGAGTTATATACATAGCTTTTACTGAGATAATTCTACTGTGAGATCTTAGAAAGCTTAAGGTATCAGACACAGATATAAATCTAACTAGATGACGCGATTGTACGAACTTCGCGTGTTAAAAAACGATCAATGATCGTAATTTCAGCTTTTCATTTAGCATCATCGGCACCGGAAAACCACCGAAATCTATAAAAATGCCTTTTTATGCCATATTATAGCTATAAAGACCGTATAGAAAAAGTTGGCCGAGGCATTGGAAATGTTTTCTTTCATTGGTAAGTAAATTTGTTTTTAAACTGTGTGTGAAAAGGTGTCACGCTTGGTTTTCATACAGATGGAGGGGCTTGCGTTATCTAGTTAGATTTATGTCTGTGATATCAGTTCTCACGAGAGCTCTACGCTCTATGATAGGGATGGCGAACCTTTATTGGTGACGTACCATTGTTATAAAAATAATAATAATGAGGCCAGGATGTGCCGCCAAAGAATCTTGCCTTGGTGATATAATGGATAACAATAATAAATATTATTAAGAGGAAAGATTTTTTTGTTTGTAGGTTTGTTTGTACCGAATAGGCTCCGAAACTACTGGACTGATTTAAAAAATTCTTTCATCAATAGAAAGCTACATTATTCCCGAATGACATAGGCTATATTTTTTAATCCCGACAAACCGACGAAACGGGTCCTGTGGGGTGGTCCACGGGAGCGAAGCCGCGGGGAACAGCTAGTAATGGATAAAAATAAACAAGATACTATGTATGTAAGATTGAGATTTCTGTAGTTGAAAATTACCTAGATGCTAATTAATCTTATATGCATGCCCGAATTATTTTTTCACGTGTCACCACCACATTGCTCGCAGAACGGGGCTGATGGGGCAGAAAAGTTCTGGAGTGGCGATCGCGAACCGGAAAACGTTGCGTTGGAAGGCCTCCCACCAGGTGGACCGATGACCTGGCGGGCGAACAGAGCCTACTGTGACAGGCTTGAGTCATACATTTTTATCACAGTTTGGGAGCAAAAACTCGAGCCTATCACAGAGGCAGTGCTCGCCCGGCTGATGAAGTTTGCGGAGATCCGCTAGATGCCACTGGGACGCGTGCCATAGGTGATCCATCCCTGCTCTAAGTGCTCTATGACTAGTATTTTGGTTTCTTATAAGAAGAACGGTTAACACTGGAGTACTAATGTCTTATTAGCGTGTTTTCTTTTGTAATCCTTTTGGCGCCATTTAAATTCGTAGCAGCGGAATCTTTGCGATTCATCAAACGAGTATTCATGGCAGACTAACCCATAAATAAAATAAACGTTAATCACATTCACCTCTGATTTCTAAATAAACAATTAGAAGCTTAGTATTTGTCAAACTGTTTTAAAGTCAAAAACCCTATTGTAATGCCAAAGTTTGACAGATTTTCACCTGTCAAAATGGCATTAACGTAGATTTTGACAAAGTCTTGACGCTAAATTCTAATTTAGAAAGTAAAATCGTTCTTTACATCTAAAAACTTTACGGTAATCGTAAGACAAAGCCTTTTACACACAGCTAACTCCATTTAAGCGTATTTCCTTCATTGTCGCCTAGACAGACGAATCGATTTCACAGCACATGTTCCACAGTTTCACATCCATGAGTGGGTGATGGCTTTATAAGACTTTATACTATGCCCTCCATTGTTAGCCAAGCGTCCACGGACACCCAACGCGAAGAAAGATTTTTTTTTTTCTGTTTTCTTCACAATCAAAACGTCAACGGACTTCCCGTTGACGTTTCTCATTTTACATGCCGCGATAACTTTCTACGTAAGAAATTGCAAAATCAAATTCATAATCCTAATTAAATACTATGTTACCGATACACTATGACAACGAGTATCATTCGCAAGCATCAAGTTTAATTAGTTTTAAGTATTTTTATAGCTGTCAAATCGGGCCTTTTATTTTTTGACAACTTTAGATGGCGTGATAAGCCTCGATATGTTTCTGAGTTTTGTGAAATTATAAGATTTTCTAGAGACGATCATAAAAAAATGTATGTTCTTGTTTAATTAACTCTCCCAAGCACAACATTAAGAAATATTGGGCACTTAATAAAAAAAAATACTTTTTATAAAACAAGCTTTTTTCGTATTCTTTTCAGCAAACCCTTTCATTTGTTAGTGTTACCCATAACATGACAGCGCACAAAAAATAACTAGTCCGCCATCTTGGGCCGTCCACCATATTGGATTTACAATAACGTCACTTAGCTAAACATGCATTTTCATCCAAACTAAAGGTGTATGCAAAATTTCCTCATAATTGGGCGAAGAAATTCAGTTGCAAGATTTGACCTCGAACACACTTAGGTACATACATACATACAATGCAAGTTAAATAAAAGCTTGTAAAAACACCGATCAGGGGAATATAACAAGAGTATCTAATATGAGAATTTCAGACGATTTCACACGTGACAGAAATATTCACGGTCTGTCAGTCATTCAATTCTATCTATCACTTTTGTATGATATAGGTACTTACTTGAAGGATGAGCGTCTACTGAAGCTGAATCGGGCCGGATATTGGCACACGTTGCCGAAATCCAGCTTTGAGAAGGGATCTTTTCGTTTGGATGAATCTATATTACAGTGTTGTAGTGCCACTAGAAACGTCCAATAATATTACAAATGCGAAATGGATATGGATGGACGCATGGATCTCTTTCACACAAAAACTACAGAACAGATTTGGATGAAATTTGGCACAGAGAGAGTTTATAACCTTGATTAACACACAGCTTACATTTTATCCAGATAGTAGCTTCCTTTGGGATATTTTCGACTGGCAGCTAGTCCATACTAATATTATAAATGCGAAAGTATCTCTGTCTGTCTGTAACCTTTTCACCCTTAAACCGCTGAACCGATTTAGATGAAATTTGGAATGGAGATAGTTTGGGACACTGGGAAGGACATATGATACTTTTTAACCCGGCAATCAGGTAGAAGTTTTTATAGTAAACTAATCACATCACACATCACATCATCAGCCTTTTTATGTTCCCACTGCTGGGACACAGGCCTCCTCTAATAGAGGGAATGGGCTATAATCCACCACGCGGGCCCATTGCGGATTGGTAGATGTCACATGTCTTTGATTTTTTATTTCTAGGAAAACTAATCATTCTCAAGTAAGGCCGCCCACACATATACAATATTATGGTGCGATATAAAAAATAGGCTATTCAAAGTAGGTACTAATGCTACGCAGACGAAGTCGCGGGCAACAGCTAGTTCATATAAAAATACTTACATAATCTACCGAAGCTAAGGGAGAGGCGTTTTCTAAGCTTTTGCATTTTGCTCATAGCACCACCCCTTTTTTCTCGCATTGTCACACCTGAAACAAACAAACAAACAGAAATTTAGTTGTGACACAAATTATAAGATGATTCATATATGCGAAGATCTTTTTATCTAATCGGCATGTTTTGGATATTGTGTTTGTGATACTATTATATACTATTTCTCGAAGGGTTATCTGTACCCAGGACTCTCCTTCTTGAGATACCTTCTCTTTGTAAGATTTTACACATTAAGAGGAAATGCGATCACAGACATTCGACTGAATTTCCTGAAGTAAAAAGACATAATTTGAGATTTGGCTCACGCCTATTTCATCCACCAATATTGGACCAATTAAAAAGTTATACCATAAACTGACTGAGAAAGATATATACACTGTGGTCCTATTTTTACCCGACTGTCGAAGGAGGGTAATGTGTTTATCAGTTTATGTATGTATGTATGTAAGTATGTATGTAAGTATGTATGTATGTATGTAAGCATGCATGTATGTATGTATGTTTGTTCCTATGTGGCGTTCTAGAGACCAAACGCGTGGGCCGATTTTGATGGTTCTTACGTCAATCGATTCGTCTTAACCCCGCGAAAGTCACTGGCTACATTAAAATTGGAAAATAGGAAAATGGCGGTTCTTGGGCGCCATATTGTGGGAGCCCAAATTTTTTTCTTCCCAGCCTATCGTGTGGGGTATCAAAATAAAGGATTTTAAGAGGCGATTTCAAAAATATATAACACTTATATGTTTAACCGTCTGGTTTTGGTCAGCCAGCTCGCGAAATGTATCCTCCGACAGCACAGCATGATCTTCTCCTTGTTTACGTCTTTTTAGTTCGCTTCTCAAGCAGTCGGGTTTTTTGACTTTTTTAATTAACTTTTTTTTCCCTTTTGATGATACATTATCTTCAGAAGCACTAGAACCCTCAAAAGATGCTCAACATTGCTCTGTCAACCTAGTTTACTTGAAAGCTATAAATGAAAAATGGAAAGCATAGGGGCACAGTATATATCTATCTTTTTCGCTTTACGGAATATTTTTTAAATTGGTCCAATATTGGAGGAGGTAATAGGCGAGAGCCAACTTCGAATTATGATTTTTTGCTTAGGAAAATCAGTCGGATATCTGAAACCACATTTCCTCTTAACAGTGACTTTAATGTTGAGGTCGAGAAAATAAAGGTTTCATTATTATAATTTATAACTAAAGGGTGATGTACAAAAACTCTGTGAGGTCCTAACGACCTCAATATGAAAATTCTCTAAGTCTAAGTGCGATTGTACCTAACCTACTCGTTATCTGATAAATAATTCATAGTCATAATCGCCCAGCAACTGAGCGGGACAGCGCTACGGACTAGAATTAATGATAATCGTCCATTACGATAATTAGATAAACCGTAATAAGTGAATAATTCACGATGACGTTCCTAGCCATGACGTAGCTCGCATTATCGTAAACCGTTCCTCCAATCGGATAGAAAGAAACAGTTAACAGTGGTAAATTTAATTTACATTATAATTGCAAACGTATTAATAACATGGTAGGAGGGGTAACAAGCATTGCAGATCGGATAGCGGTTAATTACACAAGTTTATAAGCCGCAGTCACGCCAGTCCTTTGGTTAAAGCCCGGCTGACATGTGGGTAGTTAGCAAGCCAGTATACTAAGCTAGCCCACCATACATAAGCCATTACCCTCATCAATCGGTACCGTCTTCAAAAATGCATCTTACACAAGGGTAGTAACGATCTATAGTTGGCTGTCTCGTAACAGTACTGGCTTCTCTGACTTGCTTATTGGCGTCGTGTCCGAACACCACCCACCACTAGTGACTTAGGGTCGTTCACAAGCGGGATGTTGCCGTCCATAGCTCTAACACACACTTACACAACCAACCAATCAAACATTAGATTTAGAAAAGATAACGTAAATCTTTCAGCCATGCTCGAAATTTCATTGCAGGGTAAGATCCCAAATCTTAATATAAAAAACAAAGTCGGGTTAGTGGGCAGTGGATTGAACATGACAATCAAAGGCAGAAGTTGGCACAGGTGAGACGATATTGTCAGAAGGCGAATGGGATAAACTGGATGCAGAACACCATAAAAACGAGTGTTAAGCTACGGTCACACAAAGCGAATACTCGCTGCCAGTGTATTCGCTGAGAATAATACTCCCAGCGAATAGGCTGTGACGTCCAACGGACATCACCCGAGCGTTGAACGGCAATAGCCTAAGCTTCGCGTGTACGGTGTACTCTATAATTCCATGTTCTAATTAACTTAAGTTACTTCTCATGTGCTTTGTACACTGATCACGTATTATTCAGCAAGTAAAATATAACTAAGGGCTATGTTAACTGCTTTGCTGGTATTCAAAATGTCAATAATACACGAGATGCCTACCGAATCTATACAAGAGATGTCGCAAGCAATAAATCAATTTAAGTATTGAAATATTGATCGTAAATTAACTTGGATAGAAACCAAATGTTTAGAATACGACAGTTCGTCTACTGAAATGTAAATTAATAAATATGCAGTATGTGGTGTGGTGTGGTATGTGGTATGTGGTGTAGTGGTGTGGTGTTGTGGTGGTGGTGTAGTATGTGGTAGTGTTTGTAGTAATAACTATAAATATTATTCTTTAGCGAAATCTGAAAAATTAGTAGCCTTGATTTTTCCTGTGGCATACGCTTCCTCTATGCAAAGTTTTACAATCGCAGGAAATATCATATTTTTACGTACAGTTGCGAATACAGTGAATAAGAAAAATATAATTGGTTTGATAGTTGAAATCAATAGAAATGAAGTCATTCTATTAAAACTGGCTTTTGTATGTTTTATGGACTGTAATAACAAGTGGACTGTGTTCAATAGTTTTTGTTTTGTTCAGAAGATAAACAAGAAGTTTTATTTATGTCTAATAAATAAATATTTACATACATTTTATGATCTTACCTATGTATCTGTGATAAGTCCATATAATATGTGGGCGTCCAAGCAAAAGGGTCCAGTAGTGAGGTATTGAGTTAAGACTAGTCAATTGATAATAAGGATTAAATTTATATTCAAAACCTGGCACTTTTTTATCAGAGCTGTGTAGTTGAAACTGTACCTTTTGTTAATATGAGGAAATCTTTAGAAAACTGCGTATATTTGGATCCTTTTTGTGTGGACATATCTATATTCTTTATTTCTTTTTAAACGAGCAGTTACGTGGTGCCTTTTTTGTATTGACTGGTGCGATAAAAATTGCCTGAAGATTTTCTATTTAATTAATTACTCTTGTATTATATAGTTTCCTTTAATGAAGATATAATCAAGCTTGAGCCACATATTATGACTCCATGATCTAAATGGCGAATATTTTCTTATAACGGGTGATATTATGATTCATTTAGAGGTACTTTTTGTCAATGGAATTTTTGACAGATGGAGCGTGAATCGTGTTAACCTATCATGGTATTTTTGTTCAGTATAGTTTGATATTTCATCATGAAACGACATAACCCGGCACAGCGACTACAAATTATTCAGCTGTATTACGAAAAACAGCGTTCTACGAGGAATGTGTTTCGTGCACTTATAATGTGATTTTTAATTTCGTGGACTAAACTGACTTTTGGGGGGTTGTCACTCAACCCCCCAAAGTAGTGATCAAAAGTTAATCGAAAATCGAAGTAGATCGAAAATGAAACTACTTCACGGCAAAAAAAATAAATTTGTTTTGAAACTAGGGGCCCTTATTTAGTTTGTAGTCATTTATGTCAGACTTCATTTTATCGATTGCATTTATTTTATTGTTGATTTCATATTTAACACAATAAAAGTTCATGTTCTATGTGTATGAATACTGTTATATTTAAATATATTACGTTTATATTCATAAAACATTTATTTACACCAATTAGTAAAAATAAATTGAGGAGTCATGTCACATCGATTCGATGAATTACTTATGATTGAGCCTAACCTACAACACTATGCTCCGCGCTCGCAACATTTTAAAAAAATAAGGTCATTGGCAGCTGTCAGTTTGGTTCACGAAATTAAAAATCACAGTATAGAGCAACTTATGGTCCACATGATCGACCGGTCAGTTGGCCACATAGACCCTGTGACATCATACCCCTAGACTTTTTCCTTCGGGCTAAGTAAAGTCCAAAGTCTTAAGTCTATAAGTATGGATTGTACGCGTACGATTGAGCAACTGAAAGCCATCATTACTCGCGTTATTCGCCAAATACCACCCGATATGCTCGGACGCGTCATTTAAAATTGGAACTGCACAATGGACCATGTTAACCGCAGTTTCGGACATTTGAAAGAAATAATCTTAAAGAATGGTTCGTTTGTATGATAATAAAGATAACCCGACAAATAAGTTTATTTTTTTAACCCCCGACGAAAAAGGTGGGTGTTGTAAGTTTGATGTTTGTTGCTGTGTATCTATGTATATGTGTGTCTATCTGTGGCATCGTAGCGTCCAAACGGGTGAACCGATTATTATTTAGTTTTATTGTTTGAAAGGTGATTTTGTCGAGTGTTCTTAGCTATATTTGAATAAAATCGGTTCAGCCGTTCAAAAGTTATGGGCGTTTCACTATTTGAATCGGGGTGTTTTCGCAAGATATCGTGACATAATTACGTGTTCAATAGATTGCCGATCGAAGCGTATCTATGTACTAGATAAATTATGTAGCATGAAATAAAAATGTGCCGGGGGTTATTTAAGTTTTGAAATTTTACTTGTTTTAAATTTTATTTATAAAAAAGTATCTCCAAATGAGTCACCCCTTACATATAGAGTCGGAAATGTTGTTGTGGGAACAAAAATACCTTCAAAAACTCCAATAGATTTCCTTTACCTACCTACAACTTTTATGCGAATTCGAAATCAGCACCATAATTTATTGCAAACGCAATGAATATTTTATCACCTCACGCGTAGTTTTCACGTCATAATCAGAATTGACGCAACCACGCACCTTGAAAACATATTGAATGCACTAACCCATCATACATTATATTATCAATGCATTCGCACTCACTCAATCGTCAACACATTTAGCCTTCCCGAGATGGCGCGACGCGACGCAATTTATTTTGCATCGATAGACGATATCACGCACGTATTTTTCTAAGAGAAAATTAAGTGTAAGTCGGTCGAACTGTATCACATTGCATTAGTGCCCGACCGAAACCGAAAACGAATTTCGGCAACAGTCTCAGTTTCAGCCGAAACCGAAAATTCCTTACAAGGATCATGTTTTGAGGGGAAAATAAAGAAAACGTTATTATAATCAGTCAGTCTTTATTTTTTTTATCTTTAAATCACATAGCTGTGCAGTCTTCGACATTTTCAATTATTGGTATGATAATCAACATAACAAAAACTCATTTAAAAAAAAATACTCGCTTGTATGGAATTTAACGCGCCGAACATGACCGCACAACGCGAGAACTCCCGCAGCCGTATTGCGTAAGTGCGCAAAGAGTTTGACCGCTATCCAATCGACTAAATCGACCAATCACCTGCGAGATGAATGACGTGATGTGGATTTCCGTCTTGTGTGATTGGCCGTTTTGGTCGATCGGATAGCGATCAAACTCTTTGCGCACTTACGTAATAAGGCTGCCGAATGCAGTTTCGGTTTCGGTCGTAGTTTCGGCAGGTTTGCCGCTTAAACCGAAACTAAACCGCGACTCGTTTTTTTGCCGAAACTCGACCGAAACCTAACTTTCGGTTGGACACTATGACACTACATTGCGTCCATGTGAACATACAATTTAGCTTAAAAAAATAATTTATCGGTTTGATATAAATCGAAAAGCATCGAGCCAAGAAGAAGGTCGCTAAGGTTCACAGATTATAATTTAATCAATCGAGTACTACACTAAATGTCTACCTAATGAACTAAACAATCCATTTACTTAGTTAATTACGAATATTGCGAGACGTGTCTCATAAATCAGTCGAAGAAAATGATCACCTAATTGAATTACTTAGCTGAAAGATTTATAGATAATCGTATTGTTAAAAGTTATGGCCATAAGTGGATATCGATTGATTTCAAAAGTCTTTTAAATATGGGCAATATTATGTCGAATGTACCTATTATTACTACATTACATACTCGTCAAAATTTAGTTGCTACTGTTGGCAAGATACGATTAATCGAGGAGACATGAGCAAACAAAATATCAAGTGTGTTTTGCGCGTTCAATGCTCCTGTGTGTCGAGACGTTATCGTATACAATTTCTCGACAACTACTACGGAATTACACTATAGGTGTCGTAAAGCGGCGAACTTTTCCAACTTTGACGTAGCCAGTAGCCGGCGACATTTTCTTTGTAATGATTGGGCGCATGCTCATTGACGGCGTGCCAAGAATGCCGGGCGCCGCGCCGTCGACGCCACGCTGCCGCCACGCCTCGCCTTCGTCAATAACAACATTGTCAACAAAAACTTTACTTCCATCTATTTCACCGCAGAGAAGAATCAGGAGCAATACAATATTAAGAATTTAGAAATCAAAATCCATAAAAGTATACTGTTTTGCTACGAATATTTATTTATATGGATGTTATGAAGCAACGTTACTGTTCTGAAATAAAATTTCTTGAGAAACCAGCGTAATCCGTAAATTTTAATCGTAAACTTTACTCTCAAGAATTCTGTCTGGTTTCCTTCAGTGTGTTGGCTCTGGGCCCAGTGTGATTCCAGACCGCAGTTCGCAGTCATCAAGCTCTATGAGACTTGAAGCGAGCAGATCTTACTGCACTGACCTAGAAAGCGAATTACTGCTGAACACCTACTCTCATATCACGTCGTCAATGATATAGACAGATTTTATGAACTTGGCAAATGGAAAATTTTATAGATCGACTTGGATTTCCAATTTATTGGATCAGCTTCTTACTATCTTCTCGGTGCAAACGGATTTAATAGTGCTTATAAATCACAAAGATATTACTCCTCTAGAGACAAAGAATCGCCCGTTAGATTATACCTCGAGAGTGCTAGACCGTATTTATTATAGCAATGTTTGCACAATGTGGGACATAATAAGTTTTACCTGTCGGACCAACACGACAAACAATGTTCGGGTTGGTTTGCTACGAGATTATTACGGCATGTTGATTTATGATCGTGTTGTCGAACGACAAGGTTCAGTATTGCATGACGAATGGGGTTAGATTCGTCCGGCGTCAGTCAACAGCCCTACGCTTCGGCTGCACAAACATCACCAGCATGGACAAACAGGCACGATGTCAACTCGCAACGCTATCTAATCTGGAAAGCGTCAGGAACAATATGTATAGCGTGGGCTACACAAACATTACCTATATACAGTGTTACATCACGCAGTTATGCTAGTTGGGCACGAGCAATCGTTAAACATAGGTTTAATTAATTTACCATACCTAGAAAATCGATCGGTAATCGCTAATGAATTACATAAGGGTTACACACATTTTGTGTGCTTATTTCGAGTTTTTACTCATGCTCACCCGCGTTAACGTAAACGTTCTGAGGCCTTAGTGCGAGTTTCAAAAACTCTGAACAAGCACACTGTTTTGTCAATATCTATACAAATAAGAGGTTTCTCGTTACTGTGTGCTTATTCCGAGTTTTTTAACGTACTCACTCGTGATAACGTAAACGATTTCTTGTCAAAATGTATACAAAAGAGGTTTCTCCTTACCGTCATCATACGGCGCTTATCCAGTTTCAATACAAATTGACGTTTACGTTAAGGCGTTCCACACATCACATCATCAGCCTATTAATGCTCTCACTGCTGGGACACAGGCCTCCTCTCTGTGAGAGGGAATGGGCCGTTATCCACCACGCGGGCCCAGTGCGGGTTGGTGGATGTCACATGTCTTCGAATTTTTGGTTCTAGGACATGCCGGTTTCCTCACGATGCGAAGGCGATCCAGTGTGTGACAAAACTCGCACTAAGCCTACTGCTCTAGATACTCTACTACATCGCAGTACGGACAAAGTCCGTACGGATAACGTCCCTGTAATTCGAATAATGATATTCTGATAGACCCCTCGTTAACAGAACGATAAATAAGCTCATTATTCATGCGTGTGAGTGCATTTAATGATAATCCGCGCTCATATCGTATTTCACTTAGCAGAACATTTTACCTGCCAATTGAAGACTATTATCCATTATAAACGATGTTAAAAGCTCACATTACGTTTCAGTAAAAGTCGTTTATGAACAGATTAACGATTCATAAATCAACCGCAGTGTAAGTACCCTCCATATTGCCGCAATATCCTGGGAGGAATTGGGCCGGGATCTGATACACGGCGCTCTGGCTCTCTACAGCAAACGTGTTGAAATACGACACAATTGAATAGAGGCGCATCCATTGATGGTTCAGTTACAGCCATCTTAGGAACACTCAATCCACTTACGTCAATGCAACCGCACGGGTGAAATTCTCGGAAGGGTAATGTGGATACTTGAATGTAAGGAAGTATATGATGGTAAGCTGTGTTTACATAGGACAGTCGTAAAGTTTGTTCCGGACTATAAAAAGTGTTTCTTGGAATAGGGGACGGTTCCGTGACATGTGACAATTTGAGAAAGGTCTAAAAGCATTTTTGCAAAGGGATTTTATCACACGTACATTCTAAATTAAAATACCTAGTAGCACGTTGGCATAGTTCGAAATATTACGCATTCCTTCCGAGGTAAGTGTAGAAATCAGTAAATAGATGAAATGAACTAATAACAGTTCCGCATGCCGGGACTGTCCAATGAACTCATTCCCGACGCCCACGCCCTGTCGTCCACGCCCGTTTTATTATGCGACAAATATCAGAATAGGCCCTGCAGATAAAACATTATTTCCGTGAATACTGCGTGATTTATACGAGCTCTAATGTTAGTGTCGTCACGCAAGAATTCGACGAAAAACAATGTCATACTTAAGCTAAACTGATTAAAATAATCATTTGCCAATGAAATTTGCGAGAATTTGCTTACGTGCTCTTTGTCACGTTACACAAAACCACATATGACATCAAGTGTTAAAATATTTTAGATTAGTACAAATCTCTGAACAAACACGTCCAATACTCTACTCATTTTGATATGAACCAAGGACTTGTGAAGAAAACGAAACAAGAAAATTGAAGACAAACGCGTGGGCCTACCACCTACATACAGACCGTGAAATAAACAACATGCTGTTACAAGAATTACAACACAAAATAAACGTACACAGAAAATATCGTAACGTTGACAAATAATCATCGGATGTCCGATAAACAGAACACATTGATTCATATTCAATTTAACTGATAAGACGGAATGTTTGTGCAGGCTTATATCATCGATACTGACAACCTTATCATTACTATGTACGTAACATGTACCTATCTTTCAAGTTTTGGCCATTTGAAAAAATCACCGGATTATTGCAGACACCGCAAGTTTGTAATTAATGTTGCAAGATTATAAATTCTCGATATATTGTGAATAGATCATTTCTCATCCAATCCCATCTAAATTTGACAGTTTAAATATACCTGTGTCTTATTGTGAATAGTTTACAATTACATGCGAATTATTATAAACTTCTACTATTCGAGTCGATGGAAAACTCATTTGTAAATTTTGGGCGCAATATGTGGCCACCCCGATTGCAGCGTCAGTGGCGAGCATAAGGTCTTCCAAAGTGCAGGTGTATGGGCACCTGGGACACTCCAGCATGTGTGTCTTGCAAAGGGGCACCGCACTCACACTGGGTATCAGACGGGTCTATAAAACCCCATTTTGCCAAATTGTGTTTGCAGCGGCCTACTTGGGTGCGCAAACGATTGAGTGCTTTCCATATAGGCCACTGCAGTTCACGTCCTTATTACAAAGAGCGGTTGAACCAAAACCCAGGTTTAAACCTTGTTTTCACCATACTTTATAAAGGTTTAAACCTGGGTTTTAGTAAAATTACTTTTTATAATAAGGCACACGGTGTTTGCAATAATCCGGTGACATACACAGTACCTATCCCAAACAGAGCTTGAAAGTTAGTAAGCAACACCAAAGATACCATTTCAATTAAGTTAACGGCAAGTCACTTAGAAAGTATTGGATTTCAATATTATCATTCTCAACTAATGACAAATCGTTATGGCGTCGTCTGCAATTTCCGTAGTGACCCATTTTCCTCCGACTTCTATCGAGTTCAGGGAGATTAAGCAGCTGTTACCTCCCGTCTTTGTCTCTTTTGTCGATATTACTTAGAATAAGGCACTGTGTTGCTTTGTGTGAGCAACTTTACGAGTATATACTTATTGTAAATGTGTCAATATTTCGATTCAGTCATATTTATTAACCGACTTTCCAAAAAGGAGGAGCTTCTATAGTCGGCCGACTGTATGTTTGTTTTATTTGTTTACAAACAGTCAACCATGACTCACTCATAAAATTAATTCGATCTCATCATCATCTGTTATTGAAACTAGACCAGTTTTACGAAATCTACACTGGTGGTATGCTGCAATAGAGCTTGTCTAAGTAAACTGAAGCCAGCTACTGTGACAAAACGCGGCGGTTTATCGTTGTCGACGTGCGAAAGTCGTTCGTCGACCTTGCCGTGAGCGTCGCGAACCGCGCTGCGCCCGCGCAGGCCGCGTGCCATTCCGCCTACTGCACACGGCTGTACACTGAGCACATAAACTTACCAAACCGCCTGTGCATACTGTCCTAAGTGACCGTGAGCGCTCGATTCTAAAAATTAGGTGAGGTGTCCTCGAGGTGAACTATCATCAAACCGATGCATTTGTGTTCGAAGCGATGCTGGGGATTACAGAAAGAAAGTTTTTTTTTAAACTAAACCCTTATCGATAGCTAACTTCGAGTTCAATTCACCAAAGTCGACACACTGAGATTTTTATAGAATAGCATTACTGGACACTAATAGCATCAACCAAGTGTTTCATAACAACGATGATTGAGCTGTGTAAACAAAAACCTAAAAATAGGTGGCAAAGGAATCCATTATATCAAAGAATTACCAATTCCATTACGAAGACGTACATACACGTCCGCGTTGTTATATCGAAATGTTTAATGACGTTGCGACACGGACAAGTGAACTCGATCAATCAACCACGTTGAAATGTTATTCTCACATTATGAGTATTTCTCTTTGCAGTAATTATTGAGTTAGCCATGACAGTCTGCCAGTCAATCAGGAAACGTTTGTATGAAAAAATATTAAATGTTATGTGTTGCATTGCAGACCTTGAATAAGAATGTGTAATGAATAATGTTATTTTAATCCTGGTGATAAATTACTTTTAAAAATATCTTTAGCCCTCGGTTTTGCTTGCGGGGTTTGGAATTCGGCAGTATAATAAAAATAAACTTTTATGGCTCTAAGAGCGTGCTAAAAATAAAATAAGTCGTAAGATTATTTCCAACTTTTACTCCTAGCAGATAGAAAATAAACTTGCCAATATTAGTAAGAGTAAAATTGTACAAACAAAGCGTATTCATAATGTCTTTATAGTTGTAGATGAATAGTAAGATATTGTGACAGTGCTAGCGCCAGTAATGCCAGCAACTGAAAGAGCGTTTGAACTGAAGCCAAGAATACGATTCCAGTAACAAGCATATAGGAGCAGAAAACCTAATACTATAACTATATTAACGTGCTCTAGAAGTTTATTTGACTTTCAGGAAAATTAACTTTGTCCGGTTCTGTGATCGTCACTGAATAATTTTTGTTGCTTTCCCTAATGCAGCATATACGTAAATATCCAATAAGTTTACCTCGTTTCGTGGTGCAAATATCTATTAGTACTATAGAATCACGAATTTTTACACAAAGGTTTTTGCACGAACCACAGATTTACCTAAAAAGAAAATAATACCACGATTTGTCGATTTTAAATTCAATTCCTTCTAAACGCTCAAAATATAGCTTGAAGTACCTTACATTATATATTTCCTTTTTTTTTATCCTTTACTCTTCCACTGCTGGGCAAAGGCCTCCCCCAAATCCTTTCAAATATTCTTTTCCTGAGCCATCTCGGATAGCCTCTGCAGTGGGCGTCTAGGTCGTCTCGCCTCTTCTTTCTGTCCATCATCAGGCACCCCATTTGTGGAGACTATTGCCCAGCGGACTCTGGTCATGCGGCTAACGTGACCCACCCAATCCTATTTTAGCCTGGCAACCTTTACTCCCACGTCTATGATACCCGTTTTAGAGCGAAGCGTGGCGTTTCTTAACCTGCTCTTTTTACGCCCAGAATGCTGCGTTTCATCGCTCTTTGACAAACCCCAAGGCAGAACTTTTGTGACTATATATTACATTATACATTACTAAACAAACAAATAAAAAATCTCAATGAAGTACTTCTCATTCCAATACCAAAAATGTTTGTATCTTAAACTTGTTCTATTCCATTCACACTAATTGGGAATACCGTAGTTATTCAAATGAGCTGATAACACAATCTTCGGTAATTGAATGTATATTCCAAGAAATAAATTAGCAACAGCAATGGTGAATTGGATTTCCTGAACGTTCATTGACAAAAGACATTACTCATTATTTCTTTAGATAACAGTTTTACGGGCAGACAATTAAAATAGAGAAATTGTGAATTGAGTCATGCTTGGAATTTTTGGAACATTGTTAAACGTGGTATTTCACAAGCTTTATATTAAGAAGTTAGTGTCATTATTTATTATTATTTTCAGCCATTCTGTCCCACTGCCACTGCAGGGCAAAGGCCTCCGTTTCTTCCTTCCAATCCTCCCGGTTTAGGGTACTCGTAATTGTTATCAATTTTTATTTGGTCTATTTCAATTATTTAGTAGCTGTGGATCAAATCTCACAACAGATTTTTAGGGTTCCGTACCCAAAGGGTAAAAACGGGACCCTATTACTAAGACTTCGCGATCCGTCTGTCTGTCTGTCTGTCTGTCCGTCTGTCTCCAGGCTGTATCTCATGAACCGTGATAGCTAGAATTTTCACAGATGATGTATTTCTGTTGCCGCTATAACAACAAATACTAAAAACAGTATAAAATAAATATTAAAGGGGGGCTCCCATACAACAAACGTGATATTTTTGCCGTTTTTTGCTCGATATTAATATCGGCAACAGGTAGACGCTTGAAATATTCACAGAATGTTTAGTTGTATATTTACTTCAAAAAATAATAATTAATAAATTAAAATAAAATAAATTAAGGGGGGCTCCCATACAAAAAACGTGATTTTTATGCAGTGTTTTGAGATAATGAAACGGAACCCTTCGTGCGCGAGTCCGACTCGCACTTGGCCGGTTTTTATGATCTCTAATCGATTAAGCTGAAATTTTGCATACGTTGGATTTGGATGACAATGCATGGTTAGCTAAAAGTTTGTATTTTAAAACTTTTTTAAAAATAATTATTTATTTAATTCTCCGACAAAATCACAATGCATATCTGCCAATTTGACATGCAGCGCCTTTTCAAAAGATGTCTACCGTAACAATACTGGCCACTAGACAAACAAAGCTGATGACCGCATGCATCATTCACAGAAAAATTAAGTATGTTAGAGGAAATAACAAATGATGAATGTGCTAAAAAATGATGATGAGTCCAACCAATTGGATCCTCGCGTGGGTCAAATCTAGGTCTTCGAGGTGGCACATATTCACTTCCAACTGATGATTCATCCACTTGGCATTCCAAATAACGTAATATTGATTGACCTGACTCATGACTTAGAAGCATGGTGATGATTCCCGTCAATCATTGCACGATTCTGTTTATACTCCTAACATTAGTCATTGCTTCGCAAGTTTACGTGGATATAAATCCAGCGATCAAATAAAAACATTACGAACACTTTGCTTTTAAAAATACGGCCCGTCTGGTATTGTGAATCATGAAAAGTATAAAAATTCGCTTCATTGAATGAACAGGTTTTCAGTAAAGTATACAGAAATGCTCGATAAGTATTTGTATTCTTACTATGCTGGCACAATAAACTGTGAATGCAGAAAATTACTGTACAGTCAGACGTTGTCCGTTTGTATAATTCAGCCAAAAATGTGTGAGAAAAACTTGATTATTTACGATTTCGCAACATCATCAAGGACATAAAGATATCATTGTTTTAGCAATGACGAATACTACAAAGTATTACATAAAGACCTAATAAAAACAAACAATCGTTAACAACCACGAAATTATCAAGGTCTGAATTCCCAGAGAGCTCATTTACAGAGGGATTAATTTTAATATTTATTTAGTGTTTTTGTTACGACATTTTATGTTATTGAAGTTTCAGGTATTTCTGTTTATTTTTAAATTATTGATAGGCTCGCGCTTGACCACTATCTCACCTGATGGGAAGTGATGATGTGGTCGACGATGTAGCACGCTTACCTAGAAGAAACCTATTCACTCTTGACTTAAAGACTCCCAGGTTGTAGCTATCAGGGAATACAGACTCTGGCAGGGAATTCCACTCCTTAGCTGTACGCATAATGAAAGTACTCCCAAAACGTACGTATTGTAGTCCGTCTATGTTTTATAAACGGATTAGAGTTTACGATGGCTGCTTAAGCCCAAGAGACAAACAAGTCGAGGTATAATAATAGGGAACAGCCAATTGAAACATATTCATCCATATTCCACATTTAAACGTCTATTAGGAGCAAGGTGACAAACCGTACAATAGTGGGACGATAAAACTAAACGACCTATTCTTGCTGAGACCATAGCTATAATAGAAGTAGAAGATGAAGAAAAAACCGCCCAAGTGCGAGTCGGACTCGCACACGATGGGTTCCGTACCATTATCGCAAAACACTGCAAAAAAATCACGTTTGTTGTATGGGAGCCCTCCTTAATTTTTTTTTTTTATATTTATTATTTTTTTAAGAGAATATACAACTAAATATTCTGTGAATATTTCAAGCGTGTACCTGTTGCCGTTATTAATATCGAGCAAAAAACGGCAAAAATATCACGTTTGTTGTATGGGAGCCCCACTTAAATATAAATTTTATACTGTTTTAGTATTTGTTGTTATAGCGGCAACAGGAATACATCATCTGTGAAAATTTCAACTATCTAACTATCACGGTTCATGAGATACAGCCTGGTGACAGACAGACAGACAGACGGACAGCGAAGTTTCAGTAATAGGGCCCCGTTTTTATCCTTTGGGTACGGAACCCTAAAAACGCAACTGAACGCCAAAGAGCGAAATCAGACGGCGAGCGTTACGTCAAGTACGCCCGAGGAATATTAATTCGCTTCCATTTTAATTTCTGATTGAGCTGCAGGTGTTTCGGGGCCTCAACCTTTCATTAAATTTAAATCGGCTAGCGCACCACAATCGGTACCTGATAAGAATTGTTTAAACCAAATGCTAATGCTCACACACCTATCGGAGCGTTTGTAATGGTCAACGACCGACTGATTGATTTCACGAAATACGATATTACAGACTTTAATCAAGACCATATAATAAAAAGTTTGATAACGATATGATATCAGTGACACACAAACATGAATAGCAACTAGGAAATTACAGATTACGATTCCACGTCCGCCTTTTGAATTCAGGTCAATCCGCGAGTCTTGTCATATCGCTCAAAATACGTTGCGCAAAACTGAAGAAGGAGAATATATTCGTATGCTAAGCTGATCGAGATCTAGATACTGCAAATTTATCTTACAAAGGAGCCCATTGAGGCGCGAGTGCACGAGCCGCGACCTCGAACCTGTGACCCTGCACACAATGCGAACAATTGTAATGTAAATGCGGATTGAACCCGTTGTACCACTCGTACTCTGGTACCGATTGTTGTCGAAGTTCGCACCGAATGTGCCCGTAACTCATTTCACGTGGAAAACGACGTTGAGCCTCGTGAGTCGCAGTTCGTACACATATCACTACCGTTACATCTCTGTGTGTAATAGCGGAACCTAAGCCGTAACGTACCGACGATAAGTTTAAAATTTAACAATATGTTGTAAGTTAATTTGTTCTGCAAATACTTGGTTTCCCTGACATAAAATTATACTACCATGCAGTTGCAAGAAATGATTATAAGTTTTATTCAAAAACTTATGAGTTGTTGTTCTAAAAACAAAGCGATAATTAACCGCAAAATCAGTTATTGTTGTCAATATTGAGGCGAATAAACTAACTGACCTCAACCACTCAGTGCAGACAAACAATTATTTACACCTTCCCAAGAAGATACAACAATACGTAGTCGATAAATCTGCATTCTCCAGCGTCATGTACTTTCATAATTCCCACCAGTTTGCCAACAGACTCAATAATTGATCTCATGCATTAAATACATTAAGTTTTTCATTCAGTCTCAGATCGGCGTGGAAAGTCACGGTGAAATCGAAAAGTTACTGTTTTCTCATCTTGAATAATAAAAGGCAAGACCCACATGTTTGCATATAAAATAATGCCCGTAATTTTATATCCAATGCGTGTAAAATCTTTTTAAAACCGATTATATTTAGATAGGATTAAAGAAAACTCAAGAATGTTGAATAAAATACAGACATAATAGTTACAGAAAGATATTTATAAATGTCAAAAAAAAGTTCTGATACGCGGTTGTAAGATTTGGATGATATATTGCACATTTGAAATGAAGAAAAAGAATAAAGCAAACAAACCGGAGAAGATGAACGCACTTACGAAACCAAGAAAGCGAAACAACGTGCAACTGTCGTTAGTCAAGATCATTAATTATTATCACGCAAGCTATATCATTATGATAGGCGAGGCTCATTATCTGTTACTAAGGCTGATTTTCACAGATTTACTTACTACCACTGAGATAAGATAAGACAAACTCTCGTATAATGTGCTATGTTATCTCAAACATGATGATATTGAATTTAGAACGTCAACAGTCATTTGCTTAACCTAAAAATCTCATGACGCTAAGAAGTGAGCACACGAACTCAACGTCTAAAATGCAAAGATAAAATACGAATGGCAGACAATGAATGGCATATGAATAATAATTCAAAATATATACAGTTCAATAGCAAAAATACATTATCGGAATACAATAAGGCTGATGTAATACAAGAAGCATTAGAACAAATCATGGTTTAGAAACATTGCGTTGATTTACAGCACAATCTACGGCCTGTCTCTGTCCGTGCGCTATCTCTAATGCAACGTAAGTACATTCGAACAAGCTGATTTCGTGACTGGAGCAGATATATAAGTATATTAATGCAAGTGGTACAATAGTTTCCATATCATCGTCGGTTGCCGGCGGGCCCGTCGAGGCGTGGCCAAGTCGACGCCGCTGTGTGCCCAACCGACCGTTCTGTTCGCTCTCCCTATGGATTTCGGAATTATGGGATTACTGACTTTAGAAATCCGAGGAGGATTACTCATTTGTAATTGACTCTTCTACGCTAGCGTGTTTTAGATATATTACTCAGTTCCGTCGACCTTCTCCGTGTAATTCGAACGATTAAACAAAAGAAATATAACATTATCCATCTAATTTAGTTTCGTTTAATTTCGTTTTTATTTTTTAATGAACTACAGTCACGTAACAGAGCAATAACACAACAACTGGACGGCAAATCACGGTTTTATTTATTCTTCCTTGAACTCGGAAAAACGAAATAAAACGAAACGTAGGCAGACATCTAACAATCGACCCTACTTTACATACCACGTAAAAACCAAAGTTATTAGAGTCCAAAATAATAGGGTCTGTATCCGATATATTTCGTATGAAATGGGACATTAGCTGTGGAACATTTCAATAGTGGGTCCTTATAATGTCGTTACATGTTCCACACTTGTGTAAAGTAGGGACTTTGTTAATATTCCAACATGCTACAAATAAACATTTGTACAGCTCGTGTAAAAATATCGTCAGTATTTATTTTCTCATTCGGTTTAAATGATACAGCATTGTTTGTTGTAGCAACGTAAAACTAACTGCACATCGAATGGAGCACGAACGAAGTGATGTTTTTGCTGTCTTGAAAATTGCCTATAATTGCTCTTAACAACTTCCTAGCTAGAGTTACGTGAACGCGTGTCACGGACAAATAAACCATGCAAACCTATGTAGGTAGATACCTGACTGGCGACGTAGATGAGTTCCGATTGCTTCGACCTTCCAAGGTCCACTGTAACGGACATTTTTAAATCTAACGTTTAGAACACGACACACGAAGATCATTGTTTCAGTTCATGCATAATATAACAATTTCATTAAACACCCACAACAAAGGCATTTCATTGAAAACAAAGATCGTTATTATTCGGAGAGGCCGTTTCAATTGAATGCGCTTTTTGCATGATATCGACGTACAATTTGTAGAATAGTATTCTGTGAACGGTGCTATGAAATGTTCGGTTTGTTTATAATTTGCATATGCGATTTCTGGGCAGTGCGAGTGTTTTGCCAAATAGGAAGGCAACAACAGTGTCGCATGTCACCGCATGTGTCGATTTTTGTAACAACATAATAAAATTGGGAATGATAAAACTTTCATTGCAACAACGCACTCTTTTGGAGCGGTAGAGGCTTATCACAAGTTTTGAAGTGTTCTCAAGGACACTCAAGCCTCAGTAGCATTCAACAAAAGTGCAAACAAACTGAGAAGAGAAAGTTTTTTTTTTTTTTTATTGTCGATAGGCTCGCGCTTGACCACTATCTCACCTGATGGTAAGCGATGATGTGGTCGACGGTGTAACACGCTTGCCTAGAAGTAACCTATTCACTCTTGACTTAAAGACTCCGAGGTTGTAGCTATCCGGAAACACAGACTCCGGCAGGGAATTCCACTCCTTAGCTGTACGCATAATGAAAGTATTTCCAAAACGTTTAGTGCGTATGGGTGGGAAGAACGACGAAGAACGTGGGGAAAATAACCATAATAAAGCAGGGAGCATGATGTTGAAACTGGTAAAGCTTACGACACCACATGTGTGTCGAATGCAACTGTGCAACTTCTTGTTAACGGTCGGTGTGGCAGTGACAAAAACTAGTCGAGGCGGGAACTCGCAAGGTAGCGGCCATTGGAAACGGCATGCGAGAATCTTTAGAAACACTGGTGATTACAGCCTCACACTCGCTTAACCACTGTATAATGGAAAACTTACCGTTTCGCGATATTAGTCGGAAGCGCATTGCAGTATCATTAAAGTTTATCTAAGAATTCCTTGTTGGAAACAAAGAAGAATTTTACTGAGGGCGAATTCCATGTTCTAAACAGGATAATGTTAATGTCGACTGAAATTGAAAATGGCTTTAAGGAAACACATCGTTAATTTGCTTGCCGACACTTAAAATTCATCTTCTCAAGCAGGAGGAAATCATGATAAGAACACCTGATTGAATTACAGGCAAATGGAATTAATCGTTCTCGTCCTTTCGGTCGTCGACCCGAGGCGCCGGCCGATCGCACCTGCGCCTGCGACGCCTGCTACGAACTGCCGGATAAGGCGGATGCCACCAAGGCCGCGAGCTTTTTAGCCTCTGACTCACTCTCTGTTAACTCCTGCCTTACAACGAGTTTCAACCGTTTCCGCATAGCTTCATCGAGTTATGACTATCTATGGGACGTCTTTGAGACGATCGAACCGGCCATAAACATAATAGTGTTGATATTAAACAAACACGAGAGCATTAATAATTCACAATATTGTCTATACTGTGAACTATTAATGCTCTCGTGTCTATACTTATTAACAGCCAACATAAATTGCTCGTTTCGCTGCAAAGAAATTAAGTAACTTTGCTTTTTAGTCGTCCGCACTTCCCATCTCTTTCCAGCCTCCAGCCGCTTCGTATTGATTTTGATTGGCAAGTTCTTTTCTCGTAATACAGACACCTGTCAAGAAAGCGTTTAAACGTATAGTTATCGGCACGTAACTTGGCAAGAGTCATTAGATTCACACAAGTCGTTTTTTAGGTCTCTTTGGTAACCAAGCGGGACGCGGGGAACGTTTGGCACCGTTCCGAGCGCGCGATTGGTTGGTCAGTTGACACAAGAATCGACTGTCCAATTACGTCGCGTCCACGTTTCGTTCGCTCTGCATAGTGGTTGGTCACTCGCATTCCGCCAAAACCTTGCCAAGTTACGTGCCGGGGACTATACCAGTTTTGGATTCTCGTTTTGATAGATAACATTGTAATGAATGAACGTTGTTTGCAAAAAAGAAAGTATACTTTCACGAACATTTCAACTCGCAATATCATCGTTCACAAAATTACTGCCAACGAAATAATTAATTCGGTTTCTAACCAAACAATTTACTAGCGGCTAATAGAGGCTAAATTACTAAACGAACGTTGCTTAACAGGGAATGTCTTCAAATCTAGATTTAAAAGCAAGAGCTGTAAAATTTGGCCTTCACGGAACAAGAACTTTAAAAAATTTATTCTCATTGTGAATTATTGTTAAAATCACACACAAAAACTTTTCTTCGTGGGTAGTTGTAACAGTAAGACAAAGAAAAATTTGCTTGTATTTTTAATTTTAATATAATATAATAAAAAGTATATTTACATTAATTTTATGCCTAATAATAAAAGTTAACAGTCTGTACCTGCTGGAGTAGCGTTTTCTCTGCACATTTTTACGATACAAACTACAGTCACTTCATAACACTAACATGGATTCACTATCAAGTACTTTGAATGAACTGAAGGAGATGTTTCATTCAAGAATGGCTGTTTTTGAGGAAGAGTTGCTGAGAACCACCCCTCAGTCACCTGTCACAGCTTCTGGCCTGGCTGCGGAGTTTGGTCTGTTCCGGAAATTTATAACACAGGCTCTCAACAGTCTTCAGCAGCAGGTGGGGCTTCTAATACATTGAATTATCTTTCATCTCTTACGACTCCCAGTTATTCTCCATTTGTTTTTAGTCCATTCTCCGCATGTGATGTTAAGAAGAGCTTGCTATCGATTACTTCCAATGCAGTAGGATGTGACTGTATCAGCCGGAAAATGTTACTACCGGTACTGGACGTTATCCTTCCTGTCATTTGCCACATCCTTAACTTTTCTGCGTCTAGCGGTGTCTTCCCAAGCTCATGGAAAGATGCACAAATTATTCCTTTACCCAAAAAGTCCAATCCTACATCCTATTCTGAATACCGTCCAATATCCGTCTTACCATTCCTGTCCAAGGTCCTAGAACGATTAATTCATAATCAAATTAGCACTTTCCTATCCAAAAATAATCTCCTCAACCCCTTCCAGTCCGGCTTCCGTTCTGGTCACAGCACCTCCACTGCTCTACTCAATATCACGGAAGATATCAGATCAGCCATGGAAAGCAGTAATCTGACGGTATTAGCATTGCTAGATTTCAGTAATGCTTTTAATGCTGTTGATTTCGATGTTTTGCTTGGCATTCTACGCTCTCTTAATGTATCTCCATCGGTGGTTGACTGGTTTCGAAGTTACCTGTTCGGCCGCCGGCAACGTATATGCATCGGGGAGAACTTATCTTCCTGGTGTAGTACTTCTGCCGGGGTACCACAGGGTGGCGTTTTATCCCCTTTACTTTTCGCAGTTTTTATAAACTCAATCTCCAATGAACTCATTTCATCCTACCATCTTTATGCAGACGATCTTCAAATTTATTCGCGAGCTCCTCTCGGAAATCTGTCTGAGGCTATCGTTGCCATCAATCTGGATCTGGCTCGCATTTGCGATTGGAGCAAGCGGTACGGGCTTATGGTCAATCCTATCAAGACGCAGGTTATAGTAGTGGGCAGTTCGAGAATGGTTTCAAGGATCGACTGGACGTCACTTCCCCAAGTTCTTTTTGACAATTCAGTTATTCCCTTCAGTGAAAAAGTTAAGAACTTGGGGATATTCATTGACAAGAACTTCTCTTGGACTGCCCAACTGCAGGAAGTAAGCCGCAAGTTATTTGCATCTGCTGCGACTTTGAGGAGACTACGGAATTTTCTTCCGACTGCCACCAAGATTGCGCTTGCACAATCTCTTCTTCTTCCCATCCTTGATTATGCTGATGTCAGCTATCTTGACCTTACTCAAGAACAACTCGATAAACTTGAGCGTCTTCAAAATTTTTGTATACGGTTCATATTCGGTTTGCGCAAATATGACCATGTTTCCGATTTCCGTGTGAAGCTCAAGTGGTTGCCAATTCGCCTTCGCCGGAATGCTCATATTCTTTCTCTTCTGTATAATGTGCTCTTTACTCCTTCCACCCCTCTTTATCTCAAGGATCGTTTTCAGTTTATCTGCGATTCCCACATGAAATCACTTAGGTCATCGGATAACTTGCGACTTAAAATGCCAATGCATTCCACTACTTTCTTAGATAAATCTTTTACTGTCCAAGCTGCTCGTCTGTGGAATGCATTGCCCGACCCAATAAAACGCGCCCAGTCGTTGCCTGTATTTAAGAGACTTGTAAAAGAACACTACCTTTCACTGTGATTGTCGTTACAACATTTACTTTAATTGCCTAATAGACTTTCGTTATATTGGAGTATGTATGCATTTATGTATTTATTATATAACATAATATGTATGTATTTGTGTATCTATTATAATATGATTTAAAATAAATATTCTTAATTTTATGTGTTACACCAATGTCAACCCCATTTCATGTCCAGGCTATCACTGTCCATTCCAGGTTGCCTGGAAGAGATCGCGGTATGCGATAAGGCCGCCCATTGTATGTATTTTAGTTTTAAGTTTCCTGCTCTATGTATTAACTTGGTGTACCTACAATAAAGCATATATAAATAAATAAATAAATAAAAACTCCGTTTCTACAACAATAATAAACGGTCTGCAATTCTATTCTAATAATAACACAGTATACATTTTCACAGTTAATCATAATATTATTAATAAGTGAAATAATGGTTTATCAATACAACATTTACATAACGGGAACATTATATAATTAAAACAATAAACACGAACACGTTTGTGTTCAGTATAGATATGGTACTCGTAAGTACAGTTTGACACGTAATTCTTGTAATAAGATAAATACGCATCGGGTATTTGAATCACCATAAGTGCAGCAGTAAAACCAACATGAAGGGGAGCTACATAAGTATACGTGCATCTAAATAGTTACCTGCCAAGAGATTGTTTTACAATTCTCGCAGTAGTGTGCAGACTCGTATTTAAACAAAAGAACTACAATGAGTGTTATGAATTTACGATTGAGTTATAACAATCACAGTGCTTCATCACACTGATGTGATGACAATACATAACGATTTATTACAGTAGATAATTAGTAAAGACTTTTTTTTTTGTTGTATAATCAAAAACACGTCATATTACCTTCGGAAATCGTGGGCAGCACGTTGACAAAGTTAACAATCCCGACGCCTGTTAGCTGACTCATTCACCAAAACTAACTTACAACAAACACTTGAAAGTAACGTCTGCCTACTGACAGAGATTCTTAAAAACAAACAACCGAAAACGGTAACACACTTGACACCTTATCACGTAGCCCACATAGATAAAAGTGGTAAATTATGTTTTTGGCACTTCAGATTTTTGCAATCATGTCAGCAAACGTTGTTAATGCAATCCTCAAAAGAAAAGTACAGTTAAAAAATTAGAAATTACTACAGTGGCTGACCACTGCGCAAACTTTTTCCATAATAAGCGAGAGAAATGGTAAACTATCACACGAGAGCGGCCTAGATTTTTTTATGTAGAGTCGCGTGGGATGCGCGTACGCCGTGTTGTCGATGCGAAGCGCCGGGGCTTACTGGCCGGCGAGACAGACAGACAAGTTAAGCCAACGCCCGTTCGCCAGTTCACCTACTCTTTATCTTTCGATGACTGTGTATGTGGTGGTACTTGCTTGCTTCGCTTACTTGACTGGTTACTTATACTGCATCGAATGCAGTTTATGTATCTGCGCGTGGATTGCACTTACAATATTCCAATACGAGAAAGGCACAAAAAGGTGTTTTACAATACTTTACCTCGTTTTCTTTATGGCCTTTATTAATCACGTTCAATCGACGATAAAATTAAAGGAATTTGTACGTAGAGACTGATAAATAGCTTGATTAAAGTATCGATTCTCGGATTCTTTTAAACGCTGCTTTGTTGTCATTCGGAATTTATGTGAAACAGTTTAATAAAGGTTTCAGTAATTCGTTCCATTCGTTCGAGAATGTTTGGAAAGGTACTTAAAGTAGAATCACAGAGAAAATCGATTATTTTAGTCAAGTTCTCAGATTATGAGGATAGAGATGATTTTGCAAGTTTATGTTATAGCAAATCAAGAAAAGTGTGTGGACGATTCCAGAAAGCTCATTGATCTCAGCAAGAAATGAATGCATTCTGGTCCAGCCGCTTTTCAATAGATTAATCAAATTAAGGAGCGCTAAAATTTAGAAGCGCTGAGTACTTTCAACTTGCACTAACAGCATCCAGGGCTAAGGTGCTTTTCAAATCGGCGTGTTTAGACCAAAATTAATACGCACAATCTACATCACCTAATCAAATAAATACTTATCTGAAATACCTAGTCGACCAATATGATTTTTGGAAAAACGGATAACATTTTTCCTTATTGACGACTGCTGGGAGATTCAGCTATTCCTAGAAGCGTTATCTACCCAGCAAATATTGTCGTTGCCACTTAATAGAACGACTATTTCATGAACAATGACAGAGTTCGGATACTGATCGGAGTCAATAAGTTGATAAACAAGATAAAATTACAAATTTAAAAAACCCCTGATTTAAATTTTTAATTCATGCTTTTTAAACTACATATAATATACCTAGAAGCAGACACGCTTCAATCGACAATCTATCGAAACACGTAATAATGACACGATATCTTGCGAAAAAATCCAGATTCAAAGAGTAAAATGCGAATAACTTTTGAACGGCTAAACCGATTTTATTCAAACATAGCTAAGAACACTCTCGACAAAGCCACCTTTCAAACAAAAAAAAACTAAATCAAAATCGGTTCATCCGTTTAGGCGCTATGATGCCACAGACAGACAGATACACAGCAACACACGTCAAACTTATAACACCCCTCTTTTTCCATCGTGGTTAAGACTACAACTAGACTACCTTAAGTATAAGACCAGTAGCCTCAGACTACGTCATTATATACAACATTTTTACTATCTTTATCACAAATCGTTGGTACGAGGTCAGAATCGGAAACTAGACTCTAATATATAAAATGCTAATATTATACGATAAGGAAAACATTAGGTATTGGATGCAAAATCAAATAGCTTTGTGTATAACATAATTGCTTGTAGTAATTTTTATTGCGATCGTTATGATGAGTTGTGACTAACGTATGGGGAAGTGAAAGTACAAGACACGTTTGGCTTTGACATTATTTTTTAGAGCAAATAAACACTATTTTGTTAGGGTTCCGTACCCAAAGGGTAAAAACGGGACCCTATTACTAAGACTTCGCAATCCGTCTGTCTGTCTGTCCGTCTGTCACCAGGCTGTATCTCATGAACCGATGATGTATTTTTCACAGATGATGTATGTCTGTTGCCGCTATAACAACAATACTAAAAACAGTATAAAATAAATATCTAAGGGGGGCTCCCATACAACAAACGTGATATTTTTGCCGTTTTTTGCTCGATATTAAGAACGGCAACAGGCAAAAAATTATAATTATTAAAATAAAATAAATTAAGGGGGGCTCCCATACAACAAACGTGTTATTTTTGCAGTGTTTTGCGATAATGGTACGGAACCCTTCGTGTGCGAGTCCGACTCGCACTTGGCCGGTTTTTTGGGATAAATATGAGATACTCAGATTTTTCCCTTGAATTGTGAATGAAAAATAAAAAAAAACAAAATGTTTTTAATTCAACTAAACCATACATAGGTACTTTAGAAGGTTCGTTGTCACTAGTACCATTAACAGTTCCATGATGGAACTATTGAGGTTTTTTGTAATCACTAGTTCCATTTTAGAAGAACCTGAAAATAATGGAACTAATGTTGATTTTTTTTATCACTAGTTCCACATTATTATTTTTGGCCCTAGTGAAATTTTTTAAGGGTGTAAAAACACTAGAGGTAAAAAAAGACAACATAATAAATTTTGTCTTACTTTATTTTGATTATAGTATTTAGTGATAGTGATCGAATAGAAACAACAACCTAAACGACGCAGAATTTACCAAGACAGAAATGACTTGATCATTGAAACCCAAATGAAATTATGAACAGGCGAAATATCTGTGAGATTTTTTTTTTGATAAATTACTTTGAGCGCGTGCTGTAATGAATAGAGATGAATTCAAAGACAATGGGGGGATGGTAAACAATTCGCCTCCCAAGAAGTATTTGAACTGGGTCCAAACGCTATCCCATCTGAGATATCGGGCATCCTGGCATTTACTTCCCCATCCTTCTTTCAAATATGATTATTTGAAATCCATACTGAAGCCGAATGATAAATGAAAAAATAAATATTTGTTGATTTTATTGAATTTTTTATTTCTATTTGTTTTTTTTTTATTTCTCCTTGTTTTTACCTCGTTTTTACACCCTTAAAAAAATTCACCAGTGCCTAAAATAATAATGTGGAACTAGTGATAACAAATTCAACATTAGTTCCATTATTTTCAGGTTCTTCTAAAATGGAACTAGTGATTAAAAAAAACATCAATAGTTCCATCATGGAACTGTTAATGGTACTAGTGACAAACTAGTGATAATAAATTCAACATTAGTTCCATTATTTTCAGGTTCTTCTAAAATGGAACTAGTGATTACAAAAAACCTCAATAGTTCCATCATGGAACTGTTAATGGTACTAGTGACAACGAACCCTTTAGAATTGTCAAACAAAAATAAATCTAGTTGCACATTCACAAGCGTCAGTCTCTATGGAGAAGAATGTGCAAGAAACTCCACGGACACTCTTTTCCATCAGTTTTAATTACAATTATTTGGTTACATCATTCTTTTCTTGTTGGAAAAATACATTTAAGTGAGAACGATGTAAAAAGACGTGCACGTAAAAGTGTCTAGAGTAAAACAAACAATTCAAAAATAAAATATGTACGTAATTTTGACCGCGACCCCACCAGAACGTAAGTCATGTGATACTTACACCTGCCTTATAAGTTATAACCATTTATTTGCTACACTTAAAAGTCCCAAGCTGCTATGGTCCGGAAATACAGATGCAAAGAATTTCATTGTGCAGATGTGAAAGGTGGAGGCGAGCCATCTGGTTCATCTTCAATTCCATACAAGAATTTAAATGAAGAATTTATAGCCTAGTATTCATAATAGGGATGTTTCCTGGCTAGAAAAATGATAATTCAATTTAGTCCCTCAGTGAGATTAGCAAATAATATTGGGCACTTATTTTTTGGTTTACCAAATCAATAAAAATTCACAAAGATAACGCGCATCAAACTTCAAGAGTGGGGACTTGTGACGTCACTATGTCAGTATAAAGTTTAGGTACTAACGGCGTGACGTCGCACGATATTTCAACGCATTATATCATCGTCACTTTATGTTTACTTGTCAAAAGAAAAATACGTGTCCAATATTTTTTAATAATCTACCTGACGGACATAAAACGAATTTTCAGTTAACATCCCTACTAAGGATTCATTGTTAGCTAACCTGTGTCCAGAATCATTGATCAAAAACCAAAGTCGTTTTATTGTGACATCGATTCAGGAAATCGTAAAAAGAGCGTCGGACGATACACCATTGAGGAAATGTCAAAAAGCTCGTAAAATTCAGATTCGATTAGCTCACTGTCGTAACTCGGAATGGACTAACTGTTACATAAGTGGATACTGTACTGATATGTATATTAGATAAACAGTTGCAAAGGTGAGAAGGTACTTCACGCCAGAACAGCTGCTCAGCTTGTATCAAGCGCAAGTTCGATCATGCATGGAGTACTGTTCTCATGTCTGGGATGGATCTGCGAAATACCAGCTTGATGCACTAGAGTCGATCGAAAAGCGGGCCAAGAAGCTCATCGGCGATGAGGCACTGGTTATGTCAAAGCTCCAGAGCCTTGAACATCGTCGCCGAGTTGCCAGCTTAACGGTTTGTCATCGGATACATTTCGGGATGGAATTGCATGATCTACTTCCGCCCAGCACGATTCATCATCGGACTACCAGACGTACGGCGATGCGCTATATATCGGTACTACATGGTGGACATCCCACCCATACGCACTAAACGTTTTGAGAATACTTTTATTATGCGTACAGCTAAGGAGTGGAATTCCCTGCCGGAGTCTGTACTTCCCGATAGCAACAATCAAGGGGTCTTTAAGTCAAGAGTGAATATGTTTCTTCTAGGCAAGCGTGCTTCACCGTCGACCACATCATCGCTTACCATCAGGTGTGTTAGTGGTCAAGCGCGAGCCTATCTATATCTATACTAATATTAATTATTATTATTAATATTATAAAGAGGAAAGATTGTTTTGTTTGTTTGTTTGTACCGAATAGGCTCCGAAACAACTGGAACGATTTAAAAATTCTTTCACCAATAGAAAACTACGTTATTCCTGAGTGACATAGGCTATATTTTTAATCGCGAAAACGGGTCCTGTGGGGTGGCCCACGGGAGCGAAGCCGCGGGGAACAGCTAGTCTTAAATAAATAAAAAAGATAAACAGCTACAAGGAGGAACCACAAAATGGGTCCTATCGAGGTCCTATCCTGTCCTAAGGGGAAGATGGTTGAACGAGCTTGAGTCCTACCAAAAGGACCAACGAAAGCAGAGAACGTAAAGGGGTTTTACAATCAAATTAATATTATACTTTTTCCAAAGGTTTGTTTTTACCACAAAAAAAGGAAATAAGCACAATATTAATTTGATTAAGAAACTGGACATTGATTTATTCAAATACATACATGTTGAAGCAAGCTTTAGACAGAATCTTAACGTAATTTTGCCTAGCTGTTTTCATGTTTTCGAAGCCGATACAACTAAATGGAGTACGTGGTACGGAGAACCAATGTGATGTTAACATTTTGATGAGAAATATAACCGTTGTTAAGTTATCGATCGCCGATACGTTTCATAGTACATAGTACCATTAAACTTTCATGAGACGGCGGCAAGATATTCCGCCTCTATCAAACAAATATACCTAATATGGGCCAAGACGTTTATAAATATTTTATTTTAGGTGGTTAAATTTCAAGCTTTTTTTGTTCTTTTTTTAATGTCCTATTATTTTTATAAATAACTGAACTAGGCACCAAGTATTAGATCACCGTACGCATCCTAATTTCTGATAAACAGCTCTTTTCCATCGGTCAGGTCTATTTTAAGCCTACCAGAATATTTGTAGTTTAGAATAAGTTGTTGAAAATTCAAGCCTTTTTGGTTATTTTTATTTCCAATAATTTTTATAAATAACTGTTCTTGCACCAAGTATTAGATCAACGTACGCATCCTAATTTCTGACAAACAGCTCTTTGCCATCGGTCAGGTCTATTCTAAGCCTACCAGAACATTTGTAGTTTAGAATAATTTAATAATCTAAGCGCGGATAAGCGCTTGAAATTGAATTATTCAGATTATGGTATAATTCAATTTCAAGCGCTTATCCAGCCAATAAATAATTTATTTCCTTTGTTACCCCAATGAATATTATTTTTAGACCCTATAATTCAACAAAGACTACGTCTAGTGTCGGCTTAGTGATAAATAACCAGCATCTCCATAACTCAATGGGGTAAGTAAGTACCTCCATATTTTTCCCCATCCGTAATTTAACGTTACATCAAAAGCGCACAGTACCTGTAGGATAAACAATTTACACATAAAATACTTTATGCCTCCATAAAAGCATATACTACTCACTTCTCTTCGAAGTGCCGAACCCATCTTCGTGGCCGTTGCACGTCCTATCTTCATCATATTCGTAAACCTTGAAACTTTCGAATGAATACAGCTTGACGGCTTTTCTTCTCTTCCTACTCGCAAAAACTTCCTCGATTCAAAGTGCTCGAAACAAATAGTCCGACTCAACTAATTACAATTCAATGTAGTTCTAACCGCACAGTTCAACTTACACACAACCCGACCCTCAAAACTGAGGATTTCGGTTCCACAAACGACACTGTCCACCGATGATGTCAAAGAGAACTTCCGTCGGCTCGATACACCACTTGGAGGCTAAAATGTTTACAATCACCTCGACAACTTTACTTAGATGGAAGCCGGGTTACGCACGAACTATTGTCATAACTGAACAATGGAACCGACGTTAATGTTTGATATCACAACAGGAACGTTCGGAATTCAAAAGAAGTTATAAGTTCGCGATTGTAGGGGCGCGGGAGCTGTCAGTAAAGCGGGAGCGCTCCTGAGGGCGACCGCGTGTCGTCTGGCTGGGCTGCAGTGCCCCTGCCCGCCGCGCCGGCGCCCGGAACTGTGTCAGCAGACGCGGCGCCCAGAGCACCCCGGCCTTTCATGAATACACCTCTCTCTATGTTTGACGCATCAATACATTCGTTGCCGTAGGCTTGGCAAACTATAATTGCCGCATCAACGTGAATAACTTTGCGGTGAATTAGAAATGTTAAAGGTAAATCCAAGCGCACGTTTAATGCTACAATTAAACGTTAATTGATGGCTATAATCTATTCAAGGCGTAAGAAAACAAAGCAGATTTTCTCTTATAGAATCAATGACCGCGGTAATGCCCCATTTAAGTCGATTAATTGCCTAATAACCCTCGTGGGTATAATGCCACAACCAGTTTCAGTTTGCCGTCCTGTCGTATTTATGACGGCTCTAAGCGAAATTCTTCACCGAGTCCAGAAGCCGCTAAGTGAAGGACTTTTCGCGCCATTCTCCTCCCTGTCCCTCCGCTTATTATGTACTATTTTTAGACTGAACAAGAAATCTCGTGATTTTAATGAATGGCGTCTTCTGAAGCTTGATTTTGTGAAGCTAGGCAATCATCCGTCAACCCACCAGCCATATACTTAATGACGTTCGTGTCACGAGTTATTGCACTTGAATATAAGTAAATACCACTTCATGTATCATTCACACATAATCACATGCATTTTAAAAACGTCAGACAGATTTTGAATTACAAATCCAAACAGGCACATGTTTCGGATTGACCGTAAATCACATGATGGTAAGCAAATAGGTTGAATTAGGAGTGCTTTGTCAAAATAGTTTTCTCTGTAAAATGATAAGCAGATATGTAAATTCATAAAAGTGATATCACAAAAAGGTTGGCATTGTCATATTTTTAGTGTCTTTTTAACACTGCTTTTCAGAAAGAAATTAAATTATAGATAGTTTCAACACATCTTTGCGCGCGGCTCTATGTGTGCGTGCGCTTGTAATTATACATTATGCATTTGTGCAAAGCGGCGCGGCAGTCGCTTACCCACACATAACGCTGCACGCACAGATGAGTTGAACAATCTATATTCTAAAGGGTCTTTCAACAAGGACGGGTCGATGTTAAAATTGTATAAAACAAGATGTGTGTGAGATATTAACGAAATTTATTTTTTATTTAAAAGGCCCATTTATGCCAATTATGGATGGTATATGACATCGTTCAAATGTCCGCCGCAGCTTCGTATGGTGGCACGAATCCGAGAGGTCCAATTTTTAATGACTCTGCTGATTCGTGCCACCATACGAAGCCGCGGCGGACATTTGAACGATGTCATATTCCATCCATAATTGGCATAAATGGGCCTTTTAAATAAAAAATAAATTTCGTTAATATCTCACACACATCTTGTTTTATTCAATTTTAACATCGACCCGTCCTTGTTGAAAGACCCTTTATTAGTAGTTTATAGAAAGCACTTGAAAGTGCTATTTATAAGACATAAAATATACTTTTGTTCATAAGCAAACCATTAAATTCTTGATATGGAATTCACTAAATAAATACTTGTCGTCAACTGTATCCATAACGAGTTTATTGGAGAAACATTAAATAAGTCTTCTGAACAATTTTATAGAGCAATATAATAGATCTAAAGAAATGGGTTCTACAATAATTAAACGAATAGACTGGTAATAAAATCAAACGGGGCTTACGGTTACGAAGTGCTTTCAGTGTTGTTTTAAAGACCTATTTGATGTTATACAAAATTAAAGGTGATTTATCTGTAACAAATTAACTACTGTTATCGCTTTTTGACGGACTTCAAAAAGGAGTAGGCTCAATTCGACTATATTTTTTTTATTTGTTCTACACCTCAGAACTTTTTACTAGGTGAACTGATCTTGTTTTTTTATTATTTTTTAGGGTTCCGTACAAAAAGGGTAAAAACGGGATCCTATTACTAAGACTCCGCGGTCCGTCTGTCTGTCTGTATGTCTGTCACCATGCTGTATCTCATGAACCGTGATAGCTAGACAGTTGAAATTTTCACAGATGATGTACTTCTGTTGCCGCTATAACAACAAATAGGTACTAAAAATATTTAAAAATAACAAAAAACCCGACTGCTTAAAAAACGAACTAAAAAGACGTAAACAAGAAGAAAATCATGCTGTGCAGTCGGAGGATACATATACGCGAGCTGGCTGACCAAAACCAGATTTTCAAATATTTTATTTATTTACAACTTTTTAGTTATTTTTTTTTAGGATTAGGTAGATTTAAACATATAAGTGTTATATATTTTCGTAATCACCTCTCAAAACCCTTTATTTTGATACCCCACACGATGGGATAGGAAGAAAAAAAAATGTTGGCCCCCACAATATGGCGCCCAAAATCCGCCATTTTTCTATTAGCCAATTTTAATGTAGCAAGTGACACTCGCAGGGTTAAGACGAATCGATTGACGTGAGAATCATCAAAATCGGCCAACGCGTTTGGTCTCTAGAACGCCACATAGGAACAAACATGCATACAGTTTTTCGTCAGCCAGCTCGCGAATATGTATCCTCCGACTGCACAGCATGATTTTCTCCTTGTTTAAGTCTTTTTAGTTCGCTTTTAAAGCAGTCGGGTTTTTAGATTTTTTGAATTAACTTTTTTGAAAGCTGGTGCTTCTTCATATTTGATCAAGAAATTTGATTAAGGATATTAATGACGGCAAATCTCTCGATATTGCTGCAATTGCTGTTTATTGTTTACAACATAACATCACGCCGGTACGCTCTAAAGGGGTACGCAGATGTGTACAGCACACTCTAATTGCACCGGTTGTGTTCAAGTTTCATGTTATTCGAGTAATCTATTCTGGCATAACTGTGGGCATTATAATTATGAACCACAACTAAAAAGTGGAAAATAAAACATTTTTACAAAAATATACAACCGAATTGTCTGAAAAAATCCTGAACTTTAAACAGAAAACAGCAGCCGAATTGCACAAGTGAATTCGGCAAGGCGAAGTGTCTGACCGCTATCAAATCGACCAATCACACGCGAGCTGAATGACACGATCTGGATTTCCGTGAGTGTGATTGGTCGATTGATAGCGGTCAAACGCTTTACGTTGCCGTATTCACTAACGCAATAAGGCTGCAGGTGTCTGTTTTGTGGTCTATATTTATTTCTTTATCAGGCTATGGAACCGTCAGCTCTTTTTTGTCTCACTACATGCTTTTATGTCACAAAAGGACTGATTCATAGAGTACAGCTCTAGTGAGGACGAATATGTCTAGTCTGTTGAAGTTGGAACGGATAAGTTGAATAGCGCCCTGTAATTGTGCACACACTCCATTGTTGGCAACTCAGTACCTACAATGACGTGCCTAGGCTATTCATTCGTCTGTTGTACAGAGAGACATAGTCTCTTGTATGTGTACTTTCAAAATAGACTGCGCGTTATAAATGTGATGTTTTCAGTTCTATCATTCGTTGATTGGGTTCCGTACTCAAAGGGTAAAAACGGGATCCTATTACCAAGACTCCACTGTCCGTCTTTCTGTCTGTCTGTCACCAGGCTGTATCTCATGAACCGTGATAGCTAGACAGTTGAAATTTTCACAGATGATGTATTTCTGTTGCCGCTATAAAACTACTAAAAACAGAATAAAATAAATATTTAAGTGGGGCTCCCATATAACAAACGTGATTTTTTTGCCGTTTATTGCGACAATGGTACGGAACCCTTCGTGCGCGAGTCCGACTCGCACTTGGCCGGTTTTTTAAGCTGTATAGTTAAAATCCGAAAATAACTCTTTGCTAATCGATTACCGTTTTATCCACAATTTGTAAGCTAAACAAAGCCCATAAAACGTCCTACATTCCCACTTAAGCATTAATTTGTATTGTAAATCCCAGTTACTCAGAAACTTTAATTACAAGAACAATTCCAAACTCCTAAGCGAACAGGATATAACACTAACAAATTGGAAAGCTACGTCCAACCAAATAGCTCGTGCTCTTATAAATAAATAGCAATCTGGCTAACCAACTGGCCCAGATTGTATTACAGAGAAATATCAGAGCAATGAATTAATTTGTGGGTATACCACCTATATGTACACTCGCAAAGCTCTATCTTATCGGGCTAACAGATCGACCTCTGACATTTTGAAGCGAGCATTACAGGCCACCAACCTGGGAAATGTTATTTCGAACTGGGACAAACGAAGTGTTTACGTTAGCAAGTAAATGTCGTCTTATTTTATACGTAAAGCTAATATACTTGTCATTTCTCGAGCGATACATTTAATATTTAACGGCTGACAAAGCGCTTTGTATTAACATACTTGCATTACAGCCGGAGCTGTAGTTACCGTCTTAGTAATTTATAGAATATTTGAGATAGAAACTGCCAGCGTCTGTTTCCGAATGCATATAACCCGAATCTCCTCAAAGTTACAGTGAACAGGCTTCTTCTGAATAAGCTCACTCCATCGTCGACTTTGTCTCTGTCACCTCTGACCTAGGACTACAGTCAAGAGCAAACCCATCCTAAATATAAAAAAAAACTGTTTTGATAATGATATAACTCGAACGAAGGAGCTGCTGTTACGCCATGTTTTATAAGTATTCCGGTTTTTAAATTAGCAATTTCTTAGTGCGAAACTTGTATAGACTTTGTTCCGATACCTGAGTGCAAGGTCGACGAGTGTTGCGGCGGCTATAGTGGGCACCAAGACAGGTGTCTGAGTAACCGCAACACGAAATCAGGTGAGGGGAGCTGTACCCTCTATAAATATTATAATTTTTCCAAAGGGAATGAGTTATGGTGTTTACGATACGAGCAACCTATTAAGTTAAACGATCAGGCAAATGGTTTGCTACCGACGGGTTTAATAAATTGGTGTCCAGAAAAATCTTAAGGGCCCATCTTAAGGCGCGACGCTATTTCAATTGCGTCCTACAAGTATTTTCAAAGAAAATTTCTATTGCACCGGATTGCGACCATGTTTTTTTATAATCTTTAAGCTCGCGCTTGACCACTATCTCACCTGATGGTAAGCGATGATGTGGTCGACGGTGAAGCACGCTTGCCTAGAAAAAACTCATTCACTCTTGACTTAAAGACTCCTAGATTGTAGCTATCGGGAAACACAGACTTCGGCAGGGAATGCCACTCTTAATAAGTGTCCTCTAAACGTTTTGTGCATATGGGTGAAACGGGCTAAGTAGAATTAAATCATGCAATTCCATCGCACACTCCCCGAGACGTAACCGATAAAAAACCGACAAGCTGGCAACTCAGCCAGTTCAAGGCTCTGGAGCTTTGACTTGGCCAGTGCCTCATTGCCGCTGTTTCTTGGCCCGCTTTTCGATCGACTAGTACATCAAGCTGGTATTTGGCAGATCCGTCCCAGTGATGAGAACAGTACTCCAAGAATGATCGAACAGTGCACATCCATGTGAACGTACCATGCATAAAAATCGCTCATCGGTTTGATATTAAATCTATTCGCGTCGACCATCGGGAATGTCGCTTAGTCTTCAGTCCCCAAAACGTTAATGAATGGCACTTTCAATTTGAGTAGGTCGAATCGCTGGAATCGAACCCAGGAAGTGATTAGGCAAAATCTGAGATTTAGGTGACAAAAATCCAATCGAATGGAAGAGTTGCATTTCCACCGAAAGGTCTTTTCGTCTGCATCTGTCATATTGTCAACATCTGAAAAAATACGTTCAACCCGTGACGCAGAAATGCGAAGATAAGTACTGACATAAAAGCGATACAGAATTAATTAGATAGTTTTTGCTGCACATACGTAATGAAAGTACACTATCTGAGCTGCTAACCTTTCGTAGCTCGCTTTGTTTTCTTTACGCAATCACAGTTGACGTACTTTGCTAATTACTATAGTAGAATTATTTTATAATTATAATCATGTTTATTTCCGCAAGGGACGTAAGTTGTTGTATAGAAGTACATAGTATGTTTTAATCACCTCGTTAACGGCGAGGCTGGGCGATTAAAAGGACAAAGCACTTGAACGATTGATTTAAGAACCTTATTAGTTTTCTGTGGAGTTTCAAGTCCGTTCTTCTCCATAACAAGCTACTTTTCCGAATGGACGGTAGAATCAATTATTATTCATTTTAAATATAAATTTTTGACGTATCATAAAGTGCCTAATTGAAATAAAGAATTTTTGTCTTTGTGGTAATCCTCAGACGTTGGCTGCACGAGGGACGCTGTAAAGTCTCGCGTGATCAGTTACGTAATGCTGGTATTTAAATTCAAGTGGGTGTTCTTTTATATTGAAATCCTCCGTGCCTCCACAGCAAACAACTGCCGTCATCGCCAGTTGACGAACCAAAGATCGCTTCCGATGTGTTGACGATGAATCGTTTGAAGCTAAGCATTAAGACACCAAGATTTCACATAAAATCGTAGCTTGAGATGTAATACACTCAGCAAAACTTCTGATATTCTACCGCACCTGAACGAATAAAAAATAGTAACGTCGACCCCAATAAAGCTCGGAAAAGTCTGCGCAACTTTAACTCCTAGTACTAAAACCCCAAACGCGTTCGTGCTACCCTTCGCCTATGCTAATTCGGCACTAAAAGCCGGTCGTGATATCAAGCCTAAGAGCTGTAAGATCGATATGTCGGGGATAGACACGCGACGCGAATCAAACGGCCACCTTGACCCGGTTACCGCCAAATGTTACCCTCGCTCATACGGTTCTTGAACAATGACTATAATGATGTGACTAAACAGTATTAAGCTGTTGTTTCGACCTGTCTTTTCAGTCCCGGGTAAGGTGACTTTGCTTTGCTTTTGTGTGATGCTTGTTTATCATGCAGCCATAAGTATCTGATGTTCAGAAGCACTGACTGATCAATCCAATGTGAACCTAAAAGGACATTGAACTGAATTATTCAACAATTAACTTCTGACAGCTGTATTGAGACTACAAATACACTAATTATTTATTACTATTGTTTCAAACAATCATTTTAAATATGTATAAGTTGAAAGGATAAACCATAAAATATGATTGAATGTTATGAAAAGAGGAAACAATAAAATAGGTATTATTGGTGACCTGCAAAGTACCTAGTTATTGAAAAACCAAAATGTTAATGTAAATAATAGGGAAACACGGCATGACTAAAGGAAGAAGGCAACTCCGTACAGGGAAAGAGAATATAAACAATATTCATACATTAGCAGTCCCCGCAGCACTAACACACTATTTCATAAATCCATATAATACCACAGCCCATAATTTCACTGGGCTTGTATACTTCTTAGGGTACACGGACTTGGTGGGACTGGTGCAGTCTGTGTACGATAAACTGTACTTAGTGTTAATGTGTTAAATCCCTAACAAGTTATGTTTATTGAGGTTGAATCATCATAATAAAGGTCATAGGACTCATAAGTAAACAGATACTCAACTACATTTATTATCTCTAATCAGTACCTACATGATTTTCAGCAAAGCCAAAGTTCAGTGAGTTTTAGACAGCGGAAATATGCTTTTTTTCAAATGATAATGCGAAAACATTGTCACTATGAGAATCATTTGAAAGGTATTTGTAAACCTTTCAAAAGATTACCAGTCTATCCAATTTGTAAGAAGATATAATCAAAAAAAAATTTATTAATATCATAACTTGAGTCAAGCAATAATAAGGCAAGCAAAAACAAAAAATCTTGCAATTACAATCCGCTATGACCTGAATATTTGATATGTGAATCGGACGTTAATCGCGTGCGTTAAATTTTGAAAGTCTAGTGCCTGAAGACGAATGCCTTGTAATAATAATAACTAGGACAAGTTGATTGACATGATTACCAGTTGTAGTTGGAAAACACACAATAAACTTACAAAATTAATTTAATTACTAAGCTAAAGTTATAAAATAATAGCAATTAAAGTGATTTCTGTGATGCATTCGAAAATTTTAAACATTAGAAAACTTGAAAAGTATCCTCAAACTTTTGGCATAAACAAAAAACATAAAGGTAACCCGGTATATCCAACATCGGTAGCTATCCATGTCGACAAATGCTTAATATTATCAAACGTAATCAAAACTAACTAAATATAACATGGAATAGCAAAATAAAAAGCACTTTTTTATGTGACAACCAAACTTACCATCTTTGACGTTCTTCGAAGATTGTGACGATGACACACCGGGGATAGTTTTATCGGCAGCACAATACATTATAATTATTTCCACACTATTGTGTTATTAAGTCACTCTCACGTAATAAAATTGTACATATTATTATCAAGACGATTTGATAACACAATACATTCCATTCGCACTAACTCGAAACGCGGCGGCCATTCCACATTCCGGTTGTAAATATTCGCGTCATAGACAAAATACATAAACTGACACAGATAATGAAAGCGATAGGACAGTTCGAAATAAATAAAAATTTTACTCTAGCGAGGTTTAAAAGCTACTATGCTGTTTATTATTCACCAATCAAATTGCTTTTTTTTCTCTAACCTACAACATTTTTATTTATATCCTATCTTAGTTCAGTCTAACCAAGACCTAAAACATAATATCAATTTTGTTTGCCTATTTTGAAGACAAAATAAAAAGGTTAATTCCATCTTTTCATACGGCCCGGTTGCCGGGTAGCCGGTGCTGTCTGGTAACACATTTAGCTTTCATACGAGACGATTTTGTATCCTGTAGTGTGACCCGAGACCGTAAACGCGAGTACTGTTGCGTTGAACTATACTTTGTACCCGGGTGACTGGCCGCCGCCCGGTGCGTATCGTATGAAAGCATGTGCGTCTTCCCTACAACGCTGTTCCTTCAGCCGACGGCTAACCGGTAGGCGGCGACTGGATGAACAGTGGTGGATCCGGTCTGAACCTAAACATACATGGCTACATCGCCCGCGGGTACCCGGCCCCAGCTACCCGGCAATCGAGGCATAGTCTTAAAGAACACAGAACCATTTTTTAGCACTCCATGAAGTGAAGGTCATTTAAACTAAAACAGAATCATCAATCGTATAGTTAGGTACCTTACTATAGACTTTGATCACTGTTTAGTGATAGGGTACTAAAACGAAATAGTGAGAAATAAAATCAATTACAAAAAAAAAAACTGACTTAAAAAAAAAGCACTAAAAAGGACCAACAATAACTTTCGTTTCGGAAGTCGGTATTGAAAAACGGAAAACAAAGACTTCGAAAAAGAAAGTTATTACTCGCTTTATAGAGTTTTGTTTTGAAAGTCTGTTTGATTTTTCTGTTAAAAAGCTTTTATTAAACTTTTTCTCTAAAAGTAAACCGAATTCTACCTTCCGGCTTCATCATTAGATCAGTTTGATTATACCATTTTCATCAGTAAGTACCATTTATTTATAATTATTTGCTTCGTCATAGTCGGTTTACTATTCGATATATCTTACACCGTCCCGTGACATACTTAGCAGAGGAGGAGGAGGAGGAGGAGTGGAGGAGTTCCAGTGGCCATCTGTGGTATTCTTCATCAGTTCCACTTCACCAAATGATATTTTCTGAGTGCAAATGATTGCATTGTTGATGAAAATACCAAAATCACTATATGAATGCACTATTTGAAGAGTTACCTCGATTTCTCCAGGATCCCAAAATCGGTTCATGGACTAATGACCGTATGACCACCTGGGAAGTATACCCTTTCAAACAAAAGACGGCAGGAGTAATCGGGGAAGATAGAAGATACAAAACAAGCGCGAGTCTATATATACAATAAAAAATAAGAAAAAAAAAAAAGATTTCATCGAATTAAAAACCTCCTCCTTTTTTAAGTCGGTTAAAAACATTGTTAGACAATTTACACTACAATTTGTACTTTATTATTATAAATTTGAAAATTTTATGTTTGTATTGTGTTTCAATCACGCAGACACGGCTGAACAGATTTGGATGAAATTTCGCACACAGATAGTTTATAATATAACATATTTTTTTTTATTTTTTTTTCTTGATCTCTTGTATCTGCAATCAGTCTTGAGTACTTTAAGCAGATGTGGTAAGTGACAACTGGCATTTCGAGTGTGCTTTCCAGCGAGAGCAACTACTCATAGGTTTAGCATGTATTAAATGCTACTCAAGAGGGTACAGACAGAATGTCTTTTCTTTTGAGACGTTTCTGGTACGTGCGTGTTGTCAAACCAGTGGCCAGTTCATTTGGATGCCTCTCCAGCCTTTCCAAGTATGTTTTACTTATGGCCAAGATTTCCTCTTTCACCGAGTTCATTTGAAATTGGTTGTGTATTTCACAATTTGTAATGAACCAAGGCCCATTGTATATGGATCTCAGAATCACATTTTGCATGCGCTGGATGATGGATATATTAGAATTGCTACAACTCCCCCATAGCTGGATGCCGTACATCCACACAGGCTTTAGAACGGTTTTATATATAAGGAGTTTGTTATCAGTTGATAATTTGCTGTTTCGTCCCAATAACCTGTGTAGGTTTTTGTAGCGCAAGTTGAGCTCATCTCGCTTGGTCTTTATGTGCTGCTTCCACGTTAGGCGGCGATCAAGATGTAGTCCTAGGTATCTTACACAATCTTTATGTGGTAGCAAGTTGTCATTGAGCTATACTGGCGGACAATCGCCTCTGCGTAGCGTGAAAGTGACCTGTACCGACTTAGATGGGCTAACTGTTATTCGCCACTTTTGGAGCCAGTCAGATATTTTGTCTAGACCTCTTTGCAGCGTTTGTGAAGCAATTGTGGGGTCATGGTTGCTAGCCAGAATTGTAGTATCATCAGCAAAGGTAGCTGTAGTCACACTGTCATCTGCTGGCAAGTCTGCTGTGTACAACGTGTACAGAATTGGCCCCAGCACTGATCCTTGGGGGACGCCAGCCTTTATTTCGAATAACTTCAACGTTGCCTCAGCTTCCTTGACTTGAAACAGTCGATCTGTTAGGTAGCTCTTCATTAGCTCATAGATATTGTGAGGAAGACAAGCCTTTATCTTATAAAGTAAGCCCTTGTGCCAAACACGGTCGAAAGCCTGCTGAATATCCAGGAAGACTGACCAACAGAACTCCTTTTCCTCCAGCGATTTCCTAATCTTCTCGCACACTCTTTGAACCTGTTCGACGGTGGAGTGCTCAGGTCAGAATCCAAATTGGTGACAAGGTATGGTGTTATTTTCCTTTAAAATTGGTTGTATTCTGCAGAGCAGGAGTTTCTCAAAGATTTTCGACAGTACTGGTAGTAAGCTTATAGGTCTATAGGATGTCACCACATTGGGTGGTTTGCCTGGTTTATGCACCATGAGTATCTGTGAAACATTCCACTCCTGTGGAAAGTACTGCACTCTTAGAACCCCATTGTAGAGTATCGTTAGAAACACTCCCAGTCTGTGTATTTATTGGTTAATGTTGATGGTCTCGCAATTTCAATCAGTCTTGAACTTATTGTTAGTAATACCGGTGTATGATCAGATGATGTATCATAACACGGTTCTGGCTTTAGGTAGTCTTTAGACAAACCCTTACTAATGAAAAAATCCAGCAGATCTGGGGTTTTTCGTGAGTCACTAGGCCAGTATGTAGGTTCAGCAGTAGAAATTGCAGATAATTTGTTTCCTTGCATGCACAGTTTCAGTTGTCTACCGCGAGTGGTAATTAGCCTCGAACCCCAAGATGTATGCTTCGCATTCCAATCGCCTCCTGCCACAAAACGGTTACCAAGTGACATAAAGAAGTGCGAAAACATGGTGTCACTAATTTTATGTTTTGGTGGGCAGTAGACAGCCGACACGTTCAGACACCCATTTACATCTTCCACGCTTATTGTTGTAGCTTGGATGTGGTCGGTTTTATATTCTGGCATTAGGTGATGTTTGATCGTCTTTTTTACTATCACTGCCGTCCCAGCATGGGCCGTCCCATCAGGATGATTTGTCAGGTAGCATTGGTGGTCTGGAAATTTAACATTAGTAGTTGAGGTGCAATGCGCTTCAGAAATCAGTAGAATATCTAGCTTTTGTTCCGTCATTAAGAGCTCAACCTCATTTTTATTTGGGGTTAGACCATTTATGTTGAAAGTTCCAATCCTTAAGGCAGTCATTTTGTCAGCCTGTCGACGAGTTTAGTTATGAGGCTCATTAGATTACTCATTTGGTGTAAGATAAAGTCAAACTTCTCAGATTGCTTTAATAGTAATTGTTCAATTGTCATACTTGTGTGCGTAGGGTTAGGAGTATTATGTCGTAGTGACTCAGCATAAGTTGCGAACTTGGTACCAGGAATGATTTTGTCAGCTTCACCAGCCTTTTCAGTGGTATCATTGGCAACATACTTAGTTGGTGCTTGTTGGCGAGACTCAACCGATGTAAAAGCGGTCTTTTTTGTTCTTCGAGCTACAATTTCTTTATATACTGCACAACCCCTATAGTTAGCAGGGTGCGGGCCGCTGCATAGTGCACACAGAGCAGGTGTTTGGCGATCAAGCTTCTGGCATTCTGAAGTCTTGTGGGACTGTCCACATTTAACGCAACGGTAAGGGCGCATACAGTAGTTCTTCGAGTGGCCGTATTGTTGGCACCTCTGACATTGTACGATCGATTTGGTTTTTCTTGGATCTTCTATAACGATAGATTGGGATAATATAACATATGACTAGGATTCTGACAAAATAACAACATAGGATTTTTTTATTAGAACTTTATGGAATTAATGTTACAAAATGGAAAAAGCTTGCTAAACTTGATTCTTGGCAACTTATTTTTTGCCCAGCTCACAGCTGTCAAAGTTATTATTTTAAATGTCAAAAGTGTCAAACAATTCGGCTTCTATTGAATTATTTCAGTTCGAGAATTTTTAATTTACTTCTAGCTAACAGTGAATATTCGTTTAATTTTCCAGTAAAATGATGCAACATCAATACTGGGTAACAAAAAAGACTGTGTTAAAAAAACTAGGAACCAAAGAAGATGAGTGTATTGTTGCTTCCGACGCAGAGCTTGATGCTAAACTGGAATTATTTCGATCAATATCAGACAGCTGCTTACAATTACAGCGAGTATTAGACCAATATCAGGAACGATTGTGTATTTTGGCTCAAGAGGAAAATGCTTTGGGAAAGTTTTTGCGGGACTCTGGAAAAAATGCGGATGCGTCCGGTAAACACATGGTATCTGCGGGTAAAGCAATTTCATACTCTGGACAACAGCGCTTATCAGTGCGGGGGCCGCTATTGAGGCTTTATCATGAAGTGGAGACGTTTCGAGGTCGTGCTGTAAGCGATATGCGGGCGACTGTGTCTGCTATGGAAAAAGCCCGAATCGAGTACCGTGCGGCCCTTAGCTGGATGAAATCGACGAGCGCACAGCTAGACCCCGACACAGGACGCGGCCTCGACAACTTCCGAAAGGCGCAGCGGCAAGTTCGTGAGAGTAAAAAGGTGTTTGATAAACTGACACTGGATGTACTTCAAAAAGTATGGTTTATTTTAGTTACTACATAGAATTTTTAGTTCTCACTTATCAACAGGTTTTTAAACACTGATTCAAATTACTTTAAGTAGGTGTATCACTATTTAGATAACAATTTAGAGTTTAACATTAATTTTCACATCATGAAATTAGATTCCAATACAATAAACACAAAAAGCTTACAACCACTATAAATAAAATATTTCTTACTTTCAGATTGACTTGCTAGCTGCAGCAAGATGCAACATGTTTTCCCATGTTCTATCTAACTACCAAAGTTCCTTTGTAACATTTGCTACAAAAGTGTCGCAAACTTTAGTGGCGACCGCAGACACAATGAATGCTGCACCGCTGTATGAATTTTCTATTTTGAAAGAATTATCTCAGACTTTGGGTGAGGCAGAAGGCAAGCCGGATGTCCCACCACAGGACAAGGATCAAATGCTGTTTTTCCAGGTAAGATTAAATGTTTAAAATATCTTGTGATTGTTACATAATACTGATTTTATTTACACCTTGTTATACCACCTTATTCTTGTTGTCAAGCCAACCTTCAAATTATATTTACTTCTATTTGAAGTTCATATTATTGTTTCCATTAATGATTTCATATTTGCCAACACAGTAAAGCTGAAGTAGCTGAATTTCAAACCTTTTATAGAATTAATAGTAAAAGCTTTTATTAAGCTTTGGTTATCTTAAACTCCTTCAAAATATAAACAGCCTTTCAATTCCAGGATGAATTCAAAGATGATAATCCAGAAAAAAGTAATGAACAGAAAAACGTGAAACCCAAAACCGACAATGAAAATGAAAAGCAACCGTCCAATGATAAAGAAGTCAAGCCGAGCTCTTCGGTGAACCTGATTGATACAAGTTGTTTGGAATCAGAGTTATCTAGTGGAAATACTGGAATAATGTCCGAATTAGCTGGACTACAGATGGATTGTGGAGATGCGCAAGGGAGTTTCGGAACATTTTTGCCTTCACAATTGTTACAGGTAACAACATACTACCTATTATATTTATAACTTAACTTTTGGTTGGATTAAATACTCCACATGCGAAAACCATGACATGCATTAGGACATACCATACTTATCCTGGTACTACATTCTCATAGGATAAATTTCAACATTCATGTAAGTATTAGCTCATGCTAATTATAAGATCTGTTGAGTGCTGGTCTCGTTTATGCTGTATTAAAACCTGTGAGTAATGAGAATAACTTAGAATTTGACATCAAGGCCAGCCCTATTCTTATTTTGATTGCATTGCTAAAAAACAAACTATTACACTGCACATGCTAGATATAAATCTTATGTTATCAGATCAGAAATGAATGAAAAATGAATCATCAGCAACTATATCAACTTACAAACTTAACACTACAGCATAACTATACCACTGAAGTATAAAATAGACTAATTAAAACATGTTACAGAACACATCCAGCTTACTGCAAGGTCCTATGGCACCTCAGCAGTCTCCTCAGCAAGCGTCCAAGCCAAGTCCAAGTACAACCATCCCGAAGAAGGAAGATAAAGCAGCCTGGTTCAAACTCTTTGCTGAACTGGATCCTCTTGCTAACCCTGACAACCTTCCTGGATCGAACACTAATCATAGCCATGCAGCCTAATCAATTTAAAGATTATGTTTGGGCTAAACATAACACAACATAACATCACGCTTCTTTACCCCGAAGAGGTGCACATATACCAGGTTAATTTTACGTCGGATAAAAGAAACGGATTTAAAAATTCAGTCATTCAGTACATTTTTGCCCGCACTAACTCGGCAAAATGTACTGAATGGATATTTTTTTTGAGTTGATTTTTGCATAAACCGTTCTTTGATCTATTATTGACTGGTCATTGAAAGTTAACCTGGTAGTACACCCGCATTTCTCCAGTTATGTTTTAAGTCCAATATGATAGGGGCAAAAGAGCTTAGATTTTACGTTGAAACATATTCTAATAGCTGAACACTACCACTATTTTTGGCTAACTTTGTAGAATGCTGCTCTGTAAAATGTTTGATATATGACACTATTTTAAAGGAACTCAATGTCCTTTTTCTTGATCCGGTAGGTTATGACGTGTCAGACAAGATAAATAGCTAGAAAATATCTTTAAAAAAAACTATACACAGTGATAAATAAGTGATTGAATTGATGTGAAAGGAGGTTTTAACAATGTAATTATAGGAGAATTTTGAGATGTTATGTATAACAAAAATGTATTTGGTTTTAGAGATAACTTCAATTAGTACAATGAATGTATTACGTAATATGCTCATTAGCTTACACTATTTATAACCATGTATTTTATGTACATTTTATATGTTGTACTATGCTCTCTACATGAATATATTAATCACATTGATCTGTTAAAGTGACAAGTAAACCCGATAATCAGACATTTCATAAATAATAATTTATTATTCATAGTGTATAAGTTGTATTAATTTTGTGTGATTGAATACCTGTTTAAATTGTTTTATAAAGTCTAGAATTAATTATTGTAATGAAGTACTTAATTTTATAGCCAAAGATTAGTGTTATTCTCAGAATTATTCTTGCATTTGACTTGCGATAGTATTATTTAACTTTGATTTGATTAAGATAAATATCTTATTGAATTAATTTCCATTCCAACAAATGGAAGCGTGACATTCCAAAGTCTACTTTACTTTGATACGAATACCTAGAGATTTCTTTTTATTGACAGCACTGGATTTTGTTTGAAAACTATCCAGACCAAGCATCTTAGACAATAAATAAATATAATGGATCCAATGCTGTTTAAATTGTAAAACATCAACAGGAATGGAAAACTTTTTTTGTGTAAACAATCTTATTTTTATTTTATCAGTTATTTACATAATCAGTAATCATTATATCTAGTCATTTGAATCTTATGCTTTTAAATTGAATTATACCAAAAATTGTAATGCTTTATTTGTTTGTATTCTTTCAAGAATTATTATATTGTTTTAGTTGTAGACCTTCATATTTTATTTAGAGTATTATATGCATTCCATTTTTTGATCTATAAATTAAACATAAATGTAACTACATAACAGTTTTATTTGATCCCACACAAATATTATGATCCTAGCTTGGTGGATATTTCTGTTTAGTTTAACTAATCTGCAGAGTGATTCGTCCCACTGTCTCTAGGATGGGTTTACTGCTTGATTCCGAATGTCATATCCCCGATGGCTAATTCCCCGAAGTCATCAGATCGAACATCCGAATCGCCGATATATTCCATAGCATCGATTTACCACAATTTCGAATAGCCATTAGATCGAGCGTCCGTTTCGCTGAAAAGCCATTGCAACGATAGTCCCAATATTCAAGAAGACTAAAAGTACTAAACTATAAACTAAAAAGTACTAAACTATAAAGTACCTATAGATTAAGCCTTAAAATGACCTTGATTGATAGAGCGAGATGGCTAATTGGCAACTCCATGTAAATAAGGACAAAAGATTATTTTTTGTCCTTGTCACTGTGGCCGGTTTCTGTTGTTTGTCAAACTCTAATACAACGGCAGGTTTGACAAACAAACTCGGTTTTGTTTGATTTTCTATGATCTCGTGGTATTATGTGTTAATTGAGACAAGGAATTTGGGTTATTTATAGATAGTAAGTGTCAGTGCGATGGTGGGTTTTAGTGTTCTTGTTGTAACACCAGAATTAACTATTGCTGTCTCATGTGCGGCCACGCCAGTGCTTAATCTATAGGTACTTTATCTAAGAGACTCACTCTTAGATAAAGTAGTCAGTCTGTATCTGACATTTAAAGTACTCTGTGGTCAACTCACTCACTCACTCAGTACTCAGTTGTCAAGTGGTTGTCAAACACTCAGCTGGCTGGCAGACATCAGCGCAGAAAAGAAATTACGTTTTTTTGTGAATTGTGTAGCAGTAAATAAAATTAGAATTACACACATTTTTTAAGCCAGAAAATTCAAGATAATTGCTTACATAATGCTGAATTCAAGTAAGTTTCTTTCTCTGGTAAATAATAGTGTAGAATCGCACGCAGTGAGTTTTCTCTAAACATTATTTTTCACGTAGCTGAAAAAAATATTTATCTTTGTGTAATTTGCTAGTTTTCCGTGGTCTTCTGGGGACCGAAGAAGCTCCTACTAAAGTAATAGAGGTGCGATCAGACAACTACATTTCAAGGCCGATACATTACCGAGAAGATTCTATTCTGTTGTATGGACCAAAGAATCCGCCCGATGGCAAGAATTCAAGAGACAAATACTATGAAATAGTACTTCATAAGCCTTTTACAGAGAGCTTACATCAGATGTACAGGTAAGATATTATTCATGGGTTTGACTCATTGATGTTATGCTATAATTGCCAATTGTTTTTATATTTTTGGCATTCTCTATTGCTTTTATTTAATGAGAATATTATTTAAATTTCATTGCTATGTTATGAGAAGAAATAGGTGTAGGAATCATTTGGTTTGTATTTAGATTAACCAGGCTACAGTGATGTGAAATATTTCGAATGAATCGAGACATCATTAAATTAAATTAAATTAAATTATTTATTTCACAATCAACAGGTTTTACATAAAAGTTGTAGAAGACCTCTTTTAGGTATGGATATACCTGTACCAGAGGACCTCACTCTTCCATATCTATACATTACATAAAGAGCCTGTTAACAACATAATCAAACCAAAATGAAAATTAAATTAAAATTGGATTACATAAAATTAGAAATTAAAAATTAAATTAAATAATAATGTATCAAAACAAACAAATTAACTAAAAAATCAACTAAATAATAATGAATGAAATAAAGTTAAAATTGAAAAACTTAATTAAAAAATAAATCAGTCAATAATCAATAATTAAAATTAATTAAATTAAATTATAATTGGTTTAAATAAGAATAAAATTGGATTAGATAAGAACAAAAAAATAAATAACAATAAACAATCAATAATCAATCAATATTCAATAATCAATCAATAAGCTTAAGTTAAATATAAAACAAAGTAGGTGCAGACTATATAACTGTATTAAAGACTCGTGGAGAGTCAATGTGAGTGTGTGTGTGTGTATTGTGTGTGTGTGTGTATGGTGCGTAATTCCCTCTATTAGTTAAGGTATTTATTATGTAACTGGGTGTAGAAGTAACTCAGTTTCTTCATAATTAAGGGTCTTTAGCCATGCGGTCAGTGATCCCTTACATTCATAGCGCGTTTTTTGGTACAGAGCAACCTTTTTGCTAACAGCACTGTACAGAAAAGAAGCTTGAGCAATAAATTGCCGTCGTGCGAATGCAGTGCGAACTCTAATCACAGGAATACGAAAGTGAGTTCTTCTCTTCCTCAGTATACCAGGATCAAAAACCATTGTTTTATGCATCTTTAAGGTTGAATTTAAAATAAACAACTTCCTAACAGTTAAGAGGTCGCATAGGTTGTACAGCTCGAGTGTAGGAAAACGATAAGGTTTAAAGTAGATGGTTTTGAGAAGGGCACGCTGTGATCTTTCAACATCAAGAAATTTAATCTTGGAGGCACCACCCCAGATAGGAATGCAATAGGATAACACAGATTGAGCCAGTGCAATGTATATTTGTTTAATTAGACTCGCTGAAGCAACATGTCTCAGTGACTTAAAAATCCAGATTAATTTTCTCAAACGAGCACTAACCAATGATACATGAGAATGCCAAGAGAGACGCTGATCAAGTACAATACCCAGGTATTTGGTTTGCTCCATCTTCTTAATAGTTGTACAAGCACAACTGGTATCCTGGATATTATCACATTGGTGTATTTTTACTTTAAAATTTGTATGCGGCTGGGTTCTATCACTTATAGAGAAGCACATGTAGATTGTCTTCTGGCTATTCAGCGTAAGTAAATTACTTTTCAGCCAGGAGGCAACTTTCGATAATCCCACTTCCGCGTCCCTCCGCACTGAATCCCAATTATAGCCCGTAAAGACCAGCGCAGTGTCATCAGCATAAGAGAAGACCCGAGAACCACCCGCCTCCAACCCACACAGATCATTGATATAGATAAGAAACAAGGTGGGCCCAAGAACGCTTCCCTGTGGTACCCCGAATGTTACATTTGAGTCTCTGCTTGTATACTGGCCGATTCTTACCTTTTGCGTTCGATATGTTAGATAGCTTTTAAATAATTCAAGGGGGGTGCCTCTTATTCCTATGTATTCAAGCTTGCGTACAAGAATGGGAACAGAAACTGTGTCAAAAGCCTTTTTTAGATCGAGGAAAACTGAGAGGCATTTCTTTCCACGATCCAGGCCTTCAGTAATTAGAGAAGTTAGAGCTGTAACTGCATCTTCAGTTGATTTCCCCTGTCGAAAACCATACTGTGTATCGGATAATATGTGATATTTATTAAGGAAGTCAGTTAATCTTTTATTTAAGAGTTTCTCTAATATTTTGGATAGAGCCGGTAGTACTGATATAGGCCTGTAATTGCTAACATCATCTCTGGCCCCACTCTTGTACACGGGTGTAATAGTTGACTTTTTTAAGAGTTTAGGGAAGATACCTTTACTAAAACACAAGTTTGCTAGGTGAACGATAACCGGAAGAATTTCGTGCTTTGCTAATTTGAGAAAACTGGTTGGTATGGTGTCCCATCCAGGAGCACTACTTGATTTTAAATTCATAAGTACACAGTGCACCTCGTCTATGTCAGTATCTAAAAGAACAAATGAAGTTAATTGTGCCCTGTTTCCCCCCAAGTTAGTCTCAGCTCCAGATCTGGTATCCGACACGATTTTCTTTGCAAGCTGTTCACCTATTCCCACAAAATAATCATTCACATGATTGACTGCCTCAATTGGAGATGGCATAGACTCTAGAAGCCTGGTACCATCTGAGTTAGTTTGTTTCATGTGAGTAATGTTTTTAATATTTGACCAAAGTCTTTTGCTATTATTAGTGGAATTTGCCAACTGTGCCCTTTCGTACCCGCGTTTTAGTTTTTTAATTAATTGATTACAAAAGTTGCGATATCTTTTGTAACTGATTTTTAATATGTCATTGTGAGGTTCATTTTTTAATTTCTTTTGCAAGTTGTTTCTATTTCTAATACATTTTAAAATGCCGGGGGTAATCCAGGGTTTTATAGTTCGTTTAATTTTGGGTATAGTAGTCTTGATAGTGTTCTCTTGCAGTGATTTTGTGATTTTATCAATCAATAGTTCCACTATAAGGTCAGGATCATTAGAAAATAAGAGTTCGCCAACATTTTTATCCACTAAAGATTTAAGTGCCTTATTGAAATCAGTAGTTATTTTTGTTTTCTGTGGATTATTTTTTAGCTTGATTTTGGATAAGTTAAGAAACAATAGAGAATGATCAGTCACTGATGTATTAAGGACAGCAATCTGTGCACATGACTTTTCCTTATTAAGTTTTATCATAAAATGATCCAGGCAGTTATTAAGTCTAGTAGGAAAAGTGTGTCCCGCCATCAACCCATGCATAGATAACATTGAAATGTAATTTTGTCTATTATTGCGCTCCTGGGCCTGTTCTGATAAAGGTGGAGTAAGATTTATATTTATATCTCCAGCTAAAGTAATACAGTTGAAGGATTTTATGGATTCCAAATATGTGTCGAGCGAGTTAATAAACATTTCAGCGTTGGTAGTAGAAGGGGATCGATATACTCCCAATATCACATAACTATCATTAACTTTAACTTCTAAGGCGGAGGCGTGAGTCAACTTAATTTCTCTGACGTTAACTGTAATATTATTACTGACGTATACAACTACGCCATCGTTTTTATTAATGTGGTTTGTAGTTTGAAACGCTGAGAAGTTTTGAATAGTTGGTACCGGCTTATTAGGATTCAGTTGACTTTCAGTTAGAATCAAAATATCAGGCTCGAATTCCAGACAAGACAGACTCAACTGCAGATCATCAATGTTACTATAGACGCTACGTATATTTTGGCAGAATATTTTGCAGTCTTTCTTTTGTACGTTTATATGTTTAGACAAATCTTCAATGTCACAGTGAAAAGCTTGTGCGACATTTGCATTGTCTATTTCGTTGAGTGTTTGAAGTGAGCTATCCATTTATTTTACGATTGAATGGGACCGAAGGTGAACTTTGATACATATTTGTATGAAATATATGCATTTAGCCGGCGTCACGACTGTTAGCCAAGAGGTATAGTATACTCTTTGTGAATTTTCCAAGTAGGACTGTTCAGACAGAATAGGTGTATATGAGTTGAGATTGAGGGGGTGATGTTTGTGTATGAGTAAATTTCGGTAGTTGTAGGTATATAGAAATATAATGGTGTGTGACAGAGTAGATGTTTGTGTAGTATTACAATTATTTATGATTAACCTAGTAAATATAAATAAAATTTTCAGTACAATAAAACCAAATGAAAAAAGCAAGGAATCGTTTAGAATAGGCGATAAGCTAGAGCGAACATAATAGGGCAAATGTTTTTGGCCTAGTCACGTTCCCTGTGTCAGCTGGTGGATTTGCGCTTCAGACTTGACTAATATTCTATGTGATGTTTCGTCCTTCTTTAGGTAAACTTTGCCGTAAGCCGTCCAGCAAAATTTAAATTTCCGACTTTTCACTAGGTCTCGCGCAAGAAAGTGTAGACGAGAGCCTTTCGCAGTCAGCTGCTCCGACACAAAGATGGGAGTTTCTGTATTTGTGCGGCATCCTACATGTTTTGCAGAAAGCTTATTTTGGTGTTTAGTATTAAAAGACTTACACATCAGGAGTAGCTCAGTCTTCAAAAGCGTCGAGGAGGTTTCCACAATAATGGGGCTATTTCGTTCTTCCTTCTTGCTACTCACTCTGTAAACATCTTTGATTTCACTTTTCTCAATTTTGCAATCAACAGTTTTAGAGAGTGAGAGTACCATCCCAATCAGATCCTCTTTCGTTTCTCCACTAGTCTTCGGCACGTTTTTCAATTGAAAATTTGACTTTCGATTCGACATTTGCATATCTTCAATTTTACTCTCCAAGACCGCTATATAATCTCTGTCCTTGACTGCCTGCTTCTCCAAAAGGTCAATTTTACTTAGCATGTCCTTGTTTTGCGCTGTCAGAAACGTAACCGAGCTCTCAATGTTTGTGTTCGTCTTTTGTATATTAGACAAAGCCAAGCTAATTTTATTTAATTCCTTTTCCATTTCCTTACGTTGCTGAGACATAAGAGAATATATACTCTTAATATCGATATCGGTATCGGAATTCTCTTCTCCTCGCGGTCTTTTGCAGCGAGGCTGACCAAAGTTTGGCGGTGTGCTTTCTTGACTCAGTTTGTTCAAGTCCGAATCCGCCATGTTTTCAACCATTTGGCTTAAAATCGTACTAGGACAACAAGAGAGTCAAGGAGATTGTTTAACTAAATGCAACTTTTATCTAATTATGAGGCGAACACTGGCAGCAAGAAAATAACTCGTACATAAACAAATTAAAATATCAACACTCGAATATCATGTGATCGGCAAGAACAAGTAATTTGGTAGTTGGTCTTGTGAATATTAATTATTAATTACGCATTAAGCGAAAGGATAACGAAAGCACGAAATTTTGGCCTAATTCAATGTTGAGCGTTGCTCGAGGTTACTAGGCGCGCAGAAGACACTGACACTTAAACTCCGTCCTTGTTCTACGCATCTACGGTCATTAGCTAATGACCTGATAAGCTAATGAGTCAAATAGCTTCCGTCCCCCAATCGCCCAACGACGAGGGTGTGGTCTCTGCGCCTCCGCTGTTGTAGGAGGTGCGCACGCGCAGTGTTAGCAATGGTTGGCTCCTTACGTGTCCTTGGGGGTGGAGTCTTCACAGCTGGGAGCCAGCTCAGTTACCAGGGGCGCACGATCATAGGAGTAGTCGCTGCTGACTCGCAATGACGCGTCGTTACTTCCAGTATTGTAATAAGCTCCTCGGTGGCTATGTACTCCTATTTTTCACTTTGAATTTAAGACTGATTAAAGTTGATTTTAAATGAAATAAAATATTGCGTTCGCTACTGAGGTACGTCAACACCTTGCGGCGGTCCAAGGGAAGAGGAAAAATCATGCTACTAAATTTGTTTATTGGGATAGTTTTACAGTATTAAGGTGTTGAGAAAGTGCAGTACTAAGTTATAATTAATCAATCTAACTTTGATCAAATACCTTTTCTGTATTTAAATATTATTTAGCATAGAATTGCAATTGTAAGAGAAAATTTGACATCTTTATATTAACATGTGTAGAAAATTGTTTTATTTACACAATCACTAATGCTGATAATACTCTCATTTCATCAGCCAGCTTTTAACCCAATTTTATTTACAATCTATATATACATAAGTCACTGGAATTAAGATAATAACAATCAGGAACTTTTTAATACTACTAGTAAGAATTTATATTGCAGTTTATTTCGAGCTAAAACCATAGAAGATGCAGAAGGAAAATTCATTGTTTACAAGGATCGAATACCAGTATTTATCAAGATTACCAAAGAAGTAAGTTAAATCTAAAAATTTCTTGTTATTTTTAATAATTAAATGCCCAAAAAATAATTTCCGACCCACCTCGGCAAGCGTTACTTATTCTTGTAGATTGATTTGGAGTGCGTTACTACAGCCAGATAATGTCAAAAATCGCCTTCTAAGTACAATAGATAATTAGATATACAGCTTCTGTAATTGGTAAGCAGATTTATTAATTTGGTAAGCTGATAGTTTTTTAATTATTTGATAAAAACAGTTCCGGCTGGAGTAACGTTACCGCAGCCAGATCTTTTGTTTTCTAACGGGTATGTTGAAATAAATGTTATCTAAATAATTAGATATCAATTTGAAATAAATGGTACAACTTAATTTGTATGTATATTTGCTATGGTTGCGAAGATATTTAAAATCCTGCTGTGGTAACGTTTGCACGATTGCTGGATCTCGGAATTGACTAAACGGATGATTATAATTTTTGTACATGACATCTGGCTAATTAGTTATAATTTGTTACGCAATAAAAAAATCCACAATAATGCACCGTTTTGAAGTTATTTTAGTAAATAGAAATATGCTTTAATAGGTCCTAGCACTTCCAATAAGCGGTCCAAAGACTAACTTGTAACGTTATTATATAGGTAATTACTGCCTATAAATGGTACTGAAGTTTCATTAGTATCCTATAAGTAATTAAAAAGTTATGATGAAACTTCAATTTGTTCCGGCCACGGCGCGCAGCTGAGTTTTTTGAAGACCGATTAACCGAATTTCCTATAGTTGTGGTAACTGAATCTTATTTCAATAATTAGATATATAGTTCAAATATATACCTGTGAAATATCAGACTTGTACACTAATTAATTAACGAGATAATCGAAAAACAATACTTATGCGTGGTAACCTGACCAAATCTAGAATGTTATAAAAAAGCGGCCGCGCAATACATTATACCAACCTTCTACAACTTACAGGATAATACGTGAGAATAATACGTGTTTGGTACAGACGGATACACAAGTGGTAAAGTAAAACATAGTTATAATTAAATATTTTTGTTTCTACAGATAGAATATTAATTTCAAAAAATATTTATGCCTAGGTAATAAAAAATATGGAGTACCTACTTATGTAGATGATGATAATTTTATGCAGGTATTAATTATGGTAAGTAAGTATTTAAATTAATTTCAAAAATAATCACAGGTATGTTTTAATGGAATTATATGCAACGTTGCTTGCTTATCTGAAATTAAAATTAAGTACTGATAAACACCTTCACTATTTACACTGCGTTGTGTTTCCTCCTCTTCGCATCGTGTTCCTCATTACTGAGGGTCGTGATTCCCGTGACAGCTAGGAGACCAACTTCTCTCTGACGATGATTCTCCATCTGTGTCTGTCCTTGGCAACGTGGAGTGCATCGTGCAGCTTGGTTCTCAGCATTGCACGTATTTGGTCAGACCATCTGATCGGGCTCGGCTCTGATGACCCTCGGCCTCTTGCCAGTGATCATCAGCTGCTCGAGGTTATGACCATCCTTTCGGGCAATGTTGTGTTGTGTCGTGCTTAGCGTTCCGAATAAGTTAAAGTAAAATAGTTGTAGCCATATTTAAAATTAAGTTTTATTGTAAAAAATCACAGAACAATAATAAAATGTAATAACATCACAGTGCAGTAAGTACTAACATATTATATATACAGTAGGTAGGTAGGTTCTATTGTTTTTTCTAATCTCATTTTACAATAATTTGTTACAGGATTTTTTTAAAGCTACGGGGCCTATATTACATATAGATACTCACCTTAATCTAACGATACCATGTATCGTTATTATGTGATATTTTAAATATAATAATAAATTCCTTTACCTAAACACTATTATAAAATTAAATAAAAACTAATTAGGCGCAATTTCTTCCTTGTAAATAGTAAGTAGGTACCTACCTACCTCGATGACAGAATGGTTAAACGTAGGTAGGTAGATATATGAAGAATGGCATAGTGGACACTTACTTTTAGCAATTTTAAATTTATTTAAACGTTTAGTATGGTAGGTTTAATTTTTCAATCAAACAAATTTCATTCGTGACTGTACCAACTTTTGAGGACAATTATGCTAATAATTATAGAAGGTAGGTAAAATGTATTGCGCGGCCGCTTTTTTGTAACATTCTAGATTTGGTCGGGTTACCACATATAAGTATTGTTTTTCGATTATCTCGTTAATTAATTAGTGTACAAGTCTGATATTTCACAGGTATATAATTGAACTATATATCTAATTATTGATATAAGATTCAGTTACCACCACTACAGGAAATTCGGTTAATCGGTCTTCAAAAAACTCAGCTGCGCGCCGTGGCCGGAACAAATTGAAGTTTCTTCATAACTTTTTAATTACTTATAGGATACTAATGTAACTTCAGTACCATTTATAGGCAGTAATTAGCTATATAATAACGTTTCAAGTTAGTCTTCGGACCGCTTATTGGAAGTGCTAGGACCTATTAAAGCATATTTCTATTTACTAAAATAACTTCAAAACGGTGCATTATTGTGGATTTTTTTATTGCGTAACAAATTATAACTAATTAGCCAGATGTCATGTACAAAAATTATAATCATCCGTTTAGTCAATTCCGAGATCCAGCAATCGTGCAAACGTTACCACAGCAGGATTTTAAATATCTTCGCAACCATAGCAAATATACATACAAATTAAGTTGTACCATTTATTTCAAATTGATATCTAATTATTTAGATAACATTTATTTCAACATACCCGTTAGAAAACAAAAGATCTGGCTGCGGTAACGTTACTCCAGCCGGAACTGTTTTTATCAAATAATTAAAAAACTATCAGCTTACCAAATTAATAAATCTGCTTACCAATTACAGAAGCTGTATATCTAATTATCTATTGTACTTAGAAGACGATTTTTGACATTATCTGGCTGTAGTAACGCACTCATTGATTTGTGGGGCTGTTTTTTTTTTTTGTATATAGTCTTGCGCTTGACCACTATTTAGCACAATAACCACTAAATATTATAAAATGATTATTCATTAAATTTAAAATTTCTTTAGAAATAAGCAGAACCTTTGGACTTATTAGTTATTATGTAATTTCTTATTGTTTATTTGTGTGTGCATACATAATAAAATATTTAAATGAATTTTTATTTGCAGTGCACGGTCGCAATTCTTCAGAAACTCTGTGACACATTGTCAGAGCACCAGTCATGGACAATTGCACACATGGTTGCTCACTTTGGGCTGAGTGAGCTGTTCAATGATCCAGAGGTCCAGAGGCATATTGACAGCATTGATCCATTGACTGGAGCCACACCTTTGATGGTAAGTTAATTGAAAAACACCATCGTTATTTGGCTGTATAGTCCTAACTGCCTTTAATATCACACTTAAACTCACTGACATCCTAAAAAAAATGTGTAGGAAACATTGGTTGATTCAAACTTCAAGGTGGCTGTGAGGTTAGTTTTATAATATGCGGTACCCCACCCCTCACACGTGCGGTCACATGAATTCCCTAATGAGCTCAGACTCATATTCCAAGCTGAGAGTTTGATTCTAACTAAACGCAAACACTAAGGCCCTTCGTACACAACGCTACACAAGTCTTCGACAACAATGTTGTACTTATGTTGCAAATATTTTGTAGCGCACAGTCCGTACACACGGCATTGAATGGCAAGACGCGAGTTGTCTATTTGGTCACTATTGGTACAGCAGCTACATGGCTACTTTCTTCCTTTCCTACTGCCATCCAAGCATTTTCTGTTATCCCCTTCTTAGAAATTCTTTAAATTTCGCTGTTAGCGATAAGAGAGTTGTATAACTTTTTGGTTTACACTAAAGTATATTCTATTCTAATATAATTATATAAACAATTATATATCACTAAAGTTATTATATAAACAGGGATATTTTTCCACCTCAGAAACATATTTTATGTTCAATATTGCTCCGGTATCTGAAATCGCGGTGACGTTGGTATCGACGATCTCGTCTGGCAGGTAGCGCGCGATACTGGTGTCGGCGACGCATGAACAAAATGTCGGCAATGCGTGCCCTGCCTGTGTACGAACCTCTATGAATTTGTATTGCGTTAGTCGCTTAGAGACTAAAATCGTCAGGTATCGGAGATTTGCGTAGCGTTGTGTACGAAGGGCCTTAAATGTAGACCTTAAAATCTTCAATGAAGTCATAAAAGATATTGTACTGTTGTAAATATGTTATGATGTTAACATTTAGCTGTCCTAAAAATATTGTATGATTTCTGATTCTGATTGAATCTGAGAAATATTTGTCATCTAAAGTTTTTAGGGTTCCGTAGCCAAATGGCATAAAACGGAACCCTTATGGATTCGTCATGTCTGTCTGTCTGTCCGTCCGTATGTCACAGCCACTTTTTCCGAAACTATAAGAACTATGCTGTTGAAACTTGGTAAGTAGATGTATTCTGTGAACCGTATTAAGATTTTCACACAAAAATAGAAAAAAAAAACAATAAAATCTGGGGGTTCCCCATACTTAGAACTGAAACTCAAAATATTTTTTTCATCGGTCCCATACGTGTGGGGTATCTATGGATAGGCATTCAAAAATGATATTGAGGTTTCAAATATTTTTTTTTCTAAACTGAATAGTTTGCGCGAGAGACACTTCCAAAGTTGTAAAATCTGTACCCCCCCTGTAACTTCTAAAATAATAGAATGATAAATCTAAAAATAGTACATTGTGATACAAGGGTGGAAAGTAGGTTATTGCAAACGAGCTGTCATTAACAAGTTTGCAATAACCTACACGCCCGTGTATCACACGATATTTTTCAATACAGTTGTGGGAAATAGTTAAAACAAATCAAAGAATTAGATTTGTTAATTCACAAAAATATAAAATTGTCGCGCGTTTTTGCAACTGGACATATTTTTTTTACAACGAAAACAGCCTACACAGCCTATTCGATTTTTGACAAATGTTGATGTGAAAATAATTAAATTAAAACTGGTAATTAGATATATTAAACAACCATTTAAAAGACTTTTGAGAGTTCAATGCTAAAACGTACGGAATCATTCATTTTTCCTCGTATAAAATCTATCCGATTTTATTCTATGTATGAAAACTCTTTGCTACTAAACTTTTTAAATTGACTTATAAATTTAAAACTAAACTGCAAAACTAATGATCGAGCTCGTAAACAAAAGTCACGACCGCGTAACAGAAAGATGCCTATGCATAAGATTTAATTTTCGAATCATAATTATAGCCTCTGAAAGTACGCCATGTTTAACAACTGTATTGAAAAAATATATGATGTACATTACCATGTAAACACCCACCGAAAATTGGTTTGAACGAGATATAGATGATTTTTTAATACGTCATAAATCGTAAACCGCAATTTACCAAGTACGGAACCCTTCGTGCGCGAGTTCGACTCGCACTTGGCCGGTATTTTTAAAATCTAGGCAAGTGTTATTAAATAGTATGAATAAATCTTTGCACAATTGCTTTTGCAAATAAGGTAAAACTAATACTAATAAATCAATCATTAATTAACTAATTGGGTCCAATTCATGGTTTTTATTTGACTAATTGAGGGCAAATAATAGCTGAGTAATTTGAACTAGCAAGGTTTGATATATACTTAAATTCAAGCGTTTTTGCCCAAGGGATTAAACAGAACCACAGAATGAGCTGAGGTTTTATTAAAATATTATTCCTTAAGGTTATTTTCCAGAGCGACTTTAGATGTCAAATGGCTTTCGGCAATTATTGTAAAATGGTGTGTCATAGAAAGGGTCAGCTGAATAGATAGGTTATAGTTCTAAGTATTTGGTTTATGAAGGTAGCAATTATGTTCTTCCTAACCGTCTAAAGGTCAGTTCAGTCTCAATCAACCGAAGTTAAGTATATAACTGAGATGACTCAGCATTACATGGTTTTGTATACGGTATAAATACCTACCTATGGGAAACATAATTTTACGATTCTGTTTTTTTATTAAAGTACTGTTTGTTGTTAGCTCTTTGGTTGTTAAAGATAGAGATTTATCACACTTCTATTAAAAAGGCGAAAATTTGTGAGTGTGTGTTTTTGTATGTTTGTTACACTTTCACGTAAAAACTACTAAACAGATCTGGATGCAATTTAGCACAGATATAGATTATACTCCGGAATAGCACATAGGATCCTTTTTATCCCGGGAATATGTTCCCTTGGGCTAATTTTCGATATTCAAGCGGACAAAGCCGCTGGCAGAAGCTAGTTAATTCTATTATTGGCTACCATAATAATAGGCATATATTATTTAACGAATGAAGGGTTTTTCTGTGTCATAAAAGCAATGCTATTCATTTTCGCAGTGATAACAGGGAATTTCCCTAAAGTCCTATTCTGTCTGGTACCCTCTGACTAGTGACTGTAAATACAGTGACTGTTCCTTTCACAACTCAATAGGCGAAAACCATAACATTTAAGTAAAATAAATAAATTCATCAACAATGTAGCATTTACGTCACACCTGTGTACCCAAATAGGATAGACAGAGATGTCATGATGTCATGTTTTGTACTTCTAATTTCGGTATCGCGGCACATACCAGTTTGTTGGATTGGTTTTTACTTTTTACCGACCTCAAAAAAAGAAGTAGGTAATCAATTCGACACTTATATATGTCGGAGATAGGAGGGCTATCTTCAATAATACCCTCGGTCTGTGGGCATATCGTGGGTATGCAATGCACAAAGCAGGTAACTTATGCCGTTTTAGAGATAGTTCTTGTTCCAATTTTATCAAAGCAGCGGATTCGGCCACCAATCGTTTCGCTTTTTCCCAACTAAAACACACTTGTTCAAGTTCACACACGCCACTTTAGGCTACTTCTCAACTCTTTTTCTCTCAACTCCTTTTTAACTCCCAAAACGCGCGTCCGCGCGTATCTTTTCTAACTTCACGACCCAATATGGCGGGAGAACCCACTCAGAGTGCCTCTATGACACTCCTGCTTTTTATTGGCTAAGAGAATCTCTTCCGGCAAATTACTGCTTGTATTATCCAATCCAAATCGAGTATTTTGACATATGAAAAATAAAGTGTTGTCAATCGAATAAAATCGAACTAAGAACTGATCAGAAGCTAAATGTTGCCAATTAAACAAACCTGAAGTAATAAGTTTACAAGGGATATTTATTACTAATCATTTACCTTCCTCCGATACGGCCATCTTGACATTCAAACGGTCCCACGTTTGATGTAAAGCTACGAGCAACATCGTTACTCAACCAAAAAACAAAAACCAAGAGGAGATAAAAAAATAAGTAATAGGTTAAGTTCGGCCGCTCCTGACCAAATAAAAAAAAATAACGTGGTCGTGACATCTTCCACGTGAAACCTTCAATCAACACCTTATATTACCAGCCTACAACAAAACTCAAGTACATCTTTACTCATGAAAACTGAATTCTCTTAGCTTTCACACTGTTCATTTGTTTTCTCCATGTAAATCTAGGTCTCCACACCATACACCGTACACAACCATCATCGTACTATCGAACCAGCCACCTCACCATTTAGACAACCATATTAACACATTCTAAATGGTTACCGAAGCACCAGAGGTACCAGGTTCCCAACAAACGCCAAGTCGGTCTCGAAGCACTAAGTGTGCCAGAAACCACCCAAACGCCCAACACAACATACCATGTCACATACACCAAACAACAGGTCACCGAGGCCCCAGAGGGACCAGGCTCCCCCAGACATACAACAGGTCACCGAAGCCCCAGAGGGACTAGGCTCCCCCCAGACAACAGGTCACCGAAGCCCCAGAGGGACCAGGCTCCCCCAGACAACCGGTCCTCTCGAGGCAACAAGACTGCCAGATACCCATGCCACATACACAAAACAACAGGTCACCAAAGCCCCAGAGGGACCAGGCTTCCCCAGACAACCGGTCCTCTCGAAGCAACAAGACTGCCAGATACCCATGCCACATACACTAAACAACAGGTCACCGAAGCCCCAGAGGGACCAGGCTTCCCCAGACAGATAACAGGACTCCAAAGCCCCAGAGGGACCAGGTTCCCCCCTGACAAATCCAGCAATGTTTCTTGGTCCCACAGCAATCGCTGTAGCTCCTGATGGTCAACCCAGTGACCACCCTGCAACCATAGTCATCCTGACCAGGCCTCGTAACCCACCACGGTTACAGCAGTCATCTTACTGACCACTCACCTCGTAACCCACCTCGGTTACAGCAGTCATCTTTGACCACTCACCTCGTAACCCACCTCGGTTACAGCAGTCATCTTACTGACCACTCACCTCGTAACCCACCTCGGTTACAGCAGTCATCTTACTGACCACTCACCTCGTAACCCACCTCGGTTACAGCAGTCATCTCTGACCACTCACCTCGTAACCCACCTCGGTTACAGCAGTCACCGCAGCGACTACTCATCACCGTACAGTCAGTCCTTTGACCATACACACGACCTCACCATTGCTAGATAGATTTGAATCAGTCTTCAACACAGTACATTCAGTTACTTCAATGGGTACTTGATCTTTCAGCTTTCCTCTAACTCATCATGAACCAAAGCCTTTAATGCAACACATAGCTGCCACCATTCAGAACTCCAATAAACATAAACAGCACCTCTAAACCAAAATCAAATTAGTTATTTCAATCTTCATTCTCAGTACTGAATACAACGGCAATCTCAAATTCAGGATTTCTTTCCCAGCCAAAAGCATATTCAAGAACTCCATTTTATGTTCATGATTTCATACCAAACCCTCAGTGCGATAGGTATAATAACTACCAACATCAAACATTACCAATTTTGTAAACTAAAATTGAAAATGAAATCATGCACCGCATGTCACCGAGTTTACATCTGCGTTAACATTATCTTATCCAACTTGCTCAACAAAATTACGTTAGGTATGTTCACAATGACCAGCACAGAACATTCAACAAGATAGAACACCACAACCATTACTGACAGTATACTTTAAATTCCACATTTATTATTCAAGGTAGGTACTAGCTTACATGACACCACACAATCACACAATTCACAAATTCACACCTTTCTTTAAAGAGATGTTACAATTATTAAAACTTCTGAATAATGTTCAAGATTACCGAGGCCAAGCATCGTTGAACAACACAGAACAAGGAAACCATTCCTAGTTTCCACCAAAAAACAAAAGCTCCTGTACCAAGTAAATCAAATAGAACCTAAGTGTCCCATTCATGGTCCACAATCAACAATAACTTAGCAAATACATTTACCTGCACAGAATGCACTTTCAACTTAAATGCCGAATTAACTCTTGACTCTGTCATCTCTCTGACCCACGAAACTGTTCTATGTAAATTAAAATGTTGCCAATTGAACATCTATCTCATCTTCAGCCACAACTTCAGCAGTTCCTCGAGAGGGCCAATCCCTCGGGCATCCCATAATACCTGAATACGTCTTCTAGACACCATCTTAATGTCTAGTTGCACTTTTCATTTGCCATAGTCAATTTAAATCGCTTTTATTTGTAGGTATCGTTAGAATGACATGTTATCAGTTGGTTAGTATATTGTGATTTATAACAACTAAACATTAACTTTAACTTTATTCAACCGTTGTAGCAACAAAACTAAACGCCAACTGTCTAGGCTATAGTAACGTTAATCCTCGTGATATTTCCAGGTTGTAAGATTGCAAATGAGTCAACCAGCAAACTATTTCACTAAACTTTAACACCGGTTTGAAAATAATCTTGATCACATAACTCTTAACTGAAAGTTATCACAACTCTTTGGAACGAAGCAAAAGTTAAAAGTTTAATCCTCACAGTGACTCACACTTTGTAACGACTTATTAATAATCTAGTCTTTATCCAGTAATTTATAAGTTAAAAATCATATCACAGTTAAAAGTTATTTGTTTATGTTTTGTCTTGTCCGACTTTTTACGAACTTTTTCGAATGTTGACACTTACATGTCACTGTCTAATAGAGATGAGTAAGGGATGGCGATCTGTTATCAATTAATCGACGAATCGATTTAAAGGCAAAAAATAAACAAACAATTTTTCAATCGATATCCAGTACTGAATCGATCCAGCGTATCGATATTTCGCCCTAGAATATCGAGATTCGATTTTTCTGTTTTGATATGAACCAAAATATTATTTAAAAATAGTCGAATGTATTACACAAAGATATTTGAATTCAACGTTAACAAAATAAATTTCTTTCCCTTTTACCTGATACTTTAATTTATTTGTAAAAACAATCCCAATCAGCCAAAGATGTGAAAAGATACACTATTATTACGATTTTTCTTTTTACTTTCCATAACTGGATTCACACTTGCATTAAAAATACCGACGCGAATAGTTAGAATGTACGTTATTTTCAAAGAAAAGCATATTCACAAATTTCCTTGAAGATCAAATCAACAACAAACTCAGTGGTAATAATATTTACGGGCAATCTGAAGTGACACCTATTAATAAAGAATGCATGGCTAAAATGCCTAGTATCTTTACTTCTCGATTATCAGTAGTGAGTAAACTAACAACCTATTCATAAATGTGTGTACTCTTGTGACAGCACTAGTGGTCACAAAACCGTATATTGTTCTAACATCATGTAACATAAAATAATGTAATGAAATCTAATTTCTTTCCGTTTTGTTCTCACATTCCAATGCTCCAAGTACATTAGAAAGATGAAATTGCGAAAATCGTTTCATTGTTTATTTTGTTGGTTAATAAAAACGATTAAATACTTGAAACAAAATATTTCAAAGCTTGAGCCCGTCAAAGATTTAAAAGATGGCGTGACATGCACGGACTTCTCATTCTGTCTATGCAAAAATTATTTGTTTGTTTTTAAATTGATCACGAAAAAACAACATGCTCGTATTCAATAAGCTCCCCCAAGCAGTAAATCACGGCATAATGGGGTCCCGAATCCAATTTCGATGATTATTGAGAGAAACATACAGTATCAATACCATTACATAGATGGCGCTGTTTGATTTTTCTACTCTTTTCATGTAACTTACATTAAACATTTCCATTAAACAACATAATGCAATAGTTATAAATTGCAATTAATGCAACAATTAATTATAAAACTTAGGTACTTCCAAATCCAATACATACTTCGGCTGCCACAAATGTATGCCAATGCACAGATAGTTGAATGCAGATCAAAGTAACATACCTTTAAGCCTGTACTCCCGGAAAGGTCAGGCAGCAGTGCCAACCATGCACATGTCCAGACTCCTAGGTGCTATCAGAAAATATTAAATTGATTGATCACCGCAGCGGCATGTATAAAACCACAAAATTTCCTCTTTCATAGCACTGTAGACTGCAGGTTGTATGTTGCCTCTTGAAATGGAACCTGAGCTCCACACTTATCTTGTAGCACTACACGCAGCCGGTCACAACAGGTCTTGTGGTATCCACAGCCATGTTGAAGGGCTCAGACGTCCGTGCTATTTGTTGCATATTGTGTGAATGGCTGAAAAATTCATGTCTATGAGCAAGATTTCCACAAGCATAAAGTTTTATTGAATCAAGTTGTAGCTTAGGATGTTTGCTCTCTTGCACTGTATTTGCACAAGTGGTCTTAATCTCTTGCGAATTCCGCTGACAGTATGAATCTGGCTGAGTTTCATTTAGCATCATAACGAAAATAACAATTTAGTTAAATTTTAGCCACTATAAACCAAGAAAAACAATATTGTGGCTAAACTTCATAAGGCATTAGATTGGTACTTATTATTGTCGGAATACTTAAGTTTATACTTCCCTGAACGTCATCACCACAGTTGCGTTTCCCAAGTATCTAGTCAGGATTGGGCGTCGATGTCATCATTAACTTCATCATTATCTGCAACCCGACTTCGCATATTGTCTAGGATAGGCCACACTATACGGTTGAACTCGGGCAACATGATATTCCTGTCTCTAGTAGCCGGCAAGTTGCAAAACATCTCCATTAGGTAGGTACTTCCATGCTAAATTTCGCGCACCAAAGAGAGCGCGCCAGCCATTAGGTACTCGTCTCATTTGGTCCATCATCGCCTTGTGCTTGCATTGGTTATACTTCTGATGTCGGAGATAGGAGGGCTATCTTCAATAATACCCTCGGTCTGTGGGCATATCGTGGGTATGCAATGCACAAAGCAGGTAACTTATGCCGTTTTAGAGATAGTTCTTGTTCCAATTTTATCAAAGCAGCGGATTCGGCCACCAATCGTTTCGCTTTTTCCCAACTAAAACACACTTGTTCAAGTTCACACACGCCACTTTAGGCTACTTCTCAACTCTTTTTCTCTCAACTCCTTTTTAACTCCCAAAACGCGCGTCCGCGCGTATCTTTTCTAACTTCACGACCCAATATGGCGGGAGAACCCACTCAGAGTGCCTCTATGACACTCCTGCTTTTTATTGGCTAAGAGAATCTCTTCCGGCAAATTACTGCTTGTATTATCCAATCCAAATCGAGTATTTTGACATATGAAAAATAAAGTGTTGTCAATCGAATAAAATCGAACTAAGAACTGATCAGAAGCTAAATGTTGCCAATTAAACAAACCTGAAGTAATAAGTTTACAAGGGATATTTATTACTAATCATTTACCTTCCTCCGATATATATGTAATATTGTTGCAGCTGTACAATATTCACATGTGTTACTCTATGTGGACTTCTAAACAAAATAACTTTCGTTTAGGAAGTCGATGTCGAACAATTATGTAAACAAGTGGTACCAAAGACACGAAAGTCATTTTGCACTTTTGATCCGACTGCCGAAGGAGGGTAATGTGTTTATCAGTCTATGTATGTTTGTATGTTTGTTCCTATGTGGCGTTCTAGAGACCAAACGCGTTGGCCGATTTTGATGATTCTTACGTCAATCGATTCGTCTTAATCCTGCAAGTGTCACTGGCTACATTAAAATTGGAAAAAATATCCGGTTTTGGTCCGCCAGCTCGCGAATATGTATCCTCCGACTGCACAGCATGATTTTCTTCTTGTTTAGGTCTTTTTAGTTTGCTTTCTAAGCAGTCGGCTTTTTTAATTTTTTTATTAACTTTTTTTTTAGTGTTTTGCTTTTGTAGTCAGTTTATTTTATTGTAAAAAAGTTTTTATTTATGCATCACATGGGAACATACAGTAGTGGTACATAGGCAAACTTAATGCAAAGGCATGATCCACCAGTCAGCCTTTGGATTTAAAAGAGATTTTGTGACGTAAGAACTTAAAACCTCATTTGTAGAGATTGTGATAACCGCCCCTTGTGCCCGTTGATGGAAATCAGCTCAACTAGTATTACATGGTCCTTTTTTTAGGGTTCCGTACCCAAAGGGTAAAAACGGGACCCTATTACTAAGACTTCGCGATCCGTCTGTCTGTCTGTCTGTCTGTCTGTCCGTCTGTCCGTCTGTCTCCAGGCAGTATCTCATGAACCGTGATAGCAAGACAGTTGAAATTTTCACAGATGATGTATTTCTGTTGCCGCTATAACAACAAATACTAAAAACAGTATAAAATAAATATTAAAGGGGGGCTCCCATACAACAAACGTGATATTTTTGCCGTTTTTTGCTCGATATTAATAACGGCAACAGGTAGACGCTTGAAATATTCACAGAATGTTTAGTTGTATATTTACTTCAAAAAATAATAATTAATAAATTAAAATAAAATAAATTAAGGGGGGCTCCCATACAACAAACGTGATTTTTATGCAGTGTTTTGCAATAATGGTACGGAACCCTTCTTGTGCGAGTCCGACTCGCACTTGGCCGGTTTTTTTTTTACCAGCTCTGCCCGCGGCCTACTTACCGTCCTACCCTACTTAACTACCCTACCCACCTACAATTTTTTTACACACAATTCAATAACGAATCGGTGCATATCGCGCCATCTAGCGACATTTATTTGAACCAAATTTTCTTTGTTATCGCTGGGACCTCGTGCCCAGGATATGATTTTTTTCCTAGTAACGTTTGTTATTTCTTTCAGGTGGCCGTAAAATCATGTAACGTGCGCATGGTTCAAAGTCTAGTCTCTCTGAACTGTTCGCTCGACGTGATAGACCTTGAAGGCAACACGGTGTTCCACTATGCAGCCGCAAGCAACAAAGAAATTATTAATGTGAGTTATTGATTTTTATTTTAAGTTATTTAGGCTGCTTGAAAGCAGTGGTGGCTCAGTGGGAACGGCCGCGATTTACAAGTTGTAAGTCGTGGGTTCGACGAACCCAGGCAGGCGCTTTACTTTTTGTATTCATCATCACTGCTGCATAAAAGATTTGAATTTGAATTTGCTCTCAAAACGGTGAAGGAAAACATCGTGAGGAATCCGGCATGACCTAGAACCAAAAATTTGGAGACATGTGACATCCACCAACCCACATTGGGCCCGCGTGGGCCCAAAGTGCAAGATAGAGACAGGGATTTCTTTAAGCCATAGGTCTAAGTGACCTTTATAGAACTCAGCTTACTGGCTAAAATTCCTATACACGATACAACATCGCATCGTGGCACGTTAAAATGGATTCACACGGTATTGTACTGCACGTTTTCTGGAGTTTAATGCTAGGATCACACGGACACGGAATTACACCGCCAGGTTCTTACTATATCAATATCGGCGTGTTGCCGTTTGGTCCCATCCCAGTACGGTATTGAAAAAAACGTGCAGTACAACCATCTTATCTTGTGGAGGGGCCGAGAAATAATTCGGACACTTCGACCCATTGGGATCTATTGTGGTCCCCTAGATATCGTTGAAAACTCTTTTCATGAGTTTTACAACGAGACTAGGAGATATGAGCCTATAGTCTTCCGGTTTTGGATATCCAACCCCTAGGAGGCTCATTCGCTTACCAGCCACTGCATCGCATGTGCACAGAAGGTGCTCCATGCGTTCCGTATGTTCCCCACACAACCTGCACATGGGTGTCGCGGTTAGACCCATCTTCATGGCCATGTCGTTGGTTCCAAAGTGCCCAGTAAAGGTCAAGCAGGTAGCGGATTTGCTCCCTGCTCATGTTCCAAATGCATTCCCGGGTTTTGAACGTAGAGCCTAGTAATTTCTTGGAGTGTTGTAGACCAGTATTAGACAGCCAATAAGTTCGTTGTCTGTGATCTGCAAACTCCCTAAATGCGGCTTTTACGAGACATGTCGAAATGCCTACACATGGTTCTGGACCTACAAAATCATTTGCTGAGCCCTCTCTTGCCAGTTCATCTGCCACTTTGTTACCATGGTTTCCTTCGTGCCGAGGGTGTAGTACAACCATGGCTTTCAACTTGTCTTAGTGATCTATAAAGTGCTACTTATCTTATGTGTTTTAGCCTTAAGTTAGTCGGCTGTAGACTTCTTTTGTGTATATACGCGGCCTTAGAATTCTGTCATTTTATGTCACTTTCACTGTATAGCCAGGCTTTAAATTAATAACTTGATTAGAACCTTTAATTCTGTTTTATAAGGTCGATGTTATGTTGTCATTTGAATAATGTTTTACGCTCCCTCATCACGGCAAGTTACGTCGATCCAAAAATAACTTTGTTAAGATGATCTTAGAGTGGACTTTTATGTAAATGTCTATGATTTGTATTTCTATAGGTGTCATTATGCAAACAAATAATGACATTGATTGAAGTTTCCGTTTACATTTATCCGTCGGAAAATATATTCTTGTTTGCTATGCGTTTGAAATCTAGTTTTAATTGGCAAGCGTCCACATTACAGAGCGCTATGCTCTTAACAACATAAACTTACTACAAGATAGGAATGGCATTCGTTGAGTCATTTACTCTCATTTGTACTAGCGTAGTGTTCACAACTATCCGTTAACACCACTACTATTCGTCCTTGTTAACACTTTTAGATAAATAATTCGAGATCTCCCGATATATTTTGAACTCGACTTGTGATCCTATGTCCACCTTGCTTGGGCAGACGATGTCAACAGTAGTCCTCCATCGCGAGCGATCTTGAGGTTCATGCTTCACCTTGCTCCACGTCATTCCGATACAGTTCGTCGCTTCTACCAACACGGTGCGACGCCAGGTTTGACGGGGAAGTTCATGCTTCCCAAGAGTTCCAATCCAAGATCTGTTTAGGAATGTGATCGGGATTACTCCGGACTGTGTTACCAATCTATCTCCACTAACGTCGCTTGATCTGAGTCTTTTTTAACCGACTTCAAAAAAAGGAGGAGGTTCTCAATTCGTCGGAATCTTTTTTTAATTTATTTATTACTAGCTTCTGCCAGCGGCTTCGCCCGCGTGAATGTCGAAAATTGTCCCGAGGGAACATATTCCCGGGATAAAAAGTATCCTATGTGCTATTCCTGACTATAATCTATCTCTGTGCCAAATTTCATCCATATCCGTTCAGTAGTTTTTGCGTGAAAGAGTAACAAACATACAAACATCCATCCTCATAAACTTTCGCATTTATAATATTAGTAGGTTTATTTATAGGCTCGCGCTTGACCACTATCTCACCTGATGGTAAGCGATGATGTGGTCGACGGTGTAACACGCTTGCTTAGAATAAACCTATTCACTCTTGACTTAAAAACCCCGAGATTATAGGTGTCTCGTGGCATTTCTCCAACAGCTCTACATTAGAGATGATCTGGTTTTGGACTCAAACGGAACCCGTATTCATTAGCTTATCAAACATCGTTATCATCTCTCTCACCACTCTAATGTGACCACATCTTCTAATATATAAAAATCAATGTTTGTATGCTCGTATTTTATGCGCCGCCATATCGTTCAACTGATTGCGATAAAACTTTGTCAAGTTATTAGCTTTGTTAACTTTTTCGTCTATTTGAAAGCCGGCTATTTTAGGCCAAGCTACTTTATAGCTAGATCTAGTTATTTTTGCATCCACATCAGCTAATGTGTCCGGCACTGCACACAGCAGAGTTCTGCCGGGTGTGTGTTCCGATCAAGATCTTCTGCTTTTCGAGTTGATGGAAAACTCTTTAAATATTTTGAGCCCAGGAAGTGGCCACGTTAATTGTAACTTTCATATGAATTCAACATTCATTAGGACCCCTAAAGGGAAGGTAATACTACAGCATATGTGTAATATTCAGCACAGCACCGCACTCACAAAAAACCCATTATAATTTTTTGAATATGGGTGTTACTTGACCTATCGATCGATCGTCGATTGATGGTAGAATGGATTAGTCGATTTCGATCGATAGTTTCTACCACACCGATCGATTGATTGTCGACCGATCGATCGTCTATCGATTTTAGAATGGACTGGTTTAAAAAACGATCGCATCCAGTCTTCTGCGTTTGCGACTCCGTAATAATATTACGAACAAGATTGTAGGTACTGGTCAACAATAACGCTGTGAATATCTTCTGAATAAATTTCGAAAGAAACTGATAGAATATAGTCGGCGGATGTGATTAATCGGTCAACGTCGATCGATCGATTGGTTAGTCGACGTTTTATGGAACGGTATCCACCGATAAATCAAAGCTATTTACACCAATCGATCATCGTCGATCAACGTCGATCGATGGTATTGATGGCGATCGGTCGATTGGTGTGGTAACACCCTAAAGCATACCAATAATGTATTTGCAATTATCCATCATCCATTTTGCCAAATTGTGTTTGCAGCGGCCTACTTGGGCACTTTCCATATTTGCCACTGCAGTTCACGTCCAGGTGGTAGGTATTTCTGGGGTTTCAAGAATATTATTGGGGTTTCCCGATCAACGCTTAATCCAAAACCAGACCAAAGCTTTATCTAGACTCCTTCTTTTTTATCTATGCTGCTTCTTTGCGAATGTCTCTCAACAAATATGGCTCTAACGTCACTCTGCGAATGTATGCTACTTTTATCTATACTAATATTATAAAGAAGAAAGATTTGTATTTTTGTATGTAACGAATAAACTTTTAAACTACTGGACCGATTTCAAAAATTCTTTCACCGTTGGAAAGCTACATTATCCCCGGGTGACATAGGCTACTTTTATCCCAGTATTCCCACGGGAACGGGAACTACGCGGGTGAAACCGCGAGGCGTCCGCTATTTTAAATTAATTCTAATATCGTGATTTATCGTGGTGTCATGAGGTTTCATAATATATTTGTATGCACAATAGCCGTAAGAATACATGTGTAAGTGCAATCATACAAACACACACATGTAAGTAGATAAGAACTAATAGATAGATATGACTAATACAATGGGGTCATCAATAATATGGTAGGATTGAATGCTCTCTCTCTTTCACTGTTTGGATAAAATGTCGGTTGTATATATTGGACTTTGAGATTTGATATATTCTAACTAAGATAAGAGAATACATCAAAAGTAAATATTATTGGACTTTGAGATTTGATATATTCTAACTAAGATAAGAGAATACATCAAAAGTAAATATTTATGGCTTTTGGAGTTATTTAAACGCTAGGTTTTGCTACTACTTGCAATTCGTGGCTTACGCCCAATTAACTGAGCATTATTTCGGGAAAATGTCTATGACACATTGCTATAGGGGGTACCTTTCTATAAGTGAAGGGTACCTATTCTAAAATTAGTTCAGTATTTCAAGAGATTCCTCTTATACAAAGACAGAATCAGTAAAATTGACAAACAAACAAAAACAAAACTTTACAAATATGATATTAGTTTAGATTATACTCGTAGATTAAAGATGAAATTGTTTGGCCGGATACCGGCAAGAAGCGAGCTTGCGTAGGTGGAGCACGAACGATCGGGCGGACTCGGGCGAATTCGGGTCTTTTTGTTCATCAGCGAAGTTAACAATTATTGTTTCATTGACTTGTTGAATTGAAACACGATCTTTTGAGGACATTAAATTGCGTGCTTTTATTATTTGAAGTATTTTTATAATTCTCAAATATTTAAAGAAATAAAGAAAAGAGAAAAAAATGTAAAGTTCAAGTCTATGAACTTGTGTTTTGTGGATCTTGACGATCACCATATGTGACAAGAATAAAGCAGTATTTATTTAATGTTAGTGTTGTTTTATTTATAGTAAATATACGTAAGACAATTAGTATACATCTGTAATTGACATATATATTTTCTAACAGCATCGGTAAAGAATAGAGCGCCTTTATGGGAATAAAAACAGTGATGATCATAATTGATGATTGTATTTGTTAAATGATATAAATAAAGTAAATTTGATATTTCGTATTTTTTTTAAATCCGGTATCCGGCCGGATAGGCGCTTATTATCCAGTATCCGGCTGGATAGTAATTTAGCCGCCGGATAGGCCGGATACCGGGTAGTTACCGAATATCCAATATTCATCATCAGCCTTTAATGTTCCCACTGCTGGGACACAAGTCTCGTCTTTGTGACAGAGGGAATGGGCCTTAATCCACCACGCGGGCCCAGTGCGGGTTGGTGGATCTCACATGTCTTCGAATTTTTGGTTCTAGGACATGCCGGTTTCCTTACGATGTTTTGTGTTACCGTTTAAGAGCAGTGCTGATGAAATACTTTACACATAGTAAGGCGCCTGCCTGGGCGATCTTTTTTTTTAATTCGATCCTATTTAACGAATCGACAACAGTTAACGGTAATAACCAGAGTGAATCCTAAAACAAAAAAAGAAGAAACATCAGCTCCGTGAGGAAATATGTCACATACGGTGTTCTTCAAGGCAGAGTGCTAGGGCCGCCGTTGTTTACTATTTATATCAACGACTTGCCAAAAACGATGATTCAACCTATGACATTATTTGCTGACGACAGTACAGTTTCAATTGCATGTAAGGACATTAATAATTATAAATCTGACATAAATAATTCTCTGACATCTATAATTTCTTGGCTTGCTAATAGTTATTAAAAAATAAATTTATCAAAAACAAATATAATGCACTTTGGACAAAGATTGCATAATCCATTAAATGTAAATTTGATTCATGACCATTGGCTTGTCGCGGTACTTGAAACCAAAACATCTAGTAAACGCCACATGTACCTACTAACATAGATATAATGAATGTACACGGGAATATAACAACACATGATAATGCGTGAACACAGGAAGTGGACCTGGCAGAGCCCCGATATTATTTATTTATTAAGAATTCGGTGAAAACCGGGAGAGAGGTGTGCCTCTTACCGCATGGTAAGAGGCACATTGAACATTAATATTAAGCTTGAAAGGTCACCACTGATGAAGTCGACGCTCCGTCCAGCACAGATCCAGGTCCAAAACCCCGAGAGCTTTCAGCTCGAACTCCAGAATCGTTTCGAGTGCCTATGGAGCTCCGTGGACGAATACAGCGATAGGTTCGTGGAAGCTGTCCATACGGTCGCGTCTAAGTTTTTCAAGATCCGTTGTACAGATGCAATCAAAAAGCTCTCTGATCCTACTCTGAAGCTTATGATGGAGAGGCGTGAGATGATCCTGCAGTCTTCAGATGAGTCGCGCAAATACCGGCAGCACAATATACAGATCTCTAAATCCTTGAAAAGAGACCTGCGCCGCTTTAATACCGAGCGTATTAAAGACGCGATTGAGCGAAACAAAGGCTCCAAGGTATTTTCAAGGGATCTGGCTATTAGGCAGGGCTAGCTCACGAAACTGAAGACCGACAATGGCAGGATCGTATCCGCCAAACCGGAGCTTCTGAGGGAGATCGAGAAATATTATCAGTCAGCAATCCCGTTGCGAATCTATCCGTTTACCCGACACTATACCGAAGATATCCCGGACGTCAGCCTGTACGTATGAGATTAGGATGGATCTGGAACAGCTTAAAACAACAAGGCGCCGGGTGACGACGGAATCACGGCCGAACTCCTGAAAGCGGTCGAGGGCAAAACGCCACAAGCATGATGCAGGGTTGTGGTGGTACTCTTCTTTAAGAAGGGTGACAATGCCCGGCTGAAGAACTATAGGCCCATCTCACTTCTTAGCCATGTCTACAAGTTGTTTTCAAGAGTCATCACGAATCGTCTCGCGCGCAGGTTTGATGAATACCAGCCTTCCTAACAAGCCGGATTCCAAAAAGTCTTTAGCACCGTAGACTACATACATACGCTGCGGCAGGTTATACAGAAGACCGAAGAGTATAACTGCCTCTCTGTTTAGCGTTTGTGGATTACGAGAAAGCCTTCGATTCGATCGAGACTTGGGCTGTACTGCAGTCTCTCCAACGGTGCCAGATCGACTACCGGTACATTGAGGTGTTGAAGTGTTTGTACAAAAACGCTACCATGTCAGTCCGTCTTCAGGATCATACCTCGAAACAAATCCTTCTCCAGCGTGGCGTGAGACAGGGAGACGTCATTTCTCCGAATCTGATCACTGCTGTGCTGGAGGAGGTATACAAGGTTCTGGACTGGAGGGGCCTAGGCATCAACGTTAATGGCGAGTACATCCTCGTACCTACCATAATATATATTTGTCTCTGCCTCATTGGTGTCATATCTCATTTGTCTACTCCTTATGTTATCTCAAACCAAAAAAGCGAAGCCTCAAAATTCGTTTTAAAGGTTAGCTTAGATAAAACTTTTCTCAAGTATTATATTAAAAAGCAGATGGGCGAAGGTCGCCCTTCTACGGAACATAGACCATGTCGAGTAGACGGATTTTTAAATATGAAGCATTGAACGCAAGCACGGTACAATCTCGCGTTTTTTTTAAGTTGCGCAATTACTATGCAGTACTTACCCAAAAGAAACAAGCATTCAACGTTATCTCTTTATAATATAAATTAATATGTTTGCGCGCTGAGCATATTGAAAGTGTTACCAACATTGCCCAATATTTCCTAATTAAAAAAAAATACCTCTGCTTGTTTCAGGCGTTAGCTAGCAAGAGTTCTATCTCCCTCAACGTGTACAACAAGCAGGGGTACACTCCGTTACACACAGCTTGTCTGGCAGACGCGCCAGATTGCGTTCGCGCCCTAATGTTGGCTGGCGCAGACGTCAATTTGACAGCAGCCAAACGATCTACCAGTTTGCTACCAGGTACTTAAAACAATCGAGAGGTGCCGTGGGACACACGGTTGGAACGAAGATCCTTTCGCTATACAACGAGTAACAGAAACACCAATAAAAGGGGGTTATTGTACTCATCAATAAGAACAAGTGTTACTATGGGACCAAGCCAAAAACCGTAAAAAACTGCTGTTCAGTACATTTTGTCAAGTTATGCAGACTTATATTTATGGGCAGTTGTATTTTTACGATTGCAGGGTGGCCGGTTGTCCCATATTAAAAGCTACTTGTTCATAATGATGAGTAAAATGACAGTTTTGCCACAGATTAGAGAAGTTACTACGTAACAGATATTTCACTCTCCGAGATCAAGTACACAACTTTGAGCTCAATATCCGTGACGGTTGGGTTGATCCTTGACGGCTCGTTTCTTGCGAGGCTGCTCGAACTAAGACCTCCGCGCCCACCAACCACCAACTGACGGAGCGATGGCGGGACCGCGTGAAAATGTAGGCATTCATTGTTGTAAGTACGGTCGAGTGCATGATTTTCATTTATTCTGATACGCGTTGTTTGTATGCGTAAAGAAAAAGTTAAGCATTTATTTTATTTTTTTATCAAAAATATCTGGTGGCTGGTGCTTAACTTTTTCATTCCTCGACTGTACGTACTATTTTAGCTGTGTTAGGCGGAGAGCTCTCTAGTCAGGTGTCGTCCAATCCACAGGTAAATGTTTCATTGTGATTAACAAATTAATCGTATATATAGCCTGCTTGCTATTTGGTTTAGGTTAACTTTATTTCTTATTTTTTCTGTCACTTCTTATATCTCAATAATTAACTTCACCTTTTATCTTTTCGTTTATCTAGAGTAAATATTCTTGTAGTTATGCACTTATTTTCAAAGTCTTTGCTTCTTGCCAATCCGCACCGCAGTCCAACTCCTTACAGTAGTCCAACTGATGCTTAGTTTTGAATTAGTCGATCATTGAACCACTGTATTGTAGTTGCACTGTGCTTTAAAGCTAGTTGCACACCAAGAGCCAAACTTAGTTCGTTTCAGCTTAGCTTGCATAGCTGAGGTAGTTTCACATACTTGTGTCCGGATCGCAAAGTATGTAACATACTTGATGTGAAAATATCTCAGCTATGCAAAGTAAGCCAGTCTAAATAGATATTCTAGATAATCTATTTGAAATTACGTTAGAAATTTGAACAATCCCTTTTTATAGCTCGTTCAACCGATTTTGAGTTCTATTCCATAAACATAAAAACGGGGTCTCAACGCTAATAAAGAAAATTTGGTTCAAATAAATCTCACTAGATGGCGCGATATGCACCGATCTACTATTGAATGTGTGTAAAATTAACATGTTCTGAAATTGAACCTAAAAATTGAATGTTCTTTTTTAATCAATTCTCTTAAGGATAACATAATATTGGGCTCATAATTCACATTTCAAAGAGTATTTGAACGGATCATTTAAAATTGATGCCGATAGATGGCGCGGTTACAAATTTCTGAGGCATTTCACTCGATTGTTTAAATTTGCATTGTAACACATTTTGGTGCAACGAAACTATAAAAACGTGCAAAAAATACTATAAAATAAACCTTCACTGTCACTGAAAAAACATTCACGAATCGAGTAAACCCTTTTACTTGCAAGTTGTTGCTAACACCATCTATCTATCGCCATGGAACGGCATCAAACGCGATTGAAGGGCAAAAAATAATCGGGTTAATCAGACGAAAAACATCCATCCATGGGATGAGGCATCTGTATGCTAGTATTATATGTGACATAAGGATGACATAAACAGCATTAACTTGTTTCCAAAACCAACTGTTACCTACAGCCGCCATTTTACCTGTCACCAACACAACAGAAGTCAAAATTGGTTGAACGGGCTGTAAAAAGAGATCGTTTAAATTTCGAATGTTATTTTTAATGGGGTATAATACAGCTTAGCTCTTGGTCTGCAATCAGGATAACGCTTTGTGTGTGCTTAACTCTTTCTAGTTCGCGACGATGGCAGCATGACAACTCTTCAGAACACTGCATCCATGCTGTCAGGTAGAGTGTCTACGTATTATAGGCAGCAGCGTGATGAATTAAACAAAACTGCACTCCGTAGTTATATCTGTAAGCTATTTTAAGTGTATTAAAGGTGCTCAACCCATCCTTTCCTCGACTGTAAAATACTTTTCTTTCAACTACGTAGTTGTGTTATTATTAATCACTTCAAACCCGACGACAAAGGATGTATTTTTTGCTTAGAACCAAAACAGTGCAGAAATTTTACATATATGAAATCTCATTATTGCACTGTTTTTCATTAATGGACTGTTTTTTATTTTTTATTTAGATATAAATTTACCACAGATGTTTAATGTGTGTTAATATAAAAATCGGCTGAATATAATCGACTTGATGAAAAAAAAACAAATGGCGCACATTTTGTACCATTGTAAAACTTTGATACTACATATTAAGCAAGAAAAGTTAAAAAAAATGAAAATAGACAGCGATAGCGTTATGAATTCAACTCCAGAAACTGTAAATACAGCTGCGAATTGTTAATAACCTTTTGCCGCTAAAGTCGCGGGATAAATATTTTTTATCAACTATTAGTTTTTATTTTGAGTAGGTATATTTTATCACGGTAGGTAGAGTGGTAGTTGAAAGAAAAGTAGATTACGCACCTCGCTAAAGTGAGTAATTAATGCACTCATGATAATTTGGTGCCGTCGCATGCGCTCGGGCACCAACATATCACTCATGCATTAATAACTCACTTTGCGCTCGATGCAAAAATCTACTATTATTTCTTGTGCGAGAATGTGTGATTTTAGTCGTACCTACTATGATGTCTTAAAAACATCATGTTTCTAGTGTGAGAGAGAGACGGAGCTGTACAGGACTAACAGCACTATCTCTTTTTCACAACGGAATCATGATAGTGTTAAGACGTCGTAGTAACGCCGTAGGTGTTATAAACTTGATCATTGCTGAGAAACTTGCGATTTACAAACACTCAAGCAGGTAAAAGTTTGGGTGTCAGTATCAGTAACTAAATTAGCTACTTAGGCCGAGTTTCTCACTTCTAAATTACCGCAGAATTAATGTCTGACTAAGGCCGAGTGGCCTTAGTGCTTACTTTATTGATATAAAATTATTTTTTGTATCCTTACTTCTCCATTTCTATCACAGTATAAATAAAATTCGTAACCCTGTTTTAAGTCCGTAGTTGTGCACTTTTACATAAATTCTTAGCTTAATGCAATCTAACATCACAGCTCTATGCACTAGCCCAACGTGTGTTGCCACAGAGCATAGAATCGCTTAGAGACGCCATTGCTAACTATAGGCCTACCGCTTAACTAAGATTCTGCCCTAAGGAAGCTGAGCGGTACGGGCAGGGGTTGACGCCCACGGGCGTCAGAAGCGGGTGCATGACTAAGGTTCAGTAGTCACTAAGCTCTCGCGGCACGCCACCATAAATCTCCTGCGCGTGCAGCCTAGCTACTAATAAAAAAATACCAGATTAGGTCGGTGTTGCTTATCTGACTACTCTGAAAAAAAACAGTACCTCAGGCACTCAAATAAACTCTTTGCCATGTCAAACAATTAAAAAGAACTAGTTCAATCTGTTATTGCTTATCGGACTACTCTGATAAGAAACAAACTCAAAGGTCACTGTTCCTTTTAAAATGCAGGCAGTACCTTGGTCACGGGATCCCAACGCTAAGAAAGAAAATTTGATTCAAATATAATATCACTAGATGGCGCGGTATTCTCAGATTTCTTATTGAATTGTGCGTAAAATTAACATTTTCTGGAATTTAACATAAAAATGTATTTTCTTGTTTAATCAACTTTCCTAATAATATAATAAGGAATATTGTTTATTCACATATCAAAGATTTTTGAACGTATCATTTAAAATTGATGTCAATAGATGGCGTGGTTTTTAATTTCTGAAGCATTCCACTCGATTGTTTATATTTTTCTCTATTGTTACAATACTAACACATTTTGGTGCAATTAAACTGTAAAAAACGTGCAAAAAAATACTATAAAATAAATCGTCATTGTATTTATGGAAAAAAACACGAAACGAGTAAACCCTGTTTCTTGCAAGTTGCTGCTAACACCATCTATCTTTCGCCCTAGAACGGAACCGAACACGATCGATGTACAAAAAATAATCAGTTTAATCAGACTAAAAACGCTAGTTACATTCTTTGTATGGGATGAGGCATATATATGCTAGTATTATATTATCTGTGCCTTGGTCAAGTCATACGAGGATCCTGCGGATTGTTGCTGCTGAGGAAAGAATCGTACAGATATGAGGACCTGTCTAATTATTGTACACTTTTGTCAGAAATCGTGTAGGTTGACAGTCTGGTAATCGGGAGGCCTAATGTGACTACGCAAATGCCCAGCTCAGCTTTATTCACGGGGTTTTAATGTGCCGGGATGGCGTTGACAATGCCTTCTCTAACATCGGCCGCTGAGGCCTCTCTGTGCTCTGTGGTTACTGCTTTATTGAACCCCTCCTTACGAATAGAACATAGAGCAATGGACTGAGCGTTCCCTGTTTGACTGTGAAGTGAATATCGTCAGAAAACTGTTAGAGACAAAACGGTCATGCGGCCAATGTTTTTTTTTATTACAAGCTTTTATTTATTTTGCAATGTATGTATGTGTGTTCGGGTCAAATCTTGCAAATGAATTTTAAAGCAGAACTTATCCTCAACCGATTAAGATAAAATTTTGCATACTTCTTTAGTTTTGGTGACAATGAATGGCTAGCTAAGTGACGTCATTCTAAATCCAATATTGTGGACGGCCCAAGTTGGCGGACTAGTTATTTTTTTGTTCACTTTCATGATATGGATATCAAAAGAAAGGGTTTGCTGAGAAGAATACGAAAAAAGCTTGTCTCAAAAAAAGGTTTTTAATGAATAATTTATTACAAACTTGATATTATCTAGTAATCGAATTTTCAAGTACTGCTTGGTACCCGATTAAGTTGAAACTTGGCGTCGGTACTTATAACTTTATTTACTTAGTTACTTTAGTTACTTATAACTTTGGAAACATTGAAATAATATGGTACTAAGAAGCTGGTCTCATGATAAAGCCGAAAGGTGGCCATAGCAACTCCTCAATCAGACAAGATAGCACCATCGTGTTTGGGCTCATTGGATGTGTATTGACAAGCGATATTACATTTATTTTTCATAAAAGATTTTTACTTTCAATTATTCTAGAATTCTTATTATGCCACGTCATAGTAGGACCTTCAAAACTACCTACCCGCGTTTTCGAAATTTATGTCCATTACAGATAATAATGAAGTACTACTCTGATTAAAAATAGTAACCTAAATTACCAACATGATTTATTTTGGAGCCATCAACTGGTCATCAGTAAAAGATTGAGACTTTTTATCTCTACAAATAGAGATGTGGCATTTAAAGCCCAAAAGTACTGATAGTTGGAATTTGCCACAGAAGAGACACAGTCGTTGTCTCTCTTTCCCCAGAAAGACGACGTCGACGACGGTATTGCTCAGTCCATTTCTCTATCTGTTATTGAACCACTGTTAAGTAGTTGCACTATGTATGCTTTAACCTTGCTTTGTTTGTGCTTGATTCTTTCTAGCTTACACCGAAAGCAGCGTGCAAGTAGTACAGAAATCCGCAACTACGCTGTCAGGTACATAGTAATTAATATTTTCAATATTTTATTTGTTACTACAGTGTCAAGGTTTATTGGCAGAATTGCATGTACTCAGGGGCCGTACTATAGTGTAACAGCGCCATTATTTTTCCACGATGTCGTCCTGTATAGCTCCTTCTCTCTCTCACAATGGAACCATGATAATTTTGACACGTCAGAATAAGGGCCCAGGGGAGTGACCATAAACTCTTAGAGGTTATTTCCAGTATGCGTAAGTGACATATATATATGACTTGTGTACATCTGTCCCTTTTTCACAGTCGAACCATTTTAGTTTTGATACGTCATGGTACGGGTGCTGGTTTTTAATCAGTGAAGTGTTATGTGTTATCTGATTACGTTATTTTGGGATGGTTTTGGACTAATAAAGTAAGTGTAGTATAGTGCTCGCCAAACTTCTGGGCCGCCCTGAAGTTGGATTTCCGATGCGCAAGGCACGAAACGGTGCTGCTTTTGTATGAGATTTACTACTGCACAGCCATTGTAGCCAACTTCAGGGCGGCCAAGATGTTTGGCGAGAACTATAGAGAGGTGACGGTGATAATGTTTCATTAGAATGACGCTTATTTGATTGATTTTGTTTCGCTTAACGCTTACATAGGAGCTTAAGTATCAGTGTCATTGTCTTTTTCTTAGGTACCAATTTTTTCACTTGTCAGCCAACCTTAACACGACGTACTTGTAATTAGGTAGATAGATATTGTAACCCACAACAAATAAAAAAAAACTTATCACAAAAAATTAACCGACTTCCAAAGCACAACACTATAAAGAGCAAAAATAACTTTGTCGGTGTCTTTGGTACCAATTTTTTTGTCGTTTTGCGACACCGACTTCCGAAACGAAAGTTATGTATGCTCTTTTTAGTATTGTGCTTTGGAAGTCGGTTAAGTTTTTGTGAAAAAGTGTTTATTTTTCTCTTTTTAGTTTTGGTACTCCATCACTAAAAAGTGAGCAAGTTCTATAGTAAGGTAGTCAGAGGATTGACAAAATACCTCAATTTACACATTCGTGCTGTTGATCGTTACGGAGTTCGGTTGTATGTTCCATATCTTGAAAACTGCTGAACGGATTTTGATAAAACTTATACTGTTCCCTAAGTTGAGAGATACCTAATCCAATACAAAAAGAATGATCACGATCCGAATACAAGTTTCGGAGATATGCGTGGACAAACATACATACATTCACTTATGAAATTTGGCACACGTGTTTAGAAGCTTACATAGAGTAACATACGTGAATATTGTGAAATTCCAACAATATTACATAGGTACATACGTGTCGAATTGATAACCTCCTTTTTTTTGAAGTCGGTTATTAAGAATTAGTTCAATTATTAGTTCTTGAAACGTCAGACCTGATGAGTAATTCCATCTAAAATAAAGATTATTTGTCTTTACAAAAACATCGAAACTTCTTTCGGCAAACAATTTACAGAGACCCGAAGACAAACTTTAAAAATAATGTAACTATCTTAACTCTCAATTTCAGGCATAGTAGGCGACCTTCTACAAGACAAACAAACCAAATTATACCAACAAGACATGAAGTTCGGAGGCACTCCGATACACTGGGCCATCTCCCGTGAAGTCATAGAGGCTTTAGTGGAAAAGAACTGCGATATAAACGCCCTCAACTTCGATGGAAGGACAGCCCTTCACGTGATGGTCTTACGAGGCCGTCTAGAGTGTGCCATAGCCTTACTATCAAGAGGGGCCGAACACTCTATTGGAGATAATGAAGGCAATACGCCATTGCATTTGGCTGTGAAACAAACGAACATCTCAATAGTCCAGGCTTTGGTCGTGTTCGGTGCTGATTTGGAAGCGAAGAACAATGCTGGGAATACGGCTAGACATATTCTGCCGACGGAGATGTCGAACAGCAATTATGATAGAATATTGTACGTTTTGCATGCGGTTGGTGCCAAAAGGTAAGACAGTTTTTTTTAATCAAAATTGTGTCACGTCTTGTAACCAATTTACTTTTTATTTTAATTTTTGTAAAGTGAAATTGTGTTAGTTTTTGGGGGAACGGTATTACAGTTGGTATACAAGGAATCCATTACTTTTGCGACATGTTTTTAGGTGGTTAAGAAAAGAGTCCTTTAGAAATATACAAAAGAAAGATAGTGTTGCCGTTTTTTAGACTGTCCTGTTGGATTCTAAAAGAAATATTGTCAGGCCATGTAATAAATTGGGGCTGTATATGAAATATTATTCTATCAGCGATAACTAGAGAACGATAAGAGCAGTGGTGGCCCTAACAGTTGCGACTTGCAAGTTGTAGGTCATGGGTTCTATAACCCAGGCTGGCGCTTTACCTTGTGTACATTATTTCATCACCACTGCTCACAAAAGGGTGAAGGAAAACACTGTTAGGAAACCGGCATGTCTTAGAACCAAAAATGCAAACGTAGACATCCACCAACACGCAATGGGCCGTGGATTGTGGACCGCACGTGGTGGATTACGGCCCATTCCCTCTCACTGAAAGGAAGCCTGTACGCACATCGGACCAAATGGGAGTTTAAGTGCGGAAAAGGGGCTCCATCTATCTTATCTTAGAAGCGATAAGTATAGTCAAGACTGCATTGTGTTTGGCATTTAGGTAGCTCATGTCAATCCCATACATTTAAGATTTCTTGACGATTGTCATAAAATAATTATACTTAGGGATACTTAATAAAAAAACACAGTCCATTAATTTAAAAAAACCGGCCAAGTGCGAGTCGGACTCGCGCACGAAGGGTTCCGTACCATTATCGCAAAAAATGGCAATTAAATCACTTTTGCTGTATGGGAGCCCACCTAAATATTTTTTTTCTGTTTTTAGTATTTGTTGTTATAGCGGTAACAGAAATACATCATCTGTGAAAATTTCAACTGTCTAGCTATCACGGTTCATGAGATACAGCCTGGTGACAGATGGACAGACAGATAGACGGATCGTGGAGTCTTAGTAATAGGGCCCCGTTTTTATCCTTTGGGTACGGAACCCTAAAAAATTATAAGTTTCTTACTTGAATGCTTTCCACAGATGTACCCCAGAAGTGCCAGGCTGTGGCCCTAGCTGTTCCGCTCGAGGCGACTACAATGGAGTACCTTTCCCACCTGTAGCCAAGGGTTCCACTCGCGACCTCGTCAGCCAGATGCTGAGTGTTGCGGCCATGGAGCGAGCAGCTTGCTTTGATGCTAACCAGAAACAGGGACGGTAAGACTGACTAATTATTATATTTAAGAGATATGACGGACCCTTCCATTGTTTAAGCATCTTTTCGTGGCTTTGATAAAGCCCCTGCAGTCGCTAGCAAACAAAACATTGCACAATATTTTTTCTTAAACTTTGTAAAACACAAGGCTAAAGAGACACTTCTTGTAGTAATGCCAGGAAGAAATATATTCTTATAAACCCTTATAAAGAATCTCTAAATCTCACAGGAACATGATACAATTCACTTACACGATAATTAATACCTAGTAACTGTCCCACAAGAAGTGCAGTGGTGGCCCAGTGGTAACGGCCGCGACTTACAAGTTCTAGGTCGTGGGTTCGAACCCAGGCAGGCCTCTTTGAATAAATTAAAAACATTTTCTGTAAAAAAAGAACTGTAATAAAAGTTAAAATGAATAAATAGGGAGCAGCTAAACAAATAATAAAATAGCTATTGCTATGTTACGTTACTAATTTGCCAATGCTCGTGTTTAAATTTACAATTGCTAGTTTTGATGTCTATGAATGCCCAATTTTTATATTGAGATGATATGTAAACGAAATTTTGGACGACTTTAACCAAAACCTAGTCTCTGCTCTCTTCATCTTTGCAAATAATGAATCCAATGAGATCAAGTTAATAGGCTTATCCATGTACCAGACTAACCAGACATAGAAATAAAATGTATACACACCAGATTTTTACCCATTAATTTCTTCCTTTTAGATTACTCTGCCTAGACGGCGGTGGTATCCGAGGCCTGGTCTTAGTCCAGGTTCTCATCAGCCTGGAAGAGGCTGTCGGCAGGCCAATCGTACAGTGCTTTGACTGGGTGGCAGGCACCAGCACTGGAGGCATCCTGGCCTTGGCTTTAGCCAGTGGGAAGTCGCTGAGAGACTGCCAGAGGCTATACTTCAGGATGAAGGAGTTCGCCTTTGTTGGCATGAGGCCTTATCCTTCGGAGGCGCTGGAAACTATCCTAAAGGATTGTTTGGGTTAGTATCACCACAGATAATATAATACTAGCATACAGATGTATATAAATAAACCGTGCCGACGTAACTAAGGTTTTTCGTCTGATTAAGATGATTATATTTATAAGTACTTCGATCGCGGTTCCGTTCCACGGCTGTAGATGGTGTTAGCACCGATTTGCAAGTAAAAATTTTGTATTTATGACATTGTATAACTTCTTAGTTTTGAATTTATGACATTGTATGACTTATTGGTTTTGAATTTGTGACGTTGTCACATAGCGTATTAACTTAAATGTATGACATTTGATAGAGTATTATTTTGACATGACATTGTATAAAGTATTAATTTGAATTTGCGACATTGAATAGATAGGGTATTAATTTGTGAGATTTTGTAGGGTATTAATTTGTGAGATTTTGTAAGGTATTCGTTTGAATTTATGAGATTTTGTTGGGTAATAATTTTGAATGTATAACATTGCATATGGTATTAATTGGAGTTTGTGAAATTGTATAATTTTAATGATAATTTTGCATGCCTGTATTGGTGCGACACAGTGGACTGCGCATTCGCTTGACATCTGGAAATGTATGAAAAATGTACTGTGTTGAGCAATAAATATTTGAATTTGAATTTGAAAAGGGTTTTCTCGATTTGTGACAATTTTTTTGTGTAATGACTATTTGTTTTATAGCATTTTTTGCATGTTTTTAAAGTTTCATTGTACCAAAGTGTTTTACAATACAAATTTAAAAAATCGAGTGGCAGCCTCAAATTTAAAACCGCGCCATCTATTGGAATCAATTGAATTAACAGCCCAATATTACTTAATTGTGTGCTTTGAAGAGTCGATTAAAATAGAACATTAAATTTTTATGACCAATTCTAGAAAATATTAATTTTACACACAATTCAATAACAAATCGAAGCATATCGCGCCATCTCTTGACATTTATATGAACCGAATTTTCTTTGTTAGCGCTGGGACCCCGTGGTATCACTAAACATCGTTTCGTTATCCATTCTTACTAATATTATGTTGGTCTCGCGGTTGCAATTGCGAATGCTGAGCGTGAGGTCCCGTATTCGATTCCCAGGTAGGGTAAAAATTATATTGTTTTTTTTTTGGAATTTCTCCGTAGCAATACGTAGTTAAGAAGATGGCCTTGATACATCCCCGTGCCTCGGAAAGCACGTTAGGCGTTGGTCTACTCCTGATCCTCCGGTCATGTTGGCTTCCCATCGGATTATGAGAGTGAACCTGCGTTTTTGCACACTCTTGTGCACTATAATATCGCCCGCGCCGATGGCTAGTTTCCACTGACATTGGCCGCCGTGGCCAAAATTCGGTCTGCAGGAATATTATTATTTTAAAGAGTTTTAATGATTTATTAGCTGAGTGCCAACGGGCTACTTTTTGTCTTGCACATTTGTTTAACAATTGATGCCATGATATATTCTTAGAAATGCATATTTTGAGTAAAGAATAAAATTATGATTCTTATGTAATTGTACCAATATTGTCCTTGGCATTATGTATTTAATGAAAAAAACATAACAGTCAAAAAAATTGTATGCGTCGCTTGTGTATTTTTGAGTATCATCGTGAGTCAGGCTTTTGGGCCATTGACAGGTATATATTGACTTTCGATTAGCTAGGATTCATAGAAGTTGTTAAAATCAAGGTTGTTATTTTTCTAATGTTTTCAAAACTATGTTAATCGCTGTTTTTAAGCTTATCAAACCTAAAGCTAAAATTTACGTTATTATTTTACGTTCTGTATATTGCATCCATGCACATGTAAAACTTGGATTAAACAGACCACCATGAACATTTAATTTAATTATCAACCCCTTATTCCAATTTATTCGAGGCCCTTTTATTTCATCATAAACTTAATAAAATATGACGATCAAACCAAATTTAAAACTATTTATTTTTTTCCTTTTTAGGCACAGAAACCGTAATGGCCGATATTGAGCACCCGAAGCTGATGATTTTAGCTGTATTAGCTGATCGAAAACCTGTGGATCTGCACATATTCAGGAATTACAAGTCGGCACAAGAGATACTGGATGACCATAATGGAACTACAAGTAATTTTTTTTTTTAAATATTCTCGTAGTTTATTTGGTTTGTAAATATTTTGTACCTATGTTAAGTAAAGTCAACAAAAAATCATTTGCGACATTAAGCGACAGTTTACTACTTAGACTGGGATTATGAATAGTGAGTAAAAAAAACTTTTTTACAAAAACATACAACCGACTCCCAAAAATATCACTACCAAGTGAAAAATAACTTCAATTTCGGATGTCGGTGTACCTGTTTTCGTTTCTTCGTTTTTGTGTCGGTGTCAGTTTTGAATGTAATTTATGCCCGAACATAGTTAAAAAAAGTAATTTATAAATTGCCGAAATGAGAACCTCCTCCTTTTTGGGAAGTCGGTTAATTATAAACGAAAGCAATATGTAGTTGTGCTTGTGTGTATAGTAAATCGAGTGTTTTTTTCGAGTGGTCTTGGATGATTTAAAACAGCCGCTAAACTTCACTCGAAAAAGTCCCGGCTAAACCGTTTTCCATTCAATTACGTCTACAAGGTGTTGTAGCGTTTACACCAAGTGCGTATACACTCAAATATGAATCATTTATTCCGCCAAACTCGAGGTAGTTGTGAAAAAAACTTTCGACCTTATTTTCTTCCACTTAAAGACTCTTCCTATGACAAGGGATATAAAAAAATCATAACTGGAAAATGTGGTTGTTCTATATCTGTAACTCTGCCTAACCCTTCGCGAAATACAGTCGTGATGTTATCCTATGTTTATGTGTCCATAACGTCGTTCCCAGGTCCTCACGCGGAAGCCGGAGACCAGGCGTCAGTGGTATCTCTGGCCGCCCCGCCGCCTCCGTCTGAACAGTTGGTCTGGCAAGCTGCCCGGGCCACCGGCGCCGCGCCTTCCTACTTCCGTGCTTCGGGCAGGTCAGTAAACATGAGTACAGATTCAAACGACTATAGTTGTGCTTCGCTGGGGTGTTGGTCGGAAATCATTCCTCTGGAATGTATAGTCCCGGCATGTAACTTGGCAAGGTTTTGGCGTAGTGGGGGTAAGATCGCGCATAGTGCACGAACTGACCAACCACCATTAAGAACGAACGGAACGTGGACGCGACGCGATTGGTCATTTGATCCTTGTGTAAACTGACCAACCAATCGCGGCCTCGAAACGATGCTAAAAGTTCCCCGCAATCCGCTTGGTAACCAAAGAGACCTGAAAAACGACTTTTGCGCATCTAACGACTTTTGCCAAGTTCATCATCATCATCATATCAGCCGAAAGACGTACACTGCTGGACATAGGCCTCCCCCAAGCGTCGCCACATTGACCGGTCCCCGCAACCTTCACCAGGTCATCGGTCCACCTGGTGGGAGGCCTTCCAACGCAACGTCTTCCGGTTCGCGGTCGCCACTCCAGAACCTTTCTGACCCATCGGCCATCCGTTCTGCGAGCAATGTGCCCTGCCCACTGCCACTTGCCTTGCACACCCTGGTTCTCTTGCGAATCTCTACATTTCTGATTCGATCACGCAAGGAAACTCCGAGCATATAGCCCTCTCCATTACCCTTTTTGCCAAGTTACATGCCGACCACTATACTAGAGGAATAAGAATAGCCACTGTCCTACCTTTGGCTTGGTCGCCAAATGCATAGTGACTGCTGAGCAACAGTCTCGTCTCGGTAGGAAAGTATCATCATCAACGAACGATGGAGGACCTGCAGCATATTTGGAATACTGGTATGTTTTTTGGGAATAAATTGAAAGGGAAACGGGATAGCCCAATACAAAATGCATTGAATTACTGGAAAATTATTTAACTTTAAAAATAAGAAACAATCAACAAAGAAAACATAAACCAGGGACCGTATCAAAATTTATATCAAAATAAAAAGAACTCCTGAAGCGTAATTTGGAATATAGTATTTTTAACCCCCCTCACAGAAAAAGAGGGGTGTTATAACTTTGACGTGTGTACCTGTGTATTTTTGTAACTGTATGTGGCATCATAGCTCCTAAACGGGTGAACTGATTTTGATTTCATTTTTAGGGTTCCGTGCCCAAACAGTAAAAACGGGATCCTATTACTAAGACTCCACGATCCGTCTGTCTTTCTGTCGGTCCGTCTATCACCAGGCTGTATCTCATTGATCGTGATAGCAAGACAGTTGAAATTTTCACAGATGATGTATTTCTGTTGCCACTATAACAACAAATACTAAAAACTTGTGATCATGATACAGAACTCTTCGTACGCGAGTCCGACTCACACTTGGCCGGTTTTTAATAAAATAATTATATCTACGTACGATTATTGGCTCATAAATAGTGTTTCCCCATAGGTACTTAGATGGTGGATTGATGGGCAACAACCCCACATTAGACGTCCTCACAGAGCTTTCCGAGTTGAACCTCGCGTTAAGAGCCACGGGACAACAAGAAGCCGCTAGGAAGACCAATCTTAAAGTAGTTGTGTCTTGTGGTACTGGTAAGTGAAGAATTTATATACATCTCCAAATAAAACTTCTAAAGCGTGTAACTTTACCATTTTGCACCATGTACTTTACCATATACCTATGTCATGGACCAAGTGGTTATTCAGGGCACTATAAATTAAATCTATATATATAAAAGGCAAAAGTGATTGACTGATGTATCAACGCACAGGCCAAACCCTTAGGGCCAGAAACTTAAAATTTCGCACACGTATTCTTATGACGTAAGCATCCACTAAGGAAGGATTTTTCAAAATTCAACCCCTAGGGGGTGAAATAGGGGATAAAAGTTTGTATGAAACTTTTTATTCAAAAGTCATCTGTAGGATAAAACACGGATCACGCGAACGAAGTCGCGGGCGAAGTGCTAGTAAAAAAATAAAATAAAAATATATTGTATAATGCCCGGGCAAGTCAAATCGGGCAATGTAATGAATACTGTTTTAATCTTCTATATTTATCACATTGTCTGTTCATTATGAATATTGCTATTTAACGGTTGGGCAATTCGATAATTATAGTCAATGAATTAGTTCAAGAGCGAGCGAAGCTAGCTCGAGAGCTTAGGGCACTCCGGACACGGATAGGTTAGGTTCGAAGGAGATGACGGTAGCGAGCAAAGCAAGCGAACTTAGCTCCCGTTATCTCCTTCAAGTTAGGGTACTTTAGACCATGCAGACAGAAATAGGAACCCTGCGCAGTGGAACTCCGTCGACAATGTTGCTTAAATAGTACTCGTACTTACCTATTCTATATTAAAATCAACGACAACATTACAAAAATTAAATAAAACACATATTTTTATTACCCGGACCAATAAGTGATGGGCATTATTCAGAAGGCCCGGTCATTTTAATTATTTCAATAGTTTTTATATTATTGCCTCCTCATATTGGGCATTTTTAAATTGCCCGGGCATTATGAATAATGCCGTATTAATCAATTGGTCTATATCAATTTCTCACAAATCATATCATTTTAGTAAAATCTTAATATATTTTCGATAGTAGTAAAATACCATAATAGTTATAGGTTCGTCTTTAAGTTCCTGGTATTCATGGAATGGAATAACGCGATAACTTCTTTTGATCGTGAATACACGAAATGATATGCCAGAAAAGGTTTATTCTAACAATTTAACAATGAGTAACATTCATAAATCCCAGAACACTACAGACCTTAAGGACCTAGTATTGAAACTCTTTCTTGATTTTTTTGTCCGAGACTGACACTGTTCGGGAGTATCTTGCCTGTTCTTCTCCATAAGAACTCCCTAGGAATCGGCATTGACAGTTCAGGTTAGGGTTGCCAGATGGTCGGGAATCGTCTAGATTCTCCCGATAATTTATAGAATCTCCAGACAAAACGCATAATCTCCAGATAAAAATGTTCTTGGAAAATTCGTTCTGTCAGATCATTTGCGTTATCAATTCCTATAAGCAATGCTTACTGTGAAAACATGTTAAGTTTTCTATATAATTTATACACCAAAGAAAAAAAAAATGGCTATGATAAAAGCTGAGTTAGTAAATAGACTGAACTTTGAAGTAAATTGTTTGAATTATAACTCTTTTCCTAAATTGGTGGACTCACAATCAGTAAAGTCTAAAATTACCAAGGCAAACTAAAAACTTAAGTGTAGTTAAATTAGTTATGTTTCATCAATATTTAACCTATTAATAAAAAAAAAAACATTTTACATTTATATTTTTAATAGGTACTTTTTCGCCCGATAACAACCTCAAAATCCCGAAATTTTCAATTTTTCCCAGATATTTTCGTGGCAACCCTAGTTCAGGTACAGCTGTATAGGCTGCACAGTCACTTTGTCTCTTTCTACAGAGTGGCCAATTGTGAGGGAGTTTTGCTCAGAACAATATCTATGTCAATGGCATCATCGGAGTTAACGCTAGCGTAGTGTTGCAAGACCCTTCTGGCGCCATTCATCATCATCATAATTACAGCCGAAAAACGTCCACTGCTGAACATAGGTCTCCCCCATATGTCGCCACATTGACCAGTCCCGTGCGTCTCGCATCCAGCGGATTCCGGCAACCTTTACCAGGTCATTGGGCCACTTAGTCTCTCACTTCCAACTCTACGTTTTCCGGTTCGCGGTCGTAACTCCAAAACTTTTCGGTCTAATCAATCATCATTTCTGCGAGCTTCTGGCCAAATGGCCATCAATTCTGGCCAAATGGCGCCATTAACCGACATAATTTTGGGTTACTAGTGTCCTGCTTCTTAATAATACTATTCAACTTCGCGTGTTTTGTTCTTCGCAGGTCTGATACCCGTATCGAAGTTAAAAGATATAGACGTGTTCAAGCCAGAGAGTTTGTGGGACACCGCTCGGCTCGCGTGGGGATTGTCGGCAATCGGAGGTCTACTTGTTGATCAGGTAAGAGACTACACTTTGTGGGTGAAAGAGGGACTCACACACTGTCAGTATTATTTTGGAAATGTTGCCTTACTATCAAACAGATAGACAATACAGATTCTGTTGTAGATGAATGAGGTATTTAGATGTGCAGACGTGGTTTTTTATTAAGTTTAGTGACACCGTCTTAGTTTTCACCAGCTTCTTCGCTACTGTGGCCAGTATAATCTCACAGGATAAAAAGTAGCCTATAATAATCAGCGATATTTTGTATATAACTTTCTGCCAGAAAAATTGTTTTCACCATAAACAAGCAATTTTATCTTCCATAATATTAATTGGGAAGCACAGATTAAATTCAGACTAAATATCGCTATTTCTGATAGTTTCGGCTTTAACCGTCAATACACACTTAAAAATCTCCTGTAAAGTTCCCACCTTTGTTATCTCGATTTTTCCTTAATTATGTGATATATTCCCAGGCAACACAATCAGACGGCCGCGTAGTGGAACGGGCACGGGCGTGGTGCAGTACAATAGGAGTGCCGTACTACCGCTTTGCGCCACAGATGTCAAAAGACGTCGCTATGGACGAGCGCGCCGACGACGTGCTCGTCACCATGCTGTGGGAGGCGCACGCATATATGCACGCGCACCGCGACCGCGTCTCCGAGCTAGCGGCACTGCTCAACGACACTGACCACGGTGAGCTACTACTGTATAATATCGGCAAATAACACCATCTTCAGTTGATTTTGTAGTAATCGGGGCAAATCATTTTTGTGAGCTAAAAAGAGGAAAGGACCTAACAACCAGCCTTGAGGAACGCCCATTGTCATTGAGTTTAGTACGTTTAGTGCTTGAGCTTCAACAATAGTATCTCATGGTTAATGCAATCGAACGCTTTCGAGAGGTCGCAAAAGATTCCAATGGCGTCTTATGCGTCTTCCAAAGCGTTAAAGATGTTCTTTATTATGGTGAAACTAGCGTCAGTTGTGCAAAGGTCTTTGGTGAAACCGTACTGTTGTTACAAGATGTAATGTATGTTTAAATGACGCATGAATTCGTTTGTCAATAACAAACGAATTCATATTTTGGGCTCTAACCGCGTTTATTCTAACATTATATATGCTTTTTTTTCAGAAGCAGCTGCAAGGAATTAATCTACGCAATGCAAGACCTAAATAAAGCTAACTGTACGTAAGTGCGCATAACATAGCTTTTAATATACGCATAATATAAAACTTAGATATAATAATTATGATAAAATTTTGTCAGACATAAAAAGCAAAAATTGGCAGGGTTTAGTTAAGTAAACTCATTAGTTGTATATGTATATTTGTATAAGAAACATTTTTTTTTGTTGCTGACAACTAGAACAAATTCCTTGTAAACAATATTTGTTAGTTTATTAACATTCCTAGTAGGAATACGAGATATTTAACTTATCTTTTGTTTTTCTCGAAACATTATGTAGGTACAGTTTTATCGATATCGATACTTCAACATCACGCCGCTAGCTTATAAATAATAGCAAAGTTCTTATTCTTTTTGTACGGGATTTAATTTATTTTACTCCAATAACATATTTCTTTGTCACCCGAATTTCCATACAAATATGATTCTGATTCTTACGAGTCAGGTTCATCCTCTTTTTCAACCTTTATAAAGATAATGTATGTTAAGATGGTTTGGTCATGTTAAGAGAATGCATGAAAGGCGACTAACGAAAGGTATTTACATGGCAGACGTGAATGGAAACGCCGGGAGGGGACGCCCTATAAATACATACATAGACCTTATAGGTGATGTTCTTCAGAAAGGCCAGGTGCGCAGTACTCATAACCGGCGTGTGTATGACTAGATGTATGAATGTGAGTGAAGCAAAAGAAGTATGTAAGGATCGTAGCAGGTGGCGTTCTGTAGTTTCTGCCTACCCCCATGGGAAAAAGGCGTGAGTTTATGTATGTATAAAGATAATTTTTGTCTTGCTTGGATTTGAAGAGTAGCACAATTCAATATAGTTGTTGCAAACCACGAAGCAGCGACATGCCATTTTTATAAGGTCTGGTTGAAATTACGTTGGAAAATTTGGGCTCTTGAAATAAATCAACTGTACTAGCGTATTATCAAGTTAGTTCAAATGTATTTATTTATTACTTTGGGCAGCTTTCGAATACTCGAAAATATGTCTTATTTAGTTTAGGGTGCATAACAAGATAAGTCACAATACAATGTGCAATATTTTCTGTTTTATTAATTTTAATATACACATTTTATTTATTTATTTGCTTAGTACCTATTTATGTATAGTGCTAAGTGTTTAATATGTTGTTGTTACGTAAACAAATAATAATATAAAAATACTGACATAGTCGATGTATTATTTTAAAATTCTTATGACGTAAATGGCAACACTGCAAAAAATGGCGTACAGTGCTGCCATGCTTCGATGTTGCGTAATTGTGTTTATAACATAGCATTCTGAGATTTAATATGTAGACATTATGTACCTACAATTATAATGCATTCCTAATAGGTATTGATACATAAGCATGTATTCCGCAATCGATCTTAGATATTTTCTTTTATTTATACAATATATTATTGCCATAATACATTGCATTTTCATATTTTATTAAATAAATTGTTATATACCCCTGTTAATAATAATCCTTTACCAACTAGAATAATTATATTTAATACTTAATACGCTTTCCTTTATATATGACTTAGGTAATAGAAAAGATGGTCTTCACTAAAAAATAATGTTAAAAAGGTGTATCTACCAGTAGGCAAGATTGTATTTTATAAAATTGCATATTTATATAAGAGTATAAATTATAATAATGTACTGAATATAATTAAAATTTAATGCAGCAATGTGCACCTATTTTCACGCTATATTTTTCAAGTGCTTGATTATAATGTTATCACGAATGAAGTTACCAGTAAGTAAATACAATTTGAGATTTTGTTTTTAAAATGGCAAATGCGTAAGCAATCCACAGTACGCAGAAAATTGCGGGTATTACATTTTATTTTTTAAATTAGGCTCAAAATTTATAGCACTAAGATAATATTAAAGTAACTACTGATGAATGTAATAGAATATATAAATTTATATTAAAAAATAATTCAAAAATTCCTTGATGTCATTATTCTACAATGTATAAAATGTTGCTTGTAATTATGAAAACATTTATAGGATCTCTGAAGAGAGGTCTTATACTCTGTATTATCGTTTCATGACAAAAAAAAATAGAAATTATATTAGACAAAGAAGTATTTATTCAATGTGATATATTATAATAGTTCAAATAGAGGCTCAAGTCGATTGTCGATAAATGTTGGTTGTGTTAAGCGCAACTCTATGTAATATGTAAGCAACACGACTTTTTCGAGCCCATAGTGTATACACTGCTTATGTTTGTACTGTTTACTGTTGTTACTGTTCTCCGACCAAAGCGACAGTGTGTCTAAAAACCCACAACTTTGTATCCTAAGCTGTACAAAATAAATGAAGTTGTCAAGCGAAAACAGGTTTTATTAACTTAACATTACTGCTGTATTCCCCGAAAGGTTTTGCAGCGGTGCACTTATAGTAGGTACATTCAGATTTTGCCTGTTATGTTTAAGCTCCATGTAATAAAATCTATCATATTCATGTATGTAAATTCCAGATAGAAAAACCCAAAAACACTTTGCCCGACCCGAGCATCGAACCCTATCACGCTCAGTAGTAGTACTACTACTCAACCAAAGAAGCAGTCATAAAAGGTTTTATTAAAATGAAACAAAGTCGTTTATGCAAGCTCTTTAATTTAATATTACTATTAATCACAATATTCACTAACTTAGGCTTATACAAAGACTCAATAATATCACATTTCTGATGTGGATATTATTAATCCACGACTAAAACTACCCTACTAAAAAGTAACTTCTAAATTGTCTAATTACTTAGCTAAGTACCACCAATATAGGGCAAATTAGGTAATGGTGCCTCTTCATAAGTTCAGCTGCAAATAGGATTAACTAATTCGTAAAGGTAAATCAGTAACTTGTTAAGTACAGTCTACAAAAAATGTTAAGTACAACAAAACACTTTGGTTACTCTGTTATTGTTATTAAACATATGATTTCTTTTTAATTCAAAATCTTATTGTAATTGTTTCTCACAAGTAGGAGGTAAGTACAAACAATTTTTAAGTAACTTGAGATTCAGTGCCAAAAAAATAAGTAAGGTACAGTCAGCAGCAAAATAATATATTAAAAAGCCGAAATAAAATAAAATAATTTACGACTGCACTAAAAATATATTAATTTGCAAGTTGTCTAAATAAATCTTTTAAAATAAATTATCTATATTGAGGTACTCCGATAAATATTTTTAGAATTACTATAGGAACGCAAATTCTTACACTAAAAGCCTAATAAACGGTTATATCGTTTAGAACGATCCCAGGCTTGAAACCAGGACAACGGACTTACGGCACATCACTAACTTAACTTCTCAATGGTATATATACAATTTATACCATATATGCGTCGTTTTATAAAAATTATAAAAAAGCCGCTTCATCAGTAGTCCAGGATAGCTAACATTAAATCGAGAAGTGAGGCACCGCGCTACACAATAAAAAAAACTATTCACTGCTTACATAGTCACTTTCTATTATAAAATTTAGAATTTCTCACTCATTTTTTCACATATATTTTGGCAAAAAAACAGAAGCCGACATAATTCATACAAAAACTAAAAACTAAATGAACAACCTTTCACGTCCTATTTGTTTCTACCATCAGTTTAAAACGCTGACTGTACTAAAACTTTTGAGCCACAGTTCGACGTTCTAAAGGCAGTATTGTGTGACCTTAAAGATAAGTCTGGGTTGGCGAGTTTCTAATAAAAAATAACCTCCTTTTTTAGTGAAGACGGTTAAAAACTGGTTGTTAGTGGTAGCCAGGAGCATTTAAAATCACTGATGAAATGATCTGAATTAATTTTCACTGTCAATCTAGTTTTTAAGTTCGTCTTAGTGTTCTATGTTCATGAAAATTAGAAAAGATCATTCTCCAGGTAAAAACAATATTTGCTCACAATTTTTTTACAAGTTTATAAATAGTTAACAGTGCGGTAGGTACTTTCAGAAACACGGAAGAACACATTTTTTTATGAAACGTATAATGGCCCATACATAGCATTATTTCGATACTTATTGATAATTAATAAATTAATTCACTGTGATAATATCCAATGTGGGCCATTATAAGCACAAAAACCGCTATAAGCTACAGCATGATGTCAAATTAAAGATTGAACACAGAAACGGAATAAGACATAAAAAATAAGTTTAAATTTTTTCTTAAAGACGTACAGTAAAATACAACCCATTTCACTAAAAGTTTCTTGAAAATTTTCAATGAATTTCTACAAAGACATGTCGAAAATGATCATAGAAATATTAAATAATTAAATAAAAATGTCCATATTAATTATTAAAAAATTTGGTAACAGTAATTAAAATAATAACAAAAATCTGTACAACAAGTACACTATTTTTATTTCTTTATAAATGCTACGTTATATTTTGTATCGAGACCATTTCACGTTATTGTATAGTGTTTGGCAGTGTTGCCGATTATATATTTTCTTTTAAAATATCTTATAAAGAAGCAACCAATTTGTTATACGAAACACTTTGGCACAAAGTCACTAAAACTTATTGAAAAAAGAAAAACATAGAAATCGACATATTTTTCTAAGGACATAGAATTTGAATTCTGTTTGAATGGAAGAAGGAAATAACGAAAAATAGACTCAAATGCTCATTTCAATAGGATCGCTGCTAAAATTGGCCAAGTATCGGTAAGTTTTGTTTGAACTGAAGCATCGATATGTTAAAGCACTAAGTTAACAAGAAGGCACCTTGTGAATGCTAACAAAGAAAACTACCCACCAATGCGTGAAAATTTTAGCAAAGATCCTCAAGGTTTACGTATCCACGATATGCCTGATCCCACTGAACCCCAAATAAATAATAACACCTAAAATCTAGTTCCCATGCACTCAGATTTTAGCAATCATACACAGCCCTAAGACCACTCCATAAAGATTAATGTAATCGTTCATGTGTATCTTTTTCTCAATCCTTAATCAAATATCACATATATGTAAACCTTTGGCACAATATTATAAGGAATATTCGTATGGGAAGAAATATGCTTGTTCATACCTATCCTGAATAATATTCTCATATGAATTTCTCATTGATTTGTATACTGGAAAAAAGTTCCCACACAATTCAATAGTGTAATAATTTTTATCGTTTTTATTTCCTGATACATTGAGGAAAATTGTAAATTTACATTTTACCTACTTGAAGTACACAATATGTGTAACAGCCTCTATAAAGTACAGTATATTTGTGCTTTGGACGAGTGCAAACTGCAAACTGGCATTTCTTTCTACCACATTCACTTCGCACCCCTAACGTAACAGTCAGTTTTAAAAAAAGTTTCCAAACTTTTTTATCCCATGAAATTTTCCACGATTTCACCTGGATACTATAATGCCTATTTTCCCATGAATACTTCCCTATCTATATTGTGCCTTAGTGTTATAGCCAAAGTATTGTACGCCACTCAAAAATGTTCCTTAGATGTTAGTATGGGTCGTCTGGATATTCCATGTTTGCGATCAAGTTCTTCTTCTCTTCCTTGCCTGGTTTTGAGTCCAGTAAAGATGGTCGTATCGTTGATCTGGGTTCGAAACATGGCTGTAACAAAAACAAATGGAAATCATTATTTATTGTTCTTCAAGTCTAGATTTTTTCTATGCAGCCTAATTGAGTAACTCACAACCGCCATATTATCTTTAATTTTGACAGTTTAATATTAATTTCCTTATTTATGTTGTCAAGCAGACGGCGGATTATGGACCGGTTTTTGAATTTTAGTATTTGGAGTTAGTGCCTTTTAACACGCCCCTGTTGCCGGGTAGTCGGTGCCGGGTAACCAGCGGCGAATGTATAGCCATGTACATACGCCAGTACGTGTGGAAGCTATACACTTCGCCGCCGGTTACCCGGAAACCGGGGCGTGTGAAAAGGCACTTACTGTAATGCCAAAGTTTGACACAATTTCAAGCTAGAGTTTGATAAATACTCAACTACAAATTCTTAATTCAAAAATCGTAAGTGAGTTTCGCAATTGGGGTGCTTGATATGACAATCACCATAGGTTAGGTATAGGAGTTTGAACTACCTACTTAGATGGTAAACACATTTTTATGTAAGTTGGTAGGTGTAGAATCAAAGGTTTTTACACCTAGTTCAGTATTTACAACAGCTATATTCATAACCTACACCTCAATCATAAATATATATAAGAAATATCTTTTTAATATTATGTGAGAATTATAAGATGAGCTTTTAGTAACTACGTGTAAATATTTCCCCCCACAAATATCTACCTATTATATATATTATTATCTTTAATTACCTGTATAACATTTAAACCATAGTAACGTTCAGCTGTAGGTGATTTTATTATTTGTTAGCTTATTCGTTAAAGTGAGTTACACACATTTCTACAAATTTTGCATTTTACTGTTAGTAACATTATATGCAACAAACGCAAGAAGTTTTTAATCTTAATAGGCATGCAACAAACATACAGAAAAAAGACTGACGTTCTTTTTAAGAGTTTTTAACTGGTACCATAAATAAAAAGATAATATTTGAAATACTAAACAAATAAACGATTTGGTTTGCAAAAAAAAATATTAAAATTGATATTGTACAACTTATACAAGTTCAAGTTACCACAGATACCTAACTACCAATTTTTTTTCAAGATGATTTTATTATACAATATAAAAAATAAAAATCCTACATCATTGAACCTTGTAACCCATATTATGTTTAGTAAAATTGTTTTATGTTCATTCATCAAAAATCCAAAAAATAAAACAACTGTAGTTAAAAATATTATTAGTCGAGTTAGTAAGCGAGTGTACCCAAACCATGCGGGGCTAAGCAGTAAGATCAAAATGTGAACCTTAAACAGACGGCTCAAGGACCAAACTCATTCATTGCAGCTTGCCCAAGCATTATCAACCTGTATGGAATGTCATGGGCACATTAAAATATGCATGCTAGTTGCACACTGGTTTAAAATAAAAAAATACCACCGACTTCCAAAAAAAATACTACTAAGTGAAAAATAACTTCAATTTCGGAAGTCGGTGTTCCTATTTTTGTTGCTCTCTTTTTTTGACACCAACTTCCGTAATTGAAGTTATTTTTTATTTAGCAGTATTTTTTTTGGAAGTCGGTTGTATTTTTTTGTAAAAAGATTTTATTTTTTAGTTGTGGTACATAACGAGCAAGTTATAATATAAAGGTACCTAGTTATGCCAGAATAGACTACCCGAATAACATAAAACTTGAAAATATCTGAGAAATGAGAGTCTACAAGGGTGAACTGTACACATCTGCGTACCCCTTTAGAGCGCTAGCTTTATGCTATGAAATGGAGTAAACAATAAACAAACATGCGATTGCAGCAATCCCGAGAGATTTGCCGTTATTTATTGAAGAGTTCTGTTGTATATCGCCGAAGTTCGTCATAAGATCTTTACAGATCTACAATTTAAATGGGACCACTTTAGAAGCACCAGCAATCAAATAAAAAAAGAAACATCTGGTTTTGGTCAGCCAGCTCGCGAATATGTATCCTCCGAATGCACAGAATGATTTTCTTCTTGTTTATGTCTTTTTATTTCGTTTCTTAAGCAGTCGGGTTTAATTTATCGATATTTTATGATTTCAAGAACAAAATAGAGTCGTATCTCTAAGTGGTCTGTGATAGAGTATTTAGGATTCTGTGAAGTATTGTCATTTAATTTGGTACCTAACCCTGTAGAGTACTCGACAGGGTTATGTAGCTAAAAACGGGTCCACACTACGTTCTCTATTTTTTTTCCAAGATTTCGGGATAAACACAAATGAACAAAACAGGATACGAACATAACAGACAAGCTGTGAATGAGAGTATATGCACAATAAACAGAATACCCAGTACATTGTGCCAGATGCAACTGTATTCCGGTACGCACTCGTGATCACAATCGATTTCAGATTTTCATTTTCGTTTTGACAGTTCGGGGACCATCTATTGCATAGTTAGGTTATTGTGAAAAAATAATTCTGTTGATTCTATGAAACTGATTGTGATTGCGAGTGCATTACGTAATAAAGATGCTATATGAATAGGAAAAAAAGTTGCCACAAATATGCCAGGATGTACTAGAATCTCTGGCAAATTTAAGTTTGGTGCTGTATATTTATGCGTGCGATTTAAAAACAAATACTACCTGTACTATTATTTATTCTGTGGTACTACGAGTACGTCTGTAGGGGATGTGCAGTAAAACGTAAGATTTACGAAAGGGTTAATTAAGTGGTAGGGAGATGCAATGATAGAAAATAAAGATCCGTGCGCAATCATTCGTAAAGAATACTAAAAAACTGGCCAAGTGCGAGTCGGACTCGCGCACGAAGGGTTCCGTACCACTATCGCAAAAAACACGCGTTTGTTTTATGGGAGCCCCACTTAAATATTTATTTTATTCTGTGTTTGGTATTTGCTGTTATAGCGGCAACAGAAATACATCATCTGTGAAAATTTCAACTGTCTAGCTATTTTGATCACGCGTCGCCTACAACGTCTTAATTAATTTGAAGTGGGGTTTGTATAGCTACTCGTATTTTCGAGAACTTTGTTATTAGGAGGCGAAGTCGTAGATAGCGTTATCTTATTTTCAATGATATCTCGGTATCATTTTAATCTTCTCATGGTATTTTTGTAAACAACTTAGATATTGTTCTTCAAAAATTATAAAAAACAATTTGATTGATAAATAACCAGCTTCAAGCCAGCTATCTTAGAATGTTTGACCTTTGTGACAAAAATAAAACAATTAATAACAAATATACCTATTATCATTGACTGTAATTATCCGAAATATAAACACAGACGTGACAGACAACATGAAAACTGAAATACGATAAAAAGTACGTCAATACCGAACTTAATTACTTTTCAGCTGTTAATTATGTAGGTAAATCCACGTATTTATCGAATTTCAAAAATATTAGGGTTAAGTTAGACGTCATGCATTATGTTACTTTTTAAGAACAGTTAACTGGCTGATATGCGATAATTTGCCAACAGTTTAATGTTTAAACTCGTTTTTAACCGCCTTTTTGTTGTTCCTAACTACTTGTACTCGGAAACATGCGTTTTCAAATTGCATTAAGCCTAGAATATCTACAAATGCCTGTAACTTGCTTAAAAGTGTACAAACAGCTTGCATGCCTTTGTAACATTCACCAATCACATTCATGGCTTGAGTCACACATTTTTTATCACCGTTTGGAAGCAAAATCCGTTATAAAATGCGTGAATCATGCCTATCACAGAGGCCGTGCTCGCCCGGCTGATTGGTGTTACAGTTACAGGCATGTATGTGTATTCTTGTCCTAATATGCTTGTGACAATACGTTCTTTCTACCGCGATCGCGATTCAAAAGCGCGCGTGCGTCTTATGTAACAACTACAAACGCCTAAAGACGTTTTATTTAAAAAATACGACACTAAAGTTGACTAATATACGACGCGTGGACAAGATTATACGCGACATGCGATTTTATTAAACAAAAATGAAAGCGTGACAACAATACGAATGTGTCAAAAACAGTTTTGTATCAATGACTGTAGTTATTAGGTACCTACAAGTTACAACATTTTATTTAGAAAATATGATACGATAGTTGACTAGACGACGCGTGGACCAGTAGTGAGTTCACTTGGCTTTTATAAAGGGCTTATTACACTACACGTTATTCAGGGCCCTGAATACCGGGTCACTTCACCATTCCGTGTCAATAAGGTCGATATTTTGAGAACCCTAACTTCCTAACATTTATTACACTACCTTAAATTAGGGTTTAGGGCCCTGAATACCGTGTAGTGTAATAAGCCCTTAAACCGGCAAAAAGCATTAGGTACGGCGTGTATGTCAATGATAGTGAAACGAACTAAGGATGCATAGGTAAGTCTAAATTCTGTAAGTTACGTTTACGCTTCAATAGGAAGCATTGACGGAACCAACGTTTTGGCATTTGGGTTGGCTCACGTTTGCTCGGTTTAGTACCGTCCATTAATCACGTGATGTATTTTAGCATTTTTTAACCCCCCTCCCCATTGGTGATACGTGGTGAGGTTTAAGACTAACACCCCCGCACCCATCCAAAATTATGTGTATTTTTAGTACCTACAAAGAATCTTAAATTTTTTAGAATATTTTCTTTAAATACAGGTATAAAATATAATCTAATTTTATGAAATTAAGGACCATGGCAAAAATGTCTAGACAGAAAGGTTGCAGGTTGTTTTTGACTGCCAATAAAAATAATATTACACGCGCAATAACACTACACGCCGTTTTTAGGGTTCCGTACCCAAAGGGTAAAAACAGGACCCTATTACTGAGACTCCGCGGTCCGTCTGTCTGTCACCAGGCTGTATCTCATGAACCGTGATAGCTAGACAGTTGAAATTTTCACAGATGTTGTATTTCTGTTGCCGCTATAACAACAAATACTAAAAACAGAATAAAATAAATATTTAAGTGGGGCTCCCATACAAAAAACATGTTTTTTTCCGTTTTTTGCGATAATGGTACGGAACCCTTTGTGCGCGAGTCCGACTCGCACTTGGCCGGTTTTTCGGTTTAGAAATCGCGCGTTTGACGAAAAAATAAATAAACGTGATATCTTACTACACCCCCTGACCACCCCTTGTGATATTTCGTGATTTATGCTAGCCCCCCCTTTCAAGTCTAACGGGATTAATGGACGGTCCCTTTCTGACTGAGGTCTTGAAATTAACTCTTAATCTCAAACCAATTATGGTATCAGTTAGTAGATTTATCTACTAGAGATTATAATATTGACTTTATGGTCAAAATCCTATCTCTACTAACTGCTAAGGAAAATCTTCCGATAGATACGTTATTAGGTTCGGATGTTAAGGTTGTTCTAGTCGACGGCACGAACTATTTTGTGCGCGTGGTTAAAATGCATGCTAATATCTGACAACACGTAAGAATGAGCAGTATGAAACTAGTTCGCGTACGAATACACACTTTTGCAAATTTGTAGCGAAATGGATGATGATTTAGGACGAAAACGAGCGCGAAAATTTTATAAAGAGATCTTTGGGAATATGGATATCATGAAAAAACTATTGAATGTATATTCTGTTCAAAATAAAATTATTTGCGTTGTTGAACTACTAATCTATCCACTGTTTTGCAATTTTCCTTCTTCTTATGGCTTATTTGCGCCCGAAGATGCGTTAAAATTAGTGTTGAAAAAAAATATTTAAGAGTAATGAACTTAACACAACATAATTTTTAAATATATATTTTTTTACTTTTTGGTTCCAGATCATGATGAGACAAATTGATTGAATTTTTTATTTTGAACGTACACCATCAAACGGCGGTGTAATCGCCAGACTACGTTTGTATAAAATAATGATCCACTAGGCAACCTTAATGCATCTTTTATTCAACAAAAAACTCAAGCTATCAATTTTAACGAGGCCGGGTGTTAGAAACACTAAATAAGTAAAATACTGGACTATTGAACCTCAGAAGTCGAGCAGTCAAAGTGCACGTTTTAAGCACACATCTGCAATACAACAACATTCTATATAAATTGAAAACTTATTGAAAAATACGATTTGACAGTTGTCCAAACGCCACGTGACGGTATCAAACAAGAACGAAAGTGTTTTCGACAACAATACGGAAGCGTTCAAATATTGCTGTGTCAATGATATAAGTCTGTAATTTTTCGCTTTTTATTTAAACAAGTGATTTCGTTGTTAACCGAATGTCGCATCGAATTGTATTATTATCTTTTAATTTTATTTATCTAGCCATTTTTCTTGCTATCTGCTGTTTAATCAAAAATATGTCGAATCATGCTTACGAATATTGTTGGTTTTTGTCTGTAATGTTTACGTGTGGATGGAAATTCATAATCTTAATCCAATTTTTATGCACACAAAACAGAGTAACAATTGCAAGGTGTCCAATGTTAAAACTATTAATCTCTCTGTTTTCAAAAAGAAGCAGTTAAATACCATTTTTGAATTAACGTTAGACATATAAATAATCCCGTTTTGCAGCCCATTAAACCAATTTAGACCTTCTTGGTTAAGAAAAATGGTAGCTGTAGTAAACAGTTGTTTTGGGTTACAACAGCCTAATTGTGTAATAAATTCGGCAAGGAAAAGGGCAAAGAGTATGAAAAATCCACCAATCACATGCGAGATGAAACACGCGATGTGGATTTCCGTTTATGTGATTGGTCGATTTTTCATAATCTTTGCCCTTTGCCTTGCTGAATACATTACGCAATAAGGCAACAGCAGGTGTATGCTTTTTATGCCATTCTTATAGAACTCACAATCGGTTGAACAGACTGTGAAAAGGTTTGTAAAATTTTCTGATAAAAGATTGCAACATTATGCAAGATACGAGTATTATAAATTTTTCATAAATTACTTGCAAAAACAGCATGCATTGAGGATGCATTTTAAATCATTTGTCACGATGATAAAGAGAGTATACAGACCGTTTAGATTACAGCCATCTACAAATACAACTCCATGCCATTTCATTTAATAATTTAAAAGAAAATAAGCATCTTCATACGCAAATTAATGTTATTACAATAATCCCCGAACATTTTGGCCGGGCTGAACATATTCTTCCCGATACGCAAGGCACGGCCGCAGTGCTTTCTCAGTAAGAAATTTCCTACTGCGCACCCATTTGTAGCCAACTTCAGACATGCCAAAAATATTAGGAATTACTGTATGATATCTAAAATATCTCACGGTGTGTGCTAAGCCTATAATTTAGTTGCCAAATAAAGAGTGGTACTCACAGTTTCACATATATTCATGTTACAGCAGTTCTCAATGGTGATCTCACACTGGTCAGGCCGTGCAGTCATTGGGGTTACATTCTTGTTCACAATTATACGCTTCTTGATCCTGGAAACAATAAAAAACATGGTGTTTTAACGAAGAAGAAATGTAAATACTGTCTTTTAATTAAGTAAAGTAGTCGCAGCGGATCTTTGTGTCTCTGAAGCTGGCTCTGCTAACCATTGCGCAAGAAAAAGTTTGTCATCGAGTATACTACATAGAGAAAGCGAGATAGGACGATGCGACAAAAGTAAGCGAGTGAAAGAGATAGTTATACAATGATATCTTCACCTTTAACATTGACATAAAAATATCTACTGCACAGGCTCTTGCAGCCAATTCAGAGACACAAAGATCCGTTGTGAGTATTATAGAACATTTTATATTGCGATTGCTGTCAATTTGACAGTTGAATTATAGTTCACTTGCAAGTTCGCTGTCAATAAAATGAATTACGTTGCGAGTACCTATTATACGTAATATATAGGGCGCTTTTATAAGAACGATTTGATAATGCTGATAAATATGCATCATCATCATGATCTAGCCCAGGCTTTTCCTAAATGTTTTGGTGTTGCCCAATCTAATCTGAGGCAGCCGAATCCCGGAACCGCTTGGTGAATATTATGACCAATTATTTATTATAAATCCTTGTGTTCTATTAAAAACAGTTCTATATTCACGAAACGGCCGACAACGTCATCAAATTGATGTATTTTATAAGATAAAAGCAAGGATTAAATACATATTTTACAATGAAGGACTCTTTAGTGCGTAAACGTAAACCACTTGCGTCATTCGCTATGAATGTGGTAATTTCTGCAGTTCCAAGATAACAACATGCATACATACAAATATAAACAACGTCTTATTTAAGCAGTACTGTCACAACTGATCATCAAAAGTAGCTAAGCAGTTTGGGATCGGAAGTACCAGATAAGTTAGTGCGAGATCATAAATTCTTGATATATTGTGAACAATAGATAATTTCAAATACAATAAATCCCAAATGTACCCTTGCTGTGCCTTATTGATAGAGAAGAAGAATGTGATGTTATAAACTTACGATGTGTGCAATAATCCGGTGATAACACATCATTTTCATGCAATAAAAGCTTTCAGATTGCTGTGAGCAAGCCAGTGCTTCAATTATAACACATATTGTCAATTATTTCGTATCATGATAATAGTTAATATAATAAAGCCGACTATCAATGGTTGCGTAGAAATATTTGATGAATGAGTATTTCAGATTACTTATATGATATCTACATTAAAATAAAGGACTACAATAAAAAATGGCTTATGTTTAACTTACCACCAGATATAGTAACATATAACAGACAAAAATAGTAAATGATCACCAAAATTAAACCCGCATCTTATTGTAAAATTATAACCAAAGTTTTAACATCTCGCTATCCTGTTTAAGCAAAATGACTCCAAATAAATCATTGTTAACCCAAAAGTAGTAAATGATCACCAAAAGTAGTAAATGATCACCAAAATTAAACCAATGACCAAAAAGATTATAAAATTTCTGGGAGCAACTTGGAAGTAGCGCTCGCCGGCCGCTGCCGCGGCACCGCTCGCTTTGCTCGCTCGGCTCGCGCGCGGTTGGTCACAGTTCTAACCTAACCTAACCTATTTTACAACATTAAATAGCGCAATAATTTGCTATTAAAATTTGGTGATCAATTTACTAAATTTGGTGATCATTTACTATTTTTGTCAGTATATTACTAGATTTGGTGGTTAGGGGTTATCGTCACAAAGTTTTTTTTGGTGGTCATTATATTTATTCCCATAAAAAATACCTAATTAAAAGTTTTTTTTTTTTAAACAAGCTTTTAATGGACTAAAAGTACGAAATGTAATATCGCTTGTTATCCCATGAGCCCAAGTGTTATCTTGTCTGGTTGAGGAGTTGCTATGGCCATGCACATGGCGTGTTCCTATATCTGCTGTTGTTTTATCTATCATGGATCATATCCGATGAATCATCTCGCTTCTATGCTTATCAGTTATCATTAACTAATCATATCACCTGCACTTTAGCCTAAGCCACACTGAGCTGCTTATAGTTGGTTTAAAAGTGTTCTCTTCCAATCCTTTCCTGCTGTCACTTTTTCATTTACTCACTTGCCATTCATATCATCAGTTCACAAGAAAAACGTCCACTGCCGAAAATAGGGTCAGTGTCATCATATTGACCGGCCCTGTGCGTCTCGCATCCAGATTATGCCGCAGCCTTAACCAGGTTATGCCCGGTAATTCATATCATCTATCTGGTCCTATTAGTTAAGCTATATATAATAAAATAATAAGACAAACCTGGGCCTCCTCCTCAATTGCAGAACTTTGGTGATGAGCACCGCGCACGCCAAACAAAGCATTCCGCAAAGGATACCAAGCATTACGATGATGGGGTCTCTCACGGGGTCCCATCCATCGGCACAGCCAACCATCACCGTATCTGAGTTGTAGCTATCGGAATTAATTGGCATTGCCGACCTCGGGATTGGTCGAGTATCATTGCACCTGAAAATAATGAATAAAATGTTACTAATTATCCTGACCTATGTTATAGAGGCAGCGGATGAGAACTCTAGATAGAACGAGAAGCTCTAATATTCCTAATCCTGCATCGCGCAAGAACAGTTTTCGGCTGATTTTAAATCATACAACAGTCCGACAACAACCGTCGCCGCGTTGGGCAGTTGCCCGGACCCGACACAACACCCATCTGGTTGGAGGATCCTCACTCTTCAATGAAAATTGCGGAATTTTACACTTTATACTTCCAAAAAAATTTAACAAGTAGCTCTAATATTCCGAACTTTATCTAAACATCCGAGTACCATATCAACAGCAAGAAACTGTATTGTATTTCGAATATTCGTTGCTATGAAATGAACAACATTAAGTACAATTTAAATTATTGCTCACGGTCCATTCAAACAGTTCAAGCGTTTAATAGATCTTGGTTCAACTTTTTTTCTCATGTGCTAGATAAAACTAAATGATGAATGATTTGTTCTACTTACTGGCAACTTTCATTAGTTTCTACTTTAGCTGATGAGTTAGAAGTAGTAGAACTAGGACTAGTAGAAGTGGTGGCTTCGGTAGTAGTAGTGAAAATTTTTGCAGCCTCGCATCTGGAACCTTCGAAATCTCCGATACATTGGCACACAGGTTCACTCTTCTCGTTTAAAGAACAGAGGCCATTGTTTAAGCAGTACCCATGGCATGCATAGACCTCGCAACGTTCTCCTGAATAACCGGCATTGCATCTGGAAGAACAAAAGTATGAAACAGAGTATCTTGATTTAAAGCAAGAGCACCAACTGGTTTCAAAAGATAGAAGAAAGTTTTACCTGCATTTGGGCAGACCTTCAGCACTGACGCTACAATCCCCTTGGAAACAGTAGTTTTGACAAACTGATATGTCGCACCTTTCACCCGTGTAACCTGGTGTGCATTTGCAAATTGATTGTCCACTAACTTTCATGCCATGGACACAAAACAAGCCAGCATCAGTAGGAATGTTGAAGGAATCGTTGATCGCGGACTTATTTTGTGGCAGGCTCGTCAGTGCTTCGCATTCGGTACTCCCTTCAGTCTGATCTTCAATTATATAATTTGCAGCAATACCGAAAGGAGTTTCAGATTTGAAGTTACTAATCTCTCTAGGTTCTTGATCTGAAGTTGAGTTCTTTGGTAATTGCCAAACTGATTTGTAGCCCCAGTCCACCCAGTAGATGGAATCCTTTGATACGGTTAATGCATTTGGTTGATGAAGAATTCCAACGAATAACGTTGTCCTGTTCTGCCCGTTTAGGTCTGCACTTTCAATAGAATAGTGTATCCCTTCCCTATCATCCGCCCAGTATATTCTCTTCGTCCGTTGGTCGACAGCTAAGCTGACTGGCATGTTAATATTGCTGCTGATAACAACTACCCTTTCGGAGCCATTGAATCTGGCCCTCTCAATTGTGGGCTTGTTGGTGTTTGTGTTGGTCCAATAAATATACCTGCAATTTGTAAATCACTATAAATAATAATAATAATTGAAGACCTATCTTTATTAGTACATAAACTGTCATACGAAACGTACCCTCTACAGCTATCCACTGCGATTGCTCTGGGAATCTCATCATCCATCTTGATCAACAGATTTCCATAAACATTATTTTTGGAGCCGGGCTTTAACGAAAGCCAATATATGCTTCTCTCATTTGTGTCTGTCCAGAACAGTAATCCACTGACTGGATCGAAAGCGAGTCCCTGGATGTTTTCGTATGCTTTTCTCTTAACTAAAGATTGGTATTTCTCACTAGATATGTTAAAACTGAATATGGAGGCGTTGTCGCTCTGTTTGTCGACGAATAAAAGCATGTTATGTACTGCATCATAGGCCAATGCTGTAAGGTCTCTAAACTGAACGCCTTCGGAGTGTGTTTTGCTTCCATTGGTAAAAAATTCTAGTTGATCTCCTGTGGTCACGGCAATGTCTGTAACAATAAAGAAAAAATATTAGCATTAATATTAGTTAAATATTATTAACTTTCATTATTTTGTGGCTTTTAACTACAAATGTTACTGAGCGTGTTAGATAACGTAGGTCATTTTACATATTATTTTTAGAATGATCTCGCTTTTTGAAAGAGAATTAGATATCGTGGAAAAATAGACGAATAAAAATCTGTTATGTAATGTTGTGTAAATGCAAGTGCCAATTCTCGCATTATTTGGCAGAGCTGCAGCGGTTGTCGCGTGACTTACAAACACTGATTGTCGAGGTTAATAGTTACTTCTTACATAACGGCATGGCGGCGTCTAGTTCGAACTCGAGTAGCTTGTGACTCAGATTAATGATGTGTGAATAGGCAACATTATTGTCTCTATTACATCGGCAATTGTTACTATGGTATCTGTGAAGCTAAGAGCGCATTCTTCGATAAATTATATTGTCAGGAGTCCTTAGAAACTCACAAGTAACGAGAACTACTAGTATTGTATTGATTATATTAAATACCACTGTCGGGCGGATCTATCGGACGTAATGCTTCCTACTTGGCTGAAGAACGCAAAAATCTTCAAAGCCGTAATTAAATCGTGCCCAAGTATTTAGTATCTACACTTCTCAATGAACGTCTGGCATTCTTTTGATAGTGAACGACAAAAATAACTTTGTTTGACTAGGTTACACTATTTTTTGAGTCAAGACAACATAGGTGTAGGTGTACGTAGATATGAAGGTATTTCTAGTTCGGAAACCACTCAATTAGCAGTCTCGTGATTTTCTCGATGTTAAGTAATACCTACTACGTCACACAACCCACGCGTATCTTGATATTTTCGTCACGATGAGGCTCACAAGCCTTATTTGCATAAGGTTTTATCTTGGCAGGAATTCTGTTCAAAGAAATACGTTTGCGGTAATTTCCAGCTGATGGAGGGTCAAAAATATATGCGTACGGTTTGCTGCTTAACTTGTCTTTGGGTTAAGTTTTCGCTTTTTCCGTTGACGTAAGTCAATAAAGACATATACATAGGGAGGTCCAAAAGTTCGAGGCACATTTTCCTTAAATACGTCTTCTTTTACCCGGCGGCAAAAAAAGGTTATGTTTTTCGCGCGTATCTTGTATGTATGCTTGACCGCTCAAGTGTTCTTACTAGGTGACATTCTAACAAAACAAACATGGCAGATTTTGGGCGCCATATTGTGAGAGCCCCAACTTTTTTTTTTCCATACCCATCGAGTGGTCTATCAAAATGTATAGTTTTAAGAGGTGGTTACAAAAATATATACAACTTATAAGTTTAAAAGTAATTCGAAAAATAAATGATAACTAAAAAGTTGTAGGTAAATAAAAAAGTTAATTTAGAAATAAAAAATCCGACTGCATGAGAAGCGAACTAAAAAGATGTAAACAAGAAGAAAATTATGCTGTGCAGTCGGAGGATCAGTTGCATGATCAGTCAGCTCGCAAATATGTATCCTCCCACTGCACACCATGATTTTCTTCTTGTTCTGTAAATAGATACAAGCAAAAGGTCACGGCCTTGATCCACAAGATCAAATGACCGATAAAACCAAGCATGCAAAAATGTGCTGGCAAGTACTGCATTGATTGTTAGGTACAGTTACTCACGACAAATCGTGGTGTGTTGAAGGCATCTCGATTTGAATGTTAATATAGTCTATTATTTTAATAGGCCAGTACTAAAGTGCAGTAATCGTATTAATGAATACACAGTATCTACTGTGTAGTTTAAACTATCTAGTTTAAACTGAACTTATTAATGAGTTCGTGTGCGACTAGTAGGGTTACGCATCTATTTAATTACATCATTCTGATTTGAGAATGAAGACATCATTGTTTTATTGATTCTCCAGTTTAGATTCGGAAGGGTATTTCGTCAGTCGTGTTTGATATTTTAATTTATAAAAAAAAAAAAAGAATTGCTTGCCTTTGCTTATCGACAATAATATGTAGAGAACTGCCAATTTTATTTTTTTTATTTGAGATTGATTGCAAGGAAGATTTCCAGAAAAAACTTGGGGGAGACTTTAGCCCTGTGGTGGGACAGGTATCTGCTAAAAAAAGAAAAAGAGAGTTGATGATTTCATAAATCTTCTCTCTGATATCTGGAAAGAATTTGGACAGTAATAAAAATATCTTTTAGTAACATCAAAAGTTAGTCAGAACTTATTTTTTTGGTCTATATCATCCCTATTACCAGTAGTCACGTTAATTTGCCATCTGTCGATTGATTCCTTATCAATACATGTCGACTGCCACGAAGAGATGGTCGCCAATCATAACGAGCAAAGTCACAGGTCACTGACGGTATGTTGATAGTAATCTGAGGTTGATAGTCTTCTTGTAAATAATTAATTACGAATGTTTCTTATTTAGCGAATATTGCATATACGAACTATAAAAGTAAAACTGCGCGTTATTTGGTTATGGGCAACACAAATTCATACACACGAGCAATATTTATCAGTTCATTGCGTGTTTTACATTGTCGAACACACTAATTTTTAGACAATGTGAAGTTGATTAGGATTTTCATTGGGTTGTAATTGAAACTGTGATTTAAGGGTGCTGCTTAAAGTTCCTAAGATATAAAGTAAAATTGTGAAGTATTTGTGAACCGATGGTTTGCAATCTCGCTTGTTGAGGATGAATTGGGTAATCACTATTGCTTTCGTTTTAATTTCACAATTCAACGATATCGACTGCGATGACATTCACCTGTCAGTTTTGAATCTTTTGCATTGGACCAACGAGACTTTTTTATTTAAATATATATCACCATTGTATTTGACTATCAAAATTACCATTGTCAAAGGTATTAGTGATTAGGAGTGGTTTAGGTTTATTAATAAAGATGCTTATTATGTTATAACGTGTTAAAACAAGAAAAATAACAACTTGATAAAGATAATAAATCTTTAGTATATATAATAAAACAATGCTTAAAACAAATATGATTGTATGCAAGTTATTGCAAATAAAACCTTAGTTTTACACCGTGGGTGGTAACTATGCGATGGGCTTGTTTATTTCGATTTACCTTTACGATCGATTTATTTGTAAATGGCGGCTATAAATTTGCGATGACAGTTCTGTTATTAATGGTATGAATTTATGAAATATTTAGTTTCAAAAATTCCGTTCATCTATACTAATATTATAAAGAGGATATCTTTGAATTTTTGTATGTAACGAATAAACTTAAAAAACTACTGGACCGATTTAAAAAATTCTTTCACCGTTGCGAAGCTACTCTAACCCCAGGTGACATAGGCTACTTTTTATCCCTGTATTCTTACGGGAACGCGAACTACGCGGGTGAAACCGCGAGGCTTCCGCTAGTTTGTGTTATGGATATAATTATATACTCAATCTGCCTAACCTTTGCATCTCTGGTTATATCTAAGGTACTGAATGAATTGTATATTGCAGAGCAAGAGAGGAGTCTCCTAACACAGGATTACTTGCTTAGAAGGAGGCTCCAATCACCAACTAATGTAAAACTTTTTAATTTAGAAATACTGTCACCACTCGTCACTATCTGACCTTCACAACCCACTGGCAATGTAAAACGATAACCTTTGGAAAGACTGATGGTGCCAAATTTTATGACTCTTCGACTGTCAAAGATTTACAATTAAATGTATAGTTTAGACATCGGAGGTACTTAAGTAATTTTGGACTGTATCTATGTCAGTCGTTAGATTAGTACTTCATATAATATCGTGAAAACTCGAGTTAGTAATGACCTACTTGAGAAACGCCTTATCCGTACCTATGTGATGAATACACCGCCATGCTACACCTATGTAATTCTACAAGTCTACAACATACTTACAATACGGTGATAATGATAACAATTGATATTAAATCAACAGCTACTGACACACCTACTTGCCCTTCATAGGACACAAGTAGTTACGTACATAAATGCACGCCTATGTAGTAGAATCTATATGAAGTTCTTAAGATAAGTGGTCGGCCCTACTTCCTACGAACGAACGTAATAAAAGTAAAAGACTGAGCCGTTTCAGAATTCAGTATTTGGAGTTAAGAAAGTGTCAAACCTACTAACCTATTGAGCGTCTAATTACAGAGACTATAGAAAAACAATAGCTTTTGACAGGCTTTTCGGCTAAAGCTGAGTTGAATTGAATTCTTAATTCTGAAATCGAGGGTGGGTTGTTTTTAATCAATCACACAACGGATTTGACTGAAATTTGAAGCGCATGTTGACCATGGCCTAGTTTAAGACGTACTTACTTAGAATATTTTTACCCCGTTGATGGATAATACCAGTGGGATAATTTTTCGACTTTCATACTGGCGAAAACGTCGTCGTTCTCAAGACAAGTTTCTTGTTGCCTAGCTTATATTAATTTACATATAAGTGATAATATCGCCATTAAATTATTGCGTTTTAACAAAACAAGTTTTACTGCGATCTACGAGACTGCGAGGCAGTCGCTAAATAAATTCTAGACAAACAGTTGACGTAGTGTGACGTAGGACTGCTGAATTTGTATATTTAGATTTTGATATCGTTTCATAATGGTAAATGTTTCAGAAAAATAGAACAACTTCGTCTATCTTAGGAGATAGACGATAGACTTCTGTTGATATATCAATTATGATTATTTATAATTAGTTTCAGCTAGTGGCATGGAAGTTGAATATACGAGTATTCGTCGCGAACTCACTCTTAAAAATACATATGTCCTTTTTCAAGTTCCATTTTATTTCTTTACCAAAATTCAGCGTTACTCTCGCATTTATACTTAATATTAGTAGATAGATATTCAGCTGCAAATCTCTAAATAATGATTACAAAAAACATTCCCATTAATCCTTATCAGATATAATTTTGTCCATTACACCTTTTGTCTTCATAATTCGCATCACCCATCTACCTGTATATTATCGTTTGTTGTCATCGACCGTAAGATGTTTTGTTGAAGATTTCATTGGAAATCCTCAAGGTAGTGACAATACCCACTGTGTTGTGTGAATGCATACGTTGTAGTACGTAAGCGTACGCGCATACTTAGAAAAAGTGACGTCACCGAGGCTACCTATAACGGTGGAATATGCAAATTATATTTTCTACGCGGTTACTCGAAAACTGGCTCTATTTGCACCACTTTTAGTTTCACAATACAATTTATTTCTCTCGCAGTGACTTTTATTTTTCCTAATACGCATTTGGGTGAAAAAGTACGCGGGTATTTAGGGTTTTTTCTTTTATTAGGCTGGCTATCACGGAAAAAGAAAACCAAGAGCCATAAAGCCTCAATTGTGATTTTGAAATATTATTAATTGTTTCTTGGCAGGTGTGTTAAAACCAAGTTGAGCTTGGTTGAGCTTGGAATAATGGTTACGTGTGTCAAACGATGTTTTTTTAACTCACTTGACTACTTTGTCATTGCACTCTTGGCTCCATAACTATACTCTTGGCGCCTCGACTACAAAGATGACACATCGTCCACTTGTATGAAAATGTTGTAACCTATCGTGAATGTTGTATTATCATATCACTTACAGATAATAATTTGGATTAGATAGCAGGGTTGACATATTAATTTAATTATATGAAGCTCAAAAATACTATCTTAGTATCATATTCTACTATCAAATAAGCTGATAGAAGATTACATTATCGCAAGAGGAATTTATATTGATTTCCGCTAATCGACATAAGGAGATAGTTATTGAAAGATACAAACAGTTTTTTATATAGTAACATGTAGGTAAGTAATTGACATACAAACTCACTTTCGTTTTTTAGCAGTGCGTTTTTTCAAGCAAAAAATATTTGAAATTCAAAGTGTGTGTCACAGTTATATAGTTAGTAGGAACACTTTTACCATTTACCGAATTGCCAAAGTGTAGTTATAGATAGATAAATTAATTAATTTAATCGACACAAAAAAAACTCGTCAACAGTTACATAAATCATAGGTACAAAAAAAAGACAAAAGCGAAGGATCAATTTATGTAGCCGGTCTAACATTATACAAGGATTTATTTTGATATCCCATAACTCTAGGGTATGAATCAGATCTTATCAAAGAATCAACTGGCATTTATGAATTACACTATTCTATAATTAAATATTTTTTTTGCATTTGTCATACATTGTTGCAATTTTTTAATAAAATAAATTATTTTCGATTTATGATATCTTCGAAACTATGCATTTTTGGACCATATACTCTAGGACTTTTTGTATTATTTTTACTTGTAGAAAAACACCATGTAAATGTACTCGTCAAAAAATCGTCACAGTTTCGTCGTTCCGTGAGGGGGTTTAGACTCTGGTCCCAGTTACTGAGCAATTTTAAGCAACGTGTGCACTCAATGTCAAACTCGTGCACAATATCACAATAAAGTATAGATAAAGACAAGATTATGAATTATTACAGTCAATAAGTATATAATTTATTATGAAACATCACGTGTCTAGATAAAGACAGACTTATATCTAGACAACGATTTTCTTATAGCTGCATTCCAGCCCCAAAATAACATAAAAAGAAACGAGGCCAGTTTATTTGGGTAATTGGTAATGTTAACGATGTCAAGGTGTCATAATTTTTTGCTCATATAGGGTGCTTGACAACCCTGAATTGTGGCGTTCCTAGTATAGGTATTACGTGAAGATTTTTAACCGATTTCAAAAAAGGAGGTACTGCATTTGGGTCGTTTTTCCCCTACCCAGGACGCTATGCCTAGTTCTCCAATTAATCAATTATTATTTTGCGCTAATTATTATTTGCGTCAAAGATGTATATATGTCGTTCGTTGACTTGTGTGTGCCCTGGCAGTTGAGTGTGTCATGCTCTCTCTAATGTATTTCTGATGGTGGCCATGTATTGGATCATTCGGTCCCTTCATGATGGTTGAGCTGAGTGGTGCCAATGCCAATCCATGCGTCTTGTTCGTGAACGGGCGCTATCAGTTGGGTTTGGTCATAACTTGGCTGCCTCGGCCCATTTTTAATTTGGTACTTTTTGTATTGTTTGTTTTTATGTGCACGTCTTTTTACATTGTTCTCACATATTATTATATGTATTTTACAAACAAGAATGATGTAACCAAATACTTCTAATTAAAACTGATGTAAAAGAGTGTCCGTGGAGTTTCTTACCCGTTATTCTCTATAGAGACCTACTGACGCTTGCGAATGTCCAACTAGATTCATCTTTATTTTTTGTTTGACAATTCAAAAGTACCTCTAAGGTTTAGTTGAAATAAACAATTTTGATTTTGACAATAAATAATAGTAATGACAGTACCTCCCTACTATTAATTAATATGTAACCAATGCCTTTTGAGCTGGTCACAGAAGTGGAATTTAACGCTTTGTAAGTACCTAAGTACCTAGGTATGCTTTATTAGCCAAGCTACCTTTTATTACCTAGCTAGTTAAAAAAAACAACCAAATCATTATTGTGTTATTGCCGCTACGGATGTGTGGCTAATCTAATGGGCGAATAAGTTTTCCTGTTTGTCAAGTAGTAGCACCCATAAATGGCAAAATGGTTGCCATGGAAAACCGTTAATTATATAAAATAATTATAAATATCATGACGTTAAGTAAATCAATATTTTTTATATACCTGGGTAAATAGATATGCGGCTATCCCCCGATTTAGCAATTAGGAATTTAAAGTTGAGCATTTGTCAAACTCTTTTTTTACCTAAAAACCTGTCAAATTTTGTCGTTCAAGTAGGATTTGACAAGTTCTTAATTCGAAATTCTCAAAAACGAGTCCTATGAGTAGTAAAATCAGAATTACTTACCGGTAAATATTGATGTACTTACAATATTTTTAAATAGATATATAGATATGTATTTCATTCATAAAATCAACCTAAAAAAGCCTTTAGTTTTACATGTTTTCACTTATTATTCGAAATAACAGAAGTTTCAATAATGAATGAAGAATAAACAAATATAAAAAAATTATAAACCCACCACGGTAAAACAACGCAGACAATATGGCAATTACAAAAAAAAAATGCAAGTCACTTGTTTATTTCATATTATTTAAATTCAGTGTTATGTAAATATCGTTTTGGCTTTCAGTTTTCATATTATTCCGATACTTACCTAATAAATATATTCATCATTCATTATTATTATTTTTCATTACAAGGATTTCTGAACATAGGTAGAAGCACGGTAGAAGTAAGTACACATACTTTTGACTCTTACTATAAACTAATTCTAGGTAAATCACAACAAACATAACAAAGTAATATTTAAATATTTTTCCTTTGTAAAATTATTTCATCTAAGCTATAGTTTAATTTGTGTTAATTATATCGATAACGGAAATCATACCATTCATAATTTCATAGGAAAAAAAGTTAATTCCTTATTGAACCAAAACCGAACTAACAATAAAACTAGTAAATCCTTTTCTAATAAAATTATTTTAAACTTAGTTAGGTAATTTATGTTTTCCTTAAAATATAAAAGTATAATATAAACCAAGTGTGTATGTATTTGTATTATGACATGGTATTTAAGCACATATTTTTTTCCTGTATGTATAACAGGAAAGCCGAGTAAAAGAAGAAATAAAAAAATTTTAGGTAGGTATTTTTGATTGACGTCAGACGTGAGTAATATTCATCCACCTACCAGTATAATGTACCTAAGTTTGGTATACTTACCTAATTAATATTATATACTTTCCCCGAAAATCACGTGAAATCGTTATTCTCCGCTAATTACAAGAAACCTTCTAAAACACGATATTGATAACAAGCAGTTTTTATTTTTGTTGGATAAAACAAAATATTCACTGCATTTACCAGATTACCGGTTTTTTGTACCGGAATAGTTTCGGTAGTAGTAATAAAAATAATAGTTATGTACAATTGTACACTATGTTTGTCGTAGGTGTATTTTCAAGAACAGGGTCCTTTTTATATCCGTTTCTGGTAGCCGCTTGCTGTATGAGTTATCGATAAGTACTTACATGAGTATTTCCAAGTAGGTAATATTATGCTGATTAGGGTTGCTAAGTTAAAGGATATAAAAACGTTTTTTTTAAACAAGGTTTTAGCAAAATACAAAATTTCAACTCGATTGCTTGAAACACAAGGCAAGTCAAATAAATAAATTATCTCCAGGTAAAAATTCGTGGGAAGATTTTCGTGCTAAATTATAAAACAAGAGGTATCCAAAGACAGCAACTACTGAAACGAAAGTTATTTTTGCTTTGTAAGTCGTTTTTTTATATATATTTTTTTAATATTTCGTTAGATACTGTTTCATGTACCATCTCCACGGGATTGTAACGACCAAAATCTAACGGAGTATAAGTTGTGTTACAGTTTTGATGTAAACCTACAATAAAGTATTAAGTCTATCTAGCTAATATTACTTCTTAGGGTTTCATCAAACCTAACATTAGAATTCGTAGTCTAAATACGCTTCATTCCGTACATCATAATTATATTGTTTTCAAATCAGTTCGATCAATCAATTGAGAAACTCAACAGCCCTAGTTACGACTATTATGATAAATTATTCAATCGACACGGAACTGCTCAATAAATAAATTCCGTATCAATCAAGCTCCTGTACAATAAAGAGTTGAACAACCGGACATGGGCAAAAAAACTGTATCATAGACTATACTTGTCGGTCATAATACCAGTTTGATGACGCAAAACGCTGGTGAATAAGCGGAAACCAACGACAATTCCGAAGATATTATTTTTTTATTTTTTACTGGTTTGGTATTTCTGGCTAATACCCACGGTGTACAGGGGGCTCTGGGATTTCCATCAAAATGCTGGTTCGAATTATAAGTTATAACAGGCATTGCATACAAACTCAAAGGTAAGGCGAAAATCACAATATGCTTCGTCAAATTTCATCCTTCCCTTGGTCTCAAACTATTTTTGTACGAAATTTCATCACAATCGGTTAGGTTTGGCAAGGGTGAAAAGTAACAGACTAACAGACAGATACTTTCGTTTTTATAATTAATAATTATTAGTATGAATAAGTAAGCACTACTGTAAACTTAATTTGATCATATGAAATGGAATAGTAAGCTGAAATCAGCAGAAAAGTCTATATTAATTAACCTCCATTGAAATCAGAGCATTTGCTTCGTCACTCCATTTTTATCATTAATATTTTTTTTAACCATGCGTTTTATTTTTATTTTACTAATTTGTTCTCGATGGCGCTACCTGGTACTAAAACGCACTGTAGGTACCCTCTCTGCTTATCTCTTCGGGGGATACAATTGTGATATTATGTATTGTTATTTTAAAGCCCAATTTCCCAAGGACATTACTCTTAGATAAAGGGAGCAGGAAAATGGGAGAGGTCTTTGGCCAGTTGTGGGACAACATAGGCGAGTATAAAAAATTGCTAAGTACTGAAACATTTTTTTTGCATATTTATTCTACGAGTATCATGCCTACAGTTGTCTTCCGCAAAGTTTATTAGTTATTTACCACCTTGAAATCAACGTGTTGTGATTAGATAAACTGATAAATACATAATTATTATGTTTTTCTTTTATTTTCATGTCCACAGCCCAACTCAAATGACAGTCAGTCGATAAGATAAGTAGATAGTATGAGTAGTTATTAAATTAATAGCTTCTACCCCGGTTTCTGAATTAAGAATTTCAAGTTGAGTATCTATTTGTCAAACTCAACTTTAGCATGAAAACTTGTCAAACTTTGGCACTAAAATAGGATTTGTCACGTTCGTAACTTCAAATTCTCGATTCAAGAAGATAGGTAAGTACCTGTAAGCTGAAGGTAAGTTGAATATTGCTCCCCTCACATGATGGGGTCCTATTAAATACAATCTCATTTATTGTCACTAACGATAAAGTAGTGAGAGTTGAGTATACTATATATATAGGTATATACTATAGGTCTTCACCGATCATCTAATTGAGTGATTTGGGGATGTATCCCCATGTGACCCACACATAAAATTAGACCTGTATACTATTATACAGGGAATTATTAAATGCGATAGCGAAACTACGCAGACGAAATGGGTATCGTAATCTAATGAGGAAACAACAAAAAAAATAACACGATCATGTCGTAACAATATTGTATTTGAATGTTTAGAAATCTTGAAAATAAAAAACAGAAATAATATAACTTTTTTATTTAAATCCTTCTCAATGAAAAACGAAAATAATAGAAACAGTCAACACTGTAGAGTCGATTCAATGTCACTAGCTACGTAAATAAATCTCGACGGTCAAGAAAAAACAAACGGGACTGATAAATAACGGTATTAAATGCGCCTCCATCACAAGCAACACAAAAAATTGGACGCGCTGGAATTATTACGAAATAATTCCTGCATGCTACACGAATTTGGAATGATTTTCAAATTTACATCAACTTCCTTGTATTTAAATTACACGTCTGTTGGTCCCTTATGTTATTTGTAGATCTTCGACATTCAGGTAGTCAGAAGCCTGTGACATCCAGTCTTGCCAAGGGGAATTGTGTCAGGAAATAGCTCCATGTATTTAGCTGCATCAGGTAAGACTTGAAGCCGTCTTCCGCATAGTTGGGAAAATATACATTCAAATTTTTTATTTGATTTAAGTAATTATAGTGGATTCACGAAAGGGAACGTAGGGATTGCCCGACTATTAAAATTTATTCTTAATTGTTTACTGTTTACACATTAAACAATGATAACAACACCGTGGGTTTTCATCAAAATTCACTAACGTATACCTAAATACCACCAAAAACAATTATAAATTAGGTAGGTGTAATCATATCTATTAATCACCTATAGTTTTTGTATCTATCGGGCAGGTAATTCGGTACTGATACCAACACCTGCTGAAATAGAACTTCTCTAATAATTACACTAATTGCATGTTCCAAATTGATTTCATATCTATTTACAGGAAGCAAAAGCATACAAGAACGATGGCACGTATTCCAATCAATGAATCGAGGTTTAACTTACAGATAAGATTGATTAAAATTAGGAAATGATTGATTCATACATGTTACCTAAATGTAATTAAATGTTGCTTCCAAAATTGTAGACGCGTGTAATTTTATGACATTTTTATTATTGCTGGCAATGGCCTTGATTTAACTGTCTGTGACAAGAATTAAAATAAAAATCGATATGACAGTCTGCAATCATATTTTATTGTACACTTTCTGTTTAACTGGCAGATAACAGACAAGGCATGGGCATTGATGAAATCTGGGGTCGGATTCCAGGTTTTTTTTTTAAATTAGCCTCTCGCAGTTCAATCAAAGTGATTGTCTACTGCTTAACCGTGGCCGGCTATCCTGTGGAGACTAAACTAGAGCCTCCAGCCTCCAGCCAGGCACTCAGCTTCCAGTTCAACCATACCATTTATGTAGCTAATTACTAGTATTCCACATAGGGTGACTGCATACCTGACCCCTATAACCCAGAAACTGGGTAAAACAATATCCTTTCGCCAGAATAGTGACAGATTTCAGGCTTCTGACTACTCGCAAAGTCTGTCAAACATCTACACATGTCAGCCGGGACGCCCGGGACCAGCTTAAGGGCCTTCCACCGCTTAAGTGCCGTAAAACGGTAACTTTCTAAAGCATACACCTAACGGCCAGGATAAAAAGCTCACAAAAGAATAATAGTTCATATACATTTTTTGTGAAACTTGGTTTTTTCGTGTAGGTAACTAATAGTTTTGCTTTAAAAACACACGAATACACAACACGATATTTTTATGCTACTTTTGGATACTCCTCCAAAACGACTTGATTTTTTAAAATATTTTACAGTAAAACTGATGGCTAGAATTTCTTCAGAACTGAAATAGCTTAAGTAAATCAAAGAATATTTTACAAGCAAAACTGTCCAAAAAGAAGTTCAATTCAAAATTGATATTCTGGCTCCACCGGCCACATACATTGGGGAAAATATACGCTTCTCTCTCCGTATGTAATGAATGGTCACCCATCCACGAATCGACCTCAACAAGTGTTGCTTAACCTCGAAGCTCGTGTCGTGTAGCTGTTATTATTTAGCCATATATTGATTGAATAACGTATCAAAACCGCGAGTCCTTGACCTACAAATATTTGAAACAAGTGACGGTCAAGGTTGCAAGCGGCATGCGTAGATAGAATCGAGATAATGGTACGTATTTAAAAATATGGGTACCGAGCTTCTAGTGTGTTGTGTTTAATTTATTTAACGAGAACCCGGGTAACATTAATACTCAACTTTAAAGTCTTAATTCAGACGAATAAGACTTTAAAGTTGAGTATTAGTCAAACTTTAGCAGTTTCTCACGTTCTTAACTTTTTATACTTTTTTAAATGTTTTTGAGTACAACAACGTATAAGAGCACCTTAGTTGCGTAACACACTAAATCACAGTACAACCGAACGAAATTCCTGATCCATTGCTTTATTTATTTGAAAAATCATGGCTCGACATCGTAAAATATGCAATGAATAGGTACTCTTGAATTGTCGAAATAAAAAGCATTGCAATTTATTGTGTGAATTTGTGTTTACACAATTATTACTTACCCTTAGATTGACTGGTCGAACCAGCCTAAGGTATTAAGTCCGCCTTTGTGCAGGTCTTGTACAGGTAGTTTGTTTACTTGTGCATAAATTTTCGATAAATAAATAAGTTACTCCGCAGATATATTTCCTGTAGTTGTTAGCAAAAAGTAGGAGCTTAGTTACGTACTGTAAGTATTTAAGTAGCTTCACAGTTTTACGTCAGCGATGGCAGATAGTAGAATGTTTTTTGTTGGGTGATTCTCGTTAGCTCCAACGTGGGCGTGGCGTCACTAATCACTATAGCAAATGTCAACTGACGCAGCCCTACCCAAGTCCCTTTTATAACAAGGATTGAAGAACTTTCATGGCGAAAATGCATAGATTTAAATATGTAGTAATAGTTTTTGTATGTGAGTAATGTGATTTTAATGTATCTACATATTAAAATATAGTCGGTGCTTTAACAATAGCAATAAGGTTAGTGACTTTTCAGTAGGTACTTATGCCTGTTTTCTTCTGCTTTAGCATTAAATCATGAAAAAAAATTGTAGATATTAAAACGTATTTTGACATCATAATAGGTGTTTTATTAACAAATTCATTTTTCAAAAATAATTAAAGTATTTGAGTTTTAAGATTCCCATGCTGGTGTGAGTCGGTGTCTTTGTTACCTATTGTTTTTTTTTGTCACCAATTTCGGACTTGAATGATAGTTTTTGCTTTGTAGTGTTTAGCTTTGGAAGTCAGTTTGTTGTTTGACAGTTTGTTGTGGTATAGGACCACCTGGGAAGTATACCCTTTCAAACAAAAGAATAATTTTCTAAATCGGTTCAGACGTCCGAGTAATCGGCTAAAATAAATAAAAAAAAAAAAAAACTGACGAATTGAGAACTTCCTCATTTTTAGGGTTCCGTACCCAAAGGGTAAAAACGGGACTCTATTACTACGACTTCGCGATCCGTCTGTCTGTCTGTCTGTCTGTCCGTCTGTCTCCAGGCTGTATCTCATGAACCGTGATAGCTAGACAATTTTCACAGATGATGTATTTCTGTTGCCGCTATAACAACAAATACTAAAAACAGTATAAAATAAATATTAAAGGAGGGATCCCATACAACAAACGTGATATTTTTGCAATTTTATGCTCCATATTAATAACGGCAACAGGTAGACGCTTGAAATATTCACAGAATGTTTAGTTGTATATTTACTTCATAAAATAATAATTAATAAATTAAAATAAAATAAATTAAAGGGGGCTCCCATACAACAAACGTGATTTTTATGCAGTGTTTTGCAATAATGGTACGGAACCCTTCGTGTGCGAGTCCGACTCGCACTTGGCCGGTTTTTTTAAAGTCTGTTAAAAACTATGCCATTGTTTCAATACAATCAATTACTCGGTGTAAGCACTATTTGAAGTTCGTCAGTTGACCCGATGTAATTCAATATCTTTCTGTGACGACAAAAGCTTCGAAGATGAAACCAGACTGCGTACATGGTCTTAGTCACGTACGCCATACGCCAGCATGGCCCATGATCTATGTGGCGAACAATGGGCCACTTTGATAAGAGATTGCAGTATTCTTCCTCAATGGCTAATTGGGCCTGCAGCTTATTATGTAAGCTGTACGTTGATAAGGAGTTGCATACTATAATAATTGTTGATAATGTAAATTAATATTATTTTAAGTTAGCGTAGATTGTAGAGTTGCCTGCAGATAGATTTAAATATATTTGCGATTGTTTTAACAATTAAAAATTGAATTGTGATCATCGAAATGTATTAGACAGGAAGAAAAATACACCAGCGATATTATAGATCAGTAAAATAATTTTCGTAATGGGATCAGGGGGTGACCATAAGTTCTTAGAGCAAGGTTATTTTGGGTGTGCGTTAGGGACAGATGTATGGGACTTGTATTCGTCTGTCCCTATTTCACAGTCGAACCATGATAGATTTGATTGACACGTCATGGTACGGGGGCAGGTAATACTGCCGAAGATTACCTTCTGTACAAGCAAACAATTTTAGTTTCTAACTAAGTAATTATTTACAATAAATCGTATAGATACATAGTCTTTGTAACTGGTATAATATTAACCAATTATGTAAGATAGAAGAATTGTTTATGTTAGTTAAAACATTTTATTATATTTTTTATTTGTGTGTTAAGAACAATCACCTTCATTTATATCACTTATAAAACATTTTAATACTGCTTATCGCGGAGAAACAATTTCGTTGCGACCCCTCGACCTAGTACCGACTATAAAGTGTTATGTAAAACACGGTACATATACCTATATACATAATATACAATGACTGATAGAATGATAAAGCTAAATAAACAATTAGGCTACGTCAGAGTTACACAACTGGAGCTGGAAAAAAACATGGTTTTCTTCTGAGCAAAAATAGGAAAAACCGGCCAATTGCGAGTCGGACTCGCGCACAAAATGGTCCGTACCATTATCGCAAAAAACGGCAAAAGAATCACGTTTGTTGTATGGGAGTTTATTCTGTTTTTAGTATTTGTTGTTATAGCGGCAACAGAAATACATCGTCTGTGAAAATTTTAACTCTCTAGGTATCACGGTTCATGAGATACAGCCTGGTGACAGACAGACAGACGGACAGTGGAGTCTTAGTAATAGGGTCCCGTTTTTACCGTTTGGGTACGGAACCCTAAAAAGAAAGAATATTTATTTGCCACAGTATCATCACCAGCGTCAGCGGTTACAGCAGCAACAGCAGTTACAGACATCGTCATCATCAGTCTTTTAATGTCCCACTGCTGGGACACAAGCCTCCTCTCAGTGAGAGGAAAATGGGCCGGGAATCCACCACGCGGGCCCAGTGCGGGTTCCTTATAGTGACACCTGCGATCATAAAAACCTACGTACACTAGAAATACCAAATAGATTTTTGTCTATTTTCCTCTTTCAGTGATGGTCCAGCGGTAATGGCCGCGACTTACAAGTTGTAGCTTTACTTTATGTAAATCATTTCATCACCAATGTTCTTAAAACGGTGAAGGAAAACATCGTGAGGAAACCGGCATGTCTTCGAACCAAAAAATCAAAGACGTGACATCCACCAACCCGCACTTGGCCCGCATAGTGGATTACGGCTCATTCCCTCTCACAGAGAGGTGACCTGCATGCACAATGTACCAATTGGGAGTCTAGGTGCGGAAAAAGGGGTCCTTTGATCGATTATGCAAGTGTGCTTTCTATTTAAAGCTAACACCATTTTAAAGTAGGATTTTTATTAGTTACCTAATTATCTAAGGTATAAAATCACAGAAAAAAACTACATAATATCTTACAGTAGATAAGTTACTTAGTTTCTTCATGAATTGTAGTAAGCAAACCAATATTGTGAAAATGAAGTTAATCTTGTTCCATTTGATTTCAAATCCAATGTTTTTTAGGCTTAAAATTCAAATAATATTTGAGAATTTCAAATACATATTTAAAGAGATTTCAGCGTATCTTTGTGTCTGAATTGGCTGCAAGACCCTGCTGAAGCAGTAACTATTTTTGTGTCAATGTTGAAGGTGTAGATAGCATTGTATAACTGTCTCTTTCAAACGCTTACGTTTGTCGCATTGTCCTATCTCGCTTACTCTATGCAGTATATTCGATGACAAACTGTTTCTTGAGCAATGGTTCGCAGAGCCAACTTCAGAGACACAAAGATCCGCTGTGACTACTATAAGTACTCATAAATAAGCCCGATATTTGCTTACCAAAGATTAATAACACGTACGCATTTAATTAGTAATTAAATACAGATTAAAACCGCGATATTACATGACCTTAGTGATCAATAATAAAGCTGCGAACGTGATCAAATTGCAAGCAAATAATATTTATTAACAGATTATACGACATATCAATAATTTTGTTATTTTCATTAGATAAAAATTTTGCGGACGTAATACTCCATAACAGTGTGGGGTTATCATGGGACCGTCTTATAAGAATAACAGTTTTATTTAATAAAAATGTGTGGTGTGCCAAATTCTAAAACATCACCAGTAAAATATTTTAAGAAAATGCTCACAGTAAAATTTAAACTTGGCGATTGTTAATAATTGTTAATAATCTACCTTTCGTGACACGACTAAGCTGGGGGCGTATGATTAGAAATACTGCAACTAATGACACCATAATTATTTACCCACTTAGGTACTATTTCCAGTAACTAAATAAAATTAAGGTTTTACAAACTTTTTTCTTAACTTTCTTGTTAGTTGGTTATATGTATGTGTGGGTCAAATATTGCAACTGAATTTCCCAACCGATTGAGCTCAAATTTTGCATACTTTTCTTTTTTTTTTTTGGTATGGGGAATCATCCGATGACTTCAACCGCTCTGGATGAAGCGGGAGGGCGTGTCAGACTTTTACTGACTTTAACCCACCCGTGTTCCTTCAGTTGTTTGTGTCAGGGCCGCGGTAACACTCTTCCAAATTTATCCGCGACCCGTTTGTTTTTGATGAAAATACAAAGCCAATTAGCAAGCTTGTTTATTTTTTTAATTGTAATAAAAATATTTACAATAAATCTAAAAGTTTATTTACTCAGAGATGAGTTTGTAGATAATTTTCGACACAAAAACATTGCTAATAAAAGTACCACTTTCTTTCACTTTCACATCAGAGTCATATTTTACCGCCATGACACTTTGTAATAACACTCACGGCGGGTTTTTTTGGGCCCAGTAGGTAGCTACGTTTATTACAGTTTCTGAGGCGCTGTACATGTACAGTGTGCTTATTCAGAGTTTTTAACGTACTCCCTCGTGATAACGTAAACGATCTCTTATGTAAAAATGCATACAAAAAAGAGGTTTTATGTCTAAAACGGACAAAAACTCGACAATCGCACCAAAACCGCTGGGCGTATTTTAATGAAATTGACACCATCTCAAAGATAAATTAATTATCTACATTTTGATCTGAGCCTTTTTTTTAAGTCATAGTATAATAAAAATAGTAAATAAAAGCTACTAAATTTTGGGTCGCGCGGGTGTGAAACGAGTGCGCGTTTTGTTCCCTCAAGATCGTTGGCGTTAGTAGAAGATCAAATTATTAAGAAATTGGTCTAATGTAACATATATTTTTTTCCAAAAAATTACGACTAGCCGTTTAGACCTCAGCTACTCAAGGGAATCGGCATCACAGCGGATCTTCGTGTCTCTGAATTGGCTGCAAGACCCTGCGCAGTAGCTATTTTTGTGTCAATGTTGAAGGTGTAGATAGCATTGTATAACTGTCTCTTACACTCGCTTACGTATGTCGTTACGTCCTATCTCACTTACTTTATGCAGTATACTCGATGACAAACTGTTTCTTGCGCAATGGTTAGCAGAGCCAACTTCAGAGACACAAAGAATCGCTGCGACTACTATACAGCGCTTCTCGGTCATCTAGGGTACAAGTGAACGGACAGTTAGGTCCAAAGATAAGTTTCTCACTACAAAGTCACATTCTGTTTGTTGCTGACCTAGGGGATAATTATGATACCTAGGTCATAGTAATAATAGCTTATCTTTACCACACAATACGACACGTGTAGGAAGCTAAATTAGATGTTTCGGACAGTTTTATATTTATGCAATATATATTTTTTTACACACGTTTTTAAATCACAAATGGGAATTAGTTAGTAATCTGTGCCCTAAGTAGGAATGTAGTGTGAAAGTAAAACTATTCTTATATAAAAATAAATATAAGGCTTAGCACGCACTGAGGCTTTTATTCGCACATTTTTTTGCGCACATTCTGCGACACATGGAATTGTATGAAGCTGCACGGATTGCGGTGTAAATAAATCGAGCGGAAATAATACCGCAGGAAATCCGTGTCTTGTCACGGATTCCACCGCACCGCGGCGCGGATTAAATTCGCGCGAATATTTTGAGCTCTATGAATAGGTAGAAAGAGATAAAATTCACGCAGTATTTTATCCGCAGTGCGTGTAATATGTCCTTCCCAGGGTCTCAAACTATCGCCATGCCAAATTTCATCTAAATCAGTTCTGTAGAGCCAGAGATTACCCCCTACAACCTCACAAACTTTACCTCTTTATAATATTACTATCTATAGTCTACAGACAGGCTAAAATATAGTCTAATCTATGTCCCACTTTTACCTAATTAATAATTCTAATACTCCACTTCAACTTCCTTCCTTTGAAACTTCCTTCATATTTCAAGAGCTTAAGAACAAGTAACCTTGAAATTTGAAATCGTGCAGTATATTTTTTTAAATAAATGTGGACTGTAATCTCTTGTCATTGATAAGAACAAATTGCCTGATAAAATATGAGTGGATTGAACTTAACTACGGAGTCCTGATAACATATTGTGATTACACGTTGTAATAAACCGTTTATTTATGAATCAATCATTGATTTTTGTAAAGGCACGTACATACTTATAGATGTAAACATTCTGTTCAAACGATTAAAAGATTTTGCGACTAGGTATAGCAGTTTTTAGGGTTCCGTACCCAAAGGTTAAAAACGGGACCCTATTACTAAGACTCCGCGGTCCGTCTGTCTGTCTGTTTGTCTATCTCATGAACCGTGATAGCTAGACAGTTGAAATTTTCACAGATGATGTATTTTTGTTGCCGCTATAACAACAAATACCAAAAACAGAATATAAATATTTAAGTGGGGTTCCCATACAACAAACGTGATTTTTTTGCCGTTTTTTTGCGATAATGGTACGGAACCCTTCGTGCGCGAGTCCGACTCGCACTTGGCCGGTTTTTCTTCCTTAGTCCCTGTACTTGGGTTCGGGTCTCCTCACTTTCCTGCGCGAAGTTGTTCTATCTTGGGTTGTCTGTTCTGGCAAAATCGATGTGAACTGACAATTTATTTTTTGTCCGTCAGAGATAAAAAAATATTGGGCACGTATTTTTTTTATTTTGACACGTAAACATAAAGAGATGACGATATAATGCGTTGAAACTTCGTGTCACGCCGTTAGTACACTTTATACTGACATAGTCACGTCACTCTTGAAATTTGATGCGCTTTATCTTTGTCAAATTTTATTGATTTGGTAATGCAAAAAATAGGTGTCCAATATTATATGTTAATCTCACTGACGGACCTATTTTGTCCTTCAGTAAGATTATCAAGTAATTATCATTTTTCTACCCAGGAAACATCCAGATTGGACTTGAAATATTATTATATCTACATGCGAAACTTATTCTGTCGGATTTGGATGAAATTTGGGACACGGGTAGACCATGTCTTGGACCTATGTCCTAACATAGGATACTTTATCCCTGGAGTATTTTCCCTTGGGATAATCGTCTGTATAAATGAATAATAAGCAATAATAATTAATATAAACATATTATTAAAAATAAAATCTAATTATAAAAATAAAAGTAATTGAATATTAATAAATTATTAATATGTTTTTATTAATTATTATTGCTTATTATTCATTTATACAGACGATTATCCTAAGGGAAAATACTCCAGCCTTAATATCTCCGCCAACTAATAGATTAACTGGAAATATGTTTAATTTTTTCCAGTATAGCCGTAAACAGGAGTAGTTAGGTAATTAAAACATTAATTTTATTGTGACATCAATGGCCGAGAAACTTCGTGAACACGCGAAGCATCGGTGTCCTAATTTAAGAAATCCATAGCCGTAGCTAATTGCTCAACTACTAGTCTGTAACCTTTAACTTTTATTGTCATCAGAAATCATTAACTTAGAACTGGGGCACGGCCGGTGCATAACATTTGTGTGTAGCGTTTGTCATTATCACTGAAAAGTCTTACAATAATCGTACTTTGTACTTGTGCCAATTTTTTTATGTAACGAATGCCGAATGCTGACAGCCGTGCGTGACCGCTAAGCGATTTGCGAACTTCCACATTTAAATTCATTGCGTTCGGGTATTTTCGGAAAATTCCGATCGTTACCTGAGGCTCGATACTCGATACTCTAGACAAGTGTCATTCCTGATTAAACGATGGTGTTGGTCGAAGCCCCAAAAATGTGAAAGAATTGATCACTTTGCATTTCGAAAGCGCTCGGCTTTCACAGACATTTTTGACTTTTTAGCAATCGCTGTTGCGAAGCTTTCGTTGATAAAATGTCACTTGTCTTGGAGCCTCTGTATTCAATAATTTCAATAATCTCTGAGGATATGAGGAATTTCGCCGGTATTAACGTACTTAGAATTGTCAACTTGTCAAGGGCCGAAAATTTCTTTAAGTAAACGGTGACGCTCACTGACACCCTTGGTTTTTTGTATGCAAAGACTTAACAGTGCCATATCTAGCAGGAGGCTTCTCGGTGCTTAACAATTTTATAGGTTAGCTGTACATTATAGCATAACATCTCGACAAAAACCCCAAAGGTTTAAACATAAACCAAAGGTAGCAAACCATATTTCGGCAGTTATGTATATATATAATTAATTTATTGTCGGACACATTAGTCCATAATATTACATTATGTTATGTTTAACACTCATGTAATTGGGGGGAACCTATTTATCAGGCCTAGGTAGGATATAACATTAAAAAAAAACGTTTATTTTGGATCAAACAATTTTACACATTTAATTATACCCACCAAACTGCGTAACAGTTGGTGATTTTATCGATTAGGATATAATGTAATAATGATAAAAATTAAGGGAAGGAAGTACCTAATTAACTGAGTAAACTTCTTACTTCATTTCCCCGATTTCTGAATTAAGTATTTGTCAAACTTTAACCTGTCAAACTTTAGCATTAAAATAGGGTTTGACACGTTCTTAACTCTCTAATTCTTAATTCAAAATCTAGCCCATTGTGTTAGTTGTACGTGAGTAGATACCTACATACATACTGTAGGTATATAGAGTACCTTCTATACATAATATGGAGCAAGTTGTCGAGTTCAGTGACACGATTGGCATTGAATAATTGGCACTTTGGTTCCTACCTATCTAGTTCGGAAACCGGTTTCCGTATCAAGTTTTATAACACATGTAAATAAATAAATATATAATCATTTCCTAAATAATTTTACTAAGTGGTGCAACATGGGTGCAAGACAATGTCTACCAGCCCGAGTCATAATTTTGATTACAATTCTCTGGATTTCTCACTATTATAAATAGTGGGTCAAATATTGAAAAATGCCTAAATAATTGTTGGTTTGGGGAGGCCTATGTCCAGCAGTGGATGTCTTTCGGCTGATATGATGATGATGAATTGTTGGTTTGTTTATACGTTTGTTAAAGATAATCCTCTGAAAGTAATAAATCAATGACAGAAAAATACATCATCGCCGAGTGTCACTTTTTGTCCCGAAAAAAAAACAGTTTCTGTGGAGGAGGCCACAAGAATTTAGCCTCGGGAAAAATCTAGAATCGTGATTTATTTTCAGCATTCTAATTTGTTCTAGGCATTAAGTATAATCAAAGACACAAGTTTAAAAAAATATCTAACAAAAATATCACTTAAAAAAAATAATCATCAATATCGGTTCATAAACGACGAAGTTATCCGCGAACACACATAAAAAAAAAATATATATATATACATTCGAATTGAGAAAATTCCTCTTTTTTGGGAAGTCTGATAAAAATGAACATAAATCAGCTGTTCAGTACATTTTGTACGCATAGCTAGACTATTCTCCTTTGAGAGTATTTTTTTGACTAAATGGTCTTTAAGGGTACACTAGTCGACGGCACGAACTATTTTGTGCGCGGGGTTAAAATGCATGCTATATTAACCGACAACACGTGCTGAATAGATAGATGCTGTTATGAGCAGTAAGAAGCTAGTTCGCGTACGAATACACACTTTTGCAAATTTGTATCGAAACGGATGATGATTTAGGTCGAAACCGAATGCTCGATATTTTATAAACAGACCTTTGGGAGTCTGGATATCATGAAAAAACTACTAAACGTATCAGTTCAAAATAAAATTATTTGCATTGTTGAACTACTAACCTATCCCCATATGGTGGCCGTTTTGTAATTTTCCGTATTCTTATGGTACTTATTTGCGCCCAAAAATGCGTTAAAATTAGTGTCGAAATGTGGAACTTTTGAAGCTCATAACTTTCAAGTAAATATTTTTTTTTTACTTTTTTGCTTCCATACAGGGCTAGATAATGATGAGACAAATTGATATCATTTTTTATTTTGAACGTACATCGTCAAACAGTGGAGTAAAAGCCAGACTACGTTTGTATGGAAGAATTTTCGACTAGTGTAACCTTAAATTGGATGTAAAATAAAAATTCTTCTAGTTTAAACGGCGGCTTTAGTTAACATAGCTATAAATAATATCGGTCTATGATAAGTATTGATAACATTACTTCCTACCACGTGGGATCATATCTTTATCTATCAAAGCCAGAGACACTCGAAAATATTATATTTAAGTGTTCTTAAATGTAGATACTTAATTAGCTATCTTAAGTAGATACCTATTTATTTCTGTAGGGCTTATTAACATATTGAAATGACCTTGACCTTGACTTGTCTGCTCATAAATACATAATACGTATACTCAAACACTGCCAACGTTGAAGAAAATGGTGAAGGAGCATTACCTTTCACTATAATTTTTATTCTTCTCCTTTCTCTGTTATACATTTCATATGTATTAGTATATTATGTAATATTGTATATATGTATTGTATGTTATTCTTCTTCTTATTCGTTGTCTTCATTACTGAAGGTCGTGCCCGTCTTGGAAAACTTTCACGGAGTCACTTTGATTGACGAGCTGCTTCCTAGCCACTCTGTCTTCGGCTCTTCTCAGGGCAGTGGTCACCGTGAGGTCCGTAATCGCCCTGATCCGGTCTGACCACCAAGTGGGTGAGCGTCCACCTGGCCTTTTCCCACAACAACCAGTTTTTCCAGGTCATCTGGCTGTCTCCGGGCGATATGACCAAAGTAATTTAGCAGATCGGTAGCGGATCGTGGAGAGTCTAAGAAATATTATTTTTGTTATTTTGTACACTGACAGCCCTAAATTCTTCGCCTATCGTTCAGTCCATCCAAAGGTTGTCTGTAAGAGATTACCTAGTGCGATAAGACCGAAAATTGTTCACTTGTGTTTGTGAACGTTTGTACTGTACATGTAAATAATACCCGCCATTGTTTCCATGAGGGTAGGTTGTAACCTGACCTTACGCCATATCCTTACGTTCTCTTTAGCTCCATCTACGTCCATACAACATAAGATCTAGGTATAAGTTATACATATAGATAGTTACAGAGCTATTACAATTTCTTGGTCTCATGGCTTTACGATACCAAGCTACTAATTAGCACGATGCTTGTGCTAGCAATAGGTAAAAATATGTAATCAGGTGATAATTTTTGTGGTTTTTATAAGGTTGCACTAGTCGATCATTCTTCCATACAAACAGTATATAGTATGGCGATTACTCCACTGTTTGAAGGCGTACGCTCAAAATAAAAAATGGTATCAATTTATCTCATCATTATCTAGCCCTGTATGGAAACAAAAAACCGGCCAAGTGCGAGTCGGACAAGCACACGAACGGTTCCGTACCATTATCGTAGCAAAAAATCACGTTTGTTGTATGGGAACCCCCTTAATTTATTTTATTTAAATTTAATAATGATTATTTTTTGAAGTGAATATACAACTAAACATTCTGTGAATATTTCAAGCGTCTACCTGTTGCCGTTATTAATATTGAGCAAATAACGACCAAAAAATCACGTTTGTTGTATGGGAGCCCCCCTTAAATATTTATTTGATACTGTTTTTAGTATTTGTTGTTATAGCGGCAACAGAAATACATCATCTGTGAAAATTTCAACTGTCTAGCTATCACGGTCCATGAGATACAGCCTGGTGACAGACGGAGAGACAGACAGACGGATCGCGAAGTCTTAGTAATAGGGTCCCGTTTTTACCCTTTGGGTACGGAACCCTAAAAAGCGAAAAAATAAATATTTGAAAGTTATGAGCGTCGAAAGTTCCATATTTCAAAACTAATTTTAACGCATCTTTGGGCGGAATCGGCGGAAATAATTACCATAAGAAGAAGGTAAATTGCAAAACAGTCACCATACAGATTGGTAGTTCAACAATGCAAATAATTTTATTTTGATTAGATACATTTAGTAGTTTTTTCATGATATCCATATTCCCAAAGATCTCTTTATAAAATATCGCGCGCACGTTTTCATCCTAAATCATCATCCATTGCGCTACAAATTTGCAAAAGTGCGTGTATGTGTGTGTTTGTTATAATGGTACAAAAACAGCAGCGATCCGTGCCTTGCGCATCGGAAAGCCAACTTCAGGGCGGTCAAGAAGTTTGGCGAGAACTGTACTATGAAATTATAAAAATGCTCTGTGCTGGTGTATCAGCGTCTTAATAGTTGAAGATCAAAATCTCTACGGACCAGTAATTTCTGAATTGAGTATTAATTTGAAGTTGAGTATTTGCCAAACTCTAATTTAGCCTGTAAAACTATGGCATTAAAGTAGGGTATGATCTTAGATAAAGTACCTATAGATTAAGCCCTGGCGTGGCCGCACATGAGACAGCAATAGTTAGTTCTGGTGTTACAACAAGAACAAGAACACTACAACCCACCATCGCACTGACACTTATTATCTATAAATAACCCAAATTCCTTGTCTCATTTAACACATAATACCACAAAATCACAGAAAATCAAACAAAACCGAGTTTGTTTGTCAAACCTGCCATTATATTAGAGTTTGACAAACAACAGAAACCAGCCATGGTGACACAGACAAAAAATAATCTTTTGTCCTTATTATTTACATGGAGCTACCAATGAGCCATCTCGCTCTATCAATCAAGTTCATTTTAAGACTTAATCTATATGTACTTTATCTAAGGGTATGATACACGTTCTCATCTTAAAATTCCTAATTCAAAAACCAAAGTTATCTCGACATACTTACTTTTATAGTTAACTGCAGATTATAATTGAACTGATTTCACAAGCTTCAATTAGCGAAGTCTCCTTGAACAAAATCGCAAGGTTTTGGTTCGCAAACCGTCACGTTTAGTAAACCTGACATAATTCGCGTAATTGGATAATTTTGTTACATTTTATTATAATAGAGAATGTTTTTAACCCCCGATGGAAAAATACGGTGTTTGACGTATTTATCTGTGTATTTTAATAAAGAAAGAATAAAAAACCAGCCAAGTGCGAGTCGTACTCACGCACGAAGGGTTCCGTACCATTATCGCAAAAAAAAAACGGCAAAAAAATCACGATTATTGTATGGGAGCCCCACTTAAATATTTATTTTATTCTGTTTTAAGTATTTTTTTGTTATAGCGGCAACAGAAATACATCATCTGTGAACATTTCAAATGTCTAGCTGTCACGGTTCATGAGATACAGCCTGGTGACAGACAGCCGGAGAGTGGAGTCTTAGTAATAGGTTCCTGTTTTTTACCCTTTGGGTACGGAACCCTCTGAAATTTAACCGATAAAAAACCGACAGATTACTGGGTTAGGTTTAATTTTGGTTAGTTTGGTCAGATTGTTGTAACTCTAACGGTAATTTAACTAGACATTGTTACCACGTGCTTTAATAATAAAAGTCGCACGTGATTTTTGCATGAAATTCATTACGCAGCGCTTTACACAGGCGGGGTACATATGTATGTAATTATTTAAAATTAATTTCCCTTTTATTTGTACGTACATTGTGTGTATCTGTGTGTAATCTAGTTTTCCTTCTTTATTTCTTTTCTGTAATCTTTATTTTCCTACCTAAATTGTATTATTAACTATTTCATAGTGAAATACTTACATAAAATTATCTACATCTACACTAATATTATAAAGGGAAAGATTTGTATTTTTGTATGTAACGAATAAACTTAAAAAACTGCTGGACCGATTTCAATAATTCTTTTGCTGCTAGAAAGGTACATTATTCCGGAGCTAAATTAACATAGGCTATAATTTATTTAAAAAAAAAATAGAGATCCTTATGAAATTTTATTCATTATATATCATGAGGGAGCCAAAATCATAAATAAAAAAATCGGCCAAATGCGAGTCGGACTCGCGCACGATGGGGTTCCGTACCATTATCGCCAACAAAAAACACGTTTGTTGTATGGGAGCCCCATTTAATATTTATTTTAATCTGTTTTTAGTATTTGTTGTTATAGCGGCAACAGAAATACATCATCTGTGAAAATTTCAACTGTCTAGCTATCACGGTCCATGAGATACAGCCTGGTGACAGACGGAGAGACAGACAGACGGATCGCGAAGTCTTAGTAATAGGGTCCCGTTTTTACCCTTTGGGTACGGAACCCTAAAAAGCGAAAAAATAAATATTTGAAAGTTATGAGCGTCGAAAGTTCCATATTTCAAAACTAATTTTAACGCATCTTTGGGCGGAATCGGCGGAAATAATTACCATAAGAAGAAGGTAAATTGCAAAACAGTCACCATACAGATTGGTAGTTCAACAATGCAAATAATTTTATTTTGATTAGATACATTTAGTAGTTTTTTCATGATATCCATATTCCCAAAGATCTCTTTATAAAATATCGCGCGCACGTTTTCATCCTAAATCATCATCCATTGCGCTACAAATTTGCAAAAGTGCGTGTATGTGTGTGTTTGTTATAATGGTACAAAAACAGCAGCGATCCGTGCCTTGCGCATCGGAAAGCCAACTTCAGGGCGGTCAAGAAGTTTGGCGAGAACTGTACTATGAAATTATAAAAATGCTCTGTGCTGGTGTATCAGCGTCTTAATAGTTGAAGATCAAAATCTCTACGGACCAGTAATTTCTGAATTGAGTATTAATTTGAAGTTGAGTATTTGCCAAACTCTAATTTAGCCTGTAAAACTATGGCATTAAAGTAGGGTATGATCTTAGATAAAGTACCTATAGATTAAGCCCTGGCGTGGCCGCACATGAGACAGCAATAGTTAGTTCTGGTGTTACAACAAGAACAAGAACACTACAACCCACCATCGCACTGACACTTATTATCTATAAATAACCCAAATTCCTTGTCTCATTTAACACATAATACCACAAAATCACAGAAAATCAAACAAAACCGAGTTTGTTTGTCAAACCTGCCATTATATTAGAGTTTGACAAACAACAGAAACCAGCCATGGTGACACAGACAAAAAATAATCTTTTGTCCTTATTATTTACATGGAGCTACCAATGAGCCATCTCGCTCTATCAATCAAGTTCATTTTAAGACTTAATCTATATGTACTTTATCTAAGGGTATGATACACGTTCTCATCTTAAAATTCCTAATTCAAAAACCAAAGTTATCTCGACATACTTACTTTTATAGTTAACTGCAGATTATAATTGAACTGATTTCACAAGCTTCAATTAGCGAAGTCTCCTTGAACAAAATCGCAAGGTTTTGGTTCGCAAACCGTCACGTTTAGTAAACCTGACATAATTCGCGTAATTGGATAATTTTGTTACATTTTATTATAATAGAGAATGTTTTTAACCCCCGATGGAAAAATACGGTGTTTGACGTATTTATCTGTGTATTTTAATAAAGAAAGAATAAAAAACCAGCCAAGTGCGAGTCGTACTCACGCACGAAGGGTTCCGTACCATTATCGCAAAAAAAAAACGGCAAAAAAATCACGATTATTGTATGGGAGCCCCACTTAAATATTTATTTTATTCTGTTTTAAGTATTTTTTTGTTATAGCGGCAACAGAAATACATCATCTGTGAACATTTCAAATGTCTAGCTGTCACGGTTCATGAGATACAGCCTGGTGACAGACAGCCGGAGAGTGGAGTCTTAGTAATAGGTTCCTGTTTTTTACCCTTTGGGTACGGAACCCTCTGAAATTTAACCGATAAAAAACCGACAGATTACTGGGTTAGGTTTAATTTTGGTTAGTTTGGTCAGATTGTTGTAACTCTAACGGTAATTTAACTAGACATTGTTACCACGTGCTTTAATAATAAAAGTCGCACGTGATTTTTGCATGAAATTCATTACGCAGCGCTTTACACAGGCGGGGTACATATGTATGTAATTATTTAAAATTAATTTCCCTTTTATTTGTACGTACATTGTGTGTATCTGTGTGTAATCTAGTTTTCCTTCTTTATTTCTTTTCTGTAATCTTTATTTTCCTACCTAAATTGTATTATTAACTATTTCATAGTGAAATACTTACATAAAATTATCTACATCTACACTAATATTATAAAGGGAAAGATTTGTATTTTTGTATGTAACGAATAAACTTAAAAAACTGCTGGACCGATTTCAATAATTCTTTTGCTGCTAGAAAGGTACATTATTCCGGAGCTAAATTAACATAGGCTATAATTTATTTAAAAAAAAAATAGAGATCCTTATGAAATTTTATTCATTATATATCATGAGGGAGCCAAAATCATAAATAAAAAAATCGGCCAAATGCGAGTCGGACTCGCGCACGATGGGGTTCCGTACCATTATCGCCAACAAAAAACACGTTTGTTGTATGGGAGCCCCATTTAATATTTATTTTAATCTGTTTTTAGTATTTGTTATTATAGCGGCAACAGAAATACATTATCTGTGAATATTTCAACTTCTAGCTATCACGGTTCATGAGATACAGCCTGGTGACAGACAGAAAGACAGACGGACCGCAGAATTTTAATAATAGGGTCCAGTTTTTACCCTTTGGGTACGGAACCCTAAAAAGGGACTTGACAAATTGCAGGTGCATACTTCAGACATTATTGCTTCAAAGGGTGAATTTCGTGGTACATGGTTGATAAGGGACCCTAATTGATATGCACCGGCGAGCAAAGGGAGGAATCCCTCGTGTTTTTTTTTGTTAATATTGATTCGTAAACATAGCGACCTAACTGGATCAGAACTTTTAATTCAAGCCTTCCTAATTCCTATCGTCGCTAACAAGAAAATCAGTACAATTCAAAAATATATATATTTCCTTGTCATAATTAATTAACTAACTTCTTACCGCGGCTTTGCCCGCATCTTAAGTGTTTTATAGTCCCAAAGGATAACTTTACCAGAATAAAAGTATCCTATATTTTAATATCCCTGTGCATAATTTCATCCAAATACGTTCAGCAGTTTTTGCATGATTGAAAAACAAATAAACAAACTTTATCAATTATAATATTAATATGTTTTTATTAAGACACAAAGTTACGAGCAACAATTACATGATTATAAACGTTATAAGGGTTCCGTACCCAAAGGGTAAAAACGGGACCCTATTACTAAGACTCCGCGGTCCGTGTCTGTCTGTCTGTCACCAGGCTGTATCTCATAAACCGTGATAGCTAGACAGTTGAAATTTTCATAGATGATGTATTTCTGTTGCCGCTATAACAAAAAATACTAAAAACAGAATCAAATAAATATTTAAGTGGGGCTCCCATACAACAAACGTGATTTTTATGCCGTTTTCTGCGATAATGATACGGAACCCTTCGTGCGCGAGTCCGATTCGCACTTGGCCGGTTTTTTAGTTTTTACTTATGTAGAATCATTTGTGTTATCGCATCATTCATTGAGCCTGTTACTCCAAGGGCAGACAGCACGATGTAACTACTTATCTTCTAGATATCTAAGTTTTTATGTAAAGATCTAACCAATAGATTAAAGTACGTAATCAGACCATTTAATTGCGCTTATCATAAGGTATTTAAAAATACTTAATCATTTCGTGCCGATTTTCCTAATTAAATAGAGGAAACTAGTAATTAATTCTAACTTTGTTTGAGGATAAGAGTTCTAATAAGCTGTAAATTTTTTAAACTAAACTTTATATCTTTTGACATACGATTTGTTTTGCTCTAAAGACGCATCTGCACATACGGCTATACCGTACTAAGAAACTTTAAGCGGGCATTGCTCTTATTTCTGTTTTTACCGACTTCTAAAAAAATATGGTAATCAGTTCGATACGTTTGTATGTAATAATATAGGTTGAAACTGCACAATATTCAAATATGTTACTCTATGTGGGCTTCTAAACACCTGTGCCAAATTTCATAAGAGTATGTATGTTTGTTTGTAATTTGTATGTACGTATTTTTCGCGCATTTCTCCGATTTCAAAATAATTTCTTTGACACTATTTAATCTTTACAGGTTAACTCTTATTTGCATTCCTGTAAAGCAAATACATAATAATATACTTCTTTAATGAGTTCATACTTTGGTGTTGTTTGTTTACGAAATACACACACACACTTACACATTGTATGATTCTAGAATCATAGTTCATCATGATGAATGTTTATAATTATGTACAAAATTGCAAATATCAAACACATAAAACGTGAATATAATAGTATTAATATTTTCACTTCCTTTTGTACTGATTTGCCATTGTTAGGTTTTAGGGTTCCGTACCCAAAGGTTAAAAACGGGACCCTATTACTAAGACTTCACGATCCGTCTGTCTGTCTCCTGTCTGTCCGTCTGTGACCAGGCTGTATCTTATGAACCGTGATAGATAGACAGTTGTAATTTTCATAGATGATGTATTGTATTTCTGTTGCCGATATAACAGCAAATACTTAAAACAGAATAAAATAAGTATATAAGTGGGGCTCCCATACAACACACGTGATTTTTTTCCCGTTTTTTGCGATAATGGTACGGAACTCTTCGTGCGCGAGTCCGACTCGCACTTCGCCAGTTTTTCTTGAGTCATCTAGTGAATGAAACTATGAGAAATATCGATAAACATTCGGGTCACGAGGCCGATTTAGATGAAAACTAAAACTGCATAATTGAATTTTTGAAAATCCATTTTCCTAGCTAGGAATCGTAATAATTGATTTTGAAAAGAAAACATATGCTGTATATATATTATACCTTTCGATAGTGTCGCTAATATGAATCAAATTCTGGGAAGTAATTACATACCACATACACATACAATAAAATGTTAAGGAAATAATTATTTTTTAACACAATCCTTTAAAATCTCGACCGACGATTTACCTCTATAAAATTTACCGATGTAAAATGTTTTCCAATTTATACAATGGCTCACGTAAATCTTTAAATGTCTGTTTGACCTTTCAGGATAAACGTCATCCTGTAAGCACGCCCGCCCAGTCTGTAAATTTCCCGCCTGTGACGCCCTACAGTCGCCCTCGCTTCACTATTGTCATATAACTCTTATATAATACTTATATTTTACCCTTTTGTGCGATGTACTTCAGACATAAACCACTGTTTTAAAATTGTAACCAATTTAATAACTAAAGTTATGAACTAGTGAATTAATTTGTTACTGTATCGTAGACGTTATAATTCTAATAATTATATACCGGTAAATTAATGGGGTAACCATAAGTTGTAACTATCTAATTTATGAAGCACTAATTCTAAACATAATAAATACAAAACAAAACAACGTCAATTCTACGTAAGCAGCCAGCCTATGTTTGTTTTTCAGTCAATTCTTATCATTTATTTCCAAATTTCAGCAATAGAATACGGGTAAATTGAATCGTCTAGCGCGCCGATGTTTTGCAACGCTTCGGAGAGCATCTTTACTTAGCAGGGTTCTCGCGGTACGCTAAAAGTGGCCTACGTGACTGGGGGCCGCCGTGCAATGGCGCCTCGTGCCAAGCGAGATACACCTTTATCGACACACTCGTGGCCACATTTTTTGACATAAAAATTCTCATTCAATGATTAACCTTTACGTTTAACGTCACTCAGTTGTCGGAATGAGATTCAACGTGTTACATAACGCTGTAGAATATTAAATAGCACATGTTTAAAAAGTGTCCTATCAGCTGATTATCCCTTCGTACTCACCCCATGGTCGTGAGGATTGCGCCAACCCCACGGAGAGCGTTAAAAACGCTAGCAAACACTGCGTTCTACACATTTTATTTCATAAATACAGATCCGTACAGTTAAATGCACATTTAGTTTGCAATACGTTGTACGAGTTTCACTGGAGGTAGATGGCGCGCGCGACACTCGCGACCACCTCCGTCTGTTGCTTTTGAGAAACTAAAGCAAAACGCCGGTTTGCCGCGTATACGAAACGAAATCTAAATAGGTCCATAGAAAAAAGAATCGCGCATGCTAGTGATGGCAGTCGCGGTCGGTCTTATCAGAGACAAGGAGGGCTTGTCAAATAAAAATATCGTGTAGTCTTTGCGCTAGAACATTTTTATTTTTATTTTATTGCGGTTTATACAAATAACTCACGCCATTTTTCCCTAGAGAAACAATACTTACATACTCTTTCATTCACGTTAATAAATCTAGTTTTGCGGTTTTAAATATATTTGTATTGGGTTGTAAAGTATCGTGTTAAAGAACTTAGATATTGTTTTATATGACTAAATCAATAAACTAAAAATAATTTAACTTCCTCCGATGAATAAATGCTTACTTGAGTATTTTCAACAGTCAAAAACTCAAAAACAATTCTTAATTGTTTTCTAATGTAGAACAATGTAACAATGGTAACTAGGTCATATTGATGGTCACCAATTAAAATAACATAAAACGGATACCTATCATTAAAGTTAATAAGCGGAAGTAAGTGAATGTTACTTTAAAAAAACAAATGGACAATGGTCAGCAAAAAATCAAGGACACTTAAATTACAAAACATTTTGGCACAAAGATTTGCAGTTGGTTTACTATATAACGTTAATAAATGTATATTAGCTACTTTGTTAGAAAATATTTAGGGGAAAAAATATAAATAGGTACTTCAAATTAGTCGGATCGAAGGAAGCCGTAATATTAAAAAGAAAACACAAAGAAAAGTCTAGGTACGACAATAATCGTTCTTATTCCAAAAATATAAAAAATAACCTTGTTATAACAGTAAGTATATCAAGTGCTAAGTAGGTCATAATTTACTGTGTTTTTTTTTTTAATCTCCTTATCCAATAAAGGTAAAATCTAGTTTTTTCAATACCTCACCTACTTTGGCGTTACGAGCCGGGTTTTTGACCCCGTTAAATAGGTCACTTACACTACACTCACTGTTTAACTTCCGAGTTCATCTATACTTAATATTATAAAGAGGAAAGATTTTTTTGTTTGTTTGTTTGTACCGAATAGGCTCCGAAATTACTGGACCGATTTAATAAAACCTTTACCAATAGAAAGCTACATTATTCCTGAGTGACATAGGCTATATTTTGTAATCCCGAAAACGGGTCCTGTGGGGTGGTCCACGGGAGCGAAGCCGCGGGCAACATCTAGTATAATATATATATAAGTTTTAATTTAGTTTAGTTTTTTGTTTTGTGTTTTAGTTTCATTTTTTTATTTGGTTGTTTTAATTTTATCATTAAATTCATTACAATAAAGTCAAAAGGTTAGTTCATGTATGATCTTGAATTAAAACTTTGTGCCGAAAGCCCTGTGAAGAGGTGGATGTGTTATTTTTATTATTTAAATAAAGCACATCAACAACTTATTAACCAATTAATTTTAAATCCATACTAATATTATAAATACAAAAGTTTGCATAGATGGATGTGTGTTACTCAATCACTCCAGAGAACGACTGAATGGATCTGGATCTGGGTAAAATTTAACACCGAGATTTAAAATTATAGTCTAGAATAGCACGCTATTTTATTTTCTACGTGAATGAAGTCTTAGGCAGCAACTAGTAAATCATTAATTCGATGGTCCAAATATTGACAATGAATTGTTGATTATGATTATTACTGTAACATTAAATCCAAATGAAAGTAAAAAAAAATACATTTAAGTAAATTAAACAAGAAATAATACAACGTTAAGTATCAAATGAAAGACAATTAAATTATGATTGAATTATGTTTTTTTTTTTAACAAATAATGGTGTTATGCTTAAAAGTTTGACTTGCTGACGTCTCGGACAAAACATATTTGGCCAGTGTCCGAACCCGAATTTTTCACTGATGATTCGGACACCAATAATAAAAGCTGTTTTGTACAGTCAGATAAAAGACTTCCAACGATACCTTAATTTTAGAAATCCATCCTCCGCCCAGCAGTTTTAATAAATAATATTACAAACCCACATACACAGATACACGCCTTGGCAGTCGGGTAAATAATTATTGTTTTGTTTTTCAACATGACTGTATAATATAATAAATAAGTCTAATGTGTATGCTGTAATATAGAGACTTACAGTAATACATTTCCACAAAGCAATTTATTACCGAAAGATGCCGCTTAAATGGCTTAAAGCCACCCTAAAATGGTTTTGGTAACTTTTTTTTCCACATATTATATTTAAAAACTTTTTTATCTGACTGTACTAAACAGCTTCAATAATTTGATGGTGTCCGAATTGTCAGTGAAAAAAATATTTTCTTTCTTTTCTTAAAACATAGGGGTGAGGTTAAAATAATTCGCATAGAACTGCAAATTAGAAATGAAATGTGCAGAGTCCCCATCGATAGCACATCTGCAAAAAAATTATACTATGTAAAATTTCTCAAAAATGGGTCTTTTGCATTTTTAACGGTAAGTGTTACCGGACAAATAGATCCAATGAAATTTGTAAATTATGCAATTAGCTACAAAGCTGTTTTTATACTTTGTTCCACCATTCTTGAGATCCCACATTACAAGAGATTAAATGCTGTGTACTGGTTTCTGAATTTGAAGAAGAAAGAAAATAAAATAAAATTAAAGAGTTTAATAAACTCTGCATGCATGACGCACCATAAAAAAATAATCGAAAAATAAAACAAAAGAAAATAAGTACGTATGCATATTTAGAGTTAAGAACGAGTCAAACCTTTCTTCAATAACAAAAAGTTAATTCAGAAGCGAACTAAAAACACGTAAACAAGAAGAATATCATGCTTCTTGTTTACGACTTTTAGTTCGCTTCTTAAGCAGTCGGGCTTTTTGATTTTTTGAATTAACTTTTTCTATTTATAACTTTTTGGTTTATTTTTTTTCATAAAATTTACCTTTAATCCTTTATTTCGATACCCCACACGATGGGTTTAGAAGAAAAATTATTGGACCCCCACAATATGGCACCCTAAAGCTGCCATTTTTCTATTTTTCAATTTTAAATTAATTTAGCCAGTGACACACAAGGTTAAGACGAATCGATTGACTAAGAATCATCAAAATCGGCCAACGCGTTTGATCTCTAGAACGCCACATAGGTACAAACATACATACATAGACTGATAAACACATTACCTTCCTTCGGCAGTCGGGTCAAAAGCTATATTTTGACAGGTTTTCACGCTGAAGTACCTAATGATTGACAAATGGTCCACTTAATATTCTAGTCAATTCAAGAAAATATTTTTGGTACTCTGTAATACTTTGACGACCTTTTTATGTGAGTTATGAACAAATCCGAAACTTTATGACTTACTTGACTTAATGTCCTTGACTTTTAGATGGGGCAGAGGGCGTCAACATAAGTATTCCATCGCGATCAGTTATGAGCTTCACGCGTCACCTCGCTCCACGACATTCCGATGCTGGTGTGTCCCAAGTGCCCTTACACCTGCACTTTGGAAGACCTTATGCTCGCCACTGACGACGCAATTGGCGTGGCCACCTACTGGGCCCAAAATTTATAAAGAGTTGCCCATCGACTCGAAAAGAAGAAGACGACATTCCGATGCTCGCCGCTTCTGCCAACACGGTGCGACGCCAGGTTTGACTGGGACGGCCACACTTTCTTTTTCCTTGGGGATTCCAGTCCAAACTTTGCTTGGGAATGTGATCAGGAACCCTTCGGAGCGTGTGGCCAATCCATCTCCACTTGCGACGCTTGATCTGGCGGTCGATCGGGCTCTCGTGGCATTACTCCAACAGCTCTACTTTGGAAATGGTCTCGGGCCAGTAAATACCGATAATGCGATGAAGACAGCGGTTGACGAAGACTTGGATTTGAGATGTCCTTTGTCACCTTCCACGTGTCGCACCCGTAGAGCAGCCCAGATTTGACATTTGACCCAAAGATTTACCCTCTTACAAATAAACGCGGCATAATGTTATACCAAGTATAAACCTATGAAAATGTATGGTTATTCCTTTGTTATACCTGGTATAACTTTATTCCGCGTTTATTTGTAAGAGGGTTAGAGTTTAATACTTCAGGTCAGTTTCCGTGATTGCCAAACGGGTGTCAGCCGCGCGAAGGTTGCTCGGGCTTTATCGATCCGTGAAGGTCCGTGGGGGATTTATGTCCTCTTCACCACCCCCAGTCTCTGATACGTATATTTGGTATAAGTAAATTATTAGAAAAAATAATACGCGGTCCGCTGTAATAATTGGTAACTAATTAGCTTCTTCCGCGGCTTCGTTCCTGTAGCCCACAGGACCCGTTAAGTTTTTTGGGAAAAAAATAGCCTATGACCAGTGATAGTATCCGCTTTCTTTAAGTGAAAAAAAAAATGTTGTAAGTAATCGGATCAGTGTTTCAGAGTTTATCCATTACCACAGATAATACAATACTAACATACAGATGCCTCATCCCATACAAAGAAACCGTGGCGACGTAATTAGCGTTTTAAGTCTGATTAAACTGATTATTTTTTGTCCATCAAACGCGTTCGGTTCCTTTCCACGGCGATAGATGGTGTTAGCAGCAACTTGCAAGTAAAAGGGTTTGCTCTGTTCATGAATATTTTTTTCTTTAAATACAGTGAAGGTGCCATTACAAACAATAATACAATTTTACTTCTATAAAATATTACTAGATTAGAGGTTAAGATTTCATTACCAAGCGTGCTGCTACCGACAATGTCGCAAAACGAGATCTAGATCGCAATGATAATGGCTGACGGACATCCGGTCACGATTCAATACTTCCGGTTCCACTTCCCTATTGATCTGAGATTTCCGAGAATTGAGAAACTGTTGGTTATTAAAAAAAAGTACTTGGACGACCGCGCTCTGCTTGGGTGAAAATAGAGAAAACGACGTTTTCTAAAAATTGATTATGGCTAGAACAATTTATCGCCCCCGAAACCCCCTGCATACTAAACTTCATGAAAATCATTGGAGCCGTTTCCGAGATTCAGTTTATATTATATACATAGATATATACAAGAATTTCTCGTTTAAAGGTATTAGATAGATTAGATAAGTATTAAGTTTTCTTTTTACAACAGGCTTTTTGAACTGAAAGATACTAAAGGTCTCTTATCAATACATATCCAATGAGCCCAAAACACGATGGTGTTATTTTGTCTGATTGTGGAGTTGTTATGGTCTCTATCCGGCTCCTTGATGTGATCAGCTTCATAGCACGATTATTTCAATGTTTCCAAAGTTACATTTTTACGCAACGTTTCAACTGATCCCCATTTTTAACCGACTTACCAAAAAGGAGGAGGTTCTATGTTCGAAATTATGTTTGTTTTTTTTTTGTGTATATTCACGCATATCTCCGTCAATTTTGGACCGATTTTGAAAATTCTTTTTTTGTTTGAAAAAGTATGTTTCGAAATTGGTCCCATTTTAATTTGGTGAAGATCTGATGAAGAACTTCGAAGATATACAACAGAACTCTTCAATAAATTACGGCAAATCTCTGGGGGTTGCTGCAATCGCATGTCTGTTTATTGTTTATACCATTTCATAACATACATCACGCCAGTACGCTCTTAATGGGTACGCAGATCTATCATTTCACCGGTTTTGTTCAAGTTTCATGATATTCGGGTAATCTATTCTGGCGTTATAGGTACCTTAACCAACTTGCTTATCAGGTAGGTACAACTAAAAAGTGAAACTAAAAAGCTTTTTTTACAAAAAAATACTACCGACTTCCAAATAAAAAAAACTAAATAGTGAAAAATAACTTTATTTTTGGAAGTCGGTGTCCATAACGCATAAAATGGTACCTACCAAAGCCACCGATTTTTATTCGGTCAGAAGTTAACTTAACCAATGGTATACGCTAACCAATGATTTCAAAATTCGGTAAAACGTTTTTATTCGTCAATTGTTAGTATAACAAACTGTCAAATAATTCACTCTCCAACTTATTTGACCATTTGAGAGGCTAAAATAAAAAAAAACCGGCCAAGTGCGAGTCGGACTCGCACACGAAGGGTTCCGTACCATTATCGCAAAACACTGCATAAAAATCACGTTTGTTGTATGGGAGCCCCCCTTAATTTATTTTATTTTAATTTATTCATTATTATTTTTTGAAGTAAATATACAACTAAACATTCTGTGAATATTTCAAGCGTCTACCTGTTGCCGTTATTAATATCGAGCAAAAAACGGCAAAAATATCACGTTTGTTGTATGGGAGCCCCCCTTTAATATTTATTTTATACTGTTTTTAGTATTTGTTGTTATAGCGGCAACAGAAATACATCATCTGTGAAAATTTCAACTGTCTAGCTATCACGGTTCATGAGATACAGCCTGGAGACAGACGGACAGACAGACAGACAGACAGACAGACGGATCGCGAAGTCTTAGTAATAGGGTCCCGTTTTTACCCTTTGGGTACGGAACCCTAAAAAGAAGGTGTTGTAACGAATTTTGCAACCATTGGTTAGCATATTTAGTCATTTGTTAAGTTAACTACGGATTAAAAAACTGGGCCTTACTGCCATACTCAGAGACGTTAATGATTAATTAAAGCTCTCCTTAGAAATAAATATATACTAAGAAACGCCATAAGTAACCGGTAAATGTCTCCGAGTGCGGCAGTTAGTCGGATCAAGTCGGATGCCAGCACGTGCTTGATGGATAAAATGGATTACTTCTAGGTAAGCGTGCTTTACCGTAGACCACATCATCGCTTACCATCAGGCGAGATAGTGGTCTCGCGTACGAAGGTTTCCGTACCATTATCGCAAAAAATGGCAAAAAGACACGTTTGTTGTATGGGATTTAAGGGAGGCCCCTTAAATATTTATTTTATTCCGTTTTCAGTATTTGTTGTATTTCAAATCTATTTTTACTTGACTGCCGAAGGAGGGTAATGTGTTTATCAGTCTATGTATGTATGTATGTTTATTCCTATGTGGCGTTCTAGAGACCAAACGCGTTGGCCGATTTTGATGATTCTTACGTCAATCGATTTGTCTTAATCCTGCGAGTGTCACTGGCTACATTAAAATTGGAATAAACAAAAATGGCGGCTTTTGGGCGTCATTTTGTGGGGGAAAAAATTAAAAAAAAAATATAACACTTTATGTTTCAATGTACCTAATTCTAAAAAAACAATAAAAGTTGAAAAAAAAAGTTGTAAATAAAAAAAGTTAATTAAAACAATCAAAAAACCCGACTGCTTAAAAAGCAAACTAAAAAGACGTAAACAAGAAGAAAATCATGCTGTGCAGTCGGAGGATACATCTGGTTTTGGTCCGCCAGCTCGCGAATATGTATCCTCCGACTGCACAGCATGATTTTCTTCTTGTTTACGTCTTTTTAGTTTGCTTTTTAAGCAGTCGGGTTTTTGATTGTTTTAATTAACTTTTTTTTGTAGTTGTTGTTATAGCGGCAACAGAAATACATCATCATCATCTCATCATCTGCCTAGCCTTTTCCCAACTATATTGGGGTCGGCTTCCAGTCTTACCGGATTCAGCTGAGTATTTACATCGAGCGACTGCCTATCTGGCCTCCACAACCCAGTAACTGGGTAACACGGCAAGACTGGTGTCAGATCTCGAGCTTCTGACTCATAGATTTAGAATTTTTTTGCTACGCCAAAAGATACACGAAGCGTGCGAGCGAGAAATCCTAATCAAGTACAAACCGCCCAAGAGAAAAAGAGAGAGTGAATAAAGTCCGGTCATGTCACTTTTTTCGCGAGGAGGGGTCCATAGCGGCCCATCTATTTTACGCCGCGGTGAATTTCTTGCATTTAAATAATAATCTTTAGATTTAAATTAATAATATTAATTATGCAACTATGGTGGCTTGTTCTGTGAGTGAATGTGACGTTACAAAACGAAATAACCCCAATAAATACACGTTTCATAGGTAAATACAATTTTGTCCTTGGATTGTTTCGAACCATATTTTGACAAATTTCTGCTAGTAATCGGCTCATAAAAAGATTCTTACAATAGTATATTGATTTCCATTGTATTATATAAGTATATTTAGTATATTTAAACAATATTTGCGAAAATATTATGTAAAAGAGTAAATTGTTTGTTTACGCTAGGGCTTGACAAAGCGGTGACGTCATGAGTATCGATAAAAACTTAATCGTTTTTAGTGACATCATGACATGAGTACAAACTTATTAAGTCAAGTTTTGTTAAAATAGATTTAAGGTACGATTGAGAAGATGTTTTTATCTAAACTGCACTTTAAGTTGCATGTATATTATTATTATTATTTTTTCAAAAATTATGTTTTGTTTCTTTGAGTAGGTTTAGGAATGTCATTATATTGTTTGCATGTATTAGTTTTACAGTGTCTAGAATACATCAGTGCTCTGCTGCTCTGTGCACAAACACCTGCACCATGAAGGACCTATGCGAGGCCAGCGCTAGGGCTGTCGACGTGGCCGAGTTCTGGTCGAAGCACAACATCTAATTTAAAAACTAATAATGGAATCATCGACACGATGAAGAAGAAGAAGATCAGTGCTCTGCTCATCAGCAAATTTTTCTGTTGTGTACATAAATAATAATATGTAATATTTATGTACCTACAGATTCCCAAGTAATTCTGTATTAAGAGAAAAATGAATTCGAATTTTAAACAGAGATGGATGGTCTCCAAATAAATACTCTACTATATGTAGTAAACATTTCGAATCGAAATACTGCATACAAAGAAAACATCGACGACTCCTAATGAAAGAATCTATACCTACTTTATTTGTGCCTGTAAGAATGACACTTCCTATCGTATGGTTAGTTAGTGGCCAACCTAGTGTTAGTTTTCAAACCATCTAGATACCTCTAACATAGCTGAACTACTGTCAAAAGTTCAAAACCTATCTAGATACTGGTCACGCCTAAATTTGTTTAAAGATACATACAAACTAAATGATGTGTGTTTACAGGTTCAATTGAAAAGCAGAAGACCCTGCTCTTATGTGAACCGAGATATTTCACTGCCCTTAGTGGAGCCATTACCTGGCCTTTCTAGTCAAGTACAGTCTCCAAGAAAAAAAAACTAATCAATAAATGTTCAATGCTACAGAGGAAAATATCTGTCAAAAATAAAGCTTTAAGAAACATAAAAGCCAAAACAAAAATAATGAAAAACCGATTGCTAAATTTACAAGCAGTCGTTAAAGAACTACATAACAGGCCAGAACTCAAAGATCATAGAAATGATGTACAAATCGCTCGGAAATCGGCTTAGATTTATACAATTGGTAAACTTTATTTTTTATTAGACTTTGCCCACACTAGGAATTTCTTCCTGTATCGTGGGTGCGTTTACAAACATTTCAACTCACATACACAAATACACCCAGATCCGGAACAACTATGTGTAGGCCATACAAATATTTGTTCCGTGCGGGAATCGAACTAGTAACACGCAACGCAGCAACCGATCGTTCAACCACTACGCCAACCGTGTCGTCAATTTCAAATACACGACGCTGCGGTATTTTGTTATTAGTATTTCAAATTAAAAAAAAAACACCCCATGAAGCATCATCATATAGACCTATTTCTCTGTTGCCCGTGCTAGTAAAGCTATTGTTATTGAAACGATTAAAACCAGTAATAGAGGATAATGACCTTATTCCAAATCATCAATTTGGCTTTAGGGAAAAACACTCAACAATAGACCAGGTAAAAAAAAAACACTTGAAAATAAGAACATAACATAACATAGTGTTTTTATAAATTATATCAGACTCTAAGAAAGTGCTACGGACTTGTGTAAAAGTGCAAATGGACACTATTCTTAGTTTTAACATAATCTATAACGTAACATATTAAGTTAGAGTTAAATTGCTTATTAGTCTTTTAGGCTAGATCGTAATTAATTATTAAGAATTTTGTTCTTACTAACAAAGCATAAAAAAAGTATTTCAAATACTTTTGGCTTCAAAATACATTTAGCGATTTTATTAATAGATGCGTTCTGCAGAAAATAAGCAAAATGGCGTACGTCAAATTGTGAAGTACCTTGTAAATTGTAATTTTCATTTCAAACGGTTATTTACACCTAACTTCTGTGTATTGTTTAAGTTTATTAGTACGAATGTCACGATGGATGACCGACTGTATTTTTTAATTTGTATTTTAAATAAAAATATGTAAAATACTGTATTTTATATTTTAAATAATTACGACTTAAAAATATTTTGTATTTCGTATTTTAAATTTAAATTAATATCTTGCATGTAGCAAGATATTAATTTGTAATTTGTATTTTAATTAAAGCAAAGCATGGTTTTTTCCCAGCTCTTATTACAGTTCAATGTAACCAACACCCTTTAATCGTATTTCTTATGGTGTTCATCAAGTATCGATATCGATACTGAACATGGACTTTTTGACAACACTTTTTTAACTAACACATGGACAATTCCCTTACACATAGATTTTATTTTTTTGGTTTCGCTTTTCATCTGACTCTGTTTATCTTGTACATACTATATCTATGTTCTGACTACCCGTAACGATACTGTCAAAAATATTTATATGACAGCCGGGACCAACGGCTTAACGTGCTTTCCGAGGCACGGAGGAGAATCGGTATGTAGAAATGGTCACCCATCAACGGACCGACCTCGTCAAGCGTTGCTTAACTTTGATGATCGACCCGTGCGGCTGTTATTATTTAGATACAGCCTGGTGACAGACAGACAGACGGACCGCGGAGTCTTAGTAATAGGGTCCAGTTCTTACCCTTTGGGTACGGAACCCTAAAAAACATACCTAGTTCTCGGACACACGAAAGCAAGGTAATAAAGCTCATAATAATAAAAGTTATGAGAAGTTTATTGTGTGAAGGATCATTACGATTCAATAAGGCCGATTACACCATTAATTTGAATGTGATCGAAAAACCAAGAAATCACATCACACTAATATTATAAAAGCGAAAGTTTGTGAGTGTGTTTATATGTTTGTTAATTCTTAACGCTCAAACGGTTGGACGCATCTAGATCAAATTTGGCACAGAGATAGATTATAGTCAGGACTAGCACATAGGATACTGTTTAACCCGGGCATATCTTCCCTCGGGATAAATTTCACTTTCACGCGGGCGCAACCGCTGGCAGAAGCTAGTTATTACCTAAATGATGAGGACTTTCACATGGAACTCATCAGACTATATGATCGAATCCGCAGAAGAAACAACGTAACCGACAGCACGAAGAATTGCTGGAACTTGAGTGCCGGCACAGGCGGACAATGGGGCTGAAAGTTCTGGAGTGGTGACCGCGTACTGGAAGGCATTACGTTGGGAGGCCTCCGACAAGGTAGACCGATGAGCAGGTGAAGGCCGGGGGCCCTGGGTGGGAGACACACAGGACTGATCAATGTGGTGACGCTTGAGGGAGGCTTATGATCAGCAGAAGATGTCTTTTGGTTCTTTTTCCCAATACAAAAACTTTTAAGAAAAAGTATTATGACAATGGGACCTGTTATTTATAATAAAATACCTCATAGTTTTAAGGAATATTCCGTTCACATTTTTAAATCTAAGGTAACTGCACTACTTTTAAGAAAATGTTATTACTCAGTAAAGGACTTTTTAAATGATGTGACTATATAGAAAATGACTAAATATAATTTTGTAGTACAAATTGTTATTGAGCATTTATTGGACATGCAATAAATTGTTTTTGTTTCATAATTGTAATTCCCTGACTATCTATTGTTTTATCACATTATTAATTCTATTTGTATTGTTGACATTTTTTTTTATTTGTATTTTATTAATGTAATGATTTGCATGCCGTAAGGTAAAATGTAGCTGATCTCATTTTTTTTTATGTTATTTATCTTATACTGTACCTACATTTAGAGCAAATAAAATTCTGATTCTGATTCTGATTCTGGGTGAATTGCTGAAGATGACCACTCTCCACACCATGTTCCCTTCATATCATCCCCTTACTCAATCAATCCATATTTTACTTTAATCTCCTTTACAATCTTTGAACATATGATTCATGCCTGAATTACTCAATATATTCGCGGTCATGTTCAGTCAGGGTCAGGTGATTCTGACCGAATGCGACCATGAGTATTATATTTTTTTTTAAATATGATCAGAAATGGGTTGGTACGGTTTATTAATCATATTTATCTTTAAGGACATTGAACTTTGTAAGTACTCGCATAAATTGCATTGTGACGTATTTCCTACTTGAATTGCCAATTAAGGTTATTCTTATGTGATTGTCACATAAGATTAAATAGGTAAGTGTGTAATACGGAATTAAATTGTCAGAATGTCGTTTTTAGATCAAGCGAGGAATATAATAGTTTACCCGACTGCCGAAGGAGGGTAATGTGTTTATCAGTCTATGTATGTATGTATGTTTGTTCCTATGTGGCGTTCTAGAGACCAAACGCGTTGGCCGATTTTGATGATTCTGACGTCAATCGATTCGTCTTAATCCTGCGAGTGTCACTGGCTACATTAAAATTGGAATAAACAAAAATGGCGGATTTTGGGCGCCATTTTGTGGGGAAAAAAATATTTTTTCTTCCTAACCCATCGTGTGGGGTATCAAAATAAAGAATTTTAAGAGGCGATATGTTTAAATGTACCTAATTCTAAAAAAAATAACTAAATAAAAAAAGTTAATTAAAAAAATCAAAAAACCCGACTGCTTAAAAAGCAAACTAAAAAGACGTAAACAAGAAGAAAATCATGCTGTGCAGTCGGAGGATACTTATTCGCGAGCTGGCGGACCAAAACCAGATGTATCCTCAAATTTAATTCCAAAAAATTATTAAATATCATTTTTAAGTAGCTTTTGATCATAAGAAAACGGATCAATAATAATATTATAAAAAAACATGTTTTCACTGTTTAATAAATCCAACTTCAGAGCCAAAAAAAAGTTAATTAAAAAAATCAAAAAACCCGACTGCTGAAAAAGCAAACTAAAAAGACGTAAACAAGAAGAAAATCATGCTGTGCAGTCGGAGGATACTTATTCGCGAGCTGGCGGACCAAAACCAGATGTATCCTCCGACTGCACATCATGATTTTCTTCTTGTTTACGTCTTTTTAGTTTGCTTTTTCAGCAGTCGGGTTTTTTGATTTTTTTAATTAACTTTTTTTATTTACAACTCTTTAATTATTTTATTTTTAGAATTAGGTACATTTAAACATATAAGTGTTATATATTTTTGAAATCGCCTCTTAAAATCCTTTATTCCGATACCCCATACGATAGGTTTGGAAGAAAAAATAAAATTGGGCCCCCACAATATGGCGCCCAAGAACCGCCATTTTTGTTTTTTCTAATTTAATGTAGCCAGTGACACTCGCAGGATTAAGACGAATCGATTGACGTAAGAATCATCAAAATCGGCCAACGCGTTTGGTCTCTAGAACGCCACATAGGAACAAACATACATACATACATACATACATATAAACATACATACATATATACATACATACATACATACATACATATATACATACATACATATATACATACATACATACATAGACTGATAAATACATTACCCTCCTTCGGCAGTCGGGTAAATATGCGTCGTACATGTTTAATTTATGACAGCGACATCTGTTAATTCACTAGTTAGCTATTTGTGTTCGAGTTTACGTAAATAGGTTCTTGAAGCAAAGGCATGCCACGATTGTCGAGACGGTTTTCATATGTAATAAAAAGATGGCGTTAGTAGTTTGTTGACCATTTCATATAAAAAAAAACAAAACAAATGAGATAGCTAATCGGGCTAATAATAAATTAACAGGTGCTAGGGTTTGCAAACCACCTCATTATCCATGGCTCATTTGGTGGTCTCTAAATTATTGTGATTTATAATATGTGCTTCAAAGATGAAGAAAGAGAAGAAGAAAGGAGTGAAACTCACTCTGAGTAAAGCTGCCAACAGGACGTATTCCACTTTAGGCACCCGCTTTAACGGTACCTGAGTGAATGGCACCTGAGACAAAGATAATATAATACTAGCATATCTGGGATATGCCACATATACGGCACCTATCGATATTTTCGCAGGTGCCATTATTGGAATGATATATTTTTTTTAAAGTTTATTCCACGTGGGGCACCTACTACGCATCAGTTGCACAAAATAGAAACTAGAAAGTACGCGCCGCTACTTACGTCCTTTTGTGTCAGTAGGTACTTGTGTTGAGATATTTTTTAGGGTTCCGTACCCAAAGGGTAAAAACGGGACCCTATTACTGAGACTTCGCGATCCGTCTGTCTGTCTGTCTGTCTGTCTGTCACCAGGCTGTATCTCATGAACCGTGATAGTTAGACAGTTGAAATTTTCACAGATGATGTATTTCTGTTGCCGCTATAACAACAAATACTAAAAACAGAATAAAATAAATATTTAAGTAGGGCTCCCATACAACAAACGTGATTTTTTTGCCGTTTTTTGCGATAATGGTACGGAACCCTACGTGCGCGAGTCCGACTCGCACTTGGCCGGTTTTTTTTTTAAGACGATGCCTGTTCATAGAGCTCAAAATATTCGCACGGATTTTAAAACGCGCCGCGTTGTGGTCGATTTTATATCTGAACACGAATTTCTAGCGGTTTTATTGCCGGTTATAATTCGCGACAAAGCAGAACCTATAACTCTGTAGTATATTTGTTTCCTTTTGTAATTATTTTACCTCTACCTATATAATTTGACCAACGTCTTAAATTAAATAAGTTAAGTGTTTTTACGTTAATACTTACTGAACCTATACAGTCTGAGTTTTCCAAGTGGGCGTGGGACACTGTGAAGAATAGCGAAAACACTCAAAGGAGTCACGGGGCCGATTTTTATGAAAACAGAAAACAGCAGCAATAGATTTTTCTCGCTCTGTATATCGATAACCAGAATTGATTGAAAAATCCATATTAATGCGAACGAAGCCGCGGGAAACAGTTTATAATATAGTAGGATACAGTCTAACCGCTTAACTGAGACCATTCTGAAGTAGCTGCGCGGTACGGAATGGGATGCATTTATTTATCAAAACTTCATACAACATAAAAGTACAGGAGGACTGGTGTAGTATGATAGCCCGCTGATGGGTGTCAACATCTCTCTTGCTACCTTTTAGGAACGGTCTCAATTAAATTACGAACTGTCTAGACGTGATAGGGAGAGGCAGACGTATATCTGCCCCTTAAGGGTACACTATAGTCGACAGCGCGAACTTTTTTGTGCGCGGGGTTAAAATGCGTGCTATATCAACCGAAAACACGTGCGGAACACATAGATGCTGTTATGAGCAGTAAGAAGCTAGTACGCGTACGAATATTTGTAGCGAAATGGATGATGGTTTAGAACGAAAACGAGCGCGCTAAATTTTATAAACAGACCTTTGGGAGTCTGGATATCATGAAAAAACGACTGAATGTATCTGTTCAAAATAAAATTATTTGCATTGTTGAACTACTAATCTATCCCTGTATGGAGGACGTTTTTCAATTTTCCTTCTTCTTATGGTACTTATTTGCGCCCAAAAATGCGTTAAAATGAGTGTTAAAATATGGAACTTTCGAAGCTCATAACTTTCATGCAAATAGTTTTTTTACTTTTTTGCTTCCATACAGGGCTAGATAATGATGAGACAAATTGATATAATTTTTTATTTTGAACTTATATCGTCAAACAGTGAAGTAAAAGCCAGACTACGTTTGTATGGAAGAATTTTCGACTAGTGTACCCTTAAGAGTGTGTTACAAAAGTCGCGGTGCCGCGCACCTCACTACAAGAGAAACCATCGAATTGCAAAGACAACGAAATGATAACTTTTGGTCATGTTCTCGAGTGAGTTCGGCAATACTGCTCACAATTAACTGGCATGCCAGTGACGCTTCGCACCAATCGTCTGAAAACATGATTTAAGAGCCTAAGACTTTACAAAGAGCCAGAACCTATTGCCTACTAACAACCTAAAAGTAGTTTCTAAACTAAAATTAGAAATTATACGCGGCATTGTGAAATATAGCCCAGCAGCTTAATTGCGTAAGTGAATTCAGCAAAGGAAACAAGTCGATTCTTTCAAAGAATCAGAATCATTTCTTTCAACTTTTTCGGTATTGCGAATCTAATTTAGAAATCTAGCGTTAGCTTTCCAAATCCTCCTTTGAGTTGAACACAGTCTACTTAGAGATACTACGGAGTTGAAGATATATGACATTTGCATTACATAATACCAATAGTGAAGTTTTATCTCGATTCTTCCGCTTTCATTCATTCTTTTACAATCAATTCTAAGTCAAAATATTGGTAATGAAAGGAGCATAACCTTTCCGTTTCAGAGTGTAATATGCAATACGAAAAGTCGTTTTTGGGAAGTTTCCAACTTGTTTGCTTTGCAGAATTCACTTACGCAATTAGGCTGCTGTATTTGACAACGGTATCTTAACACGCAGTCGTTATCTGGCTGACCGTACATGTTATAGTTAACCTATAACTAACTATCTCTAAAAAAAACCCGCACAACAAGATAACAACTTTACATACTAAATCGGTTTGCCCGATGCGTGACAGGCTAGCCTCTACCTACGTACGGTATCATATTTATCAACTACCAACGACCTACCTATCAAAGTAGGTACCCATTTTTAGGGTTCCGTAGCCAAATGGCAAAAAACGGAACCCTTATGGATTCGTCATCTGTGTCTGTCTGTCCGTCCGTATGTCATAGCGACTTTTTTTCCGAAACTATAAGAACTATGCCGTTCAAACTTAGTAAGTACTTAGTAACTTACGTGTGGTGTATCTATGGATAGGTCTTCAAAAATTATATTGAGGTTTTTAATATATTTTTTTTTTCTAAACTGAATAGTTTGCGCGAGAGACACTTCCAAAGTAGTAAAATGTGTGTCCCTCCCCCTGTAACTTCTAAAATAAGAGAATCATAAAACTAAAAAAAATATATGATGTACCATGTAAACATCTACCAAAAATTGGTTTGAACGAGATCTAGTAAGTAGTTTTTTTTTAATACGTCATAAATCGTAAACCGCATTTTACCAAGTACGGAACCCTTCGTGCGCGAGACTGACTCGCACTTGGCCGGCTTTTTATTTTCATAAAACTCTTAATAACACAAACACACTGGAACGTTCTAAACAAGTGCGAGTAGAATTCGCGTCCTGTGGGTTCCGTCTCAAAGTTGTAACACTCAAGCTTGCTTACTCAAGTGAATCATCGAATTCACTCAGAACTGAAGGACAAACTGAATTTTCCAGTTGAATAAAAAAAATCTTCCAAACATAGTTCTGCTTTTTTTTTCATTTGCTGTCTCGGGAGTAGGGCATGAATATCGGAATCTCGGCATCTCGTAATATCGGAATCTCGGTACGAAATAACCGATATTTCAATTCCGATACTGAGTGATCCAATAACGGAATCTCGGAATCAGAAAAAAATCTTTCGTAGCGTTGAGCGACAAAGCGTGGTTAATCTCGTTGAATACGATGATTAGCTGTGGTGGGATCTCTTGTTTATATATCTATGGGTGGGATAATCTGTTTACTAATCGGGCGCTCATTTACTTAAACTTCACTTCATGAAAAAATAATATTGGGGATCGGTATATCCAGACAAGATACTATCCCTAAAGATGTAAATATTGACGCAATGAATACTCATTTTACTGCTTCGTCCAATTTTGATAGGTCAACTAAATTGTAAACTTCAATGTATTTCATTGAATCATCTTTCATCTCTCCCGACTCCCGGTTATTCTCCATTAGTTTTTGGTTAATTTTCTGCATGTGATGTTAAGAAGAGCATACTATCGATTTCGTCAAACGCAGTAGGAAGCGACTGTATCAGCCGTAAAATGCTACTCCCGGTGCTGGACATTATCCTGCCCGTCATTTGCCACATCCTCAGGAAAGATGCTCAAGTAATTCCTTTACCTAAAAAGCCTAATCCCACATCCTTCTCTGAGGATCGTCCAATATCCGTCTTGCCATTCCTATCCAAAGTCCTTGAACGGTTACTGGACTTCCGCAATGCCTTTAATACCGTGGATTTCGATATTTTACTTGGCGTCCTTTGCTCTCTTAACATATCTCCATCGGTTGTTGAATGGTTTCGTAGTTACCTGTTTGGTCGCCGACAATGTATTTGCAGGGGGGAGACCTTGTCTTCCTGGCACTTCTGCCGGGGTACCTCAGACCTATGTCCCTTACTTTTTGCAGTTTTTATTAACTCAATATCCAATGAATTAATTTTAACTATTAATATTAACTACCACCTTAATGCTCTTTAAATTTACACACAGTCTCCTCTTGATAATTATATAATATGCGACTGGAGCCTCAGATAAATTGCGATGTTTGTACAGTTCACCTTGATTCACCCTCATTTCACCGTTTATGTTCAGCTTCATGATATTCGGGTAATCTATTCTGGCATTATAGGTACCTTAACTAACTACTTGCCTATTAGGTAGGTATAACTAAAAAGTGAAAAATAAAAAAATATTTTCACAAAAAAATACTACCGACTTACAAATAAGAAAACTACAAAGTTAAAAATAACTTTATTTTTGGAAGTTGGTGTCGATAACGCAAAAAATTGGTACCTACCAAAGACACCGACTTCCAAAAATAAAGTTATTTTTGACAACTCTGTTGTACCCTTTAGCGAGAATGTTAAGAACTTGGGGATATTCATTGACAAGAACTTCTCTTGGTCTGCCCAGCTGCAGGAAGTTAGCCGCAAGCTATTCGCATCTGCTGGATCTCTGTGGAGACTGCGTTATTTTCTGCCGACTGCCAACAAGATTGCGCTTGCGCAATCTCTTCTTCTACCCGTCCTAGATTGTGCTGATGCCAGCTATCTTGACCTCACTGAAGTACAACTTGATAAACTTGAGCGTCTTCAAAATGTTTGTATATGGTTCATATTTGATTTGCGCAAATATGACCATGTTTCAGAATGCCGCGAATAAAGAAAATTAATATTTTTGTGTTTTGTTATAGATAAATGGTTGTAATTTATGGTCAAAATTAATTAAAATATAGAATTAAATGTTTATTTATTATATTATATCTCCACAAATTTAATTTTATTCATAAAATGTTGACCACTTTTCTGACATAAAAACTGTTTGCTAAGATTTAAAAAAGTACCGTTCGTTTTAGACGGAGCATCTTGATAAACCGTGCGTTTTACATTACAATAACACACAAGTACGTAATGAGATACATTACGATATTGAAATTGGTGAAATAAGAGACCCTTTACGAGCAAATGTGTTATAAAGTTAGTTTATAGTTTCAAGCCTTGTTTACGTGCTTTGATCAGTATTTTGTAATAGAGTAAACGTTGTAAATAGCCCTCGTGTTTTATTGCAGCCAGAGTGCAGCTGTCCGCAACAGATTTCCTGGTAGTTCGAGAGTCTTTACCGCACATGATTCCATCCCCTGATATACTTCTTTTCTTTAGGTTTCTGTACTCTTGGTACTTTGAAAGTCACCCACTCATGATCCTAGCCGCGGTTTTAATTACTTCAGAATTCTCCTCATCAGTTGTGGAAAATCTAACTGAGCTCACACACGGTCTTAGAGTAAATAAAAATCGGCCAAGTGCGAGTCGGACTCGCGCACGAAGGGTTCCGTACCATTATCGCAAAAAACGGCAAAAAAAACACGTTTGTTGTATGGGAGCCCTACTTAAATATCTTTTATTCTGTTTTTAGTATTTGTTGTTATATCGGCAACAGAAATACATCATCTGTGAAAATTTCAACTGTCTAGCTATCGCGGTTCATGAGATACAGCCTGGTGACAGAAAGACAGACAGACGGAAAGCGGAGTCTTAGTGATAGGGTTCCGTTTTTACCCTTTGGGTACGGAACCCTAAAAATGACCATACTAACTTTTATTCCCTATCACAACGTGATGCTGTACGTAGACAAAAAGAACAACAACGATACTGTATGTGGGTATTACATATCATCCAAAGACAACAAGTGTTTCATCAAAAGAAACGGTCGTGCCATTCACGGTCTTGCCTTCGACCCGGTCACAGAAACAATCTTCTTTACCGACACAAAAGAAAAAAGTATTAATTTCATTTCATTAAAACCTGGATTTAACAACAACATTTACGGAAATCTCCTTATTAAGATGGATGATGAGGAACCAGCTGATATTGTTGTGGACAGCTGCAGAGGGTACGTTCCTTAGGATATTTATGTTAAAAACTAAAAATAATAAAAAAACCGGCCAAGTGCGAGTCGGATTCGCGCACGAAGGGTTCCGTACCATAATCGCAAAAAAAACGGCAAAAAAATCACGTTTGTTGTATGGGAGCCCCACTTTAATATTTATTTTATTCTGTTTTTAGTATTTGTTGTTATAGCGGCAACAGAAATACATAATCTGTGAAAATTTCAACAGTCTAGCTATCATGGTTCATGAGATACAGCCTGGTGACAGACAGACAGACAGACAGACAGACAGACAGACAGACAGACAGACAGACAGACAGACAGACAGACAGACAGACAGACAGACAGACAGACAGACAGACAGACAGACAGACAGACAGACAGACAGACAGACAGACAGACAGACAGACAGACAGACAGACAGACAGACAGACAGACAGACAGACAGACAGACAGACAGACAGACAGACAGACAGACAGACAGACAGACAGACAGACAGACAGACAGACAGACAGACAGACAGACAGACAGACAGACAGACAGACAGACAGACAGACAGACAGACAGACAGACAGACAGACAGACAGACAGACAGACAGACAGACAGACAGACAGACAGACAGACAGACAGACAGACAGACAGACAGACAGACAGACAGACAGACAGACAGACAGACAGACAGACAGACAGACAGACAGACAGACAGACAGACAGACAGACAGACAGACAGACAGACAGACAGACAGACAGACAGACAGACAGACAGACAGACAGACAGACAGACAGACAGACAGACAGACAGACAGACAGACAGACAGACAGACAGACAGACAGACAGACAGACAGACAGACAGACAGACAGACAGACAGACAGACAGACAGACAGACAGACAGACAGACAGACAGACAGACAGACAGACAGACAGACAGACAGACAGACAGACAGACAGACAGACAGACAGACAGACAGACAGACAGACAGACAGACAGACAGACAGACAGACAGACAGACAGACAGACAGACAGACAGACAGACAGACAGACAGACAGACAGACAGACAGACAGACAGACAGACAGACAGACAGACAGACAGACAGACAGACAGACAGACAGACAGACAGACAGACAGACAGACAGACAGACAGACAGACAGACAGACAGACAGACAGACAGACAGACAGACAGACAGACAGACAGACAGACAGACAGACAGACAGACAGACAGACAGACAGACAGACAGACAGACAGACAGACAGACAGACAGACAGACAGACAGACAGACAGACAGACAGACAGACAGACAGACAGACAGACAGACAGACAGACAGACAGACAGACAGACAGACAGACAGACAGACAGACAGACAGACAGACAGACAGACAGACAGACAGACAGACAGACAGACAGACAGACAGACAGACAGACAGACAGACAGACAGACAGACAGACAGACAGACAGACAGACAGACAGACAGACAGACAGACAGACAGACAGACAGACAGACAGACAGACAGACAGACAGACAGACAGACAGACAGACAGACAGACAGACAGACAGACAGACAGACAGACAGACAGACAGACAGACAGACAGACAGACAGACAGACAGACAGACAGACAGACAGACAGACAGACAGACAGACAGACAGACAGACAGACAGACAGACAGACAGACAGACAGACAGACAGACAGACAGACAGACAGACAGACAGACAGACAGACAGACAGACAGACAGACAGACAGACAGACAGACAGACAGACAGACAGACAGACAGACAGACAGACAGACAGACAGACAGACAGACAGACAGACAGACAGACAGACAGACAGACAGACAGACAGACAGACAGACAGACAGACAGACAGACAGACAGACAGACAGACAGACAGACAGACAGACAGACAGACAGACAGACAGACAGACAGACAGACAGACAGACAGACAGACAGACAGACAGACAGACAGACAGACAGACAGACAGACAGACAGACAGACAGACAGACAGACAGACAGACAGACAGACAGACAGACAGACAGACAGACAGACAGACAGACAGACAGACAGACAGACAGACAGACAGACAGACAGACAGACAGACAGACAGACAGACAGACAGACAGACAGACAGACAGACAGACAGACAGACAGACAGACAGACAGACAGACAGACAGACAGACAGACAGACAGACAGACAGACAGACAGACAGACAGACAGACAGACAGACAGACAGACAGACAGACAGACAGACAGACAGACAGACAGACAGACAGACAGACAGACAGACAGACAGACAGACAGACAGACAGACAGACAGACAGACAGACAGACAGACAGAAACATGACTGCAAAAACAACTTAAAAGCTAAATATAAGGTCACTTATGTAGGTACACTCTCTATTGTCGTAGAGGGTAAATACAAAATGAATCAGATTTTCATAGTTAAACTAGTAAAACTGCTGATTAATCATGAAAATCTGTTTTTATCCAATAGTTACCATTATACAATTTAATTTGCAGATACTTTTACTGGACCCACACAATTAAGTTTGACTATAAACTTTGGAAATGGGAAAGAGCTCGATTTAATGGTTCCGAAAGACGGGTTATATTAACAAGATATACGTATAAAAAATACAGATTAGCCATTGACCAACAAACACAGAGGATATTTAATTTCGAGCTTCGTGCATCAGAAGGTAATTGGCCGGGGGATCTTTATAGTAACGATTTAAATGCAGGGAGCGAAGTAAGATTAGTTAAAGGTTTTGATAGACCTTACTCTCTATCAAAAGTATTGACCGTCTCAAAAGATTACATCTATTGGTCAAATAGTAGCGACACATACGACTCTGTTTGGCAGTTACCAAAGAACGCAGGGATTCATGTGGAACCCATAGAGATACATAAGTTCTATGATGAAAAATTACTCGGTATAATCGCAAGATATAACATAGAAGACCAAATCAAGGGAGTTCAGGATTGCGGTTCAATGTCGAGTTTGTTACCAACAATCAAAGTAACACCTGATTCCATCGATAAGCGATGTGGGTATGATGTCTGTGAAAACTATTGTTTTCAAGGTAACTGCAGCGTCAATCATGAGGGACAGCCTAAATGCAGGTAAAACATACTTATTCTAAATTTCTATCACTTATGTTGATGTCCTTGTTTGAATAAGTAAAAGGTGACATTATCTTTATTTCAGTTGTAATGCCGGTTATTCTGGTAAAAGATGTGAAGTCGACGCGTGTCACGGTTGTTCCAACAACGGTGTCTGTTCCTTAAATGAGAACAGTGAGTCAGTCTGTCTGTGTAAAAGAGGTCATACAGGTGACAGATGTGAGTTATCACACTGCCTGAATTATTGTATGCAAGGCAACTGTAGTCTCAGTGGTGATGGACATCCGACATGCAGGTAAAATATATATTAATCCGTCCGATGGTTTTTTTTGTTATTTTTTGTTCGTATCGATGAAGTAAAATTTTGTCTGACCAGTATGTAGCTACCTGTACAGGTCTGTCATTTGCCACGTTCACGATCTTGAAAGGTGCAGGCGGCCGGGCACGAAGGGCAGACAAGGAGGTGGGATATATCCTGCGTGGGGGTCCCGCTGATTAATACAGTCATTATACAGTGTTTTATTTTAATTATTCATTACCTATTGCAGTTGTAGTGCCGGTTACACCGGGCCCAGATGTGAAGTCTCCGCGTGTCATGGTTACTGCTTAAACAATGGTGATTGTTCCCTGAACAAAAACAGTGAGCCAATCTGTCAGTGTGAAGGAGATTATTCAGGAGACAGATGTGACGTATCACACTGTCTGAACTATTGCCTGCAAGGCAACTGTAGCCTTAGTGATGATGGACATCCAACTTGCAGGTACAACATATTCTACCCTCCTGCTGGTCTATTTGTTGAATGAAGTTAAATTTTCCATGTCTAACATTTTCGTAATTTCAGTTGTGATGCTGGTTACTCAGGAGAAAGATGCGAGGTCTCCGCGTGTCATGGTTACTGTCTGAACGACGGCGAATGTTCTCTGAATGAAGAGGATCAGCCTGTGTGCCAATGTGTTGATAATCGCGAGGGATCAAGATGTGAAGCTGATGTAAATGACACTACCCCTATGTACGACTTAGCGAAGAGAAACCTAACTCTAGCTGATTTATTGTCGTCTTGGCGAAAACCTGCCTCAAAAATGTTTGTTCTTATTGAAGTGTAAGATAAAATAAAAAGAAAATAAAAGAATGTATAGCCATATAAATAGAAACTTCTTTAAATTATGCTTAAACTAAAATCTAACGACGAAGACGAGCGAATATGTCCAATTAATTTTAATGAACTTTCGGTATATGTATTACATCTCATTGTCCTAAAGACGAGAATAAACTCTTAATCGTAACTGCGAAAGTAACTCTGTCTGTTAACTTTTCACTCTTGAACCGCTGAACTGATTTAGATAAAATTTGGTATGGAGATAGTTTGAGATCTTAGGAAAGACATGATAGTTTTTACCGGTTGTATTTTTTGTAAAAAGATTTTTATTTACACTCTGTTACTTTGTGATTTTTGCTGTTGTATTGTGTTGTGTGAGTGTCGCATAAATGTTTTCTATTCTTAGTTAGGGCCGGTTTCTGATCTATTCGATCAGTCGATTATGTATCGTGTTTGCTTGTCACCACAGACTGCACCCCGGGCTATGGCCTTCTTGGCCTAAGGGCAAATCAGGACATCCGATTCTCGTTCAACTTTTCTAAATTCTATGATTGGGGACTCACTGTCAAATACTCTAGTACATTTACCTACCTTTCTTTTTTGTTGACGGGGGAAACCTTGTAAAGACGCCTGGAATTCTACCTCACTAAAACCACCACGGTGATCACAATTATCACATAGAAAGGGCCCGCCGTGACCTGTCAAAAGACCACCCTGCAACCCCCTTTGTGCAACGCCTGTAAGAGCACATTCCCTGGGGCACATACTTCATTCCATAGGAAAATTAAAAAAAAAATCTAATGTCCATACGCAAAGGTTGTTTGTTATGGAGAAGAACGCACAAGTAACTCCACACTTACACTATAAAAAAAATGTTTTACAATATTTGATATACATTCATTAATTTATAAGTGAGCACCTTCTCAATTCTGATTAACCAAGAATAACACTGATCTACAATGTATAGGTACTAAGAATTAGGTACAAGCAATAACAGATTTGCTAAATAGGAATACATTTATACATGGTACTCACATAATTACAAAATCTGCGATTTATTCGCCTGTAGGCAAACCCGCGATTTATTCGCATATAGACTAACCCGCTACTTATTCGCACATAGTGATTTATACGCTGGTAGGCTAATCCTTCAATGTATTCGCAGATAGACAAGCACGCGAGTTATTCGTATATAGACAAACCCGCGATTTATTCGCTAATAGACAAGTCTTGCGATTTGATCGCCTGTAGGCAAGTCCGATGACCTGGTGAAGGTTGCGGGGATCCGCTGGTTGCGAGACGCACGGTGACGGGACCGGTCAATGTGGCTACGCTTAGGGGAGGACTATGTCCAGCAGTAGACGTCATTCGGCTGATATGATGTTGATGAGACAAGTCCTACGATTTATTCGTCTGCTCTGTAGGCAAGTCCTGCGATGTATTTACCTGTAAGTAAGTCCTGAGATCAAGTCTAACAAAAATTAAGACAAAAATTTTGCATACATACCAAATCAATCATAAATTAAACTTTGACAACAAAAACAACTCTCAGTATTATTTTTGAGGTGACATGAGATTACAGTAACACTTCATTATTAATCAAATTCTGAATCAACAATAGGACCCTGATTAAACTTCGACAATAACGAAAATCACTTAATATAGTAAAACCTCATTATTAATCAGATTCTGAATCAAAACTAGGGGCTTGATTAAACTTTGACAACAAAAATCACTCATTATAGTATTACCTCATTATTAATTAGTCTCTGAATCAAAACTAGGAACCTGATTAACCTTAGACACCAAAAAACACTCATTCATTATATATATAATCAAACTCCGAATCAACATAAGGAGCCTGATTAAACTTTGATAACAAAGAATCACTCAGTGTTAATTTTGAGATTATACTAACACTTCATTATTAATCAAATTCTGAATCAACACTAGGAGCCTGATTAAACTTTGATAACAAAAATCGGGTTATTGGACGACTCGCCCGAATTTAACTCGCCCGAATCGGGCGAATTGTCCACTATTAAAAATATTCATTTTTCTGTGTCGATTCGCCCGAAGTTATTTTATCGGTGGGCGAATCGACCACTCCAATATTATTTAGTGGACGATTCGCCCGAATTTTAGTTTTAGAGAACAAACAATATAAAAGTACAGTCGTGCTCACCCGTCTCGGTAATAATATGAAGAATTAATCGAAGTTAATAGATATTGTACTAGAAACTAGGAAAGCAATTCAAACTACCAGGAGGCCAGAATCATGAAGAAGTATTTGCAGAGCTAGAATCATTAGCGGTAGAGACTAACGGAGTACTAGGGCTTCAGAATCGAAAATCGCCCAGTACACTTTTTACCGCTCATGATTTCAGCCTAGCTTCCTCATGATTATAATCTCCTGGTACTTCAGTTAGTCTTAGTCTTAGTACCGGTACCGAAATGACCTGATAGCGTATAGAGCTTTCTCTTTATTATTTTTTATAGCGAATATTGCTGACTCGCGCTTAGTGTTTTGTCGCCATATAAATCAAAAGAGCGGTAAAAAGAGTACGAGAGTACGTTGAGATTTGAACGTTAGATATGATAAACAGGCGAAAAAACAATAAGAGGGAGACTGCAATATTCGCTGTGTCCCAGCAGTGGGAACATTAATAGGCTGATGATGTGATGTGATGATGATTACCGAGACTCACCCGTCTCCGCACGACTGTACTTTTATATTGTTTGTTCTCTAAATTAAAATTCGGGCGAATCGTCCACTAAATAATATTGGAGTGGTCGATTCGCCCACCGATAAAATAATTTCGGGCGAATCGACACAGAAAAATGAATATTTTTAATAGTGGACAATTCGCCCGATTCGGGCGAGTTAAATTCGGGCGAGTCGTCCAATAACCCCAAAAATCACTATCAGTATTAATTGAGATTATAGCTCATTAATAATAAATCTAGTAATAAAAACCGGCCAAGTGCGAGTCGGACTCGCGCACGAAGAGTTCCGTACCATTATCGCAAAAACGGCAAAAAAAGCACATTTGTTGTATGGGAGCCCTACTTAAATATTTATTTTATTCTATTTTTATTATTTGTTGTTATAGCGGCAACAGAAATACATCATCTGTGAAAATTTCAACTGTCTAACTATCACGGTTCATGAGATACAGCCTGGTGACAGACAGACAGACAGACGGACCGCGAAGTCTCAATAATAGGGTCCCGTTTTTACCCTTTGGGTACGGAACCCTAAAAACTAGGAGCCTGATTAAACGAAAATCACTCGTTAAAGATGAGATTACATTGACACCTTATTATTAATCAGACTCTCAATCAACACTAGGAGACTGTTCTTCTACATCATTTCTTCAAGAGCTGCAACATGAACCCAAGGTAGCATTCTATTAGCTGCTACCGTTTCTTTTTGGGTGGGAAATCATCCAATGACTTGATATACAATGGCGTGTCAGACTACTGACTAAAAGCCACCCGTGTTCCTTCAGTTGCTTGTTGCAGGGCCGCGGTAACTCTCTTTCAAAATTTTCCGCGGCCTATCAGCTACTACCGTAATTTCATGTTTGTGTTTTCTACTACTAAGAACAAGGATAAGTATGCGTCAGATACATCTGTCCCTTACACACACATTCAAAATAACCTTAGGTACTCTAAGAGCCTATGGTCACCACCCTGGTATGGCTGCAGTTCCATACCGATTATTACCGAAAAGCTCTTCTACTCAATAAGGCCTATGATACGAGGGGAGAAGCTTTTTACCCGACTGCCGAAGGAGGGTAATGTGTTTATCAGTCTATGTATGTATGTATGTATGTAAGTATGTATGTATGTATGTATTTATGTATGTATGTTTGTTCCTATGTGGCGTTCTAGAGACCAAACGCGTTGGCCGATTTTGATGATTCTTACGTCAATCATCAAAAAAATGGCGGATTTTGGGCGCCATTTTGTGGGGAAAAAAAAAATTTTTTTTCTTCCAAACCCATCGTGTGGGGTATCAAATTAAGGATTTTAAGAGGCGATTTCAAAAATATATAACACTTATATGTTTAAATGAACCCAATTCTAAAAAAAAATAACTAAGAAGTTGTAAATAAAAAAAGTTAATTAAAAAGATCAAAAAACCCGACTGCTTAAAAAGCAAACTAAAAAGACGTAAACAAGAAGAAAATCACGCTGTGCAGTCGGAGGATACATCTGGTTTTGGTCAGTCAGCTCGCGAATATGTATCCTCCGACTGCACAGCATGATTTTCTTCTTGTTTACGTCTTTTTATTTTAGTTCGCTTTTTAAGCAGTCGGGTATTTTGATTTTTTTAATTAACTTTTTTTTATTTATTTATTAAAGTACAAGTTTATAACATCTTAACTGTTTTGTGGGGCATAGTTCTTAAACTATGCCCCACAATACCGTGTTCACGGTTTGTCTGTGGAATGGAACAAACAGTATTAAAAATAATGTTTATGTGCGGACACTTTACAATAACTAACAATAATATATTAAATTTTGTAATGTTAATAATAGAAACATATTATATATCACATGACCCATATCTTATAAAACTACTTATATACTTATTTGCTAACCCTCCCTCCACAAACTGCAAACCCCTTTCTTAAGAAGATCTTTACAAACGCCTTAAAAAGAACTGCTTGAGTGATTTGGCAAATTTACCTTTTATTTCCTGACTTCTTATATCAGCAGGCAACTGGTTGAGAAGGTAGGGTACTCTTTTATCAAGCGTTCGGTCGCCAAAATACACAAATAAACAATGATTTATCAAAGTATACGTTTTGTTTTACTTGATCAGAGTCAATACAAACCTTAACTTCGTCTCTAATTTTATTGTGGAAGATTTTACTATTTCTCGACTCTCGAGGTACGTTTTCATTTAGTGTAGAGTTAATCTCACTATTCATAGATGTTTCAAACATTACCTCCTCGGTGTTTTAAGCTTCGTTCACTTTGAGCTAGGTAATTCCATGATCTTTATGTGGTGAAGGGGTAAGCGACTGAAGTTTGTATTTAGACATACTTATATTTGGTAAATTGATACAATTTGCTTGTTTTATTAGGGTTCCGTACCCAAAGGGTAAAAACGGGACCCTATTACTAAGACTCCGCGATCCGTTTGTCCGTCTGTCTGTCCGTCTGGCTGTCCGTCTGTCTGTCTGTCCGTCTGTCACCAGGCTGTATCTCATAAACCGTGATAGCTAGACAATCGAAATTTTACCAGATGATGTATTTCTGTTGCCGCTATAACAACAAATACTAAAAACAGAATAAAAATAGTATTTAAGTGGGGCTCCCATACAACAAACGTGATTTTTTTGCCATTTTTTAGCGATAACGTTACGGAACACTTCGTGCGCGAGTCCGTCTCGCACTTGGTCGGTTTTTAATTATATATAACTCATATGAATACGTTTGGTCATAGACCACATAAAATAGGAAGATTTATCACATCACATTATCATAGATACCTACCTAATACTAGAAATAAAAAACCATGTGTTGCCATCAACATACTGCCGGCCCAGGCAGATAGACAGTACATCAATTCTTATTCTAGTTACAATACATCAGTTTTTAAATGAAACCAAAAACCATCTCAGAGAAGTGTTACATAAAAAGTGTTCAAACTGAAATCCAAAAGTAAAAGACTAATTGGAAAATCACAGTAATAGTACAAGTTGTAAAAGAAAATCGCTTAAAATCATTAACTCAAAACGAACAATTAATTTTACTAGACTAACTCACATGAAAATAGATTGAATAAGTTCTGTTCAAAAAGTAAACAATGCATTCTATTACCCCAACTCCTATCCTGCCTTAACCGCATGACTTAATAACTAAAACATTTATCAATTCTGTTTACAAAATAAACAATGATTTATAATTATAAATACATAATTATGCTTCCATATAGATTTACAAGCCTTACCTAAACATTAATCTTAAAATATGTAAGTACAATTCACAATAACAAGTGACTCATATCCTATGGAGGTTATGTATCTCAAAGAACTATAACTAAAGCACAAAAAAAACCGGCCAAGTGCGAGTCGGACTCGCGCACGAAGGGTTCCGTACCATTATCGCAAAAAACACGTTTGTTGTATGGGAGCCCTCCTTAGATATTTATTTTATTCAACAGAAATACATCATCTGTGAAAATTTAAATTGTGTAGCTATCACTGTTCATGAGATACAGCCTGGTGACAGACAGACAGACAGACAGACAGACGGACCGCGAAGTCTCAGTAATAGGGTCCCGTTTTTACCCTTTGGGTACGGAACCCTAATAAAACAAGCAAATTGTATATAACCCTAAAAAACTATAAAACAAAAACAAAACTATATCGTCATGCTGAGATAGGAGCCTTTTTGGTCTCGCACGGGGTTATTTGTTTTTATTTTTTATTATTGTTTGTGTTTTTCTTATCTCGTGTCTTCTGTGCGGGTCGCAAATAAATATTTTTTCTTCCTTTCTTTCTTTTTTTTTTCTTTCTTTTAAAGGTATGCTGTAGAATGTAATTATCAACACAATAGATGGTACCTATGGCCTATTATGGATGGCATAATACCAGGACCATATTAAAGCTATACGCTATTGCCCAATCATGAAACTATTCTTATTACTATATACAAGAATAGAACAACACACCTTAAGATGACGACTAACGCCAACGACCCTGAGGGACTAAAACGCTCACTAGTTTCACACCCGCGCGACCCAAAATTAAGTAGTTTTTTGTACTTTCCTTATTATTCTATGACTTTAAAAAAAGCCTCAGATCTAAATGTTGATAATTAAATAGTCTTTGAGATGGTGTTAATTTAATTAAAATACGCCCAGCGGTTTTGGTGCGATTGTCGTGTTTTTGTCCGTCTTAGACATAATTTTACAAATTAATTACACTATGTTATACGAATAAAATTCAAAATTTGCTTAGATTTAATTATTAAGAAAATAGTCTAATGTACAGCTTGGCAAAAAAGAGTGTGGAATAAATGAGGTCGCCACTATGGCACTTGTATACCCCGAAATACTATGACTCTACAGTTTTTGATACTTTTATATTAATTTTTAGTTACTTTAACTACTCTTAGTACTAATAGGTAATAATAGGCAAGTAATAGGTAGGTTATTTTTTGTTAACTAGTCAGTTTTATTTTTAGTTCCAACTGTCACCGCGTCAGACTCTTTTTTGCCAAGCTGTAACATATATTTTTTCCAAAAAATTACGACTAGCCGTTTAGACGTGATTCTCATTTTAAAATCAGCTACTCAAGGGTATCTGCGCCTTAAGTCTACAGCTTAAACAAAACATAAATACATCCTAAACTATTTCTCCATAGGTAATACACTCATGCCTTGTAATGACCTAGTACAATTTAAGTTGCCGTACATATAATAAAGTGGCCTGGAGTCAACTAATAGTAATAATTGACATCTCCCAAAACAGGTGAAAATAAGGCGGGTAAAATAGGGCGTGAATTAAGCTCAGCCTCTATTTGACACAATACTGTGTGCAATTGCTCATAAGTCAATGCAAATTGTAAAGATATTTTTAGCAAAACTTTGCTCTGAATCCCTTTTCACAATTAACTCTGGAACGCTTCCGGCCTTGCAAAGGTTCCGGACACTGTCGCTTAAAATCTATACTAATACTAGCTGACCCGGCAAACTTTGTTTTGCCATAAAAACACCTAATATGCATCTACCCTACCTACCCTACCCTACCCTACCTACCCTACCCTACCCTACCCTACCTACCCTACTTACCCTACCTACCCTACCCTACCTACCCTACTTACCCTACCTACCCTACCCTACCCTACCTACCCTACCCTACCTACCCTACCCTACCTACCCTACCCTACCTACCCTACCCTACCTACCCTACCCTACCTACCCTACCCTACCTACCCTACCCTACCTACCCTACCCTACCTACCCTTCCCTACCTACCCTACCCTACCTACCCTACCTACCCTACCCTAATTTTCCATTTTTTTTTTTTTTTTTTTTTTTTTTGTAAATCTAAACCATTCTCGAATCTCCACGAACACACACAAAAAATTTCATCAAAATCGGTCCAGTCGTTTAGGAGGAGTTCAGTCACATACACACGCACACAAGAAATATATATATTAAGATTATAAAGCTGAAGAGTTTGTTTGTTTGTTTGAACGCGCTAATCTCAGGAATTTGGAGGTTGGAATTGAAAAATATTTTTTGTATTGGATAATTAAAAAAAATTACGCAGCAATCATGTATGTAGGTAGGGTAGGGTAGGTAAGGTAGATGGGTAGGTAGGTAGCCAGTTGACGGGAGCGAAGCCGCGTGGGACAGCTAGTATACTAATAATAATATTATAAAGAGGAAAGATTTGTATTTTTGTATGTAACGAATAAACGTAAAAACTCCTGGACCGATTTCAAAAATTCTTTCACCGTTGGTAAGCTACACTATCCCCGGGTGACAAAGAATACTTTTTATCCTTGTATTCCCACGGGAACGGCAACTACGCGGGTGAAACCGCGAGGCGTCCGCTAGTTAAAGATACAACCTGATATTTTATGATGTTAGATGTCAACACTCCTGCGATGACATGGCCAAGCCTTGTGTTTATGATGCTTGCAGACGAAGCTGCTGTTGGTCACTAAGTCCATTTCCCGCTAGCAAGCGCTGAGGAGCTCCTCACGTGGCAGCAAGATCTGGAAAAAGATTTCAGCACTTATTAGCATAATTTTTTCCGAGGGCTGGTTAAAAGTTGCATCAGCCAAAGTGACACTAGTCGGGAATTTAATGCCTTCTAGGCTGACTGGTAGGCGATTGAGGTACTTTACTGGTTATTTTATCAACTATGTGACAGTTAACTAGTGTTAAATTGGGACGTCAAAGAATGTATTTTCAATGGAATACAATAGACAATTTTGTATTCCATTGAAAACCAATCCAAGACCTACACTGCTTTTGTAGTGATCAGCAACGCCTGAGAGCCCGTGTCTAATATACACTTAATGTGGACCTCAATTCCAACGTTTGCAAACACTTTCACTCGTGCTGTTGGAATTAAAATTTTATTAGCAGGGTCCCCAGATAGGACGACCACTGGCCCTGGACCACGGATTGAGGTGCAGCAGCGTATTGTGTTTTTTCTTGCACTGCCCAAACCTAAAGACTTATTTGCTCATAAGTCAATGCAAATAGTAAAGATATTTTTAGCAATACTTGTGAATTGTACTTTGTGAACTTGTGAATTTAAACAAACGTTACATAAGCTCCTTTTGCTAGATATCAATTTAGATTTTGGACAAGTAAATGCATTCGCTCTCTGCCTTGGTTGTCACTGCTAGATATACATTATTCTGGGGTGAGGGCACGGTTGCACCCTGTTGCTTTCCGGCTCCTTCTTCTGGCCTGGTATCGCTGTTCTCTAAAGCGAGAGCAATCCTGTCCATATACCCTAAAAAATCCTCTACGGTACGGTCCAGCTTCTGGCCTCGCTCCAAATGATAGAATCTGGAAGTATAGAGGTCCAACTTGCGGACCAAGATTAGCACTAGGATAGATCCCCAACTGCCTACCTCTGCATTTAGGTTGCGCAAGGCGCTTAATGTTTGTCTTATGACTGAAACAAATTTCCTAATCTGATTAGCACTAGGGAACTTGGTGAAGTTGTCCAAGTCTAAGAGAGTGTTGATATGTTTATTAATGATTTTATACCTATTGTAAAATCTTTTGTCCAAAATTGCATTGCAATCTCATAATTGTCATTGACTAGAGGAAAACAATATGAAGGAACGGATTCCAAAACAGTTTGCAATGGCAGGTATCCTTAACGAAAATAGCATTGTAAATATTCGACAGTCAAGTATTTCAGTTCTTTTAAAATACGGATCTAATTTGAAAGTGAATCGGCTGCTCAGAACCTAATAAGATATGAACTACTTTTGGAGAAGGGTTGGAGTTTTCAGAAGGCGATGCAGCTGTCTGTCTGCTATGGGCTAATCAAAGACGTAGATTTAGAGTTGACGGACGGCGACATACTGAACAACATTTTATGTCCTGCCAACGCAAAGCTTTTATCTATAAAGAGGGTAGACCGTCGCAACAGGGATGAAGGTGGTTGGTACCCCAGCGAAACCATTCGTCTTTGCTTTGACGGTGATCACCTGCCACAGTCAGTCCGTGTATGTGACATTAATATAAAGGTTTTGCCCAACATACACCAGGTGTCACAATGCTCTCAATGTTGGAGGTTAGGCCATAAAAAGAGAATGTGCCCATAAACATCAGGATTTTTCCGAAGTGTGGTGGGGGTCACCACATATCTCTCAGCAAGACATGTCCAGTCTATAAGAAAGAGAGAAGGCTCAGGGAGATTATGTCTGAGTTTGGATGTGCATAAAGGAAAGCCGTAGAAAGCTATATTCCACCCGAAACTGGCATTTTCCCTTTAACTCCAGTAGCCATAGGCAATCCTTTTTTTCTCCATACATCTTTCAGACGACCCCTCACGAGCCAGGAAAACATATCTGGAAGCCCCTCGTCGTTATACTTATTTATGCCGTCTGCCTTTTGTATTTGTATATAGGTTTGTTTTTCTTAGAATATTCAATTGTATATATGTTAATAAATAAATTATCCTTATTTATTATATTTATAGTGCTCGTGGATAAAAACATTGTATATTTTTTTATATTCCTCGTGATGGCTAACAAATCAATTGAATTAAATATCTTGCAGTGGAATGCCCAAAGTATTAGGCCTAAGTTGGCATCGTTCGAGCAACTTTTATGCCAGGAAAAGTACATATTGCTGCACTTAGTGAGACATGGCTCGAACTAGAAAGTAATTTTGAAGTTAATGATTATGTTGTTTATCGCGCGGACCGGTATGACTCTTAGGTCTGTTAAAGCGCAGCAGCGGTACGTTCACGTGACTAATAACGGTATTGAGGAAGTGTGTGTGCAATTATTTAACTGTTATCCATTTGAAAGTATTGCTTCTGTCTGTTGTCCATCTAGAATCGTAACAACTCAACAGGATTGGGATAGTTTAATATCATTATGGCCTTCCAAAACGATAATTCTTGGTGATTTCAATGCACATCACGTCAGTTGGTCTTTTAAAACTGAACACAGATGCAGTCTTATTCATGACTCGTTCATAGACAACAACTTTCTTTCTTTGAATGATGGGTAGGATAGGTTGTTTTTTAGATATAAGTAATGCGTATAACAATGTAAATAATACTGTTTTAATCAATGTTTTGGATAACCTTAAAGTAGGGTCACGCATCTGTAGATATTTATGGAATGTTCTTCATAGAAGAGTAAAATAAGATCATGTAATGGGTTAATTATTAGACATTCAGATTGTGGTTTGGCCTAGGGTGATCCGTTATCTCCACTTTTATCTATACTAATCTATACTAATATTATAAAGAGGAAAGATTTTTTTGTTTGTTTGTATGTTTGTTTGTTTGTTTGTTTGTACCGAATAGGCTCCGAAACTACTGGACCGATTTGAAAAATTCTTTCACCAATAGAAAGCTACATTATTCCTGAGTGACATAGGCTATTTTTTTTTATCCTGAAAACGGGTCCTGTGGGGTGGCCCACGGGAGCGAAGCCGCGGGCAACAGCTAGTTTAATATAATAATGTCGGATATTTGTAAACGATTTCGCTATATATGCCCAGTGTTCTTCCGTTAGTGACGAGCAATGTAAGATCCAGTCTACTCTTGATTTAATGCATGTATGCTTAGTCATTTCTCCCGATAAAAGTAAAATTTGTTGGTTTAGTAGATTATCGTAGGCCAGTTATAGAAGTACATTTAGACGGGACATGTTATAGTAGACGATGTCAACTTGTCAAGTATTTAGGACTGTGGCTGAATAAGGGCCTTCGAAGGTAGAAACATATTAACGAAGTTCGTGAACGATTTCTTAAATTCATTAATATTTTTAAAGTTTTGGTGGAACCTGAGTGGGGTTATCATCCCAACCACTTAAGACGACTAAAATTATTTTTCGCTTATTCGTAGTCGTATTGAATTTGGTAGCTTTTTACTGGACAATAGCGCCGTCACACATTGAATTAAACTGGATGGATTACAAAACATTTGCCTGCGGTTAGTAGGTGGATTTATCAAAAGCACTCCGATTCACGTGATGGAAGCCGAATTAATATTGCCTCGTCTTTTTATTCGCCGCCGATAGTTAGCAGTAAGTTTTACTTAAAATCGAAATGTTTCGATCTTCCTGTTATTGGCATACTAGATAAATTACATGGTCTTTGTTACAATATAAATTATAGGAGTAAAAAAAACATTGTTAGTTTTGACTCACGATTCTTTACATCAAGAACATGCACTGCAGTAATAAAGAAGACATGTTTGCTATGACTTTTTGGGCTTTATTGTAAAGCCTAATTTAGATTCTGTAGATAAACCTAAGCATTGCTTTAGTGAACATAATATAAGATCAATATGTTGAAACCATTAAATGAAGTATATTCTGGCTTTTACTGTGTATACATAGATGGTTCTAAGCGTGAGAATTTCTGTGGCGCGGCCTTTTTAGGGTTCCGTACCCAAAGGGTAAAAATCCCTATTACTAAGACTTCGCGATCCGTCTGTCTGTCTGTCTGTCCGTCTATCACCAGGCTGTATCTCATGAACCGTGATAGCTAGACAGTTGAAATTTTCACAGATGATGTATTTCTGTTGCCGGTATAACAACAAACACTAAAAACAGTATAAAATAAATATTTAAGGGGGGCCCATACAACAAACGTGATTTTTCGGCCGTTTTTTGCTCGATATTAATAGCGGCAACAGGTAGACGCTTGAAATATTCACAGAATGTTTAGTTGTATATTCACTTCAAAATATAATAATTATCAAATTAAAATAAAATAAATTAAGGGGGGCTCCCATACAACAAACGCGATTTTTTTGCAGTGTTTTGCGATAATGGAAGGAACCCTTCGAGTGCGAGTCTGACTCGCACTTGGCCGGTTTTTTTTTAATTCACAAGTAGATGCTCTTTTCAAATTTAATTTTTTTAACAAAAGTTTCAATAATACACTTGGAACATCTAACATACTTTGTCTTATATCCAATCATTTGATGGTGATCGTTTTGCCATATTTTCTGATTCTAAGAGTGCTCTTCTCCATCTAGTGAGATGTACGATTACTTAATCTGTTAGAGGGGGCTTCCACTGGCGTATACTGTATTAAGAACCATTACTGATTTTGTTGCCAAACATAAAAAAATTGTATTGAAATTGATCCCTTCCCACGTTGGATTAGAGGGTAATGAGACGGTTAATCTTTTGGCAAAAGAAGCCGGATCGGATGGAAAAGTTTATGCGTGTTCACCTTGGTATACTGAGCCCTTGGTTAGAGACAGATGTTCTCATTCTTGGTCAGAGTATTTTGATAAAAGGTCTTTAACTAAGGGTATTTGGTACAAGACGATTCAGCCGTCTCTTCCACGCACGCTTTGGTTCAGTGAGGGAGGGATGACAAGACAAGAAGTGGTAAGGGCTTTGAGACTCCGCTAAACTGTTTCGGATTAATGATCCGCAAAGTTGATTCTTCCAATTGTGTTGTCTGTGGAGTTGTAGAAGACGTACATCACATCCTGTCGGAATGTGTTCGTCTTGGGGTTCAAAGACGTCAGGCAATAGCTTTTATGTAGGCTTTTATAATAGCGTTTTGGCCTCACCTTTATCAGAAGAGGCCAGCCAGAACTCTTTATCATATTACAATCATGGGTACAAGGTTGCGTGTAGGCTAGTTTATTATACTTTTAGTAATGATTTTGTATGAAATCATCGGGGAGACATAATCTGTTAAGTAAATAACTAAAGATTAAAAATAGTAGTTTATGAAACTGTTGCATAATAAGGGGTATTAAAACATGAGTGTGTGTTTTAAAACCGAGCCGTAGGCGAGGTTTTTAATAGTATTCACACGAATGTTTTAATACCTAGTTATGTGCAGTTTCATACACTACTTTATCTACACTCATACATTGGGAATAAACCTACTAAATACCATTTTTACATTTTCCATGCCATAAAGAAGTGATAGCATTTATCATATCATTTTCTCGTCTTTGCTGGTAAAAGATTATGAGTATTTTCCTTCGCCGCATCTAAAATATCGGGCGAAGTCAAATTTTCTTCACATTCACCGATATCAGACATTTTTAAGCAATAATTTAAAAAACTCATGAAATTCAATACAGCAAAACCTGCAAAACGTATGAATGGCGCCAAAACCCAGCACATCATCGCTAAGGTTTATCACGCACTGCGATTTTTATTCGCGCGTTTTTTTTTCGCCCATTCTGCGACCTATGGAACTGTATGAAGCTGCTCGCATTGCTGTACAAAAATCGTGCAGAAATAATAACGCAAGAAATCCGTGTATTGTCACAGAATCCACCGCACCGCGGCGCGAATATTTTGAGCTCTATGAACAGGTAGATAGAGACAAAATTCGCGCGAATAAAAATCACAGTGCGTGGCGGGCATTGTCATAGACAAGTAAAAATTGGAGTCAAATCTTTTTAAATAGGTACTATAAAAATGGCATTACAAATAAATAATTGATGTAAACTCCTTAGTGATTAACTTCTTGGATTTGTCCTGTATCGTAATAGAAAAAAAAATGTATTATAGCATTATTTTGTTAGAGAAAAAGTGTTATAATAAATTCTATTTTTAAATTTCGGTATTATGTTTGTAAAGTATGTCAATATAAACTCGTTTTGAAGTTTATAATTCGAATATTACGATATGAGAGTAGATAAACATATATATAATGCAATCGTAGCCCGTTTCCTACTTATATCGCATTAAAAGAGCCAATTTTTCGTAGAAGTAAATCTCTATTGGTTCGTGTAATTTAGTTTTTCGATTCAGCATATTTTCCAGTTTTTGACCGTAATTGTATTCACTCGAAAAAGCATTTAATAATTTTACTGGCCATTCTTTCCAATGAATAGAATTGTACTTTAGCTCTCATACAAGGTTTTAAAGCTAAGCCTTGTAGTTTTTGCAAAGCAAAGTGAGTAGTGATTTGGTCGTCCCAGCCATAACGGTACCTAATTATTAACCATACATCCACTCGTTGGTTCTTAGTCGTAGGGTCAAAATTAGGTTGAATGTTTTCTAAGTTACGAGTATTACAAGAAGCGCCACGCGAGGATAGCTGGGACGGCACAACTTATTATAATTAAATAGTTTCGTTACATCGGAAATAGAAAGATTCGGGGCACTTAGCTTTGATCCAGGTTGCTGCACTGCACCATTGTCTCCGTGTTCACCGAGTGCTTCTCTGGAGTCGTGATGCGCGCTGTGTAGCCTCCGGGGTTCCCGGTGTTCATGCTGATTATTTCGAACGCAATGTAGATTGTTACTGAATAAATAACTTAAACTTGTTCACTAGGTTCCCTTTGTGTTGAACGGTGTTCGCCACATGGTCTCTTGAAGACACGGTAAGCTGCGTCACTCGTCTATGAACCAGACGAGTGACGCAGCTTACCGTGTCTTCAAGAGCCTTCCACTTCAAGACCTCCTAGACGGATATCGTTGTATGTGCGTTGACTTCGCTTGTTCCCTTCAAGCCTACGCAAGCGGTCGCGAAATCGCTTTATTTCTTCGTTGATCGCCGATCTTGCCGCCGACGCAGCCGATCACGCAGCTGCTGCTATCCGAGCAGCAGCTGCGAGATCGGCTGCGTCGGTTGTGTTCGATGTCATCATGTCAAGGCGTTTCCAAACGACGCAATTTACGATGCTTATCACGCTCAGTATTTTCGCGATTTATACAAGGTTCATTGCTCACATTTCTGAATTGTTCTAGTTCTTCCCTCAAATTCTAAAATAACACACAGGTTATTATACTTTAAAATATTTATTTATTTAGCCGTTACAATGAAATAGCTAATATTTCTTCTTAAGTAAGCACAACTGTCTTTCTCGGTTGTCCTGACCAGATTCACCAACCGACTCAACACGCCTCACGTTGGAAACAACCGTCCAACCATCCATTCCATATGACATCATGACATTCGAATATTTTCTAGAGTAATCAATTTAAGAACTATCATGATGCAACTTTCACCTATTTCATGTTAAAAATAAATAATTTAATTCTTAACAAATAAAAGATGTATTTATCAAAGAAAACTTAACAATACATATCTATTGTTCATTCTGTATCCACAAAATTATTTGGATTTAGATTATGTGTTTCCAAGATGAAGGAGTGAAGCTCACTCGAAGCAAAGCTACAGCTTGCATGTAGGTATCCAATAAGGATTACATGCGATTATAAAGAACAATATACGATATATTTAATGTTATTTACCTAATTGCCAGTATTTATGTGAAATAGAGTATTCTCCCTCAGACTGATCTTTATATGCGGGCATAAAATAAAACACCACATAAATAAGTACATTTATTGATATGAATTTATTAAAAAAACAAACAAAATAAATGATGAACTAAAATTTCTAAGGTTCTAAGAAAGCTCTTTCTAGGAATAAAAATAAAAATGTAAATCATTCATGTACCTTCAAGGACAAAGTAAGCAATATAAATCAATGATTATACTTCAACATTAACCGAAATCTTTACGGTGGGCTTTCGCCAATTTGACAATAAATCAGCCAGAGTTAGGTTTTTCTGTGCTGAGTAGTACGTAGGGGTGTTGGTGACAGTTTGACAAGTATTATTTTTATCAACTTCACATCTTGATCCCTCGTGGTTACCAATACATTCGCACACTGCCTCATCCTCTTCGTTTAAGGAACAGACGCCGTCATTCAGACAGTAACCGTGACACGCTGAGACCTCGCATCTTTCTCCTGAGTAACCAGCATCACAGCTGAAATAAAAAGAATGTTAAATATACGAGTACTTAGTTAAATTAACAACGTCCAACAATAAAATCAACAGAAAGAATAGAATATGTTGTACCTGCATATAGGATGTCCATCATCCGTAAGACTACAGTTGCCGTACAAACAATAGTTCAGACAGCCTGATAACTCACACCTGTCACCTGAGTAATCTTCTTTGCAGTGACAGACTGGCTCACGGTTGTTATTTAAGGAACAGTCGCCGTTGTTGGAACAATAACCGTTGCACTCGTAAATTTCACACCTTTGTCCGGTGTAACCGGGAGGACAACTGAAATAGATAATTAAAATATGAACCATGGTTTTATACCAACATTATAGAAGGAAATCCTAGATGTAAAAGCATTACGTTTTACCTGCATATAGGAAGTCCCTCATCATTGACGCTGCAGTTACCTAGCAAACAATAGTTCTTACACTCTGATACGTCGCATCGCTCACCGGTGTAACCAGGTGCGCATTTACAACGAGATTGTCCAGTAACTTTCATGCCGTGATCACAAAACGGTCCATCATTTTCTGTAGCAATTTTCATTGAGCTATCGATCTCGGATTTATCTCGTACTAAACTTGTTAATGCCTCGCAATCTCGTAGTCCCTGTGTCTGTTGTTCAATTTTATAGTTTGCAGCTATACCGGCAGGGATTTCAGTTTGTAAACTAAATAAACTTGTGAAGTGTCCTCCATTATTTATCTTTGGTTCTTCATATATTTCGCCGTTTGCGTACCACTTCCACGAGATCAAGGAGTTTTTGGAAACAGTTAACACGTTTGATATATTGTTTAATGCAGGTGAATACAAATGAAAATAACTATTCCTGTTCTTGTTGTTTCCATTCAAATCTGCTCTATAAGTGCTGTATAGTGAACTAGACTCAGGCTCTACCCAGTACATTTTCTGCATTTGTGGGTCAATAGCCAAACTGTGGGGCTCCAGTCTGTTATTTGTGTTGATAGACAATGTAGTAGGATTCAGGACTACTTCTCTTTCGGAGCCATTAAATCTAGCTCTCTCTATTGCAGTCTTTGTCAGGTTTGTGTTGATCCAGTAAATATAGCTGCAAGATGAAAACCGTAGAATATTAATATTCATTATTTCACTATTTGTCGCTGCCTTATCCAGCGAATAATGCCTTTGCCAAGTTAAGGCACCTCTATAAATTTGTGTGCATCACAGAATAGAGAATAAGCGTTTTTCCTGTTCTGTGGTGTGCATAAAGCATTAGACAAAAAATAAAAACAATTTAATTTAAACGAAATATTTCAAATAAATTTTGGAAACTATAATTTACATTTTCCCGCGTCTGCGCTCCCGTGTCCTATGTAGCAGGATGCATGCATTTTTTCAGGTTTAAAAATTATGGAGTGCCACAGGATAATTTTTATCTAAAAGCTCAAAGAATATTGCGCTTACCCTCTACAGCTATCCACGGCAATATCAGTGGGGATCCCTTCATGCATATTTATTAAAAGATTGCCGTACACATTGTTCTTAAATCCAGGTTTCAATGAAATCCAATTCAAGCTTTTTTCTTTGGTATCAGTGAAGAAGAGTTTTTCAGTGGCCGGATCGTAGGCGAGCCCTTGGATATTTCTACCGTTTCTTTCTACTAAATACTTGTATTCCATAGAAGATAAGTTATATCCACATATAGCATCGTTGTCGCTCTGTTTGTCAACGTACAGCATCATATTGTGAACCTCATCGTAAGCTAAAGCTGTGAGGTGCCGGGACTTAAAACGTACAGTCTCTAATTTAGTTCTGTCGGTATTGTAAAATATGAGTTGATCTCCTACGCTTACAGCGAAATCTGAAAAGAAAGTAAAAAATGTTTTACTAAGCCTAACAAATCAACAATCGCTATTATTCAGAGTCGTATTAAGTCTTCAATATAAACAGGGTAAGGTAAATGTTGTATAAAAACTGGCCAATGGCGATTCGGAGTCGCACACCGTGGGTTCAGCTATATGTATATTTAATTCACCAAAATAGTTAGATTAGTTAACAATAGCCCCGAACATTACTATAACGAAAAGATAAACTAGATTAAGGGACAAAATTAACATTGAATTATTAAATTTTTCAATTCGATCCATTAGTTTCGGAGCCTATTCAGTACAAACAAACAAACAAAAAATCTTTCCTCTTTATAATATTAATAGTATAGATGTTGGTGCATATGACAGATAGACAATTAGAGAAAAAGGTCTTGACAGATAGACAATTATACAATGAAATAAATCTTTTTTCCTTTTTAAGAATGGAACAATAAAAGTATAGTTTGATAGAATACCAGACAGTCCCAAAGAGTTTATTTAAAGCTTTATTAAACATCTACAATTTTAGCAAATACCTAAAATATTCTATTATTGTTTCTCATTTAGTTTTCCTCTTTCCTGTTTTTGTTGGACATACAGTTAATTATGTTTTACAAGTGTCTGTGCCATAGATAACTTCTATAAATAACAGCCTGATAAGAGAACTTAATTAATACAAAGGTTTATTTACTGAAAAATAAGGAAATATTATTATGGGTATATTAACTAACCTATTAAATGCATATCAATAAAATGGATACATGCAAATACATACAAGTTAGATACAACTCAAAAGTTCGCTGGTGGCCTTGTTTTAAAACAAAAGTGATGATAATGAAAGATATGCTGGAGTGCAACAACTGTAGAGGAATAAAGCTAAAGTCACATAGTATGAAAGATTGAGAGAAGAGAGTGAAATATCGAAGAACTAATTCGGTTTTATGCCTGGTCGGGATACAACGGATGCCATTTTCGCAATGCGGCAATTCTGCGAGAAATGCAGAGGTCCAGATAAAAACTTGCACATGGTGTTCATTGACCTCAAGAAGGCATTCTTGATATGGAATATAATGGAATAACCTGCGACCCATGGATGCCCCTCAAGTTAAAGGGGAAAATTTACAAGTCCGTGATTAGACCTGTCGTACTGCATGGATCAGAATTTTGGGCTGTGAAAAAGATGGATGAAAAGAGATTGCATGTAGCAGAGATGAGAATGTTTAGATGGATGTGCGGAGTGACGTGAATAAAGTGAGAAATGAGTATATTAGAGGAAATTTGAAAGTGGTGCCAGTGACAGAAAAGTTGAAAGAAACCGTTTGTCCTGGTATGGTCTTGTGATGAGGAGGAATGAAAGGCATGTTACTAAAAGAGTTATGAATATAAATGTGGATGGATGGAGAGGGATCAGACGGCCAAAGAAAAGATGGGTGTGAAGAGTGGTATGAAAGAATCGGGAGTCAGTGATGGCGTGACGGGGGCAGGCTCACGGATGTTTTTTTTATATTATGTTTATTTTGTGAATTTACCACGCAGTCTGTTCTCTCATGTTATGTAAATAAATATAATTATATCTGCCCAAGCCCACCTGGTGGTCGCGGATAAATTTGAAAGAGAGTTACCGCGGCCCTGGCACAAGCAACTGAAGGAACACGGGTGGGTTTTAGTCAGTAAAAGTCTGACACGCCCTCCCGCTTCACCCAGAGCGGGAGAAGTCATTGGATGATTTCCAACCCAAAAAAAAAAAAAAAAAAAGCCCACCTGGTATTCTCCTTTTACAGGTTATGGGCTATAAAAACTTAAAAGGATATAACTAGAAGATAAATCAGAGAAACTGTTTCAAAGTTAGTCATAACAAACTCAAAAAATATGTAAAATTAAATAAAATAATTAGAAATTGCAACAAGTTTAGGAAGCAACACAAGTTATTTATAAAAAATATTCCACTCAGGAAAGAACGTGTTGACCTAGTAAATAAATTAAATAATTACCAAATCAAATTAGAAGACAGCAAAAATATCTATGAGATTGACACGCACCGCTTACAGACAGAAATCCAGGTTCCTGAGAACAGACTTAGTTCTCTTTAAAATAAATATGTAAATTCAAAATAACAAATTAAACAGAAGAAGAAAGAACACATTAAGAACACATTTTGGCTGCAATTGAGTTAGTGATGTGTCAGTGTAACTGCCAGACAGTCTCAAATCTAATTGCAGTCCAGCCTGATGCGACGGAGGACCCGGTCCAAGCTGAGAGGGTGTCTCAAGACAGTGTCTTCGTACAAGACAGATCTAATGTAGCACAGGATTTGCCTCAAGTAGACCGGCCTGAAAGTGCTGGCTTTGCATTTAGTCATAGTAATGAAGGTAGTAATGAAGGTTTTCATTCGGTTATGTTTTCAGATGGTATTGGAAAAGGTTTAGGTAAATTAATAAATGGCAATCAGAGTCATTCCACTTTTAATTATTGCATGCCCGGGTCATCGTACAAGCAAATAATGGAATCTGTGACAAAGAATATATATAAACCAGATACCAATATAGCTGTATTTGTAGGTAATAGTATAAAAGTAAAAAAAGATGACATCACTGAGTGTGTAACAGAGATGTTGAAGTTAAATTGCAATAAAATTATTTTGTGTGCATTCCCTTACTTGGATAAATTGTCAAATAGACAAAATAATCACATTCACATGCTTAATAAGCATCTGCACTTTCTTGTGAGTCACTATAGTGATAAACTAGTTTTTTTTTACATCAACGTTTTTGTTGATAAATTAAAGTAGACAGGCGATACTTTGTATCTGCCTCTTAGGGTAAGACATCAAATAGCTCGGCTATTATCATATACATATATACAATAAACTCAGACATAAGTAGTATGTCGAAGTATCCAGTTATTATTGATATTAGTAATAGTACTAATTTAAAGGGGGTCAATACCTTGAGTAACGTTAGCAAAAATGCTATTAATATTTATTCTTTAAACTAGTTGATAGGACAAGGGAGGGTACCAATAACGGAATAGATACGAGTATATACACCATCAAAAAGGTACCTTCTTGCTCACAAAAATATAATTTCAAAAAAAATGTCTGAGCAGAATTCTCTGAAATTATTCCACCAGAATATTCAGGGTTTTTCTTCGAAGGAATTGGAAATGGAACTGTTTTTAGAAAAATCTATGTTCGAAATTATTTGTTTTACGGAGCATTGGCTGAAAGATTATGCAATGCTAATCAATTATGAAAATTATACTGTGGGCAGTTGTTTTAACAGAAAGATTATGTTGCGTGGGGGTTCACTTATATTAATTAAAAAAACCGGCCAAGTGCGTGTCGGGCCACGCGCAGTAATAGGGTTCCGAAGTTGCATAATAATGCGGACTAAAAAGAGGGTTTTGTTGTTGTTACATGAACATTAGAACGGTTTCAGTGGCTCTCAAAGTCTAAAAACGGGCCCACATAGGATTTTTTAATCTATATTCTCGATTTTGACCACTATCTCGCCTGATGGTAAGCGATGATATGGTCTACGGTGAAGCACGCTTGCCTAGATGTAATCTATTCACTCTTGACTTAAAGTAAATAAGGACTAACTGGTAACTGAAGAAGGAGTTATAAAATCCAACTTCGCAACTGAAGTTAGAAAAATATTATCTATTTGAGTACCACCGCGGGTGCAAATTGCGAAAGGAGCCGATACGAGCGCGCGTTAGAGCCACGGGGAATGGTATAGTTCATTCCTGGATCCTTGCGTGCACGCTCCTTGTTTATTTATCTTACGGAATTTGAAAAATATCGTGTGTGTACCTCTAATCTCCTCTAATACCGCAGATTAGAGGTGAATCCTCTAATCTGCGGTATTCACTATTTCATTCTGGAAAGTTTTACGCTACTCAATTAGTGATGAAGTCGGGTCGAATATTGACTTTATAGAAGGATATCGACAAAAGAAAATAAGTAATTACGTTCTGGTACTGCCAACGACTCCGGCCACTCCAATGCGTTATTCGAGCTTAAACATTATTCATTTAGAAATCATTATTATTAAGGATGTTATTTTTGTATATTTTTACATGGTTCATAAGCATATATTTACTATCTGTTTTACACAGCTAACAACGTTATTTAAGTAATTTTTCAATGGCATTTGTACAAAAATTTTACTGTGCCAAATATATTTTATAAGTTGGTCGACCATTACTCGTAAACTTGTAAAGCCTGTTATGATTTCATTTTTGTATATTTTTACATGGTTCGTAAGCATTATATTTACTCTGTTTTACACAGCTATCAACTTTATTATGGTAAAATTCCTAAGGCATTTGTAAAAAAAAATTACTGTTCCAAGTACATTTTATAAGTTGGTCGACTAATACTCGTAATCTTGTAAAGCCTTGTTATCCGTGATAATTTTCCTTTTAATTTCGTTATATTTACTACTGCCGTGAATTTTTTCACATAGCCAAGAGCAACCATTTCGCTGGCAGGGGGGGGGGGACACTTGACTCTAACATAAATTTGCAACATAAAGCTTAATTTTACGCAAACGAATCTCTGAATCGAAAAATGGTTTTAACAAACCCATAATATTTTTGAATGGCCTATCCAACGATACCCCACACCATGAGATAGATGAGAAAAAAAAAATACATCCCCACTTTACGTCTATGGGAGGTACCCGAAAAAAAAATATTTTTCATAATTTTATGTTACCACTTTGTCGGAATTATTAATATGTATATACATGCCAAATTATAGCTTTCTAGTACTTAGATTATCTGAGCTACGCTGCGGACGGACAGACGGACAGAGCGAACCCTAAAAAGGGTATTAAATCAAAACCTCGTAAAGATATAGTAGACCTATCAGTTGAACAAAGTGTTGAACTGTCCTGTGTTGAGCTGGATAAGCATGTCATAGTGTGCGTCTACAGACCCCCTAATTATAAGAACTACTCTATATTCGAGTCAGTGATGGAAGATGTTTTGGCAAAACTTGCAATGGGTAATAAACTAGTGATTGTCTGTGGTGACTTTAATATTAATATTTTAGAAGATAATTCAAATAGCAGTAGGTTATTAAATCTCTTTAAATCATTTAATTTGTCACATGTGTTTATGGAACCAACCCGAACTACACTGACTTCTGCTACATGTATTGATAATGTTTTTTGTTGCTGCAACTACTTGGAAAACTACTACTTGGCTAAACTACTTGGCTCTCAAAACGGTGAAGGAAAACATCGTGAGGAAACCGGCATGTCCTAGAACCAAAAATTCGAAGACATGTGACATCCACCAACCCGCACTGGTCCCGCGTGGTGGATAACGGCCCATTCCCTCTCACAGAGAGGAGGCCTGTGTCCCAGCAGTGGGAACATTAATAGGCTGATGATGTGATGTGATGTGAACTACTTGGACAAGGCCATTATAAATTATCTGCCTTCGGATCATAGTGGGCTACTGGTGACATTTGAGTACATTATGCGAATACAACAAGTGCAGATTCAATCCAGACCAATAACAGCCGGTAAATTAAATAAATTTAACAGCGCTTTAATCTGTTAGTTAAGCGATCAGGACCTCACAGTGAATAATGGTAATATTTTGTATGATAAAGTTTTCTCAGTGGTTCAAAAAGAGTTCAATAACACTTTTAAGAAGAAAACTAAAACTATATGCCCAAAGTTTTTATTCAGTGACTGGGCGACTACAGGACTTAGGAAAAGTAGGGAAAGACTCTACGAGCTATATGGCCTTAAGCCTTGTATTAACACTGAAACTTTTAATAAGTATGTTGCTACTTACTCAAGAATTTTTTTAAATACATGCAAGGCAGCTAAGGCCTTGTACATTAGCAATAAGGTTAAATTAGCAGAAAATAAAATCAAGACGGTTTGGAAAATTATAAACAATGAAACGAATAGGAATAAAAGAAATAATACTGATTACACGCTTGAGACCACACACGGACTTATTAGAGATAACAAAAAAGTTGCGCAAGAATTTGTAAATTTCTTTAACAACATCCCAATTAAAACGACTGAAACCTTAAATTATTCGCCCTCGATTGCTTTTGGATTATTAAACGCGAACGTTTCAGCCTGCCCGAATGTATTTAACTTTTCACATATAAATCCCATAACAGTAATAAAAACTTTTAAGCAAATCAAGATTAAACCGACTGAAGATCTGTGGGGAATGTCCATCAAAGCTTGTACCTCCATTATTCAGACTATAGCGCCATACTTGGCTTTGATTTTCAATTTGTGTGTGGATCAAGGAGTCTTTCCGGATCTAATGAAATATAGTAAAGTTATACCACTTTTTAAATCTGGGGACAGTAGAGACACAAATAATTATAGACCAGTATCCGTGTTGCCGGTTTTCAGCAAGGTATTTGAAAAGATAATGCTAAATCAGATGCTCATTCATTTTAATACGAATAACATCCTACACGATAAACAGTATGGTTTTACCAAAGGACGTTGTACGACTGACGCTTGTGTCAACTTATTAAAACATATCTTTGAAGCGTGGGAAGAGGCACAAGATGCCATAGGGGTTTTCTGCGACCTGTCAAAAGCATTTGATTGCGTTAATCATGAAACATTACTTTTGAAACTTGAGCATTACGGGCTAGGCCAATCAGCGTTGAGTTTAGTTAAATCTTATTTAAATGATAGACAGCAATTAGTTCAAATAAACGGTGTCAATTCGTCCGGGTTAACCGTAAAAATGGGGGTACCGCAGGGCTCAATTTTAGGTCCTTTCTTATTATTAATATACATAAACGATTTACCCCGTTTATTGGAAAACAAACTAAACATGGTGTTATTTGCTGATGACACATCTTTAATTTTTTAAATAAATAGACGTACTTGTCGGGTTGACGACGTAAATAACGCGCTACGGCAGGTTCAGGATTGGTTCACTGCCAATAATTTAGTTTTAAATGGTAATAAAACCAAGTGCGTAAAATTTTCCTTGCCGAATGTCAAAAGTACTGATTGTGACATTATATTAAACAAGGAGAAGCTAGAATTCGTCGATAAAACGGTTTTCCTGGGGATCACGCTGGACTCCTGGGTCCTCATTTGGTATCCCTTGCAGGGCGGCTGAGTTCGGCAGCGTATGCTGTTGGAGGGATTCGTCGGTTGGCCGATGTGGATACCGCGAGACTGGTCTGTTTTAGTTATTTTCATAGTATAATGTCTTACGGTATCCTACTATGGGGAAGGGCTGCAGACATTGAGTCAATTTTTATTCTGCAAAAACGAGCCGTCAGAGCAATATATAATCTTCGCCGGCGCGATTCTCTAAGGGAACTGTTTAAGGACATTAACATTATGACGGTTCCTTGTCAATATATTTATGAAAACATCATGTACGTGAGAAAAAATTTACATTTTTTTAGTAAAAACGGCGACAGACATAATTACGTTACTAGAAATAGGGACCAATTAGTTCAACCAGGTTTCAGACTGGCTAAAGTAGCCTCATCTTTCATGGGGTACTGTACAAAATGTTACAATAAAATTCCTCCCCACATTCTTGAACTGAACGAAATTGAGACGAAATTTAAAACCTGTATAAAACGCACACTATGTAAGCTGGCATATTATAAGTTGGGGGATTACATCACTGATAAAAATGCTTGGCTCAATGCTAGTCCTGCTCCACAATCCACAATCACTAGGGCGCAATAACAAGTGATATGCAGAACATTATTGTTTTGAGGTATTGTTGGACCTGCTGAAGACTGTATGAATTATTAATATTTGCATTGTATAAACTCAATTTCCTTAGTATTGTATAACTGCGCAGTACATGTGTGAGTACTTCTAATACTTTATGTCTGTAGGTGGTATAGTGGGTAGTGCTATTCTGGGTGCATTGTCCTCACATGTATGAATTTAAAAATGTATGTACCTATGTTCATAAATATTGCAAAAAAAAATTTTTTTTTAAAAAGATTAAGTATGGAGTTTCTTGTGCATTCTTCTCCATAACAAGCTACTTTCCGAATGCACGGTAGAATCATTTTAATGTAACGTTCAAAAGTGCCGCTTGGTGGCCTAGTTGAAATAAAATATCTTTGTCTTTGTCTTTGATAATTTTGTTTTTGAGTTTTTTCAAAAGTCATCAATAAATCCACCAAATAAGCTTAGCAACCAAAACTTGTTGATGACTTGTTCTGTATGTGAGTTTATATGTTTGTAAACGCACCCACGATACAGGAAGTAATTCCTAGTGTGGGGCAAAGTTTTTTTTTTTAAATAACAAACAAATCAAAACAAAACTAGACAGTCTGATGGAAATGAAGAATTTTTGATGTTGAAGAATTGAGAGAAATGAGTGTCGAGCTGGAGAACTCATTACGTGGTAATGAAGAATGTCGATCAGGTGAAAATAAGAGAATAATCATCCAAAAAAAGAAAATTGTATAAGATGTAGTAGTGAAACAAATGAAGTTGTAAGAAATGAAGGCGAAACAAGTGAAGTTTGAAAGATATCAACGAAAACTTGTCTTGGTGATAGTGTTAGTGTGTAAGTGCGGGATAAAGTGAACTAATACTTTTCTTTCGGTCAATATGTGGGTTATAATGTAGTATCAGAACTTTAAAGGGTGCCAAAAAAAATATTTATTAAAGGGGTTGTGGAAATAATTGTTGTTGGTAAATGAATCATTATAAAAGTGTTGAGTTTCTTACAAACTTAACTAAGCACATTTTTTCTTAAACTAAACATGTTTTTTCATTAAGTATGTCGGAGCCTTATGTTTTTATATCCTGTTTTGTTAGTATAGTTATTTTCATTTGTGTGGTTTTTGTATTGTTATTTTTAGAAAGTTATGAATTGAAGTGAGGTGAGGTCGAGTAGGATAGAATATTAAAAAAATGTTTTTTTATTCTGTTAAATTTTGAGATATTTAATATTGGATGATATACTGTTTTTATAAGTAGTAGTATAATAGTTCGAGCAGAATTTACTGAATATTAAAGAAATGTTTTTAGTCAGGTAGTTTTAAGGTATTTAATATTGGATGATGTGCTGTTTTTACGAGTAGTAGTATAATGAAATATGATGATGAGGTCGAGTAGGAATTAAAGAATATTAAATAAATGTTTTTTAGTCAGGGAGATTTCTGAGGTATTTAATATTGGATTATGTGCTGTATCGAGTGGTAGTACAATAAATTATGATGATGGGTTTTTAATGATACTGTTGATCAATTATTGGTGTTCAGATCAATCAGTGTACTTTAGTGGTTGTCGAGTTTTCACCTTCAAAGCTAATTATGTGTTTTATATTATGTTTATTTTTTAATTTTTCACGCAGTCTGTTCTCTCCTGTTATGTGATATACACAGTTAGTTACTGTTTTGAATTTGAAGCACGCATGTTTTTTTTTTTTTGTTTTGGCATAACTTATATTTAGGTTCTAAACAAATGAAACTTAAAAAAACCGGCCGAGTGCGAGTCGGACTCGCACACGAAGGGTTCCGTACCATTATCGCAAAACACCGCAAAAAAATCACGTTTGTTGTATGGGAACCCCCCTTAATTTATGTTATTTTAATATATTAATTATTATTTTCTGAAGAGAATATACAACTAAATATTCTGTGAATATTTCAAGCGTCTACCTGTTGCCGTTATTAATATCGAGCAAAAAACGGCAAAAATATCACGTTTGTTGTATGGGAGCCCCCCTTAAATGTTAATTTTATACTGTTTTTAGTATTTGTTGTTATAGCGGCAACAGGAATAGGTACATCACCTGTGAAAATTTCAACTGTTTAACTATCACGGTTCTTGAGATACAGCCTGGTGACAGACAGACAGACAGACAGACGGACAGCGAAGTCTCAGTAATAGGGTCCCGTTTTTACCGTTTGGGTACGGAACCCTAAAAAGACCTCCGAGAATATTTAAAAAAAAATATAAAAATTTTACCGCGCTTTTTTATACTTGTTCTATTTACTCTTTATTTAAGTGGCGCTATATGCATGATCAGCTTTGCGTAATATTCCCCCTAATGAATGACCTTTTTATGAAATCATGGTATTCGAAGGTGCTAAATTGATGCTTGCTTGTATTGATGATTTTATTTATTATATACTTCGGTATACAAATATTAGATAGCGAGTCTCGTAACTTTTTTAAATTGTAATTTCCTCTTCTTCCAATTAAAGAGTAAATTGAAAGGAGCTGACGTGCCTAAATAACACGCCCTGGTGGAACAGAACCTAGAATGCCTACATTATTGTTTGAGACGGCGACAGATGGATCATAAAGTAAAAAAAAAACCTTTTTCTTGCAATCGGGTAAAAAAGCGTCTATACTATACCAAAGTATGGACGCTTTTTTCTATTCTGGTACCTTCTGCCAAAATTGGCGTTTTCGTGAATTGTATCGCCAAGTGGTAACTGCCTCGTGATCACGTGATCTAAGCTTCGATTTCTAGGTCGGACAAAAAGTTTTATTGGGATTGAGGCCGTTAGTCAAAAACAAACCACGCCTGTCGTACTTACCCCAAGAGTGCACTACTCCCACACTCAACACCAAAAACCGCAGCAGATACTGCCACATTTTATACTTCAAGAATTTGTTTCTATAGGTAGACGGTACGTCCAACCTTAGTCAGGACTCTCGGAATATTAAATCGCATGGCTGGTTTTCTGCTAGTAGTAAACTAAATACGACAAACATATTGGTCTTTTATCTGAGACCGCAAGTTCACAGTGACACATACATACGAATATAAATGCGTTAGTCATAACACACATTAAGTTCCATAATAAATATATAGTTATAAATATAGTTATATAAATATAGTTTATAACATACCCAAATATAGAACATCTTTTGCACACAAATTTCACAATTATCTCGGACCTAGCCTTTACAACAAAGTGAGTAAAGATCAGGATTGAAGAATCTTGACAGGCAAACATGCAAAAAAACTATAGATAAATATTTGAAAACTCTAGACTATAACAGCACTGAAAATCTGCTAAATAATTTGGTATAACATGGCGCATAAATGATAGAGCACACATAACTGTACACATACATAATACATATACATATCCCTACACCCATATCCAAACACAAAACAACATAGCCTATAACAATTAATATAACTGTAAAATTACCAAAATTTATTACCTATGCCAATCAAAGATTAAGTAATCAATCTGCCTAATTATATGTAACTGTAACTGGAACCTTGTGGGAATCTGTTGTTCTATGGTTGAGGAAGACTATCCGCTCGTGATACAGTTTTATACTAGTACGAGGGGATAGGGCGAATCACTCCAAAGACAACCAAGTCTACCTTTTCATATTTTCCAACTGCCGACCTGTCTAAATTTTATTGTCAAAATTATTTTAAACGATTTTTGTCTATTATGTGTTAATTATTAAGTTACTTTGTATGGTTGTCTCTTATTCATGAATAAATAAAATATTATTATTATATAATAATCTTGACCTGATGCTGGGACATCACCAGGAATCACAGGACACCCAACTCCACGCTAACTTACAGCAGAGGTATCGTCTTTGGACTCATTGGAATGGTCTCATTGAATAGGTTGTGGATATATGGTGATCAGGGTCTGATGATGGATGGTGCTGGCGATGGATAGGGGATTGAGAGATAAACTGTCAGTTCAATGATATTGCTAAAACATAATAATCTTGACCTGATGCTGGGGCATCACCAGGAATCACAGGACACCCAACTCCTCAGTACCTTACAGCAGAGGTATCGTCTTTGGACTCATTGGAATGGTCTCATTGAATAGGTTGTAGATATATGGTGATCAGGGTCTGACGATGGATGGTGCTGGTGATGGATAGGGGATTTAGAGTTAAACTGTCAGTTCAATGATATTGCTAAAACATAATAATCTTGAACTGATGCTGGGGCATCACCAGGAATCACAGGACACCCAACTCTTCAGTAACTTACAGCAAAGGTATCGTCTTTGGAGTTGCCAATTTATGTATGAAGCATACATAATAATCCACTCATTCCGTTCATGTGAACGATCCTAAGTCAGTCATCATTCGCACCCTACCAGTGTAACACGTACCAATATATTTTATTAATGTACCTTGTGCTTCAATTTAAATACAGTTCACTATATTATCTTATTTATGTGGTTTTATTATATTACCAGCGTCTGCCACACTACCCGTAATAATAGTTACAACAAGTCCTAACGACAACTATACCCAAAGATGGTCAATCATAGCGTGACTACTAGTAAATAAAGTTTAAAAAGCATGAAATAAAAATTAAATTTAAAATTTAAAAACCCCCGACTCAAAAAACCCTCTAAAAAGTAAGAAATAATATGTACTGGCACACTGGCACTTTACGTTTAAAATACCTAACTACTATGTAATTTTATCCAAGCGTCGGTCGTAGCGTTGGGGGACCGATAAACTAGAAATACAACAAAAAAATTATAAAGAATTAATGTAAGTACAAGAAAACTGCACCGCGACCAGCGCGTGCTGCGCGCACGCATTGCATCATGATTTAGAACGATAACAAATCTATTTATAGGTTTATGCATGGAACTAAGTTCGTACGTAAGTAAAAACACAATAATAATATGCAGGTAACTCTATTAATAGTAACTTTATCAATGTTAAGCTAATTAAAAACAGATTAATAGCCATATTTCATAATAAGACTAAACTGTAACTGATATGTAACTTCACGGCTTTTTTATAAGTACATAGATAAGTGTGAGGCGCGAAACAGGAGAAGGTACCGCCAAACATAAGAGGCTTAAAAACCTACCTAGCAATAAAGATAGTGTTCTGTTATACAAAGAATAGCTGGTATTTAGCGGTCCCCCGACGCGACGACCCTCGACGCTTGGATAAAATTAAATAGTAGTTAGGTATTTTAAACGTAAAGTGCCAGTGTGCCAGTACATATTATTTCTTACTTTTTAGAGGGTTTTTTGAGTCGGGGGTTTTGCTATTACTATTAACAAAGCTCAAGGTGGTGCATTTGGAAAAGCCATGCTTAACCCACGGCTAGCTACATGTAGCTGCTGTTGTTCCTGTATGTCCAGTGCCCAGAATGTGTATGTATTAGCATCAAATGACTGCATAATATATAGCAGCGTCTTAGCATATTGTACCCATGATTAACGGCATAATTATGGAATGTCAATTAACTATAGATACAATTTATGATCTTCAATTTGCAGCAAAGCTGAACCTATGAGTCTCTAATTTATTTGTTTCCTTTTGTAACTTAACCTATATTTGTAATCACTAACGTCTTCAATTAAATAAGTTAATCGTTTTTACGTTAATGCTTCCTGTACCTATACAGGCTGAGTTTTCGAAGTGGGCGTGGATGACCAACTTAACACTATGAAGAATAGCACAAAATAATTAAAGGAATCAACGGGACCATTTTGATTAAAACTAAAACTGCAACCATTGATGTATTAAAAAGAGGAAGATACGTTACGCGCTAACATCGCGATCATTAAACCTGGGCTCGGCGCACGACTACATGCACCGAAACTCACACATCTGTATTCAGTATCATCACCAGTCCCAAACCTACAGTTACCGATAGACAAGGACAGAGATAGGAGACGGCGCTGTAGTGCAAGCGAAATCGCGTTAGCCGCCGAATGTTTACTATTATGAATGAAATCTCACGCATGTTTGTAATATCTATCTCGCTCTTACAAATATGGCGAAGCAAACATTAAATATTATTGTAATTTTCAACAAATTAACATTTTTGACTGTAATTACGAGTGGTATAAGTGATCCCGTTTGTCTTATTTTTCTTCCTGATTTTATTTAAACACTGTTTAGCTACACAAGAAGTCATTTTGATGCGTATTTATTGCAAAAAATACATAAAAACACTAAAATTATGGAGCTGTGAGATCAACCATGTGCCGTGCGCGACTGCGTGTCCACTACGGGGCACTACGGGCATTCACTTAGTATAGTAGGACCAAGCGCTGTGCCCAGTACCGTATCTACCTCTTTTTAATACATCAATGACTGCAACATTGGATTTTTCTCACACTGTACGTCGATAACCAGAATTGATTGACAAGTCTATATTAATGCCGGTGAAGCTGCGAGGTAGCGTAGTAGGTAGTAGGTAGAGGTGCGGCAAAAAAGCATTTTATTTCCCAATACAGTCTTCTTTTAGATCAATTCATTTAATCCACCATTTAAAAAAAAAAAATCCTTTTACAATAATAGGTTTTATAAAGGCCCTCAAAATAGGCGTTTGTTTCAGTGATGACCTTTTTATAAGCCACAAATCTGCTTCCACCCAACTATTCCTTCAGGTTTGGAAACAGGAACTAGTCACAAAGGGACTAATCTGTTGAAAATGCTTCATGAGGTAGCAGTTCGTAGCCTAGTTTATGGATGTTTGCCATGGTGACTACACACGTATGCACACGTGCATTGTCTTAATGGAACAGCACTTTTTCTTCACCAAATGCGGTCGTTTTTGCTTCAAAGCCATATCGAATCTGTCCAAAAGCTCTGAATAATATTCGCTGGTGATTGTTTTACCCTGTTAAAGGTAGCCGGTATGAATCACACCGCGTGCTTCTCAGAAAACTGTGGTCATGTCCTTAATGACCGATAGACCCACTTCTGCCTTCTTTGGTGCACGTTCATTCGTAGAAACTTACTGTCTTGATTATTCCTTGGTCTCTTGGATCCATGTTTCGTCCACGGTTACGAAACGGCACAAAAGCTCGTTCAAATTACGAGTAAACATCCCCAAACACTTCTTCGAAGTTGCCACACGGTTGCTCTTATGGTCGAGTGTGAGAAATCGCGGCACCCATTTTGCGGATGGCTTTTTCATGTCCAAATATTCACTTAAAATGTGATGTACCCACTCAGTTGAAATGCCTGCAGCCTCAGCCACCTAGTGCACTTTCATTCTCCTATAGTCCAACATCATTCAATGGATTTTATCAACGATTTCTGGCGTGACGACCTCTTTTGGGCGATCTGAACGTTCGGCAACATTTGTGCTGGTACGACTTCAACGGAACTAACACGTAAACCACTTCTTAACCATTGAAATTGATAGTGCAGATTCCCCGTAATGTTTATCAAGCATTTCCTTGGTTTCGATGATGGTTTTATTTTCGATAAAAATAATGGTTAATCAGCACACGAAATTCAGATTTTCCCATTTTCGTGAAAATTCCCTCGGTTGCCTGCTTTAAATGGCTGGCAAACACAAACCCAATAACGTAGCTTGCTCTTATTTTTACACAGGGGTAGGACAGTTCCATAGAGTGGCAGATTAGGCGGCATTTATTTTTAAATGCGACATCTGATAACCCCATCCAAACAACAAAAACAATTAGTTACTCTATGTCACCACAGATGGCAAAACCATCGATAAATTAGGTTTGTCACTAAACAATAATATAATAAATATTAATCTAAATAATTATTCATTACCTTATGATTTTATTTAACACGCATTATTTGCAAATATTTGTGTTGATTTCAAAAGCTAAGTAATAATTACGATTGCAACACATTGAGTTATTGGATTTTTGATATTGATTGTCAAATATTCTTTGTCAATTTTTTCTTGTAAGATGTAAAATCAACAAAATTTCCCTTCATCCCTCATTCATCCTAGAGTATATCTACTGGGTGTACAGTTACGGACCTGGATGTGGGTACGTTGGATAGAAGGCTTCTAGGCGCACACGCCCATTTATTCAATGTTCGGGGTATAAGACAAAATCCTGGGATGATTTTATGCCATACAAAAAACCCTATAATCTTAAAAGATGATCACAGCTTGTGTAAAATGATCCCACACATAAGAACCTGTGAAACTATTAGAACCCCTTGTAAAAACATTTGGAAGGAATTAACAGTGGATAATAAATGTTATTATTTTTGTTCGAAAATACTGCCGTTAAATGTTGAATGTGGAGGAAGGCTGTATGATAAAGACGGACAATTTCGATGTCCATTCTAATAAAAGGCAATCTTTAATCAAAGTAAAAAGTGCAGTGATTGAGAGTTGTGATCTTAGGGAAAAAAGTCAATTTAGTCAGTCTGTGAAAGGTGTTCCCAAAAATCGTATTAAATCTAGCGAGTGTTTACAATCTTATGGGTGTGTGTTTATTGTCATAGTTCCTTCAAAAACAAGAGGGGTTTTGTTGATCTGTTTTATAATAATAATAATCATTTATTTCAGATTCATCTTACGATTACATCCATATTTGAATATCCATGTTTTATGTTATATATTATATGTTAGGTTATAGACATAGTGAAGATTACCTAAAATTAAAAAAAAACTAATTTGCAAGTGATTTTGTGGTCCTCAACAAAGTAAAGTTTCGGGGTTCTAGAGTGCGGAGGCGCATCGACCTAATCATAGCCATCAACATGGAAATATTATCCTCACGCCATCTCCTGAACTTTGGGGACCTGCAGAATCGCTTCAAATAGTAATGAAGAATCAAGTCTTTCATTTCTAACATAAGAAGCCTTCACACCTCAACCGTCCGGTACACTTACTAATTTGCTTGTTTTAACTTGGTAAAGTTTTACTATGATTTTGTTAATAATGAGAAAAAATAAAATTAAGCAAAATTTTACTAAATTAAAACAACACACACACATATGGATAAAGTACAGGCACCACACACACACATAGCTAAAGTACGGCGCTACACACACACACACAGCTAAGTTTGCGGATGGCGTTAATAGACGGCGCTATTTTTCCGATCAATTGACATATGCGGTCTTCACTCTGTAGTCGGAGAGGGCTCTCTATACCCGATATATTATTTTTCTGTGTTTTTACATTAGCCTATTAAAATACAGTTGACAGAAGTAGTGTTTACAGAGTTGACAGAAGTAGTGTTGCCATCATAGATTTAGAACTTTTTTGCTACGCTGTTGCCATAAAAATTACTGCGCGAGAAAATGAATAAGTCACGGACTTATCAAACGACCCTCGTATATAATATATAGTAATATAGAAATTCTAACATATAGTATAGATAAAACTAGCGTTTTACCAATCATAGACTTAATCATAGACTTTGGTAATATCTAAATTACATTTTAGAATCTTATGTTTCAACATAAAGAAAACATTCATGTTAATATTTTCAAGTAAAAAAATATTTTCTGAACCTCAACCAAACGAAGTCAAAAAGCAAAAGCTAGTAATATATAAATTACGAGGCGCGAGACCCTCTGACTGCGAGGCTGTAGGCGGGGGCCCACGTCGCCTACGCCTAGCGCCGCCGCCTCTGAATCCCACCAAAAATATTAGGTAAATCAAAATCGGTTCACCCGTTTGGACGCTACGATGCCACAGACAGACACAAATATACACAGATACACAGCAACACGTCAAACTTATAACACACCTCTTTTTCCGTCGGGGGTTAAAAACGGTAAGAAATGGATACAAAAGACACCGACTTCGGAAAAGAAAGTTATCTTTCGCTTTGTAGTGTTTTGTTATGGAAGTCGGTTTTTGTTTAAGAAATTGGCTCGCACATTTTTCCTTTCTTGTTGAATTAGGTAATTTACCTATGTTTGCAATATTTGTATGTATGTAAGAACCATGTTCCTATTTAACATATTAATGAATTAACCTTTTAGTGCTTGTAATACTTTATATCCATACGTAGAATAGTAATATTAGTTTGGTAATTTGGTTGCATCGTCCGCATATGAATTAATGTATGTTTGTAAATGTTGTAAATACACTTTTTTTAAAGAGTAAGTTTGCAGTTTTCTTGTCCGTTATTCTCCATAGCAAGCAACTTTTCCGAATTGACGGTAAAATCAATTAGTATTACTTATAAATCTAAATTTTTGACTTTCAAATGTGCCACTTAATGACGTAATTGAAATAAATAAGATTTGATTTGGCTCACGAGTTATTATCGCTATAACGTATTCACTATAAAAAAACGTTATCAAAGCTCAAGTGGAGCCAAATCTCTTAACTCTAGAAGGACTAACTCTACAAGCCCTAACTTTTACAAACCTACATCTTGGTAAAATGTATGGCTTGCTTGTCATAGTTAATGAAGACAAACAAACATACATTGCAGAAATTACAATTGGTTCGCCATAGTTTAATATAGGCGTTCGGATCACAGCCAAGAGGCAAACACTGGGGCCCATAGCAATGCTGCTACTCTTGGATCCTACTAGGTCTATATCCGCGAAACTGCGATACGCAGCAGCGGTAAACTAGGGGTTTGTTCTTTGAGGTACCGATTCCTGTCAGACAGGTGGAAAGTGATACACGACGGCACAACTTACAAATATTGTTCACATTTGTTCCCGTGGTGGTCTCCTGGTCCCGTGATGGGAATCCCGTGTCCGGTCGAGGGTTTGGCAGGGGGAATATATATATATATATAATAAGGGAGTAAGGGACAACCGACGTGATCTAGACCGAATCTCCGGCAGACTTCTAGACTCCTAGACACGTTTCCGGCAAAAATACTTCGCTGCGCGCGAAATATATGCACCAACAAATGCACAGGCGACCCGCAATACCACTCGCGTACCGCGAACACAATTTCGGATAATGATCGGATGGTTACTTATCTATTTCCGCTAACCAGTCCAAGACCGAAATTTTTTCTGTCTCGCGATCTCAAATACGCTTTTACGAGTCTTTTGTCAACGTCAACTTCACCAAAAGCTGTCAAATCTGTGACAGCGAGCTGACACTGTGTTGTTGCATCAAAATAACAAAAAAATGAACGGAACATTTCGTTCCGAACAGCCACAGTGGTATGCTACTTGTTCTTTTTTTGTTGTTGTTTATAGGCTCGCTTTTGACCTCTATCTCACCTGATGGTAAGTTATGATGTCGTCGACGGTGAGGCACGCTTGTCTAGACCTACCCACTTGGTTCTACTCGCTCGTTAGCTGTTTAGTTTAGCTTAAAACAGGAAAAATAGGCACTAATTAAATGTGGAATAATTGGGAATTTTTAAGTTCGATAAGATACGACGGTATTTATCGTTTTGCGGACAACTTACAGTTTTAATTTCTACAGCGCGTTCACCTAGGGTGGTCGCACCTTACACCTCTGTTGAAGAAGAAATCCTATATAAAAAATATAGATATAGAATAAAGATTAAAAGTATTCTAACGTATAAAATGTGTAGAACGCAGTATGTGCTGATGTTAGTGTCGCTCTATGTCGGGGTGGCGCATTCTTGGTGGGGTGAGTACTGTGTTTCGACTTTATTTTTTAATCCAAAAAACAAAATTAATTACAACACAAATAAGCAGTCATCTAATTTACTTCTTTTCTGTTTATTCATGAATAAATATTTTTAAATATAATTATTATAACAATGCACCGGCCATGTTATCTCTTCCGCATTTTTCTTCAGCATTAAGTCTACCTTTGTACATTGGTGTACAAAGTAAAAAAAAATTGGCTGTTTCTTTTTTTATTGGTTTTTTCCAATTAGTTAACTCGATCTGAGAATTGAGCCAATGATCTCTCGCTCAGCAATGGCGCTTGCGGCCGTAATTTAACAGGGCAGTTAGGTACCTTGACTTTGTACCGTATGAGCGGGTCCGGCAGAAATTATAATAATAGTTGTTCGGGATTCAAACTTGAATTAGTTTGTTACGTGTGGATTAAATCCTGCGACTGAATTAAGAGTTATTCCCAACCGCTTGAGCTGACATTTGGCAAACATGTTTGATTTTTAACAACCGACGGAAAAAGAGTGCGGTTGTAGCGGTTTTTTGTTTGAAAGGTGATTTGATTGAGAGTTATGTTTGATGAAAATTGGTTCAGCTGTTCAAAGGTTATGCGCATTTTACTCTTTGTAACGGGGTATTTTGGCAAGATATCGTGTTATAATTACGTGTTTCGATGGATTGTCGATCGAAGTGTGTCTACTACTAAATTATGTAAAGGATCTTTCAACAAGGACGGGTCGATGTTAAAATTGAATAAAACAAGATGTGTGTGAGATATTAACGAAATTTATTTTTTATTTAAAAGGCCCATTTATGCTATTATGGATGGAATATGACATCGTTCAAATGTTCGCCGCGGCTTCGTATGGTGGCACGAATCCGAGAGGTCCAATTTTTAATGACTCTGCTGCATAGATTCGGCTGAATCCGAGCGATGGCCTGCGTTATGTTGGCTGTCAGGGCAACGGTCGAATGTGGTTTATTGGCATAGACCTGCGACTTCAGAAAACCCCACAAGAAAAAGTCTAGCGGAACTCTAACTCTACCCTCAAACCGTTCATGCAGAATGTCGATTGTGTCGTTCGCTGTGTGGCAAGTAGCGCCATCTTGCTGGAACCACATGTCGTTTACGTCCATTTTGTTCAATTCAAGCCAAAAGAAATTGTTTATCATTGATCTGTAGCGCTCGCTTGATCTATGCAGCAGAGTCATAAAAAATTGGACCTCTCGGATTCGTGCCACCATCCGAAGCCGCGGCGGACATTTGAACGATGTCATATTCCATCCATAATGGCATAAATGGGCCTTTTAAATAAAAAATAAATTTCGTTAATATCTCACACACATCTTGTTTTATTCAATTTTAACATCGACCCGTCCTTGTTGAAAGCCCCTTTGTTTTTAAAAGCATGAAATAAAAATGCTTCGGCGGTTTTAACATTTTAAAATTTTGCTTGTAACGTTCCTTATTAGTTTGTTACGTGTGGATTAAATCTTGCAACTGAATTTTATAATCACATCGACATCACATAATCGGCCTATTAATGTTCCCACTGCTGGGACACAGGCCTCCTCTCTGTGAGAGGGAATGGGCCATAATCCTCCACGTGGGCCCAGTGCGTGTTGGTGGATGTCACATGTCTTCGAATTTTTGGTTCTAGGACATGCCGGTTTCCGCACGATGTTTTCCTTCACCGTTTTGAGAGCAGTGGTGATGAAATAATTTACACAAATTAAAGCGCCTGCCTGGGCTCGAACCCACGACCTACAACTTGTAAGTCGCGGCCGATACCACTGGGCCACCACTGCTCTATTTTATAATAGTTATTCCTAACCCCTTCAGCTGTAATTTTGAAAATACGTTTGATTTGAATGAAAATTGAATTATTATTATAATTGCACGTTAATTGAATATTATTATTTACTAGCTGTGCCCGCGACTTCGTTCGCGTGGTTGTCGAGAGCAAAACAACGTCGTTTAGATAAGAGTATATCACCTTTTTGATGATTTAGATAAGAGTCCTGACTTTGGTATAGTTGATTACGTTAATGCTTCTCTATATACTATGTTAGCGGTGGAATTACCCGGAGCATATACAAAAAGGTTGTTTGGGTTGCTAACACGTGATAGAGAAACATAGAGTTGGCCGTGTGAAAAACAATCAAAAGTAAGGTCTACACCCGCAACGGATAACGTCTGGCCTTGGGCTTTATTAATAGTCATAGCGTAACAGAGGCTTACAGGAAATTGCACACGTTTGAAAGTAAACGGAAAATTATTGGGGATAATGGGTATCCTGGGAATGAAAACAACATCACCGGAGCCGCAACCTGTTAAGATTTCGGCTTCGATGACATTTCGTTGGAGATTTGTTACTCTCAACCGAGTTCCATTGCATAGTTTTGGTGGGCTTAAATTTCTGAGTAGAATGATTGGTACTCCGACTTTTAAATAAATTTTGTGTGCTGGAAGACCTGGTGTATTTAGAGAGTCTAAAAACTCTACTGGATAGTGGGTGGCATCTCCTTCTTCTAAAACCGTGTTAATAGATAAATATTCCCTACTTTCTCCAGAAACATGTACCAATATTTGAGAATTTATTGCTGCTGCTTGGTCGTTGCGAGGTGCCAAAATAGCTCGTTGGCATAGCCAAGCAGCGTCATGGTTCGAGATCTCTGATGGATCTCCGTATACAGAGGAAATGAGTTCCTGCTGTGAGGCAACAGAAGAACACAGGCTTTCGACTAAAGTTACTTTACCTCCTTCTTGAGTCGGGTATGTGCCGTTACCAATTTGAAGTAGTAAATTTGAGAAAACCTGCGCGTTTGCGTCACCTCCCAAATATGCTCGCATATTAAAGCTCAAATTAGTTAATATGACACTACGCCATAAAATAGAGCTCTTTAAACAGGCACCTATTTCATCGGCCCTCGTTCCTCTGGGTATTATAGGGAGTGTCTGCCTGAAGTCTCCACAGAATAGCACCGTTAAGCCTCCCATCGGTCGGTCATTTTGTCTTATATCTCGCAACGTTCTATCTACAGCTTCCACAGCTTTACGATTTGCCATCGTACACTCGTCCCAAACGATAAGGGCGCAATCGCGTAAAACCCTTGCTTTATCACTATTGCGAGACACGTTGCAAACAGGGTTTTCTGTGCGGTCCAAGTCGATTGGTATTTTAAATGTTGTATGTGCAGTTTTTCCTCCTGGTAATAAAGTGGCAGCTATTCCTGAGGAAGCGACGGCAAGGGCAATTTTGTTTTGGCTCCTTATTTGAGCCAAGATAACTTTAGTGAGGAAAGTTTTACCTGTTCCACCAGGTGCATCTAAAAACAGCATTTCTCCTAATGAATGTTCTACACTACAGCATACTCTATCAAAGATTTGACGTTGTTCTGACGTCAAATTTGAACAGCCATTTCGCAATATTTCTGCTAACTCTTCGGGGTTGTAATTTATTTCAGATGTATACTCCCTATTAATTCGTTCCCCACCAACTGTCGGTGTCGGCAAGCCGTATTGACTGAGGGGGTTCCCTCCTATACTTGTAACTATATCTTGTATAGCCAGCAAAGCCCTATTATGGCAGCTTTCACGTACTTGGTCAGAAGTTTCACTATTTATATTTTGCTGTCTCAAAAAATCTTCGGCAAACGCGTCTTTATATTTTTGCCACAACTGCCCAGCGTCCGATAGGCCACAAAATGTCAACAAAATGGCAAATAAATGGCGCAAACGATGTGGACTATCACTGACGCATGCTTCGGCTAAAGCATCATCCCAATGCTGATCGCCATCTAATAAATGCCGTGCGCGGCAAGCAGCTTGAAATGTGGGATATTCTATATCGTCCACTTTGCGGAGCTCAGCAAAAGAAGTAGGTCCTCGCACTGTGTGAAGAAGAAGGCGTAAATAATAACACTCTGCATTATTTGGGTGCACCGTGTATACTCTTCCAATCACGTGTTCTTTAAAAATGCCGGACTCGCCTTCTACAGCAGTTCCACGTCTCCTGCGATTAAAAACACCTTGCTGCTTGTTATAAGTATAATAATGTGGCACTTCATTGTACAACAGAGACTTAGCGAAATTGTCTCTTTCGCAAAGGCGAAAGAATGCGAGCAAGGTGGTTTGTCTTGGGTTGTTCATTCTTTCTGCCACATTTTCTGGCTGAAAGTAAACTCGCTGCCCGCCTTCCAGGTGCACGTCAAGATGGATGACTGGCGGATACCTTTCATGAATAGGGAAACTCAAAATGCGCCAAACTGCCTCCGAAGAGCTTATGTATCGGCCAGATTGATACCTTGTCACTTCATCAAATTGGTTGTTATTTCTTAGTGCTATCATGGCTTGATCACTACCTTTATTAACATATTTACATATATATTTTATAGATTCGACGCTATTACAAATTTCAACATTAATGTGTGCTTGAAAAGCGTTTGACAAAACTGGAGAATACGGTACCACCCAACTATTATTTAGAATTATTTCTTGTCCACGGAATCTGACAGTAGCTGTGAAACCACCTTGTGACGGTGATCTTCGCCGGTATTGCGGATACCCATTTTCCCCAGCCATAGTTAGTTCTTTCAGTGCTCTGGGGTATTTTTTTGAGCATTGACCATCTTTCATGCACGGTGATTCCCTGTTTAAGAGGCCACATGGCCCGTGAACCATATGTGTTTTTACTATGTCATGCAAAATCGGATCTGCATTATAGTCCGGAAATTCTGCACTTATGACACTGTCTATAGCATCGGGACGAATTTTTTCTTCCAGCCACAGAAGAATGTGCGCGTGGGGTAAACCACGCTTTTGCCACTCGACGCTATACATAAAACAAAGAGTTGAACCGAAAACTTTCTCCTTTGTAAGTAGATTAATCAAGACTTTGAGTTTTAAATGAAAAATCCTAGCAATAATGTCATGTCTGTCGTATGACGCCTGTCCTGTGAGAAGTGCCTGGCAAATCTCCGTCCACTTTGGATTTGTTGTAAATGTTATAAAAAGGTCCGGCCGGCCGTATTTACGGACGTAACAAAAAGCATCTTGCGTTCGTTCGTGCATATACCGCGGACCGCCTGTGAAACTGGATGGCAAAATAACCAATCGACCCAAGTTTTCGACGTTATTATCTGATTGCATGGCGTCCCGCAAGTGCACGTATTCTTCAGCGCGTAACCGTCGCTGGTTAGTGCGAATATACACTAAACGTTCAGTTTCTATTTTTGCGTACATGTCCACAATAAATTGGCTGAACAAACCACGAAATCGTTGCAAATATACGAAACTGTTTTGCCTTATTTGTAAAAGGTAGGAATAGTATTGTTGAGCAGATATTTTTTTTTGATAATTAGTGACTCTCGTAGTAGGGTTCACTTGGTACAGCCCAAAATTGTACCCATCTTCACCATGACAATAGATTAGTGGATATTGCAGGGCGTCGTAAGCTCGGTGGGTTTCCAAAATGCGTTGAAGGCGATCGTCGCGTGTACGCAACACGATATCACGTCTCTCACACTCCTGGTCGACTAAAACAACTGCAACTTCATCTGCGACGGGTGCATTGTGTCTTCCACGGTGTTCACCCACAGGACGTCTATCGGCACTTATAACAATTTTGAAATCATTGCTGCCTTGTGGAATTGACTCCAATGCAGCTTTGAATTCACGAACGTACTGGTTAACGCGATGCAGCAATTCTTGAAGTTGACCCAAAAGCTCAGCATTGAGCTGGGGAAAATTGTGATTTCTAACATTGAGCTGTTGCGTGTAATCGGATACAAAATAAATTTGGAGAAATTTGGGTTCATTTTCTGGCAGCAAAGATCCAATAAGGTGATAAACTTGACCTTGTACTTTGAAGGTTGGCATGAACGGTCCTTCCGTTATTTGTTTTGCCCCAAAGGAAGTCATTTGGAAAGCACTGTTATATAAACGAATATTATCCAAAAAACGGTTCGACTGGGGATGATCGCCATTCAGGAGACTTATAAGTAAGTGTGGTGGATCTTGGAAATTTGGAAGAACAATTTTTCCATTTGAGCAGCACATTCCATCTGTCTCTTTCCTCCATTTCAAAGCATGACAAAAATTACAAATTTCTCTCATGTCACCCACGAAAGTAAAGCCAGCATAATTAATTCTAGACGAATATGTGAACCCTGATTTTTCCCTATTGTCCCAAGGTAATAAAATATTTGCATCGTCATTTTCCATGGACTCATCAGCTCCGCTATTTGTTTCTCTATTCATATGGTATCGAGCTCGTTCTATTTCTAGGCGAGATTGACGTTGTTCTGCTGTTTCTGCTCGTCTTAGTTCATCTATTCTTTCCCTTTCAGATGCAAGATAACTTTCATTGTTTCTTTGTACACCTACATAGTTATGTCTAGCTATTTCTAATCGTTCTTCTCTTTGGGAGAGAGATTCAGACTCGCGCGAGAGAGCGTGTCGCTCTCGGTCAGATGACAGACGTGCTTGGCGTTCCTCGATACTCTCTTGAGAACGCAAAGTCGCGGTCCGAGTTCTTTGCGAACTTAAGCGCGACTCCCTTTCTGTGAAAGTCTCTGACTCGCGTGAGAGAGACTGGCGCTCCCGATCAGCAGACAGCCGAACTTCGCGTTCCTGGATATTCTCTTGAGAACGCAAAGTCGCGGTCCGAGTTCTTTGCGAACTTAAGCGCGACTCCCTTTCTGTGAATGTCTCTGACTCACGTGAGAGAGAGTGGCGCTCCCGATCAGCAGACAGCCGAACTTCGCGTTCCTGGATATTCTCTTGAGAACGCAAAGTCGCGGTCCGAGTTCTTTGCGAACTTAAGCGCGACTCCCTTTCTGTGAATGTCTCTGACTCACGTGAGAGAGAGTGGCGCTCCCGATCAGCAGACAGCCGGTCTTCGCGTTCCTGGATACTCTCTTGAGACCGCAAAGTCGCGGTCCGTGTTCTTTGTGAACTTAAACGTGACTCCCTTTCGGTGAACGTTTCCGATTCACGTGAAAGAGCGATGTGCTCTCGGTTAGCAGATAACCGTGCTTCACGATCTTCTTCCGATTCCTGAGACCTACAAAGTCTCATCCTTTTCGCATTTCGGCTACGCAGCGAAAGGTTAGTTTTTTTTCTTTGAGGCATTTTCAAGGAAAATTAAAGCAATAAACAAAACTAACAACACTTATGACTGAATAGCCTACAAACTTAAAAGAACGGTGCGTCGAACAGTCTAGTGTGACAACGTATCGTCTGTTCGTGGTCGTGACTCAACGAATTGGCAACACTAACTTACTGTATAACGATTGGCACTATTGGATTCAAACTACGAAGTAAATCAAATACAATCTTAACTTCGTACTTCAAACCAATGACCAAAGTTGACCAAACGAAACCAATAAGATAAGCAAATACTTTTTTTTCGACCAATTTAGAAAATCGATAAACCAAGCAACCAAAGAACTTTTACGACACACGCAAGAACTTTTAAGACACCTAACGAAACCCAATTTGCCTAGTAAACACGGTGGACGTCATCCTCGCGCGGAAAATCTTAACACCGCGATTCAGAAAATGACGTCATTTGCACAACGCCATCTATCGGATTTAGATTTCAACTATCAACATTAGTTCTCGTAACGTAATATTTTACTTCTTGAACTCACTAAATTAATCATATCTTTTGATAGAGTGAACCGATTTCGATGAAACAAAAACTAAGTTAAACCTCAAGTTGCGTATAATTTTTGTATATAAACATTGTCAGCATTGAATTCGTAGATTTTACGTGATGTGCGCACAAACAAACAGACAAACAGACAAACAGACAAACAGACAAAAATTTCAAAAATGATGGAAATGGGTTCTGTTACTTATCTTTTCACACGCTGGCTATTTTTTGTTTCAATTTCTTCAATGTACAAAAATGACTTTTCTACAGATTTATTATATGTATAGATATTTATTATGTTTTTTTATTATTTATATTTATGTTTTTTTTTTTTTTTTTTCTTTTATTTATGATTTTTGCTGGTTGCGAGACGCACGGGACCGGTCAATGTGGCGACGCTTGGGGGAGGCCTATGTCCAGCAGTGGACGTCTTTCGGCTGAAATGATGATGATGATGATGATATTTATGAAAAAAAAATACAATATGTTCCTTCATAGTTTGTAATCGATGCCATATTTGAGGTATCTTTACAATATCATCCGGTTTCTCGACACTTGATAATCGAAAACCTTGAATTAAGCACATGTCTCAGCATTTTTGGGTTTCTGGAAAGCTTTTTCAATGTCAACGAGCCTAATTTACCCCCGACTGAAAAATAGGGGTGGTCTGAAGTGTGTAGGTGTACCTGTGTGTTTGTGTATTTGTTTGAACGTTTGAACTTATTTTGATTTTCCACAGGTCTTTTTTTGTTTGAAAGGTCGGGTTATCGGGGGTGTTATTAGTTATGTTTGATGGATAATCGGTTCAGCAAAGTTATTGGCGTAATGTTTGAATCCGGGTATTTTCGCAAGATATCGTGTCATAATACGTATTCGATAGATTTTTGATCGAAGCGTGTCTGCTACTATATAAATAATGTAGTTTAAAAAGTTCGAAATAAAAAGAATTGTCGAATTTTTACTATTTACTTATTTATTATTGTTGGATATTGGTCGATTATTCGCAGATTAAAATTAATATTATGATTTTAAAGGCTTATATTAAAATAAAAAGATAATGGGGGTCGGCGAAAACTATGGAATGGGTTTAGTTATAAAAACTACGTTAAATAGATCAAAAGTAAGAAAGAAATAGATCAATTAGAGTTTATTACCAAGATTAAAAAAAAATAGGTAATTACAAACTTTTTGAATTAATTACATTATAAAAACTTGACACAATTATAAAAAAATACAAATACCTGTGACTGACCTGGGAAACGAACTTTTTTCATTAATAGTTGTCAAATTTGTACACTAGGCTGACAGCGAGGATGACAGCGCAATTTTGAGCATTTTCTGAGGGTTCTAGTGCTTCTAAAGATAATGAATCATCAAAAAGGATGCAACGCAATGGATAAGGTTGAATCGTCATATTTGAAGAGTTTGCGATCGATTCTATGTATCCATATTTATGTTACGTTATTATCCCGCTGTTGTTACAATTATTTCTGGACAAAGAATTCCTTCACTGGTTTTTTTTTTTTAAACTTCCTCTTAAGGGTACACTAGTCGAAAATTCTTCCATACAAACGTAGTCTGGCTTTTACTCCACTGTTTGACGTAGTACGCTCAAAATAAAAAATGATATCAATTTGTCTCATCATTATCTAGCCCTGTATGGAAGCAAAAAAGTGAAAATAAAATATACTTGAAAGTTATGAGCTTCAATAGTTCCTTATTATAACACTAATTTTTACGCATCTTTGGGCGCAAATAAGTACCATAAGAAGAAGGAAAATTGAAAAACGGCCTTCATACAGGGATAGATTAGTAGTTCAACAATGCAAATAATTTTATTTTGAACAGATACATTCAGTCGTTTTTTCATGATATCCAGACTCCCAAAGGTCTGTTTATAAAATTTCGCGCACTCGTTTTCGTTCTAAATCATCATCCATTTCGCTACAAATTTGCAAAAGTGTGTATTCGTACACGAACTAGCTTCTTACTGCTCATAACAGCATCTATCTGTTTCACACGTGTTGTCGGTTGATATAGCACGCATTTTAACCCCGCGAACAAAATAGTTCGTGCCGTCGACTAGTGTACCCTTAAGTTTAAAAAATATCGGACAAGCTCTTGTCAAATGGCTTAACGTGCTTTCCGAGGCATGGGGACATCAATTTCCAAACTCTAGCTTTCTGAAGCCGTTTGTCTTACGGTTGATCTGTCTCCGGTCGTGTCGTATTGTGCTTGCGCACATACTTCTACACTATTATATATCCGATGGCTTCTCTTTCCTGAGATTTCTTTGGCCTGTAGAAATGTTATTATTGTTAGGTATGTACACGCTGTTGTTTTTGCAAAAGTAGCACCTGCTTATCGCATGGTAGCCAAAGCTGGAAGTATAATAAAATTAATTATTAGGTTTTCTGTTCAAAACAGGAAAGAGGATAACGGACGAAAATACCTACAATTAATTAGAGGCACTTGTTTGTGGCTTTGTAGTAACAGCCGTACGGATCGATCCTTGGTTAAGCAAGGCTTATTATAAGTTGGGGGATTACATCACTGATAAAAATGCTTGGCTCAATGCTAGTCCTGCTCCACAATCCACATCCACTAGGGCGCAATAACAAATGATATGCAGAACATTATTGTTTTGAGGTATTATTGGACCTGCTGAAGACTGTATGAATATATTTGTATTGTATAAACTCAATTTCCTTAGTATTGTACATGTGTGAGTACTATGTACCCAACTGTAAATCTACCATTTACTGTACCTATGCGGCGTTCGTTGACTTGTGTGTGTCCTGGCCGTTGAGTGTGTCATGCTCTCTCAAATGTCTCTCTGATGGTGGCGCGTGTGTTGGATCATTCGGTTCCCTTCATGATGGTTGAGCTGGGTGGCCAATTCATGCGTCATGTTCGTGAACGGACGCCGTCAGTTGGGATTGGTCATAACTTGACTGCTTCGGATGTTAATGTTTTTCTAGTATCTATTATATAACTGCACAGTACATGTGTGAGTACTTCTAATGCTTTATGTCTGTAGGTGGTATGGTGGTGTGTAATGCTATTCTGGGTGCATTGTCCTCACATATATGAACTAATAACTATATATGTACCTATGTTCCTAAATATTGTAAAAAACAATTATTTTTTAAAAGAGTAAGTATGGAGTTTCTTGTGCATTCTTCTCCATAACAAGCTTCTTTCCGAATGCACGGTAGAATCATTTTTATGTACGTTCAAAAGTGCCGCTTGGTGGCCTAGTTGAAACAAAATATCTTTGTCTTTGTCTTTGTCTTTGCTTACCGAGATTAGTCCGTGGATGAGTGACTATCCATTAGGCACAGAGGTTCCTCCGTCCCTCTGTAAGCACATTAGGTGGTCAGATAGGTAGTCACTATACTCTGCTTCAATCTTTCCATCTCATGTGAACATACAACGTCATTCACTCACTTTTACCTATATTGTATTTTCTCTTCTCAGCACACACCGATACATCGTGTACTCTATGACTCTATAATTATATTTTGCTAGCCTTCATTATTTAGAAGCTTTATATTAACTACTTTGTTTTCGTATGTGTGTCCGGTAGGTTAGATTATTCTAACCTCTTTGTTTAGGTATCAGTGTGTAATTTCTATTTCTTGTTACAGACTACGCTGTGACCAAAGGAGATCAATTAGAATTTTATACAAATGGATACAAAACACACTCTGAATTTTCTATGTTTAGAGACCTCACGGCTTTGGCCTATGATCCAGTAAACAAAATGCTTTTGTTCGTCGACAAACAGAGCGACAGCGCCTCTATATTTAGTTATAACATATCAAGTAAGAAATCCCAATCTTTAGTTAAGAGAAAAGCATACGAAAACATCCAGGGACTCGCTTTCGATCCATTCAGTGGATTACTGTTCTGGACAGACACAAATGAGAGAAGCATATATTGGCTTTCGTTAAAGCCCGGATCCAAAAATAATGTTTATGGAAATCTGTTGATCAAGATGGATGATGAGATTCCCAGAGCAATCGCAGTGGATAGCTGTAGAGGGTACGTTTCTAATGTCAGTTTAAATACTAATAAAGATAGGTCTTGAATTATAATTATAATTTATAGTGATTTACAAATTTCAGGTATATTTATTGGACCAACACAAACACCAACAAGCCCACAATTGAGAGGGCCAGATTTAATGGCTCCGAAAGAGAAATTGTTATCAACAGCAATATTAACAAGCCAGTCTGCTTAACTGTCGACCCACGGACGAAGACAATATACTGGGCGGATGATAGGGAAGGCATACACTATTCTATTGAAAGTGCAGACCTAAACGGGCAGAACAGGGCAACATTGCTTGTCGGATTGTATCATCAACCAAATGCTTTAACCGTGTCAAAAGATTCCATCTACTGGGTGGACTGGGGCTACAAATCAGTTTGGCAATTACCAAAAAACCCAACGACAGATCAAGAACCTAGAGAGATGAGTAACTTCAAATATGAAACACCTTTCGGTATTGCTGCAAATTATAGAATTGAGGATCAGACTGAAGGGAGCCAGGAATGCAAAACCCTGGCGAGTCTGTCTCAAAACAAGTCAGCGATCAACGATTCCTTTAACATTCCTACTGATGCTGGCTTGTTTTGTGTCCATGGCACCAAAGTTAGTGGCAAATCACTTTGCAAATGCACACCAGGTTACTCGGGTGAAAGATGTGACGTATCAGTTTGCCAAAACTACTGTTTCCAAGGAGATTGTAGTTGCAATGTTGAAGGACTCCTCAAATGCAGGTAATACATTATTTTACTACTTTATTTACATAGATAAAATATATATAATTTATAAAACTACATACAAATACACATAAAACAAAAACTACTAATTAAAGTAAAAGCCAGCCCTTGGGTCACGCGAAGTGTCAACTAGGCGTTTGGAAAGATTCTAAACAAAACGTGAGCACTCGGACCCCACGAACCAAGAGTTTCAACCACAAACGGCTCGAAAACATAACTTCCGATGAGGTAATTATATTTCCGCCACTTGAGGTTATCTGCAGCCGCAGCGGCAGCGCCAGCACAGCACGACGAGTTAGGAAGATGGGATGGCGCAAGAGTCTCGGCACAAGTCTCGTCCCAAACTATAGGGGCCTACCCATCTTACATGGAAACAAAGACATTCCGTCCGGTCTTTTGCGAATAATTCGAAAAAACTTCAAAACACTGAAGTTTTTTTTTATGGTGCGCTAATAGAATGTTTTATTAATGTAAAAACTGTGTCATTACGTGCACAGTTTTTACATTAATAAAACAGTGTTCATTGCAATAGATTATAACTTAATTGAGAAGTTTTGAGAATCATTGTAAAATCAATACATATAAAAAAGTCGTTTTTGTACATCGATAATATAAAAATAAAAATAGCCAGGTTGTTAAAGGATAACCTATTGAAACTGTTTCAAGAATTTTTATTTTTTTTGTCTGTTTGTCTCTTTTTTTGTGCACGCATCACGTAAAATGTACGAAACCAATGTAACTATAACGATAACTTTTATACATAAAAATTATGAGTATTTGTTTCATCGCAATCGGTTCATTCTATCAAAAGTTAGATGAATTTAAAATGTTCAAGAAGTAAAATATCACAACACACGCCATGTCTCTGACATACGCAATTCGGACAGTTCAACTCCGTATTCGATAGATGGCGTTGTGCATTTGACGTAATTTTCTGAATGGCGGTGTTCAGGTTCTCCGTGGAGGAATGACACCAGAAAAAAATGGTAGGTGGGTAGGGTTGGCAGTAAATAAGTCAATTAGGGTAGGCAGCAGCGTTGCCAATCTGTGGGGAATCCTCCAAACTGCGGGGATTTTCAGTCCAATTGAATAATTTGTGGGGAGAGCGATTATGTGGGGAAAATAGACATTTACACTAGAACTAAGAAGTAATAAAAGTAGTACTAGAATCTCACGCATCTGTCGAAAGAAAATGTAGCGTCCTAAAGAATTTGAAAACAGAGCATCGTAATTGCCTACACAATGACACTGTAGTAGCGCTTATGGCCACTAGAGGAGGTATTATGAAGAAAGGAGCTTAAAATTTGATCCTTCAAATGATAAGTCAACCAAAAAAAAGGCTTGTTTAGGTATGGCTAGAGTAAAAATAATAATTCGGGACCTAATGCTCGAGACAATAAAATACCTTATATGAGGTTTTAGGTCTCTAATCATATTACTAATGTCAATGATTTCGTTGACGTGTGTGCAATGTGGTTTTCGTAATTTTGGCTTCGCTACTACCCGTCTGGATAGACTAATGATAAGCGCGGATGCTTACTACGCACAAGGTTCCGGGTTCGAGTCCCAGCTATGTTTAGGTATATTTTTGCACACGGCGCACGGTTGGCGCAGTGGTTGAGCGATTGACTGCTGCGCTGCGTGTCGCGGGTTCGATTCCCGCACGGAACAAATATTTGTATGACCTGCATATATTGTTCCGGCTCTGGGTGTTTGTGTATGTGAGTTTATATGTTTGTAAACGCACCCACGATACAGGAAGAAATTCCTAGTGTGGGGCAAAGTTTAAAAAAAAGAAAAAAAAAAAAAAAAAAAAAAACTATGTTTTCGTTTCGCTGTAGTATTCTGGAATGCTACTAGATGGCGCCCAACAAAACTGTCCTTACCTTTTTTTGTATGAGGTGGATATTCTTCTCCCTAGAGTAAATAATATTGTGTGCAGGTAGATAAGTTGGGTAGGTAGGTAGGGTAGGTAGGTAGGGTAGGTAAGGAGTAGGTAGGTGGGGTAGGGTAGGCTGTTGACGGTAGCGAAGCCGCGGGCACAGCTAGTCTTAAATATTGAGGTTGGTACGAGAACTATACTATCGATGCAAGAGTCCCAAACGCAATGTATTTAAATTCGTCATACAATGTTACCATACTTCACATTTTCTTTATTATAGATGTCACCCCGGTTACTCTGGTCAAAGGTGCGAAGCCAACATGTGCTTTAACTATTGTCTGAACGATGGGCTCTGTTCCGTTAACGAGAAGAATGAGCCAGTCTGCCGATGTGTTGGTAACCACGAAGGATCAAGATGTGAAGTTGTTAAAGTCACTCTCACTAACACTCCTATACCCTATCCAGAAAGTAACTTAAACTTAGCTGATTTAATGTCAAGTTGGATAAAGCCACGCGTGAACATTACTGTACATGTAGAAGTGTAACCGTTTATCCTCCTTCTGGAAAGAAATCATCTAGACGTCAGGTGATTGGCACTTTTTTATATTTCAATAAATCCACAATTAATAAAGGCTTCGTTTTATTTATTACTAGCTGACCCAACATACGTTGTAAATGTTGCAATATTCTTTGAGTTCTGATTTCACGCATAAATTTCATAGAGCAAAGATATCATCATCCCTTTTAATGTACCCACTGCTGGGACACAAGCCTCCTCTCTGTGAGAGAGGGAATGGAATTTTCCAACTTTCTGGGTATGTTTTCTTAAAAACTTATTTCGAGAATTTTCAATCGTAAATCAGTCCAATTTGTCCAGTCGTTCTTAATAAGTTTTTTTTTTGGAAAAAATACAAAAAGCTCAAGGAGTTACGATGATTTTTCAAGATACATCATCACCACCAGCTCATTATTCATCTAGCTTCATTGCCAAATAGCACCGACTTGGACCCGCATTATCTATAATAGTTATACGGTGTTCATTAGATTTGAATAGACATTAAATAACCTAGCCAAACCAGAAATTATGAGGAATAGCGGACTGATTAAGAAGTGAACTAAAAAGCCGTAAAAAAAAATACACACTCAAAAATTCACTTCGCTTCTTAAGCAGTCGGGTTTTTGACTTTTAAATTAACTTTATTTTTACTGTACATGACTGTTTCGAGTTTAATAGACAATCATTTTATTTTGAAGCAAACTACGAACAAACAACAAGCTTGTGGTCACAGATAAGAGACTAAAGTATATTTATCCTGTTTGCGGAAAACCAGACTATGTTTTAATGTTCAAGGAACGATCGCCAGCGGTGGTCGCACCATCTACCTCGGTAGGAATAACGTAGTATTCTGAAGTATAAAATGTCCAGAGCTTGGTGTGTGCTGATGATGTGCGTGGGGGTGGCGCACTGCTGGGGTAAGTACGAAGACCGTTCCCCGAAGGGTTATGCAGACGTGCACCTTTGGTAACCCTAAATTTAGCCAGTTATGGTTAAGTCCCATGTAATAAGGCTTAAAACTTCGTGCCATCGACCCGGCACAAATCCAGACACCGAACTGTAACTGAGAAATTCCATATAGAAAAACCCACTAAAGTTTCCGCCAGATAACAAAAAAATAGGTCATTGATCCGACTTGTATCAAAAAGTAAATATAACGTAACTTGAAAACATGTTTTTTTGTTTATGGAGATATTTTGATAATTTATGTCTTAAATGAAAGGTATAGGCGTAGTACCATTTTATCCATTTATATCACGTTAATCGGTCCAGGCGTTTTTGAGATATTAACTTATTACTGTGTGCTTATTCCGAGTTTATTAACGTACTCACTCGTGATAACGTAAACGATCTCTTATTTCAAAATGTATACAAAAAAAAAGGTTACTCCTTACCTTCAACAGACGGCGCTTATCAAGTTTCAATACAAATTGACGTTAACGTTAACGCGATTGAGCGGGAGTAAAAACTCGCACTAAGGCCTCTGAGGCCTTGTTTTACTCACGCTGGATAAGCGCCGTCTGGTGACGGTAAGGAGAAACCTTTTTTTGTACATAAGGGATCGTTTACGTTAATGCGATTGAACGTGAGTAAAAACTCGCACTAAGGCCTCAGAATGCTAAGTAAAACGGTCATGCAAGCCCCTTACCGTGATACGTTTGTTTGATCGTGTTAGCGACACTGCGTTTACATTTTATTCGTATCGTTTTAAAATATTGGAATACATTGGTAGACAGGTATTAACGACTTTTATTTTTTTGTTCCTGGCGGTGACTTTAATAATACTTTCCCAATCTGGGCAAAGAACCTATGCCCAGCAATAGTGTTTGCGACCACTACACCAACGAGGCAGTCTTTATTTTTAGTGAAGCCGATTTTTAAGAAACCACTAGACAGGCAAAATTCCTTTACCTCAGTGCACGAGACTGACTTGCACTTGGCACTGGAAGCACACCATTGCACCGGCTTCTAATTGCAACCCTTTATTAACTTTGGTCCATAATTATTTCAAAACGCTTAAAAAACCTTCAGTCATTAAAATTCTATCTACGATGATGGGGTTATTTATAACATGCATTTAAAATTCCAATTACGAATCTTAAGGTTGCTCTAGTCGACGGCGCGTACAAATAACCACTTTTGCAAATTTGTTGCGAAATTGATGATGATTTAGGACGAAAACGAGCGCGCGAAATTTTATAAACAGACCTTTGGGAATATGGATATCATGATAAAATTACCAAATGTATCTGTTCAAAATAGAATTATTTGCATTGTTGAATTACTAATCTATCCCTGTATGGTGATTGTTTTGCAATTTTCCATCTTCTTGTGGTATTTATTTGCGCCCAAAGATGCGTTAAAATTTGTATTGAAATGTCGGTGCACATAACTTTCAAGTACATTTTTTTATGTTTTTGTTTCCTTACAGGGCTAGATAATGATGTGATAAATTGATATCATTTTTAGGGTTCCGTACCCAAAGGGTAAAAACGGGACCCTATTACTAAGACTTCGCGATCCGTCTGTCTGTCTGTCTGTCTGTCTGTCCGTCTGTCTCCAGGCTGTATCTCATGAACCGTGATAGCTAGACAGTTGAAATTTTCACAGATGATGTATTTCTGTTGCCGCTATAACAACAAATACTAAAAACAGTATAAAATAAATATTAAAGGGGGGCTCCCATACAACAAACGTGATATTTTTGCCGTTTTTTGCTCGATATTAATAACGGCAACAGGTAGACGCTTGAAATATTCACAGAATGTTTAGTTGTATATTTACTTCAAAAAATAATAATTAATAAATTTAAATAAAATAAATTAAGGGGGGCTCCCATACAACAAACGTGATTTTTATGCAGTGTTTTGCGATAATGGTACGGAACCCTTCGTGGTGTGCGAGTCCGACTCGCACTTGGCCGGTTTTTTTATTTTGAACTTACACCTTCAAATAGTGGAGTAATCGCTATACTACGTTTGTATGGAAGAATGATCACCTAGGCCAACTTTAAATACCTTTTTAACAAAGAAAATAATTTACGAAATAATGAACTGAAAAGCAAAAAATAAAAAGAACTTTTAGTCTAGCATTTTGAGGCGGCGCGGGCGCCAAACAAACATGCAAATTAATAACCTAAAGGTGAATCATTGTTAATTGTTTTTTTTTTTTGTTAAAAAGGTTTTTGTCGCTTTTCAGTTTTCTTTCTTAGATCCAAAATAATCGGTTCACAATTGAAAATTCAGTGGGCAATCGGGCGCACGATTGGCGCTGTCGTTGAGCGATTGACCTGCGCTGCGTGTCGCGGGTTCGATTTTTCAAATTTGAACGGGACCAACTTTGAGGGTAAACCTCAAAGTTGGTACCGTTCAAATTTGAAAAAAAAAAGGTTTGTTTTATATCGGAAGGCTCTATAAAAAGTAAAGCGTGTTCATACATTAAAAAAATGCATACAATCAATAATGTACATGTCTAATTTAAAACCTCCTCCTTCTTTATCGTCAGTTAAAAATAAAAACTAATCATCAGCCTTATAATGTTCCCACTGCTGGGACACAGGAATCCCTGTAACTTCTATCTTTTTTCTATATTCCTCCAACTAATCATCATTAATCTAGCTAATTAGTGAGAGGTCTTAATCCACCACGCGAGCCCAGTGTGGGTTGGTGAATGTCACATGTCTTCAATTTTTGGTTCTAGGACATGCCGGTTTCTCAGGATGTTTTCCTTCACCGTTTTAAGAGCAGTGAAAACTTATCAATAGACTTTATCCAGACAACTATAGAAAACAATTTCAAAATTTAAAAAAACCCCGGCACATTTTTATATCATGCTACATAATTTATCTAGTACTTCGAACGGCAATCTATTGAACACGTAATTATGACACGATAAAACTTGCGTAAACACCCGATTCAAACAGTGAAATGCCCATAACTTTTGAGCGGCTGAACCGATTTTATTCAAACATAGCTAAGCCCAAAAACACAACAACAAAACCCCATCTACAAAGTCACATTTCAAACAAAAAAAACTATATCAAAATCGGTTCACCCGTTTGGACGCTACGATGCCACAGTCAGACACACATATACACAGATACACAGCAACACACCTCAAACTTATATAACCCCTCTTTTTCCATCGGGGGTTAAAAATAAAAACTTATCGATAGACTTTATCCAGGCAACTGTAGTAAAAAGTTTATATTTCGTAACACTCTAGCTTCCGCCAGCGGCTTCGTCCGCGTGAAAAGTGTTTTAGCATCCCAGGGGAACTTTATACCGGGATAAAAATGTTGCCTATGTGCTATTCCAGACTATAATCTATCTCTGTGCCAAATTTCATCCAGATCCGTTCAGCCGTTCTGGCGTGATTGAGTAACATCCATTCAAACTTTCGCATTTATAATATTAAGATTAATGTCAAAACTAATGCTACAAAAGCTATGAGTAACGGGTTCCAAAATATATTCACTTGTATGTATAAAAGTAATTCGAAAACAATTATAACTAATAATAACTCAAACTTATCTCCTACCAGGTCGTTATTAATAGAAATCCTTTGTCGTACAGACAGAGGAAAAAGGAAAACTAACTGAGAAACAATAATATGTTATTGTAGATGGTGGCTTTATGTGGGTAATTCGATATATTATAGCTGTTAATATTTGAATAACTGCATCCTGCGAAACCGTTTGCTGTTCTATCATAATATAAATTTAGACTTCGTATTATAAATGCAACAAACATACGACAAATTATAATAACAGGCGACAGTACGATACGTCGACCATCAGAGATCCTACAGCACATCAACTGACCTATTGTTTTCAGGACAAACGATGGACCGACCGACGGAACTTTAGATCGAAGAACGATAGCGCGAAAAAAAATTCCGCTCGATAAACTAAAGTGCGACAAATGTATAGAAATATTTAAACCGGCCCGAATTTTTTAACTAATTAGACCAAAAGCGAGCGAGGGCGAGCTCTGGAACATATAAAAATCAAAAAAATCGGTTTGAAGAGGAAAAGAATAATAAAAAACTGAATATAAGCCATTTTCAGTTTTTTATTATTCTTTTACCGAAATTTTAAGTGGGCGAATGACTGAGAACGACTACAAAACTTGAAGATAGCGTTATGCTACAAACAATTTCTTTTTGAGAAACAACCATACAGCTCATATAATTCCTATAATAATAAAAGCAAGCATAATTGTAGGTTTACATGGACACAGTCCATGAAGCGCCGCTGCGCGGGTCTCCAATTCTTTGTGCAGGATTTAAAAGAACCTAAAAAAAAACCGGCCAAGTGCGAGTCTGACTCGCACACGAAGGGTTCCGTACCATTATCGCAAAACACTGCATAAAAATCACGTTTGTTGTATGGGAGCCCCCTTAATTTATTTTATTTTAATTTAATAATGATTATTTTTTGAAGTGAATATACAACTAAACATTCTGTGAATATTTCAAGCGTCTACCTGTTGCCGTTATTAATATCGAGCAAAAAACGGCAAAAATATCACGTTTGTTGTATGGGAGCCCCCCTTTCATATTTACTTTATACTGTTTTTAGTATTTGTTGTTATAGCGGCAACAGAAATACATCATCTGTGAAAATTTCAACTGTCTAGCTATCACAGTTCATGAGATACAGCCTGGAGACAGACGGACAGACGGATCGCGAAGTCTTAGTAATAGGGTCCCGTTTTTACCCTTTGGGTACGGAACCCTAAAAAGGGGATAACAGGAGTAAGATTTTTTGGTATGCCCCAAGTTTTAGAGCTCGATTCTTTCGCTCTTGGACTAACTCATTCAAGCTTTAGGAATTGGGTCAAACAATACAAAAACGTTTGTTGCGCTTGCGTTACCGTTCGTCGATTAAAAGTTCCGTCGTCCTATTGTTTGTAGAGAAAACAATCAGTCGTAGATACTAAAAGTGTAGGTATATTAAGTCGAGCTAATGCGCTGTCGCACAACTGATGGTCGACATATTGTACTGTCGTCCTTACATTTATCGTGAACTTGTTTGTCCCAAGTATGATGCGGTGTCATAATATTGCCTGTGTGTGCGTTGGTGTCATGTTACAAAAATGTATATAACACAAATCTATGTAAAATATAATTCTTTTGTTTCAGACATCGCCGTAAGCGTAAAAGATCAACTCATATTTTATACAAACGGAACCGAAACAAAAACCGTGAATCTGATTTCCCAAAACCCCACTGCATTGGTGTACGATGAAGTTCACAACGTGATGCTGTACGTCGACAAACAGAACAACAACGACGCTGTATGTGGCTATTACATATCATCCAAAGACAACAAGTGTTTCATCAAAAGAAACGGTCGTGACATTCACGGTCTCGCCTTCGATCCAGTCACAGAATTAATCTTCTTTACCGACACAAACGAAAAAAGTATTAATTTCATTTCATTAAAACCTGGATGTAACAACAATATTTACGGTAATCTCTTAATAAAGATGAATGACGGGACACCAGCTGATATTGCTGTAGATAGCTGCAGAGGGTAAGTTCTTTGTTTCATAAATTAAAATAAATACAATCTTAAACCTGATTGCAAAAACCACTGAGAAATCTTAAAATAGGTTTACTTACATTATCAAAATATGTTTAATTTCATGACATTTAAAAGCAACCATTACCCAATTTAATTTACAGACAGATTCACTGGTTCAGCAAGATCACACCTAATACAGATTGGAAATGGGAGAGAGCTCAATTTAATGGTTCCAAGAGAAAGGTTATATTAACATATCATAGTTACAGAAAATTAAGATCAGTCTTGGACCCACAAACACAGAAGATATTTAATTTTGAGTTTTATGTACCAACTGTTGGCTGGCCGGGGGGTCTATATAGTAACGATCTAGATGCACGGAACGAAGCAAAATTAGTTGGAAGTTTATATGGAACCGGCTCTCTATCAAGCGTATTGACCGTCTCAAAAGATTACATCTATTGGCTGAACAGTAGCAAGAGTTACGACTCTGTTTGGCAGTTATCAAAGAACGCAGGGAACGTAATACCACCCAAAGAGATAATTAATTTCTATAATGAAAGACCTCTCAGTATTACCGCCAGATATAAAATAGAAGACCAAATCAAGGGAATTAAGGATTGCGATTCACTGTCGAGTCGGATACCAGCAATCACAGTGACACGAGAGACATACGATGGTTCAGTGTGTGACAACTATTGTTTTCAAGGTGACTGCAGCGTCAGTGATGTGGGTCTACCTAAATGCAGGTAAAACATTGTACTCTTTCCTCTTTTGGGGTTTGGATGCCGTTAGTCCGTAATGGTGGAACATTGTGCGTGAACAATGGTGGCTGTCATTTCAACCAGCCCACCTCCCTCCTGAAACCGGTCAGGCCTCTTGGTTTCTTCAGTATATCTGTATACGAGCTCGGTGTTTCAAGGGCTTGTGTCCGAGCACGTGGACGACCGTTTCCTCCGCCTCCATGCATGCTCTGCACAGAGGACTATCAGTTATCCCTATTGTGTGAAAGTGTTTGTTAAGTGAGAAATGTCGAGGGAACATCCCTGCCACCAGGTGCCTGGTCAATTCGCTTTCCAGTGATGTCTTCCTTGGACTGCCAGTAGCCTGGTTGCGAGGTTCACAATCTTTCTTCCTGTGCGTGGGTTTGTTCCTGAAGCCATCTGCACAGCAGATTGCCACAAGAAGCTTAGGTCTGAAAATTATCGATCCAGATCCTGTCCATTCCTCCTCCGATCCAATTGAATTAAATAGGCTTGTTTTGTTGACATTTTCATTATTATCTACAGATGTAACAGCGGGTACGCTGGACAAAGATGTGAAGTCAACGCGTGCTTCAACTATTGTCTGAACGACGGCATATGTTCCCTGAACGAGGAGGATGAGCCAGTCTGCCAATGTGTTGATAACCGCGAGGGTTCAAGATGTGAAGCTGATATAAACGACACTAACCCTACGTTTAACCCGGCGAAAAGAAACCTAACTTTAAACGATTTATTGTCGAATTGGCGAAAACCTTCTTCAAAAATGTTTTTAACTGTTGAAGTATAAGAATTTACTAGTTATACAATATTACTAAAACTACTTACTTATCTAGTAGAAATTAGATATATGTAATACAATCGTTAATTTGCCCGTTTATTACCTAGCTAATCCATAATGCTGGGTCGTGTTTTTCAAGATTATGTTCACTGTAAGTATCTATGTGTGTTTGTATATAAGTACATAACTCGAAAAACACGACTCTAAGACAATAATTATAAATGTATAAGTATGATTTTGCATGATGTTGATGGTTTTTAACAAACGAGGTAACATTAGATTCGTCTTGCCCATCATCATCATCATCAGCCCACAGCAGTCCACTGCTGGACATAGGCCTCTCCAATTGCACGCCATTGACCTTAGAAATCTAAATAATAAGACTGCTTTATTATTTAGATTTCTGTGGTATTTACTACCCTTAGTGACACAGTCTGTATGAATAGGTAAATATATAACGGCATTCATTATGTAGTGTCTTTCATATTTTATTTTCAAACAGAATAAAAATTATTTTATCTAGCCTTTGACTTGGTGTGTTGTTTAATTTTATTCAAGTATCCTTAACCCTTCGGTGGCAATCTTGCCTCGGTTGCAATAACGTACTTCAACCACTTGCATCACAAAGTACTACAAGTATTACTCATCTTTACGTAACATAACTTCACGCCTTTACTTCTTAGAGAGTTGAGCAGAGATGCACCTACAGTCATCATCTTCATGCCCTTGTCCCATGTTACTTGGGGTCGGCGCAACACGTTTTCTTCATCCATACTTTATACATATTTTCTTTGGCTGTCCCCTACCTATTCATCCATCCACATTTATATTCATAACTCCCTCCTCGTCACATGACCATACCAGGACAACTACAGTACACCTACAGTACACCTACAGTACACCTACAGTGCACCTACAGTGCACCTACAGTACACCTACAGTACACCTACAGTACAGCTACAGTACACCTACAGTACAGCTACAGTACAGCTACAGTACACCTACAGTACACCTACAGTACAGCTACAGTACAGCTACAGTACAGCTACAGTACAGCTACAGTACAGCTACAGTACACCTACAGTGCACCTACAGTAAACCTACAGTACACCTACAGTACAGCTACAGTACAGCTACAGTACAGCTACAGTACACCTACAGTACATCTATAGTACAGCTACAGTACACCTACAGTACAGCTACAGTACACCTACAGTGCACCTACAGTAAACCTACAGTACACCTACAGTACAGCTACAGTACAGCTACAGTACATCTACAGTGCACCTACAGTACATCTATAGTACAGCTACAGTACACCTACAGTACAGCTACAGTACACCTACAGTGCACCTACAGTAAACCTACAGTACACCTACAGTACAGCTACAGTACAGCTACAGTACATCTACAGTACACCTACAGTACATCTATAGTACACCTACAGTGCACCTACAGTAAACCTACAGTACACCTACAGTACAGCTACAGTACAGCTACAGTACATCTACAGTACACCTACAATACATCTATAGTACAGCTACAGTACAGCTACAGTACAGCTACAGTACACCTACAGTGCACCTACAGTAAACCTACAGTACACCTACAGTACAGCTACAGTACAGCTACAGTACAGCTACAGTACACCTACAGTACATCTATAGTACAGCTACAGTACACCTACAGTACAGCTACAGTACACCTACAGTGCACCTACAGTAAACCTACAGTACACCTACAGATCAGCTACAGTACAGCTACAGTACATCTACAGTACACCTACAGAACATCTATAGTACAGCTACAGTACACCTACAGTACAGCTACAGTACACCTACAGTGCACCTACAGTAAACCTACAGTACACCTACAGTACATCTATAGTACAGCTACAGTACACCTACAGTACAGCTACAGTACACCTACAGTGCACCTACAGTAAACCTACAGTACACCTACAGATCAGCTACAGTACAGCTACAGTACATCTACAGTACACCTACAGAACATCTATAGTACAGCTACAGTACACCTACAGTACAGCTACAGTACACCTACAGTGCACCTACAGTAAACCTACAGTACACCTACAGTACAGCTACAGTACACCTACAGTACAGCTACAGTACAGCTACAGTACAGCTACAGTACAGCTACAGTACACCTACAGTACAGCTACAGTACAGCTACAGTACAGCTACAGTACACCTACAGTACAGCTACAGTACAGCTACAGTACAGCTACAGTACAGCTACAGTACAGCTACAGTACACCTACAGTACACCTACAGTACACCTACAGTACACCTACAGTACAGCTACAGTACAGCTACAGTACAGCTACAGTACACCTACAGTACAGCTACAGTACAGCTACAGTACACCTACAGTACAGCTACAGTACAGCTACAGTACAGCTACAGTACACCAACAGTACAGCTACAGTACACCTACAGTACAGCTACAGTATAGCTACAGTACACCTACAGTTCACCTACAGTACAGCTACAGTACAGCTACAGTACACCTACAGTACAGCTACAGTACAGCTACAGTACACCTACAGTACAGCTACAGTACACCTACAGTACAGCTACAGTATAGCTACAGTACAGCTACAGTACACCTACAGTACACCTACAGTACAGCTACAGTACAGCTACAGTACAGCTACAGTACACCTACAGTACAGCTACAGTACACCTACAGTACAGCTACAGTACAGCTACAGTACAGCTACAGTACAGCTACAGTACAGCTACAGTACAGCTACAGTACACCTACAGTACACCTACAGTACAGCTACAGTACACCTACAGTACAGCTACAGTACACCTACAGTACATCTACAGTACACCTACAGTACACCTACAGTACACCTACAGTACAGCTACAGTACACCTACAGTACAGCTACAGTACACCTACAGTACAGCTACAGTACAGCTACAGTACAGCTACAGTACAGCTACAGTACAGCTACAGTACAGCTACAGTACACCTACAGTACACCTACAGTACACCTACAGTACAGCTACAGTACACCTACAGTACACCTACAGTACACCTACAGTACAGCTACAGTACACCTACAGTACACCTACAGTACACCTACAGTACACCTACAGTACAGCTACAGTACACCTACAGTACACCTACAGTACACCTACAGTACAGCTACAGTACAGCTACAGTACACCTACAGTACACCTACAGTACAGCTACAGTACACCCATATTTCAACAGTTATGTTTAAGTCCCATGTTACAGGACGAGCCTATTGCCATCAACCGGGCACAAATTCAGGCTCCAGGCTGCTATTGAGAATTTCTATATGGAAAAACACAATAACACTTTGCTTGACACGGGCATCGAACCCATCAGGACCTCATGTTGAGCAGTAGCGCTTTTATTCTGAGTGACTTGTTACATCAGTATCGTATTATTATGGTGTATTACACTAATATGAAGAACAATGGCGAAATCTTAGCAGACTAAAATTTGAGAATCTGAAAGTGAGTTATATACGAAAGAAATTCCATTAATTGACTACGTTTTTTCAAAGTATAATAACTGGTTCACCACGGATAAAACATCATTATAAATGAAAGTTATTTGATTTTTTCGTTAACTCTCATTAGCTTAGTGTTGCCATCTTACACTTATTCTGCCAAGTGACAAGTAGTTACTGTAATAAATATATCATTATTGTATTTGTTATTATAATAAAACGGAGTGAACGAATTAACAATATAATTTATGTCTAAGTATTCAATTCGGCTGTTCTTTTTTTGTTTGTTTTGTTCAGAACTTTTTACCATAATTTATACTATACCTCATAAAAGATAGCTTGATCACTGCGACATGTCAAATTGACGTATATATCGGCGCGTAGTCGCAATCGTCGTTGAATTCACACGTAATATTGGTTTGCAACTTAGATAAAGTACCTATAGATTAAGCCCTGGCGTGGCCGCACATGCAATAGTTAGTTCTGGTGTTACAACAAGAACAAGAACACTACAACCCATCATCGCGCTGACACTTATTATCTTTAGATAATCTAAATTCCTTGTCTCAATTAACACATAATACCACGAAATCACAGAAAATCAAACAAAACCGAGTTTGTTTGTCAAACCTGCTATTATATTAGTTTGACAAACAACAGAAACCGGCCATGTTGACAAAGACAAAAAATAATCTTTTGTCCTTATTATTTACATGTAGCTGCCAATTGGCCATCTCGCTCTATCAATCAAGCTCATTTTAAGGCAACAACATTTATGCACAATAACAGTTCACAGAGTAAATGGCGAATAAAGAAATACTTTAGTTCAGTATAATAAGGTGTTTAATCCTTGGTAGCGAAAGAGTGTTCTTCCTCCACAATTACATCGGTTTTTTTACACAGAAAATAACAAGCATAAAGTTGACAGCGGATGTAAAGATTATTAAAATTAAGCGGGTAAACATAAGGACGCTGTTACATTTTCGACGAACTCAAATTTAGGTATAAAGTCGCACACAGCAACATTACGCGCACGCACTCATTGAAACTACTGAGCGCTCGATTTTATACATCACTCAAATAATATTGATCCTTGATATTATTTTTTTATTTTATTTAAGTTGATTCAGGAAGGTAAGTTGGCACTTTGGAAATGTATTTGGTAACTGCTACAAACCTTCGTCGTAAAAAGTAGGTTATTATTTTCAACCGACTTCAAAAAAAGGAGGTGCTCTATCTATTCGACCCGTATGTATCTGCGATTGTCTTAAAAACTACTGATCCGATATTAATCGGGTTTCCGTCGATAAATTTATGTGTTTTCAGGGAAGGTTTTATTGTATAGGTAATATATTAGGATCTGATAAAGATCTTCGGAGATATACAATGGAACTCTTCAATAACAAACAGCAAATGACCTGCGATTACTGTGATCGTATGTTTGTGTATTGGTTTCACCATACCATAATATAACATCACGCTTGTACGGTTTTAGGGGGTAAACAGATGTATTTAGTTTACTAAACTAATTTTCTTTTCGGCAGTCGGTGTCAGTCACAGATCATAGAAACAATTCTATGATCTGTGGTGTCAGTACTAATTGGTTTTCGTTTTTCGACACAGGAAAGTTATTATTTTTTAACCGACTTACGAAAAATGAGGAGGTTCTATGTTCGACTTTATGTAGGTTTTTTTTTATATACTATCCCACACTTTAAGGTACTATCCAAGTATTCTGGTTTTTTATAGTCATATTGTTTGTTTAAACATAGAATGAAAGAAAATTCAAAAATCAAAGTGTAACAATTTCGTATATTTTTGTCATAAATCAAATTTTTGCTCCAATTTACAGTCTTTGAAATCAGATAAAATATGATTAGTATAAATCACAATTATTCTTTAGAATCAGATGATTTATGTTTTAAGTAGGTAAAGTGCGTTTCAAGAAAGAATATTTTTCGCCGTAATGTTGGCACCATTGCTTTTCATTGAAGAAATGGTTTTTGCAAGGAATAGATCAAGACAATGACAATATAACCTAACAGTGGCCTGTAAATTGCAAAAAAACGTAACAAAATTTTATTTTCGCGTGCTAACTTTCCGCGTCCACCTTAACCGAGACAAGTCACAAAAATAAAACCGGCCAAGTGCGAGTCGGACACGATGGGTTCCGTACCATTATCGCAAAAGTCGGCAAAAAGTTTTTGTATGGGAGCCCCCCTTAAATATTTATTTCATTCTATTTTTAGTATTTGTTGCTATAGCGGCAATAGAAATACATCATCTGTGAAAATATCAACTGTCTAGCTATCACGTTTCATGAGACACAGCCTGGTGACAGACAAACAGACGAACCGCGGAGTCTTAGTAATAGGGTCCCGTTTTTATCCTTTGGGTACGTAACCCTAAAAAACAATAATAGTAGTTCTCTCGTCGTCTACAGTTAATAAGAATCTACACTTTTTAATATAACAGTCATAGTTCCATTAAAGTTCAGTCGGCTCTCAGTCTATATCTATACTAATACTAATCTATACTAATATTATAAAGAGGAAAGATTTTTTTGTTTGTTTGTTTGTTTGTACCGAATAGACTCCGAAACTACTGGACCGATTTGAAAAATTCTTTTACCATTAGAAAGCTATATTATTCCTGAGTGACATAGACTATTTTTTTAACCCGAAAACGGGTCCTGTGGGGTGGCCCACGGGAACGAAGCCGCGGGCAACAGCTAGTCTTCAATAAATTTTTTTTTGAGCGCAAGTTAAAATGACTTCTAATAGAATGACTGCTAAGTACAAACTTGGTTGCAATAATGTAGCGCACGGAACGGCAACGCCGCTCCGTACCTCCTCCGAAGTAATAATTTGATCTTTTTGGCGCGGAAACTATATTTTTGTTTACTACGTGTGGTGTTCATTCCACATGTTTTAGTTTACTTACGTTTTATAATATATTTTACAAATTTCATCACCGTTACTTTTGAAATTGTATCATCTCACGTTTTCCATTTTTTTATGTATGCTTTACATTGGTATAAACCTGAAAATCATAAGATTTGTTGATTCATCCAAAACTATTATATTATTTTTAACTCTTGACATTTTTACCTGACATGACATTGTCATTATTTTATTTTCTTAAACCATAGACATAAGATACCATTCTCTATAGCTTATTAAGCTCGTTGTACATTATATTTTCATTATAAGGGCAGCGGCAGACTGCGCCTCTGTAAACCGTTTTTATTCGTTCACGATTTCTTAATTGATATTCAAATTTAAAATTTAGAAGACATATCGGAACGAAGAAAAACGGGTGTCACTTTTTTAGTCTGGAATCTGCTCTGAACTCTGAAAGTCGTTTGACTACTTAATACTACGTGTTGTACTATTGAATCTGAAAATCTCTTTAAAACTATTATATATAAGGCCTGTGATCAATTCTGTGAAAAACAATAAATATAATTTATTGAGTGTTAAACTTAAATGTGTGTATTTTACTGGTTCATAAACTACGTCGGTCACCACTTCATAGTAAAGGGTTTGATTGATCGGCATATTAAGCCACAGCCCGACCTCCACACTTCTATCTGCCAGTGCCAGCCTATTCTACTGCCTAACTGACTGCCTGACTATTAGTTCAGCAGCCTTGACCATCTAACTGTGAGCCAGCCCATTCGTCCTGCTGGCTACCCTACTGCCTATCTAAACGATACATCTGCGAGCTCATCTGCCTACCTCGGGCATTCCACGCCATCGTGTCCGTCCAGCTGCCTAGCCTGCCTGCCTGCCTGCTAAGAATTTCTGCCCACGTCGTGTCAAGCGGGATCTTCCTAGCTGCCCACGTCGTGCGAAGCCGGACCTTAATTTGTTATTTATATCCTTTTATTAGTTTTAATTTATATTTACCTTTAATTTTATTAACGTGGCTTATTATAGTTCATTTGAACTATACGTAACGCTACAGTTTGGCGCCCAACTTTCTTCTAGAACTCACCCCATCACCCACAATCTTCTTTTTTTTTACTACACCTTTTTTTTTAACGTGGGCTCGATTTTCTCAAAATTCAAAAACATTACTTGCACAAGTAAGTTGAATAACTTTTGGTATCTATTTCAGGCCATCACCTCATTATCATTTCTGTTTGCTAGCACTTTTCTTTTTTCTGCATAATTTACTCTTAAATAAATTCTGGATTAATTCTTTAAAATCCTTTAGTAAATAATTCTCTACAAATAATTAAATAACTCTTAAATATTTTTCAATTAATAATTTATTTAAACTAATTTTCTTGATTTATTAATTAATTAAACCTTTTTACTTTTGGTTGTAATTTTGCAACTATATTTTAACCTTAACTGAGAGTATTATTTATTGAATTGATTCTATCTTACTTGTCATTTAATCATGGCTAGATCAATTAAGTACTCTTATCTCAACAAACCTGAACTCGAATATGAGGTGATTATCAGAACTGAGAGTCCAGCTGATAATCTCCAAACTCTCAAAGAACAAATGTCAAAACTTGTTCACGTTCTTCCTGAAGACATAAAATCTTCTCCCATTCCCCTCAAACTTGATCTCTCCCAGACGGAAATTACTTTAAAATACGTAGAAGACAAAATTTCCCAATTGGAAATTTCTAAAGACAAAATTAACATTAAAAAAATTGAAACTTTTTTAAACCACCTTCATCATCGTCTTGGACGATTTCAAGCAACTTCACCCTTCATCGAAGCCTGCTCTAACTTACGATCACGCTTCTACACTCTCGATAAAAGGTTTGAGGCTATCGCTTTTAGCGATACAGAAAGGTTTTCTTCTGAAGACGTGTTAGTTGAAACATACAGTCAACCTCAACAAGCACAACCAGGTCCTTGTTTGATCCCTTCAATACCTAATACAGTTTTTCAAAGTTCTGCAACTCCTGTACCTTTTGAACCTATTTTGACCACTTCTACTATCTTAAACCCACAGGCTTCCATGTTTTGGCAAAATTATCATCCTCCACATAATTTTGCCAGAGAACTTAAACAATTTTCTTTTAATGGCAAATCATGCCCTAGGTCATTCCTCCAAAGATTAGAAGAATTTTGCTTATCTAGGAATGTGTCTGAAGAAATGCTTTGCAAACACGCATTTGAAATTTTCACTGATGATGCACTTCATTGGTTTCGATTTCAATTTAATCGAAATCCTACCTTGACTTGGAGTCAAATCCATCTTTTATTGATCAAAGACTTTGGTTTACATAATTATGACTATAAAATGCTCGAAGCTATTAGAAACAGGACTCAGGGTGCATCAGAGTCCATTATTGTGTATGTGAGCATTATGTTTGGAATGTTTTCTCGCCTTACTAAGAAACTAGATGAAAATGAACAACTTGAAATTTTACTTAATAATGTGAGACCGTGTTATTCAGTCTTTATAGCGCTTAAAGATGTTAAAACAATTGACTCTTTAATTTCAGCTTGTCAAACATACGAAAAATTTTCTGAAAAAGATTGCAATTTTTCTGAACCTAAATATGAAACAGCTTCATATGCTACCGAATTTGCTTATCGGCCTTCTACTTCTAAATGCCTTCCAAATATAAAACATACAAATGCAATTAGAGATGATAAACAACCTCTTTCTGCTACTAAAACTAATGATGACTCTAAAGTAGACTTTTGTTATCGCTGTCGTATCTCGGGTCATTCCTTAAAAACTTGCACTAAACCTAAATATCTGATATGTTTTAAATGCGGTCTTAAAGGAGTTAAAATAACCGATTGTCCTAAATGTAACCCAAAATTACAACAAAAAAACTAGATAGCGACTTGAATAACATTTCTAAATCTCAAAATAATAATTTTGATCCTGATGATTGGAAATGATGGCTAAAATGTATTAAAAATATTATGTATTGCTATAAAACAACCTCTGTACTTTATGACACGGAAAAAGATTATAACAGACCTTTTATTAAAGTGTCTATTAATAACTTGCCATTTTCTGGTCTATTAGACAGCGGAAGTTGTATAACTATCCTAGGAAATAATTCACATAAAGATATCCAAAAACTAGGATTTAAGTTATTCAAGTCGCCTACTCAAGTTATGGTTGCTAACAAACAGAAAACCATGTCTTCTGGTTATTTTCATCTACCAATCGAATTTAATAATCAAATACATATTATTAAAGCTTATGTTTTCCCTGATATTTATCCCTCACTGATTTTTGGTTGGGATTTCTGGAAAGAGTTTAATTTAACTCCTAAATTGCTTTCATCTGAACTAAATCCAATTAATAAAACTATTACGGTGAGTTCATTGGACAATAGAGTACTCACATTTGAACACCTTTCGTTTAATGAGAAAAACATTGCAACAGACTTGATTGATCGTTTTAAAACAATTTCTTTTGAAGAACGAGGCATATTGGGTCGTACCAGTTTAGTTTCTCATCGTATTGATACAGGTAACGCGCTACCAATTAAACAACGTTGTTACAGACTTTCGCCTGAAAAACAAAAGGCATTAATTAATGAGGTTGATGAAATGATTAATCTTGATGTAATTGAAAAATGTGAGAGCCCTTGGTTATCTCCAGTGCTTATCACTCCGAAAAAGAACGGAGAATGGCGTTTCTGTGTTGATAGTAGAAAATTGAATTCAATCACTCGGAAAGACGCTTATAGTCTTCCTTTTGTTTCTGAAATTCTAGATAATCTTAAAAACGCTAAATATCTGTCTAGCATTGACATTGCTAAAGCTTTTTGGGAAATTCCATTAAATAAGGACGATAAAGATAAAACTGCTTTTTATGTCCCTGGAAAAGGAATGTATCGCTTTAAAGTTATGCCTTTTGGCTTAACCAATGCTCCCGCGACTCAACAAAGACTCATGGATAGCTTATTTACACCAGATTTTGATAATAAAGTCTTTTGCTACTTAGATGACATAATAATAATAAGTGAAACATTTGAAGAGCATATCTCACTTCTACTTAAAGTTCTTCAAAAACTTTCTTACGCAGGTCTCACAATTAACTTCAAGAAAAGTCAATTTTTTCGTAAAGAATTAAAATATCTCGGTTATGTAGTTGACGACCAAGGTCTACGTGCTGACCCTAATAAAATTGAAGCTATTTTAGCTTACCCCGCTCCTACCTCTAAAAAAGAAGTAAGGAAATTCTTAGGCACATGTAGTTGGTTTCGTCGCTTCATACCTAACTTCAGTTCTATCGCTTCACCCCTTTGTAAACTAACTTCGTCTGGGAAAAATTCTCCTAAGAACTTCGTCTGGAACGAGGAAGCAGATTTAGCCTTTTCTAAACTAAAAGAATGCTTAATTTCAACCCCAATTTTAGCTTGCCCTGACTTTGACCTTCCATTTTCTGTACATTGTGACGCGTCTAATTTTGGAATTGGTGCTATGTTGACTCAGGTACAAGACAATAAAGAAGTAGTGATCGCATACATGAGCAAAACTCTTAATAAGCATGAGCAAAACTATTCAACTACTGAACGGGAAACACTAGCTGTTATTACTGCACTTGAACATTGGCGTTGTTATCTTGACAATGGTAAAAAGTTTACAGTTTATACCGATCATGCGGCATTAAAGTGGTTCCAAAATTTGTCTAATCCTTCTGGAAGATTAGCTCGGTGGACTCTTCGTCTATCTTGTTTTAATTTTGATCTGAAACACAAAAAAGGTAAAGATAATGTCGTTCCAGATCTTCTTTCTCGCCACAAAACTCCTGATACAGCTATTATTGGCACTGTAGAACCTATATCGAGAGATATTGTGTCCCAATTGGAACACTTTAATAAACTTTTTACAAATTGTCAAAGAAACCCTGATGACTATCCGAACTATAAGATTCTTAATGCTAAATTATATCGCTTCACTAACTCTTCTGATTACCTTAACAAAGATTTTGCATGGAAAGAGGTTCCACCTCCTCCCGAAAGACTAAACCTTATTAAATCTTGTCATGGAGTTACAGATAATAATCCTCATATTGGCATTTTCAAAACTTACAAGAAACTTTCTTTAAGATACTATTGGTCTGGAATGTTTAAAGATGTGGCAAAATTTTGTTCTACCTGTGAAACTTGCCTTTCTTATAAGCACTCGAATCATTCTCCATATGGTCCTATGGGTAAACCAAAAATTTGCTCAAGACCTTTTCAAAATATTTCTTTGGATTTGATGGGTCCTTTTCCAATGACGAGACAACGTAATCAATATATCCTCGTGGTAACTTGTTCTTTCTCTAAATATTGTCTTATTTTTCCTATCAAACGCGCTACAACTTCTAATATTATCTTCCATCTAGAAAATTCCGTGTTTCTTATACATGGAATTCCTCAAACTATAATAATGGATAATGGTTCACAATTTCAATCAAACGAGTTTCAAAGTTTTCTGAACAAATATAAAGTTCCTTTTATCTTTTATTCTCCAAGATATTGCCCTCAAGTCAACCCCACAGAAAGATATAATAGAACAATTATTACTGCTTTAGCACAGTTGGTTGGTAATGACCATCGGTCATGGGATAAATATTTACAAAAAATCCAATTCGGCCTAAATAGCACGGTAAACTCTTCAACAAAATTCTCCCCATCTTTTCTTGTATTTGGTCGTGAAACTATACCGTGTGGTTCAGTTTACACCAATTGTACTAACCTTGACAACGTAATTTTTCTTCCTCGCGATATCTATGCCACTAATTTAGGATTACTATCTGCTATCTTCGATAAAGTACAGATTGCATTACACACTGCTCATATTAAGAACGCTGTTCATTATAATGATAAACACAGCTTTAAAGAATTTAATGTCGGTGATACAGTCTGGCGTAAAAATTACGTTCAGAGTAATGCTGGCGCATATTTCAGTGCAAAATTAGCTCCAAGATATGTTAAATGCACTGTAATTGAGAAGCTTTCACCTCTTGTTTTTATTCTGGAGGATCCTAATGGTTCGAGAGGAAAATGGCATGTAAAAGATTTTAAAATTTAATATTTTACTTGCCATTTATGTTTATATTGTATATTTCTTGTTAATAATTGCAATATTGATAGTTTATTTATTTTTACAAAGTAACCAAACACATTCGGCTTATTTTGTTTTCCATTATTATTAATTTTGTATAATTTTCTCATAATGAAGATATCATTATGTAATTATATTCTATGTTATCCTAGATATTATTACACCATTTGATGTAATTTCTAACACAAACTTATGTGTTATTCTTAAACTTCTTAATTTCCTTGACACACTTGTATTTATTCTTAAACTTCTTAATTTCTTAAACTTCTTAATTTCCTTGACATCACTTGTATTTATTCTTAAACTTCTTAATTTCCTTGACATCACTTATCTTAATAAGGATGAGGAGTTCTCTTAGAGCGGTGTGCACAACTCCGAAAGCCTTATGTGCAAAGAGCGGTCCCGTAACTCTTTAAAAATAAGCCAAATGCGTGGGCTCTCTTAAATATTCTAATTTTCTTTTTTTTTTTCGGGTTTTCAAACAGGTGCGGGTAACGACACCTATAAAAAATAAATAAGCCTTCGTTATCTAATTAAATATTTCCTTGTGGAGTATGCGTCATTGAATGTGAACCATATCCCCTACGTGTGATTGAATGAGAGTGTTTGACGAAAGCATGAAAGATGTTGTGTGAAAGTACAAGGTTAATATTTCAACCTTCAAAATTTTCCTTAAGTTTGAAAATTTTTCTGGGGTTTCGGGGAAATGTGGTGTTCATTCCACATGTTTTAGTTTACTTACGTTTTATAATATATTTTACAAATTTCATCACCGTTACTTTTGAAATTGTATCATCTCACGTTTTCCATTTTTTTATGTATGCTTTACATTGGTATAAACCTGAAAATCATAAGATTTGTTGATTCATCCAAAACTATTATATTATTTTTAACTCTTGACATTTTTACCTGACATGACATTGTCATTATTTTATTTTCTTAAACCATAGACATAAGATACCATTCTCTATAGCTTATTAAGCTCGTTGTACATTATATTTTCATTATAAGGGCAGCGGCAGACTGCGCCTCTGTAAACCGTTTTTATTCGTTCACGATTTCTTAATTGATATTCAAATTTAAAATTTAGAAGACATATCGGAACGAAGAAAAACGGGTGTCACTTTTTTAGTCTGGAATCTGCTCTGAACTCTGAAAGTCGTTTGACTACTTAATACTACGTGTTGTACTATTGAATCTGAAAATCTCTTTAAAACTATTATATATAAGGCCTGTGATCAATTCTGTGAAAAACAATAAATATAATTTATTGAGTGTTAAACTTAAATGTGTGTATTTTACTGGTTCATAAACTACGTCGGTCACCACTTCATAGTAAAGGGTTTGATTGATCGGCATATTAAGCCACAGCCCGACCTCCACACTTCTATCTGCCAGTGCCAGCCTATTCTACTGCCTAACTGACTGCCTGACTATTAGTTCAGCAGCCTTGACCATCTAACTGTGAGCCAGCCCATTCGTCCTGCTGGCTACCCTACTGCCTATCTAAACGATACATCTGCGAGCTCATCTGCCTACCTCGGGCATTCCACGCCATCGTGTCCGTCCAGCTGCCTAGCCTGCCTGCCTGCCTGCTAAGAATTTCTGCCCACGTCGTGTCAAGCGGGATCTTCCTAGCTGCCCACGTCGTGCGAAGCCGGACCTTAATTTGTTATTTATATCCTTTTATTAGTTTTAATTTATATTTACCTTTAATTTTATTAACGTGGCTTATTATAGTTCATTTGAACTATACGTAACGCTACATACGTGGAAACTACAAGGACTAGACATTTGAAAGTTTTGCTGCCTACGGCAGCTATTATTTCTCATGTTTTAAGCTATAATGCATAATCATATCTTCTTTCGTTCGGAAGATATGACATGAACAGCTGAGGTGCCGTCACTCCAGCTTACACATATTTGTCGGTTTAATAAATTATAGAGTATTTTGACCAGAGATTTGAAAATTTTGCTTCCAATGGCAGCTATTATGCCTCAATTTTGGAGCTATGATACATCATAATATCTTCTTTTGTTCGGAAGATATGACATGGCAGCTGGGGTGACGTCACTCCAGCCTACACACACGTTTTTTTTATCATAGTTTCAACACATTTTAAGTATTATCGTTCAATTCTTTCCTTCCATGTGCAGCTATTTTGCCTTGTTTTTTGACTATAGTCCAAAACCCTAACCTCACTGGTTTGCCTGTATTCAACGAGGAAGCTGGGATAACGTCACTCCAGCTAACACATACTAAACGACTCATAATAACGATGTTTTTGTGGCAGCTAAATTAAGACTCGGAACTTTGATTGCTGCTATTATACCTTAAATATTAGCATAGATAGAATTATTCTATAACGTATGAGGAAGCTGGAGTTATGCACATAGTTGTCAAAGTAAATTCTTATTTCAACAAAAACGGATGTTATAATATTTTAAAGAAATAAATAGGAAACAGTCAAATTAAATCCTTATAAAATGTCAACTGGAAATTCCTTCATTTTCAAATAATTATTAAGGATTTGATCAAATTAAAGCTTAATATAAATATACCCGGATATCGCAACATTTTAAATAATAAGCAAGGAAATGGTCAAATTAAATCCTTATTAGCTGTCAACAGAATGTTTCAATATTAAAAATGAAAACAGAAAACGAACGCGCCGAATCTGATGACGTCATCAGCACGCGCTGGTGGAATCTGTGTACCTACAGCATTTTGCTGAAATGCGGCTCGTGCGGCGCGGACACGTGCGCGACTGCGCGAGGCTGCATACGATTTCATAAAAAAGATTTATAAATTGTGATGACTGCGGCGCGTGCGGCTCCTGCGGCGCGGATAGGTGCGCGTTCACCTTAATGGATAGCCTGTCAAGCGCTATTATTACTGTATTGATACTGACGGCTGTCGCAGATATCAAGCTATCTTTTATGAAGTAAAGGTGAACCAATTGTGTTTTGATTCGTTATTTTGACCGGGTGAAATCCTCCTCGCGGCGCACCCTGGGCAACGTCGGCTCCAACTGCCCAACCGCGTTGCCTCCCTACCTATCGAGTACCGCCCTACCTCCACCGCATCGTCGGTGCTTATTTGGCGGAGAGGTGTATCACCTACGTGGGACATGATGGCGTCGAAAACCAGCACCGTATGTCGTGTTATGGTCCACAGGGCTCGGTCTTGGGTCCGTCCCTTTGGAACATCGGTTACGACTGGGTGCTGGGGGGCGAACTCCAACCGGGCGTAGACCTGACGTGTTACGCGGACGATACGCTGGTCACCGCCCGGGTGAGTTCGTACAGGGAGGCAGCGTTGCTGGCGACGGCTGCGGTCTCGCAGGTGGTGAGCCGCATACGGCGCCTTGGCCTGGAGGTGGCCCTCAACAAGTCCGAGTCCATGATCTTTCATGGCCCCCGGCGGGCGCCACCGCCCGATGCCCACATCGTCGTCGGAGGGGCTCGAATCGCTGTCGAATCAACCATGAAGTGCCCAAGTTGTGCGCGGCTGGGGCGCCGTCAACGCTGCTTCCCAATCTGGGGGCCCGAGCGCTGCCTGTAGGCGGCTCTACGTGGGGATCGTGCGATCGATGGCCCTGTATGGGGCCCCGTCTGGGCGGCTGACCTGACAGCTGGCAGCATCGCTGTTCTGCGAAAGCCGCAGAGCGGCTTTTTGGCTCCTTTAGTTATTCGCCACGTGTTGAATATATCGTACTGTTTCAAATACTTCTCTTGTGATTTTTGAGGGAGAAAGCTCATTTGCGCATTATTAACAGTTTCAGTCAATTCTGTTGGCGTCAAATAAACTTCCTCGTCGCTAGAATCACAAATTTTAGGTTTTTCACTTGTTTTCAAGTTTCTTCTTTTTAACCTAAAGTTTTAACAATATGACGTGAAAAGAAAATGGCGCGCAAAAAGCAAATTAAAAAAGTACACCAAGAAGGTTCCGAGTCTAAGTTTTTAACAAATTAAATTAGGTTGTATGATAAATTCAGCACCATGGAGGTAGAAGTAAATAGGTTTTTCTCAAACATGTTTGGAAATGTGAGCATTATTTTATACATGCGAGCAGCGGCTGGCAAGTTGTATGAAAATCCATATCTGTCGTGTTTAGCGGCCAAATAAATAACATAGTAAACTCATATTTGTCGTGTAATTTAAAAATGGAACGATCTTTTACTCCGAAACATGGCAACCAAGGAGGTAATTTATCAAAGGTTTTATTTAAATTTCGAAATGGCTTGCAAATAGAAAGCTGTTTATTGAAAAAAAAATGAACACTTTAACACGGGAATAATTATTGTTGTTCTTTGTTCGTCATTGATTTATAAAAGTAATAATTGTATTTGACAAAATGAGTTGTAGGTGCTACTTAGTTTTAATTGCCGCGCATTATTTGAGAAAAGTACTATACAAGCCTTGGCCACAACTAGGCATTGATGGACTTACGTATGTGTGCCTCCGCTTCGCCTCGGCGATGATTTACACGTTCGTCCATCAATGCCTCTTTTGTTGGCCGCTGCAGTAATGTACTATAATGATGTTTTGAATTCACAAACTTATTGCACACGATGTTCTAAATTCAAATCAAATCAAAAATATTTATTTGCTAGAATATGGTGCATATGGTGTTACAGTAAACACAATCAATTACTCAATTGTTCAATTTACTTTATCCTCTAACGGATAAAAGGCGGCTTTTGCACTCAGATATCGAAGAGCAAAAATACTCTTTCTGAGATGGGGGGATGAAATAGTACATTACTGCAGCGGCCAGCAAAATAGGCATTGATGGACGAACGTGTAAATGTGGGCCGAGGCGAAGCCAAGGCACACATACGTAAGTCCATCAATGCCTAGTTGTGGCCAATAGTACTTTTCTCAAATAATGCGCGGAAATTAAAACTAAGTAGTACCTAGAACTCATTTTGTCAAAATCAATGACGAACAACAATAATTATTCCCGCGTTAAAGTGTTCCTTTGTTTTTTTTTCAATAAACAGCGTTCTATTTGCAAGCCAGTTCGAAATTTAAATAAAACCTTTGATAAGTTAACTCCTTGGTTGCCATGTTTCGGAGTAAAACATCGTTCCATTTTTAAACTACACGACAGATATGAGTTTACTATACTGTGATTTTTAATTTCGTGGACCAAACTGACAACAGCCAATGACCTTATTTTTTTAAAATGTTGCAAGCGCTGAGCATGGTCAACACAGGTAAGGCTCAATCATAAGTGATTCATCGAATCGATGTGACATGACTCCTCAATTTATTTTTACTAATTGGTGTAAATAAATGTTTTATGAATATAAACGTAATATATTTAAATATAACAGTATTCATACACATAGTACATGCACTTTTATTGTGTTAAATATGAAATCAACAATAAAATAAATGCGATCGATAAAATGAAGTCTGACATAAATGAGTAGAAACTAAATAAGGGCTGCTAGTTTCAAAACAAATTACTTTTTTTTCCGTGAAGTAGTTTCATTTTCGATCTACTTCGATTTTCGATTAACTTTCGATCACTCAGGATAGTTAGGGTACGACACTATTTTTATGGGATGATAAAGTGACAACCCCCCAAATGTCAGTTTAGTCCACGAAATTAAAAATCACATTATATGTAATTTATTTGGCCGCTAGACACGACAGATATGGATTTTCATACAACTTTTGCCGGCCGCTGCGCATGTATTTGACCAGTACAGAAATTCGATTTATCTTGAAGAAGGTTGTCAAAATAATGATCACATTTCCAAGCATGTTTGAGAAAAAACTATTACTTGTTCGGAATCCGGGACAGTAAAGCTTAATTACTAGACACAAGACAGCTCACAGCACCCACAATTTCGGGGTATTCCCGGATTTCCCGGCCACCTGTAGGCAAGCATAGCCCCGGGCCATGACAGTCAATCTGCCTCGTCATTTCCCAACAATATACTGGTCAGCTTAGACTAGAAGTTGATGCAGCTGCAGCATGAAGCGCCGCCTATCTGACCTCCACAACCCAGTAACTGGATAACACGATACCCCTTGGCAAAACTAGGGTCAGATTTCCTGGCTTCTGAGTATCCGTAACGACTCCCAAAGATCTACAAATGACGGCCGGGGACAACAGCTGACGAGAAGCACCCGAAGCATGAATGAATCTCACCGTAAAATGAAGATGGTGGTGTGTGATGATGGTGGATGGTCTGGATGGTGTAATGTTGCGTCCAAAGTATAGATTGTGAACAAGGGAATTGACACCAAAACGTTTCCTAACAGTTTGCTTTAGGCCTAGAAAAAACGACAGCATTCATTTGTTTTAATGGATTATGTATTTTCTTGAATACTAATTAATGGCTTTCTAGCTACATAAAGTACTCAGAGAAAAATAATGAAAAGGAGTCTATTGAACATAAGATAAAAACGTAAAAAAATTCCTGCCAAGTGCGTGTCGGACTTCGCACATTAAGGGTGGTAAGATTTATCAATATATTGGTATATGAATAAAAAATATAAATAGTAGTAAAAATTATCACCAAATTTCAAGTTAATAGGTCAATGGGAAGTTAAAAAAGTCTGCAGAACAAAACTTTGTAAAAAAGCTGACTTTGGTGTCATCTCATTCCTTTTTACCCGACTGCCGAAGGAGGGTAATGTGTTTATTATTCCAGTATTTTTTAAAACATAAATACAGTATTTATCTAATTAACGAGCTCTTAACAACGGTACGCTACTCGATGGATAAGGTCAACAAGATACTTATACCGTGAAGATTTTAAGACTGTAGGTCCAACCGTTTGGATGTAAAACTCGTGTGACAGACCGGCAGACAGACGGACACGTGAGTGACAGCATAGGGCTCCGTTTGGACCCTTCGGGTAAGGAACCCTAAAAACGAAAAAAATTATGCGTCGTATTATAGCCCGTCATATGTTTAATATATGACAGCGACATCTGTTAATTTACTATTAAGTTATTTGTGTTCGAGTTTACGTAAATAGGTACTTGAAGCAAAGGCGTGAAACGACTGTTGAGACGGTTTTCATACGTAATAAATAGATGGCGTTAGTAGTTTGTTGACCCATTACATATTTAAAAAAATCGAAATTCAATGAGATAGCTATGAGCGAGCGAATAATAAATTAACTGGTGCTAGGGTTTGCAAACCACCTCATTATCCATTGCATTCTTGTAGTTGTTATTTTTGTCTAGTAGTCACTCGTATGCGGGATGGGGAATCATTTTACCTCCCTCGAGGGATCGTATTACCACAGATAATATAATACTAGCATAGTATTACACGCATCTTCCAAAGTTTATATTTACCCACAGTTTATGTTTTAAATAAGTTTGCGTTCTATGATTTTTTTTTTATATTGTTTAAAAACTTCACTTTTTGAAAATCTTTTTCCTTCTTAACATTGTCACAAATAACATTAACATTAGAAACGGGATATTTACCATAACAAACAGTAAACATGTTAAATATACCGTTTCTCTGCCGTTTCTAATGTTAATGTTAGTGTTAGTGACCATGACAGTTTAAAAACTTATATTGTCACAAATGTATGTACCTAGTGTCCTTTTACTACTTCACTTTATCTTATCACTTAAATATTGTTTGTTTATTTATAAAAGTTTTTAAATAACGAAGCTGATGTTTACTTGGGCAATCAATTTTATTTCCGTTTGGTAAATAATTTACTTACCATATTATTTGTACAATATTAGCTATTTCTTGAAAATATAAATGTACTAGGAAAACTTATACAGCTTTTCATTAGCTTCACTTTATTTGAAAACCCCCGACACACCTACTCTCTATGGTTTTGGTGCGATTATAACTTTTTGGTCCACCTTTTTTTTATTGTTGATGGGCTTGCGCTTGACCGCTATCTCACCTGATGGTAGGCGATGATGTGGTCGACGATGAAGCGCGCTTGCCTAGAAGGAACCTCTTCACTCTTGACTTAAAGACTCCCAGGTTGTAGCTATCAGAAAATACAGACTCCGGCAGGGAATTCCACTCTTTTGCTGTACGCACAATAAAATCACCAACCACCACAATCACCTTAGGTAATTAATTACTCAAACATCATTTAAATTATTCAAACGGCGTAACGATTTCTTTTTTACCCGACTGCCGAAGGAGGGTACTGTGTTTATCAGTCTATGTGTGTATGTATGTTTGTTTCTATGTGGCGTTCTAGAGACCAAACGCGTTGGCCGATTTTGATGATTCTTGCGTCAATCGATTCGTCTTAACCCTGCGAGTGTCACTGGCTACATTAAAATTGGAAAAAACAAAAATGGCGGGTTTTGGGCGCCATTTTGTGGGGGAGGGAATTTTTTTTTGGTTTTGGTCCGCCAGCTCGCGAATATGTATCCTCCGACTGCACAGCAAGATTTTCTTCTTGTTAAAGTCTTTTTAGTTTGCTTTTCAAGCAGTCGGGTTTTTTGATTTTTTTAATAAACTTTTTTTTTCAAAAACTTTACAACTTGCCGTCTAGACGTGATATAGAGAGGCAGTCTTAAAATAGAAAGACATACACATTACAAATAGATAGGAAAAAAATAAGAAAAACTTTTTCGCATAAAAATGACCTGACCCAGAAACGAAAGCTTTTTTGCACTTTTAGTGTTTTATTTTTGATGTCGGAATTTACACATTTGTGCTGTTTGTCGCTAAAGGGCTCGGTTGTACGCTCCATATCTTGAAAACTGCCGAACCGATATGAATGAAACTTACACTATGACCTAAGTTGAGAGATACTTAATCCAATAAAAAAAATAATGATCATGATCCGATAACTAGTTTCGGAGAAATGCGTGGACAAAGATAAATACATCCAAAAATATAACGGATCCATGTGGACGACGACGCCACGGAGAATCTATTTGTTGTATACCAAAACATTTCCCAGAATTTAACTAATACTTTTCTGAAAACCGCATCAAAATGCGAGAAAATCGCGGCAAAACATACAGGTCAAACTGAGAACCTCCTTTTTTTGAAGTTGGTTAAAAATACTTTGCGCTACTTATTTCTCTCTCCTAGATACTTATCTATAATGTTGCTGTGTCCGCCATATTAAGGATGATGAAACAGCAAATTCTATTTAGTCCGCCGATTATCAAACAATAATGGACACGTATTTGTTGCTTTTTCAAATCAATAAAAATTCAAAAAAGATAATGCACATCTAGGTTCGGGAGTTGGGGCTAGTGACGTAACTTCTATATAAAAAGTGTACCAATTCATGACGTCATGCGATATTTTAACTCACTGTATCGGCATAATTTTTTGTTAACGTTACAAAAGAAAAATACGTGTCCAATATCTTTTGGAAATCTAACTGACGGACTAAAAATATTTTTACAATGCATGTCCTCGAAAAGAGCGTTTTCCAAGCAGCCAAACTGTGCGGAAAGTGTCACTTTTTTTCCCTAGTGCTTTTACTTTTCTGTTTTTTTTTTAATTTTTATCTCCAACGTCAGCCCGTCGCATAGAGTTTTTAATATTTGAGAAAAGTTTTAAAAATTAGTTAAGTACAGATTATCATTCATATATAAGGTAAAATAAAACTAATACTTCATTAAAGGTGTTTTTAATTACTCTAGATTTAGATTTCGATCAATAAATTATTAATTTAAAATATTCATTCAATATGTTTGGCAGAACGTATATTTTGCTCGTGCCTTTTTGCGTTACGACGCGACAGCTATTAGAAAATGCGCAGTAGATATGCCCGAGGAACTATTAGTTAATCTGTGGTATGCTGAGCGCGCTAGAATAAACCCGCCATTTTATTAATTTCTTGCTTGGTTCAGTTTTCTTTTTTTTTCTCGCACAGTGCATAGTAAAATGTTGTATGATACACGTACGTAAGATGATTTCCGACTCGTGTCGATTTATCCACTCATCGGAAATCACCTACCTTCCGCACTTGTATCATTAATAACTATTATATGCATCATCCCTATTGACCCTATTGTATCTGAGTTCTTATATTTACCACCCGTAATGTACATCATGGATGCAATATAATTATTTAATTTGAATTTGATATTACAACTGCCCCTTAGGGCTCCCACACATAACTGCGATGCGATGCGTTGCGATGCGTTTTAGATAGATTTAGTACGTGCGAGATCGCAGATATTTGCGATGCGTTGCGAATTCGCAGTTGTGTGTGGGAGCCCTTACAGTGTGTTTCTTACATAACCGTGCCGCGCACCTCACTACATTTATTTTTATTTTTTTTTATTGATAGGTTTGCGCTTGACCACTATCTCACCTGATGGTAAGCGATGATCTGGTCGACGATGTAGCACGCTTACCTAGAAGAAACCTATTCACTCTTGACTTAAAGATTCCAAGGTTGTAGCTATCAGGGAAATACACTGACTCTGGCAGGGAATTCCATTCCTTAGCTGTACGCATAATGAAAGTATTCCCGAAACGTTTGGTGCGTATGGGTGGGATGTCCACCATGTACCGATGACACATCGCCGTACGTCTTGTAGTCCGATGATGGAATGGGCTAGGAGGAATTAGTTCATGCAATTCCATCGCACACTCCCCGAAATGTAACCGATAAAAAACCGACAGACTGGCAACTTGGCGCCGATGTTTAAGGCTCTGGAGCCTAGACTCGACCAGTATCCCATTGCCGATGAGTCTCATGGCCCGTTTTTCGATCGACTCCAGTGCATCCAGCTGGTACTTGGCAGATCCGTCCCAGAGATGAGAGCAGTACTCCATACATGTACAAGTTGAGCAACTGTTCTGTCGGCGTGAAGTACTGTTTCACCTCTGCAAGGATCCCCAACTTTTTGGCAGCCAGTTGAGCTTTTGCCTCAATGAATGGACCGAAATTGAGGGTCGATGTCAACGTAACGCCAAGAAGATCGAGATGGTCCGTTATCGGCACGGTCACACCACGGAAAGAAGGAGCCGGGTGGAATTGGCTCCTTTTAGCGGGAAAAAGACACGCCTGGGTCTTAGCAGCATTGAACCTGACCAGATTGGCATCGCCCCACTCGGAGACTGCCTTCAAGGACAGATTGAAGCACCCAACCATGGCCTCCCGGGGAGATCGGATCTAAGGCCCAGTAGCACGTGCGTCGGACACGTATCTTCCAGCAACAGTGCTGTCGTCTGCATACCCAAAGGTGCCGACTTGGCCGCCAGACCGCCAAAGGTGCTTCGCACCAATCGTCCGAAGACAAAGAGTCAGAACAACAACAGAAGAAATAGTTTCTAAACTTAAATTAAAAATTATACGTGGCATTGGCCCTGTAATTGACAACGTTATCTTAACCCTCACTCGTTATCTGACTGACCCTATACACAGTAAAAAAATACAAACAGTATGGAAACTACCTACAAACGCTCGAAACGGCACACTCAAATAAACATACGTGACTACTCGTCGCGTCGCGGTGCTCAGTACTAACAGCACCGCAGAAGTGCCCGTGTGGTCTCGTCGGTGCGTATGTTTGAGTGAGTGTGCCGTTTCGAGCGTTTGTAGGTAGTTTCCATACTGTTTGTATATTTTTACTGTGCCCTATATGTTATGGTTAACCTATCTGTCTCCAAGAAATATTCTGCACAACAGGAAAAAAAACGATTATTTACTTTAAATATTAAATCGGTTTGCTCTATGCGTGACAGGCTAACCTCTGCCTACGTACGGTATCATATAATATATCGTCTAGCAACAACGGCCCTATCAAAGTAGGTACCCATTTATTATTTTCATTCTTTAATAAAACTCTTAATAACACAAACAAACTGGAACGTTCGAAACAAGTGCGAGTAGAATTCACGTCCTGAGGGTTCCGTCTCTAAGCTGTAACACTCAAGGTTACTTATACAAGTGAATCATCGAATTCACACAGAACTGATGGACGAACTGAATTTTCCAGTTGAAACAAAAAAATATCTTCCAAGCATAGTTCTGCATCATCATCATCAAAATCAGCCTATATCAGTGCTGCATTTGCTTCGATTATCAGCAACTCTGATCCACACGGCGAAGATCGTTGCTCCACCTAACCTGAGCCAGGGATTTGGGTCCGGTGAAGGGTCGCGCCTGCTAACCATACACGAGGCTCAGGGGTTGACCTACGACAGCGTCATCATCATCAACACCAAGTCCAGGAGGCGTCAGGTCCACGACAGCATCTCCCACGCGGTAGTGGCGGTGTCTAGACATACAGTCAGTTGCGTCTATTACACCGACGACGCCGATGACGCCGCAGGCCGCCTTGCTAAGAGGGCGATGGATGCGCCGACTAAAACGGTCGTCAACTACAATCTTAAGACGGCCATGCAGCATCGAGACGTAGTCGTCATAGAGGCCTTGCTCACGCTGGTGAAGTCCCTGGTCAGCAGACATCACCAAAACACCACCTAACAAGTCCCATCCAAAAACTCCAACCCAAACACATACCCAAACCATCACCCTGTCTAAACCCTGAAACGCAAAAAATTATATATATATTTGTGAAGCTGCATGGTGGAGCGAGTCAGTCATACACACCTTAACGTCCTAACGACGGGGTTCTATAGCCGGAACCGTCGGCCGGGACTGGTCTGCTCGCACTGCCATGCATCTTCCCCGAAAATGTACCAATAGATATAAGAAAACAAAATAACATAAGCAGTGTATCAATAGAAATAAGCAACAAAATAGAAATAACATTAATATAAGTAGCAAATAGAAACTTAAATTGTAATGCCGGTGTGTGATATATATATATATATATATAGTATTTAGTGAGGGATGAACTCACGTAGACTTAAGTTAGTTAAGTAAGCCTAAAAATAATGTCCGACGTAGGAGTCAGACAATTGTAACGTTTATGAAAAAATAAGAAACAAACAAAATAAAACCACTATAAAAAAGATCGCGGAGTGCCACATGTCCGCGGTAGAATATTGAAATAAAAAAAATACCTGAGGCGTCCTTCCTTACGTTTAGCAGTACAAACAAAGTTGCATCAATCATAAATCATCAATCAAAAGATACATCAACATCTTTACATAATTTCACATTTTTAATATTAACGAGATACATAATTATACTAGCTGCCCGCCCCAGCTTCGCTCTGGTTAATCATCTGGTTTTCTGCTTCTTCAGGATACTGATTTCCTGGTAGTACGAGAGTCTTTACCACACACGATTCCATCCCCGGATAAACTTCTTTTCTTAATGTTTAAAATTCAAATTAAATTCATCTTAAATGACACCAATATCCTCTAAAATTTCAAGCTTCTTATTAGTGGTTTAGGCTGGGCGCTGATATGTCAGTCGGGATATTGCTTTTTATTTAGATTAGTAAGACACCTAATGTGCAGATGTGCAATCAGTGTTAACCCAACCACTTAGTTTGGATCATTGGAATAAATATTTATTTTTCAATTCGTTTGTTTTACTTACAATCTTATGTAAAGACACGCATTATTAAAAACTAGTAGGTACTTATTTCAAATCGATAGTATAATGAGTTCCCTCCTCATCTTCGGCTTCCTTTTCTACCATTTTTCGGTAAGGAATTCTAAATTGACACACTGTTTAAGTGACCCCTTAAGGTCACCGAATTATCTTTTTCTTATCACTAGTACCTACGCCAATGTATACGTAGCGAAACACTAGCGTTTTGCATTAATATTTCACAAGAGTGCCACACAGTGATCACGGGCGGTGGTCGCACCATCTATCTCTATAGAATCAACGTTGCATTCTGAAGTAAAATGTGCAGAGCTCTGAGTTTGCTGGTACTTGTGGCGACGTGCGTGGGTGTGGCGCACTGTTGGGGTGAGTATGAGAGGCGTGATTTGTTTTTTAATGGCTGCTTGTAGGAAGAAGTTTTGCATTTTGTGATTTTTAAAATCTATCTAGGAAGGTGTCACTACACGTCCGTGTCCGCGATCTGTGTCCGTGATCCGTGTCCGTGATTTGAGTTCCGAGTTCAAAATATTCTGAATTATGACACATTAGAAATTGGTTAGACGGATAGAGTTCGCTACAATAAGTACTACGGCTACTTCGGAGCCGAAATTTCACGGACACGGGTCGGATGCAGTGCGTAACCACCCTAAGTACAATGATTTATCCGTAACTTTTCATAAGATACTTTTACGGGCATTTAAATAGTAATTTAACGAACACGACGTTAATTTTCGTTTATTCAATACGAATATTTATTTTAATGATGAACATTTGGTTGAGCATTAACTTTTCGAACATCTTACTGAGAACTGGCAGAATTGACACAGGCCAGCGACCACAGACCACACTGCCGTGTAGTGGCTGACACAGGTCTATAATTGTTGGGTTCTTAACAATCTTAACTATTCCCGGATCCAAATCCGGGAATAGTTAAGATTGTTGTCCAAACAATGGAACTACTTTACCGTGTTTCGTGAGATACGGAAATACTCCTTGGTGTAGTGTAGTGTTAAATATGAAAGCTCAATAAGGCATTAAGCATTGTTTCAATGATTGATTTCCAGACTTTTACAGACAGTCCTCAAAGATCTTCAGTTGATTTAATTTTATGTTGCTTTTGTAATAGCCGGGGGTTTATATGTTGAAAGTTTACCTCCAAAGGGGGTGCGGGTGAGAAGTTTATGGATAACATTTTCTGGAAATGAACATAAACATTGTATGTTCTTGTTTGTTCAACTCTCCTAAGTACAAAATTATGGAATATTGGGCTCTTAGGCCTCTGCCTCGAATCTTGCGGGCAGCGGGGCCGCGGCGCGGGAGCGGCACGGGCAACGTAGTCGTAGACCCGTTCTCGAAACCAGCGGGCAGATCGCGCGGCACTATAGCGGCGTAGTGTTGTGTTCGTGGTTGTGTCGTCGAGATATTTGTTTTTATTCGCGAACGAAATGTCTGAACACCGGTGACAACATTTTTTCGATTAAAATTTATTCCTAACGCTCGATTTATTGAGGGCAAAAGAAGAAGTAAATCCCTACTATAGGGCAAGGAAAAGAAAAGGAGAGTTTTATCGAAATTATGAAGAACAAAGACAATGTCCTGACAAATTCTACGACTACACCAGAATGAGTGTAGAATCTTTTGACTATATTCTTGAAGCTATCAAGGTCGATTTGTTAATTAAACTGGTTAATTACTCTTCTATTTTTATGACTCACATCTTTGCTGTTCCATATCGGTGTCCTCTCAAAAATTGCTGAAATAATTTGCTCTAGCACGGCCGAGGACATTTCGACACGTCACAATAATAAATTGCACAACACTGCAATTCAGACGCGCGGGCGGTCACCGCTTGGCTGGAGTGCACCGCTCGTAGCCCGCGCCCGCGCCGCTGCCGCGCCGCTGTTTTCGAGGGCCAGTCCATTTGATTGTACGCATTAGATCTTCCTGCACCCGCGCCGCCGCCGCAGCCGCCCCGTTGCCCGCAAGATTCGAGGCAGAGGCCTTAAATTCACATTTCAAAGATTATTAGAACGGATTATTTAAAATCGATGGCAATAGATGGCGCATTTTTAAATTTCTGAGGCATTCCAATCGATTGTTAAAATTTGCATTGTAACACATTTTGGAGCAAAAAACTGTAAAAACGTGCAAAAAAATACTATAAAACGGACCGTCACTGTATTTAAAGAAAAAAAATATTCACGATCCTAGTAAACCCTTTTACTTGCAAGTCGCTGCTATCACCGTCTATTGCCGTGAAACGGGATCGAACGCGATTGATATACTTACAAAAATAACAAGATTAATCAGATGAAAAACGCTAGTTACGTCGGCACAGTTTCTTTGCATGGGAGTATGCTAGTATTATATTATCTGTGTCTAAGTCAAATTCTGTATGAAGTTTGACGTGTGTACCTGTGTATTTGTATATTTGTGTATCTGTCTGTGGCAGCATAGCTCCTTAATGGATGAACCTATTTTGATTTTGTTTGTTTTGTTTAAAAGGTGACTTTATCGAGAGTGTTCTTAGCTATGTTTGATAAAAAGTTCGGTTCAGCCGGTTCTAAAGTTATGGACATTTTACTGTTTGAATCGGGGTGTTTTCGTCAGATATCTTATCATTATTACGTGTTTTAATAGATTGTCGATAGAAGCGTGTCTAATAATAGATCAATTATGTAGCAAGGGCGTCGCCAAGGGGGGGCAGGGAGGGCAGCTGCCCCCCCCCTAGAGATTCTAAAAATGTTGCCCAATGTAAAGCAACCAAAGTCCTAAATCTTTGACTTAAGGTAGAGCGACCGATTAACAGCTTCAGGAGACTAAAACCTGGCTAAGAAGCACTATGGGCGAAAATCGCCTCTATGGTCTGGGCATGATGAGTGTGCACAGAAAACTTATTCATGAAAACTTACAAGATTTTCCTAATAAAGTAGTCGAAAAGTTTTCAAAAAACCCCCGCCGATTATGTTTTAATTAACCTAATCAATAAAGAATCTTCTGCGCTTCCTGGGCCATCGGCTGGCGACGCCCTTGATGTAGCATGAAATAAAAATGTGTCGTGGGTAAGTTAAATGTTTTTGTTTCAGACATCGCCGTAAGCGTAAAAGATCAACTAATGTTTTATACAAACGGAACCAAAACAAAAACCGTTAATCTGATTTCCCAAAACCCCACTGCATTGGTGTACGATGAAATACAAAACCTGATGCTGTACGTCGACAAACAGAACAACAACGACGCTGTATGCGGTTATTACTTATCTTCTAAAGATAACAAGTGTTTCATCAAAAGAAACGGTCGTGACATTCACGGTCTCGCCTTTGACCCGGTCACAGAATTAATCTTCTTTACCGATACAAATGAAAAAAGTATTAATTTCATTTCATTAAAACCTGGATGTAACAACAATATTTACGGTAATCTCCTAATTAAGACGTATGACAGGACACCAGCTGATATTGCTGTCGATAGCTGCAGAGGGTACGTTTAAAAACTTTTATTTCTCTCTTTTTTGTTTTGGTATACCATCACTAAAAAGTGACCGAGGTATATAGTACCTAAGGTACCTAAAGAATTGACAAAATACGCTTAGCCACTTGCACGTCTCCGAAATCGAAAAAATACTTCGACAAGCCAGTTGATAAAAACTTTTTGTTGACACTGACAATTAATTATCATGGTTTTATTATTCTACTAAAACTTTTGTGAACAAATAATTAAAAGGTTTTTTCATAATTATGTTTAACAAGGATTGTATAAGATTTTATAAAAGAAGTTTGAACGACTGCCCTAGAAAAACTTAAAAAAAATCCTAAACATTGTACCTATAGAGATATGTAATGCTGAATATAAGTATATATGTATTTGCATTGCATTTTTGTATTTGTATTTTGTTTTATTTAGTGTGAGAAAAGTTTCAGAAACTTATTTCATCGATACAATCCTGAAAATAAAATCGTAGAAACGCCTACGTCAATAGGTATGCAAACTTGTAAAAGAATACAGATTTTGATATGCCCTGTTTGATGTTAAATCATACAAATCTATTTAATTTCGTGATATCCAATAGTTACTTAATATTATCCCATTCAATTTACAGAATCATTTACTGGACCAACTTAATCGTAAGCAATATAGAGGGGAAAATAGAGAGAGCTCAGTATAATGGTTCTGAGAGAGAGGTTATGCGTACATCTTCATCATATAAACCATTTAGCTTGGCCATTGACCCACAAACACAAAATATGTTTTATTTTGATATTTATATATCATCTTCGGGTTCGGGTTATCTAAATAGAAACAATTTAACTGCAAACAATGAAAACATATTACTAAGAGGTTTTCGCGAACTTCGATCTCTATCAAAAGTATTGACCATCTCAAAAGATTACATCTACTGGTCGAATAGTACTGACACATACGACTCTGTTTGGCAATTTCCAAAGAACGTAAGGAACAATGCTGAACCCAAAGAGATAAATAAAATATACCATGAAAGAACACTCGGTATTACCGCCAGATATAAAATAGAAGACCAAATCAAAGGAATTCAGGATTGCGATTCACTGTCGAGTCTGATACCAACAATCAAAGTAACTCCCGATTACACCGATGAGCGGCGTGATGGTTGTGAGAACTATTGTTTTCAAGGTAACTGTAGCGTCAATCAAGAGGGACTTCCTAAATGCGGGTAAAACATATTCTACATTTCTACCCCTTGTGTTGATCTCCTTGTTTGAATAAGTTTATGGTGACATTATCTTTATTTCAGTTGTAATGCCGGCTATTCTGGTAAAAGATGTGAAGTCCACGTCTGTCATGGTTATTGTTCCAACAACGGTGTATGCTCCTTAAATGAAAACAGGGAGCCAGTTTGTCAGTGCAAAGGAGATTATTCAGGAGGCAGGTGTGAGGTATCACACTGTCTGAACTATTGCCTGCAGGGCAACTGTAGTCTTAGTGATGAGGGACATCCTACTTGCAGGTACAACATATTCTAATCCTTCTGATGGTCTTCTTGTTAAATGTTGTTAATATGCCCAAATTTAACATTTTCATAATTTCAGCTGTGATGCCGGATACTCAGGAGAAAGATGCGAGGTCTCCGCGTGTCATGGTTACTGTTTGAACGACGGCGACTGTTCCCTGAACGAAGAAGATCAGCCAGTGTGCCAATGTGTTGGTAACTACGAAGGATCAAGATGTGAAGCTTATATAAATGACTCAGTGGAGAGAAACCTAACTCTAGCTGATTTATTGTCGACCTGGCGAAAACCTTCCTCAAAAAGTTCGTTCTTGTTGAAGTGTGAGATAAAATAAGAAGGAAAGAAAGATAAAGTATATATTGCCATAGAAACATGCCCGTAGATATAAGAAAGATATGCCTGTACATTATGATTAAACTAAAATCCGACGTGACGACGATCGAAGGTTTTCAATTAGGTTTTATTTTTAACAAACTTTTGATAGGTAGAATAAACTCTGAGCCTCAGCTCCATTTTGATGCCTTCTATTCAGGCGCATTGCGGGTGATTTTTTTTTTGATAAGAGAGATTCTTAAGACATCATTGGCAACACAAGGCTTTCGTCTTGAGACACTGCGATATGATTGTAATTTTCGACCTCAATATGCATGTAATTTTATAGTTGCTCAGTGAAATACTTTTTAACTATGGTAAACAAATATGTTGTTTTTATATCTTGACCAGTGACGAAGTTATAAAGCGTCAAAATTGAGAATTAAAAAGAGAAGTCCGACGTGCCACCTGACGTCACGCGTCAGATGGTACGCCTATAAGCAAACGGCGTTTTCGTAGAGATGGACAGATATATTTATTTTAATTCTTATTTATCTCGTTTTTTTTTAGGGTTCCGTACTCAAAGGGTAAAACGGGACCCTAATACTAAGACTCCGCGGTCCGTCTGTCTGTCGGTCACCAAGCTGTATCTCATGAACCGTGATAGCTAGACAGTTGAAATTTTCACAGATGATGTATTTCTGTTGCCGCTATAACAATAAAAACCGAATAAACCAAATATTTAAGTGGGGCTCCCATATAACAAACGTGATTTTTTGCTGATAATGGTACGGAACCCTTCGTGCGCGAGTCCGACTCGCACTTGGCCGGTTTTTACTATCAATTTTGATTCCGCTTTCACTATTAGTATTCTATTATAATTTATCGATAAACTGGTCAAATATCGAATATTTTTTCATGCATATTTCCTGTTGTGTTAACTCTAAATTCCTTGCTTGCCAATGTTTTATACATTTGTCTGCTCGACTACGTAAAACCCGCGATGAATACTGTTGACTTGACAAAATGAAACGGATTGCGTCTGATTATTTGAATTTGTATCTTACGCAATTACCCCATTGTAGTCATGTACGATCAAGTTGAAATTTTTGCAGTTATTCTCTTGAGAAAAACTGTCTTGACAGTTACTTTAAAATAACTAACTTAAATAACTGTCATGACAGTTACTTTAAAATAACTAACTTAAATAACTGTCTTGACAGTTACTTTAAAATAACTAACTTAAATAACTGTCTTGACAGTTACTTTAAAATAACTAACTAAAATAACTGTCTTGACAGTTACTTTAAAATAGCAGTATTAACAAAATAACCTTCATTGGGGAGGCATTGGGTTTTAATTAAATTGTGTTTTACGTCATCGATGCCACGAAGAAGTGCAATGCGCAAAATGACCCGCGCACTATAGGTCTTCCACACTTCACTTCCTCCACCTGGTCCTCCTGGTCCTAGGTGGCATCTAAGCCTAAACCTTTGGGGGATACGGACATGATGTTATGTTTAAGTAGATGGAGTAGAGGAGTGGGTGGATGGATAGTATGATGAAGTATGTGGTAGATGTTATATTAGCTAAAACTTACCTAAAGAAATTAACACTGATCTGCACTAAAGATTTAAAGACTTTTGGATATTGGGTTGCAATCACGTTTGAGGATCACTGTTAGTTCACAACAAAATAATACAACCCTGTATAATAATACGATCCTGTAACCGTGGGACGGTTACAGGATCGTATTATTATTATTATTAGCAGGACAAAGGCCTCTTCTCATACAGAGAAGGCATGAGCATTGATCACCACGCTTGCTCAAGACGGGTTGGAGATTTCAAACTTAGATTAACTATAATAGGGAGGAGACGCCCTAAAAAGACATACATAGACCGTATAGGTGATGTTCTTCAGAAAGGCCAGGTGCGCAGCACTCATAACCGGCGTGTGTGTATGACTAGATGATGAGTGAAGCAAAAGAAGTATGTAAGGATCGTAGCAGGTGGCGTTCTGTAGTTTCTGCCTACCCCTATGGGAAAAAGGCGTGAGTTTATGTTTGTATATATTTATAACACCTACCTACCTGATGGTTTAGACATTAGAAGAATATCGTTTTAGACATTTTTATCATAAACAAAGTTGTTAAATTTTGGTATAGATAATTTAAAATTGAATAATTCACTAATTGTATGCTGAATTAGAAATAAAAAATATTAAACCTACCACCTTTTTCCTTTTTTTCGTTTTCATAAACTTTAATGTTGCATATTTTACAAATTTTCATGCAAGCTTTGTAAGTTGCATATAAACCGATCCTTAGCTAAGAGATATACACCGTTAGAAAGAGCTTTTTAAGAAGAACCTCTGCTACATATAAATTTTTGCCAATCGATACTAATATTATAAATGCGAAAGTAACTGTGTCTGTCTGTCTGTCTGTTACCTTTTAACGCTTAAACCGCTCAACCGATTTAGATGAAATTTGGTAAGAAGATAGTTTGAGACCTTGGAACGGACATAGGCTACTTCTTTTTTGCATAAAACACAAAGGGGTAGAAATAGAGGGGTGTGTTAGATTTGTAAGAAACTTCTTATTATGGCTTAAACCACTGAACCGATTTAGATGAAATTTGGTATGCAAATAGTATGAGACCCTGGCATGGACATAGGCTACTTTTTTGTATAAAACAAGGTGCGGGAGAAATGGGGTGGAGTAGTTATAAAATAAGAAAATAATATGAAACTTCTTTTTATGGCGTCCTTCTTATTCGGCTGTAGGCATGATATAATTGTTTATGAAGATTTGAATGTCAATTTGAAAAAGTCAACTTAATGTCAGTGTCCGTGAAAGTGGTAATTTAAGCAAAACTTTAAAATATTCTACTGCTTATTTTTATTAGGGGGATATTTTTATGCTGTGGATATGCCTCTCAAGCGTAAATCTCATCTGAGCCGTAGCTCTAGCAGAGCTCGAACAGCAAGAGTAGCTAGAAGCCAAGAAACAGAGGAGCAGACTCAATCCGTCTAATTTTAGATGCTGAGCGTCACGCAACCCAAAGAGCTGCTGAGACTTTCGATCAAATTCAGGCTCGCCAACTCGCAGATGCTGAGCGTCACGCAACTGAAAGAGCTGCTGAGACTTTAGACCAGATTCAGGTTGACCAACACGCAGATGCTGAGCGTCACGCAACTCAAAGAGCTGCTGAGACTTTAGACCACATTCAGGTTCGCCAACACGCAGATGCTAAGCGTCACGCAACTCAAAGAGCTGCTGAGAGTTCCGACCAGACTCGGGCTCGCCAACTCGCAGATGCTGAGCATCGAGAGACTCAAAAATCTGCTGAGACTTTCGACCAGACTCAGGCTCGCCAACTCGCAGATGCTGAGTGTCACGCAACTGAAAGGGCTGGTGAGAACTTTGAGCAAACACAGGCCCGTCGGATTTTAGATGCCGAACTTCAAGCGTCATCGATATCTGCTGAGACGCCTGAACAATCCCAAATACGACGTATTTTACGAGCTCAACGGCAGTCTGAAAGGAGACATACGTTTGCAAGAAATACATGGGAGTCGTTCCACAACGCTGCGTCTGTTTATGACCCATTGATTGATTACAAATAACCATCGATTAGTTCTCATAGGGAACATGGATAAAAAAATTTAGATATTGTGAAGCACTCAAGTGGAATGATGAGACACCAGGTATGGGGTAAGAAAAGGTCACATCTGGTTTTGGTCCGCCAGCTCGCGAATATATATCCTTCGACTGCACAGCATGATTTTCTTCTTGTTTTGCTTGTTAAGCAGTCGGGATTTTTGGTTTTTTTAATTAACTTTTTTTATTTACGTTTAACCTAGGCTTACTATTTACTAGGAATAAATTGCATCTCGTTTTCATCTTCGCGAGCTGGCTGACCAAAACCAGACGTATCCTCCGACTGCACAGCATGATTTTCTCCTTGTTTACGTCTTTTTAGTTCGCTTTTCAAGCAGTCGGGTTTTTTGATTTTTGTAATTAACATTTTTTATTTATAACTTTTTAGTTATTTTTTTTTCGAATCATGTACATTTAAACATATAAGTGTTACATATTTTTGAAATCACCTCTTAAAATCCTTTATTTTGATACCCCACACGATAGGTTTGGAAGAAAAAAAAATTTGGGCCCCCACAATATGGCGCCCAAGAACCGCTATTTTCCTAGTTTCCAATTTTCATGTAGCCAGTGACACTCGCGGGGTTAAGAAGAATCGATTGACGAAAGAACCATCAAAATCGGCCCACGCATTTGGTCTCTAGAACGCCACATAGGAACAAACATACATACATACATACTTACATACATTTATACATACATAGACTGATAAACACATTACCCTCCTTCGGCAGTCGGGTAAAAACAGAATGATATAAATATTTAAGTGGGGCTCCCATACAACAAACGTGATATTTTTGCAGTTGGCTTAAGATACAAAAATAAAAAGAGTTTTTCAAGAAGAATATTCGATACTAAAGAACTTTTGCTAATTGTTAGTTTACTCAGAGATAATGATCTAAATAGGTAAGTAATTGAAGCATGAAAATTAACTTTTTTTATTGCGTCTGATAGCCATAAGGACCTCAAGAAATGCTTTTCAAGAGGAAATACAAAACAATCATTGCTAATTGTTATTTCGTTTGAATGTAATGACCTCAATAGGAAGTTAATTGAACACCAAAGTTAAGAATTTTAAAGAAGGGATTTTAGATTTACTAAATCACATAGTTAGCAAGTATTGTTTATATTTTTTACATAAGTAAAAGTCCAAGTAAGTATTATTGACGAAAAACCAAAATTTAAATGTTTCCTATTTAATTTCTCAAAATTAGAGTTCTGTAGCTCTTCACGTGTCTGCAATCCAGAGAAGTTGTCATAATAACAAATATTCGCCTTAAAAGAAATCTATTCAATTATTATTTATGTTATTTATTAAAATACAAGTTTATAAATTCTTAACTTAAGGTTGCCCTAGTCGACGGCACGAACTATGTTTTGCGCGGGGTTAAAATGCATGCTATCTCATCCGCAGTAAGAAGCTAGTTCGCGTACGAGTTAACAATTTTGCAAGTTTGTAGCGAAATGGATGATGATTTAGAACGAAAACTAGCGCGCGAAATTTTATAAACAGACCTTCTGAGTATTGATATAATTAAAAAACGCATAAATGTATCTTATCAAAATAAAATTATTAGCATTGTTGAACTACTAATTTATTCTTGTATGGTGACTGTTTTGCAATTTTCCTTCTTCTTATGGTATTTATTTGCGCCCAAAGATGCGTTAAAATTAGTGTTGAAATATGAAACTTTCGACGCTCATAACTTTCAAATAAATACTTTTTTTATTTTTTTGTTTCCATACAGGGCTAGATAATAAGGAGACAAATTGACATAATTTTTTATTTTGAATGAACACCGTCAAAAAGAGGAGTAATCGCCAGACTACGTTTGTATGGAAGAATGATCGACTAACTTACTTGACTTAAAGATATATTATTATTTGTAACCTTATTATTTATTTAATTTATTTAAATACAAGTTTATAAAATCTTAACTTAAGAACTATGTCCCACAAAACAGTTTTCACGATTTTTCTGTGGGAACGGAACAAACAATCTTAAAAATAAGGTTTATTAGTGCGGGTACTTAATTTTCACTTATTGAACTTATAAAATAACTAACAATAATATCTTATCTTATGAAAAGTTAATAAAGGAAATATCTTATCTTATATGACATATATCTTAACGTAATTGATGTGAGGCCGAGGCACAGTAAAAATTGTATATTTATTCTGTGGCCGAGGGGAAGGCTTAACGTTTTGTTTGAACGAGTCGCCATTTAAGATATTAATTCTAAAACAGCATCAAGGAGGCCAGAGTTTTAAAGCAATTGTTTATAAACTTTTGAAATGATGTCTGTAATGCACAGTATTAATGAAATTTAATTAATTGACGAAATATCAAAATTTTTAAAGATATATTTAATGACTCACATTAGAGCGCCATAGCTCCTCGCATATCCAAAATCGAGAAAAGTCGTCAATATATTAAATATTAACCTTGAAGGTGAAGGTGATCTATCCGACGATTTATATCTTATCGCTATTGAGAAGAGGGGTAGACTTAACGTTCGGTCAGACCTAGACAACATTTAAAACATTGTTTCTAAAACGGCAGAAGGTGGCCAATATTTTAAAGTGTAAGTTTATAGGGTTATAAAACTATGATTGAAAGGCACAATACTAACACATTTAATTGACGAAATACTAGAATTTAAATGAGATTTATTGTCTCACATTTAGAGCTTCCGAAGTCGTCATGATAAATAATAATCGCCTTGAAGATATCTATCCAACGACATATATCTTAACGCTATTGTGGGTGAGCAGAAATGTCCATTGCCTTGCCTTACATTGCTTGCTTGTGTGCCTTTAATTTTAAAAATTGTATGATGTAGTTTTAGTTTTCATCAAAGTTGGCCCCGATATTGCTTTGAATGTTTTTCGCTATTCCTCATAGTTACGGATTGGCCGACCACTTGGAAAACTTGCCCTCAACTCACTCATGGCAATTCATTCCCTCAAGATGAGAAGGCCCATCGGGCATACGAGTTGTTCTTTTTTACTATTAATTACTTTGTTGGGTTTAGTAGGCACTAATTTTATTTTGTTGCAAACTACGAACAAACAACAAACGACAAGCTTGTGGTCTCAGATAAGAGTCCATTATCTTTATCCTGTCAGTTTAGCGGAAAACCAGACTATATTTTAATATTCAAAGAGTGATCGCCAGAGGTAGTCGCATCATCTTTCTCGGTAGGAACAACGTCATATTCTGAAGTATAAAATGTGCAGAGCTCGGTGTGTGCTGGCGGCGCTGGTGGCGATGAGCGTGGGGCTGACGCACTGTTGGGGTAAGTACGAAGAACGTTGTTTGTTTTCAACTGGCTGGCACATTAAGACATTTCGTCAGTAGTCCCTGAAAGTGAAATGTGGGGTTACCATAGGTTCACCACCTATGGTAACCCCATATTTCGCCACATGTACAAGTCTGCCAGACATGAACTTGTTCCAGCGATAACGCATATCTGCAATGTATGCATCTTAAAAGGTATTTTCCTCGACACTTTTAAGAAGGCATTTCCCACACCAGTATTTAAGAGTGCGAATGGTGACCATGTCGGAAACTATAGGCCTATATCTGTACTCACCACATTGTCCAAAATTATGGAGAAGGTCCTGAACAAAATATTGCTTAGCTATCCTGAATGCAACAACATAACTGCGCCAAACCAATATGATTTTAGTAACTGTTCTTGAATTGAAAATCCAAGTTATTAAGAATCTTGATTCTATGACTTCTTTCGACACGGTCTCTACTCGCATCATTCTGCGTGGTTTAAAAAGCTTGGGAATAAGATACATGAGTCTAAACCTTTTTCCTGACTATCTCACAAACCGTAACCAACGATTTAAGGTAGATAATTACATCAATGACTATGTCAATCTAACCATTGGCGTACCACTGGGCAGTGTGCTGGGTCCGATCCTTTTTCTTCTATTTGTAAACAGTTTGTGTCAGCTGCCAATCCCAAACTGCAAGATACTCGTATGTGCAGACGAAACTGCGCTTATAATAAGTGAAGAAATATTGGAATCTGCTCACCATGGAGCCAAAAATGCTCTAGGCATAGTGATGGATTGGCTTTCATTGAAGTTACTTACGTTTAATGACGCGAACTCTGATACACAGCCTAGTATGCCAGACGTTAAAGCCCATAGTTGTTACCCTACACTGAACCCTTGCAGTTGCCCTAATATACATAGAAACGAATGTCAGTGTGACAGTTACGCGTGTTCGTAAGCTAATGTTTCCTATAAAAAAGTTAGAGGAGTGGTTGCCGACCGACTGTTAAAAACTATTTATTTTGTCTTAGCTCACTCACTTCTTACCTATTGCATATTACTTCGCCTTGAGAGGAAAAAAATCGTACTAACGCATCTAAAAACAGATTTAAATTGCTCCTTTATTATCTATTTTATACTCTGACATATTCAAAACACACAACTAAACACACACACATAAACACTCACACCACACTCACCTAAATTTTAATAAGTGTTAAGTACTTACGTAAAACTAAGTTTTATGCTTATCAAAACTCCTACAAAGGTCAGCAAATTGTCAATGAACTGTAAAAGAAAGGCGCCAGTGTCTGTAGCACAATATATTGTATACTAGCACAGACACATACGTTCACTCTGTCTCATATAATGCATAGCGTTGTACTTCAAACAATGACGTTTTTATGTTTGATTGAGATGGACAAATTGTTTTTGGCTTTTTCGATGGTAAAATCTATTATTATTATAATAAGGACTAGCTTATTGCAATCCACCGTTCACAAATCCATAGACCGAACTGAGAAATTCCATATAGAAAACCCACTAATAACACTTGCCTGACCTGGGAATAGAACTCATGCTTGCGACCACTAAACCAAGGAGGCAGTCTTTAATTTTAGTGAAACCGGTTTAATTGCACTTTTTAAGAAATCACTTGGCAGGTGCGCGAGACCGATTCGCACATCGTACTCCTTCTTCTTCTTCTCCTTTGCGGCCAGACCGGCATTGCACCGGCTCCTAAAGGTAACCGTTTATTAATTTTGGTCTATAGTTATTTTAATTTGCTTCAAAAGCATTCAGTCATTACCATTACATCTATGACGATATTTAAAACGAAGATTAACACTGTACTATTATTGTAAAGTTCCAATTACGAGATCAATAAATTAAATTAAACATTTTAAAATTCCCCGAGGTTTATTTATTAACCCATGCTCTTTAAACTTCTTAGTTTATTTAGTGGTAGACACTACTAGATAGACAATCCATCGAAACACGTAATTACAATACGTTATCTAGCAAAAATAGCTCGATCCAAAGAGTAAAATGCGCATAACATTTGAACAGCTAATAAATAAATAAAATAAATAAATAAATTTTCATCAAACATACCTAACAACACTCGACAAAGTCATCTTTGACATAAACTTTCAACTAAATCAAAATCGGTTCATCCGTTTCGGAACTATGTCAGCTATGATGACACCAATACACAGATACACACCTCAAACTTATAATTTTTAAACGCCGCCGCCGTCGGATAAAGAGGGGTGCCACTTTTTCCGTCGGAGGTTAACAATAATAACTTATTGTCAGACTTTATCTTCATAATAAGTTATTTTTCAGTTTTTAGTGTTATTATTTGGAAATCGGTTGTATTTTTTTGTAAACAAGTATTTTATTTTTCAATTTTTTATTGTGGTATATAATGGACCAGTTGAAATTGAACAAAACCGTTGGAATAAGAATATACCAGGGTGATGTTCTTACCTGCGTACCCCTTTACCAGTGCGTACCAGTGTGATGTTATGTTATGAAATGGTTTAAACCATAAACAGACATGCGATTGCACATATCCCGAGTGATTTGCCGTCATTTATAAAAGAGTTCTGATGACTGTATTTTTTTATGTGTGTTCCCTCAGCATTTTTAGGGTTCTGTACCCAACGTCTGTCTGTCTGTTTGTCCTTCTGTCACCATACTGTATCTCATGAACCGTGATAGCTAGACAGTTGCAATTTTCACAGATGATTTATTTCTGTTGCCGCTATAACAACAAATACTAAAAACATAATAAAATAAATATTTGAGGGGGGTCCCATACAACAAACGTGATATTTTTGCCGTTTTTTGCGATAATGGTACGGAACCCTTCGTGCGCGAGTCCGACTCGCACTTGGCCGATATCAGATATACTTATTCTAGTTTCACCGGAATTATATTCATCATGGTAGTAGTAATATGTTGCCTGAAAACTCCATAAAATCCAATCACAGCAAATAAATTTAAAGGCTCTCAATGGGCCAAAAAAGCCAGAAAGTTTTGATCTTACTGCAAAGGAGAATGACCAAAAGTGGTACCAAAAAGTCTCACGCATCAAGACCAAAATTTTATAGTAATTAGTTTACTAATTTTTTACGACATTACACATCGGGGATTTGATTTTTGAATAGGGAATTTAATTTTGAGTATAAAAGTATGGATATTGACTATTGTTTTTCTCCATATAAATGACGTTCCGTTTTACATGACATTATTATAATTAACATAACCTTGATTTTTGAAAGTGTCATGATCACTGTAAAAAAAAAAATAATTAGTTGATTCTACATTAATTAAAAAAAAAAATTGTTTGGAATAGAACCTTATTTAAAAGATTATCATTATTTTATCTATGGTTAATTGGCCGTTCACAGCCGGCCATAAAGATGTAGAATGCAATAGAATCGATTTTTGATGAAAAGACTAACCAGCGGGGCGAGCATGGGCGTACCCAAGACATTTGTGACAAGACATGATAAATTATGTCATGTCTTACAATTTGTCTTAAATGCTAGCCGTGTCAAACATGTGACTTATTTTAAAAGCGCGACATGCCTTTCTTGTTGCTTCCCGGCGAGCACGGCCTACTGTGACATGGCTTGAGTCACACATTTCATCGCAGTTTGGACGATAAAGCCATTTTGTCTTAAATACTAGTGCCGATGGCGTGAGAAAATTTCCTGACGTTTATTTGGGACTCATCGGGTCTTAGTTGCTGATACGGGCTCACCCATTTTATCACAAATGTCACATTTTGACAGATGATTAAGAAAAATGTATTACTTTCGTTCGGAGGTGGTGATAAAATTTTATAGTTGAAAAATAAAATATTTTCCTTCTAATTACTGCACCAAATGGCAATAAATTTATTTTGTGTGTGTGGTGATCAATGCTAATTAATTAATTGAAATGTTACAGGATTATTAATTAGTTTTATATTATTTTTTTTTTTATAATTGTAATTTTTTTTATTGTTATTCTTATTTTCAATTATTATTTTGGTTATTACTTTTTTATAATTATTTTCTTTTATTCACTATTCTTCTTACTTTTTACATTATTTCTTAAATAAAGCCCCCAAAAATCATTTAAAATAACAAAAATAGGGGCTCACCCACAGAACAGAAAAACGCCTGACCGGTATCGGGAACTGGGTCTTAACGTGCTTGGAAAAAAAATAATTAAAAATTTTCAGAATAATTATATCTTTCTAACAAACACTTACTATGTTATCAAACAAGCAATGAAAAATAAAGTGTGTATAAGTCTATGGTCGTGGGTCAAATATTAATATGTTCCCAACAAAATTAAAAAGTTGTTTATCTATATGAACGGCACACTTTAATACGTATTATTTTATTTGGTCGTCTATTCAGATTATGTCGCACTATGAAGTCAGCAACAAGAAAGGCATGTCGCGTCTTTAAACTTGTCACATGGTTGTCCCGTGCTAGCATTTAAGACAAATTGTAAGACATGACATATTTTATCATAACTTGTCATGACCCAAAATATTTTCTATTAAGAATTTGTAGTCGAAATCACGCAAAGTAAAAAAAAAAAACATAAATTCATGTTGGGATGCTGCTAGCATGGGAGTACCAGAGGGGGGGCTTAAATTTGGTTATTTTTTGCCTAGGACATACCGTTTTCGAGATAAAGAGTGTTTTATGTAAAATAAAACAAGATTTGGAGGCCCATAATTCGGAAATAGTGCGTCGTAGGGCTATGCTTCTCTGAACCTAAATGGTTTTTATGGCCAAGGTTAAACCAAAACTGCAATAAAATTGTCAAATTTCCGAAAAAGAAAAAAATAAACGACAAGAAGTTATGCCACTAGTCAAGAAAATATCTCACGCCGCCGTGCTAGCATTTAAGACATAATGGCTTTATCGCCCAAACTGTGATAAAAAGTGTGACTTAGGCCATGTCACAGTAGGCCGTGCTCGCCGGGCAGTAATCGTTTCTTTTGTGTAATTAATAACTATAACGTCCATGTATAACATTTATATATAAATTACGTCGTTGGTAGCGTCGAACAAAATAGACCTAGTTTTTAGGTTATTTTAGATTTTATGATATAATTCCGAAACCCGGGTTTTGTTTACATAAATAACTTTTGTAGGAGTTAACATAATCAGTGTAGTCTATAAAAGACAAAGATTGATTTTGATGCATCATGGTACGGGATTCCATACATCCATGAGCATTCTCCTTTTATAGAGAAAAAGACTGCTACGGGGTATATTTAAGTACCATTACATTAACTTTATCTTTTTCCGTATTTTAAGTACCTGAAATAGATAATATTCCTGACAAAACATGAAAACTAAGAAAAATAGGCGAAAACGTACGGACGTCAATTTGAATGTTAAACAGTTCTCTTGAGCATAAAAACATACTTTTACTAGGCTAAATTACCATATGCCATACGAACACATTTAGTATATAAAATAAACATAATAAAATATATTTATTTATTTAATACTTCATGGACACAAACGCACAGAGGCGGACTTAATGCCTTAGGCATTTTCTACCAGTCGACCTTAGGGTGAGGTAGAGACAAATAAATCACGAATAAATAATATTTATTCAAATACAAAGATGTACATACAAACTTGTACTAGTAGAGAGCAGTGGTGGCCCAGTGGTATTGGCCGTGACTTGCAAAATGTAGATCGTGGGTTCGAACCCAGGCAGGCGCTTTACTTTGTGTAAATTATTTCATCGCCACTGCTCTCAAAAAACGGTGAAGGAAAACATCGTGAGGAAACCGGCATGTCCTAGAAACAATTAATCGAAGACATGTGGCACTGGTGGTGGTGGCACTGGTGGTGGCACTGGTGGTGGCACTGGTGGTGGCACCCGGGCCCACGTGGTGGATTAAGGCCTATCCCCTCTCACAGAGAGGAGACCTGTGTCCCAGCAGTGGGAACATTAATAGGCTGATGATGTGATGTGATGATGTGACAACAGACTATAAATACATACAGTACTAGCTTCTGCCAGCGGCTTCGCCGTTCGTGAAAAGTGTTTTCTTATCCCAAAGGAACACTATACCGGGATGAAAAGTAGCCTATGTGCTATGCTAGACTATAATCTATTGCTATGCCAAATTTTATCTAGAGAACGGATGTTCAGCCGTGCTGGCGTGATTAGTAACAAACATAAATCCATCCAAACTTTCGCATTTATAATTTTAGTTAACTAAATACACGAATTAGTGGTAACAGATATCGAAAACTAATGAACTTTAGTGAATCTTATGCAGAACTTTTTTGTGTTAAATTGATCAAGGAATAAACTTGATCTAGCATAAATTGCAGTAAAATGTAAACTTTAAGAATTGAACAAAAAATCAATTTTTGGGCTCTGATATTATGGTCTTATGGGACTTTCATGAACTTTTCGGGCAACATTACTACTTCATAATTTCGGTGAAACTACTTAACTATGATTTTTCTCGCAGATTGGCCTCCAATCACAGCTATTTTCCTGGGCCACACAGACTATTATAAACAGTTTATTTTGTAACACTGTAATGTCAAAAATAATATTGTAAAAGCTAGGAGCTTAGTTAGACTTTAACCCTTTTACAAATAAACACGGCATAAAGTTATACCAAGTATAAACCTATGAAAATATGGTTAATCCTTTGTTATACCTGGTATAACTTATTCCGCGTTTATTTATAAGAGTGTACATTATTATTATTATTATTTATTTATTTTATTAAAAATACAGAGTAGACTTATAAGCTACGCACACTCCCGCAAAACTGCACATCAATCATACTCGCTTACACATAGTAAGTACATAATTACGCAAGTGCTTAAAATTAGAATTGCAGGTAAGTAAGTAGGTACTTAATGCAAACAATTCAGGTAGTGCTTAAATAATGTGTGTGTGTGTGGTTTCTTTAAATTTTCATCGGTTAAGCTAATTTGTCATCATCATTATCTTCAGCCTTTTTAATGTGCCCACTGCTGGACTCTGTGAGAGGGGAGGGAAGCTAATTTGTAGTAATAAGATATTATATTATTAAATCAATATTCGGATCGATATTCGGCCATACAGGAAGAGTCACCCTGGTGCCTGGTGCTGTTTGCCGATGACAATGTGCTGGTTGCCGAGAGTGGCCTAGAGGTCCAGAGATCATTTGGTGGTGGCACAGACTGAAGAGTGTTGGCTTGTAATTGAGCAGAACTAAAACCGAATACTTGTTCTGCGATTTTGGCGGTATCTCCAGTTCCGTGCCTATAGCTCTAGCTGGAACACCCATACCGATCTGCGCCGAGTCCGGTACTTAGGTACGTAAGTCGGCGCAGGTCGTTTGTCCAAAGGGATGGCGAAGTAGACCGAGACATAAGCATAACGCACCGGGCTAATTCGGGACGGATGAAATGGCCACAGGTTACTGGAACAACCGCCAAGTCAAAGGGGAAAATTTACAAGTCCGTGATTAGACCAGTCGCACTGTTTGGATCAGAATGCTGGGCTGTGAAAAAGATGAATAAAAGAAATTGCATGTAGCAGAGATTTGTAGCAGAGATGAGAATGTTGAGATGGATCTCCGGAGTGAAGAGAATGGATAAAGTGAGAAATGAGTACATTAGAGGAAGTTTGAAAGTGACGTTAAATTTAGTCTTGTTATATATATACTTTTTTTTTTTTCCTTTGTATAGATTCTTTTACTGATTGTTTTGTGAATGTGTGAACATTGTAGGCCTTCTAGATTTCTAGACGCTTGTTAACATTTGTTAACTCTCTCGTTTATAGATTTTTTTTTAGTTTCTTACGACTTATTGTCGGGCCTACGTTGTCCCCCCATATCTAAGCACTAATACTGTAACATGGAAATATTGTAAAAACAAACCAATTTTTTTAAAAGTGTAACCGTGGTGTTTCTTGCCGGTTCTTCTCCACAGGAAACGACTAACCCGAACCGTGCACCTTTTGTCGACGTTTTATAAGTGCCCTTGTTGGCCTTTGTGTAATAAAAAACATTTCATTTGATTTGATTTGACGAAAAGTTCCGTCGTCCTAGGGTTTGTAGAGAAAACAATCAGTCGTAGATCTATACTAAGGTACATACTACGTCGAGCTGAGGCGCTGACGCACCACTCATGGTCGATATATCGTACTGTCCCCCAGCCATTTCTCGCCTATTTGTTTGCCGCAAATATGATGCGGTGTCATACTTTTTCTTTTGTGTGCGTTGCTTGGTGTAATCCTACAAAAAAATATATTAAACTGCTCAGAGGCCCTGGACAAGTGACATTCTATCATCGAAAGCGTAGCGATAGCGATTGTCAAAAGGGCAAAATTGGATGGGAGTGACAAGCGATATCGAAAAATCACGTGATCAATCCCTTACACTTTGACATTTCGACTATCGCCTTCTCTGACATCGAATGCCACTTAACTATACTGTGATTTTTAATTTCGTGAACTAAACTGACAGCTGCTATTGACCTTATTTTTTTTAAATGTTGCAAGCGCGGAGCATAGTTTTGTAGGTAAGGCTCAATCATAAGTGATTCATCGAATCGATGTGACATGACTCCTGAATTTATTTTTACTAATTGGTGTAAATAAATGTTTTATGAATATAAACGTAATATATTTAAATATAACACATAGTACACATAGTATATGAACTTTTATTGTGTTAAATATGAAATCAACAATAAAATAAATGCAATCGATAAAATTAAGTCTGACATAAATGAGTAGAAACTAAATATGGGCCGCTAGTTTCTAAACAAATTCTTTTTTTTTGCCGTGTAATAGTTTCATTTTCGATCTACTTCGATTTTCGATTATCTTTCGATCACTCAGGATAGTTAGGGTACGACACTATTTTAATATAACAATAAAGTGACAACCCCCCAAATGTCAGTTTAGTCCACGAAATAAAAAATCACATTATAGAGCCACTGATTTAGTAATAATTTTCAATTGGTTTGGCTCAGTAAGTAAAATGTAATTGTTTTGTTTCAGACATCGCCGTAAGCGTAAATGATCAACTCATATTTTATACAAACGAAACCAAAACAAAAACCGTGAATCTGATTTCCCAAAACCCCACTGCATTGGTGTACGACGAGTTTCACAACGTGATATTGTATGTCAACAAACAGAACAACAACGACGCTATATGTGGTTATTACATATCTTCCAAAGACAACAAGTGTTACATCAAAAGAAACGGTCGTGACATTCACGGTCTCGCCTTCGACCCGGTCACAGAATTAATCTTCTTTACCGACAAAAATGAAAAAAGTATAAATTTCATTTCATTAAAACCTGGATGTAACAACAATATTTACGGTAATCTCCTAATTAAGACGGATGACGGTACGCCAACTGATATTGCTGTCGATAGCTGCAGAGGGTACGTTTCCTAAAATATTATCATTAAGTGCCGCATGTTATTCAGAAAAGCACAAGCAAGAGACTGACAAACGTTATGATATGATATCGTTTGTCTGTCTCGTATCGTATATAACGTTGAGAAGCAAAGGGGTAGACAGAAAAGTCGAAACAGTTTCCTATCGTTCACTAAATCAATTAACGGTAACGGGTCTAGCGAAACAAAGAAAAATCTACGGCTCCTCAGACACCCCCGTCCAGCTGACTATATTGAGCCTGCGGAAAAGTTCCCTGCGGACCACCAACTGCCTTGGCTTACCTGGAAATCTCTAAACCGACTACGAAGCCAGGTGGGTCGCTGCAGGCACAACCTGGTTAGATGGGAGTACTCCAATGACCCACAGTGCTATTGCGGAGCCACGTCCCAAACAATACCTTACCTTTGGTCTTGCTCTCTGTGCAACAACACTTGTACCTTAAAAGATCTTTGTAAGACGAATGACAAAGCTGTTGGCGTGGCTGAATTCTGGTCAAAATATATTTAATTTTGGAATCATCGATAAGACGAAGAAGAAGATGAGTAAAGTTAAAAAAGTCTTAAATACGACTGTAAAAAAACTAAAAAGCTTATAATGAGGTCATTTATATTAATAATTACAAAAAAAAAAAAACAAAAACTTGACTGTTTAAGAAAAAAAAAAAGATTATTAATGCTTCAGTTTACCTAAGTGTTTGGAGCCTCCTTTGGAGCAAAAAATGCCTGTGTTATGAGAACTAAAAAGCTGTAAACAAGAAAAAATCATGGTGTACAGTCGGACTGTACATATTTCCGAGCTGGCTGATCCCCTGATCCTTCGACTGCACAGAATTATTTTTCTTGTTTACAGCTTTTAGTTCACTTCTTAAGCAGTCGGGTTTTTGATTTTTGAAATAACTTTTTTATTTAAGTACAACTTTTAGTTCTTTTTTTCGAAATACTTTTAAACATATAAGTGGAATATATTTTTGTAATCATCTAGCTAAGAATAAGAACACAAGCCTATCTAATGCTGTCTTAATTATATAAATCCGTCTAGCGGTTTGAAAGATATAAGGTAATAAAAAATATTATATACATACAAACCAACATATATACATACAAGATACGCGCGAAAAACATAACCCTTACCTTGCAGTCGGGTAAAAATACCATAGGTATACTGTTTGATGTTACATTATACAAATCTATTTAATTTCGTGATATCCAATAATTACTACATATTAGCCCATTCAATTTACAGATACATATACTGGACCTACTTAATAGTAAACGATATAGAGGGGAAAATAGAAAGAGCCCAGTTTAATGGTTCGGAGAGAGAGGTTATGCGTAAATTTTCTAATGCATTTAGCTTGGCCATTGACCCACAAACGCAGAAGATGTTTTATTTTGATACTTATGAAATATATTCGGGTTCGGAGTATCTAAACAGTAACAATTTAACTGCAAACAATGAACGAATATTACTAGAAGGTTTTCATGAAACTCCTTCTCTATCAAAAGAATTGACCATCTCAAAAGATTACATCTACTGGTCGAATAGTAGCGGGAGTTACGACTTTGTTTGGCAGTTACCGAAGAACGCAAAGGACGAAGCAGAACTCGAAGAGATACTCGTACATAAGTTCCATAATGAAAGAGTACTCGGTATTACTGCCAGATATAAAATAGAAGACCAAATCAAAGGAATTCAGGATTGCGATTCACTGTCGAGTCTGATACCAACAATCAAAGTAACTCCCGATTACACCGATGAGCGGTGCGAGAACTATTGTTTTCAAGGTAACTGTAGCGTCAATCAAGAGGGACTTCCTAAATGCAGGTAAAACATATTCTATATATCTACCCCTTGTGCTGATCTCCTTGTTTGAATAAGTTTAAGGTGACGTTATATTTATTTCAGTTGTAATGCCGGTTATTCTGGTAAAAGATGTGAAGTCGACGCGTGTCATGGTTACTGTGTAAACAATGGTGATTGTTCCCTGAACGAGAACAGTGCGCCAGTCTGTCAGTGCAAAGGCGATTATTCAGGTGACAGATGTGAGGTATCACACTGTCCGTACTATGAGTAGCTTCGAATAATGATGCAGGTACAACATATTCTACTCCTTCTGATTTATCTTTTTGAATGTTTTTTGTAAAATTTCCCATATTTAACATTTTCATAATTTTAGTTGTGATGCCGATTACTCAGGAGAAAGATGCGAGACCTCCGCGTGTCATTGTTACTGGTGAAGAGAAACCTAACTGTAGCTGATTTACTGTAGACTTAGCGAAAACCTTCTTGAAAAAGTTCGTTCTTGTTGAAGTGTGAGATAAAATAAAAAGAAAGAAAGAAGAAGTATATGTTGCCATAGAAACTGACATGCCTATAAAGTATGCTTAAACTAAAATCCGACGACGACTAGCGAAGATGTTTAATTAGGTTTTATTTTCATCAAACTTTTAATAAATAGGACTTTTAACTTTTTTATAGGTAGAATTAATGTTATCTTCTAATTGCAATATTTCAATTTAATTATCCAGTGATTTCGTTTTTATTTAAGTTATTCAATTTTGATTTTATGTCATTCTTTTTTTGTATTATTTTATTTCTAATTTCATGTATATTTTTTTTTGTATTCAGTTTTAACTTTACTTTAATTTTAATTTAATTATGATTATTCTCTTAACAGGCTCTGTATGCAATGTATAGATATGGAAGAGAGATGTCCTCTGGTACAGGTATATCCATACATAATAGACCTAGGGCCTATAGGGTGTTGTATTTTATTCCATTTTTAAGTAAGATTAATTAAATTCTAAAACCTGAAGATGTGACTGTTTTTTATTCTTGTCTGAATAACTCTTTCCTAAAAAAACAACGAAAAACAAATAAATAGCTTTCAGCTAGGGTATAAAAATCGTGTATACCAACTAAACTAGTACTCAGCACTCAGCATCACAAAAAAAAAGCATAATTTTTCCTAATCTGGGCATCTTTCTTTAATCTTCTTCAAAATAATTTAAACCATAGTAAATTCAATGGTAAGAGCATATCTGTGGTGCTATGGTATACCATTTGAAAGATAATTTATTTAGTTCTCAGAAAAAGTTAAGTTAAAATCAGTTTATCGTTGTTTTTCTTGCTGGAGTGGTTCAAATGTGCTCATTTCAAAGTATAGTTTGCGAAAGACTAATTTTAATCCAATGGAAGTCGCGTCAAGCCGCAAAGGGGTGATGTAAGCGGTTACGAAACTAAGCACTCTGACCGCAGTGCAGCACCAGGGCTCGCTTCGATGAGCCCGTCGCTGATTTGCCTCCTAGGCCTAAGTTCTTATGAGCGCGAGGTAAAACGCCTAACCTTTTGAGTGCAGCAACTCGCGCTCACTATGTTTGGCTTGTTGCGTACGTGTATCTGTAGGCGCACTGCGGTGTCTGTTCTGAACACAACGCCACTTCTTTACGACACCCTGGCTGTTCTCCCCCACCAGGTGGAACTCATGGCGAACCAAGAGAAGCCCAGGGAAGGTGAACAGCATCAGAAGTGCCGACTTGGACGAACATACAGAGAAAATGAGTGGCTCCCGTCTCCCTCACTTCCAGAGCTAGCCAGTAGCGACTGGCTAGCTGGAAGTGAGGGAGACGGAGTAGCGACTCAGACCGCAGAGCCGTTGTGTGTGTGATCGGTAGTGTGTGTGGTGAGTAACACCGCCCATGTTTACACCCAATAGCAAATCCGCGTTGCACTATTCGGTGCGTGTGTACTCGCGCATGTTAGATAGTTTGTGTCTGATTTCGACGTGTATCTAATGAGCCTATATTAACTAAGAACACAATACACGCCGGGATAAACGTGGGGTGGGCAGTATTATTGATTTGATTGAGTGTTGGCGCCCTAATCAGGCGTCAAGTCCAGGTAGCGTAGACTCCGCGGGAGGCGTTTTGCGTTAGGTAGACGTGCGTGCCATGGCGCTAGCTCTTTAATAGTGTCTGACCGAAACTGGTTTTTCAGTCGAAATTGAAACCAAACTTTCAAATTTGACTCAGTTTCGGCCGAAACCGAAATTGCTTGAACATATTAAAAAAATCTATTGTATACTGAAATCTAGTCTTCTACTTCTTAGCGTGTCGATGGCAAATATAATTATCAATTAATGTTATATTCGGCCCAGTATTCAGCCATGGCAACATCCCTCGCCAACGCAGCCATAAGGTCCTTACATGTACAGATTACAGGGCATGCAGTACAGGACGAACTGTGGGCCATGGTCTACGGAGAGACTCCGCAAATACACTGGAAATCGGAACCATCCGACAACCTGCATACTAGAAGCGGGCCGTGTTAGGGTTCGCCGGTTGGTCATTGGTAGAAATATTGAACAGTAATGGAGCCAGTACACTACCTTGAGGCAGCCAATTCTTTTGAACTCGCCACCTGCTCATATCATCCAGGAGTCTAACTTGGAATCGACGAATCTGAGGAGTTCTCTGAGAGTTTGGAGCCACCATGAGTTAGCCACACGACGCACGACAATTCATGTGCACTGAGTTTCAGTGCGGCCGAAACCGAAACTAAGCCCAAAACTAGATTTTTTGGCCGAAACTGAACCTTCGATCGGTCACTTATCTTTAATGTGGGGCCAGACTGAAGCGTCAGTGTATTGAAACATTGTTGTGGCGAGGCGCCCTTCGATGTCATCCAGGCTCCCTATCTTTGTCTTCCGCTGGATGACAACTTCCTCAAGTAGCGAGGGGTGTTCAGGATGGAGCTTTCATCGGTTCGTCTCTCTAGTGAGGACGAACCGAGCTGGAGCAGTGACGTGAGGATAGACCGCACGTACGTGTAGTAGACGCGCAGCTCGATACAGGCGGACCGCAGAGAAAGATGCCCGTCAGAGTCATCCGGGGGTATCGCACGATCTCCTACGAGGTGACCTCTGGGACCTGGAGACGAAGGTACTCGCGTCACTGTATCGGAGGCGCGAGGAAACACCTCACTCCCTCCTAACCAGAGGTCGAGGCCCGCAGATGCGGGCCGGCATTAGGACATGCATTTCGAGATTTCATAGTTTCGGACCATATTTGCAAGTTTACTAATTTCGAAATTGACACCACTAAAATTCGAATATATGAAACTTTAATTAATGTAAATATTTTCTAAATATATATAATTTTTTTTTTTTTTTTTTTTTTTTTTTTTACTATGTATAGGCCTGTGTTTGACCACAATCTCACCGTGGTCAGTGATGATGTGGCCGATGGTGGTAAGCACACAAAGCCTAGAAGGGAACTGGCTCTCAAGTGCTGCTGTCGGAACACACCGGAAGGTGCTTGGCGACAGATTTTCAACTTGAGGGTGGTTGCCAGCCAGGCGGGTACTACAAAGTACCCTACCACCGTGCTATGGTTTCCTCACGATGTTTTCCTTCACCGAAAGCTCAAGCTCATTGTAGGATTCGAACCCGCGACCTTCGTCTCGGTATCCGACGTCACTACCACTGAGCTATCATCGCCTTATAATAAAATTCATAAATAACCTTCTTCTCCGAGTCGATCCCACTCGGTGGCCTTCTTCTGTAACATCAGGGTATGATAGAAGGAGGCCATTTCTCTCCAGTTTTCTGTTTCCGCCGGCATAGCCCTCACTAACACTGGCATAAACAGGTCTCCCCCAATCCTGGCGACCAAGACCCGCCGCTCATAGGTCCGCATAGTGCACTCTTCGAGCGTGTTTCAATAAAGTTATATTAAAGTTATATGTCGTTTATTTATCTTTGTTCTTATTATATTACATTTATAAATATTTTTTAAAAGAAAGTATAAAAAATACATTTAAAAATATAAAAAAATAGAGGCCCGCCGGTATCGGGAACAGGGTCCAAGCTAACGGCGGTCAGGGCTCCAGAGAGAGGAACCTGCTAACAATATGAGCCGTAATATTAGTATTATTATTATCTCAGTTTTATTAGGCGCAATCTGTTAATCCAGCTCGCGAATCGATGCCAAACGAACAATACTTGCCACTTCCAGATCGAAAAATTTGATGGTATTGTCGAAGTAGTGGAAGCAATATTATAGTTTTTAAAATGTGATTGAGTTTGTTTGAACATAATAAAAACATTTTTTATAACATTAACGTGGCTAGCTATCCAGACTACTTATAGTACTTATCTTACATTTTCAGTTGAGTTAAAGCATTATTTCGATTTCCCATTAAATTTGGCTCGATTACCTACGTAAGCTAATTTCGAAATTGAAAATGTACGAAATTGCATGCCCTAGCTGCTAACCGGGGACTGCGGAAGGATCGTACGTTCCCACGACCCCCGGCGTAGGTGCGAGATGGAACACCGGGGTGGTTTTTAGTCAGTAGGAGTCTGACAGATGTGTCCGCCCTCCCAGGGCGGAGGACATCCAATAAGGATTTTCCATCCTGCAAAAAAAGGCGGGGTGGCTGGATGAGAGCTCTAGGTTGAGGCGGCTGCGGGTTACGCTGCTCTGTGCCACTTTCCTGGTGAGTTTCACACTTTTCACTTTACTTTGCCCCATTGTGAGTCGACGATCGATGGTTACGCCCAAGTACTTGACAGACGGCGGCGGCGCCCAGTCGATGTCGACTCCTTCTAGCTTCAGACGTGGCGGAAGGGGCGTGTGACCTGCGTCTTACCCATGTTAACCGACAGACAAATTATTTTTTCCGGCCTTTACATATTCAAGATTCATCATAACCCCCCGTCAACGCGGCTGAGTATTTCTTTTATTCATGAAAATGATCTGAAGAAAAGCACTGTTTTTGTCCAACTTTAACATCCAGAGACTTTGAATTCTGCCGCGGGTTCGGTGGTATAAAATTACAAAAAATATTTCAACTAGTAATTCGTGTTTTGTGTGTGGTGTTTCGGGTGTGGATTATCTTGCTTCAGCAACCAACGATAGTCTGCTATCATTCGAATATACGACATCATTCATATCTACGTTCCATTTCTTCCAAATGTAAGTGAAATATTTCTCCTTGTTCTTCACTGACAGCTCCCAAGCGTCCCAAGTTATCTTGAGAGATGCTAAATGAAAATTCAGGTAATGCAGGTGAGAAATCACTGTCAATCAATCAATCAATCGCTCATCAGAAATCTAATTTTTCCAAAAATATCAATCATTATCTTGCCTAAAGCCTGCATTCATTAAGCCAACCTGGCTGGGCCCCGGTGCTAGAGCGTCTCGGCCAGATAAGTTGCAGAGCGATTAATTTTTCCAGAGGCCCTGGAAAACCGACATTCTGTCAACGAAAGCGTCGCGATACCACATTTACAGTACCGTTTTAACGGATCCGTCGCTACTGGGGGTAATGTTCACACCAACAAACTTTCTACGTGGATGGACGAATAAAAACGTATACGATAAACTGGACCTGTAAAACGGACTGCTGTATATTTTTTCGGATCGGTATTTTTGTTCTGGATTCGGTATACTGTCATGTCTGTGAACTCGTTCATACAACTACATACGTTGGCGCTGAATAAAAACGTATATGATAAAGCGGACGGTCTGTAAAACGTACCACTGTGCCACAACTAAAACATGTCAGAGGGCCAAATTCATTCATCACAAGACTTTCCTCAGCTCAGCACCGGCCCTGGGGAGAGCAGGTGGAGCGCTCGCTATAGGCGACAGACGGCAAGAGGTGCCCAAGCCCAAATACCAAAGGAGCAAAGAATTTTCAGCGCAAAATAAAATCTTGATGCCGCCTTTCGAGAGGCGCGGGAAGAGCGTTGCCAGACCAGATTATTAAAAAAATCAATGAGTGTTTACATTTGTAATAAAACTTGATTTTTGAGAATATGGAATTATTATTTATTCAACATGAAACCGAAGTAGAATTTAAATGAAGTAAAAGCGTCGACCAAAGGGCGATGTACCCTGATCAAGGCCCGGTCTGTAGGCGGGTGCTGCTTCCCCACATGGCACTTTTAATTTACCTACAAGTTAAAGGTGTTGTCCAATTTTCGTATGATGCACAAATTATAGTGATGGGCGCCACTGTTTATCTTGGTTAGCTTGGTTGGCCGGAAGGCCAAAATACATGTTATTATAAATATTGTTTTTGAAATATATGAAATATTCGAAACACTAAACGTTCAATCGGGATGCCATTTTCGGGTCACATTCATTTCAGGACAGAATAAGGACACGGTCAGTGTTGTTTGTAGAAATATGAGAGTAGAGGAAGAATTTTTCGCCCCAACGCAGCCAGTACCACAGAATAAATAATAGTACAAGTCCAGTACACCGAGACACCTGTCTACCCAGGACCACGGTCGTTGCAACACGACCGAAACGTCGGGTGAAATAGGTAAATAGGAAATATTGTTTTCGAAATTTCGATACTCGATGACATTAAAAAAGCAATGTCCTGGAGCACTCATTTATTCATTCCAGTTTGATCTGTCAGCGAAGTTCAACTACTCGTTACTAGATGGCGATTGTCCCTAGCCAAAGTTTTAGATGGACTCCAGAATAGAGTTTTCGTAAAAGATCTTGGTGTTGTGATATTACCTTTTCTGGATGTACATATTACACTTTTTGTCCAAAGTAGTTTCACTGTACTGAGTGCTGCATTATAGGGATGTTTCCTCTCTGAACACACATTCATATTATGATTTCCTCAGATCGATCTGTAAGAATGACACTGACGAGCGTTCTGAATTCCGTATCGGAATATTTTCATAACGCGCGTTTTTCTATAAATTTGAACACGGGAACACACACACTGGAATCAGATTATGAATAGTTTCAGTTGACACTGCGAGCGGTAACGGTTAGGCGTGTTGCAACTTGTGAAGTTGTGATCTGGCGTGAGGTCTGACACGGAAAATCTAATATTGTGCGTCGAAAGCCGCCATTGTATATGGGACACTTCCATTACAAACGACATCCAAATAAAAACCGGTCAAGTGCGAGTTGGACTCGCGCACGTAGGGTTCCGTACCAAAATCGCAAAAAACGGCAAAAAATCACGTTTGTTATGGGATCCCCACTGTAGCGTTACGTGTAGTTCAGATGGGCTGAGCTACACGTAAGCCTCGTTAATAAAATTAAAGGTAACTATAAATTAAAATTAATTAAAAGGATATTGAGTATAAAACTATGGGCCGGCTTCGCACGTCGTGGGCAGGTTTTTCATAGCAGGCAGGAAGGCTGGGCAGCTGGACGGGCAGGCTAGGCAGCTGGACGGACACGAAGGCGTGGAATGCCCGAGGTAGGCAGATGAGCACGCAGATGGTCAAGGCTTGAACCAATTGTCAGGATAACAGGCAGGTAGCAGTAGCAGTAGCACTGGTGCAGGAACAGGCAGCTAGGAGTGTGGAGGTCAGGCTGTGGCTTAATATGCTGATCAATCAAGCCCTTTTGATATGAAGCGGTGACCGTCGAAGTTAAAGAACCAGTAACACACTCAATAAATAATATTTATTGCATTTAACAGAATTGGTAGATTCACAGGCCTTATATATAATAGTTTTAAAGAGAAATTTTAGATACAATTGTATACTTCATAGTATCAAACAGAAAAATGGACTACTAGCGTTCAGTCCAGATTCAAGACCTTTTCGATGAATTCTGAGAGCGTGTAAATTAATTTTCAATTTATAAAATACAATATTTGAGCTAACCATATTGATAAAAAGAATTTAAATTATATAAATCAAAAGTAATCTTCATAGACTAAGCTAGTAAGAAGCTCTATGACAGAAAATTTAAAAGGAAAAGTATTGACAGCTTGACAACCTGACGTAGGTGTCATAACATTGAAAAATATGATTATTTTATAAGAAAACGAATCGTTTTAGACCGATTCGCAGAATAATAATGTAAACGTATAAAGGATGCGAAGTATAAGTGTATGATGTAAAATGTATTGGCATGGAATAATATGAAGTAAGTATTAAGAGACCTAAGTGTGAATTAGGTGAGAACACCAGCTCACTTAGTGAAATAACTAAAATATGTGGTTTAAAATAGCGAAATACCACACCACTTAAATATTTTTTTTATTCTAGCGGCAACAGAAATACATCATCTGTGAAAATTTCAACAGTCTAGCTATCACGGTTCATGAGATACAGCCTGGTGACAGACAGACAGACAGACGGACCGCGAAGTCTTAGTAATAGGGTCCCGTTTTTACCCTTTGGGTACGGAACCCTAAAAACACTACAAAGTGAAAAATAACTTCAATTTCGACAGTCAGTGTCAAGAAACGAAAACAGGAACTCCAAGTTGGTTGTACATACATAAATAAACTCACGCCTTTTTCCCGTGGGGGTAGGCAGAAACTACAGAACGCCACCTGCTACGATCATTACATACTTCTTTTGCTTCACTCACATTCATACATCTAGTCATACACACACGCCGGTTCAAGTTGGTTGTATTTTTTTGTATAAAAGTTTTATTTCATTTATTTATAAGTATTTGCTTCATAATAGTCGGTTAACTATTCGATATATTATCTTATACCCGTGACATACTTATCATTAAGGAGTTCCAGTAGTCATCTGTGGTCTCTTTCATCAGTTCCACTTTACCAAATGATACTTTCTGGGTACAAATGAATGCATTATTGATGAACATACCAACATCGCTATATATAACAATATGCCCATAATATTTAAGGAGTTCCATCGATTGCCATGGATTCCCATCATCAGATGTTGACCTGAAGAGCATGGGACCACCTGGGAAGTATAATTCCCTTCCGGTTAAAATTTCGATTACGGGCCGTTGATTTTTGGCACGGGGAGGGTGGAGGGGAGAGGGGGGGAGGTTTGGCTACCCCCCAGTACCATCCCAACTACTCAGAGCCCCATGGTTATGGAGATATCCATGGTCAAAGTCTTCAGGTTAGAATTAAAATTGCCGTATATGTCCATAGATTTAAGGGGCGCGGAGGGGGGGAGGGTTAAGGGGGGTAGAGGGGCTACCTAACTGTATCATCCCTACCCCACCGAACCCCATGTTTATGGAGATATCCATGGTTAAAGTTTAAGATTACTATTTAAGCAACAAAGTCGTCGGAGCCCCGCTATGCGGGGCTCCTATTTCTTTCTGCAGTGTCTAAAGTAACCTAACATGAAGGAGATGACGGGAGCTGCGTTCGCTCACTTCAGCTCCCGTCATCTTCTTCGAACCTAACCTATCCGTGTCGGGGTGCCCTATGCTCCCGAGCTCGCTTCGCTCGCTCTTGGACCAATTCTCATTTTTAAAAAACATACAAAAAACATAAAATTTCCGAGTCTTGAAAATTTTTAAAAAGCTTTCTATTTATGAGTACAACCTACAAAAAAAAATGAACTTCCAAATCAACGGCCCATAATGGAAATTTTATCCAAAAACTTTTTATTAATAACAAATTAAACCGAGTTCCAAAACAAAACACTACAAAGCGAACAATAACTTTCTGTTCGGAAGTCTTTGGTACATTTTTTTTTACTTTTTCCGAAAAGAAAGTTAGTTCGTTTTTTTAATATTTTTTCTTTTGATATCTTATTATTACCATGAATACACGCATTATTAAGGATAACTCAAAAACTATTCGCCAGATCTTAATCAAATTTAAATAAGAACACAGTGAGAAAAGCACTAGGTTTCAAATAAAAAAGAATCGTCAAAATCGGTTCTCCTAGTAAAAAAGTTTTGAGGTAAGTAAAACATAAAAAAAAATATATGTAGGCGAATTGAGTAAGAGATTGATTTTTTCCGAACGCGGTGTCTAAAAAAACGAAATGCATTAGGTACCAAAAACACCGAAATCGGAAAAAAAAGTTATTTTTCTATTTGTAGTGTTTTGCTTTGTAAGCCGGTTTTATTTTTTCGTTAAATATTTTTTTTTGTATGAGATTTACTAGCCAACTTCAGGGTGGACAAGAAGTTTGGCGAGAACTGTACTAAGGCAATACGCAATACCAATAAAGCATTTCTTAATTTATTTCTACGTTTCTACAAGATATGGCTTCGGTAGTTAACGATTCGAATGCAAACTTACAGAAAAATAACTTCATTCTCCACTGAGGTCACACTAATAATTAGTTTAACTGAATCCGTAAAAACAATTGCCGCCGACATGAAAGAAAGAATGAAAGAAAAATCCCAAAACCACTCTTTATAACATTGTCCTAATTCTAGCGTGAACTGCCGAATTACTCCGTCTAGTGTTAACTATGGTTTAACCACATTTAACTCCAATACAAGTTAAATCCGTCGACCGTCATATCCAGAAATGCAAGTGCACCGAAATGCAATTTCGTGGGCGCAGCGTGTGTTTGTATGGCCGTCTCCTTCTTACGCAAAGGTTTCCATCGTGCGGGAATGCGCTAGAGATAGCAGGTAGACCGCTCGCAGGCAGGCTACGCTAGTCGCTAACGAAACTCGCGCGTCAGTTTGTGCAGTGCCGTGACTCGAGGCGGTGGTGATTGTTAGTAAATTTTTCGTTCACAAATTACGTATTTACAAACTTTTCCGTGTTTAGATTTTAAAAGTGACTCCATTTATTTATGAATAAACACTTGAAACGTGATCACAGTGACTTTTAAACAGTTTAATTTCGTTAATTGTTTCGTTACGACGTTAAACCATTGTTTTAATTTCAGTGTTGGTTAGTTGGTGTTTAACCTTGTGTTTGTTGATTGACGTGTGTTTTTTTCGGCGGGAGTTTATTTTGGCGCGTATGATGTAACCGGCGAATGGTGCCGGGTTTGATTCCCGTGTCGATATGGAACAAGCGAGGTGTTGAAAACAGAATATGCATACTTCAATGATGATGGTAAGTAATTTAAATAATTGGATCAGTTGTACCGATGGTGTTATAAATAAGTAGTGTTGTGTACTTAACATTTACTCTTATCTACATAAGTTAGTACACAGCAAGTGGAATGATATGAAGTAGGAGCATACGATACAAGTGAACATCGAAGTTTAAGGCCGCTTCTCTCACAATGTATATTATTATCTAGCTAGAAGATTACCTTGTGTGTGTTGTGTTGTGTGTGTAGTGGTCTTGGAACGGTCTAGTTGAAAAAACCATGATAGAAAACATTTTTGAATATCGAAACCTGCCGCTGTCAAAAGTTATTTGTAAACATGGAGTGGCAATGGTATTGTAAACAAACAGCCAATGTTTTAACGAAACATGAAATCGTGGCCTGTTCTCGAACTGTTGCGCGACGTAATCGGTCAAGGAGCCACATTGAAGTGCTAAGTCCGCGAAGTCATTAAAAAAATTACCTACCTACACCGGCAAAATTAACCAACAAAATAATATCGAATTTTTTTAAATTATGTTATAATTTTAAAAACTTATATTAAGACACTTCTTCTTATCTTTAAGCACAGCTTTTAAAATAAAAATGAAATCGCATTTTTAGGTTCATAGTTGATTTTTTAAGGTAACGTTAAAGAAAGGCAATTAAAAAAAGCATTTTTACATTAAAACTAATATCACATAATGTTTGATGAGTGTTTCCTTCTCGTTCTTTTATTAAAATTTTCACACGCCTAAACATTTTGAGAATAATGTTAACCATAGAGTTCCAAATGTCAATGACGTTAGGCCATGGACTCGTACTTTTTTATTTATTTGTTGGCCTATCGACAATTTTGTAACATTTTTCAGCAATATGATACAAGCATAGTGTACAACTGTACAATATGATGCGATAGACACAGCTTCCGTCGAGGTATTCGTGATATTTTACCGATATCTTAAAAACGGGTCCGAATATTTTCCTTATACTTATGAAGCCCAGTTTTTCGATCCGTAGTTAACTCAAACAAAGGTTAAATATTCTAACCAATTATTTGGTAAAACATGTTTTTCCATCAATAGTTAGTCTAACAAATGGTTTAACAGTAATGAATTCTCAAACTTATTTGACCAATTGTGAGGCAATTGAAGAAAAAACTAAAAACGTTTCTTTAATCCATTATGCATTGGTTAACTACGGATAAAGAAATCGCGCCTTATAGCACTATTATTTATTCTGTACTTATAGTTACGAACTCACAAATATATACGAGTGCAAAAACATTCTTAGGTCATTGGAAAGAAACATTTTAATTTTTGAGAACCACCTATTTGTTTTAAGAAACAATTAGGATTGAATCAATAAGATCTGTCTGAGTTTTAGGTACTTTACTATTAAATTGAGCCTTTCAATTCATGTTAAAATATAGAAATATTTTATTTTTGTGGTAAGGATATCGCCAAAGAATTTCTAATGTTTGGGTTCGCCAACACAACAGTTGTAAACCATAGAAATATTAAAAACAATTTTTTTCTTTAAAAACTTCTATCTTGTATCTACGGTGTAAACATACAAACTTAAAATAATATAACTGTAGAAACTGTGAAACAGAGAGATTAATTCGAACTAAAGTTGAATAATTTACTTGAACCTTTTACAGGCAAAATAAAGAAACAGAAGGAAATAAAGCCACTTACGATGCAAACAACAAAACAGACAGAGATACACAGCTTGAGTATATTTAATCAAAATGAGGCAGTGACTCCAAAATGTAGGTTATCGTATTTGCACACAAATAAGCGTATTGTCGCTAGGCATGTACACAATATGCATACAGTTGAGTAATTAGCACAATAACTTATAAGTAGGTAACTAATGATTGTGCCTGGGCCATTCTCCTTTTTGAGGGATAATAAAATAGGCAAGTATACAGAGGCCAAGTCAAGTGACAATACATCAACAAAATCAAGCGATTAGGATAGGATCTTATCTTATCTTATGGAGGGGCCGAGAAGATCTCGGACACTTCGACCCATTGGGATCTATTGTGGTCCCCTAGATAACTTACTCCCCCCCAATCTCGTTGAAAACCGTTTTCATGAGTTTTACAACGAGACTAGGAGATATGAGCCTATAGTCTTCTGGTTTTGGGTATCCAACCCCTAGGAGACCCATTCGCTTACCAGCCAGTGCATCGCATGTGCACAGAAGGTGCTCCATGCGTTCCGTATGTTCCCCACACAACCTGCACACGGGAGTCGTAGTTAAACCCATCTTCATGAGCATGTCGTTGGTTCCAAAGTGCCCAGTAAAGGCCCCAAGCAGGTAGCGGATTTGCCCCCTGCTCATGTTCCAAATGCATTCCCGGGCTTTGAACGTAGAGCCTAGGAATTTCTTGGAGTGTTGCAGACCGGTGTTAGACAGCCAATAAGTTTGTTGTCTGTGATCTGCAAACTCCCTAAATGCGGCTTTTACGAGACACGTCGAAATGCCTACACATGGTTCTGGACCCACAAATTCATTTGCTGAGCCCTCTCTTGCCAGTTCATCAGCCACTTCGTTACCATGGATTCCTTTGTGCCCAGGGACCCACATCAGTCTCACCCTGTTGTGCTTCCCAAGCCTGTTTAGGGCCTGGATAGCATCCAGAATGAGTCCGGAGTCCACTTTGTAGGATGCCATGGCTTTGATTGCAGCCTGACTGTCACTAAGAATATATATGGATTTACCTCGGGTTCCTCTATCTATATTCTCTTGAGCACAGGTTATTATGGCAAATGTTTCCGCTTGGAATACAGTTGCCATCTTCCCTAAGCTTTTGCTACATTTGTAACCTTTTGCGTATATGCCCGCTCCTGTACCTGATTCCATTTTGGATCCATCAGTGTACCACACCAGACTGTCTTGTTCTGGTGGATCGAGTCCCTTCTTCCAGTCCTCTATTGTAGGGATTTGGACCTTAAAAGACCTTTCAAACACAAATTTAGTTTGCATTTTATCGGATAACATGCTTGTTACCCGATCCAGGCCTTCATTCTCATCGAACTTTGTATGGTTAGTCTTTGGCTTAGAGGCATCCCATAGTCCAGCAACAGCAAGACGATGTAATGTCTTCCTTGCCTCGAATTCAACCATCATATGCAGAGGAGGGATATTGAGGTATCTCTCAATCGCTGCCGTTGGTGTTGTCCTGAAAGCACCTGTGATGCCGAGACACACTGTTCTTTGTAACCTGGTGAGTGGCGCTTTGCACGAAGCAAGCTTTGTTCTTGGCCACCACACTAGGCTGCCGTATGTGATAATAGGTATTATCATTGTCCGGTACAGCCATCGTATCACTTTGGGCTTTAACCCCCAAGTTTTACCGTAGGTGGAACGACACATGCCGAACACTCGTAAGGCCTTTGTCGTTATATTTTCCACATGAGTTTTCCACCTGAGTTCTTTATCAAGCGTTACGCCCAGATATTTAACTTCGGTGGACCAGGGCAGCTTTATTCCATTGAGGGAGAGCTCTCCTAGGTGTTCTAGTTGTCTCTTCCTCGTAAATGGAACAATGACTGCTTTGCTTGGGTTGATAGAGAGGTGGTTCTTTGTACACCATTCCTCTGTCATCCTCAATGCCTGTTGTAATAATCCAGAGACTATGTTCGGGAATTTACCATTGACCATTATTGCTATGTCATCTGCATAGCCTACTGTGTAGAATGGTCCGGTATTGAGTTTGGTAAGTAGCGAGTCTACTACCAAGCACCACAATAATGGTGACAGCACCCCGCCTTGCGGGCAACCTCTTGTTGTTTTTGCACTAAGTCTGTCTCCCATCAGTTCCGATCTGACTATTCTGCTTCTCAGCATATAGTCAATCCAGTTGCACGTGGTATCGTTGATGCCATGTTCCTTTGCAGCAATGCGTATGGACTCAAATGTTGTTTTGTCGAAGGCTCCCTCTATGTCGAGGAAAGCCCCGACACAAATCTCTTGTCCCTCTAGCGCAGCCTCGGCTCGACTCGCAACAAAGTGCAATGCCGTTTCCGTAGATTTGCCCGGGCTGTAGGCGCACTGTAGTTTATGTAGAGGGAATACTTTCAGTGGTCCCTCTCTTAGATACCTGTCTACCAGTTTCTCCAGAGCTTTTAAGAGAAAGGATGATAGACTGATGGGCCTGTAAGCTTTAGCTTCTTCATAAGTCGGTCTACCCACCTTCGGTATAAAAGTGACTTTGACCTCCCTCCATGCCTTGGGTACGTACCCAAAGGCTATGCAAGCTCTGTAGAGCTTACTCAAATGGGGTACCAAAACAGATGCCCCTTCTTGCAATAGTATTGGGTAGATGCCATCCGGACCAGGGGATTTGAGAGGCTGGAAGCCCGCTATGGCCAGCTTCAGTTTGTTTTCATCTACCACTTTCTTTGCCGTGAGCCAGTTACTTTTGGACGTGTGCCTTGTGAGCTCATCCCTTGTGACTGGTTCCTCTTCATCGCTATTGCGCAGTATACATTCCGGGAAGTGGGTCCTAAACATCACACCCAGAGTGTCCTGTCCAGTTTCCGTGAGACACCCGTTCTCATCCTTTACAGATGATAGTGGGTTTGTCTTAGTCATGGACATTGCTTTGCACAACCTCATTCCACTTGGCAGAGTTTCGATGGAGGTGCAATGCTGTCGCCAGTTAGTTCTTTTGGCCTTGCGTACCGCCGTGTTATACCTCGTTAACATGCTATGATAGCCAGAAAAATCCTTCCTGGCTTTTGCATCATTAAAGGCCTGTCGTGTTTCCTGACGTATTTTGACTAGTTCAGGAGTCCACCATGGTACCTTTTTGCTAAAGGCCTTTTTCTCTGGGCAGTTATCTTCCCATGCGCCGATGGTGCCCGCCTTAATTCTGTCCGCTTCGAATTCTATATCCAGTATGGAATTAAGCTTACCTTTAGGGCTCCCTAGATTTACTTTAAGGTCCCTCCTGTATGAGTCCCAATTTGTGTGCCTACAATTAGGATAGGATAGGATAGATGGACTCTTTTCAGCACTTCCCCGAGTTTCTCCCCTCTAAATTATCGCAGAATTAATGTGACAAATTGTCAAGCACGTGTTATCTGCTGTGATTGGCTGTCGACAACAGCCAGCAGATGAGCAACTCAGCTTTGGACTCGCATTTGGTCCGTTGTGCGTGCAGACCTCCGCTCTGTGAGGGAATGGGGCGTAATCCACAACGCGGGCCCAGTGCACGTTGTTGGATGTCGCATGTTCCGAATTTCTAGTTCTAAGGCATGCATGCCGGTTTCCACACGACGTTTTCCTTCACCGTTTTGAGAGCAGCAGTGTGAAATAATTCTCAATACAAATAATCAAGCGATTAATAAAATGTTTGAGATTGCCAAGTGATGTCGAAATATCACGTGATTTTGGCATTTTGACCATCGCCATCCTTAACATCGAATATCACTTGCCTAAGGTCTCACGGTAAGTTTTCCAAGAGGGCGTGGATGGCTAAATCCGAAACGAAGGATATTAAATTTTCTCTTTCCTCGAGTTTGCCGTACGTCTTTTCTTCCCAGAATTTGATCCTTATTAGCGACACTATCGGAATTCAGAATCGGTTGGTTTAATACCTTGGTGACGTCACAGTGACGCCGGGACCGCCTGTGATCGGAAGTGAGCCTTTAGCGAAGTTCGCGTGTTGTGTATCGCATCATTGCCTTCATAAATAGTTTAATTAACACTTTATTGAGTTGCAAGGTTACTCGTAACACTGTTACGTTGTACCAGGTGCAGGAGGAAAAACATTTAAATTTATGATTATGAATAGTTCGAAGTTTTTTTTTAAGAAACTGTATAATATCTTTACCGACTTAAAAAAAATAAGGAGGTAATAAATTCGACGCGTATGTATCTAATATTGTTGGAACTGCACAATATTCACAAATGTTAATCAATGTGGGCTTCTAAACAATTGTGCCAAATTTCATGAATCTTTGTTGGTCCACGCATTTCTCTGAAACTGCTTATCGGATCATGATAATTTTTTTGAGTATTTCTCAACTTAGGGAATAGTGCAAGTTTCATCAAAATCGGTCCAGCGGTTTACAAGATATGGAACATACAACTGAATTCCTTAGCGATAAACAGCATCAATGTGTAAATTAAATTCTATGGGTGTTTTGTAAATCCTTTAGGTTACCGTACTATAGAAATTGCAAATTTTTTGTGATTGTGTACTAAATCTATAAAGAGAAAAATAAAAAACAACAAAAAAAAAACGACTTCAAAACCAAAACACAAAAACGGGCAAAATAACTTCCGTTTCGGAAGTCGGTGTCTTTTGTACCTCTTGTTTTTATCAGTTTTCGACACCGACTGCCGGAACAAAGTTATTTTGCGCGTTTTGGTGTTTTGCTTTTGATGTCGGTTCCGACTCGAAACAAAGGGCAATCAAAACAAAAAATATTTGTACAAAAGCTTGGAAATTGTTCAAGTATATGGACTGTTAGTGAACAGTGTGTAGTTATCAGTGGATAGAATGTTATAAGTAATAGATTAAGTAGATTCTTGTTGATGCTTTGTGTTTTGGTCAAATAGTCACCGATCGCTAACGCTACAATCTACAGATATATTTTTTACGCTTCAAACTTATTTTCAAGAGTGATACTTGATAGGAGTACAGTTTACTTCAGGGTTGAATGGCAATATCTTTGATTAATTAATCTATACCAAAATTATAAAAAAGAGGAAAGATTTTTTGTTTGTTTGTTTGTACCGAATAGGCTCCGAAACGTTAAAGCTACATTATTCCTGAGTGACATGGGCTATTTTTAATCCCGAAAACGGGTCCTGTGGGGTGGTCCACGGAAGCGAAGACGCGGGGAACAGCTAGTGCTTAAATAAAAACTTCATTCTTTCTTCTCTTTCTACCATTCTTCGGGATATTTTTTTTACTGCCTTGTCTATCCTGATTTATTTGCAGAGCTTTAAAATCTATGAGATCATTTTTGGTGACATTGATTTAATTTTTTTATACTTAGCCAAACAAAACGTTTTATCGATGACATTTGACAGTAATGCGCTTCACGAAATGATGCCAATTTCATTATTCTTAACAATTTGTTCAATGTTTGTTGCCTTTCTAAAAATAAAAAGTTTGTGAATGTTGTTTCTGACAAGTTTTTAAGTAGTCTTCGTCTTTTTCTTTTCCAGTCGATGGAAAACTTATCATATATTTTGGGCCCAGTAGCTGGCCACGTTGATTGCAGCATAGCCACCTATCTAGGTCCACCAAAGTGCAGGTGTATGGATACTTGGGGCACAGATTATATAATACTACCATACAGATTCCTCATCCCATAGAAAGAAACCGCGCCGACGTAACTAGCGTTTTTCGTCTGATTTAACCGATTATTATTTGTACATCGTTCGCGTTCGGTTCCGTTCCATGGCAATAGATAGATGGTGTTAGCAGTGACTTGCAAGTAAAAGGGTTTATTCGGTGCATATTTTTTTCTTTAAATACAGTAAAGATTTGTTTTATAGTATTTTTGCACGTTTTTACAGTTTAATTGTACCAAAATGTCTTACAATACAAATTTAAACAATATACTGGAATGCCTCAGACATTTAAAACTGAGCCATCTATTGGCGTGAATTTTAAATTAATGATCCGTTTAAATAAGAAAAGAAAGAAATGTGAATTAAGAGCCCTATTATATTATATATTCCATAATTTTGTGCTTAGGTTAGGGCAGTTGATTAAACAAGAACATACAATTTTTATGTTCAATGCCAGAAAATGTAAATATAGCACACGATTCAATAACAACTCGGTGCATGTCACGCCATCTAGTAAGATTTATATGAACCAAATTTTCTTTCTTAGTGGTGGGACCCCGTGCTTGGGGGCACTCTGACTCTATCAAGTCTGTTATATTCTGCACAGCGGCACCGGGATCCGCACTCACATTGGGTATCAGAGTTGTAGTTATCTAATCGTGTTCCTATTACCGTGGCATTCTAAGAATTTCTAAAATATAGGCAAGTATTGTAGTTACGTTATATAAGAAAATTCGTCACTCATTCTTTTCGGTTATCGATCAGCCTCGATAAGCGTGTGACACAACTGCTTGCGCTTGAGTCTCTGCTATAGAATTTTACATACATACATAAACTCACGCCTTTTTTCCATGGGGGTAGGCAGAAAGTACAGAACGCCACCTGCTACGATCCTTACATACTTCTTTTGCTTCACTCTCATTCATACATCTAGTCATACACACACGGTTATGAGTACTGCGCACCTGGCCTTTCTGAAGAACATCACCTATAAGGTCTATGTATGTCTTTCTAGGGCGTCCCCTCCCGGCGTTTCCATTCCGTCTGCCATGTAAATACCTTTCGTTAGTCGCCTTTCATTCATTCTCTCAACATGACCAAACCATCTTAACATACTCTTTTCAATTTTAGTCACTAAATCTTCTTTTAAACCACAACGTTGTCTTATTACCTTATTCCTCAATCTATCATTTAAAGTTACACCACACATACTTCGCAAGGAACGGATTTCTACTGCATTAATCCTACTTTCATGTCTTTTTTGCTATGCCCAACTTTCACTTCCATACATAAGTGTAGACACCAGCACACTGTTGTGAATTTTACATAATAAAACCTAATATTCATACGTTAAAGTCTGGATATTTGGTTGGACTTTATCATTCACGAGTCAACGGCACAACGGATTTGGATGTGACTTGGAACACGGATAGACCATGATCTGTCGGTCTATTCTGTAAAAATCTCACCATGATAACTTCTAAGGTGGAGTTAGCTTGAATTAAACTGTCATTCCACCTTGATCGAAAGGTATGACAGCTTATACTGCTTATATACTTCATGTTCACTCCACCTATTATTTTCACGGTGAGATTTGTACAGAATAGCACCAGTACGTCGTCTCGAGATAATTTCCGACATCTACGCGGGTGAAGTCGCTGGAAAAGGGTAGTTTTACATAATATAGTTCTTATAATTAGCACCTACTGAAGTATGGATGTTTATAAATGTGTGAAAATAAGGTTGGGTACATTGTGAAGGGTAGATTTCGAGATTAACGTCACGATTCTTGACGTATCTACTTTATTGTACTAGGTCTGGTAAGTAAGTCGGCAGGTCTATATTACGTTTTACGGTCAGCTCGAAACAAGACGTGGATCCATTGATGTATTAAAAATAGGAAGATACGTTACGCCCTAACATCGCGATCAGGAAACCTGGGCTCGGCGCACGACTACATGCACCGAAACTCACACATCTGTATTCAGTGTGATCACCAGTCCCAAACCTACAGTTACCGATAGACAAGGACAAAAATAGGAGACGGCGCTGTAGTGCGAGCGAAATCGCGTTAGCTGCCGAAAGTTAACCGAATGTTTACTATTATGAATGAAATGACACGTATCGTGTCTCTCACGCATGTTTGTAATATCTATCTCGCTTTCACAAATATGGCGAAGCAAACATTAAATATTATTGTAATTTTCAACAAATTAACATTTTTGACTGTACTTACGATTGGTAAGTGATCCCGTGTGACTTATTTTTCTTCCTCGTATTATTTAAACAGTGTTTAGCTACACAAGAAGTCATTTTGATGCGTAATTATTGCAAAAAAAAACACAAAAACACAGAAATTATTGAGCTGTGAGATCAACCCTGTGCCGTGCGCGACTGAGTGCCCGCTACGGGCATGCACTTAGTCTAGTAGGACCAAGTGCTGTGTCCAGTACCGTATCTTCCCTTTTTTTAATACATCAATGCGTGGATCAAACTTTATTTTTCTACACTAAGGCAGATTCTCCAAAAATAATCCTCTGACAATGAACGTTTTTGAGTAGAACTTAAAAATGCGAGCATTCGTGTCTCGGTGTGAGCTAACCTTTTATTACCTATTTATAGTCGATATTTATATCAAAGCTACACTTGAGTAGCAGGTAATGTTATTTAGACTATTTGCAAATCAGAATGTGTTACTCGTGTTAATGTAAACTCTACGGTTAAAAGTAAATGTGGTCCAAAAATGCATAGTTTCGAAGATATCATAAAAAGAGTTTCAAAATTTTTGTGCGTCCTTTTGGATGCCGTGATTATTTCCAACATGAGTAACATGAAAATGAAAAAACCGGCCAAGTGCGAGTCGGACTAGCGCGGTGCCTTTTTTTTCGATAATGGTACGGAACCCACGAAGGGTTCCGTACCATATCCCCTCCCATACCAAAAAAACACGTTTGTTGTATGGGAGCCCCACTTGAATACCTATTTATTTTATTCTGTTTTTAGTATTTGTTGTTATAGCGGCAACAGAAATACATCATCTGTGAAAATTTCAACTGTCTAGCTACCACAGTTCATGAGATACAGCCTGGTGACAGACAGACAGACAGACGGACCGCGGTGTCTCATTAATAGGGTCCCGTTTTTACCCTTTGGGTACGGAACCCTAAAAAGAATATGATCATTGAAAAATTATTCATAACCCAGTTGATACTTTGATTATGGTCTCATTCATACCCTAAAGTTATGGGATATCAAAATAGAACCCCTCGTATGTGGTCTTATAATGGCCGCTTTCTTAATAATTGCATTAATCAGATTAAATAAATAATAAAAACAATGAAAAAGATCTATGTCAAAATTAATGAGAATTTTTGCAAGATTTGGGAACTTGGATCTGATACAGTATTTAGAAATTAATCGTTAGTTATTGTAAAAATATAGACAAAGAAGAATACTCCAGTGCAACTGTCCTCGTCGGCGAAATATTCTGTTGGTACACAAAGTATAACTTCGAAAGGAAACAATGTGTCTCATACAAACGCTTCTTACGTTTACGGACAATTGAACAATAAATAAATACTACCAACTCTACAACGTGAGATAAAAAGGAAGTGTGTATGACCTTATCGGCAACCCTGACCAGATCAACAGCGGTGTATGTTATCTAACACCATAGACATAAAATTGCCTTATTTATAGAAATCTCTGAGGTTAAGCAACTGATTAGCAGATTCTTTATTCAAATTATTTAGAAAATTTAAATATAGAATGACAAAATCTTAGGAAATGAGGTAGAGGAACAGACACTGCGGCGCGACAATGCGACAACGAGTTTTCATAGACATTCTTGTTAATGCAGAGCAATTTTATAACAATTTCTAAGAATGCGTTGTCTCAATCACAACACTCGCAACGCTGCATTGCACTTATCTACTGGACCCTTTAACAAGTTTCCACGTTTAAGTATATTTTAGTCCAGACAAGATTTTCAAAGCCTTTGAATAAATCACAATAATCCTGTATCGTGCAAGCAGAGTTTTCAGCGCGATTTGAACATATGTAACAACAGTATATATTACGTAGTATACTTACGAACAGTGGTGACTGGTGACCCAATGGTGCCGGCCCCGACTTACGTGTCGTAGGTCGTGAGTTCGAACCCTGGCAGGCACTTCACTTTGTGTAAATTATTTCATTATTGCTGCTCTTAAAACGTTGAAGGAAAACATTGTGGGGAAACCGGCATGTCCTAGAAACAAAAATTCGAAGACATATAACATCCACCAACACGCACTGGGCCTGCGTGGTGGATTAAGGCCCATTACCTCGCACAGAGAGAAGGCCTGTGTCCCAGCAGTGGGAACATTAGATTGATGATGATGACATTAAATTGGTAAGGAGCAAACGAATACGCCCAAACGTTTACCAAAATCGCTTTTTATCTAAGATATCATAGATTCAATTACAAAATTCATCCAACAAAAGAGAATTAATTAAAACAGTTTAATGAATTCTCTTTTGTTGGATGAATAAACAGTAAGCTGGATCCATTTAGCCGTGCAACGGGCTTATATTTCACGATTGGGAAGCCACGAGCACCATGGTCAAAAAAGAGCCCCCTCGGGTGCGACACGAAGTTCAATAGAAATATTTCTTTATAGGTATTTCTTTTTATTCAGGTCCGCCTCATATTCATTTGCTCTTAAATTATTTATTAACTTCATTTTCAATTCATAGGCCGTTATAATTTATACTCGTAATTATTTTGAATAGCGTTATGCCCGTGACTTATTCGGTGCCGTGGTCTATAGTTCTATACCGCAAGTGGGATGCATTTTTTACCCGACTGCCGAAGGAGGGTAATGTGGGGGTTTACCAGTCTATGTATGTATGTATGTGTGTATGTAAGTATGTATGTATGTATGTTTGTTCCTATGTGGCGTTCTAGAGATCAAACGCGTGGGCCTATTTTGATGGTTCTTACGTTAATCGATTCGTCTTAACCCCGCGAGTGTCACTGGCTACATTTAAATTGGAAAAAACAGAAATGGCGGCTTTTGGGTGCCATTTTGTAGGGGAAAAAAATTTTTTTTTCTTCCAAACCCATCGTGTGGGGTATCAAAATAAAGGATTTTAAGAGGCAATTTCAAAAATATATAGCACTTATATGTTTAAATGTACATAATTCTAAAAAAATATAACTAAAATGTAGTAAATAAAAAAAGTTAATAAAAAAAATCAAAAAACCCGACTGCTTAAAAAGCAAACTAAAAAGACGTAAACAAGAAGAAAATCATGCTGTGCAGTCGGAGGATAGATCTGGGTTTGGTCCGCCAGCTCGCGAATATGTATCCTCCGACTGCACAGCATGATTTTCTTCTTGTTTACGTCTTTTTAGTTTGCTTTTTAAGCAGTCGGGTTTTTTTTTTTTTTTTTATTAACTTTTTTTTTATTTTTCACTTTTTAGTTGTACCTACCTAATAGGCAAGTTGGTTAAGGTACCTATAACGCCAGAATACATTACCCGAATATCATAAAATTTGAACAGAACCGGTGAAATGAGATATCTGCGTAACCCTTAAGAGCGTACTGGCGTGATGTTATGTTATGAAATGGTATAAACAATAAACAGACATGCGATTGCAGCAATCCCGAGAGATTTGCCGTAATTTATTGAAGAGTAAGAGAAAAAAATAAAAACAAACATAATGTCGAACATAGAACCTAACTTTTTGGTAAGTCGGTTAAAAATACAGCATGACACTTAGTGATACAATTAGAAAGAAATATCGGGCATTCAGGTTCGCACCAGTATTTCCAAAACTCACCTACCTTTTACAAACATGTACAAAATTTTTACCTATTTATTATATGTATTAGTTTAGATAAGTTGGCTTTTATCATTTTAAGTTTCCTTTCTTAGGTTGTCTGCGAAAACTCAATTTCGCAAGTTCGTTTTGTTTGTCGACTTCTAGTTTTATTGTTTTCGAAGAAAACATAAACCTACCGAAAGATCTACCTAAGTGAGCATAATAATATTAAGCTCTTGAAATACTTATCGTTTCGTATTTCACCAGTATTCCTGTATATTTTATTTACATAGAGGATATTCCGACATAACAAAATTTCCATATCAAATAAGAAAAGCAATTCCACAAACAAGTGTTTGACTAAGGTTCGGTCCAGACGGGCAACTTTATTACAGCTTTGTAGCAACGGGTTTTTGTTATAAAAATCTTACTCCCTTCTTATTTTCAATAATAACTTTGAACACAATTGTAGTTTGTAAGTAACTAAGTAAGTAATGCATGGTAATTAAGACTGATTTATGTGATCACCTCTTCAAAGAAGTAGCAAACTTCAATTTTAAGGGATTTGTTTCACAACAACGATTGGATCTCTAGTTTTCTATATTATATTAATAGGTGAAGCCTAAGTCTAGTATATACTTCATCATTTCAGCCGAAATACGTCCACAGCTGGCTATAAGCCAGTGTCGCCACAACGATAGATTCTGTGCGTCTCGTATCCATCGGATTTTCGCAGCCTTAACCATGTTATTGGTCGACCTAGCGGGCGGCCGGCAGCCCTCCAGTGCTCCGTCTTCCGGATCGCGATCGCCACTTACGAGCTTTTCGGCCCAATAGGCGAAGCGAGTAGTGTGCTCTGCCCACTGCCACTTTAGTTCACGAAAGCGAAATTACCTAATTCAAAAAAACTGCCTACCCATCCCTCCTTTCACCAGTTGACTCAAGCTGCACAGAAAATATTTTCATCCATAAATATTCTCTAGGATTCTAACATTCTAAAAAGTTCCAAAACTGTCATGGCGTGTGGTCACAAACTAACATTCGCATACGGATACCCATGCCTATGAAATATGCAAATACATTTATAATTCACGTCGAGAGCGTAAGCGTAAGCGTGGCGCCTCGTTGCTAATCCAGAGTTAAGATGGGTTCAAGTGCCTCAATGCAGGCATACCTAATTAACTTTTACATGGATCAACTGGCATCAATACTCGAGATAGCTGGTGTTTTGCCAGATATGCTTGCATATAAGAATAATATAGAGGAGCTTATATAGCAAGATCAAGCGTCGTAAATGGAGATGGATTGGTCACACGCTCTGGTGGGATTCCGATCACATTCCAAAGCAGGCCATGGACTGGAATCCTCAAGGGAAAAGGAAGCGCGGCCGTCCCAGTAAAACCTAGCGACGCACCATATTGGCTGAAGCGACGAGCATCGGAATGGCGTGGAGCGCTATGAAGCGTGAGGCTCAAGACCGGTCGCGATGGAGGACTACTGCGGACGCCCTCAGCCCCAGCTAGTGGACATAGGATCTTAAGTAAGTAAGTATATAGGGAGAGCAGTGGTGGTGATAATAAGAGCTAACGTAGTGAAAGCAGTGGTGGCCCAGTGGTAACAGCCGCGACTTACAAGTTGTAAGTTGAGGCTTCAAACACATGCAGGCGTTCATTTTGTGTAAATTATTTCATCACCGCTGCTCTCAAAACGGTGAAGGAAATCATCGTGAGGAAACCGGCATGTCGTAGAACCAAAAATTCGAAAACTTGTGACTTCTATTCGCTGATTGATGTGAACATCCACCAACCCGCATTGGAATCCGCCTTACAGAGCGGAGGCCTGTATCCCAGGCCGATGATGATGAGAGGAGATCGTGGCTAAATTACAACGGCCGCACGGGTCGGTCTTTGAGATCAAACAAACGCTTGCCAAGTTGTGTCCCTCGATAGGTGAACATCCATTACATGTGCACTGTGAAACAGAAAGTACGTCAAGTCGTTGGCCCAACTGCCATTTGTAGATCTTTGGCAGTCATTACAGGTAGACAGGAGCCGGGCAATCTGACAACAGACTAGCAGTCGCTTCATGTACAATACTGGTATGCAGCTCCATCTGGTTCCATCGACAACTGACCCTGACATATTTGGGAACAGGCTAAGGATATTGATTGATATTATAATAATTCTAAAGTAATATAAAAAGAGAAGTAAAATTCTCTCCAAAGTATTCGCCAGATATTTATGCTTTATATCACTTTTAAAGAGCTTATTCGAATGAACAACAGAATATAAGTTTACTTCATGCTGTACAAAATTCTGTTTATTTTGAATTTGCACATGTTATAAATCATCGCTTAGTGAGACGTTTGATTCATGTTATGGCCTCCTGCGACGTAAGTCAGATGAATCACCAGCCAATTCACCTTTATTGAAGTAATTTCCCTTTATTACTAACACCTACGCTTTAACTTTCTCTCAAATAATATTATTAGATTCTGTAGCATTATGTTGTGGGTTATGATAATACATTGTTTTATTACAGGCTTTAAAAAAGCTTTGATATTGTCAGAACAACTTTCAATTCAATAGATTCCTATTATTTTCATACTAAAAACTACGTGTTTGTTATATCATCTACGCCTTTTCAGGCAGCTTTATCATTATTAACTGGACAGTAAGTAATAAGTATTGTTTTCTTTTTAACAGCAGAGACTCCGATTTCTAGACAAAGATTTAACATTATTTGGTCTTAAAATGTTTTCTCCATTTCGCAATCTCCACACGTTGAAGATATGTTGTTATTTTCTTCGAAATCTCTTAGTATAAGTCTTCGTTGGGTTTATCTTTAATTTTTTATCTCAGATATGGGGAATTGGATACGCGCCTTTTGTATTTTTATCGGGATGTACCTAAAACTTGATTGCTTCACAATGAATGTCTTTATGTGTGAACGTATTGTGAGCAACAAAAGATTTCTCGAATAGATATAATAGAAGATGGTTCCGGGAGACGTTTTTCTTTCTAAATAATGCGATAAAGATATATCATCCGCCTCCGGAGTCTTTTGGGAATTGTGATTGAGTGTTACTTATATGAGTAGCATGTACCTACTGAGTAGTTCGGTGTGTCTACGAATATTCTCAGGCCCGAGTTGGATGTTTTTGCTGTTTCGCTGTTCTATCTAAATACACGCAGTTATATGAAATTGTTACTGTTGTTTCGTTTATTAACGTAGGTACCAATCAAACGGAGACACTTCCATCTTTCATCTTCAAGCCTGATGTGTGAATCTACAGTCAATATTTTGAAAAAGTAGTCCTATTCTGTAAAAAAATCACCTTGATAACTTCGGAATCTGTAAAATTAAGCTGTCAATTCCTGGGACATCTTGTATTCTCAACTCACCTCAAACCCACTTCACTAAAATTTCTTCAGAATAGACCGGCTAATAACGTAATCACGTGACATACGATTTGATAGGTCCCTTTGAATTTAGTTTTGTCTCTTTACCTTTAAGTGTAGACTTGGCTTTAAGCACTAAGGCTCCCACAGAAAGGCGCGATGCGAGAATACGAAAATGGGACAACCGTTTTTCATAGGAATCGTTTGAAATTCGTCAAGTTCGAGGGTTCTTTAGTTCTTACACGAGAGTGTGGTTTTCCGCATGGGAGGTCACCCTAACCTAACCCTAGAATGTGTTTCTTGAAGTAAAAGCAAAGGGATATTAAAGGAATGCACTTGTAAAAAGATGTGAAGAGGGTATTATTTAATTGCAACGGTTAATTGAGCGTAGCATCAAGACAATAACATGTACCTACTTTGCATAAAATAAGTAGGTAGGTAAGCAGAGTTCAAAGTGTACAAACACGGGGAAATATCATGAGTAAATACCTATTTAAATACCTTTTTCTTGGACTTGCGTTTGAACATGGTTTTAGGATTGTTGCACACATCGTGTTAGATTCGCATTTTAACGTATTCGTGATTTTGCATCCGAATTTTAACATATAAACGATCGCGAATAGGAGTAACCTACACAATATTCCTTAGTGTTAACAAGGTATTAGCAAGTATTAGAATTAAACATAACAGTCGATTAACTTTTAACAACCTCAAAACTCCGTCATGTTTTTCATTTGTCACGTCATGAAGTACCTATAGATTTCTTTATGATTTGCATGGCAACATTAATTCTAATTTTAACCGCCATTAGTTAAAAAACGAAGAAACAAAAAAGCTTTTTTACAAAAAAATACTACCGACTTCCCAATAAAAAAAACTACAAAGTGAAAAATAACTTTATTTTTGGAAGTCGGTGTCTTTCGCAGGTACCATGTTTTTGCGTTATAAGCAGTAAGCAGTTCTATTGTATATCTTCGAAGTTCTTCATCAGATCTTCACCAAACTAAAATGGGACCAATTTCGAAACATAATTTTTCAAACAAAAAAAGAATTTTCAAAATCGGTCCAAAATTGACGTAGATATGCGTGAACATAAAAAAAAAATAAACAAACCTAATGCTGAACATAGAACCTCCTCCTTTTTGGTAAGTCGGTTAAAAACAGGGACACCTACTGCCGAAATTAATTTACTTTATAGGTTTTTTTGGAAGTCGGTTGTATTTTAATGTAAAGATTTTTTTTAACATTCAATTTAAATACAGTAAACCAAGTGCATTTTAGATATTTATAACTACCGACACATTTATACACAAATTTTTTTTCCATTAATATTATCTGTCCAAGACTTATCAGCTCTTCCTAGAAAGTCAATATTAATAATGACAGTTTAGGTGCAGTAAGTTATATTATAAACGAATATCGATAAAAATTGTTGACTTAGATAGTGCAGCCCCTATGTAAACGTTTACCTGTAATTTTTATCGTATCGATATCTCGGGTTTGGGTGAGCCCGATAAGACAGAAGTCGTCAAGGACATATTGATAAAGTTCTTAGACTTGCGATAAAACGTCCATTAGTATGTTTTGTTGGGTTAAACAAATATTATTTGAAATTAAAATAAGTAAACCAAGCCGACCGCGTAGCGGAAGACGTAGCAGAGACCAATCGATGTGGTGACACTTGGAGGAAGCTACCTAAACCCAAGACCCCAGACCTAAACTTCTTCAAAAAAAAACACTCCATAAATTCTTACTAAATAAATAATATTATAGTATTACTGAATATTTAGAGGATAAAAAAACTGTATTAAATTCCAATTTCCCAGATTTATTTATTACCAGATTTCGTACTTGAGTCATTAAGGATTGTTAAGTATTCTCATTTCATTTTTATTTTTATTTCTGTTCCTCTGTGTAATGTTTTTATTTTATAACCTATGATATTATTAGTTACATAATTATGTTACAATAAGCAGCTTGCACATAGTGTACCTACACTTAGCTACATTTTGTGAAAACCAATATTTGTATGTCCAGCAAGGCTGCACACAGTGAAATCAAATCTTTGTAATATGTACATATGTACAACATCATTTGCCTGTGTGTCAACAAATAAATACATTTGAATTTGAAACCTATGTTCAGCACGTGGACGTCTTTCGGCTGAAATGATAATGAAACTATGTTCCCCGTTAAAGATTCCCACAGACAACGATTTGATGAAACTATGTTCCCCGTTAAAGATTCGCACAGAAAACGATTCGATGAAATTATGTTCACCGTTAAAGATTTCCACACACAACGATTTGATGAAACTATGTTTCCCGTTAGAGATTCCAACAGACAACGATTTGATGAAACTATGCTCCCCCTTAAAGATTCCCACAGACAACGATTTGATGAAACTATGTTTCCCGTTAAAGATTCGCACAGAAAACGTTTTGATGAAATTATGTTCCCCGTTAAAGATTTCCACACACAACGATTTGATGAAACTATGTTCGCCGTTAAAGATTTTCACAAACAACGATTTGATGAGGATGAAACTATGTTCCCCATTAAAGATTCCCACAAGCAACGATTTTTGTTTGTTGTTATCGCTTCGCTCAATGTATTATTCTCATCACAAAAATAAAAAAAAACGAATCGACTGTGTTTTCAGAAATGTGAAAACTGAGTCGGATTTTAGAAATCAAATCAATAATTTAGGTAGGTACCTATTTGATTCGTTGTACAAAATAAAATAAAAATACGTTTGGTTTGGCTACATTATTTTTGCTTTAGTTTTTTGTCAGCATTTTTGCTAACGTTGCATGCGTTTTTTGCGTTGAAATTAAGTTTTAGTTACTTCATAGACTACATTTGCTAAGTCATGTTATTAAGTTACACGAATATCTGTCATGTCCACGTCGAATTTTATTAAGAATGTACATTGGAGCTAGCTTATTCCTTGCCTACTCTGTTAAATCATTCATTCAATCTATTGAAATAAGGTCGCTTGCTTTAAATCTGGAAATGTAGGTTGGCTTAGAACTGTGCTTACTTTTTCAAGGACTTCAGGGATGACAAACAACAAAACAAAGTTCTATTCTGTGTTAGCAATTTCGTAGTTTCAAAAAATGTTAACAAATATTCTGGTATTTAATATCTCTACACTATGGTTAAGTTGGCGCTACAACTTAAATAAACACATTACCCTCCTTCGGCAGTCGGGTAAAAAGACACTAGGTACGTCAAAAGTTATTTCAGAATCAACTTTAATTCAGCCAATATAAAGATGAAAATTGTTTAAGCGGAAGTAACATCAACCGGGAACAAGGATTTGAACATAATACCTACGCTGCAGGACGCTATAGGAGTGAATCAGGCGAACGGAAGCGGGCACGCGCGTCTAAAATTAACACGTGGTCGCGCGAGTAAAAACCGCGCGGCAACGTAAACATTTTACATTTAGCTGGCGGTACTTGGCGACAGGAAATCGATTGATAGTTTAGTAGGTAGCTGCCGCCCGCGGATGTGTCCGCTCGAAAGTCGAAATTATCCCAAAGCTGTCACTAAACATGGGCCCATATTATAATCTCCTATCAATTCCTTTCGGATCTACCAAAGATTATTTATCCAACAAAGTTCATGAACATATTCGAAGGGTATGAGATGAAAGGTCCGACTTCCGTCCTTCTCTAACTTCCACAAAGAGTTCAAACATACAATCATGCGCCTGGGCACCTGCAAGTTCATGGTACCACAGAGCACGGAAACGCCTCAGCATCCACTGCTAGATACTGGTAGCTAAGATTTGGCCCAAACAAATTTGAACCACTGTCGTACCAACAACACGAAGACGAAGAAGGCATTGTCAATACTTTACTTTCGAGATTGACCGATTAGTCACCGACTTTTGGGGAGGGAAGGACGACTATCTGGCCACTTCTGTTTTCGGCGATTAGTCGGCTGATGATAAGTTCATTTGAGCATCGACTAATGATCTAGTCGACTAGTCGGCCAAGTCATTTACCTATCGGCTTATCTTGTTTTTCATGCAAATCAAGCATGTCAATTTTTACACGGACATGTGTGTCGACAATTGACGTACTCATAGAAACTGACAGCTTTGAATGGCGGTCTGTACTGTGACAGAAAGAAGTAATGGATAATTTACATGTGGTCGTAGATTTCTCGACGTAATTAGGGTGAATTGGTTGAAGCGGACACCAAGAACGACCTAGTAATCGACTTATCCGACGACTGAGTGTAAGTGCCTGTTCGTCCGACGATCCAGTGTACTAATCATCTGATGACTCAGTTTGAAGTCGAAGCCAAAAAGCTTTGCAAGACTCTGTGCCTAGCAAAAAAAGGACGCAGTGATTTAAATGAAAGGAGCATTTCCCTCTAATGAAATGCACCCTCAATTTTATTTTTACTCTAATAAACCTTCCAGATCTGTGTAGACCCCGGGAGTCCGTGTGGACCACTTTGAAAACGATTGCTGTAGAAGCTGCCAGTACGAAGATACCATGGTCTGTGTTATACCTGAGTTATGCGGATGCGCTGAATGCCAAGCATTCATTACTACCATTAATATGCACTAACAGGTGTGATGGTCGTTTACATTGCAGGCACATGAGTTCTTTAATAGGTGTTTAACGGAAAACAATTTGAACAATGATATAATTATATAAGATGTGTGTAAGAAAATCACAGTGATCAAGATTTTAATCGGGTAAGTGTTCATCGTAAAGATTTGTGATCACCGCTGCTTATGGATATCTGTACTGCCAATGCAATTGCACTTTCCACTTTAGACACAAACTAGAAATTCCCCGTTTAATGCCTGTAAAAACAGCGTGCACCTGCATCTGGAAGACCTTTTTGAGGCATATGATAACGCTGTCGGTGTGGCCGAGATCTGATCGAATCATATTTAAATTTGATATTGAAGAATCATCTAAACTTTTCTTTCTTTTTATTGTCTTTAGGCTCGCGCTTGACCACTATCTCACCTGATGGTAAGCGATGATGTGGAAGATGAAGAAAGGGACAGCGTCCCTGTATAATTATTCCGTACTAGTTTTGTCCCCTGGATTATCCCGCAGGTAATATGTACCTGAGATAAAAATATCCTCAATGATGATGTAGGTTTTGGAAGAATTGTTTTATTCGGAACAGTATAAACATAGATTCATCTTACAAACAGACAATTTCAAATCTTTAAAATATGATTAGGGATATCCTGCAAATACTACGGATGTAACCTAACCGTATATTGCTACGTACAATGGAGTCATAAGATTTGTAAATTATTACGTATATAGCAAGAAAATTATATACTTCCGTCGTGATTTCTCAATAGCTAGCGTTCTTCGTCGATTGCCTTCGTTCATATTGTCGAATATAAATTTTATGTAGCTCGTTTTAGGAGCTCTCTTGCTGAGGTCGGTACTTAGATAGGAGACCATACTATTATATGCCGATACTCCTCCGAGTCTCGGCAAACGCGTTAAATTGTTCATTCCGGCTGTCATTGCCAGAAAATCTGGCACCAGTCTGCCAAGGAGTATCGTGTTATTCAGTGGAGATCAGATAAGCTTTTTTCTCCTTGTAAAATACCGGTATTCAGCTGCATAAGACTGATCTGGAAGCCGACCCTAATAGGGATTGGCTAAGCTGATTGATACCATTTTATGTATGGAATTTTGTGCTTTTATAATGAAGATTGGGGATTACCAATATTTTTGGCCGGTCTGAAGTTGGCTACAATGGCTGCGCAGTAGTAAATATCTAACTAAAACAGTAGCGCACCATGCCATGTGCATTGGAAAGCCTACGTTTAGCCCGGCCAAAAAGTTTGCGGATTACTGCATCTTGGGATTTGAGCAATCGGCGGGTGTATACTTGGTCTGTCCGCTCAAGGCTTTTTGTTCTGTCAACAACATTGTAAACTTTCCTGTTAGTTTTCTCAGAAACTCTGTTAAGCTGTGTATTGCACAAGTATGTTTAAATATTTGGTTTTCCAAATTTACGCTAGCCACGATGTTTATTTTGATAGCAGAGTCTATTTCGTTATTTTAGCATAACAATAATAAATATACTTAGTTAGTGTCACATTTCCTGATACATGCCTAACAAGGCCTCTGCGAATTGGCTTCGGCCCCTCGCACGCCTTTCAATGGACCGGGACCCCAGAGTCCCGAGATTGTCAATACAAAATATACTTGTAGATACGCTATACGCTACTTGTGTCGATACTCTTGCGCCATCCCATCTTCCTAGCTCGTCGTGCTGTGCTGGCGCTGCCGCTGCGGCTGCAGAGAACCTCAAGCGGCGGAAATATAATAACCTCATCGGTAGTTATATTTTCGAGCCGTTTGGGGTTGAAACTCTTGGTCCGTGGGGTCCGAGTGCTCACGCTTTGTTTAAAGATCTTTCCAAACGCTTAGTTGACACTTCGCGTGACCCAAGGGCTGGCTTTTACCTCGGTCAGAGAATAAGCATTGCCATACAACGTGACAATGCTGCCAGTCTTTTGGGCACATTACCAGTGGACAACGATGTGGAGGAGTTTTTCGACGCCATATTTTAGATTAGGTAAGTGAGTAGTTTTTGGTTTAAGTGTTTATGTTTGTAGTCTTAGTTAATTAAGTATTTTATACATTGTATATACTTGTTTCTTGTAGATTGAATTCATATAAATGTTTTAAATATCGTTGCTGATAGCAAATATATGCTATGTTTTATGCCATGTTGATTGGCAATGCTGATCCCTTAGGTCACATGAAGAATCGACTATATTTGTGTTGACTACCTACGTATTTAAACAAACAACTATTAAGTATATAAATAGGGCCAAACCAAAATTTTAATTTTATCAAACTTTACTAATTGATAAAATAATTACTTAACCATTTTGTTGATGTAATTTAATCTGTCCGTAATACTTTAAATATTAATTTATAGTCTATTAGTTATTAATTGGTGTCAATGGGCGATAAGCAACAAAAATAATAACAACCCTTGGCTTGCTGAACTGTTTTATTGGTAAACTGTGGCTTAGTTTGACTTTGTAAAATAGTAAATTAAAATTGTCAAATTGGTAAAAGTGCGAATTGTCTGGGAATACAGGCTTGATGTTGTGTAAAATATACTTTAAGAACACACTTATTCAAAAACTGGCTCCTACCCCACTTGTGGCTTTTAGGTACGATACGAAATGTACTTCGTACTCGTGCGGATATAGAGGTTGCTAGCCTAAGATGTCACTGCAAAAATTAGCAGATAATTTTGTTTTTTATTTAACTTTATTTATATTTTATAGGTTCTATTTTCGACATCAGGTTTTTAATTTTTTTATGTATGTTCACCGATATCTCCGTCAATTGTGGACCGATTTTGATAATTCTTTTTTTGTTTGAAAGAGTATATTCCGATATTGGTCCCATTTTAATAAATATTTTGGTAAAGATTTGATGAAGAATTTCGGAGATATACAACAGAACTCTTCAATAAATAACGGCAAATCTCTCGGGATTGCTGCAATCGCATGTCTGTTTATTCTTTTTACCATTTCATAACATAAAATCACACCAGTACGCTCGAAAGGGGTAAGCAGGTCTCTCATTTCACCGGTTATATTCAAGTTTCATGTTATTCGGGTAATCTATTCTCTCGTTATAGGTATTTACTTAACTACTTCCCTATTAGGTAGGTACAACTAAAAAGTGAAAAATAAAAACAAAAAATTACTACCGACTTCCAAATAAGAAAACTAGAAAGTGTAAAATAACTTTAATTTTGGAAGTCGGTGTCCATAACTTAAAAAACTTTGGTACCTACCAAAGACACCGACTTCCAAAATTAAAGTTATTTTACACTTTCTAGTTTTCTTATTTGGAAGTCAGTAGTATATTTTTGAAAAATAAATTATGATTTATACTTGATAGTATAATAGATTGTTGCAGGGTAACTGTCATTAAATTCCTACAATAGAGATAAATTAATAATCTCACTTTACAGATCCATAAAAGAATATCAATGAATAACATTATATTACATTCGTTGCGTGTTTTATCTCCCATACTTTTATAGGCAGCTTGACCAAACACCACAATTGCAATATAGTAGTCGGGTTCATAAGTAAACATCCCATATCTATTGGGCTATCGATTGCGTGGTGACGTCACTACTTCCGAATCCATCTTTGACGTTTGGATGCCTTTGTGACTGATTACAAAATGTACAGATGGAGTAATTTTTTATGTGATGGAGCTCGTGGCTGACTAAGTTAAAACACACAAATGGGTCGATCGATTTGTAATGTTAAGCAACGTTTGCCGAGATCCATCCGTGGATTGGTGACCATCCATTCCATACCGAGACTGCTACGTGCCTTCCTAGGCATGAAGCCTTCGAAGCCGTTAGTGCCCTGGCTGTCATTTGGTCCATCTTTGCCGGAAAATCTGTCAGCAGTCTTGTATCGCGTTACGTATTTACTGGATTGTTCATCATCATCAGCCCACAGCAGTCCACTGCTGGACATAAGCCTCTACACTCGCACGACATTTATTTTGATTTTCAGTAACTCTCATCCAGCTGCTACCAGCCAACCTGCGAAGATCGTCACTCCACCTAGCCTGAGGACGTCCTACCTTACGTTCACCAAATCGAGGTCTCCATTCAAGAACACGACTGCTTATCTCGCGGTCATATCTCGTATCGTAATTCGTTGGATGTCCGTCATCATCATTTCAGCCAAACGACGTCCACTGCTGGACATAGGCCTGCCCCATGCGTCGCCACACTGATTGGTCCTGTGCGTCTCCACCGGACGTCCGCAGCTTTGACCAGGTATCGTCGCTCCATTTACTGGAAGGCCTTCCAACTGCAACGTCTTCCGGTTCGCGGTCGCCATTCCAGAACTTTTCGGCCCCAACGGCCATCCGTTCTGCAAGCAATGTTCATCATATTTGACTTGAATGATGTATCTACCGTTTAATACATAGTGTTACTTTACCTTTCATAAGACGTCTCAGAATCAGAATTGAAAGGTTCTAAGATTGCAACAGAACTCGCTACGCTAATAGTGCGACTGCGAGTCTACAACTGGGTTAATTGGCTATCATTTACTGGTTGAGATACTAATTTAAGAAATATATTTGACGCATCAAGGGTGGCCGATAGATGCAAACCATCGGGAAATCAGGATGTATTCCCTTAGGTTAAGACATCGTGTGTGGGCAGGTCGGTGGGTACTCGTACAATCGTGAAAATTAAATCACACAATTTATTCGATACACTGGTTAATCCACATAGTCAGTTACAAACTTCCTTACTAATATTACGGATCGACCGTGATTCTACGATGAGCTATAAGGCGGTCAGTACTCAACTGCCATATTCTGCTGTCCCCACCACGCAAGTGGTTAGAAAAAGCGCGCCAATGCGTAGTTGTTCTTGATTTGCCGCCATGTGATTTGTCTTGATGTCCGTACTATTGACTAAAACCGACATCTTCATAACTTTTGCCCGAAGTTGTGATTTGTACATCGTTGACAGTGGTCAGTCGTCCATCGAATCTTTGGTTTTCCTCTACACCTTTCCTAAGTGTATATTATCGAAAGCTATCTTACGAGTAACAACGAACATGGTCAACCAACATTCACTACAACACGTTTGCTATGCGCCATCGATCATCATCTGTCACTTCCCCTCACTATCTTATATGTACCTATTAGTGTTGTGACTTACACAATCAAGCACTGTTGCGAGAAGGCTTAGGTAGGTACCTACCTGTTTTCGTGAGGGGCAGTTTTGCAAATGCTGGCAGAGACAGAAAAGTGGAGGGAAATGGCCTCCTTCTGTGAGACAATGATGGTCCAGAAAAAAGATCCCCCTAGGAGAAGAAGGTGTCGGGGAGACAACCGCCTCGATGCCTTAAACGTCAAAACCCAGCCTGCATCATAAGCAGGTGCAAATCAACCGCATTAAGGTAACTCTGAAATTGAATACGGATTGATATTAAAACCTGAACATCCAAATTGAAAAATATGGCATAAATGTCTTAGGCAATTGAAAACGTTGAATAGCTACATGATTTTTTAACATGCTTAACCTTGATAATTTTTTAGAATTTCAGCTGCATTTAGTTTCACTTCTGAAGCATTTCGTGTAATAAAGTAATTATTTTATCATTGTTGCACTTAGCACGCTACCAAAGTCGCGTGTTTTGTTGCAATTTGCGATGCTTGAAGTAAGCCATCTGTATTTTAATCTTTGTTCTGCGCTGTTTCATGTAAGGTCAAGTTGGTAGTGGTGAGATCTATTGTTGTTGTTAATAGTTTTAACTAATGTACAGTAAACTGAAAAGTAAGGGATCTTCCTGATGCCACAACGTAATTTAAATCGACTCAATAGGCGATATCGCGCACGTAACTTTCTCGCTTAGTAAAAATTGCCTGTGTGATATGAATCAAATCGCGTCTAGCCATCAGGAGCCAAGCAAGTTTTGGTATTTACTATTAAATTAAATTCAAATGAAACTGGAAACAGTATTTGTATGGTATCCGTTGTCTAAAATGGTTCTTCAGCAGAATCGTCAGTTCTGTCTTCTGCTCATCAGTTGTAATTTTGTTAGTTGACTGAAATCAATCAAATTGCTGTTTTTTAACCCCCGACTAAAATCAGAGTTATGTTATTAACCAAGTAAAAATATGTAAATACTGATATCAGATGCTGTATTATGTGTTATTGTCTAACATAGAAAAAGTTTCCTCAAAGTCTTTAGATTGATTTACAGCATTTTTTATTTTTTTTTGTTTCTCACGTTGTTTTAAAATATTGTTGTGCATTTGAGTTTGTGCCTAATAAACGTATTTTTATATTTTATTGTTTTTTACCGCTTTAATATACTGATCCGATTCCATACGAAATCCGGTGTTTTTAATTACCAAACCGTTATTCTTCTTTTATTTTGGAACAACGGTGTTAAAATACCATAAAAATAGTGAACCATTTGTTGGCAACAAACGAGTCTTATTACGGCCAGTTATCCACGGTAGAGTAACCGCGAATCATTTCACTATCGCGTTCGATTTCACTGCATTCTCCCGCGGAGCGGCGCGTGCGCCGATCAAACGGAGCTAGGGTTGTCAGGCGTCCGAACAGACTGGACAATTGGACAGTTTTCTGCTTGTTAGGATTTAAGTATACCTACAAGCTTTTCATTAATGTGCTTTGTTCGTATGTGTGTCTGGTAACAAATTAGATTTTTATTTTTTTTATTTTTTACAGTCACGTACCCATAATAACGAAGACAGATTTATAAATGTGGTTACTTTAAAACTAGGACGATTTTATTGTAAAGGATAAAAATGGCTGGGTCTATACACAATAATTTCTAATTAAGGCACAAAAGAGCCCAAGGTGTACGGTCTTTTTACTCAAAATTCCGGCAAAACTTTCCATAAAAATAGTTGTCCGGTTTTAGAACCGGCAACCCTACACGGAGCGAAATGTGGGTACATGAAAAACAATGTTATTCTCGTGTTATTGTGTGAAATCTCGCGCTGTTCGGTCGTAGGCACTTACATGTTTATTTACAAACTCTTCTTTCTACTCATCAATATGTTTGCAAATGTGTTTATAAGAAAACGTGATATTTTGGCAATTTTATTTGCAATTTTCCTATTCACCTACAATAACAATACGTAATGAGAACCGTACAATAACAATACGTAATGTTACAGCCGAAAGACGCAGCGTTGGAAGGACTACCACAAAGTAAGACGAGGACCTGATGAAAGTCGCGGGGATCCGCTGGACACGATAAGCACAAGACCAGTCGGGTTATCGGGTTATCGGCAATATAAATACATCATCTGTGAAAATTTAAACTATCTAGCTATCACGGTTCATGAGATACAGACTGGTGACAGACAGACAGACGGACCGCGGAGTCTTAGTAATAGGGTCCCGTTTTTACCCTTTGGGTACGGAACCCTAAAATCGGTACCCAAAGGGTAAAAACGGGACCCTATTACTAAGACTTCGCGATCCGTCTGTCTGTCTGTCTGTCCGTCTGTCTCCAGGCTGTATCTCATGAACCGTGATAGCTAGACAGTTGAAATTTTCACAGATGATGTATTTCTATTGCCGCTATAACAACAAATACTAAAAACAGTATAAAATAAATATTAAAGGGGGGCTCCCATACAACAAACGTGATATTTTTGCCGATTTTTGCTCGACATTAATAACGGCAACAGGTAGACGCTTGAAATATTCACAGAATGTTTAGTTGTATATTTACTTCAAAAAATAATAATTAATAAATTAAAATAAAATTAATTAAGGGGGGCTCCCATACAACAAACGTGATTTTTATGCAGTGTTTTGCGATAATGGTACGGAACCCATCGTGTGCGAGTCCGACTCGCACTTGGCCGGTTTTTTCCTTATGACAACCAATCAATGTAGAGAATGAATTGATTACCTTTCTCTCTTCGATAAGCCTGTGTATCTATCACATTTCACTTCACAAAATACAAAGATTTATAGTAGCGTATACAGGTAAGTATTTTAATAATTAACGATTAGTCCTCAGCGACCTTTAATCAATTACGCTCGGTTCAATGGCCCGGAAAAGTTGTGAAAGACATCGTGTATATAGCCTAACGTATATTATGTATTTGTAATTGTATGTATGTGAGGAGCTCGTGGCTAAATTAACTGCCGCACAGGTCAATCTTCGAGGTTAAGCAACTTTTGCTGAGGTCCCGGCTGTAATTTTGTACATCTTTGCTAGTTTTTACCGGTAATCAGAAGCTTGAAATCTAAAATCAGTGTTGCCAAGGAATATCGTGTTACCCAGTTACTGGTTTGTGGAGGTCAGATAGGCAGACACGCCATGTAAAATACTGGTATCCGGTAAGACTAGAATCCTAAGTGGCCTTTACCCAATATAGTTGGGGAAACAGTTACAACACCCTGTGGTAAGTCTATTTTTTTTTAAACTTGTGGTCAGTCGTGGTGAAAAGTAAGTCAGTATGTGAAGTCTCAAGAAAATACAATAGTATTTTTAATGAAATTGTATCACCAATTCACCATAGAAACGCAGTCCACTAAACACTAGAGTCATGTAAACGACCCCCAAAGCCCTCAATAAACAGATACTTCACAAGTTTCTACTTACAAATCATAATTCTATTTGCTTGTCTCAAAACGCTTGTAAATCATGAAAGAGCCGCCTCTTAGTCACACGATAATTACTTCCCATTGACTGAGAATCAATAGAATACTAAATTCGTCTTTGTTTACATGCTTCAGTTACATAAGCGAGTGAACTTGACTGTTTTCGAGGTCGGCAGCAAGCGACAGAAGGTTGGCTAAAAACGGAGACATACATATTATGCTTGATAATTTATGTTAATTTGGCAAAATATTTCATAATAATATGTTTATTATGAAATATTTTGCAAAAATATTTTTATGTGGAATATTTTTGGTGATGATTTAAAGCTAATTAAGTAGATTTTTATAGTATTTATTTTTTTCAGTTTAAACCTTTAAATCACGTACCTAGTAATACTTAAATTGAATATATTTGTTATATTTGGTAACCACATTATCGTATTGAATTTTAGATCTGCAAGGGTAGTTATAAGTTTTGTGAAAAAATAAATAAACTGTTTACTCGTAATTATTTCAATTCTAGAACCTGACTAGGTTATTACAGGAAGTCAAACTGCTTTGTTCTTTAAAATTATTTCGGAATAGATATCTTGATCAACATTATCATCCTCCGAAACCGCACCCAGGCCTCTCCCAAGCGTCAGCCTCATTGACCGGTCATGTGCTTCTCGCATCCAGCGGATCCCCAACTAATGATCATGGATGATCCTAAAGACTTACTAATTATTATTTCTCCCAGTTAGAACCGCGGGCGGCCATATTTTGCGTCGCCTATTGTATACAAAGACAAAAGAAAAATTCAAGAGTTGTTTAGAGCCAATGTGTTTGAGATAACCTTGAGAAGCTCTTAGCGAAATTCGATTTTATACGACGAAGAAATGTAGGTTTTTTGGAGATCAATGTCTTTTCATTTGTTGGTAGAAGTAATTCAGTTCAGTGTCATGCTGGCCCTTTTTACACGATTGCTGAAGGAGGGTAATGTGTTTATCAGTCTATGTATGTATGTTTGTTCCTATGTGGCGTTCCAGAGACCAAACGCGTTGGCCGATTTTTTTATTCATACGTATTGACGTATGAATAAAAAAATCGGCCAACGCGTTTATATAGCCAGTGACACTCGCAGGGTTAAGACGAATCCATTGGGATTCGTCTTAACCCTGCGAGTGTCACTGGCTATATTAAAATTGGTGAATAAAAAAATTTTTGGGTTTTGGGCGCCATATTGTGGGAGCCCAATTTTTTTTTTACATCCCACCCTTTCGTGTGGGGTATCAAAAAAAAAGGGTTTTAAGAGGTGATTTCAAAAATATATAACACTTATATGTTTAAATGTAACTCATACTAAAAAAAAAATAACTAAAAAGTTATAAATAAAAAAAGGAAATTTAAAAAATCAAATGACCCGACTGCTTAAAAGGCGAACTAAAAAGACGTAAACCAGAAGAAAATCATGCTGTGCAGTCGTAGGATACATATTCGCGAGCTGGCTGACCAAAACCAGATGTATCCTCCGACTGCACAGCATGATTTTCTTCTTGTTTACGTCTTTTTAGTTCGCCTTTTAAGCAGTCGGGTCTTTTGATTTTTTAAATTTACTTTTTTTATTTATTACTTTACTATGATGGTACCTTAAACGGAGCAAATACAATAACGTTATTGGAAGCTATAATTATATTTGAGACCTTTGGGGTTGAAACATTAGGTCCATGTGGTCCGAGTGCTCGTCGAGTATTTCGAGACGTAAGCAAACGGTTAGTCGACTCTTCACGTGACCAGAGGGCTGGGCTTATCCTCGGCCAGATAATCAGCATTGCCATCCAACGTGGCTACGCTGCCTACGTTCTGGGCACATTTCACGTTGACAGCGATGTAGACGAATTTTTTGACGACTAATGCCCCTGCCCTTTTTATACGCGTTCGTAGTTTTTTATTTTATTTAATTGTATATATAGGTAGTTATTGTTAATTAAGTATTTGAGTAAATATATAAATTTTAATTGAACAATAAAAATCTTTAGTCCACAGTGTTCATAATTCTTCGAAGAACAGTTTGTATGAACAGAACAACTACTAGTAATATCGTTCTTAAGTGGAAACAGAAGCGACCTTGCATTGTTCTCAAAATAATACCGATTTAACGAACCGTTTTATTCTACCATCAGTAAGTAGAAGTACATATTTCTCAATAACTTTTGATTGCGACTTCGTGTGCGTAGCATTAGTACTTCGAATAGCGTATCAATATCATCAATATATTAAATATGCAGAGGTCACACTCACAACCCTTCTCGTGCTGATGGTGACCTCCGTGGTGGTTTTAGTGTGGTAACAATCCACACCCCTGGTCTTTTCCCCAAAAGTCCGGGTGCCATTTGAGGGTTTGAAGCCGCGGGCACAGCTGGTTTTAAATATTGCGCAATAATATTATTCGTTTAACATACAAACATCCACCTCCCTAAGGATAATTGCCGGGCTAAAAGCTACCTCAGGGTCTCAATCTCCATATCAAATTTCATCTACATCGGTTCAGCGGTTTAAGCGTGAAAAGGAAGGTGACAGACAAACAGTTTCTTTCGCATATAAGTAAGGAAGTATGGATTCAAGTATCTTTTCTTAATATTTACATCTAGTGTGATACTTTTTTATTAGTAAAACCGGTATTAATCTTGTGATACTGACCTGCAAAACTGTAGTACCGGAAAGTGGAAGTATCTTGTGGACAAGACCGGTTAACTAATTTGACCTAGTTTAGGAAATACCATTCATGTGTGTAGATTTGTGGAATGATGTTGGAATGTTTTTTTTAATTTATTTAGTACTCAGTTTTTGGCCGCGACTTCGTTCGCGTAGCATTAGTTTTTCGCATAGCCTAATTAGGGTTCCGTACGCAAAGAGTAAAAACGGGACCCTATTACTAAGACTCCACTGTCCATCTGTCTGTCTGTCACCAGGCTGTATCTCATGAACCGTGATAGGTAGGCAGTTGAAATTTTCACAGATGATGTATTTCTGTCGCTGCTGTAACAACAAATACTAAAAATTACGCAAAAATGCACGGTGCATGCGGGCAAGGCCTGGCTGCAGGCCACTGGAGCTAAGCCGCGGGAAAAGAAAAAAACTTGAACGTAGATTCTAGAAACTCATTCTTAATGATTTTAAATCATTTTCACTTACCTACTTCGTCTTGCTCTCATTGTGGTGAATATGAATTATTTTAACTGTATAAAATAATAATGATGCTGCCGACTTGACCAAATCAAATTGTATTGAATGTTCTCGATCATTATCAAAAAAAAATCGTCTAATTTCTACTTCTATCTGTTGTGAATAAATAACCGTGCCGACCTAGTCATTATTTTCAATGTCACTAACAGACAGACCTTGATGATATCCAGCGGATTTGAGGCAACTATATAAAAAAAAAATACAATTTGTCATTGACATTGAAGTTAAGGCACAGATAATATAATACTAGAATACAGATGCCTCATCCCATACAAAGAAACCGTGCCGACGTAACTAGCGTTTTTCGTCTGATTAAACTGATTATTTTTTGTTCCGTTCCACGGCGATAGATAGACGGTGTTAGCGGTGACTTGCAAGTAAAAGGGTTTGCTCGGTTCGTGAATATTTTTCTTTGAATACAGTGACGATTTGTTTTTTTGTATTTTTTTGCACTTTTTACAGTTAAACCAAAATGTGTTACAATACCTATTTAAACAATCGAGTGGAATGCCTCAGAAATTTAAAACTGCGCCATCTATTGGCATCAATTCTAAAAGATCCGTTCAAATAATCTTTTAAATGTGAATCGGCACAATATTCCATAATTTTGTACTTATATAGGAGAGTTGATTAAACAATAACAAACAATTTTTATGTTCAATTCCATAAAATGTTAATTTTACACACAATTCAATAACAAATCGGTGCATATCGCGCCATGTAGTGAGATTTATTAGAACCAAATCTTTCTTAGCGCTGGGTCCCGTGGTTAAGGCAAGCAAAGCCTTTTGTAAAATGTGTCAATGTGGACCGCATGCGCAGCTAACGTCACTAACGTTGTGCTCGTAGTAAATCAAGGTACCTTATAAAGTTATGTGTGAGCACTGTTGCGTAATCGTGAACGCTTTGTTTGCGGAGATAGCGTGTGCGATGCATTGCAGTGCGTCGATATAAAAACTTGATAAAGAAAGAAGACTGGTAGAAAATGGTTAAAGCATTAACACCGCCTCTGTACGTATAAACGTACAGAGGCGTATTTATTTAATAATTCATGCACACAAGTGCATGTTTTATTAAACTTTTTGACTAACACCAATGCAAATGGATTGTCATTTTGGCAAGGCCTGCTTAATGGTTTGCAGTTAAATGGCCATTTAGAAAGCAGTTGTTTTTTTACCAATGGAAATTATACTCATTTGTCTTGGTCATCATCACCTTCCTCCTCGCGTCGCATACGTCATTACTGAGGGTCGTGATTCTTCCGACGGGAGATCAACTTTTATTTTATCACTAGCTGACCCGGCAAACTTTGTTTTGCCATAAAACACCAAACCTTCATCTACCGTACCCTACCTACCCTACCCTACCTACCCTACCCTACCTACCATACTCTACCTACACTACCTACCCTACCCTACCTACCCTACCCTACCCTACCTACCCTACACTACCTTACCTACTCTACCACGTACCTACCCTACCTATGTAGGTAAGGAACCATTTCTTTTTTTTTTCATAAGAACTATAAACTAACTAACAATAACAAACACAACAAAAAAAAAATAAGTGAAATCGGTCCAGCCGTTCACACGTGATGCCGTGACCAAGGGAAATAGGGATTAATTTTTATATATAAATAGATATTCCTTCATCTGTAACTCCTTGGCGTCTTAGAGTGCATCGTGCAGTTCAATGTTCAGTGTTGAAAGGATTTGGTCAGACCACCTCAAGCAAAACATTACTGGTAAGGTCGATACCTTACCAGTAATATTTTGCTTGAGGTTATGACCATATTTTTGGGCATTGTGACCAAAGAATCAACTCATCATCACCATTTCAGCTGAAAGATGATCACTGCTGGACATCTGTCTGCTTGGACTTGCCTTGCTGTGGCATAATTACGAGCTATTCATTTTCTGAAACCATTTATAAAATTACGTCACTGTTTTTTCTCAGTCCGCGGTTTAAGGAAAATGCTCTGTTTCTTAGTAATATTATGTTGCCTACTAAAAATGTGTTTATAATAACTGTCTTCAAGACATACCTAAATCTAAACTTGTTTTTATTGAATACGTAGGGAAGTTTATAACTGTTGGGGATTGCCCAAAGACGTTAGTCATCGGTCAAGCAACCGTGTCACGAATCACGTTTGCTTATTTATTATTCATGCAAATTATTGGCAGTAGGTAAAGAGGACAGAGTTTTTTCTAAAGAATCCTTTGTATATTTTTTTCCTGATTTAGGTATTAAATTAACATTGTTAATTATGGTAATGCTGGTGCTACCGTTAAACGCCTAAACGTTTGTCGAATTATTTTTCATTTTTTTCTACAATTGGAATTTTATTGTAGTAGTTTATAATTTAACCATAGTAAAATTCGGAATTACCAAAAGATTCTCTAAATTTTGCCGAAGCATACATTTCCAGTTGTCGCCGTAGTCGGTAAATAATTATTTAGTAAACCAGTTCAATGATATTTCTTAATTATTATTTGCTTTTTGTTACAGGTACGTAAACTGCCGCTGAAAGACATCACAACAAGCTGTAATTACAACAATCCAATCTAATTTAAAGCATACTTTACACATTCAAAAGATGCACTATCTAAAGTCGAACGGGCTACAAACAGGTGCATTCAAAATTTACCCGATAAGGCGGTGTGCTCAGTAAGTACTCTTCATGTTAAATGATAATGTATCTCGAAGCAATTTACTAGAACATTACACGCTAGGGCGCAAAATAATTGATGTCAACGGATGCTCTTGTAAGGTAACTGGAGGTACATAATGGTAACTCGAGGTAAATTATGTAGTTAACTTAGAAGAGTTTATGGTCTTAATTTGGTTTAATGTTAGGTTAGAGAGATTGTTTTTTTTTTTAAATAACAAAACACCGACAATATTTTTTTTGGAAAACAATATATCACGGGAATTTAACGCGATGATTTAGATTATTTATTTACTATTTAACCCGACGTTTCGACCGTGTTGCAACGATCGTGGTCCCGGGTAGACTGGTGTCTCGGTGTACTGGCTCCGTTGGGGCAGAAAATTCTTCCTCTACCCTCACATTTCTACACACAACACTGACCGTGTCCTTATTTGTAAGTTCACCGATTGCACAAAGCGAGGTAATGTTTTTTGAATCACTGGATTCCACGCCGCGGATAATTTGTAACCGTCATCCCGATTTAATGTTTTGTGTTTTTATTGTTTTCCATTATAAAACGCGAAAGTTTTAAAGTTAATACATTTTTATTTATTTCATACTTTTTAAACTACTTAATTTATCTATTATTAGACACGTCATTATAACACGATAGCTTGCGAAAATACCCCGATTCAAACAGTAAAACGTCCATTAATTTTGAACGGCTGTACCGATTTTCATCAAACATAGCTAGAGTCCGTCCAACGAAAAAAGTCCCGCGGAAATACATGGAACTAACAGGATTTGTTAGAGGACAGCGTACAGTCGCATAGAAACTAGCGCCGCGTCTACGGGACTTCTTTCGTTGGACGGACTCTAAGAACATTCTTGATAATGTCACCTTCTGCATAACAAGCTACTTTTCCAAATGGACGGTAGAATCAATTGTGATTACTTGTAAATTTTAACTGTTGACGTTCAAAAGTGCCTTTAGTTGAAATAAATATATTTGACTTTAGACTTTTTTGACATTATCGAAATGCCACGTGATCATTTCCTTACATTTTGCACTTCGACAATCGTTATCGCTGTTTAAATATTTACCCGACTGCCGAAGGAGGGTAGTGTGTTTATCAGTCTATGTATGTATATATGTATATATGTATGTATGTAAGTATGTATGTATGTATGTTTGTTCCTATGTGGCGTTCCAGAGACCAAACGCGTTGGCCGATTTAGATGATTCATACGTCAATCGATTTGTCCTAACCTTGCAAGTGTCACTGGCTACTTTAAAATAGGAAAATAGAAAAATTTGCTTTTGGGCGCCATATTGTGGGGGGAAATTTTCTTTTTTCTTCCAAACCCATCGTGTGGGGTATCAAAATAAAGGTTTTCAAGAGGTGATTCCAAAAATATACAATACTTATATGTTTAAATGTACCTAATTCGAAAAAAAATTACCTAAAAAGTTATAAATATTTTTTTTATAAAAAAATTCAAAAATACCCGAATCCTTAAAAAGCGAACTAAAAACAAGAAGAAAATCATGCTGTGTAGTCGGAGGATACATCTGGTTTTGGTCAGCCAGCTCGCAAATATGTATCCTCCGACTGCACAGCATGATTTTCTTCTTGTTTACGTCTTTTTAGTTCGCTTTTTAAGCAGTCGGGTTTTTTTGAATTTTAGAATTAACTATTTTTTTTCTAAAGCCTATATGGATAGAAGAATATGGGAGTCTTTGGTCGTTTCTCTTTTAGCATGATAGAATTAATTTCTCATCGATTCAGCAAAAATTGTCCCGCTACCAGATTAATTAATTAAAATTAAATCCAATTCAATCCCCATAACTTTGAAAGATTACTTCAGCCTACGACGTCGATTAAAAGATAAGAATCGAAATTACACTGACCTGTTGCTAAGCGATTAATCCGTCCAATCTCTATAAATCTCTGTCGATAAGGGCGTTTATTTATATTATTATAAAGTCATAAATACATCTCTCTGTGGCACGTGGATGAATGGAAAATGTTTTTCGTAGAAGGGTTTTGCAATAACCTTAGTACCTAGTAGATGTAATAGTGAGTATTTTTAAAAACATAAATCGAACAGAAGAATTGCTTCTTCTGTTCCTTGCATTAACATTTGCCTGTTAGAAATAGTCACGTAACGAAAAATCGTTATGAACTCGAGAAGTTTGGTATATTATCATGAAGAGCTAGCCCCCGTTCTTTTTTACATCATGACGTGTCAACCTAAACCGCAAAATAAAATTATTTTTCAAATAACGAATTATTTTTTTACTTTTTAATAATAAATATCAAGTGAATTATGTATTGTGATTGGCTTAATTCATATTTGAGTTACAATGTCTGATTACGAGTTTTATTGTTCGGAGTATTTGAGGAAAATGCCTGAGGAAATTCGTTTCTGACGGTGCCGGTGGTCTCGCGATCGCAATGGGTGTTCCGTACCCAAAGGGTAAAAACGGGACCCTATTACTAAGACTTCGCGATCCGTCTGTCTGTCCGTCTGTCTGTCTATCTGTCACCAGACTGTATCTCATGAACCGTGATAGCTAGACAGTTGAAATTTTCACAGATGATGTATTTCTGTTGCCGCTATAACAACAAATACTAAAAACAGTATAAAAAAATATTTAAGTGGGGCTCCCATACAACAAACGTGATTTTTTGCCGTTTTTTGCGATAATGTTACGGAACCCTTCGTGCGCGAGTCCGACTCGCACTTGGCCGATTTTTTTTATTTTTTACTGTACTTTTTCAGTTTTAAATTACCTAAACTAGTGATCCCTTAATTCTATATATTATGAACTAAGTATCCCGTTTGCACATTTAAAGCTGTTTGAATCCAAACTTTTTAGATTTGCTAAGAAAATGCGTAATAACAGAGATATATGAAACATTTCAAAGCCGCGGCTGCTAGCAAAGTATTAAAGTTATTTTCAAGTTACCTCAGAAAACAAAGCTTAAATATTATTAAACTATAGTACTGTTACGTTCGTTACATAACATTGAATAGCGGTCCAAAATACCGGCTATCGAATTGGCATCAAATAATTACAGTTATTAACGTATTCGCAACTAACACTGAGTTGTTCGGAGGTGAATGTTAACCCCAATACCGACTAATAGTTCATGCGAGTACCAGCTGTGGATTCACAAATAGAAAGAAGACAGAAGGACCACTCTGCTATTCTATTTATTATCTATTTATAATCATCATCATCATCTTCCTGGCCTTGACCCTTGTTAGCAATGGTTCACACTACATTATACACGTTTTTTTGCAGTATAAAATAATAATAAACCTCCAGATCGAATTTCGGCCACGGCGCCGGCGGCGGTCAATCTCACTTGTACTATTATTTATTCTGTGGCGGAGCCTTCGGCGCGTGCGATACTATTAGACCACAAGTTTAGTGTGTGCGCAAACGTATGTGCTCTCTCTTTTTCCTACCACTCATAAGTCCAATGAGACTACAATCCAACACGACCAGAGAGAGACCAACGGCTTCATGTGCTTTCCGAGACACCGTCAACTTCCAACTCCGGGCTGCCACTGGTAAATTCCTGATGGAAAATCCAATAACACCTACCTACCGAAACCGGTACCTCACGCTCCACAGTCGCACAGCATAATGCTGGGATCATACGTCATAAAATATGACATTACACCACACATTTTTCAATCAATCAACGATTTATTATTATCTACATTCACAACGGAAGAGAATATAAATCCGACAGTGAATTACCACATAGGCGATCTCCTGAATTTATAGTACCGACTAAGCCTTCTGTACTTAAGTTTGTGATGTTATTGAGGACGCAGACTTCCTGCCAGTACCCCACCGGTATTATCTTTATAGTTAACTGCTTATGTTACGTAAACTAGCTTATCATAGTTTTACTTCGGTGGGAAATGACGCTCGCTTGATTAAATTTAGTGATGAGAAGTTCAAACGTTTTTATCCGTGAAAACGGGACCCCTCAAGTCAAGAGTGAATAGATTATATCTAGGCATGCGTGCATCACTGTCTACCACATCATCGCTTACCATCAGATGAGATAGTGGTCAAATGCAAGCCTATCAACAATAAAAAAAACCGGCCAAATGCGAGTCCGACTCTCACACGAAGGGTTCCGTATCATTATCGCAAAAAACGGCAAAAAAAACAGGTTTGTTGTATGGGTACTTAAATATTATAATATTATTATTTTATTCTATTTTTAGTATTTGTTATTATAGCGGCAGCAGAAATACATCATCTGTGAAAATTTTAACTGTCTAGCTATCACGATTCATGAGATACAGCCTGGTGACAGACGGACAGACGGATCGTGGAGTCTTAGTAATAGGGTCCCGTTTTTACCCGACTGCCGAAGGAGGGTAATGTGTTTATCAGTCTATGTATGTATGTATGTATGTATGTATGTATGTATGTATGTATGTATGTATGTATGTATGTATGTATGTTTGTTCCTATATGGCGTTCCAGAGACCAAACGCGTTGACCGATTTTGATGATTCATACGTCAATCGATTCGTCTTAACCTTGCGAGTGTCATAGGCTACATTAAAATTGGAAAATAGAAAAATGGCGGCTTTTGGGCGCCATATTGTGGGGGGCCAATTTTATTTTTTCTTCCAAACCCATCGTGTGGGGTATCAAAATAAAGGGTTTTTAGAGGCGATTTCAAAAATATATAACACTTATATATTTAAATGTACCTAATTCGAAAAAAATGTTAACTAAAAAGTTATAAATAAAAAAGTTAATTAAAAAAATCAAAATACCCGACTGCTTAAAAAGCGAACTAAAAAGACGTAAACAAGAAGAAAATCATGCTGTGCAGTCGGAGGATACATCTGGTTTTGGTCAGCCAGCTCGCGAATATGTATCCTCCGACTGCACAGCATGATTTTCTTCTTGTTTACGTCTTTTTAGTTCGCTTTTTAAGCAGTCGGGTATTTTGATTTTTTTAATTAACTTTTTTACCTTTTGGGTACGGAACCCTAAAAAGAGGATAAGTACCAAAATAAAGGGCTCGAGGAGATAATTCCAAAAATATAACTGACAAAAACAACTATCTATCACCGGCTATTGGTAAACTTATCCGAAGTAGAGGATTCAGGTGTGAATTATCTGTTGGAAATCAGAAATTATTTAATAATGCCCTTTATGGGCCTTTGCCCTTTATCATAAAATACCAAAAAACAATCTGTAGTTTGACTACTACGCACCATAGGAAAAAAGCGTGAGTTTATGAGTACTACTGGACCACCACTGCTCTAAATCGCAAGCAGAAGCTAGTAAAGAAATGCACTTTTTGATCTTTGAAAAGAAACACGGCTTTTCTGCTTAGCCTTTTCCAAACTCATATTGGGGTCGGGAGTGTCTGTCTATCTGACCTCTTCAACCCAGTAACTGGGTATACCGTAGTGTTACCCCTTGACAAGACTCGTGTAGGGTTTCCTGGCTTCTTCAACCCAGTAACTGGGTAACACGGTACCCCTTGGCAAGACTCGTGTAGGATTGCCTGCGTCTGTCTATCAGTAATCAGTAACGAATGTCAAAAGAAAGAACGCATCATTCTTTAAATAACTATTCGTCCACGTAATCGATTTAACCAAGCTTGAATTAGAAAGTAAATAAAATTGTTTGTCGTTTTACCGCAGCAGGTAACGTAATCAGCACATCTTTTGAAATTTGTCATCCTGTCGATGGCAAGTCTATTTTTAAATAGAAAAAACAAAATAACTTTTTTACAATTATAATTAACTATCTAATCTTTAAACGAGCAATTCGTGTATATATGTATATATGTAATCTGAATCTCGGAAACTGCTCCAACGATTTTCAAGAAATTTTGTATCCCCTGCATACAAAATTTTATCATGCATACATATTTTTCGGGGGCGTTAAATCGATCTAGCTAGGTTTCATTTTTAGAAAACGTCGTTTTCTCTATTTTCACCCGAGCAGAGCAGTCGCCCAGGTACTTTATAATTATTACGCAGGTAAATAAATAGTATTTTTTTTTTTTTTTTTTTCTGCGGGGCGTCTCACAGCTCAGTCAGAATGACTGGTAGCTGCTTAACCGGACTTTCCTACGGAGACTAAGCTATATAGCCTCCAGCTAGGCAAAAAATTACTAAACCTAAGCGACAACGCTGAGGGCTACCCCAGTTGGGGTCGGACCTCGGCTCAGGGCCGTCGCTGGGGGGACAAGCAAAAGCTGGATCTTGACAAGTGATTCTACCATCCGTTCGGAATAAGCCTACGTGGAGAAGAACGGACAAGAAACTCCATTTCATATCTAATAATTTAACTAATGCTCAGCTTCGCGGGCTGGCAAGATTTTAATTGAAGGGATACGCGACGAGCCTCGGCGGCGAGGACTGACGAATCGGTTTGTATTTCTACGTTTGTATATTCTACTCCATACCTAGGCTCTTAAGGAGCAGAGTAGAGATCGTGAGGGGTCAGAGGTGAGCCTCAATTGGCGAAACTTGGTTAGAAACGGTGTAGGTGCGACTTAAATGCGCACCCATTGACCGTTTCTATAAACGAGGCTGTCTAGCTCCTCGGTTATGTTAGGGTACCGTTTGAAGAGGTCATTGGATTGGGCTTGGGTCATATCCCCGGCTGCCTCGATCCTATTGATCTCGGCAGCCAGCGATCTGGCCTCGTCCGTCATCCAGATTTTGTACGCACTGATGATGGTATCAGATACGCAGCGTCTGGGTTTGGGCGTGGATAGAGACGGGCTCTTAGCAGCGGCAGAGGTGGGAGCCTCCTGTCGGCTTTGAGCGGGCATGGGGGCTATGGGTGCCTGAGGGGCCGGAATGGGATGATCCATCAAGCCTGGAAGCTGTTGGACGGTCTGGGGAGCCACATTTTGGTGGTTGAGCTTGCCCCATGGCGAAGCCCTCTGAGGGGCTAGCCGGGGAGGGGGTTTAGTCGAGGGAGCTTGACGTGCTTGACGCTCAGCATGGATTTTGGCCAATCTAGGCGCAACTTTGGGGGCTTTAGGACAACCCTTGTAGTTTGCCGTGTGACCGACTTGGTCACATAGCACGCAGCTGGGAGGCTCCGTGCATTCGGCAGGGTTTTTGGGACGGGTGCACTCTTTTGTGCCGTGATCCCCTCGGCACTTAACGCACCTGGGGCGGACAAAACAGTGTTTTTGGCTATGGCCATATTGTTGGCAGTTGTGACACTGACCAACGACAAAGGGACGGTAAGGTTTCTCGATAGAGAACCCTGAAAGGGAGCAGAGAGTCTTGATTTTGAAAATAGGGGCATAGGACTCGGTAGGGTCGCACTCGACCATTACCATATCGTATTCCTGTCCACCTCTTGCTTTACGCATGCGGTGGACGGCAATGACAGGGACTTTTTGTGCGGCAAGATCCGCATAAATCTCATCGACTGGGATTTCCTTCGGAATGCGCCGGATAACCACACGGGTGGGCGCTTCCGATGGGAGAGAATACGTATGGAACTCTATCCTCAAGGTTTTTAGGAGCCTGGTAAGGTTCCTGAAATCAGTAGGGGTCGGGAGTAGGATTTTAATGCCTACCTGGCAAGCGGTGGCACTAAGAAACTTGATTTTGCGTTCATCGCAAATTTTAGAAACTTCTGTCCACTTGGCCTTATCGTGGAGGAAGATAGGAGGGCATTTCTGCTTCTTGGGAATAGCAGCAGGGCTGGGGTCGCGGCTCGACATTGGGGAAGCGTCGGCCTGAGTTAGGGGACTACGGGAGCGACTCCTGGGGGCTGGGGAGCGATCTGAGCGCCTAGACCGCTGGGAAGCGGTGACAGGGGTGGGCTGCACGTCGGAGGAGGAGGTGGACGGCAGAGTTGGAGGGTTGGTCGAAGCGACCTTTTTGGGCTTGGTGGCTTTGGGGTGGGACTTGTCCTTCTTCCTCTTCCTCTTCGAGGTAGCTTGACAGCTTTCTGAGGAGGAATCGGCGGAGGCGTCGTCAGTAGTGACATAATCATCGGAATCATCCTTATGATCATCACCGGACATGGGTTCGTCAACGAGTGGACTGTCAACGTTCGGGGAGGCAGGATTTTCCGAGAAATTAATCGGAAATTTGAGAGTTGGGGGTTTAGTGGGCGCAAGCGCCGAAACGGGGGCGGGCGCCGGGTTGCCGATGGGCATGGGCTCCGGGGCGGGTATGGGAGGAGGGGGGGGGGGCATGTAGCAAGCTTATGGAGGATGAAATTAAGCCTTTGCTTATTCACGCTGACCGGACTGGGACTGGGATCGTCCGACAACGCGTCCTTGACGAGCTCTATCAACGCTTCGACAGGATGCATCCTGTCGCTGTTGATAGAGCTAGTGCAAGTGAGGGAAAAGGGAGTGAGATATTCCCCGGGTGGACAGGCCCGGGGATGTGTGCAATCCTACACTCCCAGTCGGGTTAGACTGGGAGGTGAGTATCTGGTGAGCCCTAAGCTTGATTACCTGCCACCAATCTTATTGGGTGGCAGGGCCCTAAGGTACCGGTAAACCCACCGAAGGTGGGCCACCCACCACTGTGTACCAAAAGTCTGGTACGTCGGGATAGAAAACACCCGACCGTGCCAGGTGTAAGCTGTGGGACGAAGCGGGGGTTGACTAGGCTATCTACCAAGGCCAACTGATCCCGCTCCCGACTCCAATGACTGCCGTGTCCTTATGGGACTTGGCGGGTGCTTGGGGCACACCCTCACTGGCTTGTTAGCACCGCTAGGTTTCCCGCCAGGGACCACACAAGATGTGGATTTGAGCTGCCACTACTAGTACTAGTAGCGACACCTTTGGAGCGGCGTGCGAAGACGCGACGACCGCAGTGACGTCACGCAGAGGGGCGCGACGAGACGGAGAGTGGGGGCGCCGGAGAGCGCGGTGGGGCGACGAGCAGCGAGACGTCCGCACGGAGCGACGGCTGGCGAGCTACTCGTCAAATAAATAGTAATAGAATAAATTCAAAAGTAACTCTGTCGATTTGTCCGTTACCTTTGCATGTCTTAAGGCTAAACAATTTTGGATAAAACTTGGCATACAAATAGACCATGCCATTGATTAGGATATAGGATACTTTTTGTTCCGGGATTATGTTCCCCTGGTCAAGTACCGATCGATTTGACGACTCTATGGGTTGGCCTATGTGACCTATGTCCAACAGTGGACGTCTTCCGCCTGGAATGACGATGATTGGGATAATTTTAGTAAGTCGCAGACAGAAGTTAATACTACAACAAATGTTTAAGTAATAATATTAAATACAGCATGAAACGGTACGAATGAATTACAATTCATGCAAAAACAACACCACGATGATTCATTGCTATCGGTGACAGTTCCGTACCACAGTTTTTGCGATAAAAAGAGAAGAGAGTGTAGTGACTATAATCTATGCTGTTCAGTGTTTATAGCAATTTGGTGAAAGGCTTTTCATTTTATTGCTGCTATTTCAACTACAATAAATAATAGATCGATGGATTGTGGGATGAATGATAAGTGCCAATGAAAATGGATTGAGGAGTGCTCATAACCGGCGTGCGTGTATGAGTATATGTCAGTGGTAACGGCCCCGACCTAGTGCCGTAGGACGTGAGTTCGAACCCAGGCAGGCGCTCTACTTTGTGTAAATTATTTCATCACCACTGCTCTTAAAACCGTGAAGGAAAACATCGTGAGGAAACCGGCTAAAGTTCCTAGAACCAAAAAAACCGGACAAGTGCGAGTCCGACTCGCGCATGAAGGGTTCCGTATCATTATTGCGAAAAACTGCAAAAAAAATCACGTTTGTTGAATGGGAACCCCACTAAAATATTTATATTATTCTGTTTTTAGTATGTGTTGTTATAGCGGCAACAAAAATACATCATCTGTGAAAATTTCAACTGTCTAGCTATCACGCTTCATAAGGTACAGCCTGGTGACAGACGGACAGACAGACAGACGGACCGCGGAGTCTTAGTAATAGGATCCCATTTTTACGCTTTGGGTACGGAACCCTAAAAATTTAAGTCATGTGACATTCATCAACCCGCATTGGGCCTGCGTGGTGGATTAAGGCCCATTACCTTTCTCACAGATATGATGCCTGTGTCCCAGCAGTGGCAACATTATAAGGTTGATGATGAAACGAAGCAAAAGGAGTGGGTAATCACCATCAGGATATGCAACCCGTGACTTCTTAAAAGTCCACATCGGAACCCCCTCTGTGCAACGCCTGTTAGGGCACATTTTTGTGATGGTGCTTGACTATTTATTTATTATTTGTTTTTTATATACATTATTGAACACCACCAAAAACATACAGAACAAACATTTACGAGGAGGGATCAAAAAGTAGTGAGAATGAGATAGAATATATTATAATGACTATTGATAACTTAATAATTTATTTTTCTACATAGTTTCCGAGTCTCTCGACACACCGAGTCCAGGGCTTTTCCAAGGCTTCAATCCCTTTCAGAATTAAAGTTTTGTCTTGGTCCTGCAAAAAGCTCTCCACGGCATCCATCACCTCGTTATCGTCTTCGTACCTGTTTCCCCTTAAGTATTTTTTCAGTTTGGGGAACTGATAAAAATCGCTAGCCGCCAGTTCTGGTGAATAAGGGGGGTGGTCAACCAATTCGAAGCCAGCTTGCTGAACGGCAGCCATCGCAACTGCTGACCTGTGCGCGGGTGCGTTGTCGTGATGAAACAGCACACCCCTTCTAAGTTTCACTCTCCTTTTCTCTTTGATGGCATTCCTCAACTTGGGAATTAAAGCTGCATAATATTGGCCTGTAATAGTGGTTCCACGCTCCAGGTAATCAATCGAAAATATCCCTTCTGAGTCCCAAAATATTGAGGCCTAACACAACCATAACCATAACAACATAACCTTGCCAGCCGATGCCACGACACGAAACTTCTTCGGGGTCGATGATGATGGCCGTTTCCATTGCGAAGATTGCTGTTTTGTCTCAAGATCAAAATGATGGACCCATGTTTCGTCCATTGTTACGAAACGAGACAAAAAGTATTCAGAATGTTCTTGATACTTGTCCAACAATATCTTCGAAATGTCAAGTCGATTTTGTTTCTGACTGTCGGTTAACATTCTCTGCACCCATTTTGCGGAGACTTTTCTCATATTCCAAGATTGTTTCAATATTGATTGAATACTTCCATATGAAATGCCCGTTTCTTGAATTAAGTATCGGATGGTAACTCTTCGATCGATCAATACAATTTTCTCGACTTTCGCAACATTTTCTTGGGTGACTGACGTCGATGGACGGCCGCAACGATGTTCGTCTTCCGTGCTCGTTCTTCCTACTCGAAATTGAGAAGCCCACCTTGCGACAGTGGAATACAGCGGAGCAGACGCTCCTAATGTTGCCTCCAAATCGTAATGAATCTCTTGCGTCGTTAACTTTTTTAAACAGAGGTATTTAATAACGGCTTGCACTTCGTTTTTCTCCATTTTCGAGAACACGTTCCGACACGAAGCAAACAAATGACTACATTCAGAAAAAAACAAAAGAGAATCGAAGATTTTTTCTTTATTAATATTACAAATATGTATCTGAGCTATGCCTGCCAGTATTTTTTTTTCTTACCAAGGAGTATGTCGTTCTCACTATTTTTTGATCCCTCCTAGTACAAAAACGAGATTAGTTAATTGTTTATACATTTTTTATAAATGTTTTTCAATATAATAATTTTTTGTGGGCAATGAATCATTGTAACCGCTTACATAATGTAAAAGCTAAATATTGAAATGTAAACATACAGTCAGAAGAACCATTTCATTATATATTTACCTTATTTTCCATAGGTCTTTTATGTTCTTTTTTTACCCGACTGCCGAAGGAGGGTAATGTGTTTATTTCTGATTTATTTGCCGTAGGTCTAATTACTACATGAATTGTAAGTATTAATGCAACCATGGAACTATAAATCCTAGTCGACCTGTCTTACCATGTACAGGCATTGAGAACGGAAAACCAGCAGGTAACCCTCTGGCTTCTTTAATAGATGCTACAATTTTAATTACATCCATACTGAGATAAATAACAGTGAGAGCAGTGCCTACTGGTTTGGTTGACTGAGCTCCAGTTTCAATTACCGCAAATTCAAAGAATTTTTTTATTTTTTATTTAAGAATTTACACTGCTTGAAGGTTGATAATCTTTATAAGTTTTTGTGCACCTGTGTTCTTATTTTTGGCCACTTATCTACTAGTAATCTAGCACTTATCGCTAGATTGGTATACAGCAAACTATTTAAAAATTCGTGCAGCATAATCCTCATATCTTTCAACAAAAGCCTAGTGTTCTTCACTTTGTTTGCTTAGCGCAAGTTAGCGTCTTATACACAATGAAGTACGTAAAGTTTCGAGAAAGTTACAGTACTAACCTCGACTGATAAGGCGTGATAAGACGGAGTGCTGTTCAACGCGTTCATGTTGCTGTCTTGTAATTAGTTACAAGGAATGTCTGTGTAAAATAGTATTTTTTTATCAATTCAAACATTGGCCTGTTATCCTTCCTTCCTTAAAGTCCTTTTAAAGGTAACTTCGTCCACTCAGTTGCTGTCATCATCATCATCATAAGCCGTTTAAAGTTCCCACTGCTGGGACTCCACTCTGAGAGAGAGGTAAAGGACCTTGAACGCGGGCCCAGTGCGGTTTGGTGGATGTCACATATCATCGAAATTTTGGTTCTAGGACATGACCGTTTCCTAACGATGTTTTCCTTCACCGTTTTGAGAGCAGTGGATATAAATTAATTTATACAAAGTAAAGTGCCTGCCTGGGTTCGAACCCACTTCCTACAACACGTAAGTCGTAGAATTAGAAAACTGAATTCATATAATTTTATGGGTGAACTATAAAATTCTCAATTCAGTGAATAAACTTCGAAAACCATTAATTTTAATAACAAGAAAACTGAAGTAAACTTGGGCCCATAAACGTGAAGCAATGGAGCAATAACTTTCTGCATGATTGCCGGAGCTGTTGACCTATATATCCGTAATGCATTAATAAGTCCAGGGGCTACCATGAGCTCTTCTCTCTCTTGGTCGGTTCCTCATGTCCGGAATCAGGGTTGCATCTGGTGCAGATGATCCTTCGGCCTCCACCGGTTTCTGTCCAACACGCGTACCTTACGACCATGTAGAATTTGGAAAAGGACAAGTATTTCACTTGAACGGTCCATTTGGTGAACGACCACGCAATATTTTGCACCATGACATTTATATAATATATGTATATGTCCCTGTATATGACTTGTATATATCTACCTCTTACGCCTACCTTTAAGAGCTCATGGTAGGCCCCCTGGTTGCAGTTCTAATTTAATGAACTCCAGCTGATTGGGTAGTTACGAATTCATGATGATTGGTTCTTGTGCACTTCTGAGTGTCTTTTCGAGGTCTAGAGTCAATGACACTGTAAGTGTCGTTCTGAGAGTAAATGAGACATGATGTGTCTTCGCGCTGGGAAACGAAGGATATAATAATGCCGTGGTTTTTGAGTCACTATTATTATAAAAGATGGAGAGACAATTCCATGGTTCCATGATCATTAGAGTCGGGCAAATGTTTAAAGCGAAAATCACAAAACTAAATATGATACATACTTTTTGCGGTAGACTGCTGAGTAGTAAAAAAAAGTTTTGCAAAGCAATTTAAAAATACAACTGCTCCCTATAGCCTGAAATCAAATTTAGAACTTCACATTCATCCATCGCCGTCCTTAAAAACAGTGATGTATCATCCTCACAAACTAATATTTTCATCAAATTTTTCCCAAAGAACCTTAAGGGCCATTCGACTTTTCGGGAGACAATTTGTGTTGACAGAGAAGAACAACGTTGATACCATATATATACTTATTAAATTAATTCATTATCTCTTAATTTATTCGACAATAGGTTCATCAAATAAATTAATGACGTTTTGAGCATACTTTAATTTATGCTTACAGCTAAGGATTGGAATGATGTGTTTCATGATAGCACCTATGTTAGGTGTCCGTAAGTCAAGGGTGAATAGGTTAAATTTAGGCAAGCATGCTTCACCGTCGACCACATCATCGCTTACCAAAAGTTGGATTGACCGTGGTCAACGCCTACTTTTATGAAAAACTTGTGAAATATATTATTATATTTCAAAAGTTTTTCCTAATAAAAGTAGAAATTTAAAAACGAATATTGTGACTTTCCCCACCTGGACAGGCTTTTTTTCCATCGAAAAGTAGAAAGGGCCTTAAATGAAAATAAAATACGGGACATCCCCTGCTTTCCCCGTAATATGGCAGTAACACACATAGTCGGTGGATGGGCCATTATTTATACCAGGCAGCTAAGCTAGGTGGGCCAGGACAGGACATATATTACCTCCATGTGGTACGCCTGCAAAGAGTAATAAAACCTTCAGGTTGATATGTGTACATATTCACTAAGCAAGTATGTTTTTCCTGGACCTTAATAAAAATAGAAACAACGGCTTTTTGTTATGAAGGTTTTCTGAGTTTATTATCTATCTATGTATCTGTATATATAAAAGGCAATGTCCTGACTGACATATCAACGCCCAGCCTGAACCATTACTGGTAGAAGATTGAAGTTTTGAGAGGATATTGATATTATACTGTAGGTGTCATTTACGAAAGGATGGGGTGAAATAGGCAATCAAAGTTCGAATGGTCTATTATAACTATGTACATTTACTGGGATGCAAGTAAATACTGGAGAATTAGTGCGATAACAAAGAAAAACAACGTTGATACCATATATACTTATTAAATTAAATAATTAGCTCGTAATGTATTCGACAATAGTATAATAAATTAATGATGTTTCTTTAGCTTTCTGGGATCTCAATTTGATTTACCACCAACTGACCAGGGAACAAGAATCCCGAAGTAAAAAAACTGGGTCTGGACTCATGAGTGGTGACTCTCAATCTCAACCTACCAGGAGAAAAGAAACAAAAAAAAAAAGACGTGTGGCACTCGGGGACTGCCGCGGTAAAGCTATTGCATAGCATATTGTATCAACTTATGCAATTATAATTTTTTTATTTATTTATTTATTTTATTCATGCAGTATTGCTTTTTCTTTGATATTAATTCAAGTTACACTTTTTGAGCGTGGTGACCGATAAGAAAACAATTTTTTCTATTATTAAACAAATAAAAATATTAATATTGTTTATTAAACGAAAATATCTAGGTATAAATAATAGGTATAAATAATTAGGTATAAATAGTGTATGACACACCAAAACAATATTCATTTATAAAAATATCTAGGTATAAATAGTGTAATGACACACCAAAACAATATTCATTTATAAAAAAATAACAATATTAAGAAGTGATTATATATAATATAATAAATAATAATTTTTTTATTTACTTCAATTGTACAAAATAAACACTTATCTAAACACGTTGCGTTACAACTAGGGAAAAGTGTTTACGATGAACTCTGGCACCCAATGTAAGATTTAACTTGTGTTTAGGGTGCCAGATCGAATCAATCGAATTTCGCGCGATGTACATTTATATAGATATAATATCATATATACTTTCTCTGCGCGGCATTCATGTGCATTATCTATACACCAAAAACAAGTTTCGTAGAGTCGTACAATACGTCTAATCGCACACAACGCCGTGTCGAGGACTGCCGAACTGAAACGACGTTAGACGATGCACGGCCTTCAAGCCACACCTCCTTGCCCGTCGGAGTGGGGAGCGTGAGGTTTTTTTCGTTACGGAATTTCTGGATTCGGTCCCCGCGCTCAAGGCCCGCGATAGAAGCTATGCAATAGCTTAATAAGTGTAATCCGGGATGGAATCATGTGTGAAAGATTCTCGAACTACTAGCAAATCAGAATCATAAAGAAGTAGATCAAACATCACAAAACCTATATTAACACGAGCGAAGCCGGTGCGGGCAGCTAGTAAACCATAAACTGCTTTGAAGAGATTCAATTTCAAACTTGATCGAACTTTAGACACAGGGATTTTCCCGACAATTTTCTAATGATCCAAAATCTGTGCTGAACTGGTAACAAGTGTCATCATATTTTATCAAGCAAATTCAGACAACATGATATAGTTCAGACAAATTCAGACAACATGGTAGGTCTCATGAATAGTGACCGAGGGCTTATTTGATCACGTATCCATCATTATTACTCAAAGAGACCATTGCACTTTTTAACCATTCAATTTATGTATATATTTTATTTAACATATACCGTCCAAACGCTAATCATATTAGTTAAACACATGTACCATAAGTACAACTAAACACAAAAGTACACAGTCATACGTTAATTTCGGAATACTACGCGAATATGTAGCGATATAGTAAGATACCATTTTTCACAGAAATGTGACAGAGACAGATAGAATATTCGACAGAAACACAACATATGAGCTACAAACACAGCCAGATTTTCAAATGCCAGACGATTTCAATAATACCCTCATTCGAAATAATCAAACAACCTTGATTGGACCGAAATTCAGATCCAAGTAAGTTTCCCAAATAATTACGCACGCGGCACGAAGTCTTTGGCTTTACTAATTCAAAAAATAAAGTTGCTTCCTTTTGTTTATCTAAGAAGAAAAGAAAACTTTCAAGGTTGTTTCGATTTGGAACCTTATACAACCGTTAAAGGAGATTCAGAACAGGTTCCATTGACAGACTTGAATTTAAATTTATAGGCTACTTTTAATCCAGGAAAAATTCAGATTTCTTGTGAGTTTAGATCATGGCACTAATTCTTGTGAGTTTAGATCATGGCACTAAATAAAAAAAAACCGGCCAAGTGCGAGTCGGACTCGCGCACGAAGGGTTCCGTACCATTATCAAAAAAACGGCCAAAAATCACGTTTGTTGTATCGGAGCCCCCTTAATTTATTTTATTTTAATTTAATAATTATTATTTTTTGAAGTAAATATACAACTAAACATTCTGTGAATATCTAACAAAAAACGGCAAAAATATCACGTTTGTTGTATGGGAGCCCCCTTAAATATTTATTTTATACTGTTTTTAGTATTTTTTGTTATAGCGGCAACAGAAATACATCATCTGTGAAAATTTCAACTGTCTAGCTATCAACGTTCATGAGATACAGCCTGGTGACAGACGGACAGACAGACAGACAGACAGACGGACAGACAGACAGACAGACGGATCGCGAAGTCTTAGTAATAGGGTCCCGTTTTTACCCTTTGGGTACGGAACCCTAAAAATGTTCTATTTCATGATCTACGCTTAACAAAGAGAAAGAAAAAAAAATTGTATCGTTTCTTGGTTTATCCGGTAGATTGACTGTCCTAAGGAATACTCATCATCATTATCATATCAGCCGAAAGACGTCCACTTCTGGACATAGATATCCCCCAAGCGTCGCAAAATTGACCGCTCCCGTGCATTTCGCATCCAGCGGGTCCCCGCACTACCTAAAAAAAGTGTAAAGTGTATTGCGGACCAGCATTCTTTAAAATTGACAATTACACACTATCCAGTCTTGTCAAGGGGTGTCGAGTTATCCAGTTACTGGGTAGTGGAGGCAATCGCTTCGACTGGAAACTAACCCCAATATAGTTGGAAAAAAGCTAAGCAGATAAATTGATTTTGCCTTATAACACATCGTCATATGATGAGGATGGATGAAACGCATGTTACTAAATGAGTTATGAATATAAATGTGAATGGATGGAGAGAGAGGGGTAGGCCTAAGAAAAAGATGAGACTGTGTGAGGAGTGATATGAAAGAAAAGGGAGTCATAGCGAGACGGGGGAACAGGGCGGTATGGAAGAAAAAAGCTTATTGGACAAGGTCAGGCAGATGATGATGATGACACGCCGACGGTCATATGAGCTAAAAGTCATAAACTTTTCGTTTTTTAGGGTTCCGTACCCAAAGGGTAAAAACGGGACCCTATTACTAAGACTTCGCGATCCGTCTATCTGTCTGTCTGTCTCTCTGTCTGTCCGTCTGTCTCCAGGCTGTATCTCATGAACCGTGATAGCTAGACAGTTGAAATTTTCACAGATGATGTATTTCTGTTGCCGCTATAACAACAAATACTAAAAATAGTATAAAATAAATATTAAAGGGGGGCTCCCATACAACAAACGTGATATTTTTGCCGTTTTTTGCTCGATATTAATATCTGCAACAGGTAGACGCTTAAAATATTCACAAAATGTTTAGTTGTATATTCACTTCAAAAAATAATAATTAATAAATTAAAATAAAATAAATTAAGGGGGGCTCCCATACAACAAACGTGATTTTTATGCAGTGTTTTGCGATAATGGTACGGAACCCTTCGTGTGCGAGTCCGACTCGCACTTGGCCGGTTTTTTTTATTACAAAAATGGGTTTTATTTATCCCCTTTTAATATAATAACGTTAATAAACAATTTAGATTTCTCATCATAACTTTTTCATTTCGGCACATATTTGAATCCTGGGAATCTTTAAGTCAAGTGGGAATAGGTTTCTTCTGGGTAAGCGTGCTACATCGTCTACTACATCATCGCTTACCATCAGGTGAGATAGTGGTCAAGCGCGAGACTGTAAATAATTTATAAAAAAAAACCGGCCAAGTGCGAGTCGGACTCGCGCACGTAGGGTTCCGTACCATTATCGCAAAAAACGGCCAAAAAATCACGTTTGTTGTATGGGAGCCCCCCTTAATTTATTTTATTCTATACTGTTTTTAGTATTTGTTGTTATAGCGGCAACAGAAATACATCATCTGTGAAAATTTCAACTGTCTAGCTATCACGGTTCATGAGATACAGCCTGGCGACAGACGGACAGACAGACGGACAGACAGACAGACAGACAGACAGACGGATCGCGGAGTCTTAGTAATAGGGTCCCGTTTTTACCCTTTGGGTACGGAACCCTAAAAACCAACACGACGTATTCTCAAGGGCCAGCCTTATAAAATGTATGAAACGGTGTATAGTCAGCTATACACCGAGCACCGGTTCGTGAACTTAAGGTACCTGGGACCTGGGTATCGTTAAAAATACACGGGCCTGGGAAAAAAGCTACCTCGGTGTATAGTTAAGTATGAATCGGCGCTGAGTGTGTTAAGGTCGTTGAGGTCGTTGCTCATAGACTTCTAAACGTGACAGTTTTAGATTCTTTCTATTAATTGAACGTTATACTCAGTGTCTCCCAAGGTAATAGGTACCCACCTATCCACAGGTTACTGCTACATAATGGAATGACCCGCAGCACCACTACGGCTTGTGTGCTGTGCTCCTCAAACACAGGACATAAAGGGACACCCTGCTGTGTTGTGTTCGACTTTTTTCTGTCTAGACGTAAAGGGAACTGAACAGACACATATATGTATGTAGTATGTTGGTAAATATCTAGTGGTAATGGGTCTTTTGTACCCATTGAGTGCCCGAAACGTAGATTCACGCGAGACACAATGGCTTTTTAATGTTTCGGTAATAACAGCATTCAACCGGTTAAACAAGTAGCTGGTAAACACAATTTGTAACCGAGTACTCAAAGTTCGAAATTCTTTTAAAGGCTTTTGCACTTGTCTTCTCCTTAAGAACTGTTTACCTAAGTATTCAAATTCTAATACTTTCCCTGTACGTATATTTATAAATTGGTAGGTAGTTGGCTATTTGATGACTCACCTATAAGTCAAAGTCGACAACTGTTTCTCTTCAAAACCTTTTTACCTTTTCATCAAATAAATTACTTACCTAATAGTACGTTAGGTACATTTTACATATTATATACCTGTTGATTGTATATGTTTTTTCTAAAACTTTAGGGACTGTCCAATGTTTGTGGAGGTACTAAAACTTTTTCCATTTGTGGCTATACTGAGGGTTCGGATATGTCCGTCCGAGTTTCTCTAATCTGTAAAACATTCCCTTTTAGTTGTGATATATTGTTCCTGTTGTACCTGCATAATATTTTATTTAATACAGTGGTTGCCACGGAATGTAGAACACAGAAAATAATGTTACGAAAGGTGGAATCGTGTTTATTTGATGCTAGAATTCTCAGAAGATTTCGTATATGTATGAAAACGCTTTGTTTAAATGTCTAGCTTTAGCGAGACAGCACTACCCGAGATATACCTATGCGAGTCACGAATTTTGGCAAAAATATTTTACAAGACACTGCAGAAAAAGTAACCTAACATAATAATCCTTCAAAATGAATTAGTTTATGTTAGGCTAAGTATTTTTTTATTTAAGTGTAGGTATACAAAATTTATTAAGTACTTTATACACGTATATTTTTATCTATGTATGTAAATTAATTAACTTTTTATTTCTAACGTACTTTTAACAACCAGCATTTGTGGCTTAATAGATATTAGTTCATCGTTTGCAGTAGTAGATAAAAATGCGACGAGTCCCTGTTTATTGCCGTCCTTGTGCTCAGCAATTGCTTGTCACTTGTCAGTAATTCACTCAGTAAGGGCCACGTTTACTCTCGTTTCCCCCGTTTAAGCACTTTTAGGGCTGTGTCAGGCTCATTCCATTACGATGCAAGTGTATTTTCTACCGCCAACGACGCCTAATGACCATTATCAAACCCTTGCATCAGATAAATATTGTTTAAAAGCCCCTCTAGGGAACCACGAGTTTTGCTAAAGGATACTCCCGTTAAATTCTGCCTGTTCCCAAGTTTTACTTGACAAAATGTTTTTTTTTTTGTTTTAACAAAGAGGTGTTCATTTTTTTAACCCACGACGGAAAAAAACGGGTGTTATAAGTTTGACGTGTGTTAAATTGCTGTGTTGCTGTGAATCTGTGTATTTGTGTGTCTGTCTGTGGCATCATAGTGCCTAAACGGATGAACCGATTTTGATTTAGTATTTTTTATTTTAAAGGTGATTTTATCGAGAGTGTTCTTAGCTATGTTTGAATAAAATCAGATCCGCCGTTCAAAAATTATGGGCGTTTTACTGTTTGAATCGGGGTGTTTTCGCAAGATATCGTGTTATAATTATGTGTTCAATAGATTGTCGATCGAAGCGTATCTACTATGAACTATAAATTATGTAGCATGAAATAAAAATGTGTCAGGGGTTTTCTAAATTTTGAAATTTTACTTGTGTTTTAAAAGAATTTGTGTGCAATTCAACGCTTTTGTTTTAAAAATAATCAAAGTTATGTTTAATAGAAAACATACCCGTGTTTTTAAATTGAATCCTATATTTATAAACTTTTTTATGAAGTCCTGGTTTTATAATTAAAAAAAACATTGCACACATACAGTCACGCAAATGACACTAACGACTGTCATCATACTGAACTTCGAAGTTTAAAATATAGATGTACTATATTCGTAAAATTAAAAAGTACGATTTACGTGAGTTAGAAAGTACCTACGCTATGACGAATTATTTTTAAACTTGACGAAAATAGAACATCAATATTTTAAATTTCGAAGTTCAGTATGACAGTCGACACTAACATCTAAGTGATACTGAAATGATATTTAGTCTATGTCGAACCCTACACTTGATGCCGAAATCAAATATTCAAAACAGATAGCGAAGTAAAATGCAATATTCAAAGAGGCAATATTGAAGATAGCAAGCATTATACCAGGGGGACAGACGAATAATGAGGGTCGAAAATGCCCCAAGGAAAGGCTTTTTCACGCCCTGACGCGTTTATGGGTTTATCCCATTAAAATTTAATTCATTTTCTACTCTTTTTTTTTAGATTATTAGTTTTTAACGTCGGTCTGTGTAAACATTAATAATGGTGGTGACCCAGTTGTGGGAACTCGACCTTTTTAGGGTTCCGTACCCAAAGGGTAAAAACGGGACCCTATTACTGAGACTTCGCGGTACGTCTGTCTGTCTGTCTGTCTGTCACCAGGCTGTATCTCATGAACCGTGACAGTTAGACAGTTGAAATTTTCACAGATGATGTATTTCTGTTGCCGTTATAACAACAAATACTAAAAACAGAATATTATAAATATTTAAGTGGGGCTCCCATACGACAAACGTGTTTTTTTTGTCGTTTTTTACGATAATGGTACGGAACCCTTCGTGCGTGAGTCCGACTCGCACTTAGCCGGTTTTTTTTGATAGGCTTGCGTTTGGCCTGATTGTAAGCGATTAGGTGGTTCGCAAATTTAAATGTTTTTCCCTCCTTCTCCATAATACATTACTGTATATTTATTATAAACTTTAGCTAAGCCAAATCTCACAGTCCTGCAAGCCTGCCTCCTGAAGCAATATGGTTAAAAAAACAAAGTTTTCTCTTCACATTTTACTTATACAGATCATAGATTTATGACTACGACAGTCGCCAACGACCTTGATGGAACAAAACGCGCACACGTGTCACACCCGCGCTACACAAAATTCAATAATCAAAGCACAAATTCCATATTATTCTATTACTTAAAAAAAAAGCTTTAGATCAAAATGTAGATCATTAAATTGTCTTTGAGATGGTGAAAATTGCATTAACCACTCTGCTCGACAAGATTTTGACACATGGCACACCAGCTGAGTCGACAGGTTGTTGCAAATTACGTCATGAAATTCAGGAATTTACTTGAACTTTCAACATTCTAATTTATTCAGAAAAATAAGTTTACGCAGCTATTTTACACAGTAAATTTGTAAACAATATCTTTATTCACATGTTGCGGTCGGTTAAACCGCGTCAGTCTACTGCAAAATGTGTACAATTTACGAATTACTACACCTTTCCAAACGGTAAACAATTTAGATTTGCTCAAAATATGTACATAAACAACCTTTTCCCTTGCTGAAAAGATGCAAAAGGACAACACAAAGATATACTCATTTTATTTGCGTCCTTATGTTCCTAATTTGTCATACAAAAATTCATAAAAAAACAAGCCAAAATCTGGAAAAAAATTGCTTAAAATTTTGATGCAACCTTGCAACATGACATTTCTTTGGTGTTGTTTTTTTTTTTGCTGTCCATTCACGCGTCTCATAATCGATTAAAATTGCATTCAGCCTAATCGATTAAGTGTATTTCGATTATTTAAATAAATGAGTGATTTTCAAAAATGTATTGTTTTAAAATTAAAATTAGTTTATAGGCACAAAATAAAATAACAACTTATAGTAATAATATATAGTAATAACTATACATAAATGCTTTCATAATGTAATCAGAACAGTAAATTGAAAAAAAATAGGATTCGTGGCTAATTTCGCGCCGAATTCGCCGAACGTAAAAGAATTCAAAATTCATATTTGGAATGCAGTCGGTATTCAAAATATTTATCGGGCACATTTTAATATAAAAGAGAGTTTTACATTGATCATTTCAGACGGTTTTATACAGAATGACCAGTACAAATATGAGTATGTTTATGTCTGATTAGCACTCCACCCGCGACTTCGTTCGCGTGATTTCGTATATCCTATAAATGATTTTCTTATATGCAGTTAGTAAAGGCAACCAAAAATAAGATATTATTAAAACTATTAAAAACTGGGTATCCTGGATTTGGGTTTGGGGTTGGTGGGTTTATTGGATTGGGACGATTCGTTATTTGACTTAAACAATAATACATTTTAGGTTATCGCCACAAAGTAAAATCCTCCCCTTAAAACTTATCAACCCTTTTTGCCCCGTTGAGGGTCAAGTTTTGAACAACCTAAATATGCTATTCACTCCTTTCTTCTCTTTTTTATTTATCATTTTATGTTAGTCAGATTGCGCAGTGAGTTGCCTCAAAAAAAACTTTAACACCCCTAAACCCAATCTGGGAGGGAGTTTCCAAAATGTTTTATGTAAATTTTGATCATCAACTTTATCCCCAAGGAATTTGATTTTACATACAAACTAATTTTGACCCTTTTCACTTCCTTAAATGTTGAATTGCCGCAAAATCGTGCCTTAGTGCTCCCCTAGAAACCCACGTCAAAAACGAAATCCTGTCCAGTAAGATTCTTAGCTTGAGTTAGTTTCGAAAAATGTATAATGACCACCTTTATTGTTTCCTTAGGTTGGTATTTGTGCCAAATTTCAAATTTATTAACCCGGGAAATAAAATTCTTTAAAGCACTTTAACTCCCCGAAAATCGTATTTTCAAGGGCGTCGCCAAGGGGGGGCAGGGGGGGCAGCTGCCCCCCCCTAGAGATTCTAAAAAAGTTGCCAAATGTAAAGCAACCACAGTCCTAAGTCTTTTTGACTTGCTTGATTGATCATTCCCGTACGTCGAAACTCGAATGAACATATATAAACCAAACCCAACAGATTGAACCGTTGTTGATATCCTAAAATAGGCAATACCTTCTTTCCCGACACGGAAAAGCGTAGAAAATTTTGATCGCTCTTCCGTGCACAACGTGTACGGTAGAGTTGCGTAGCTTTACACGTTGGACTCTGAATAGTGCTCGCCAAACTTCTGGGCCGCCCTGAAGTTGGCTTTCCGATGCGCAAGGCACGGATCGGTACTGTTTTAGTATGATTTACTACTGCGCAGACATTGCAGCCAACTTCGGGACGGCCAAGAAGTTTGCCGAGAACTACCGATATTATTACAATCGCTGTAGATGTAAGGATCGTACTACAAGTGAAAAGCTTCATGTGCTCTCGAACTTGCCCCCCCCTGGGCCATCGGCTGGCGACGCCCTTGCGTATTTTGGGACTAGATAAGTAAAACTAATAATGAAAACCTTTATGGTTCACTTAGGATGGGTATTTATGTCAATTTTCAAAGTTATTAACTAAAGAAATATTTAATATGTGATTTATGTATAATTAAAAAATATCGTATATTTCAAAAATAATTTAACACCCCCTAAATCATCTTTTGGGGGTCGTTTCGAAAAACTAATAATGAAAACCTTTGTTTATTTAGGTTGGTATTTGTGCCAAGTTTCATGTTGATTGACCCAAGAAATCAGATTCTCCCATACAAACTTCAACATCCCCTAAATCGTCATTTGGGGGTTTCAAAAACTAATAATGGCAACCTATATTGTTTACTAAGAATAATATTTGTGCTAAGTTTCAAGAATTATGGCCGAAGGAATTAGATTTTTCATACAAACTTTCAAACCCCTTTTTACCCCCTTAGGAATGCAATTTCCAAAAATCCTTTCTTACTGCACACTTACGTCACTTGAGGAACCTTTCTGCCAAATTTCATGCTTCTAGATGATTTTCAGCTTAGTTGGTTGACAACTATGCCATAACTCGCTTGGAAAGGAACCGCGCAAGAAGATACGCACAAGGTTATTGATATAAATAGTTTTCGGGGAATGCAGATGTAAATACAAACCAAACTTATGTTCTTAAAATGAATAAAAATAAACTTTTAAAAGTATGTATAGAATAACCAATTTTCATAACATTACAACAAACTCGACCGAATTCAAAACCTAACCATACCATACTCTCAACTCATTATTCAATATATAATTATAATAATAATACCAGCCTTTAACTGTCCCACTACAAGGCAAAGGCCTCTTCTCATACAGAGAAGGCACGAACATTGATCACTACGCTTGCTCAATGCGGGTTGGCGATTTGAGACTAAAAGACCAGGTTTCTTCATGATGTTTTCATTCACCGTTGTCAACGATTTCTAAAATATACTTAGAAAGTACTTTAATGAATTTGAAAATGGAAATCATTGGTATTTGTCCAGATTTGAACCCATGACCTCAGGCAAGGCGAGGCCTTTAGCCACTGGGCCAGTACGACACTCATTGCAATATAACGAATAATCACAAAATCGTTGGTTCCCCGAAACTAAATTTATCTACACTTGCGTTACAAACTTACATAAAAATATACTAGGCACTCTGTATACTTCTGAGACTATCAATTAAAAGACTCAATCATTATTATTTTTATACAAAATAGTTTTGAATAGCGAACGCATTCCGAATTTGAATTTTGAATCGGATAGATAATTCGGCGCGAAATTATCCACGGTTCGATGAAATTGTTTAGTTGGTTGTAGTCAAATAATGTCCAAAAATCTATTAAGATTACTTTAAGAAATAATTAATAGTAATTAAATTATTACTATTAATTATTTCTTAAAGTAATCTTAATAGATTTTTGGACATTATTTGAACTAATTGTACTAATTGTATTTTATGCCTAAATCAGGTTTATTTTAATTTTTAAGAATCGATTTGGGATAATTGCTCATTAATCGAGTCGATAGTATAAAAAAATCGATTGCTAAAATCTATTTGGCACACCACTATTACAATAAAAAAAGCAATATCATTGATGAATTGGAAGTTTTGAACTAAATAAAGTAGTGGTAATGAATTTTGCATATTATAGGACCGGTGCTTGTTAATTACGTTAAGATCTGGGCTTCTTCTTGTTGTTTATTATATTTAGAGACATAGTAGTGATATTTGTAATCATTTTAAAATGAGGGTGGCTGATATTTGTGTAAAATAAAAATGTAAACAAACACGATTGGCGCGAAACTTCGACTTTGAATAACAAATAACTTCATTACCACTAATTATTTATTTTGAAATATGGATGAATTCGACCAATAATTAAACAATTAGCAAACCACTACCCCTGTCGTGGAGTTTGGGTGTCCAAAATCTGCATTTTTATGTTTTTTAGCTTCGACCAATACTGTCATCAAAATGGCGATTATCGTATTATTACACTTGTTTTTAACAAATGTAAATTAATAAACTTGCGCACTTAATCTAAAAAAAATATTTGCGCTAACATGTAAGCTTTTTATCCAACTATTTTAATTAAAGCCCCCAATTAAGATTCGTTAGGTATCTTAATCAATAATTAAGTTATTAATTAGGATGTCGTATGACGTAAATCTGGGGTCCAAAATGGGCCGCGGCTGAGCCAGCGGAGGTATGCTTGTCAAGCCCCAAAATGTACCCCGTCCGAACTATACGGTTAAAATACGCCCGGCGGTTTTGGTGCGATTGTCGTTTTTTTGGGTAGACATAACTTTACAAATTAATTAGACTAGGTTATACGAATAAAACTCAAAATGTTCATAGATCAAATTATTAACAAAATGGTCTAACGTTAAATGCACATGCTCGTGGCTAAATAATAACAGCCGCACGGGTCGATCATCAAGTTAAGCAACGCTTGACGAGGTCGGTGCGTGGATGGGTGACCATTTCAACATTCCGAGTTTCCTCCGTGCCTCGGAAAGCACGTTAAGCCGTTGATCCCATCTGTCATTTAAAGATCTTTGACAGTCGTTACGTGTAGTCAGAAGCTTGAGATCTGACACCAGTCTTGCCAAGGGGTACCGTGCTGCCCAGTTACTGGCTTGTGGAGGTCGATCCATGTAAAACACTGGTACTCAGTTCCCGCTCCCGGACATAGCTTAAGTTAGCTTCGGTCTAGTATGTATTGTATGACCTATGTTGGTATGGCCAAATTATGGCGTCAGCAAACGTTTAGTTCATCCTTTCCTTACTACATAAGTCAACGATAAAGATTCAATAAACATTAATACTCATTTTACTTACAATTTATGTGTGAAAACAATGCGCTTTGCAATCAGTGATGCCATAATGTTTGCATGTTTTTCTTGACTCGTTACGCTTCAGTGATGAAAATAAAACTTGGTTTTATTAAACAACCGATTTGTTTACTTAGCTGGAATTATAAATCGCCATTGCAAAATAAAATACTATAGAGTTACATTATTGATTTATTTTGTCCCCTACTTCGCACGGTTTATATATATATATATATATCACTTTACAAAACATCGAAAATTATTTGTAATAATTATGTAAGACTACTGCCACTCGCGGCTCAGCTCGCCTGGACTTGGTACTCAATATCTTTATACATTATAGCCTTTTTTTTTTGTTTTGGGTGGGAAATCATCCAATGACTTCTCCCACTCTGGGTTAAGCGGGAGGGCGTGTCAGACTTTTACTGACTAAAACCCACCCGTGTTCCTTCAGTTGCTTGAGCCAGGGCCGCGGTAACTCTTTTTCAAATTTATCCGCGACCCAGACAGGCATCGGCCCTAGCGGACCCCGTCAATTTGCTGACATCTCTTTGAGGCGCGCGTGGAACACTACGCGCCGTCGACTCGGGCCTGGTACTTATCGGACGGCGAGCTACCCATTACTCGCCGCCCGCAAGCCCGCGCCTACGGTAGCCGGGAATCTGCTTGTGACTCCCGACGCCCAGGGCGTCTCCTGCGGTGGTTTGGGGCATGAGGGCGCCTCCATTGCCTCTCCCTCACGCGTTCTGCCTCCTCCTTCGCGAGCATTACTGCTTCGCAGAAGGAGGTGACAGCTTCCCATTCCCTCTCGCTCCGTACCATGGCCTGAACCAGGACTGGACGCGAGAGGTCTCCACCGCCGATCGCCTCCACGATACATTATAGCCTATGTGCTATTCTGATATATAAGCAATGCTACCATAAAGTTTCATCAAAATCCGTTCAGTCGTTTTTGCGTGAACGAGTAAAAAACATCCATCCATCCATCTAATCTCACAAACTTTCACGTTTATATAGTAGGGTAGGTTTCATATATTATGTATTTACTGTACTTCTAACTTATAAGTCTTCGTCTTAACAGAACAATTCTCTATTATGATGGTCAAAACTGCATTAAAATCCTTATTGTTTAGGGTCATACAAGCACTAAAAGCGACTTAATTTTATAGTTTTAAATTCAAATTAAATTTATTGCATTTATAATGTACATGCAGGTGGTAAATAAAAGTTACAGAAACATATATGGACCCTGTTGGGCAACAGCAACATTCTGTATATATTTAAATAACGAAAAACAATTGCCGATCGACCACAAATATTCCCATCAACATAGAACCTCCTTTCTCAGCTGACAGTACCGTCTCACTTAGCTAAGTGTCGTTAAGGCAACCCCAGACACCTTGTGTTTCCATTTGCCGTCGAATTAAGTACATTCCCTTTCTTACGGGAAGATATAGCTGACAGTGGCGTCCTTAGGGAACGCCGTATCTTTGTGGACGTCCTAACTGCTTCATCTGTTTCTCTGGAATGAAGATTATCGTCTGAAGGTTACCTAACGAGGTGGTTCTTATCGCAAAAGTATTCTGAGTAGACGAAAAAAAAGATGATATAGATTCCCAAAGGTATGTGGCCCAGGGTTTTCTTTTTTGGAAGAGAAAATGTTAACAAAGCGAGAGATTTTTTTTTCATTTTTGGATTTGTAAACGTTTCTTATTCGAGGTGTTCATTTAAAGTCTCCTGAGACGGTGATTTTAAAAATTGAACTTTCTAAATTCGGATGACGTTTTTATTTTGACAGCTCTTTTCAAATTTTGACAGCTGGTGCCGGATATTGTATTTATTACTTACCTACTCATTATTAATTTAAGCCCAAAGGCTGTTGTGCAAATTGTATTTTGCCGAATAGGTACCTATCATTGAGAATCTCTTGTGTGTATGCTCGAAGTAACACGAACACAATTTCTCATACCAATCACAAATAACGCGCAATAGATCCCACAACTACTTCATTGCGTAACTAATTCTCAAAAGGAGCATCTTAATTTTTTTCTAATAAAACTAATGCGTATTTATCAGGGTACATTCGATATGGCCTCGCGTCCGCATTCGACCACACACTACAATCAATCACAATTTAATGTGGACCTTTCTGGCCCCTATTGGTCCATTTAAAGCGTCCAGTCGCATTAGAACCCTTGTATTGATGTGCTTTTGTTTAATTAAGGACAAATTAGGGAGCTCTTTATGCTGGTTCGTCTTTGTTAGTGATAAGGTGGACTCCTTTTCTATTTGGAATTCTCCTTGTTATTATTATTGTATCATATCATCAGAGATCGTAATGAGTTTTTAACATGTGATGACCCTAATGATAGTGTGTTGTTACACCTTTATGTAATGTTATCTTAGGGTAGTTTGTTTGCTTTCAGTAGGTCAACGGTTAGTAGATAAAGTTCATTAGTTTATCTAACTAATGTAGAAGCTTCCATTAGCCGGATTGGCTTACTCTTTAGTGCTAACAACCTTAGATATATTTTCGTCTTTACTGCTTCTATCAACTTCATTAACAATCTTTTTACTGAATGTTTTTGTAGCAAAGCTCTCTGTAATATAAAATTGAATTTCTATTTTGCGCACAGAACTAAAGCATTGAATAACATTAAACAGAGAGACAAAGTTTTAACCAACTTTCAAGACCACTGCATTTTTCAAACTGAAACACAGTCAGATATAACAATGTCTTGTTCTACTTTTCCTATGATAAGGTTGTGCAAGTAGTGGAAAGTTTGACTTGGTAATTTTTTTACAATCTGAATTTACCTTTGCTCGGCAGTTAGGCGAGGGTAGAACGGGAAAGTTGAATAAAACAGTGGAATAAGCAACAAGCTTTAACTACAGTGTTGCCTTGCTTAAGCGAAAAAAGGGGAATTTGTGTTTCGAAGCGCCGATGAACTTGTTTTTGGCTGTCTTTTGATGTTCTCTTCGGACCTTGATATAATGGAAATAAAAATCCAAGTACTTCCTTTTTGAAAGTAGTGCTTAAATCCAAAAACTTTTATTGCACAGCAAAGTTGCTTAAAAGCTGTAGAGGAAAAATACTGTTACAGAGTAAACAGTAGTACTCGGAGAATCAATGATATATCTCAATAATTCATCACAAAGAATTCATACAATCCCGGAATACCCAAACATCTGGCAACCCTCTAACTTCGCCAGTACATTTATACGCTTAGGTTGCTTTTCTTTCTTAACACGGTTTGTTTCGGTGTTTTCCCCAAGGTTGTCAGCTACAAAAATATATGAAACCCTTCGCGAGGAAAATAAAATGTTAGTATTAGTTTATTTAGGCAACTTTGTTTGTTTTGATACTTAGAATACTAGGGTTCTTGGCGTTCCTAGATTTATAACATTGATTGATATTTCAAAAAGCTATTGAAGACACAAAGTATGCAATCATCGCGCATAGGAATCACAAACTGTCAAAAACTTAAAAAATTGTATATTTTGAAAACTTTTTGTCTTTGATTGTCGCTGAGATGATAATAATTATTGATTGAATGGGGATATTTTTAAAGTACGAGAAATAGCCTTGAAAACCACCAACCTTCTTTAGAAAGGATTGATGAATGATATCTAAGATAACTTGTGATTTTACAATTTTATCTTGTATTTTTTACAGATATTAATTCTTAAACCTTACTCAATCTAACATGAATAAGTAATTCTCATCTTGGACTATTCACATTTTTATATTAAATTTTCATTTTCATTGTCACGTTTATTTTATCTTCTTATATAATTTAGGCAACAGTTACTTTTGTTTCGTCATCAAGACTACTTGGAGGTTTAGCCTCATCAATATGGTTTTAGGACAATCCAATATATGCAGGAAGGATATTTTATTACCTACTTGCCTATGGTAACTATAGCTTTATATGCAGATACTCCGATATGCCAGGCAAGTGCTTTGAAATTATCTTCAGGTTTAAGGACTACTTAATATATCTACCAAGTGGTGTTGTACTATGACTTTCCAACATAATTCACATTGATTTTTGTGTCTCATATATTAAAACCATCATCATCGTCCTCCTCTCTTTATTCCAATTTATTAAGGAATCGTTTCATATGTGTCTATAACATGTATATTATTATTAAACTAAGTTATTATACATTCCAAATAAATCATCCAGACACCACCTGGCTACTTAAAAATGTTCATAATACCATCATCGCTGTCCCTTTCTCTCCCATTCCCATGGATAAGGACGGGTTTCTCTATTATAATCGAAATAGTTGTCGCGTTTTAATCCCTCTTTATGTCAGTAATCGAATTTCTATGAGGGTACAGGTCTGATATGAAATGAATAGGTGGGACCCTAGCCCGTATCGTCTGCGTTTCCATTAATAGGAAAGAATTAACAAGTATATTCGTTTGGAAAGTATATCGTTAACGATCTTTAACGGCAGGCTTATTACGTATATTTTGCAAGAGCAAAACGATAACAAATTTAGCGCAATAATTGCTCTTCAATACAAAAGTTTTAGACTTGTTGGCGGTTTTTTTTTAAATAAGTGCATTTGATAAACAGCAAGCGATTGGCAACGATTGTGTAGGACCTACCATACCTAAACTGCAGGTAATGCTGACTTTTATGACATAAAGCGTTTGATCGCTATCGTTTTGCTCTTGCATATCAGATACGTAATAAGCCTACGGTTCATTTGCCATGGTTTCTTTAGTTTGTTCGTCTTTAACTATGTCTATCCTTAAATAAACACTTTTGCACTAAGCCATCTTTTGAGTACACTTTGCACCGGAATCTTCACCACGTTTTCTCTTGGTTTAATTTTGAAATCTACAGATTCAATAAAATGCTCATCTCCTAATAATTAGGTACTAAATTTCCAGAACGCGCATCATATTCAAATTTTATTAGCAGCCTTATTTAGATAATTGAAATTGATTTGACGATAAAATGTTCATCGAAATCGTTAATCCAATATTGGATTCTTGCACGCCCCTCTGGTAATTCGACTGACCCCACACTTTCATTGGAATCCCCTAATTTACACTTTGGTAATGGCAGCCCTAGCGTTTTGGGAATGCCGTGTTTTGCACACACTCTCTCTTACTGTGTGATTCAAAGTCGAAAAGTAATTGGAACTTGAAATATTTAATAGCTCGATTCGTATAAATTCAGCTACTTTATTTACGGATTTGCTTCAAGAGGCGTTGTTTTCTTTCTTGGTCTTATTTAAAGGAAAGATCTGTATTTTTATTCCAATAGCCTTTGTTAATTCTCTCAGCAAGAACACTACCTTTTGTTATCTTTCATGTTCACTATCTATTTTCTAGTCTAATCTAGTACTTATGTAATAGTCTGGGTTCTGAATTACAATAAATACAATATAATGGCTTTCTTTGCACTATTCATTCTATTCTTAAGTTCACTCCAATCGTTATTTTTCTTATAGAATTCTAATAAGAATTCTATTTAGTAAATAGCGTTTGGTTCAACTAAAGCCAGTTTCAAAATAAAAAGCAATTCAATTCCGTTATAAATGGGGCTGATAAAATCAGATCCGAAATTAAATATTAACGTATCGAAATCGGGAGGGAAATGTAGAAAGTAATAAGAGCTATATTAATTTATGGGGGTATGGGAGCAGGTTATTTATTCAGAAGAGATTCGTGGCTCTTCACCTTATGCAGATAAGATTGGTACTTCAAGGCATCGACCATAGTGAAAGCGCGGTGACAATAGCGTTTGCGGTAGCGATTTTTAATACCATAGAGTGGCAAACAAACAAGCGGCCCAACAGATGATAAACGGATATCGCTGCCTATAGACATCTGCAATACTAGGAGTAATATCGATGAGTGGCTTACTCATTTTGAAGAGGACCTTTTATATTTGGTAATTGGCAGTGGCGGAGCTGGAGTTGTAGCGGGCTGTATAGTGTAGACGTGTTTCCACAGGGTAAAACAAAAGACTATCACGCCGTAGTTAGCTGAGCCCCGGTTACGTTACCGGTGACGTATAACAAATTAAGCAAATCATGTGTGATGCTTTTGGGTGTAAAAAATCATAAAACCCAGATAAAACCAATCACAGTAGCTGACACGTGTTTGACAATTTGTGACATTTTTTTTTGTAAATTTTCTTTTTCTAAATTGACCCTTCATCTTATCGGGTGCCATATTCGCTGCACTATAAACACAAATGTCGGCTTCATTATGATACTTTGTGCCCGCCTCAGCAACCGCGTAAGCTCCTCACTATGCTCGAAGCTTAAATCTGCCAACTTATCGTTATGAATAATGTCTTGCACATCTGTTAAATGTTCTCTCAGTTACTGGAGGGTTGTCTCTGATGAAAGGTTAAGGGGTGTATGATCTGTAATGCTTTCTTTTTCGTTTTTATTGCTGGGTTTTACGGAGTTTTGACCCTTTCTTATATAGTTTTAAGATGTTACTCATTGCAGTGCTTTTCTTGTTTGTAATTGATAGGCTCCCGTTTGACCAATATCTTACCTAATGATGTGGTTGCAATGGAGCATGCTCACCTAGAAGTAACCTACTCACTCTTGACTTTTATAATTATTGATTGAAAGGCTAGCGTTTGACCATAATCTCACCTAATGGTAAGCGATGATGTGGTCGACGATGGAGTACGCTTGCTGAAGTAATCTAGGGACTCTTGACTAAAAACTCACTCAGGACTCAGGGATTATCTATCTGGCAGGGAATTTCACTCATCAGCTTTACGCACAATGAAAGTATTTTCTATATCTTACTCATTTATTACTTTCAAAAGCTAAATAGAGCTACGTTGTACCTAATTAACATTTCAGACTTATTTTATTATTTGCCTTACCTTCCTCACAATCTAGACTAAAATTCCGCTCATAAACCTAATCATTCTCAAATATTGAAGGAAAGACCTAACTTTATATTTACAAAAGAAAAAGATAGAAGTCTGAAAATTGGGAAAAGTAAATCTGGAAGCATCAGTTAAATGAATGCTGTTTCCAAAGTAAGTAAGTTAAGTCTATATTAAGTTGGAGGAAGCGGTCGTTTCATCAAAATTCTTTTGAGACCGTCGATGATAAATTTATGTGATGGTAGGCTAAACTTTTTCTACGATCTTGCTTGGATTTTCGATTTTATGTACTGGTATAAAGGTGACATGAGTAATCACTAAATACTGTTTAAGGCAGGCTTAAACATTAGTTTTTACAATCATTTGGAAACTGTAAATACTTACTGGATCAATTGGTGTTATATATAGTGCTAGCTTATTCCTGCAGCTTCTCTTAGTTAGTAGCTTTCTACAAGTAAAATACTTTCAGAGATTTCCTTTTACAAATAAAACGATTTAAATGATATTTAGGAAATGTGTGTGCGTGGTTTAACAAAAAAAAATATGTTAGACAAGGTGATATTTTTTCGGTTTAATGTTTGATTTGCTTCAGAAGATAAATCAAGTGACTTCACAGATTCTTCAGACAAAACCTCTGCAGACAACTCAACTTCTTTTAATAAACCTTCCAAATTATCTTACCACATAGCCCACTTTTCGACTCCATAAATCTTTATACTTTAAAACGAGACACGTAAGCGAAAGTACCTATAAATAATCTATATATATTGGCCGCTATTTCCACAGATAGCTCCGGTATAACCGGTCAACTTGTTAAGAAATCTTTACTTGGTTACTATAATAAACTCGATTTTATGAACCTGATTGACGGCTGACACGAAAATGGGGTGACACCATAACTGCTGGTAACACCTTTGTGTCAGAAATTGTACTTGGTTTTATTACTCAGAGTTTATACCAATTGTTATGTCGAAATGCACGAAGGGTGAACTACTTTTGTGGTGGCTTTGGTGAAAGGGCAAAGGGATTTATTACACAGTGAAATTGTATTAATTTCATGTTTTTAGGGTTCCGTAACTCGAAAGGAAAAAACGGAATCCTTAAAGGAATACTTTGTTGTCCGTCCGTCTGTCTGTCAAGACCCTTTTTCTCAGGACCCGTGGAGGTATCAAGCTAAATTTATAGCTCAAATACTCAGGTCTACTGTCCCTTAAAGCTGTGAAAAAATCAAACTTCTAAGCCAACGCAACCAAAAAATACAGCCGTTTATGCCGCAAATTTTCGACACTCGCAAGGGAATCAAAACCTACAGGGTACTTCCCGTGAACTCAGAATCTTGAAATTTGGTACGAATCAACCTCTTATAGCACAGATAAAGGAAAAATTGCGAAAACCGTAAAAATATTTTAAATAATTTCAAACTTAGTAAGTTTAAAATTATTAAAAATATTTTTATTTTTTCGCCTTTCCTCATGAACGCGTAGAGGTATTAAATTAAAATTCATATCAAATACTCAAGTCTATAATAACTTTAAGCTGAGGTTTGTACGGAACCCTCAGTGCGCGAGTCCGACTCGCACTTGGCCGTTTTTTTTTCACTCACATCTGTCTTATAGATATTTCTTCTGTTATCTACTAATGACGACTTCTAAAATTACTTTTTATTTAGGGTCGGTGTATTTCTGTCCTATAAATCTTTATCAGACAGTCTATGGATCTGATCTCAAAGAGATCTGTGTATGTACCTATTTATAGCTAGGGAACTAAAATGACATAAACAAACATTAAACGAGATATTTTTCAAGAAGGTGATCGTAACTAAACGCAGCAAAAGGTGTAGGTAGGTATCTCAGGACAGCGTAGCAGGTGGCAGTCTGTAGTTTTTGCCTATCTCCATGGGAAATAGGCAAGAACTTATGAATGTGTTTATAAAAAATACTTATATAAAATATAATGTGTTTAAAATATCTTATGAAAATGTTTTCTGAATGTGAATTCAATATTATTACAAGAGAGAAAACTATGAAATTTTATCGGCCAGCTTTAGAAGGTAGTTGTAGCAATTGGCATCTAGCACTTGAGTATTAGACATTCTAAAATTAAAACCTATAAAAGTTAACTTTTGATTGCGAGAATATTAATTACTTTTTTAAATACCGAACTCTTTGCCAGCTGTAAGTTGTAACACCGAATGATATTAAAAATGTATAAACTTTTTCGCTGCAGTATATTCAGATTCAGTTCATTAAAATAATGAAAGCTGCTGGGGTCTTTTGAAATATGTAGGCAGGGTAGATTATGCTTACGCTAGAGGTTTTTATGTTAAAATGTATGAATGAAACTATACAAACTATTTTCCATTAATAAAGTTTTATTATTTATTTATGAATTTATTTATTGTAATTACTCTCTGCACTCACAGTTTGACCCAACAGATATTCAATAATAATAGAATTACATAAGACAAATAATATTAATAATTTAAAATACACACAGACTAAACACAGACAGGCAAATCAATTAAACTAACATTAATAAACAAATCATAATGTATGTTATAATCTTATATGTTATAATATACATAATTTGACATAACATAACATCACGCCTGTGTTCCTAGAAGGGATAGGCAGAGGTCTACCTTTTTATAGTTAAAGAAAGAAAGAAAATAAAAAAATATTTATTTGTGACCCGCACAAGTGACACGAGATAAGAAAAACACAAAAAATACAATGATAAAAAATAAAAATTATTAATAATACCGTGCGAGACGAAAACGGCTCCTATCTCAGTTTATTCATCTACATTCCGTCAGTTATGTTAAAGTAGCATATAATAAGCGACGAGTTTATAGGTATTATCCGGGCACAAATACAGACCCCAGGCTAGGAATTCCAGCTGGTAAAATCTAAAAACTTTTTGCTTACTCAGGATACGAACCCCAGGACCTCCAACCTCATGCTCAACGGTAGCACCTGAGACCATTAGATCAACGAGACAACGGGAAACCTTCAAAAGGCGCCTGGACCTTTGGGAAAACCCAGGGAGGGTGGGATTTTTACCTTACTAAAACCACCCCGGTGATCACTATCAGCACCTGGAGCCCCGTCACCTCTTAAAAGACAACTCCGGAACCCCCTCTGTGCAACGCCTTTTAGGGCACATCCCTTTATTTTTTTTTGCGTGGAGAAATGCTCATGCATACTGCATTACCACGGGGAGATAGTGCAGTTATGTGGGACTCTAACCCACTAAAACTCCACGGTGTCCTCCTGTGCCGCTTATGGCGGGAGCACGGGTACGCGTTAGCACTCACCGCGGACCCGCCGCGGCTGTCCGTCACCGGACCCTCCTCGGGGGAATCCCCCCATCACCGGCGCACCAGAACACACTGCACGCCGTGACCACCTCGGGGTCCTTAAGTCAAGAATGAATAGGTTACTTCTAGGCAAGCGTGCTACACCGTCGACCACAACATCGCTTAGCATCAGGTGAGATAGTGGTCAAGCGCGATCATACCCATAATGAAAAATAAAAAGTCTTAAAGAAGCGCCTCCCCTGAGCCTCGCTGTGCACGGTAGCAAGTGATCACTGTGTTGCCGTCTTTCCTGAAGTCACTTGACCTATTTTGTTATGTAATTGTATAGGACAAGACTGATCTCCATTCCTTACGCTTACAGGGTTCTCGACGGCTTAAGGCTAATAGGATACCGATAAAACCGATTACAAAGTCGTTTACCTTATAAATAATCGATATTTACACCTTTTCCTACGCACATACCGACAATATACAATAGACTAAGGCCCCTTTCCTTGCATAAAAAGTAGGCCCAGGTGAATATACGGCGAAGCCAAAAGCAGATTTTCTTTAAGAATATTTTCTTGATTCTCACTTTTCGAGCGCGATTTATTTTGTAATCGGGTTTTAGTTTTAAGTGGTTTAACCGGATTTAACCGAATACCAGTGCGATTGCCTACCTGACCTCCACAACCCAGTAAACTGGGTAACACGACACTTTTTGGCAAAACTGATGTTGTTCATAACTCAACAGGAATCTGCCCAATTAATTGCATTACCCGTAATTTCTTCTTTTCGAATCGATGGAAACTCGTTCAACTGATTTGGGCCTAGTAAGTGGCCACGCCAATCTCGGGGACAGTCACTTTCATAAGTTCTTCTAAATTGTAGGTGCATGTACACTTGGGGAACATATTCTGCACAGGGGCACCGCACTCGCATTACCTGTACTTATCCGTAGGCCGTAACTACAGTCAAAGATCTGTAATTGTTGACAGTCCCAGTATGTTAAGATGGTCAACCATCCACGGACCCTCAAAAATATTAATAAACACTTCATCACATCTGTATCGTCGGGTTACGCATAGAACCCTATGTAATAATTTCTTTAAAAGCATTTGAATCCCAAGTTCTATCTAATTGAGGTACCTATTGTTATTGTTGTGGAGTGTTCTAAAAAGGTTTTATTTAGTATTTTTCTTTTTATAAATTATTGTCGTTAGTGGAGTGTTTGTAGTTATACTAAAGTGCATTTCATTGTATTACCTATTGCCCGTAATGTTTTGGCGCACGGTTGGCGCAGTGGTTGAGCGATTGACTGCTGCGCTGCGTGTCGCGGGTTCGATTCCCGCACGGAACAAATATTTGTATGAGCTACAGTTAGTTGTTCCAGCTCTGGGTGTTGTGTATAAAATAAATAAATAAAATGTTTATTTCAATTACATAAAGCATTAACATACGTGATATGGAGATCACCTTTTAAGCAAGAAGATTCTTGTGATAGGTGACTCCGCTCTTCCACTTAACATTACACAGTGTATGCAATTGTAAACATAATAACAATATAAAAAATAAGTGAAAAAATCAAAATAGTAAAAGAAAAATACAAAAGAAGGAGCGCGCTTGTGCGATTTGTGCGAGTAGGTTTTGAGTGTGTGTGTGATAGTGTGAGTGTATGCGTGCGTGAGTATGTATAATAGTGTGAGTGTAGATTGTATATAAGTAAAAGTAAAATTCGATTGACTGCATATAGATATACGATTAGATTTCAGTTAGGTTAAGGTCTAGGCTAGGATGTTACCATGGCCTCACTGTCGTCATAGGTTTTAGTCTTAAGCCATTCAGTCACAACCAATTTACAGTCACGGAGTTTCAGAGGATAGACGTGTAGTTCCTTATTTAATAAATTGTACAAGTGGGAAGATTGCCTTGCATACTGCCTCCTAGCAAAAACTGATCTTACTGGGACAGTTGGAGCGACTAAGTAGTGCCGTCTGCCACTCATACGGTTCGGCTTTATGGGATCATACGGAAGGGATTTATGTTTTCTCAGGATAAGATGAAGTATATAAAGTTTTCTTACAGAAAGAAGGTCAGAGGTTATGTAAAGGCTTTGGGTCGGGAACCTATAGGGTTTAAATAGCATAACCTTAAGCAGAGATCGTTGCGCCCTCTCAAGTTCCAAAAATTTGATTTTTGTTGTTCCACCCCAGCATAGCAAACAGTACGTAAGAATCGATTGGGCCAGCGATAAGTAGATATTCTGCAATAGACTCTTTGAAGCAATGTGACGCAATGTTTTAAAAGTCCATATTAATTTCCTAACCCTTTTCATGATCAGTTCAGTATGCATGTGCCAGGACAGGCGCTGGTCAATCATGATACCCAGGTATTTAGTATGCTGTAACCTGTCAATATTTATACATGAGCAGTCAGGAATTGGGGGGTTGGCACAGCAGTGTATTTTTATTTGGAATTCGGGTGGTGGTTGAGTGTGCGCATACTTGGTGAAGCATATGTAGTTGGACTTGGAGGCGTTTAGTGTGAGGAGGTTACGATTGAGCCAATCTGCAATCCTTGACAGGCCGGATTCGGCTGACCTTCTAACTTTTGCCCAAGTCTTATCGGCAAAGACAATGGCAGCATCATCCGCGTAAGAGAAAATGCGACCCCCATCAATAGTCATGTTGCATAGGCTATTTATATAAATAAGGAACAGTGTCGGACCAAGGACACTTCCCTGCCCGACGCCGTACGAAGTTGTTTCTTCTGAGCTAGTGAACTCCCCTATTTTTACTGTTTGTTTGCGTTTATTCAGGTAAGATTTGAATAGCTCGAGAGGCCCCTTATTCCGATGCTTTCAAGTCTGTGCAGAAGTATGGGGACAGACACTGTGTCGAAGGCCTTTTTGAGATCAAGGAAAACTGCCAGGCATTTGGTATCCCTATCCACATTGTCAACTATAGTAGATGTTAGTGACAAGACAGCATCCTCAGTAGATCTTCCCTGCCTGAACCCAAATTGAGAAGGGGACAGAATGTTGTATTTAGAAAGGTATTTAATTAAGCGTGTGTTTAAGAGTCTTTCTAGAATTTTCGAAATAGAAGGCAGAACTGAAATTGGCCTATAGTTTGACGGGTCTGAGCTGTCACCACACTTGTACACAGGTGTTATTAAGGCTATTTTCAAGGCTTCCGGGAAAAGACCCTGCTCAAAGCATAGGTTTGTCAAATAACTTATGATTGGGACAATTTGATCGTGTGCAGCTTTAAGGAATTTAACTGGAATGTTGTCCCAAGAATGTGTATGTGAGTTTATATGTTTGTAAACGCACCCACGATACAGGAAGATATTCCTAGTGTGGGGCAACGCTTTTTTTATAATATTTTTTATTTGTTTTTTACTTAATGTGAAATCTTTTAATTGTTATAATAAAATAAAATGAAGAGGTGCATTTAGATAAAGTACATAGTCCACATTGCGCCAGTTATAACAAGTCAAATAATAATTAGAATTTATTTTATCTCAGGTTACCGTAGATTCAGCAGAACTTTTTGATTTATTATTACAGAGTTCATGTCATGACCCAGTCTGGCAGTGTTTTTGTATAGAAGGCCATATTTTATCATCTGCATGGAAGTTCATTTATAAATAAATAATTCTCATAAGTTTGACAGCTGATAAATAACGAACTGGCCTCAAATTGATGATGAATTTATTGTTTTATTCAGCCATTATATTTTAAAAGCGGGTTGTTATTTTTGTCGAGTGCCGAGTTTGTTCCATTTTTAAATACATAGAAATTCCATTAACAGTTCTGTTGTGTTTTGTTTACAAGCTTGCATAACGAATACATAAAAGTTAAATAGCTATATGTGATAAGCATGCAGAATCGATTGAGCTATTTTCTGAAAAAAAAAATAAGCTATTTAGAAAGAGACAAAACAACTGTGCACTTGTACAATCAATATTCATATTTATTTATTTATTCACACAAATATTTGCTTTTACAGGTAAGATCCAAGTTTGAAAAAAATGTTCATAAATTGCCAGTTCACCAGCACCAAGTCGGTGGTAAGTAGCGAGTTAGTAACGGGCGGCTTATTTCTTTTAATATTGTCTTTGTGCTCTTATGCAAGTCTGGTTCGGTACCCCAACTAGCATTCTAGAAATGGCAGGTACCTACTGCTCGCAATATTGCTTTTTAGCTCACTCTCTTTTCAGTTCATATTCACTTCATACTTGAATAGGTAACGCTCCATTTTCAGTCCATTCTCCATGTCCTTTTTCGTCAAGCGTATCGTATTTACAACACCAATGAATGAGGTTCATTAAGTTTAAACTGTTTACCAACTTAACGTTAAACTCAATATTGATTCATCGAAATTGGAAAATTTATTGCTTTTTGCCAATTTCACAATGTTTTATTATATTGTTAATCACATCTGTTGATTAAATAATTTGCAATGTGATTTAATGAGAGTGGTGTCGAAAATATAATTATATTTACAAACAATAATATTGTTATTTGATTAATTATGAAACAAACAAATGTAGACTAAAAACGGCCACAAAAGTAAGCAGTATTCATTCATATAAAAGTAGGTTTTTCTTCACAATTTATCACTTTATCAATAAACATTAATCGTGTGACAAGAAAAGATACGAGTAATCTCGAGTCTCAGTGACTTATTGCAGTATATATCAAAGTGAAAATTCGTCAAGAACGACACGACTTAGAGGTTACATCGCAAAAAAGTTCAAAAGTACAGTAGCAATAGCTCATTCATAACGAACTTGACTGTGTCTGTGCCTGTCTGTCTTTGTTCAAATTGGATAGTGCGAAGATTTACTGGCTCTATGATACTCGCAAATATGATAAATTATGCAACAAAAAGGTTCACGGTCAAAAAGTGTTGAAAGAACCTATTTCGTCTATTGATAGGGTAAATTGTTTTGGTAATTTGCGTGTAAAATATGGTAACATCTGAAATGTCCATTGTTTTATCAATTAATGGTTGTATAACATTTAATTATCGTTGACCCATATATGCGAATTGATTTTGAATTCCAATGTTGTTCCTAGTTTGTTTTATAAACCCCAAATCGCACTAGTATAGACATTGATTTACGAGTTTTCTCGATGAAACTTCCTATTTCTGTCGCACTTTATCTTCGACGGTTTCACTGACACTAATAATCTCCGACGGCAACTCGATCTGTGACATTTGTCATCAGTGTGAGTGAGTGAGTGTGAGTCCCCGAGACCAGTCCCACCACTTTCACATGCGCATTTACGGGTAAATTCGAAACCTATATGCCTACTTACGGGTTACGTAAGTTGTAAAGACCGGTGGGATATTTATGACTTGATGCTGAAATTAAATTAAGAATTTTGCATAAGTGACTTTAAATTTTTAAAGGTCAATTAATGTTGGTTGATTAAGAAATTGATTGGCAATATCTGACGTTTATTTTCGGTGTTTTGCGATTATAAAGTCACTTTATCAACATACATAACATCACGCCAGTATTTCTCGAAAAGTTGGGTAGAGCTGCACCTATAGTAGGTATACGAACTTTTCTCCAGTTACAAATAAGGCGCAGGCGCACTCAGTAGCTGATTTTAAAATGAGAATCACGATTAAGCGACTAGTCGTAGATTTTTGAAAAAAAAATATGTTACATTAGACGATTTTCTTAATACTTGAATCTATGAAAATTTTGAGTTTTATTCGTACAACATAGTGTAATTAATTTGTATAGTTATGTCTAACACGGACAAAAAGAAAACGATAATCGCACCAAAACCACCGGGTGTGTTTTACCCGACTGCCGAAGGAAGGTAATGTGTTTATCAGTCTATGTATGTATGTATGTTTGTTCCTATGTGGCGTTCCAGAGACCAAAGGCGTTGGCCGATTTTGATGATTCATACGTCAATCGATTCGTCTTAACCCTGCGGGTGTCACTGGATACATTAAAATTGGAAAATAGAAAATTGGCGGATTTTGGGCGCCTTATTGTGGGGGAAAAAAATTTTTTTTACTTCTAAAGCCGTCGTGTGGGGTATCAAATAAAAGGGTTTTAAGAGGTGATTTCAAAAATATAAAACACTAATATGTTTAAATGCACCGAAATCTTAAAAAAAAATAACTAAAAAGTTATAAATAAAAAAAGTTAATTAAAAAAATCAAAAAACCCGACTGCTTAAAAGCCAACTAAAATGCCGTAAACAAGAAGAAAATCATGCTGTGCAGTCGGAGGATACATCTGGTTTTGGTCAGCCAGCTCGCGAATACGTATCCTCCGACTGCACAGCATGATTTTCTTCTTGTTTTTTTTTTTTTTTTTTTTTTTTTGTGATGGGTTTGCTCTTGACTCTAGACTCAGAGGTGACAGAGACAGAGTCGACGATGGAGTGAGTTTACCCACCCAGTTTTTTTTATTTACGACATTTTAGTTGGCTTTTAAGCAGTCGGGTTTTTAGATTTTTTTAATTAACTTTTTTTAAGAAATTTTCACCATCTCAAAGAAAATTTAACTATCCACATTTTGATCTAAAGCTTTTCTAATCATTTTTAAAGTCATAGAATAATAAGGAAAATACAAAAAATCTACCGAATTTGTGTCGCGCGGGTGTGAAACGAGTGCGCGTTTTGTTTTTGGCGACTGTCGTCGTCTTAAGACTCCGTATCAAATCGCGTGTCTGCGGAGCCTTAGTGGGGCATTGAAAAAAAGTATCCAGTGTTTCTGTAAGTCCCGTGTAACAGGACGCCAGACACAAATCCAGCCTGCTAATGAGAACTCCCAGATGGAAAAAACCCAATAACACTTTACTCGATCCAGGAATCGAACCCAAGGACCACTTGGTCAGCAGTCACGCCTTTGACCACTGGACCTGGCACAAGGCTTTGTCTTAATCATTATATTAATTTATTACCTAAAAAAATATTTTTGAGGGGTGGCAGTTTGACAGGACTCATTGTCAGTTCAAACGTTCTGCATATTTGATAAGGAAAAGATGACGTAAATCATTTATAATTAAAGGGCAATCCCCGTTTCTATTTTAAGGAACGTTCGTACTCTAATCTCAGTCTATCAAATATATCTTTTGACAACTTTTTAACATTGATTGTCGCCGAAATGAGATTACGACTTTTAATGTTTTGGAAGTACGAGTATTGGCCTCCTGTGGGTTTATTCCGAGTTTTTATTCGTGCTCGATCACGTTAACGTATAAGTCAATTTGTTTTGAAAGTGGAAGCGCCGTCTGGTGACAGAGGGGTAACCACGTTTTTGTAAAACTCGCACTAAGGTTGTAAGAGAAATCTGTAAGTGAAAAGAAGCTTACTTGTTGAAAAGCAGAAAAAAATGCCTACTATTTATTAAACAATTATTTACGTTCAAGTCAATACTTTAATATAATGTCTATTAATTTAAAGACTATTTCATTTCCCTGTTAAAATTAAAATCTACAATCATTTTCCTCAAATTTTGTATTCTGATACTTATTGCCTTTCACAAATGTGCAGTGTCGATATAATTTCGCAGTTCACTATTTATAGTTTTAAAGACATGCCTGAGTTTAACGAGCGGTTGCATTGTTGTGTAAAGTCAACTTTATGGAAGGAAATATCAGTGACTGATTTAAGTTCAGTCGTTAAAGGGACTTGGCTGCGAATAGACCGTATGACTTCCTGCTTGTAGCAAGGACTAGGAGTTTTAGATCACAGACAACAAACACATTGGCTGTCTAATACCGAGTTGTAAGAAATTCCTGGGCTCTACGTTCAAAGCACGGGAATGCATTTGGAATATGAGTAGGGGGCAAATCCACTACTTGCTTGGGGCCTTTACTGGGCACTTTGGAACCAACGACATGCTCATGAAGATGGGTCTAACCGCGACACTCATGTGCAGGTTGTGTGGGGAACATACGGAACGCATGGAGCATCTTCTGTGCACATGCGATGCACTGGCTCGTAAGCCGAATGAGTCTCCTTAGGGTTGGATATCCAAAACCAGAAGACTATAGGCTCATATCTCCTAGTCTCGTTGTAAAACTCATGAAGAGAGTTTTCAACGAGATTGGGGAGGAGTAGGTTGCCTAGGGGACCACAATAGATTCCAATGGTTCGTAGTGTCCTAGTTATTTCTCGACCCCTCCACAAGATAAGATAAGGGTTTTAGAAGTTAGCACAGAACCTTCGGCATGCCTAGTGTTAGGAAACTATCATTAAAAGAACCATGGTTTTTAGAGCCAGTTCTTTTTGCTCTGGTGCCAATAAGTTAATCGACTGCAGGTTTAAGAAGATCGCAGCGAACATGATCTAATGAAGTGAATGAGACTTGGAGACACTTCGCCCATATATATATCTGATACGCAAATGCAGTGCGGTGCGGTATCCAGACCGGCGAGCACGGTCTACTGTGATAAGCTTGAGTCACACATTTTTATCACAGTTTGGGAGCAAAAACCGTGATAAATTGCGTGACACAAGCATATCACAGAGGCTGTGCTCACCCCGCTGTTGTTTACAGTTGGCAATAAATGTTTTCTTTCTTTGATGCCATGCCCCATTTTGAGTGTAAAACCTACAGCGATTGACGTGAACACTTACTGGGCCCAACTCAACTCATGATATTGAATATGTAATGTACATTTTGTATCGGTTGAAAAACATGAGCAAAAAAGCCCTAAGTACTTACATCAGAAAGACTTGACATTGAATTGGCTATTATAGTCGTAACAATCTAAGGCCCAGCGCACACCTGTAGAGGCGCGGCGAAGATACTGAGAAGATAACAATTTAAATTAGACCCTAATTCTTATGTTATAAAGTTGAAAATGTCATAGCAAAGATAAATAAGAACGAGCCAAGCGGCGCACGACACAGTGATCTTACATTGACCGTATGTCAAGGTAGTTAAGGTTTATATTAAATTGTTGTCTTCAATTGCTCTCCGCTGCGCCTCCAGCGGTGTGCGCTGGGCTTAAGAAGTCTGATTTGACAACAATAAAAATAATAATTAAACTTGATGCTTACGAATGATACCTACTCGTTGTTATAGTGGACTTCTTAGATTATCAGTATTATATCAACATTGATAATAATATAGTCCCTAGAACTGAGTGCCATAAAACATGTTAGATCTTGTGATCCACCCTTTGCTGCGCGGTTACTCGTCCTCATATTACTACATCCTTGAATTATTCTACGAAAATATCTTGCCAATATCAAAATTGAGTCAGTCGGTTTAGCTTAACACATTTCACGTCTGTATTCCAAAAATAAACGATATCAAACTCGAACAAAACTCACTCACGCGACGAAGCGACGAGCGACAATAACACACCAACTTTCGTTCGCAATTGTAACCCGTCAGATTTACACCCCCATTCTAATATACATGGTGTTGTAATAAATGGGTGCGCCGCGATCTACGCTCTCCGCCCTACTAACTCATTCATGGCTGCCTGAGTTTATGAATGGGTAAAGTTGCCCGTTTTCCCGCGTTTGCGCAAATTTTATGGCAATGACGCCTCGTGGGGTAATGTCGCTGTGACGTACGGTTCACTTTTTTTGCCTTCGTGTTTTGTTTTTTTGGGGAATTCTTTATTTTTTGTTTGGTGAGTTTCCTTGTTTTTTTAGAGAGATATGTTGTTGAATTCCCTATAAAGTGTTGCGTCGCAAATAGTCTTATTTATATAGTTTTTGGATACTCAACGTTATTGACGTGGAGAGGAACGCATTTTATGTCTGACCAAAGAGGTTCTAGAGACATTTGTCGAAAATGTTCGTCATTTCGGTAGCGCATGTCAATTCCACACATTTAATTTGTTTTTTTGACAGTCTTTATCGCTGATAAAATGTAGCATTTTCTATCTAGGCTTTTGTATTTATTAACTTTAGTAACACTTATCTAATATCTTGGGTCATTTGCCCCCGTAGACCGTTTAAAATTCTCGGAACATTAAATAGCCAGAACTTTCTGAACATTTATGAGGGAAGATTATTGAGTTCACGAAACTGGACTGAAAGTTATAAGTGGTGGTTACTTAATGACCTTTTTTTCGGTTCGTGAATCGGTCCGAAATTTGAAGCTACAGAAAGGAAAAAAATACAGGTAATGACACTCTGCCTAGCCTTTTCCAAAATATGTTTGGGTCACCTACCAGACTAGCCTGCTAGCTACCAGACTGCCATCTGCCGGCCGAAACTGCAACGATATTCATTAGCTGAATATCTGATGGTTTCATTTTACGTCCACTACTGGAACATAACTGCAGGTCTCTGCTCTGTGAGGGGAACTATAACCCAAGTAACACAAAAGTGCTGTATAGTAGCTGAATCACTGTCCACAATAGAATCCTAAGCTGAACAAGCCTTCTGAATAAGAGCATTAAAGGCGCTGTTTCAGCTGATATAACTCTGGTTTGGGCACAAATTAAACAGCTGTTAGCTGAATAACTGTAACTATTTGCATTATATCAGCATTATTTGAGCATTATTAAAGGTAACAGTCATCCCAAGAGCTGAATATTGACTGATTATTAGAGTATTTGTTACCTTTTATATAGCACAATGGCCGCTTAATAGAGTTATGGTTACCTATTTTTCAGCGCAAGGTACCAGAATATTTATAATGCTTCTTTGGAATTGAAAATTCACAAGTGGCAAAATTGTGAATAGTTTTCACCCTACTCCTTATTATTTTGATATGTTGTTTCTGTTAAACATTTTGTGGTGAAATAGACAAATATTGTTTGCCGTAATAAAAACTTTGCTTTTTCCTCCTGTGCGTGAAATTCGAAGGGGAAAGAGAGTTTATTGTCAAATAGTATATGAATATAGGTGAAAATTTTCACGCGCTCTCAAAATATCACTGTATACTTGAAAGTTATAGTATAAAATAAGTTGATGATATATTATAAAAAATAAATAATTTTATTTTGCATTTGTAATTTGACAATAAGCTGTTTGCGTATAAAATTATTAGATTTTCTATTGAAATCCAGTTGTTATTTTCGTTATTTAACAAAGAAACAATGTTAATATATTATTTTACATAGGTTAGAACCTAAAAAATGGCTGACAAGCAATGTGCACTGTATTAAACACAATTAAGCAGTATGTGCTGTTTAAGTATCCACTATTGGTACATAAATCAGCAACGAGCTGATACGAGTAGTTCTTGTGTGAATCAAGTCAGCCACAGATTCCCGTAAAGCTTGATATTGGGTAACATGTACGCAAATATTGTTGGTAAACATCAGTGAACCACTAAAGTCTCAACAGGAATTCTAGGGATCCATGGATTTATTTTACAAAATTATACGTCTGTTGTGTCAATCCTTTTATGTTATTTGGTTACCTACATCATCCCAAGAAACACTCCTCCGATTTTCGTAATATTTTTTTGCAAACTGGGGTGCTGAAAAGATAAGTCTACAAGATCTTATTTAACTGCATTAGTAGATTAATTGCCGACGCTAGTACACGTATTCAGCTCTAACCGGGATCATAGGTAACGTGTGAGCTAAATTATAGCAGTTTGCTGTAATTTAGCATCATATAAGTTCACCCATAGTGATCATGTGGGCTATATAAGTGCTATTATAAGATTGCGTGTAACAAGCTGATTAACACTACTAAAGTTCAACTATGTGCAGTAAGACGCATTATATCATTGTTAATTGAAGTTACAGACTAACTGATTGCATTATAGTAGGTCACATGTTCTTTCTTAAAATGCAAGCGATCTAAGGGTACACTTGTGGCCTTCAATTCAGAATATTGCTGAGTTAAAGTCCATAAAAATGCTTAATTGCAGCTTACAGTACTAATACTGAACTGCATACCTATATTAACGCTTGCAGCATTACAGTGCTGTCTCCGTGACGCATAAAAGCATTATTATACAGACGAAAGTGTAATTTTCAGCTATTGCAGTTCGAGTGTACTGTAATAAGTCTTCATAAATGCTAAAGTTACCGATGTTACCCTTTGTGACATCCTATAATGCAGTTTTGTGCTACTTGGGAAGTCACTACGTGGACTCGGCCATCCCTTAGGCCCAATATTCCAATTCATGTCCTCCAAATCGAATCTTCAAATTGACAGTTTTAGCTTGCTACCAGCTTGCTGACGGTGAAGGAAAACATCGTGAGGAAACCGGCATGTCTTAGAACCATAAATTCGGAAACACCAACCCTGCCTGCGTGGTGGATTACAGCCTATTCCTTCTCACAGAGAGCTGCACGCACAACGGACCAAATGAAGTGCTATCCTACAGCTTGCTATAAATAGACATTCATCAAGGGGGTCTCCGTCGTCCTGGCGGTTATTTCCTCCAACTCGTTTCATCAAATTAACAGTTATACAGGTACATGTTGTTATTTATTGACATAGTCGAGAGGCACGACTTGGAATAAGCAACTTAGTCTTATTTTAAGAAGTCCACGGGTAAAATCTCATAAACAGTAACATAAAGTGTTTATAAAAGCTGCTAAAGCGCTAGAAAGCGGTACACAAACAAAACTATACATTAATTTGGCGGAGTTGCGGCAGAGTCTACCGCTACCGCTGCTCCAAATACGCTTCAAGCGTCGGTTTCGCAACAAATCTGTCAGAGACGGAGATACCGCATTCCGCAAGGGTCGAATTACGCGTTATGTCACGGACGATGAGAATACGAAGTGCTTTATCCATATATAACGGCTGTGTTACCTAAAAGATAAGTCAGAGGTAGAACACTCACATTTCGTCAGATATGTTTAAATCCCATGTATAGTTCTCGCCAAACTTCCTGGCCGCCCTGAAGTTGGCTACAATGGCTGCGCAGTAGTAAATCTCATGCAAAAACAGCACCGTGTCGTGCCTCGCGCATGCGGTAAACCAACTTCAGGGCGGCCAAGAAGTTTGGCGAGGACTATACAGTACGACCGATGACTCGTGGCCCGTCTAAACATAGGCTTTGCAAACTTTCGCGCATGTACACTCTTGAAGAAAACAGCCATTTGGTTTGTAAAGTATGTTCTGCGCAACCATTGGCGCTAACTTCAGACGGGCCACGACTCATCGGTCGTACTGTAATAGGGAGACGAACTTATTGCCATCAACCAAGCACAACCAAAGCAGCTGGATAAGAGTTGCCGAAAATCGAAGCAAATGGCGGGCAATTGAAGGTGCCTTTGTCCAGCAGTAGACTGCTATAGGCTGATGATGTTGAAGCACAAACCCAGACTCCGGGCAGCTACTGAGAAGTTTCAGATGGAAAAGCCTAATAACACTGACCGACCCGAGAGTCAAACCCAGGACCTCAAATTCAGACTCCACTATATCTCAAGCGCGGCAGCGAGTCTTGAGTTATTTTGGTCATATCGCTCGGAGACAGTCTGGCGTCAGAATGGTGGAAGGTAAGAGATCGCGCGGAAGTTCACCTACTTGCTGGTCAGACAAGATAAGAACGATTACAGGACTCTCGGTGACCACTGCCCTGAGAAGAGCTGAACAGAGTGGCTTGGAAACAGCTTGTCAGTGATTCCATCATGACGGGCACGACCTTAAGAAACGAATAAGAAGAGTGAGTGTACCCCATTATTGCGAAGTTCATTACCGCGATGTACGTTACTGCGAAAGTTTACTATCGCGACGTACGTTATCGCGAATGTTCTTTACTGCCATGTACGTTACTGCGAAAGATTACTATCGCGACGTAGGTGGATCTCTACCTTACCCTTTGGTACATACAGGCGTGATGATATGTATGTATTCATATAATATTTAGGTTGTGGTACAAAGTTCGAATAGTAAAGGTGAAAATCGTGAGTAGAATCACGTTTTCTGAACAAAAAATTATACTGTCGGACAAGAATTTCAATGCATTTTTTACTTATTGACAATAGAATTTAATTTAATACTCATCTGTCTGTCTGTCTCGCACGTGGCTAACACACACGTTTGGGGCCAGGTCTGGTACTCTAATATTATACTACCCCATTATTGTCTAGTATCCATTCCTTTTTATTATTAACACTTCTGTACCAATAATAAAAAATATAGTTCAAAATTTAAATGTAACCTTCCTACTTCCACCTCTTTCCTCTTACTCGTACTATAATAAGTTATACATATTTAAGACTAAGATACTTCGAGACAATCTTGTAATAGTTCTCGGTCAATAGTATTGACATTGGCCATGAACTTTGGTAACAAGATGTGAGTTGATGCTCAATGAACTGCTAACTCTTACGTACTAAGTCATATTATGTTACCATAGTGCAACTTCTGTTTCTTTACTTACATAATAATAATTATGAAAAAGAAAAGAATAGCATAGAAAACATTTATTCGACACAGACACAACACAACAACCACAGTGTAAACAGTAACAGAGAAGAATAGTAAAAAAGTGCAATCTAAAATGGCGCTGGGCGTGCCCAATTAATGTATCGAGCGACGATTGGACTTGATTCCAACTTGTAGTCAGCTGATTTTTTTTCCAAAATAAAACCTTCATTCTAATTTCAAAATTTTATTGTGGAAAAAAATAAAAGCGGCCAGCCTGCAATTCTTATAATTGTGAAACCTTCAAAGAAATACAAATATTCCAATTTTGATCTTTGGAACAAATTCTAAGCGGCCAGGTTAGCTGCATTTGAAATCATGTTGTTTTTCATTGTGGGTGGCACGAATATGATTACTGCTAGAAGAATTTTGCAAATATCATCAAATTCCACTGACATTTTTGCTTATAATACTGCAACGGAATATGAGCCTGAAGACACCGCATACCTCAAAGGTCATATTACTTGGATATGTCACGGACGGGTGAATAAAACGTCTGCTCTTTGCTTCGGCCTTGTTCGACGATATGATTGTAATGTGAACTTTGATTTATAAGAGTATTGTTCTGTGATAGTCAAGTGTTAATTTGTGAATGATATGTATCGCAATGGTTTGATAGTAATTATTATTTTTTGAAGCATCGCAATATTGTGTGAGAGATTCAATTGTGTAGATCGTGTTATCTAAAGTGTGGATCGAAGGGTCTACTTACGATCATTGCATCCCATAAAAGGAACACCTCATGATGTCATTAACTTCTGTCCCAAGGCGAAGCTGTAGATCATACTAAAAGACTACCATTTTCTTCAAATTATTTCATTCTTCTAGGAAATTATCTATAAATCTTAACTGGGACTGTAACAGAAATAACTCAGGCACTTGGTTTAATTTCGTTTCCTCCTTCATTTACATCTTAGGAATTGCCTTTGGATGCATCGCTACGCATGCGTGTAACTCAACCTGGGCTCTTTTACCAGGACTTCATAAACTCTAAACTGTATTCTTTGATTTGACGTCAGTTTCTGCTTTTATGTCGGCTCCGCGAATGATGTCGCTATCAAAACCTGCAATGGATTGCATTTTTGCTATATTGCCGTAATTAAACAAATTAAAAAAATAAAACTATTGCAACAAAATTCTGCGCCAATGCAAAACCGACTACGATAGGAAAGAACTGGAAAGAAATAAAAAAGAACCCAAAAAGCTATGGCGGACTATAAAGGAAATTTGTCAGGTACCTAAACGATGTAACGATAATCAAGAACTGTTGAAGTATAAAGAAAACTGCAACACTTCTATCAACGCGTGTAACGAGTACTTTGTATCGGTTGGTCAGAAACTTGCAACAGACATTTTAAATGGGCAGCTGAGAACGGGGGACAAACAATGTCTCGGTGTTGAAGGTAAAATCCCACCTAAACACTCACTGTTTTTCCTCCCTATAGACTCACAAGAAATTAGCAACATCATTGACGACCTCAAGGATGACAGCGCGCCAGGTCTCGATGGTTTCCGACCACTGCTCCTGAAAAACATTAAAAAGTTTATCCTCGAACCCTTAAAACACATATACAATCTGAGCATGGAATCTGGTACCGTCCCTGATTGCTGGAAAACAGCTGTTATTACACCTATTTTCAAAAGTGGTTCCAAGAATACCCCTGACAATTACAGGCCAATTTCGTTGCTTTGTGTTACTTCCAAAATCCTAGAAAAACTAATTAACAACCGCCTCGTAAGCTTTCTAGAGGAAAACTCACTTCTCTCGGAGCGGCAGTTTGGCTTTCGACGTGGGAAGTCTGCCTCGCAAGCGGTGAGTTTGCTGACTACCATCATATCCTCAAATGTAGACAGGGGCCGTCGATCGGCTGGTGTCTTTCTTGACCTCGCCAAGGCTTTTGATACAGTCTCAATTTCAACACTGCTGAGAAAACTTGAAACCTTTGGTGTCAGAGGCCTGCCCTTGGATTGGTTCAGGAGCTACTTGTCCGGTCGGCATCAACTCGTCAAAATCGGGGAAATTGTTAGCGGGAGTCTGCCGATTGCCTTTGGTGTGCCCCAGGGAAGCATCTTGGGACCAACCCTGTTCATTATGTACATGGATGACATTCTAAGACTTAATATTGCACAGTCGGAAGTCATCTGCTACGCTGATGATACTGCCATAATTTTTCATGGAGCTACTTGGGCGGAGGCCCTCAACGCGGCTGAGAAAGGGATGACTGTCATAACAACATGGCTCGAGCAGAATGTTCTAACGCTAAACCTAAAAAAGACTAACTTCTTGACTTTCCACCTCACCCGATCAAGTAGACCAAACGCAGACACACTAAAAATACACAGCACTAAATGCAATGCCACTAAAACGATACCCGGCCCAGATGCCAACTGTAGCTGTAACAATATCATCAGAGCTGACAGCACTAAATACCTGGGTGTCATAATTGATCAAAACCTATCCTTTAAAGCACAAATTAGAGCACTCGCAAAAAAGACACGCAAATTCATTTACGTCGCGAAACTGTTACGAGCCAGTGCTCCTAATAATATCTGCACCCAGGTGTACATCTCTCTGTGTCAATCGGTGCTGCAGTACTGTATTGGTGTCTGGGGTGGCGCCGCCAAGTCGTGGATGCTGGAGCTGGAGCGGGCTCAGCGTGCTGTCCTCAAGGTACTACTGGGAAAACCGCGACGCTTTTCCACTGATGATCTTTACAGGGAGGCTGGAGTATTACGCGTGCGACAACTATTCATCCTTGAGTCACTGTTAAAGCTGGTTAAAGACAAGGTAGCTCGCTCCAACTGCAGTAAAAGGGGTAGAAAATTGCCTGAGAGAATCGAACTTCCAACAATTAAAACCCTATTTGCGACCCGGTTTTCGCCGTACTTACCCATACGCATCTTCAATACTATCAGTAAAACTTTTACCATACCGTGCAAGTACTCTGAGGCCAAATCTAAATTAAAAAAGTGGTTTTTGGACCGCAGTTACGAGGAAACAGAAAGTTTTCTTTGCCGCTCAAGTTAACTCCCTCACAAAGTACACAGACTGACAAAACACACTATCGATTACACTCCACACTTACTCACCTTCACTCCACACTAACTCACCTTAACTGTTTTTATTGCATTTTTCAAGTAAATAATCTCGTCTCTATCTTTGATTTTGGTTTATTAGGAAAACTCATAAATTGATGCCTCGCTGCGCTAGCAGGACAATTTTAATTGTAAACTCTGTGTTATGACTGGGTCACCAAGATACAGGCTGTGCCTAGTTTGGGACCCGTCGCTAACCTATTAATGTCACGTTAGTTTTAATCAATGTGTCACGATAAAACTATCACCTAACAAAATGTAACTGTGTATGGTAAATAAACGAATTTTATTTTAATTTTATTTTATTAATTTCGACCGTATTGACGGTTACGCAAAGTGTGTGAAATATAGGGCATTTCTCAATGAAACTACATATTGTATTGATGTTAGTTTTTGTTGTTAGCGTCTTGTGGTTTCGATGCAACACGCTTTTTTGTTCTACCGATGATAATAAGGGCGATTCTCACGGACACTAGTGATTCGATAAATGGCTTGTGCTTCGTAATTCACAAGAGTGAAGGCACTGTGTTACATGTGAAGTTCGCATGCTGTATCGAACCTTACAGTATGCATGCTGGCAGAAAATATCTGTTCTTTTTTCTTGCCAATTTAAAATGATAAAAAAGAACAGTACGTAAGTTGCTTCGCCGGTCAGATTTGTTATAGGTGCAAAAAGTTCAAATCCCGAGCTATTAAGTCCTTATAGTATGCATACCTTTAATTTTGCACAGTGCAAAGAATATGAAAATAATATTGTCTTTTGACATAATACTGAACTGAATTGATCCAACGCGCAACATGCTGTTTCAAAACAATATCAGATTACTAATTGTTGAAATGCCATTCGAATATCAATATTGTGACTCCATCAAAAATAAATCGCGAGTTTCCTGAGAACTTAAACATTCGGATAAGACTCGATACTACATCAACTCGATCGAAAAATGGCAAAGCAATTTACTTTCGAATAAATTAATACCATATTGCAAAACGGTGCCATATTCTGGAGGGTGAAATAATTATATTCACGGCACGGCCATGCTGAAAATGGCGTAAGATTAGGCACTTACATAGACATAAATAATGGACTGAGATACGGTGTAGAAAGAGACAAACTGACTTCCTCCTGTAGCGACCTATATCTATACCGCTAGATATGAACTACAATCATACAACGCGCAATCAAAAGTACTTCATACAATTTAAAGGCATAGAACAGCCCGACAACAATCATAAGGTAGTGGCCATTTGATTAGACACAACACGGAGTATACCTACTTCCTTTTCAATGGGGGTTGACGAAATTTGCACCCTGGTGTAAGCTTATTTTTTTTTATCTGTAGGCCATTGTGAACGTAAACCAATCACAATTAAAGATAGACAACATGTGCCGTATAATCACTGTAACTCTCATACTTTCACTATATACGGGAGCATTCAGTCCATTCTCCATGTCTTTAGATCCTACTTACGGCTTTGGACAGGCATCGGTTCGATTTGAAAATATCCCATCAAATCAGGAAGTGGGTCTTTGCTCTCAACTCGGTGGCAATCGGGAGCTCCTCAATTTATTCGGATATCACTCTTGGGACCTGTTTCATGAGAGTTCGATGGTGTAAATGTATTGGAGATATGATAAGTGGGCTTGTCTTTTTTGTTGCTATTACTTGTGAAAGAATGAAAACGTATTTATTTGGTACACGAAATGCCACACACATCTAATTTATCAATGTATTGGTAATTGTTAGTTAATTAAAAGCAATAATAAACATTATCACAAAATTTGAAGTTAAAATTTGAAGGTCAACGGGAAGTTAAAATTCATCGGAACAAAATTTTGTTATAAAAAGTGACTTTGGTGGAAATTGGGTCAACAAGATGCTTGACTGCGAAAATTTTAAGACTAGCTCCAACCGTTTGGCTGCAAAACCTCGTTTAGTCTACATTTGACAGATTCTACTTTTGACATCATAGTCTACTTTTGACAGATTCTACATATGACAGATTCTACTTAAGACAGATTCTACTTAAGACAGATTCTACTTAGGACAGATTCTACTTAGGACAGATTCTACATATGACAGATTCTACTTTTGACAGATTTTGAAAAAAGTGAGACAAGTAAGGAACATTGTTGCATCAAAAATAATAGTGTTATATTGTAATCACTATATTTATTGATAGGCGTATTTTGTTTTTATACCTAGTATTAAATGTTTATATTATATAGTAAATAATATTTTTCGTTCAAGTTCGAGTTTCATTAAAGCCGTTCCGCACAAAATGTATGAGAAAATGAACTGTGTCCTCACTAACCGACTTTCCAAAAAGAAGGAGGTTTCTCAATTCGGCCGTATTTATATATATATATTTATGTGTATTCGCGGATAACTTCGTCGTTTACGAACCGATTTTGTTGATTCTTTTTTTGTTGGAAAGGAGATATTCCAATGAAGAAACCAATGATCTGATGATGGGATCCTAGCTAAGTCGTGGGAACTCCTCAAATATTATAGGCATACATATAGCTATTTTGGTATTTTCATCAACAATGCAATCTTCTGCACTCAAAAAGTATCATTAGGTGAAGTGGAACTGATGAAGAAGACCACAATGGCCACTGGAATTCCGAAATAAAACAATGTATCCTAGTCGTGTTTGAGCTTATTCGAATCGTCATGAGAAGTACTTTGGCTATAAATGATTTTCATGTTAATTGCAGAGTACCTACCAAAAGCAAAAAAAGAAAAATAAAAATCTTTTTAGCAAAAAATCAAACCGACATCGAAAACAAAACACTACAAATCTACAAATAACTTTCTTTCACGAAGTCGGTGTCGAATAACGGAAAACAATGGGTATAAAAGACACCGACTTCGGCAAAGAAAATGAGGAGACAGTTCATTTTCTCCTTGAACTTGAACGAAAAATATTAGTTACTATAAATATAAACATTTAATACTAGGTATGAAAACAAAATACGCCTATCAATAAATATAGTGATTACAATATAACACTATTATTTTTGATGCAACAATGTTCCTTACTTGTCTCACTTTTTTCAAAATCTGTCAAATGTAGAATCTGTCAAATGTAGAATCTGTCAAAAGTAGAACCTGTCTTAAGTAGAATCTGTCTTATGTAGAATCTGTCATATGTAGAATCTGTCCTAAGTAGAATCTGTCTTAAGTAGAATCTGTCATATGTAGAATCTGTCAAAAGTAGACTATGATGTCAAAAGTAGAATCTGTCAAATGTAGACTAAACGCAAAACCTGTGTGACAGACGACGGGCAGACGGACACGTGAGTGACAGCAATAGTGCTCCGTTTGTACCCTGGGTACGGATCCTAAAAAGGATAAATGGAGGTTATGTGGTGACATTATTGCATGGGAAAGTACAGTAAAGTTTCAATAAATGCTAATATTTTTTTCTTATTAGATGAATGAACGTTGAGGTTTCAGAGGACTTACCTAATTTGGGCTTCATCATTCCCTACAGATGTTGTCATATCATTCATGTATTGATCCGTCTTCAGAGATTCTGATGACATGCAACAATAAACAAACAAATGCGAGGCATAAAAAGTGAATAAAATATATACGAAGTGAAATTAAAGCGGCAACAATATGGAACGACGAAAATTGCATTCAAATTGAACGCGGCCAGTCTGCCTCAATGGCCGGCAATCGTTTCTCCATTCACGCGAATTTATATTTCGTTAACTAAAGAACCAATTATGTTTCATGGATAGTATATTGTCATAGATAGTAATTTTGTTGTGAAGTTGATTTTATGAGTTTTTGGCAATAGGCTCACTGTGTTTTTTGTGGTAACTACGGAACCAATTGTCTTTCCATGGATAGTTAAAAATATTTGCCAAAGTTGCCTTTATGAGCTTTTGGCAATTTTATTGCAGTTTTGCTAAATGAGCTTTTTTGTAAACCTATTTGTACAAAATGTAGGTTCGGGATTTCATTTAGAGTAGAAGTGGAAATTTTGTGTCTTTATTTACATCGATAAAAGTATATACAGTGTTTAAATTACTTAAATAACTAGGACTACAAACATATACGAGTATACTTAAACCAAAAACTACTCACTAACTAAACCTAAAAATATACTAAACTAGCTGTTGCCCGCAGCTTCGCTCCCGTGGATCACACCACAGGACCCGTTTTCGGGATAAAAAAATAGCCTATGTCACTCAGGAATAATGTAGCTTTCTACTGGTGAAATAATTTATTAAATCGGTCCAGTAGTTTCGGAGCCTATTCGGTACAAACAAACAAACAAAAAAATCTTTCCTCTTTATAATATTAGTATAGAAGTATAGATTTAAATATGGCATCGAAAAACTCATCCACATCGTTGTCCACTGGTAATGTGCCCAAAAGACTGGCAGCATTGCCACGTTGTATGACAATGCTTATTCTCTAACCAAGGTAAAAGCCAGCTCTTGGGTCACGCGAAGTGTGAACTAGGCGTTTAGTAAGATCTTTAAACAAAGTGTGAGCACTCGGAACCCACGGACCAAGAGTTTCAGTAGACGTTATTTTATTTTCCATCAGTATTTTCACACGCCGAAAGATTACTAATGACTTAGAAGTCACCCTTTATAACTTCTCCTCAAAAGCGAAGTTAATGTGTAAGATCAGTTTTTCATCAAGTAATAAACAATTTAGCCTTTATTACTTGACAACGGAGTTAAAAGAAGAGACAAAGTGAAATTGAAAAATATAAAGAGTAAAACTAAATTTAAAAACATACATACCATCTATAAACGCCTGAAATGGAGATGGACAGGGCACATGCTAAGGGAAGCAAAAGAGAAGTGGACGAGAATAGTGACAGAGTGGTACCCGCGAGATAGTAAAAGGAGCAAAGGTAGACAAAGCAAACGTTGGGAAGACGACATAAATAAAAAAGTTAATTAAAAAAATCAAAAAACCCGACTGCTTGAAAAGTGAACTAAAAAGACGTAAACAAGGAGAAAATCATGCTGTGCTGTCGGAGGATACATATTCGCGAGCTGGCGGACCAAAATCAGATGTATCCTCCGACTGCACAGCATGATTTTCTCCTCGTTTACGTCTTTTTAGTTCACTTTTCAAGCAGTCGGGTTTTTTGATTTTTTTAATTATCTTTTTTTATTTATAACTTTTTAGTTAATTTATTTTTCGTATTAGGTACATTTAAACATATAAGTGTTATATATTTTTGAAATCACCTCTTAAAATCCTTTATTTTGATACCCCACACGATAGGTTTGGAAGAAAAAAAAATTTGGGCCCCCACAATATGGCGTCCAAAAACCGCCATTTTCCTATTTTCCAATTTTCATGTAGCCAGTGACACTCGCGGGGTTAAGACGAATCGATTGACGTAAGAACCATCAAAATCGGCCCACGCGTTTGTTCTCTAGAACGCCACATAGGAACAAACATACATACATACATACATACTTACATACATACATACATACATACATACATACATACATACATACATACATACATACATACTTACATACATACATAGACTGATAAACACATTACCCTCCTTCGGCAGTCGGGTAAAAAGATAGCTGGTCCAGCATGGACACGCACTGCAAAGGACAGAACAAAGTGGAAAGATTTAGAGGAGGCCTTTGTGGAAGGGCAAGCTGTAAAAGAAAAACCGGTTGCCGATATAATTTAGTAAAAATATATATACCTACTTATAATATCACGTAATATATAGATTATTTATTTGTTATACTACGCATGTTTAAGCAAAGTTTACAGCAATAAAGGCTTATTTTTTTTTTTTTTTTTTACTTGCCAACGAAATACCAGTGACAACTTTTTCTTTTCCAATAAATAATTACTTAATCACAAAATCTTATGGAGGCATTGTTAATTGCCAATTGGCTACGCAAGCGTGTTTCGTAATAACAAATGCTTACGTAATAAGTAACCCTCCAACGCAACAATGTCATGTCTCCATACTTTTCTCATTATTCACATTACTGGCTTCTGCCAGCGGTTTCGCCCGCGTTAAAGTCGGAAATAATCTCAAAGGATAAAAAGTATCCTGTCTTTTTGCAAGGTTCCATATAATCTCTCTGCTAAAAGTATTAATTGGTTCTCTGTGTTTCTCGCAGTAATAGATACTTGCTCGAAGGTTTAATGTAAGCTTTATTAGCTGATTGGACTGTATTTATTTATTACTAGCTGTTGCCCGCGGCTTTGCTCCCGTGGACCACCCCACAGGACCCGTTTTCTGGATAAAAAATAGCCTATGTCACTCAGGAATAATGTAGCTTTCTATTGGTGAATAATTTTTCAAATCGGTCCAGTAGTTTTGGAGCCTATTCGGTACAAACAAAAAAATCTTTCCTCTTTATAATATTAGTATAGATTAGTATAGATTACTCGTACACTTTACAGACAAAACGTGCTGGCACATAAAGCGCCCAACAGGCAGAGAGGAAGAGACAATTTGACGCCTCTTTAAAAAGATTAAAAATATAACAGATAAAAGAAAAATAGTAATAACTTTGTGTTGCCATAAACAAACACACTAGTTAGGCGTAAGAGCGCAACAAACAGACAGACATACAAGGAGTCGCAGTTACTTTTCACGTTTATAATTATTAATAGATTCTGCCATCAGCTTTGCAAGTGTAAAAGTCGGAAATGATCACAAAAGCTTGCTTGTTTGTTTGCTTGCTTTTTCTTCACGGAATAAAAGTGAAAACGAAACAAACAGATAGACAGAGTTATTTTCGCATTTTTTATATCAAATATGAATTCCTTACGTCAACGTGGTCGTCATGGGAATTCTCGTCCGTGGTCATTGCGACCGGTTCCAATAGCTGTAGAAAGAGACAGGGGTCGCTTTCCCATGAATCGATGGGTTTTTGCTCGAGTTTTATGGCCATATAAGATTCTTGCTATGGTGTATTTTTCTCTACACTGTTTGAATTGGCGTGGGATCGTGAGATATGGAGAAATGAACGTTGATCGACAGTGAACGGGTTTGCGATTCTGTTTGAATTTAGAAAAGGCTGATCTGTACGACCGGGTTTGCCGCTGAATACCTATTTTAATTTTCCAAGCTTCTTGATTTTTCTTGACCATTAAAGGAAATGTATTTTTTTTCAAACTTAACGTTCATAGTATATAGGTATGTACATGTAAGCGGACTTCTGTACCAGTAAACTTTTGGGTGAAATGGATGAAATTGTGATTGTCTTTCTTCTTCACGATGCATTTAGTACAATCGCTGGCTTTGTAACTCGTGATAAATAAACAATACAAAAATAGGCGAAAAAATAATAGGTAGACCATTAAATATTATTATTCAATAGCGGCGCCTCTGCTTACCTTATTGTAACCTAGTATCCTATGGATGTACCTACTACAGGACTTATAAAATAATAAAATAAAATAAAAAATCATTAGTGCATTACATGCAAACAATTACAATGAGTACATCATAAATCATACAATTAAATTCGCAATAATTGATTAAACTGTTGTGAATAATAATTGTTCTTTTTTAATAATAATTATTGCAAATTTTAATAAATAATTATTGTTTCTTTTTATTAAATAATAATTAAAAGATTGTTTCAATTATTAAGTGAAACATTGTTACAAATTATATTTATAAAAAGTGATTAAATAATTATGATAAAAATAATATAGTTATCCATTTTTTATGTTTGCATGGATCCCTTTCGGGTAAAAGCCTCCTCCAAGGAATTCCACTTTTCTCTGCGTTTTGCAGTCCATTGGCATGGCTAGACCATTGACGGTCCGTGACTACAGGACTTAGTCACTTAGTATTCCACAACTACACTCGCTAATATAGCAACGTTTATTTTAACAACGTAACGATCCATTGTATCTCCTTTACTATAATTGTTTCATCCCAAATATGCCAGATAAGTTTCTCTAGGTTTGTCTGTCAAGGCCCTGAAGCCCTGTTTCTGTGCCGTATATACTGTAGTGCCCAAATGTAGCAATTCATTACTTTTAAGTAGCCAATTTTTATATTTAGGAGGATTGCTAGTCAGCCTACTTAGAAGTAGGCTGAGTTGATTGAAGTGGGCAATTTATGGCTAAGTAAGTGAAAATATGTAATCTATTACCTATCGATAAACTAGACTTTCTGGAATAATTTTGAATGAGAATGTTATATCATCGCCATTTTTAGGGTTCCGTAACCGAAAGGTTCAAGCGGAGCCCTATTGCTGTCACTTACGTGTCCGTCTGTCTGTCACACAGGTCTTAAAGCCAAACGGTTGGAGCGAAAGTCTTCAAATGTTCACAGTATAAGAATCTTGTTGACCCAAAGCCATACAAATTAGTAAAACATAAAAGTTTTTAAGGGATCTTACAGCTAAAGAAAAAAATTGACCTACCCCATCGAGTGATGAACGGTTAAAAAAAAATTTGGAAATCAAAGGAATTAAAAGCCACCAAAGTCAGCAATAAAAAAAAATATCCTTTGATATTTTAACATCCCATTGACCTATGAATATAAAATTTGGTGATAATGTTTATTATTACGTATTTTTTACTAACAAATACCAATATATTGATAAGTCGCTTTTGTCTTTGAAATTTCCTAATTTTTCCTATTCAAACCAACGAGTTTTTACGGTTTTGTACGGAACCCTAAATGTGCGTAGTCCTACACGCACTTGGCCGGTTTTTTCAAAAATACCTCTGTGTTAGCTCTATCGGTCTGCCTAGTTTTTCTCAACTACGAGGGTTTCCATGCTAACTGGAACAGCTGAGTACCAGTACTTAACATGGACTGACTGCTTATCTGACCACCACAAGCTGGCAACACGGTGTTCATTGAAAACACTATAAATTTATATTTGAAACAAATATTTGTATGACCTACAGATAGTTGTTTCGGCTCTGGGTGTGGTGTATGTGAGTTTATATGTTTGTAAACGCACCCACGATACAGGAAGAAATTCCTAATATGGGGCATCGTTTTTTAAAAAAACAAAAAAAAATACAGCCGGGGTCAACAGCTTAAGGTCTATCCACACATATCAGGGGCGTGCCCGGGACGTGACAGAGCCGGGTCCCGTCAGTGGCTCAAAAAAATATCGTTGGGAACATTTTATATGAACTCGTTCACACACGTCCGTGCACGGGACGTGCCCGGGCCCGTGCACGGACGTGTGTGAACGATGTCGTCGGGCACGGTCTGTCCACGTCCCGTGCACATCCCGGGCACGGCCCTGATATGTGTGGATAGACCTTTACCGTGCTTTCCGAGGCTTGGATGCATAGAAATATAAAATACAGACCTCGAAGATCGAAACGAACTGCTATTATTGCATTTATGTAGTAAATAAATCATACAAAATGAGAAACGTCAACGGACTTCTCAGATTGTAACGACTTTAACCCACTACGCCAGTCGGCTTCAATTATTTTTAATTTATATTAATATTGTATTTTCTCTGTAAGTGATTTTGTAATCTTTTGAGAAAATAAATGTCTAAAACCGTACAAAATTCAATTATTATTATCTAATCGCAATAGGCATAATATGTGATATTATATTCAAAGCATAACACATAATATAAAACTCGCGACACATATCAATTTTATACATTAAATCATTTAACTAAACGAGCTTTTGATATTACGTTTCAATATGAAATACAAGCCTATACAATTTAAAGCCATTAAAAATATTTCAATACCGGTCGTCATGTATTGAAAAAATCATTTTGTGAGACCGTAAGTACATGTTATTTGCGTTGTGAAGATTAGAACACACGTGTGGTTTAGATTAGGTATTCATATAAAAAACATTTCCATAATAATTAAGGTACTGTACTACACAGTAGTTCAACGTCCTTACTTGCGTACGTGGAATGGCTGACTATAGGCACAGATAATATAATACTAATAGGCATTCATAGACATAGGGTACTCGATGCGACAATAAATTTTATAGAAATTGTTCTTAATTGTTCATTGCAGTGCTTAGGCCCTAAGGTTCTATCATCCATCTACACTTCACCGATTAGTTTTGAGGGAGGGATGTTACTAAAGGGTCTTTCAACAAGGACGGGTCGATGTTAAAATTGAATAAAACAAGATGTGTGTGAGATATTAACGAAATTTATTTTTTATTTAAAAGGCCCATTTATGCCATTATGGATGGAATATGACATCGTTCAAAAGTCCGCCGCGGCTTCGTATGGTGGCACGAATCCGAGAGGTCCAATTTTTAATGACTCTGCTGCAAATTGAAGTTATTTTTCACTTTGTAGTGTTTTTGTTTGGAAGTCGGTTGCAATTTTTTTTTTTAAGTTTTTTAATTTTCACTTTTTAGTTGTGGTACATAATGGACCAGTTCTATAGGCTAGGTACCAATAATGCCCAAAGTGAAGCCAGAATAGATTAATTCAATAACATGAAACTCAAATAAACAACCGGTGGAATGAGAGTCTACCAGGGTGAACTGTTCACACCTGCGTACCCCTTTAGAGCATACCAGTGTGATGTTATGTTATGAAATGTTGTAAACAATAAACAGACATTTGCAGCTATCCCGAGTGATTTGCCGTCATTTATTGAAGAGTTCTGATGTATATCTCCAAAGTTTTCCATCAAATCTTGATAAAAATTAAATGAGTCCACATGAAAAGCACCAGCTTTCGAATAAAAAAATAATGATCAAAATCGGTTCACCTAATAAAAAGATCTGAGGTAACACATATACTTAAAAAAAAAAACAGTCGAATTAAAAACCTCCTCCTTTTTGCGAAGTCGGTTAAAAATAACGGTTTTTGCTACTGGGTATTCAACTTCACCCACTATGTGACAGCAGAAATCTCAGTGGCCAACTAAAATAGAAAAGTTTGTGCTATGCCCATATAGGACCGTATAGAGTTGTGGCTTGTAGCTAGTTGAATAACAAACAATGCGTCATTCCCGAGTGTAACTTGCACTTTTCCCATAGATGGGCAGCGATTACGTATAAGTACCTATACGGCGCCAATACAGAAACGTATAAACATTCTTGTTATACAAAATGTTACGCCATTTTAACAAGCTTTTAATAAACTGCACGTGTTGATATTTCTACTCTTATGAAGATGTTTGTTAACGACATGGTTAATGCTGCGGAATCCGCTGAATGCGAGACGCACAGGACTGGTAGATTTGGCGACACTTGGGGGAGGTACCATATTCAGCAGTGGACGTCTATCGACTAAAATGATGATGATAATGGGGTAATCTCTGGAAGTACTACCACAGATTAGAGAAATTACTACGTAACAGATATTTCACTCTCCTAGATTAAGTACACAATTTTGAGCTCAATATTCGTGACAGTTGGGTTGATCCTTGACGGTTCGTTTCTTGCGAGACTGCTTGAACTAAGACCCCCGCGCCCGCGGCGCCCCTAGCACGCGTGAACTCTGCGCGCGAGCGGTGACAACCAACTGGCGAAGCGGTGCCGGGACCGCGCGAAATAAGTACGGTCGAGTGAAGGAAGCCCGGCACAAGAGTCGTTAGATGCGCAGAAGTCGTTTTTTAGGTATCGGTAATCGGGGTGCGGGAAACGTTTAGGACCGTTGCGAGCGCGTGATTGGTTGGTCAATTGACACTAGGATCGACTGGCCAATCGTGTCGCGGTCACGTTCCGTTCGCTCTATATGGTGGTGGCGCATATTGCGCGAATTTACCCACAATACGCCAAAACCTTGCCAACTTACGTGCCGGGCACTATACTACCAATAAGATTACGAATAATTTTTCACTGATGGAAAGATCCACTCGCTATACTACCTATCGCTAACTCATTGTCCAGGAGAAATGCAATGTTCATTTGGTATAGATCACAGGGCCAAAAACAGGAAAAATACTAGATATCAAGTTGTAATAGAATCAATTATTTAAATTTTATATATTTTTCTGGGCTAGTGAGGTTAAAAATATGTATCAAACATTTTAGCGTAAACTATACATGTGATCGAGAGCTATATAAAATGTTGTTAATAATCGGCTATAGGTATATATTATGTAGGCACATTTAGCACTAGCATATAGTACATAATATACAAATACATGTTTCAAGTTTATGCCTTCAGGCGACGTCAGTGTACATGTTAATGAGTGCACAGACGGACTTGTCCAGGGTTGTCACTGGCCGTAACGATAACATGACAGATGTCAAAAAAAATATTTTGTAAGTATTCAGGTTGTATGGACTCAGACGAGAGCCAACACATTACTTCCAAACAGTGGCTGAACAGACTTTCATTTTATCCAAATAGGTGTGTAATGTTCAATCGTTTCAGTGCTGCTGAATTTTGACTAACAAACATTTCACCCTCAAATTTAACGTAGATTTTGAAATGTACAATTACCAAAATAACTCTGATAAGTTAAAGTACTTTCTTTGTAATTAAGAACAATAAAACTAAAGGTAACAAACCAGTCATCTAAAATTTCCCCTAATGATTCTTAGAAATCTGTCAAATAAAGTGACGCCCACCGTTTTAGAAGTCTAGCCTAGTCTATTTATTAAACTAGGACAAATATACTCAAGTTACTGATTACTTTGTATAAAGGAACGCTTCTCTTCAACTTTGCAACTTTATTTACAGCCCAGATACTTTACGTCTCACTTAGGCGTCTAGAAAATCCTTCAGAGTCGCGTTTCGGAGTAAATCAAGATGGTTGAAATAGAAACCTCACTTGTAGCCAAGTTGACAATCTACAATCGATAACGCTGGTAGAAAACGAATCAATGTATGGGAATGACACATCTGAACGTACAGTCACGTGGTCGGACCATAGAAATAGAAGGCGTTAACGATTGTAGAAAGAGATTCGATATGAAACCTTTGTAACTTGGCTAGGGAGGTTGTCGGTTGATGACTTGAAGACTTGGATTTATATTACACGGATAAGCGATTGTTACTAAGCGAAATTGCAATTACGCTCACATGGATGCAATGCGATGAAATATGACCGATTTGCACTTGAAAATATGTGTACGATATCGCCCTTACAAATTGTGTCGCGCCATCAATAGACCCTTAGGATTTTGCTGGATCGAGGAAAAAGATCGTGAGGATAGTTTTGAATATGATGACGAATTGTAGAGAGAGTAGGGAGGGGATATAAAAAGAACCGGCTAAGTGCGAGTTGGACTCGCGCACTAAGGGTTCCGTACCATTATCACAAAAATCACGTTTGTTGTATGGGAGCCCCACTTAAATATTTATTTTATTCTGTTTTTAGTATTTGTTGTTATAGCGGCAACAGATATACATCATCTGTGAAAATTTCAACTGTCTAGCTATCGCGGTTCATGAGATACAGCCTGGTGACAGACAGACAGACATACAGACAGACGGACCGCGAAGTCTCAGTAATAGGGTCCCGTTTTTACCCTTTGGGTACGGAACCCTAAAAACGATGGATGGGCTGCAAGAAAGATAAGATGTCTAGTAAATGGGTGACTACTTAGATGACGAGTAATGGGGAAGTATGGTAGAACATGTTGCACCAACACGAAATAATACCCTTGAACTCAACTCGAAAAAGCGACACTTTATCAGCGACAAAATTCAATTGTCGATTCATTTGATTTCAAAATTCATAAATGTCTGTGACTTAGCAAAAGTGTCATTATAGACTATTTGTCGAAATACTAAATTGTTTGGGATTGACCAATGTGATATTTCGACAGCAACAGAATAGAGCATTTCATTCCCATACGATTTAGACCTTTCGACTATCAAAACAAACTTTCCGATTCTGTTAGATTAGTTCTTGAATACGGTAAACTTAAAGCAATAACTAGTAAAATAGCATAACATAGATAAAATAATTTTGAAACTAAGATAGAACTAGTAGAACTTAAAACTAAAATGTCAACGGTGGTGGTAGCACAGTCTAAGAGCGAAGTGAAGTGACTGTTATTACTTTAGAAATTAATTTTAACTAAAGTGCGGGACAAGTACTCTAGTTGCGGTTAGTCTAAGTGACAACCCTACCTCACCTCTATACATACAATAATGAAATATAAGGGTCGTTGACACACCGTATTCATATCTGTTTTTGCTATACGCTATAGTTTTTGTATAACCTGAGCAATTATTACAATGATTTATTATTGATTGGCGGTGGTACAAACGGAGTTGACGTCATCACAAAGTTTGTTGATTTTTTAGTCCATATTTTTGATTAATGACTGTATCATTGATTTTATTGGTGAACCCCCATTATAAACATAAGTGGATACGAATGAATACCCCATGAACATCTTGGTCAATAGTTTTGTAAGTTGCTATACTAAGATTTGGGACAAACCCACTCGTATTACCAAACCACTGTAATTCCTGAAAGCCAGAATCAACAGTGGCGACCACCAGAAAAGCGCCGAGGCAATGAAGCTCGACGAAGTCCATGAATTTAACAGTCTTGGATCCCGCAACGAAATTAATCAGAAAAGAATAACGGAGGAGTAGGAAAAAACAAAACATTAACTTGAATATTTATTTACCATCATCATTTCAATCGTAAGACGTCCACTGCTGGACATAGGCCTACCTAAACGTCACCTCATGACCGCCGACAGTCATGCGTCAAAACACTAACCTTATAAAAACAAATAAAAAAAAATCACCGAATACGACGGTAAAAAATCCGAAATAGCATTTACCACGTAACATTTCGGAAGCCCATACACTGAACATTTTGGCAATCAATACCGCTGATAGAATATCTCTTTAGCTCTAGGTCATCATCATTATCAACATTTCTACTGAAAGACGTCCACTGCTGGACATAGGCATGCCCCAGGCGTCGTCACATTGACCGATCTCGTGCGTCTCGCATCCAGCGCATTCCCGCAACCTTAACCAGGTCATCGGTCCACCTAGTGGGAGGCCTTCCAATCGTCTTCCGGTACGCGGTCGCGCGGTCTTTTCGGCCACATCGGCCATCTGTACTGCGAGCAATGTGCCTTGCCCACTGCCACTTAAGTTTCGCAATTCTTTGGGCTAAGTCGGTAAATTTGGTTCTCCTGCGGATATACGCATTTCTGATGTGATCACGCGAGGAAATTCCGAGCATAGCCCTCTCCATTGCCCTTTGGATGACTTTAAGCTTTCTGATAAGGCCCATTGTGTGCGACCACGTCTCGGTCCCATAGGTAGTTACTGGCAACACACACTGGTCATAGGCTTTAGGTACTTTTCAATTAATTGAATTATTAAAACCATGAATCAGTTTGTCTTATCACCTTTAATAGCATAGTGGAGTTAAAAAGCCTACTCCTAACATCAATCCCCTAGATTACTAGAATAAAGCCAGTTCAGTTTCTATCAAATTAGTTAAATGAACGAGTGAGCTCAAACGGTGCTTCAATTAATTCTCTAGTAGCCATTACTAAGTGATTGGCTGTTAGTCCTGTTAGACGGAGCGCACACTGGAGGCAACACATACTGTAAACTGTAGTAGAGGGAACAGCTTTGCAGTAGATTACAGGAGCAGCTGATGAGCGTAGTGTGTAGAAAAGGGGGGATAGCCTTTGACCTACTGTGATAAAAAAAGATAATTAAAAAAATCAAAAACCCGACTACTTAAGAAGCAAATTAAAAGACTTAAACAAGAAGAAAATCATGAGACGTACCGGTAAACAAGTGGTAAATCATGCTGTGTAGTCAGAGAACCCAAGTGATTTTGGTCAGTCAGCTCGCGATTATGTATTCTCCGATTGCACAGCATGATTTTCTTTTTCTTGACCGGTACCTCTTTTTGATTCGCAGTCGGGATTTTGATGTTTTAAATTAACTTTCATAGGATTCCGTACCTAAAGAGTAAAAACGGGACTCTATAACTGAGACTCCACGATCCGTCTGTCTTTCTGTCTGTCCGTCTGTCGCCAGGTTGTATCTCATAAAACGTGATGAGCTAGACAGTTGAAATTTTCACAGATGATGTATATCTGTTGCCGCTATAACAACAAATACTAAAAACAGAATAAAATAAATATTTAAGTGGGGCTCCCATACAACAAACGTAACTTTTTGGCCGTTTTTTTGCGATAGTACAGAACCCTTCGTTCGCGAGTCCGACTCGCACTTGGCCAGTTTATTTTTTATTTTTTTGGCGTAAGTCTACGCACAGCTTTACGTTGGTACCGCGAGTAGTATAGGGAATTAAAGGGCTCGTCAAAGCTTAGAATATTCAAGTAGTCAGAATTGTCAAGTGTGACGGTGTTAATTTAGGTTTCGCTGTCCTCGCTGGTTTGGGACGAGAAATTGTGATATTATGTCTCGAATTTCTAACAGGCATGTAATGGATATTAATTGAATTTATTACAGTCCATGTTTCGAATAGAGATGTACCTAAGGAAGAAAAAGATATACTGTACTGACACTATCTATATAAATAGGGATAGGGGCAGGCAGGGCAAAATGATTTTGAGGTCTACCTACAGTCTACGTTCAAACGACTAAAAAGCGGTGTTTTAATAGAACTAAAATAAAAATTTCGAAAGATAAAGTTGCCTGCTTGTCGGTCTTCTACAGACTGTATTTCGGTGAGTGTGCTCAAGAACTCCACGACCTCATCCCACCAGCCCCCTTCTACCATCAGACATCTAGACGCACTGCAAGTTACCATCCTTATCTTGTTGCCATTTCACCAATTCGCACCAAGCGCTTCCAGACATCCTTCATAATGCGCACAGCGAATGAATGGAACTCACTACCTGCGTCCGTGTTTTCGAGTACCTTCAACCCGAATCTCTTCAAAGTTAGAGTGAACACGCTTCTTCTGGGTAAGCTCACTCCACCGTCGACTCTGTCTCTGTCACCTCTGACCTAGACTAGAGTCAAGAGCAAACACATAAAAAAAAAAAAAAAAGATAAGCTGAATTCTTTATGAATCGTTAATTTTTCTAATGGATTTGTTGAACGCCACATGGCACAATTAGCATTAAGCTCAAGGAAACAAAGTGGACGTCAAAGTAAGGTCATAAATAGGTACTGGTAGAAAACGTCACGTTTCATCATCGGACTACAAGACGTACGGCAATGCGCCATCGGTTCATGGTGGACATCCCACCCATACGCACAAAACGTTTTGGGAACACTTTTATTATGCGTACAACTAAGGAGTAACTCCTGCCGAGGTCTGTGTTTCCCGATAGCTACAATCTAGGGGTCTTTAAGTCAAGAGTGAATCGGTTATTTCTAGGCAAGCGTGCTTCACCGTCGACCACATCTTCGCTTACCATCAGATGAGATAGTGGTCAAGGGACAGAAAAAAAAAGTTAGAATGCGGAGTTGCGAACACCAGCTCTTTATACATTTTAATAAAGCTAATCCTACTATCCTACTAATATTATAAAAATGTGAAAGTTTGTGTTTCAATCACGAAATAACGGCTAGGATTTTGATGACATTTTGCACACAGATATGTGAGTTTATATATGTTTGTAAACGCATCTACGATACAGGAGAAATTCCTAGAGTGGGGCAACGGTTTTATAACAAAAGACGAAAATAAATATTTAACCTGGAATAACACATAGGATCAGCCTGGTGGTGGTTGGTTCAGGTTCACCTTTATTCCTATTTTCTGTTCCTTATTCTTGCTGTTGAGATTTAAATGTTGAGATGGATTTGCGAAGTGACGAGAATGGATAAAGTGAGTAATGAGTATATTAGACGAAGTTTGAAAGTGGCGCCAGTGACAGAAAAGTTGAAAGGAAACCGTTTGTCCTGGTATGGTCATCTGATGAGGAGGGATGATACGCATGTTACTAAAAGAGTTATGAATATAAATGTGGATGGATGGAGAGGGAGGGGACGGCCAAAGAAAAGATGGATGGACTGTGTGAGGAGTGATATGAAAGAAAAGGGAGTCAGTGATAGCGTGACGGGGGACAGGATGGTATGGAAGAGGAAAACGTGTTACGCCGACCACAAGTAACATGGGACAAGGGCAGGAAGATGATAATTCTTGCCTCTTTATTGTGTGTGTATTAATTGTTAAATATTAAGATACTTATTATCCCGATAAACTCTGTATAATGATCCCTTGGGATAATAAAACACTTTTCGGGCAGGCAAAGCACAGGGCAGAAACTTGTCATAATATAAAACTGAAAATAATCATTCCTTTCGTACAAACAAAGCATTTGACCACTTAAAATAATTGTAATCAAAATAAAATCCATTATTAAATTATATTGTTTTTGTTTCAGGTAAGGAATCTTCATAAACATCGCGGTATTTGGTGCTGTAGCCAATAAAATAAAGGTAAACGTTTTATTTGCCAAGTTTTACGGCTCGCGCTGTTTCCAAGAAGAACTGCTTTTTACAGGTACAATAATGTAAATAATATAGGTACTACAAGGTACTGAAAAATCAGAAGCTGCAATTAAATTTTCTTTGTTAAAGGAAAACAAATTAGAACTAAAATCTCAAGGCATGTGACATTTACCAACCCGCACTGGGTCCGCGTGGTAGGTTATGGCCCATTCCCTCTCACAGAGAAGAGGCCTGTGACCCAATTATATCTATGGTCCGAGCAGTGGGAACATTATACACTTATTATGCTATGCTTCTGTTCTTCTACTTATACATATAATAAACAAAACATTTATTTGACACATGCACACAACACAAACATAAAAATAACATTGTAACATTGTGTTTCATCAATGATGAAACACACAATACAATGTACAATGTTACTAATAATAAAACATGAAATTATTAATATTATAATATGAAATAATAAAATAAAATTAAAAAAAATATTATACGAATATAATGATGAAACATGTGCTTCACGATTTTTCTAAATTCATACGGGTTCGAGACAAAGCCGCGGGCAAAAGCTTGTCACACTCTATATATTTTTAGTAACTTTTATATTTTTGCTGAAAACTTATATTTAGTATACGGTATTTGTTTACAAAATGGCACGATGATTTAAAAACTCACTGTAGAGTTAATAATAAAAATGTCGTGCAGAAAACTCAAGATATATACGCTTTTAAAGTAATAGAACATGACAAAGGTACAATTCCGTGCAGGATCGCGTGCGGCTGACGCGCGCGGCTGATTGGCCGTGATGCACGGCATTGTACCTTAAAGAAGAACTTAATGTAGATTTATATAAACAAAATGTTGTACAGAAAAATCAAGAATCTTCGGCACCTACTAAAATAATTCCATTGTTGAAGGCTGCTTGTAAATGATAAAGATTTATCATGAATATTCCGAAGTGGCTTCGGGAAAGGCAAATTTAAATAACAGTTTCTTCTTTGAATTCATTGTGTTATCTAATGAATAATTGGCAATAAAATTAACTGTACTAACACACAATGATTTAGTGTTGTTAATTTAGTTTTTCTAAGCATGGTTAGGTAGAGGTTTATTTCAAGTAATGGTCATTCATTCAATGCGTCCTTGGATTTTAGAATGTAAGATTTCAAAGAGATTGCAAAAATACGAAAATAAGCCACTTGCTTTTTCCTATGACTAAGCTCCCGTGTCCCATGATTATGAACCGTGATTTTTTTCGGGATTATGAGACATCTTATGGCACTAAGCGATGGTGTCAATGAATTGCCATAAATGGAATCGTCACCGCCAGAGATTATCTCCTAAACTTCACCTGTTTTAATGTTGATAGGTTCGCGTTTGAGCACTATCAAAATCAAATAGTTTATTTCACATAAACCTTATAGGCACTTTTGAATTGTCAAACAAAAAAATAAAGTGACTCTAGTTGCAAATTCGCAAGCGTCAGTAGGTCTCAATGGAGAAGAATTTGCAAGAAACTCCACGGACACTCATTTCCATCAGTTTTAATTAAAATTTTTTGGTTACATCATTCTTGTTGAAAAATACATATAAGTGAGAAAAATTTAAAAAGACGTGTACGTAAAAGCTTCTAGAGTAACAAACAATAAAAAATATATATAATAACGGGCCGAGGCAGCAAAGTTATGACCAATCCCAACTGATGGCACCTGTTCACGAACATGACGCATTTCTCACCTGATGATAAGCAATGATACTCATAGTCATCTTAATATTGGTTAAAAAATTCAGATTATGTGAAAACGCAACCTTTTATTAAGTGACACAAAACTAAACTGTTTTAACATTTTCAAGTAGGTATGCCATACCAAAGTCCAATTAAATATATTCGCGTCGTGATTATTAAATCGTGCTCTCCATTGTACGAGTGTCCGAATAAGACCATTATCACATTCGTCACAGCCTTCAATGCCACGGCCCATGGGCCAGATGGTATACCTTGATACTCATATGTACTTACCTATTTACATAGAGGTGAGAAGATTGTATGACTGGATACGGTATTAAAGCGGTCGGTCCATTCGCGTTAAGAAAACAGTGAGTCATCGTGTTGAGCCAGCCCCACGACCAATCCGGTCGCAAGCTTTCTTATTCGTTGCAGCTTCCTTGTTGTTGTAAATATTCTAAAAGCAGTGATTGGTCGAATATTTAGACGAAAGGCGAGTTTGGTCAGGTTTTTTTTTTATTATTGATAGGCTCGTTTTTGACCACTTTCTCATCGAGGTTGTAGCTTTCAGAAAACAGACTCCCGCAGGCCATTCCACTCCTTAGCTGTACCCACAATGAGAGTATTCCCAAAACATAACTAAAAAGATGTAAGCAAGAAGAAAATCATAATGTGCAGTTGGAGGATACATCTGGTTTTGGTCAGCCAGCTCGTGAACATGTATCCTCCGACTGCACAGCATGATTTTCTTCTTGTTGACGTATTTTTAGTTCGCTTCTTAAGCAGTCGTATTTATAACTTTTTAGTTAACATTTTTTGTTTCAGATTAGGTACATTTAAACATATAATTGATATATTTTTTTGAAATCACCTCTTAAAACCCTTTATTTTGGTACCCCACACGATGGGTTTGGAAGAAAGACAAAAATAGGGCCCCCACAATATGGCGCCCAAAAACCTTTTCTATTTTCCAATTTTAATGTGGCCACACTCGCAATGTTAAGACGCATCGATTGAAAATCGGCCAACGCGTTTGGTCTCTAGAACGCCACATAGGAACAAACATAAATACATACATAGACTGATAAAAACATTACCCTCCTTCGGCAGTCGGGTAAAAAGTGGAAGGAGTGAGGCATTTACCCAACAGTGGGACCGAACAGGGTACCAAAAAATAATATGTTCCGACATCCTAACCTTTCACTTTTAATACATCTTATGCTAACACAAATCTACCTACTGATTTATATTAAATCAGTATTTTATTAATAGCTTGGCAATGTTCCATTTAATGCTAAAACTGTTCAATGAAGTTAATATAATCTGTTAGTAATATATAATTTTCATGAAATCTGTTTATATTTTCATAAGTTTATTAAAACATCAATTTTGACACATAACAAAAATATTTAGAATTGTTTTAAAAGGTAATGATTGCTCATAAAATATATCACACTAATATTATAGAGGCGAAAGTTTGTATGGATGTATGTTTGTTAATCAATCACGCCAGAACGACTGAACGGATCTGGATGAAATTTAGCACATAGATAAATTACAGTCTGGAATAGAACATAGGCTATAATGATTTTTTTCATCCCGGTATAATGTTCCTTTGGGATAAGAAACCCCTTTTGACGCGAGCGAAGCCAGTGGAAGAAGCTAGTAAAATATGTACTGGTTTTCGTTATTTTTTTAGACCAATCAATCTTACTCTAAATATGTTGGGGTTGACTTTCATTCTAACCGGAGCAGCTTAATTCCAGTATTTTACGTGACCCCCACAACCCAGACCCTTTGGCTGGTAATTGACTAATGAAACGGAAACACTTTCCGACTTCTGACTACACGATACCATGTCAAACATCTTTATATGATAGCCAACGCTGAGTAGTGGTCGCACCGTGGGAACGGCCGCGACTTCAAGTTGTAGATCGTGGATTATTTCATTACCATTGCTCTCAAAACGGTGAAGGAAAACATCGTGAGGAAACGGGCATGTCTTTGAAACAAAATTTCGAAGACATGACACCAACCCGCGATGGGCCCGCGTGGTGGATTACGGCCCATTCCCTCTCACAGAGAGGAGGCCTGCACGCACAACAGACCAAATGGAAGTCTAACTGTGGAAAAGGAGGGAGAGATCTATCCTATCCTATCCAGAAGGCCAACGTTCTCGTTCATTATCACTTAAGAAAAAAAAGGCATTGTAAATATCGCATCCATTCTTTCTCTCTCTTCAAATAAAAAGTCTTGGCCGCTCGTGTCGGAGTAATCACAAGCAATTGTTATTGTTAACACATACATACACACTATATATAGGTACTCGTATCGTGAGGTGAATGAACTCCGAATCTATTTTATATAATTTATAATCGACGCCGCGAGTCGTGGCTTGCCAAGTAAAACAATGTATCTGGCGTATCAAATGGTAAAGGTATTAATTGGAATTATTTGTGTTTATTTTAAAGTCTATTAAAATATCGTTAATTAATGTTTATTTATTTCGTTGTTTTTCGTGGTTGACCTTGATATTATTTCTGTAGAGACATAGATACTTACAGACGGTTACTTTAATATTTTGGAGATGACATCAGACCTTCCACCTCATCATTTTGGGCCAGTCCAAGCGTCGCCACATCGGCCACATCGACTGGACTGGTGCCAATCCTTTTGCATCTATTTCCGCAGTCTTATCTAGGTCCTTGGTCCCCCTTTTAAAATTCAATAACTTTTATTTAAGACGGCCATATGTAAGTACTTTATTTGAATTTGTCACCGAAAGTCACCCAAACGCACAATGCGTTTTGAAAATACTTTCATTGTGCGTAGGTACAGCTAAGGAGTGGAATTCCCTGCCGGCGTCTTTGTTTCCTGATAGCTACAACCTAGGGGTCTTCAAGTCAAGAGTGAATAGGTTGCTTCTAGGCAAGCGTGCTTCACCTTCGACCACATCATCACTTAACATCAGGCGAGATAGTGGTCAAACGCGAACCTATAAAAAATACAGTCGAAAACTATTTCACGGGAGCAAGCTACCGGGATTAAAAGTAGATTCTATATTCCAATCATAAATAAAAAGAAACGGCAAGCTGTGCCAATACTTTTATCCAAATCCACATTAGGGTGCACAGATAACTAACTCACTATATTCCCCATTTTCTACTCAGAACAGAGGCATTATCACACTTTACATGTATATAAATACACCATTATTATCCTATCAGTAATCAAGCCCTTATCACTAATGACAGCTGATAGTCTGATAGCACAATCGATAGTCTATACGAACGTTCATCGAACTCAAACAAAGGACTCAGAGTTAATTGATAGGACTTATCTGTTAATAATATTGTGGGCACATGACTTGATCATATTGTGTGTGAGAGGTAGACAAAACGAATGATTAATCCAAAGAAATGTTACAAAGACGTAAAATTGTTAATTTGTTGGAGATAATCTGGGAAAATACTACTTAATCCGATTACGGATGATCTTTCACGAATAGTAAACTACATTTTTAGCCGACTGCCAAGAAAGGGTTCTGTTTTTCGGGTTATTGGACGACTCGCCCGAATTTAACTCGTCCGAATCGGGCGAATTGTCCACTATTAAAAATATTTTATATTCGGGCGAGTTAAATTCGGGCGAGTCGTCCAATAACCCTGTTTTTCGCGCGTATCTTTATAAATTTCTTTATTACCTCGTATCTTCCAAACGGCTGGATGGATTTCGACAGTGTCTTTACCGCCCAAGTGTTTTTAAATAGGTGACGTTAAAAAAAACAAAACGTTAAAACAAACATGGTGGATTTTAGGCTCAATATTGTGCGGGTCCCCTTTTTTTTCTATCATACCTATCAAATGAGTCAACAAAATGAAAAGTTTTACATAATATGTATCCTCCGTTTTTAGTTCTTAGTTAATTTAGTTCGCTTAAGCAGTCGGGTTTTTTTGATTTTATTATCTAGCTACATTTTTGCTGAGTGCTCGTGCAACTTTTTACGCGCAATGCCTGTGAGATGAATCTCCTCGTTGTTCTAAATGTCGCAAGCACTGCTGCTAAGCATAGCATTCTGGGTTCGATTTCCTGGGCTAAGTGTCCTTCAATGCTATTATCTATCTCTGTGCCAAATTTAATCCAGATCCGTCCAGCCGTTCGAGCGTGAAGAAGTAACAAACATACAAACACACACACACACATACACACACTTTAAACTTTCGCCTTTGTGTGAAATATTAGTGTGATGTGATTTATTATGTCAAGGAATTAATTTGCAGTTTCTTTGTCTGATCATTTCGAAATGATTTATTTAAGGAACTTTACGATAAGACGTCCAAAATAGGATCTTATGCTCTTAAATTGGTGTCAAACGATAACGAAAATAATATTATTCAGTTTATATTGTTGAAGTTTTGCTATCAATAAGTTTGATGTGATGCGTATTATGACAGAATCCGCGATATGTCATGTCGAATTAATAAGTTAGATTAATAAGATAGAGTTAGGACCGTTTGTCCTGGTATGGTCATCTGATGAGGAAGGATGAATCGCATATTACTAAAAGAGTTATTAATATAAATGTGGATGGATGGAGAGGGAGGGGACGGTCAAAGAAAAGATTTTTATTTTTTATTTATTTATTTATTCAAAATTATGTAAGTAACACCTTAACAGCTACAACGCCAATGCGATGCTACTACCACAAAGATATTAGGATTTATAGAAATACAATTTAAAATACCATTAAAATTACAATTAAAATATTACAATTAAAATAACAATTAAAATAACAATTAAAATAACAATTAAAATAACAATTAAAATAACAATTAAAATAACAATTAACATAACAATTAAAATACAATCAATCATATTATTATAAATACAATTAAAATCCAATTATCATTCAAATAAACACAATAAAATACAATTAAAATACCATTACAATCCAACAAAAAATTCAAAGATGGATGGACTGTGTGAGGAGTGATATGAAAGAAAAGGGAGTCAGTGATAGCGTGACGGGGGACAGGACGGTATGGAAGAGGAAAACGTGTTGCGCCGACCCCAAGTAACATGGGATAAGAGCAGGAGGATGATGATGATGAAGAAGATAGAGTCGACATAGTTTAATTTATGAAGTAGTTGTCGAATTTCGAGTCATACAACGTATATCATGTAAATTAGTTACTTACAGAAATAAACAAGAAGGAAAGCATGCTGTGCAGTCGGAGGATACGTAGGGTTTTTGGTCAGCCAGCTCGTGAATATGTATCCTCCAACTGCACAGCATTATTTTCTTCTTGTTTACATATTTTTAGACATGCAACAAAATGTAAAGGGCTTATTACACTACACGGTATTCAGGGCCCTAAACTCTAATTTAGGGTAGTGTAATAACTGTTAGGGATTTAGGGTTCTCATAATATCGACTTTATTACTTCGGAATGATTTAGTGACCCGGTATTCAGGGCCCTGAATACCGTGTAGTGTAATAAGCCCTTAAAGAAAATCGCTTCTATGAAGTAACATTTAACATTACAGTCTTATAATTATAAATCTTAACACTTATAACATAACATATAACATTAAATTCTGCCTAGCCTTTTCCCAACTATATTGGGGTCGGCTTCCAGTCTTACCGGATTTAGCTGAGTACTAGTGTTTTACATGGGGCGACTTCCTATCTGACCTCCACAACCCAGTAACTCGGTAACACGGTACCCCTTGGCAAGACTGGTGTCAGATCTCAAGCTTCTGACTACCCGTAACGACTGTCAAAGATCTTCAAATGATAGCCGGGACCAAAGGCTTAACGTGCTTTCCAAGGCACGGAGGAAACTCGGAATTTTGAAATGGTCACCCATCCACGGACCGACCTCGTCAAGCTTTGCTTAACCTTGATGACCGACCATTGCGGCTGTCATTATTTAGCCACGAGCTCCTCACATAACATATAACATTATCACACTAATATTATAAAGGGGAAAGTTTGTGAGTGTATATGTGTGTGTTTGTATGTTTGTGACTTCTTCACGCTCAAACTGCTGGACGGATCTGGAATGAAATTTGGAGGCACAGAGATAGATTATAGTCAGGAATAGCACATAGGATACTTTTAATCCCGGGAATATGTTCCCTCGGGATAATTTTCGCTATTCACGCGGGCGAAGCCGCTGGCAGAAGCTAGTATATTTAAATAAATGTCAAGAATAGTCTGCAATTACCATTTACAGACAAAGAAACAAGTTATACAATAATGATATAGTCTGGAGCTAGACTAGACTTGTTATCTGCTTTATAAATCTTAATTATAATGACTGTAAGTCTGAATTAGCTTGTACAATAACTTTCATAGAGATAAGAAGAACCTATTTATTTAAAGAGATATAATTAAATACAATGATATTCGTTATAGGTACATTTTGCACGATATAATCTTTTGCAACTATCAGAATAGCAAATCAAACAAAAAAACCGGCCAAGTGCGAGTCGGACTCGCGCACGAAGGGTTCCGTACCATTATCGCAAAAAACGTCAAAAAAATCACGTTTGTTGTATGGGAGCCCCACTTAAATATTTATTTTATTCTGCTTTTAGTATTTGTTGTTATAGCGGCAGTTAGTAAAATTTCAACTGTCTAGCTATCACGGTTCATGAGATACAGCCTGGTGACAGACGGACAGACAGACAGACAGACAGACAGACGGATCGCGGAGTCTTAGTAATAGGGTCCCGTTTTTACCCTTTTGGTACAGAACCCTAAAAATATAATTTATATTAGGTATTAGTAGATCCTACTTTTTTCATTGCAAAACTTTTATCCCTCATGTAAATTAATTAGTATACACAATATCCAAAATAATCCAAATCCCTCCCTATATCTTTGTACATCAGGGATGTTATGGATATGCAATTTCGGATCTGTATACGGATACAGAAATAACATAATATCGGTTTCGGATACGGTTACGGATATTAAATAATTTCAGAATATCCGTTAGTTTCGGATAAGTTCAGATATTAGATGTTTCTAATAAACTAACATGCAAGTGACGCGCGCGGCTAGTGTGTCGGTTCGGCCGGGCAGAAGAACCTGTCATAACGTGTTTCATTAGACTCCAACTCCACCTATCCGAAATGTTTATACCGGTTTCGGTTACGGATACTTTTTCATTTCGGATATTTGATACTTTCGGTTACGGTTACGGAGCTCCTTAACATCCCTGGTACACCCCAGGGGCTCTAGAATAGACAAAGCGACATTCTGTCGGCGGCGATAGCGATTGTCGCAATGCCAATATGTTTGGGATTGATCACGCACGTGACATTAAGATAACACATCTAATACAGTGTCACTTTGTCTAATACTTGGTCTCTACCAAAAGTCCAAAACAAAAAGATTGTTTCGCTTCACTAATCCGCATACGGGATCTCGTTACGCTCAGATTTTCTATGAAAACAATCCAATACTGCCTAACCTTTTATTGTAATAGCGTGATTTTATCGCCCACTTCGCCATTTGTGTTTACGATAATACGATCATGTGGATGAATAATAATAATATTATATTACTAGTTAGGTGTATTATTATTTATAGTTTACTACCATTTCCTGGTACTTAGGTACCTATGTTGGTATTAGCTTTCTTCTCTTGATCGGAACGCTCAATGTTGCGGGATGCGGTGCCAAGCACACAATCTTTCTCACCACTGACTCATAGGTGTAGTAGTCACAATGGATCTTTGTCTCTCGGAAGTTAGCTGCAAGACCCTGCGCAATAGCTATTTTTGTGTCAATGTTGAAGTAGAAGATAGCATTTTATAATTCCCTCGTTCACTTACGTTTGTTGCATCGTCCTATCTCACTTAGTGGTGTCTCATACCATACAAAGAAACTGTCCCGACGTACTGCACTGATTATACTGATTATTTTTTGTACATCGATCGCGTTCGGTTCCGTTCCATGGATATAGATGGTGATCTATCCTATCGTCGTGGAATGGAACCGAACGCGTACGATTTACAAAAAATAATCGGTATAATCAGATGAAAAACGCTAGTTACGTCGGCACGGTTTCTTTGTATGGGATGAGGCATCTGTATGCTAGTATTATATTTTCTGTGCTATAGCTATATGCAGTATACTCGATGACAAACTATAGTAGTAATAATTTATTGACAAAAAGTACAGAATTTCAAATGACACTTAACTTAGGATGCAATTGGTGAAGTACAAAATACACGATCTATGACCCCCATGCTAGGAAATTCCTGTGTTACAGGGGCCATCTATCCGTCCATTACATTAGAGATAGAATAAAAATTTACAATGCAGAGTATATTATATAAAAATAAATCAATAAAATACCAATAAAATAATTAATTTAGCATAGTACAATTCGGGGCTTTGGAAAGGGGGGTAAAGGGAAAGGGAATGTCTTATTTGTGTCGGGTGTGTTGTCTATGTGAGTTGTATGAGTTACGAATGTATGTGTAGTGTATGTCTGTGTTGTGAGTGTATGTGAGTGTCTGCTTGCCTTATGGTGTAAGTAATTCTTCCGTGTCATCATAGCTTAGGGTGAGGAGATACTCTTTTAACTTGAACTTGCATTTAAACTTATTCAAAGTATGTATGTTCAGTTTATTGTTTAGTCTGTTGTAAAGTAATGCACTTAAGTAGCGGTTATGACGACGTGCGAATGTAGTATTAATACAGACTCTTGGACAAACCGGTTTGGGTCTTCTCCTGATCGTAGGGCTGTTTTCTCCATTGGGAACAGTAACTTTATGAGTTCGTGTTGCTGCACATAACACAAACTGTTTCTTAAGCAATGGTTCGGACAGCCAACTTCAGAGACACAAAGATCAGCTGTGACTACTTTACTGCGACGGAACTAAAGATTATTCTTGACGTTTTTCGTACGATTGTGTGTCCGGCACCGCATACCACATCGTTGTGCGTACCGATGATTGCCTGAAGAACTGACGTGGCAGTAGGCAGCCCATATTAATTGCTCGCAAAACTGATTGATGAAGCCGAAAGGGAATTGCTACCACGAACCTGAAGACGCAAATGTCGATGCCCTGGTGAAAGCCGCGAGTATCCCCGGGATGCGAGAAGCACAGAATCAGTCGATATGGTGATGCTTAGGGGAGGGCTTTGTCCAGCAGTCTACTTCCTTCAGCTGAAATAATAATAAATATCAATTTATTTTCAGACACAGCAGTCAATAATATTATATTCATATTCATAAGCATTAAATAATAATTGATCTATTCCAAATTAAAATAAAATTAAATTCATAAACATTGCCTAGATTAAAAAAAACATCCATTAAAATTCTACATTATCAAATTCAATATTAAACATGTTAACAAAAAAGTATAAAAAATTGTCAGGGAGTTATATCATTTCAGCCAACATACATTCAATGCATAGGTGTCCCCAAGTGTTGCCACATCGACCGATCCTGTGAAGTCCTGTGCGTTTCGTATCCAGCGGATTTCCGCAGCGTTGTGCACTTGTCCCACCGCCGACGAGTAAGCGATTCGCTATCGACTATTTTCTCGGTGAAGTAACACACAAAATATATAAGATGCCGTGTCAATAAAAGAGACACATATTGTAATAGTTGATCGCCGACTGTTCACAAAGTCGGCGAGTAATCTCTCACCACAAGTTTGTCGCAGTGACCAGAGGCCTTAATGCGAGTTTTTACTGACGCTCAATCGCCTTAACGTAAACGTCAATTTGTATTGAAACTGGATAAGCGCCGTCTGGTGACGGTAAGGAAGAACCTCTTTTTTTGTATACATTTTGACATATGAGATCGTTTACATTATCACTAGTGAGTGCGTTAAAAAACTCGGAATAAGCACACACAGGCCTTAGTGCGAGTTTTTACTCACGCTCAATTTCGTTAATGTAAACGTCAATTTGTATACAAACTGGATAAGCGCCGTCTGGTGACGTTACGTGACGACAGTGACGAGATCGTTTACGTTATCACGAGTGAGTACGTTAAAAGACTCGGAATCTCGGCATAAGCACAAAGTGCTATCAAAGTTATACTCGCTCAGCGATACTCGCTTGGCGGTCAGAACTCACGCCGAGACACCAACCAGCGCAGCGGTCAGTTCTACTTACAGCGCGGCCGCCCCGAGCTAGTGGTGCGAGTAGTCGCCCGTCGAGGGTTAAAATGATCGTAATTACACACTCGCTACTCGCTGCTCGCCAACTCGTTTTTACACTGACTCGCCACTGTACTTGTTAGGTGTATTCAAGCCATTAGTTTCTAGCTTTACTACTCTACTCGCTAATCGTCGGCAGTGGGACGAAGGTAATCGGTCCACTACCCAGTAGACCTTCCAACGCTGCGTCTTTCGGTAAGCGGTCACCAATCCAGAGCTTTCTGGTCCAGCTTTTCAGCTGAAATATCAAAGATAATTAAAGTGAGGAAAGTTTTATATCACTGTCATTAAATTTGTAAGTAGTTAATTTAGAAAGTTCTAGATATGTCTGTGTCATTAGGTACAACTACTGTCATTACTTTTTTATTGGCTTCACAATTGTATTAGATATAAAAAGTATCTTCAATTTAAATGAAAGTGAAAGAAAAGAACAAAACTAATTTTGATCATACTTTGACGTTCTCGAGGATCGTTCTCGGATAAGTTGGCTCAAGCCCCAGAGTATTGCAGAATAAAGAGCTAAAGACTAAGGGCCGATTTCACCAAAGAAACTAATCGCGATTATGTCAACTAAACTCAGTTTATGCAAAAACAGCGTTCTGATTGGTAGTTTCTCAGCGGTCTCAACCGATCACCAAGAAACTAATCGCGATTAGTTCAACTAGTTTCTTTGGTGAAATCGGCCCTAAAACATGCAACTAAAAAGCTAAGTTAGCTTAGCTTAGTACGCATAGCTAAGTTATTGTTTAATACTCGTTGCATAGTTTGTAGTTTGCAAAGTGTAAATTACTCATAACTTTGGAAAGGCTAAACCGATTTTCATCAAACTTAGCTAAGAACACTCTCGATGAAGTAAAATATTAAACAAAAAATTTAATCAAAATCGGTTCATCTGTTTAGGAGCTAAGATGTTACAGAAATACAGATACACCAAGACACGTCAAACTTACAAAACAAAAACTTCTACAGCTCTGCAAGTAAAATTCTATGTACCTAATTTTATTTTAACCATTTGGCTGTGTAACGTTATTAGCTAATTAAAACAAAATCTCTCTAAATCATGCAACACATTAATTGACCACACCAATTATTCATTTATTGATTTTATGCACAAACAATCAAACACACGAACAGACAAGTAATTTGCTCATATAAGAAGAAACGTAATAATTGATATAATCGATCACGTATCGACCGGTTCGATGTAATTTCAGGCCAGCTTTCACTTCAGCGCACGCGCCGATGTCAATGTCATTTAGTTCGCGGTATTGCTTGTGTCACTCACAATTTGCAATACTTGTTTTCAGTCAGACGTAGAGGTAGGTAGGATCTTTGTAGAATAGGTTGATTTCTCAAATTGATTTGATATTTAAGTATCTAAAGAATTGATAACCTTACTAAGCAAAACTTTCACTTCTATTAATGCTTAGATGGTATATTTTTTGTCGATAAAATTGTGGCCAAATAATGGGATCAGAAATTATTTGTATGTACTAATTTGGATTTAACTGTTTTTAACCCCAGACGGAAAAAGAGTGATGTTATAAGTTTGACGTGTGTTGCTGTGTATCTGAGTGTCTGTCTGTGGCATCATAGCTCTTAAAAGAATGAACCGATTTTGATTTAGTTTTTTTTTGTTTGGACACTCTCGACAAAGTCACCTTACTTTGTCGAGAGTGTTCTTAGCTATGTTTGAATAAAATCGGTTTAGCCGTTCAAAACTTATTTGCATTTTACTCTTTGAATCTGGGTTTTTTGGTATTTCAATAGATGATAGATTGTCGATTGAGGCGTGTCTGCTACTAGGTATATTATATGTAGTTTAAAAAGCATGAAATATTTTTTTTAATTAAAATTAATTATTTATATTAATTAAAATTTTAGTTTATTTAAATTTGTAATTTTATCTTGTCTAGCGATTAACTTCAAGCTATGTTCCTTATCCCGAGGGAATTTGCGAGAAGTTCTCATCCCTTGTCTACTTAGTAAAATAGATCACCTTGCAAAATTCAGCTCCTTGGGTCCAAGAGTTCGGTCAGAGCGTCGATGAGTGTGGTTGTATTAATAAATTTACTTGCGATAAATAATTATAAATTCTGATCATTTTTATTATAACTTATATTCATTCGGTCAACCAGTACATTTATCAAAGACACGAGCCTTGTTTTTTTTTAATAATTATTTTATTTTCCACCCATCATGCACGAACAAAAAATAAAGTAAGATGGCGAAGCACCGGTCCATACAATTTCAGTAGCACAGGTACAGCTTTCACTGCGACTTGCGCAGGCGCATATCGCCGGTGTCACTGTCACTGATTACTTCGTGATATCGCTTATAACATCTCATTGCAGTCGAGTTTCTATTGCTAATCGCTTATTTGATTGAGTTGCCTACTTACAAGTACAGACAACACAAGAGATTAGTGTAGATGTCGATGGATGTGATATAAAGGGAGTGAATGTTCGCGTGACGGTTGTTGAAGGAGAATAGAAATAGAAAATGTTTGGCGCTAAGGTCTCTGTAGAGAAGAATAGGCAAGAAACTCCATTGACACTTTTAAATCAATATGTAAGGTTACAAATGATTTTAAACAACCTTTAATCAACCTGATACTACCTTTACAAGTTCTTTTCGTTTGTGACCTACTTTATAAAATTTAGTAAAACTCTCTCAATAATAAAAAAGTAAAAAAAAATAAACCAACTTCTAAAGAAATACACTAAAAAGTGCAAAAATTACTTTTGTTTCGGAAGTCGGTGTCTTTGGTACCTTTTGTTTTTATCATTTTTCAACACCGACTGCCGATACCAAATTTTTTTTTGCACTTTTTAGTGTTTTTCTTTAGAAGTCGGTTTTATATTTTTTGTTAAATTTTTTATTTATCTCTTTAGTTTTAGTACCCTATCTCGATTTTGATGAAACTTGCACTGTTCCCTAAGTTGAAAGATACCTAAAGCATTAAAAAAAGAAAGATCACGATCCGATAAGGAGTTTCGGAGAAATACGTGTACAAACATACATACATACATACTAACCTACACTTATGAAAATTAGCACACATGTTTAGAAGCCCTATATGGGCTTCTAAACATGTGTGCCAATATTTACGTACATACGTGTCGAATTGATAACCTCCTTTCTTAATGAAGTCATTAAAAATGAATTAAGTAATAGTGCAAAGGTTTTTATTTTTTTGCCTGTATATAAAACTCTTTTCTTGACTGTACCTCCTTACCATATTATCATTGTGGTGATTTGTATACTTAATGCTAGTTTCTCCATGATTTGAATGTAATGATGTTTCTGATAGTTATGGGAAAAAGATTGTGTTTGTATACAATGGGTTTATCTTCACTAATTTATAGTGATTTTGTTAAGGCGCTTTGTCTTTTTAAATTATAATCGAGTTAACCAGTTAGCCGTAAGCTAACCAAGCTATGCGCTTTAATAGCAATGCTTGGAGGGTGATTAGATAGGAAACATGCCTGAGTGGTCATCCTCGGCACGCAGTGTTTAAATACTTTAATTTTAAACCAATGATACTAACACTAGTCTAGAATATAAGCTTTTTGTGATACTAACCCAATGTACTACCACTGTTGTCCGAAAGGCGCAGATACCCATGAATAGCTGATTTTAAAATGAGAATCACGTCTAAACGGCTTATCGTAATTTTTTGGATAAAATATATGTTATATTAGATCATTTTCTTAATAATTTAATTTAAGAAAATTTTGAGTTTTACTCGTATAACATAGTTTAATTAATTTTTAAAGTTATGTCTGAAACAGACAAAAACACGACAATCGCACCAAAACCGCTGGGCGTATTTTAATGAAATCGAAACCATCTCAAAGACAATTTAATCTATACTCTATACTAATATTATAAAGAGGAAAGATTTTTTTGTTTGTTTGTTTGTACCGAATAGGCTCCGAAAATACTGGTCCGATTTGAAAAATTCTTTCACCAATAGAAAGCTACATTATTCCTGAGTGACATAGGCTATTTTTTTATCCCGAAAACGGGTCCTGTGGGGTGGGCCCACGGGAGCGAAGCCACGGGGAACAGCTAGTTATCTATATTTTGATCTGAGGTTTTTTTTAAAGTCATAGATTATTAAGGAAAGTACAAACAACTACTTAATTTTGGGTCAGGCTGGTGTGAAACGAGTGCGCGTTTTGTTCCCTCAAGGTCGTTGGCGTTAGTCGTCGTCTTAAGGCCTTTTTATAAAACACACATAAAACAAAAAAAACGGAAACGGATCGGAATTATCGGAAACTCGCAACAAACAGTAAACCATGGTAAATATCCCGTTTCTAATGTTAAAACACACATTGTTCATTTGCTTGGATATATTTATCTTACTAACCTCCTATTTTTCCAGTGGTCTCTAGCGCTACTGCTAACTTAGGTTGTATTCCAGGGTCGGACGAAGCATTATTGGAATTTTCCTTCTGGCATTAATCAGCCACTGCTGAGACACTGCTGTGCGAGGTTATGGGCCTTAATCCACCACGCGGGCCCAGTGCGGTTTGGTGGATGTCACATGTCTTTGAATTTTTGGTTCTAGGACATGCCGGTTTCCTCACGATGTTTTCCTTCACCGTTTTGAGAGCAGTGGTGATGAAATAATTTATACAAAGTAAAGCTCCTGTCTGGGTTCGAACCCACGACCTACGACACTTAAGTCCGCGAGGGCCGTTACCACTGGGCCACCACTGCTATATTTCACAGACTTGATGTTAAAGTAATTTACCACAAATGAGCCTATTTACACCGTAAATATTATGCTGTGTTCAATAAAGATAGAGATAATATAATGAAATATCACAGTAATATATCTTAAAGCAAAAGTAAGTATCTTGAATAAGGAAGAGATCTGAAGTGAGAAATATCGTTTTCCATTTTGGAATAGGACCGTCCAAATCTCACAATTTATTGCGTATGAATAAAATTCATAAGTGGTAAATCACTTTTCTCCTCGAATGTTCATTGGAAGACGTATACAGCATACTTGCGAGTCTTGTGATATATAAAATGACGTATCTATAGGTTACTTTACGGACAGACCTATCTTTTATAGACCTGGTTATTTCGAATAAGTTCCAAATTCGATTTTCGGAATTTCGGCCAGTTCGAACACCAAGATTTCTTGCTCGACTAATATTCTATAGAAGTAAAATTGTTTGTAAAAGGTAATCTCTGTGAATACAGTTCGAAAATTCGTTCACTGATAGAAACCTGTGTGTCATACCTATTATAATAAATCCATCCTGATTTTATAATAAAAAACCGGCCAAGTGCAAGTCGGACTCGCACACGAAGGGTTCCGTACCATTATCGCAAAACACTGCATAAAAATCACGTTTGTTGTATGGGAGCCCCCCTTAATTTAATTTATTTTAATTTATTATTTTTTGAAGTAAATATACAACTAAACATTCTGTGAATATTTCAAGTGTCTACATGTTGCCGTTATAAATATCGAGCAAAAAACGGCAAAAATATCACGTTTGTTGTATGGGAGCCCCCCTTTAATATTTACTTTATACTGTTTATAGTATTTGTTGTTATAGCGGCAACAGAAATACATCATCTGTGAAAATTTCAACTGTCTAGCTATCACGGTTCATGAGATACAGCCTGGAGACAGACGGACAGACAGACAGACAGACGGATCGCGAAGTCTTAGTAATAGGGTCCCGTTTTTACCCTTTGGGTACGGAACCCTAAAAAGCATTATTTTCGATGAAAATAATGCTTTTTTATTATAAAATCAGGATATAAAAGGAAAAAGTATCTATTGCCCAAGAAATCGCACACATTGCCACAGAATGCTGAATTAAGCTTAAATTAAAAAAAAAAAGTTAATTAAAAAAATCAAAAACCCGACTGCTTAAAAAGCGAACTAAAAAGATGTAAACAGGAAGAAAATCATGCTGTGCAGTCGGAGGATACATGTTCGCGAGCAGGCTGACCAAAACCAGATGTATCCTCCGACTGCACAGCATGATTTTCTTCTTGTTTACATCTTTTTAGTTCGCTTTTTAAGCAGTCGGGTTTTTGATTTTTTTAATTAACTTTTTTATTTATAACTTTTTAGTTATTTTTTTTTAGAATTAGTTAAACATATAAGTGTTATATATTTTTGAAATGGGAAATTATAAGTCTAGCCACAAAATTATTTATTGGACACGTGATTAAACTTCAAATTTTATAACTAAGCAACGGGTAAATGACATAGCCTCTAATAAACTAATTCGTCTTTTTTGCAACGCCAACTTAAATATTCTAAAGAAAGCGTCAAGTAAAGATCATCAATTATTGTGACTTGTCCTTCTTATTTATACATTGCCACGTAATTTACTAACTCGGCCACGGATTTTACATTTTGTCACCATTTTACGTTTTACAGCTTCAACGCAATATCCTCAAAACAATATAATTCAAGCTTCTACAGAAAGCATCATATATTATAACTTAGCATGTAAAACAATACATCATATTCTTTTATCGTGAAAATAGCCACTGCATGATTTGGCGCGAGTACGCGAGACGACAGCGACCGGCCATTTGCACCAATCAGAGAGCGCCATTCGATTCATGTGACGACGAGTTGAATTGATCACATGTAATTGTTTATTGTCGTTCGTGCGTTCGTATTGCAATTGTTTTCGCTGTAATTAAATTAAAGTTTTCGATGAGTACTAATTTGTTAGGACGTCTAAAAGTGAAAATGAAGTACCACTGTACAGTTCTGACGAGGAATTTTAAATAATATATTATATTTAAAATAATAAATGACGGTCAATGAATAAGTCCACGAGCGAGCGTAGCGAGCTCGGGAGCTTAGGGCACCCCGACACGGACAGGTTAGGTTCGAAGGAGATGACGGGAGCTGAAGTGAGCGAGCAAAGCGAGCGAACTCGGCTCCCGTCATCTCCTTCGTGTTAGGTTACTTTAAACCCTGCGTACAGAAATAGGAGCCCCGCGCAGCGGGGCTCCGTCGACTCTGTCACATAACTACTAATCCAACTTGCACCTATTCTATATTAAAACCAAAAAATAAAGTCTTTTATTTTGTCTCTCCTCAATAGCTTCTGGTAATATTAGTGGCCAATATACTATTTGATGAAATTTTTAGCAAATTTTTTACGATCAATTAATATGGGATGAGTTACATTTTAAACGTACTGAGTTAAAAAATTAGAAGCTAAATAAATATATTTTTTGATGTCATTTAATAGTATTTTAGAAATTTACTGTTAGAATGCATGTTAAAAATTAAGATGCTAAAAAATAACCATCATGCTGAGTTGTATTTAGAGTGGTTTACATAGAAGATAACTAGTGGCTAACATAGTATTATTTAGATGCTCGTTAATTGTGGCTGACTTAGTAATTTAGAAGGCAACATACATTTTTGGGGGCGAATAATGATATTAAAAAGAAGCCTGTTTAATTAGCACCCTTTTGAAATCACCTCTAAAATTCCTTTATTTTGATACCCCATAAGATGAGCTTTGATGAAAAAAAAATTTTGGGCCCCCACAATATGGCGCCCAAAATCAGCCATTTTTATATTTTCCAATTTTAATGTAGCCAGTGACACTCGCAGGGTTAAGACAAATCGATTGACGTAAGAACCATCAAAATCGGAACAAACATACATGCATACATACATAGACTGATAAATACATTACCCTCCTTCGGCTGTCGGGTAAAAACTTAACGATACTTTGCTGGATGCTGGAGGTAAAACAAAAAAAAATCTGAAAAGACAAATTTTGTCACAAATAGGCATTTCTTATTTTGAATTAGCTGCACCCGGAATAAAAACATCCAAAAATCCAAAAAAAAAAATGTGCAAAAAAACCTTTTTGTTTTCCCTTCCATAAGCAGACACACACAGAGCATTTTAACCATAAAAGCGCGTAAACAGTGTGGAGTTACGTCAATTTCCTTAAGGTTGCTCAGCGGAAATGTACCGATATGGTAGGCGAGTGAACATGGCTTCCCTCTCAGTGAGAACGTCGGCCAGTCGTTTGTACTGAAACTATGCCGGGAAAAAAAAGAAAACGGTCGGAGAAAATTATGTCATTATTTTTAGCTGGCCAGTAAGATTGCGTGAAAAGTGGCTGTGTGTTGGAGTTTGGCTTAGGTTTTTCGAGCCACTTAATTTTTATTATTGTCATATGTGGTTACGTGCTGCTATATTATGATTGTGCTATGAATCTTATTTGTATTTTTAATCATATTATTTCTTAAAATGTGAATAGAATTAACTATACTACGAGTACTTATAAGTTTTTACTAAACATCTAAATAATCAAGGTTGAACCATATTATTATTTTTATTGTTTTTTTTTAATGCACTAAATTTAGTAAATAAATTTAGAACTATGTATAATTTTGCATGCTGTTATTGAAATTGCAAATTTCTTGCTATTTTTATTTATTTATTTTATATGGTTACATAGGTAGTTGAATGACCAGCGATAGATCAAGTATTATTATAAACAGGTTTGTTTGTAATTGAAGTACTGATTTGAATACGAAAACTCTATACTTATTATAGAAACAATATCGCTCAATGCGAAAGGATACTTTTTATTCCTGAAATATCCAAAGTTTTCTTTGGGATACGCAACTAGAGCGAAACCGATGTAAAAAGATAGTGTTAAAAATAAACATTACCTATTATAAATTTTATTGCATGTCTAAACCATGGGTGATCTAAAAAAAGCTGGAGGTCATCGGAACCAGCCGTCCACGATAAAATTAAAACAGACAGACATTAGACAAATAGAAAACAAAAAACTTGACATGACAAAAAGCTAGCACGCGATGAAGCTCTTTTTAAAATTAACTTGCAGGCTATCACGATACCCTTTTAATTGAAATTACTATTTCCATTCAAACTGAGTAATTCTGTCATCCTCCTGTCGGCGTATCATGTCTTTATCTTCTTTCAGTTTTTAACCTGCGACGGAAAAGACGGGAATTATAAGTTTGACGTGTGTATTTGTATATCTGTCATCATAGCTCCTAAATGGATTTACCGATTTTGATTTAGTTTTTGTGTTTGAAAGGTGACTTTATCGAGAGTGTTCTTAGCTATGTTTGATGAAAATCGTTTCAGCCGTTCAAAAGTTATGCGCATTTACTCTTTGAATTGGGGTATTTTCGCAAGATATCGTGTTATAATTACGTTTTTCGATGGATTGTCGATCGAAGCGTATTTACTACTAGATAAATAATATAGTTGAAAGAGTTTGTGTCGGGGATTTTTAAAATTTTGAATTTTAATTGTTTCTATACTATTATTAAATCTAATTCTCTCAGAAAATAATTGTCGAGTGCTTTTGTGTTGGTCCCAAATTAAAGGTATTTTCTTTCTTTCAAAACATCAAGAACAAAAACCAAACAAAAATTAAAAACCACTTACTCAATTTAACACCCAAGTAGGCACCACGCGTCCGTATTCCCTACAATACGTACTGTGTGGCTTCTAAATAATTCATGAGGACTCAAAAGGAGTTAAATCCACATGTATCAGTACACACGTTTCAATATTCACGACGGTGCACCGATGTGGGCGAGTAGGTGACCCTGTGAGTGTGAAGGATTTTAATTTTTAAACGGAATTTGACACCGTGGTCGGGCCGTGGTTGGGTATGTAAACAAACGGTAGCTATTCGGAGCGTTGGTCATTTTGTTTAGTTATGTGCATTGTACGGGTGGAAAGCTCGTGGTTTTCAAGGTTAAGCAACACTTGCTGAGGTTGGTCCGTATGGGTGCACACGAACACGTTTCACGAACACGTTTTCTTTTTCATTCGCCCCTTTCAATGGTCACGCTGTCATATCAAATCTTTATTGAAATCGTCCATTAACAAATTGGGATGGACGGTGACCACCACCACGGCATTTGCCTGCATCTTGGGGTTCAATATATTCAATTGACTAAGTCAAATATTATTTTCTAACGGATTACTCATTACTGGCACTTATTCAAATTTACTGTTAGGTTTTGAGGAGTTGGTTTTATGAAGCGTTATTATTTCATTTGTTTAAACACAGTCAATGAGACATGACGTAAACTAGGTTATGTCATACATTGAGCGTAGGTTTAGGTTTTATTATTCTAAAAGAGGGAATAGTAGATTATTCACCAAGGGGATAAAGCAGACTCTTACGTCACGGGCGGCATATTGAAACGTGAGCGTAACGAGGAACTCTATACTTAACTTAAGGTAGTTATAGTCCTGAGTGAAGCGAGGGGTTCAAGCTGTCCAAGACGATGACAGACTTTATTCCAGAGGAGCATACTCTATTTTTCACACCTGTGAGACAATAAAAAGCCGATTTGTTCGGTACATATATGGAAGTTGTGGTAGAGTTTATTTCTGTACTCACACGTGTACAAACTGGATCGTCATAGGATTTTTCGTATCTTTGTTTTGATTTTTTCGGTGGTAGTTTTATTACTTTTTTCTGTTTTATAAACTCTGGAGTAGAATCACTATCACTCGAAATTTTTTGTTAACACGAATATTGCAATAAAATTCACTGAAAATCACAGCACGAAACAAAGTCTTTTGTTTCACATTATTTGAAATCGCGCATTTTTTATTTTTTTTGAGTTTTGCTTATGGTAGCCAGTTAGATTTTCGAACAAACCTCTTTACAATGCAGTGCATTTTTTCAGGTAATAGTTTTCACGAGTTTCCACACGAATTTGATGTTCCAAATTCAAATCACTTCACCCTTGAGAGTTTCATACAACTTTACCTCCCTTGGGAGATAATACTTTAGTTTACGTTGAGATTGCATATGCAATTGGACATTGTCGAGCAGGTGGTGTGAAAACATATTTATTCTAGTTTTACCGTAAGCGTTCATTAGATATCAGCACTTATTGTGTAGCACACAAAATCGTACTTTCTATAACAACTGTAGGAAATTCAAATCAAATCTATCCGTCCATAATGTTACACATAGAGGTGATAATACCTGATCCATCAAAACCTTCTTAATGTTTAAAAATATAAATTTTTAAATTCATAATTAATAAAAAAAAGTTAATTAAAAAAATATAAAAACCCGACTGCCTAAAAAGCGAACCTAAAAGACGTAAACAAGAAGAAAATTATGCTGTGCAGTCGGAGGATACATATTCACAAGCTGTCAGACCATAACCAGATGTATCCTCCGACTGCACAGCATGATTTTCTTCTTGTTTACGTCTTTTTAGTTCGCTTTTTAGGCAGTCGGGTTTTTAGATTTTTTTAATTAACTTTTTTTATTTATAACTTTTTAAGTACATTTAAACATAAGTGTTATATATTTTTGAAATCACCTCTTAAAACCCTTTAATTTGATACCTCACGACAGTGACACTTGCAAGGTTAAGACGAATCGATTGACGTACGAATCATCAAAATCCGCCAACGCGTTTGGTCTCTGGAATGCCACATACGAACAAACATACATACATACATAGACTGATATGACATTACCCTCCTTCGGCAGTCGGGTAAAAAGTAGTTGCCCGACTTCAAAAGCAAAAAAAACACTTCGAAGTGCAAAATAACTTTCGTTTCGGAAGTCAGTGTCTTTGGTACCTCATGTTTTTATCGTTGTTCTACACCGATATCCGAAACAAAAGTTATTTTACACTTTTCAGTGTTTTGCTTTTGAAGTCGGTTTATTTTTTCGTGAAAAAGTTTTATTTCTATCTTTTTAGTTTTATATACTTTCATTAAGAATTGAGTTACTCCCCACTCTATGCATACCATAATAATTATCATATGAACTCTTTTTTTAAATATTTTTAAAGAATAGTACCAGTCTCCTTTAAAGGATTAGATAATGATTCCACACTACGAGATTAATCAGATATTTACTAGAGACACTCGACCACTGTTCGCGTCTAGTTGTTTTTTTCTACACTTCAGGATTTCCTATCCAACTGGGAATCCTGTTTTATGGATTAAAACCTTTGCTTGTCCCATATAAGCTTACGAGCGTAGAATAGTGATTATTCGATGAATATTTAAAATCACTTACAGAGAACCGGGTCCAGGTCTTGATCTGTTTTTTTTTATTTCATTTAATTTTTGTTTGTGCTATATGTTTACGTACGGGGTGTATTCCCCAAAGGGGGAGCCAGAGATGGACTGTTTAACGCTCGTGTTTTACTGGTGATGAAGTTTTGATCAAGTAATAGTGTTTGAGTGTTTCATTTTGAAGGGCCGGTTTCTGAATTGGGTATTGGGAGTTAGTGCCGCTTATTGGCCTAATTGAAATAAATATATTTGACTTTGACTTTAGGAAAAGGTCAAACCCTACTTTAACCGTTTGTGAAACAATTAAAAAGTCATTGGGTCTTGCGTGGCTCCACGTTTTAGGCACTCAAGGGCTTAATGCCAAATTCTGCCCGATTTTCAGGCTAGAGTTTGACAAATACTCAACATCAAATTGTTTATAACTTTTTAACAAACAAATTAAACCGACTTCCAAAACAAAGCGAAAAATAAATTTCTTTTCCGAAGTCGGTGTCTTTAGAACCTATTTTTTTTTGGTTTTCGACACCGACTTCAGAAAAGAAAGTTATTTTTCGCTTTGTTGTAGTATTTTGTTTTGGAAGTCGGCTAATTTTGTTTGTTAAAAAGTTTTTCATGTTTCTCTTTTTAGTTTTCGAAAGTACGTACCTCAAATTACCATAAAAATCATTTATAGCAAAAGTATCTCATGACGATTTCAATAATAAAAAATAATAAGAAAAAAAAGTACGTAAAATACGCGCTTGGTCGTGGAGTTGCGGAAACCAGCCTGTTTTAACCTAACCTAATAAATAATTTCAAACACGACTAGGATACATTGTTTAATTTCGGAGTTCTATTGACTACCTTCCGGCTTCATCATCAGATTAGTTCGATGGTAACTTTTTTCATCAGTACCATTTATTTATAAGTATTTGCTTCATCGTAGTCGGTTAACTATTCGCGATATCTTATGCCTGTGACATACTTATCATTAAGGAGTTCCAGTGGCTAACTGTGGTCTTCTTCATCAGTTCAAAGTATCATTTAAAGAAGTCCCTAAATGACACTTTCTGAGTGCAAATTATTGCATTATTTATGAAAATAACAAAATCGCTATATGATGCCTATAATATTTGAGGAGTTCCCTCGATATCATGGAATCCCATCATCAAATTCTGACTTGGTGACAATGGGACCACCTTGGGAGTATACCCTTTCAAAGACTAAAATAATTTTCAAAATAGGTGCACAATTGACGGAGAAATCGGTAATCATACCCACAGTCGAACATAGAACCTCCTTCATTTTGGGAAATCGGTTAAAAAGGCGTGATGAGATAATAAAATAGCTAAATGAAGACTGTAAAAAATTGGTAAATTCTTTAATGGAATCAAAAAAGTATGTTGATTCAATAATACTGATTTCTAACAGCAGATTTCTATATCCATGACTTTCTAATGAGTCCAGAATATAATTAATCTGTTTTAATGTTTATCGTAACTTGATTTATGATTAAGTATCTAATCAGTTTAATGGATTAGTTAGTTATAAATGTGACCACGTACCTAGACCAGCTGTATTACTGTACCGAACACGTTTTTGTCCAAAGCTTTGTTTTCTTAGGAGCTAACATAACATCACGCCCGTGTTCTCTGGAGGGCATTGATGAATATAACACTTTTCGAAAGTTATGCTTAAATCCCCTGTAGATATAGGTAACACCAGACTAGAGGGTAATCCTATTTATTTATGAGAGAAAGGCCTGCTTTGCTTCTTTAATTCTTCCCAGTTCGAGGCAAGTGAAGACCAGCCCTCTCTGTAGACGTCAAGTTCGTTCCGTTATCCAGGCCTGTGCCTGCGCAATGTGACCCTTTTTTATGGTGGGAATCCTTCAGAAGGCGTCTGGTATTTTGGGTAAAGACCAGGGAGTGTGGGGTGTTGACCACCCCGGTGATCAACATCAGCTCGTAGAAGGGACCCCATGACCTCTCAAAAGACCATCCCGAAACCCCCTCTTCAAGGCCTGTTAGGGCACATCCCTGGGGGGAGACTAATAAAGCGCCTCTCCTGAGCCTCGCTGTGCACGGCAGCCGGTGATCACTGTGCCACCGTCTTTCCTGGAGTCACTTGGTGGGCCAACAGAGTCTCCAATCGGACCGCCCATGAAATCAATAAAAATGTACAAAGTTAAAGCGCAACAAAGTTCAGGAGTTGGGGCTTGTGACGTCAATAAGGCAGTATAAAGAGTACTAGCGGTGTGACGTTTCACGATATTTCAACGCATTATATCGTTGTCACTTTATATTTACGTGCCAAAAGAAAACAAATACGTAACCAATATTTTTTTATTATTCTATACCTGACGTACAACCAGTATCTACCCTATTGTCGCAGTACTTATCAAAACAAAGCTTGATATTAATGTACGTTTGCCTATCAACATAAGTTCTTATTGTAGAGCCACTTGCCCGCCCTTTATGCAGCTGACATTTCCCAAATGTCGGTGTGCGCACGTGACAAGACTTGCAAACGTTCAATTGACCCGCATGGCCGCATATTTCTTTGGTGTTTTTATTTCAGAGTGCAATTCGCCCAGTTGTGATGTGCACGTGTGTTTTTGTGGTATGTAATGTTGTTTGTTGGTTGTTGCCAGTAAACATCATAACATCACGTTTGTACACTCTGAGAAGGTGGTAAGAGGTGCACCTACAGGGTAAAACCTATGTCACCTCTGACCTACCTAGACTAGAGTCAAGAGAAAAAAAACTGGCCAAGTGCGAGTCGGACTCGCGCACGAAGGGTTCCGTACCATTATCACAAAAACGGCAAAAAAATCACGTATGTTGTATGGGAGCCCCACTTAAATATTTTTATTCTGTTTTTAGTATATGTTGTTATAGCGGCAACAGAAATAAATACATCATCTGTGAAAATTTCAACTGTCTAGCTAACACGGTTGATGACACCCTGGTGACAGACGGACAGGCAGACAGACAATCCCACCTGAAAGCCAGAATCAAAAATGGCGACCAACAGAAAAGCGCCGAGGCTGAATGCAGCTCGACGAAGTCCCGGAGAATGAATTTAACTGTCTTGGATTCCGCAACGAAATTAATCAGAAAAGAATAAAGGAGGAGTAGGCAGACAGACAGACGGATCGAGTCTTAGTAATAGGGTCCCGTTTTTTACCCTTTGGGTACGGAACCCTAAAAAAGACCAGATAGTAATAGTTGCCCCGGTTTACCCTCGTTTCGCTGATGAATCGCATGCTATTTTATTTATCTATCGAAAGATTCTACAACGATCACTAATAATGTCTCTGTGTGATTGCATGGAAAGGCAAAATGCGATCAATTTTTTTGCGGGATAGATGTGTTTCTCGGAGGGGCATTCTTTCCTAAACGCTGGATTTAGCAGCTGTCTCCTATGTGGGATAGGTGGCCCAAAATATAGAGGTCCGCAAAAATCGCTAATACTCTGGCAATATTAAACATAATGTTTTTTTCTTTTCATAATTTTGTAGATAAAACACCAAAGTACCGGCCAGCATGTCATATACAAATAAAGTATTTTGCTTTTTGTACTAAGAGATATAGAGTGATTTCAAAAAGTGTACTTACATTCCGCCTTTTGGCCTAGTACATCTACAGCCAGCGGGCGTGATTTATGATACCTTCCGGATAAGTACTGATGATATTATTACAATGGGACATGTACAGAAAGAACCAAAAATAAAAGAATATAGGGTATATAATTGGGTTCCTCAGAGTATGCATTGCTCAAACTGCATTTAGGCACTTAAAGAAGACGCAGAATACGGAAGTCCCAAACAAACACGCGTTAAACACATAATGTTAATTACTACGGTTATTGTTTTAATTAACTGGCTTCGTTACACACTCTTAGATTACGCCTGTGGGCCGTGGTGGCTTGGTAAGTGGGTCACAGGCCGCAACACAATGTATGTAGGCACAAACTTGCATTGTTTAGGAGCCCTAGGGAGCAGAGAGTGCCGTTTTGGTGTGTGGAAAACGGATCAGATAGATATATGGAAGGAATATTCTTTATTGCACAACAAATACTATAAAACACACGCTCTTTTCCCTTGGTGGTATACGCAAAAAGTACAGAACTACTTGTGTACTACGCACCTGATCTTTTTGAAGAAGATTACCATAAGATCCCTATATTTATTTCTAGGGCGTTTCGTCGGCCTTGTAAAAACCTTTTGTCAATCGCCTTTCATTCATCCTCTCCGTAAAAACACGCTGATACAGACAGAGATACATATAATAGATTTTTCTTATGTTTTTATGCATCGCTAATTAATTAAGCCAAATTATACGAAAACAGAACATTTGATTTTCATTCGAGATTCCCTGTAGACGTCAAATGATTGTCCCAATAAATGTTCCAATGAAGCTGTAATATTGTGAATCCATTAAAATCTGTTCCCACGGGATTGTCGTGTTTCATTTGGGACTAAGGACAAAATGTCATAATTAGCTATGACTGAACGCAATAATGTGCGAACATCCACAATACCTAAATTGAATGTAACGAATTTTGATCGAACGCTGTTAGTGCTGCCCGTGGATCATTCGCGTACGTTTATTTCCATAGTTTTAATTTCCCAAAATTTGTACCTAAGTATAAAAAGCGGAGACCACGAAAGAAATGAGGGATGGATAGACTGCGTGCAAGATTATATGACAAGAACGGAAAGAAAATTAGTCACTCAATGAAATGACGAGTAATAGAGAACTAGTTAAAAGAAGACTTGTTGCGTTGCTCCCAAGATAAGAACAATAGCGACGGGCGAGAGGTGAAAATGAAAATTATTGGCAAGTAGCCTTACCAACCTTACCATTACAGTATACATTTTCAGTTAGTGAGAGTGCCTAGAATTCTTGAAAATCATCAGCTGTTTCATATTCTTGGATTTTGGATATGAAGATTTTTTTTCTCTCGAAGCCCAAATTAGTTTACCCCAAAGTTACTATTTACAATATACTACAAAGTTACTATTACCAATATAAATATATTGGAAGTACAATTGGCAGCAAGCACTCCTGAATGCCCCATTAAGGAGTGCTTGCTGCCAATATTTAGGGACCTTCAAAATCTGTTCATTAGTGAAACCGTAAATGAAAACAGTACAAACGGACAGTTATACCCATTTCCCATCAACTGTGTGTCTGTTACTGTGAATATTTGCTACTGAAATGTTCTAATGTGGAATGTTAATTTAAAAACTTTTCATTTGAAGCTTGACAAAGCAAAGAGAATTTCATTTGGTTTCACGTTATTTCATTTGGTTTACAAGGGAATGCTGCAATTCGTGTATATGAGTTGGCGGGACAGCAAAATATGCACATATTGTGGTCCTTCAACGTTGTATATTTCATTCTTTGTGTATCCCAGACTTGGGACGACAGACACGCATTTTTTATATGTTGACTTTCATAACTAGACACAAGGAATTTGACAAGTAAACACTGTTGCAATGATTAAGCCCAATATTGTGTAAATCCCAATGAGATTATAAGATTCTACCCTAGAGAGATGCCTGAAATTCTGATAATTACCAAAACTCCTGATTCAAAATGTTTACTCTATCGTTTATTATTCATGAAGTAGATAATCGTAGTTACCTAATACTAGCGTTATTTTATTTTCTACTTCTAAAAACAAGCTAGCCGTTAGCTTGCCCTTACACACCGTCTGTAAGTACCTATCTACACACTAAGAGACATCTAACTAACATTTCTAATATATGCTAATCTGTCATCGTTCGAAACGCTTAAACACTGCAAGGTCAGCCTATACTAGAAATGTGTAGTTGGATATAGTCGTGCGTACCATAATCCTACCACTGGGGACCCACTGGCCCGTTTTAGCCAAAACTATATATACGTGATTTGGGTCCCAATTCTGTTCAAGAATTGCTGACCGAAACACTATGATGATCACTGAGAACTCTTTGTTTTGAGAAAACCCTTCGTTCGCTTACAAAAGGGCTTAGGGTTAAAGCACATTGAGACGAAGCGAATTAAAAAGAAAACAGATAAAAAAACGACAGTATTCGAAAATTCGATTTTCGAATGCTCGCGTCTTTTTTTTATCGTTACAGTAATGTGTGCATTTCGTTGTGAAGTTAGAGGCCAATATGCTACATTATATACATTATTATCGGCGTTTTGCTTTCAGTGTGACTTGAGTCTTACTTTCGTACTTTGGATCTTGTAGTAGGCTCAAGATCTTGGCAGTCTATTGTTTTGAAAGGCATTATGTATTTACGGGTTTAGCATATTGGATCGGATGATGCCCTTCATATTCGTGAATAGGCGCCCCTCAGTTGGAACTGGGTCATTTCTTAGCTGCCGCAGCTTACTTATTTTCCCAGAATTTTTTAACGTACACGTCTTTCTAAAACATGTTGGTTTGTTTAATTTTAACACGAATGATGCAAACAGATATTTTGTAAGATTTATTTGAATTAACTAAAGAGTGTCCATGAAGTTTCTTGCCCGTTATTCTAAATAGGGATCATTAATCTTTCTGAGTGACCAACTTCTTGTCAGTTCAAAAGTGCCTGTAATTGGTTAAGTAATAGATCATGTAAATGTTTTGAGCTGTGTTGAATTGCTTTGCTCTACAGATTTGTAAAACTATTCTCTAATAAAACAATTAGTTATAGCAATCAAAGTTAGCTAGCTTCTAGTTCAGGCCGGCTAACATTTTCCCACTTTAAAATAAAACTTTAATGACCTAACTTTCCCAATTACCGGGACTCCGTTTTAATGGTAACCCTGGGATAGAGGTAGAAAAGTTTATGGTAAAAAAGGTATGAGGCACATGCATTATGCAACCTTTTTTAGGGTTCCGTACCCAAAGGGTAAAAACGGAACCCTATTACTAAGACTCCGCGGTCCATCTGTCTGTCCGTCTGTCACCAGGCTGTATCTCATGAACCGTGATAGCTAGACAGTTTGAAATTTTCAAAGATGATGTATTTCTGTTGCCGCTATAACAACAAATACTAAAAACAGAATAAAATAAATATTTAAGTGGGGCTCCCATACAACAAACGTGATATTTATGCTGTTTTTTTTGCGATAACGGTACGGAACCCTTCTTGCGCGAGTCCGACACGCACTTGGGCGGTTTTTTTTTTTGTTAGGTTGGTACTCGCTTTGCTGAATTATTATTACCTACTAGCTTTTCTTTAGTTTTTCCTGTCCCAGTGAACGTGTGTAATCAAAGTTTGCAAGTTATAATTGACCTATTTCCCGGGATTCGATTGAGTTGAAATTTGGCACACGCTTTTGTTTGACTTGACAATGCAATTTTTAATAAAAAAGATTCTTTGAAAAAAAGAACTCGTTTAATTTTAAGTATCTCTAAAATATGTGTGCATTCTCCTTTACAAATGCCTTACCTATCATTATTATTGCATTGCTTTATTTGCAATTTTCCGCGCCAAGGGTTGACAACCATCTATTCTACTTTTACGAAGGGATTCAAATATGTAGGTAGGTATCACTCATGATAACAATCAAACATAAGTACCTGTCTAGTTATGATATCAATTACTATTTTTTCCACCTATCTATGTGTAAAATAAAGTTTTAGGTAACATAAAGCAATATATCTAATGAGTTTTTCTCCTCCATACATTTTATCCGGGACAAACTGCCATCAGTTTTGATGTCAAAAAAACGATCGGTCCCAAAAGTTTGGTGGATTCAGCTGGAATAGTATAAAAAGTTCCCCGACGCACATTTACCAAAATATTGACATCACATTATCGGATTATGTCAAAATTTCCAACTATTGGATATGCTTGGTGTTGGTCAACTGTTTTTGTAATAATCTTTTGTACATACTGTGTTAGGTACCTACAACGACCATAATTTACTCGTTGGAAACCTAATTCTAAAGAGTGGAATTCCCTGCCGGAGTCTGTTTTTCCCGATAGCTACAACCTAGGGTTCTTTAAGTCAAGAGTGAGTTTCTTCTAGGCAAGCGTGCTTCACCATCGACCACAACATCGCTTACCATCAGGTGAGATAGTGGTCAAGCGCGAGCCTATCTATACATATAATCTATAGTAAAAAAAAGTCTGTAGAGTGGCTGATTACAACATTTGAGAGTGTGCAGAAAAGTATGGTCTAAGAATTAGATTATATAAAAAGGTACTTAAGTAGATGTGATAAGTTTAAAAAATATATTTTTCGTTTACATTTAAAACATTATTACATCGTGAATAATTTTATCTTGAACTAGCTTCTGCCAGTGGCTTCGCCCGCGTGAAAGTGGAAGGGTATCCCAAGGGAACATATGCCCGGGATTGAAAGTATCCTATGTGCTATTCCTGGTTATAATTTGTACCTTTACCAAATTTCATCCAGATCCGTCCCGCCGTTTGAGTCGATCATCAAGGTAAAGCAACGCTTGACGAGGTCGGTCCTTGGATTGGTGACCATTTCAACATAACGAGTTTCCTCCGTGCCTCGGAAAGCACGGTAAGCCGTTGGTCCCGGCTGTCATTTGAAGATCTTTGACAGTCGTTACAAGTAGTCAGAAGCTTGAGATCTGACAAGAGTCTTGCCAAGGGGTACCGTGTTATGTTACCCAGTTACTGGGTTGTGGAGGTCAGATAGGCAGTCGCTCCATATTAAACACTAGTACTCAGCTGAATCCGGTAAGACTGGAAGCCGACCCCAATATAGTTGGAAAAGGCTAGGCAGATTGATTGATTGATTGATTAACTTACATGACAATTTTCTAATACAACGATAAATAACCAATCTCCTTAATAAACACGTACCTATCAATAAAGCAAAACAAATAAGGAATCAAGCGTAGCCAAAGCTATGCGCTAACTTAATATGGACAAGACGCGCACAGCAAAAACTGGAGTAAGACGTGATCACCGGCTTTATTGCTTTTCATATTATGTGGATTTATGCTATCAAACCGTATTTATTATAACACAAGGATGTTTATTATGATATGCTGTTAATAAAACATTATTCTATAGAAAGGAAATAACGTTATTGATTAAGAATAATAATAAGTTAGTGTGGGAATGTGTGTGAATATAAGCATTGGTATTATAGTTATATTTATGCTATGTACTTATGTATTTTTAACCCCTGACGGAAACAGAGGGGTGTTATAAGTTTGGTGTGTGTATCTGTGTGTTTGTGTCTTTGAGTATCTGTCTGTGGCATCATAGCTCCTAAACGAATATCATACGAGTGTCTGAAGAAATATATAATATATAAATATATAATATATCTTTATTTATCCAAAAACATACAGAGATCCAAAATACAGTTTGCTATTTGGTATAAAACATAAGCTTATAGTTTAGAATAATTTTATAGTTTATGCTGAAAATTCTGTACAAGAAATAATATTCTACCTCTTAAACTAGGGTATGCCTGTATTTTAAGAGGTAAATGATTAAAATGTACAAAGATTTTTAACTGGTTATATTATATATATTAAAAACATAATTGATTATTATAGTTTTTATTTTGTACCTCAAAAACAATAAAGCGAAATTCAGTTATTATTGACACATTTCAGAGCAGTATTATGTCGAAGGTATGTTCCGTCGAAATAGAGATCCGCCGAAAAGTGCATATCGAAAAAGGTTTCTGTCGAAGTGGTGTTTTTCGTATGTGTGTATTGTCTTGGTTTTTTTTTGTCGGACTAATGCTAGTCGAATATATTTTCTGTCGAAGCAATAAGTAGTCCAACTATTGTTTTTCGAAATTTGGATCGTGCCAAAATAATTCACTGTTGAAATCCGACACTCCTCTAAAGTTCATCAACATTGGTTCAGCATCTGCGGTTTAGGCGTGAAAACGTAACAAACAGACAGAAAGACAAAGTTACTTTAGCATTTATAATATATTTTTGGTTTATGAGATTTATGTCTCGAATAAAGTTATTCTATTGTAAGATCCAACATCCCACTTACCACAGTGTCTTAAGACGAAAGTCTATGACCAGTGTGTGTTGCCAGTGATGACATATGGCTCTGAGACGTGGTCGCTAACAATGGGCCTCATCAGGAAGCTTACAGTCACTTCAAAGGGCAATGGAGAGGGCTATGTTTGGAGTTTCCTTGCGTGATCGAATCAGAAATGTAGAGATCCGTAAGAGAACCAGGGTTACCGACATAGCCCGAAGGATTGCCAAACTTAAGTGGCAGTGGGCAGGGCACTTTGCGCGCAGAACGGATGGCCGATGGGTACAGAAAGGTTCTGGAGTGGTGACCGCGAACCGGAAGATGTTGCGTTGGAAGGCCTCCCACCAGGTGAACCGATGACCTGGTGAAGGTTGCGGGGTTCCGCTGGTTGCGAGACGCACGGGACCGGTCAATGTGGCGACGTTTGGGGGAGGCCTATGTCCAGCAGTGGACGTCTTTCGGCTGATATGATGATGATGATTGTAAGATCGGACTGTTATTTTTTTTATTTTTATATCGCTGTTATTCTGGTGTATACATATTATATTCAACAATCATTGGAAAGGATTTACTCACGCGATAATTTTTTTATGAAATATTTATTTCAATCTAAAAATCATATAAAGACAAAAGTAATGTAAAGACTTTTTTCTGAAATTCTACTTCTATTGCCATAAGAATAGAATTTAAATTCCTAAACCCGTTTCCTATATTTCCTCTTCAAATTCTCATCATGTTGTCGATGTTTCTTAAATGTTTTCCTTTTATTGTTCGATTCCGAGTCGATTATATTTTAATGCAGGACTCAACAAGTAACACCTGTGAAGAATATCGATTGTTATACAATGAACACTGAATCGCATCACAAGATCTTAGCAATAGATAGTCATAATACAAATCGGTAAAGAGACGAGTCCAAATACAAGAAAGAGTTCCATGGTATTATAAATACACCAAAAACATTATCACGCGTTCGGATATGGTATTTTTTTAACGTGGCCTTCAAAAGGCGCCTTTTGGGGAAAAGACCAGGGAGTGTGGGATTTTGACCTTACCCCGTTGACCACCATCAGCAGTAGAAGGAGCCCCGTGACCTCTCAAAAGACCACCCCGGAGCCCCCTCTGTGCAACGCCTATTAAGGAGCATCCAGAGTATACTGAAAAAGCGCCTCGCCTGAGCCTCGCTGTGCATGGCTGCACGTAATCACTCGTCGATCAATCGTCTTTCCTGGAGTCACTTTGTCACTTGGTGTGCGGACAGAGTTCCCAATCTGACCGCCCGCGATCCGCGACCTCGGCTTTCGGCGTATTAGGCATCCAGGTGGGTGCCTCTCCGAGCGACGCCTTTGACGTTCTTCACCGAGCGGGATCGGCTCTCTCGCGATCTCATTCGGCGACCTCCTTCTAGACCATCAGGTTCTTACAGAAGGACGCCATTTCCCTCCAGTTTTCTTTCTCTGCCAGCATGGCCCTCACAACTGCTGGCGGATATGGATATAGCCCTTTACTTGATTGAGGATTGAAGAAATTATTGTAATAAATGGTGTGATAATTTTGGTATCGTCTGAGTTAAGCCAACTATTTTTATCGAGAAGGTATATCAGGCATATCTTGACCTATTCAAATCGGTTAACCCTTTTAGGTTTTTACTACCGACGTTCCAACCTGGAACCAAACCATCACCACACCAACCACCAACCATCTGGATTTAAAATGGAAGCAATGAGACTCATCTTTGAAACAAAATGTTTTCCATCCACGGAACCCTAGAATCCATATCGTAGATATAAAACAGTGTTGTCTTATATCAAAATTATGTAAATGACATAACAATAGACGTTCCTATGTATTACGAGGTCTGACTAAGAATGTGTTACTATTAACACATAAAGGAGCTCTTATATGCAGTTGCATTGTTACAATGTATGTATGAATGCGTTTGAATGGTTTTATGAATGACAATATGCATTTTTTCATTGATGTGCATGTTAAAGACGGTATGGTTATTATTATGAAAGGAATTTGTTTATTTCCGGAAGAATTTGTATGGTAGTGGAAAGATTATAACTTATCAGGCAAAAGATAAACGTAGGTACTTTGAACATGTAGGTATTATGTACGAATTTGATTTAGGTACCTCAAAATTTAAGGGTTTTTTTTTTATTGGCTATAGCTGTCCCACTTCTGAGCAAAGGTGTGCCTGAAGTTGATCTCAATATAAATATGGACGAACAGTACGGCAACTACCTTCAAACGCTCGAAACGACGACGGTGCGCATGTTTGTGTGAGTGTGCCGTTTCGAGCGTTTGTAGGTAAGTTTCCATACTGTTTATATATTTATACTGTGTCTAGGTTAGTAGGTTCTCTTTAAAAGTGTTCTAATGTACAAATCCCTGAATGTAAAGCCAAGTGCGTAGTACTCATAACCGGCGTGCGTGTATGACTAGATGTATGATGAGTGCAGCAAAAGAAGTATATACGATCATAGCAGAAGGCGTTCTGTAGTTTCTGCCTACCCCCATGGGAAAAAGGCGTGAGTTTATGTATGTATGTAAATCCCTGAATATATTAGGTTAAGTTGGATAAAGATTTTTTTTTTTTTGCATAGCTGCTTAGCCCAGAAAACGAAGAGCTAAGCAGGACTAATTGTTAATAATTCAAATAATAATATATTTTATTTTTAACGAACAAACCATACCGTTAACTAACCCAACAACAAAAGGTAACAGTAAATTAAAAATAAATCTCATTTATGCGCAGCAAAGTTTAAATTATTCATTGGATACATAAATTAATTTTAATGATAGACTAACAAACACACCTACGTTTTATTACTATCAAATTGTAGTCTATGCGGCCTTAACCTAGATATCGTATTTCGGCCTCAGTCAATGACAGTCTGACTTTAAACTGGTTATCTGACTTTTTATTAAAACTGTTATGTTTTTTCTATGTTTATATTTGACTAGCGGACGCCTCGCGGTTTCACCCGCGTAGTTCCCGTTCCCGTGGAAATACAGGGATAAAAAGTAGCCTATATCACCCGGGGATAGTGTAGCTTCCCAACAGTGAAAGAATTTTTGAAATCGGTCCAGTAGTTTTTAAGCTTATTCCTTATATACAAAAATACAAATATTTCCTCTATAATATTAGTATAGATTTAAAAAACGATATTCAATTTCTTATTAAAATTATTTCAAAGATACAGTAAATTATTAATAAAAAATATAAAACTGGGTACAGTTGCACACACAATGCTTATCAAAATTCATATTAATTGAGTTTAAGTCACGTTCAGGCATTTTTGTTACAAATTAATTGATTTGTAGAAACTACATTCAAAGGGAGATTGGTCATGAACTGTGTAACAAGAATATACAAGACAAGATAATTAAGCAATTTAATTCAAGTATATATGATTTTTATAAATCTGTTTTAGTTACAAAATCGCTCAGAATTTCAGAATTATATCAATGAAACGTCCAAAATATGTTGTCATATTCACAACCAAAAATTATACGTTTGCAAAAATAAAACATCACGTAAACGTAAATTGATGACGTGTCTCGAGATTCGATAAAAAACGTCTCAAGAATTGAATGAGACCTATTTCATGTCATCGCTTGATGCCCTTCAAGGCTTATCACGTTCAATTACGAGTGTCAAGATGCCACTCCACTTTATTCGGATTAGCCAGTTACTCCAGATAGCCACTTTACGTGATATCTGACCAAGGTTGGGACAGCTAAAGAAGTACCTATGTATTACTTGGAAAATTAGCGTGTTGCAAATACTTAAGTCTAAAAATTCTAAATTAATCAAGGAGATTTAGGGCTTTTTAAGTTTCTTTAACTTGGGAATTGTTCTGACAGTCTACATCTATTTAATGTAGGTAAGAAATTACTGGAAAGTGCGCGGACGTTAATATTACACATGAAGATTTTGAAAACATGAGATTTTTGTAGGGTTTCGTCCTTGAGAGGAAGAAATCTATATCTATACTAATATATTATAAAGAGGAAAATTTATTTGTTTGTTTGTTGGTACGGAATAAGCTCCGAAACTACTGGACCGATTTAAAAAATTCTTTCACCAATAGAAGGCTACATTACTCCTGAGTGACATAGGCTATTTTTTTATCCCAAAAACGGGTCCTGTGGGGTGGTCCACGGGAGCGAAGCCGCCGGGATCAGCTAGTAAATAATAAAACCGAAAACTGTAATACAAATAAAAATGTTTATTATTCAGCAGGATATTACAAACGTTTTGCAAATTTACGCCTTCTTTCCCCAAAAATTAAAGTAGGTACTGTTGATTGGAAAACCCCAGCCTAGCTACAAACGTTTCGCATCGAATCTATTTCTACAATCGTTAACGCCTTCTATATGTATGGCCTGACCACGTGACTTAACGTTCAGAGGCCTTAGTGCGAGATTTTACTCACGCTCAATCGCGTTAACGTAAACGTCAATTAGTATTGAAACTGGATAAGCGCCGTCTGGGGACGGTAAGGAGATACCTCTTTATTCGTATACATTTTGACATAAGAAATCGTTTACGTTATCACGAGTGAGTACGTTAAAAATCTCGGAATAAGCACACTGATGGTTCATTCCCATACATTGATTCGTTCTCTACTAGCGTTATCCATTGTAGATTGTCAACTTGGCTACAGGTGAATTGTAATGTTAATTCAAAATTATGTATTTCTCATAATTCAGACTTAAACAATGATCTAAGATCTCGTCGGACTTCCTTATTTCCCATTCCTAAAAGTGGTTCTAACTAAACAATACTAATAATATCAGAATTACGTCAGAAGCCGCGGCTTAACGACGAACAATTAAATCTTGGTTTAATGTATTAACCGTCTGCCAGTAACGGTTCTTTGAAAGTAGGCAAAAGTCGCGAATAATAAAAGTAATTATAGGATTTAAGCATGCAATTTATTATAATTTTTGTTTGCCCACATATGTATATTTATGTGCCGTTAGCATTTAGTCATTCTTTAGAGGAATTTGGCAAAGTTTTGGTTTTTTAATTTTTTAAATCAAAGATTTTTTTTTAAATACATTCGTATAGACGACTAGCTTATTAGCCACGGCCTTGCTCCCGTGGCTCTATCCGGCAGTAACGGATAGTTTTCTTTTTCGGGATAAATTATATGCCATGCCTATATCACTCGGCGAACTATACGATTTTATCAGTAGTAAGAGAAAGGGAGTTTAAGAATTTTCGCAATCGGCTCAGTAGTATACTCTCATAAATTACTCATTACAGACATATTAACATAAAGTTTTGCCTCTATTAATATTAGTTTATGGGAAAAAAAGTTAATTATACAAGTAAAAAAACCCGACTGCTTAAAAAGCGAACTAAAAAGACGTAAACAAGAAGAAAATCAAGCTGTGCAGTCGGAGGATACATATTCGCAAGCTGGCTGACCAAAACCTTTATTTTGATACCCCACACGATGGTTTTGGAAGAAAATAAAATTGAGCCCCCACAATATGGTGCTAAAATCCGCCATTTTTCTTTTTTTAATTTTGATGTAGCCAGTGACACTCGCAAGGTTAAAGCAAATAAGAAAATCATCAAAATCGGCCAATGCGTTTGGTCTATGGAACGCCACATAGGAACAAACATACATACATAGACTGATAAACACATTAGCCTCCTTCGGCAGTCGGGTAAAAAGAGAAGTAATATTGAAACATTCCAAACCAAAAAAGGTACGTAACATACAGTATTTATTTGACTTAGCTTTTGTTGTACCTAAGATTAATGAGGCGATAAAATAAACAAAAAGCATTTAGTGCATACATAAAATACATAATATTAGTCCACCCACTTCATGTTTAACAATTTTTCCACATGACTTCATTTACTGGTTGCACTCAAGTATGAGACTTTCCCACGGAAATTACGTCTCAAAATAATAGCGAAAACAGGAAATAGACAGAGAAATATGTTGTTAAACAATTGGTATTTATTTCGTTTCCGTAGTCGTTACTTATTGTAGGTATTAGGTATTTAATTATATAACATTTTATTAAGGATGACTTTACAAGGAACGGAAAAAAATAAGTACTATAATTTTTATAATAAACTAGCGGACGCCTCGCGGTTTCACCCGTGTAGTTCCCGTTCCCGAAGGCATACAGGGATAAAAAGTAGCCTGTGTCACCCGGCGATAGTGTAGCTTCCCAACGGTGAAAGAATTTTTGAAATCGGTCCAGTAGTTTTTAAGTTTTTTCGCTACATACAAAAATACAAGTCTTTAAATTATAACCTCAAACTACTATAAAAAAAAATACAAAAAAGTAGTAACATTTGCCATTAATATTCAACAACAAATCATTCAAAATTAATTACACAGTGCCCATCTAACCATGACAGATGTGCAAAAACTTAACGAATAGTTGATTCATAAGTTTTTTGTGTAACACTTTTGTGTTCGACTGCCCTTGAGGGTGTTCCATATTTGGGCCTCTTTGAATCATGCGATCATTACAACAGGGGCCGTATTATGAAGTGCCAATGTCATCAGGATTCTGTTGTAAAAAAGGTATAGTGATACGTCCTGCATAGCTCGGTCTCTCTCTCACAATAGCACATGATTTAGTAAGGTCCGTGGCCAGTGTTTTTTTATAATGTTAGTACAGTGTGTTAAGGGGAGGACACAACAGAATGATGTATGAGACAAGCGTTATATGAAAAAGTAGCCACAGATGGTGTTGTTGTAACAAAAAGATTGATTGCAAAAAGGGCTGCAAATATAAAAAAATAACCTATTTTTTTTATTTGATCTTTATGAATTCGGAACTTTTCTGGAGAATTCAATCACTATGACCCCAATATAGTTGGAATAAGGCTAAGCATATTGAATATCTATGAAAATAATGAAAAAGCAATTCTTATGATATTTTTAGGGTTCTGTTATTCCGTATCGCAAAAGGAAAAAAACGGAACTCGGGATCCATTTGTTGTCTTTATTTCGGGCACGCGAGGAGGTATCGAGTTGAAATTAATATAGTATAATCAAGTTTGCAACCCCTTGCAGCTGTGAAAAACTAAACTTCTAGGTCAACGCAATCAAGAGATACATACCTACAGCTGTAAATGACGCATATTTTACACTCACAAGGGAATCAAAATTCACGATACAGGGTACTTCACATAGATCTAGAATCATGAAATTTGTCAAGAAGCATTGTTTTACTCTACTTAAGTGCCCTTATTTATAACAAAATACATGAACAATTTAATATACATACACTAAACAAACAAAAAAGTAAAAAAATTACTAAAGAATACCTCCTTACCCTAGATTATGATGAAACAGAAGCACTGATCAAACCGCCATGCCAATAAATAATTATTAGTATCACGTACACGTACACTTACATAATTACAGCACCGCAAATCACCCTCACACTTCTTACAAACACATGATATCCACGCTCCCACATATCACACAAACACACACCCCTACACACACCCACACACACCACACACTAACACTAATCCCTCCACTACACAACATCATAAACACACACTTTTCGCACGCGCTTACCCACATATTATTGCTAATGTTACACGTTTTTTGCTTACCATGTTTTTAAAATAACCATAACGGACGAATGGTTGGCCTCGATAACACAGGATTTTCCTAGCATCGGAGCCAATATTCACAAGATTGAGCAGAAATATGCCATAATATTATTATAGTAATGTAACATGAAAGTATGTATTTCTAATTTTTTTGCGAAATAAATTATTCTTATTCTTATAGCACAAGTAAAGGAAAAAATCGAATAACTTAAATTTTTACCTAAAGGGTCATATTGTTCAATTCAAGCCAAAAGAAATTGTTTATCATTGATCTGTAGCGCTCGCTCGATCTATGCAGCAGAGTCATTAAAAATTGGACCTCTCGGATTCGTGCCACCATACGAAGCCGCGGCGGACATTTGAACGATGTCATAATCCATCCATAATGGCATAAATGGGCCTTTTAAATATAAAATAAATTTCGTTAATATCTCACACACATCTTGTTTTATTCAATTTTAATATCGACCCGTCCTTGTTGAAAGACCCTTTACATAAAAAAAGATTATTAACTTATTTGCAGTTGGTAAACTGACCGCGACTTATGTCGATGTATGGGGACTACAGTTTTCCAACAGCTAAGTTAATTTTGTCCCTTAATTCTGTTTATCTTATTGTTAGAGCAATGTTCGGTGCCCTCATACTTTATGAACTTCAGTAATGTCAGTGGTGCCTCATCCCATACAAAGAAACCGTGCGGACGTTCTATACTGATTATTCTGATTATTGTTTGTACATCGATCGCGTTCGGTTCCGTTCCGTTCCGTTCCACGGATATAGATGGAGATCTATTTATCGCCGTGGAACGGAATCAAACGCGATCGATTTACAAAAAAATATCGGTATAATCAGATGAAAAACGCTAGTTACGTCGGCACGGTTTCTTTGTATACGATGAGCCCTGTATGCTAGTATTATATTATCTGTGGTAATGTTATTTATTTACTTTGGTGAATGTAGCTGTTTGTATGGAACCCTCAGTGGAACAAAAAACTGGACAAGTGCGAGTCCGACTCGCACTTGTCCAGTTTTTTGTACTATTCTTCTCTTTCACTTTTTTATTGTTGTTATGTCTGTGTCGAATAAACGTTTTATATTGAATTCTATTCTTTATTCAATTCAATTGCATTATGTTTTCTTTTACTTAAGTACATACAATACGTTCATTCAGTCTTATTTATCATGCTATTATTAACTATAACTACAAGGTAGACCATATTATTATAAACTGGACCATTGTTTAGAAAGAAACCCATGCAAAACCTGCTGCTGTATAATAACACCACTAATCCATTTTGTATTAACCTTGTATAGATGACGTAATATTCAGCTGCAAATGTTTCTCCTGCCCGTCCTTATTTAGAAGTCTAGACATAAACCACTAAACTAAATACTGGTAAATAATGACTCGCATGTCTACGTACTCAATCACTACTCACTGCCTATTCTTGATAATTGAATGCTGTCATTTTATGACCAATTTTTCACCGTATATTCTTTGATGATAAGTTCGTAAGCGTCCTTTAATTTAGCCATACCTATCTTCATTTTATCTAGCAACATTCGTAGTTCGTCGTTTTTAGGGTAAAAACGGGACCCTATTACTAAGACGCCACGATCTGTCTGTCTGTCTGTCACCAGGCTGTATGTCATAAACCGTGATAGCAAGACAGTTGAAATTTTCACAGATGATGTATTTCTGTTGCCGCTATAATAATAAATACTAAAAACAGAATAAAATAAATATTTTAGTGGGACTCCCATAATATAAACGTGTTTTTTTGCCGTTTTTTGCGGTAATGGTACAGAACCCATCGTGCGCGAGTCCGACTCGCACTTATTTTTGTTACTAAAACATAACTGAATTGCTTTACAATTTTATTTTACTTTTCAAACATGTAAACTAAATATTCGTTTTTGAAATACAAACCCATTGCCATGCTCAGAATTAAAAACTCGTTCATAAAAAAGATAAAAGTATCCCACGAATTTGGAGAACAAATTTGTACACAATATAAATCTAATTAAGATTTATATTGTGTACAAATCTAATTAAGATTTATATTGTGTACAAATTTGTTCTCCAAATTCGTGGGATACTTTTATCTTTTTTATGAACGAGTTTTTAATTCTGTGGTAATTCATTTATATGATTTAAAAGAGAGTTACCAATCGTCCCCAGTGTGTACTAAGCGTTATAATGACGTACGTCAGTACACCGTTCAACGTTTGTTTTTGATCTTAGCATGTGGTAGCCACTCCCACGTGGGTCCCATACAACGGCTGTTTAGTTTTGTCATCACGTGCTTATTAACATGATGGTATTCTATTTGTTTATCTTGTTTTGGTCTTGATATGATGTTGGTATTTTTAATTATGGGACTAAAATTAGGTGTCATGGTGAACGATAATACGTGAGTATCTATATCATAAAGTAACGCACTAAACGTGTATAAAATCTATACTTATGGTATAAATGCGGTAGTGACTCTGTCTGTTGTGTGTCTGTTTGTTACGCTTTCACACCTAAACTGCTTAACCAATTTTGGTATAGAGATAGATTCGACCTTGGAGAAGGATATTAGGACATGCTTTTTATACAGGGAGTGCGTTCCCTTGGGATAATTGCCGACTTTCACGTGAGCGAAGCCGCTGGCAGGAGCTAGTCTATACCAATATTATAAAGAGGAAAGATTTTTTTGTTTGTTTGTTTGTTTGTACCGAATAGGCTCCGAAACTACTGGACCGATTTTAAAAATTCTTTCACCTATGGAAAGCTACATTATTCCCGAGTAACATAGGGTATAATTTAGACGGGTGCGAAGCCGCGGGGGTCAGCTAGTATTTTATAAAATCATTAGAATTGTATGCATCCTTTATTATACTAGCTTAATCGAATACTCTTTGTTGAAAAACTATATAGTTGCTCAAAATTAATTCTAATTTGATTATCTGACTATTAATATAATGTTGACTTACTAGGTACAAGAAGTTCTGGGTCTTGTGAATGAACCATTTGCATAGCGTAGGAGATGCACTAGAATTGTTGTCTATGCATACTTTATTATTCAGATAGTCTAAATACATAATTAACTGAAAAGGTCAGAAACAATCCAACGAGTTATAATTAACAGCAAAAGAGTGGAACTCACTGCCTGCTTCTGTGTTTCCGAACGCATTCAACCCGCATTTGTTCAAAGTTAGAATGAACAGGCTTCTTCTGGGTTAGCTCACTCCATCGTCGACTTTGTCTCTGTCACCTAGACTTGAGTAAAGAGCAAACCCGAGATGGGTTAAATAAAAAAAATGGGAAAGAAAAATGCTCATAAAAGACTTTCTATAAAATAATATCACGCTGGTGTTCTCTGAAGGGTTATAAAAGGCCTAGAGTACACACACATTTTACCGATTATGTTTTTAGTCCCAATTATAATACGAGGCGAGCCCATAGCCATCAACCAGGCACAAATGATACTGAGAAATTCCCAGAAAACTCCAGCTGATACTGAGAAATTCCAGATGGAAAACCCGACGAACCCAGAAGCCCTGGAAAAATGACATTCTATCATCGAAAGTGTAGCGATAGCGATGAAATTGTATGGGATTGACAAGCGATATCCAAAAATCACGTGATCAATCCCTTACATTTTGACATTTCAACTAACGCCTTGCGCTTGTGACCTGCAGACCAACGAAGCAGTCAAAGTTACTCGAAATGTTAAAAATATCACCAGTAATATTTCACATAGGTCTAAAAAAGAAATGCCACGTATAACAAAATGAACTTAGTTACCCAATAATCATGATCTTTATCTTTTATCTTTTCATACTTAATCAGTACATGACATACTTACATACGAGTAAATGTAGCCACTACAAACGATTACTCAATACAACATTTTGTGTCGCATTTTTCCTCCTTCTTTTATTAAGTGGCTGGCATACACACTAGGGATGTTACTGAGCTGGTTTTATCGGAACCGAAGTCGGAGTTTTAAAATTTGTTTAGTCGGAGTTTGCACCTTAATGGGAGATGGTGCCAGAAGAGCGATGTGTTAAGGACAGGCCTAATAAAATAAAATAAGAAACATTATGCAGTCAGCATCTTTAAATGTAATAAAAAATAATAAACCTACATTAATTAAGCGTTAGAAATAAAAATAATCTATACAAATTAATAAAATTGAAGTGTCTGTATGTAATATCAAAATAACAACGTTTTATTGAATGCACGTGAAAGTATATACGGTACTAACAACAAATAAGCAATTTTTAAGATTTTTGTCTTGCTGTCTATCTGCCTGTCTGTCTGTTTGTACCGGGTAATCTCCGAAACGGCTGGACCAATTTTGACGGGACTTAAATATGTTTTTTACGAGTTTGACGCGGACGAAGTCGCGGGCAACAGCTAGTAAAATATATATTTCCGCAGCCACCGGCCGCTATCCGTTGCTTCGGCCTCGGATTTAAAGTGTCGGAGCAGAAGTCTGAACCGGAGGTGTAACATTAATCGGTACAATACCACCGTCCGCTATTCGTTGGCGTAACCTCCGATTAAAACCTCCGAGCCGAATTTAGAACCGGAGGTATACTATCAATCGGAAGTTCTATCGGAGTCAGAGTCGAAGCTCCGTAACTTCCCTAATACACACTTGTACGCGAATACAATGCGTTATTTGGGCGGTTTCCAAACGGTTATGTTATTCCACTTGACCTGTAACTGATGCGGGTTCTGGTTCCTTTTGTTGTGATGGAAATTATATTGGAATGAGGAAGATGAGTTTTTGATTGTAAGCCAGATTTTTTATTGTTGCGAAGTAAAATTCTCTTATGATATCATCCAGTATTTTTTCCACAGCAACTTCTCCTAAATTGTAATTGATCACTGTGCTTCTTGCTCAATACGTGTTGGTGGTTGTTCCTTGCGATTTTTCTGCTTTCATTGCATCATACGTTGATGAGTTCTTTGTGTAAAACCTGTATCTAACTCTCTTTTTGCAAGTCACCCAATCGACCCCACCTCGAATCAAATTGACAGTTACAACTCGTTATTTATTGAACTAGGTATTTTTACCCTTGTTCTTCTAACTGACATGGAATATGGGCCTAAGTATTTTTGAAAGAAACTGACTGTACGCCAAACGATTCAGACGACAAATGGTAATGGAACTTAATCAACCTCGATTAATGTTTTGATTAATGTAAATAAATAACAAGCCTTCCTATAACTGTTATTTTTATTGAGTCTAAGTGCAGTAAAATGTCTTATAATCTAACCCTATTTGTGATATCAAAACGTCACATATTTAGAACTGGCAAGTGAAATAAGATCGCAAAGAACCAAACCAATTATTCAAATATGGAACTCCATAGATAGAGTGTCAAGTAATTACACCTCTCTAATATCACACGTAGAAAAGATATCACATTTATTCGGAGCTTCATTAAAGTCCAGACAAGATGGAGAAATCTAATTTGGTGTGCACGAACGGACAATCTCTTACTGGACGTGCCTTCCGTGACTTGTCGTGTCATAATAAAAATATTTGTAATTACACTCGGTGTTATTTACTTTGTTTTCGAATGAATATTATGTTCTAGAATCTAGAAGATACTGTTTTGTGAAAACTCCAGTCCGTTTCTACTGATTTAAACTGTAAAGTCTTCTGGCTGCTTTACCAGACATTTCCATGATGCTAAGATCTTTTAACAGGGTTAACTGCCCATGTGCTGATTTTTCAATCATGAGGTTAAATCAAAATCCTGCAGTTTGGTAGCAAGCAACTAGATGTCCTTCACTGGGATCGCTTTTTTTTGTTTTTTTTAATGCGCTACATTAGTAATTTATTCCTAACAAGACTTCGTTTTACTTTTGATATAAGTCTCTCCCGCTTCGTCCGTTCGTCTGATATTAATAATGATGATTTCTTCTTAATTCGAATTTCTATTCAAAACCACCCAGAACATTTTTTTCTGCCAGCCTGCATAATGCATGAATCCGAACAGCAAGCAACCTTCACAGTATTGTAAGGGGATAGCTCAAAGAGGTTTAAATAATATTTAAAAATTACTTTTATACGTTCTATTTTATCAAAAACGTGTACCGAAGTGACAAGCAAAGCTCAACCAAAAACATCCTCAATTATTTTCTAAGTGTTCCAATTTCAATAACCTTCCAAAACTAAATAGTTATCTGTTACCAGTCTTATAATATGCAAGGAGTTTACCTCTGAATAGGTGAAGAGTCTCCACAGTATTAACTGGCACGATAGAATAAGCATTCCTGACACACTAGAACTAGAAGAAGATTTAGCAACAACATGCATTCAACAATAAAACATTTTTTATTGAGGAAGTGACAATAACACAACAAGATCCACACACAGCTCCTTCTACGTTCTGGCCTCACCTACTAAATCAATAAACCTACTATAAATAAACCTATCAACGGCACAAAAGGAGCAAGTTATCTTCTGAATGGATATCATTGCTACATCACACCTACGTCTGAAGCAGTACAAAGACTGTTTGTGTTGACCAAGGGATTGCCTGTGTTTGTATGAAGGAGTAACCTTGAAGATAGTGAGGTTGTGAATGACATGTAGCCTTCATTTGTTATCAATTTCTATAAAATGGACTTATGTGTCATTGTTGTTTTCTAGGTCTCAGACCAAGTCTACTTGCGAAAATGTTTTCAAGGAATGATTGATGAAGTTTCCTGTGACTCTAATAAATAACCTGCCTTGGTATTATTTATAAATTATCTTCTTTGTCTAACCCTCTTCCCAGTTCAGCTGGGGTCGGGTCTCCTTGTACGTCTGCGCCAGGGAGCTTTGTTCTGGGTTGTCTGAGTGCTCAGGTTCTCCTTCAGGACCTCTTTCGTCGTCCCCTTCTATTGGGCGGTATTATTTATAAATTATATTATTTATAAAAAAAAATCCGCGCGGGTATCATTCCGCAACCAATAGCAACGATTAAGGCAGACAAAATCATGAATATTTTATTGCTCTGATTTTAAGTCTAAAAAGCTGTTGACTAAGAAAACTGTTGAAATTATTGACAGAGGTCATATTCGGTTAAAACGTTATCCTATTTAGAAATTGAATGCGTTAAATTTTTCCTCACATTTATGAGGATATTAAATTCGCTAATTGTTAATTTACCTGCTTTGATGAATAGGTATTTAACACAGAGGTTAACGACTCTTTTATTGCATTTGTTTAGTTAGATAAATATATGCGTCACTTATATTCCGCAACGGGCTAATGACCTACTCTGCGGATGAGATTAAAACGTATTATGTATCATAGCAATATTTATCTGCATGTTTTTAGTGAAAACTGGCATAAATCACAGCTTCATGATTGTTATCTAGGTTCCTGTAGGAATTACCCGCTTTAGGCTTAGAACTTTCCCATTCTTCTTATTCTTTTTGTGTGAGGATGTGGTCGCCTCTGGTGTCAGAGTTAATTAAGCCGCCTCTGGGAACCCCACAGGCCTCTGACTTGGCTATTGCCCATCCTCATAAACATCCATTCCATTTTTTTCTCTATTTATTGTAACTGATGAACAGTTGGCACGTATTTTTTATTATTTATAAACTCGCGTTTTACCACTATCTCGCCTGATGGTAAGCAATGATGCGGTCGACTTTGTTCATTAAACATACATTCTTCTTTTACAACCATTCGTAAAACCTATGTCTAGATTCTAGTAAGGGAGTAGACTCCATACTTATGTTTTTATTGTTAACTAGCTGCTACCCGCGACTTCGTCCGCGTTCAAAATTTAATAAAAATGCTCCGATCGCCACCAAACTACAGGATTATCCGCTGGGTCAATCTAAAGATTCTCTGAAAATTTCATTAAAATCGGTCCAGTCGTTTCGGAGTCTATAAGGGTCATACATACATACTTTCTCTTTTATATATATAGATAGATTGTTAAATAAATTGTGATTACGTATGGAGTAGGTAACTCCCTAAAGTTGAGGTACCTTTTATATTTTCGCGGCAAAACTTTCAAAATGCGCGCGTCGTTTTGGGTTAAGGTTACATTAAATTACCGCCGATGACGTCGCTCAATCCTAGAATTCCTCTAAACTAAATACCGCAACTAGTAAACAAACTGAGTCAAACTCAAAAGTATTAGTATTAACGGCATCAAATGCCAATGAACACACCAATTCCTGGAATAAACTGAAAGTGAGTCTCATACAATAATCATCGCTCAGGAATGTCGCAGACGGACGGACAGACGATTGTTCATACTAAACAGTCTTTATTTGTATTGACAATGTTGCTTTGGAGAGATAAGGTGCCATCTGTCGGTATGGGATGAAGGACCGGTAGTGATAACCTTTTATGGGACTGATGGCGCCAATTTTAGTGTATAATCTAAGTACAAATTGTGTTGACGGTGACTGAGGAAGCGACACAATCTTCTCCTGTCTGATTTGTGCCATATCAGAGCGTAGTATAGCATTATTAATAAAATTTGTGATTCTGCGTCGACTGGATTCCTGGGCTTATATATTGCTAGCTGCCGCCCGCGTGGTATTAGTACTTCGCCCAATATCTGTATATATTATATAGCCTCTGTGTTATTCTGATGTATAAGCTATATTTCTGTAAAGTTTTATCAACATCCGTTAAGTAGATTTCGCGTGAAAGAGTAACAATCATCCATCCATTCATTCAACCTCATAAACTTTCACGTTTATATAATAAATAATAGTACTAGCTTCTGCCAGCGGCTTCACCCGCGTAAATGTCGAAAATTGTCCCGAGGGAAAATATTCCCGGTATAAAAAGTATCCTATGTGCTATTCCTGACTATAATCTATCTCTGTGCCAAATTTCATCCAGATCCGTTCAGTAGTTTTTGCGTGAAAAAGTAACAAACATACATCCTCACAAACATTCGCATTTATAATATTAAAGAAGGAAGTAGGATTAGGATTAAAATCTACAACTACTGCAAGTAATAGGAAGTTATATTATTTAGCCCTCTATATCTGCGTGTTTCTCGCTTGCTAAGATAGTCATAATTATCATTTTAGCCAAAAGACGCCCGGATATAGGCGTCCTCTAAGCGTAAAACACATCGACCGGTCCTGAGATATGTAATTATTCCAAATTAGAATTACGAGGACTACTTTGTCAATAATGTCGACAAATCTATTTTTTATAATTATTTTGTTTTCATCCCGAATTGTCCCATTGGGCAAAGGCCTCCTTTCATCCTTCCATTTCTCTCGGTTTTCGGTAAGTGCGGACAGGTCCTTTCTGTAGATATCAAGCTCGTCCGCCATCTTCTACTGGGGTGCCGCGATGTCTCCGTACATTATCCGGAACCCACATTGTGGAAGCTCTTGCTCATGAGACGTTCGACATACGGCAAACACTCCGATGGGTCTCCTTTCATCAGAGACCCCATCGACCAATAGCTCTTCTAGGCGTTTTCGATACGTCTTGTTACTTCTTCATCCTGTCTCGCCTGGAAAGAGACTATTTGGCTGTGGTAGATATAATTTTTATTCCCTCTCACAGAGAGGAGGCCTGTTTCCCATCAGTGGGAACATTAGTAGGCCAATGACGATGATGATGAGATATATTCTGGGACAGATGCAATCTCCACTGTCTGTGATTGTAGGTTCCAATTAGCAAGACCTTCATATTTAGTAAGGGAAGCTAATTATCAGATATTTTGTATGAGTAACCATAGGTAATAACGAAAGAAATTGTCAAAAAAATACACCAATAAATTCTTCGCTGCTTGCTTGAACCAATTCTGAGAAGCAATATGTTCACGAAGGAATGCACTCTGTTGCATAAGGTGCAGCGTTTCCAGCGAACGTAAACAAAACCCAGCAATATGATACACGGGCTTGTAGTCTCGTACTTTGGCCAAACACGTTCATATACAGCGTTGAATAACAATGGATACTGTTACAGTGTCTTTGTTAAACAATTTTGGTTGGTTTCACTGTGTTTGGACGATTATTTTTGTTTGAATTTATATATTTTTATTTTTGTTAATAGACTAATTTTATTTATTAACTAGCTGACCCGGCAAACTTACTTTGTTTTGCCATAAAAACACCAAACATTCATCTACCATACCTACCCTAACAACCCTACACTACCTACCCTACCCTAACTACCCTACACAACCTACCCTACCCTACCCTACCCTACCCTACCCTACCTACCCTACCCTACCTACCCTACCTACCCTACCTACCCTACCCTACCCTACCTACCCTACCTACCCTACCTACCGTACCTACCGTACCTACCGTACCTACCCTACCCTACCTACCCTACCTACCCTACCCTACCCTACCTAAACTAAAAAAAAAAAAAATAAGGTTGAATAACCCTTATCACTTAGGGGTATGGAAAATAGATAGTAGCCGATTCTCAGACCTACTGAATACGCATATAAAATTTGGTAAAAATCGGTAAAGCCGTTTCGGAGAAGTACGGTAACTAACATTGTGACATGGAAATTTTATATATTAGATTTATCTGACCCAATTATTGCTTTATGTAAAGTGACGGCCTGAAACACAGGTTTGAAAGAACCTAAATCGGGCAGGTCCCTACCACAAATATAAATTCTTGTATAAAATCTTGGAGTTGTAATAAAATGTTTTAGTATAAAGTTTACATATAAGCACTATTTATACCATTGTACTGCACCTAATGTATATTTTTGTGAAAAAACTTACTTTTTAAGAAATATTATTCTTCTTGTACTGTGCCTGTACTGTGTCGCACATAACGTATTAAATAATAACATGCAGGACATTGTGTCTAGCGCTAACGATTGTCAAAAGTTGAAAATGTTCCCACGTGAGATTCCAGTAGCGCTTGTGAAACTCATATGTTTTGGCTATGATGAGAATGCCGCTTTGTCTTGGCCCTCTTATCTAAGTCAGTGATTATTTACAATCTGATGATGATGATACAAGCTTGACCCATAGTACGATCAATTCTATACCCACTTTACGAAAATAAATATGTGATATGTGAATATCTGAGTTTAAATGTTTGTAAACACACCCACGATACAGGAAGACATTCCTAGTGTGGGGGCAATATTTTTATTAAAAAAATATCACATCTATCAATACAGGATTCCAAAAAGCAATAAATGCGCTTATCCTAACATACATAAGTTACCAATATATTGTTTTTCTATTTTTCTTCTTTCGTCTCTCTAACATCTGTCAATATGGCGATTTTTTTCCGTTTCTACAATAATCATTGATCTGTCAAGCCAAGAGTGACAATACAGCCAATATTGACGGAAGCATAAACGTACCACATATTGTTTTACAGTTATATAACATGTACCTAGACTATCGTAGACATGGATTACGTAATATAATCTCACAAAAGAGCTATATTAAGGCAGTCTTAAGGTTTCCTAGTGTTCACGGATACTAGGCTAGAATAAATGTATCGTCAGCTGATATTTTCTCCTCGCAGTTCTACGTGAAAACTCAACAGTAATGCTCTTGGAACCTAACTAAATGGGAGGTGATAATCGTAGGAATAAGGAAGGTGCAGTAAAGCACCAGGTACTACTACTACTAACATTTGGGCAAACGACACTTGTAGTTTATTTCTAAAGGAATAAGAAGTCAAGACGTTTTGTAGAGATGTGAGACATTTGACGCAACCGGAATACTTGATATCTTTGAAATATTATGAATTGCATCCATTGTGTATTCAGAATGCTACTATTAGTTTATTGCATTCAACCCTTTTTGGGTAAAACGATGACCAATTAAAATATCGTTACTCATTTCTTTTTTAGGGTTCCGTACCCAAAGGGTAAAAACGGGACCCTATTACTAAGACTTCGCGATCCGTCTGTCTGTCTGTCTGTCTGTCTGTCTGTCCGTCTGTCTCCAGGCTGTATCTCATGAACCGTGATAGCTAGACAGTTGAAATTTTCACAGATGATGTATTTCTGTTGCCGCTATAACAACAAGTACTAAAAACTGTATAAAATAAATATTAAAGGTGGGCTCCCATACAACAAACGTGATATTTTTGCCGTTTTTAGCTCGATATTAATAACGGCAACAGGTAGACGCTTGAAATATTCACAGAATGTTTAGTTATATATGTACTTCAAAAAATAATAATTAATAAATTAAAATAAAATAAATTAAGGGGGGCTCCCATACAACAAACGTGATTTTTATGCAGTGTTTTGCGATAGTGGTACGGAACCCTTCTTGTGCGAGTCCAACTCGCACTTGGCCGGTTTTTTGGGTTTACTAACACTCATTTAGGGGCAGAAACAGGACGGAAGATGACACACACTCCTTGAAATAATGCCTTTGCAAACATCTCCAGAACTACTAAGCTATGAATAAAATCAATAGGCCTATCTTGTACCGATAATTCCTCCTCCCAACTAAGCCTTAACAGCAATATCACCAGCAATAAAAGTACTAAAACAATGAACAAGAATTAAACCAACCAGAGGTCAAGCTGCGGTCCTGGAGAAAATCACGGCGATGTCCATTGACGCCAATTTATTGTTCTCCATAAATAAAGCCGGCCACTATATCAATTAATGTTAATTTATATACTTCTCGACCTGTGGCTTTGGACGAGTTTCTTAGGCTCTGACGTTTGTTGCTTAAGTTGCTACTGTTTGGAGGCCTGTGAATTATTTAGGTGGATTTATATAATTTATAAGTTGGATAAGATTCTTTATTGATAATTAATCAAACGACTCTTATATGTAGTGTAGACTTAGTTACATAGAATAATATAGATAAATAGATTGAAAGGATAAACTTTATACATCACTATTGCAAATTCTATGATTATAATGGCGGTCTTATAGCTGACAGTTATATCTTTTTTTTTTTTGTCTTTGGAAATCATCCAATGACTTCGCCCGCTCTGGGTGAGGCGGGAGGGCGTGTCAGACTTTTACTGACTAAAACCCACCCGTGTTCCTTCAGTTGCATTAGCCAGGGCCGCGATAACTCTTTTTCAAATTTATCCGCGACTGACAGTTATATCTGCCGGGCAATTTTTAATATAAAGAGAGAGGAATCAATGGTGTATTTTAGACATATATTGAAATAACTTTTTGACTCAAATAATTCTAAATCTGAACTCTCTGGGCTTACAGTTTCACATTCTGTCTTTTATTTTCCAAAAGTATCCACTAAGTTTAAGATTAACGTCTCCAAATCCTACGCAACATGTACCTCTTCCATTTAAATGAATAAACTTGCGATTACTGTAATGTATTACAGCATTTTCCTCTCTATGTTTACATCATCTTACCTATGGTGTTCAAAATAGCGATTGTTCCAATTCGTTCAACTTCAACAACCATTGTTCTTACTAGCTTCATGTACTCCTAGTACTTTTTACCCGACCTCCGAAGGAGGGTAATGTGTTTATCAGTCTATGTATGTATGTATGTATGTATGTATGTATGTTTGTTCCTATGTGGCGTTCCAGAGACCAAACGCGTTGACCGATTTTGATGATTCATACGTCAATCGATTCGTCTTAACCTTGCGAGTGTCATAGGCTACATTAAAATTGGAAAATAGAAAAATGGCGGCTTTTGGGCGCCATATTGTGGGGGGACAATTTTTTTTTTCTTCCAAACCCATCGTGTGGAGTATCAAAATAAAGGGTTTTTAGAGGCGATTTCAAAAATATATAACACTTATATATTTAAATGTACCTAATTCGAAAAAAATGTTAACTAAAAAGTTATAAATAAAAAAATTAATTAAAAAAATCAAAATACCCGACTGCTTTTGGTCGAATCTGGTTTTGGTCAGCCAGCTCGCGAATATGTATCCTCCGACTGCACAGCATGATTTTCTTCTTGTTTACGTCTTTTTAGTTCGCTTTTTAAGCAGTCGGGTATTTTGATTTTTTTAATTAATTTTTTTTTGTAATCTCTTTTACCTTTAAGCTGTACACAGGTACTACATTGCTCTATCTAGTATATCCAGTTCTATCTACCTTGGACCCCCGAGTAGGGTCAGACCTAATTACTAGCGTCCGTTCTAATATCTCTGAATGTTTTGTCCGTTTGTTCGGCTAGTACCAAATAAATCGTAGGCTCACCTTCTTCAAGTGTCAGGGTAATCCTGTTATGTTCAGTAAATTGATTCTCTTCTCTCTGTCTATCTACTTGCTTATTGTATTGTTTTCTGTGATTCGTGTTTAGATTGATTGGGCTAGATTTAATATACTCTATGTATAATCGAATTTTAGTTAAAAAAACATTCGTTTCTTATATCACGCTCCTGTATCTTATTGAAAATAATCAAAATGTTAACTAGGACTGTAGACAAAGTGACATTGGGGCATATATATTGCCTTAACGAAAGCGTCGCGATAGGAATTCGTAAAGCATACGGACCGCGACAGCCATATTATTTAAAAAAAACCGTCAAGTGCGAGTTGGAGTCGCGCACGAAGGGTTCCGTACCATTATCGCAAAAAAACGACAAAAAAATCACGTTTGTTGTATGGGAGCCCCACTTAAATATTTATTTTATTCTGTTTTTAGTTGTAGTTTAATTGTTGTTATAGCGGCAACAGAAATACATCATCTGTGAAAATTCAACTGTCTAGCTATCACGGTTCATGAGATACAGCCTGGTGACAGACAGACAGACGGACCGCGAAGTCTCAGTAATAGGGTCCCGTTTTTACTCTTTGGGAACGGAACCCTAAAAACGGGCTCCAAATGGTAATGGTATTAATAATAATTCAAAAATAAAAATGTATTTTATTAACTTCAATTGTAAAAAGTGTTACAACTAGGGAAAATAGTGTTTACGATGAACTTTGGCACCGAATGTAGGTTTATTCATTTAAAATATTTAAAATAAGAATTATATGTAGATCTCTAAAATTTGTATGCCTATTAGGTTAAACATAACGATCCTGATATTAGAATTAGATGGACTTATTATAGTTATTGTAACTGTTTTTACAAAAAAAAAAAAAAGTAATTGCTGACCCCTGCAGGTATTCAATTGAAAATAATGAAAAGTCAATGTTTATTTGGTTAACTACATAGAGATTTTAAAATTAGTATCAGGTTCACTTTATCCACAACACAGGATTATTTATTGGCAGTTACCTGTCTTAGCAATATTTTGTTTTATTACATAAATAAACAACTTATTAACTACTGAAATTTTGTAACTATGTATGTTAAGTATAGAGAATAGATACATTTCCTAATGCGTTTCTGTCTTATCTTTCCAGGTACGTTGACTGCACTCATTCCGAGGTTTGTCTTTACGGCGATAGTGGTTTATGTCCCTGTGACATGCGATTGCATATCAGTACATTGTTGCTGCTAGTACTGTTTACTTCCTACATTGCCAAGTAAGTTGAATAACATTGTAGAGACTTTCTTGTTCTGGAGACGGTGATCTTCTTATGTCTATGCTTGTCGCGGTTGACTTCTTGTTTGTAAATACCTACATCATCTGTTTTTTTTTTCCAACTACGGTTACCAGTCGAGCCTTGAGCCGAGGTTGCCTATCTGAGCACCACAATACAAAGTCCGAGTCAAAGTCAAATATATTTATTTCAATTAGGCCAATAAGCGGCACTTTTGAACGTCAAAAATTAAATGTTAATTAAAAATGTACAAGTAATAAAAATTGACTCTACCGTGCATTCGGAAAGTAGCTTGATATGGAGAAGAACGCACAAGAAACTCCATACTTACTCTTTTTAAAAAAAATATGTTTTACAATGTTTACTTATGTACATACATTAATAAATTCATATATGTATGTGAGGACGATGCACCCAAAATAGCACTACACACTATACAACGTACAGTAATAAAAGCACTAACAGGTAAATTCATTAATTTGATAAATAGGAACATGGTTCTCACATACTTACAAATATTGCAAACATAGGTAAAATACCTAATTGCAAGCCATGGAAGGTAGGGATAGTGGTGCACCGCAATTCCGGCACTCCTCTCCCGCCGCGGCCTCCAACCCTCAGCCGCGATATCGTATGGGACCTGGGACGCTCCATACGACATCGCGGTCCGCCTCAGTTGCGATGTTGCCTCTATTACCGCAATCTACATGTTGGCCGCTACGTCGTCGGCTTAATCGGCAAGAGCCCTGACGAGCGGCCCCTTCTCAGGTTCCTCTTTACCGTGGGTGGCCAAGCCACGGCTACTGAGGCCCCCCGCCTCGACAATAATGGAACCCACCGGGGGGAACGGCAGGGTCTTAGTATGTAATGAATGATCCACGGACCGACCTCGGCAATTGTAGATTGACCTATGAGTCAAATACAAAACACTACAAGTTAAAAGTTAATTCACTTTACCCTACGTGATAAGAGATCATTCAATTTAAAACATAAATTACAATCTCTTTTAGAATCTGGCTTAAAATGGCTAATTACAATTACACGATAATTCAGTTACGTCGATGCAAGTAAAATAAGTAAGTTTGTAAGAAATGTAGGCAGAGTTGTTACAAGCTGATTCTTATCGTGAGAATGTCTGTACCATTGTCTTCAGTTAGTTATATAATAATTATATATTACTGTCACCTTTTGAAGGTTATGTACAAACTTGTAAGAGTTTAGTTTTATAAGTTAAAGGTTAATTGATTCCAGACCTTTGCTAAGTGTTTTATCAGCAACAATGAATGTCGAAAAGTCAAAAGGTAAAAGAATGCATACGTTACATTTGTTTCCACACCCACACACATTGTTCCCACTGCTGTGACACAGGTCACCTCTCTGTGAGAGGGGATGGGCCAAAATCCACCACGCGGGCCCCGTGCGGATTGGTAGATGTCACATGTCTTCGAATTTTTTATTCTAAGGCATTCCTCACGATGTTTTCTTTAACCGTTTTTTGAGCAGTGGTAATGAAATAATTTACACAAAGTAAAGAGCCTTCCTGGGTTCGAACTACTTCGAATTTATGACCTACAACTTGTAAGTCGCGGCCTATACCATTGCTATCCCATTTCGATTTCGCTTGTTAATCCCATACATGACTTTTTTGACTTAGCTAAAATCATAAGATCAACAATTATCTGTGTAGCAATCCTCCACAATAGATGAAAATCTGCTGCTTGAGAGAAGCACAGAAACCGGTCGTATGTTCAATAGTGGACGTCTTTCGGCTCAAATAACGATGAATTTATGAGTTTTAAAGACCGCAGGTAAGCGCGGTAGAATCGATGTCGTCTTCAACAGCCATTGACTACTGCGGGTGATATTCAAAAAGAATAAATAATAAGTGCGTTACAAGTTCATTGCCCCTTTTAATTTATGAAAAAAAAACTCTGTTGCAAACTTGTAGTTTGCCTAGGGCTACAAATTTCCTAAGCGATTGTCCTAAAAAGAAATATGATCTTGCTAGTCAAGTGGGTTAATGACCGCACAGACAATAAACTGTCCTACAAGACACGAAGTAGGTTAGATAATAATAGTGTTCTTAAATGACTGAGACATTAGTTTATGTAAACTGGAATTAAGGCAATTAATGGATAGTTCCTTCAGCTTTAAACTTTAATTTTGAGTCTTAGCTATTTGTGGGTGTCCATGCAGAAAGGGTCCAGTAGTAAAGTATTTAGTTAAGACTAGATTCGGTAGCTAGAATAGTCATTTGATAATAAGGATTAAAAAAAAAACTTTTTACAAAAACACTACAAAGTTAAAATAACAAAAAAAAAATAAAAAAAGTAATAACTTCAATTTCGGAAGTCGGTGTTCTTGTTTTAGTTTCTTCGTTTTTTGACACCGCCGACTTCCAAAATTGAAGTTATTTTTAACTTTGTAGTGTTTTTGTTTGGAAGTCGGTTGTTTTTTTGTAAAAAGTTTATTTTTATTTTTTTACTTTTTAGTTGTGGTACATAATGGACCAGTTATATAGGCTAGGTACTAATAATGCCCAAAGTGAAGCCAGAAAAGATTAAACTTAAACAAAACCGGTGGAATAAGAGTAATACCAAGGTGAACTGCTTACACTTGCGTACCCCTTTAGAGCGTATCAGTGTGACGTTATGTTATGAAATGGAAATAAACAATAAACAGAAATGCGATTGCAGCTATCCCGAGTGATTTGCCGTCATTTATTAAAGAGTTCTGATGTATATCTCCGAAGTTCTTCATCAGATCTTGATGAAAATTAAATGGGACCACATGACAAGCACCAGCTATCAAATATAAAAAATCGGTTCATACAGTAACAAGTTCTGAGGTAACACACAAAAAAAAAATACAATCGAATTGAGAACCTCCTCTTTTTTGGGAATTCGGTTAAAAATATACAAAAACACACTTATTTATCAGATATATGAAGTTGAAAATTTATTTGTGTTTGTATGAGGGCAACTTTACAAATATGCGTATATCTCGGCAATTAAATGCCGAGAACTGGACCTTTTTACTTGGACGCATTTAAGCTTTTGGACGTATTTTTTTAAATAAACCTGTATTGTCCCATTGTTGGGCAAAGACCTGCCCTATACTGTACCAATGTTCTTTGAATTTTGGATTCTCTATCCAACCCGGTCAGGAGCGAGCTGGCCCACACTGCCTGATGATCCTGGCCCATCTGTCTTTACTATTCTAAGATTAAAGGGCTTATTACACTACACGGTATTCAGGGCCCTGAATACCGGGTCACTAAATCATTCCGAAGCAATAAGGTCGATAATATGAGAACCCTAACTCCCTAACAGGTATTACACTACCCTAAATTAGGGTTTAGGGCCCTGAATACCGTGTAGTGTAATAAGCCCACGAGGTTATTTCTTACCACACACAGTCAATCGCAATGCCTTTTATATAACTTTTTATTAAGTTGTCGAGCAGAAGAATTTAAACCTTGCTTAAAACATGAATTGCCTTCAGTTGTGATTTAGTGTGGTACGCAATAAGGGTCATGCAAGGATGTTAAAATTAACTGGGGGTGATCATAAGCTCTTAGAGTAAGGTTATTTTGTTTGTGTGTAAGGGACAGATATATATATGACTAGTATACATCTGTCCCTTTTTCACAGACGAACAATGATAGTTTTGACACGTCATGGTACGGGGGCGGATTACGGTTAGTATGTCGGGTTCAAGTTAACAAATTGTAGGTATAGTCATAAAAAACCTGCATTGCACTAAGTTGTTTGTTTCCTATATAGCAAGGTTTAAAGAAAACTTTAAACCTCGTCGTCGTCGTTATTTTCGGTGAAATTACGTTTTCGGGCCAACAAATGTAATATCTTATAGTGCAGCCAACGTTTCAAATAAAAAGCTTTGCCGCACAACGAACTAAAGAGAGTTTTAAAGTTTTAAGAGACAAACTCTGCCAAATTTTCGAAAACATGAACGTGTTGCCAAAAAGTAGGAAGAACCACTATCTGGTGGAAAACCAGTTTCTTAAAAGTTTTTTTACTAGAAAACTAGCACACAGTTTACCAAACGGTAGTAATAATAAATTTCATTTGCATTGGATGTTGAATGAAGAACAAAAAAGAAACAGTTCAGTCAGCAAACTCAAGCATATTTTGAAGATGCGCTTACAAGGGCAATTATCCTTTCCTGCCCAGTATGCGTAACCACCAGCACTTTCCAACAGCTGAACGATGCCAACGACAGAGCTATCCAGGTGGCCACATTTTGGTTGGACAAAACTTTAGTCAAATCGACTCGCAAAGAAAAAGGGCAGTTGATTGCGCAATTAATAGCAATTGTGGTTAAGGGTACACTAGTCGACGGCACGAACTATTTTGTTAAAATGCGTGCTATATCAACCGACAACACGTGTGGAACAGATAGATGCTGTTATAAGCAGTAAGAAGCTAGTTCGCGTACGAATACACTCTTTTGCAAATTTGTAGCGAAATGGATGATGATTTAAAACGAAAACGAGCGCGCGGAATTTTATAAACACCGTTTTTCAATTTTCCTTCTTCTTATGGAACTTATTTGCGCCGAAAGATGCGTAAAAATTAGTGTTAAGATAAGGAACTTTCGAAGCTCATAACTTGCAAGTAAATTTTATTTTTACTTTTTTGCTTCCATACAAGGCTAGATAATGATGAGACAAATTGATATCATTTTTTTATTTTGATCGTACATCGTCAAACAGTGGAGTAAAAGCCAGACTACGTTTGTATGGAAGAATTTTCGACTACTGTACCCTTAAATATAATGTCCCAGAAACACGTTGCAATGTCCAATTTCAGTTAGGTACCTACTTATGCTTACATTTACGTATTTAAATTAATACCAAATAAAAGGTGTGTTTTTTAAACCTCGTCGGAAAAAAGGGGTGTTATAAGCACAGTATAAATATAGACGAAACGGCACACAAACATGCGCAACGACGAGACCTCTAACTAAGCGGTTGTCGCGATGCTGTTAGTAGTGCGTGCCGCTTGGGGGTCTAGTAGATATGCATGTTTGTGTGAGTGTGCCGTTTCGAGCGTTTGTAGTACCTACAACCGTAGGTATAGTTTCCGTACTGTTTGTCCATATTTACACTGTGTTATAAGTTTGACTTGTGTACCAGTGTGTTTGTGTATTTGTGTGGCATCATAGCTCCTAAACGGAAGAACCGATTTTGGTTTAGTTTTTTTTTATCTAAAAGGTGACTATATCGAGGTTGTTCTTAGCTATATTTGATGAAAATTGGTTAAACCATTCTAATGATATGGGCATTTTACTGTTTGAATCGGGGTGTTTCCGCAAAATATCGTGTCATAATTACGTGTTCAATAGATTGTCGATCGAAGCGTGTCTACTACTGGATAAATTATATGCATTAAATAAAAATCTGCCGGGAGGTTTTTAAATATTAAATTGTACTTGTTCAATAAAGATGTAGTTTCCAAGTGCATAATTAGCGGCAGAAACATAAAGTAGATTTTCTAAATATATTTCTGATTACGTAGATAGTAAACTATTCTTCAGACAATAGATAACATTCCCAAGCGTTAAAAAATCAATTAAGTTTAACATTTATAATTACACAACATAACAATCAAGACAGTTCCGTAATTTCGTTCTCCACAACATCTGCTTACCCATTGCACATAAAATTGTGGAGATTGTTTCATTAATAATCTTTGTGTTCTGTTACTCAACGGAGTAATTAAGACAAAACAGAAGAGGGAACACGAACACAGCGTTCAATGAGATTATGCGTTAGCACAATCTTCCATGGAATGGGTTACATGGAACGGGTTAACTGAAAATTAGTTTTTGTCCGTCAGGTAGATTAAAAACCGGCCAAGTGCGAGTCGGACTCGCACACGAAGGGTTCCGTACCATTATCGCAAAACACTGCAAAATAATCACGTTTGTTTTATGGGAGCCCCCATTAATTTATTTTATTTTAATTTAATATTTATTATTTTTTTAAGTAAATTTACAAATACATGTTCTGTCAATATTTCAAGCGTCTACCTGTTGCCCTTATTAATATCGAGCAAAAAACGGCAAAAATATCACGTTTGTTGTAAGGGAGCCCTCCTTAAATATTTATTTTATACTGTTTTTAGTATTTGTTGTTATAGCGGCAACAGAAATACAACATCTTTGACAATTTCAACTGTCTAGCTATCACGGTTCATGAGATACAGCCCGGTGACAGACGGATAGACAGACAGACAGACGGATCGCGAAGTCGTTTTTACCCTTTGGGTACGGAACCCTAATAAAAAATTATGGACACGTATTTTTTCTTTTGACACGTAAACATAAAAGTGACGACGATATAATGCGTTGAAATATCGTGTGACGTCACGCCGCTAGTACACTCTATACTGCCTTAGTGACGTCAATAGCCCCCACTCCTGAACTTTAACGCTAGTACACTCTATACTGCCTTAGTGACGTCAATAGCCCCCACTCCTGAACTTTAACGCGCTTTAACTTTGTCAATTTTTATTGATTTGGTAAAGCAAAAAATTGCTTGATAATCTCACTGACGGTCTGAATATAATTATCATTTTTCTACCCAGTAAACATCCCTATTGCTAAGAATGCAAAACTAGACTCCTTGCAACTGAGACATAGTTTTAGATGGTGTGTGCTGCTATATATACCTCCCTAAAACTCTACCTATCCCAATAATTCCCTGAAACGTAAAATATGTAAGGTTATGGCATTGCATGACTTATTCATCCCCAGTAAGCTCGTTCTTCCGTTGCACATCCCGTTCATCCAATCAAAACGAATCGCCTTCGATCAGAACAGAGCCGTATTAGGGACTGTATCGAAAGAGGGCCGCTAAATCGGGTCAGATATAATATTGGTACTTGGTTCGAAATGAACCATTTTATTTAAACTAGGTTGGTAGTGTGTGAGCTTCCGGGAATGGACGCATAACTAATAGACTTTGTAGCGCTAGGATAGGATTTATTTCCTAAACAGTACTACTTTTAAATTATACAAACATTTAGAGCTCGTGTCTAAATAATAACAGCCGCACGGGTCGATCATCAAGGTTAAGCAACGCTTGACGAGGTCTTTTTTATATCTACCTGACGGACCTTCTCATTAAATTACACTAGTATCATGCCTCCTATAACATGGAACTGAAATGTAACTGGTGAAATAGGGGTGTACTATAACAGCACCTGTGGTGGAGAAATGCTCATGCATACTGCGCTACCACGGGGAGATAGCGCAGTTATGTGGGACTCGAACCCACTAAAACTCCACGGTGTCCTCCTGTGCCGCTTATGGCTGGAATACGGCTACGCGTTAGCACTGTGCCCTCTGGAAAAGAGAGGTATGATGTTATGTAATTTTACAGTAATATTAACTAAAATCAGACTTAATGAACGTAAAATTCGAAGACATGTGACATCCACTACCCGCACTGGGCCCGCGTCACCACGGGGCAAATCCACCGATTACGGCCCGTTGCCTCTCACAGAGAGCAGGCCTGTGTCCCAGCAGTGGGGAAATTAAAAAGGCTGATTATGATGATGAAACTTAATGTGGGTTTTACAATTGCCATGGTTCAAAACGATATCACACAGATATTATAGTTTTTAGACAACTTTAAAATTCGTTCTTTTCAATAAACAGGTCTTAAGTATATCCACTAAATGGTTCACATTCAAGCAAAATAGTAAAAAGCTAAAGCTACTTTATTATAATAATTGTCAAAAATAGATACCTACTTTTGTATTCAGTCTATTTCACGGTTAGTTCTACAGAAGATATGGTATACTCCAAGTAAAGTTCTTTTGTAGATAAGTACATACAACTTGTTTTAGCAAAAAGCCAGATAGCGCTAGAAAATTAGGTACTAAACACGCACTAAGAAGCTTCTACACAAAGACATTCTTGTTATCAGTTTTACAGCCAGTAAAAGATTTTGTACGCACCTCAAACTGAGATTTAGGCTCAGCTTTTTACCCGTGCTTAACTCAACCGTTGATTAAATATGCTAACCAATGGTTGTATTTTGGCAAAAAGCGCTTATTAATCAATTTTAGTCTAACAAATGGCCTAATAATTACTCTTTATCATATTTGTGATGCCAACTCGTGATGATTAAACGCGATTTACCGATAGTTTTAATCCATTGGTTACCATATTTACCATTGGTTGGTAACCATGGATCAAAACACTGAGCCTTACCGCCTTACTGAACGAGTTGCCCAATCCGAGTACCTAAGCGTTCCTATCTTACTGCTTAGGCTGTATCGTGAGAATTCCTGTGCTCGTTTCAAGATAAAACTGATATAAAAATAAACGGGGACGTCAGCGTGTTTCCTAAAAGTTGGAGTCAGGATTTTCTCGGGCTGTCGTTGTCCTCGTATTTGAATGTAAAAATCTTAGTGAAATTTGGATTGGAATCGAATTCCTTATCTGTCGGGCTGTGTTCGGCAATTTAAAGATTAGATAATTTCCAAAGAAGACATAAAAATCCTTCTTCTTTTTTTATTGTACAAAAACATAAAACAAGTTAACTTAAATCCAAATGGCTCAAATAAAAATCCATTTTTGACGTCTTTGTATATCTAAGAGCTGTCAACAAAAATTTTAAAGAAAAGAATCTATTAAAAAATATATAGTTTATTTTACATTGTGAACACATTCATTTACAAACTACAGCTAATCTACTTATGTATAATACATTCACTACCACCATATTCATACTGTGCCTCTCAAGAGGAAGACACAGTAACAATAGCATCTACTCTGATAAACTTCAAGCCGCCATTGTGTCTCACTTGACACGTGTTTGACACAGGTGCTCTGGAGCTACGGAACCACGTCCATAACTATTTATTGACAGGATCTTCCTGTGCCGCTTTATAAAGTAAAGTTACATTTTTATACTTTTATGTTGTTGCCTTGCCTTGTGTGGTTTAGGGTTCCTTGGAGGGAAGTTGTGATCGATATTTTGCTCTGCAGTGTATTTTGTTTTTGTAGTAAAATGTTTTAAGAAAATCAGCGAAGCCCAATTTTAGTGCTAAATTAAAATGAGTTTTCTCTGCATCTCTGGAAAATAGAGCTCTCTTGACTTGCAAAAAAATGTTTAATTTGTGTATTGTCTTTCTCATGATTAGGAAGTAGAACGCTTTGTCTCTAATCATCAAATAGGTACACAATACAAGTCATGATGGGTTTGCTCTTGACTCTAGTCTAGTTCAGAGGTGACAGAGACAGAGTCGACGATGGAGTGAGCTTACCCAGAAGAAGCCTGTTCACTCTAACTTTGGAACAAAATAATTGTCTACAACATACAGAACCACAATCTCCTTCAAAAATCGTCCTTTCCAGGATATTTATAGCACGTGCAATATAAACAGTCCTTGTTGTGTCCCGGTCCCGGCACGGACCGGGAACGTGCCGGACGGCTCGCATCCGGCACCGTGCCGGCTTATCGGTCCCGCAGCGGTTCTGTTATACTAACCCCATCCCGATAGCCGGCTTCCGACACGCGCTCGTAAAAATACGAACGGGTTGAATGGTGCTTCGGCGAACTATATTTGGAAAGAAATCTAAAAGAGGGTGCGGTTGGTAAATAATATTTTGTTTTGGCGGTAGGAGGAATAGATTTGTTTGGCTTTTCATAAAAGGGAATATTTTAAGGCCCATATTCCAATTCAGTTTGAAAGACCTAAAAGTCAAAGTCAAAACGTTTATTGCGAACTATCAAAGTCAAAACGTTTATTGCGAACTAGGTGTGTTGTTATTACTTAAGACTTAGCTAGCAGCCTTTTATAATCATTGCAATTATCATTTGCCTGTCCTTATCATCCTATAATTTAGGATGATAAGGACAGGCGCATGCATTAAACATTATTATTACTTAATTGTTTTATTTTACATTAATACAATTAAATTGAGATAATATAGTTTTGTCAAAATTAAATGTCAATAATAATTTAATACAATTATACAGCAATATTAATGCAATAAAATAGGATATAAAAATATTATTGATTGTATAAGACAGATCGCCACTTAATCTATTCTTTTACTGAGTAGAAACATTTTTGGATTAGTTAAGTTTAGGCACAGAATAAATAATAGTACAAGGTTTAGGGCTCCACTCGGCTCATCGTCATCCGCAGTCCAACTTCGCCCACTGCTGGGCAGTGGGCACGGGCTTCACTTTTCTTGGGTCAATCCTCATCCTCCTACCATCCGCCTACCTCATCCAGAGGCTCTAGAAAATTGGCATTCGATGACAGCGAAAGCGATAATCGAAATGTCAAAATTGAAAGGATTGGCACTTGTTTTTTCGATATCGCTTGTCAATCCGATTTATTCCCATACAATTTTGCTTTTTTGACAATCGCTATTGCCACGCTTTTGATGATAGAATATATATTAATATATCTAGGGCCTTTGGTTCGACTAAGTCGCCATGGAATAAAACTCTCGATTATTGTCAAAAAATAACTGTCAATTTGATGATTTGAATAAAAAACTTCGAATATAGGGGTAAGAATATTTTAGGATAATGTTGCCTGTCAAGGCTGACGCACATCAAAGTGATGGGAGGCTCAACGTTAAAATACGAGAATTATTTTCTTAAACATCGCTTCAGGAGTCACTCACGTCGACGGTTTTTGACAAGGGCTTATTCCAAACGAAAATATACTCAAGACCTCGAATGTTTTTCTCCAAGATATACACCATACATGGATGAAAAGGAAAGTAAATATCGCAGCATTAACGCTCATAAGAGTCAATCTTTCACAATTGCCTGTAGTACACAGTAATTCCATTACGACACGGCCTACATAAAAACAATGAGACCAATTTCGCACGTTTCGAATAAATGATGATTACATGTCTCGTCGGTGACTCAGCGTCATATTCGATTGTAGAACACCGCGCGCATTGTATGCAAATCACTGCGATACATTAGAATTCGCTAGAGATTCGTGGTAATGAGGTTTTAATAGCCAGCTTGATTTTTTTTCAGGATTGATTTCGTTTGGGAAATAATTTATGGATGATACGTGATGTGATTTTCGATGTGTTACTTTATCTTATGGAGATTATTCGTTTTGCATATCATATTAGTGGTTAAATATTCGCTTTCATTTTTCTTGATGGTTAAAATTGCGTTTTGTGCTTATAGGACACGTCAGTAAAGAGGGTCTCTTATTGTTTGTAAAATACCAGATTAAGATGTCCTGCTCTTATTCCAATCTTGATTGGGGTCGTCGCAGTACCCTTCTATCCTCTAGATACCATTCTCAGCAAAACAAGAATCAATCAAAGGGCGCACGATTGGCGCAGTGGTTGAGTTCCCGCACGGAACAAAATATTTGTTTGACCTACAGACCGGCTCCGGCTCTGGGTGTTGTGTATGTGAGTTTATATGTTTGTAAACGCACCCACGATACAGCAAGAAATTCCTAGTGTGGGGCTACGCTTTTTAAAAAGAAAAAAAAAAGTATCAACTAATCACACTATATAACATTATAAAGGTGGAAGTTTGTGAGTGTGTATGTTTGTTACTTCTTTACGCTCTAACAGCTGGACGGATCTGGATGAAATTTAGCACAGAGCTAGATTATAGTCAGCAATAGCACATGTGATTCTCGAATCTTCGACATTCACGCGGGCGAAGCCACTGGCAGAAGCTAGTTTGCCAATAAAACCTACCATCCGTAACGAAGACGATTAGCCCTCACACAATCCATACAAAACCATTCAAAAACTTTTCCCCACTCTTCCAATTATTACTTTTTCACTAAAAAGGGCCAATAATTGCCTATAAACAGCCAGATAGCTACTAGAAACAACGAGTTCGTTCATTACCATTCACAAACGATCATTGTGCCTCGATAATGCAATATCCAGTCGAGTCTCGTGAATGCCGTTCGTTTCAGAAAGCTAATAATGAGTTTTTAGTCGAACGCCGACGGGGACGAATACTGAGGACGGTATTATAGAATGCCTGGCTTTTCGTTTCGTTACTCGTTCGATTCGAAGATCTCTGACTTATTAGGTAGCTTCAACTTTTCTGCCTTGTTCTTTGAAGCAAAAGGAGTATAGAATTAAGGATCGTACCATGTTCTGTTGTTTCTGCCTACACCCATGGAAAAAACGCTTGCGTTTATATATGGTATTTGGGATAAAGTATGTAAGTCAAGTCTTGATGAGGAGTATATGGTTCAGGCAACATGTTACTCCAAAAAACATCGTTAGGAAACCGCCAAGTACTAGAACCAAAAAAGACATGTGGCATCTACCAACCCGAACTAGGCCACGTGTTGCGGCAATATAAATACATCATCTGTGAATATTTCAACTGTCTAGCTATCACAGTTCATGAGGTACAGCCTGGTGACAGACAGACAGACAGACGGACAGTGGAGTCTTAGTAATAGGGTCCCGTTTTAATCCTTTGGGTACGGAACCTTAAAAAGTAGTATGAGGAATACTGTCCACTCCTGCTCACCGCTAGACACTTGTGCTATGTAACAATAGGAACTTCATAGGCTAAAATTATGGATAATTTTGACCTATGTCTTAAATCGTTTTAGTTTTCACCTATGCCTTAAATAGTCTTAGTAGTTGTACAAATTAAAGCAGAGTTTATGAAATTAACACGTAATTATTTATTACAGAAATCAAAAACAATCTACAGTGCGTTATTTTGACAAGAACCATAAACAGATGACAGCTAGTAATGTTGACAGTGACATTAGATCAAATTGTACTGTATTGTGTTTGTATTGTATTGTTGTTGTTGTGTGTTGCGTTCCATCTAATTCCCAATAGTAGTCCTTACAATCTTGCAATATCTGCCGGGGCCATGGGCCACAGAGGAACCATCACTGTTCTCCCAGTTTATCCTGATGAATACAAACGAACAAGGAAAAAAGGCATTTACATGATAAATGAAAGCTGTGTTTGTTAAATACGGAATCTATTGACCTGGGAGTCTGGGTATTCAGGAAAAGGTTGTACATGAAAAAGGTAACGAAGGTGCTACTAGTAAATTGTTTGCGTCCATCACTGTACACAGGAAATATTCAAATATACATTTTTCTTGAGAGTTCATGCCAAATATATTTTCGAATAGAAATTGTACTTCAGAGTTCAAGCAATGAATATTTGAATCTTTGTCTTCCTTAGCATTTTCTACTCGTTTTTTTAAGTGTTGTATTTTTTTACAAATCTACTGTTTCTTAAATCCTTTGTTTCCGGTTATGCTTTAACTTAAAGGAAGCAAAGGAAGGATTACTTTCTTAGCTTAGATTTTCGTTTGTTTTTTTCTAAAGAAGAGTATCCCTTAATTGTTATTTATCTTATCTCTTAATTGGTTGCAGTGTAAGTCTAAGACTGTTTTTGTTACATATTCCTTAAAAAGAAGCTGTTAGTAAACCATAATAAATAAGAAAAGTATCTAATCTTGTATGTGGGCGTTCAAGCAAAAAGTTCTCGGCATTTAGTTTTCGAGAGTTTTGTAAAGATCAATTATCTACAAATTCATATAGTAAATGACTTTATATTTATATGATGTTTGTAAGTAATAGAAGCAAGTAGAATTGGTTTTTTTTAAATCAATCTTTTAAAATGTGTTTCTCAAATCAAGCTTTTCAGAGTTTCAACTTCAAATGTGTTTTAAAAAACATGTGCCAGGTATTGAATACATTTTTAATATTTATTATCAATTAATTATTCTAGATCAATTATATATAGAAGTTCATACAGTAAATGATTTTATATTTATATGATGTTTCTAAGTAAGAGAAGGAAGTGGAAGTGTTTTTTTTTTATTCAAACTTTGAAAATGTTTTTCTCAAATCAAACTTTTTCGGAGTTTCAACTTCAAATGTGTTATAAAAAAATGTGCCAGGTATTGAATATGTTTTTAATCCTTATTATCAATTGATTATTCTAGATACCGAATCAAGTCTTAATTCTATTATTGGACACTTTGTGCTTTTAAATTTTTTAAGTCTCAATACAAGCACATACGAGTAGGTACTACCTAAGGAGAAACCTGGATCAGGAAAGGAAAACCAACAAATAAAGCTTCCACAGACAGGCGCGACGCTTTAGGATCGTAATAAATCTAGCAAGAATAAAATAACCGATAATAAAAACCGGTAATCCGCAAAGGATTTAAGAGTAGTGTCGAATATCCATAAAGTCGGGAAGCGTTTTCTGGATAATAACAAAAGCGGGGCAATTTATCATTATATTTCTGTAGACATCGGCATATAGGCCACACTGCGGGCTTAGCAGGGATGTAAAAATGATTTAGTGTCTATCTGCCTTACACCCACACGAGAAGAAAGGGCATTATTCTGCAATCTCACTCCTGATCGGTAAAAGATTATCAGATCGAAATCGATCGGTGATGTTCATCGTAATATGATCCAAGATAATGGTTGCCGGAAGGGTTTTAGATGATAGAACATATTTTTAGAATGAGGTAGTTTAGATCGGCAATATTTACGTTGATTATTTGTACGGTTTATTAATGTTATTATTGTAGAAACTTTAGAGAACATTTGCTTCCGCCCGCGACTTTGTCTGCGTAGCATTAATACTTTTTCGCACCATACAATCTTTCACCCCCTTAAGGATGATTTCCGGGATAAAAAAAACTATCCTATGTCTATCTAAACTGTGCTTTGTTTATGTTGTAACATTTCGTAATGGCAATAAATGTTTTCTTTCTTTCTTTCGTTCCTGCCCAGGGTCTCAAAATATCCCAATAATAAATTTCTTAGCTAAATCGGTTCAGCGGTTTAAGCGTGAATAGGTAACAGACAGAGTTACTTTCGCATTTACGAGTATATGATATTTTTAGTATGATATGGATTAGATTAGTTCAAGACTGAACTACTTAAAACTTTAGAAACTTCTAGTACCTGGATGCTTATAATATACACAGCAGAAACAGCGGTGGTTACTCCAAGTAATGATGAGCAGTACTATTAAAACTTTGGCAGAACTAACCTGATGCATTTGAAGTTGCCTCGTATTCGAACTTTTCCTTTACTCTCAGGCAACGTAACTAGCTAAGATAAAGAACTATTCCAAAATGAAGAGATAATTGTGAAGTTCCCCCTAGCATTTTTATTTGACAACTTGCTTTAACCAGAGTAAAAATCTAAATTTATTTCACTCGAATGTGCTACCGGGATTAATAGTTTTCAAATTCCATCCAAATCCGCTCTGCCGTTGAAGCATGATTAATTAACGAACTAAACATACAGACTGAAACATTTAGAAAATAAGAATTAATATAGGATTGTATATAATTTTTTAAAGTGAATGGTTTCATGTATTTTCCTATCTACACACTGTGTTTACACCTCTTTTTTCAACTTTTCTGTTACCGGAATGCTGGAAGTGATTTATTTAAAAATAAGCATTAGTTATGTTTGTACTTAGTTTACTGTTCCTTCGTCTTGACTATTTATTAAATGTTTCTACATGAACAGTTAAATAAATAAATAAAGTGGGAAAATGATTTGCAACAGGAGGAAATACTCATTTTAATCTTCAGGCAATTTACAAAGAACATAGATACTAAAACTAACTATCCATTTTCAAACTCTAAGATACTTTCTTTCTAAACGACCAATAAAGAAAAACCTAAATTAGATCTTAAGCGATTTATGTCAAGAACGGTCTTGAGGAGTTCTTGTGTAAAGGTATTTTTTCTTTTAAGTCTGAGCCTTAAGCGAGACTTAAGACAAAATGTTGAAAGTTTCAGTTGAATATGATCCTTTTATATGTAGCTGGCATTTTTTACGATAGCGTTTGTGTCGGAGGCGATATTTAATATGAGGATTCAGTATTCATCGCAGCAGTACATGATACTAAAATAATAGAACACTCTAATCTAACCTAACAATATAATAAAGAGTAACAATTGAAGTAGTGATCCGATCCAAAACTACTGTATTCTACACTATTGCTGAGTTTCAGCTAATTTTTATCCGGGAGCACAGATAATATAATGAACGGTTCCTGGCATAAGACGTGGAAGCGAAGACAGGGGAAAAAGCCTAGTAAAAGTTACAGAAAGAATAGTATATGATTACCTTTCATATCTACACTGTATAAGAAAAGTAATGCCAAGAAATTGTGCTTAAGATTCAGCACATAAAACCAAAAGTAAACTTACCAAATCAACACAAATCAAGAAACAAACTGAGTAAACTTAGAAGAAAACAAATAAAGTGAAGCAGCAAAATAAGAATAAAATATAAATTGGCACGGGAAACAGAAAAGGGCGTAAATTTGTATACGCTCAAACCTATACGGTAGGCTATACAATATACATCACATCAACATAGTGTTGTTCATAGACTAGTAAAGAAAACTGGTTTCGAAGGTTCTGTATCTAATTTGAAATTAAATGTGGAAGTGAATTACCTACCTAATGCAGTATCAAGGAGAGTGGCGATGGCGGCAGGACTAATGCATGTGATCAAAATGTCGTTATTTTTAAATCAGAAGTCACTGTGAGGACCGAATAAATAATAGTGTTACTGTCATGTCTTTCGTGGCCAAATCGAAGAAGTAAATTGTTATAAAGTTTTCTTTCATCAAACATTTTTTTATGGGTCAATACTAAAGAAAGTTAGAAAGATCGTTGATTCTGGCAGTTATTTTTGAACGATGACAGTCATTATGGGTAGCCAAAAGCCAGACAATCTAACACAAGTCTTTTCAAGGGTTATCATGTTAACCAGCTACTGGGATGTAGTGGTATTATCGACGCCAGCAACGTTAAGAAAGGCTAGACAGACTGATTTATTTGTGCAACAATTCACAACAAACAGACCTGCAGGTTTCTCATAAGTCAACACAGCTTGGGAATATCGCCATTCCTTATATTTTCATAAAATATGCAAGACAGACCGCAATATTCTGAATGCAGAAAACCTGACTCCGGAAACAATATTCCTTATGCAATATATCTTACGTGAAAGGAAAATAAAACGTCGGCATTAAAATCATATTGTATCGTTTATACGGGTCCCTAAAAGCGTGGTTTGGCCTCATATTTCGCCAATATTTTTTATTTGAAGAACAATTTGTAAGACCGATACGTGTTACATTACGTTTACGGCTGTTTTATTATATTTTGTGCTTGAACAGCTTTAGTAATTGTAGATTCTTTACGAGTTTTGGGTATTTTTGTCAGTTCTATTTTTATGGTCTGGTGGTAATGTGGACTACATTAGGTAGCGTCTTTCTCCGGCTGAACGTATTTAGAACATAGGAATTTTTTTTATCGTTCCCATAGGATAATTGTTAATAAAGATACGTCTTTATATAAAAATCAGTTATTTCTTATCATCTTTTTTGCCGTCACATGTTGATTATTATAATAAACTGGAATTGGTTTTATTTATGCCTTGCCTTGTTAAACATCCTATAAAGCCATAAACGATGAAGCTTTTTAAGTTTTACTTTTCGAAATAAAGTGCTTACAAAAATTAAGTTGCTGCAGTGTGTAAAATTACTGCTTTTTACACGCAAATTCACTTGAAATATGGCAGCCATAATGAGTTCCTTCTTGCAAAATGCTGCCTTATAACCTAAAAGAGATATATTCGGAACGAAAATTCTAGAGATTTATGATAGCGAATTTAAGTAATAAAATAATCTTGGCCGCGTAACATCTGTTTTTATGCCATACTTTATAATGGCGCTTACTAAAGACAACGTGTTGTATAATGACATTATGCAGTTTATTACAGGAATTCGTGGCTAAATAAACGTTTATTTTCTCTTCACAAAGCTATGCCTTGCAGTTTAACTTTGTGATAGACTGGTGCCCGTTATAGATTTCTTTATGATCCTGTATTCAGCCGCACGGGTTGATTTGATCCTCAAGGTTAAATAACGATTGCCGAGGTCGATTCGTTGATGGGTGACCATACATTATATACCGAGACTCCTTCTTGCCAAGACAAACTTAAACAATATGTAGAAAGAAAATAAAGAAAAGAATGAAAGGAAAGAAAAGAAAGAAAAGAAAGAAAAGAAGGAAAAGAAAGAAAAGAAAGAAAAGAAAGAAAAGAAAGAGAGAAAAGAAAGAAAAGAAAGAAAAGACAGAAAAGAAAGAAAAGAAAGAAAAGAAAGAAAAGAAAGAAAAGAAAGAAAAGAAAGAAAAGAAAGAAAAGAAAGAAAAGAAAGAAAGAAAACTAGTTTATTTAGTACACACAGATACATACAATGTAGGTACAAATAAAACTGGAGGGTAGTCAGAAGCCTGAAATCTGACAACTGTCTTGCCAAGGGGTATCGTTTTATCCAGTTACTGGGTTGTGGAGGTCAGATAACCAGTCTCTCCATGTAATGTACTGATACTTAGTTGCATGGGGTTACATTGGAAGCCGACCCCAATATAGTTGGACAAAGTCAAGGCATGATTGAATGCAGTTTCATCATCGGACTACCAGACGTACGGCGATGCGTGGAGTGGAATTCCCTGCCGGAGTCTGTGTTTCCCGATAGCTACAATCTAGGGGTCTTTAAATCAAGAGTGAATAGGTTACTTCTAGGCAAGCGTGCTCCATCGTGGACCACATCATCGCTTACCATCAGGTGAGATAGTGGTCAAGCGCAAGCCTATAACAGATATAAAAAAAAAAAAAAAAAAATGCAGTTTATAAAATCATAATGCCACCGATTCACCGGGATCTTGCAAATATTTATGAAAATTTACCAACGTTATGATATAGATGGTCTCATTTCGCTCTCCCGTGGACCCTTCGGATATTACAGGTTATTTGATAGCAAAGGTTATTGTATCAATTGAATAAGCAATTTTATGGGATCCTGAAACAGGAAGGATTGTTGAAAATTCTTGACCAAAGTCTTTGTTATCCTCTTGGTGATTTAGTTATCTCTATGAATGTAATTTTATTATACTGTATCTTGAAAACTCATTGACAAAGCCAACAAAGCCGAGTTCCTGATATGATGGTACAACTAGAAAAACGTGAACCGTGCTAACATTAATTTTGAAATTAATGTTTATAAGTAATCTACGATTCCAGGAAAAAGACTTAGAGAGGAAATTAAAGCTATTTCGAAACTTACTTAAACGCACTTTCATATTTTGACCTGTATATTCTGCAGTATAGTATCCCATTCGCAAAAAATGTCTCATATCATGTTCCCTGAGACCCAAGACGCGCCTACGTCATTGGAACCGTGTTATATTTTATGTGCCCCCTTAACCTACTTCAATGGGGCATACGACGACAATATAAATATTTTAATAACTTTTACATTGTACGGTGCCAGATGTGGGTTCAATACAATGTCGGCACAATGCAGCGTTGTTTTATTCATACATTCTTGTGTTTTGACTGCTAAGGAGGCCGGTTTTTGTGCACTAAAGTGTACACTGTTCAATCTTGAATGAATACGTTCGAGTAAAAAAATGGGTTGATAGTACATGATTAGCTTTAGAAATAGATTTGGAAGTTTAAAATAGCTGTAAAAACAAACAATTCACACGTGTGTTCCAAAGGTTAAACTTTGGAATGAGGGCAAAATAGGTACGTCTATTTTAAAATTGTTGAATGTTTTTGTTTTCGACTCTGAAGAAGAAGGAACGTTCCGTAACAAACAGGAAACCAACTGCCAGATAGAAGATAAAGAACTAAATAAAGAGACATTACTTCTAGATTACTTGCCTATAATACAGGGTTGCCTAAGCAGGTAAATCAGGGAGACTAAATTCGTCTATCTATGCTACTTCAATGTTTGTGTGTTGCAAGTGTGATGGCGGAGTAGGTGCCCAGTGCATAGTTCCTAGCGCGGGACTAGATCTTGCTCTCTCTTGCAGCGCACCTCATTCACCTGCTGTATTTATGTGGTAGTATTAAGGATGTTTATCAGGTTCACTGTCCACATAGCAGAAACAATCACAAATGCCATATGTGCGTCAAAGGACTGTGAAACTATACTCTAAATTTTTGATGAATAAAATTGAAATTGAATTGAATTCTAGACAAGCGTGCTTCACCGTCGACCACATCAACCCTTACCATCATGTGAGATATAGGTCAAACGTGAGCATATCCAGTAATAAAAATAAAATAAAAATACCCAGCAAAAGTAACTGCAGAGGTCATGAACTCCGATAAAGTTAGAACAATACTAAAACCTAAATTACCCTTATATCTCACAATTTTACTATCTCACAGATCCTCTGCATCCTCTTCGTCTCAAAGACACATAAATGCGTCATTACGGCAATTGTATCAGTGTTATGTTTTATAATAATGGCTGACGGAAGCGGCGCATGGCTTCTTGAACATTAAGAGACACTTAATGAAGATGATGACACGGGAGAGCTTAATGACGAGATGGTGTCTTGTATTGTCAACGGCTGCTGTAATGTGGCTCGTAAAAGCAAGTCTTAGATGAATTTAGTTAGATATTATTAGACAGCTTTGGACATATATTTGTAAAATGATTTTAACCTTGTGATTAGTATGAAAATACTAATTACCAGGTTCTAATCCTCTATATAAAAATTTAGCTAATCAGTGTATGAAAATCTGACATAATGAAAACGGCTTACCCACAGCTTCATATAAGCGATTGGTCATTTCATCAACGCCGCGCATCTGTTGAAGCATCTTTACCATGAAGCTTGGTCTCTCGTCGGTTCCTACTTATGGCTGCAGTGGCACAATATGATAATTTAATTAAGTCTTTCTAGCGAAAACATTATGTTCCAAGCTTTTGAGCTCCCATGTTTCTCCCACCTATTTTTGTACTGCCCTTAACCATCGATCTACAGTAGTAACCAAAAATGCTTTACCAGAACTTGTATTATGTTGTCAAACAAACAAACTATGACGCCTGTTTTAGCACCATACTATAAATAGCAATAAAATTAAATAATTGGTTTCCAAACCAATTTAAATCGCCAACAAAACCGAACAGTAAACTATTGAAATCGATATCAACTATAATTTATAATTTAATGCAGATTGGTTTATAACGATATCATCTACACGGGGCATATTATTCAGAACTGGGAACAACGAGCCGGCTTAATTAATATATTATGCAGTTGATACGCTTATTTTTGGGTTCAATGATAGGAACAGAGAGCTGATAGAATTATGTAACCGGCTAAATGGTAAATATATGGCAAAGTTGACTCTTTTCTACTAGCTATTATGACACATAAACCTCAGTTTCCCCATACGCACAAAGCGTTTTGAATATACTTTCATTGTGCGTACAGCTAAGGAGTGGAATTCACTGCTGTCTTTGTTTCCTGATAGCTACAACCTGGCGGTCTTCAAGTCAAGAGTGAATAGGTTACTTCTAGGCAAACGCGCTTCACCTTCGACCACATCATCACTTAAAATCAGGCGAGTAATTAATCAAACGCGAGCCTATAAAATAAAATGTAGCTTCTAAATAAAGAATTTCAAGTTGAGGACTTTTCAAACCCTACTTGCACTTAACATAAAACCAATTTTTCGGCGTTAAAGTAGAATTTGTATTGACAAGTTCCTGACTTTTGATTCTCAATTCAGAAACCGGGGCTGGAAAATTAAACTAGTCACATTAAGTGCGACTCGGACTCGCGCACGAAGGGTTCCGTACCATTATCGCAAAAAACGACAAAAATATCACGTTTGTTGTATGGCCCCACTTAAATATTTATTTTATTCTGTTTTTAGTATTTGTTGTTATGGCGGCAACAGAAATACATCATTTGTGATAATTTCAACTGTCTAGCTATCACGGTTCATGAGATACAGCCTGGTGACAGACAGACAGACAGACGGATCGCGGAGTCTTAGTAATAGGGTCCCGTTATTACCCTTTGGGTACAGAACCCTAAAAACAACTCGAACAGGTTCAATTTACATCTGTACATGATCAAAGGACGATTTATCACACACAATATTGATGTACATTCACGATCAAGAGTAAACGTGATAATAAGGGGAACGGTTGTAAATAAAGGGAGCATTATTGTATGTAGAAACTAATCGCTTTGCGTCCAGTAAAATTACGGCCGTAGTGTAGGTCACCAACCAACTAAATTTCTGTCTCCTCGTACGGGCTATTTGATCTCGCTCCGGTCGCACGACTGTCCCACATGAGGGCACAGTTCTGTTCAAACGTCCCACATGTGAGTCCGGTTCTGTTCAAAAGTCTCACATGTGGGCCAGGTTCTGTTCAAGCGCCCGAACGTCCACAGTATTCCCTAGGCACCGCAAATCAATTGCTTCCGACGTTTACGATGCAACTGTAGCGTCCGATTCTAGTTTGTGAACTTCCGTGTGATCTTTTTGATTACTAGGTTTGGTTTTGTGCTGCTATTACAGTGAATTAAAAGTGCCTTATATGCAAAGCCGTGTGCCGATGAGATTACCAATAGACCAAAATTACTGATTTTCATATCTGTCTATCATCCCTGGTTTAACCCTTTTATGAAATGAACTTATAAAAAAGCCTTAATACTCATTATTATTAATAAAAAAATAAACCTTTTCATTTTCCTCAACTTCCTAGATTAGTGCGTAAATTAAGTGGATTAGTCGGTGCGTAAATTAAGAATTTTATTAAATACCCTAGATAATTAGAGGTGTTTTGGATTGCAATTTCAAGCAATTTATTGCCAAGTAATAGATATGAGTCCCTTCTTTTTGAATAAAAGAGTTTTTAAGAAACTGGTTCTGTTATCAGCGCATACAGCCTATTTGAACTAAACTCACAGCTCCAACATTAGGTAGGTATCGTCTACTGATTAACAAGTCGATAGACGTCAACGGTACTATTATTCGATCAGGATATTTACTATGTTAATTACATTCGTATCGGAACTATCGATACCCGGATAGAATACTAAACTAATATATTTACCCGGCACAGTTTGGTAGAAAAGTTAGAAAATCAGCCCTAAACGTCTTCTGGCTAACAATAGACTGGTATTACAAAGACCCAAAAATAAATAAATATAAAAAAAACCGGCCAAGTGCGAGTCGGACTCGCGCATGTGGGTTCCGTACCATTATCGCAATAAAACGGCAATAAAATCACGTTTGTTGTATGGGAGCCCCAATTAAATATTTATATTATTCTGTTTTTAGTATTTGTTGTTATAGCGGCAACAGAAATACATCATCTGTGAAAATTTCAACTGTCTAGCTATCATGGTTCTTGAGATATAGCCTGGTGATAGACAGACAGATAGACAGACAGACCGCGGAGTCTTAGTAATAGGGTCCCGCTTTTACCCTTTGGGTACGGAACCCTAAAAATCGGCCAATTGCATATCGGAATACGCTCATTTAGGGTTCCGTCCCAAAAAGTAAATCATTAATTAATTCATTATTTATTGTACACCAAAACAACATTACATACAGTTTGGGATAATAAAGTACATTTACAAAGGCGAACTTAACATAATGTTGAGTTTAGGTTGTTGAAACAGTAAACCAGATGTCAGATAAAGATGACAATATATATATATATATATCCACTATACAATTTTAAATTAACATAAGATCTATAAAATACTTATAAATACAGTGTGGGCCAAAAATCGTGGATCAAACGAAACAGAAACAATAAGAACCATTTTTTTTACTCCTGCAAACTTCAACTACTGCCCTGTTGCGTTTGATCCACGATTTTTTGCCCAGCCTGTATATATACATACTAATATTATGTCATTGCGCAAGGAAAATGCAGAATTATATTAGTATTTGTTAGTAAAATATACATAACAATAAACATTATCACCAAACAAGTTCATCGCAACAAAATTTTGTGACAGACGATGGTCAGACAGACGGTCACGTGAGTGACAGCAATAGGGCTCCGTTTGGATCCTTCGGGTACGGAACGCTAAAAAGTGTATGAATGTGGATGAATTGAAAGGAGGGGAAGACCAAAGAAACGATTTGTGGACTGTGTTAAAGATTATATGGGTAAAAATGGGGTGACTGCTGGAATGGCGACTAATACAGAATTATGGAAGAAGAAGACTTAAATAGAGTAGATGACGAAAAACATCTATTTAGTCCGTCAGTTAGATAAACTAAAAATATTGGACACGTATTTTTCTTTTGCTACGTTAACAAAAAATTACGACGATACAGTGCGCTGAAATATCGTGTGACGTCACGGTGTGCTACACTTCATACTGACAAAGTGACGTCACAAGCCCCCACTCCTGAAATTTTATGAGCTCTTTGTCACTTTTTATTTAATTGATAAAGCTAAAAATACGGGTTCAATATTATTTGATAATCTCACTGACGGACTAAATAGAATTATATTTTTTCTACCCAGGAAACATCCCTAAATACTCTTACCTCAATTAATTTGGGATAAGAGCAAAAGTATGATGTTGAAGAGTGTCATCCATACAAATTTCATTTTAATTTAAATCAGAGCAAACAACTCAAGAATTTTCTATTGAATTTAAAAAGCTTTTAGAATGCCAAACAGTCAAGCTACAGATTGTCTACCAGAAAAACTACGTGCATCAATTTTTCTAATAACTTTAGGTAAGTGCAGTGCAACACGCTATCGCGACATCACACCACAAAAAATCTGATTCTATGAAGAATTGTCAATCTCAAGCTGTATTTTTTATTGACAGACGATGATGCTATTATACCACAGAGCACGAAACCGGTGACTCCAGACAAAGTACCATTCTAAAAGTAACTTGCAAAAAATGTACGAGATCAACCACGTGAAATTTTTGAAAACCGTTTCGCTAATAGAATGTTTTTTTTTATGGGTTTGCTCTTGACTCTAGGTCAGAGGTGACAGAGACAAAGTTGACGATGGAGTGAGATTATCCAGAAGAAGCCTGTTCATTCTAACTTTGAAGAGATTCGGGTTGAATGCGTTTGGAAACACATGATACATTGTAGCCATTTTTAGTCACGGTATTGACAACAATTTTCACAAAACCTAGGGTGTTAGTGATAGATAGGATGACTAGATAAGCGTTCTCCATTGTCTACCACATTCACCATACACTATACCAAATTGTGGACCACATCACCGCTTACTGTTAGTTGAGAAATGCGAGGATATCAAAATTGTGTAAAAAATATGGTCCGTTACAAAATATAATAGTGCCTGTGATAGCGCTAAAAATTGCACTCAGCACAACAGCGGGGCGAGCACGGCCTCTGTGATATGCTTGTGTCACGCATTTTATCACGGTTTTTGCTCCCAAACTGTGATAAAAATGTGTGACTCGAGCCTGTCATTGTAGGCTGTGCTCAACCCGCAGATGCGGACACATTAGCATAATTGAGTCTCAAGTCGCTGCCAATGCGACGATTCCGAACTCTGTACATGATATACAAAAGATAACCACAAAACTTTTTAACGTTACATCAAGCAAAAAACTGTCGTACCGTTTCTTTTCGTATACGCCTACACGACTATGAAAGTAGATAAAAGTACTGATAATTAAGTGTACCAAGTTTTTCGAAAAGCCCACTCATTAAGCGTAATTTGACTTAAATAAGACATCTCTCTCATAAATTTAGATGGGCGAGTCCGGGCGTGTATAATTAGTTTGTGTTGTGTAAAGGAGCCTTTACATTTGTGAGGATTTTAGTGTTCTAAACTTTGCGAGCCTATACTTTTTGCTGTGACTTTTTTTAAAGATCAGAAAGTCAGTTGCCTCACTTCAATGGCAATGAATTCTTCGTATTTTTTATCCTAGTAGAACTGCTGGGCTTTTACCTGTTTTATGTTGGGTTGGTGCTTAATGCCAAAATTCGCAAAATTTACACTTTGTACGAAATTAACAATTTTAATAATAATTCGACTTAATCTTTGTCTTTTTCACAACCTTGCCAATATTGATATTAATATTCCACTAACATATTATAATGCAAAAGGAATTTAGTTTAGACTATGAACTTAAACAAATACCCCTTTGTTTTCTGTTTTATAGATTCTCGGTTAAATATGTCACACTAAACCCAATATAATGTACAAACCGCTTAACAAAGCCGTGCCAGATTAGGGCCCAGAGTGGGCTTAAAAAAATCTGACTAATGAGCCAAGACCACGGCATACCGGTGAAGTAGAGTTGAATTGTCTTCGTTAGTTCCTTGTATGTTAAGAACGGTTCTCAAGTGTCTGGAGCATTACTAGGTCAGCAGTTCACCTACAATGTCTAGTGGTTTGAAGTCTCCAGCCAACTGGGTTTAGAGGGGATTAAAAATCGGTCCGTTGAACCGGAATCTGTACTGAGAATTCTTGTGAATGGAATGCCTTTGATTTTGTGGCAGTCTTCAGTTAGATTCGTTAGGGTCGTTAGGCAGAATAGTGTCTATGATCTAAGATCAATGAATGCAAATGCAAATAACTGTGTTGAAAGTGTCTAGCTTATGCTGTAGGCATAAGCTAGATACTATTATACACACACACACACACATTACATTACACACACACACACACACACACACACAACACACACACACACACACTACGTTACACACACATCATCACATTACATTTAGCTAGATACTTTCAACACAGTAAGAAGTTAATTTCTTGGAGCTATGAAAATATATTTTCTCTTTGTTCATAAGTTAATTATAATAATTATGAAGTCAGTCTGATGTAAATGCAACGACGTATCTGAATACAGAAAAAATTACATTTATAAAAAACATTTTTATTAAAAGTTTACCTACGTTTTACCAAAGATTTTATGGAAACAGTTTAGCTCTGTGACAAAAAAATACCACTTTTACAGCCGATGAAACAGTAATTCAGAAGAAAAGATATCGACGTAAAAAAACGAAGAGACGTCCATTTTCTTTTCTTTTTTCAGTCATAAAGTATTTTAAACTTTACGATGGGCCCGGCATTATGGGAAGTGGCCGGTGGCACAGGTTCACCGAGATTATCTCTGGTTAAATTGAGCTATAACCATAAATAATTTTTTTTCAGAGAGTTTTTCCTTACGCACACTTTTTATAATATTTGAGGTTGAAAAGAAAAATCTTTAAGAATTATATTTTGTGACCGCACTCGGAAAAGTATTCGATTTCAAAGAATTATGTTGGTACTTTATTTTCGTCTAGAGTTACTTACGAGTACCTTAAATATCATTTCATGCGTAACTTCAGAGTTACTTAAGAGGGTCAGCCCTATGACCCTTTTTATACCGCTTACTTTTTTCCTTTTTAGGGTTCCGTACCTAAAGGGTAAAAACGGGACCCTATTACTGAGACTTCGCGGTCCGTCTGTCTGTCTGTCTGTCTGTCTGTCTGTCACCAGGCTTTATCTCATGAACCGTGCTAGTTAGACAGATGAAATTTTCACAGATGATGTATTTCTGTTGCCGCTATAACAAGAAATACTAAAAACAGAATAAAATAAATATTTAAGTGGGGCTCCCATACAACACACGTGATTTTTTTGCGATAATGGTACGGAACCCTTCGTGCGCGAGTCCGACTCGAACTTGGCCGGTTTTTTATTTTGTTTTTCTTTGTTCTATTTTTTAGATAAACACAAAGTAAAAATAATTAATTTTATTTGCCAAAGTCAACACATAATTTGACGACACGGCTGCCGCGCTGGGTGTCGCGACTTCGATTCCCGCACGGAACAAAAATTTGTTTGGCCTACAGATTGTTGTTCTGGATCTGGTCGTTTGTGTATCTGAGTTTAAATGTTTGTAACCGCACCCACGACACGAGTGTTGAGGAAAGTTAAAAAAAAATAGTTCCTTCGATCATGATGTTATTGGCTTAAAAAAATTGTTAATTACCTATAAGCCTGTTGACAAAGTGACATTCTATTAGCGATAACTTTTGTCAAAATGTAAGGGATTGCCCATGATATTTGGGTAGCGCAAGTCAATGAACTCCTCTGCAATCATTACCCCTAAAAGAATATCACTTTGTCTAGCTCCTCTTGCCATTTACAATAATCAGCTCACTGGACAAGACACGGTATGTAATTAACAAGGCTACTTGACACAGATGCTAAGTATGTTCCCACATATTTACCAAAGCATAAAGATAAACATCAATAAATACCCAAGAACACACCGCTTACTCAGCACCTTGCACCTGCACTTAACAGCGTCTTCCATCACTACCCATAAAACAATGAGTCTGCCTGTATGGGTAGCATTAGTGCTAATGGGCTTATGACGTCACCCTTCCTTCCTGTCTGGACGTCGCACCTTATTGTGGACGTTGGGGCATCGAATGTCAAAGTTATAGAAAGGTATAGAAGTTAAAAGCACTGGCTGATTTGAATTATTTGAAAATGGAATGCTTGAAACGTGTTCATTTGTTTTTGGCTTTATTCGAAACTTCAAATACCTGGACGTTACAAACTCTATTGAGGTGCTTAATTCTTCTTTTATTAGAAATATGTATAGAAGAAGAAGTAATATATAAATTGAGATAAGAGCTGGAGGATGATGAAAAGTAGTTCTTTGGTGAATGAAAAAAAAAACACCAACGATAATCAGGCACACTGTTTTATAACCTAATGAGGTGTGTGAATGCACAGTCTATAGAAATACAAAATATTTCATTTACCTTGTTGAACATTTTTATGAGGAGCTGGCGTAATGTTTACTTAAGGTTACACTAGTCGAAAATTCTTCCATACAAACGTAGTCTGGGTTTTACTCCACTGTTTGACGATGTACGTTCTAAATAAAAAATGATATCAATTTTGTCTCATCATTATCTAGCCCTGTATGGAAGCAAAAGAGTAAAAAAAAAATTACTTGAAAGTTATGAGCTTCGAAAGTTCCATATTTTAACACTAATTCTGACGCATCTTTGGGCGCGAATAAGTACCATAAGAAGAAGGAAAATTTAAAAACGGCCTCCATACAGGGATAGATTAGTAGTTCAACAATGCAAATAATTTTATTTTGGACAGATACATTCAGTCGTTTTTTCATGATATCCAGACTCCCAAAGGTTTGTTTATAAAATTTCACGCGCTCGTTTTCGTTCTAAATCATCATCCATTTTGCTACAAATTTGCAAAAGTGCTAATTCGTACGCGTACTACCTTCTTACTGCTCATAACAGCATCTATCTGTTCCGCACGTGTTTTCGGTTGATATAGCACGCATTTTAACCCTGCGCACAAAATAGTTCGTGCCGTCGACTAGTGTACCCTTAAATACCTATACCAAAAAAAAAGACAAACAGTCTACTGGCAAGCCTGCGTATACTATAGTCCCTTCGCGTATAAATTTTCGTAAGTTACCTTACTATTAAGCCGTCTAGACACTAGAACTAGCCCTTTGAGAACCACTGGAGTAGACAGTAGACACATTAAACACGTTACCAGCGGCGAGGCGGCATGGCGGCTTGGCAAAGGGTTCTCTTTGTTGCTACCTTGTGAGGTTATGATACAATGCATCGTTGTTTACCAATCGATGCTGATGATAAGCGAAAGGCATGGGAAGTTTTGTGGAAGTAGATTGAGTCATAATTTAAGTACCATACAAAAATATGAAGAAAATTATAAGAAACAAAAAGATCAACAGTTTATTATTAGATCTGTGTAGTCGAATACTTTTACCACATTATTCTTCAGATTATGAAACGTATTAATAGTGCAATCGATATTCCTGGACAAATTATCATAAACTTTGCATATAACATTGAAACAAATCTCTGATTGCAAACAAAATTATATTTTGTTATGAAGTTCCTTCTAAGTATAATATTCATATTATCAACATTTTGGGGATTATTTATGCAACACTCGTCTCGCATACAAAATCAGAATAAGATCCCAATGTTGATTATAATACCATGAGCCTTGAGAGTGTTCTAATTTGGGTCTATGTAATAAGTGTTCTTCTTCTGGCTGCTGCGGTTAAATACTAATGACATATTCAACCCTTCTTGGCCAAAAACTTAATTGAGAGGGCCATTCTCGCTCAAAAAGTCGGCGCCATCTTTGGCAGTATAAAAATGTCTATGTTAAGCCAGTTCATTCCAAAATTTCGTTATCTATGGCTAGTCAATTCGGAATTCAAATTATCTAGGATTTTTATATTGCTTTAATTTTATGAATTTTTTTGTTTGTTTCAGGTAAGATATGTTTGGAAAGTGAAGAGCATCTCCGAAAAACCTGACGTCCTATAGGGATCCACATTCTTGTACAGATTCAATATCTAATCGAGTTGCATTATTGGCCGCACCAGGAGAATAGAAAAAAGGAGAGGGGCCGTTATTTCTGGAAATGGTAAAAGGCAGGAGTCGTAGAAGGGTCGATGTGGCTACTTAAAATATATTCTAGATATTCAGTAGAGCCATATAACCACCCCAGCATAATAGTAAAAGGTTACCGTAGGTTTTTCGTATGGGCCTCCTAATTTACTCCTCCATTTATAAGTATTTAAAGAGTCTGTAAAATCCTACAATATTGTTAAGAGGATGAGGATAAACTCTCGAAGTACCATTAAAGGTGTTTTTACATTTGTTCCCTTTTCTCTAACGACATTTATTTTGTCGTTCGATAACGATAAATACTGTTGTTTCCATGTTAGCAAGTCTTTCAGGGTCTCTTAACTTTTCAGATAAACGTCCGATTACGGAAATAATGCTTGCGAAGTTGCTTTACGAACGTACTACGTTTTACATCTTTACATAGCGAGATTCGTCCGTGCCTCAGAAAGTACTTTTAGTTGTTGGTCCTGTATGCTTATGCCGAGTTTATACGCATTATAATTTCATTTCATAATTTTTTATGTCTTTTTGTATACAAAAAAAGAGGTTTATCCTGTAACCAGACGCCACTTATACAGTTTCAATATAAATTGACGTTTACGTTATTGCGAATGAGCACGAGTAAAAACTCACACTAAGCCCACTGTTTCAATACAAATTGACGTTTACGTTAACGCGAATGAGCGCGAGTAAAAACTCACACTAAGCCCACTGTTTCAATATAAATTGACGGTTACGTTAACGCGAATGAGTGTGAGTAAAAACTCTCACTAAGCCCTCTGGTTGTCATTAGTAGATTCTGTCTGTAGTGAATGACAGTCGTTACGGATAGTCAGTAGCCAAGAAATCTGACATCAGTCTTGCTAAGGGACCTATCGTGTTACCCAGTTACTGGGTTGTGGAGGGCAGATAGGCAGTCGCTCCTGCGTACACACTGGTAATCAGCTGGAACAGGTTAGACTTGAAGACGACTCCAATATAGTTGGTGAAAGTTACTGAGTTTCTTTAGTAACGCTCACTGTTTATTAAAGCATTTAGCAGTACGTAAACAAATAACAAAATATTTGCTCTACAAATGTGGTGCTGGAGAAGAATGCTTGATATTTCATTCCACACAAACTTCTCCATACTCCAAAAACTCGGCATCGAGCAGCATCTATCAGCAATAGTAGATACAGTCTCGTATACTGACATTCTTTGGACATTTCTAGAGGCAGAATAACGACTCAATTGAGCGTCTGGTGGTGCAAGGCAGACTGGAAGGTAACAGGCAGACCACGCGCAGGTCACCGATGAGGCGTATGGACCATATTAAATCTGCGGTTGGAGGTCCTGTAAAGCGCCCTTTCATCTAAAAGATCCAAATGGAGAAAGATAATGAGGCGAGTGATAAGAACTCCAGCGATAGGACAAAATTCATCGTGACCACGACTGCTCTGTCAAGAGCGAAATGAAGAAAAATAAACAAATAATGTTTCTTAATTAAAATAATTAGTATTTCTTTACGAGTTAATTAAAAAGGAAAACGAATTCTCGGAACTGGTACGCGTGAGTTAATTTAAAAAGGTTCTTTACGTCATAATTATTATGAAAAACTACTGGCTTTTTCAATTAGTAGTTTCCCCGTTACATTCCTCAAGTGCCGGGGGGAATAAACAGCTCTTTCTGTTTGTATATGGACCGGGAACACGCTACCCTAGTTACTGATAAAAAAAGGAGAAAATGTGGAAGTAATTAATATACTGACCTGCAACCTGCAATGTAGCCCAGCGGGATAGAACTATCCCTCAGTTCATAACTTTATAAACTGGTATTTACTAATTAGGTAATTGCACTAGATAATTTGCCAGTACGTGGAAGCTTTTTGGCTTTATAGGCGTAATTTTATAACATAACATTACGTCACGCCAGTTTTCATTGAAGGTTTAGGCAGAAGTATACATAATTATGACTGCATACATAGTACCACATTAAGTAGATACTACCTACATTATGATTCCAAACCGAATCGAGTCCTCTCGTTCATCAAAAACACTTTGACGACGACTTGACCCGCAGGCTTATTACGTATCTTTTGCAAGAGCAAAACGATAGCGATCAGACGCTTTAAGTCATAAAAGTCGGAATTACTTGCAGTGTAGGTATGGTTAGGTCCTACACAATCGTTTGCTAATTGCTCGCTGTTTGGCAAATGAAATTATTAAAAAAAAAATCGCCAGCTTTTCTAAAACTTCTGTATGGAAGAGCAATTATTGCGCAAAAATCGCTATCGTTTTGCTCTTGCAAAAGATACGTAATAAGCCTGCCGACTAAAAGCCGGGACAGCTTTAGGTTTGTGCGACCACATCTGCATTATTATTATTTATTTTCAACTAAGTATTTCAATCTTTTCATTGCGCTGTCGAGTATCCTCTCTCATTCTCCCTTTGAAATCCATGCAAAGGTTGTGTTGGAAAGATCGCTTTCCGAGATAAGACCACCTATTTTGTCACCGTAAGGAGGGGTTTTCTTCCTCCACATATTCTGTAATTTATATTATGGTGAGCATAATTATAGAGTGTTATATTTGTCAACCCTCAAACTTCAACCATCAAGAAATTTCCATAGTAAAAGGCTCCCATAGACAGGTGGGGTGCGACAATGCGACAACGCCTTTTCATAAAATTGTTCTAGCTATAGAGCAATTTGAGAACCAATATTATGAAATTTCGCTGACGCATCGTATTTGCGTCACAACTGTCTGACTGGATGACTGGAGCTGATGGTAGATTCTTCTATTCGACAAAAAGAAGCACTTAGTTAGATTTAATGCTCTAACACACATACTTTGGCCACGATTTAATTCAACTCTACCCGGGTCAGCTATAAGAAGGTACGAACGCCTGAACTTTACAGTTTCATGATTATGTGGATCATTCTTTTGTTTTTTGTTTTTAATTTATCTAAGTTAGTTTTTAATCATGGTCTGGCAGTTTGAGTGTACCCGAATGTCCTTTCTTTGGTATTGTTCGTCGAATCTTTGAGCTCTTTAAATTATATGTTGAGCTGTACGGTTGCACGGCACAAATGCGTGCACTGACTGGACAGGTCCACTCAATCTGGCTGGTTCTTTCCTCAAAAGACCATTTCAGACATCAGTCTACATGGTCATCACATGATCTCTGAGTTTGTTTCGGCCTTTCTTCTCAGAGTAGTCAGATAGGAAACGCCGACCTCATCTAGTTTAAAAAAAATATGATCGACATGTAAAAGTGTTTGTACAAACCAACTTACAGAAATAAAATTATTTATCATTTATGAACTAGCTACATCTTTACATCGACTCTAGAAGAATCAATCCTCAAACTTCAATCATCAAATATTCCCTTAGTTAACATTTTGGTCGCGACTTGACCCAACTCTAGCCAGGTCAGCTCTGGTGCGTGCGACCACACCTACACTGTAGGGTTTCTTTATCAGCGGTCACCGGCTAACCCCTGACTGAGACGCAATAGGTCAGGGTCGGTCACCGTGACGCGTACTATTGAAAGGGTTTTCGTGTTACAGTTAGCAGTCCATCATAGTGCGTGATTTTGGGGAAATTGTCGTGACTCCTTCATAAAACAAACAGATTATGAGGTTACTTGGTTTTGGCTTTACCTAAGTATATCAGAAGATATCGTTGAAAAGTCGATAGTCGATATCTTCCGTCAATTTGGAACGAGTGATAGATAACCTCATTTTTTAAGTTCGCTAAAATGGAGAGAAAATGTATTCAAAAACGCACCTGATAAGTACTTTATAATTTTTTACCTGGTTATGTTTTTGGCCAATAAATAATTTGATACGAATACTTTTCAAACAAAGGGAATATTCAGGTCTGGCAAAATATTAGTTAAGGTATCATAAGTAGGCCGGATCTAGAGGGGGGCTAGCCAGGCTAATGCCCTAACAGGCAACAGCCCACTTCATTTAATCAGAAAACCTAACTTATTAGTGGTGTGGCGCTAAAATTTTCAAGCTCGTTTTGCTGTCGAATGTTATTCGTGCTTGTGGTAAACCCACCGTTAAATAACTTATCATACATACTGGTGCCCAAGGGCGGCAAATATTGTCTAAGCCCGGAGCGACGAAATTGCTAGATCGGGCCCTGCTTGAGTGTAACTATATTTGCATAATGCGATTTGTTTAATAATGTATGGAGGAACTCGTGGCTAAATAATAACAGCCGCACGGGTCGATCTTCAAGGTTAAGTAACGCTTAACGAAGTCGGTCCGTGGATGGGTGACCATTTCAACATACCAAGTTTCCTCCGTGCCTCGGAAAGCACGTTAAGCCGTTCATCCCGGCTGTCATTTGAAGAACTTTGACAGACGGGTAGTCAGAAGCCTGACACCAGTCTTGCCAAGGGGTATCGTGTTACCCAGTTACTGGGTTGTGGAGGTCAGATAGGCAATCGCTGCATGTAAAACACTGGTACTCAGCAGAATCCGGAAAGACTGGAAGCCGACCCCAACAATAATTGCAAAAAAGGCTAGGCAGATGATGATGATTTGTATAATTAAAAATACCTGTAGGTTTTTGATGAACTAGTGACTCTATTACATAGTCAAAACTCATAATCGATCAAAATCACTTTTGACTGTGAAAATCCGCCAAAAGTAGATGTCATCAAAATAATAAATTTTATACATCCTATGTTAAAAACCAGTGACCAGTGTGTGTTGCCAGTGATGACATATGGCTCTAAGACGTGGTCGCTTACAATGGGCCTCATCAGAAAGCTTACAGTCACTCAAAGGGCAATGGAGAGGGCTATGCTCGGCGTTTCCTTGCGTGATCGAGTCAGAAATGTAGAGATTCGCAAGAGAACCAGGGTTACCGATATAGCCCGAAGAATTGCCAAACTCAAGTGGCAGTGGGCAGGGCACATTGCTCGCAGAACGGATGGCCGATGGGGCAGAAAGGTTCTGGAGTGGCGACCGCGAACCGGAAGACGTTGCGTTGGAAGGCTTCCCACTAGGTAGACCGATGACCTGGTGAAGGTTGCGGGGATCCGCTGGTTGCGAGACGCACGGGACCGGTCAATGTGGCGACGCTTGGGGGAGGCCTATGTCCAGCAGTGGACGTCTTTTGGCTGATATGATGATGATGTTTAAAAATACTTGCTACAACATTGGTGTCAGTGATATAAACAAAACCCTTCTTGTGACAGGTACATCTACAAACATAGTTGATTGTCTAAGACAATAGGCCAGGTGATAACACTCCCACGAACACTATGTAACTTGTAAGTGTCTGAGGCAATAGTGGCCTAATAGACAACTGCATTCTTACATTAGTATGTACTTCGTTACATAAGCTACCTGTGTTCTGGAGAACATTATTGAACTGCAGTTGAGCAGCTTATTTATTATGTCAACGTTTTACTTAACTTTCTACATTCTATTCGTACGTAATTGTGAAATAAATTTTGTCTACCTGTAGTTATGTTTACTACGATTGTATGTACGAATCAAATGCTGTACAGGTTTCGATATGTTTGACCGAGACGTAAGCGACTTACCCCGGTTTATAAATTGTGAATTTGAAGTTAGAACTTGTCAAATTCTTAACTACATATTCTCAAATCAGTTCAATATTCTCTTGCTAAAATAAAGTTAGTAAAGTGCTGAATAGTAGTCGAAAACCGGGCATTAATACTTTCTTTAATTTGCTTTTCGAAAACTCGATTATCGGGCTGTTTATGTAATCGACGAATAATCGCCGGTTATCTGCTGTGATTGGCTGTTGTAAATTCACTCAACCAATCACAACAGATAACGCGTGCTTGACAATTTGTCACATTAATTTTGCGATAGTTTAGAGTCGCGAAACCGGGCCTTAAATAGTTAATTTTAATCAGAAGAATGCTATTTTCCTACTTACCACAGTATTACGCCTTCAGCATAGAAAAGCCCATTTTTACATCACCTGAAAATGTGGGAGCATCAATTTACACATACAAGTATCTAGCTACTTTTTTGATATTAGACCTAAGTAATATATTATCCTTGGAAAGGGCTCTAGGGGTCCAAGTGTGCGTGTCTAGAACTTATAAAGTAGATGAAGTTATTAAGGTATCTACGATGCGGCAACCGTTAGACCCTGGAGCTCCTATATTTTTCCAGAATATACGCTGGTTACATATGCGTGATAAATATTAATATCCCGAGATGCTAGTTTATCTAGGCTCGAGGATAAATACTGTCACTTCGGGACTCTATATATTTTATTAAATATTTAATAGTTTGTATGCCTACCAATGTTTATCTTGATACAATATTCATACAGTGTGTCCGTTATTTGTCAAAAGAGGGTGACTTTTCATAACTTATCAGTCTACGTGTAGGTTCATCATTAATTTTAGCAGTGCCGTTTAAAAACGTGCACTATTGAACATAAGCGTAGCCAATTCGACCGGTTCTATGGCTCTCGCATCCAGCGGGCGCCCGGGGTCCTCACCAGATCATCGCGTCCATCAAGGAGAACGCCTTCCAACGCTGCATTTGCATACGCAGACATCACTCCAGAACCATTCGGTTGGTTCATCATCGATATCGAACCAGCAAGCTTCATCAACAATCCGTTCTACGAACAATGTGTCTTGACCACTTAAGTTTGGCAATTCTTTGGGTTATGTCAGTTATCTCAGTTCTGCGAATTTCTTCATATCTATATTTCTTATAAGATAGCTTGATCTCTGCGACATATGTCAAAGTCAGTTTGAAGAAGGAGTATACGTTATTGTTAGCCTGCCAAGCGCTATTGTTACTGTATTGATACGGACAGCTGTCGCAGAGATCAAGCTATCTTTTATGAATTATAATTCATTTATTTGGCTGCAAACAAAGTTTTAATTACTTTATTACGTAGATACCATAGTTACATGAACGAGAAATAATCCAACCTTGAACATGACAAAAAATTCGCACTCATTACTTTTTATTCCTTTTTTTTACTTTTCGCCAGTCACGGCAGTTAATCTTAGTAATTCATACAAACATGTCGTGATTTCACCTCATTATACTAGAGTGGCCATGATGCCATTATGCCAATGAGAGACACGCGAAACAAAATGGAGTGAAAACTCTACTATTGTGAGAAAGAATTATAATGCCTAGGGTTGCCAGGCGTCGGTACAGTTAAAAAATAAAATAATCTTTATTTCGGATACGCAAAATCTACATAATATATCAAAAAACCTGACATAGTTACTGGATAGGTCACCATCATTCTCTTGATCTTTGCTCTATATATTTGGGGTCAAGCAACATATAATTATCTTCTGGTTTCATACTTCTCTGATGCATATCCTGCCAAATTGTTTAGAGTTCAGCCTGTGTGGCTTTTCATATTTTACTAGTTACCTACTTTGTTATTTTTTCTGAGATTAAATTTCTAAATTTCTGGCATTATAAATAAACTTTTTAAGATTTATTAATTAAACTTTGTTGTTATTTCATTTGAAGTTATTAAATCACTGCACAGTAAGATTACGCATAAAAAAGCCTGGACTTGAATAAAATTCGATGAACTAACACCCAATCCTGATTAAGTTAAGAGATCCGGACCGTCCTTTGTACCCAAAATATCGGCAAAACGGGCTAGACCAGCCACTCTACCCGTTCCCGTTCACACACCGTTTGGACAACCCTTACCTTGGCTTTAACAGTGATTCAGCGGCGGATAACATTTAAGTACCACTAAACTTTAGGTCGGATCTAGTGCTACTAAAATTAGCTCTTTGTGTAATGAAATTATAACGGGACACTCTGCTTAGAATAACGCTGAATAGGTATTATTCGATTGATTGTTAGTAGTTATTGTCACTTCTAAAACCTACCTATCGGATAGCCATGAGTTCATTTACTAAAACTTTCCATTTTTAAAGGAATCTAAGAACAGTATAATATATTAGGATCATTAAAACATAAATACTTTGAGTTTGGACTTGTGCCCGGTTGATGACACTAGTCTAGCCTCATATTACATGGAACTTAAACTGTGAGTGTATTACAGCCACTACAGGTGCTCTGCCTAACTCTTTGAATAATACAGGCGTGATGTTATGTTAAACTAACACTTGGAGGTAGAATTGAGTCTAAATGTAATTCACTTCACAATGTGAGTGAGACGTAACGGAGACGCTATCACGCCCCTACCCATCGCAGGAGACGCCCTGGGCGTTGGGAGTCGCAAGCCGATTCCCGGCCGCCGAAGGTCCGGGCCTGAGGACGGCGAGTAATGGGTAGCTCACCGTCCGATAAGGACAAGGCCCGAGTCACGCGTGTCTCAAAGAGATGTCAGCAAAAACTGACGGGGTCCGCTAGGGCCGATACCTGTCTGGGTTACGGATAAATTTGAAAGAGAGTTACCGCGGCCCTGGCTCAAGTAACTGAAGCAACACGGGTTTTAGTCAGTAAAATTCTGACAGTATCTCCCGCTTCACCCAGAGCGGGAGAAGTCATTGGACGATATCCCACCCAAAAAAAAGTGTGATTGCACGGTGATTTACTTCAACACAAAGAAATATTATTTAGTTCTGCAGAAAAAGACATTTAAAATGAACTTGCACTATCCTAGCAGATTCGATATGGATTAAAAACGTCCATTCAGTACAGCAATCCCAAGCCGTTGAAATAGAAGCTCAATTGGCCAAAGCCGAAACCTTTCGGCCTAGGATAGGCAATACCCGAGAGAACCATTCACTTCTAGCCTAAAGGCATTCCTGTTACATAGGACGTGCGCCTCTGATTCTATTTCAGCTAGTCTTATTGGTAGCTCGTTTGTGGTATATATAGAAAATGTCTACCTTTGTACAAGTTTGTTTATAAAAGAAAAGTACTGCGAAGTAGATGAATTAATAAGGTTAAGCCCTAGAAATGGAATTTGTATATCAAGATATATATTTCAATTAAGACAACCCGCAGGTAAGTCTATGGGTGTCCGTTTATAGATTACTTACTATTTCCATACTATCTCTTCTAAATTCGAATGTGGAATGTGTGAGATTATTAAATTAATGTGATTTACTTAATCTGTAGACAGGCTGCTTTTAATTACGGGGTATATTTTTCCAGTATCCTATTACAGAATACAGACATATTTGTAGACATAATTAAATCAAACAAATACCACTGCCACTGTTATTCCGCTCGCAAATGATTTTAATGAACCTCTAGAGACGTATGTATGTGGGTTACATTTACAAAAATCATTTGAAAAGCATCGGTATCGTGTAGCGATCAGAAGAATCAGCAACGTGTTCTCGTCGATCCTCACATTCGTAACGACTAATAGACTGATACATTTTCATTTCCGCAATTCCCTGAAAGATATATCGTGTTTTTGCTTAAGGAAGTGTTTTTTGAGATATGTAAACGACAAAGATGGTGATAAAATATAAGTATTCATAGATTTTATAGATTTTACTGTTTCTCGTCTTCAAGACCAAAGATGGACGAAAAGGGTGACCGTATGGAACAGAAGAACCACATGGCAAGAGAAGAAATAGGAGACCTAATGCTAGATGAGAATACGAAATTATAAAGAGTTTACTGGTTTCAAATAGCTACAAATAGCCCAATCCTGGGCAGACTTGACAGCTTCGGGGGAGACCTTAACTCGCAGAGGGGTCCTTGCAGATAGCTAAATAATTATTTAATATTTAATTTTAACAGTATATTATAAAATATATAAATGTATAAATACAAACAAATATAAAAGAATTATAACATCTAGTAATGTAGTAATTCAAATAACTAAATTAGTAATTAAAACTAGAATATAGAATCAATACTATCTAATAATATTTAGTTAAGAAAAATAATAACTTAGGTTATTTAGAATATGAATATTTAATTTGTAACCGCAAAGAAATTAAGGATTTTACCTATAGTGAAAAAAAAAATTGGTTTTATTTTATATTACTCGTTGTATGTTTAAGACGTCTCGTATCTTTCTCAGGTTTGACCAAAGTTCGTATATTTTTTCTAAGAGATGATTTTCATCTAACTTTTAATAATATTAAATACCTAAGGCTTTGCCACCGTTACCGAACCCTCAGGAACATAGGTAAAGTTAGAAATAAAAAAGTTAATTAAAAAAATCAAAATACCCGACTGCTTAAAAAGCGAACTAAAAAGACGTAAACAAGAAGAAAATCATGCTGTACAGTCGGAGGATACATATTCTCGAGCTGGCTGACCAAAACCAGATGTATCCTCCGACTGTACAGCATGATTTTCTTCTTGTTTACGTCTTTTTAGTTCGCTTTTTAAGCAGTCGGGTATTTTGATTTTTTTAATTAACTTTTTTATTTATAACTTTTTAGTTAACATTTTTTTCGAATTAGGTACATTTAAATATATAAGTGATATATATTTTTGAAATCACCTCTTGAAACCCTTTATTTTGATACCCCACACGATGGGTTTGGAAGAAAAATTAAAATTGCCCCCCCACAATATGGCGCCCAAAAGCCGCCATTTTTCTATTTTCCAATTTTAATGTAGCCTATGACACTCGCAAGGTTAAGACGAATCGATTGACGTATGAATTATCAAAATCGGTCAACGCGTTTGGTCTCTGGAACGCCACATAGGAACAAACATACATACATACATACATACATACATATATACATACATACATACATACATACATACATACATACATACATAGACTGATAAACACATTACCCTCCTTCGGCAGTCGGGTAAAAAGGTATAGTTGTATGTTTTTCGGGATAAAAACAGCGTAGATGTGAACTTTATATCAGTAAATGATTTTTCGTAATCGAGCAGTACTTGAAAAATCATACAAACAATCTAATTTACTATAATAACATGATTATATTTGGAAATAATATATACAGTGTATGAAATACTTGATTAACTAAGTCATTAACAAGATTAAGTTACATATACACTATAATATTAGTTTAAAACTAAAGATAATCTAGCAAGCATGTATTTGTATAGCACTATACATTTTACGATCTAATGATAGGCATCAAACTTTCCACGTCTCGATGCATTTAATCGAGTGTGAAACTATTTGGCATCCAAGTATGCGTTTGCGCCATTACTCGCTCGATGTAACAGCACCCTAACTATCGTCTTAAAATAGATGTATCTTGTTAAATCTGGTATCAAATGTTGCATGTACTCAGTTGCTCCTGTACAGCGGATACTTCTAACTCTTTAAGGCGCAGATTCCCTTGAGTGGCTGATTTTAAAATGAGAATCACGTCTAAACGGCTAGTCGTAATTTTTTGGAAAAAATATATGTTACATTAGACCATTTTCTTAATAATTTGATCTAAGCACATTTTGAGTTTTATTCGTATAACACAGTGTAATTAATTAGTAAAGTTATGTCTAAAACGGACAAAAACACGACAATCGCACCAAAACCGCTGGGCGTATTTTAATGAAATCAACACCATCTCAAAGACAATTTAATTATCTACATTTTGATCTGAAGCTTTTTTTTTTAAAGTCATAGAATAATTAGGAAAGTACAAAAAACTACTAAATTTTGGGTCGCGCGGGTGCGAAACGGGTGCGCGTTTTGTTCCCTCAAGGTCGTTGGCGTTAGTCGTCGTCTTAAATCCTGGTCCAAACAAAGTGTAACTTTTGGCTTCGTTATTTTAATTTCAGACTAAAAACTGCTGGATATATACCTCCTTCAAGCGTCGCCACATCGGCCAGTCTTATTGGGGAATTTGGTATCTATCTTATATTGTTTACCAATTGTTATTATGAAATTGCTGGGACAGTTGGGTTTGTCATCATCTAATCTTATTGTCAGATAATTTTCAGTATAGGATTGTGGTATGGTTATTGTGGGTGGTATAACGAAATTGAACTGAATATCTATCTATACTAATATAATAAAGAGGAAAGATTTTTTTGTTTGTTTGTTTGTACCGAATAGACTCCGAAACTACTGGACCGATTTGAAAAATTCTTTCACCAATAGAAAGCTACATTATTCTTGAGTGACATAGGCTATTTTTTTATCCCGAAAACGGGTCATGTGGGGTGGTCCACGGGAGCGAAGCCGCGCGGAACAGCTAGTCTATACTAATAATATTATAAAGAGGAAAGATTTTTTTGTTTGTTTATTTGTTTGTACCGAATAGGCTCCGAAACTACTGGACCGATTTGAAAAATTCTTTCACCAATAGAAAGCTACATTATTCTTGAGTGACATAGGCTATTTTTTTATCCCGAAAACGGGTCATGTGGGGTGGTCCACGGGAGCGAAGCCGCGCGGAACAGCTAGTAATATTATAAAGAGGAAAGGTTTTTTTGTTTGTTTGTACCGGTTTGGCTCCGAAATTAATGGACCGATTTAAAAGATTCTATCACTAATAGGAAGCTACATTATTCCTGAGTGACATAGGCTATTTTTTAATCCCAAAAACGGGTCCTATGGGGTGGTCCACGGGAGCGAAGCCGCGGGGAACAGCTAGTATATAAGTGGCAAAGTGTACTTGAAATTCTAAAATGCTCATCTATTTCTGATTCTGACAGTACAATAGCAACAACAACAGTACATTCACCTCTGGAAAGCTCCTTCGGGAAAACATGTACCATAGTAAAATTTATATATTCTAGAACTTTCCTCAGAATTCTTTTAGTACCAAGTTTGTTGACATTGCAGACTTGAAAAATAACAAAGAAAACATGTTCCTGAAGTAAGTAGCCGGTGTTTTTGGTTCAGATTTGTTATGTAAGTGCCAATAAGGCGTTGACCTTAGGATTCATCTCGCGTACAAGTCACATGCGGGCTTGTCATTACAATATTGATCGGGGTGTAGGGATGGCAGATCTTATCTGAGTGCATTGAAGATTTGATGTGTGTGCAATTTCCTGTATTAAACTGAGGATGTTTAGTTGAGGATCAGAAAGCTCTTTAGTATTATGATCTCGTTTTTAAAAGCTATGCTTAATAATCTTTAAGTTTGTCAGATTTTCCCACCAAAACGGTTTTGGCCTATTTTTTACAGTAGATTGTTTCCTTATGTATTGTCACAGATAATATAATAATAGCATACAGATGCCTCATCCCATAAAAACGAGCCGTGCCGACATAACTAGCGATTTTCGTCTGATTATCTGATTATCCGACCGGCCGATCCGACCCGGCGATAGATAGATGGTGTTAGCAGCTACTTGCAAGTAAAAGGGTTTGCTCGGTTCGTAAATACTTTTTTCTTTGAATACTGTGACGATTTGTTTAGTTTTTAGAGTTTCATTGCACCAAAATGTGTTACAATACCTATTTAAACAATCGAGTGGAATGCCTCAGAAATTTAAAACCGCGCCATCTGTTGGCATCAATCAATCTGCCTAGGCTTTTTCCCAATTGTTGTTGGGGGTCGGCTGCCAGTCTAACCGGATTCAGCTGAGTACCAGTGTTTTACATGGAGCGACTGCCTATCTGACCTCCACAACCCAGTAACTGGGTAACACGATACCCCTTGGCAAGACTGGTGTTAGATCTCAGGCTTCTTACCCGTAACGACTGTCAAGGAACTTCAAATGACAGTCGGGACGGACGGAGGAAACTCGGTATGTTGAAATGGTCACCCATCCACGGACCGACCTCTTCAAGCGTTGCTTAACCTTGAAGATCAACCCGTGCGGCTGTTATTATTTAGCCACGAGCTCCGCATCAATTTTAAATAATTCGTTCAAATAATGTTTGAAATGTGAAATAAGAGCCTAATATTCCATAATTTTGTGCTTAGGAGAGTTGATTAAACAAGAACATACAATTATGTTCAATTCCAGAAAATGTTAATTTCATTAACAAATCGGTGCATATCGCGCTATCTAGTGAGATTTATTTGAACCAAATTTTCTTATTTAGCGCTGGGACCCCGTGGTATTGTTGACCGATCACCTGGTGAAGGCCAAGGGGGCGACGGGGGTCCGCTGGACGTGAAAAGCACAGGACCAGCCTACGTGTCAACGCCTTGGGGAAGATCTATGTATGTCCAGCAGTGAAAGTCTCCTGGCTGATGATGTGTTGTTCTTTGTCATTCATTTTCTACACAATACATCGGATATATAAACACATTCAACCGTTTTTGAAGATAGCTGAAATGAACACAATTTTCCAACACCTATTCTTCGAAAGGAAATCGAAAAATCTTATATCAAATCGAGAAGATCTTATTCCGAATCGAAAAATTCTTTCGCCATCCCTATGGTTATCGCTTCCAATACGCGTGGGAGATATAAAATTTTAACAGACCGCTTTGGGACGCTTTCTGAAGGAACTGCACGAGAAATATTCGAGATAGCACAGGTTTATAACCGGTATCGACCTCTCTAGTCATGTGAGATTTAGGACTATTCTTATTCTAGTATTCCTATTCTAGTGTCGGTTTGCTACGCTGTGAGACTAGCCTATTTCTTCAAGTAAATAAAGTAGGAACTATTGTTTCTTATTATAGTATAGATTTTATCTATGTATGTATATATGAACTAGCACTCCGCCTGCGACTTCGTTCGCGTGATCCGTGTTTTATCCTACAGATGACTTTTTAATAATAAAATTCATACAAACTTTTATCCCCTATTTCACCCCTTAGGGGTTGAATTTTTAAAAATCCTTCCTTAGTGGATGCTTACGTCATAAGAGTGTGCAGTGGTGGCCCAGTGGTATCGGCCGCGACTTACAAGTTGTAGGTCATGGGTTCGAGCCCAGGCAGGCGCTTTACTTTGTGTAAATTATTTCATCACCACTGCTCTCAAAACGGTGAAGGAAAACATCGTGAGGAAACCGGCATGTCCTAGAACCAAAAATTCGAAAACATGTGACATCCACCAACCCGCACTGGGCCATTCCCTCTCGTAGAGAGGAGGCCTGTGTCCCAGCAGTGGAAACATTAATAGGCTGATAATGATGATGATGATGATGACGTCATAAGGGGAATACGTGTGCGAAATTTTAAACCTGAGGTCCTAGACAAAGAGACAATCTATTAGCGATAATGATTGACGAAAAGTGAAAATTGTTATAAATGGGCCCTTTATCTAATTTTCTGTCTGTAGTATTTCTAATCCTACTGGGCCCAGGCCTTGTAAACTCAGGAACACTACATAACTAGAGAGGAGGACTTCTGAATTGAAAGGTATTGTGATCAGATAGCATGACCGTTTTAATTCGGATGAATTCACAGCCTATGAAACTCAAAAATTCATTCTCATCACATCATCAGCCTATTAATGTTCCCACTGCTGGGACACAGGCCTCCTCTCTGTGAGAGGGGATGGGCCATAATCCACCACGCGAACCCAGTGCGGGTTGGTGGATGTCACATGTCTTCGAATTTTTGGTTCTAGTACATGCCGGTTTCCTCACGATGTTTTCCTTCACCGTTTTTGAGAGCAGTGGTCATGAAATAATTTACACAAAATAAAGCGCCTGCCTGGGTTCGAACCCACGACATACAAATTGTAAGTCGCGGCCGGTACCACTGGTCCACCACTGCTCTCAAAAATTTATTAATACCTGTTAATGCTCTTGTTGAAAAATAAACTGATAGCCCTCCTCACCCTACTCCACCACTAGTCCAAGTCCTTGAAGGTTCAGGAAACCTAGAAGGGATAAAATACTGTTGCTTGCAATAAATTTAACTTGTGGGAACTAGCGCAAATACCCTCTCAAAAAGACTCGTAAAGGCAAAGTATTCCCTTAGGAACTATATAAACTTTCTATTGCTGTTTAATTAGTACAAGGAAATTAATGAATTAATTGCTTGTCAACTGTGAGCTAATTGAGAGAGATTGATTGTAATATTGGTATGGTAATATTGGTAAACACATTAGTTGTAATTAGGTCAAGTCGGAATTATCGTCATCGCGGTAGTTAGGTATAACCGATGAAAAGTAAAATAGTTGAGAAAGAAAATTTTGTGAAATAGTTCTAAAGAAAATTTTGTAGAGCGGTTCTTCTGGGATGAAAACAAAGGATGGATTAAGAATAAGGCGTGTCTGGTTGTTCATTCGTGGTAAAAAGCCATCATATTTTCTTACAATACTATACAAGGGGCTCAAGAGAAGTGACAGATATCTTTATCAACGATAATGATTCATAAAACAGCATGGCATTAACAAGCGTTACCAAAATGTCACGTTGTTAATCTGTTACATTTTAACTTTCTCAATGTCACTTTGAGGAGTTGTGACGTCACTTTATCAAGAAGCTATGGCCATTGGCCAAGTCCCTTCAGTGATTACTTTTCTTGATATTGCTTTGTTTAAATAAGTTACTTGCCCCCGTACCATGACGTGTCAAAACTGTCTTGGTTCGACTGTAAAAAAGGGACAGATGTATACAAGTCATATACATCTGTGCCTTACGCACACTCAAAATAACCTTGATATTCCTATGGCAGGTAAAGGCCGTCTGATTTTAATAAAATACTCATGTAAAATTCCAAGCACAACCCGCTTATAAAATTGCATACTCCGTAAAGGAAAAGCGTACCATCAATAATTCCAAATATTCCTATTTGAAACTAACCCGGTGCCTCTCGAATGAAAATAAAGTCTCCCAATTTTATATAGGGTTATCTGTGGAATCTACGTGTGTTTTACGTGTAAACAACGTGGCATTTTATCGTAAAAGGTAGCCAGTTAATGATACCTATGTTTACCTACCTAAAATAATATTATACCATAAAAAAATTAAAATTTACATAATATTAAAACGTGAAGAAAAACTTTTGTTTCGCACGGATGAGTGTGAGATTTGATGGAGAAGTCGTGCAGAAGGCAATTTTTTTAAATTAATTACTGTCGAATTTGTATGGACCACCACTGGGCAACCAGTAGTACCTAGTTATCTATTTGGTTTAAATATTTCACTGAGTACCTCTTACCAGCTTCGCTTTTTTCCATATCTACCTACAAAATATATCATCATCATCAGCCTATAGCAGTCCACTGCTGGACATAGGCCGCTCCAATTGCACGCCATTTGCTTCGATCTTCGGCAACTCTCTCTAATCTAGCTGCTGCCAGCCAACCTGCGAAGATCGTCGCTCCACCTAGCTTGAGGGAGGCCCTCCTTACGTTTACCAGTTCGCGGTCTCCACTCAAGAACACGTCTACAACAACGGTCATCGATTCAACTGCTAATATGGCCGGCCCATTGCCACTTCAGCTTGCTTACTCTCTGAGCTGTCGACAACTTTGGTTCTCTGCCGGATCACCTCGTTCCGGATTCGATCCCTCAGAGAGACTCCTAGCATAGCCCTTTTCATAGCTCGCTGAGCGACATAATGTATGATGTTATAGAAAACTTTTTTTTTTATTCCTGTAAACTCTTTACATCGGATATACTAAAGGGCCCGCCGTCGGAAGACGATAAAAATGTCACTGTACTATATGTGAATTTCCCGTGTGTATGTGTGCGTGTTCAAGGCGAAAAGCTATGGCTGTAATATTCATTCATTAGTGACGGCCATCCGTCTTACTTATAGGGATGGGCGTGTGTTATCGATAGACAGTTTTATCGTAATTATCTATGTAGGTAATTTATTTTTGACATTTTCATTTTAATCCTTTTTATTGGTAATTTTTATGCTTGAATTACTATTTTTGTTCGTCAATGGGCGTTTGAGATTTTTGTTGTTGACTATTGTGCCGTCGCTTGGTTAAGGCCTTCCCCATATTTTATCCTTCTGACCGTTGTTTTTCGTAATATGTTTGAGTAATAATGCAGGCGATTCAATTTCAAACCTTAAACTTTTTGTCTGTGGCAACTGAAAAGCCCTACAAAAGTTTTAATATTTCACATAGACATCTGAACTAAAATATTCGACAACATTTAAATTAAACAATCAAAGAACAATGGCAGAACAACATCAAAAATCAAATCAATTTATTAATTAATTAACTTTAAAACTTTCTGAATTTAAACTCAATTTCTAAGGCAAACAGAAAATAAATGGGACGTTCCGTTTTACGTTTTACCTGATTTACAGCTGTGCTTGAGGCGATGGAATGTTTTCATTCGTTAGCCGACTCAAGTACCTAGTGCACTGGGTCATGCGGACTATGTCCCACTTCCGACTACTGAAATAACTTTGGAGTTCTTTTTTTTGTGGCAATGCTCGGTGAAATTTTTGAGGGTTTTAATTGAAGTTCGGGGTCTGTAGGTACCTATTGAAGTTGGGTTCTGGTGGAGAGGATTTTATTTTGGTTAATTATAGATGCACGCTCTGGTTTATTTATCTAATTACATTATCTTTTTAATTATAATAAGAGTATTTCTGAGTTAATTGCTTTGGAATTATTTTGCGCGGTATTTCATTAATTAATTTTACTTAATCCATCTAAGTATGTGACAAGATATGTAGGTAAATAAAGTTAAATTAATTAATTTACAATCAATACATTTATTTGTGTTTGTGTGTGGCACATATTATATTATAACTATTCAGTAATCCGCATCTATACGGGTATACCACACAATACAATTACAAAATTACACGCTTTACACCTCTCCCATAATTGCGATGTAACGAAATTTACATGACAATGCGTGCTAACGAAGCAATCGATAAATAACTCGATTGAGCACATCACTACTCGTCGCAGTCATCGCGTCGAATATAATCTCACCTTTTATTCCTGTCGTGCGACAAGAATGCGTAAACAAAAATTCACGCTATTCCACTTATTCGTGGAATTGGACCGGGAACATGGGAATATGGGATTATTTGGGGGCTTCCCGGGATGGCATTGCCGTGTCCCTAATAGTCCATTACCTAGGACATTCCAGACCAAGCTAGATTAAACTAGTAATAACTGGTAAATGTAAGTGCCAAATTGTCATGTTTTGCAAGATTTGATCGTGTGAGAAGATTTTGGCTTCAGCTTTACTGTTCATACCTAGTCGCTTAGAATTGGGAATTACATAGTAAGCCTTTCTTTTATTGGCCAATTGGTTTTTCTTTTACCGTCGAGGTGAAACGTCAGCTTACGTGGGATAATTTTAACACGTACTTTCTGGTAAACGAACTGTATTTTCTGCCTTCGTTTTTACTTTCAAAGCTTTGTAAGTACGTTATAAAATATTCATATATTTTCGTTCAAAAACCGCTTGTTGTCATTTTCTTGTAGTTATTTGTTGAACGTGGGTGCCATTGAAATAAATCGTGCCGTCATTAGGGGGCCGCTAATGAGGAAGAAGGCGAGTCGTCTAAAATATGACATGCTTTCAAAACGTAACACTGCGGAGGTATGTTCAGGATTGTGCCCTTTTCTTTAGTCATATACTCGGAATTATGAAAAGTTTTAATCAAGTAGCTTTGTTTCATCATCAGACTTATAATGTGCGACCACGTAAGTTGGGGCCGTTACGACTGGGTCACACCACTGCTCTTTAGTAGTAGCTTTGTTTATAGACACGAAATATTATGGCCCTAGATCTAAGGTATTGCTCTTAAAAGTCTCGCTCGGAACACTAGGCGAATAGCTGTTTGAAGCAAATTCGTATGACAGGCGGGCCTGAGGGGTAGGGTACCTACTACCTACAGCGCAGCAAGAAGTGAACTTCATAGCCGCCCATTAAGTTAGAATCTTACTGAAAATGTATGTCTTAATCAAGTTTGTTTGTCACATTAAACACATCATTTCATTATTTCTAACTACTTTATTGAATTGAATGAAGTGATTTTTGAAAGGTCCTATGTAAAATAAAACCTACAAATGAAACGGTCACAATTTTTAGCAACGAAAAATTCCCACGTCTGTTTTTGACGCGCGCAGTGCATACTGGGGTGAACTCGTTAAAGGTTTGAATGTGTGGACCGTAGCCAGGAAGAGTTTTAGTCGCTATTAGTGCTAGTTATTTGCATGTACGTAGGTAGTTAGGTACCAGGATCAGAAGAACTTTCGCAAATAATACTAACAGCATTTTCAGGGTTTTCGCTCCTTTGGCTTATTCCACTGGAATCATGCGTAATAACTTAAGTAAGCCTATGGTATCAAGCCTATGGTTTTTGGTACCCGACAGTGCAAGCTGGAGTGAACTCGTTAGAGGTTCGAATTTGTGTAGCTCTACTCCTGCGTCTCCCATCACGTTTATGATATAAATCGGTACCTCATCCAAACCAACAGCTTTGTGAGGCTATAAGTGATTTATTGCTGTTCTTATCTCGTCCTTAAACAAAACAGGTTTTATCTATAACGTGAACATCGAGGTGGATATTTATAACGTCTCCGTCTCTCGTCAGTAATTTTTAAGAATTTGTATTGAATATGAATCTGATCAACATATTAACATTATCAGATTAATTAATTCCTAAACACTTTCAAAATAAACTGCTTTCTTTAGAAGTTTGAAACCCTGCACGGGCGCTAGGAAAGGATTTTGGCAAATTCAACCACTAAAGGGTTGAGATAAATACCTAATAGATGAAAGTTTACATGGTTTGAAAGGTGGCAAAACTAATCAGGCTTGTTCAGCAGAAAAATAATACCTAAAATTACCTGATAAAAATTACAGAAAACATTTTAATCTAATACAAATCAGTCAAAAGTATTTTACCTTTTAGTAAGCGAATGTAAAACTGTTTCCTCGTTTTCACTTTAATAAAGCCGTATACAGACTAAAGCTGTCTTGACCTACATCGCTAGCATTTTCGGGAACACCCTCTGGAATTTCAATTTGCTAGGCTTCGGTCCTCAAATGGCTAAAACACTTCAAATGTGTGTAGTGTTTAACTGAAAGAGTTCTGAATAGAAATTTCAGGGGAATAAAGAGGGAGAGAAAGGTCAAAGAAAAGATGGATAGACTGTGTGAGGAGTGATATCAAAGAAAAGAGAGTCAGTGATAGCGAGACAGGGGACAAGACGGAATGGAAGACGAAAACGTGTTGCACCAACAACATGGGACAAGGGCAGGAAGATAATGATCATGTTAAAGTAAAAAGTTAAACTAAAGCAGCTATTAGCAAGTAAGAACAGGAAATATAACTCTTCCAAAATTGTAACAAGGGTATAGTTATAAATAAGTAGAACAACACAGATGTTTGTCCGTCATATTGGCAAGAGATGTAAGCGCGTTGCGCGTGCGTTGAGTTAGTTAAAAGCCGGATATGTCAATAGGAAGCATTGTTATTTGTTACAGATTTATGTTACACAGGAAACATTGTAATAATTTGAGGAACATTTGCATTTGGAAATTATCCATAGTTTTTAATATGTATTCCTTTACACAAAAATCTTGCGAAACTGTCACATTTATTTTATCCTGATTAACATTTCCAACTGTCTGGTGCAGGAATAATAGTGGATGAAAATTGACGATTGAATTGACGATTGCTCATAGATTCCGAAATTCATTATATTTTATCTTTCTAAACATATCGTTGGGGTTACTATCATTGGTGTTAGGGCTCCCACACATAACTGCGAATTCGCAACGCATCGCAAATATCTGCGAGCTCGCACGTACTAATTCGCATCGCAGTTATGTGTGGGAGCCCTTAGTCCCGCCTGTACTGAAAAGTAAATTTCACCTTGAAAAGTAAAGTGAAGTGAGTTAGTTTTTGTAATTTAAAATAGACCGGCTGGTTGGCCGACTATTCTCATAAACTTCGTAGGTACGAGAGAAGAAGTCACAAATCATCATACTAAGCGTTGATTATTACATCACTAGTCCAGGTGTAGGGACGTGCAATTTAATTTCCATTTCAATCCTAGCCAAGTCTCGTCTGTTAATAGATCAGCTCTCAAGTTTCGTGGGTGGCGTAAATTGTGACTCAGTAAATTATGACTAAGGACGATGGGCAAACAGCACCCACCACTGTCTAGCCAGATAACTCATTGTTACGAAAATATAACTAGAATAACTAGAATAGGTTTTCTACGCAGTTTACTTTGCTTACAGTCTGTAGTCGAAGTAACAAAATTGCCAACTGAAGTACCTACTAGAATCACATGCTGTAACACATTTAGGGCTAATCATCCACTTTTTAATTTAATTAAGTGTCACAGGATAGCAGGAAGAATGGAAGGCCTTCCACTAGGTGATATGACCTGGTGAAGATCCGCTGGATTCGAGACGCATGGGACTGGTCAATGTGGCGACGCTTGGGGGAGGCCTATGTCCAGCAGTGGACGTCTTTCGGCTGATATGATGATGATGATGTGACAGGATATGTACGAAATAAGCAGCCAGTTTTTTTTTTTTTGAGTTGGTGATACAGGTTACGTTTACTTAAAGGAATAGGTAGCTAAAGTTTAAATATTTTTTGTTAGTATTGTGTCTTATAAAGACATATTAAAGATATACATCACCTGCCTAGCCTTTTTCCCAATTATTGTTGGGGTCGGCTTCCAGTCTTACCGGATTAAGCTGAGTACCAGTGTTTTACATGGAGCGACTGCCTATCAGACCTCCACAACCCAGTAACTGGAGAACACGATACCCCTTGGAAAGACTGGTGTCAGATCTCAGGCTTCTTACCCTTAACGACTGTCAAAGAACTTCAAATGACAGCTGTATTAAAGATATACATAGGTACACAATTTGTAAACTGTTACCTTTTAAAGTATTTATCAAAATTAATTTAATCTTTACCCATCCCTTTACTTACAAAGCTCAGTTTATCTTCTAAAGCTTACCGCTCTCACGATAAAAAACAACAAAACAGTAAGCCCAAACAAAATGGTTACATCATTATATCCATACGTCACAATCACAACATTCATCCCATGAACAAAGTTTATAAATAAACCTGAATGTTGCGTACATTATTCTAATGCTGCATGGGAAACTGCACCGCTTCCTGTAACGTCAGAGAATCGAACCCACGTCCTATGCGATGCACGTGCGGACATGCGACTCCTAATTAAGAGACATATGGAGGGTAATAGGCGAACAGATGAGAGTCACTGCGTAATTTGCGTCACGAAATATTAGTCACCGAAATTACGCTATATTGTATTTAGATTTAAGACAGTGTAAAAAATCGTCCATATTTGGATGTCATGCATTATTTCGTTAAACTGGACTTGGTTAACTAATATTAAGAGCGGTTATGCACTGCATCCATTCTGAATCCGAGTAATTTCGGTCCGAAGTAGCCGTTACACTTCTTGTAGGGTAGGTTAGTCCATCTGTAATCGGTCCAATTCGGATATAACTCGGATCTCGGATTCGGATAAAGATCGGATGCAGTGCGTAATCATCCTTAGCGTCTCAAATTGCGCCAACTAGCAGCGATTGTAGAGATTGTATAATTTATCGAAAGCGGAATTTCAATTATTCACATTTTGCATAGAATAACAGCTCAAATTTAGCAAAATTATAATTATAAAACGGTAAGTTGCGTAATTTCAGGTACTCATTCTGAGCGACGCAAATAATGGCGTGTTTATCTCGTCTGGCCTCACCCTAAAAGTGAATCAATTGAAATTGAAAGTTCTCATCTTTCATATTAATACTGAAACACTTCAAAGAATTCACATACTCTTAAAAGCGACACATCTTTGTTAACGAAATCATTCTTTGTCCACAAAAAGGGTTCTTAAGAATTCTGACAAAGAGGCCAATTTTCTTACAGGGTTTTAAAAATAAATATAGACGTTAATTCTTGCCCAATTCGTTGAATCATTGGGTATTTTTTTTAAGTTTCGAAACTGTAGCCAAAACATGAATAAGGCGACTTGATAAATGGATTTTGGGAGTATTTTTATGGTTTGAAAGGGAGTCGGAAAGTTCCGTGGTTACGTAGAATTATTTTTTTTGTAAAGAAAATCTTTGTTATAAGGTTTTGTAAGCCATGTTTTTCATACTAGTCTAATCCAATAGTGCATTCAGACAGTCCAAAAAATAAAAACAGCCCATCAAACTAAATTTTGACTAACCAGAAGTAGAGATCATCGTACAATGTTGCGTAACTGTCTGCCTTTTAAATAAGTCACAATCCATGGAAAACAAAAGTAATGAGCAGTGATAATGAGCAGACAGCAAAGATAACACCACCGGGAGCTATATTTAACAGAAACGTTAAGATCGAGCCGCGAATGATAAGCGCTAACAAAAGATTAACTTTCACTCGTTGGCCAACTTGAGCCAGATTCGGCTGTTGTAACTGAAAGTAAAATTAAATTATCGTTTTTCTTATCTATTCGCTTTTATTTTTCTCAATAGCTCCTAAAGAAAGTCTTTTAGTCATCTCGGCTTCAGGTTTTCATTCACAAAAAGTTCTAAACTTCTGACTCTCTTCAGAAACTCGGTCTTGCTTTGGACATCAAAGTTCTAAACGAGAAAACAGCACAATGAAATCTTTTGTTCAAAGTTGGATTGAGAGAAAATGATCCATAAAACACTTTGAGTCTGAATCCAAACTTATAAAACTACCATCCAGGATCTATAGTAAAAATAACACAATAAACTTGTGAACAAAAATGTCAGTCCAGTCCAATACACTTAACTTTATGGGAACAACAAACTTCGCAACATTATCATGAAAGGAATCCGGATTGTTGTTTAACTTCTACGAGATTCAGCACTCACGTTTATTAAAACAAAGAAAAAACTTTCAAACAAGACTCTTCCTAAAGCCATCGGTGTTGCCGTCGAAAAAATGAAAAAAAGCAATAAATAAAAGTGATTTTGTAACGGAAATGCGTAGTTGTGTGTGACGGTTGTCACTGGGCGGTCGTGTCTCTGTCGTAAGGGCATCAGTTATAGGGAAGACAGATTCGTCTTCAAGATGGATCTGTGAACGTTCACATGGTGATGTTCTTACGGCTCGAAGGAAATATTATTTGGATTTGATCGAATTATTTACACGCACGAGTAGATTAATGGACGAGGTTTGTGATAGGACGAATGAAATTAACTGAAAAGTTATAGCTCAAGACTCAATACTGGACGGATAGTGTGAATATGAAATGATGAAAGCTAATTTGCGATATATAGGTCGATAAAATGTAGAAATATACTTATAACGTTGTCTCAGAGAAATATACCTAACACTGACTTACTAATATCCATTTTGTAGAACAATTAAGAACACATTCCTCAATCATATAAGTGCCACGAATCAAAGCCATAAACGTAAACAAACATCTAAAGTTGGTTGCACCGTACATTGTTTTAATTAGAACACTGGCCTCTTTACACTAATGAAACAAGTGTCAAGCAATCTGTGTTCATACATCTAATTCACAAATACTAGATCAACGACCATCAAACAAAACGTTACATCACTGAACAGCAGCTCATCTATTTTTGGTCTCGGCCTCAGCTGGTATTACCTGCCTACATACTCGTAATGTGACGACAACTCATTTACTCTCATCTTAAGTATAATGGACATTTCTTTTTACTTCCCCAATAAAATTGTTACGAAATTGGACACCTTGAGCAGATGGAATCGGTTCCCAATTTTCTGCAACATCAATTTGTTCTTTAGGGTTCTGTTCGAGATTGTCCATTGTCAAATAAAATATGAGTATTAAAACCTTGTTGAGTTTTACTCGTTGATACCATAAAATCTAAATGTAGCCATGTATTAAAAATCTACGCGATATCCTTTTGGCCAAGGGGTTATTAATATGTTTTCTGTTGTAATAACTCGAACAAGTTTTACGCAGCTAGCCTTAACTGGGCCTTGCTTCGATTTGATTGCCCTCTGCGGTTCCTTAATTATCCCGACAAGGTATAAATCGGTCCCAACTCTGTCCTATTTTTAATGGAGTGTATCTGATGCGGTTCTCCCGTACAGCCCCGCCATTTTTCAGGCTTAATTAAATAGTGTCTATTCCAATGGAGTTGTTGGGTTAATTTGTTTAGACGTCAGCCCAACGTGACGGATACGGAATGAGATTCTAAAAATATCCACAATCATTGTTGGACCGAATTAATTTTGGAGAATCCCATTTACTACAAAATTAAAAAGGGTTTGAAATTCCTGTTAGAAGAAAAGGAATTTTGTATATTTGAGACTACCACTTAGACAGAATTGTTTGCAGCGAATATCGTCGCCAGCATTGAACGCATTCCCGATATTGTTTTGCTCGTGATGCATTTTATAGCGAGTAAAAAGAACTCAAACGATGCTTCGACTTGGCGTATTTTTGGCACGAGAATCACATTCACAATTGTGTGTTTTGGACGACTGCGGCTTTGGGGGATCGTTTAGTAATACGCCAGGGTAACAAAAAGCTGCATCGTTTGCGCGTTTTGGTCATATATGTTTAACTGCTATAACATTCAAAGTAAGTGCTGGCAACAAAACATTTGTGATACCAAATGGATTCCAAACGGTGTGTGTAATGTGAAATGTTTCGCAGAATTTGCTTTCTTTTGAAGGCATTAGGGGAAAATGTAAAGCTTAAATTGAAAAGGCAACTTTAGCTTTGACTCCCATTTCTGAAAGCCTATTATTAAATCACAAGTGATTGGTATACTGTTGCTATTTCCATAACAAAATAGGAAACATCAATTTGGCAGCAGATTTACTGATCAAAGAGCACCAAGCTTTCAGAAATCAGACTTAAGTCTATTCATTGGAATATCCATCATTTACTGTTCTTCTTCAATCGTTCAGAATTATTTTGGTCGGATGTTCGCAGTCGTATATTTGCAGTCTGTCCTATAAATCTCCTCGAAGTCTTTACGATACCAAGATTGATACTTATAGAAACAATTCCAACTAAACATACGTTTTGCTTTTGCTTTTGAATGTCCTTTTTATCAGTGTACAGAACAACATATGTATTGCAGATGTAAAAAACTGTTTCAATATTGAATTTATCACTTATGTACGCCCGAATCGTAACACATTTTTTAGTTATATCGTTAGTCCATTCATTTAGTTCAAAAATATAAATCACAACTAACACTCAATGAAATATGGCAGCTCAATCTAAATTAAGATAACCTATTCCGTGTTAATTTCACAATCTATTGCGCTTTGAATAACAGATCAAATTCTAAACGTTGCTGCAGATACATCAATGGTTCGACACGTAAACAAATTATCGTTAGTCTGTTTTCATGATATCCGCTGTTCTCAAATAGTTGTCTGCTAGCAGCGACCTCGTCTCTATCGAACATAGTTAGAACAACTACAGTGAATAGTATTTCAAAATCAACATCGTGCACTTGACTCAGCCGAGTTATATTTGGATCTCCCTTCGGTGCTTTCTTCACTTCATTTGCTCCCACCTTTTGCAGTAACCGACTTGTTTTGCATTACTCTTCGCCTAATTAAGAGAGTCAGCTATAAAGATTTTGCTATACTGCTGAATTTTCAAATTCAAATGCCTCTTGATTAAGAAATTACGTGTCTATGTCTAGTTCCTCCAGGTAGATATTTATATCTTTATTGCGTTCCAAATATTTTTATTGATACGTTAAAATGTCTCACGAATGTTTTTTTTAGTTTAAGGTCTCTGATCTCTGACCGAAATACAAAAAAATTTTCGTTTATGTTCAAGCCTAGTAATCATCATAATTTTCGCTCGCTTCTTGGTATCTTTGAAACCTAATGAGCGCCTGTCGACATCTGAGCTCGTTATCAATAACATTTAAATAAAATTAATATAATGCGAGTCATTCAGCGCTAACGGCACTTCCTATACACACGTCTATTTTCATAACATTGTCAAAAAAAATACATCTGAAGATTCTTTTCGACACGAGAATTGCATCTGAATAAAAAAAATGTTGTGAGTGTATAAATAGCTAGATTTGTGGAGCATCGGGCGCCTGTGTTATTATAGCGTAGAAATATAGGATAAGACGCGGATCTATCTGTAGTTGGCCGAAATTATCGCGAGGCGACGCGCGTCGGCGTCGTTAGCGAGTCGCACGCGCAGCGTCCACGGTGCGCCCGCGCACCCGAAGCTTCCAATTAGTTATTTGTTTGTGTCTTCCGTTGTGATATAACATATACAAGTTGTCGTGTGTGGCATAATAGTGTTATATTAAAGCGCTTGCAATAATCAAACAGTGCACTAAATACTATAGATTTGCAACACAGACGGGACGAAAATACAATATTACGTGTGGTCGGAGTATTAGTATAAGCAATATATTAGTTTTAATTGATGATGCTCAAAGACTGAAATATACGGTGAAACTCGGTGGAAGTTTTCAGTGCAATAAATTAATAATAGTATGATATAATATGTAGGTATATAATATAGGTGTTAGTGTGTGTAATATTGTGTTAAAACATACGGTAGGACCGTCGTGCCAAAAGTACACAAGTGGGTGTGGATATTTGTAAATGTTCTTTAAATAAGTGTTTATTTTATAATAAAAAAATATGGTCGCCATGCTCGAAGTCGCCGAGAGGAGAAACAATGAATATTTTAGATCATTTTTACCTGTAAGTTGGATATTTTAATTAGTAAATTACAGGATTATGACAGTTATTAGTGAGATGACCTGAAACAAAACCAATTAATGGTCTACAATAGTCGGGGGCCGGAACAGTTGAAAGTTATGGACAAGGCCTTTGCCCAGCCGTGGGATGACACAAACTGTCAGTAACTAGTAATGAGTATCCCGTACAAATAGACAAAACTAATGACATAGTTTCTAACGTTCCCCTGAATGGAGCCCGTTTTTCAAGCTCGAATAGAACGAACCTCACTTGATACTGAAAATATTCTTTTTTCACACTCTGGCCTTAAAATTCCGCTGCCACGGCCAGTATTTGAAAGTGATTAGGTTTAACCCTGGCTGCACAGTCGAGCTTTTGTTGAGTGTCGAATAGGAATCAAGTGGCTGACCTTTTAGTAAAATTTGCTAACTCACTTCAGTTGAGTAGGATGGTTATCCGACTAGGGTCCTATTTCAGTAGCCGGATGGACACCAGACAATTAAAAAATAAAACAAAATACTAAGGGCCGATTTTACTAATGAAAATAATCGCGATTAGTTCAATTAAACTCAGTTTATGCAAATACAACGTTCTGATTGGTGGAGACCGGTTTAGTTAAACTAATCGCGATTGGTTTCATTGGTGAAATCGGCCCAAGTTGGTACAAGTACGTGAAATAAACTGGCTGAATATATTCATTTATCTACTACTATACTATCGTTAAGGGTTTAATTTAAGGAAAAACTGGCCAAGTGCGAGTCGGACTCGCGCACGAAGGGTTCCGTACCATTATCGCAAATAACGGCCAAAAAATCACGTTTGTTGTATGGGAGCTCTACTTAAATATTTATTTTATTCTGTTTTTAGTATTTGTTGTTATAGCGGCAACAGAAATAAATCATCTGTCAAAATTTCAATTGCCTAGCTATCATGGTTCATGAGATACAGCCTGGTGACGGACAGACAGACAGACAGACAAACAGACGGACCGCGGTGTCTCAGTAATAGGGTCCCGTTTTTACCCTTTGGGTACGGAACCCTAAAAATCAAAAAAATCTATGTGGTTTTTGTGTCAAATAAACACCTTTTGTTTCTTTCTTTCTATGAATATGTAATTTTTTTCGAAGAGCATAGACTTCTACAAAACGATACTGGAGCATGAATTACAATACAAATCTATACACAAATGTAGTTTTATATCGACTTTCCACTTTCATCAGGATTAAGACACAATTATTTTGTAGTCTTGTTTAATATAATCTTTATATTACGCATATGTCACGAAAATCATAGATATAATGTTGCCATAACATATTTAAGAGATAAAACATACGTAAACGTGACATAATTTAAACAAAAGATAACCAGCTGATGATAAACTCTGTTTTGTTTTCATTATCCACAGCTAATTAATGAGATTTGATACAAAACAAACAGATTTAAACATTGGATTTTGGCAAACGAAAATCTGAATCAATTTAGTACGTAAGTTTCCATTATTGGATTTCGATTGCTGTTTACTAGGTCATTGTAAAGCTAATCCCAGTTCTACACATTTCTGATTTAGGCAGTTCTAACTTTGAATCGTCGAAAGTACCATTGACAATACCAGCCAATTACAGACTGTTCCACTGCAGGACAAAAGTAGTCTCGTACAGATATGGCATGAGCACTAATCACCACGCTGGTTGGCGATTTCGAATTGCGAAGTTTATGTACTATGTTTCTTGTAATTATGTTAAAAATATTTTTGACTTTCGTGTATTTTGTGTTCCATATCTTTCTTTAAATATTTTTGCAGAATGTGACTTCCGTGGAAGATATTTAAAAATAAAAGAGACTGATTGTTTACCACAGCAGATTTATCGTTCTCCTTGGTCGAAATTACTCTTATCTTTAACCCGAGATAAAATAATAAAAACAATTAAAACGTTTCCGTTTTTCGAATCTATAAACAATACGAATTCGTAATACTCGTAATATTTTTACGTTTGACACCATGCCAAACCAACGTCCTTGGCAAATTATACTCCTAGACAGCAGGGCTGGTACCTATTTTCGAGTGAACTTTCGTGAGTACAATCCGTACACACGTAAAAAATTTACTGGCCTCACAATTACTCTCTAGGTTGTATTGCGGGTTTTTTATAAATGCCGTCAAACCGGTGACAAACTTTCGACATTTTAAATTTAGACAATGGAGGCATTTGAATTAAGTTTTATATTACAACGGGCTCTGTGTCCACTTCACCCGTAACATAAAAGTAATTTAGTTTTTCTCTCAATTTCAGGCTGTCAACTCCCCACCGGTCCCTCACCGAGACATATCGGCACCCGCAGCGACGTACCGTCCCTACACAGAAGAATATGCCACCGTCCAGCGCCGTGTGGAGCGGCCCGCACAACCAGAAGAAACTGAACGAAAGAAAGACAAGAAATGGTCCATTGGAAAACTATTCAGACGAAAGAAGAAAGAAGATGAAAGTGAAGAGTCCTCAGAAAGCGATGAAGGAGTCAGTACACGCTCCCCATCGAAAAGAAAGTCAAAAAAGAAGAAGAAGACTCCAGCAATTAACAATTTTGACCACATAGTTATAAGGGATTCAAGAAGAGCACAGAGTTTAGCCAAACCGAACCTTAGAGATGTTACCGATGACGGTGTACTATCTGACCCATCAGCCGGCTTCATCAACTACCGTGCTAAAACTCAAGAAATGTACGGCGCTTCCAAAGAATCCCTCAGTTTAAGAGAAGACAATTCAAATAGATCCTTAGGACCATCTTTGGAGACACCCTCTAGGAAATCAAGAAAAGGTAGATTGAAAGCCAGAGTCGAAGCACTAAGAAATAGTATGAAGGGAGAGTCGAGCAGTGAAGAAGAATCACTCAAGTCATCAAATTCATCATTGATGATTCGGTTTAGAAGTGAAGATTCATTAATGCGTTCACGGGACAGCTCATTAAACAAAAGGTCGAGAAGTGCAAGGAATGAGAGATACATTAAGAGGTTATCTCGCGATGACGAAAATCAACTGAATAAAGAAGCAGAGTTATTACAGCAAGGTTACACAAAAGCTGAAGTTGAAATGTTAACAAGAACGCCGACGAGTCAAAGTAGTGGTTATGGGACCTGCAAACGTGATCAAACGCAAAATATCAAAGCGGAACAAATTTACGCTAATGATGCTAACCGCCGTCCTATGAAATCCGAATCAATATCATCATTCCCCTCGACACAAAGTTACCCATCATCCATCAACTTTAACGCAAAAGTTAACAACGAACATATTAACTATTCCATACCTACTAGTAACATTAATAGAGAAATGCTTTATGCTAATAATAACCGAGAAAGAAGTGTAAGTAACCAGTATGAGAACCCGGAGAACGTCATGTGTGTCAAGTTTCCTTTAGGAAGTGTCACCAGCGTTAAGAGAGAGGAGAAAGCGCCTCCTGTGCCACCCCCACGTGACATGCAACGAAAAGTCGCAACTCCTATTTCAATGTACTATGAAAATAACCCCATGGTAGCAGATAGATTAGTAAATACAAAGCAAAATGTAATGCATGGCGTAACTAATAACGACTTCGAACGAGTAATGAGAAGAAGCCAGGAAAGGTCATTGAGTCACAGCTTCAACGGGTTGCGACGACCCATTTCAAACTCCGAGGACCACATTGCAATGCAAAATAATGAATACATACAGAACTTCCAGATAAGGAACGAACAACCTCGGAGACCAGCTTCAGTATCAGCAGAACCAAATCATTACGGGCTCTATGCAAACTCTCCGCCTTGGAGAAAGTCAATAGGTCCTACTAATATTGTTAAACCAGAACCAGTCCAATTGAAACATGATTATCTCTATTATGCGGATCAAAGCCCCAGATCCCGGAGACCTATAAGCGTTAAAACTAGTCAAAATGGTTATGAAAATCAATACATGAGTGACTCTCAAGCTTCTCAAAACGTCGCTGAGAGTGTGTATCGCCGACCACGCAACGCATCTGAGTTTTGGAAAAAAATTGACGATGCCGAAAGACAAAAACGGCAGCAAAACATATACGCTAACTCACGAAGCAGTAGTGACTTTTCAAACAGTACGCAAATGAACAGAGTAGCTCCGTATTTAGAACATAATAAACTGGGCCAAGAAAACACAGACATTCAAAATAAAAACAAAACACCTTTTAAAAGTTCTTCTGTTGACACAACCGATGGTGCTAAAGTTTGGAAGGCGACGACAGAATACAAGCGGTCTGTTACAGTTGACCCAGCAAAATCTGTTACATCGCCGACTTCAAAAACACACGTTAGACATAAATCTGATACGTATGTTCCCAGTGTTTATCAAATGCCGTCTGACGATGAAAAAAGTTCAGAGAGACGAAAATCTACTAACCTTGATGATGCTCTCAATGAATTAGAAGCCATCTACAATAGCTTAGGATTAGGTGACGAAGATTTATTAGATAGAGCAGAACGTCGTGAGTTAATGACTCCGAAGTTCAACGACCATTTCAATGATTGGAATGGAAACGATGACGAGATCCAACTGCGAAGTCAGCCAACGACGCCTTTGAGACGTGTGCAAAGAAGGTCGACATTACCTGACAAATTGCAAGATGATATGGCATTTAGACGGATGAATTCCTTAATAAAGGAAAAACCTAATAAAGATGCACAATCGCAAATAAGTTATATGTTAGCTTCACCTGTTTATGTCCCCTATGCGTCTGACGATGACAGGCAGTCCGAACGAAACGAGCCAGATATAGTTTATGACGACGTTGTTTACAGAAATATAAAACAGACTAACAGTCGATTAAAAACAATGGACCCTCAACCGCCATTTGGCATACCTATAGGGCCAGTATCACCAGCACCTCAGAGTGACTATCTCCATGCGACACCAGAAAATAAGGGTCGGTCACGATTTATTCCAAGGAGATCACCGGACCTTGTCTCTGATGATTTAGCTTATAGAAGTTTGAGGAAGGATAATAGGCATTCCTCACATTTCAATGGTGAAGATTATACTGGTCTAATCAATAACAATCATTCTTATAATGAGTATCCTTACACTAAAGACACTGCCGCAAATCTTAAGAAGAAAAGGGCTGTGAGATCTCTGTCCGCTAACATATTCACCATGATACAAAAAGAAATTGACGATGCGTTGAACATGAGTAAAGTGGCTACGTTACAAAAAACTCACAGTAATAGTGACGTCATGAAACGGCTGCGTAACACATTCGAAAATAACGACAACGAGCAGGACCACTACCCTCGTAACAAGGTAAAGCAAAGACACAACACTGTCAGTCTATTTGTTAATAACACCCATGCACCCACCCATCATTTCGCAAAAGACGATTCATTCATTCATAGTGATGATAAGCACCTTGCTAAGCCACCATCTTGTGATAAGTCCAAAAGCTCATCGCCATCAAACAGATCTCCCCAAGCATCGAAACGTTCATCAAAGGATGAGTTTCAACAGGTCCTTAGCATGCTGGCGCAAGAAGCCATGGATACAAGTAATAAGTTAGGAGTAGCGTTAGCAGAACTGGATAAGAATAGGAATAATAATGAGAAGAAATCGGACGTCCAGAGCCGAATTTCTGATAGTCGACAAAGCTTTTTGAACGGTTTGACATGTAAATCTTCTGAAGATACACCTGAAGTGAAGCATGTTAGTGTTCGTTCTGAAGTAATAAGTGAACAAAAAGATGACAAACCAGTGAAAAACGTGAATGGAGGCAATGAAGACTCGAAAGGAAAGAAGACTGAAGATAGCCTTTTAGCCATTTCAGATCAGTTACACAAAGTTGAAGATCAACTCAAGCATAGTTTCGAAAAAGAACTTAACTTTGAAGATGAAAGTATGAAACTTTCAAATTATATTACGAAAGCTGAAGAACAATTGAAAGCTCAAGAAACTACGGTTGTGATACCAGAGAGTAAGTTGATACCTGACGTTGTCCCATTGACGATAAAAGAAGACGCGGTAAAAATAGAGACAGTCAGTGAAAAAGAAAATAATATGAATAATTTAGAAATCAAACCACCTGTTATCAATTCGCTGAATCCATTCTTAAATACTGACGATAAAATTAAAGAAATAAATGAAATAAACGCCTTCAAAGAGTTGAAAGACGGAATATCTGATTTAATCGCTGGTATTTGTCAAGTGAATGAAAAATTATTCACACAAAATAATAGACCAAAATTGAATAACAATTGTAATACTAATACAGATAAAATGAGTGGAATAACAGAAGCCACTGAAAAGCTGAATCAAGTTTCACAAAATATCTGTAGTCAAGAAGATCCTAATAATAGGGCTTCCGTTAATCTGTCTATATACGAAGACGATTTAGAAACTAAGAAGGATGCTGCTGATTCAACAGAATATAATTCCTCTGAAGAACTAGCGACGATATTTAAATTAGACAGTAACGCCAAATCGCGGACTGTGAACGAAAGCCAGAATAGCTCTGAAAATAAAATTCGCGATGAGTTAAGTTCGCCTAAATTGGTTCAGAATATGAATCAGCACCTGAGAAGATTGTCTGTGGACCAGACAGATGATTATACTCCTAGTCAAAGCAACTCACTGCCAACGAACGTAGTTCCATGGAGAACTAAAAGGCAAACTTACAATTCACAAAAAGAAAATAGAGGTACGTGGTCCATTCTCATGCACGGTGTATGGTTTTCACTGTAAACATTTTGCATCCAGCTTTTTGTTGTTCATGTTGTGTTCACTACCCCATTGTTTTTTAGTTGCCTGTACTAACTAGTTTTTTTTTATTGTATGCGTTGTTTTTGTTGTTTCGACAGGCGATAACACGCAGTCGAAGCGCGATTGGCACGACTCTGGCACGTTGATGTTAGCTTGTACCTACACTATGATGTTCTCCCAACACCTGGCAGATTTGGACTGGCTGACGCTGCTCGGTTTGCTCCTGGCAATGATCACAATTATCGCTATGCTAATAATATAACAATGTAACCACAAAATTCTTGAGTAGAGATGGATCAATTTGCAGACCAATTTTATTGAAGAGTGTCTTTGAAAGGCGATGGCTAAGGATGTTGCACTATTTTTTGCAAAGGATGTCTTTGGGCGTTTGTAGTTATAGAAAGAACGTTACCAAACCTATAACGTATAGACCGATGTGTTAGAATATTATATATATTATTATGTATGTTGTGTTGTGTTATTATTATTATTATTATTATTATACTTGATTATGTTATGTACCGGATTTTTTCGATGATGGTAAATTAATTACTCATTGACCTGATATTAAAAATTGGTTTATTCATTGGTCCATCTCTAAACAAAACGCATTTAATGGCCTCTTAAATATACACGTATCATTTATTATTTTAAATGTAGTTCATGAAATCATGACATAGGTATTATTATATTGGAAATTGTAATATTTTCTTTTTCTAAACCATTATTATTTTTAGAAATTTTAGCTGTGATGTTCATTTTACCTTTTACTTAATGATTTTTAGTGTAATTTAACATTTTATGAGTTGTATTGTAAATCTTACACCATTTACTTTTTTGTGCCAAAATCAACGATCAAAAAGTTGTTTTAAATATTTTGAAAATTATTATTACTTTATTTGTTTGAAATCGCATGATTTGCAATTGTATATTTTAAGAACTTGCATGATTTTTGTGTAATTTCTTTTATGCTTAGAAAGAAGTAAGTAATTTAGCCGATAATTTAACTGTATAAGTTAACCTACCTAACTTTTAGGCACCCATTGCACGTTAAGGCGCATAAGATATAGTGTTAATCACAACAGACTAATCTTTGTTTCTTAGGTAGGTATTCAATGAATTGGCTTTGTTACTTTGTTGATTTCAATAACTTTTTGGCCTCTTTTTATAAGTTCACATGTAGTTGTTAAATGCAGCATGATTAATGTTTTAAATATTGTACCTACCTAAATTCAGCGACCAATTAAATGGACTTTTCTTTCTAAATTGTAGAAGTGTTGGTATGTCATTATTTATAACAAGGCATTCCAAACAGCTTATTTTAAATGTTCCACTGTTAATTTATTAATACCGTAAAAGGAAGAACGAAAAACAAAAAAATCTTATGAATACATGATCATAATCAAATTACCTACTCATAAGCAAGGTATGATGCCTCTAGATTATTTATGGTAAGAAAAATAATTGTAATTGAATTAATGAATATTGGCGCGAGATAAATAAACACTGCACTCAAGTCTATGGTCAGTGTAGTACCAACCTAACCAACAATTTGTTTTCTAGGTGAACATTGATTGCCTGCAGTGATCCACTGCGTGACTTCGTTCCCCTGCGTACTTCGACGATATTTTTAAGCTATTTTTAATTTTAACTAAGCTACTTTCTGTATTTTATCCTGTACCTAGTTGTATGACATTTAAACTTTACTATGTTTATGTAGAGGCTTCCAGATACATTTAAAGAGAGCGTTATTTATATGATGAAAAGAGTTATAATTTAAATAAAATGTTTCAGTTTTATTTGTTGTTTTATTATCCTGCAGCCTAATTGCGTAAGTGAATTCTGCAAAGCAAACAAGTCGATTCCTTCAAAGAATTAGAATCATTTCTTTCAACCATTTCGGTAGGTATTGTGAAACTAATTTGGAAAAAGTACAAATATCCTCCTTTGAGTTGAAGTTCATCTACTGTGTTATGTTTCATCAAACTCGAATGATTTATTTCCAAATCATTAGGACATAATTTCATTACACAATACCAGTAGTGAAGTTATATCTCGATTCTTCCGCTCTCGTTTATTCTTTACAATCAATTCTACGTCACAATATTGGTAATAGAAAGGAGCATAACCTTTCCTTTTCAGAGTGTAATATGCAATACGTAAAGTCGTTTTTGGGAAGGTTCCGAATTGTTTGCTTTGCAGAATTCACTTACGCAATTAGGCTGCTGTAGTAGTTATCCATTGTCTTCCTCGTTGGTCAAGTGTTTGCAAGCGCTAAAGTTGAGCATGAGTCCTGGGTTCAATTCCTGGGACGTGCAATGTGGTATTGGGTTTTCCCATTTGGAATTTATCAGTAGTAGACCGGAGTTTGAAGGCAATAGACTCGCCTCTATATCATGGGACTTAAACATAACTAATGAATTATGGGTGTACTATGGTGCTCGTCCCATCGAATACAGGCGAGTCGTTGTGATATCATGGTAGAATAATATGCTCCGCCTGGTATTATCTTCCCACGATGGCCTAAGACTACGTCACGAAAAGTGTTACCATTGATTGTCCTTTTCAGTAAAAGATACTTTCTCATTTAAATAAAGTACCTACTTACTAGCATAATTACTTAGTAACTCATGTGATTCATCTATTTAATTTTAAATTAATTTATATATTGATTGAGTTATTAGCGCACCGTAACTGATGACATATTCTTTGGCCAATCACGTGACCCAGCTGTCACGGGAAGAGTATACCAGGCGGAGTATATTATTATACCATGTTGTGATATGTAGTAGGGAATATAATTCGAACAAAAAACGAGATCATGGAATATAATTTTTAACCCATTATTCGACACGAACAAAGTGAATATCAACAGATTTCGATATGAAAGAATAGGAGTGATATGAAAGAATAGGGAGTCAGTGATAGCGTGACGGGGGCAGGAAGGTATGGAAGAAGAAAACGTGTCGCGACGACCCCAAGTAACATGGGACAAGGGCAGGAAGAAAGATGATTTAAAATACTTTAAATGATGATTTAAATTACTTCTTGGTGTTACGTTGACATCGACCCTCAACTTCGGTCCATTTATTGAGGCGAAAGCTCAGTTAGCTGCAAAAAAGTTGGTACTGCTCTCACCTCTGGGATGGATCAGCCAAATACCAGCTTGATGCACTTGAGTCGATTGACAGACGGGCCAAAAGGCTTATTGGCAACGATGCACTGGTCGCCTCAAAGCTGAGTTGCCAGCCTGTCGGTTTTTTATCGGTTACATTTCGGGGAGTGTGCGACGGAACTGCACAATTTGATTCCACCTAGCCCTTTCCATCATCGGACTACAAGACGTACGGCCATGCGCCATCGGTACATGGTGGACATCCCTCCCATACGCACAATTTCTTCTAGGTAAGTGTGCTTCACCGTAGACCGCATCATCGCTTAACATCAGGCGAGATAGTGGTCAAACGCGAGCCTATAGATTAAAAAAAAAAATATCTAGTCCAATGGTTATTATCAGCTTATCATCTGCGAAAGTATAATAGTATAGATAATAATTAATCATTCAATTCAATGATAAATAATAAAATTAAAAATGTCATAAGAAAACACTAAAATCATAACAAAATTCAATTAAAATTCCTAGCCCTACTTTGTCAGCACCCTAATCTGGATGCTTATGGAAATGCACCCTTTTCCACCAGAGATATGCTATGCTACATTGATATGGATGCGTTTGATATCCACCAATCATAATCATTGGTCCATAAAGCATAGCACTGGTGGAAACGGGTGCTGCTAAGCTATGTTTTTATATGGATGGATGCATGCTCTGGATGTGTGCTATGGATGGTCGCCTCTCACCTCACCGCGCCGCCGCGCGCCGCTCCCTGTGCCTTCCCTACTGTCGATACATCGCATAGCTCAAGCTGCGCATCTCCATAGCGCATCTTACTAGCCCGCTACATAGTTCAGCATCAGTGGAAACGGTCACATAGTGCCGTAGCTTAGCTTTCACATTCTCGCAGCACAGCTGCATAGCACATATCTGGTGAAAAGACACCCTAAGAATAGTAATGCATTCACACTTATCGGCAATAACCGCGCCAGAATGCCATTGGCTAGCACGCACTCTTGCACAAAATGGAAGCAATATTTTTCAGCAGAATGGCCGCAAACCCATCCGTACGAGTCTCAAAGAACATACCAGATGCGCTGCAGAAACGTGGAAGCCGCAATAGCTTCCGAAATGCGTTGTTGTATTGGACGCGCAAGGCGCTGAGGTTTTTTGCGAATATGCTGTCCATGCTGTTAATAAAAGTTGTGACACAACGTTATCTTAACCTACTTTGAGCAGGTCGCAAATCTACGAACCAACATATTCGCAACATGCCAATTATAGCTACGAAAAAAAAAAGTTCTCACTATCCGCAAGGCAAAAAAAAGAACGAACTCAACGTAAAAAAGCACCTTTTGCTTTCTTACGTTGAGTTGAAGTTTGATTAAAAATCTCCAAGCTTAGCAGGCTGACTGGTGTTTGCAGTATTATGATATTGTAAATGCGAAAGTTTGAATGGATGGATGTATGTTTGTTACTCAATCACGCTAGAACGGGTGAAGGACATGGATGAATGGCATAGAGATAGATTATAGTCTGGAATAGTACATAGGGCACTTTTTATCCTGGTGTAATGTTAACTTGGATGATAAAACACATTTCGCGCGAGCGAAGCCGCTGCCAGAAGCTAGTTTAAAATATGTTCATAATTTACGGCTGTTACTTGTGCTTTAATCTATGCACGTCGAGTTTGTATTTTGAGACTAGTCTATTAGGTAAACCAATTTAGCTACCCACTACCCATAATAAATCAATTCAAGTATACCAGATTAACATAAATAAATTCAATTTACTACTAGCGCCATCTATTTTCAATACAAATCAACAAAAATGAAGCTCATACCACAGATCTGTAACTATATACTAGTCAGAGCTCATACCGCCATTTGCATTTTTTTGCCATCTAAGTTTCACCAAACGATGATAGATGGCGCTGTACAAAACTTTCAATTATCATTTGCCAGTCCATCACCATAGATGGCTGCTCCGTCGTAGTACTGAAAAAAATGTAAAATTTTGTGTGTACTAATATTACAGGCCAAAATAAAATCCATAATTATTTCTTTATTGACCCAACTCATACACTTTATGTTAAATACACAAATAGATAAATATTTTCAACATTTGAATTTAAAAAATTCAGCCACTGTCTGTGCGTAACCGGTTTCGTAGGCTAAAGGAAAAAAAACACACCCAACTGTCACTAATGTCAGATTTTTCGCAAGAGTGTATCGTATGCGTGTTGTGAAAATTATTTTGCAAAAAAGCCTTTTATTACTTTTGATTAAAGTTGTTATAACTAGTTTGTGGAATTAAGCTATTGCGAAATTTTAGTCTTTAGTGTTTTACTCTTGTTATATGGTGCCGTTGCACGTGTAAATTCGTACGAACGCTATACGGCAAGCTACATTGTTCCTGTTGACCTGTGTCCGCACTGTGATTGTTTTAAAAGGTAACGGTCTTAATATTTATATTGTTTTGTATAAAAACTATCATATACACACTTCTAAAGGTTAACTTAGCTTATGTTGTTGGTGTAATTGATTTTTTCCAGTGTAGTTTAGTGTTTTTCTCTAATGTTTTCGTCTGTGATCCAACGGATCCGTGGTGTTATCTTTACTAGTTTTGTTTTATTATTATGATATTGGCGACACTTGGAATTCCACGACGTTATCGTGATACAAAATCTTTCCGTTTCGGTTAGTTTTGTCGAGAATTTTCAATGTGTTTCATACATTTGCAAGTTGTGATTACTCATTCTGTATGAGTTGTTTATTTGTTATTACACTCGAATAACTGTTCAGCAAAGTTTGTAGCTAATGGTGGCAAATATTATATCCCCAAGGAAATGATTTCATAACTAATTTGTGTTTTTTTTTGGTGGTTTATCATATTAGGTATTTATCCTAAAATAAAGTAGGTAGTAACTTTTAATCTCAGGTTACTTGGATAGTATTAAGTGATCTCTATTTATATCAAAGTAATGAGATGTCAATGAATTATTCTGTAAGTTATACAGCGACCACACAGCCCCTAGTGACTGTGTGGTTGATGAAGTTATAACATGCCATCCATCACAATATACAATAATTACAAATATGTTATTAAATATGCAATGTGATTTTTATGTACCTACATACTTTAAACAACATGAGAAATCTCATGATTCCACTAAATAATGATACAAAAAAATATATTCTTAAACAAGCTTTAAATAAACAAAAAAATACAAAATGTATTATTGCTTGTCCACCAGAGTTGCTATGGCCACCTTGTGGCTCCATCATAAGATCAGCTTTATAGTACCTTAGTGGATAGTATATTTACATATTATTTCAATGTTTCCAAAGTTACATAAGCATGCCAAGTTTCAGCTTTATAGGACGCCAGGAAGTGCTTGAAAAATCAATAACTAATTGCCGGATACATATATGCAAACAATATAAAGTTTGTAATGATGAAACTAAAAGAAAGACATCAAGTCCACCTTTGTGCAGAATTTATATTTATTTTTGCATAAAGTTTTAAAATTTCATCGTCATCATCATTACCCTATTAATGTTTCCACTGCTGGGACACAGGCCTCCTCTCTGTAAGAGAGGATGGGCCGTAATTCACCATGTGGGCCCAGTGCGGGTTGGTGGATGTCACATGTCTTCGAGATTTTCTTTCTAAGACTTGCCGGTTCCCTCACAATGTTTTCCTTCACCGTTATAAATAATGGGATAAGAATAGACAAAGAAAAACATCAAGTTTCAATTAAAATTATACCTACTCAGTACCCGGACTACATTTTCACCTAAATAAATTATTAAACAAAGTAATACATATGCACATAGCCCATGCAATATAATAACAAGTGCCAAATTAAATTCCATTATTAGTTAGATATAAAGCTAACAATGTGGAAAAACAAACAAATTCAAAAGACAGATGACACAATCAACAAGGTTAGCTGTGATTGGTTGGAGTGAGGAAATGATAAATCTTGACCGCCACTACTTTGGACACGGGACCCTGTGACTATATTTAGCACAAAATTGACCGCTCCAGTATGGAGATCCTGTTGCACAAGCTTTGGTTCAAGGAAATCCTTGTCCCTTCCTGAATTGTGGTTGGCTGGGAGCTATTTTGGTATATCTTTTTTCCGTTAGCCATAATAGGACTTATATTTTTGGTTTGGTTTTGCCACTTAGGTAAATAAGATATAGAGGTTAAACCTCACTATCAATTAAACCATCTCAATCAATTTGATAGTAAACAGAAAACACAAACTCAAACTAATTGCCTCTGTTTCTTCTTCTCTTCCTAATCACACTCTTACTGCTTAGAATCATTACTTCAATTTTCAACTTGACAATGACCTACCATGTATGTACTTTAGAATTAACTTAATATGTATCTACATAGTGAACTCATGTAGATACAACATACAATCTACAATGTAATTATATTCAAATTTTGTGACCATTATACATACTTTTCTAGTTGAAAACAAATATGCTCACCCAGACAGTAACTTTTATTTAGTTTGGCATGTATGACTGCTAAGTGAGTTGGGTTTGGTCCCAAACTTTCCAGACATTCTATTTAATATACTTACAAGACATATAGTTCTATATGAATGTTTTAAGTTATTTTAAGATCAATAGGTATATTGTACAACATTATCTGCAAACATGGAGCTTATTGCCTTCAATCGGGCACAAAGCCGGATTCCAGGTAGCTAATGGGAAATTCCAGATAGAAAAACCCTTTGCCCAACCGGGGAATCGAATCCAGAAGGCTTAGCAGTAGCACTGGCGACCAATAGACCTACAAGGTAGTCTTTATCAGCAAATTCCTCTTTAAGGATAAAAAAATAGTAGCGCTTCCAAACATCCTTCATAATGCGCACAGTAAAAGAGTGAACTCACTGCCTGCGTCTGTGTTTCCGAACGCATACAACCCGAATCTCTTCAAAGTTAGAGTGAACAGGCTTCTTTTGGGTAAGCTCACTCCATCGTCGACTCTGTCTCTGTCACCGACCTAGACTAGAGTCAAGAGCAAATACAACAAAAAAAAAAATTGATACTTATGTGTGTCCCACAACAGACTGTTCTATTCTATTACGAACTGTCGAAGTAATAATTATAATAAATTATTACCGAAATTTGGGTACATATGCACATTGTTTGCTAATAAGAAGTGTTATGAGTATCTAATTATAGGATGTCCCGCAGTTCGGCGTGCCTGTTGGCATAGGCCTCCTCCAACTCCCTCCATTGTGCTCTGTCCCCTGCAACTCTAGTCCAACAAGGCCCCAAATTTATGCGGTCTTCCCATCTTGTTTTTGGACGTCCCTTTTTTCTAGTTCTATCTCTAGGGTACCATAGGGTCTCTTGTTTGCTCCATTTATTTATTTTACATCGAAGCATGTGTCCTGTCCAGCCCCATTTCAAATGATTGATGCGAGTTAATATATCTGTGACTTTAGTTTTCCTTTAAAAAAAACTAAAGAAGTAATAATTAATTAATAAAAATCTGAAGCACTCAATTCCGAAACGTTCTGGAATGGCGATCGCGTATCGGAGGACGCAGCGTTGGAAGATCTCCCTATAGGTGGAGCGACGACCTCGTCAAGGCTGCGGGAGTCTGGTGGATGCTAAACGCACAGGAACGATCAGTGTGGAGACGCTTGGGGGAGGCCTATGTCCAGCAGTAGACTTCTCTCAGCTGAAATAATGATGATGAAATAAAAAAAAACCGGCCAAGTGCGAGTCGGACTCGCACACGAAGGGTTCCGTACCATTATCGCAAAACACTGCATAAAAATCACGTTTGTTGTATGGGAGCCCCCCTTAATTTATTTTATTTTAATTTATTAATTATTATTTTTTGAAGTAAATATACAACTAAACATTCTGTGAATATTTCAAGCGTCTACCTGTTGCCGTTATTGATATCGAGCAAAAAACGGCAAAAATATCACGTTTGTTGTATGGGAGCCCCCCTTTAATATTTATTTTATACTGTTTTTAGTATTTGTTGTTATAGCGGCAACAGAAATACTTCATCTGTGAAAATTTCAACTGTCTAGCTATCACGGTTCATGAGATACAGCCTGGAGACAGACGGACAGACAGACAGACGGATCGCGAAGTCTCAGTAATAGGGTCCCGTTTTTACCCTTTGGATACGGAACCCTAATAAGCAATAAAAAATATTAAACTGTCCAAAGTCCATCACAAAATACTTGTTATATTATTTACCAAAGAATTCAAGTGAAAGATAAACTTATGATAGAATGTACCTAATCTGTCACTGTCTGCCTCTTCTGTAGAAGGAAAAAGGTCTCTGACTTCGTAAGAAATACTTGAGATCACCCTCATGATTGATAAGCGGCTAATCTTATCATTCATTCTATTGGATCTGTTTTCTAGACTATCAATACAGATAATGCATTATTGTAAGTAAGATGGTTCAAAGAACTTACATGCGGTATTCTGATAAAAAGCCGGCCAAGTGCGAGTCGGACTCGCGCACGAAGGGTTCCGTACCATTATCGTAACTTACATGCGGTATTCTGATAAAAAACCGGCCAAGTGCGAGTCGGACTCGCGCACGAAGGGTTCCGTACCATTATCGTAAAAACTGCAAAAAAAAAACACGTTTTTTGTATGGGTTTTTCGTATGTGCCCTTAAATATTTATTTTATTCTGTTTTGAGTATTTGTTGTTATAGCGGCAACAGAAATACATCATCTGTGAAAATTTCAACTGTCTTAACTATCACGGTTCATGAGATACAGCCTGGTGACAGACAGACAGACGGACAGACAGACGGACCGCGAAGTCTCAGTAATAGGGTCCCGTTTTTACCCTTTGGGTACGGAACCCTAAAAAACGAATATTCTTTCTGGGACACATGGACGAAAACCTTAACCTCATTTTTATTCACCGTTATGTGTTATGTATTGTGGTGTGGTTTTCATATGTCCTCGGTCATCTTAGTGTCGCTGGCATGACAGTAATTCAGTTTTTTTTGAGCATATACTTTACCACTACCAGGGGATCATTGCTGGTAGGGCAAGCACTCAGACTTTGAGACAACTCGACCATAGCTAAGAAAGTGTAGGCTGGGAGATTTATTTGTTTATTAGTTTCTTCTCGCACTGGAACACCTTGCAGCAATTACACCAATGGAGCGCAATCTTATAAAAAACTCACTATAAGTCCAGGTTTCCTCACGATGTTTTCCTTTACCGTTGTCAGCGATGTCAAAGACAAACTTAGAAAGTACATATGAATTGAAAAAGTCTCATTGGTACCCATGACCTCAAGCACGAGAGGCGAGATCTTAGCCACTGGGCCATCACGAAATATTAGAGATATGTATATATTAATAATGAGGAAGAGTCACGTGTGCACTTCAACTAACAACAGAAAAACCTTAAAGAAATGTCAAGTATTCATAATATGGGGGTAAGAGGTAATAATTATATTTGGTATCTGGGTTTCTGTAATACAAAAATCCATATTCTGTTATCTCTGACGAAGTAAAAATCATAAATTTCTTCGTGCATATAATAATCTACAGTGATGTCATTTCTGCATAAATATGGGAGGGTATTTTTAATAATTGTAAAGCATTAAACTTAGATAAAGTACCTATAGATTAAGCCTTAAAATGAGCTTGATTGATGGAGCGAGATGGCTAATTGGCAGCTCCATGTAAATAATAAGGACAAAAGATTATTTTTTGTCTTTGTCACCATGGCTGGGTTTCTGTTGTTTGTCAAACTCTAATACAATGGCAGGTTTGACAAACAAACTCGGTTTTGTTTGATTTTCTGTGATTTAGTGGTATTATGTGTTAATTGAGACAAGGAATTTGGGTTATTTATAGATAATAAGTGTCAGTGCGATGGTGGGTTGTAGTGTTCTTGTTCTTGTTATAACACCGGAACTAACTATTGCTGTCTCATGTGCGGCCACGCCAGTGCTTAATCTATAGGTACTTTATCTAAGGTATTAAAAATAGAAACAAATTCTTGATAAGATGTCAATGATTTTTGATTTGCTATCTCATTTGCTTATTAGTGAATTTCCTGGATTACCAAATATGTGTTGCTCGATTTCTTATCTATTTAACTCAGCTGTTGTATCAACAATTATTTAGTTGTTTACAAAAGTGCACACACAACACCGTTTTCTTAACTATCTAATTTGTTGTGCCAATTAATAATATAATTGGTCAAAGAATCTGTTTAAGACAAAATAACAACAATACACTTAGTTAAACACGAAAATAACAATACACAATTAAGAATAAAAGATTTCACCATAAACATAATTCGAGATAAAAGTTGTATTGTTGTGTTATAAATACCGTCGAAAATTCATGCAAGATGAGTTTTTCTTCCTTCCGTAATAATAAGTACTCGTAATAAAACAAAAGACGTGCGGTAATTTACAAAATGGAGAGTTTTAAATTGTACATTTATTTTGGAGTCTTGAGGATAAAAGTCTGTTCTTTTAATGCTGACTTGCTTGTAAAAATGCTAATTTTTTGTTGAACTTGACCTAGAACTGGCCTTGTTAGGTTTTTACTATCGTTGTCTATAGTAAAGGAAATAGAATATTTAAATGGTAGGGTATGTTCCGGTACACATACGATTTCATAGGTTAATTTAAAAAGCTAAGGCCCATTTGCACGAAAAACTTAACTCGGGGTTAGTTGCTAACAAGAGGTTAAATTGACAATATGTTATACAATATTGTCAATTTAACCTCGTGTTAGAAACAAACTCCGAGTTAAGATTTGCATGCAATTGTGTCTAGACCCAGTTTAGAATGCGCGCGCTGTAGGCGCAGTTGTTAGCCTTTTAAATGGTCAAGTAAGTTGGAGAGTTAATTATTTGACCATTTGTTAGACTAAAATTTTTCGAAAACCGGTGTTTTGCAACAATTGGTTAGTATATTTAACCATTGGTTGAGTTAACTACGGATCAAAAAACTGGGCCTTAGACCCACTTGGACGAAAAACTAGTTTATTTTTAGGATCATTTTCTGGAAGGAAAAGTATCGAATTTTTGACAGCCAATCACATAAATAATTGTAATTGAGTTGAAAATGTAGGTAAATTGTCGCTAATTTCTATCCAGAAGAAACCAGGGGTAAGATCACACTTTTGTTATGCGTATAGCTAAGACCGATTCCCGACAGCTACAATCTAGAAGTCTTTAAGTCAAGAGTGAATAGGTTATATCAAGGCAAGCGTGTCTCACCGTCGACCACATCATCGCTTACCAACAGGTGAGATAGTGGTCAAGCGCAAGCCTATTAAATTATAAAAATAAAGATTAACACAGCAAAATATCTTCCAACATGTATGTATACATTTGTATTTGCATTTGGTTATGGCTCTAGTTGATGATGACGTCATAAAAACACGCATCACAATAAAAAAATACAATTAAAGAATAACCACAAACCGCAGGAATGCCTGACAGCCCGAGCTCATTCTGTTGTTTTATTACTGAGGCCTTTAGCTTCGTCATTCCGTAGGAAAATTGTAGTACCGGTACCTACCTGAACCAGAAATTTCTATATTACTGGCAATAAATCTATTATGTTATATTTAGCGGTAATTTCACCAATTAATTTTGAATTGAATTGGTGAAATTTGCAATAGAAAACCAAATTCGACACAGATACAATAAAGCAACAAACACAGTAAAAGAAAAGAATGATTAAAAAGTAAAAAGACAAATTGAAGGTTACAGAATTTGCTGGTTTTCAGAATATAAAACCGCGTTCAAGAGCTGTCATATCAATATTCAAAAACAATAATGGCACTGACAGGTCTTAAACTCGGTTTAGCTGTGTGATCACTATCAGATTCGGTGAAATAGACCCAAATTATTAAGTGCACTGAACTCGTCAAACTTCTTGGCTCGGGCGCGTATAAAATCAGTCAAAAGAATGCATTATGCATAAATAAAAATATTACTGGCAATAAAAGTATTCGGGACTAATTTCACCAAATTATACTGAATAAAATCGCGTTCAAGAGTTGTCAGTCACACAATAAAGACATGGCAGGTCTTAAACGCGGTTAAGCTGTACTGATCGCTATCAGATTTGGTGAAATTGGCCCGAGTTATTAAGTGCACTGAACTCGTCAAGCTGTTCGGCCCAGACGATAACACATCAGTCAAAAGAACGTCCGAGAGCACACATAATTTGCATCTTCTCTGTATAGATGAGGTTGTCAAGATAGATTAACACAAAGCCTTATCTAATCATCAGTTATGTTCCGACGATGACTATGTACACTCGGATGCATGCGACCGTTACGAGAGTCCGCCTCCTTGGCGAAGAAACCGTTGTAATGCAGCTACATTAGCTGTTCCACCAGAATATCGGTGTTTTTAATAACATCATACTAATGTAATAAATAAGGATGGTATTGATATGGGTTCATGTTAAGACGACTGATGCAGTCATCAGTCGTCTGGGTAAATATGTAAGGTATAGTTCCCATTGTTCGTCTGTAATGGCATTTTTTAAAGTCGTTAGCTTTCGAAAGCACAGCTTAGTCATGTCGGATTTATTCTCTTTCGGCAGGATTTTTTCGCCTTGATTTAAGTCCCTCCAAAACTGGTTTTGCAACCACAGGATCGTCACTCGCCAGTCCCGAGTTGACCAATTAAAGGCATTTGTGACTGCTCAGGATATTTTCTTTAAAAAGCAATTTACTTGTAATGTGCCCACTTTGGATGCTTTTGCGGAAGTTTTGTCATTTGTAAGCCAAATTTTAAGGGAGTTTCTAATGAGGCCTTGTGTTCCGAATGGATGTCGTTTCGGATAAGAAAGGAAAAATAATGCTGATCAAAATGGAACGAAATTGCTGCTTTTATTATAATTGCTTCACTGCGTTTTAATTTGTCCGAATATATCTCGTATCTCCCAGTCCAAATTAGCACTCGGCTGATAATGTCATCCACAAAGAAATGCCTAGATTCTATTTCGATTGTCACTGACGTCTTTTATAACAGGCATTAAGACCGGCTATTGTTAGCTTTTGTTCTAAAAACGTCACAGAAACAGATTTCATCTAAGTTTAGTCTTACAGGCCAGTCTCTCCGGACAATGAAATGTCAGTGCCGTTTAGCTAACTGAGCACTGCGGATTGGGGATTAAAGGGACATCCAACTATAATTTGTCGAATTAGAGCCAACTTCGAACGTCTGTCGCAACTTTGCCAGAGCAAGAGACATTACGTGCAAGTTCTAGCTTCATTAATTTCCTTTTGTATTTTTTCGCGACGCAGAATGGAGCGTCTGGCTTCCTTATTGCTTCTTGCAGTGAGATAAAAACTCAAGTGCTAAAAATAGTAGATTAAAATCGGGCAGATTTATTTGCCAGCGAGGAATTCCACTAACGCGGTTGCATTTTAATTGTGCGTTTACTGTTTATGTAAATTAGAGCACCACAGTTGGTCAATATCTTGAAATAATTGGATAAATACGCATCCATGAATTCAATAATGATCACCTGTAATGTGTTTCGCCTTGCGCCCACGGCCAAACTTTCAGATCATGCAACAATACTGGCCCAAAATCAGAACACATTCAATTAAGTCAAACAACATCATAAGCTTGCTGTAATTACACCTCAGTGATTCACAATACTTCAATTGGCAAACGCAATAGCCGATAGATAGGTATATATCTATGCATGCAGTGTTGTACTGGTCAGTGCAACGATCGCAATGATCGACAGACCGTAAACTCACAACATGTAGGCAATAATAGCTGTTTCCGTTCGAACATTGCGTTTTCTTAAGTTCTGAGCTGGAGAAATCATGTGCGGTTTGTCATGGAAATTGCATCATTACCTATTGATGATCTACGAAGCAAAATATCTCAGTAAAAACTTTAAAGATTGTCTATCGCCTTCAATTTGGCATACATAAAACTCACGCCTTTTTTCCATGGGGGTTGGCAGAAACTACAGAACGCCACCTGCTACGATCCTTACATACTTCTTTTGCTTCACTCACATTCATACATCTAGTCATACACACACGCCGCTTATGAGTACTGCGCACCTGGTCTTTCTGAAGAACATCACCTATAAGGACTATGTATGTCTTTCTAGGGCGTCCCCTCCCAGCGTTTCCATTCACGTCTGCCATGTAAATACCTTTCTTTAGTCGCCTTTCATTCATTCTCTCAACATGACCAAACCATCTTAACATACTCTTTCAATTTTAGTCACTACATCTTCTTTCTTCTCTTCTCTTTAATTTGGCGTTCCGTCTAAAAACCCCTTTGGCTTTTATTTGATTGTCACACAAATATTTGTCTCGCCCCAAAACTCTGAAACTGGCACTTCGCGCAAACATGCTAAGCCTAAGTTGGTGCAAATGTCCTGATTCTTTCTCGGTGACTCCTCATAAGTCTACAAACCTAGTAACGGAAAAACCGTTCAAAACAGCTAGTCCGTAATTTATTTCTGTGCATACGACATAAAAACATACATGCTCGATAATATCTGTAGTGTCTACCACTTATCTCGGAGTTCCAGTTGTCAATCATTTGAGGTTTACAAGTTACTTGGCTTCTGATTGGTGATGGGCATATAAAACCTGGCACCTTGCCTTATCGTGATCTTTGAACTCAGCATGCTACTAGCAGTCGGTGAAAGTGATACGAACATGTCTCACTGTCAAGTACAGCCAGACGGTTTTACAAAAATGTTATCGTCGTGTTATACTCTACTAAATATAGAATCATTGTTTTGAAGATGAAGTTAAAAGCGATTAAATATCACATGCCAATGGACAACCTTGACTTATTATTGACTACCTGTGCATTGGTGATCTCACTGTTAGATCCATAATGTTTTTTTGCAATCAATCGTAACTGGTAATTGTCTCCTTTAGCCTTCCAAATCTCTTTCTCTTCGCTGCTTTCAATTGTCTCCTTTAGCCTTCCACATCTCTTTCTCTTCGCTGCTTTCTCTGGCCAATCTGTCAATAATGAAATTCTATTGTTACTTCACCTCTTAGTTAATAATGTTATTGATTGTCTCCAAATGCTAATTCTTCATCGCTTGTTCTTCTTGACTCTAGGTACCTCTTGCCTATAGGTACCTCTTGCATTATATCCCATCCTTTGTTTCCTTTGTTATTCGACTTTTATGGTACCTATAAAGTGTATAAAACTATAATTGCTCTCGATATTTGTGCTTTTCTAAACACTTCAAACATGTTGCAGTGCTTATGTTTCGCTAAGATGAGAAGATCAAGTACGTGATAAATGACTTTGTCCATTTATATTTATGTTTCTCTGCGTAACTGTCACTCGCCACAAATTGGTGAAATTCCAGCTAACGGTAGAAACTGCCTGGCGTTTAGCTTGCTGCTATTAAATTGAATGTCTGCTTGATAACTTACACTTAGCGATACCACTTGCGAAAAGCCTCTCGAGTTACGGATACGAGAATGAATAATGTAGCCGCTTATCTCTGGATGTTTTCACTCTTCTTGGGATTAGAATTTATTAGTAGATTTTGGCCTCGATTCATATCTAATAAACCGGTTGGTATCACTACTGACTGGTGTTAAAACTTGCTTTATCGTCTCCTGTTTATGCACTAATCGCTCGAAACTGCCGTCTATGATCCGTGTCCAGTAGGCACGCTACGAACATTACATGATGCCTTCAACAATTTAGACTGTTAAGTTTCTTAGCGATTGTTACGATACAGCTACGAATCGTCTATACAGTTTGTGTTTGATGATAAAAAATATATCGTTTCTGTAATTGCTGTGCCCAATAAAAGTGGGCTAGAAGGTCAAATGGATCTTCAAAGGAATAAAATATAAGTTTGATAAAACGTTGGGTAAATGTTTGAAGGTATCAAATGAAGACTGTGACGTTTCGTCTCGAGTGGTGAGTCAACAGTGCTGGGGCGATGGCGGCGCGGAGCTATCCCGAAGAGCGAAGCTGGCCACGTAATTGGCTACTCGGAAATTGACAAAAAATTTGATCGCAAAATGAATCGTTATGTGGAGTGTTCTTTTCGAGCGCTCTCTATACTTAGATTACTTTGAAGAGGGCTTTGTTGGTTTATTTTCTTTATGAATCATACAGGATACGACTTTTTTATCAGACGTGTCAGAAGCAGTGCTAAAATTTTACTCTCTCAAATATTCGTGTATTAAAAAGTTCGGAATGTTATTTTTACTGCGCGAATTTTCAAGATCCTATTCTATTTTATATAAGGGTAAAAGAGTGTGAATTTAAGATGAAAATGCAATTAACCCACGTAGTAAACGACACAACATAACAATCAACAAACTACGAGTAACATAATTCCGTTCATTGTTATACAGAGATGGCCCGTTGTTAGAAAGTAAGAATTCTCAAGGGACCTCCGGACGTAATAGAACAAATTGTCGCCTACCCTCCGGGGAAGTTTAGCTAGTTTCACACAGTTTTCTACCAATGCTAATATAGGAAGGAGAAATTTCTAGAAAGACGGGAGAAGCTCAGAACATTTAAGGACCAGTTTGAGATAAAAATAGACTGAATAATTTTACATATGATTGCAAAATAAATCATGCAGAAATACAAATAGCTGTTTCTTAGTTTTTGGAAAAGAAAGTTTGTCTATGTTAGTGTTACCAATTTCTACACTAAAGCGGGGATTCCGTTCAGAGATAAATGACGAGCAAACATCATTTTAGAGAGTGAATCACTGAGGAAGGTGACACTTAAATCAAGTGGCTCTTGATAGGATATTAGAATATTCAGAAGTTGTGCAGTTAATTATAGACCTGACTACGTATTGAAGAATAGAAATGGCACATTTGCACTGGCCTGTGTAGGAATACATTAAATTCAGTGTCAACAAATTGTCTAGACATACTAATGAAATTTTCTGTAACCTTATCTTCGTCAGTGTCAAAATTAACTTAGATGCTATCAAATAGCCTAGCTTGGTAATCGTCCAAAAGTAAATTGAAAAATCACCAATATTATGTCACAATCTAAAAACAAATTCAAATATGACATCAACAGAAAAAATCTATTTCAAGTGCAGATATCGTGTATTGATCGATAATTTGTTCTCATTGATAAATATGGATTTGATCGATTAGCTATGATTATAAATGAAAGAGTTTTTTATTTTTATTCTCATTGTCACTGCCCACACGAGCTAAAACCTGTCCAATATGATAATCAATTGGAGTTGAATGAATTTCTACATGTTTATTGGCCAGATGTTGGCAACACGCTTTCTCCTTATGTGTGTTGCCATCCTCGTTTTCTCCCTTATGTTATTATATCCCAGAGAGCCCTAAATATTATATTTAATGGCCTAGTGCTTCGCTTGGTCTATCACATTACATGACATGTTAAAGTGGTTTATTTTTCGCTCAAACTAGACCATTACGTCATACTGTTATAACCGTAAAACGGAGAAGGCTATTCTCAAGAGTCTTATGAATGTGAACTGAGATAAAGGTGTTTAGAAAATATGCTCAGAACAATTCATCGGTATTGGAGAGCTATTCCATAATATAAGCCTTCCATGAAACCGCAAAGAGCAATGCAGAAGCGAGTTGTAACAGTATTTTAATAGCCAAACCAGGATCATGATTTTATGGTATTGCTTTTACAGGTCTCACGAATACCCTGTAATTATAAATTAGCAAATCGGGGAAATACATCAGAAATCCAACTAAAAAGCAATCAGTCGTAAATCAAACGTTAATAATACTTTCTTCATACACTGCAATAAGTCAATAACATGTTATAAAATGGCATTAACATTTTTATCATTTATGCATAAGTGTTTTTATCTTTGAGTATCAGTAACAGATGTATCCCCTCAGTTGACTTACTTGATAAGGATTTGATATATTCTGTTTTTCTTTAATCCCCGACTCGGTACGGCAACTTTTTTCTTTTATTATTCGTAAGTCGAGTGTATTTTACTCTTGCGAAATAAATATTCTCTGAGCCGTGCATAGTTTGGTCTTTTAAAAAGTAAATGTATCTGATAAAAATCGAAATTTAACACCTCTTGTTAAATATGTATTCACGTTTTATTTGCACATGTTGATGTTTTCATCATCTTTAAATGGTTGGTGTGTCATTTTTTGCGTAGTCGCCGAGTGTAGAATGCATCTTATATCGCGGTTTTCTTCGAAGGCATCGGTGTCCAGCAGAACCGGCTTCCGCATGACGTGTGCCGTGCGACTAATGGACCGCTTCGTGCCAGTAACGCTCCTCGCGTCGCGGTAACAGGTGCGCTCAACCTCCTGCGCTGTTCTGCCTCCCTGGTAGCCTGACGAGACAACCATAACCTAAATACGAACTTTGTGTCTGTGTTTTGTGTTGAATAGTGATTTTTTTTCTTGTTTCTTTACTTATAAGGTACAGTTTACTTTCTTTGTTACAACTTTTAATTAATTATTAATTACTGATTTAAGTATATGGATCATCAAGTCGGTTATCCTTATGAAACTGATTGACCCAATCCGGCCGGCTCTTCGGGAGAAAGTTTTGCAGAAGTTATATTTTGCTCCCCCTTCGTCGATATGTTTTTCTTGGCGAAAACGAGTTGTGTTTGTTTAATAACTTCAAAATTAACTTAAAGGAGCCTTTACTTGTACTTGTTTAACTTAGTTGATTGAAATAACTTTGGTATCTAGGCATTTCGCAATTCAGTTAGCTGCAAAGTTAGAAGTTTTCAATTCGTTAGAAGTCTAGTTATTTGCACGTTGTGAAGGCCATGTGTGTATGTTGTGTATAATGTTATTTAAGTGGCAAACATTCCATGTTATCTGCTAAAGCAAACAGTTGGGATTGGGGATATTCCTAACTTACTAATTATACATCATTAATATGAATTCCTCCTTAATTTACGTATCCTATACTGAATCTGACTTTAATATCTTATCAGCCAGTTTATTTTCATCTTCCTTATCAGTTCCTGCATATTCAAAAAGATAAATATTTACATTAAACTAAGCATTAAATCAACAGTTTTGTATCAAGTCGCGGCCTTTAAGGTTACTGAGAAAAAAGGAAACACGACCAAAAGCGAGATGTCGCGTTGTTACTTAAATAGTCGAGTCGTTGAACCTAATTGTTGCTTGATGAATGCATTAAACAAAACTTACGGTAATATTTATTGCATATTGTGCGAAGGCAACATTGCTTGCATTGAATATAATGAAATCATTTTCATCAGGTAAAAGGTATTAAAAACTGCACCAAAAGCCGCTCAAGAGTTTTCGAGACAATACGGGACGAACAAACAAAAACAAATGAGGTCATTAACATGGTTCTTGATTAGCATTGAACAATGAACTAAGATTTTCTTCAATACCCCGATTGTCTTCAAATAAAATATTATGCGACTTGAATAAGAAATCTTGAGTATGAATCAGATCTGAGATCAGGCATTCTTGAAAAGACAATTACCGAAATCAATGAAAACTTTATTGAAACATGGAAATAAAAACAAAGGTATATAATTACACTAACAAACTACTTCTTAGGGCTTTTAGTACCTCTAAGTTACTGTGATCTCACTGCTTTGCGTTCCATGCAGCCCCATAAGGGTATACAAGCTGAATGTCGTAAAAGCCACCTCTTATTACCGCGGTTCGACTCTCTCGTCTTATTAGCGTAAATGTACTACGCTACATAAGTGCCCGATGCCACCGCTCTAGCGATAAGGGGTGAGAAAAATCGTATCAAGTGCCTATCTACATGTTAGTTCGGTTTCTTGGCCTGAAGTGCACTTGGGAATGCAGAAGTTATAGAGTGGAATTTGTCTGGACCAATATTGTGTTTTGAAAAGGATTTAAAAAAAGAAACGTTATTGATTTTTTGTCAGCAATGGGTTTTGCCGAAACCGTCCTGTGTAGTAAAAATACGGGCAGTAATAAATGAAGTGAACACTGAGGCACTGCAATAAATTTTGAACACATGTATTGCCATAAAAAGGACTGAAACTAGCATTTATGCCGATATTTTTTTTATAGCGGCGATAATTTATGTCAAAGTGACAAGTGACAGTGACAGCCCTTCACAGGTGACATAAGTGGCAGATCCACTGGAATATAGCCTGACCTATAATATAGATTTCGATAACATTAAACAAGGTATTATCTTAAATAGATCAATAGTAAGGCTTCCCTTGCTAAGTCAAGTGAAATACTCCATACCATGATAGCTTCCAATAATAATATATCTATCGAAATAATTATAATGAATTGTCAGTATAATGTACGATAGTGACTTCCTCATGCCAGTATCGAAGTAGATCAAGTAAAAATTGCTCGTTTTAATGGAAATCAGGTTAATGATAATTTACGCTTGATAGATAGTTTAATAGGCAATAATTTTCAGCCTTATGTTGGAATTAATATTCAATACATAAATTATTATGTTTATGGATATATCGTGTGTTGCTAGCGGGTTAAAAATGACTTCGTAGTTGATTGAGACATATTGTAATGAAGCTTTTGTGGAGTCAATCTTGTTGGTACCTTCCTCTTAAACGTCATTATGGCTTTTCTTATGAACTCATTTCATTCCATATGAATGGGTGGTATCTTTATTAGGATGATTATGACATTCGATTCCCTGAGGAGGATATTTTCGCTCAACTGTAACTAAGAGCTAACAAAAGCAGTGGATCATCCTTCTTCATTTTGTTACAAGGCGTTTCTAATCTAAGCGATCTTCCTTGTTGTATATAGTTTTGAATCAAGTTCTCTACTTTGGTATATATTCACATAGTGAATATGAATACAGCAATGCATTATTGTATAGCTTCCATTCAAAATATTTTTTCATAGAGATCATCTGCATCAACTGTTCTGAAAAAAATATCTGCTTAGATTTTTTCATACTTGTTTCGCAGATGAATTTACATTGCTAACATGACCTACCTAACGCTGCATCTTCTAAATAATTGTCAGCCATACAAAATCTAAATATACACAGTGATTCGGGTCGTGTTGAATCATAATGCTGTTTTAAATATGTATATTGTGCTCTACACCGCCTGTTTTACGCCAATTGTTAAATTAGGATGGCATTCATTAATGTAATTTTTGCGGCTTTTGTAATGGTTCAAATCTAGTTTGTCCTCGCGCCAGAGCAAATGTTTGAAGTGTACATTTTTTTTTTTTTGCTTTAGTGCGGTAATGCTTATCATATCTACAACATTCATTTACACTTTACAGTATCTTTATTGCAAGTTGAATAAATATAATTTTAGTAACATTTCCATCTTATTATGTAAAAACTGCACTCGGGTTTCAAATTGGAAGTTTCCAGCACTTCACCGATGTTTTTTACAAAAATACTGTCGCAACTACATACTTCAAATGTGGCTCCTCGGATTAGGTAGACTCGGTGCTTATAAGATGGAATCCAGCCAAAACTGCATCCACGAAGTTAAAGTTAGTAGTTTTTGGGGACAGAATTTTGTTTTCTACTTATTTTAGGGAGATACAGCACGTTCATCTTATATAACGGCTTGATTTTGTATTTTCCATGGGAGTATGAAATCATGTTAGTTTGAAATTTTGCCAATGTCGCAGAACAGTGAGAACTGGTCTTTAAATTTAGGCTTCCGAAATTAAGGACCTTGAAGAAGACGTATAGCCTTTTGCAACTCTAGGTCTCCAATTTAAGGCGTATCTGGTTTTGGAGACAGTATCGCGTGTTGCATAAAAGAAGCTAGCTGTTGAGACAGCTGACAGGGCCAATGTATTTTTGTTTTTTAATAAATTGCAATCATACTTTTGCCGTCCCGTTATCCAATCTATATGTCGCCTGAAAGATATCAAGAGAAATTTCTCTTGCGAATTCAAATAAATTGTATCGCTTCGTAAATTCGTTACAAAGACATATTCAATAACAAACCAGATTTTCATTTGTATCAGAATTACCATTTCAAAGCGTTGATTTAGTCCTACTTTGACTAACAAGGCTTTTTACGTGACTTTAATACTGGATTTAGCTGTTTTCGCCTTCGATGGGTATTTTTATTCAAATTATCAGAAGTTTAATTCCACTTCAGCTGCATCTGTGTATTCTGTGCTGTTCTTTGCGTCACTTACGCAACTTTCATTATTTATAATCGTATTGATCATGTGCGGTTATACATTTTGTGTATTCATTGTTAAAAAAAACGATTTTACAAAAATTACAACCGACTTCCAAATAAAAACAATACAAAGTGAAAAATAACTTCAATTTCGGAAGTCGGTGTTCCTGTTTTCGTTTCTTCGTTTTTTGACTTCCGAAATTGAAGTTTATTTGTCGGTTGTCATCGGTTGTCATAGGCTGATGATGTGATGTGTATCACATCACCAGCCTATTAATGTTCCCACTGCTGGGACACAGGCCTCTTCTCTGCGAGAGGGAATGGGCCGTAATCCACCACGCAGGCCCAGTGCGGGTTGGTGGATGTCACATGTCTTCGAATTTTTGGTTCTAGGACATGCCGTTTTCCTCGCGATATTTTCCTTCACCGTTTTGAGAGCAGTGGTGATGAAATAATTTACACAAAGTAAAGCGCCTGCCTGGGCTCGAACCCACGACCAACCTACTTTTAAGTCGCGGCCGATACCACTGGGCTACCACTGCTCCAGTTGTCGGTTTGTTTTTTTCACTTTTTAGTTGTGGTACATAACCGGACCAGTTCTATAGGTTAGGTACCCATAGTAATGCCCAAACTGAAGCCAGAATACATTAACCAAATAACAAAAAACTTAAACAAACCGGTGGAATTAGAATGATTATACCAGGGTGATCTATTCACATCTGCGTACCCCTTTAGAGCGTACCAGTGTGATGTTATGTTATGAAATGGTGTAATGTAAACAATCAACAGACATGCGATTAGCTGCAGCTATCCCGAGTGATTTGCCGTCTTTTTTTGAAGAGTTCTGATGTATATCTCCAAAGTTCTTTATCAGATCTTTTAAATGGGACCACACGACAAGCAACAGCTTTCAATTAAAAAAAAAATAATTAGTAAAAAGTTCAGAGGTAACAAATATTAAAAAAAAATACAGTCGAATTGATAAGCTCCTCCTTTTTGGGAAGTCGATTAAAAACAATAATAAATGTGAGTTGTATAAGAAATAGCTGCCCAATCCATATGTATATATCCCACATTCCAATTCCCACTTGTTGGTATGTCCCAAGAACATTTATCACTTACTGATTTCTTACTCCTGGATTAAGTGTAATTGAAAATTGACATTGGTTTAACAGCCTACTAATTGTGCTACTTTCTTCTCCATGCACTATCTGACCTACGCCATTATTTTTTATTAATAAATATTCTTAATCGATTGTAGCTTCGATGCCTAATATAGCCAACGGCTACGCCATTCAATGCCGTGTGCCAAAAAAAGTTGTGCCCACCACTTACAGTAACTTACCGTATAAATTAAGAAGCGAGATCTTCCAAGGCGAGACTAGCTTTCGATAAAATCCGGTCCGGCTTTATTTTTATTTGTAGATGCTGATGTCCACGATCCAAGCTTATTACGCCCGTATTTGACACTCGGGAATATCTAGCAGTACTAAAGTTTACCGCTCTCACAACTAGCAAAACGAGACGTCTCCCGTCTGCAATTTGCAAAACAAATTGTCTGTGATGCATTCTGTTTTAATATTTTCGAATGTGAAATTAAATGCTGCTGTCCTGAAAACAAAAGTAATATGCAGTTGTATTTATGTGTCTGATTCTGAAAATTGTTTCTAGTCTGCTGGCAACTTTCTATGTCAAGAAATGACAACTATTTGCAATGCCTTCCAAAAATGTAGTCTTGTCTTGTTAATAGATTTAAAGACTGACTACATTTTTAGGTGGGACGAGGTCATTGTTCTCATTAAGTTGTTCGCATCCCATTCTATAAATGGTTGTATGTTATTAAAACATTAGTATTATAGCTTCGATTTCAGTTCTTTTAGAGCGTAAACACTCGACACCGAACGAAACGGGATTGGGTCTTTAACGATGTGTATTACTATGATCAACACGATGTTTAGCGCATGTCGCAAAACGAATCTATGTTGCAACGTGCCCAGCATGTTGGCTGTCTTATGCTCTCTGATCTAAGTAATGGTCCTGTTTTCTCCAAGCAAAAAGTCGAGCAACAAGTCGCTCTGACTCATCGGTTCGGTTTGCTTAACAACCGCGGTTTCAGCTACGTGCTCCACTGACTGCTATATGATTTACATTTTCATTCTATAAGATATATGATCTGAGAGAATATTGCGTTGTGGGATGCTGCCATCTCGTTTGAGCATCATCGCAATATTAAAGCGAAACTCAAGCTTCTAGAAATAGCGGTACGTGGCGTGAAGGCTTAGCAGATTATTGTTGAAATTTATATCATAATCTTTGAACAAAGAAAGCAGTGGCGTTACATAAACGTGTTATTTGTTGTTATAAACGGAAGAAGAAAGTCCGTAGAGTGGTTAGTTTGCGTCCGTCTTAACTTTTATGAAACGTGCAAATATTGACGAGAAGCATTATCACTTGAGGCGTGTCACGTCAGCGGCATATAGTCATGTCTCAGTTAAATGGAACACTGATAACAGGTGACACACAAATCTATACAGCTGTGACTTGTGAATCTGGTAAACAAAGACTTTTTTTTTCTAAAAATAAAATCGGTCTACTTAAGTTTCTTGAAGCATACAAAAGATAATCTATAGTGCTGGAGGTATTTGCTTCGTGCATTTTAAAATTCTCTACACATGAGTCTACTTGCAGAATCTAATGCGAAAGATAAATAAACGTCAATTATGAATGAGAAAGATTTATTTCGCTTTTCAATAGATCACGTTCGTCTTTATTTACTCTCAATATTTACTCTGATCTCGTGACATATTGATCTGTGTGACTACTAACGAAATTCTTTGCTTATGTAACTGGGTTTGCTTAAATTTTACTCGGTAGGTAGGCTTAACTTCGTCTTTGAGCTGTCGAATGGATTCGAGCTTATCGTTCGATATTGATGTTTTTTTTCCGAACATTCGTGGCATGAATAAGAATTGATTTCATCAACCGCTGTTGGTACACAAGCTTTTTAATCTATAGGCTTTTTATTTAATCCTTAAGACCAAGTTACTTTTATGCGAACTGTTAAGTTAATGGACAAAGATTTATAGTTATATAATTATGTGTACGTTGCGACAATTTCTTTTTGCCTGGTTGCATTAGCGTTAAGTGATTTGTCTTTAATGGGATCGAATAAGACTTTTGACGTTTATTTATTCCGGATGGTCGTTGGATGAAGATATTGAGCCTTTCTCTTCCCGTGGATATCGTGTAATGCGGTAGCATTCACATTTACATTGATGACATCATTCGTTAGCTGATTTCGTTCATTCATCTGGATATTTTATCTATTCTGTACTCATTTAGATCAAATTCCAAAAACATTGCCGGATTCCCAGATCTTAGTTCATTATTGCCAAAGATTGTATCTTGTTCATTCCCGTCGAAGGTTTTTGTCCAATTTTGCTAATGCAGCAGATAACATTGCTTTTTTATCTCGTGTCGAAAGCTGTTCAATGAGTGTTTTGCTTCGGTAAACAGAACTGAGAAAAAGTCGTTACTGGAAAAGATTTTTGATGCCCAAAGATTTTATGGTCAGTTGTCTAGTTTTTGGCTTTATGTGGAAGTTTTAAAGCATTCTATGGCATCAACATTCTCCTATTTGTGTTTGCTGTTTCATCATCCAATTATTTAGAAGATTGTTGACAAATATTGCAGTAGTCGTATAGCCGGATATGTTGCGTAGTCTACAAAATTGATATAAGTTTTTAAACTGTCATGGTCACTAACACTAACATTAGAAACGGGATATTTACCATGTTTACTGTTTTTTGTGAGTTCCCGATATTTCGGTGCTGTTGCAAGCACCATGATCACGGATAAACTGAAAAGTCATTGCGGGTGGGTGTTTATGAGGAGACATATCGGTCTACCCTCTTTCTTGTTCGTTTTTTGCACTCGGTACCGCTACCACTGTCACTCACAACTCGATTCTGCTCCCGACACACGAAGCTCACTGTGTCCGCTCGCGAACTTTTTTCTGCACTTTTTCAGGTTTTACACAGCTGAACCACTGGATTCCAAGCTTTCGACAGTTGAAACCCATCCTCCCGGTTGAAATTCTTACATTTAGTAATCTTGATAGCTTCCAGTTGTTCCAGGTTTTGTTTTCAGTTTATCCGTGATCATGGTGCTTGCAACAGCACCGAAATATCGGGAACTCACAAAAAACAGTAAACATGGTAAATATCCCGTTTCTAATGTTAGTACAAAATTGATATTATTGCAATTGCGTTTTATGCTAGTCGATCAAAAGGAAAATACGTAACCCCACTTCTAGAAAGAAATATTTCTTCTCCAATAACTACTCAAACAAATCATTGCTTGTGTATCACTTTTCTGCACTATTAAACCTGTAAGTTCTTTTTCCAAATGCTATGCATTGATGTCATCTTCGTGCAGTGGTCTAGCAATGCACATCCGCGTGCTTGTTGCCCATTAACTATCTTCATAATACAGTCGAGGCGTGTGAATCAGACTGTGAGAACAGCACGCTATATTGATGCTTCGTACGGGGTTATACTAGTAAAACAGGAATTTTCGCAATTAATTTACTGTGCTGTTAGTTCTTCTAAGGTTTGTGAGCTTTTTGCCGTCTCTGAGAAATGAAAATTTCTGGAAGCTTAATGTTGAGGTTCAACTTTCTCATATTCTATTTTAGGTAGGTAGTACCTACTTTGTGTTTTTGTAAATTTTCTTAGAAAAGAGAATTGAGATTTAAAGAGAAAAAAAAAACTGATTCCCAAGTAAGACTTCAAGGTTTTCGTAGCAAATTGAATAAGATACAAGCAAGATTGTTCGTAGAATCCATAGGCTTCCTACGGTATCGTAAACTAGTTAGCTACAACGGAATAAAACCACGAATCGATCTGTTTTCTGATTCGACAAACTTCGTCGATTTTGATGGATTGCTGCTCAATGTTATCTAATAATGTTAAAAGAGCGTGTGTCTAAAAACAACGTTTTAGATACACGGCTTCTTAGAAATGGTAATAAATTCTGCTACCTTGAAAGTAGAAAAACAGGGCAAAAGGGCTTTGGTTCTCTGACACAGATCCAACCCATTAGCATCGATTTAACAAAGAGTTTCCTCGTTGAAAACTGAAGCGCACGGATGCGTCTCGAAGTTATTCAGATTGTTCGGAAGCGAAAGGATTCATTGGTATTCAGATGTGTTCGTACGTCCTTTCGCATCCGTCAGCACTTCTAAACTAGGTGACATAGCTTCCGAGTACTTCCGACGTTGGTCGGACGTTTACGAACGCAATCGGTTGAAAACTAATGCGAGTTTGTTCGATGAGAATCTTATTGGCTGGGAGAGTTCTAATATCGCAAAGTTTAAAAGACTTCTGAGAAAAGCGCTAAAATAAAAGTTTTATGTGTCCGAATCCGAACTGCATACGTGAGAAACCTGTAAATGGGTATAACCAGATCAGCTCATCCATACTTTCGAGTTAGATCGTCCCTATATTTCATATAACATTGGACAAACTATCTCCTTAGTATAATGGATACACTAGTAATGGCCGAGTAAACAGCGTTGGATATAATTATGTGTCAGTCTATGATGGATGCTTATGATGTGTCCACAGAGTATGTCAGGCAGGACTGGCCTTCATTATCGAGCTTGATACTAAAGCACTATCGACGTAGCTTTTGATTAAGCTTAGTAACCTTGTTAGGTTGGATAATGTTCTAATTGATGGTGACATAATTATTCTTTAAAGTTTATATCTTCTTCTTCTCTGGCCTCGCCTTTTCCCGTCTTATAAAGTTAATACTGGGTGTCCCAGAAAAAAATTACTTTTGTAGATGCTAAAAATTAACAGATAGGTAGATATAATTATCTATACTAATATTATAAAGAGGAAACATTTTTTTGTTTGTTTATTTGTTTGTTTGTTTGTACCGAATAGGCTCCGAAACTACTGGACCGATTCAAAAAATTCTTTCACCAATAGAAAGCTACATTATTCCTGAGTGGCATAGGCTATTTTTTAATCCCGAAAACGGGTCCTGTGGGATGGTCCACGGGAGCGAAGCCTCGCGGTAAAGCTAGTTTGTATATATACGTAAAATTACAAAATCAGAAACTGAAGATATGGGAAAATTACTTTTTGAAAATAACATTATTTAAATGTTGTAATTCGCGGCTCTGGCACTCTTCAAAGCGATCTCTAACATTCATGAAAACGCGCCTCAGAAGTTGAGTAGCCCAGACCTCACATCTCCGGATTTTTCTTCTGGGGTTATGTGAAGAGTCGGGGTGTACAACAGTATTCCATTAACCATAACTGAGTTGAAGGAAAACATTAGACAAGAAATCAGCAACACTACTCAAGTTAGAGGACTTCCTACAATTTTTGTATACATCTACAAATGATAGTATTTTTCTGAGACACCCAGTATGCAAAAGGATATCTTAAAGTAGCGTCGTACATCGTATCCCTAGCCATATTGAAATCATTGTGTTTGCAATTGATAGCCACAGCAGCACCCCTCTTAGAAAACACCAACATTGTCTAAACTTAAATGGTTTTCCTCTTCGCAGCAATCTTCTTTTTTATATGTTCAAAACGAAAACAATGTTTAATAATAAGGTCTCATCTGACGTAACTTATTTTCGCCGTTTCTGCTCAACATGGCCGGAGTACTCCCGTCTCCCGTATTACAGATATTGTAACCGACAGATGTTGCTTGTCGTTTACCTATAAAACCTTCCAGAACTTTCTTCGAGTTATGAAGCCGTAATGCGAAGACTTTAAAGGCCCTCCCTTGAGGTTGTACCGCTCTGTACACAATTTTGGGTAAGACAGTTTCTGTCAAACTTTTACAAACGTAAAAGTTAGGTCTTCTTTTCGTTGTTTGGTTGGTATAAAAATTACGACTTTGAGGTGTTTGAAATTTTCGTTGATGTCTCTTCAATTTTAGATCATTTTAGGATCCGATTAGAAGTGTTATTAAAACCTTTATTATAAGTTAAAAATACAGTTTCAATCTGATCACCGTTCTTTACCTTTAAAAAAATATTTGCATTCATCTCACATTTTACTCCACCCCCACCCGTTGCCTCCCCAAATATTCAGTGGGAGGGTAGGTCGTTTACTTTGAAAACCGCTGTGTTTAAAATAAAGATACGGTATTACGGGCCATAGTTCCGAAGCTGTCTAGACTACGGAATAGCTCTCTACAGGAGTATTTATTCTGTTTAATACTGCTGAGCTTAGGTTCTGCTAAAACCATGTAAACATTGGGGATTTGCTGATGCACGCTCTAGTAGCTTAGTGTCACGTATTTAGCAACCCTTGCTTTTTAAGGATTAGGTGTTCTGGTCTAAGCTTCTTTAGGTGCATCTGCGAACGTGTAGGCTGGATGGTGGTTACTTATATAAATATCTAGGATGTTTTTACTGGCTACGATCACCCTGTCTCAAGCCACTGCTAGTTAATACATTTGCCTTGCTCAAAAGTGTGGTCATCTTTTGATCTTATGGATTTGTTAGAACTGCTTTTTTTTTTGCAATAAATGATTTTATTGCAAATAACGCAAGCTTTATGTGCTCCAAATCATTTATGCAACACAATCCAAGGAAATATCGCATAACAAGGCCCATACCGCCATACGCGTCTTATCGTTAAATTCCTAGCCATAATACATTTTTACGAGTGATAACAGCACATTAGTTAGTGTTATTTGTTTACGACTCACGTTAAAGCACAATGTCAATTACACTATATCGTGTAGACACTGCCGTTCCTAAGCCTAGCCGAGGTCGTGACTGGAAACGTGGTCTTGCTCAAAGGCTCCACCTGTACCAGCCTATCAAAGGAAAACAACCTCTAATCTGTCTAATCCAAGATCGAAATTCCCATGTTAGGAAGCGAATAAAAATAACTTATCAGTACAGTCACGAGCAGCAATAAGTTATCATTTAAAAATGGGATTAAAGGGTCTGTTTTATGTTACAATAAAAGCTTGACGACATGTAGACAAGCGGTGCTTTTTTAACAGTATTTTTTGTTTGCGATTGTACTTTCTTCTTTTACGTGCCTTTATATTTTTGGTAGTAAAAGTGTTTTCGTTTGAATAAAGCCTGGATTAGCGTAAAGCTGATTACGGTTGATATAACGTGTATCGGTTTGAGTTTAGGCATAGCTTTTGGTTTCGAACAGATTGTATGCGTAGAGTGGATTAGATATCGCGGGATTATTGTCGGTTTCATACGCTAGTTTATTTATTATAACTTTATGCAAGAGTAAAAATAACAAGTACAAAGACGTACTTAATGCCTTAGGCACTTTTTACAATGAAAAAAAAAACACTGCATGTTGATGTTAAAATTCTCTTTGCTCAATTAAAATATCATATCCGATAAATTAAAATATCGGAACGTAGGTATAGTTGCACTTTCTGGAAGATTCCCAATACAAATCTTTAATTTATAAATTGGAGAAAATCGGGCCAGAGATCTGAAGATCCGACTGAACTCGAAATTATCCAGAAAGGACAAAATCTTAATCAATTTAACGTGTCTTGTTTTTTGAGGAGAAATAAGTATAGGTACCAATTATTTTATATTATAACATTGATTTCTCGATTGTCAAGAGAATCGTGAACTACTTGCTTATCTATATTCTACTATTTATTTACATAGTAACGACCGTATAATATTATAAATAGTAATGCTGTAATCGAACTCATGGTTACTCATAGACATGATAAAGCTGTCCTGCCTGGAAACCAAGGCGTTGTTCGATAATAATAATACCGATAGGTACATATTATTTGCTAGCTTTGCTCGCGACTTTGCTCAAGTGGACTTACCCACATGAACCATACTTTTTCGCAGATATTCATTACCGGCGACCAGCCTTAGCCGCTACGGCTCGCACGGATGCCTATGCTTTGTTACAGCGGGCGGGGGTTGCTCTACCTTTGCGCCTCCGGTCGTAACACAGTTTCCTCACGATGTTTTCCTGCACCGTTTTGAGAGCAGTGGTGATGAAATAATTTACATAAAGTAAAGTGCCTGCCTGGGTTCGAACCCACGACCTACAACTTGTAAGTCGCGGCCGTTACCACTGGGCCACCACTGCTCCCAAATAATAAATAATGTAATAAAAACATACAGTCCAATTGAGAACCTCCTTCTTTTTGAAGTCGGTTGATAATAATATTATTATAATAGTAATAAAAATAGTAATAAATGTATGCAAGACCTGAATTCATACGCTTTTTCCCATTTAGAATGTACTGTTCTAAATGTCAAAGTCTCTAATGTGGGTGGTTGAGGTCTCGGAAAGAGTTAGATCTGATAGGAGCCGTTATAAATATAGCCCAGTTTAGTTGACCCTCATAAATATTATCCTGTTTGGGGTTTTAAATACATTCACACCAAAATAGGATCAAATGAGGGTCAAGTAAGTTATGACTGTTCTACAATTTAATGACAGCTTTTAAACAAGAACTTGACTCACTTGCTAGTTGAAATTTTACTGTTTTTTTTTCGTTATAATTTTTAGCTTCTTTTATTAGGGTTCCGTACCCAAAGGGTAAAAACGGGACCCTATTACTGAGACTCAGCGGTCCGTCTGTCTGTATGTCTGGCACCAGGCTGTATCTAATGAACCGTGGTAGCTAGACAGTTGAAATTATCATAGATGACTTATTTCTGTTGCCGCTATAACAACAAATACTAAAAACAGAATAAAATAAATATTTAAGTGGGGCTCCCATACAACAAACGTGATATTTTTGCCGTTTTTTTGCGATAATGATAAGGAACCCTTCGTGCACGAGTCCGACTCGCATTTGGCCGGTTTTTTTTTTCAAGACTTCTGCCAGCTGCTTCGCCAGCGGAATAAAAAGTTCATTTCAAAGGTCTAATCTGTATCTATGTTTTACATCAAAATTCAACAAAATTGGTTCAGCGGTTTTGGCGTAAAAACGTGACAAACCGGTAGAGTTACTTTTGCATTTATAATATTTGGTTGGGTAGTCCGCGAATATATTTGGCATTTACGTTATCCTTTTACCATCATCCCAAAATGAATTTATCCTTCCCTTTTATTGTCGTCTATCTATAGGCACTTTTTTGTAATAAAATACCGTCCAAATATTAAATTTCTATAATTAGCCGATGGCTCTACGCGTTGGCGTCAATCATTTATTCAGTCAATCACCTTTTCTTCTTCGAATATCAAATTATACTTTTGTTAGACGTTTTTTGCTGCTTATAAATAGCATTAATATTCATCAGTAGGTAGGTAAACTAATATTTTGGGACGCTTACGTCATAATATCATGTTTGGATTTGTAGTCTGTCGTTGGCAAATATATATGGCTGTTTCCAAATGCATACAGATTTTAATTATTATCATTAATTAAATAATGAATGTAACCACAATATATGCCGAACATTGTTTAGTTACCAATTATTGTGAGAGAATATACGGACAGCATCACTATATAAAATTAAATAGGGATTTAATATATAGTTAGTGTAGTTTATCAATTTAATGTTTTAAAAAAGCTTATTATTTATTAAAAATATTATATTATTATTAATGTCTAAATATTTAACAAACAGCTAGCTGCCTTTTGAAAGGCTTTCTAATGATGGATGGTTGGTAACTAATTAATGCAAGTGTATGTAGGTATTCTTGAAGCTCCTTGAATTTCAATGCATCATCTACTAAATATCTAATTTGACACCAGTCTTGCCAAGGGATATCGTGTTGCCTAGTTACTGGATTGTGGAAGTCAGATAGGAAGTCGCTCCATGTAAAATACTCGTACCTACTCTGCTGCCCCCGCCCGATATAGTTAGGAAAAAAAACCGGCCAAGTGCGAGTCGGACTCGCACACGAAGGGTTCCGTACCATTATCGCAAAACACTGCATAAAAATCACGTTTGTTGTATGGGAGCCCCCCTTAATTTATTTTATTTTGATTTATTAATTATTATTTTTTGAAGTAAATATTACACTAAACATTCTGTGAATATTTCAGGCGTCTACCTGTAGCCGTTATTAATATCGAGCAAAAAACGGCAAAAATATCACGTTTGTTGTATGGGAGCCCCCCTTTAATATTTACTTTATACTGTTTTTAGTATTTGTTGTTATAGCGGCAACAGAAATACATCATCTGTGAAAATTTCAACTGTCTAGCTATCACGGTTCATGAGATACAGCCTGGAGACAGACGGACAGACAAACAGACAGACGGATCGCGAAGTCTTAGTAATAGGGTCCCGTTTTTACCCTTTGGGTACGGAACCCTAAAAAAAGAAAATTCAAAAAATCAAAAACCCGACTGCAACTAAAAACACGTAAACAAGAAGATAAATGTTTGGATTTGTGGTCGTTGGCAAATATGGCTGTTTTCAAATGCATAAAGAATTTAATTATTATCATTAATTAAATAATGTCTAAATATTTAACTAGTTTTGCGTGTTTTTTGATTTTTTTAATTAACTTTTTTTATTTATAACTTTTTAAACATATAAGTGTTATATATTTTTGAAATCACCTCTTAAAACCCTTAACTTTTATACCCCACAAGATGGCTTTGGAGACAAAAAAAATGGGCCGCTACAATATAGCCGCCATTTTTCTATTTTAATGTAGCCAGCGACACCCGCAAAGTTAAGACGAATCGATTGACGTAAGAATCATCAAAATTGGCCAACGCGTTTTATCTCTATAATGCCACATAGGAACAAACAAAGAATAAAAAGGCTTGTTCTGAATAAGCTCACTCCATCGTGGACTCTGTCTCTGTCACCTCTGACCTAGACTAGAGTCAAGAGCAAACTCATCCCAAATAAAAACATACATAGACTGTTAAAAACATTAGCCTCCTTTGGCAGTCGGGTAAAAAGCTAGGCAGATTAATTGATCTACTAAATATCTACCTCTGTGACATTTTTCTTATATCAACTACTTCAATTGCGAAATACATTAGTCTCTGATATTATAACTTACACATATCTCACTTACCTACTGATGAACGAGTCTCGCAAATAAATAACTCCTTTCATTTGAAAGGAGTTCTATTCAGCTTCGTTTAGCAAACCGCAGTCCAATCAAAGATAATTAGATGTCAAATGCATGTCATAACACAACTCTGCGGTAGATGTTTAAGGCACAGTTCCATTGCTGCCGATGGGCAGTTAAGCCAAGGTTAAGATATGTGGCTTTATGATAAAACCAATACATATATGACCTGTGCCCTTAGTGCGAGTTTTTACTCACGCTCAATCGCGTTAACGTAAACGATCTCTTATGTCAAAATGTATACAAAAAAACAGGTTTGCCTTGCCGTCACTAGACGGCGCTTATCCAGTTTCAATACAAATTGGCGTTAACGTTAACGCGATTGAGCGTGAGTAAAAACTCGCACTAAGGCCTCTGCCCGGATGCGTTGTCACCGCTCAAAGCTCTAATCAGAGCACGCTGATTTACATGTGGCACACCAAGGGGCGTTGCCGTTTGTTAATTCCACAAATCGTATATTTAATGCATGCGTGGCAAAGTGGTAAGACACACAGCCAAATAGCTTGACCTACCAACTGCAACCAGCTTACATGCGTAACCTTTACGTTCACATTGAACGCAGCAATGGAATCGCACCCTTACACCGAGGTCGCAGAAACTGTTACCCAACATATATTGGCTATTAACGGCGGTTAGGGGTTACGTTAACGATAACCGATTTCAGTTAACTGGACTAAGTAGAGTTGATGAAACATTCAAGTGGGTTATGAGCACTTCAGTGGATGGAGTTAATCTTATGATGTAGATGAAGCTGAATCATGATGCAACTTTGAAAGCTAGATAGGTACTCTCAAGTTGAATTAAAGTAACGACATTGTAATTGAGCGTAAACTTCAGTTACTTTTGGAATCATTACGTGATAATGTTGACTAACGAATACACAAGTGCAGCTGCGAAACTATGCAATAACAACAGTGACTCTTCCATATATATTCGCTTTTTCTAAACTAACGAAAATATTTCTTTATCAAATGTGAATTCTAAGATGTATGACAATACCTGTCTTCTGTTTCAAGAATAGAGATACTTACCTAGTACGATAACACACACGTCAGTATAGGTACTTATAGGACAATTGACAATGGACAAAGCCTGTAAGTCCATTTACAAGAATCGAACCAACTGCGATGCAATAAATCAAACATCATTGTTGGTGTTCTACGATTTGCCCCCGACCTTACATCTGCACTTATTACTCACGCTGATTATGATAACAATTAATTATGAATGTAGTGACTTATATATATACTCATTGGGTGGACCGATGACCTAGTTTGCTTGGTTAAGGCAGTGGGAATCCATTGACTTTGAGACGCACAGGACCCGTCGATGTAGCGACGGAGGTCTATGTTCAGCAGTGTAGGTCTCTCTGCTGAAATGATGATGATGATAGTGACTCATATATTCCATTTTCTATTTCCAGGTCACCACAACGCGAGCCTTAGTCTGTATTCATCACTGCCAACTATTCCGCCCTACAGCGCGCTTAATGCCGCCATGCTAGACAAGATTTATAGTAATTATAATAAGGAAGCTCAAGGGTTTAGAAGGTTCGAGAGGTACTGGCGCACCTGACGACGACGGGAGAACAAGGAGGCCGACATGAGCCAGCAGCAGGACGAGGCCCGCGCGGCCAGGATACAGAAGTATAAGGAGGAGAGGAGAAAACAGCTGACGGCTAGAACAGCGACGCTATTTTCTGCTAACGTCACTGAGAGGTGAGCTTCTAATAATGGTTATGGTTATGTTAGTTTTTGCAATTTTGATCAATTAAAAGATTACTTGAGTGGGCATTTCAATTTGCTAAATATATTTTGTTGTTAATTCCAGGCGCCCGAAAAGATCAGCCGACCTGACGCCTCCAGACGACGTTGCTGCTCATCTTAAGTCTTCCTCGGAGCTAAATCTTAATTCAGCTTCAACTTCAGTGCCTATTAGAACAACGCGTACGTCACGTCTTAGAGCTGCTGCCGCAAATCTTTCCGATTCCTCGCCGTCTCCAAGAAAATCTAACAGAAGCTCTTCAGTACAATCCTTACTGGAAGACGCAAAACTAAAATCGCCCAAAAATTCCAAGTTACTAGATAGAGATAAAAGAACAAACAGAAGACAAAGCAATGAAAAAGAAAATTTGAAAAGTACGTCTTCGACACGCTTCGATAAGGAAATTGGTGCTATTAAGACGAAAACTAAACATTCCAATAAAAATATTTTAGAAAAAGACAAAAATAATTTTATAGTGACTAGTCCAAAAGGAAAGAATGTTGACGAGAAACGCAGTTCTAAATTAGATGAAAGTAGAAACAAGAATTCCATAATCGAAGACAAGAAATCGAATAGTGAGATATACGAAAGAAAAAACGAAAAACCAATACGAGTCAATAGTGAAGAATTTTTTAACGATATTGTAAACGAAAAAGACATGTCTAATAGTATAGATGACGAGAAAATCGACGATTTATTTAATGATCTTGTTGTTGATGATGTTGAACACCAGAATGGTGTCGAAATTAAGATTAATGATCAGATTCTGGATGGTGATGGGCTCAAATATAGTCACAATAGTTGTACGAGTATTCCTGCCGCTGATAAAGCAATAGAAGTTAAAAATAATGTTGATTATGTAGACGATAGTGTAGTGCCAAAAGTGAAAGAGGATGTTGGAGGTTTACTAGGGGCTGTGTGTGTGCGAAAAGTGGAAAGGTTCAGTGAATTGCTCAGCAACTTGTGTTCGCCGTGTGAGGCGGACACATTGTTCGAAGACATCTTGGTCGAAAATGGAATTGATGGTGACAATGACTTGGTAAGTTGAACTCCGTAAATAAGTAAAGCCTTTTTTGTGGTTTAATTTTATGATTTAGAAAATAAATATAAAATTAGATCAGGCATTTTCCTTTGAAAAGTTTGATCCATAGTTTTCAATGTCAATATTGCAATGACTGTAATGTTATGTGAAACGTACCAAAATCTGATGCAACAATAATTAGATGTTTATTTAAAATATTCACATGTATCCCTCTTTCATACTTGATTCTATGAAAACATTTTTCTTAATAACACGATCTACGTATAATTTTATTCATAACCACTGACCGGTGTTTCTATTCAACCTATTGTTTTAATTCACAGCAAATGTAATCCATTTCAATTGCGTTCTTAACTAATATAATATTACTCATTTCACACTTATTATTTGCGGTTTTTATAATAACATTACTCAATGCCATTGCATATTCATCACCGTAATATACTGGAGGCCTCGACATGTACAAAAATTATATTTTAAATGACGCACTTTGTGAGAGATTGATCGCGTGCGAAATTGTCTTCATTCATCAATTGTTGTCGGACATCAATCTTATCAATTAGTATCAATCTATGTCTAAAAGGAACATTGCCTTTTGACCGTCTTAAGTTTCATACACATTGCCTTCATCTTTTCTATCTTGTATAATCTTGTGAATGTTTTCGATGTTATGAAAAATCTCTATCTTCTTTTTAGCTTATGTTTGGCCCAGAACTCAGCTTCTAGGGTAACAATATTCGGTGTCGCAATAATTAGGCCTCCATTAGCCGTCCTAATTCTTTATTGTCCAAGGGCGAGCTTAATCATTACATCTTCGTTATATATATCTTCGTATGGTATCTTCGTCATCTCAATAGTCACGCCCTTTCTAAAGTTTTATATGTACTAAGCTTATCTAATGTTCAGATTGCCTCTTCTATTCAAGGAGTTCAAGGTCTTGCATGTATAACAGTAGTCACTACCCTGTTTTGGCGTGTTTCAAATAGGTCTGTCTATTTTCATTAATATACTTATGTTTATTCATACATACAAAAACTCGCGCTTTTTCCCATGGGAGTAGGCGGCAACTATACAACGAAACCTGCTACGATCCTTCATCATATCAGGGTCATCGTTTTAAGGGTTTAATTTAAGGATATCTAACATTTGTATATCGTTTTTGTGGCGAATAAACACTTTTCTTTCTATCTTCTTTTGCTTCGTTAACGTTTATAAATCTTGTCATACACGTAAACCGGCTATGAGTACCTACTACGCACCTGACCTTTCTGAAGAACATCACCAAAGATCTGTGTATGTTCTACGGGTCTACTCACAGCTTTTCCACTCACGTTTACCTTGTTAATACCTTTTGTTCGTCGCCTTTTATTCTTGTATTTAAAATTTATTTTTTAATTTAAAGAAAAACTACTATATCAAAATCAAACGTCTGTCCAGTGAGAAGGTTAAAGATACAGATGATTAATTTCATTCCATTCCCAAGTATCTTTACTGAAGCTTTTACTGTCTAGTCTACGAACGTCTACAGCTAGTTTCTAATCCTAATTAATATTATTCTTCTGCAGTAGTACAGTTACTTTCTCCACTAACAAGTTTATCTAGATTCTGTTGATTGCTTATCAGTCTCTCAGACTGAGTAACTTTATTAGAGTTTCGCGGGTTACGTTTCTACAGTTCATCTTATCTCTTTGCTCCGTTTATTATGTTGAAGTTAATTTTATCTTGTAGCAAATTGTTGTTTTCTGTTGTAAACAAATTGGCATCAATTAACGTAACTTCTATAATACTTTGAGTGTGACATTACTCATTAGATTCTAGGCAGTGCATGTGCAGTGCCTTAGTCATTCATATCGTTGTTCTACTTTTAATTGTTTAGCTTAATTACCTAGTTATAAGCTTTTTATTGTGACCGGTAATCTTCCACTTCTGTCTCTATAGTAGTGGCATTCTCATTTGTAAGATTCCTTAATGGAAAAAGGTTCTGGAGAAACATCAAACTTTATGTTAAGGCAAGCCGATCCTTGATCGCATTTTAATATTTTTTTATTTGAATAATAGTTTCTATTTCATTTAGACTTAATTTCATCAACACCTATTCTATTATTAGGAAATGTAACCTCTTCTCACAAGCCCATCGATATTTTTAGTTTAAGCTTAGATTAGGTAAACAATATGTTTAAAATATATCTTTTTTAATTTTTCCGCACTAGCGGAATACAATTGATTGGAAGTGGGAGGGAACGGCCAATTTATAAGCTAATTAGATTAGATTAAAATTTTGGACTTAAAATATAACTACTACGTTAGAAAAACATTAAAACGATTGAATTATACTCTAAACAAAATACGTCTAGTCTAGACAGGACCAATTAAAAAAACAGAACCAGCAATTTAAACAAAAATAACGTAGTATTTAATTAAAGAGAACCGCACCCACAGCTATCACATCAAAAAAGGCAATAATACCAAGACACCTTCACCTCTGCCTCTAGATTATCAACTTGATAATCATGCCATGTAGCATCGTGACTATAATATTAATACTTTCTTGGTTCTCCCTCTCGTTAAACCCAAGGTTATTTTACCCATTCTTATGTAATTACCTTATTTACTTGAAAGCCTGTTTTTTTTCTTTAATAATGTTTGTAAGATGTCCGAAGCTAGAATTTCAGGCTATAAGGAATATAGCCTGAAATTAACATTATTATGTCTTAAAACGTTTTTGGTATGTTAATTTTCGATTGCATGTCCATGGAAAGTATGTGTTAATTTTAAGTTATCTTTATTTTGAATAAATTCGATTTAAGTAATTGGCGCGTTTTTTTTTTGTTTTCTCAGTACCTACTATATCTGAAATTGCTTGGGTATGTAAGGATTTTTGTTTTAAATATATGCTAGAAATGTCAAGACGAAGTATGAGAGAATATGAAACCTACTTCGAATTCAATATCAAAGAATTTTGCATACATATATACAGCATCTCCTTACACCCCGATTTCCATTTCAATTTTCAAAGAAATTCTATTCTGTCCTCTCAACCGCCAAGTAAAAGATCAAAGAGCGAACCCCAGTTGATATAATTCAATCATGCAATCATTTTTCTAGACCACTCGATATCCTCGAACGAACATGATCACCTTGGATGGAAGACGAATCCTTTGGAGATCACAGCTGGGAAAACATTACCCATTGGCCGTAATCACCACGATTGTTTCCCAGAGGGTGGCCGCTGTGTATTGTTAAATTCTATATTTCGTCAGAAAAAGTCCCATGTAACTGGTGAGCCACAAGTCCAAACTCCAGGAACAGGATGCTAATCTCTTCATGTCAACTACAGTAAATTTTTGGTGGTACAATACTTCGCCAATCCTACGGCATCGTCAGTGGCAGCGCTTTGTCTTCAGTTTTGAGGAACAGAGGGCGCAAAAGTAGGTGAGACATAATCTGCGATGCAGCCGGTACTAAGATATTCATAATGAAGGAATTCATTAACAATTAGTCGCGAATACAGGGAGGTGCAACGGGGTTAAGGCTTCGACCAAACTAGTAGTATGAATGGTCAACAGAAAATTTATCTCCGAAGCAGGGCGCTAAAATTTACGAGCTCGCTACGCTCGCTCTCGCAACAGAAGTTGTCTACATTCTGATACTTTTCAAGAATGGTTTAAACCTATATCTATCAATCAATACCTAAACATTTTCGAGCTCTCTTCACTCAATCTTGACCACAATGCTTTTCAAGTTTACATTTCATCAAAAATCCTACTGGAAAACAAAACCAAGGAGGTTACTAATACGATCGGAAAAGCAGGAACAGTGTTTTTTCAATGACACCTAGAGAGCCATTTGCCTCTGAGCGCCTGGTAACAATATAAATGTGAAAATTATACCCTTAGGACTTTTAAGAATCCTGTTCTAATTAATTACTATGATTATGTCTAGGAATCGACCTCAGATCTAGACTAGACCTGGCAGGATTTTCACTTCTCATGAACACGCTCTTGCTTACTCATTAACATCTTCAGTTCAGCCGACAGACGACCTTTGCTAGACAAAGGCCTCTCCCAAGTATTGCCCGGTCATTTGCCTGCTTATTCGCTCAGCTCAAATAGACAGGCAGCCTTACTTCGCAATCAGGTCAAGTGCCCATGATCACTGCATATGGCGCTGTCGTGAAATTACATGTAAATTATCGACGCTTCATTTTAGCACCATTTATGGGTGACGAGACCTAGATAGCGAAGCTTGTGAGAAAACCGGTGCTTGACTTGAGTCGTGAGACCTGACTAGGAGATTTTCATTGTTTGAAGTCAGTAGTTAAATACTGTGTAGGTGAACGGGTTCCTTTGTAATTAAGCTGTTATGGAAGAGTAATACACACACATAATATCACGGTTATATTCTTCGATGGATTGGGCAGAACAGAAGTGCACCAAAAGAACACCCACAATGTTTTGATTCGTTTAGAGATGTTGTATTAAGTTTAGATCTTGTAAGTTGTAATTTATGCTGATTTCAAACGGGTACCTATTAATGGGACCTTATTACTAAGACTCCACTGTTCGTCTGTCTGTCTGTCACCAGGCTGTATCTTATGAACCGTGATAGCTAGACAGTTGAAATTTTTAAATACTAAAAACAGAATAAAATAAATATTTAAGTGGGGCTCCCATACAAAAAACGATTTGATTTTTTTGCCGTTTTTGCGATAATTCTTCGTGCGCGAGTCCGACTCGCACTTGGCCGGTTTTTACTTTTGCTGTCGGTTTGATCATAATTATACCAACTAAGTAACTTTTTTCCTGTAAATTATAATATAATTTATTTGACCTAATTTCGTCTCCAAATTACCGCAAATTATAAGGAAGTCCCTGAAAAAGTTTCAGCGTTGTACCTATTGTATCCGAGTTTGATTTCTTTTGTAAAAAGTTACACTAAGAAATGCCGTTAAATTACGAAAGATGTTGAATTGATGTAATATTTTTTAAAGCTTATGGATCGATTATGTATTGTCAGCTTTTTTGTGGCATTGCCAAGTACTTATGGCGACATAATTACCATCGCCATTGTTCGAAACTCTGCTACCTTGATTCAGAATCCCTTAACGTCTTAAGTAATTCCAAGGAATAAAATTAAACATTTTTTAAAGTATTGAAATTTCATTACATGGCCTCCCACGCTACCGAATGCACCATCGACCTTAAACGGTGACTTTCGACCGGCGCATAAAAACTTATGTCGCTAAAATTCGTATGCCTTATTTCTTGTTATAATAAGAACGTTTTTAACGTGTTACGTAAATAATGAAGTGTCTTATTAAACTGGTCGAGTGAAACAACACCAATTTTGGTAGCGCCTACAGTGATAATCGATTGTATTGTGTTGTCTGCAAGGAGTCCGGCTGACATGCCGGCGACCTCGTCACCCCATTGCGAGATCAATTCTTATTTGGTTACGATGCTAAAGAATACGGCCTCTCACTTGCGAAGTTGCAACGATATGTTTAATTCAATTTTGTTTGAGAAACACTTGGCCAAGTTTATCGGGATCGTCTTAGCGGGTCTTCAAGTGACAGCCTCTTTGAATAAACGATCTATTGATCCTTTAGCTCTTAGTACTTCATACTTAATTAGCTGTATACTACTAATGAGTCTCACTTATCTAAGTGACATGCAGTGCCTTCTCACTGGTGACAGGGTTAATTAACTAAGAGATGTCTATACTGGTCTAGCTATATACATTTAACTATATCTAATTAGCTTGATTAAAAATGCTGCTGCACTTTTTAAATTATATATTTTGTGCATGCATAATATAATCTGCCGAAAGACATCGATTGAAGGTCAAAGGCTGTCTCCCGCAAGCGTCACCTCTACGACAGGTCCTGGGATTTTCGCAGCTAACGGATTCCCGTCACGAAATATTAGCTCTGGTACACCCCATTTCTGGAATGAACCGAATTACCAGTCACTCTGTAAGCTGTACACACAATTGCTTCGCAATTCGTCTATGAAGCTTTATAGCCCATAGTCCTGTTGGCTACAAATTGTCCATTCTGTTTCCACCGGACCCTTTGCATTGCATGCCTTTACAGGCAACTAATGCACCGCAATACCCCTATGCGAATTAGGTAACACTCGTCCGCCTGTAGGCATGTTGATCGCAATAGTGAGTACATAAAATATTGCCATGTTCGATGTCAAAGGAGTTGTGATCTGTTGTGGCGGATTTTGTGCTTGTTTCGCAAAGAGCTGTCTCTTTGCGAAACTTTGGTTCTTTTGGCCATACCTGCCCGGCGAGCACGGCCTACTGTGACATGGCCTAAGTCACACTTTTTATCACAGTTTGGGCGATAAAGCCATTTTGTCTTAAATGCTAGCACGGCGGCGTGAGATATTTTCTTGACTTGTGGCTTAACTTCTTGACGTTTATTTTTTTTCTTTTTCGGAAATTTTCTAATTTTATTGCAGTTACGGTTTAACCTTGGCCATAAAAACCATTTAGGTTCTGAGAAGCATAGCCCTACCCGCACTGTTTCTGAATTATGGGCCTCCGAATCAATTTCCAAAATGGTATCTCGAAAACGGTATGTCCTAGGCAAAAAATAACCAAAATTTAGCCCCCCCTTTGCTAGCAGCATCCCAACATGAATTTATAAAAAGGTTTGTTTTTAAATTGCATGGTTTTCGACTTAAACTACAAATTCTTTCGGTCATGACAAGTTATGATAAAATATGTCATGTCTTACAATTTGTGTTAAATGCTAGCACGGGACAACCACGTGACATAGTTCAAAGCATTTAAACTCTGTCTTGTCACAAATGTCTTGGGTACGCCCACGCACGCTCCACTGTCCTTTTTTTACAAGCTTTTTTTACCTAATTATAATCCTACATACCTAATTATATCCTAAATTAGGTGAGAACGTATTTGCTTTTAAGTATTTTAATGTTATCCAAACTGTGCTTTTATAAATAGGAAGCAATGAGTCTCGTCAAGAAATACGACCAGCTATGTCCTGTAAGCTTATGACTAAATAAATCTACTGCGATTTTAAATCTCTATGCTATGCAGTCTTCCAGACTCTAAAAGGGCATTAGTAACAGTACTAACTATGTAAAATAATATATTGCCTTGACTTCCCACTGATCCTGTAATTCACTGGTTTATTTCGATAATTCAAGACAACCGAAAAAACAGTCTAGGTTTTTTATGCGCATCCATGTTTTCGGCGTATGAGGCGTGAGGTTTTGTATCGCGGGCTGATTTCTGGTGTTTGTTTATTAAAAAGTTTTCCGACTTTTCGATCAATTAAAACATCACAGCGGTGTCAAAACAACGCATTCCCACATCCATCACGAAAACTGTCACTGCAAATATTTTAATCAAATTCTGCATTTGTGAGTTGCGTGATTTTATGTGTTTTCGCTTCGCTAGACATGTTGGCGGCTTGTCTTTAATTGACGAATCGTTATTTCGCACTGATTCAGTCGCCCCTTGGCTGTTTTTGTTCAAGAACTGGTGTTTCTACATCAGTTCTGATTATGTTTTTTGCGCATGACTAGTTGTTAAGTGATGCATCATTGTTTCATAGGTATCTGTTCAATATTTAGGAATCAGTATATTTATAGAAATTACCTATTTGAGTTCATAAATTTATGAACTGCTCCTGCACATCATAACAAACTCCTAAATTAGTGGGTGGTACTCAAAGTTTGGTTAGAATGATCAGTCTGGCCCATATTTTGATTCATGAAACCAAAATTAACACGGGCTTAAGTAGTTCATCATTCGGGCTTATATTCGCGTTACACACAGTAGGTAATAAATGTTAATATTTTTGATACCATCCATCGCACATAGGTTTTACTGAACGGTAATTAATTGTAGTTTATCTCTGACGTTAATCCCTCACATTCGTACCACTATATCTCAATTTTCGTATATTACGCTCTCGACCGAAGCTCACCTCAAATATTCATGATCGATGCGTTTTTCTGCCCGCTCTATCACAATTACTTACAGAGACTGTTTCGCAGACAAATTCATTAATTACGATAAATTCGCTTTTAGAAAAACCTTCGCGCATTTTTTCTAACAAAAGATTTCATGAGACATTTAGTAATCTTATGAATACTAGATTACGTTTGGTTTGACACAAGATAAAAACGATTCGTTTTATCGTGATCTTAATTTTGAGTCTCATTTCTTTTCGTTTCTTTCGAGAAATGTAACTAAAATAATAATATTGTGTCATTCTCATTACTTATGCAAGAGATTTTTTCTAATGTTACAAGTCTTGTGAATGACGGTGTTACGCACTTTTACTTTTTAATCTCTCTCGAGTTATGTTTAGGTAATCATCACGAAGATGAGCTGAATTAAATGAATTTTGTAGTTCTTCTGATTGTGGCTAAATAATAACTAAGAGGAAATTCGGTCGCATTCATCTGACTGAATATCCTACGTAAAAAGTCATAATTCGAGGTTTGGCTCTCTCCTATTTCCTCCTCCAATATTGGACCAATTTAAAAGATATTCCATAAACTGCAAACGAAAAATATAAAAAGACTGTGCCCCTATGTTTTCCTTTTTGATGATACATTATCTTTAGAAGCACTAGAACCCTCACAAAATTGTCAAAATTGCGCTGTCAACAGAGGCCTTTTTTTTTGGGTGGGAAATCATTCAGTGACTTCACCCGCTCTGGGTGAAGCGGGAGGGCGTGTCAGACTTTTACTGAATAAAACCCACCCGTGTTCCTTCAGTTGTTTGTGCCAGGGCCGCGGTAACACTCTTTCAAATTTATCCGCGACCCACACAGACATCGGCCCTAGCGGGCCCCGTAAGTTTTAGCTGACATCTCTGAGGCGCGCGTAGAATACTACACGCCGTCGACTCGGGCCTGGTCCTTATCGGACGGCGAGCTACCCATTACTTGCCGTCCGCAAGCCCGCGCCTACGGTTGCCGGGAATCGGCTTGCGACTCCCGACGCCCAGGGCGTCTCCTGCGGTAGCTAGGGGTGCGAGGGAGTCTCCGTTGCCTCTCCCTCACGCGTTCCGCCTCCTCCGTCAACAGAGGCCTAGTGTAAAAATTTGACAACTATAAATTAAAAAAAGAAAAACATAGAAGAAGCACAACATATCTTTTTTATTCAATTTATAGAATATCTTTTTGAATTTCACCAATACTGGAGGAGGAAATGGGCGGGATCCAACCTCGAATTATGATTTTTTACTAAGGACATTCACTCTGATCTCTCTGCCTGCATTTCCTATTAAGCAACGCTTGCCGAGGTTGACCCACGGATGCATTACGTACCGATACTAGCGTTAGAAAGGTATGCTACAAGTTTTGAAATTACCACAGTAACCTATATTTTTTTCTGGACTTCTGGTCCCTGCTAGCAACAAAGAAACTAAAGTGGTCAAGGTCAGAGAAGGTTGGGAACCACTAATGTAAATTGCAGTGTATTGGTCTTGCCCCTTTCTTACTAAATCGTCCGTTTCTTCTATACAGAATATAGTTAGGTATATTTTTCATTATTAGTCATTTATTCGCTTCTTGAAATTAGTCAGTTCCTTTTATTTTACAGAAACAGTCGTCAGTTGCCTGTAGTTTCTCAGACTATGTAACAAAGTTACAGTCATCTCATCTGTTATTCTTATTATACTAAGTAGCTGAGATCACTCTAATATAAATACTACGATTTTGTATTGGTTGTGGCGTTGAATCATTGTTATTTACGTTGATGATCATTAGCGCGTAGGCGAGAAAAATATGGACCTATGTCAATAGTTGAGGTAAACTATTTGAAACTCTTCGGCATATACCAAAATATTAAATCCTCGGACATATGCAAGCTTTTGCATCCGGCCATCTATCCGACTAATGCAAATTATGGTATCTTATCTTATCCCCATGTGATAACGTGAAAGTCATTCCGGATATTGGACGTTTCGACCTCGAGTTTAGATTAGAGAGGTGACATAGCTGTGATACAGCTACCTAAGAGTGCTACCAGACCATGAAAAGCGAGGCATTAGGCAGATCATTTGTATAAACTATGTTAGGGTCTACCCCCAAATCGGCAACCATTTGGGGCTGATGCAGTATTCTACATAGAGCTAGTTCCTATGGGTATATCTGACCTCTATAATCCAATTTCATCGACATCAGCAATCTCATATACCTACCAAGACTCAAAACATGTCACAACGTAGTCGGTCGACCGCAGTCTTGAGGTATGCAACTACCAGACCGTGGTCGATAACTCGATGCCTATACAGAATACAGATGATAGCCATAGGTACTAAATGCTGAATTGGTCACTTCTAAGGTCTGCCAGCCGATGTGCTTGATCACTAAACCATTGCCACAGTATTAGAAACGTATACAAAGCAAGTACACGTTCCGGTTTCCGTGCAAGTATCTTCGCTTCTTACAACTCGTACTAGGAAGTAGTATTTTAATTGCACGCAAATAATAGAATAATTAACAGGAGCGTGTGTTAAGTTTAGTGACATTTTCACGAGCTGCGGTTAACAGCTCACATAGAAATTTAATTAACACTAAGTGTTTACCATTCAGGGACACCATTACAGAGCAATATCTTCGCCATTTGCGAATGTAGTACTTAACCTACTAAGTCACGGTATCATGCGGAAGCCTCCTTTACAGTCTACACAGGGATGTATCTTATGAGGCGTTGGACAGTGGAAGTGCCGGGATGATCTTTTAAGAGGTAACGGGGCTCTTTCTATGAGCTGATGGTGACCACTAAGGAAAAAATCCTTTACTCCCTGGTCTAGTCTTTTTCCCCGCAATCCCAGGCGCCTTTTGAATGTTTTCCCCCTATAACATATAGGTGACACTGTCCTATATGACGAAGGCAGTTCATTCACGCAGCCAGCTCCTGTTCAATGTTGGACAAAAGTCTTACCAAAGTATTAAACCCTGTAACACTAACATAGCTCTGCCCTTTTTTTGGAGTTCCTTACCGAGATATCGGATGTTTACCATCCGGATAAAGCCGTAAACATATTATGAAGACTTATTGTTAGCGGCTTGCTACCTTATGAAATAATTCCGTAGCTTATTTTCTATTCAAGTTTCAAGTTCTAAATCAGAAGTCAGCAAAATCAATAGTCATCTATTACGTATAAAATCGATACTCCCACGCAGTATGTAAAACTAACTTCGATATTTGCCATTGTAGATGTAGACCTCGTATCCGCTACTATGAAGTAAATTGTGGGGAAAGTGCCAATAAAATCATTTCGATTGGCATCCAGATTGCTGATGGAGAATACCGTGATACTGTGTAATCAGTATTAAATTATTACGCAAATGTCCTATATTTGCGTAATATCTTAGGTACTGTCCTATACGTCACTGTCTGTTTCTCCAAATGGTTTGACCTAATCATTTTCTTCACACACCAGGGTCTTTCATATATTCCGTACTGGAATGGGACTTGGTTACTTGCCCTTAGTTATTTTGAAACCAGGTGTTCAAATCAAAGTACACAGACCATACGGCACCTTATGATGAATGGCCGTACCGAAACCGAAGTGAAAGAAGTTGCGCGGGCGCTGTTCTCAAGTCCATATCGCAGTTGCGAACCCACTTCGCGCGTGTTTACGCGCATCGGTGTCTGCGCATGTCTCTATTGTCGTTTGTATCTTGATTAATGTTTGATTTTATTTTCTGTTCGGTTTTGTGTAATACGTGTTACATCGTTGTATTGTGATTTGATTCGTTGACGAAACAGTGATTGAAAGTTGTGACAGTTTTTCCTAGTGGTGGTTTTAGTTAATGGTGTAGAGATTGTCTTGACGATTACTATTATTATGTTGCTCATAATCTCTAATGATGTCACGATAATGATCACCCTCATCTCTAATTTGTCCGCTTCTAATTTCAAACGTGTGCAGAAACCTAACTATAATAGTTTCAGTAGAACGTTTCCGTTTAGTGAGACGACATTGAATTAAACGATAACTAAATACGGGCATTGTTGTCGGAAGTACGAGTTAATCAGTAACCTCGCGATATAGCACCTTGTATGGTGAATTATGTATGGCGTTCGTGACTCTTTTGTCACGTCTCGTTTTATTGATGCAAGGAAATGAGATTGAAGGTACCTGCAGTATTATCTAGTAGATAATCATGTTTAAATTTGTTTTGTTTCTCTCCAACTTAATCAATTAGTTCTTCAGGTATTTGAATCACTAACCCGCACTGGGCCCGCGTGGTCTATTACGGCCCATTCCCTCTCACAGAGAGGAGGTCTTTGTCCCAGCAGTGGGGACATTAAAATGGCTGATGATGATGATAATGATGATGAATCACTTAATAATTTCTTTTAAGGCAAAAACTTTAAAGATAATAAAGAACTTGTTAACAAACCATTCCCAAGTAGTGCTTGCAGTATCGACAAGCAAGGACTTCTAATTGTCATTATTTATTTGTTTTGGGATCTTCAGCAAAGATACACAGATGCAATAAAACATCAGTGTTAATAAGGATTTTTAGGTGTTTCTTATCTTAATCTTCTCTGTTCTGTCTGGTACAGCATATGAACGTGTCTCGATTTGTAAATGCAATTGTTTTAATGTGGGCTGAATAGTATAGGTACTTCGTCCCACTCACTTGATTCCATTGATGAGTTCATCAGCTCTTCCTTTACCCGACACAAAACCTTATTTCCAATAACCGGGCTGCTTTTGTTATCCGACTGCGTAACAGATTAGGTTTTGTTTTTCACGAGCATCTTTGAATGTGGGAGAACTGAAACCCCCTGTGACTTTATAACTGATAGATTTTAATAAATAAGGAGTCTATCGACTCGTCTACGTCGTGCAATGATTATTGGCTATTTTTATAAAATGAATGGCGTTCTTGGAATGGTGAGTCAGTTTTCGAAAACTATAATTTCATAGGTAGCCTGCAACTTTATAGTTTACGTATCGTAAACATATTTTCAATTAATTTATTTTCTACATTATTTCCGTCCTTTGAGTTCTCTTACTATGCAGTCGCGTTTATTGATTTTTAAATTGACTTTATTACCATTGGTATTTCCGTTGAATATGTTACATTTGTTTCGTATGTATGTATTCGCTTAGTTGCCTATCCTTTTTGAACTCTTTTAAATGCCTTTCAGTGGCAGTTGTTTCTGTGAGTTATCTTTGTCTAACGAAATGTCATTTAATTCGATCGTGATAGGTCAGTTGGTTCCTCTCGCCTTTTTGATTTACTTATTGTATGTAGATAGGTATGTACTTTCATGTGAATGTAATAAGTTTATTTATATAAATGTGTTATATTATATTATCATCATTATCAGCCTATTAAGGTTCCCGCTGCTGGGACACAGGCCTCCTCTCTGTGAGAGAGGAAACGGGTCTTAATCAACCACAAGGGCCCAGTGCGGGTTGGTAGATGTCACATGTCTTCGAATGTTTGGTCCTAGGACATGCCGGTTTCCTCACGATGTTTTCCTTCACTAATAGAGCAGTGGTGATGAAATAATTAAACAAAGTTAAGCGCATGCCCTGGGAGAGCAGTGGTGGCCCAGTGGTATCGGCCACGACTTACAATTTGTAGATTGTGGGTTCGAGCCCCGGCAGGCGCTTTACTTTGTGTTAATTATGTAATCACCACTGCTCTTAAAACGGTGAAGGAAAACATCGTGAAGAAACCGGCATGTCCTAGAAGCAAAAATTCGAAGACATCCACCAACCCGCACTGGGCCCGCGTGGTGGATTACGGCCCATTCCCTCTCACAGAGAGGAGGCCTGTGTCCCAGCAGTGGGAACATTAATAGGCTGATGATGTGAAGCGCATGCCTGGGTTCGAACCCACGACCAAACACGACCGTAAGTCAGGGCCGTTTCCACTGGGCCACCACTGCTCTATTATATATTATAATATAATCAATTTACAATCAATCTGTCAAATAGTTAAGCAATATAAATGACTAAAAGTTTAGAATTCCTAAGTTATTGTAAAATATTAATTATAATTTTATAAAACCGGGTCGGTTGCGGTACCTACAAGCAATTTATTACCTGAAATACTATGTCATAGCCTTATAACTCCAGTTGCTAATTACCTATGTAAGTAATTTATTATGACAGCTAATTACTGAAAAGACTATACCACCCTATTCATCATTCTATTTAATGCTTCAATGGAACATAAAATTAAAGCAATCGCAAGAACTTACGGCGTTATGTGTCGACTTATTTACATAGGTAAATATATGAGCGAATGCATATGCGTAAACCATGCGTGTAAAAAAACCGGCTAAGTGCGAGTCGGACTCGCGCACGAAGAGTTCCGTACCATAATCGCAAAAAAACGGCAAAAAAATCACGATTGTTGTATTTTCGTTTAAGTATTTGTTGTTATAGCGGCAACAGAAATACCTACATCATCTGTGAAAATTTCAACTGTCTAGCTATCACGGTTCATGAGATACATCCTGGTGACAGACAGATAGACAGACAGACGGACGGACCGGGGAGTCTTAGTAATAGGGTCTCGTTTTTAACCTTTGGGTACGAAACCCTAATGACTAAAACAATAAGTACTTCATGTTAGGTAAAACTCAATGTACCTAGTATTTATTTCAATTAGGTAAACTTTTTAGCAACCTTCCTGATTGCCCGACGCGGTTAAATTCATATCACACTGATGAAAGGCAGGTCCTCAAAATGTCAAATTTCATAATTTTTGGCTGTACTTTTTTTTATTGTTTTGAATATTTTCCAAATATGGGAGATTAAGATAGGTACGGGTTTTACCAACTACTGCTTTAATATAATTTTATGTCTCAGAAAATGTTATCGTTCTTCGGGCTGCGCAAAACTGTGGCATACTCGATTTTTTATCTCACTGACGTCCGTCAGACATCAAATAATATTGGACACGTATTTTTGCTTTAACAACAAAAAAAAATTGACAAAGAATAAGCGCATCAAAATTCAGGTGTGGGGGCTTGTCAAAGTGACGTTCTTTGTCAGTACATAGTGTGGCACGGCGTGACGTTACACGATATTTCAACGCACTGTATGGTGGCCATATAAAAATAAAAATAAACTAATATTTTTAGCTATTAAAGTTTTTTTGTCATCATTCCTATTGAATCTAAGCTACAATTTATATTACTTTTTGCTCTTTAAAGTAATGGATTCAACCAGGTCTTAAACTGTCAACTGCTAGACATAGGTCTATCCCAAGTTTAGCTGCCTTCAACATCTTTCGGCCATCAACTTAATAGGTAGTAAAAGTAATCATCGTGATTAGAATTAAAATCACTATTTCCCAACAATGTTTTCCAAGCTATTATGTTGTGGCAAGACCTCTTAAGAGTTTAAATTATTCAAGTATTTTCATTATAGTTCAAAGATGCTTTATTCTTTGGAAAGCTAGTTTCAAGTTTGTTGAAGTAAGATAAGACTGATGTCAAGGAAGGAAAGCCATCCGTCAATCAGTTTCAATCTTCTGGGAGTACCTGATTCAATTCTCCTTCTTGAATTTTTCTCACAATAGATATGTAATACTTAAATGAAGTTTAACTAGTAAGAAACGATTGATGGACTTTGTGGATGTTTATTTATGGACTAGAAGGGAGAAAACTGAGATGACGTGTAACAGAAAAACCGGCCAAGTGCGAGTCGGACTTGCGCACGAAGGGTTCCGTTCCGTACCATTATCGCAAAAACGTCAAAGAAATCACAATTGTTGTATGGGAGCCCCACTTAAATATGTATATTATTCTGTTTTTAGTATTTGTTGTTATAGCGGCGACAGAAACACATCATCTGTGAAAATTGTTTAGCTATCTCGGTTCATGAGATGCAGCCTGGTGACAGACGGACAGACAGACAGACAGACAGACGGACCGCGGAGTCTTAGTAATAGGGTCCCGATTTTACCCTTTGGTTACGGAACCCTAAAAAGTATGGAAGTAAAAATTATTTTGAGCTGACCCTAATTTATTTGCGACTAGCTTCTGCCAGCGGCTTCGCCGGCGTAAATAGTATTTTATCATCCCAAGGGCACACACTATCGGGATGAAAACTATCCTATGTTACTTTCACATTAATAATATTACTAGCTTCTGCCAGCGGCTTCCCCCGCGTGAAAGTGGAAAATTACATATTTTGATAATATTCCCGGGATAAAGAATATCCTATGTGCTATTCCTGGCTATAATCTATCTCTGTGCCAAATTTCATCCAGATCCGTTCAGCCGTTCTGGCGTGAAGAAGTAACAAACATACACATTCACAAACTTCCCGATCCCGTGCGTCTCGCATCCAGCGCCTTCCCGCAACCTTAACCAGGTCATCGGTCCACCTAGTGGGAGACCTTCCAACATATCGTCTTCCGGTTCGCGGTCGCCATTCCAGAACTTTTCGGCCCCAACGGCCATCCGTTCTGCGAGCAATGTGCCCTGCCCACTGCCACTTAAGTTTGGCAATTCTTCGGGCTATGTCGGTAACTTTGGTTCTCCTGCGGATATCATCATTTCTGACGTGATCACGCAAGGAAATGCCGATCATAGCCCTCTCCATTGCCCTTTGGGTGACTTTAAGCTTTCTGATAAGGCCCATTGTGAGCGACCACGTCTCGGTCCCATAGGTGATCACTGGCAACACACACTGGTCATAGACTTTTGTCTTGAGACATTGCGGTAAATTGGACGAGAAGATACCACGCAACTTCCCGAACGCCGCCCAGCCGAGTCGGATTCGACGGTTGACCTCTTTCTCTCTTTCTCTCGCTATATGTATGCCTATAATATTTGAAGAGTTCCCTCGATTTCTCTAGGATCCTATCAGCAGATCCTGGTTTCCTTATCATGTTACCACCCTTGGGATGTCTACTTTCCAACAAAAAAGTATCATCAAAATCGGTTCATAAACGACGAAGTTATCCGCGAACACACATAAAATAAAATAAAAATCGGTCTAATTGAGAAACCTCCCCCTTTTTGGGCAGTCGGTTAAAAAGTGGACATATCGATATAAACTATGCAGTGTAACAAATTTGCAGCGAGTTATGAATCTTTCGAAACCAATACATTTATCATTGGAAACCACAATCGTTCAGTTAAATTCGTCTCACCGCGTTCAAACTGCCAAGTAATACTTGATATCTAAGTTTAGTATTACAAATTTGCATAGCGCAGATAGTTCGTTGGCTTGGGTTACGTAGATCAGACAATCTATCTAGTCGTTGAAGGTTGTCCAGCCGCAGACTGAGATCTAAGCCGTTTCGAAACATCTAGTTTGCGAGCTTACATTGTTCTCTGATTAGAATTAATTTAACTTATTTTATAGTTCTGTCTTTATACTATGTGCTTTATAATATACTACCTAGCTTTTTAACCGCGGCTTCGTCCCCGTGGCCTTTATCGCAAAAACATATAGCCTACTTTTCAACCGACTTCAAAAAGGAGAAGGTTCTCAATTCGACTGTATGTTTGTTTGTTACGCGATTACTCCGCTAAATATTAACCGATTTTTATGATTCTTATTTTACTTGCAATCTGGTGCTTCTCATGTGGTCCCATTTAAATTTGATCAAGATCTGACGAGTAGTTCTTAAGTTATCCTTAATAATGAGTATTTTCATAGTAATATACCAAAGGTACCAAAACTAATAAAGAGAAAAATTAAGAACCATTTAGCAAAAAAATTACACTTTCTTTTCGGAAGTCGGTGTCAAAAACGAAAACAAATTGGAACCATAGACACCGACTTCCGAAAAGAAAGTTATTTTGCGCATTCTAGTGTTTTGTTTTGGAAGTATTCGGTTGAATATTTTTGTTAAAAAGTTTTTTATTCAAGATTTAGACTATATGGACACAAGACGACAATGTACCTTTCTATCAGTGAAAGAATTTTCATAAAAACTATTATAAACATACAATTTTACCTCTAAATTTAGATTAAAAATAAAAAACGTTTGGTAGATTAGGTATTTCTTTAAAAAGGTTGACAGAGAGTTTCACATGTCTTATTTTGTTCATCAAACTACTATCTTGTGTATCTGTGAAGCCCACATCCTCCCACTATTAAAAGTTTGTAGATCCTGCAAATTGACCTATTGTCTCCTTTTCTGGATTCTAGCCAGGCTTTCCACTGTTTAGAAACAATTCTTGATCAATATTTTTTTAACGTCTAACGTCCCAGCGCTAACAAATAAAATTTGGTTTAAATTAATGTCACTAGATGGCGCAATATGCATCGATTCGTTTTTGAATTGTGTGTAATAACATTTTCTAGAATTGATCATAAAAATTATGTTTTCTTTTTTAGTTAACTTTCTTAAGCACATAATTATGGAATGTTGAGCTCTTAATTCACATTTCAAAGATTATTTGAAAGGATCATTTAAAATTGATTCCAATAGATGGCGTGGTTTTAAATGTCTGAGGCACCACACGCTAATTTTTAAATTTGTATTGTAATGTAACACATTTTGGTACAATGAAACTGTAAAAACTTGCAAAAATATACTATAAAACAAATCGTCACTGTATTTAAAGAAAAAAATAGTCACGAACCAAGAAAACCCTTTTACTTGCAAGTCGCTAATAACACCATCTATGGCCATGTAACGGAAACGAACGCGATCGAAGTACTTAAAAAAATAATCATCTTAATTAGACGAAAAACGTTAGTTACGTCGGCACCGTTACTTTGTATGGGATGAGGCATCTCTATGCCAGTATTATATTATCTGTGATCTTACTCTAATCGTCTTACAGTACTTACCTAAGCAACTATTTTGGTATTTGGCAACCATTTTCTTAATCGCGACTAGAAAACCGCCTTGTTTATATCCATTCGAACCTTTGACATCTAATCTTGTATTCACTTATCTTCAATCTTCATCTTGATTGTAAATATTCTTTGTGAAACAGTCAAAGGGCTGACGACCTAGAAACAGTGGCTGCGTATTTTGAACCAAAGTCCTTGACAAGTCTTTGTCTGGTACTTAGACGGGAATTTGTGCCAACTTTAGTGGAAAATTAGTAGGTAAACATAACATTCTACTAGCATATAAGCGTTTGTAACTTTGTCTGAACATTATTTGGTCCCTCAAACTGGTGTTACATGACTTTGTCAGTATTAAGTTCTACTTATGTTTGTTAAGTGAGTGCGACGATGTTGTATTCGTACCTACATCTATACAAATAAATAAAATTGAAGTGTTTATATGTAATATCAAAATAACAACGTTTTATTGAATGCACGTGAAAGCATATACGGTACTAACAACAAATAAGCATTTTTTAAGATTTTTGTCTGTCTGTCTGTCTGTTTGTTCCGGGTAATCTCCGAAACGGCTGGACCGATTTTGACGGGACATTCGCTGGTAGATAGCTGATGTAATAACGAGTAACATAGGCTACGTTTGATCACGAGATTTTGAATTCATAGAAACTAAAAAAAATAAAAATATATTTTTTACGAGTTTGACGTGGACGTCTAATTAGTACAATTAACTAGTATCATCATCTGCCTGCCCTTATCCCATGTTACTTGGGGTCGGCGCAACACGTTTGCTTCTTCCATACCGTTCTATCCCCCGTCATGTTATTACTGACTCCCTTTTCTTTCATATCACTCCTCACACAGTCCATCCATCTTTTCTTTGGCCTTCCTCTCCCTCTCCATCCATCCACATTTATATTCATAACTCTTTTAGTAATATGCGTTTCATCCCTCCTCATCACATGACCATACCAGGACAAACGGTTTCCTTTCAACTTTTCTGCCACTGGCGCCACTTTCAAACTGCCTCTAATATACTCATTTCTCACTTTATCCAATCTCGTCACGCCGCACATCCATCTCAACATTCTCATCTCTGCTACATGCAATCTCCTTTCATCCATCTTTTTCACAGCCCAACATTCCGATCCATACAGTATGACAGGTCTAATCACGGACTTGTAGATTTTCCCCTTTACAATTAACTAGTATAATTTCTTCATATTATTTTCGAGTCGATGGAATACTTTTCAAATATTTTTTGTTTAGTAGGTGACATCACTGGTATCGCTTACACACTTGGAAGTTTTTCACTTCGATTATATGTCACTAGCACTGTCAATAGAAAGTATCCTATGTGCTAGTCCTGACTATAATCTATCTCTATGCCAAATGTCAGATCCATTCAGCCGTTCCGGCGTGAAGAAGTAACAATACACACTCACAAACTTTCGCCTTTATAATATTACCTAGTGTGATTTCTATTCTTGTGTTCCTCTAATCTTTTATTCGGAAGTCGTTCGTCGTGTTTATCCTTAAATATTTTATAGATACTTTGATGACATGTCATTTCTATCCCTGCTACCACTCCCTTATCTTACGTTCTAATGCTGTCTTTATTTTATCTTCAGCGTGTTTGTCCTTGAGTTCTTGAGAATTACCTACTCAAAATCGATGCTGTTCATAGGTTCATCTTCACAGGTTTCAATTGAATTAGTGAATGAATCAAACAAAGTTTCATGAATTTCATGCCAGTAATAATCCAAATCCGTTTAAACAAAAGGTTTGTTTATCTTTAAGCCCGTATTAACGCCTATTATTGCCAGAGTTCTTTAACATTACAATCAGTTCAGAAAAACCCGTAATTACGCAAGTTCTTTCAACTGTTTCACTAACAACTGGAAAGGCAACTGAACATTTGCCTCTCGAACTAAATTCAGTTTGAGAGGCACTATAGGAAACATTTCGTGATAAGGACTACGCTTTGAAGTTACCGTGAATGCTTGTTGTTCCGATTTTTTCGACCGACTTCTTTCTTGGTTATTGTATTTAGTTAGAATAGCTTTGGATACACTGTAATACAATTTAAGTTGCCTGTTGCTGGAGTGTCCCGAATTCCCATACACCTGCACTTGAAAGGCCTTATGCTTGCTGCTGACGTCGCAATCGGTTTGGTCATCTACTGACTGGGCCCAAAATATTTAAAGAATTTTCCATCGACTCGAGAAAAAGTTGCCTGTATTGTCCAACTGCAAGGCAAAAATCTCTCTCTCCGTTTCCATTTCCGATCCATTCTGTTTTCTGCAAATGCATAAATATTTTTTTATGGTTCCGTCCCAAAGTAAAAACGAGACCCTATTACTAAGACTCCGGGGTCCGTCTGTCTGTCTGTCACCAGGCTGTATCTCATGAACCGTGATAGCTAGGCAGTTGAAATTTTCACAGATGATGTATTTCTGTTGCCGCTATAACAACAAATACTAAAACAGAATAAAATAAATATTTAAGTGGGGCTCCCATACAACAAACGTGATTTTTTTGCTTTTTTTTGCAATAATGATACGGAACACTTCGTGCGCGAGTCCGACTCGCACTTGGCCGGTTTTTTTTTACGGCACAACTATACTCCTAACGTAGAAACAATCTATTGCAACCCAACCCAACGCCAGCTGTAACACAGATAAATGACCATTTTCACTAACACTATACGACACCTTAATCAAAACCTAAATAAAATTGCTGAATTTTCAACTTTCGTGGCAGAGCCCAGGGGTTCAAAATCCAACAACGTGCTTTTATTTAGAATGATGTAACTGTGGTGTGTGTCGTGTGTGTCCCACGAATACTTAGTACTTACTCAAAACTAAACCTCAGAAAGGATTTTATGACATCATTAGAAAGAGTTATGAGCAATTTCTGTTGGATTTAAGGTGATATCGTACTTTAGTTGATACGTGAAGTGAATAAGTGAATTGGACTCTTAATTCTATGTGAAGCATAAAATTAACGAGTCGTCCGGTTATTCAATATGAGGATTTATTTCAAGGAGTATAAGATTCATAAGATGGTGAGTTTTTTTTTGGAAATATTGATCGTGGATTGTGGTGCGTCTACATTCTTCTTTTTCCTAGCCTTTTACCAGATGGTATCTTTTATGGTGCCTCTACAATTCTACATGGATGATTAAAATTGCACAATCATTGGCAGCTTTTTACCGACTTTAATAAAAGGCGGTTATCAGTTCGACACGTATTTATGTAATATTGTTGGAACTGCTCAATAGTCAGATATGTTATTCTATCTAAACACGTGTGCCAAATTTCATAAGTGTATGAATGTATTTTTGTCTACGCATTTCGCCGAAGCTTCTTGTCGGATCGTGATCATTCTTTTGTGTTGGATTGAGTATCTTTCAACTTAGGGAATAGTGCAAGTTTTATCAAAATCGGTCCAGCCTTTTTCAAAATATGTGGCATACAACCGAACTTCTTAGCGACATACAGCACGAATGTGTTTATTCCATAATAACTCAATTTACACATTCGTATTTCAAAATACCCATGTATTTTGTCAAAAGGATTGACCGTACTATAGAAATTGCACATGTTTTGTGATTGTGTACTAAAACTAAAAAGAGAAAAATAAAAACTTTTTCACAAAAATATAAACTGACTTAAAAACTAAAAAGTGCAAAATTACTTTCGTTTCGGAAGTTGGTCTAAACAATATTCAAACAAAATTAAGAATTTTAGAGGTCCTGTCCTCTTCAAGGAGAATTATACTTTGTTCAAGACGCCAAGGTTAGATCACGTATGCAAATATTATGGATTTTGAACACAGACTGAGGTGAGGAGTTTTCCCGGATTTCCACTTTCTGCACATATTGAACTGTTCTCAGATCCTTGAAGCTTCTGTTAAGTTAGCTCAATCTTTACTGAAAACTTTGCAGTATTAACATAAACAGTTCCTAGATTTACTTAACTATTTTGAATTCTGTGGAAAACGTGTCGCATAATCGGTTAAGACAACCTAAGTTATTCTTTATTTTCTTAACTTTATTGTGGTTGTCATCACCGTTCAGTATGGAGTTATCGCTTCGAATCGATTACACGGTACGTGCTCCTTAAGTATCAAAATTTTCCATGCTTTGACCACGCTTCATTTCATGTGTTTGTTTAAAGAGTTTTTGGCAATAAGAATTATGCTAATACCAATTCTGCCCAGAAATCTTCTTTCCAAATATTTTAATAGGTTTGTCTGAAGAATGTTTTGATTTTTGTGACGATGGTCAGACACGATAACTTTGTATGAAAGACATACTCGAAGCGGAAAAGTGCTTAAACAACATGAAATGTCGTCTTTGGCTCTAGATAGATGGACTGCATTTTAACTGCACTCCGACTGCATTTTTTTTGTGGGCTGCATGGTTGGTTTGCAATAAAGCTGCAAATCAACCGTGCAGCCCGATTGTAGTTGGTGTGCAGTTGGCGTGCAGTTCCAACGACTGCACGCTGACTGCAAGCTAGGTGCACGGTCAACGTGCAGTTCAAATGCAGTGGGTCCCTGCAGTCAGCGTGCAGTCGTTGGAACTGCACGCCAACTGCACACCGATTGCAATCGGTCTGAACGGTTGGTTTGCAGTTTTATTGCACTCGTACTAACTGTATTCAAACTGCAGTTGGAGTGCAGTTGAAATGCAGTCCGTCTGTCTAGAACATATATAAAATTGTGATATAGCCATAAGCACAAAATTTTACATCCATCATCATCATATCAACCGAAAGACGTCAACTGCTGGACTTAGGCGCAGGCCACATAGAAATGGCGTCGGGCGCGGACATGGCACGGGTTTCCTATTCCATTCAAATTTCATACAAAATGCATGGAAATAAAGCGCAATTAAGTCACACGGTATGTCGTTGCTCGGACGTGGTTATGACGCGCCAATTCGGCGCCCGCGCCTGACTAAATTGCGCTTTATTTCCATGCATTTTGAATGGAATAGGAAGCCGCCCGTGCCATGTCCGCGCCCGACGGCATTTCTATGTGGCCTGCGCCATAGGCCTCCCCCAAACGTTGCCACATTGACCGGTTCCGTGCAACTCGCAACCAGCGGATCCCCGCAACCTAAAACACATATCCAACACTAGTATTAATTAAACGATGTTACAAAGTTGTGTTGTGTCATTGTGTTCGTTGCCATGATTACCTGTTCCCATACAATTTGTATAAACAAAAATAATATTTTGACACCTGTCTAGACGAACCTAATTAATAATTCGAAGAATAATGAAGAATCAATGGTTTCGGAAATATTTCAAAGCTAATATCATGTACAATTATGTTTTTATTATAGTTAAGAAAAAGAGATATCGAAATATTTTGTAGCTGTCTGTTTATTCAATGTATTTTGTGTTAATACAATGTTTCTTCAATTCAATTAGAACTCATCATCTGCCTATCCTTTTTTCCAATTATTGTTGGGGTCGGCTTCCAATCTTACCGGATTCAGCTGAGCACCAGTGTTTTACATGGAGCGACTGCCTGTCAGACCTCCACAACCCAGTAACTGGATAACACGATACCCCTTGGCAAGACTGGTGTCAGATCTCAGGCTTCTGACTATCCGTAACGACTGTCAAAGATCTTCAAATGACAGCCGGGACCAACGGCTTAACGTGCTTGCCGAGGCACGGAGGAAACTATGTATGTTGGAATGGTCACCCATCCACGGACCGACCTCGTCAAGCATTGCTTAACCTTGAAGATCGACCCGTGCGGCTGTTATTATTTAGCCACGAGCTCCTCAATTCAATTAGAACTCATTAATCTAATATAGAAATATCGAGAACAAGTGATGGATCATCAAAACAATTTGATTAATTTCATTTCTATACCACATAGCGAACTAATATTATTATCACTATTTAATCAAGGCCTTTTATCTTCGTTAAAGTATACGAAGGCTTTTCAAATTAGTAAGTAGTGCTTCATTAAACTTGAGATTATGTAAATAATTAATATTGAACGAAACACTCAGTTGAAACTTTCGAGCACAAGGTTTATTACAAGTTCAATGTTGGATTTTCTTTTTTAGGTTAAGTAAATTACGAATAGAATTAAGTATGTAATGTTCAAAGAATTAAAAGAAGATTTTACCTACTTTTCACGAAATTTCAAAATATCATAAATTAAAATATATATAATATTTTTAATAAATGAAAAATGCAAATAATATCTATAATATCTTCTCCTTTTTCTTCTCTTCGTATTATAATTCACAATATGCACTAATTAGCATAAACACCATTTTGATGAATTAATGCAATTACTGTAGCTGTTGATACGTATAAAGCCCATAAATAATACGTCAACAATTATGGAACTTGCCAGTAATTGTACCATCTAGAAATATTATGCTCCTATCATAAACTTGCACTGGTGGGCAATTCGTTATTACACTGCTTTAACTACTAGTTCACAATACCGCGGTCTTGAATCAATTGGTCAATGATACAACAGTGAGGTTTGGACCACAGATTCGCAGGCTCAGTAATGTCCTTTGTATTTCACGATCTGTTTTGGATGGGCAAGTGAATAAAATATATCGATATTTATCGTATCGATATTTTTAAACAGTACCGATAATTATTGAGTGAAAAATATCGATATATCTTCAGTTTTCGTATGATTATTCATACGTTTTCCCAAATCATTCAAAATTCGTAAAAAAGAATAGACATAAAAAAAAAAAATAGTATTTTATATTAAAGCTCTAGTGATAAAGCTACCGCGCCAGGAGCATGCAAGGAGTATCTACTAACATTAAACACGAAACCAAAGTTGCGTTAAAAAAATCGAAATTGATACGAATTAGATTCTCTTAAATGAATATCGAATAACGATATTTATATCGCGATTAAATGTCGACGATAAATATCGATAATTGTATGGGAAAATATCGATATTTTTGCCCATGCCTACGATCTGTGCTTCTATACTAAATAGATGAAACTCTGGCTAACCCTTCAATACAGGTGTGAAGTTATGTGTTTGTTGTGTATAGATGCATATTTATGTGGCCAAGGTGACGTAGTTGGTTGTGGTAGTAGCTACATCAATGTGCATCTAGGTTTACCGGCAAGACACTGCGGTGAGCTCGCTGGCGGATCAAAGGTTTAACGTCCGTCCAGATTTATCCGGACGGGTCCAGCTTATTGACCTATTGTCCGAACTTTTCCGTTCTTCTTTCTCTACATTTGTTCGAAATTTTCGATTTAAGGATTCATTTGGGACAATTTCTGTTGGCTTTTTTTGTAGGTAGTATCCTATCTCATATCATGCAATTCTGCTTCTTATTAACTTATTTGTGTATTGTTTCAGCGTTCAAATGGCCCGGAGTGTAAACCTCCGTGCCGGCGAGCGCAGCCATCACCACGAACCACCAGCACGCCCAAGCGAACTCTTGCGCAGCCTACAGTCAACAACGATGCTGCTGGTGAGTACTTTAGTATTTGAAATTGTTCTTTTTCTATATTTGAATTTCGAAGAGTTTACTGAAGAGGAAGTAGATCTGAAGCATCTCGTGTATCGGTGTTAAACTGAAGTAATAAATCGCATCAGAGATAATATGAATAAAATAGATGTATCTACGCTACTGAATAAAAACATAGATGTATCTACGATACTGGACCATTTTAATGTGAAAGCTAAGAATACGGCCAAATATCAAGACAATTAACTTTCATGTTTAAGAAAACAGCTCTAAACGCGACATAATGTTGTAAAGGCACAACAATTTACATGTACGCACATACATTGTGAAATACATGGCGATTAACTGCTTACATGTAGACGCATTAACAGAACAAAATTCACATTGTCACCATTCGTCTCGCAGTTCATTTTGTTTCGTTTCGACAAAATGGCACTCTTGACGCTGCACGGACTAAAAGATTTCGTAAATTATCACAGAGTTTAAAATTCTTTCGTGACAAATCGGTGTCGTGGTGGCTTTTAATCTCAAGCTTTAAACTCCTGCAGAAATCATTACGACCTTCATTTGTTTTAATACTTCAATTAGAAAATCTCGTAATTTTTTACATTCATGTTTCTGTGGGTGTTATGGACCCCCAGCTCAGTTTAGGGTTGATATTAGACGGGGTTTTGCTCCTCATTTGCAATAACCGTTGGATTTCATGCGTGTGAACTGCAGTTTAGTAGGTTTGGCCGGAGCTTAACCCTTCGTTTGATTCAGCTGAAGGGGTTGATACCGTTGAAAATACATTTGTGTTGACGTATTTCTCATCTGGATGGATGATAGTTTGGGTGTCCACCTAATGGCAACATTAATGTGATATTTCTGTTAAAGTAATTCAAATGAAAGTTATCCAATTTGGGCACTATTTAAATATTATTTCGAACTGTTATATTTAGATAAGCCAGATGTCCCACTAACGTCTTTCACCAGGTACAATGACATCACAATAACAATGCGTTCCGACCTGTCAAAGATACGCCCTCCGTCTATTTCTGCGTACTACCGTCCGGCCATGACCGCAGTCACGTTGACACGCCAAACACCCGGTCAGCACACGTAGGGTTGAAAGTCCCAAATGTCCCTTAACCCCCCTTTTAACCCGGGACATGTTGATGTCCCAAACACGTCCCTATATTCAAGCTGTTAAATGAATCGGCCCGATTTGCAAATTTTATTATACGGAATTTGTTCCCTGAATTTAAAGCGGGATTAAACGAATTGTTTAAACTTTAAACCTTCAAGTATTTAACAAAAGATCGTATAACAGTTATGCAGATTCTCTGTTACTGTTCAGCTTTGTGGAATACCTTTGAAACGTTTAACATTTCTTGGATATAAATTGAATTGAATAGGAAACATTTATTAGACACAGGTACAGAAACAAACACAAAGTTATAAATTGCAGTTCTAAAAACTAAAAAACACGCTTTAATGGTAAATTGTACTAAAAAGTCGCTAATCCTGAAGTTCCTGGTAGGGATAATGGGACAAACTATTTAAACTATTGCATTGTCATCGATCCTTGAAATGTGTGCAAAGTTTCAAATCAATCCGACGTTTTGAAGGGGGTGAAAATCACTTTCAAATATTCCGTTACATTGATACATAAATACATACATACCAAGCTAATAAAAGCGTGTTAAAAAGAACAGTATTGTTAAAATTAATACAGAAAAAGACCCATACCGAAACGGTCTGACGCCCAGCAAATCCTCAGTTGGTACTCAGTATTTGCTTGGCGTCTGACATCCAGCGCTGGTTTCAGTTGCTGGCAATGCAATTTTCCGTGTAGTTTGAGCGTCACACCATGGTCGTCAATTTACATAAAGATTTTGCTTGTTATTGTACCCAGATGGCCCGGTGGTATCTAGATAAGGCAGCCCTATTGTTACCGTGACTATTGGCACACGTTACCTGAGCGTAGCCTCGTACCCTTTGTATTTGGATTCGAAACTTACACAGATGTAATCGCCTGCAAATACATTTGGTTCTACTATAGCTCTGCTAATGGAAGATAACAATTTATTTTCACTTCTAGCATTCCTACTTTGAGGAATTAAATGTTTGGTTACAGATTCTCAGTAATCGTGTTCGTGATTATGTGTAATTGTTGATTGAAGAAGCGGTATCTCGAAAAACGCATTCCGGGTGGAATTCATCAAATAGCATTGTTATGCTTTCTTTAGCGCTTATAGCGATAATTAAGTAGATACTTACACTACTAATTCGAGGATAACCGTGTGTTTTGTTAGTTTCTTTCAACTTATCGTCGATCAGATTGTATTTACATAATAATACAGTCGAGCACGAACGAATGAAAAGATGATCTTTCATAACGATTACAATAGTTCTCGGAAAGCATAGCGTATCGTGTTACTATATGAATCGAAACATATTAATTGGATAGAAAATTAAACTGCGTGTCTATCAATTTCGCTTCGTTCAACGTATCAATTAGAGCCATCGATTGCCGACGTGAGGTGCGGTTCTTTCGCGGTTTTTTTTACCCTGAAGTGAAAGGGAAACTCGTGTTAAATAATATACCATTTGTAGACGTACGTTTACAGATAGTTCAATGTACAACGTTAGCCACTCTCAAAAATTCCGTGTTCGTGGCTATATTTTAGCCATTGAAGAGGTTCGTGTCGTCAATTTATTATTCAAATGAGCTCAATTTATAGGCCACAGGTAGAGCTAGCGAGTTGACGTGCAGGCTAGCTCCGAGACTCCAGTCGTACGTGTGAGCCCACCTCACCATGAATTATTTAGAAGCACTGGAGCGGGAATATTATGATCGTGGTCTCTAGTCTGCCAGCCTTATGGAGCAAGCTTGTTTGTCTTAGAATTACGATCGCTTCAAGTTTATGCATTAATATGCAACGGGAACAAGAGCTAAGACGTCGCTAAGTACGTTCCGGTGAAGTAAGTAATGTTTCATTAAGGAAACATAGTCCCACAAGTGCTTCGCTTTATCGTAATACATCGATCTTAGTCCCCTATGTGAACAAATTGAATTAACTATACCCGTCTAGGAATATTTCTTATGTCAGAGCAATTTAGTTTTCCGAATATGGAATACACAAATCTGCATATCGCCTTGACACAAAATAGGAACTGAGTGTGTTTGAAAATAACCTTCTGGGTGAGCGTATTTCTACCGGTGACTATGTGTTGAAAAGGGTAAAATACAATCTATCGAAACTTAGGAAATCATTTTAATTACAAAAAGGATCTTGATATAATTAAAGAAGAAAAAAACCCATCTTCACAAAACGTTTACGTAGTCTTTTCACTAATTAGAATAAGACAAAAGTTATAGCATTTTTACGGCGGCAGTAACCAGTTAAAAGTAACTGAACATTTTTGCCACGGAAGCTTTCCAAAGAGAGTAGGTAATATAAAATGGATATATTTTCGGCATAAAATGTGTCCGCCGAGTGTCCTTTTACGAGTGTAATTTAATAGCAACCCTGGGGCATAACGTTGTCCGGATGTATCATGATATTAAATATTATCTTCGGCTTTTGGGAAAGGTTGTCGTGTTTGAGATCTTGCTTTCTTGAATTAGAGGAAAGGAAGCAGTTTTACCTAGAGAAAGAAATAAGTAAGTATTGTGTAGTATTTTACGATTGAATCAAATACCAATGCAGAAACTATGTTTTTATCAGGCAAATGCGAGTTCTGCAAATGAAAGTGTCAAGCCAATAACTGGTTAGTAGCACTTATAACTAGTGACTGTCCTAGGAATATAACATACAGTCATGTGTTTCTCATCAAATCCTGAGGTCAGTACAGGATGGTCATAAAATCGGTACAAGGTTCGCCAGAACCGAGGATAACTTTGACAGAAACATCAGAATAAAAAAGAAAGGATTAAAAGGACTACATAGGTTTCTTTGTTATTTTTGGCTAATCCTATTCTGTACGAAATAAAAAGGATCCTGAAGCTATGAACCTGGCTCTTACTAGGGATACGTATAAAGAGATTGCACTAAGCGTGATAAGTATGTCATTGAAGTTAGGATAGAAGCTATAAACCGTTATGCGAAGCTAAGTAGTCATAAAAACTTTTCACCCACGCCAAGACAGGTCAGCAAAATGCCATCTGTTGTAAAATCTTCAACTCCAGCTAGCATAAAATATGAGCATTAAACTACACTGATGGACACGTTAAAACTGAAAACCAATTGACTGAAAACACGTATCGTATTTTACGTATTTTACCTCGATTGTGTACAGGGCCCACTGGGGGTATCACAAAATAAATGCACGAGCAGAAGCTGGTCAGGCGTTAAAAGTGGGCCAAGGTCGGAACCTTACCTGACTGGTCCTTTATAATAGAATGGTGCATACGGAACAAAATGAACGAACTTTTATTCTAGGATATTGTTGCGATAAATTTTCTGGGGGGTCAGCAAACCTCTGCGGACTGGCTGAGAAAGACCTTACGAGACTGGTTCTTCATAATAGAATGGTGCATACGGAACAAAATGAACGAACTTTCGTTCTAGGATACTGTTGCGATAAAGTTTCTGGAGGGTCAGCAAACCTCTGAGGGCTGGCTGAGAAGATAAACTAGCTGAAACATGATGAGGGCTCTACAGCGGACGGGTGGCGAAAAATGATGAGGGAGAAAATGGTTCCTTGTGAGAGCAGAACCCGCATTAATCATGAACATGATACGAGTAGGAGTAAGCGATAAAGCTGCGACGTGTATCGTTAACGAGGAAGGCCAAGGAAACAATGGATGGATGTGAAAGATGATAAGTCGCGAACCTAAGGTAATAGTGGACATCTCATCCATACGCACAAAACGTTTTGGAAACACTTTTATTATGCGTACAGCTAAGGAGTGGAATTCCCTGCCGGGGTCTTGTGTTTCCTGACATCTACAATCTACGGGTCTTTAAGTCAAGAGTGAATGGGTTATCTATAGGCAAGCGTGCTTCACCGTTGACCACATCATCGCTTACCATCAGGCGAGATAGTGGTCAAGCGCGAGCCTATTGTTTATATATAAAATTAAGGTTAAAAAAATTAAATTGTCTTTATTATAGGAGATGACGACAAATAGAGTTGTATGGAAGAAGAAGACGTGTTGCGCCGATCCGAAATTTTGGCAATGCAAGACGAACCTAACTGCTATTGAAATAAAGTTAATTTTATGATAGAGATTTGGAGCAAATATTTGTACAAATACGCCAAGTATAGTACCAGCATAATACATTAGCAAGGGCAAGATAATGTCGATGATATAGGTCCGTAATTTTGATTTATTGCTGAAAATAAAAAAAAAAATATATCAATACCTACATCAATCAATCTAGTACACATTTTGCTTTCCACTCCACTGCAATGATGATTACGTGCCTGCCCGTGTTCAGCTGTCAACAACTAAAATGGTCGTGCAAAAGGTTCTGCCCGGGGGTCCTGTCAAAACACAAACGTTTGACAAGTGAGATAGACACAACAGGTAACTGTGGCCTTCAATGTGGGTCAAGGTTACTTTACCTGTACCGTCCTTCACATGAATGCATACGTAACAGAATAGACGTTAACCGCAAGGATAATGTTTGTGGATTATGGCATTTATTTTCATTTAGTTAGACGTTCATTTCATTTTACGGCGCGGCGTCGGTTATTCTGCAAGGTTTTAGAGATGCAGTAATATGCTCTTTAAATCCTTAGGATTTGCAAGTAAATATGTACGGTAAGGCTGAAGCTGATGATTATATTGTATCGGAAGACAGACAGGTGACCTGACAATTTTGATCGCTCAAAGAATGCAAGCACCCTTTAATTTTGACAATTCAACAGTATTCATTTTTCGCTGTCGAGTAGACAGATTTTAAAAGCGTTTATTTAAATTGCAATGTATGTATGTATCTAAGTGTGTCCGGGTCAAATCTTGCAAATTAATTTTTAATCACTTATACTCCACCGATAAAGATCAAATTTCGCATACACGTTTAGTTTATTTATTTATTTATTAGGCTCACCAACAATTGTTAACACTAAGAATATTACAGTTATTATTTACTTAAAACTATAGTTGAGTGTCACAATTTTTTACAGGTAAGCACCACATATGCAAAAGTATTGAACAAACATTCAGAAACAACATAATAACCTAATAGTATAAAAAAAATGGTTTAAAATGATACCGAAAACATCATACACTATAAAATTAAAATTCATAATTATTAGACTACATAACATCGTGTGTCAATTTTCGAAACTTGGTAAGTGAGTCCGCATGTACGTCTACTAAATCGCTGCAATTATTTAATAGTTTACACAGCCGAGGAATGGCCGAATTGTCACCGAGGACGGTTCTACGTGGTGGTGGGTAAAAAGGGGTGATAGGAGCACGGGGCTGTCTAGCTGGAGCTCGGAATCTGATCCTCCCTAATAACTGAGGACAGTCTATTTTGTTACGCAAGATTTTAATTAAGAAACTTGAGTCTATGATATTTCTACGTTTCTCTAAAGAGTTTATCCTAAAATGCGATAACCTGGCCGCTGGTGGCTGGCGTACGATGGCTTCTTTTTGACAATTCCGCAGGAATATGCCAAATGCCAGAGGAACCTCTTCTGAATACGCTCCAGTCTCAACTTATGTGTAGCGTAATGCGGCCTCCAAACAGTGCTACAGTACTCCAAAATACCACGAACGTAACAGTTGTACAATAAAATCTTAGTTTTATTTCGTCGAAAGCCAACCACGTTTCTAATAACAAATCCCAACATTCTGGAGGCTCGCTTGATAATGCTCTCCAGGTGAGGTATAAACGTAAGCTTTTTATCAAATACTACACCCAGATCTTTGATTTGTTCTACTTCCTGGATGACGTGGGTACCAATGTAATACACAGACGGCACCGAGAGCTTCTTCCTAGAAAACTTAATGTGAAAACATTTATTAATGTTTAAGTCCATGTCATTGTTAACACACCACTCGATTAGCTTATCCAGATCGTTCTGTAGTAGCTCAGAATCATTGTTTGACTCAATTATTTTACTAAATTTGATGTCATCGGCGTACATGAAACTTTCGCAGAAACGAAAGCATGCAGGTATATCATTGACAAAGATAATAAATAGTATTGGGCCGATATGAGAGCCCTGTGGAACGCCCGATGTAATCGCACAATTACCAGATTGGTAGCCATTAACTGCAACAAAGTAGAAACGGTTCTCTAAGTAAGATTTAAACCAAGCTAGTAAATTACCAGTAATGCCGTATGCCTTTAACTTATCCATAAGAATATCGTGTGACACACGGTCAAAAGCTTTACTAAAATCTGTATAGATAACGTCAACCTGCCTGCCAGAGTCAACAGCATCAACCAAGGATTCGGTGAAAGTCACCAAATTTGTACAAGTAGACCTGGCGCCCACAAAACCATGCTGGGAGACACTAAGATAAAGTCTTAAGTGTGACTGAATGAGTGGACAAATCAAAGACTCAAACACTTTCGCCATAGTAGACAGGAGAGAGATAGGCCTATAATTAACCACATTATCGCTATCACCGCTCTTGTAAACAGGCACAATCTTTGTAGTTTTCCAAATATCCGGAAAGATTCCAGTACTCAGCGATCTATTAAATATTAATAGTAGTGGAGAGGCTAAAGAAGAAGCGCATTTGGAGATAAATACAGGTGGTATCCCATCAGGGCCAGCACCTTTATGGCAATCCAAGGACTTTAATTTGTCAACTAAACAGTCGTGGTCTATTGCAGGTGCTGTGAGGGACAGGCTGTTATTATTCAGATTTCGTAGGTAGTCTGAGTTAGAAGAACGTTGAGCGGATTTCCCACTAGCAAAAACAGAAGAGAATTGCTTAGCAAACATTTCACAAATTTGGAGTCCGTCTGAAGTTGCTATGCTTCCATCAGTCATTGTGATGGGAAATGAGCTGGAACCACCCCGTTTATCTTTAATATATGCCCAGAATTGCTTAGGGTTTTCAGAGATATCAGTTTCAATATTTGAAATATACTTATTATAACTAATGGTCGCTAAGTGCGAGCATCTTTTACACAACAATTTAAATTCCACTTCATCCATAGGATTTTTGTAAGTTTTAAAACGCTTTCTGATTTTTTCCTTCTCTTTTAAGGTTCTGATTAAGATTTTGCCAAACCAAGGTGGATAATTCCTTTTCTGAGTTCCTCTGATAGGGACGTGTGTCTTTATAATACCCAATAGTCTATCGTAAAAAATTGCAAGCATCTCATTAACATCCTCTGTGTCATTCAGTAATGACGCCCAATCTATTTCATTTAAAAGCTTACAAATCTTGTCGTAGTCCGCTTTGAAAAAATTAGGACGGAAATTGTTAGGATTGTAGGGAAGTCTTGGGTCTGAGCTAGAATTCAGTAAAATTTCTAGAGGAGGATGCAGGGGATCAATTTTGCTTAAAGGGTTTTGTGCAGCACGCACGCTACCAGAAGGCAAGTTACTTAGAGCCAGATCCAATATTCTACCAGAATTGTTACAAATACTGTTAAGTTGCACGAGTTTATTGACATGTGTAAAATCAGTCAACACATGGGTAAATCCAGGAGATACGTAACCAACAGTTGAATCACTTACCAAGTTCCAGTTTACAGCACTCAGATTAAAATCACCTACTATACATGTATACAAGCCTTAGTTTAGATGACAATGCATGGTTAGCTAAGTGACGTCATTCTAAATACAATATGGTGGACGTCCCAAGATGGCGGACTAGCTATTTTTTGTGAACTGCCATGGTATGAATATCAAATGAATGGGTTTGCTGAAAAGAATACGAAAAAATCTTGTTTTAAAAAAAGATGTTTGAATGAATATTTATTTTAAACGTATGAAACAATAAATGCAAGGGATAAATTTTTAAAGGACATGCCGAAATATTTTAAATCAATACTTTTTAGAAACTTTGAAAGGATGTGTGACTTAACACTATATAAAATAACCTGAATTTCCCTTGTCTCATATTATCACTTCACAACAGCACGTGGGTGGAGATAGGTTGGTCTATAGCAAACTGTTTATCAGCTCCTACGCTTGACATTTACCGGGAAGATCTGTTTAGCTCAGTGACTTCAACAGAGGATGGTTAGCTAAGCCTTTTATTGTTGTTTGTATTGCCTAGATGATAAAGGGTTATGAAGTTTAAGAGGGGCTTTCTGAGTTTTGTGAGATATGTTTTGTAGTGAGATCACTGGAAAAGCTGAGTTTCAAATTACTTTCTACTTTCAAAATGTATTTTTATTTTTACTGTATAGACAAGAATTCTAATCATGGTCTGCACTTATTTTACTGATGATGCTTTCGTCAGTGGTTTTTAGGGTTCCGCGGTCCGTCTGTCTGTCTGTCCGTCTGTCACCAGACTGTATCTCATAAACCGTGATAGCGAGACAGATGAAATTTTCACAGGTGATTTATTTCTGATGCCCCTATAACAACAAATTCTAAAAACAATAAAATAAATATTTCAGTGGGGCTCTCATACAACAATCGATATTTTTTGCCGTTTTTTGCGATAATGGTACGGAATCCTTCGTGCGCCGTAGTCCGACTCGCACTTGGCCGGTTTTTAAATACGGGTCACAATATTTTTGCAGAGGACGACATACAGTGTGTTCAAACGTGAACGTAGTTACTGGCAGGCAGGCAAAACGGCCTTTGCTTATGGAAAATTTTCTACTGGTATGACTTGTTGTTTCCACTGGCATGTAGCTGTTATTTCAAGACTAGCGTGTCAACTAACAGTGAGCGATATAAGTGAACGTTTACACGTAATAATTCAGTGTTTAGTCCTCTTGAAATATGGACGTCTCATAACTTATTGATATGATCTCAAGCTTGAAATGTTCATTCATGATGTTTTCTACTACGAAAAAGTGACAGTTAATAATTCAAAATGTGATATGAATATCCAGATATTATACTTTTATGAAGCATAGTGTGCCTTTATGAGTGCTCGTTTCAAATTCATTAAAGAACGTGATGTAATATTCTGTAAATAATAAACCTTCTCTGTATGGAAAAGAGCTGTATACAAAATTGTAGGTACATATAGCAACATTTTATTGACGCTCTTATGTACTGGCTCAAAGCGATTCCTTTCTACATTTAAATGCGCACAGCCAGAGAGCCACAGCCGGGCGAGCACGGCCTACTGTGACAGGTTTGAGTCACACATTTTTAACACACTTTGGGCGCAAAAACCGTGATAAAATGCGTGACTTAAGCCTATCACAGAGGTCGTGCTCGCCCGGCAGATGAGAACTCTCTGCCAGCATCCGCGTTCGTACCACCAATCACTCGTCAGCCTTCAAAGCAAGAGTGATCAGGGACTTTCTGGGTTTTACCGTAGACCTTATCCATCGCTTACCATCAGGCGAAATTGAGGTCAAGAGCAGATTCATCAAAAATAAAATAAAAAAACACTTTTAGGTATAATCTTTGACATTCATAATACTTAAGGAGTTATGAAATTAGCACGCTACAGCAGTGACCTTTACGTGACTGAATTAAAAAAGTAGCACAAACTTTTCACCCCTGAGCAAGAATTATTCCCACAGGGAAGCCGTTTTTTGTGCTGTGTCATAGTTGTTTATCAAGAAAATATGCCAGCTGCCCCAGTGTTGCGAATGGACTTTCTCAAAGGCTACTGAATAGAACGGTCGCCGATTAATTTTTACTAAACTAACGCCTTTTGCCCATGGTAGGCAGAAAATACAGTACGCCAGCCCCGATCCTTACATACTTATTTTGCTACACTTACGTTCATACATCATCGGTTATAATAGTGCCATAATAATATGTCGCGATCTACTATCAGGATGGTAACATAATTAGCCTTAGTAAAAACTGAAGACATGTGAAGGTATAATAGGGCAAAAAGCTGGCAAATTCTTTTCCAGAACCACGCCATGTCCTCATTACGGAAACAAATTAAAAAAATATTTTAGCAACACGAATAAACTTTATCACGACGATCTATTTTTTCGTTCTAGACTTTGCAAAGTATACATAAACAAAAATTTTTACAAAGGAATATAAATGTAGTACTACACCTTTTGCTCACAATACATGTTTTTATTCATCGATTCTCTACCGCTTTTACTGCTAAGGTCCCCAGAGACTCTAAATTCTTTTCTATTACCCTCACTGAACTATCTACTAGATAAAGTACCGTTGGGGCCGTACAATGACATCTTATTGCCATCATGATTCTGTTGTGAATAAATATTAAGTATTTTTCTTTTATAAACAAGCTTTTTGCTCTGAAAGGTAATAAATGTTATATCACTTTCAATACACTTCCAATGTCTGGTTGAGGAGTTGCTATGGCCACCTTCCAAGTCCATCGTGAGACTAGTTCTACAAAACCATATTATTTCAATATTTCCAAAGTTATGGCTAATCATGTAACTTTGGAAATATTGAAGATTCAGCTTAATAGGATTCCAGGAAATGCTTGAAAAATGGGTTACTAGTTGCCAGAGACACGAAAGCAAGCTAATATAAAGCTTGAAATAAAAAGAGATAGTGCTTTGCTTCCTGTATAGCTCCGTCTCTCTTTCACACTAGTATCACACGTGTAAATATTGAAGATTCAGCTTAATAGGATTCCAGGAAGTGCTTGAAAAATGGGTTACTAGTTGCCAGAGACACATACGAAAGCAAGCTAATATAAAGCTTGAAATAAAAAGAGATAGTGCTTTGCTTCCTGTATAGCTTCGTCTCTCTTTCACACTAGTATCACACGTGTTAGTAGGTACTGCTGATCTTAACAACGAGTTCACCCTGTAAATAATCTAATATTAAAGTTCCAGGTATACCTTGACTTCGTGGTATTATCTTAAGTAGGTACAAACTTAACTACTATAGGGAACGCCGACGGGTTTAGTCTGACACCGTTATGCAAGTTTGTAAGACTTGACTGAGCCGTATCCTTACGTTGTAGTGTACTTGAGTTTATAAGGATACTTACCTGTAATAAACTGCACCAGAATATACATAATGCAAGTGTTTCTTTACTGGGTACAGAATACGACCGTGGTAACGGCACATCCTTTACAAGATTATTATGCTTTGTGGATCTTCTCGTCTGTCCTTAATTTCGGTTAGACTTCAAAACATCAATGTCCTTTCTTAATGGCCATGTTCTGTAATCCATACCAATATTATAAATTCGAAAGTAACTCTTTCTGTCTGTTACCTTTTCACGCTTAAACCTCTGAAGCAATTTAGATGAAATTTGGTATGACGATCATTTGAGACCCTGGGCAGGACATAGGATAGTTTTTATCTGGGAAATAATCCTTTAGGGGGTAGACAGGGGGGTAGAAGAAGTTTGTATGGTGAACAAATAATTTCTCAAGTAAGGCCGCCCACACAGCTATAATATTATGGCGCGATATAAAAAATAGGCTATTCAAAGTACTAATGCTACGCAGACAAAGTCGCGACTTATTATAGCCGGCTAGCATTAAATATTTCAATAGGCACATTATAAATACTTACAAATTTCTGTCGGTCAATCCTTTCAACTTTCAGCCGATTGAGCCTTTCCCAGAAAATCTATTGACCTCAACTCAAGGCCTCCCTAAGGTATATCTCTATTCGGACATCAAAAGATCAGCCCGATCGTAACTGACGGATATTGCTTCCAACGGATTACGAGCCTAGATCGGTGGTCTAATCAATGGATTTTGGCAGCCAGGCTTACGCTTCAGTAGACCCAATGCGATTCCGTGATAGTATGTGCTTGTGCATAAGCAAGCGATGTAAATATATATTAGCAGTATCATGTTTGTTGTTCCGTTCCGTGGATTTAGTTCCTTTATTAATTGAAATCTTTGTGACGTGCATCTATGAAATAGGTATTACTTTATCCTGGGATATATCTTGTCTGAATTTGTTTAGTTTTCTTCTTTGTCAGTTGAAGCGATATGCACCCCATCTGTTATTGTTTGTGCGTAAAATTAATATTTTCTGGAATTGAACACAAAAATTGTATGTTCTTGTTTAATCAACTCTCCTAAGTAAAAAAATATGGAATATTGGGCTCTTAATTCACATTTCAAAGATTATTAGACGGATCATTTAAAATTGATGCCAATAGATGGCGCATTTTTTAATTTCTGAGGCATTCCACTCGATTGTTAAAGTTTGCATTTTAACACATTTTGTCACATTTTGTTCGTGCAAATAAATACTAGAAAACAAACCTTCACTGTATTTAAAGAAAAAAACATTCACGAACCTAGTAAACCCTTTTACTTGCAAGTCGCTGCTAACACCATCTATCTATCACCGTGAAACAGAACCGAATGCGTTCGATGTATTATATTATCTGTGGTTGAAGCAAAGTTTTTCTTCAAGTATAATTTAATCATGTCTCGACAATTTGCATTCTGCCCTTGTCTTAAGGCGTATATATTCTCCAATGTTAAGGCGGTACTGGCCGTGCGCCCGCTCGGATATCAATATTGAAGCCCCTTTTGGAAAGTTTTGTTTGCAAAATATTATTTGATTTACATGCTATTTCAGTTATGAAGAAATTGTAGCCATAAATTTTTCTGTGTAAAAATATGTTTAAACATCCAAGTCGTTTTGGAGGAGTATCCAAAAGTAGCGAAAAAATATTGAGTTGTTATTTTTTTTTTTTAACTTGACTATTTGTTATACGATATGAACCATGTTTTACAAATTATGTATCTTCATCTGCCTAGCCTTTACCCAACTTTCCACAATATGGCTAGGTATAACTTGACCCCAACATAGTTATGTTGGGGTCGGCTTTCAGTCTAACCGGATTTAGCTCAGTACCAGTATTTTACATGGAGTGACTGCCTATCTGACCTCCACAACCCAGTAACTGGGTAACACGACACCCCTTGGCCAGACTGGTGTCACATATCAGGCTTCTGACTACCCGTACGAAACGACTTTCAAAGATCTTCAAATGACAGCCAACGGCTTAACGTGCTTTCCGAGGCACGGAAGATACTCGCTATGTAAATGTGGTCATTGGTCGCCCATCCACGGACCGAGCATCCACGGACTCGGCAAGCGTTGCTTAACCTTGAAGATTTACCCGTGCGGCTGTTATTATTTACAACAGATTATGTAAATCAATAATAAATAAGTTTTTTTTTTTTCAAACCCTTTAACCTACCCAGAAAGTAACCGTTTTACGGCACTAAAGCGGTGGAGGGCCTTTAAGTCTTTTGGAGCTCATATATTTCTACTAGTTATGTACAAAGTTTTCAAAATGCTGCCATCACATATGTAAATAGAAGTTCCAGCAAAGCTAAATTCCGACCGATTTCTCAGCAAATAAGCCTCGAATAGGGCTGCCGCAAAACCAGACTTAAATATTCTGTTATTTTACGAGTCTGAGTCCGAAATGGGATGGGGTTGAAGCAAGAGGTATACAAATAGGTTATGCTGAATGAAAGCATCGCTTACCTTTGACTCTCAAAGAGATGAACGTGGGCGTAGGAAATTAAGTTAAATTCTTACTAACAATTCTTCGTACCTTGAATTTCAGTTCTAGTATTTAGTATTCAAACTTAATTTGCTTTTAAAAAGGAGCATGTTCAGACTTAATTGTCGACTTCAAAGTAGCCTTTGGTAAAGCTAGCGTGTTTTTATAAACATTATTTGAAATAGCAACCCTACTTCACCACAAGGCCGACAAGGTTGTTATGCCCTTTTATGTTTGTAGATCAGAAAGTCAACTGTTCGTGAATCATTCGGGCCGAAACTTTATAGTTACGAGTACCATGTATGTGTGTGTGCGTGTGTGTTTAGGAAATGGTACCTATGATTTATACTCCTTCGTGGTCTGACCTAGCTGGGTTATGAATCATAATACGATCAGCTGTACTAAGTCAGTACTTAGTACAGCTGATCGTATTATGAGTCAGTACTTATGAGTATGACTTATGGCCCTTTAGAGGTAACCATTCTTCACAGAAAGGTTAAAAGCAAGGAGTGTTTTGTTTGGGTGTGTAATGTCTCCTAATTTCATTTAATATGCTTTTTTTAGGGTTCCGTACCCAAAGGGTAAAAACGGGACCCTATTACTGAGACTCCGCGGTCCGTCTGTCTGTCTGTCAGTCATCAGGCTGTATCTCATAACCGTGATAGCTAGACAGTTGAAATTTTCACAGATGATGTATTTCTATTGCCGCTATAACAACAAATACTAAAAACAGTATAAAATAAATATTGAAGTGGGGATCCCATACAACAAACGTGATTATTTTGCCGTTTTTTGCGATAATGGTACGGAACCCTTCGTGCGAGAGTCCGACTCGCACTTGGCCGGTTTTTTTAATATAACGATGAAATTATAAATTGATTTATTTGATATAATTTCATTTTACCTTTAAATTTTATGTAGTACTAGCTTCTGCCCGCGGCTTCGCCCGCGTTCAAAGTTAATAAAAATGCTTCGGTCGCCACCAAACTTAAAAGGATTATCCGCTGGGTTAATCTAAAGATTTTCTGAATGTTCATTAAAATCGGTCCAGTTGTTTCGGAGTCTATAAGGATCATACATACATACTTTCTCTTTTATTTTATGTAGTAAAATGTTTAATGCTCATTTGAATTTATATTCAATTAGTAGGTAAATATTCAAAATCTATAACGAACGTTTAATATTCTTTGTTTTGTATATTTTTGCAAAAACTGTTTTTTATTAGTCCAAGAGTGAGCGAAGCGAGCTCGGAAGCTTAGAGCACCCGGACACGGTTAGGTTACTATAGACCCTGCAGTGCAGACAGAAATACATTTTTTTCTACTTTGTTGCTTAAATAGTAATCGTACTTACCTACCATATTGATTAAACGTAGGTAATATAAAAAGAACATCACAAAAATTGAAAATTATATGAAATGAACAATATACTAAAGGTTATTAGAGTAAATGAAGGTAAGGTATATGAAATATGTATAACATTAGATCACATGAAATTAGGTTATTTGTTTTTATAGCATACTAGCTCCCGCGGCTTCGCTCCCGTCAATATTATGGCCTATGTTACTCGGAAATAATGTAGCTTTCCATTGGGAAAAGAATTTTTAAAATCGGTCCAGTAGTTTCGGAGCCTATTCGGTACAAACAAACAAAAAAATCTTTCTTCTTTATAATATTGGTATAGATGAAAATTATATCATGTAAACGTTATTTCAAGTGATATTATAATATATGTTATTATGCCATATAACACACCCGTTTTGTTTCGCCCTTATGAAAAATGCACACATGATTCACGTTCCTTGGATACTAATTTTAGAAATAGTTTAATGCAAGCCCGACTTAAAATATCAAGTGTCTTCGCGTGGGGGCCTTAAATTTTAACACGAGTGTCTAAAAATATGGTTTGTAAAGAAGATATTTTTGTTACTGCATGTATATTTATTTGCTTTAATGTAGGATTTATTCCTGTAGTTACATTTGACTTCTATTCATAACTGATCTAGATACATTTTTCTGACACGCGAATATTAGATTTGTTTTATTAAGCTCGAGTTGTATGTAACAGATTATTCAACTCCCTAAATACCGTTCTGTAATCAGAGATCAAGATAGGACTATGTGACTATCTATGAACCTATGTTTCCCTTTAGACACTAACCGATGAAAAGGTAGAAAGTACGACCAGGATTCTATAAAAAATATATATTTTATAGAATCCTGAATTACATTTTCTTTCAAAATACAAGAACATTACAACACGTACTCAAGCAATATTTTATCGAAATTCAGCTCGCTCATGGGAATTATATTTCTTTTCAATTACGCTATATTTACAGAAAAATGTATATCCTTCGTAAACTTTCAGAAACATTTTTATTTTCATTATTTTTCTTTTGTTCCAAAGAATATGAACAATGCATTACAAACGACTGTATTCCCCAAGGAGTTATGGTGGAGAATGTACTGTTTTAAACATGGACCTCACAGGATTGTTCTAAAGAAAAATATCATAAGGTAGATTGCATTTTATACCGTATTCTGTAATAACTAAAGTGCAGCGAGAAACCGTGTTCATAAAGCAGTTGTCTGGATGCAATCTTTGAATGAAAAAATGTCTTATTCCTGTAGTATTATTGATCGAAGCCTGTAGTAGGACAGTATTATTTATTCATTACAGATCGGACAATTGGAGGTACCTTTTTTTGAATCGGGAGTTAAGAAAGAATTGTTGCCACTTAATTAACATACTTAAGGGCCTACATGCGCTTTAGTGCCGTAAAACGGTTACTTTCTAAAGCATACTCCTTAGTAACGGCTAGGTTAAAAGGTTTGAAAAAAATATATATTTATTATTGATTCATGTACATTATTTGGAACGCAAGGTTTTTTCGTGTAACTAATAGTTTTGCTTTAAAAAAATAATTAACAACACAATATTTTTTCGCGACTTTTGGAAACTCCTCCAAAACGACTTGTATGTTTAAAAATATTTTTAAATAGACAGATTGGTATTTAGAGATTCTTTAGATGGTACTTTGCTTATTTAAATCAATCAATATTTTGCAAAGAAAGTCTTGCAAAGTAAGGTCCAATGTATATATTCTGGCTCTCTACGGGGGAGAAGCCAGTCGCGAGTTAGCATTGGCACGGGAAGGCTGTGTCGCTCGCTGCTCCGCCGCGCTTATGTCCGACTAAGCGCATTCGCACGTGTTAGTGCAAATATTTACTTAGATTGTGTATTAGTGTGCGTCTGCAGACTATAGCTCGCTCGCCGCAGAGGACCCTACGTAATCGGGCGCGTGGACGCTTTATTTTTATTTATTTGTGGACTACTTTTTTATGTGAATTTGTAAATACTTTTTATTTATATTGTGCATTGTGTAAATAAATCATAATGCTAACTTCTAAACCACGCAACGGATTATAATATATATATAACGGATATTGTTTACATGTAGTACATTCCTGTAAAACACTTTCACAAAGTTACAAGTTTGCACATATTGCTTAACCACAGTTTACGACATTTGAGAGAGAGAGAGAACAAAACCGTACAAGAGTATTAAAATTTACTGATTTTTAGAATAACAGTGTTTTATTTGTAACCTTATATAGAGAGTATTGAGTAATAAACTGTTACCACTAACGTTGCTAAAACTGGATAAAGTACGACACAACTTATATGTCACTTATGTGTGCTAAAAACTCATTTAGAAATATGGAAACATTATAGGTAATCATTTTAATTATGGGATCCAAAACATACATCACATGATGAATCCAAGAAAAATGCACATAAGCATGTGGGGGTATTTATCATTAGATCCCATTATTTAAAATATGTTTATCGGAACCCACAGTGCGTGAGTCCGGCTCGCACTGTGCCGTTTTTATGTAAGTCAGTAATTACAGTCTATACAAATGATTAAAATGAAATAATTCCTAAAGTTGTGAGGATGGGGTGAGAATGTTACTCTCAAAAGCTGAATCGATCTTGGTTAAATTTGAAAGAGGCTAGGGTCGAGTTTCTGACCGCTTGGATGAATTTTCAACAGCGAATCAGAGCAGGTAACGCGTGCAACTGGAAATTATGACTTTATGCTGTATTATTATTTATAGTTATATATCATTCCAGATTGAGTTTTTTTAACGTAATTATTTTAAATTACCTACTTAGTATTTTTAAAGTAAAAATGAAAAATTTACAAGTCCGTGATTAGACCTGTCATACTGTCAGTGGCGTAGCTAGCATGGGTGGCACCCGGTGCGCATAATTGTGGTGTCACCCAAGAATGAAATCAGTTAAAATGAATAAACATTCAATAAACGTATAGTATGTTTTTATTTAATTATTGCAATTATTTGTCTTTCATAATTACAACAGAAATTTTGATAATAATAGTTACTAATTACTTATACCTACATTTGTTTATACTTATCTAAGTACAAGCACTAAAATCTCTTTTTTCTAGCTTTAACAGGTGCAAACTCGGAAATCACATCATCAAAATTTATATTTTGTGTTACCTCATGTTCTATTGTTAATATGCCAAGATTGTTTAGTTGTTTTTGGTCATTGTTGCCCGCAAGTAATTTTTAATTAATTTTAGTTTGCTGAAAGCCTCTCACATGAAGCAACTGATACGCAAATTGTCATAAATAACTTTAGTGCGACCATAAGATTCAGAAGAGATTCTGTAAAGTCCCATTCCACGATGAATTTCAAAAAGTCTAAGAGTCACCCAGCTAGAAACTGCCAATGTTTTTGGCCACTTTTAAATGTCTTCTCAACCTCGGTATCTCTAAAAGGAGTTCTGTTTCTGAGATCTCATCATAAAAACCAGTAAATTTCGACACAGCTAATTTCAACTCTTCAGTGTTTACCAAAAGCAAAGTATTTGTCTGCACAACCCCACTACACTGGAAAAAATCATGGTCTAATGTGTGGTCAGAGTAAATAATTTCTTGTTATCATTTATTTCAAATAATACGTGCATTTTTATATTATCACAATAGATAAATTCAAATTTTTTTGTTGGGATAACTTGATTAAAATAGCTTCAAACCTAAATTATTTATCATTAAAAAACGTGACAGTTTGTGTAATTTTTTTATACAGTCGGGTATACCCCGGAACCGGTGAGGACCGCCCCCGACTCCCCCTCCCCAAGCTACGCCACTGCGTACTGTATGGATCAGAATGTTGGTCTGTGAAAAAGATGGATGAAAAGAGATTGCATACAGCAGAGATGAGAATGTTGAGATGGATGTGCGGAGTGACGAGAATGGATAAACTGAGAAATGAGTAGGTATAATATTAGAGGCAGTTTGAAAGTGGCGCCAGTGACAGAACAGTTGAAAGGAAATCCTTTGTCCGGTATGGTCATCTAATGAGGAGGGATGAAACGCATGTTACTAAAAGAGATTTTAATATAAATGTGGATGGATGGATGGACTGGGTGTGAGGAGTGATATGAAAGAAAAGGGAGTTAGTGATAGCGTGACGGGGGACAGGACGGTGTGGAAGAAGAAAACGTGTTGCGCCGACCCCAAGTAACATGGGACAAGGGCAGGAAGATGATGACCTACTTAGTATTTTTAAACGAATATAATAACTAAAAACATCACGAGCCGACCGTAAGCTCAGAGCCAGTTTATTTTGACTGTGCTAACTCAGCCGGCATAATTACAGACACAATAGAAAAACAATAAAACGGGCGCCATAAATGGTCGCTTGCCGGTCGAGGGACACTCAAAATAAACTGTCGAACCATGATAGTTTTGACACGTCATGGTACGGGGGCTGTAGGTACGTAAGTATAGTTTTAATGTCACCTAATTTGTTTTACTTGTTCGACATACATTATATAAAAATAATGTCTAGTAAAACTTAATATTTATTTACGGAGTCGTAGGCAAGAATGCAACCTGTTAGTCGCATCTGTGCGTCCACGCATACTCTTTGATCGCAGTCCGCGCTCGCTATGTATGCGTGAGCCGTGCCGGTGTGTGAGTTTAGCTTCGCCGGGATGCTCAAGGCCATTGGGGCATACTTGCGCCTTAACCTGGTATAGAATAAACAAGTGCGAGCCGGAATCGCGCGCGAAGAAAAAACGTCATAAATAACAAGTTTGTTGCATGGGAGCCCCACTTAAATATTTATTTTGTTCTGTTTTTAGTATTTGTTGTTATAGCGGCAACAGTAATACATCATCTGTGAAAATTGCAACTTTCTGGCTATCACGGTTCATGAGATACAGTCTGGTGTCAGACGGACAGATAGACAGACGGAATGCGGAGTCTTAGTAATAGGGTCCCGTTTTTATTACCCTTTGGGTACTGAAACCTAAAAAGAATACACAGATCGTTACAGATCGATCATCTGAACGATAACTTAATTTGAGGTGACCTTAGAGCGAAAGACTAAGGACCAAAGTACAATTAACCAAAGGTCTTTGTTCACCAATTAATAGCATAATCGAATTAACGATGAAATATTAGATTTTCACACCATTCATTGGGGAATAAAACCACAAACTCGAAACTGAAGCTCGGCAACCGCGTCTACGATTAAATAAACGAGTAGATATTTCAAACAGCTTTTAAAATACAAATGTTTATTGTATGAATGAATGCATAATTTTAACGCACGTGTGGAACTTTTAACACACGTCTGTCATTTGAAAGTTGATCCTGAATAATGTGCTACTATTATAGATATCATTTAAAAGTTTAATATTGCTCCAGAGGCCTGTAGGTCTCTGTATTCGTGGAAACTTTTCCCCCATCGTGATAAAGTAGGTATAGTAAATAGGAGAATATTTTCATTATAATGTTCTTTAAAATTCATGAGATAAACGTGTGATACTATTATAAATTTAACATGTTCTCGCCTGATAAACTTGGATAACAACTACTGAAGGTCACGTGTGAACTTAGTTAGCTTCAGGCTAAAGTTTCCTCAAGTAGCTTTGTTCCCAATTTCACCATATCCTTTGTTACGAATGAACACTCATATCACGTGTAAATGTTAGGTACATTAATTCCAATTCAATGTTTTGTGTTTGGCACCTCGCACGTTTTCGACATCGCTAACAAAGATCCTAGAACTGAAACTATAAACTTCGTCAAACTGAAACCGAATAAATGAAAAGTTATAGAGGAAGCCGAACGAACCCTGTTTTGTTTAGTAATAAAACTTGTGGACCAACTATGTCCTATTTTAGAAGCATTAAAAAGCCACTTCGTCTATCTCCTTCGGTTTCTTGCATCCACCTGTTAACACTAATTTACATAGATAGGTCACTGACTTCCGATCTTGAACTTAAAACGAGTCTAGAAACCACGACTACTTTTTTTCCATTTCTCTGCTTGGGAGATTGGTTTTATTTTAGTTATCATTTACGAGAGTATTGTACCATCGACAAGTCGACATATGTTCGGTTAGAGAGGCGCGTGCGCGGGCGCAGGTCAGTCGACGCGGTTCGTTTGTTGCGCGCGCTTATCTGATCCATTCGATTCGATGATTGGATCACGACGTGTTTAGTATGTGAGATAATTGCGGCATGTCAAGTGAGGCATTCTTGTGTTTCTATTTGAGTTTTATTACTTTGAAAATATTTTAGGAAAAAAATCACAAAAATTTTTATTTTTGGTTTTAGTCGAAACTGTTCTATAAAAACTTGATCATTAATCATTATAGTGTCAAACTTTTCTAAAAATATAAACACTAATTAAATCGTGTGTAATTTCGCCGGTTATTTGGATCTCAATTCCCGCGCATGTGCCAAGCGTCCGAGGCGCATTTCTTTAGTGTCGACCGATGACACCGAGTCGTGCGTCTACCCCGCAAACTTTTTTTATACTTTTTGTCTAAAATACAAAGAGTTACCTTCAGTCGTATATAGATAGTTAGAAAGTGATCTTTTTCGTCTTTGTCGCTCCGTGTTTTGTTTGTCAACAAAATGGAAAAGTTACTGGTGCAAGATGGCCCTATTGTGATATCCTGGATTGTTTTTCTGGTGCTCATCTGCCGGTGTTATTACCAGATTTGTGCGATCACAGTTATCAGTAAGTGTTTTTACTTTCTCATTAAAAGTTATCGGGTTTTTTTGACTCATTTACACCTCGGAAACGTTGTATTTTTTTGAAAACATGATCGATGGTCATTTGGTGGAAGTGTAATAATGTGTAGTGTTTCTAAATGAAAAATTACGTTTACTTGGAAAGGCAATAATATTAACAAGCTCGGAATTAAAGTAGTTTGCAGTTTAAATAACAATTTAGATAATTAAGTTAGATGTTCTTAATGGATTCTGGTAACTTTAGTTTTGCATTTTCATCATGAAAATGGAATGACTGTAATACAAATAATTTAAATTTTGAATCATAACATGTTGTGTTACAATGTTTTGAAAGTGATCACAGTTCTAAACGAATTAAAAACTTCGCTAATTATATTCTGGTTTCTTTATAAGTTTTAACACAGAACTTAAATTAACTTCACCGGTATAAATTACAATGTAATCCATTCCTGTGACACTTTCGACCGACTGTGCTGCCATCTATCACGACTTTACAACAAAACAAAGTTGACAGTTTCTTCTTTATATCTGCCCGTATTTTCGTCCTCTGCTTATTTCTTTGGGCATAAAATATATCTTGCGTTTTACTGACCATTTCTGTCCGTTCGAGCTTCGAAGTATGTCTGGCTAAAATCGCGTTGACGTTGTAAGTGATCAAGAAGAGTTAATGGAAGTTGTATTATCTAAACTAATATTACAAAGAGGTAAACATATTATTTGTTTGTTTGTTTATTGGAAGAAATCTCTGGAAATACCTACTGTCCTAAACCTACTATCAATGCGTATCATAGTCTTTTTATCTTGGAAAAGTGTTAGTTACTGTGGGATTGGGGGAAAAACCGGCCTAGTGCGTGTCGGACTTCGCACATTTCGGGTTCCGTAATAAACCGCAGAAACAATTTGGTTGTAATCGAAAAAATTAGAAAATTTCAAAGAAAAATTTGGTTTATCTAGATATTGGTATTTGTTAGTAAAATATACGTTATAATAAACATGATCACCAAATTTTAAGTTCTTAAGTCAATGGGAAGTTAAAAATACGTTGGAACAAAATTTTGTAAAAAAAAGCTGACTTTGGAGGCTTCTAATACCTATGTTTTCTATTATTTTTTAAAACAAAATATACAGTATTTATCTACTCAACAAGCTCTAAACTACGATATCCCACTCGATGGGCAAGGCCACAAAAATTCGGGCTCCTCTTTATTTGTATGGGAGTATATTAAAATATTTATAAATATCTTTTGACAATTTGTATAGCTTTGGGTCAAAAAGATGCTTATGTTGTGAAAATTCGAAGACTGGAGCTCTAACCGTTTGGCTATAAAACGTGAGTGACAGTAATAGGGCTCACTTTGGTTGGACCCTTCGGGTACGGAACCCTGAAAAGAAACAAACTTAGTTACGACAAGATTTAACCAGACCTACTAACTACAGTCTGTCGACTTACATTTTATTACTTCATTAATTCTTCAATATAATCGCCAGAATTAATCATATTCGGAATATAATTCGCACCACCAACTAAACAAGAAAGTAATACCAATTCGAAATTGACGAATCAGTCGAATGTAGCATCGATTTAATTGAAAGTGACGTAATTGCGTGTCAACTAGTCGACAAGGGTAAAGCGGGCCATGCAACTATCGATTTATCGTTAGAAGCTTACAACATTAAAAATATCAGTTCTGGAAACAAGTCTGCTGATAAATTCGTCTGATGCATGGCTAGCTTTATACCTAGAATTTCGTATTTCGAATATCGATACCAACTGGAAATCGATATGTCTGTGTTTGTGTTAGCAAATGTCCGAGGTACACAACGAAATTTGTTTTAGCAGACTGTGTTACCGTTGAAAGTTTTGTGGAAACTATTTTTGGGACTGAGTGACTCAGTATCAGTAGGCAGCATTTTCCATTGCATTGCCTGTTGGTTTTGGAAGAAGTGTAAAATGATGTATTGCAGGCACCGTTCTGTAGTTTCTGCCCACCCCCATGGGAAAGAATTAGAAGAAGTTTATTTATGTATGTGTTTATTTATTAATCTATTACTAAGACTCCGCGGTCCGTCTATCTGTCCGTCTGTCCCCAGGCTGTATCTCATGAAGCGTGATAGCTAGACATGTATAACAACAAATACTAAAAATAGAATAAAATACATATTTAAGTGGGTTCCCATACAACAAACGTCCGTGAGCCCGACTCGCACATGGCCGGTTTTTCGATGCTTTATTTTTGTATTTAAAACGTAATTACATACTGCAACTACTAATTACCATTCACGTACGTTGCCATAATTTACTACTTCATTCAACTTTCTATAATCAACGTTGACGTTCAATATAAACATAAATACAGACACAGCAACCAGTGTTTACCGCTTTCTTCTGTAAATTAGTTCGGAATGACGATATTAAATCTATTGAACATGAATTATGTTAATTATGTATATCAGCGATGCATAACACGCGCGTATATTGTAATAAAACAAAAACTTAACGTAAAGATAACTTGCTTTTGTCCGCAACTTCGTCTAGCACTTTGAATAGCCTATTTTACCCGACTAAGGCGAAGCAAAAAGGAAGGGGTCAATTTTGTATGGTCTTCCGTAGCGCCTAAACTATTAATCCGATTTTGATGAATAAGGTGTTAATCGATTCGTTATTATATGGCCCGGGTATAGCTAAAATAGCATAGGCTAAAAGTATAATAAAATGTAGTCGGGTTACAGTTTTTAATTAAACTTTTTTTTTATATTTCGTTGCGGCATATTGCCTATAGTAGTATTTGAAAAATTATTGTTTCACCATACAAACTTCCACCCCCTTAAGGATGATCACCGGAATAAAAACTATCCTATGCCCTTATCAGGGACTCCTCAGGGAATTTGGTTTGGAGATGGTTATCTCCAAACCAAATTTCATCTAAATCGGTTCAGCGGTTTAAGCGTGAAAAGGTCGTAACAGACAAACATGGTTTACTTTTGCATTTATAATATTAGTAAGGATTTATATCAGCGATATATAACACGCGTATATATTGTTTTATAGAGACTAATATAGACTATAGCCGTAATTTGGCCGACAACTGGGACGGGTTCATAGCTGCAAACATGACATACAATGAAAATAGAATGGGCAAATGACGCTCTAATTATTTTAATATGTCACGTTATAAACAATGTTTTCTCATATATTCGATATTTGCCAGGAAGCGGTAAAAGTAAAATTTTAATGGCGGATTTTTGATTTCTGACTAACTCAGTCTGCCTAGCCTTTGACTTCTAGTCCAGTAGGATGCAGTGGACTACCAATATTTTACACATAGCTACTGGCTTTAATATGACCTCGATAACCTAGTTTCTGGGTAACACTATTCCTGAGACTATTCAGTCTTTCAGGCTTCTGTATACCCGTAACGACTGATGAAGATCTGCAAGTCACTTTAACAAAGGATCGGTTTCTGAATTGTGTACCTATTTTAGGAATTTGACAAATACACGACTTCATATTCTTAATTCAGAATATGTATTTACTAACGCATTTAATATGCGAAATGATATTATGCAACTTTGTGAATACCACGCGTTAACCGGGTTACATTTTATCATATTTCGGTCGCTCAATATCAGGCGTCCACTAGTCTTCCGTGTCAACGGTTTTAATTAAAATGTTATAGAATAATAAAGTTGAAGTTATGAATATCAATGTGACGAATGTGAGTACCAGCACAAACCCATCCAGGTTTAAAGGTAAAATATATATGTCTGAAACTAGCTGACTCAAGACTGTAATTGTAGTAATAATAAAAGAGAGAAAGAGACCAAAGACGAGATGAATAGAAGTAAGGAAAGGAGGTCAAAGAAAAGATGGTCTGTGTAAGAAAAGGGAGTCAGTGATATCGTGACGGTTGACGGGACGGGTCCGCGCCCACTCGACCCGCTCAGACTCGACCCGTAGATACCAGATGTTTTACTACCAATTCAGTGTCATTTTTACAGTCAGGCAAAGTGATATTTTAATTCTAAATAACTTATTATAATAGAATATTCAATATTTTGTTATGATACATAATTTATCCTGGTAGTCAGTGATTTTGATTCATAAATGTAGCTGTTTTGAATACATGTTTTTTTTATATTTTAGAAGTTAGTACATACTTGTTAACCTAATAATTTATAATCGGTGGTATTTATTGAATACCACCGATGAGTATAGTAGATAGTGCCATTAGCTATAATATTGTAATGATAATTAAAAATAATCTGAGATGTTTACTACAAAGTACAAAGCGTATATTATATTAAAAAAAGGATAAGTACTTGTTTAGTTATTGATTTATTTATCCAAATATTATTAAAATTTTACAGTCTCTGTGGTGCAAGCATTAAATCGACACTTTTCTGTCTGACTATACATCGACGTTTTTACGCGTATGAAACCCAGATATTATTCTTCGGGCCGAGTCTAAGCGGGTCGAGTGGGCACGGACCCTATGTGACAGTATGGAAGGAGAAAACGTATTTAGCCGGCAAGTAAGAGAGGTGATGATAGAATGATAAAGTTAAAACTTCGTATTCATTTTTCTTTCGCATATTATCATTAGTGCTACTACTAGACAAATAAAAAACGTTCAGTCTGTCTGTAATTAATCAAGATTAATTTGTCGTCGGTCGGTGATCTGTAACATTTAATTGTCACCTTTGTCTGCATTCAGACGTGCGACAATAACGATCTATAAAATGACTGTACAATTTTTATCGGTCATTTCGGACACATTTTATTGTACCATCGTATATTTAAATAATAAACTAAAGCTCAAAGCATATTTCAATTTAGGGCTGATTTTTCAATCAAATAAATAATTTTTGCTTGAAGAATAAAAAGGGCGGTTTGAAAGCTGTTATATTAAAATATGTCAAACAGCCGTATTTATACTTTAGTTAAAAATTTTCGTACTATTAAAGAAATGCTCTTAAAATTTACAGAATTTTTAAGGAGTCAGTCGGACAGAAAGATGAAAATAATTGCACCTTCCAAAGCGAAGTTCTCTATTGAGAGGAGAGTGCAAGACACTCCATGGTCACTCTTTTAAATCACGTTATTGCATACTTTCTGGTTACATACACATATCTAACAAATGGAGTAGCTGTTAATTTCTAAGTAAGCTTAATGCTTTTGTGCCAGTTGTGGGTTCACCACAATAGCGCAACGAATAAACTTTGAGCTTTCAGCTTACCATAATACTCACAACGGATATTTGCTTCTCTGAATTGGCTGCAAGAGCCTGCGCAGTAGCTATTTTTGTATCAATATTGAAGGTGAAGATAGCATTGTATAACTGTCTCTTTCACTCGCTTACGTTTGTCGCATCGTCCTATCTCGCTCCCTCTATGCAGTATATTCGGTGACAAACAGTTTCTTGCGCAATGGTTCGCAGAGCCAAGTTCAGAGACATAAAGATCTGCTGTGACTATTATATCTTTCTTTCCATTGCCACTCGTGTGCATTCAGCGAACGCAAACACTCCTGTTCCTTCAAGCAATAATATCACTCCAATCCCGAAGTTTCTCGAAAGTGCCCGAACTCCGTCCTGCGTCGTGTAGCTAGAGTGTCACTATCTGACAAAATCATATTTTGAGTTATAGACGAAAAACATAAACCGCGAAATAATATAAAATCGATGCTGTATTACAACTACAAGTCATATGCGTGAGTTTCCGGTGTCAAAAAATCAGAAAATGAAGCCAATTGCGTACTTTCGAATGGACACATTGTTAGTTTAAATAAATTACTATAACTTATTTAAAATAAGTTTTTAAATTTAAACTAACTCTAATCTTTTGATAGTAGAAAAATACTGCTTAAGAAAAGATCTATCTTAAGCAGTATTTGAGTTTCTCTATCCTCCTGCGTACATTTGTACTTCTCATAGTACGTAAGAGGTTTTAAAATCTGTGGAGTTTATTATCATTGCTAGCACAAAAATATTTTACTTGCGACATCTAATGACTTCTTGGCTGATGTCAAAAAAATGAAAACGTCAAATTTCATCCGTCATTCTTTTTATAATGGCGTCGGAAGGTGAACCCACGAGCGTGCGTGCGCGCAAAAGTAAGTTAATCGATATTCATCAGCAATTATTTTGCGTTATTATATCTTTTTTTGTGTAAAAGAACGTAATGGTAGTTCAAACTAATGGTTCAGCGTATTATTTTCACAAAAATACAAGTGCTTGTCCTGTTTTTTTGTTGTTGTTTGTTAATGTCCTTTGCATAGTACTAAAGCATGCTATCAATATTTCCTACACCTATCTTCCCGAGTACTATGTGAAGTACATTGATATTTGCATCAACTTTTAATATATTTTTTTAGATCTACAAGACTACGCCATCATCGATGCCTTGGACGACTCCGACTTCGATTATTCTGGCGATGATTCAGATGAAGATCCGGCGTTCGTTCCACCAGAATTCAACCAAACAGCTCGTGATCACCGTGAAAGCATATCCAGTAGCTCGGATGAAGATCAAAATTACTTAGGAAGAACTGTGGCGTCTCCCGGTTTGTCAGATGACTCAGACTTCACACCTTCCACTTCGTCGTACCAACCACGAGCAAGAGGACGTGCAAGATCTACATCGCGGCGGCAGGGTCGTGGTCGTACCCGTGGTAGAGGTGAAACGTCACTAACTTTATCCACTAGACAGATAGCTATTAGAAATCGGCAAAATAATGCTGGCATTCAAGACTCTTGGACACACGATACACTAGATTCACAAATCAATAATTTAATGCAACCTGCCTACATCCAGAAAAATACTGAAGAATGGCAGTGGTACCAATTTTATAACCAATACATAGATGATGATATTTTAGGTCAAATGGTAACCTGCACCAATAGAACACAAGTTTTGGAGACCGGAAAGTCCATGGGATTGACTATAAAAGAGCTGAATTATGTATTGGTATCACCATGATCATGTCCGCATTGCAGTACCCACAAATTTCTATGTACTGGTCCGAAAAATGGAAAGTTCCGATGATAGCAAGGGCTATGACTCGCAACAGATTTTTTTTTATTAGATTGAGGCTGAAATGCGTGTATGACCCCGAAGTGACGCCAGAACAGAAAATACAAAAAATCTGGAAAGTCCAGCCTTTACTTGATCGCATATTAGCCGGCTGTCACGATCAAATTCGTCCTCAAGAAATGAGTATAGACGAAATGATTATACCTTTTACGGGGAAATGCCCAATGCGACAGTACTGCCCTAACAAACCGAACCCAGTAGGCCTCAAAGTTTTTGTCTTAGCTTCACCAAAAGGTATTGTTTGTGACATGGCAGTATATCAGGGAGATACTACATTCCCCCATCTAATCAGTCAAGGATTTTGTTTGGGAGAAGCTGCCGTAATTCATATGACAAGATCTTTAGTTCCAGGACATGTACTCTTTTTTTGATCGTTTCTTCACCACAGCTAAACTTTGTGATGAATTACTAAGACTTGGATTTCATGGCACAGGTACTATTATGAAAAATAGAGTCCCTAAAAACTGTGTGCTGACTGATGAGAAAACGTTTAAAAAAAAAGCAAGAGGAAGCGTTGAAGTAAAAGTAAGAGAAGACCGTAAGCTCGCTGTAACAATGTGGCTTGATAATAAACCAGTTCTAATGATGTCTACTTGTTATTATGATCAAGAACAAGATGAATGCGAACGGTGGTCAAAAAAAGATAAAGTTTATGAAAAGGTGAGGAGACCAGACGTTATCAAAAAATATAACGAGAATATGGGTGGCGTCGATCTTGCTGATCGGATGCTTTCAGTTTGTCCATCGCGCAATCGTACCAAGAAGTGGACAATTCGCGTAATTTCTCATCTTTTTGACCTATGCGTGGTAAATGCTTGGTTGCAGTATCGGATTGTAGAAACAACAAAGGGCACACCCAAAAAAAAATATAGTACAAATGAGAGAATACAAACTTAACTTGGGTACCAAACTCATTAATGACAATGATGAAGAATGTGACTATGACGATGAAGATGAAGTTGCATACGATGAGCTTGAACCAAAACATAAAAAACGCAAGGCTCTTATCAAGCCGGTTCCTTCCAAAGAAAACCGCACTAAAAGTGCTGCGCATTTGCCAGAATATGGCGCAAAACAATGGCGCTGCAGAAAGGAAGGATGTGACAAAAAGACTACCGTGTTTTGTAAAAAATGCGATATTTATTTATGTTTTACACCTAATCGTAACTGTTTTACTAATTTTCATGAAGACTGTTAAATATAGCTTCTATATAAGTTTAATTTAAAAATAACTGATTGATCTCTTATGTTCCTACTACTGAATTACTGTAAGTTTGTATGTTTAAGTTGAGATTTTAGGAGAAAATCTTTAGAAGAGAATTTTATTTTCTGTTGAATTTGAAGAATTTAATAAATACTGTTTAATACATACTTGAAATCTATTATTTGATACCCATATCTCCTAATTATGGTATAATTCTAAGACAGAAATATGTTATGTCCTTTATATATCACATGTTTGTTAAGTACCCTTGTACTTTGTGTAGGACATAGTGAAAACCCGGATTTTCCGGTTAATGATTTTTTTCTATATTTTTTCAATAATCAATAGTATGCAACACGAGAGTTTCAGATAAAAACTCCAAAAAAACCATGTCTGGTACTCAGGAGGCTATAGTATAGAGAATTTTTGCTAAAAACGGCCAAACATCATATAATGATACTTTAGTTATAGGACGGCAGCATGAGCATCGTAGAATTTCACACTCACACAAAGACGTATTAAAGAAAAGTGCTTAGGTTATCAAAGAGTAAGTTTGCACAAGTTGTACTCGTCTAGGACGCCAGACGTCTCGAAGTTCCCATACTGCAGAATGTAGGTGACCTGCTTTCCGGCACCGCTGCACCCGATGTGGATTACGAAATTGCATACTTTGACGTTGTATACCTACTTAGCTGATGTAATGTTCAAGTGCCTGAGAAAACTGCATGAAGGATAAGTAAATATACTCTAGAGATAAAGAATAAAGGAAAAAGTACGTGATGTTTCCTAAGGGCGTTTCTTTTGTGTCCTTAAATACGAAATTATTGTCACGAAACCTCTCATCTTTGTCCAAGAAATACGGCCGTTTCATTTTGATTTCACGAGCCTGAAAAAGGTTGAATGAGATAAGCTAAAATTTTTGCACGTGGTCGTTTCGTCTCAAGGACCTACCAAGGCTACCGACAATAGAGTTAGACAAAATAATGTACATTTGTTTTGTTTCTTATGCTCAGTAAGTGGAATAGAGTAGACTATCCTGAAATAATGAAAACGTCTTGCTTAGTGCCGTCTTTAGAGCTAAGTTCTCCCATTCCACTTATTCATTAAGTAAGTTTGACATCCCCATTAGTTGCCTCAATAGAGCCATGTCTCGAAAAAGGACGAAATATTATTCCTATTATATTTTTTTTCATACACAAAAGGAGGTTGAACACAACGTAGGATTGACATACGATACAAAGGATAGTGTTATCGGAGAAGGTTTCGTAATGGCTTGCTGGCGCTTAATTAGCGACCGATTGCCCGTCATTTGCTCAGTAACAAGAGTGTTCGATTAATTACATGTAGTTTACCTTTCAGAGGTAATTGACCGGTGGCCTGATAGTAACAGGTAATAATTTCATATACATAAGTAGATAGATATGTGGTAGGATGTTTTCTCCGAAGTGTTACATGTACACGATTAATTAAATATCTGCGGTCCAAAAATAATTTATTGGAAATGAAATCCATTGGTCATGTGAAATTTTACATTTACGCTCTTGATCGATAAAAATAATTCAAATATTTTTTGGTTTTTGGAAATTTCACCCGTAAGGGGGTAAAAAGGGGGTTAAAAGTTTGTATGAAATTCGTACAGATTGTAATATAAACATGTGAAATTAAACATTTACGCTTTCGGTTGATAAAAAGTATTCATGTATTTATTGGTTTTTGGAAATTCTACCCCTAAGGAGGTGAAGGTGGAAATTTGTTGGGCTTATATATTTGAGACTTGGCATAAATACTAACCTAAGTAAATAGGTTTTCATTATTAGTTATTCAAAACTACACCTAAAAGACAATTTAGGGGGTATTAAAGAATTTGATGAATTTTACCGTACATGGATTCTTTTTATGATGTAAGGGAGCACTAAGAAGGGATTTTTGGCAATTAAACCTTAAGGGTAAGTCATCTATAGGATAAAATACGGATCACGCGAACGAAGTCGCGGGCGAAGTGCTAGTGTTCTCATATACATAAGTACATATATATGTGGTGGTATATTTTCTCAAAAGTGTTACATGTACACAATTAATTAAAGTTCTGCCGTCCAAAAACAATTTATTGGAGGTAAAATCCAGCATCCAGCTAATTTATTTGAATATGAGCGCCGCCATTCCAATAACTGAAGCCTGAAACTCCGGTGAATTCAGTAAAAAAGTCTTTTGTGCTTCACTAAACGTTGGGCATCATTTTCTGTACCCGGCCATTAGCTCAACAAATTCTCGACCGTTTTCCAATTAGTGACGTAATGTTTTTTTATCCTTTTATCTGTCTACCATTAATTCTGTACGCATTTAACTGATGTTCGCTATAAAATCGTGGCTGGGATCGTATTTAACCCGGTCGAGGCAATAATGCACTGTAGTAACTACCGGTATCAAGTAGCCAAATGGCCCGCTAAAAATACTGGCTGCATTCACTATGAAAATGTACTGTCGGGGATAAAATATTTGTCGGATCCTGAATTTATTTTGCAATGTGTTTTTTTTTTCAACTGACCGTAACATTGGAATGTTTACTGTCACACTAAGGGTACGCTGATGGTGCGATTGATAGGCAATATCGCGCACGTATTTTCTATGAAAATTTCAGGTGATAATAGGGATGTTTCCTGGGTACAAAAATTATAATTCTATTTAGTCCGTAAATGATATTATCAAATAATATTGGACACGTATTTTTTGCTTTTGCAAATCAATAAAAATTGGCAAAGATAAAACGCATCAATGTTCAGGAGTGGGGGCTTGTGACTTCACTATGTCAGTATCAAGTGTACTAACGGCGTGACGTCACACGATATTTCAACGCACTGTATCTGATGTTTACGTGGCTAAAGAAGAAAGGGCTTGTGACTTAACTATGTCAGTATAAGGCCCAGCGCACACCTGGAGAGGCGCGGCGAAGATACTAAGAAGATAACAATTTAAATTAGACCTTTATTCTTATGTTTTAAAGTTGAAAATGTCATGGCAAAGATAAATAAGAACGAGCCGAGCGGCGCACGACACAGTGATCTTATATTGACCGTATGTCAAGGTAGTTAAGGTTTATATTAAATTGTTGTCTTCAATTGCTCTCCGCTGCGCCTCCAGCGGTGTGCGCTGGGCCTAAAGTGTACTAACGGCGTGACGTCACACGATATTTCAACACACTGTATCATCGTAATTTTTTGTTAACGTGGCAAAAGAAGAAATACGTTTCCAATATTTTTAGGTTATCTAACTGACTGACTAAATATATATTTTATGTCAACTACCCTATTGCTCATCAACATCGCGTTGCGTCCATGTGAAAAAACACTGCAATTTCGTCGGGTAAAAATCGCTTTTCGGTGTGACCTAAATGTAATCGTGTCGACCCATCAGAAAGGTCGTTGGGGACATAACGGAAAGGTAGTATACACAATATATGAGGTTGTTTGTTCAGTTCAGATGTGTTGATGTTCAAGTTAAAGGGGAAAATCTACAAGTCCGTGATTAGACCTGTCATACTGTATGGATCGGAATGTTGGGCTGTGAAAAAGATGGATGAAAGGAGATTGCATGTAGCAGAGATGAGAATGTTGAGATGGATGTGCGGCGTGACGAGATTGGATAAAGTGAGAAATGAGTATATTAGAGGCAGTTTGAAAGTGGCGCCAGTGGCAGAAAAGTTGAAAGGAATCCGTTTGTCCTGGTATGGTCATGTGATGAGGAGGGATGAAACGCATATTACTAAAAGAGTTATGAATATAAATGTGGATGGATGTAGAGGGAGAGGAAGGCCAAAGAAAAGATGGATGGACTGTGTGAGGAGTGATATGAAAGAAAAGGGAGTCAGTAATAACATGACGGAGGATAGGACGGTATGGAAGAAGCAAACGTGTTGCGCCGACCCCGAGTAACATGGGATAAGGGCAGGAAAATGATGATGTTTTTTCAGTTCAGAACAAAGATTGGCGATTACTTTTATCTTTTGCGACTAAGTATCGAAGTCCAAACATATATTAAGTACAACTGTATCTAGTAAAGCAATAATTTATTTTCGTTTTCTAAGTAAACAGACGTTAATAAAAAACTTTTAATTGAGCTTTTATTGACCGATTCTAAAAACGTGGCCTACTATGGTACGTATTTCTAGGAATTTTCCACCGAGTAGCAGTGTTTGTTTTCCTAATTGAACCACAGATTCTAAATTAAGAATATTATTTAGCTATGTGCGAACACTGCTTTAGATACGAATTTGAAATTCTCTTAGTGGATTTCTACGTTTTAACACTACTAGGAGTAGCAAATTCCTATGAATTCTTGTAAGTCGGTCCTAAAATTTTATCATTAGATAATGCTAGTGCAACAAAAACAATAAACAGGCCATGCTATCCCATTGCTGTGCAAATGGCTCATCCTTAATATCTTATGGCCTAGTTATCTGGTAAACTACCGTACTTACAGCGTTAATGATACGCTACATCGTAAAACGTTTTGTATGTGAGTGTCCGTGTTGGGTGCACTTATCGCCCCACGTTGGGCACCACAGAGCTCGGAAGACTGCACCCACTGGCAGCGACTAGTGTAATTAGTACTTCCCTCAATACCTATAAATTATTACCTATGTGTTAATCTATATTACTGTAACGTTTCTAGCTACTGAAGTTCGTTCAGTGGTTTTTTGCGTAAAAGGAAAAAAAACCTCTATACCTACAAACTATCACATCAGTCAATACATAATTATAATAAATCTGTGAATGTCGTTTTTGTATATCGAAAATATTACCAAAAAAAATAGCCAGGGTGTTAAAGGATAACCAACAAAACCCATTTCCAGCATTTTTAGAATTATTGTCCGTTTATATGTTTGTCTGTTTAGTTGCGCACGCATCACATAAAATGTACGAAACCAATGTAGATAACTTTTATTCATAAAAATTGTGCGTAATTTGAAGTAAGTAAACTGCGACAAGTAGGCCCATATTTCAAGTAATGAGTAAGTAATAAGTAAGTTTGAAGGTCTGGACTCAGTCGCCATGTCAACTGTCAGAAACCCTCTATTGATATATCTAAAAAAAAATAACTCAAGCTTTCGATGGACGACATGATTGTTGTATCATGTTCTGGTATCTTCCATATGGTAATTTAAGCGCTTGTTTTACGGAGATATTTGATGATGCTGATTCTAACAGTGGCAGTCGAACCGACTCCGTGCTCTATGGGTTACAATTTCTTCGACGAAACACGTGCTCTCAATGGAAGCCATTTTAAAATGATCCTTTAACCGATTTAATTACTTAGTTCGCTTGGCGCGCGACCTTTTACATTCAATTAATAATTTTAACTGAAACGTTTGCTATAGAATAATTAATTAGCATTTTATTGGTTTTATTGATTAGGTAATTAGATTAGTTCACGTTTCATCAACTACAACCCGACTTTGCCCGCTGTTGAATTTCGGCCTCTCTTTTCTTTTGCCAATTCTTGTGCCAACCTCATCCAGTTTCTACCTGCGGTGGCAGAAATGTCGTCTGGTCATCTCGCTACCAGAAGTCTAATGTTAGTTCCGTTTAGCAGTTCATGTTTAGTTATGACGTATTTTTAACCCTCCACGGAAAAAGAGAGGTTATAAGTTTGACGTGTGTTGCTGTGTATTTGTGTTTCTGTCTCCTAAACGGATGAATAGATTTTGGTTTAGTTTTTAGGGTTTCGTACCCAAAGGGTAAAAACGGGACCCTATTACTAAGACTTCGCAGTCTGTCTGTAACCAGGCTATATCTCATGAACCGTGATAGCAGGACACTTGAAATTTTCACAGATGATGTATTTGCCACTACGAGTATAACAACAAATACTAAAAACAGAATAAAATAAATATTTAAGTGGGCTCCCATACAACAAACGTGATTTTTTTGGCTTTTTTTTGCGATAATGGTACGGTACCCTTCATGCGCGAGTCTGACTCGCACTTGGCCGGTTTTATTTTATTTGAAAGGTGACTTGATTGAGAGTATTCTTAGCTGTTTTATGAAAATCGGTTCAGCCGTTCAAAAAGCTATGCGCGTTTTACTCTTTAAGGCGCAGATTCCCATGAATAGCTGATTTTAAAATCAGAATCACGTCTAAATGGCTAGTCGTAATTTTTTGGAAAAAATATATGTTATATTTGACCATTTTCTTAATGATTTAATCTGAGCAAATTTTGTGTTTTATTTGTATAACATAGTGTAATTAATTTGTAAAGTTATGTCTAAAACGGACAAAAACACGACAATCGCACCAAAACCACTGGGCGTATTTTAATGAAATCAACACCATCTCAAAGACAATTTAATTATCTACATTTTGATCTGAGGCTTTTTTTTTTAAGTCGTAGAATAATAAGGAGAGTACAAAAAACTAATAAATTTTGGGTCGCGCGGGTGTGAAACGTGTGCGCGTTTTGTTCCCTCAAGGTCGTTAGCGTTAGTCGTCGTCTTAAAGCGGGGTATTTTCGCAAGATATCGTGTTATAAATAACCTGTTCCGATGGATTGTCGATCGAAGTGTGTCTACTACCAGATACATATGTAGTTTAAAAAGCATGATCGAGTTAAGCCTCGGGGGTCTTTTTTTTTTTTAATTTATTCTTATACTAGCTGTTCCCCGCGGCTTCGTCCGTCTGTTAATCCGTTTTCGGGATTAAAAAATAGCCTATTTTACTCAGGAATCAAGTAGCTTTCTATAGGTGAAAGAATTTTTTTAAATAGGTCCTGTAGTTTCGGAGCCTATTCGGTACAAATAAACAAACAAACAAAAAAATATTTCCTCTTTATAATATTAACTAGCTGTTCCCCGCGGCTTCGCTACCGTGGACCACCCCACAGGACCCGTTTTCGGGAAAAAAAATTGCCTATGTCACTCAGGAATAATGTAGCTTTCTATTGGTGAAAGAATTTTTCAAATCGGTCCAGTAGTTTCGGAGCCTATTCGGTACAAATAAACAAACAAACTAAAAAATCTTTCCTCTTTATAATATTAGTATAGATAATATATACAATTAATAATTAGTATTAGTATATTAGTATTAGTATAGATTTATTCAAATAAGTAGAGGAAGAGGCGTTTCCAAGCACTATAGGTTTTCTCTGGAATACGTTTTAGAAAATGTCCATTCTGAAAATATACTGTCACCAAATTTTTAATTCAGGGATTCGTCGTAAACTGAATGGTCGTCGGTTTAAGTTGTAAAACTTATTAAGGTTTGACTTTACAGTCAGTTTCTTAAGTAAACTTTTGAACATCTAACAAATCTCATTAAAAGTTTATTTCTAGATGGAAAGCTACTTTTATATGTGTTTAATAGCAAAATCGAAGTCTTACCAATTTAAGTTTATTTAAACAAGTAGATAAGTTCATGTAATTTCTTGTTAGTTTAATCTCTCAAGTTCAGAGTATTCTGGAAGTTAATCGACTAAATATTGTACTCATTAGATATTTATGAATTTGCTAAATCGCAACTTTTCTAAACTGGTATTTATTTACATAAATTAGGAACCGAACACCTTGAACTATACTCGGCTCACAATACAAAAATAAACCTTATGTGTTTAATAATAGTGTTCACTGAAAAGGAGTTCAACATCCGTCTTATTATTTTCCGATTAGGCAGCTGTGACGTCAGAGCCCATTGGTGCGGCCTTCGCGGCCGGTCAATGCCCCCGACCGTCGCGACGTACCGTTAGCAATGCAAATGGTTCGGGATTTGTGTACATTTCGTATCGATAAAATGATACACATTTTATCGATAAGGATTGTGACGTCACATGTCATGAATATAACCCTCTCGATAATACAAAGGTTGCTCTTAATCTTATTGAATGAAAGTAGGTTATCATGCATTTTTATTGCAATACGATGTTTCCATGAACTTTTGCGGGGTTATGAAGAAATTGTATTGCAAATTGTGACTTAATAAGTGTAACAGTATTCTTAAGCTGTTATGTATCCAATTGTCGATATATCTAGGTAGGTCCTGGAATCATCGTCAGCCTTATAATGTTTCCACTGCTGGGACACAGGCATCCTCTCTGTGAAAAAGGTAATGGGCCTTAATCCACCACGCGGGCCCAGTGCGGGTTGGTGAATGTCACAGTGAATGTCTTTGAATTCTTGGTTCTAGGACATGCCGGTTTCCTCACGATGTTTTCCTTCACCGTTTTGAGAGCAGTGGTGATGAAATAATTTACACAAAGTAAAGTGCCTGCCTGGGCTCGAACCCACGACCTACAACTTGTAAGTCGCGGCCGATACCACTGGGCCACCACTGCTCTTCCTGGAATGCTAAATTGACTTTATTGTGATAAATCTATACTAATATTATAAAGCTGAAGAGATGGTTTATGGATGTTTTTTGTGTTGTATAGTCCATTAATCGATGAAGGTTAAAGGCTATATAACATCACGCTACGACCAAAGGGAGCGGAGCATAAATGAAAAATGTTTTAAAAACGGGCAAAATTATTCCTTTTTGAGAGATTCCGTTGCGTGCGCTGCTTAAGCGGTTAAAGTTATGCAATATTCATGTATGTAGGGTAGGTAGGTAGTCAGATGAAGGGAGCAAAGCCGCGTGGGACAGCTAGTAGATGATATTATAACTATTCGGTGAGATAGTTTAGTGAGTGGTCAAAGACAAGCCTATGAAAAAGATAGATAAGAAACAATTAAAATAAATTGTGTTAAAAAGGGCAATGCTTATTGCAGCTAACAACTAATCATCAAATGAAAAACTTTCTTTTACAAAGAACTTAACTTTGTTTCAAGTTATACTGAAGTATAATGAAATGAGCACTAGACTGTAAAATAACTTCATAAACTTTCCTAATGAACTTCTCACTTTTACAATATAGGTAAGTTGTAAGTAGGTAGAATATAAAAAGTTAACAGGAGAAAAAGCTTATAGTTTATTTTGTGGCAGTTATAAAAAACCGGCCAAGTGCGAGTCGGACTCGCGCACGACGGGTTCCGTACCATTATCGCAAAAAACGGCAAAAAATTCACGTTTGTTGTGTGGGAGCGCCACAAATAATTACTTTTATTGTTTTTAGTGTTTGTTGTTATAGCGGCAAAAGAAATACATCACCTGTGCAAATTTCAACTGCCTAGCTATCACGGTTCGTGAGATACAGCCTGGTGACAGACATACAGACAGACAGACAGACGGACCGTGGAGTCTCAATAATAGGGTCCCGTTTTTACCTTTTGGGTACGGAACCCTAAAAACTGGTATTGAAATAGAGACGTTATTTAATACTTAGTCCTTTTTCAAACATTATCATTAATCAAAGGCTAAAACAGAATATTTAAATAACACCAAATAGGAATTACCTTATACAACATGACAAGACAATTTCACGCATATTTAACTACCTACGTAACATTAACAAAAAACATCCTAAAAAAAAAAGTTAATTAAAAATATCAAAAAACCCGACTGCTTGAAAAGCGAACTAAAAAGACGTAAACAAGAAGAAAATCATGCTGTGCAGTCGGAGGATACATATTCGCGAGCTGGCTGACCATAACCAGATATATCCTCCGACTGCACAGCATGATTTTCTTCTTGTTTACGTCTTTTTAGTTCGCTTTTCAAGCAGTCGGGTTTTTTGATATTTTTAATTAACTTTTTTTATTTTTAACTTTTAAGTTATTTTTTTTCGAATTAGGTTATTTTAAACATATAAGTGTTATATATTATTGAAATCACCTCTCAAAACCCTTCATTTTGATACCCCACACGATAGGTCTGGAAGAAAAAAAATATTTGGGCCCCCACAATATGGCGCCTAAGAACCGCCATTTTCCTATTTTACAATTTTAATGTAGCCAGTGACACTCGCGGGGTTAAGACGAATCGATTGACGTAAGAACCATCAAAATCGGCCCACGCGTTTGGTCTCTAGAACGCCATATAGGAACAAACATACATACATACATACATACATACATACATACATACATACATACATACTTACATACATACATACATACATACATACATACATACATAGACTGATAAACACATTACCCTCCTTCGGCAGTCGGGTAAATAGTACATAACAGCGCAAAATAAGTAGTAATTAAATTGACCTTCAAAAAGCGCGCGTTTTTGCCATTAGTACGCGGTTCAACAAAATAAAAGTTTATTCTACAAAAGATCGTGAAGTCTTTGCTCTATAACGTCATAGGTCATTGGTAATCAAACTGCGCCTCGAAAGATATTTTTGTTTTCTTTGTTCATATTACATTGTTTATGAGTACCTATTATTTCGTTTGATATACTCATTTTCACATAATCAAACAGTGGATTAGGAATGAGCATGGACCTGTATTACAAATCTGTAAGTTTTATTTTTTAGGGTTCCGTACCCAAAGGGTAAAAACGGGACCCTATTACTAAGACTTCGCGAGCCGTCTGTCTGTCTGTCTGTCAGACTGTCACCAGGCTGTATCTCATGAACCGTGATAGCTAGACAATTGAAATTTTCACAATGTTGTTTTTCTGTTGCCGCTATAACAACAAATACTTAAAACAGTATAAAATAAATATTTAAGGGGGGCTCCCATACAAGAAACGTGATATTTTTGTCGTTGTTTGCTCGATATTAACAAGGGCAACAGGTAGACGCTTGAAATATTAACAGGTTGTTTAGTTGTATATTTACTTCAAAAAATAATAATTATTTAATTAAAATAAAATAAATTAATGGGGGCTCCCATACAACAAACGTGATATTTTTGCAGTGTTTTGCGATAATGGTACGGATCCCTTCGTGTGCGAGTCCGACTCGCACTTGGACGGTTTTATTTAAGGCGTGCTTGACATTAGTTGGCATTATGCCATACACATTTCCGATTGATGGATGTCATAATGGTATGCAAGCTACTTGCACACTATTATGCAAGTTACAGGCATTAAGTATTTTCGTCATTACGCCAATCTATTCATATTTAAACTCCCATGGCTTCCATATAAGCCACTACAATGCGTAAAAGGTGATAGGGCGAATTTCACCGGTCCAACTGAAAGCTGTGGTCATCCGTACATTACCGTCAGCACATTTTACCTGCTTCCGAGAGCTGTCAGTATCAATATTCCATTACATTGATGACATCGACAGCTCATGAACTGGATTTAGATTTGATCGCGTTCAGTTACATTGATAGAATTCGCCCTAAGCAATAATACCTTAGAGCATAGGTGGCCCAGTGGTATCGGCCGCGACTTACAAGTTGTGAGTCTTGGATTCGAACCCAAGCAGGCGCTTTACTTTGGGTAAATTATTTCATCGTCGCTGCTCTTAAAACGGTGAAGGAAAACATCGTGAGCAAACCGGCATGTCCTACAACCAAAAATTTTAAGACATGGCAAATCCACCAACCTGCACTGGGCCCGCGTGGTGAATTATGGCCCATTCCCTATCACAGAGTGGAGGCATGTGTCCCAGCAGTAGGCACATTAATAGGCTGAATACCTTATTGTATTATTATGTTAATACAGAAGCAACTACTGGTCACCCTCTTGATGATCAGTGTGATTTAAGAACGTATCAAACCCAAGTTTGACAAATTTTCAGACTAAAGTAGTTCAAACCTTTTATTCAGAAATGGGAGGTTAGTTTCAGCATCCGTAGCATTAGAGACTCGCGATACTTTCTAGGAATTCATTGCTGGGCAAACGATTTAATTGAATTACTCCAACATAGAATTAAAGCCACATCTTTTCATGATTATATCGAGTTTAGTTTTGGCCGGGTATTTGGTACCCAGCCAAAGCACAATAAATTACATGACAAAATAATCCTACATTTGGCACAGTACATAATGTTCTTGTTGTATGGATACAAAGCCTTCGTTATGTATGTTATTTAATTGTGTTTCTCAAAGGGATTGTTGTAGGAAAATAACAAACTTAGATTAGGTGTCTATTTCCTTTTTGTTTGACGAGTTTATTAGGAAGTTTAGAAATATAATGTGGATGTATGAATTGTCTAAGTATTTTTTTCTATAGTCGACACCTTTCATCTTATTTTCGTATAGATTAACTCAAATTCATCATCATCATATCAGCCGAAAGACGTCCACTGCTGGACATAGGCCTCCCCCAAGCGTCGCCACATTGATCGGTCCCATGCGTCTCGTTCGATCCGGCAACCTTCACCAGGTCATCGGTCCACCTGGTGAGAGGCCTTCCAACGCAACGTCTTTCGGTTCGCGGTCGCCACTCCAGAACCTTTCTGCCCCATCGGCCATCCATTCTGCGAGCAATGTGCCCTGCCCTCTGTCACTTAAGTTTGGCAATTCTTTGGGCTATGTCGGTAACCCTGGTTCTCTTGCGGAACTCAAATTATGTCTCAATTATTCAAATATGTATGTTCAGTTTATCCGATCAGAAGGTATGTGGATACTTAGACAGCTCTGCCATTCGCCACTTTCAGACCCCGAAAGGTGCACCTTTATAATACAAATATAATACAAAACTCCTCATATCATGAAAAGTCCAGAGTTAAATAAAATAATAACGAGTAGACTACAAAGGAAATTCTAATAGGGACTAATTAAAAAGTATACAAGCTACTAAAAAGTAGGTAGGTACTAGACAATAAACCATAACTCGGTTAGCACCAGTACAATAAATGCTAAATTACCTTTTTATCATTATATACGTATGTCAGACCGACGCGACATTATTAATTATGGAATTTTCACTTTGTTAAATTAATCTAATTGGTTGGTTAATAACACGTTTTGTAGAAGCCTCCAGTGGTGGCAACATTATTATCATCCATAATGATAAAAAATATAGTATACTAGCTGTCCCCCGCGGCTTCGCTTCCGTCAACTGGCTATCTACCTACCCTACCCAACCTACCTACCTCTCTACCCTACCTACCTCTCTACCCTACCTACCAATCCACCTACCCTACTCTACCTACCTACCCTACCCTATCTACCAACCTCCTTACCCTTCCTACCAACCTCTACCTACTCTACCCTACCTACATTTTTTTTTTCATTCGTCGCTTGTCCTTTCTCAGGATAGATATACAGATATCTATCTCCTTGCCAAATTTCATTGAATTCCGTTCAGTGGTTTAGGCGTGAAAAGGTAATAGACAGACAGAGTTACTTTCGAATTTATAATATTAGTATGGATTTAAAGCGTAGATAATACAGATGCTTGTGCCTTCTCTGTACAAGAAGATGGGAGCCTTTTCCTTTCATTAGTTGCAATAGAACAGATACTGGCTGCTATCCATACTAATATTATAAATGCGAAAGTAACTCTATTTGTCTGTTTGTTACCTTTTCACGCTTAATACGCTGAACCGATATAGATGAAATTTGGTATGGAGATAGTTTGAGACCCCGGGTACGGGTAAGACATAGGATGTCTTACCGACGACGATTGCCGGGATTAATCCCGGCAATCGTTCTTAAGGAGGTGGAAAGGGGGTGTGGAATTGTATGGTGAATTAATATTTGATTAAGTAAGGTGGCCCACACACCTACAATATTATTTCGTTTTATAAAAAATAGGCTATTCGAAATACTTATGCTACGCAGACGAAGTCGCGGGTAACAGCTAGTTATCTATAAATAAATGGTGTAAAAATAAATAATAAAACTCCTATTTAAAATGGGTAAAACAGCGCATAAAATTATATCAATGTATTTACCCTTTATTATAAGATTACATCGAAGTGCCGACTAAATTACTTCGTACGAGTCTTCCTGTACCCATTCGCTTAATGACCTGGGTTCGATCACGTACGTGCAACTAAACTTGTTTGAGATTTCATTAGCAGTAGAGATGGGCTGACTAGTCGGCGGCTAGTCGGGAAAGCCGACTATCCTGCTGCATTTATAGTCGTCGAATATTCGGTAAAAGATGCCGAAATAGTTACTAAATGAACTGTAGAAAATGAGGAAATATATCGCCAGTACCTAACTTTTGTTTTTTAACGACTAACACCGTCATCATCATCGTCATTTCAGCCGAAAGACTGCTGAACATAGGCTGCCCCAAATGTCGCCACATTAACCGATCCCGTGCGTCTCGCATCCAGCGGATGTCTGCAACCTTAACCAGTCATCGGTCCACCTAGTGGGATGCTCATAAAACTGCTGGTGCTAGCAAAAAAATAAATAAAATATAGATCAGCAAGTCCGGGAAAGCTGGATATCCGGTCACATTATATTAATTTAGTCGTCTAGCTGCCTAGTCGGCTAAATCCTCGTCGGCCCATCTCTAATTAACAGGTATCAGGAAGTAGTGTACAATTACCAACGGTCGTGATAGGATCGTGTATGAATGCTAATGGTACAGTCACAAACGCGACTGGTTCGTTTGTTAAGGTTGTTTTTTCTGTCTACCTTAACGACTATTTTGCGATTGGTTTAATTTCAGTATTAAAAGCTATATAAAGGACTTGAGACTTAAAAAACTTGAGCAGTGGTGGCGTATCGGTCGCGATTTCTATGTTGTAAGTCGTGGGTTCGAATTCGAACCTAGGCAGGCACTTTACTTTGTGTAAATTATTTCGTCACCCCTGCTCTCAAAACGATGAAGAAAAACATCGTTAGGAAACCGGCATGTTCTAGAACCAAAAATTCGAAGATATGTGAAATTCACCAACCCGCACTGGGCCCGCTTAGTGGATTACGGCCCATTCCCTCACATAGAGAGGAGGCCTATATCCCAGCAGTGGGAACATTAAAAAGCTGGTGATAATGAATCCTGTAATTGTCTCTCACCATACATACAAAGAAGGCAAGAACATTGATCACAATGGCAAGCGTAGTGTTGATGATATATGGAAATACTTAAAAGCGATTTTTGATTTCAACGTTTTCTCACGAAATGCCTAAATCGATGTTAGTTAAAAAAACTTAAATCTGCGAATTTTTATAACACATATGACATTGTCTTGTGGCAGTGGGCAGAGGGCACATTGCTCGCAGAACTGGTGGCCGATGGGGCCGAATAATTCTGGAGTGGCGACCGTGACCCGGAAGAATTTGCGTTGGAATGTCTCCCACTCGATGGAGCGACGACCTGGTCACTGGTCAAGCCTGCGGGAGTCCGGTGGATGCGAGACGCACAGAACCGATCAGTGTGGCGACGCCGACGCTTGGAGGACGTCTATGTCCAGCCGTGGACGTCTTTTGGCTGAAATTATGATATGACATCGGCAGAATAACATTGGCATCATTGTCTGAAATGTCAAAATACTTAATTTAAATAGTTTATTTACACAAAATTCTGATATCAACTTCCATTATTTAAAATGTATGCCCGAAAATGTTCACAACCACTTAAAACTGCGCTCCATAACATAACAGGCATAACTTATTTAAACCTAGTTTGTCAGTTATGTAGGAAACGGGAGCATATCAAATGCTCCATTTATACCGCCAGTTTAAATTAAAGGATTATTCTTGTCACAAACCCACTACGATATTTCAGTCGCCTCGGCTCGCTGCGGGCGAACTGATTTACTGAAACTTATGTGATACTTGTTTCTGTTAGCGGCTCCGCCTGCATGAGTGTTAAGATTATCTTACGAGAACTTACTACTGGAATAAAAAATGTCCTAATTCTGGTAATTTTCAACCTTTGTTCCAAGTGTTTCTCAAATCCATTCAATCATTAAGTCGTGATTGATTGACTAACTTACTTCTAAATTCAGAAAATACACAAAATGTAAGGGGAATCCCCCTCTTGGCATAACATTTTTAGGCATAACGTTTTCGCATAACTCTTATGAGCATAATAATACTGTGACATAATAATACTTTAGCATACTGCAAAGGTTAGCATAACTGTCTTTTGAGCTAATTTGTTTGGCATAATTTGGAGTTGCATAAATTTTAGAGGCCTAATATATATTCGTCATAATAATTATATTTTGAATGTTAGGTTAGGAGTCAATTCCCCCCCATTGTCAAGGCGGGAAGGTTCAGTAGCCGTGGCTTCGCAAGCGAAGAGAAATCCGAGGAGAGGCCGCTCGTCAGAGCTTTTGCCGATAAGCCGACTTGGGCGACATCGCAACTGATGCGTGCCGTTACCTCGTGTCGCGGCGGGAGAGAAGTGACGGTATTGCGGTGTGCCACTCTCCCTACCTTCCGCGGCCTATATTGGGTCGCCACCGTCTGATGGTGGACGCGGTGTTGCCGCATTGTAGGAGGAGTGTCGGTATAGCGTTGGCCGCTCTACCTATCCCCTGCGGCCGAAATGCTTTTGGTGGCGGGGCCACTGACCTGACCCGTCACAGGGGGACCAAGGGTGCCATACAAAGGGCCTATTTTCGAAATAAAAAGGAAACTATGAATGACATTAAGCGATAGAGTAGCTTTCTATCAGTAGAAGAATTTAAGTTATCAGTTCTTCCACAGATTATCCTGAACAACCAAACAACTTCATCACTTTATTATAATAGTTTAGATGATGCAGGTATATAAATACATACTCGTTATAGAATTGGCGATGTCTGTCGCACCCCTTTAGTGCAAGTGTGAATGTTTTAAATTGCCACCTGTCTGGACTGATGTAGTGACGCGTGGGATTGGCTAACTGAAGTGGTTTCGGAAATTCGGTCTGCATTTATACTGTAAAATATTTATTTTTGAACACCTTCAGCTATACAATAGCCTTCAGTCATGGTGTAGCTGGATGAACAGATGACCCGACGAAGGTCGCTGGAACCCTCTGAATTCTGGATCTTCAGGAAGGTTTTCAAAAAGTATGAGATTGACATAATCATCATTATATCAGCCGAAAAATGTCCACTGCTGGACATAGGCTTGCGCTATTGTCAATGTGACCGCGACTTACAAGTTGTAGGTCGTGGGTTCGTACCCAGGCAGCCGCTTTCTTTTTGTAAATTATTTCATCACCACTGCTCTCAAAAACGGTTAAGGAAAATATCGTGAGGAAACCGCCATGTCCTAGAACCAAAAATTCGAAGACTTGTGAGATCCACCAACCCGCACCAGGCTTGCGTGGTGGGTTACGGTTCATCCCCTCGCACAGAGAGGTCTGTGACCCAGCTGTGGGAACATTAATATGATAATGATGATTGAAATGTCTTGTGGTCAATTTCTTACATTTTCGAGGCCTGTAAGACCTTTCTTGGTGATGTTTTGGATCGGAGGTCAATGTCCAACAGTCGACATCTTTAGGCTAAATGGTGATGATGAAGAGGAACCCGTACGGTCTAATCAAATACTAATAGATTTTGACTAAACAATTGTTGTTACTTATCCTCTGTCTTTGAGCACCTTAATAAACCAAATAGCAACGTGTCACGTTCAAGACAATTTGTAACATTCTACCGCGGATTTATACTCATTAAGAATTGTGACGTAAGTAACCTAAATTGTTTCAGAGGTTGCTTAGAGCCGGCAAAAGGGGCCATCTTAATAAATCAACGTAAACGTCTCGCGTTATTTAAGATAACTTAGCTAACTTTGTCCCTAAAGGAAGGTTCACTAATTTATTTAAAAGTCTTTTTAATTATTAACTTAGCATGCCAGTGACATAGTTTGGGCTGGTTTTTACAAGCTTTTAATTAACTTGCAATGTAAGTATGTTTGTATGTATGTGTGTTCGGGTCAAATCATGCAACTGAATTTTAAAGCAGTTATCCTCCACCGATTAAGATGAAATTTTGCATACACGTTTAGTTTGGATGACAATCCATGGTTAGATAAGTGACGTCATTCTAAATCCAATATGGCGGACGGCCCAAGATGACGGACTAGTTATTTTTTGTGCACTGCCATGATATGGGTATCAAATGAAACGGTTTGCTGAGAAGTATACGAAATAAGCTTGTTTTAAAAAACATATTTTTAATTATTAAATTAACATTAACTTAGCATGCCAGTAGCATAGTTTGGGCTGGTTTTATAATTGTGTACCTGAGGTTACCACCGAAATTTTATGTCAAATTTTGACAGGTTTTTACGCTCAAGTAGAATATGATTTTCAGATTCAACATTAAATCCTTAATTCGGAAATTAGGGTTTTGTCTATATTGGTAATGGTAGTTTTATTCTATAGCAGGTTGATTCTAATTAAAGTTCCGATTGATTTATGACGACAATATGGGTATCCATTTTTGTGTTTTTTTCAAGCTAAAGGGGTTTGCCAATTACGTATAAATAATGTTGCAGACTTTATGCGATCTTGTAGGTAAATGAGTATGAATATTTATAGGTTATAAAAAACTACAAAAGGTTTTTATAGTAGGACATTTTCATAGGCTCTGCTAAACGCGACAGTATTTTTGTGCTCCAAAAATTTAATGATAATATAATATTCCCCTCGGTGGCTTATAATGGGTCCGTGCCCACTCAACCCGATTAGACTCAACCCGAAGAATATGATAAGCGTAAGAGCGTCGATGTATAGTTAGGCAAAAAAGTGTTGATTTATCGCTTGCATCACAGAGTGTGTAAAATTTAAATAATGTTAGGATAAATAAATCAATAATTATACAAGTAAGTACTTATCCTTTTTAATATAGTATACGCTTTGTACTTTGTAGTAAAAATCACAGATTATTGATAATTATCATTACAATCTTATAGCTAGTGGCACGGTGGTATTTATTGGATCAATCTATAAACGTGATTATAATTATTAGGTTACCAAGTAGGTACTAACTTCCAAAGTTAAGATATTTAGAATTAAATATCACTTTGCCTGACTGTACAAATGGCGCTGAATTGGTAGTAAAATTTCTGGTATTATACTACGGGTTGAGTCTAATCGGGTTGAGTGGGCACGGACCCCTTATAATTATGTACTACAGTTTTTTTTTTCAGATTTTTTGTTCAAAGTGTGTCATTACTTTTTAAGCTTAGCTTTTGATAATTATAGGTCAGCGCTAAATTAGCACTCGAAAACTAATACATACTTGGTATAAGAAAATGTCTAATTGTAGGGATTTTTTTTCCCAAAATGTCGATAATTTAAGGTTGCTTCAGGTAACTAGAATTTCACTGACAATTCAACGAAACATGACGGCTACCTACTCATTTATTTACGACCCTGACTACTCAGTCATTACCTAGGGGTAGTTTAGCTACGCCTACATAAACCAAGTCTAAGCCGCCTTAGGCAGACCATTCTACATTGAAACAGCCAGAACAGGATTAACAGATAGACTTACAATCTTATTTTTGAGGGTAGATGCAAAAATAACAAGATGTTTCATTTCAATAAACGAGAAAATAGTTCAAACACAAAAGAAGACAGAAAAGAAATAAACTGGCGTTACCATTATTTATATAACAATGAAACACAACGTTAGCTAAGACTGGAATAATAAAATACTACAAAAGAACGTCATGGAGTTATTTTAATTAATGGCAATCCGGAGTATGCTAGTATTATATTATCTGTGCCGGAGTGTTACGGCCATTCCGGATGGCGCGATGCAATTTAAATTGCGTCGATTGGTGATATCGTACAAGTATTTTCTAAGAAAATTTGCGTCGTATTTCGTGATTGCGTCCATGTGAAGGTACTTGAGAGAAGATGTTCCAGAAATTTATGGAGCCTGGGCCAGCTCTATGTACACTATGTATAAAAATTGCTATATAATATAGTAATCTTTTTTAATTGTTAGGTTTTCTCTACCTTCACTCCGTTTCAAAATAAACTCAAATTAACTTTGTCAAGTAGGGATAACACAACATATAATTAAACCTGGTGGATCAGATCAGCAGTATGCGAAAAATTACATTTTGACAAGGGAGCGTTCAAGTATTACGTAACGCAATTTTTGAAGATTTTTGACCCCCCCTCCCCCCACTGTAACGCTCCGTAACGTTTTTCTGTACCCCCCCCCCCCTCTCTAAAGGTTACGTAACACTCAAGTCATCATTTTTACCCTGAAGTCGCAAAAAGTTGTTATAGTTTTTATCCTTCGTATAGTTTTAATTGCCTTATAATAAAACAAGAGATTTTTAATTCGCAACACTATAAAAAGGGTTGCCAATTTGGGAGTTTTATTTCCCTATTTTTTTATATAAAAAAAGAAATAATGTTACGTAACGTGTTGTAAGAAGGACCCCCTCCCGCCCGTGTAACGCATCGTAACGTTTTACGAGACCCCCCCGCCCCCCCAAATTGCGTTACGTAATACTTGAACGCTCCCCAATGACATTTGATTGACGTGTCATCGTAAAATCTACGATAAAAAAAACAACACGAATTCAATTGCAACAGAGAATCAATCAGAAATCAAATAAAGTGGATTGAAAAACTATAAAAATCACTAAAAACATATCCAATTCAAAGCCAAAGACTCAAAGACGTCATTTCTTGAAACTGTCAAAGTCGTCGAACGTCATGTCAAACACAACTGTCATGGCTGCCCTAAAAATAGGGTTATCTTATTAAAAAACTGTTAAAATGCTCAGTTTTGTAGGCCTGTTCTTCAAATGAATTTGTAAGTATTTTTATGTAACTCTCCTATTTTTTCCTATTTATCTATGTGGTGTACTGGCTGGTACATAGTGATGGTCCAAAATCGAAAATCTCCTTTCGCTTAGTAAAAATCGCTTATAATTCTCGCCAAACTTCAGGGCGGCCAAGAATGGTTATTTAGTGGGTTATAAATCTAATCGTCGAGTCATCAGGCAGATGCTTAGTGGGGAGTTGCAGTCGTGAGGTATCTCTGAGTCTAGACTGAAAGCGTTAGCCACTCCCCTTTACGTAAATATTTAATTAATCTAGAAATTCCGAGTACTTCGTACCTACTCAGTGAGGAAATTAGTTGTCGCATCTATTGGCACTTCTAATTTATACGTAAAGGTTAAGGCTCATGCAGCCATGCCTCAACCATGTAAGTTTTTGGAGTTCAAGAAAATTTGCAGTTTTTCGTCATTCTTCATAAGTATCTAAGGAGAAGAAACCTATCCAGATCCACTAAATTATTCATGACACGGAAACACTATAGTTTATTGTAAATAAATGATAATTTATAATTAAAATTTTGTACACAATGCCACCGAATATTTTTATTCACTAACGAGAAATTCGAAACATTTCCAATATGAAAATTGTATTGAAAAGTTTTATAGAGGGCCAAACAGAATATTGATGAACCTATACCGTAAAAATAAAAGTATAAAATGTTTACTGTTTTCGCTATGGTATATTGCGTGTATAGTCATAATAGGTAAATGAGAATGACAGACAGATTCAATGGAATGATGAAAGGAAATGATAATATTTTATGTTTAAACTAGCTTTGCCCGGGTTGCCTACATGTCCATTACCATTGTACTGTACCCATATTTGCAAAATAAAATATCTTTACTTTTATCTTTATACATCTCTGGCATAATGAACTTTTCAAAAGTTAAAAATATTTTCAAAATTCCGGTGGATACTCTCCACATATTATACACAAACTCACAAATTTCATTCTCTTTTTATTTATAACTAGCTGTTCCCCGCGGCTTCGCTCCCGTGGGCCACCCCACAGGACCTGTTATCGGGATAAAAAATAGCCTATGTCACTCAGGAATAATGTAGCTTTCTATTGGTGAAAGAATTTTTTAAATCGGTCCAGTAGTTTCGGAGCCTATTCGATACTAACAAACAAACAAAAAAATCTTTCCTCTTTATAATATTATATAGTATAGATATCATGTATGGATTTAAATACTTGGAAGCAGATAGGTACAATACACAGAATCGCATTGCCAGTATAACAGGACTGCATTTTAATGAGCCATTAGGCTTCGTCAATATTTAACACTCTGCAACGTATCAAACAAGTGATTTGTAAACCAGAAAGTGTCTGCCATTTTGAGTGGGAGTAAATTATTCAGCTTTTTATCTTTGTGGCTCCTGAAGGCAAAAAGAACATAAATGAAAATAAATTTAGTATCAAACACGCACTAAATCATGATATTGACTAGCAACTCACAAAAATATTTTACCGTATTCAAAAAGAAATTCTCAGTGATAGACTCGGAGATAAGAGGAATAGAATGCCAACTCAAGTTATAGGTCACGTGAAGTAAACAAGCCAAAACAAATGACCTCTAATGGCACAAACAACATTTGCCCATTTTGGATATAAACTGCGAAATGCCCGTCTATTGTCTGCCAATAACTAACAATATTCGTGTTTTAGGATGGGACACGACCGTAAACAATGTTATCTTGCCACGTGCTATTTTTAGCCCACTATTAGATAACATCACGACCGTCTTCGGCTTTCTGCGTATTATATTCGATGAAAGTGTTAAGGGGCGGGCCTGAGTCCGCCTGAGTCGGCTTTGTGTTCCCCATCAGATTGGACGCGCCTTCAAACGTTTCTTGCTGAAATAATTGGTCAGAGTTGAAGGTCGGACCGGATAACATCTCGATGTAAACCATTTCTATTCCTCGGTCTAATTTACGAGCTTTTCCGTTGTCCGAATTGTCTGTCCTCTGTCAGGCTCTCGTCGCTCGAATAATCCTTCTATCTGATCCATTTGCCCGTTATCACTCGTTCATAAAGCTCAAATGTACAACTGTAAATCCTGTGAGTATTTCCATTATTCGGGCTTATAAATTGCCCCTAGGTTGAATTGCGTCTACGGTCGAATGCGGCCGGTTCTATTACGGAGCAACAGAGCGGCTGTGAATTCTGCATTGCCCGCGCCCTTGGGCTACGAACTAGGAATCATGTCCATAATAGCCTTGGAAATTATTATAGTTTACGCTGTTTCCAACCCTGGCATTTTCGGAACACTTTAGCCAAGAATGCTCTCTCTAGAGAACGGCCCGGGGCCATGCTTTTGTTTATCTAACTTCCTGAGATGCTAATGGGTATACGTTTCGCGGCCAAAAATGCAGGCTATTTCCTGTGAGAATATCTCTCTTTTAATAATATCTCAGAAAAGTTTTGTTTTAGTCTGGGAGTTGGGATGTTGAGTGCACCGAAGTAAATCGAGACATTTTGTGAAAATAACGTACTCTGAAAAGCTCTGTCTAATTTATAATGTTTTCGCCTTGAATTTAATCAATTTGTATGTTACGAACGAAAATGTCGATTTTCTTCCTTTGAACTTTTCCTGTAAATAAGGTAGTCCTTTTATTTGCGTACTGAGCAATAAATTTTTATGCGTAACGATCTAAACGAGCACACCCGTTGACATAGTTACAGCATCTGGCAGAACTGGATGCTGCTCACCTCGTTACAACGTTGTCACATTTTGATTTTGTTGTGTTCGCCTTGTGGAAATTGGATTCGCATTGCAGTCGTGCATTGTCGATAATGGGGGCAAGTACGAACGCAATCTGTGCCACAACTGTAACTCTACTTGAAAATACATTCTATAAGGCTGGAATTTTTCGCTGTTGTGAATACGTTGCAGACATAATATTGATGGATGGAAGGATATGAGTGTTCGATGTTATCCCACGTCACTTCTGATACCGCATCAATTAACTGTCGCTGAGTCGTACCTCTTGGTCGCACCTGATGGCTTTGCACTCGAACGACACGAGTCCGTCGAGCCAGTAGTCAGCCGACCGCGTTCGGAGTAGCACGCCCTTCGTCCTCGGGCGCGTCACCGATGTAAACGCGACCCTTAATCTTTAAAAATATTTTTAGTTCACGGAAATCGCGTGTCGTCCACGGTTTTCAGTGTTGTTCCAATTCGAGAGTGCACAAAGGAAGTTTATACTACTCGAGAATCGAACGTTTGTACGTCGATGGGATGTAGTGTTTACAGTAATACCATAAGGTAAGTTTGTTTATATGTCGATCAGCTGTGAAACTTGGACGGCTCTCGAGTGTGTTTATGATACTGTCATATTTGAGCCGCTGCTATTTAAACATTTGATGAGGTTAAAGTGTTTTAGTGAGTGTTGGTTGTTAACTGGTTTAGGTACACGTGTGTTTTGAATGCGTTTCGAGTGTGTGACGTGTTTGGTCAGTAAATACAGGAAGTTATTGCAGACAAACGTTATCTTACGTCAGTTACAAATAAGTTACGACTTGCTTGAAGTGTATCGGTGCGATTACTGGTAGTAAATTGTAATTAAAGTAACTGTTCGGAGAAGAACTCGAACATACAATTCTAATTAACAGTTACATGTTATTTTCTTAATTGTTAATTTTCATTGTGTTGATATATATTATTGCATAAGTGTATGTAAATCGCTGCAGTCATGCGCTGAAGTATTCTGTTATTGTTAGTATGTTCATCTATACGACTATTCATTCAGTCGCGTGCTTTGCTTGCTTACGAATTCAAAGAATTGAACAATGTTGCTATTTCAATAATATTTACATTAAATTCCGTCATTCTATATGACAAATATTGAATTTAATCTACAACTCTTGTTTCAGATATTTCTTATATTTTAGATCAGTTGTAGGTTGTAGCGTTTATCTCTTATCTCCTATCTTCAATTGATATCACAAGCTGATAAAACCGATCATATATTAAGATCACGCACATATTCTCACAAATTTAATATCATAATTGTATTGGATTATATCATAGCTTTATTAAGGAACTTATTCTGCCACGGAAGTGGTGGTTTCGAAAGGGAGATGGTATCGATTGGTATTCTGATCTCGTTAAGAATATAGTCGGTGTATAGTGTGTTCCCACGTTGGTTTATGATTGGACAGATAACCTATAACTCTATGTATGGTTCTTACTCGTTGCGGGTTCGTTAAACACTCTTTTATTTTTTTATTATTATCTGTGGCAGCGCTTCGTTGCACAGCCAGTTGAATTGACTAAACCCGTTTGCTGTTAAATTGTTTTAGTTTATTTTTGTTCAGCCGAAAATTGTTAAGTAATCTCGAATGTTCAGAATTAAAATGAGGTTTTTATAATTATAACAAAGTAATTATAACCTACTTATAAACGTACCTTACAAAAATGTAATAGTTTTATGGCGTTAACGTATAAATAAAATTCATATTGCTTTCCAGTAATCAAAAATTATTTGATATTTTTCTCAACTACGTAAAGCTGTTCAAGATACGATATCTTTCATATTTCAATCAAAATATTGCGGAATCGTATGAAAGGTTGAGTGTACGAAAAATATGATATGCCCGGAGTCCCAACATCTGTATTTTGCTGAGTCGTGTCGGTGTGAGTGCGAGATACAAGATATGGGATTAGAATTTATTTATATATCGTGTTTCTTTTCATATTTTTCCTCTGATGGATTGGCTTTGGACGTTATTGATAGACGTATGATGCAAGGTTGGGGTTAAGTGAAGGTCTAACTTAATGTATATTCAAGTTATTTGAATGGAATTGCGAAAACACATGTATGTTATTTGAACTGTAATACAATAAGATTCATACAATAACTTTTGCAGGCACTGAACTTGAAAACATTATTTTCCAAATGGTGTTGAATAAAAACTTTATCACAAAAAATAAACCGAATTTAAAAGTAAAACACTAAAAAGTGCAAAATTACTTTCGTTTTACCTCTCGTTTCTAAACTTTTCGTTTCAAGTATAACTTACTTGAAACGAAAAGTTTAGATTTTATGGTCATTAGACATCGATACTCATTACGTTTGCGAAGTTTCGCTAATTTAATTTGACCTCATTAAAATAAGGTAGCTATAACGAATATTCATTTACTAATGAATTGTTATGTCGTGTAAAAAAATCCGCAGTGAAAAAATATTTCACTACAAAATACACAATACCTAAGGTAATTGTATTCCACCTGTACAACCTTCCTACGTGCTTTATGGCTTTATATTGCAGTCCATGCTGGCAGACCAAGGAGTAAAATAATAACACTTACACCATAACTTGGTTATGAGTTATGACATTATTGAACCAACCCACACAAAACTTGATAAAATATTACAAACTAGCTTCAACCCGCGGCTTCGCCCGCATAAAAAGTGTTCCATTATCCAAAGATAACACAAAAGGGATAAAATCCTGTGACCTGATCCAGCTCAAGGTCTACCCATGTGCCAAAATTTTCAACTAAATTTAAAAAGTAACAGGCAGACATAGTTACTGTCGCATTTGCCTTGTTTGTATGGATTTATAATAAAAATACAGGATTAAATACAGCTTTGACATTCAGTAAAGTACTTTGTTTTTATATCTACGAGTCCCTTAGATTAGATATATTTGGATATCGAAAAACTGAATTTCAGATAATCTCTTAACATATTTTAAAATAACATAAGCCTCTCTTTTGCTTCGCCGTAGGCGGGTAATGACATTTCATTTATTTTACCTTAAAAATACTCGTACTTATTCCTTTTATTTACTGTTATGTCAGATTTAAACCTGCGATATGTCATTATCGATTGTCTGCGTATCATTGTCGATGGCAACAGTTAAAATTAAACGATACAATTTCGAAAGCCATAAAAGCAATGTTATGGCAACATTATATTTCAGTCTACAAATAAAACAAAGCACTTAATAGTTAAACAAATAAAATTAATTAACATCAATTTACCACTATAAATGGTTGGTACAAAGAAATCTAAAGATTTCTCCATTTCGTTTCGTTATAGATAACTCCACAAGAGTGCATCCGACAGACGCTTTTATCTTTAAACATAGAGAGATGTTAATGTCGTCTTAAATAAAATAAAAATACAACGAGAATAAATTACGTGGCAACTCTAACGTCCTCTTATGAAACTAAAAAAAAGGTCTATTTGAATATGGATTCTCATTCGATATAGACGTTCGGGTTGCTGAATGTCCACAGAAATATTATTATGGACAATATTATAAGACTTATATTATTACTATTGCTTAGTAATAGTTGCAAAGATAGAGATGTTAATTTTGTCTTGTTAGTGTAAACTTTTAAACTTTTCGTTTCAAGTAGAAACGAAAAGTTTAAAAGTTTACACTACCAGTGACCTCGTCGTACTCAGATGTAGTAACTTGAAATTAAGTTTGTTTTTTTTTTGTATTTTATCGTCATTAGATATCGATACCCATCACTGCGGCACTAATAAAAAGTAACCCTGTATACCTTCTTACTTACTTAGGGCCGTTTTCTGAATTGAGAATTCGGAGTTTAGGACGATATTAAATACCTGCTTTAATGCCACAGTTTGACAGGTTTTCTGATTAAATTAGTTTGAAAAAACCTCCGATTTCTGAATTGAGAATTTGAGTGGTAAATTCTCAATTCAGAAATCGGAGGTTTTTGGTTTTTCGTACAACATCGCTTTATGAAATAAATATTTCGATCTGCAACAGCGAAAAATCTTTCCTTACAAAATTGTAACTCACACAAATCTAATTCGCTGAACAAGCAGTTATTCTTACCCGTTCATTAAAACTTCTACCGTTCCAAACTGTTGTCGGATATTAGTTGACGATCCCTTTAATTTTACGTTTAATTAAACGACAATTTAGTTTAATGACGACACCTTATGACTAGCTAGAGATGGTGATCTGTGATCAATTAATCTTGTAGGACCAAAATCATCGATATAATCGATCCAGTGAATCGACATTTCACTCTAGAGAATCGAGGTTCGTGTTTTCTGTTTTAATATGAACACATTAAAATTGTATATTTTTTTTCAGTTTCATGAAATGTTTTTAAAGTACTTAACCAAAATAAATGTCACTTTTTACCTAATATTTTCATTTAGTTGTAAAGACAACTTTAATTAATTAAAAATGTTAAAGATCGATTATGATTATGATTTTCTTCTTGTTTTCGGTTATTGGATTTATATTTGTATTGAAAATACAAACGCCAAAAGCAAATCAAAAAAATTCTTGCTTCTTGGAAATATGGTTTTTTTTGGATCGATTTTTCTGATTTCGTTTCAAATCTTTTGAAAAGAATCGCCCATCCCTACTAACGACCCAAAGTTTAAAAGCATATTGGTGTCAAAGAGAGTCGAAGTGAATTTAAAAATATGTGCATAGCGTATTATACCCCATTTTTAGACCCAAATAGGGATCAATATGTTGTGTTTCAAAATTCGCTTCGATTTAGTTTCAGTGTGCTTAGAGCCTAACATGCGAAGGAAGTTCATACCTATTGAGGTAGGTTATGGTCGGTCGCTAAATAATTAATTAAAATCTAACCTCGATTATGCTGCTAAGTGCACGTTGTACGGAATACGGAGCGAGGACAGGTCAATAGTCGCGGAGCTGGACTTACTTATGTTACCGCTGTGAGTTTAATATGTTGAAGTTATGCGAGGGGACCGGATTAGCTAAATAAATGCCAGTCATGCAGTCTAGCGCGTCCTTTCTGACAGCTCCTTTGCATAGTCAGGGAGCTTGACGATGAACTCGGCAGATTTTTTTTAAGTTTTACTAGTTTCTGCCAGCGGCTTCACCCGCATCACAGTCGGAAGTTGGACCCCTTTGGTCCTTTACCTTACGTTTTTCCGGCATAAATAGTAGCCTATGTGCTATTCCGGACTATTATTTGCAAAAATTCTTCCCGCGCCGTTCAGCCTTTCTGGCTTGACATATATCTATCCAAACTTTCGTATGTATAATATTATTAGAAAGAATTAAGATGTTCGTAACCTGTATGTTCGTCATAAACAAGAAATACGATCGGAAGGCGTCGCTGGACCTGCCAAAATTTTATCCCTAGGAAACAAATCTACTCACAGATACGTTATTAGGGTTCGGACGTTCGATATCTCGGGACCCAACACAGATACGTCTGTCGTAAAATGACGGCGAAAGTCAATCGGCTTTCATCGTTTGAGGTTTCAAACAATGGGATAAGACTAGGCAAAGAGAGATATGGACAAAAAACGAACACTAACTAGAATCTCCACCGGGTTACACTCTGGCCAAGATGAAGGTGCAATGTTTACTAGCAATTCACTGACAGCTCAATCAGCTGACAGCGGGCGTGAAAATTTTAGGTTCGCTCTTATCTAATCTTCTAGTCCTATGACCTTGGATGTTTTATGTTGTCGAACTATCTTTCATCTGTACTAACTCAGATATACAACAGATAAAACATTCTATATCGAATTCGTTTTATGCTTGTTGTTCAGTAGAGGGGTAGCCCAAAAAAATGCCGTTTTACTTTGATAGTAAACATTGTATCTTGAAAGTGGCTAGAGTATACATATGACTGCAAGTCTATTGAGTCGTATCATAGGATAATATCATAACATCACGCCTGTACCCCTCGAAGAGCTAGACAGAGGTGCACATTTAGCACACAAGACAAAGACAAGAATTCTTTATTTCAACTAGGACATTAAGCGGCACTTTTGAACGTCAAAAATATAAATTTGAAGTTAATAATAATTGATTCTACCGTCCATTAGGAAGCTACTTAGCTTGTTATGGAGAAGAACGGACAACAAAACTTCATTACTAACTCTACAACATTTACATACATACATAAATTCATATACGTGAGAATGGTGCACCCAGCACTACTATACTACGTAGAGGTATAAAGTATTACGAGCACTAACACGTAAATTCCTTCATTTGATAAATAGGAACATGGTTCTCACATACTTACAAATGTCACACACATTTCGCCAGTTATGTTTGCGTCCCATCATCCCATGTAATAGGGGCGAGCCTATTGCCATCAACTGGGCACAAATCTAGACACCGGGCTGCTAATGAGAAATTCCTGATTGAAAAACCCGATAACACTGTCCGACCCGAGCATCGAACCCAGTACCTCAGACTTACCATCTTGACAAATAATAGAAATAGATGTACCGATAATAGATACCGTCGTCGATAATATTACCTCTGTCTGCGGGATCAATTCATGTCTGGCCACCGGTCCTTCGATACCGCAGAGAAAACTTTCCAGACACAGACGTACCTTATTCATTTGCGCTCAAACCTTATTCACAATATGTATCTAGAGAGAGTTCGTGTGTGTGACTTTATTTAAAGTTTATTGGTTACTTGTACATTGATTGCACGTAGCAGAGATGACAATGTTGAGATGGATGTGCGGAGTGACGAGAATGGATAAAGTGAGAAATGAGTGTATTAGAGGAAGTTTGAAAGTGGCGCCAGTGACAGAAAAGTTGAAAGGAAACCGTTTTGTCCTGGTTGGTCCATGTGATGAGGAGGGCTGCAACGCATGTTACTAAAAGAGTTATGAATGTGGATGGATGGAGAGGAAGGGGAAGGCCAAAATAAATATGGATGGACTGTGTGAAGAGTGATATGAAAGAAAAGGGAGTCAGTGATAGCTTGACAGGGGACAGGATGGTATGAAAGAAGATAACGTGTTGCGCCGACCACAAGTAACATGGGATAAGGGCAGGCAGAAACAAGGGTTGGGGTTGGGGTCAATAGGTACAGACGTACATAAATTCTCGCCTAATTCCCATGGGTGTTGGTAGAAACTATAGAACGAGACCAGCTACGATACTTCCATTTCGTTATTGGATTTATGGTTTGTGTTTTACTATTTTGAAAGGCGTCTGCTATTTAATTTGTTTGTTTTCACTACATGTTCAAATTAAATTAACTAGGAAACTATACTGAAGTTGATGGGTTTAATTAACAAAATATGTCTTTAACAACAGTATTTGACATTTGGCAGTGTTATGTGAAAGTAAAATAAATACATCTAATGATGATAATAACAATTAGCGACTCCACGTGACTACAGGGTCAACAGTTCAACGAAAATCTTTTTAACCCCCGACGGAAACAGAGTGACTGTTAAAAGTTTGATGTGTTTGCCTGTCTGGTTTATATGATACATCTGTCTGTGGCATCATAGCTCCTAAACGAATGAACCGATTTTGATTTCGTTTTATTTTTGTTTGAAAGGTGACTTTATCGAAAGTGTTCTTAACTATGTTTGATGAAAACACAAGATACTACACTGTTGCCGCAAGATAACGTGGATATGCATAGATTTAGTTTTTTTTTTGCTACGCAATACTATATCTATTTGGATATGTCGAAGGTTTTATGAATTTTAAAATGTTTTTTCTCATGGGATCTGCGGATCTGATAGATCTGCTGAGTTTGTAGTGAAAACTAATTGATTTATATGAGCTGCATTTTATTGGTAAAACCTACTTATTGCTTTCTGAGATATCTTTTCCTTGAAGTTCCCCTAATTTGGGCTGGTAATTAGTTGGCTTTTCGTAATCCTCTGAGCTTATAGTATTGCACCACGAGTGCGGTACACCGCAATAGTTCAACAGGTCAAGCAGGATTTGAACCCGACCTCTTGATTGCCAGTTAACACATTATCCGCCGTTGGGTATCGGGAACAGAAGTATGTTATTTCACACAATTCACATAATAAAAATCCCACTTTAGAGTTATATGTAGGTATTAGTCCAATAAAAACCTAAAGTATATGAAGATAAATCTTAGGTAACTAGTGTAGAGGTAAAATTTATTATTGTAGTTGTGTTAGTAAAAGGTAATCTCTACTCATATGATAACAAAAATCTTTCGCTGATATTCAGGGTGGGCCAAAACTCGTGGATCAAACGAAACGGGCGATATTTGGGGGGGCTATATGCAATAGCTCATAAAGTACCAAAATTTAGTTTTTTACTTTTTTTTTTTATACCCCAACTATCGCCCTGTTTCGTTTGATCTACGATTTTTTGCGCATACTGTATAAAGCTAAATGCAGATATTTTATAAAAACAATGTAAGGTTACTGTGGTAATATGCCACGGGGGCGATGGTAGGTACGGGAAAAACCTAATCACACTAATATTATAAAGGCGAAAGTTTGTGAGTGTGTGTTTGTATGTTGGTTACTTCTTCACTCTCAAACGGCTGGACGGATCTGGATGAAATTTGAAACAGAGATAGATTATAGTCTGGAATAGTACATGTTACTTTTTATCCCGGCAATATTTTCCCACGGGACTTTTCGACATTCACGCGGGCGAAGCCGCTGGGAAAAGCTAGTAGCTAATTTGTCATACATGAAAAAAAAAATATAAAAAGATTATACATATTACAAAACTTGAATTCAATGCACGTTACAACAAAATTACACCCAAGGTCCAATAACATTGTTATCTAGATATAGTGTCTACCATTTCATAAGTGAATTAAAATGTTACCAAATAACCGAGTCCGCACGCGGCACGACTAGGTATACCTTTAGTCTACATAATAATATCATGTTTGTCTATGTAACCTGAGTAAACAGATATTCCTTCGTCCTTGATATTTTGTTTGTACTACTTACTTACTTTTATTAATACTGAGGGAAAACAACGAATTTCAAATTTCAATTTTGTTAATTGGGTATCTAACATACCTATATCCTATTAATATTATAAATGCGAAAGTTTGTGAGGATGGATGGATGTTTGTTACTCTTTTACGCAAAAACTACTGAAAGGATTTTGATGAAACTTTGAGGTGCTTCCCTCACCTGGAGCGTTCGCCTGTAATGTAACACTTCAGATTCGATTTTGAGCATTACATTAGTATGTTCAATTTGACTCCAAAATTAAATGTGACAAGCATTATCTTCAGGTGAAAAATCAGAGGCTAAAACTTCGCCTCTCGTGTTCAAACACGAGAGGTCGTGGGTTTGGACCCGGTAATGCCGGTAATCCGGGCAAGTACCAATGTGACTTTTACAAATTCATATGTACTTTCTAAGTTTATCTTGGACATCACAGACAACGTTGAAGGAAAACATCGTGAGGAAACCTGGACTTATATAGATAATGTAAGTCTGAAATAGCCAAGTCAGAGGCCTGTGGTGTTCTCAGAGGCGACATTAACTCTGACAACAGATATGGCCACATCCTAACACGAAAAAGAAAGAAAGAAGATAAAATAAAATGATATTACTTGACACTTAAATTCAATGTGACAATGTGTGTTCAATGTGGGTGTGTGTGATCTTCAGCTGAAAAATCCAGAGACTAAGACCTCGCCTCTCGTGCTCAAGCACGAGAGGTCGTGGGTTTGGACCCGGTAATGCCGGTAAACCGGGCAAGTACCAATGTGACTTTTACAAATTCATATGTACTATCTAAGTTTATCTTGGACATCACAGACAACGGTGAAGGAAAACATCGTGAGGGAACCTGGACTTATATAGATAATGTAAGTCTGAAATAGCCAAGTCAGAGGCCTGTGGAGTTCTCAGAGGCGGCATTAACTCTGACACCAGATATGGCCACATCCTAACACGAAAAAGAAAGAGATAAGTTGAAATAAGATGATATTACTTGACCTCGAAATAGCATTAACAAATTCCAACTTGACACAAATATCAGACGATAAGCCACAAATAAACACCTTGAGAAAGAAAATACACATAAGAATACTAAATTTTAACTTATCGTATACACTTCAAAAGTAAAATGTAAACATACAGTTATATTTTAGTGTAATCACCTCGTTATCAGGTTGTGTGTCAATTAAACATTATGTATTGGTTGCGTATCTATGTTTAGATCATTAATAATAGTATTGCTTATGATAAAACATCATTGTATTATCATAATCACTTGCTTGTCCATATATGTATTTATAATACAATCGTTACTCAGAGGTTCTAGTTGTTCAGTGGTTTCTTCCATTATGTATTTTAATAGTAATGGGACATCTTTAATGGGTTAAGTGCATACATCTATAAATACTCAGTGTTGTTGTAAAGAAAACGTTGCTTCAAAATTCTGTTGGTTCCATTTATCGTCGCTAATAAGAAAAAAAAGTTAATTCAAAAAATCAAAAACCCGACTGCTTAAAAAGCGAACTAAAAAGCCGTAAACAAGAAGAAAATCATGCTGTGCAGTCGGAGGATACGTCAGCCAGTGGTTTTGGTCAGCCAGCTCGCGAATACGTATCCTCCGACTGTGTAACTTTTTTTATTTATAAATTTTTAGATATTTTTTTTTAGATTTTGGTACATTTAAACATATGTGTTATAGATTTTTGAAATCACCTCTTAAAACCCTTTATTTTGATACTCCAAACTAAGGGTTTGAAAGTAAAAAAAAATTTTGTCCTTCACAATATGGCGCCCAAAATCCGCAATTTTTCTATTTTCCAATTTTAATGTAGACAGTGATACTCGCAGGGTTAATCGATTGACGTATGAATCATCAAAATCGGCCAACGCGTTTGGTCTCTGGAACGCCACATAGGAACAAACATACATACATACATAGACTGATAAACACATTACCTTCCTTCGGCAGTCGAGTAAAAATAGGAGTTCTATTTTCTTATTATGGAAGTTTAAGCTTGTTATAATCGTTTTAAAGATTTATGGAGTAAGTTGAACTTGACCTATCTTCTGAATTAAACAGTCGATGACATCAATTTGTAATTCGTAACCCCCCTAATATGCATCATTGTTGAATTATTTTTTCTGATTGTTCGATAGGTTTTTACTACAAGTAGTTATATTCCAATTCTGATTTCTCTAACCTTTCTACACCGAATAGTGTTGCCTATTCACTATTGCCAAACCGTTAGTTAATTTTGATGGTCAGCAAAAACAATTCGTAGCGTAAATGTGACCCGCAAAGGGTTCGCCCGGCCGATGTACCGTTGGCAAGACTAGACGTCTCGGTGACGAGACGACAGGCTTAAAGGGTGCCATGTACTTGAGCAAATTTATTGCAAGCACACGTTATAGAGAAAATTGTTATTTAAATGAGTCTGTCAATGAATTTAAGATTGATTCTGAAGTAGACTGATATACAGGTGAAGCCATTCTACTAATACATTCTTTGGCACTTTAGATTACAATGATACCTTTCACTCATTTCAATTTGAATGCCTTAAGCGAGCTCATTAATATTCTTGGTGGTAACTTTAGGTGATAGATTTGAGAAGTTAAAGATATTCTTCAATTTACTTCTTGAGATTATTCAAAAACATCTTTTAGCTATATCGTTTTTGAAGCTGTTAAGTAAGACCACTTTGTAATACATTTAACAAAACCTTTGGTATGAAATACAAAAGGCTTTCGACTTAAGGGTTGCCCATGTAATGGATAACCATTTCTTGAGACACCCTTGACTTTTGCTTACAATTATTTCATCAAACAACGAATTACTTGGAAGTTCGTCATGATTATAATCGAATTCTAATCTTGTAAGAACACTTATCGAATCTTCAGCTGAAGTTAATTGATTCTGGCACGTGTTTTCTCTTTCCTCGTGGTTTCGAAGTTCTTTTACTTTACGTGTTTGCTCCCAAAGGATACTATAGGGATAAAATAAAGTATCCTATGTCCAGTGTCCTTATTAAAGTCATGGTCTACCAGTGCCAAGTTTCAGTCAAATCCTTTGGGGCGTGATTAATAGACATCCTAACTCTCTGACTTTCATCTTTATAATTATTAATAGTATTGGCTATCTAGCTTGCTTCCATGAGCCAAAGGGATTTAAGCTTCTCATTCACAACTGTTAATTTATTCTGAATAGTCTTTTATCTACCTGTATTTGTGACCGTATATGTCGCCATTGAAATTTTGAATAGGCGGTCTTAAGCGTAGTTCCCATGTAATTTAACAGTGGTTCACAATTCTTCCAAGGTCGTTTTATTGTTCGTCTTAATGTATTTCTGCCTCGTTACCATTGCATTATAACTGTGTTATTATTACATCACGATTATTCATTGTTTTATGTTTGATGACGCTCTTTAGAACTTTTAAAACTTAAATCTTCGTCGTGCAATATTTGACAGACAATATTAAAGTCTAAAGATATATTGAAATAAAGGTAAACTTTTGCATTTACTTGGGCAAAGGCACACTGTGATACTGGTCAATGACTGTCTGAACCGAAAACGTTGAATATATATATCGTATATATAGACTATGATTTAGAATTTTCAAAGCGTATTTAAATTCATTTGCTTAGGATGCCAGCGGGGACCTTTTTGTAGTGTTTTCAACGTTCCCCATGTTTACTGTTTTACATTTCAAATTCATTTGTGGCTTACCCTTGTCTCCTGTTGGGAGATAAATGAGAATTTCATTATAGGAATCCTTCAAGGTCATGTTTATTGAAACAACCATTGTGGCTGGGCTATTATGTAAATGGTTCGATTAACAGGAGCTATTTCTCAAAATGGTCGTAGAAAAACAATATATGTATTGTAACGTCAGAATAAATATTTGCTTGGAACTTGATTATTATTTGTGTTTCTTCGAGAGATTTCTTTTCAAAGACACTTTTACAAGTTTTTCTGATGCAATCGACCTCGGGAGCAGTCGTGTAGAAATCTCTGTTTATTCAACCCTCTTTTTCAGATTCTGTTCTGACATTATCTGCCAGCTTTGTAATTTTAGTTCGTGTCAGTTTTCTGTCTTTTAAAAAGAAAAAAATCTTTGTTTAAAAGTGTCCCCAGAAAATGAGTTTTTATTAAAATTTCACTTCTACGCAATATTTTTGATGCAATATGCTTTTCATTTTATATTTGTTCTTCACTTCAGTGCAGGGTTAAGTATACCTAAGTAAAATGTGTTTCATACGTAGCTTTGCTTTTAAAACATTCATGTTTACTTTTTCGAGAAAATTTTAAAGCTTTTTCAGTAATCCTTTAAAACTTTGAACTACTTTAAAATCCCTTAGACACCTACAGACCTACATAGAACATTCAACAATACAATTTATTGCCCAACTTTTTATTTAAAATCACTATTTTTTATAACAACTTGGTCCACAGTCTATTAAAAACTATAAACTGTCTTGTATGCTTTCGTCTACTTCCATTATGTACGACTCATATTTCTACCATTCTATTTCCGAAACCAAACTAATGAATATTGCAGCCCAGAATTTATTTTTCCTTTGTACGAAATGTTTCGACCACAAAAATACTGCTTGCTATGAACTCGCTTCATGTTTTTGTCTAGTCCATACATATTCGTGTTTTTGTACTACACACTGTATTTATCCACATCTGTATTTGCACAGCCTGTGTTTGTCAACGTTACTACCACCCTGTCACATTCGAAATAAACTCTTATTTTTCGAATGTTAGGATTCATAATTGAAAAGCAACGGCTAGGGCTGATTTACAATGTAATAGCATGCCTTATTATTTTCTACATGAATGGATTTAATATTAAAATGTACGGTTAATTTATATTTGTTGTTGTATAGTCAGCACTAGACGTTGTTTACGTTGTAGAATAAACATCATTATAAAGCTGGTACATATATAGGATGGGCAAAAAATCGTGGATCAAATGAAACAGGGCGATAGCTGGGGATATTTGCAATGAATATAAATAGGTGATCGTGGTAAATATCCAATATCTAATTAAACCTTTAAAGGAGCAATTCTTGTATATATGCATGTATATAATCTGAATCTCGGAAACGGCTCTAACGATTTTCATGAAATTTAGTATGCAGGGGGTTTAGGGGGCGATAAATCGATCTAGGTTTCATTTTTAGAAAACGTCGTTTTCTCTATTTTCAACCGAGCAGAGCTCGGTCGCCCAGGTACTTGGTCATGCAACCTTATGTTAATTGTATTACCTATGCGTCTTATTTATATGAATAGGAAATGACATAATGATTTTGTCATATAATAAACCCGTTTGACATGACATCACCACAACAGGCGCACAAAAGCGCATAATCCTATACAAATCCGTAAACAGTGAGTTATTAACTATATGCATATACTCACGCCCATTCCCCATGGCGGTAGGCAGAAACTACAGAATGCCACCTGCTACGATCCTGAAGCTTTTGAATGTAACGCACCGCGCTGCGGTATGCAGTACCGGACACAATCGTATGAAAAACGTCTAGAATGGACTTTTGTTCCGTCGCCGTAGGTGTCAGCGGTGAGGAGAATGATGTGCCCGGCACCGTATACCGTAAAGTTGTGCGTTCCGAACAAGCGACCACAGCCTTACATACGCGTCTTGTTTCATTTACGTTCATACGTACTGTTCATACAAGCGATTAATTTACTAATAAATAAATTTATTTATTCAATAATCTTTTTTCTGCCGTACCCAAAGTGTAAAAACGGGACCCTATTACTAGGACTCCACGGTCCGTCTGTCTGTCTGTCACCAGGCTGTATCTCAAGAACCGTGATAGCTAGACAGTTGAAATGTTCACAGATGGTGTATTTCTATTGCCGCTATGACAACAAATACTAAAAACAGAATAAAATAAATATTTAAGTGGGGCTCCCATACAATAAAAGTGATACATTTGCCGTTTTATACGATAATGGTACGGTGGTGTGGTGGTGGTGGTGGTGGTGGTATGGTAGCGCGAGCCTATAACAGATAAAAAAATAAAACCCTTTGTGCGCGAGTCCGACTCGCACTTGGTCGGTGTTCTTAAAACAAGCTTTTTCATATTCTTCTCAGCAAACCCTATCATTTGAAACCCATATCATGGCAGTGCACAATAAATAACTAGTCCGCCATCTTGGGCCGTCCGCCATATTTGATTTAAAATGACGTCACTTAGCTAACCATGCATTTTCATCCAAACTAAACGTGAATGCAAAATTCCATCTTAATCGGTGGAGGATAACTGCTTTAAAATTCAGTTGCAAGATTTGACCCGAACACACTTACATACATACATTGAATGTTAAATAAAAGCTTGTAAAACAATTAAAAGCAGTAATAATGATTGCGGTCTTAATTCGAATAATTTTTCAAATAGGTCATGCAGTTAACTGTAGAAGCACGCTGGAAAGGTCACGCCTTCAGCAGTAGTTTATTAATATTAGATCGCGTCCTCATGAGAGCAATGCTTTGCGAGTGAGCGCGGAAAAATACTCCGACTAACTAACAATAATCCTTTGGGAGAATGCCGACTTGTATAAAATTTGCCAAGTGCGTGTCGGACCACGCATAGTAAAGTTCCGTAGCCGGGATGACGATGATGATATTGATCCTGTAATTTATTAATTAGATTGCGTCCTCATGAGAGCAATGCTAAAAAAATACTTTTAGAGAATGAAGGTTTCTAAACAAATCCGCAGTACAGGGTATCTAAGCAAGCATGTTGATGATGCAGAATATTGATTTTATCAACTGAAGAAATAAATTTTTATTTCAGTGCGAAACACACACAGTAAATATGAAAATTAATGTAACTTATGGGTCTGTTACTGTAGAAGCGAAGCGATTGTAACATTATCTTCCAAATACATTAATGAAATAAAAAAGTCACTGAGAAACATAATATTTAGCATTATATGGGACCCATTGAAACTCAAAACCGCTTTTATGCACTGAGTGTTTTATTTTCATCTCTCAGTTATTTACATTTTGTTACGAGGGGGGAGTGTCACTCTTAATAAATTTTCCGAAATTTCAGTACAAAAGTCGATATTATAAGGGTTTGGTTTTTTCCATTTGTCTACAGAACCCTATATAGGCAAAGTTGACCACAAATGTCTTATAAGCAGGAGCGGCGGCGCGTAAAATTATTTGTCGTACCAAAGTGTCGTAACTCGTAAATAATGACTCGGATGTGGGCGGGATTAAGTTCCACATGAATTTTCTCTGACTCCGGAAAATTTCTCGCAGTAATATCCATTAGGCTTGATGTTACGAGGAATATGAACGCGATGCCAGCCTTAATTAGAAATTACAGTCGTCGTTATTATTCAAATATTAATTTTAATTTAGTTATTCTAATTACTTTGCCATTAGTCAACTTGTATTTTATTTATTAAGAGGATGACGCAATTTCTTTTTCGACGCAATAATTTTATTAAAAACTTGGCGTCATATTCCAGAAAACACGATGTTTTTTGGGTTTTGCTTGAAGTGGAAATGTATAAGACGGTTTGATGTAAAGCGGGCATAACATTAATCATGATCCAGCCATAGTTGTCCTCCCAGCGACGCCCTGAGCCGAGGTTCGACCCCGTAGCCCATGGCGTGGTCGCTTAGGTTAGGGTTTTCGTGCCTGGCTGGAGATTCTAGTTTAGTCTTCACAGGATCGCCCAGTTAAACAGTAGCCAATAATTCTGATTGAACTGCGAGAAGTTAATGAAAAAGTGTTCGTGCGGTCGTAGATCCAAGGGAATCCTTAACTGTATCGAGGAGAAAATAAAGTAAACTTAGTAATTCATTTCCAGAGCCGGTCATGCCTTTAAGACGACGACTATCGGTTAAAATCCATTAACCAATCTCTAACATTCACTTTATCTTCAACAAAAAATTTAAGTAACACTTGAAAATTAAACAATGATTTAATCAAAATCAAATTAATCATTGAAATTATTCGATCGGGCCACAAATAGTTTATTTTGCTACATTTTACAATATTACGTAGAGGTGAACGTCCGTCTGAACGGGCTACGAACTTGCGACCCCGCGTCATTGAAGCCATTATTTTTACCCGTGAACCGGGCCGCCTACTTCGGTATCTCTCTTAGATTTCACTCTAAAAATATAGCTGCGGCCTGCTCTGATATTCGTGGTTAGATAGTGACAGAATGCATTTCGTTTGTTATGGGAACCTGGCGTTCTTGGAAAACTAAGCTGACAGATGAGTCAAGTTTAGTAACGTTGTTAGATAAATTTCTGTCCCGTTAAAATATTGACTTTAGATTGAAGGTAATAATTGAATTTGTTTTTATTAAGGTTTTTACTATACTTTAAGTGCAAAAAATTGACAATGTGGAATTTTATAGCTAAATTATTTGATAGTCGATAATAAAGATGGATATAATCAGGATCTAATTTATTTAATGGAGTCATAGTCACAACACAAGTTATGATACAAAGAAGAAAAAACCGGCCAAGTGCGAGTAGACTCGCTCACGAAGGGTTCCGTACCATTATCGCAAAAAACGGCATAAAATCACGTTCGTTGTATGGGAGCCCCACTTAAATATTTAATTTATTCGGTTTTTAGTATTTGTATTATAGCGGCATAACAGAAATACATCATCTGTGAAAACTTTCAACTGCCTAGCTATACGGTTCATGAAATACAGCCTGGTGACATACAGACAGACGGACCGCGGAGTCTTAGTAATAGGGTCACGTTTTTACCCTTTGGGTACGGAACCCTAAAAAAGAAGTTGAAGTTGTGAAAAAGTATTTATTGCTACAGATACCTACTGAGAAGTTTGCACGAGTTCAGATCGGCATGAATCGTTTCCAGGAAGAACCTCTAAGAATATTAGTCGACTGCACCATTAACTTCTCCAGTAAAGTGAAATCAGGTTTTAAATGCAATCAGGCTCTTAAGCCTCTCAATAGTAAAAAACCTTCAGTCGGTTTTCTAATTGAAATTTAGCGGTTCATCATTAAGAGAAAGGCAGTCAAACCTTGACCTGTGTCGCATAAAAGCGAATGGCGTCTTTACTGCATGGAAATAAACGGAATAATTCGTAATTAATTTTATTGTGGAACTTAATCTGCCATTACGGAGGTGTACGTTCAGCGTCATGTCGGCCTTCGAGTTTATGGGGCGAGAATTTATGGGTGTCTCCGTGGACCCAGAACTTTAACGTTCTGATGATTTTATTGGTACCAGTAAATAAACTTGTATAGGCATAGATAAAATAATCCTAGCATACAGATGCCTTATCCCATACAATGAAACCGTGGCGATGTAACTAGCGTTTTTCGTCTAATTATACTGATTATTTTTATAAGTACATCGATCACGTTCGGTTCCGTTCCACGGCTATAGATGATGTTAGCAGCAACTTGCAAGTAAAAGGGTTTACTCGGTTCGTGACTACTTTTTTCTTTAAGTACTGTGACGATTTCTTTTATAGCATTTTTTTGCACGTTTTTACAGTTTCCTTGTATCAAAATATGTACAGTACAAATTTATAAATCGAGAGAAATGCTTCAGAAAAGAAAATATAATTAACTGATCCGATAATCTTTGAAATGTGAATTCAGAGCCCAATATTCCATAATTTTGTGCATAGGAGAGTTGAATAAACAGGTACATACAATTTTTACGATCAATTCTAGAAAATGTTAATTTTACACATAATTCAATAACAAATCGATGCATATCGCACCATCTAGTCATATTTATTTGAACCAAATTTCCTTTGTTAGCGCTGGGATGCCGTGATATATCTAAGTTCTTTCGGATGTGAGACGCACGGGACCAGTCAATGTGGGGAGGCTTATGTTCAGCAGTGGACGTCTTTCGGCTAAAATAATGGGTGATGATGATGATGTTGTTAAAAAGATCATGTGGTCAGGCGCAGTACTCATAATCGATGTGCGTGTATGACTCGATGCATGTATGCAAATGGAGCAAAAGGAATATGGATCGGAACAGATGGCGTTCTGTAGTTTCTGCCTATTTCCCTGGGAAATAGGCGTGAGTTTATACATATATGTATGTTTAGGTATGTCTATATGTTGAGGATAAATATCATGTTTTCGGAGCGATTAAGGTTACGTCTTCGTCAATGTAATTAATCTTCCTACGCTGAAAACTCGAGCGGAATTTTGCATCCTCAGAATTTAAATTACGTTAATACAAAATTAAAGATTTGATAATCTAATTTCAATAAGAAACACATAACAAATTAGGTAAGTAAGAATTGTTTCGTAAAAGCATTCCAAAGCTCACAATATTTAGATTAAATACTTGATCGGTGATCCCCAATCAATTACTTATTCAAATAAATAGACGCGATTAAATTCTGAATTCATTGAATACCTAATTAAAATAAATAATCAAACGTTAGTTACATTTGTTTGCTTTTCATTTTATATTTTGATTAGCAATGGTTGAATACACAAAGTAATACATTATTGCTTGTCCACCCCAAAATGGAAAATATCCATATAGAAGTAATACGTGTACCTACAGTCTGCAAAACATTCAGTGGTGTTGCCCGCAGCAAAAGTAATACCGATTCTCAATAGAACAGTGAACGGACAGAATTGATAGACGACGCTATATTTTGCGGAATACACACGGAATTGGACACAACGCTACCACGACAAAGGTTTTCAAAGATTTACAACGAACATTTTTGTAACCCCGGTCCGGTTTTAGTGCCGTACATCCGTAGACCGTACAATATTAAGGTCCCTGGACAGTATGCTTCAGATTCGGACATGCTTCTAGACAACAGTCGATATTCCATTTCTTACATCAATATCTCAAAAGATTTGAACGATAAACTTTTCATTGTGACTGTAAAAATATAGGAGCTACTTTCAAATTGAATTCCAAGATTGATCAGTCACGTTTGGGCATTGTTCCTTTGTACAATTGTTTACCTATACACTGAAGATTCATTAGAAATTGTTTCTCTTGTTTTGCCAACACATGGCCGAGTTTACTAAACGGTTTTGGTGTAACAATCAATTTGGCAACCAACGGTGCCGTGTTGTTGTGTTAAGGAACCATCGTTAATCTCGGCGGCCTCTTCCAAGACCATTGCAATACGTAAAGCACCAAGTGGTTTACGTGCAACCATTCCGATTGACGACAATTTTATTGTTCTCCCTTCTTTTATCATTTATGTATCGCTTTTCTTATGGATCATGTTTATGAGATTCTATCCAGCGTACTAACACTCAGTGCACTTTATGACTTGTGAATATCGAGCACTCTCTTGTATCTGGATCGCGCTGAAATGAGCTTGGCTATCTTTTGAATATCTCTTTGAATCCCACGTCAACTTCGATCATCACTTTTCTTCAGCCTTTAACGATGTCATCGTCCCTTCAAATATCTGCCTATCAGTGTCACAAATCCCTTAAGGACCAGAAATTCAATAAGTATTTTTTATCTAGTAACTATTGGAATAGAATATTTTTTTAAACTTTCTAGTTTTCTTATCAAGCTAAGATCAGTCGCCTTAACACACTGGTGGAGACAACTAGAAAAGCAATGTTTATTAGCTTTGTCAGCCGTCTAGTTTATTACTACGGGTATATCTAAGTCCGCTGCTTTTAATTTACTTTTATCCTATCCGTCCGCATTTCTAAAGAAGTTTTCTCCAGAGAATAAGCATTGTTTTTGATTAAAACTTTTATGCCCTTATAAATATCAGTCATAAATAACAAAATATTATCAGTTCACTACATACTAATAATTTATAGCATCATAAATCCGACGTAATAATTGCCCAGATCCAGGTACTTGGAATGCTGCCAGAAACGCATAGAAAAGATATCTTAGAAACTTGTTCTTACGAAAGTATCTATAAATCGAGACTGTTTTACTTTTCAATTATTCCTAGACAAAAATTTATGCGTTTAAATTCGATTCCAATCAAAACAAGCCTGGTGGAATTACTCGGAAACGTATCTAAAATGGTGGTTGTAAACTGTGCTACAGTAAACCGTTCGTTGCTGGGTTTGACTTGGAGCCAAGTGACTTGATTAACATCGGTGCTGACCATTGTATTCAAGTTTATGATAAGCTGTCTGACACACAGGTTCTTGGAAAAGTATGTAATAAACACGCCACTATAGGTATTATTAATTTGATGATATGCAACCTACTCTGAATAAAGTAAACATGATGAATCGTCAATATTTTGACGTTATTATCAGATAGCAGTTAATTGCAAGTCATGATTTGTGATATTAAAGTGCAAAGTCAACACAGCAAACTTAATGCAGATCCAAAGTAAAGTGACGCTTGCAAAAAATTAGGTTGAACTAAGACACGTGTAAAATCTTACTGATGGATGGCTGTTACTCAATCACGCCAGAACGGCTGAACGGATGAAATTTGGCACAGAAATTGATTATAGTCTGGAGTAGTACATAGGCTTTTTAACCCGGTTATATGGTACCTACTATTACTGACACTTGCGAATGTGCAACTAATATCAAATATTTTGAATGTTTCTGTGGGATGATTCCCGACACAAAAGCGGGGGAAGCCGCTGCCAAAAGCTAGTTATCAATGCGTAAAACTCGTTTACGTCTACTATACTATATACTAGAAGTGAAACGGAAAGAAGTGATGCACTTACAATTTTATCGTTGAACGGTTTTATAGTCTTACTAGATTGTCTTAGTATATTGATGCTGGAACCACGTGTAGCTTCGAAAGGAAGTTAAATATGAAATATTCCAGACGTTTTTAAATATTATAGTTACGACATGTTGCTCTGTGTCTACTTATACTGTTTTGTATGGTTTTAGTATAACCAGTTTTTTGGTATAGCCCTATTTGTACCACAGTTCAATGCAACAGTCCTTATTGAAACCCTTATAATAATTCTTCTGGTTCTATAATATTGATTCAACATATCTGTCTTCGTCTTCTTCTATCGGTCCTGGTCGATGTTACTTGGAGTTAGGCGCAGTATATGTCAGCTTAATAATCTCCTTTCATTTAATGATATGACTGTCAAAAACCGAATGATCAACTTCGATTATCTTGGTTGAATGGTTTTATAGTCTCACTAGAAGGTCCTAGTATATTGAAACTGGAACCACGTGTAGCGTTGGAACGGGGTTAAAGATTGCACACTGTTGTTAAGCTAGACTATCGTAAAGGGAAATCAATCTTAATTAAAATAAGGAGACTGTATACGAGTACCAATATCGTCTAGCGTTTTCGTTTGACTTTCAGTGTGTGTGGAAAGTTTGCGTATTCGGAAAAATCCCAGACGTTTTGTAAATATTGAACTTACAACATACGAGCACATGTAACTGTATATCTGCTACTAATAACTTTTGTTTTTAGTGTAGCCACGAACCATGTAATATCGGTATGGTTGCTTTGGTCCTTACCAAACTCCTTATGAGGTCCATCCTTTCTAAAACCTTGATTCAACAGAACTGTCTTCTTTTGCTTGTTCTGGTCCCATGTTATTTGGAATCAGCCCAATATGTTATCCGTTTTATCTGGCTCGATGATATGTTTTACAAAAGCTGAAACGCTAAAGCCTAACTTCGCACCCTGAATAAGATATTACTTGGCCCATAAATAATTCCAAACTGACCAGTCCCACAATAGCTTCTCTCCCGTCAAATTATCGTGAAGCATGAGCCGGGGTCAAGGTATATTGCAATGGATATTGACGCGGTGACTCCGGCTGGCGACCTCAAACTCACCCCTGTTTACTCTTTGTGGTTATTTGCTTTGCTTACACACAAATCAGTGTTGTTATTACACTAATCTATCTCTATTGATTTAGGGTAGGATAGCGTTTAATTTTGTATCGATGTTTGGTTGGTAAATTGTTTTTGGCATTTTCCCGGGATTCAAAAGTAGCATGCTTCTTCTGCATCTACTTTCAGAGATAGTCTTTTTACAAGCATAAAAATATTAATTTTGATTTATTCACTATGTAACGTGTTGTATCGGTGCGACTTGAGCCCTCACCAAAAGCAAAACCTGGTTTTGACACATATCTAACTTCAATCACCCATCCTTCCACCAGCTGTGGTGGTACCCCTTTGACCTTCAATTTAAGTCGTCTTAGCTAAGCCTTCAATCTACAGGTAGATTTTGAACCCGCCCATATATTGATATTACAATCTTTTACGACGCCTATGTAAAACACTAAGGTAGCAATATCGTACGTGACATATAAGTTTTTAAACTATCATGGTCACTAACACTAACATTAACATTAAACAGTAAACATGGTAAATATCCCGTTTCTAATGTTAATGTTCGTACGTGACATGTTGATGTTTATCCATCACTTTGGTTTAGGTTATTTTCTCCTGAACCAAAATGTTATTTTTATTTCTCCCAGTGCTGAAATATCGCTCAAAGGGCAACATATTCATAGATTACAATCGATAAGGTAGCTCACGGAGTTCCACTCGTCTGATTCCTTTACGAACGCGCGTTCGACCCCCTTTTCCTAATCTGTCATTCAGATGTCGGAATACGGTTTGGTATACGTATTTTCCGAATACAGTGTCGTATCCGTACCAAATAAAATAACCTAAATGGAATGTCATCCTTTATCATGAATGAGATTAGACGAGCGGTCTGGAGTACATTAATTCAGTGTTCTTCATTATTTATCTTTATTATGACGGTGTTTCCAGTCTGTCACGAGTGTATATTATAATACCTGAGGTACCGAAAATTTAGGTACTCAGTCCAAACTAATTACGAAATATTCTGGAACATCTGTGCTCTCTTTAATGATGATATTATTTATGTTTTGAACATAATCACTGGGGTTTCGCCGCGGTAGGCGGCTTCAGTTTGACATGACCTGTAAACTACGGGGCCACGTTATTTAAATGAGTTGCTGCAAAATGTGCTTACCGCTTTTCAGCGATAACGATATACCTAGCAGAATTAAGCGATAGAGTTTTTTTACAAGCTTTTATTTAACTGGCAATGTATGTATGTATATAAGATTAAGACGCAATTTTGCATAAACGCTTAGTTTGGATGTCAATGCATGGTTAGCTAAGTGACGTCATTCTAAACTCAATATGGTGGATGGCCCAAGATGGTGGACTAGTTGTTTTTTGTGCACTGCCATGACATGGAAATCAAATGAAAGGGTTGATGATCAAAAAAATATCTAATGAATTTTTTTATAAAGTTTTTCTCTTAACAATCATTAATCATTATTTATTCTATGTACAGCTAGAAGTATTACGTAGCCTTTGTTGGCATTAGACCTTAAAAGATAAGCTATATAACATTAATCATACTTTCTAATTTCCCCCAAATCCCTTTTCGCGTAATTTTCGGACGTGCCATAACGACTTCAGTGTAAATAATTTGTCGTAATTGGGGCTCAAGTCGCCTTTATACAAATAAAATTAATGTACCACGGACATGCGAACATTGTTACTCGTTACATCATATTTCAACACATTTTATTCAACGACACGTGTATTATCGCACGTGTGTTCTACAGAACACACCTACCTACCTATAGGTATGGACTTATTAAGTTCCTAATCGATGCAACGGTGTCTATGAATTAAATTGGAATGTATATTCACATTTTTGCGACTGTCACACCTTTTGAAATGTAGGTTAAATATAATAAAATACTTGTTACGCCCAGGAATTGTTCATTTTGCATAAAGCTGCACCAGAATTGAAGATAAGTAATGTCGATTTACGGAAAGAGCGCAGAATTTTATACATTTTCATGACATATTCGACATTATCATATGATCTTGTTGTCGTTAACATGAAGTCGATATGAAAATATCATTAAGATAATATCGCTTTTATTATAAGAGGTGTGGCCATAACACAAAAGTTACCTATTCATATTACTTTATCAAATCATTAAATTGTGTATCATAAACTTTATGTAATTACATGTTACTGTCACACTAATACGCCAATTTTGGATACATTTTAAGTAATTCCTTGCTTAATTAAAACCAAGCTAACTGAAAATTTCGCCAGAGAAACTGTGAAACCGAATCCTAATCTTCATTTTAACTTCAAGCAGACATTTAATTAGAATTTACATATATTTGTATATAATCTGCCTTACGACAGCAAAACGTACTGAAAGCCCTTATAATTATAGCTTCTTGGCACATATAATAACCTATGCCTACACATGTGGTTATAAGAGATTTATATCTGGAATTTCTTGATTTATTTTTATATTGATTAGAAATTATAAAAAAATATTTTATACTTTTTTAAGTTTTTATTTAACTCCAATACGAAATAAGTTGACTGTAGAAGAATTGTGTATAATATAAATAACTATTTAAGTACGTACTTCATAATTAAATTGCAATTTTAGTTAATCTTTATATTGTTTGTCTTCATTATTATGTACCTACTTAGCAAATCTAGTATATTTTGTACTTCTACATGCCTTCTGGTTAATTTTGACTGTCATATTTTCATGTCATCGTGTTTTGTATCCATAATTGCAAACTAAATATATTATTTTATCTAAGAGCACATGGAATGCACCTTTATTTAGCTTTTTTCTAAGGCTTCGATCCCGCGTGACCTCTCCTTCAGAAACCGTTTAAATTTTTTGGTATAAAATGTAGCCAGCGATAGTGTAAGTAGGTTTCTATTGGTGACAGAATTTTTGGAATTCTACACTCGAGTGGGCTGGACACTTAGCACCCCTTCAGGATCTAAGATTGACTAAAAGAGTGACAACATGGAAGGGCCCACAAGGAAAACCAAAGAGGGGAAGATCTAGTACTAGATTTGACGAAATAATAAAGAAAATAGACGGCCCAAAATTAGGTAAAAGTAGCCCAATTTAGAGAAGGTTGGTTAGCATTGGAGGAGGCCTTTACCTGTGGCAGGGTTCTTACAAGTGAAAATACACATAACATTCACAAGTAAAAACTTACATTTCAAAAATTACATTTAAATTTAAATCAATTTGTGTTCTGTAAATAACTTGTTAGAAATAAAAGGCTTATTTATTTTATTTTATTATATCCTTCATATTGCTTATCCTAAGCTTACCAACTCGACTTCTTTGAGTAGATTATTACGTGTTATAATTTTGTTTAATTCAACATCAAAATAAGTACCTACAAACTCGGTGATACGAAAAGAGACGTCGCAAACCAACTGAACATCAGACTGTATCAAGCTAAGCTAGTGAATATTTTATTACGAAGCCACATAGTGAAGGCAAGTAGCTTCATAAATTCTCTGTTACTCCAACAAAATTATGTGACATGCTGAGTTTAAACTTGTTAACAAATTAATCTACCAAACATTGCTCTATTTAGGTCGAATATTATAGATGAAGAGGGAATTAATGAGTGGCTAATAAACCCAGTTCTTGAGGATCTATAAACGTTAAATCAAAAGTTCTGCAATCGATAAATTAACAATTTCATCAAGAATATTAATTACACTCAATATAATGCAGTCAGCAATCGCAGGTCTGCTGGAAGAAATTTCTTTTGAAATAAGCAGTACCTTTGTGCTCTTCTATATGTATTATTTCTTTTCTCTGTTAAGTGTTTTGTGTGTACATAAATAAATAAATAATGTACACACATAACATCACGCCTGTATTCGCCGACGGGGTACGCAGAATGCACCTGTAGGTACTATAGTAAAACCCACATTTCGCAAGTTTTGTTATAAATCCCATGTAGTAGTGGGTGAGTATATCGCCATCAACCAGGCACTAATCTAGACCCCTTGCTGCTACTGAGAAATTCCTGATGGAAAATCCTAATAACCCTTTGCCCGACTTGGGATTCGAATTCAGGACCTCATGCTCCGCAGTATCACTTACGACCACTAGACCAACGGGGTGTGCATAATGTATTCGTGTAATTTGCTAAGTACTGTAAAATTTCCTCATCGTTTCCTCGCAACCTCGCCAAAAGTTCCTCTTATTTACTCTTTAAAAGCGAAGTTGTAACTTTTCCACTTTTAGAACCTTTTTTAAAATGGATGGTCGAAAAATTTCAAGATGGAGTGGAATTCCCTGCCAGAGTCTGTGTTTCCTGATAGCTGCAAACTGGGAGTCTTTAAGTCAAGAGTGAATAGGTTACTTCTAGGTAAGCGTGCATCACCGTCAACCATAACATCGCTTCGATGGTTGACCGTGAGTAGGGGTCAAACGCGAGCCTATAAATATTAATAAAATTACAATGTTTCATCAGAAAACTTCCTGCTTGTTCTTCTTTTTGTGTGAAGATGTGGCCACTACTGGTGTCAGAGCTAATTAAGCTGTCTCTGGGATCCCCACAGGACAGGACTTGGCTATTTCAGACTTACATTAACTATACAAGTTCAGGTTTCTTCACGATGTTTTCCTTCATCGTTGCCTGTGATGTCCAGGATTGACATAGAAAGTACATTTGAATTTGAAAAAATCACATTGGGTACTTGCCCGGATTTGAACCGACGGCCACGAGCACATGCACGAGAATTGAGGTCTTAGTCACTGGCCCACCACGAAATGACTTCCTGCTCATAAACTACGAATGTTTTATCCTGTAATGTATTCGTGTAATTCGTGCAAAGTACTGAAAAATTCTCTCGGCGTTCCCGCGCCACCCCGCGAAAAGTTACTGTTATTTACTCTTTATATGCGAAGTTTTAATATTCAACTTTTTAAAAGCCAAAGGTTTTTAAAAGTGCCGTATGTAACTGGGGCGAAAGATTTCAAGATGCAAAGTTTTCTTTTTTTGTCATGAAAATTGGGGCAAGCTAGAGTTATAGGAGTTTTTAATGTTTATGTTTTCTGGTTTCATAATAAAGGTGTCGGCGACCGGAGATAAGTTTCCCCATAACGATGTTTATTATCTCGGATGCAGATTTTGGGATTTAATTGGACTGGTTACGTCAATCAGGTCACTACACTAATTGCATTGTATTGTGCGTGCCTGGTCGGTAATTGTATTCGGAATTCATATTCATACTTTGAAATGACTGCTTTATTCCTTTCTAGATGACAAAGTGAAAATGTAGATACTAAATTACGCTTTTATGTGATCGATATTTTAAACACCCGATGGAAAAAGCGGGGTGTTATAAGTTTGACGTGTATTGTGTATCTGTCTGTAGCATCATAGCTCCTAAACGGATGAACCGATTTTTTTTTGTTTGAAAGGTGATTTTATTGAGAGTGTTCTTAGCCATGTTTGGTGAAAATCGGTTCAGCCGTTCTAAAGTGATGGACGTTTTATTGATTGATTGAAAAATATCTTGTCATAATTACGTGTTCAATATTTAGATATTCGATGGAGGCGTGTCTACTAGATAATTTATGTAGCATGAAATAAAAATGTGTCAGGGGCTTTTTAAATTTTGCTTTTAATTACATAAGTATATAGACTCGTGTCATTTTCCCATGGGGTTTGGCAGAAACTACGGAACGTAAGAACGCATAAGTTGCGATGTGTTTAGTATTTATTTCATTTGTTTTATCTACGGACAAACTCGTCTTCCTACTAAGTACCTAATATTATTATTGTATAAGTTTGAATGTTTGTGTTTTCAATCACGCAAAAGCGGTTGAATGAATTTATAATTTAGGTTAAAACATAATACTTTTAATCCCGGTTTAGTTATCCCTTGGGATTAATAAACATTTTTGACGCGGGCAGGAGCTAGTGATTTCATATTGAATTAGGAAATTAATTCATATTAAATTGCCGAGTATTATTTTTTTGAATTATGAATTCTTTTGTAGTACAGTTTGAGTGTGGGCGATCAGATTTTATCGCGACCCTCTTACTAAAAAGCTTTCATCATATTTTCTCGAAACAATAAGTGTTTGTTGGAGTATACCTGGAACTATTTCTGACAATTTGACTTTTAGTGGGAAAATTTTATGTCTTGTAGCAAAATCATTTTATATTTTCAAAAGAAGAGAGAGATTGAGAATTTTACAAATTAGTTTTCTGAAATAACATTAAACAAAAATTTGGGACACAAAGGAAAAGATAAAGGTGAATTTGCACATTCAACCACGATATTAAGGTCACTTAAACTCCATTTGAAATAGCATTAGACATGTTTCCAAATCTTTTTACAGTCCGTTCAACCGATTTTGAGTTCTATCCCGTAAACATAAGGATGACATAAAAAGCATAAACCTGTTACCAAAACCAACTGTTTACTACAGCTACCATTTGTCGTATCACTAACGCAATAGAAGTCAAAATCGGTTGAACGGGCTGTAAAATGGGCTAATTTAAACGTCTAATGTTATCGCAAATGGAGTATAGGTCTAGAAAAACAGGCATTTTCTTATCCTGTCTAGATTACCTACCGTACTGGCATTTATATCGTCTTTGTTACTAAGCCACCATCCCAACAGGCAAATAATTTAGACTGCTTCAGTAAATATTGATAAATTAAAACACTTGTATCCTGGTTTCTTTTACAAATCGGTTTTATTTATTCTAACGGCTATAAATTTCCTTGTCTACCTTACAAATACGTTAAATTTGGCTTGAAGCAAACAATATGCCATTGAAAAGAAATAGTTCAGATAAAGTCAGTAGATAAGTATATAATACATATATACTTGACTACTGACTGTATTTATAACTTCTAAGCATACTCAATATACCGAAGAATTTCCATAAACCCCCATAGTCCCGAATTATTACGCCGGCTTGGGTACATTGTTAATATTCAAAAGAGCGGAAAAATATGGCCTTCGATATTCGAACGGCATTGTCAAAGCCCGAACGATTGGCCAATCAGAGAGCCGGAATCCCGAATATGTATATCTAATTGAAACTACCGTAAAGGCTGAATACGAATATAAAATAGGTATATAGAACCTATTTGAATCCCGAAGAGTGTAGTTTTCTCGGTATCTAGAAAAGATATCCATATTTTTCTTTGATTTGGCACAAATTCTATTGAGCTACCTAACAGTAATGGGTTTTCTCGATATTCAACAAATAGGAGTATCTTCTTTGATTCGGAATGGGGTTAGGCAAATCTAGTCCTATTGTTAGATATCGAAATAAAACGATAAAGTGTTAAAATAATAGGACCTAACTTCTGTGGACTTCATTGATGTGGGTCAGCTTTTAACAACTTGGGGAGGGATAGACTTAGATACAGACAGCGTCCTCGTTGGGCATTCCTCACGAATTAAAATACCCTTTAAAAGCGTTGATTTATTGACTTTACTTCGACATAATGCGGCCAAAGGACTGTCCCATGATAGTGACGACTCTTTGTGCTTATTGGCCTAGTTTGTTCTGTCTCCTGCTTGATATGGAGGGAAGTGGAAATTAATATTTTTTCCTACTTCTCCATTATTATTTTCTGATTGATTTCGTTGCGGGATCCAAGACTGTTAAATTAATTCTTCGGGACTTCGTCGATCTTCATTGCCTCGGCGCTTTTCTGGTGGTCGCCACTGTTGATTCTGACTTTCAGGAGTTGCAGTGGTTTGGGAATAGTGCGGTGGGATTGTCCCATGATGGTCTTTTTGGAGCCCAGTAGGTGGCCCCATTATTAGCGTCGTCGGTGTATTTCGTATGGTCTTCAAAGGTGCTGGTGTAGGGGCATATGGGACCCGGAGCATGTGGGTCATGCTCTTGACTGCGTTTCCGCATCCTTGTTTGTAATTATGATTCACTAGCTGCTGCCCGCGACTTGCGTCTGCGTAGCATTACTAGGTACTTTGAATAGCCTATTTTTTCATATCGCGCCCTAATATTATAGGTGTGTGGACCGCCTTACTTGAAAAATTATTAGTTCACCATACAAACTTCTACCCCCCTGTCCATCCCCTAATGTATGTTTTCGGGGGTAAAAATATCATATGTCCTTCCCAAAGTCTCAAACTATGTTCATACCAAATTTCATCAGCGGTTTAAGCTTGAAAAGGTAACAGACAGACAGACAGAGTTACTGGATGATGACAAAAATATAAAACAACATACAAGCTTTCAAATTATTTGGCAGGACCAATAAACATTTTAATGTAATTAGTTTGATATATCATTCTTATGACACGAAATAACACTGATGATTCATCCGCCATATCTCGGATGTAACATAAAATATTTTATTAGGTTTCTTGTGAATGAATCAAATAAATTACATTTATTTTATTATTTACGACACTCTTTTGAAACTCTCGTGTTATACACATATGATTGTAATAAAAAACTACGTACCTTCCTGCTAATTTGTTTACATACTTTACTAAGCTTGCTTTGCCAAAATGGCGGATCTCTCTCATTATTATTTATCAACTAATGGAAGGGTTACTTAAATATTAGTAGAAAGTTCTTCGTTGTTTAGCTTTGGAAAGTAGTTGTACTAAAACTTTAAGATTAAAACTTTACATTTAGGCTTAGGCATTGTAAACAATTTTGCATTTAATATTTCAAAGGCTTGATGGCCAATAAATCTAAATTTACAAAACAATTTCCAGACTACTAAGCTTCGAGGAAAATGGTTAATTGAAAATGAACCATAATACCTTTTAATAAAATCGTTAAGCAACCCTATATACAGATTGAAACAAAGCGTTCGTTACACGTGGCGGGGCTTATCACGTAGCCAAACATGGACGACATCCATAACACATAACTAGGTGTATTATATACTCATAATATAGTTATTTTGTACTCTGTCTGGCAAGCGAAAGTATCATCATTATATAAAATAATGTCATGATGGTTCTGAAAGGATCTGTCAACTTGTTTGTTTACGTGTTCGTTGTTGTAGATAATTTTAGGAAAACATGGAATGTTTTCTATGCCCATTAAAAAGAAGGAACAATTTTTTTTCTCATGCCTTAAAAATCATGCGGCAACATGAAGATACGTTTTGATTTCCAATAGAATGCATTGTCCAATTGCTTTTTAGCCCTGACGGAAAAAATAGGGTGTTATAAGTTTGAAGTGTGTACCTGTGTGTTTGTGTATCTGTCTGTGGCATCATAGCTCCTAAACGGATGAACCGATTTTGGTTTCGTTTGTTTTGTTTGAAAGTTGACATTATCGGGCGTGTTCTTAGCTATGTTTGATGAAAATCGGTTAAGCAGTCCACAAGTTATGGGCGTTTTACTGTTCAAATCGGGGTATTTTCGCAAGATATCGTGTCATAATTACGTGTTCGATAGATTCTTGATCGAAGCGTGTCTGCTACTGTATGAATTATGTAGTTTAAAAATGACGAAAAAAAAAAATGTCGGGGCTTTTGGAAGTTTTTAATTTTTACTTGTTCCTATGAAAAGCTTGTGCTTTTAATAAGGTTCGAGTATGTGTTCTATTGCAAATTGTGTATCCTCAAGAATAATGCAGATTCATCACTGCGTGTTGTGTTTTTGAAAATCATCTCTTACCTAGTTATCCATAGCTGGATTATAGCAAGATCTTGCACTATTTAAATTATTTACATGTGATTTTTCTTTGCTAACCTCAACAATTAATTCAAGCTATTTAGTGTAAAAAAGCTCAGTTACAGACAATTTATAGGCAAGACTTCGTCGAATAGAACGGTGCATTTATCTTACACAATTACCTCTGGAAATCGGACTAAATGTGTATCGGAAATGCAATTTCGAAGGCGATTTACTACCCTAAAAGCTTACAGTAGCTTCAAAATTAGCTCAATATAAGCTTGTCTGATACAGTAAAGCTAAACTACACCCCTGCTGTCACATGAAATTGCTACTGCGCAGCGACTCGCGGAGTGTTCTGAGCCGCCATTAACTTTGAATCGAACTATAACCTACTATCCAAACTACTACTGATCCTAATGTCTGCATGTTTAGATGTTTGTTTATCAATCACTTCTCAACGCCCGAATGGATTTTGAACTTGGCTCACGGGTAGAACAAGACCTGGATTAGGACACAGGATACTTATTATCCCTATAGTTTTTTCCCTTGGGATAATAAAACACTTTTGGCGCGGTCAAAGCCCTGCCCGCGGCTTTCAGAAAATATATAGTTGTTCTATCTCACGAAGAAGGTTTACGTGACTTTTATAACGTCGATATAATAGTAATTTTGCTACGATTCATCCTTCCTCGTGAGATAGAACAACTATACCTATAAGTATTGCTGTTATCGAATCATTTTCATTTTTCGAAGTATAATAAATTATCATCACCTAGTTCCCCCACACAAGCTCTCACGACTTGCGTGGAACACAGAATACTACTTTTTTCCGCAGATTAACATGGAAAATACATTATTGTTTCTTCGATACATAAATCAGTATATATAATATTATGAGTACCTACAATAAGCCGATAGTGTATTACTAACCCAGTTGTAGATAGTAATGTTTGTAAAGTGGGGTGCTGCACAACTTACCTACTTGACACGTTCGACGCTCACTAAAGTTTGATAACAAGTGCTTGTTGTGATTTGCGGGTAGTGTGTTTACTTCGGGCGGTAGTATTGACAGCGTGTGGAACAATTGGAATTTTAGAACAGTTGATCGGTTAAACTCTGTTAATAAAATAGGATCATGACGTTATAATGCCGTCAAAAATATGTTACTGTCTTTATGGGTTGTCGATAGGATTTTATTTTTAACACGCTTTTAGTAGCTTGGTATGTATGTATAATATGTAACGGAATCTTTGAACGTGATTTTCACCCCCTTTAAAACGTCGGATCAATTTGAAACTTTGCACACTTATCAAGCACCGATGACAATGCAATAATTTAAATGGTTTGTCCCATTATACTTACCAGGATCTTCAGGATTATCGATTGAAATTAAAAGAAAAAAAAAAGAAAAAGAAAGAATAGTGTGATTAACAAAAAAATATTTTATTGTTAAAAAGGGTGGGGTGCTTTTGGAGATACTTTCAAAATGACTCTACTTTTACCAATATCTGTCAATAAAATATTATAACAATTAACATCAAGCACCCCACGCTTTTATACCATTTTTTTTTTGTTCATCACAATATTCTTATTTTAAATTTATTGACAATTATTTTCTACAATTTAGTTTGGTTTTCTATTAAAGCGCAATTATAGTATTTTTTTTTAACTTTGATTTATTATTAAACGAAACTGCAAGTACTTAGACGCAAGGCGATGGAATTATAATGATATGCACTTAATATTTTCTTAAAAAATACGTGCACGCTGTCGCGTATCGACGCAATTTGAATTACGTCACGCCATCAGTAATGTCCCTTAATTTATACACTTCTAATGAAATAGGACCATCACGTTGTATAACAAAGAAAAATGCTTCAATGGAAATATAGACTTACAAAAGATGTAAGCTCTAGAGGTTCTCATCGGATTACGAAAATTTGTTTTACTGATAGGATAGACACGACACTACACTATCGCTGAGTGCCATAGACATTTTATCCTAAAATAATACTCTGTTCTTAGTACATAGGTCACGAGAGCGAAGACGTAGAAAAACCTAATCGTAAATATGTTAAAAAGTTACCTTTTGTACTGTATGGCCCTTTCCTGATGGTGCGACGCAATTTAAATTGCGTCAATAGGCGGCCCGCACTGGGCCCGCATGGTGGATCAAGGCCCATTCCCTCATACAGAGAGGAGGCCTGTGTCCCAGCAGTGGGAACATTAATATGCTAAATGATGATGAATAGACGATATCGCACGTGTTATCCATGAAATTTGACATTGCAAATCGGTCGAATAGGGTAGTTGACAAAAAATATCTATTTAGTCCGTCAGTTAGTTAACTTAAAAATATTGGACACGTATTTTTTCTTTTGCCATTTAAACAAAAAAATACGACGATACAGTGCGTTGAAATATCGTGTGCCGTCACGGTGTGCTATACTTTATACTGACAAAGTGACGTCACAAGCTTCCACTCCTGAACTTTGATGCGCTTTATCTCTGTCATTTTTAATTTATTTCATAAAGCAAAAAATACGGGTCTAATACTAATTGATAATCTCATGGACGGACTAAATATAATTATATTTTTTCTACCCAGGAAACATCTCTATTGCATCGCATTTCGTCCATTAATTGCAATTTCATTTCGTAAAAATAGCTTATCAGTGTGATATAAATGGAACCGCGTCGCGCCATCAAGAAAGACTAATACTGTCAATTGTGTCGCAGATTCTGCGGCATATGGAATTGAAGATAAAAAATGAAGCTGCACGCACTTGCGTTAAAAAAATGCGCAACAAATCTGTCTTTTGCCACAGAATCCTCGCACCGCGGCGCAGATTCGCGAAAATATTTTGAGCTCTTTAAACATATATAGAAAGAAAGAGACAAAATTCGCGCGGTATTTTATCCACAGTGCGTGTTAGTTATGATTCAGTGCACGGATACAATCTGCTCGGCTAAAAAGCGCAATGTGTGCTAAGCCTAAATCTCAGAACCAACTTAATTTTTTTGTATACCTACCTAGATAGATTGGACCCAAGAAAATTCCTAAAGAAATTGGATACTTTTAATCCCGGAAGTATGTTTTTTTGGTATAATTTCCGACTAGCACGTGGACGAAGTCGCTGGCACAATATTGTTAGACATAACACTGTTATGCAGAAAGGATGAAAAGAGTACAACGTTTCATTACATTTTTAACCCTTTCAATCTGCACATTAGTTCAGACAGTGTAATTACGAAAGATTTTGTAAACAATAAGAAGTGTAAATGTTGTCTATTTTTTCCTACTGCATGCAACTCATTTATGTACCACAAAGAGAATGCAGAAAATTATTTGTTTGCTCTGAAATACGTGTATGTAGCGCGGCCATAAATCGTTTAGAGATTTCAAACATGCTTTAGTAGAACATGAAAATATGCGAATGTAAAGCTTATGTCTTATTTATTTTGTAGGAGATTTTACATGCAATGTAATATGTACTTACTTTTAGATTAATGGGTGTGCTTTTGCTGTTATTTAAAGAAAGTTTTCTACACCATGTTTTTTATTGAGTGTAGTTAATTATTCAGGGGATTCTATGTAGATAGATTTATGAGAAAGGTTTTCTTAATATATCTTTGTAACGAAACCAGTGAAATAAGAGAGCAATATCTCTAAGTACTGTTTCAGTGTGTTTAGTTTCAAAGTTTCAGCTTTAGTCAGTTTGAGAGTTTTATGTATGCGCATATAAATTCAGTTTCAGTGCAATTAGGTGGGTACTCGCGCCAACTAATACATTACCGTGAAAGTACTGCCCGATGACGTCACGAATAACTACGAATTAGGACGGTATGTAGGATAATAATCGCGTGACCCGGTTTGTGCGGCAAGTATTTGAAAAATGAACATTATTTAGAATAGCTCTATGGTTTGTATTCCTGAAGAGTTCAGATTTCTTCCCTTTCGTGACAGGCCGGATGCACGACAAGAATTTCAAAAAAACCGGGCAAGTGCGAGTCGGACTCGCGCACGAAGGGTTCCGTACCATTATCGCAAAAAACGGCAAAAAAAACACGTTATTTGTATAGGAGCCCCACTTAAATATTTATTTTATTATGTTTTTAGTATTTGTTGTTATAGCGGCAACAGAAATACATCTTCTGTGAAAATTTCAACTGTCTAGCTATCACGGTTCATGAGGTACAGCCTGGTGACAGACAGACAGACAGACAGACAGACAGACGGACAGCGAAGTCTCAGTAATAGGGTCCCGTTTTTACCCTTTGGGTACGGAACCCTAAAAAGAACATAATGTAAAATATATCTCTATGATTGTATTCCCTTCCCTTCCGTGACGAGTCGAAGGAAATCCATGACCGTTCGTGTTAAGTTGCTGACAGGAAAAATGCGTGGTATTTGCAAGCTATGCAGCTAATATTTCGATAACTTTCCTTAGCAGCCGTATACTCTACTCGTTTCTCGAATAACTCCGGATAGAACTTATTATTTTTCAATTTGTAGTGTTTTTATTTGGAAGTCAGTTGTATGTTTTAGTAAAAAAGATTTTTCATTAATCAGTATTGGTTTTTCTCAGAAAAATGTAATAAAAGCTTTCAAATTAATTTCAACATTATGTCGTTTTGACGACTTCCGATGACTCAAACACATCGGTACAATTTACAATACACAAAAGAAATAAACGTCATATTTCAAGCTTCGTTCCACATTAATAAGTATTTATCCGCTTGGCTTGTACAAATCAATGTGGAGGAGGAAAATGAAGCTTTTTATATTCTTCTGACACGATGTGACATTTCTGGGCAGCCAACAAATCTTATAGGATGGCAAAAATAATAGCATTCTTATCGGACATAAACAGTTGATACTGTTGTTTCTAAAACTTAATATTTTATATGTGTTTTCAAAATTGACACTTCCAAGGTTAGCCGGACACGTAAGGGTTTGGCTTCACGCTCAATCTTACAAGCGCAAACAGTTTGTGCAAAAATTGCATCGAATCTTTTATGTGGTATACCGTTTCGCCGCCTTAACGCACGGCAAATAAGATTGAGCGTGTAGCCAAACCCTAAGTGCCGATTTACAACTTTTGGACAAAATGCCATTTAATAAGATAGAGACTATCTGCTTCATAGAATAATAAACTTTGTTTGTGTATGACTATATACCTAATTGTTTTCCTCGCTACCGTGGCCCGTACATTTTCTAGGATATAAAATAGCCTTTGACGTTCAGAGATCTTTGTATCAAAGGAAGAATTGCCGTAATCCGTTTTACAAACATACACTCACGCCTTTTTCCTTTGGGGTAGGCAGAAACTACAGAACGCCACCTGCTACGATCCTTACATCTCTTCTTCTTTATGTTGCTGATGTCATACATGCACGCCGCTTATAAGAAGGTAGCAATAAGATTGGTTCAAGTATCTCCTTCTAGGGCGTCCACTCCCGGTAACAACTTAAACTATAATATTAGTGTAGATACTTACGTAACATTTAACCTTAGGGTGATAAAGCAATACAAAGTTGACAATACGAACAATTTGAAAACGACTACAATATTTACTGCGTAATAAATAGTACCGTTTTCCTTTCTTCGTTACAACCGTTGTTATCGATTTATAAGTCTGTCAGCCCTTTGTGATGTTTTCAGTGAACTGAGTTTAGTTTTTACTGAGTTTGTTTACTCGTTCTTTTTATGTGAAAGCAGCATAATTCTGCATTAAATCCTCCCGGAGTTAGTCTGCAACGTTGCACAAACGGTTTTAAGGACCCCGATTTTGCACAGCTGTTCCCTTCTATTTATATTTACTTTGCTTGTAGCACTGTATTCATGGAAACAAGGGTTGCATAACAGTGTTGCAGTAGCATCACTGTGAACGAAGGACACATACATATATGGTATATATAATGTTTCCCACAAATTGAAAACGTGTAGCTGAAACAGTACCGTGCGTGTGTTTGTTTACAGAGAGGCTTTAAGAAATCTTTTTGAAAAATCCCAATTTAAACAATGACATTATCGAAAAAAGATTAGATACATGATATGAGAGGTCAAACGTTAAGTGGTCCATGCTAAAATAACTATATATCAGGTATCAACTAATGGACCGACCAAGATAAGCTGGCAGCTTCTAATAATGATGGACAAAGCTCTTAATACATATAATGGCGATCTCCCAATCTCGGATAATGCGGGTAATAAGGTACGCTTCAATAGAAACGGTTCCAACCGATATTAGGTTGGGTCATCTGTAAAGACGCCGTCTTGTTATTAACCAATAAAGAATCCGAGATACGGCAAGAATTTTCTGAATATAAATATCACATTTGTTTACTAAAGACAAGCAATTATTTTAATTGTATCTTATCTTCTGGGGGGGCGAGAAATAACTCGGACACTCCGAACCATCTTTTTTGGATCTATTGTGGTCCCCTAGTTAACTTACTCCTCCCCAATCTCGTTGAAATCTCTTTATCATGAGTTTTACAACGAGACTAGGAGATATGAGCCTGTAGTCTTCTGGTTTAGGATATCCAACCCTTAGGAGACTCATTCGCTTACCAGCCAGTGCATTGCATGTGCACAGAAGGTGCTCCATGTGTTCCGTATGTTCCCCACAAAACCTGCACATGGGTGTCGCGGTTAGACCCATCTTCATGAGCATGTCGTTGGTTCCAAAGTGCCCAGTAAAGGCCCCAAGCAGGTAGCAGAAATTGCCCCCTGCTCATGTTCCAAATGCATTCCCGGGCTTTGAACGTAGAGCCTAGGAATTTCTTGGAGTGTTGTGGACCGGTATTAGACAGCCAATAAGTTCGTTGTCTGTGATCTGCAAACTCCCTAAATGTGGCTTTTAAGAGACACGGCGAAATGCCTACACATTTTAATTGTAGATATAACACAAGCCGGAAAGCATCTATTGATTAAACACCGTTTGTTTTGAGATAGGAAATGTGGATGCCAAGACGATCATGAATTATTACTCTGCTGATTAAAGGGATAATCGCCTTTCAGCCAGCTTTCAGGATATTTATTCGATTCCTAAATCATCCTACTTTTGACAGAATGGTGTCGGGTTAAAGCCGAGTACTTATTTCGTACGAATTCGCAGCCGTTCGCAAGGCTTTTTCATGTTTATTGTTTAAGTTAATATTAAAAAAGGGGTGAAATTGTTTGTTTGTACTTGTAGAACGTAATTTTCACCGTTTGTAATTGTTGGAAACATTAGGCATCAATTAAAGACAATGCATGCAAAATACATCAGATTAGACAGGGAAAGACCAATATCCATCTATAAGCTATACCAGAGTCCTACTAGTTTATATCTATCTGCTTAATCCCTGACTCAGTGTAGATATTATGCTATTTCATGGAAAGCAATGGTAGTTTTGTAAACATAATAGTAACGTACTCCACCGCAGCGTGGGTCATGTAGTAGCGTAGGCGTGTACGCTCAGAGATCTCGCGAATACCTGCGATACTTGGTATTGTGTGTGACCACAGCTTATATATTGCACTGTGACATACGCAGTAACTAAAATCCGCTTTAAATACGCGTATTTGTACAATTTCGCGTATTCATGATTTTTTATTTTTATTTTTTAAAAAAACGTTGCCCCACACTAGGATTTTTTCCTGTATCGTGGGTGCGTTTACAAACAAATAAACTCACATACACAAACACCCAGAGCCGGAACAACTATCTGTAGATCATACAAATATTTGTGCCGTGCGGGAATCGAACCCGCGACACGCAGCGCAGCAGTCAATCGCTCAACCACTGCGCCAGCATGATCCCTCTCAATTACTATTTCGAACGCTTCAATAAAACCTACCCATAGATAGATATATGTTATAGTGAGTGACTATATCAAAGGATTAATCAAACATTTCATATTATTTTACTGTGCTATCGCAATATTGCTAGAACTTTCCCAATTTCAGCATTCTTAACTCGTACGGTGCATTTCATAAAAAATACATGCATTCGGGCTCGCGAGCTTGCTACAGTATACACAACACGTTCTTATACAGCTCAGATAATGGAAAATAATGCAGGAATACCTCCTCGCTTGGATATTTCTTACGTTTTTAAAGTTGCTTTTAGTGTAAGTGATTTAGAAGGGTTTAAAAATGTCTGTTGTTACATTTATTGGAGATATCGCTCATCCATCACAGTCTCTGTGATAAAGCTGACATATTCGGTGACACAAAGGATTTTTCATGTATGAAAAACAGTGTACATATACTATATTGTGGACGAGAACCGCATCGACCACAGCCTTCGACATTTCGCACGTGATTGGACGCCGTTCGGCCATGCCCGGGCTTTATAGGAAATTACCTGTTGGCTTTACCGGCTTTGTCTGCAAATGTACAGGATTATGGCCACGTTACGAGATTTCAGAAGCTTTTAAAAAATAAGATAGCTACCTTTATGTCCGGTATTACCCTGTTTAACGTAAATAGATTAAATTGAAAGGACGTGGCTAAATATCCTTACCTAAATCGAGAACGTAAACATGATATTGATATTTATAAAAGGGACAAAAAATTATTAAAGCCGATTAGCTTATTACTTTACTGAAAGTATTTACGCCATTTGAGAGAAATTCAGGTTTGTAAACCCAGAATAATTTGTTAAATAGTTCAGCATTACTTATTCACGCTTCGATCGAAATCTACTGCGGTCAAGTCTAGAAACATTTCGGAAACGTCGAGATATATCTACGTGTTTGAATCACCGCAGAGGCATGCAATCGTATCTGCTGAATCTGAACCCGTTTATCATATGAACTGATAGGTATTGCGTTTCATGTTATTCTCTTACGTGATTTTAGTACCGATCTCTTTAAATTGTAGTACGAAACACAATTTAGATCGTCAATTTTACATAATGGCACTGTCTACATAATACAATGCGGCGTGCGTTACCTACTTACAGCAACAATGGCTCCGTCCGCCATATCGCGCGAAACGACACACGAATCGACGCTTGCGCACAGTCAGTGAACCTCCGTAGAACAATACACACGTGCGGGTCAACAGCTTCCTCTTCCGTCCAAACTCGTTGACCGTGATCAACTTTCTGTACTTTATAAGTAGCTTTACTAAAATTATTACACTTTTTAACATGTGATTTTCTATTTGTTGCAGGAAGCGTTGCAAAACCAAGAACTCGCCGACCCGTTGAAGCACCACACCCCAAGACTGAAAGCTCACTGCCGTCTTCCAAAGTATCTCCTAAAACTACTTTAAACTTATCTTTTGGAATCAAATCGACTCCGCTTAAGTCTTCACCCTCAAATTCCACTCCACAAAAGACTTATGACAGGCGTCGAAGTCCCGAATCAGGTTCAAAACCTAGTTGCATACCACTTTCCAAGAAATCCACTGATAGAAATATACGAACATCAACATCACCGGTTAAGCAGGACTTAACTCGAGATACTATATCTAGCAGATCGAAAGCTGAAACACCTAGAAGTAGAACCAATCGAAAAAGTCCAGAGAAAGCCAAGAGTGACACAGAAAACAATCGTATCGATCGAAGACATCGAGCTCAAAAAGATAATGAAAGTCTTAGCGAAAAATATCATTATTCAAAGAAAAGACTGACTAGTTTAGAAAATAATTCTCCAAGGAAATCGAATGAAACTAAAAACGTTTCGCCTAAAAATCTTTTGAATGGTAATGCCCGAGCAAGTCAAGAACCAAATGTAAATGCTTGTGGAATAGAAAATTCTAAAGTAAAGAAGATGTCGACGCTTCACGAAACTGTTAGACCGCATACTTCTAGACTTTCCCAGGAGATGGACAGCTTAGCTGCGTTGACTAAACAGACATTAGATAGGGTTAACAAATTGTCGAATAACTTAACTAGTAATAAGATAAATTTAAACACATCTGAGCCTCGTTTCGATTCCATATTCGCACCGAAATCCGAACTAAAACACACCAATCATGCATATAATTATGGCTTAATTAACGAAAGGCCAGTACATAACAGAGGAGTTACAGAGAGGTTAAGAGATATAGACACGGCAGCTCAGAGACTGATTGATTTTGAAAAGCAAAGTGCAATGTTTTCTGATCTCAATAACGATACGTCTAGTCAAAGTCGACGTCTTGATACTTCGTCAACGTCCTGTAGTCATACGCCCGTGTCTATCTTAAAACGAAAATCTATTCACGAAGACAGTGCTGCATCAAACACTACAAATCAAGCCATTGCATCTCCGCCAGTTACATTTTCACCCAGCGTTGTCGAACCGCGAAACGGTCGATCTGACAGCAAGCAGAGACAAGGCATTTTAAAGAAACGCCGAAGCTTGGACGAGTCCCAAGTAGCTCGGAGGAGGTCTTGTAGCCCAGAAGTATCATTCGCTGAGGATGGCTCTTTGGAAACAAATAAATCCATATTGAAGAATAGGCGATCATCCCTAGAAGACGTTGTCAGGAATAGATCGCCTGATGGTCAAATCCAAGGCATACTTAAAAGAAAAATGAGCAGAGAAGAAGAACAGCATCATACTGATGACTTATCTCAAAGCTCACCAGAGCCCCATGGAATACTGAAGCGGAAGTCTAATTCTAGTTCTAGTAGCAGCACTGCCTCGTCCCACGTGTCTATTGCTCAAGCTGTGTTATTAGCAGCAGCAGGTGGTGCAGAAATAGTAGAGGACGATAAAGAAACCGTAAGACCAATACTGAAGAAAAAGAGTTTTTCAGAAGAACGACCATGTCTAGAAGATATCCTATCAGATACTCCCAAACCAATACTTAAGAAAAAATCGACCGAATTTGATGATTACGATTTCGATCTGCCCAAAAAACCGATCCTAAAGTCATCGAAGAAGTTGTCTGGAGACGAAGGACATGCTTCTAGTTTCGATTTGAGCGAAGACGACCGAAGCTCCCGAAGGCCTTCACTCCTACGCTCCAGGACATCTGACCACTCGGGATCGGAATGTGAAGCAGCAGTTAGACCTATTTTAAAGCAGAGAGGTTCGAGTTTGACTAGGGAACGCAGCCAATCGCCGCGCCCACGGCTCTCTTTTTGCGCGGACAACGATGCGAACATTATTAGTGTGACGAATTTCAGTTGCGACGCGAACGACTTGTCGGCGGCTGGACCGCGACGAGTGTTGAATCTCGCGCCCGCTCCCGCGCCCAACCCGGAAGAGTTGCCGAGTGCGGTGCTCCGACGAAGGAATCTTCGTCCGAAGTCGAACCCTCGATCGAAGAGCCTCGCGTGTGACGTGAACGATGAGTTACTATCCATACTGAACAACCGCCGGTTAAAGGTTGACGAGAACTGTGAGAACGGATTTTGTGAACCCTGGAATCGCTCACTAAACAACGCAGTTGGAGACGATAACAAACCCAAATCGTTTCCATCGATAGCCTCAAGGATAAAGTCCATGGAACAAGCACTGACTAAAGATCTCCTGTCACCTAGAGAGCAGCCCTCTACATCCAGGGCCAAGACTCGTGACAAGGAGCGCTACAAAACTCAGCCCATCACTGTGGAGGAGATGCGGTCAATAACATCCAGGTAAGACTTTTGTTTATTTTTACTATTTTAGCACTCTGTAAATTTTAATTGCGGAATGTATTTAGATCACCGATTCAAAGTCATTGCATCTGTCGAAATTCGTCCCACATACACACACCGCAATGTGCACTAGAAGCGTTTCGGCTTCATTGTTTGTGTAATTGTATGATCACATTTAAAGTATCACAATGTTGTCGTGTGTCTTTATAAGTGATGAATTTTCTTCTTGTTTATACTGGAAAGTCTTTCGTTCTCTTGAACTGACATCCTTTAAATATGACTTTCTTTGCAAAGGTGATTGTGCTGCCGGTGTTCGGGTCTAAAAGTTGGCCCGTCGCCATTATTTTGATGGGTGAGCGGCCCACGCCACACGTGGGCTGGTTGTCGAATGTTTTGTTCCAAACACTATACATTTCACTGTCCAGATGGTTGGTTAGTCATCATAAAATGTTTTTATTTTCTTGTTCATGTTTGCATTATCATTTCCTACTGCATTTGCAAGTAATCTTTATTCGTGTAGGTTCATCGAACACGTGGTAAAACAAGCTTTTATTAAGTAAATAAAGAAACGTGTATTTGTTGGTTCAGGCTTTAGATTGTTTCAATATTTGTAGTAGCTTTACCAAAGCGCATATTCAAAGTAGGAACTTAATTTTAATCCAAACAAATCCACTCGCTTCTCTTAGATTTCTCTATTGATCGAGTTGAATTTTTTGAAGGTCCTTTAGCTCTAATGAGATTTCTAGACGATGTTTTCGTAATTAACTGCTTCATGAAAACCTTACACAAACTTTGTGTTAATTTGTGTTTTTCGTCGTTCTGACATCATCGCCTTTGCCTCAGTCTACTGTTTGATTCACGCTCGCAGTAACAGCGTAAGAATTAAATTTGGACTGTGGAGATACACGTTAAATTGTGCGAAAAAGAAATTGCGACTTCCTATGCACGGATTCCAAGCAGCAATGCATCGTTTAATTTGGGATTGTCCGCTCAAAGAATTGTAAGTAATCCGTTACTTCTTCTGACGATTAGTACATGGCAGAGTGAAATATAGAATAGATCTTCCACAAAAAGCAATCAAAATATTCTTATTATTCTCCTTCACATAATAAAGCAGTCATTATTCTGTTAACTAGCTGCTTTCGCGATTTGATTGATATATTGTAGCCATCTGAAGCAATTAAATAGTTATACTAGAAAAATATTCATATTCTACGCTTCTTGTTATGTAAAATATATTTCCAAACATCCTTCACACAAAGTAAATGTTAAGATAATATTTGAAAAGAAACATCTTCTAAAATACTCCCATGGAAATGGTTCATTGTTATTGAAATTTGTAGTCATTATGGGAGGAATGTATCTCATGCTGTATTATATTCCCTTGATTGTTATTGACAAAACATCTTTTTATAGCGTTGGCATTACCTACTTAACAAATGCTACCACATTATTCATCTCGCGACTTGGCGTTGTCTCGAACAACTATAATAAGAATAAATCCAAATATGCCTTTAGTCGTTACGAACTGATTGCCTTCATCATCTGTTGCATTGAATCAACATTTGTTTCAATCAAGCGGCTTTGGTTTTACTTTTTGATTTCATTAATTAATTGTAATTAGCATTGGTTCGACATGGTGCCGTAACATTCGCCGAGCGGGCGCTGTCTTGATGACGGAAATAAGCGCTCCAGTCGTTAGTGGGTCAAGCACTATTTCTGGCTCTGTTGTGCTTCAAAGCACGCATCAAGAGTTTTATGAGCGATCCGGCTGTGCGCCTGCTCCCGCGCCCTTAATGCCATCCATTGAAATGCAGCTATCGTTCGATGTGATCTACATTTTAAACTGCACTCTTATAGAAAATTTCAGCAATCACTCACTGCGCAATCTGTTCCATATTATTCCCGTATTATGAGTCGAATAGAATACCGAATAACATATATGGTAAATATGGAAGTAAATATTGTAGTACTATCCGCGAAACTATAAAAACAACTCATAGAAAATTATGACCGTCGGGAGCCCAGCAGTAAATCGTATTGAGATCGAACCTCGATCGATAACATTCAGATCGAGAACAGACATTTATATTTAGATGATATTGCCGATGGTGTCAAACTTCCCTAAAACGATAGATCGGCGACGCCGATCCAATCACTCACGCCATAATTCATCGAAATTTATGAAGGCGAGCTGAAACAGCGACCGTCTCTTTCTTATGTACGGGTGTGTTCTACTTTAAAACGTTTCTTTTCTCATTTCGCAGTTTGGAGCCGGGCCAAGCGCGTTTCCAAGCGTTCGGCCCCGCGGGCTGTAGTTTTCCGAGCCGACCCGTCGAGTCCGGTGTTGCTCCCTCTACCAGGGGCCCTTATCCCCTACCGGGGGAACCCGAACGAGATCCCTTCGCAAACTTCGCGCAGGCTTTGGACTCGCCACCGTACGGCGTGAGCTCTTTCGCTGCCCAGTCTCCGACAGCTGGCAATTGTTTCTCAGACGGCGGCAGTACCAAGGACGACAGCTACGGCGAAGCCACATTTCTAGACTTCGAAAACATCGACGTGAACGCGGCGAGGAAACAGTCGACGTTGGATGAAATAGAACAAGAAGTGAACAAAGTCCGCGTCGCGCTGGACGAGGACAGTCGCGCGCTGGAGGAGGACGAGCGCCAGCAAGCCGAGGCCGACAACTGGAGCCTGAATGTGTCTTGTGACAGTGGAGTGTACAATCGCGCTTCCTCCAGAGATTCCGGACCACATTCCGGTGAGTGTTTCTCTGATATTCACTAATGACGTTGGGCTATTGGTTAGTTTATTAAACTCGTAAACTTATTTTTGTCGGAACGGGCGTGCAGAGCTATCATGTAAAACATCGTTAGGCTTATTTAGTGCGACCAAAAGTCACAACTGTCAGTGTCATAAAGTAAGCATGTGAAAGCGATCAGTTGTGTCCAGCGCGCCGGCTTTAACTTGCGGTTTGTTTACGTTCTGTTTGGTAAAATTAGATTTACCGAATGCGCCGCTATTCGTATTAGGTCGGTTTTGAAAATAAACACAGTATAACCTTGCAGATGTCTCTCGGCCCACTTATTTGGGTCAATGTAATGCACGTGTTCTTTGTCAAACGTCATTGCATTACTTGAAGGTAGATTAATCGGTTATTAAGCGATTTGTGTCGTTTTTTACGGAATTCGTGGCTGGCATTGAGCAAGTGAAAAACGTTCGAATAGGTAGAATTGCACACTTTCAATAGCTTGCTCTTGATATGCGGGCGTGGTATTTCCTCACTTTAACGAAAATTCTCTGAACATTCCAGGCGAGGAGCTTGGCTTGATCGAGAGCCAGGAGATCAGGGAGAATCACGCGACGAACAGCAGTAGCAACGAGTGGTCGTCTTCATCTATCGAGCGCGGTCTTCTTGCCATGGACCGTGAGAGGAAGTCCACTGAGACCGAGGCTCCTAGGAGTCCCGAGGACGTAGGAAGTGACGATGAAGGGTCCCCCCCTCCCACCGGGTTCGCACTCGGCCTCGTCAAGTCCAATAGTGTGGTCGCCCGCGCCAGCATGTGGCAACAGCTGCAGCAACAAGCCAAAGGTAATATTTACACTCGGTCAACCTTTATGAATACATCGTAAAACAGATGTTCTTAAAAGTAAACTTGTTGTACACTACATTTTAATTCATAACCTCCGCACTTAGCATGGATATTGGTAACGCATTTATAGATATCCGTTTTATAGAATCCAATTATAATCTAGATGATTCGAGATTTCGGATTTAGTGAGTCAAATGTTATAGTGTGTCTAACCTTGCCCTGTAATAATGTTGTGCAATGTTCGTTTCAGGAACTCCAAAACCTTTGCTTCGTCACAGTCGCTCCAAGTTAAAGGAGGGACCTTCCGTGGCGGACAGGTTCAAGAGCCAGCCGATCACCTTCCCGGCGCCCGAAATCGCTCCAACCGAGCCCTCCGACGAGGCCCTCCCTCTTCCTCAGTCCAAGAGCACTGGCAACGTGCTAGACAGAGACGAAGATGGTAAGTCTCCACATATTTCATACTAGGATAACGCTGTTCCAATAGTTTTTATTTTGAGTTTCGTTTAATTTTCAAAATTCAATTTTTAAAGTAAATCAATCGTTCAATGGCATGTAAAATTTGCATTACATTCAAAAACCGCTTCCTGTCTTATGTACCGTCGGCTTTTGTTTCTTTTTTGCATGTCCTCGACTACTCTACTATGTGTATGTCCCGGGCTCTATCGTAAACACACAACTGCACAATGTTATGTAAATACGCACACTCACCGGTGGCAGCTAAGTTAGACGAAGACGATCCGGCGAAGATGTCTCTGTCGGAGAAGATGAAGATGTTTAACTCGAAGCTGACGCACAAGCCGCCTGTTGCTGGGGCCGCACGGGCGCGGGAGGACCGGGCTGCTCGCGCCGGCAGACTCCGCACCATGCCAGTGCTCGCCAGCCAGCTCCAGGAGGCCATGGAGCAGAACGAACGCCTCACCAAGTCCCTCACCCACGAGGACGTACCCCGTAATAATGATTTTCAATTGAAAATGGAGCTGTTCCGCTCGGCTAGCGCCAAGAACACGTCTTTAGAGTATATTATGAGGCAGAACGCCAAGTTTAGGAGCTTAGGTCTGATTTGTTCATTATTATGAGTTTGATTTTGTCGTTTGCTTGAAGTTTCGCTGTTGTGGGTTCGATTGGTACTAATCACACCGTAGTCGTAAGTGTTATTATCCTGCGCATGATGTCTAACTCGCACGATTATTTGCACGTTCTATTGTATGAATTATTTTAACAATTTAGGTTGATTACCAGGTGTTGTGTAGTTTGGTATAATTTAACAGTTGTTTGGTCGAGTTATTTTTATTATGTTTCTATATGACTGATTACTGTTATTGCAGAGTTATTTTGTCAGAGAGACGTAACTTTACGAAGCTTGAGTAACAATTACACTTGAGTGCATGCACCGCCGAGCGTGATCCGAATAATCCGTGACGTCCACTGAGATATTCACATTAATCATAAAATATTTAACCACAGTGTATTATATTTGAGCTGATTAATCCAGTTAGTCATTGGCTTGCTCAATGTTACTCATCAATATTATTATACTGTGTATTTTCGCACGAATACTTTTTATATGATGGTGTGTAGTTACGTCAACTAGACATGGAATCTGTCAAAATCCATGAGGTCGCTTTGAAAGGTCGCGACACAGATACGTAGGCGGGGACGAGATAGCAAGATTTATTTTAGTTTTTTTTTAGTATAATGTTACATTGTTTTTCACATTATTTATTGCCAAATGTTTCTCTTTGTGATCTATTTTAAGCAAAAAGATTTTTAAAAGCTTCAAGATAAAAAAATACAACAGACTTTATAAAAAAAATTGTACACGATTCGATAAGATGCAATTCTGATAAATATAAGAAAACAAATTGTAGTGCATTTTAGACGTAACTAAAACCTCCTAAACCCGTTCTTTTTTCTATAGTAATATTATTATTAAGCACAAAACACGTAAATTGAGAACTACCGTCATTTCCCAACTAATGGGCTTCACTAATCAACTATCTATTACTGGATGTACCATCGCTATTCTACGGGGTGCTTTGTATATACGGGAACATACTTCTACCTATCAAGTTCCTAACTAAACTGTTATTTTTCAGACCTAGACGACGATTCCCCGACGGAGCGAGCTCAGAGGATGATAACTCCTGAAGTGAGGGGTATCCTAAAGTCTGGGTCCACTGTTGTGCCTCCCAGACCCAAGACCTTGGCTAAAGGAGAAAGCTCAGAGGTTTGTACAGTTAGTATACAGTTGTTTAGTATCTTATTTAGAAAAATAAGTTCTGGCTAAGAGTTAATTGTTTTAAAATGGTTGATCTGCTTCCCGAGTCCTTCAAGATACTCTTCTCATATACTTATGTCATCTCGAACCCGCAGCCTAATTGCGTAAGTGAATTCTGTAAGGCAAATTGTTTGATCTCATGACTTATGAAAATATATGCATACTCTTTATGAAAAATTGACCAATCACGATGAAAGTCACGATTTAGATTTCCGTCTATTTTATTGGCCGATTGTTCATACTCTTTCATGGGATCAAACCCTTTGCCTTGCCTAAATCACTTACGCAATTAGGCTGCAGGCCTTTGACCAGCATTGGGACAGTACAGTGCTCGCCAAACTTCTTGGCCGCCCTGAAGTTCGCTACAATGGCTGCGCTGTAGTAAATGTCATACAAAAACAGCACCTTTTCCTGCCTTGCGCATCGGAAAGCCAACTTTAGGGTGGGCCTGAAGTTTGGCGAGCACTATAATAGCCGATTAAAATAAAATGATTGACCAGCTTCAGTCAGCCAGCAGTCCCAATCCTGGGCAAAGACGCCCCCTTCCACTTCTTCCACTTTTCAAAGACTCACGCTTCCATTTCAAGTTCTAGCGAAATCTATCTAGTTCATCCCGACCAACTGAAAGAACCATTTTTCAAAATATTTTTATTACTGATAAAGAGTATGCTATATCTCTTTTCGCCCTAAAAGTCCTATACATGGGTTTAACCAGTCTATAATATTCCCACTGTGGAGATATTGCCTTACTTTCTCCAAGGAAGATAGTCCCGTGGCTTGATATCATCATTATCTTCAGCCTTTTTATGTTCCCATTTCTGGGACACAGGCCTCCTCTATGTGACAGGGAATGGGCCGTAATCCATCACGCGGGTCCAGTGCGGGATGGTAAATGTCACATGTCTTCGAATTTTTGCTTCTAGTACATGCCGGTTTCATCACAATGTTTTCCTTTACCGTTTTGAGAGCAGTGGTGATGAAATAATTTACACAAAGTAAAGCGCCTCTCTGGGTTCGTACCCACGACCTACGAAACCTAAGTCGCGGCCGTTACCACTGGGCTACCACTGCTCTTGGTGGCTTGATATAAACAGTAATTAATAACGAATTCTATGTATAGAGATACCATAGCAATGGAGTGAAACAGAACATTCGTACCAAGAAAGAAATGAATACGTTTAGTTTCAAGCCTTTTCTTTATCTTTCTAGACAATCTATATTCACAAGCGGTGCAAAATACGTTTTGACCTGTTCTAGATCAACAGGTTAGTCTGTAATATGTATTGTCGGTATATTATGTTCTCAACTTAGGATCCATTCATTATAACAAGCTTTTATCAAAAAAAATGCATTGACACGGGATACAATAGTGAATTAAAATATTTAGCTCAATCGAACATCGGGAACTGGATCAAAGGTCATTGGTCATCTTAGTACCGTTTTAGTGAAAAAAAATCAAATGTTTTTTATTTCACATAGGCCTACATGAGCGCTTATAAAACGTCGACAAAAAGTGCAATTGGTTTATTTTTACAATATCTCCATGTTACAGCATTAGTGCTTAGATATGGGGGGACAACGTAGGCCCGACAATAAGTAGTAGGAAAAAAAAGTTTGTATAAACGAGATAAAGAGTTAACAAATGTAAACAAGCTTCTAGAAATCTAGAAGGCCTAAAACCTAACGAATGAAAACTCAATATGTATTCTTAGCCAGGTATTGATTTTGTAAAAAATAAACTCGCTGACTATTACACGATCCGATAGTGTCGCTAATAATGATCAAATTCTGGAAAGTAATGACCCACAGAAAACTTAAGAAAATACCTCATTTTTAACAAAATGTACAGACGAAAAATGAAATCCTCTAAAACCGTTTGATAATTATTTTTTTAAAAGGTTCGGTGCATTTTTCTCCATCGATTTTGATTCAAATAAATTTATACAGTGAGGTCACATTATTCTCTTTTTTTTTTAAACAATTTTCGTTAAAGTCCGCCATTCTTCGTAAAGCGGGTCAGATTATGTCCAATGACCTTTATCTTGCAAGTTTTGATTACACATACACACACTTACACACACCGGGACAGTTTAAACTAAATAAAAGCTTGTAATAGTCGACGTAGTCCATAATTCACAAATAAATAATAATAAATAGTTCGTTTCTTATCGTCCCAATTTTAAACCCATTAAAGTACCGATAGTATCGTAATATAGTCCAGACCGTTATTGATATTCATACAAAAATAGGCCATAAGTACTTTAGCTATAGTCAATAAAAATAGCCCAGTAGTACCGTGTAGGTATAGTGTGTAATGTTTGTGGTATGCAGCAATAACTATTTTGGCTCAAATTTGCATTATTATGTTTCCAATGTAAATTGTATTGTGGGTTGCCAATTTTTGTCATAGGTCGTTATAATTAGTGATTGTATTTGTAGGACATCCATCCATTGGGAAATGTTAGTTTGAAATTGTTTAAGAAATATTCCGGATTTGTAGGGTCATCCCCTAGAACGTCAGTTGTAAGAATTTAAGTATGAAAACCGACCTTATTGCTACGATATAAAGGTGCTGTCAATGTTGAATAAATTGGCGCGGTTAAAGTTCTGTGATGGTCGAAAGATTAGCTACGTTGATAGAACTAGATTTCTTAAATGTGTAAAAAACCAACAAGGTTCAATTCTTCTGGGTAAGCTCACTCCATCGTCGACTCTGTCTCAGTCACCTCTGACCTAGACTAGAGTCAAGAACAAACCCGTCAAAAAAGAAAAAAAAAAAGAAGGTGTTCAATTTCACTAACGGACACTGTTCTTTTTCCAGGGCCTAAAAGACGAAGGCATCGACAGCTCCTCAGACGAAGACTCAGTCTCAGCCTCCAGTGTGTCATCCTCAGAAAAGAGCTGTTCCTCATCCGACAGTTCCGATGAGCTTCCAGACCCTAAGCCACGAAGGTTCCAACGCAAACCGAACAAGCTAAAAGCCTCCAGAACAGAATCCGACATACCTCGTCACCCAGAACCATTCCCCTGCAAGATCAAGCTACCAGGAGCGAATGAATTGAAGGAGCGTCTAACACAAGCGAAAAACCCAGATGTGAAAATCCCGATGCTCGGCAAACTTGGTCGAAAACCCTCCGAAGAAGCGAAAAAAGAGGAAGATCAGACTAGATACAGGAGGTTCGTCAAAAAGATGGACGAGCCTATACAACTGGGGAAATTACGAAGGCCTGCGGAAAAGGTGACTCCTCCTGTACAAGAAATACCTCCACCTCAAATCCTGAAGATTTCTGCGCTGAATCAAGCGGCCAAGGCTAAGTTCTTCGGCTTAGATCCAGGGAAGAAGGAGAAGACGATCGATGAGTTGGCTGCTGCCGTCAGAAAATACATTCCACCAGTAAGTGTTATATAATTTTGTTAATAGTTATAGTTAACTCATTTCTCATTTACTCGTATATCACTCTGACATTTTCAAACAATCCGTTGTAGCGCGTGTGCATTAAGTATGGGTTGCTAAGATCATTAAAATTAAAAAACAAACACCGATATAGTTGAGTCGATGCCATCATAATGGAGATGCGCGAGGGCCAAACTACCGTCAAACGGGGTGAATAGGACCGCAGGGTTGAAAAGAAACAAAACTTTGAAGAGAATTTGCACGTTATTTAAAAATAGTTTACAGCTTTTTAGTAGGTACTCCAATATATTAAATAATTATGTAAAAAAAACGATGCTTTGTTTGAAACCAATAAATTGGTATCACAGTTAAATTTCTAATCAAAGTTTTGTTTCCATTCACCCCTGCATTGATATTCACCCCATGTAATGGTACCACTTGCCTCTACCTACTCATATACTCAAATACTCTTAGTTGCTGCTGAGAATACTCTCAGATACTTTTAGATTCCCTTTATACTCAATTTTATACATTGAATGCATACTCCCGTGGAAAAATAGGGGCAGAAATGACAGGAAACCCGTTGCAACGATTTTTTTTTTATAATGGGTAGGCTCGCGCTTGACCACTATCTCACCTGTTAGTAAGCGATGATATGGTCGACGGTGAAGCACGCCTGTCTAGGTGTAACCACAGATAATATAATACTAGCATACAGATACCTCATCCCATACAAAGAAACCGTGCCGACGTAACTAGCGTTTTTCGACTGCTTATTCTGGCAATTTTCTGTTCATCGAACGCATTCGGTTCTGTTTCACGGTGATAGATAGATGGTGTTAGCAGCGACTTGCAAGTAAAAGGGTTTACTAGGTTCGTGAATGTTTTTTTCTTTAAATACAGTGAAGGTTTGTTTTCTAGTATTTATTTGCACGTTTTTACAGTTTTTTTTTGCACCAAAATATGTTAAAATGCAAACTTTAACAATCGAGTGGAATGCCTCAGAAATTTAAAAATGCGCCATCTTTTGGCATCAATTTTAAATGATCCGTCTAATAATCTTTGAAATGTGAATTAAGAGCCCAATAAACCATAATTTTGTACTTAGGAGAGTTGATTAAACAAGAACATACAATTTTTGTGTTCAATTCCAGAAAATGTTAATTTTACGCACATTCAATAACAGATAGGTGGATACCGAGGTGCATATCGCGCCATCTAGTGAGATTTATTTGAACCAAATTTTCTTTCTTAGCAATGAGACCCCGTGGTGTAACCTATTTTCTCTTGACTTAAAGACCCCCTAGTTGTAGCTATCTTCACAAATTCCTTTGCTTCAACATAAAAGCAGTGTGTTTACTGCTCTGCCCCCGTACCCTGACGTAAACTATCATAGTTCGACTGTAAAAAAGGAACAGATGTATACAAGTCATATACATCTGTCCCGTATGCATACTCAAAATAACCTTACTCTAAGAGCTTATGGTGACCCCCATTTTTATTTTTAGATGAGCAAGTCAATGTCGATACACACAATGGAGGTGCCAGGATCGGGCAGCGACGGAGAAAGCAGCGGTGGCCGTGAGGTGCGTCAGATTAACAGCAGAGTTAGACACAGGTTAGTTACTTTTCATATTCATAATTATTAATATCGTGAGCAAACCTGGACTTGTAGAGGTCCATTAGTATAACTGCTGCAAGGCGTGCAAGTGCGAGATTAAATTAATCTTTATTATATATAAAACTAGCTGTTGCCCGCGGCTTCGCTCCCGTGGACCACCCCATAGGACCCGTTTTCGGGATTAAAAATTAGCCTATGTCATTTAGAAATAATTCAGCTTTCTATTGGTAAAAGATTTTTTTAAATCGGTCCAGTAGAGTCAGAGCCTATTCGGTACAAACAAACAAACAAACAAAAAAATCTTTCCTCTTTATAATATTAGTATAGACTAGCTGTTGCCCGCGGCTTCGCTCCCGTGGACAACCCCACAGGACCCGTTTTCGGGATTAAAAATTAGCCTATGTCACTCAGGAATAATGTAGCTTTCTATTGGTGAAAGAATTTTTCAAATCGGTCCAGTAGTTTCGGAGCCTATTCGGTACAAACAAACAAAAAAATCTTTCCTCTTTATAATATTAGTATATATTATAT